>LR990612.1:27238059-29868045 GCA_905147815.2 Phalera bucephala
ATGTATGACAAATACGTATCGAATGGAATATACCTGGGTGATTAGCTGCTAGGTGATCATTGGACACTAATTAGTCGCCTTTGATCACCCAGGTAATTAAAGTGGAATAAACCGATTGATGTTTTCTTTTCTGGAAGAATTTCTAATATTTTTCGGCCACTAAATTCCATTCCCTAGTACGATAGATAAAGTTTGATAGACTATCACATAATCAACCCCCAAGCTGTCAGAAATATTTATAACCACCATTAATCCCGCACATCTAGTAATTGATTACGCCGCGATGGCCAATAATGAGCATCCACACATTGAGCCAGTAATATTAATCATTAACAGAGATTATCAGCGTGCCATGTGGTCCGTTGCTCATAAATACATTTCGAACTGGTGGTTATATCTATTTGTGTAGAAAAGAACTACTTACTATGTGCTGCTGCTGGTGCTTCGATGCTAAATGAGTAATTTTTTTTTTAAACATAGCCCCACCCTAGTTAAAAAATCCTGTGTCGTGGGTGCACTTACAAATACGTAATTTATAAACACACACACCCAGACTGTAACAAGTATTTGTAAGTCACGCAAAGATTTTCCCTGTGCGAAGATCGAACCCGCGACCAAATGGTCACCACGTATTGGATCAAATGATCCAATACGTGGAGTGGCTTAGACTCAAGATTTGCTCGAAGTTTCCGTGCGAGATGGAATGAGGGTACGGCCAAACCAACGCGTCTAGCCGCGTCCGCGATGGCGTGCATGGTGGAAATCAGTTCCTGTAGTAGTATTTGTATAGACGTGTTTACACGAACGCGTCCTGCGTCCCGCAAGCGATCTGTGCGGCGTCTGCACACTCGATCATATGGAGATGCTGATCGCTACCCCGGACGCCACTGCCGACGCCATCGCGAACGCGGGTAGACGCTTTGGTTTGACCGTACCTTATCGAAATGAAGAGATCCATTGGAGAAACGCTCAGAATCGCCAATCTTAAGTGGCAGTAGGCGAGGACATCGCTCGTAAAACTCACGACAGTTGGGGCAGAAAGGTTCTCGAGTAGTGACCATGTCCTAGAAGACGCGAAGTGAGCAGGCCTGCCTACAAAGTACTAACAGGTCCACCGACGATCTAGTAAACGTTACGGATAAAATCCGGATGCCTTCAACAGAAAACCGATCATCGTGGTGATCTTTATAAAACGCCTTTGACGACAAAGGCATCCTGCAAACGTCGCCACGAATGATGAAGATGTATGACGTTAACTAAAAGAGAGACATAATCGATAATTTCGATTAGTTCTCCAAATCTTATGAGCAAAAGACAACATACAAAATTGGATGCCAAAATAACAAGTACCACTTATGTCGTCTTAAAAAATGTATTTAAGTTTTTACATAGTGTAACATTAAATTTAAACCAAAATACATTAAATGTTGTACGCATAATACTTTTTTCTTCTTTCTTTCTTATAAAAAAACGTTGCCCTATACTAAAAATTATTCCCGTGTCGTGGGTGCGTTCACAAACATAAAATTCACATACAGAAACACTTATTATGAATGGCATAAAACCCCAGATCATACCCATTTTTGTTAAACTTTCGTTAAATAATAAAATGATTTAACCAGTGAAACATGATGTCGCTATGAAATTCTAAACCACGCAATAGGAATACTCGTTCGCATTCATATGCATAAAAATATTAAAAAACCAAACCACACGGTAAAATATAATTTCCTCGATTTAACGGACACGATTCATTCGCGATGGGATGGTAATCGTTAATAGATTTTATCCGAGCTCGATGCGGTTCGCTGTTCATAAACAATATATGTACCATATGTAGTTATATACAGTACAATGCAATAAACATTTGAAATGAGGAAACAAAATTATTGACTCATATAAAACTGAAATATTGAACAAAGATGATGCGTGAAGCGATCACGTAGTCGTGGGCTCAAATCTTAGGTCAAATAAAATGTCATTTTCGATTGAAAAATTCCCAGTATCGTTCCGGAGTCTGGCATTGTGCTCGGCACCATGGCAATAAGTTCGCTCCCAATAGAAGACACATGGGACCTAAAATTGTCGGTGAAAAGTGGGTGTACATAGCCACCGCCGCTTGGAAAATATAGACCTGTTGGTGTTTAAAGTTGTGTTAGTATACTAGTAGTGGTTATAGGGTAGGCTGCTGCGTAAATCGGATCAAGTAGTAATGTTTGTAAAACCCATAAACATTCCTGGTGTGTTATATGGGAGTAAGCCCGCCACACATTCCCACCATTGTAACTCCTGTAAGCCGGGATCCATATTGGCCTTCTTACATGTCACCAAGGTTTGAACCTTAGAGTGTCCCGGTAAGCGCTTTAATTGTCATGGAACCCGCAACAAATTTAATGAGAAAGAAAAACAGGAGCATTAGGAAAAATAAAATTCCACTTCCCTCCTTTGCAAAGCGGGAGACACAAAAG
This sequence comes from Phalera bucephala, assembly GCA_905147815.2. Taxonomy (NCBI): domain Eukaryota; kingdom Metazoa; phylum Arthropoda; class Insecta; order Lepidoptera; family Notodontidae; genus Phalera; species Phalera bucephala. The sequence goes on from LR990612.1 coordinate 27,240,528, forward strand.
AATGTCAGATCAGTCATAGAGAAAGACACTACGACTAGGATAAGCCCAGTTGTAAAGCACCACGGATACGAAAAACATATGAATAGGGCCTATTTGTGAGCATCATGTTTGATTCCATAGGTATTGAATGCACGGAAATTATCCCGAGTGATATCCTGGTGTGAAGTGAAAATTCAAGATTGTAAAAACAGGACACAGAAGTAATTCCAAGTATGGGGCAACGCTTTATTCAAAAACTAATGAGCATACTTCCTGCAGACTTAGCACCGACATATTGATTTTAGCGTAACGCTACTAAATTGTTATGCCATTCTTTTTTACGCTACATACCTATTTACTAAATAAAGATAAACGTAACAGAACTCTCGTCAACGTTACGATAATGTCAATCAGTATGTGCTAAACAGTCTATTATTAATCGATAAATGTTAAATAATTATTAATGACTCCATTAGTTTGTTTTTAAACACACAAAAGAGAATTACTATTTATAACTTTAGACTTATTACCGGAGAATTTGACTTTTCCGTAAAAATTTTCACCTTTTCCTATTTCTGACAATCCGCTTGGTCCAATAGTTAAGAGCTGAACCCACTCTGCAGTCTGGATCGAATTGTCACGGGTTCGATCCCCACACGGAACAAATCTTTATGTGACCCATGTATTATTATGTGAATATGGACTAACCTCCCTCCATGAACACCATGCTTCCGAAGGTACATTAAGCCTTTGGTCCCGGTTACCATTTAATATGGTATGTAGTATTTCTTTAATGAACTTTGGAAGTTTTTTGTGTGGCTTGAGAGTTCCGTAGCGCTCGTAGCGCAGTGCGACAACGACCGATCTTTTCGACTCGATTCTTACCGATCACTATGGTTAAGCAGTCTTCGATTCGGTCAGCTTGAGATGGGTGACCGCTTGTAGCATTTTCATATTCGAGCATTTTCGTTACCACCTAATGTGGTTGTCGTTAAGCAGAGTTGGAAACCTTATAGGCGGCTGGATAAGTTCCAACAGCAGGTGGCCACAAACTTGCCTCCACCAATCCGCACTGGGTCCACGTGTTGGAGTATGACCTAATCTCTCTCACTTCGATTTGTGAGAGAAGGCTTTTGCCCAGTAGTGGGCAGTAGAGGCTGATATTATTGAAAGTTCCAACAGAAGTTGGCGCTCAAAATCAAATTTATGAAAACGCATTGCTAGTGCGTGCTATAGGTAGGGCATCTATTCCTGTACTGTCTGCCTACCCCGCAAGGGACCTAGCGTGTTGGTATAGATCCAGCATGACACATAGATCCAGCCCAATAGCCCGTGGCTTTATAATACGGGCTAACATGTGTCCCCTGCCGCAATATCTGGCGGAACACCCCTCCCCCTGCACCAACACCCGCAGGGGGGCCTTTGGGGTCGTAAGACGCTGGGGCGGGGGCACTAAGCATCCTTCACGCGCGACCCCGAGGAGGATGGCGGCGTGGTGTGGCTTACGCCACCCTGAGCACCGCGACTGTGCAGGGGGAAGCAAGCTACAAATTTTCCCTCCTGAGGCAGGCTCTTTGGAGCGCGGCACAAGGGGGGGCACCGGCGCGTTCCACTCGGAGATCCCGAAGCCCCTCTGACACGTGCCCGTGCCGGCCACCGTTGGGTTTTAGTTCGTAAGAGTCTGACATGCCCCGACAGCTTCCCTCGCGGCTGGCGGAAGTCCATGAGGATTTCCCCACCTAAAAAAAAGATATATAGATACATAGATCTATTTCCTTTTTCTTCTATTAATCAGAGAAGGATTTATAATCCAAAATTTCATCTCTTGATCAAATTATAGAATAAATAGATGTAATAATTTATTTAAATTGCTCGGAATCGGCTGACAATTGAAATAACTTTAATTTTCGTTATAAAATCAGGAGATTTTTGCGTAGGCATTCAAATTCAAATATTTTGTGGCACAAAAGATTGTTTCTGCCCTCATATCCGACCATCGTAGCTTCGGCGCTTATTATAGAGGCCATCCATAATATACGATAGCAAAGACACTGATTTTGACACTAAATACAACGGAGTACATAGCATGACGTATGCGTGGCACTTTCGAGTTGAAGTGTTATCCTTTTCACACAGTAAATTCACTGAATACAGGTGAAAGTGACAGCACGCTTACTCTATAGCGTAACGCTAACGCTAGCTAAGCTATGTGAGATTTTTTAATACAAAACCCACACCAACAATGTTGTCCGACCTAAGATCCAGGACCAGGACCTCCGATCCAGGACCTTATGTTATTCGTAGTTAAAGTCAAATTAAAATATAACAGACTGTACAATAAAATAACCGACAATTTGGTCCTTAAAATGTGTCCTGTCGATTATATTATGAAACTTTGGATCACCAATAGGAAACGTACAATTCGAGTGTGGCAAATGATAATACACTAACATAAACCTAGTATAAGGTAGCACACAATACTAGGTTTTATGTAATCACATGATGTCTCAAAAACCTTCACTTTCACCCCGTTTCACGTACCTATTACATTGACGGCCACTAATACGTATTTAAGTATTCCGTTATCGTAAAGAAATTGAAAAACCTCTATCCGGGTCCTTAATCGCTATGATCAAACGCGGCACGTTACGAGGACTTCCTGTATATGAACAAAAATTTGTGGTGCAGTGGTATCTGCACAACCTAGTTATAGAAAACTGTATGACGCCTTCCTCTAAGTAAAGAGAACAATATTATTGGGTGCAATTGATACATTGTAATATGATATTTCATGCGAACAATATTTTGGATTAACATAACATTATTATTATAATATTAATTATAAATTAATTATATTATTAATATATAATTAATTATTATTATTACATTAAGTTCAAAATAAAACTTGACCTATAGATAATTCGTAATAAAAATGGAATTACAATTTAAGATCAGAATAAAATGGTGCTTGCGTTGATACATTGGCTTCGTCCCACCTCAGGGAATCAGTGTCTAAGGCGGAAGCTGCGGCTGAGAAGGCGGCTCTGGGCAAGCGGCACAACTATGTATCTATTAGTAGAGTTTAAATTTTTGTGCTGTTTGCGGTGGAAACGCTAGGCCCATGGAGTAATTGCGCAAAAAGTTTTATAAACACTATACCCAGATTGATTGCCTCTACAGGTGTCAAGAGGGCTGATTTATTCCTCGCGCAGAAAATTAGCTTAGCTTTTCAGCGAGGCAATGCAGCCAGCGCTCTTGCCACGATACCACGCGGACAAGATTTAGATTTATTATTAGTGTTAGTGTGTTACTCTCTGCCTATCCCGCAAGGGATCTGGCGTGAGGTTATAGATAGATAGATAGATAGATAGATTAGTGTTAATGTTTCGTACTGCTTTTGTATCTAGAAAAATAGTGTAACTAGTAGTAACAACAATGTAGTTATTAAAACAGAGTACTGAAAAAAACAAAATAAAATAATAATTACAATTTTAAAATTTCAAATGCTCCATCGCCTTGGTAATTGCTAAGAATTCTGCGATTACACAGCGCTATGAGCACCTCGAGCCTCAATATTCAAAATACCGCTTGTTAATTCGAACGATTTTATAGCTCATTTTTGACCTCCTAACTTAAATACATTTGGCATGGACTAAATGGCTTTTGTGTCCTTGTGGAAGCAAATGTTAATCATAAAAGTTTGGAGTGAAATTTATCATTGACTTATGTCTATGATAAACAAAACACAAAAAAAGCCCCCCTAACTTACAAAACTTCATTTGTTAATAACACTGAGTACGTAAAAGGTGTACGTAAAATAACCTATGAAACAGATATAATGAACTTTAATCATAATCTAGATTCATAAAAATAAACTAATAATAAAAGTTATACCCTCGTGTTTCGCCTACCATCCTTTGTATATTAATGAAGTTATAAGTAGTGTGGAACAACATCGTAGTTTTATGTGTAGTACATACAAATATCCATTTAAAATTAGCGCCCTTGTTAATTAAGTTTAACCCTTTTAATAGTAGTGAAATAGTTTGAGTACCTACATCATTAAGGTTCAGATTTGCGCGTTAAAAACATGATTAAGGGAGCAATAAAGGGAAGTTGGTGGGAATAGTCTCATAATTTATGTAAACAAGAATGTAAGACGCACTACACATCGTAGCGAGCGTACGTACTCACAGTTTTGGCTACACAAATTTATTTTAAAAGGTAAACACAATGTTCTTGGTTTTTCTTTTAGAATCTTTGTTTAAAGAAAAATTGACGACCGATAGCTTGGTCTGTAGTGGTCAAAGCATATGCTACTCCGCTCGTCAGATCGAGTATTCGCGGGTTTAATTCCTACATGGTACAAATTTTGTTGTCACTCACAAATGTTTCCTAGGTGTTTGTGTACGTTTATTACATGTGTGTACATGTACGTGTCCATATTTAAACGTACACAATACAGATTTGAATTTTAAGTCTAAATACTAGGTCAATTTCGTCTCACTCCTATTACATATTGTTTCACAATAGAAGACCTCTCTTATACTATAGATACGCTGTAGTGATAGCGGATCTATATATAAGGAAAGCCCGGAAACAATGAAAGAAAAGTACTTTGAAGAAGTTTGTGTTGACTTTTTAAATGCGTCGGCCGAACGGTCTATTAAGTCGTACCAGTTGTGGTAACGGCCTACCGGTTCTTCAATAGCTTGAGTTCCAATGACTTTACGTTTGATGTCTGGGTGGGGGTTGCCTGGGTGGTTGTATTATTTGTTGTTATATTATAGTGCTATGGTAGCGCAAAAGAGAAAAAGCAGTTCCTTTATCTTACTTGTCTAACACGACTTAATAGACCGTTCTGCCGACGTATTTAAAAAGTCAACACAAACTTCTTCAAAGTACTTTTCTTTCATTGTTTTCGGACTTTCCGAGTGCCCTCAAGACTCAAGGAAATTGACGATGAAGGTAAAGTTTATCTTCTACCGTCAGCCGTTTGAGGGTCCAAAACGTGACCTGACCGCTTGATTCCATTACGGCCTTGCTCGATCGACAATAGAGAATTAAAAGCCGAATTTTTATGAAACCAACGAGCCTTTCAGTCAATCGGAAAATCGATACCGCTATTCATGTAACGACCTATTTCTTGTAGATTATTTTCTCACGGAATGTCTAATATTAATAAGGGTGGTGTTGTGAGGGTAGATATTGCATTGTGGTAGAATATTCAAAATCTTTTTTGTAATTTTATTGTTATCGGTTGAAATGGAATGCCCACGTGCCCCGAATGCCCAAACGAATTACGAAGTATGTATTTTATTGTAAGCGCAGAGATCACCGGCGTTACCATCCTACTAATATTATAAATGGGAAAGTTTGTATGTTTAGATATTTGGATGTTTGTTACTCAATCACGCAAAAACGCCTAAACAGATGGGGATGAAATTTGGCACAAAGTTTATTACCTTAATCCACACATAGGTCTTTTAGGTACTTATAGCGCAGGGCTTCCCTATTTTAAACACCTAATTAATGTATGCAACATACTCGATTGTACCGTATTTTAACAATAAAGATTTTATTATTATTTATTAAGTTTTTATCCTGAAAAAACATTATGTTTCTGTCTAAAGTCAATGCGGACGAAGTCGCGGGCAGAAGCTAGTAGGGTATAAGTGTGACAAATCTTTCGCAACAGTCTAAGGTAGTGCCGCTAACGAAATGAAAGCTCTATAACAAACATTTTTACTTTTTTTTCAGGACTCCAAGTGTTTGAGGATAGGTACAACACTAACCTTGATCGAAAACTTGTCGAACTAAAATCCCAACTGCCTGGAGCCATACATTTCGGTATAGGTACAATAGTTAATGGCATGCAAAAACTACTTACTATGGCGAGTACTCTAAAGACCAGACCAGAAAGGACCTTAACACCAGTAAAGTTGCTTCTTACTGATATCGGTTGGATTTATCGATCAATTGATATTCATATACCCTCAGTAAACTTCTTCTTCTTCAGTCGAAAGACGTCCACTGCAGGACAAAGGCCTACCCTAAAGACCGCCACAACGACCGGCTTTGTGCTGTACGCATCCAACTTCTACCCGCGACCTTCACCAGGTCGTCGGTCCATCATGTAGGGGGCCTACCCACTCCACGTCTTCCGGTACGTGGTCGCCATTCGAGAACCTTTCTGCCCCAACGGCCGTCAGTTCTACGAGCGATGTGCCCCGCCCACTGCCACTTAAGTTTAGCAATTCTGAGTGCTATGTCAGTGACTTTCGTCCTCCTGCGGATCTCCTCGTTTCTGATTCGATCCCGCAGGGTAACTCCGAGCATAGCTCTCTCCATCGCCCTTTGGGTGACCTTGAGCCTTCTTATGAGGCCCATCGTAAGCGACCATATCTCAGTGCCGTAAGTCATCACTGGCAACACACACTGATCAAAGACTTTTGTCTTGAGACACTGCGGAATTTTGGACGAGAAGATGTTACGTAGCTTCCCGAACGCCGCCCAACCGAGCTGGATTCGACGATTGACCTCTTTCTCGAAGTTGGACCTACCTAATTGGATTCTTTGTCCCAGGTATATATCGTATAATCGTCAACAACTTCGAGCGTAGAGTCTCCCACCTTTATAGAAGTTGGTACTACATGGACGTTTGACATGATCTTCGTCTTGTCCATGTTCATTTAAAGACCTACTTGTTGAGAGACTCTTCCAGGGTATCCGCCATGAGCACGATATCATCGGCAAATCGAAGGTGAGAGATGTACTCGCCGTTGATGTTGATACCTAGTCCTCTCCAGCCCAGAAGCTTAAAGACATCTTCCAGCGCGGCGGAGAACAGTTTCGGGGATATAACGTCTCCCTGTCTCACACCACGCTGCAGTTGAATAGGTTTCGCGCTCTGGTCCTGAAGGCGAACTGACATAGTAGCGTTTTCGTACAAACTCTTCAGCACCTCGATATACCGGTAGTCAACTTGGCACCGCTGGAGAGACTGTAGTACAGCCCAAGTCTTGATCGAATCGAAGGCCTTCTCATAATCCACAAACGCTAAGCATAGTGGCAGGTCTTCTCTTCAGTCTTCTGTATGACCTGTCGCAACGTATGAATGTGGTCTATGGTGCTGAAGCCTTTTCGGAAACCGGCTTGTTCGGGAGGCTGGAAGTCATCTAGTCTGCGCGCGAGACGATTCGTGATGACTCTCGAAAACAGTTTATAGACGTGGCTCAGAAGTGAGATGGGTCTATAATTCTTCAAGAGGGTTTTATCACCTTTTTTGAAGAAGAGAACCACCACACTTCCGCGCCATGACTGTGGCGTTTTGCCCTCGAGGATGACGGAGTTGAATAGTTTCTGGAGAGCCCTCAATATCGGCTTTCCACTAGCCTTGAGAAGCTCGGCTGTTATACCGTCATCGCCTGGCGCCTTGTTGTTCTTGAGCTGTTTGAGAGCCATACTAATCTCGCACAGACTGATGTCCGGGATGTCATCGGTATAGTGTCGGGTCAATTTGGCTCTTGGGTCTATAGCCGGATTGCAGACAGGTGATTGTACTGATGTGTATAGCTGGCCGTAGAACTTATCGACTTCCCTCAAGAGTTCCGGTGTAGAGGATACAATCCTGCCGTCTCCGGTCTTCAGCTTACTCAGCCGGCTCTGTCCGATAGACAGATCCCTTGCAAACACTTTAGGGCCTTTGTTGCGCTCGATAGTCTCTCTTATTTTTTCAGTATTATACTCGCGTACATCGCGAGTCAGAGACTTAGAGATCTGCCTATTGAGCCGCTGGCATTCGGAAACTTCTTCTGGAGACTGCAAGATCATCCTGCGTCTTTCCTCCATAAGCTTGAGGGTAACGCCTGAGAGCTTTTTGGTTCTTTTTGTACGGTGGGTTTTAAAGCACTTGAGCCCGACCATATGGACAGTTTCCACTACCCTGCTGTTATAATCGTCCACGTTTATGCACTCACCTAGACCTTCGAAGCGATTCTGCAGTTCGAGCTGAAAGCTATCGAGCTCCTGAATCTGGACAGGTGCTGGACGGAGTGTAGACTTCATCAGTCTAGACCTTTCAAGCTTGAAGTTGATATTCAATGTGCCTCTTACTAGTCGGTGATCACTTTCAGTTTTAACTGCGTTAATCACAGACACACACCCCCAATTTATTAAAATGGAAGATAAGAATAAAACCAGGCCCCTAGTCCCCGGCGGTCCTGTTAGTCCTGGCCACGGTAGCAGCTATGGTAACGACAGGACAAGGGGTGCTAAGAATCTCCGGCAGAGATTCGGCTACCACCAACATCGAAAATTGGCCCTGGTGACATACAATGCAAGCACGTTAAGGACAGATGAGAAGCTTGTTGAGCTGGAAGAAGAGATAAACAAGTTGCGGTGGAATATTGTTGGTTTATCGGAGGTCCGAAGAAAGGGCGAGGACACGATAACCTTAAAATCCGGCAACTTGTTTTACTACCGGGAGGGTGAACAGCAGTCCCAAGGTGGTGTCGGATTTATCGTCCACAAGTCACTCATAGACAACATTGTGTCCATCACTAGTGTGTCGAGCAGGGTAGCGTACCTGATACTCAGAATATCCAAAAGATATTCGCTGAAGGTCATACAGGTCTACGCACCGACCTCGGCATACTCAGATGATGACGTCGAAGTAATGTATGAGGACATTAGTAGAGCCATACATACTTCCAAAGCACACTTTACAGTGGTTATGGGTGACTTCAATGCGCGGCTGGGCAAACGGGGCGATGATGAGTTGAGAGTGGGGCAATTTGGATATGGGCAGCGCAACCCCAGGGGTCAGAGGCTGGCCGAATATCTGGAGAAGGAGGGACTCTTTATGATGAACTCTTTCTTCCGGAAGCCGCCTCATAGGAAATGGACCTGGATGAGCCCTGATGGTTCCACAAAAAATGAGATAGACTTCATCATGAGCACCAAGCGACAAATATTTAATGATGTCTCCGTGATTCACAGGGTAAAAACCGGCAGTGATCACCGAATGGTCAGAGGCACATTAAATATTAATGTCAAAATGGAAAGATCGCGTCTGATGAAGTCTACGCTCCGACCTTCTTATGCACACATCCAAAACCCCGAGAACTTTCAACTCGAATTGGCAAACCGCTTCGAATTGCTAGACAGCAGCGCATCAGTGGACGAAATCAACAACAGGCTGGTAGAGACTGTCCATACGGTCGGGTCCAAGTATTATAAGCCCCACCGTAAAAATAGACCTCAAAAACTATCTAACTCCACCCGAAATCTCATGGCTGAGCGACGTTCCATGACGCTCCAAACCTCCGATGATGCTAAGTCCTATAGGCAGCTCAATGGACAGATACTGAAGTCCTTGCGTCACGATTTACGGTCCTTCAATACAAGGCGTATTGAGGAGACCATAGCACAGAACAAGGGCTCCAAAGTGTTCGCAAGAGACGCGTCTATTGGGCAAAGCCAGTTGACGAAGCTGAAGACGGAGGACGGAAACGTAACGTCGAATAGGTCAGAGGTGCTCAGGGAGATAGAGAGGTTCTATGGGCAGTTGTACACCTCAGTAGCTGAACCTGTTGTTGACTTGGTAAAAGACCCAAGAGCCAAGCTAACCCGACACTACACTGAAGATATCCCGGACATCAGTCTGTACGAGATTACGATGGCTCTCAAACAACTCAAAAATAACAAAGCACCAGGCGAAGACGGAATTACCACAGAGCTTCTGAAAGCGGGCGGAACGCCGGTACTTAAAGTCCTTCAGAGGCTGTTTAATTCCGTCTTGCTCGAAGAGAAAACGCCGGAAGCATGGAACAGGGGAGTGGTGGTACTGTTTTTCAAGAAAGGTGATAACACTTTACTGAAGAATTATAGGCCCATCACACTGCTGAGCCATGTTTATAAGTTGTTTTCGAGAGTCATCACGAATCGTCTCGAACGCAGGCTTGATGACTTCCAGCCTCCCGAACAAGCCGGTTTCCGGAAAGGCTTTAGTACCATAGACCACATACATACGCTGCGGCAGATTATACAGAAGACCGAGGAGTATAATCGGCCACTATGCTTGGCGTTTGTGGACTATGAGAAAGCCTTCGATTCGATCGAGACTTGGGCGGTTCTTAGATCTCTCCAGCGATGCCGCATTGACTATCGGTACATTGAAGTGTTGAAGTGCTTGTATAATAACGCCACCATGTCAGTCCGAGTACAGGGGCATTGCACGAAGGCGATCCCCATAAAAAGAGGAGTAAGGCAGGGAGACGTCATTTCTCCGAAACTGTTTACGGCCACCTTAGAGGACGCCTTCAAGCTCTTGGAATGGCAAGGACTTGGCATCAACATCAATGGCGAATACATCACTCACCTTCGATTTGCCGACGACATTGTGGTCGTGGCGGAGTCGCTGGAAGATCTAGGACGAATGCTCGGTGACCTCAACAGAGTATCTCAACAAGTGGGTCTTAAAATGAACATGGACAAAACGAAAATAATGTGTAACGTCCATGTCGTACCCACCGCACTCACCGTTGGGAACTCTACTCTTGAAGTTGTCGACGAATACATTTACCTGGGACAGGTAGTCCGGTTAGGTAGGTCCAACTTTGAGAGAGAGGTCAATCGACGAATCCAACTCGGCTGGGCAGCGTTCGGGAAACTGCGCAACATCTTCTCATCCAAAATACCTCAGTGCCTTAAGACTAAAGTTTTTAGTCAGTGTGTGTTACCAGTGATGATATATGGATCAGAGACGTGGTCTCTTACTATAGGTCTCATAAAAAAGCTCAGAGTTGCTCAGCGAGCTATGGAGAGAGCTATGCTCGGCGTTTCTCTACGCGATCGAATCAGGAATGAGGAGATTCGTAGAAGAACCAAGGTCACCGACATAGCCGTTAAGATTAGCAAGCTGAAGTGGCAATGGGCGGGCCACATAGCGCGTAGATCGGACGGGCGTTGGGGCAGAAAGATTCTAGAGTGGAGATCACGTATTGGCAAGCGCAGTGTGGGAAGACCGCCTGCCAGATGGACCGACGATCTTGTGAAAATCGCAGGAAGTCGTTGGATGCAGGTGGCATCGGACCGGTTACGCTGGAAAGCGATTGGGGAGGCCTATGTTCAGCAGTGGACAAGTATAGGCTGAGATGATGATGATGATGAATCACAGAGACATCATTGAATATGTGCCGCCTCGTCGACATGATGAAGTCTATCTCATTTCTTGTAACACCATCGGGGCTCACCCAGGTCCATGTACGGTGTTCCCGCTTCTGGAAGAAGGAGTACATCATAAAGAGCCCCTCCTTCTCCATTAAGTCAGCCAGCATTTGGCCCCGAGGATTCCGTTGTCCAGTACCAAAGGTTCCCACTCTCAGCTCATCGTCGCCTCGTCTGCCCAGTTTCGCGTCCCCCATGACAACGGTGTAGTGAGTTTTAGAGGTATGTATGGCTCTAGATATAACCTCATACATAGCCTCTACCTAATCGTCGGGGTGTGTCGAAGTCGGTGCGTATACCTGTATAATTTTCAGTGAATACCTTTCAGTCATTTTGAATATCAGGTACGCTACCCTGGTCGACACACTCTCGATCTTGACAACGTTGTTCACGAGAGACCTGTGGACTATAAACCCGACACCACCCTGGGACTGCTGGTCGCCCTCCCGGAAATAGAGCAAGTTACCGGATTTAAGTATTATCGAGTCCTCACCCTCTCTTCGGACTTCAGATAATCCTTTGATATCCCAGTGTAACTTGCTCAATTCTTCCTCCAACTCGTCGATATTTTCGTCAGTTCGCAGTGTGCGCGTGTTAAAAGTTGCCAGGGCCAATGGTCTTCGTTGTCGGTAGTCATGCCTCTTCCGGGGATTCTTAGCACCCCCTGCCCCGCCGTTACCGTGGCTGCTACCGTGGCCAGGACTAGCGGGGCCGCCGGGGACTGGGGGCCGTTTAATATGTGTGGATGTCATTAGGGGGATGATGCCATAATCGCCACGCTTGGCAGGCGGGTTGGCGATCGCAGTATAGCGTTAGTAGGTATTAAGAGGACGCTGCTGCCCATCCTCATCTCATCTTACAAGCCCCTTAGGCACCACTTACGGCACCTGTGGGCTTTGATCTCCTAGCAGTAACCCAACTAACTAGGGCTTTGGATGCCATGTGTATCGCCATTCCAGAGAGTGGTGCCCTGCTACCGGCAACACTCAGCCCAAGCGAGCCCTCTTCCGGTGTGGCACTAGAGCCTCGCTTGAACTACCGCTTGCGGTATTTGTTGCTGGATTTGGTCGCCTCTTACGACCCGCTGTTAGGCCAGCATGCGGTGGGGAGACTGTATTCTTGATCCGTCCCCACACGGACAACGGTCAGTAAACTAACTTTTTTATATTTTGAGTCTTATCTGCCTTTAAAGCAAGAAGTTAGACGTAAAATAGGTCAAGCCGCGTTTAGCTGTTCAAGTCTAATTCTAGCATACCCGCCATTTTATAATAACTGACTGACTGACATGAGATTAGAGCGAGCCCATTACAATATCGTTTAAATATAATAATGATTACTATTAGTACAGTTTATTACCAAAGAAATGAAGTGTTTTAGATGATTCGTCTGACTAAAATAAGCGGTAATATTGCATACTTATATTAATCATATTACTTTCTGATGATAAATACTTGTGTAACGATGTTGCTATATTTTCTTCCCATTTTCCTACTATTTCCAACCTTATTTCTTCTGTAACGAGAACACTTTCCATCGTGATAAGACCTCTCCTTAAACTGCGAGAAAATTGATTTCAAGAGTTCCTCTAAATGTTACGCAGGCTGTCAATAAGGCTCGGCAATCAATGATTTATAGCACTTTCTCTGACCGAACGAACTTTAGATTGAGATTATGAGTTTCGTGTTACAGTTTAAATTCAATTTGGAATTAATGACACTTTGTTTCCTCATTCCAGGCGCTGAGATTTTGAATTTGAAACTTGGAAGTTTAAATGGATGTGTGTTGCTCAAACCATAAATAAAGGATAGATGATTCATAGGTTTTAAATGGTATGAATATTGAAATATAAATTAATATATAAAGTTTGTTTGCCTTTTTCGTTCATAATATGGTCTAGTGAGGTATGGTGTGTGGTGCTAGCGATGAAGAAGTCCTAGGTTCAAATCCTAGGTCAGATAAAGTGTTTTGGAGTTTTTTAATCAGAAAAAATTGATAGTAGCAATGCGAGGTCTGGTATTGTGCTCAGTATAATGGCAAGACTTGTGTCATCCCTGTTTGGGGGAATAGACTTGATGGTGTTTATTTTTTTAAGGATCAAAAACCCTTAGCGCGCTTTAAGTGGACGAAGTATTGTGAACATACATGCAATAAAATTTTAAGTGCATTCTAACCAAAGCGCATACACACATGAAAAATCAAAACATTTTTGATCCTATATTATATGTAAAAGAACGCCCCGAATCCGTCATACATCATAAAAAAGCCAACATCGGCGTCTACCAAAGCGAATACTCGTCACAGGGGTATAGCAAACGAATGAAAAAAGCAATATGTCGTGTTGCACATATTTGCCAAACCGCCGTTAAAACCTGTGCGAATCTCAAAGAAACTAAGGAAATCAATCCGCAGTTTAACATAACGGGACGTGATACTGGTTTTTGTCTGTGCGGTTCTAACATATGGGCTTAATATGTAACTCGGTCGATTCCCGGCGAGTGATCTATAGTCGCTATCACGAGTGTTCACGATTTGGTACAAACTACGAACAAGGATTCTGTTATTTTTATCTAAAAGCTGGATAAAGGTGTGAGCAGTCACCCTCAACACATCTAAACTTTATCCCCGCCACGCGCCATATCTTTATAAATCGCATATTTAAAAATGCACGGTGGAGATCAGTTCCTGCAGTAGTATTTGTATGGACGTGTTTACACCAACGCCTCCTGCGTCGTGCACGCGCGATTTGTGCGGCGTCTGCGATCATATGGAGATACTGATCGCCACCGCGGATGCCACGGTGGATGCCATCGCGGACGCGGCTGGACGCGTTGGTTTGGTTGGGTCGATCTCGCACGGAAACTCTGAGCAAACCTTGAGTCTAAGCCACTTCGCCTATTGGATCAAGTGGTCGCGGGTTCGATCCTCGCACACAGGAAATCTTTTCGTGACTCACAAATACTTGTTTTAGTCTGGGTATTTGTGTATGTGAATTACGTAATTGTAAATGCACCCACGACACAGGTTTTTTCCTAGGGTGGGGCTACATTTAAAAAAAAGCTACACATCTATCATCAAAGCAGCAGCAGCACATAGCAAGTAGTTCTTTCCTACACAAATAGATATAAACACAAGTTCGCAATGTATTTGTGAGCAACGAACCACATGGCGCGCTGATAATCTCTGTTAATGATTAATATTACTGGTTCAGTGTGTGGATGCATTATTTATAGCTCATTATTGGCTATCGCGGCGTAATTGATTAATAGATGTGTGGGATCAATGGTGGTTATAAATATTTCTAACAGCTTGTGGTTGATTATGTGGTAGTCTATCAAACCTTATCTATCGTATTGGGGAATGGAATTGAGTGGCATAAATATAAGAAAATCTTCAAGAGAAGCATATATTTGACGCTTTATTCCACTTTAATCACCTGGGTAAGCAAAGGTGACTAATTAGTGTCCATTGATGAACCGGCAGCTAATCACCCAGATATATTCCATTTGTAACTTTTTGTCATGCATAAGATTCTTGGAACGGGAGTGGAAGAGGTGAACAAAAAAAGATATAGTACAAAAAAAAACTGAAAATGTCTTCTCTAGTACATAGTACATAATAACTCAATGTGTTCACCAATAAATCACCATCTCGATAACCCTTTATTGATTATGATGATTATGAAATTATAGATAGATGGTATGTTCAATTGTTTCATTATTACACCGTACATGTATTTTTATCTCTTAAATATTGTCATAACCTAAAAATAAATAAAATTTAATGATTAAATTTTTTTTCGGAAAAGTACATGCTTTCCATAAGTGGGTGCATTTATAATTACGTTATTCACATACACAAATACCCAGACTGAAACAAATATTTATGAGTCACGCAACGATTTGCCCTGTGCGGGAATCGAACCCGCGATCACTTGATCCAACAGGCGGAGCGGCTTAGACTCGAGGTTTGCTCGGAGTTTCCGTGCGAGGTCGACCCAACCAAACCAACGCGTCTAGCCGCGTATGCAACATACTCGATTGTTCTGTATTTCAACAATAAAGATTTTATTATAATTTATTAACTTTTTATCCCAAATAAACATTAGGTTCCTGTCTATACTTAACGCGGACGAAGTCGCAGGCAGAAGCTAGTAGGGTATAAGTGTGACAAGTCTTTCGCAATAGTCTAAGGTAGTGCTTCTATCGAAATGAAAGCTCTATATCGAACAATTTTCCTTTTTCTTCAGGACTCCAGGTGTTTGAGGATCGGTAGAACATTGACCTTGACCGAAAACTTGTCGAACTAAAATCCCAACTGCCTAGGGCAATGCATTTAGGTACAAGTACAATTGTTAATAGCATGCAAAATGAACTAATTAATTATGGAGTGTACTCTAAAGACCAGACCAGAATAGACCATAACACCAGTGAAGTTGCTTCTTATCTAAGTGATAAGAAGCAACTTCACTTCATCATATTTCCACAGAAAACTAAATTTTATATCTTGAGCCTTAAGTTAGACGTAAAATAGATCAAGCCACGTTTAACTGGTCTAATTCTAGCATCGGCAGCTATTTTATAATAGGTATATATAGACATGACATACTGACGTAAGAAAAGGTTGTATAGGACTCATATTTAAGACCCACCGTTAAAATAAAACTTGATACATTTTATTGCCCACAAAACATTGCTTAACTAAGCTGAGTCTATTCAGCACTTTTGAAAGAACTTCATATGCGACAGGACATAAACATGGAAATTGGATTTCTTCTGTAAATCGAGCCTATTTTTGGGAGATTGAATTAGCTACAACCTTGGGAAGAAATTGTGTATAATATCACTTAATCGCGATATAAGAGTACGCTTGGCTACACTTCCAGATATAATCTGTGCGATACCCTGGCCACCGAGTACCAGCGCAAATGTGAGCAGCGATCGCCACTATGTACCATTTACATAATTATTCCAAAGATTTTGCATACTTATGTATATACTAACCTGCTCTTGGGGTTATCAGAAAGATAAGTTACTTCCGTTACACTGAATATAGACATAGAATTTTTCCATCACTTGTGTTATTGGTAATGTTGGACCGTTTTCATTATTCTATTTGCGGGTTTTAAAGCATGCTATCTTAATAGGTTACTGTACGAAGGACATAATTAGAAGTAATACTTTTCTACAAATGACTACACTGTTATAGAAATTCGAGAATTGATGCGTTTTGAAGTTACTATGTAACGTAGCGTGCAATTGGAGATGCCTCTGACCAGCAGTGGACTGCTATGGGCCAATGATGATGACGTAGTGAAAGATCTTCGTCACATATTTACCCTCTGCAACTACATTGACCAACCAAATTGGTGTCACTATCTGCTATTAACACAAAAGGTTCTTTACATATATAATAATACGACGATTTAGCGTAGTGGTTAAGAGCTTAAGTCGCTCCACCCACTGTGTCTAATAGTCGCGGGTTCGATTCCCGCACGGGACAAATCTTTGTGTGATCCACAATTATTTGTTCCGGTCTGGGTATTTGTGTTTGTGAATTTTCATGTTTGTAAACGCATCCACGATACAGGAATTAAACCTAGTGTGGGGCTACGTTTAAAAAAAATAGACAAAAAAAAATACCGCAATAAATTCTTCCTTAGCAAAAATTTCTTTAGGTAAACAACAATCAAATTCCAAAATTAAACCTCTCCACCGAACCTGTTCCTTTCTCATAAATACGAAATGTTCCAATGAATCACAACAGCAGTCCACCAATTTCGCACGTCAGTATTCCTCCTCAGGAACTGGCTGCGAGAATAACGGCAATACACCAAATGACAGACGACAATATGTGTGAAATGGGGTCAGATGTACGCCCATATCGAGAGTTCCACATGCTACTGTATTGCTCTCAAGCCTTGTAATTGTCGAGATTGCAGAGCTATTTACGTCTCAATTGATGATATTATATCTGATGATAATATATTTCTGCTTTACTTGCCTAAGTCATATCTATGCCCTAACCGCGCTCAGGACTTAGACGTTTGCCATATCACTTCCGTGGTGTCTATTCAGTCAGAGGCCTACTTCATCACGTATCTTACTCATTTTGACTTAAATACGACTTTCAATGGCTTCTACTTAAAAATATTTAACACTAACAAATCAAATTACATTGTCGAATTCAGTAGTAAAAACACTTATGAATAGAAGAGGAATCGTACATAAAGTTGAACAAAATAACCATCGCTACAAGTTTAATTCAATCTAAATTCGTAACAAAAAAAAAATTCCACATATTCCGAATCACAAAACTGAACAACAAACTTTTGTAAATCCAATATTGCAGCTAATTGATTTCGTAAACTTGTTTTATCTAATTGGTCCCGGGCGATTGCTTATAAAGTTTTTATTGAATGACTGGCTATTCCAATTATTTTGATATGATCTAAACTTTTAACGAATCGCTTTTTAATCAGAGGGCTTTGCATAAAAAGATTGACTTCAGCGTGACGCCAGCGAATATACGTGTTGTCTCGTTCCTGTTTATTTAGTAAATTTATAGTGTGATAAGGATGATTTATCAAAACGCTCTAACGTCAATCTTTTCGTGTTAAGCCCCACAACTGTCTTTCGGTGTCGCCCCTGTGTCTAGTATTTTTTATCTAATCAGAATGAACACTTGGTATTTTTCCTCTACCATTTGACTGCTCGAAAATATGGTAGTTGAAATTTGAAAATACTGAACAAACACAGTCATACATACATCTCAAAGCAGGGGTGGCAGACGTCCACAAAGCACATTTTTTAACGATATTGTTTATACTGGGCACAGATTCCAAAGCTCTACCGAGAGATTTCGATAGAAAACTCTAATAAATATTTTGTCTGATCATGGATCCCAGAACATCGTAAACCTGCCACTCAATCTACGAAGGAGTCTCGAGACAGATAATAAAAAATAATAACTTATTTAAATGTTAATTGAGATTGTGTATATGACAATAGGCTCGCCCGGGCATATTACACGTGTCCTAACATCGTTGGCGAAAATTGAGTATACACAGTACACCTCTGCGACCCCCGCTTAGAGACTACTGGCATGGCGGTGTTTCTTATTTATTTAAATGTTACCTTGTAAGATATAAAAATGCCAAATCGCTAGCCGAGTAGAAATCAATTAAATCAACGTAATTTGGCTTTGAGAGTAAAACCAACAGTTCACGATTTATCCGATATAGCGTCAAAGTATTTCCATAAAGAGGACCCTCTTCAGTAAGTACATAAACAGCAATCGGTTGGTATTTGTTCAAGTAATAAAATGTTTGTAATAATGTATATTTGGCCTCCTGCTCTGTGATAGAAAAAACACTTGAGTTAAGACTTTCCATAAAAGGCGGGTGTATAAGGGTGGGAGTCGTAAAATTTTACGAATTATGACCATGATAGTGACATTTAGTCTATGAAGTTATCCATACTAATATGTTTAATTCGCAAGTAACTCTGTCTGTCTACAAATAGGCTACATTTTGTCTCAAAAAAAAATTAAAAGTGTGAAATACATGCCTGAAAATAACGCAAATGAAGTTGCGGCTAGAGTGAGTTATGTATATAATTGTTTTTCATATAGCTCATATTGCAGAAAATTTTTGTATGGAGCAGACAGATACAAAAATTTGACTGGCTTTATACGTAAAACGTTGTTTTTAGTGGGTGTGTGTATGTGTGTGTGTGTGTGTGTGTGAATGATCTACGCTGTTGGCCGCGGGGACGTTATAGCTTCACCGGACAAAAGGGGGAGCGTGCAACTACTACGCTCGAGCCAGAAGGGCAAAGGGGCAACTAGCTCAATTGCGCCTCAAGGAGGAACGGCCTCGGTTTAGGCAGTTTCACCGTCACCCTCCAGCGGGCAAGGGATTCTTCAACCTCGCTGGCGAGGTCAGTGTCTGATCTTGTGTGTGGTATTTATATCCAAAAAAAGGGATGAAAGGACATCGGAAGAGTTGGTGTTCGTTGTCCGTGGCGGCTATGATTAGCAGATTCCTATGATTGGACGCGTGCGCGAAATATCGAGTTGTCGCCTTTTTAATAAAGGATTCGCGCCTTTATTAAAAAGGCGACAACTCGATATTTCGCGTAGGTTCGAGACCGAGATCGGAATGGAGATTGACGTTCCGCATGAACGTTTGCGGAGGAAACGGGATTGAACCGTTTGGAGTCATGATCATCGTGTAAAGACGACAGAGCACAAAGGCTGCTCGGTTACAGACTCGCTTGATATGCGGCCTGAAGGTCATGATATTGTTTAGGGTGACCCCTAGATATTTGACCTGTTTGACCCAGGGGATAGGTCGGCAGAACATGGTCACTTGACCGAGATTACTTATGGGGTGGCGCAGGGAGGGACGCGAGGTGGTACCTCTTATTCGGGTTCACCTCAATACGCCACTTCCTGAACCAATCGCCTAGGGTATTGGCGGCTGCCTGAAGGTTCCTGGTAATGAAACCCTTATTCCTATGCGAGACATAGAAAGTGCTATCATCCGCAGTTGTCTTTCACAACTGTGACTAGTGTTTACATATCAGAGGCTGTTGGCACGATTAAAATCTTGTCATCTGCATATCATAGAAGGTTTACCACTAGACTAGGTTCTTTCAACACTTTCAACCTTTAAAGAAATTTATCCAGATATATTATAAACAGTCAAGCGGACAACATGCAACCCTGCTCGACACCGATTTCAACATCAGACCAGGGTGACGTATTACCACCCACTCGTACATGCCTTGCTATCCACATAGGTGGACTGGACGGCTCGCAACAGAGTGCTGTTTATACCATACTCTGGTAAAATGTCCCAAAGCATCTTTCGCACAACACTGTCTAACGTGTTCTCCATATCCATAAAACCGCAGAAAAGCTTCCGGCCCACTTGCAGATGCTTCTCTACGATGTTGCGGAGGGAGAAAACTTGATACAAACATCCTATTCCAGACTTAAAACCTCCCTGCGCCTCGCCCAACATTCCATCGGACTTTTCGCACCCTCTCCGTTCAATAATTTTACCACACGCCTTAGGCCAGGCTGATCAACCGGATGGCTCTGTAGTTAGCGCAGTCATATTGTAAGCTTTTGCCTTTATACAAGGGTACCATGACTGCGCGGCGCCAATCTTAAGGGACTCTACTGGTCCTCCAGCAAAGGTTTACAAGGACCCAAAAGGAGTCCCGTACGCAACTTCCACCATATTTGATCATCTCGGCAGATATGTCTATTCCCACAGCTTCATAATTTTTCATACTATCTATCGCCCATTCAACTTCTTCTTTCTTACCATACCTATAAAATGTATGCTAAGTCTACTGTAAGCACGCGCTTAAAATGCTCTCGTACTTCTATACCTATAATAACGTAACCTCTCCAGCGAACCTATTTATTGATTTCTAACCTTAATTTCAAAAAACGACCGAATAAATTCGATATTGCGTGATCATCAGAGACGTGTTCATACGACAAACCTTTCACGATATGTGGTTTCGGTGTTGTACAATTACAATAACAAAGTAGCTTCCGTGTAATTCTGTAACATCTCTGTTATTATATTTATAGTAATGCGGTGACTGTATTACAACGAGGGAATCGAAAATATTGAAAACTAGCTTCTGCTCGCGACTTCATCCACGTTGACTTTATACAGGAATCAAAAGTATCCTATGTGGTTTTATCCGAGTAATAAACTATCTGTGTGCCAAATTTCATTCAAATCCGTTTAGCCGTGTTTGCGTGATTGAGTGAATATTATTTAGATACCTTACACGTATAATACACAACTAAATCGACCTATACTGATCTACCAACAAAACTTCTGCCTTATTTTACAAATAGAGGGGAGGGGGAGAAAGAAGTGATGCTACTCAACTACGGGGTTTGGAGGCAAGTTTGTGGTCATGCTGTGTAGAGTAATAGACTGTATTTGTTTGTATTTTGATAATAAAGAAGAGTAAACTTATTAACTCACTCATTTATTCCTCTGTTCCACAGCGCACAGTATAATTTGTATGTGGCATAGACAAGAGTATTGCCAACCAAAAACCCAAAGTGGAGGGAAGCAGTATTGCAATGCTTAATATGCTGTTGGAGCTTATCACGCCTCTATATTCCACTCATTATAGCTTCTAACCCGTCTTAACGATGGATGTACGACTGCTGTATGTATGTAATAGTAACCGAGATCAACGGCTCTAGAACAGAAAGGGCCACCCATATCAGATTAAACGAGCCACACTCTGCTTAACCTTAGCCATCGCTAAAGACATTGTGATCGAACAGCGTTACAAACGCTTAAATGATTATATCGCTTTTCATTTTTCATTTCATCAAAACAATTTCATCAATAAAATCAATTCCAAACCCGGAATATAATATTATTTTAGAAATACATACCTTCTAACTAACAATTAAAAAGATTTCTACCACAAAAAAACATAAAAAGAAAGATACAATTTAATATGAACTAGTAGGAAGCCAACTATTATACCCCCGTCGGGTATAAGCGGGCGGATCGTCGAATTCAGCGGGTATTATTTAATAGGCGGTTCGCTGGCAACATTCCAAATTGAATAAAAAAGTGGCGATTACGCGACAATACAAGAAAAAAGAAAAGAGAGTTAACAGAAAAGGCACGAAATCTTGCGTTTTTGTGGACGCCCCGGATTTTAAAAGCGCCTTTAAACGAATTACTTAGTGGGTTCGACAACGAATTACTTTGCTTTTATTTGTAAACACCGCCAAGCCCACCTACGCGGGGGTGGCAGAGGTATACTGTGTACACCTATTTCCCATCAACTATGTTAGTTCTCATATAATAAATAAGGCGCGAGCCTATTGTCACTTTATGGGACACAAATCCAAGCTACAAACTGATACTGGAAATTTTTCGACATTTACAAATTTATTTACGAAAAAATAATTCTTCATTTGAACTAACTACGCGCGTAGACTAACTAGACCAAGAAGGCAGTCTATTTTATATGAGGAGATAATTCAATTACAATAAAGTAGAGCAGAGCATAATAGCGTTGGCTTACTACATACTTTATCTAGTGGTACTTCTATATTCAGATGTCGATCATTTTGAAATTATTCGCTGTGGCAGTTAATAAAATAATACCTACCATGCATGTATGTTTTTTTTTTTGGCAATTGCGTTTACCTTATGTCATTGTACAAAGTTTACGAATATTCATTAATTAATTCAACTCCCCAATGAACTTGATGACAACGATGATAATGAAATTGGTGAAGTGCTCCACCCTGGATAGTAAAGTGATGGATACTTTACATACCAATTGCGACGGCCGTTTTGAGGGAAATCGAAAAGGCAAGTTTTATCACTTTGTTACAATTACCTTCACTCATGCACATATAGGAATACATTACACATTATAATTCGAAATAACACAATGGAAATTAAAATTGACAACATCACTCTTCGATTTCCCGCCAAAAAAACCATGCATGTATGTTCAATTCAGAAAATACAAAAAGAAGTGAATTTCGTTTTTTTAACGAAAACGAAAGAAGTTTTCATTTTTTTTAATTAAAAATTTCCTGCCTTAAAAACAGTAAAAATAATATATTTTTATTAAATAAATCACAGTGCGTTAACACTAACATCGACTTGGCACGCTCGCTTTGTTATCGAGACTTAATGAAATAGATGAAATGCCAGTTCCAGATGCGGTTTCCTATTTTCGTTAGCAAATTAGGGTGAATAAGTCACTTTTACTTCGAAACAATTACCTATCTTGTTCAAATATACCTGTCAACGGTGAAGAATCGACATTTTCATAACGACCAATTATATTATTTTCATGCATCTAAAATATCATTCATTTTCACACTACTAGGTTCATGCATTTAAGAGATCCACTCCACCGTCGGTATGTTTATCGAACTAAGACATATGTTTACCAGTGACGGTGGTAAGTAGAATAAATATATATTATAAATATATATATATATATATATATATATATATATATATATATATATATATATATATATATATATATATATATATATATATATATATTAATAAATAAATATATATATATATTATTCCTTGTTTTACACAGGGTGTAAATTTCCAAGTATGCTAGGACTGCCAAATCCAAAACTACGAGATAAAGCAAAAAATGCTCAAAAAAATTCTCGTGACCATTTTTAATAGAAAGTATTACATTGGGGCCTAAAATTGTCGGCAAAAAGTAGATATACCTCTGCTACCTCTGCTTGAGAAATATGGGCGTGAGGGAGTTTTTTTTTTAAGTATCGATCTCAAGGCGCTCGTAGCGCTGTGCGATCGCCGTGTTCTTAGCGATCACCAAGGTTAAGCAGCGTTCGACGCGGTCGGCCTAAGATGGGTGACCGTTTGTAGCATTTCCATTTTCGAGCGTCTCCGTGCTTTGGAAGGCACGCTAAGCCTTTGGTCCCGGTAACCACGTAATGTGGTAGTTGTTAAGACAAGTTGGAAGCCTTATAGGCAGCTTGATAAGTTCCAACAGTAAGCCACAAACCTGCCTCCGCCAATCCGCACTGGGTCCGCGTGGTGGAGTATGTGAGAACTCACCTCGGTTTGTGAGAGAAAGCCTGGGCAAAGGCCCAGCAGTGGGACAGTATAGGCTGATATTATGTATAGATCACAAGGTTAATTTTTTTCTCTATTTCTCATAGTTTTGGATTTGGTCATCCACCTCCACTTGATGACAACCACTTATGAACATAAACTTTTGTATATCCTTAGCATGCACTTTTGGATACCTGTTAATATGTGATTTTTTTATTAAAAACACCGTCACGCCTATATTCTCCAAGCGAGGATGGCAGAGGTGTACTGAATACACCCACTTTTCGCAGACGATGTTAGATCCCATGTAATAGGGGGCAAGCCTATTGCCATATACAGGGCACAATTCCAAACTCCGGACTCATACTGGGAAGTTTTCGTACGACAAAAACTACATTGGTCACTACTACCTAGGATCTCAAAGCGATACGAGCGATTTGCCACTAGACCAAAGAGGCAGTCAATATTAAACGATTTGATTTTTTTTATACTCTTTTTATCT
Source organism: Phalera bucephala (assembly GCA_905147815.2). Taxonomy (NCBI): domain Eukaryota; kingdom Metazoa; phylum Arthropoda; class Insecta; order Lepidoptera; family Notodontidae; genus Phalera; species Phalera bucephala. Next base: position 27,264,866 of record LR990612.1, read on the forward strand.
AATTAATGTTTTCATTTTATTATAAACATGAACATCTGTTTACCCTTTAGGTGAAACATAGTGAGACTATTCCTAGTATTAGTACCTAATTCCAAACCTAGGTTTTGACAATTAAATCATTCATTCATTCATTTATTGATCAAGCACACAATTTCGCACAAAATTATCGGGGTCATAACTTCACCCCTATGCTTGGACAGTTTGTGAATAATTTTGTGAATCATCGCAGGCAAATGCCTGAAGTTTAGTCCGACCGGTCAGACAAAGTCTAAATAGTCCAATATGTTGGACTAAACTGACAAGCCACGCGGCTAGAGAGTACTGTTCTGAATTATTTCATAGTTCCGTAGGATTCTTTAATCAATATCTTAAACTTTACACTCGTGTTTCCTTTACAAACTATGGCAACCAGCCAACCATGATACATATTTTTTGTTTCTTACGTTTTCATACACACTTACCAAAATTATTAACTTACTCACAGATACCCAATGGCAGTGCTACAGATGTTACACAAATATACGGAAATGCAAAAAGAATATTCTCTATCGAAACACTATTTAAACATTAACCACATTGGCAATTTCCTTCATGTTGTAGAACCATCCGCCCGCGCTGTGCAAAAACAAACGGACCAACCCCTTTGTGGAATTTGCTCCGTAACTTCAGCAAAGAATATCATTATTATTATTGTCCTTAACGAAACCATCTCCGCAAAATACCGTTTAATATGCAAAATTTACATTAAATTTTTATAGTGCATCGGGCTAAAGCCTTGTAAGTACCTCTACCCTTTGTCCCGCGTTCAAAAGCATCTTTTCTACTTTCAGATTGGGTTGTTGTTTAATATTAATAAGCAGCTCTGTTTCCATATTCTAATAGTGAAAGTAACTCGTTTTGGAGTAGTTCTAGTGGCTCTATTTTAGTTGGTAATTACATTTTTTTATTATTAAATACTACTCAGCGACTGATTTATATCTCACCTGGAGGAAAGTGACTATGGATCCGAAGATATGGTTCGCTGACTCAGTAATAGTTCATTCACTCTAAAATAAGCTAAGGAGACGAAAGTTAGACCAAGTAGATGAATAATTGTCTAATAGATCAATGCAGGTAGACCATTATATAATTAACTATTTTAGCCCGCGACTGCGACTGCATTGATTTTAGACAACAACCTATCATTTTTCCGGGATAAAAAGTATCCTATTCGTTAATCCAGATAATAAACTAACTGTGTGCAAAATTTCAACCAAATCCGTTCCGCCGTTTTTGCGTGATTGAGTAACAAACATCTAAACATACAAACTTTAACATTTATAATAGAATACTTACTGTGATTACAAAGATCTTCACGCCTAATTCCACTAGATAGCGAGAATTAGATAAAGTGTTTCAGCTAAGCCAGCTAGGCCCTGTTAGTGCCTTACTGTCCAATGGCTACAGTCTCTTAAAACTAACCGCACATAAGTTGCCTCAATAACACGTACATCGATCCACTAACGAAGCCAAAAGAGTTTTGCTTGGTGTCTTCCATAACATTTTAAAGGTCAGAGGCATAAACAAAACGCACGCCATATTCTTACAATGATGTTCTGTGTACTCCTTAATTTCGGCCACGTTAGATTCTAATATAAATTATGCCATCCATTTTATAGGTCCTACTTTTTTCTTTGAAAGATACATATCATTTTTTTTTAAATGACTTCAAATATGTGTCTATCTATGTCATCACGCCAGATCCTTTGCGAGGTAGGTAGAGAGTACAGAGTTACAACAGGTTCTTTCTTTACATACCTGTCTGGCTTCCTATACTCTCATAGATATATAATAATATTAGCTCTGTTAAGAAACTATCCCACCATTGGGCACGGACCTCCTCTCAAACTGAGAAGGTTTAGGCCATAGTTCACCACACTGGCGTAGTAGGGGTTTGCAAACTTCACACACCTTTGAGAAACTCTTTGGCTTCTATATTTTTCTTCACCGTTAAAGCAAGTGATAGTTAATTTTTAAAACACACATACTTTCGAACGGACAGAGGTGCGTGCCTGGGTTCAAACCCGAGACCTCTGACTTTGCAGTCCGACGGTCTAACCACTATGCTATCACTGCTTGTGATGTATACTGTAAAACACAAACTTATTTATAAAATAATATTATGTATTATTTTGGCTGATTTAAAAGTATCGCTAAAATCGACGTGTCCAAAGAACAAAGTCCTATAATCCAATATATATATATATATATATATATATATATATATATATATATATATATATATATATATATATATATATCCATAAATAACCTTAACGACGGGCACGAAAGTTGCAAATGCCATTTATTATGTTTGCCATATCTAACTTTGTTCTATAGGACCGCCAAAATGTACGATGCAAATGAATATAGGCGTAACTTTGTATAACAATTCGGAATCAATGAAATCTCCCATTGAAAGATGGATTAAAGGTAAGAAATTCAATTTATCACAACACAAAAAGTTAAGAGTTATATTATCCCGGAGTCAAAGTGCATCCATTTCTACTGACATCGACTAATGCTCTGTTCGTTTCATAGAATCCATTGAATTTCATTTTATTCATTCTCTGTTGAAGTAGCTTTAATGTATATCTAAGTTACTTTGAGCGGGCTCAATCTTTCATTGATATTGTATAAAATTATGTTAGGACTTATAAATAACATTTTTAAAAGGAAATCTTATTTTTCTACCCAGAAAGAGACTAAACTGAGATATTATAGTATCCCCATGTGATTCGGCTTTATTGGGGAGGCCTATGTTCAGCAGTGGACAAGTGTAGGCTGAGATGATGATGATGTGATTTCAGTAGCGTATATATCTACCTACCAAATTATACAAGCGGCACTTCTTTTTGGGAACATTTAAAAGGTGATTAAAAGAACAAAATATATCCTGTCACAAAGGTGTGATGTGCAATAATTTTTATAGAAATGGTGTCTCTACGGAAAAAGCTTACATCTATAATCTTTAACATTTCTGTATAATATCTGTTATAATCAATTACAGTATTTTCAGGTGTCTTGCACGCCATTAGCTTTAAATGTATTTGTAACGTGCTTTCAACTGTATACTCAATGATTTAACGTTCATGTCGTTATATTAATATTACACATTAGCGTAGGCAAAGGGCTTTTTTATGAACTATTCCAGTGTAAAATCGCTAACCTCGTTCGCCGGCCGGTATTTACAAAACTTTCGGATATTAGCTGTAGCGTGCTCTGCAAGAGGGTCTATTTTTGTTTGCGTGTGTACATAGTCGCGTGTTGAAATACGGCAACCCCTCCAATTAAGGGGCAGGCAAAGTGCGACGAGTGTACGTAAGCAGGTCGACGGCGATATCATAACGTTTACATACAACTTTTAAACGAAACCGCCCCGGGTTTATGAAGCCTTCCGTTCCAGGCACGCGATTTATTTTGCATCGATGCACTCGCGATGCGCGCTAAAAGTGCTGGCTTTAAACAGTAATGTTTAAAGGAAAACATAGACTTTCATAAATCATTGCTACAATCTTAGCAGAAATTTTCGTCGTTTTAAGTTTGTCAATTTCTTGGCATTTAAGAATATTATGTTGTAGCATTTTGACTTAGCGCTTTAAAACTACGAAATGTATATTTGATTATATATTCAATCACCAATAGCAATATTAAGATTTATGAAGGTATTTGTTTTTTCATAATATCTGTCAAGTAGATACGTACCATACGTATGGTACGTATCTACTTAATGTAGTAGTCATTAAGCCGAGTTGGAATCCTTATAGATGGCTTGATGAGTTATAATAGCAACCTCTACCAATACGCACTGGGTCCGCTTGGTGGAGCATGACCTAAACTCACCTCGATTAGTGACAGAAGGCCATAGCCCAGCAGTAGGACGGTATACGCTGATATATTTATGTTATTATTATTAAAATACAAAATAATGTCATCAACACTGGTACACACATTCGACTTCAACCAAAGCCATGTAGATCTTGATTCGCGGATTACACATAATTAACAGATAAATAAACGAGTCCATTAGCTTTAGACCAGTGGACCGTAATTACGCGGGCAAGGTTTCTGTTAGATTCACGGAATGCCAGATTAGGGGTAATTAAGTCTTGTGGGAGTGCAACCCAGCTCCGACCATTATATGGGATAATGAGGTGTCCAGTCAGCCAGTCAGCCTTGTAATATGTAAATTGAATTTTCTATTCCGTCCTGGTAAGGTCGCTAGTTTCTAACGAGTTTGACAGGCGTGCGGTTTTGGACGGTGATTAAATTTTGTACAGAATGTGAGATAGTGAATTGATGAGACGTTTAATAATGTAGTTTGGCGTTTAAATAGTGCTGTGAAATGAGAATTTTGCTGTAATTGTGCTTTATATTCGTTGAATTTGGGCGACATGGTTAGATCATATATTAATGTAATATCCTTTTTACATGGGATTGTAAAAGAATCTATGATTGGTTGGTCATTGTTGATGATGTAATTGATGTAATATTTAAAACCGTCGTTGAAACCTTCAAAACGCCATCTTGTTTTACATTGCTTAGCAACTTAAACATGCACAGCAATACAAAAATAACTTTGAAAGCAAATGCGATCTTATTCTTACAAATAAATTGGAAGCATAATAATTCTGAATTAGCAAGATTACCCGTATTCTCAGGTCATACAATTGAAATTAATACTATGGTGTATCATAGTGCATTATCCATAGTTGTATATTCACCATTAATTTTTATTTTTTTTAACCTAACCAATGTTTGTTATTGCTCATAAGTAGATTAATTTTCAGCAAACTTCTAAAATGTTTTCACCCGTCAACAGCTCAAAAGAGAACCATATAATTTTATACACATCCTAACCAACAAAAATCTTTTGTGCTGATTTAACGGCATACGGTAACGTTACTAAAAACAGATAGATGTCGCCCACACCGCCATAAAAGAGGTCCACAATTATTTTCACGGCACAACCCTATCTCCCGTACCTCTGATGGTTGGGCCACTAAAACATCGAACCAATCTCAAGCGACTTAATTTACTGAACTAGCCAAAATATCAATGTTCTTGAATTGTTTATGACGAAAGTGGTAAAAGTGACATTGGTCATATATATCGATAGTCAAAAACCGTAGCCTTATAATAAAGGTTCATTGAAATGTATGTGCGGATCGTAATTTGGGATATGATTATGATAATTACGCTTTGGGGCTCACCTTTTTAATTTCAAAGAGTTTTCTGTAAACCAGATTAATTTCTTAAATGTAGTTTTCGACAAAATTTTAATAACCTGCGCTAGCTCCATTCGTTGTGAAAGAAGGCTCGGCTCGAGAAATTTTTTTGCGAGCATATATTTTATTTTCTACAGCAATATATGTACATATATCTCGTTGGTCTAATCGCGCGTAGCGTCAATAAGCTCGTCCTCTATAATATTGGGACTTATCATCTACAATATACACGGGTACACGGTACATCTCTGCCACCTTTACTTGAAGAACATAGGTGTGACAAAATAAAGCCATGGAGGAATATCGCAATAGGTAAGGCCAGTACAATCATGGGTTGACGATGTGGTTAATTGCAAAGGTCAGATTACAGAATAGGTATATGTCGCGTAAGAGGGAGGTAGCTTATGCCTTGGCATCTTCAATTTAAAATCGAATAATCGATCTTTTCGAGCCAAATAATTGAATTTTCGATCTGAACCAATGAATCCATTCAGTAGATCGACTTCGAAAACCGTCGAATCGGATCAATTCACAATTTAATCATAAAAAAGTGGTAATCGAAAATATGACCTAAGTAGGTTGTGTAAATCAGGGATATAAATAATGGCAAAACACGTTTATTGTTAAAAATACTACGCTCCAAACATGAGTTCATTTCAAGTCAGGTGTCTTTTTAATAATTTCTAAATTGAAAGTATCAAGAAATAATAAAAAGGGAGGAATCCAAAAAAAAAACTCATTCTTGCGGCAAATTTATAAGAATCGACTTCAAATCGATTGATCGAGAATCGATATTTTAATCTTCGGTTTAATTGAGAATCGATTCTTGCGAGTTCAATTCGAATCGATCTAAAGATAGATATTACTTTAAATGAATTGACAAGCCTACTTATGCCCTGCAATGGATATACTGAACTAGAAGTAATGATGACAATAAAATAAAATTAGACTAAGACTTGTCTAGACTGAATATTGCTTACAAAATTGGCGCCAAAACCGGCCTCAGTTACGCTCTGTATGCATGATGACAGCGTTCGATGTGTTCCAAAGGTGTCAAGGTGTACGTGTGCATACTATAATTTAATGCGTTTAATTATGCCTATGCTCCATCCAGATCCCTTGCTGGGTAGGCAGAGAGTATAGAGTCCGAACAGGTTTTTTTTATATAAAAAACGTAGCCCCACAGGATAGGATTTATTCCTGTGTCGTGGGTGCGTTAACAAACATAAAAGTTCACACACACAAATACCCAGACCGAAACAAATATTTGTGGGTCACACAAAAATTTGTTCCACTTTCGCATTGTATATCTGTTTTGTCATTCTTTCTTCTGACATTCTATCTATATGCTCGAACCAACGGAGCATACTCTTTCTCATCTTTACACTGATACTATCTTTCATACCTACACGCTTTCTCACTACGCTATTGCGAATACGGTCAGTCAGCTTGAGTCAGCGCTTATTCCGCAGGGCTCGCATTGAACACCCAAAAGATATGATATTATATTTAAGCAGTAAAGAACTGTCGACCATTGAGTCAGATAAGTTCTCGAGTGGCAACCACGTACTGGAATATGTGACGTTAGTGGCCCTCTGCAAGATTGCCCGTGACTTGGTGAAATTTGAGGGTAAAACAGAATTTATGCTTATACGCACAAATATTGCAGTTTTCTTGTCATTTATCATTTATAGTAATTTCTCTTTACACCGATCCAAGTTATTCATCTAAGAAAATAAATGAAAATTCTGATATATTTACGAATTCATGGCCCTAAATTGAAAGAGCCGTACACATCGAGCGAATAGCGGTAGAAATCCCAATACCGTGGCGCGGCGGCGGCATTGCGTGCCTGAAGTTTTTGGGTCGCACGAAACTAACGGAAAAAATGGTTGAATAAAATCAAATATTCATACTTACGACCGCTGCCTTTAAATACGAATACTTTTTATACATAATGAGTAGGTAATTGTGGTATTTGAGGTCATACGAATATTGATTGTCGTAATTTTACAACTTAATTGTTCTATTGTTGGACTTTAGGCTATAAAATAGTATGTTTAAGATACTAAACAAACAAACACCATCACGCCTACATTCCCCAAGCGGGGCTGGCAGAGGTGTATTGTATACATCCACTTTTCGCCAACGATGCTAGTTGCCATGTAATAGGAGGCGAGCCTGTTGCCATATGCCGGGTACAATTCTTGACTCCGGACTCATCGATAGAAAAACTACATTTGTCCAACCTATCTTATCTTATCTTGATGTTGGCTTACCGGACCGAGGAGACCTCTAGCGCACTTCGACCCATGGGATCTTTTGTGCTGTCCTTGCCCTAATGCTCTTACGTACCTGAAGTTTCTAATACTCCCTGTATTAGGTTGTAGATTCCAACAGGGGGACAGAGCCGTAGTAGTTCTTCTGGGTTTGGATAAGCCAATCCCAGCAGTTTTATTCACCGCGCAGCCAGAGCGTCGCAGTGACAGAGGACGTGCCTCGTGGTTTCAGTTTCTGTACCGCAGTTCCTGCATACCACGTCGCCGCATAGGTTCATCTTGTGTAGATATTCTTTCGTGCCATAGTGGCCTGTGAATGCTCCAGTTATTTGCCTTAGTTGTAGTCTACTGTATTTTGGTAGTCTCTTGATGTCGCTCTCACACCATGCGAAAAGAAATTCCTTCGAGTGTCGAAGCCCTGTGTGTGTTTTCCATTATTCCCTGTGTTGTTCTTGGGCATATTTGAAGAGTGCGCCTCTATAGGCACCGTCTGGTATGCCTATGAACGGTTCTGGACCAACGGGTTTTCCCATTGCTCCCTTCCTGGCTAAGTCATCCGCACGCTCATTGACATCAACTCCCGTGTGCCCAGGGACCCAGACTAACCTGACCGTGTTGCGCGCTCCACATCTGTTAAGAAGGTATGCGCACTCCGCAGCCAGTGCTGAGTTTAGCTCATAGGAGCTGACGGCTTTGAGGGCATCCTGACTGTCACTACAAATGTAGATTTTCTTGCCTGTGATTCGTCTGTCCAATATCTCTTTTGCACAAATGTTTATCGCATAGGTCTCTGCCTGGAATATTGATGTAAACCTGCCCATGCTTTGAATAAGGCTGTATCCTTCCGTGTATACTCCGGCTCCCGTTCCAAACTTGGTTTTGGATCCGTCAGTGTACCATATCATTTGTTCCTTGCCTTGCTTATTTAGACCACTTTTCCATTGTTCCCTGGTTGGGATGTGAGTGCAAAATTTTTTGTTGAACATGTATGTGGTCAAAATCTTGTCACTACTCATGTCCCTTATGTCATCTAATTACTTGTCTGGATCTAGCTTAGTGTGTTCAAGGCGTGCCGCCGTTATGCTCTATAGTCCAGCTTTCTCTAGCCTATAGAGTGCTTTCCTTGCCTCAGTCTCAATAACGATATGTAATGGGGTCAGGTTAAGTAGCCTCTCCATAGCTGCCGTCGCTGTTGTTTTGAATGCGCTTGTGATGGCCAGGCAGGCTGTCCTCTGCAGTTTTGTTAGGGCGTCCCTGCACGTCTGTGTTTTAGTTCTAGGCCACCACGCGATGCATCCATACGTTAATATCGGTTTTACCATAGTGATATATATCCAGTGCATTATTTTGGGCTGTAGTCCCCATGCCTTTCCATACGCTGACCTACACATATTCAGCACTCTCGATGCTTTGGCTATGGTTTGGTCAACATGTGTATGCCACTTTAGTTGCTTGTCTAGAGTCACCCCCAGGTACTTGACCTCAGTGGCCCATTTAATTCTATTTCCGTACATAAGCAAGTCTTGTAGACCCGTTAGTAACTTTTTCCTTGTGAACAGGATGACATTAGTCTTCATCGGGTTGTCCAACCTAGGATTTGAACTCAGAACCACGGCATCGCAAAATAAATTATTAGCGACTAGCCCAACACGATAATTAATCAACATAACCACTGTCATGGCTAAGTATCTGCCTCGTTGGGCGAGTGGCAAAGCGCATCGCTTGGTGATCACGAGGTCCTGAGTTCAAATGCTAGGTCGGACAAATGAAGTTTTTCTAAAGCAAAACTTTCCAGTACGAGTCCGGAGTCTGGAATTGTGTCCGATATATGAAAATAGGCTCGCCCCCTATTACATGGGACCTAACATCGTCGGCATAAAGTGGGTGTCCTCGGTATACCCCTGCCACCCCCACTTGGGGAATATAGGCGTGACGGTGTGTCATGCCTAAGATGATCTGGTGACCTGATATACCGGTTGCCCCTAGTTTGGGCACCAGTGTCCTGCAATAGCCTGTATTATGTTTCTAGGCATTATAATAAATGTCCAATAATGTAGTGAGAAAATAAATAAATTATTCTATCTATCTATATCATCATGCCAGATCCCTTGGGGGTAGGCAGAGAGTACAGAGTTCCAACAGGTTCTTTCCTTACATTACTATCTGGCTTCCTCCACTCTCATAGTTCGTCTCATACACGCTCGCTGGTTACGAAGACTCTTGACTTGTCATTCAGATAAGTCTCGGTCTATTTGGTCGTGGTAAGATAGTCTAGGTCTTCCCCGGTACCTACATCCTTCCACTTCGCATTGTATATCTGTTTTGTCATTCTTTCTTCTGATGTTATTTCTATATGCCCGAACCAACGTAGCATATGCTTTACACCGATACTATCTTTCTTATCTTTACACCGATACTATCTTTCATGCATACTCGCTTTCTTACTACGCTGTTAAATAAATTATTATTATCATTATATGCCCCAAGCGAGTATGCCAGAGGGTTATTGTGTACATTCACATTTCGTCAACGAGGTAAGGTCCCAATGTAATAGATACTGGTCACAATTTCAGGCCCTAAGCCGCTGCAAAGAACTATTCGATAATGAAACCCCCAATAATTATTTGTTTGTCTCGAGGTTTCGGCCTCAGGACGTCAATATCACCAGCAACAACATACGCCTTTAATTCAAAGTTACATACCGAATAGAGAATACATTTTCCTTAGAGGACGAGTATAACTTAATTCTCATACAAAGGACTTAGCACGATCATATTAACGTTTGCGTAAAGTTAATATGTTATCCTTTTCACAATACAGATTTTATCAATATAGATGAACGTGTCAGTACATATCCTCGACAACGTTTCGCTAATGTCAATCTGTTTGTACTAAGCCCTCAGAGGACTTTGTGTGAACTATTTCACAGAGTAGCGTAGTCGAGAAAGCGTGCTGTCACGTTCATTCTACTTAGAAAATTTGTAGTGTTAAAAGGATGGCATATCAACTTAACAAAACAATATTCGACGCTAAAGTAATATCTATTAATGTAAGACCAAAAAATCATAACCTTTAGAGGGATTACTAAGGTTTTAATACTTGAAAAGGCACATTGCATAATTATTTCCAACAAAATGAGCGGCGAGCCAGAGCACAATTTTATTAAAATTAACGATCCCCATACTTTATTCAACATCACTTATAATTTAAAAAAAAACCAAAAGCTTGCAAACGATATGATATTCCCCGAGGCCCTATTTTGCTATAAGGGCCCGTCAAAATATAAAGTTATTCATTAAACAAGAAGTAACAAATTAATTATTTACTAATAGAATAAACTTCTTTCGGTATATCGCTTCGTTCTTTCTGTATTTTGCCATTGCTTGAGTCATAACAGTTACTTTGTATCCATAATAACGTAGAGTGTAATATTTGAATTATTAAAATAACCTTGCTAAGTTTCTTCGAAAGGCACGTTAAGCCGTTGCTTACTGTTTATCACTTCACGCAGCAGTCCTAAAGCCTTTAACACAAGTTCCAACAGCATTGAGGCCACTATCCTGTATCCACCAATCCACACTAGATTCGTATGGTGAATTATAACCTATTCTCCCTCACCTCAATTTATAAAAGAGAGCCTTTGCCTAAAAGTAAGACAGTATTGGCAATAAGCTACCCTCTGTTTAGTTAAGCTAAGGACTGTTTCGGATCTTTTTTGTGGAATGCTCCTCGAAAGATGTTCAGATCTATGGTTCTAAGCGTCCATGTTTCTCTAAACTTATTACTATAGAAGTAAACTAACAGCAGTAAAACGAGCTATTTGATTGGTGGTGATTAGGTACCTGTGAAAAAACGTGCAAGAAGAAATAGAGCCGTTTATACCCCTTCACCTAAAGTTTTCAATGCAAACTATGACAGATTTCCATTAGTTTTATCTCATCTTCATATACAAAATTCGGTGTGAGTGTGTTGAATATTCTTTTCCTCCTGAACGGCTTGCCCAATTTTGATAAAACCTTTTGTGCTTATGGGGTCACCTGAATGGTTCTTAAGTACAGTTGGCCCCGGTTGGTGGCGCTGCTGTTTACCACAAAACGAAATCGTGCAAAGCTGCGGGAAACTGCCAGCTTTTTATAAATTATTAAAGTTTGGTCAAATAGCCGACGGAGCGCGACGTCACGACCGAACGTAGCCGAGCACTTCAATCGCGCTGCGTCCGCTATGTGGCGAAACCTTTAAGTAGTATAAATATACCTAATCCTTAATAATAAAAACAAGCAGCAAAATCCGTTCCACACACTGAAACTCAATGAGCGTTGCGCTCAGACCGCTGTGGTCGGCGTCCAATTTACTTTTGAGCTTCGCGAGCAAAGCCGAATCTATGGCAACAGCATTGTACCGGGTATCAACTTTGTTCCCGTGTGGAAGTTTGCCGGCGAAATTCTGAAATAATTACTCTGTTGTTGGTCTGCAAACATGTTCGTACGCGGCTGCTTGTTCCGCAAAATTCGGAAACTACGGACGCTTAATCTGAATAGCGCATGTGGATGACCCGCGGTTAAATTGGGTTTCATCATCATCATCATCTCAGCCTATACTTGTCCACTGCTGAACATAGGCCTCCCCAATCGCTTTCCAGCGTAACCGGTCCGATGCCACCTGCATCCAACGACTTCCTGCGATTTTCACAAGATCGTCAGTCCATCTGGCAGGCGGTCGTCCCACGCTGCGCTTGCCAATACGTGGTCTCCACTCTAGAATCTTTCTGCCCCAACGCCCGTCCGATCTACGCGCTATGTGGCCCGCCCATTGCCACTTCAGCTTGCTAATCTTAACGGCTATGTCGGTGACCTTGGTTCTTTTACGAATCTCCTCATTCCTGATTCGATCGCGTAGAGAAACGCCGAGCATAGCTCTCTCCATAGCTCGCTGAGCAACTCTGAGCTTTTTTATGAGACCTATTGTAAGAGACCACGTCTCTGATCCATATATCATCACTGGTAACACACATTGACTAAAAACTTTAGTCTTAAGGCACTGAGGTATTTTGGATGAGAAGATGTTGCGCAGTTTCCCGAACGCTGCCCAGCCGAGTTGGATTCGTCGATTGACCTCTCTCTCAAAGTTGGACCTACCTAACCGGACTACCTGTCCCAGGTAAATGTATTCGTCGACAACTTCAAGAGTAGAGTTCCCAACGGTGAGTGCGGTGGGTACGACATGGACGTTAAACAATATTTTCGTTTTGTCCATGTTCATTTTAAGACCCACTTGTTGAGATACTCTGTTGAGGTCACCGAGCATTCGTCCTAGATCTTCCAGCGACTCCGCCACGACCACAATGTCGTCGGCAAATCGAAGGTGAGTGATGTATTCGCCATTGATGTTGATGCCAAGTCCTTGCCATTCCAAGAGCTTGAAGGCGTCCTCTAAGGTGGCCGTAAACAGTTTCGGAGAAATGACGTCTCCCTGCCTTACTCCTCTTTTTATGGGGATCGCCTTCGTGCACTGCCCCTGTACTCGGACTGATATGGTGGCGTTATTATACAAGCACTTCAACACTTCGATGTACCGATAGTCAATGCGGCATCGCTGGAGAGATCTAAGAACCGCCCAAGTCTCTATCGAATCGAAGGCTTTCTCATAGTCCACAAACGCCAAGCATAGTGGCCGATTATACTCCTCGGTCTTCTGTATAATCTGCCGCAGCGTATGTATGTGGTCTATGGTACTAAAGCCTTTCCGGAAACCGGCTTGTTCGGGAGGCTGGAAGTCATCAAGCCTGCGTTCGAGACGATTCGTGATGACTCTCGAAAACAACTTATAAACATGGCTCAGCAGTGTGATGGGCCTATAATTCTTCAGTAAAGTGTTATCACCTTTTTTGAAAAAGAGTACCACCACACCCCTGTTCCACGCTTCCGGCGTTTTTCCTTCGAGCAAGACGGAATTAAACAGCCTCTGAAGGACTTTAAGTACCGGCGATCCGCCCGCTTTCAGAAGCTCTGCGGTAATTCCGTCTTCACCCGGCGCTTTGTTGTTTTTAAGGTGTTTGAGAGCCATCCCAATCTCGTACAGGCTGATGTCCGGGATATCTTCAGTGTAGTGTCGGGTTAGCTTGGCTCTTGGGTCTTTTACCAAGTCAACAACAGGTTCAGCTACTGAGGTATACAACTGTCCATAGAACCTCTCTATCTCCCTGAGCACCTCTGACCTATTCGACGTTACGTTTCCGTCCTCCGTCTTCAGCTTCGTCAACTGGCTTTGCCCAATAGACGCGTCTCTTGCAAACACTTTGGAGCCCTTGTTCTGCTCTATGGTCTCCTCAATACGTCTTGTATTGAAGGACCGTAAATCGTGTCGCAAGGACTTCAATATCTGTCCATTGAGCTGCCTATAGGACTTAGCATCATCGGAGGTTTGGAGTGTCATGGTACGTCGCTCAGCCATAAGGTTTCGGGTGTAGTCAGATAGCTTTTGAGGCCTATTTTTACGGTGGGGCTTAAAATGCTTGGACCCGACCGTATGGACAGTCTCTACCAACCTATTGTTGATTTCGTCCACTGATGCGCTGCTGTCTAGCAATTCGAAGCGGTTTGACAATTCGAGTTGAAAGTTCTCGGGGTTTTGGATATGTGCATTAGAAGGTCGGAGCGTAGACTTCATCAGACGCGATCTTTCCATTTTGACATTAATATTTAATGTGCCTCTGACCATTCGGTGATCACTGCCGGTTTTTACCCTGTGAATCACGGAGACATCATCAAATATTTGTCGCTTGGTGCTCATGATGAAGTCTATCTCATTTTTTGTGGAACCATCAGGGCTCATCCAGGTCCATTTCCTATGAGGCGGCTTCCGGAAGAAAGAGTTCATCATAAAGAGTCCCTCCTTCTCCAGATATTCGGCCAGCCTCTGACCCCTGGGGTTGCGTTGCCCATATCCAAATTGCCCCACTCTCAATTCATCATCGCCCCGTTTGCCCAGCCGCGCATTGAAGTCACCCATAACCACTGTAAAGTGTGCTTTGGAAGTATGTATGGCTCTACTAATGTCCTCATACATTACTTCGACGTCATCATCTGAGTATGCCGAGGTCGGTGCGTAGACCTGTATGACCTTCAGCGAATATCTTTTGGATATTCTGAGTATCAGGTACGCTACCCTGCTCGACACACTAGTGATGGACACAACGTTGTCTATGAGTGACTTGTGGACGATAAATCCGACACCACCTTGGGACTGCTGTTCGCCCTCCCGGTAGTAAAACAAGTTGCCGGATTTTAAGGTTATCGTGTCCTCGCCCTTTCTTCGGACCTCCGATAAACCAACAATATTCCACCGCAACTTGGTTATCTCTTCTTCCAGCTCAACAAGCTTCTCATCTGTCCTTAACGTGCGTGCGTTGTATGTCACCAGGGCCAAATTTCGGTGTTGGTGGTAGCCGAATCTCTGCCGGAGATTCTTAGCACCCCTTGTCCTGTCGTTACCATGGCTGCTACCGTGGCCAGGACGAACAGGACCGCCGGGGACTAGGGGCCTCGTTTTCTTACATTCGTCCATAATTGGGGGTGTTTGCCATACTCGCCACGCTTGGCAGGCGGGTTGGCGAGCGCAGTTATTGGTCGTCGAAGTGTTAAGGGAACGCTGCTGCCCATTCCCTAGTTTTCCCTTAGTCGCCTTGTACGACACCCGATGGGATGAGATGGGTTGGTCCTATTCTAAGCCGGGAACCACGCGGCAAATTGGGTTTACGGGGAGTCTTACGGGGATTACTTAGATCTCTAATTTTACGTAACACGCTACCTGTATTTGAGTGTATTTTATGTATTTATTTAAGAAAACCAACATAATGCGGAATGTTAAATCATCTATCTATCTCTATCTATATCATCACGCCAGTTCTCTAGCAGGGCAGGCAGAGAGTATAAATTATGTTAAATCATAGCCCCACAAAACTGTCCAAACAGTTTAACTGTGAAGTCAGACGAGTCTCGTACCAGATACAAACTTAATATTATGATGATATTTTAAAAACAGCACTGTATACATATATAAATAATATAGATATATTTTGAAAACTTTTGTATTAGACTCCTTATGGCCGCTAGCAGGCGATTCAAACTATTTATAACTTTAGTATTTGTCTTATTGATATATTGCATATCTATAGTGTCATCCACACCAGCCAAAAATAGTTTGGTACTAAACGTAGGCGCCCAAACTTAGCCCCTATGACCAGCTTACGTTGTACGCCTCCACCTATTATCTGCAACCTTTACCAATTCAACGGTTCATCGTATGGACACCTTAATATTTCATTATAATTAAACTTAAATCGAGTTCGATCTAAAAGTCCATAATAATACTCGAGTAAAAACATCTCACATACAAAGGTAAAAGACACCAATTACGGAGTTGGCAAGTTTTCCTACTTTCTGCAACTAGCATTAATCTAAAGGGAACGCCAAACTCAAACGCCTGCGGCACCTTAGCGCAAATTATACCTTGATATCATTGCCCATTATTGAAAGGAGTAATAGAGAGTGTTGTAGACAAATCATTGATCAGTATACACGTGTGTGTGTGTGAATGATGTACGCTGTTGGCCGCGAGGCCTTTACAGCTTCACCGGATTTAAAGGCGAGCGTGCAACCACTACGCTCTAGCCAGCCAGAAGGGCAAGAGGCGACATACTCAAGGGCGCGATACTCTTATCAAAGTTAACCGTTATTTTTCTAATAATATAATGATATAATTAATAGTATAAAGAATACTGGTGTATGAAAGTGATAAAGTGGGACTATCAATGAATACTGCAAAAACAAAAATTATGTCAAACTCTGAAAACATTCCTATATCCGTTAACGTTAACAATATAGAATATGTGGATGAATACACATACCTAGGACAGATCATATCTCCAATAGACCTCACAAAGAAAGAAATAAATAACAGAGTCACTTTGGCTTGGAAAAGATACTGGTCTCTCAAAGAGATAATGAAGAATCCTTTCGTACCGTTGAAAGCGAAGGGTAAAATATTTAATTCCTGCATTCTGCCTGTTATGACATATGGGTGCCAAACATGGAGCCTAACTAATCAAAGCATACGCAAATTAGAAACTTGCCAGCACAGTATGGAGCGAAGCATGATGGGCATTAAATTAAAAGATAAAATTAAGCTAGATACTATAAGGAGCAAAACAAGAGTCACAGATATCACGTACTGCATTAAAAAACTAAAATGGAGGTGGGCAGGTCATATGATTAGGAGTAACATAGATAAATGGTCTAGGGATGTAACAGAATGGTGCCCGAGACAACACAAAAGAAAGAAAGGGAGACAGCGACGTAGATGGGAAGACGATATTGTGAAAATAGCGGGGTATACTTGGAGAAGACAAGCTCTGAACCGCACTCGGTGGCGTACTCTAGGGGAGGCCTATGCTGGACAGCAAGACAATCTTCACGGACCGGTGTCAAACCAGTAAATAAGTTTATATTGTAAATATATTTTATGTAAGATTGTTAAATAAAGGCTATTATTATTATGTATATATTTATTAAGTATAATTTCTTATAAAATATATATAAAAATATAAAATACAAATATTCTTATATATATTGTATAAAAAAAAAATGTGCTCCACCGACAGCAAGGTCTACGACCCAAGCTACCGGTGGTCAGGGCTCCAAAGAGAGGAACCTCCTCACAATGCGTGCCGTGTCCAACATTTCTGCCTTCTGTATCAGGCCCTTCACCCAACTGCCTAGCGAGAGCTTCTCAAGGTGTTTATCGAAGCTCTTCGCTATAAGGCCGTTGACTGAAACGACCATCGGAATAATGATAGTTGAATCAACATTCCACATGGCGGTAACCTCATGGGCCAGGTCCAAATATTTTGATAATTTTTCTTTTTCGGCCTTCACAAGGTTCTCATCATGCGGAATGGTGACATCAACTAGCATTACACGACGCATCGATCGATCTATTATCACGATATCAGGTTTATTGGCTACAATAGTCCTGTCCGTGATAATAGATCGATCCCAGTAGAGCGTAATATGACCACTTTCGAGAACTGGAAGAGGCTGGTACTGGTAGTACGGTACTTCAGAGTCCACAAGGCCATATTTAAGAGCAAGTTGCTGATGGATAATTCTAGCCACTTGGTTGTGTCTGTGCAAGTACTCTCCGTTAGCAAGACGAGAACAACCGGAAACTACATGTCTAATAGACTCACCGGGACGGTGGCATGCCCGACAAATGTCAACCGTGCCGTCCTTTAGGATGTGCTTCCGGTAGTTGTTCGTCATGATAACTTCGTCCATAATTGCAAAGACAAACCCTTCAGTTTCCCCAAAAAGGTTGCTGAAGCGTAGCCAGTTCACGGAAGCGAGCTGGTCCACATCAGGCCCTGTAAGAGCCCGATAGAACCGTCCGTGTAGCTCCTTGCCCTTCCATATGGCTGTGCGGTCCGAAATACTTAATACCTGGCGCCTTCGCCAGTTCTCGTTTGCCAAGGAAAGCGGAGTTAGGCCTCTATCGATTGCGGCAACATCTCGATACATCACCACGGATACACTCAAAAAGTACTGTCTGAGATTGCACACCTCGCGGTTGTGTAGAGTCTTAGCGTTTAAAAACCCACGACCACCGCACTTCCGCGGGATGTACAACCTCATAACAGATGACCGCGGGTGATGCATACGATACGCTGTCAACAATCGACGGACCTTTTTATCCAGGGCATCCAGTTCAGACTGAGTCCACCTTAGTATGCCAAAAGAGTATGTAAGAACAGGCATGACCCAACCATTGAAAGCTCGGACCTTATTTCCACCTGATAGAAGGCTTTTTAACACTTTTATCAGGCAGGCAAAGAACCGATCTTTCAATGATTGTTTCATATCCTGTTCAGCTATACTTAAGGCTTGTGACATACCAAGATACTTGTAAGAATCCATTTCAGAGAGAGACCTGAGGGATATATCTTCAGAGAGCTGTAGATTAAAAGAATCTTCAACTCTCCCTCTTTGTACATGGATGACCGCACACTTGTCTACTCCAAACTCCATTCCGATGTCGTTGCTAAAATTGCCGGTTATTTTGAGCAACTCCATCAGGTCTGTTTCCTTCGAAGCGTACAACTTGAGGTCATCCATGTACAGTAGATGAGATATAGGCTCACTCTCCCTCCGCAAATGGTAACCTAGCTTTGAATCCTTAAGTATAGCACTTAATGGATTCAAAGCTAAGGAGAACCACAACGGACTCAAACTGTCGCCCTGAAAGATACCCCTGCTTATCTTTATCAAGTCCGACGAACCAGAAAGGCCTCCACAGCCTGGGTGACGAAGAACTGTGGTCCACTGCCTCATACACGAACCGAGGAAAGAGCACAGCGCCGGGTGTACTCTGTACAGCTCTAGCACCCTCCCCAGCCATGTATGAGGCACCGAATCATAGGCCTTCTTATAGTCAATCCAGGCCATGGAGACATTCTTTCTGGATCGTCGCACCTGTTGGCAAATGGCCATATCAATGAGGAGCAAATCCTTTGTACCCCGGGACCCCCCCTTACAACCATTCTGAGTAGGCGATAGAATATGCTGCGCCTTAAGGTGATTATTGATTTTTATTCTCAGAATGGATGTAAGGAGTTTATAGACCGTAGGTAGACATGTAATCGGTCTATAATTTTTAGGTTCCGAAGTGCTGCCAGATTTGTAAATCAAGTGAGTGACACCCGATGTCATAAAGCTAGGGAGCGATCCCAATTGAAGAGCTTCTTGGAATTGAGTCGCTAGACGAGAATGTGAGCCCTGGAGCCTCTTTAGCCAGAATGCGTGCAGTCCATCCGGCCCCGGACTTTTCCAGTTCGGCGCCGCACGAACCGCACAGGCCAGATCTTCACGGCTTATGACTACGGGCTTCATTTCCTAAATGGGCCCACAGGATCGTCCAACAACATCAAACCATTCGCCCTCGGAGTGACTGACGGGCACTGACCAAATTTTACGCCAAAACTCGGCCATCACGGCCGCATTTGGCAAGTGCACGTCAGTCACTCTCTCTTGGGGGCGCTCCCAAGCCTGGTACACACTCCTTTGATTCGTCTGGAAGGTGCGATTCACGTGGTATCTATCTGCTCTCGCCTTATACCTGCGAATCCTCTTCGCCCATGCATAAACTTTTTGCTTCCAGTAGTCTATGCGTTCCGCGACCCCTGCCACATAGTCCACAGGAGCCACTCCTGTGCCTGCAAAGGCTTGGGCCACGAAACGCACAACTCTCGGGCGGTTGTTTCCAGCCTGGAAGCACAACAATTTCGCTATGAGTGTCCTAGCCATATTTATACGCCGCTCTATTCTGCACTGCCAGAATGGTTTAGTATTTGTGGGTTGGGTGGCTCGATGTAGATTAGGAAATCTTACACCTGCCACCCGACACACCGCCACCGCTCCACAGTACAAAATAGAATGGGTATCACATAAGTCCACACTGGTCTCCCAGTGTGGCTTTAAAACATTGTCTAGGGCACTCACAAGCGAAATGTTACGTCTATGCATGGGCAAACGGGGTAGGCATGGTCTTAGGGAAATCGGTGCAGACCGATACTCCGCAAATGCATCCTCCAGAGCTCTCCTCACCTGCTCCTGTAGCTGGTCACTAACACTTAACTGCTCGCTATTTACCTCCTCCGATCGTGCGAAGTTATTTAAAGAGATAGGTTCTTCAACACTTCGCACGTTGAAGTCAGTACGAGCAGGAAGTGCTTCGCGGCGTAGTCGCTCAAGAACTGTGTCATCCAACAACTTGCACCGCTGGATGGCACGTACTTGATCCGATAGTCGTTGCGCAGTAACGGCGACAGTCGGGTGAAGCCCCTGAAACAGAGACAACAATTTCGGACGGTAAGCGGTGAGGATGGTTCCTCCCTCTGTAGCACCATAGTAGGCCCGCATGACACTCAGATTTAATTCCGGAGTCCATCTCATGCGGCGCACTACACCACCGGTAGCAGGGGCCGTGGGCGGAGCACAATGTCCCGCTGGTCCCAGGCGTGCCGGCAGCGGTGGGCGTCCTCTCCTCGCAGATGTTAATGTAGGTGGAGTCGCCGATATCCCGGCATCGTCGCTAGAGGCCCCAGATGTCGGCGGTGTGAAAAATTCTTCATCCTCCGAAGGCTGGGGCGAGGCGGGCGAGCCGGGCAAAGGTGTTGGGCGTGCGCTAGGTGACCGGGTATCCCGCTGCCGACACAGCCGCACGGGGTTTCTTCGGCTGGGCTCGGCCATTTACAGATGTTATATGTATTTTCTTCCAATACCACATTTTGCGAACCCACGTTCGCATTGTAAAATTTTGCTCTTGAACTGTGTTGTTTTTTGTTGTTTTTTTAATGTCTAAACGGATACTTTTCTATATTTCTTCGCAATAAAATTTTTATTTACACAAAACGACGTGTCGTTGACAGCGGTTGCGATGGTTATTATTATTATAAAGAATACACAATGTTACTATAAAAGACGACTACCCCAGAAAAGGTGCTCCCCAAATTATGTTACTATTTTCTGCCGGCGACTTCGTCCGCGTTAACTTTAAGCCGGAACCTAACATTTTCCGAAATAAGAATGTATGCTTTGCGCTTAACCAGGTAATAATATGTGTGCCAAATTTTATTCAAATCTGTTTAGCTGATTTTGCGTGATTAAGTAACAAAGATCCAACATACAAACTTTCACATTTATATTAGAAAGATTTTATTATACCATTTTCAATGCAAAAGGATGAATAAAATGCTATTTCTGTAACCCGCAGCGTACCATCGTTGCGCCAGTTACTCCTGTCACACCACACTTTTTTACTTTCTAACTAACTTTTCTAGAGAGTTGGCACGCTTTTTGGTCTACGCGTACAACGAAATTAAGGTTTTGCATTGAATTTGAAATTTTAAATAAATTTTACTGTAAAAATTCAAATGGAATAGAAATTTTTATAGGTTTTGTGTATTGGTTTAAAAATATGACGATTATGGGACGGTAAGAGGTTGTTCGATAATTGATGATAATTACGTTTTAATTAAAAATAAAATCGAAGAATTAAAAGAATGGCGGCGTCCTCCCGTGTTAAGAGATTAATGGAGTGAACAAAATACAATTACATGTTATTAATGCTACAGTATAATTATATAAATGAGTTTTTAAAACATGTGACCCACACCATAGTTTACGGATTGACTGAAAAAAAGTATTAAAAGTTAGACTATAGTTAAGAAGTTACATTTGGGTAAAAGGTTTCATATGAGAAATTAGGGTCATACTTGGATTACGTCTCTTCAGATAGTATTTCAATGGCCCGATACTTGAATTGTCGATTGGAAAAGGTCGAAGACGTCGGTGAAGTGTGTGTCATAAACGGCTACAAGGCGACGAAGAGGTGCGCGGATCCCGGCGTTAGTCCTGCGGGTACTTTTGTGGAATAGTCGAGGTACGCGGTAAGCGCACCCCCGCCTATAGACGGCTCTAGATACTGTAAGATACAATTCATTAAAGTAAGTTGTCAATACAATAATGCTCGCCTTCTATATCGTTATTTGAGGGTCAAGACTCAAAATAAAAATAATTAAGTACAATTATAAGCCAATTTCAATTTCCATTCCCATGAAATTGTGAAAATTCTAAAGCGAGAGTCAATTTTGAAACTAATGGTAGAGCCACATAGAACTGCAAAAAATTAATTTCTCGGAATTTCTCGTGTACAAAAATCAAGCAACTACTCGATCCAGTAATCCTATTAAAGCTAGAAAATAAAAGAAAATATTTCCATATTTTAAAACTCTTTAGAGTATGTCGCGTAGCTTTAATATAACCTTCTACTCGTAGCAGTGTAACGGAAGAGTGACGACAAATTCGTTTTATGCCCGGCGACATAAAGGCGACTCTCGTTTGAAAGACGAATCCGTTTTGTGCCTGGCGCCATACTGGACAGTGGATGCTCAGGGCCCTTACTCGGTATAACACAACACGACTCGTTACAATATCGCATAATGTACGGGCGGCTTGGTCCAGTGGTTAAGGGAATTACTAATGCCAATGATCTTGAGAATCTTTGTTTGAAAATTTCCTTTGTCTGATGATGTTGACAACAGTGAAAAGTATGCCCGGAGGACCCAAAATGCAGGGGTTTTTTTTCAAATAATTAAGATATAATTAATTAAAATAAAAAAGTCACATGTTATAGAGCATATCTTAAGCTTTTTTTCGTGTATATTTGATAGATATCCAATCTACAACTGAATAGAACATTTGCAATATACATTCAGGGTAGAGATTTTTAAAAGTATTATTTTGGAAAATTGAATACGTAAAAGAAAACCAAGATTATGGTTTTTGAAGGGGAAGAAACCAGAACGAATGTAAGGATTGTGGTTGGTAACGATGTGCTGGAGCAAGTGAATGAGTTTGTATATCTTGGATGCGCCTTCAGTAAGGATGGGAAATACACCGCTGATATAGAGAGAAGAGTGAATGCAGGTAATAGAGTGAATGGTGCGATGGGAAGGCTACTTGGGAGCCGGCACTTAAGCCAAAAGGCGCAGCTGGCCATGCATAACGGAGTGCTTGTCCCAACGCTGTTATATGGCAGTGAGAATTGGGTATGTAAGAAGGAGAACGAAAGCAGGATAAATGCGGTCGAAATGCGATCTCTGCGGAAGATGTGCGGAGTCACGCTGACCGACCGTATACGCAACAGCGTAGTAAGAAAGCGAGTAGGTATGAAAGATAGTATCGGTGTAAAGATGAGAAAGGGCATGCTCCGTTGGTTCGGGCATATAGAAAGAATGCCAGAGGAAAGAATGACAAAACAGATATACAATGTGAAAGTGGAAGGATGCAGGTACCGGGGAAGACCTAGACTATCTTACCACGACCAAATAAACCGAGTCTTATCTGATGGAAAAGTCAAGAGTCTCCGTAACCGGCGAGCGTGTATGAGACGAACTATGAGAGTCGAGGAAGCCAGAGAGGTATGTAAGGAAAGAACCTGTTGGAACTCTGTACTCTCTGCCTACCCCGCAAGGGATCTGGCGTGAGGTTATAGATAGATAGATAGATAGAATACGTAAAATTAAATTTTACTCCATACATTAATTAAATTTACAACCTTTTCATCTTCATTTTCATATATATTTCATAACAAATACATAGTACATTCATCAACAATTTTCTGTAAATTGAGCATATTTTTGGGAGTTAAGGTTGGGTTCCCCCTTTAGTGCTTAAGACAGTCCACCTACTGAATCGAATAGACCGTCGATTCCCACACGGGACAAATCTTTGTGTGTTGTTTCGGTCTGGGTATTTGTGAATTTTATATTGGTCAATGCACTTACGACACATGAATAACTTCTAGAGCGGGACTACACTAAATGGTATTCTCTATGCGATTGGAGTACCAGTAAACAATAATTTCACGAAGTAAACGTAACGCGGCGCATTACGTGTTCAATTGTGCATAGCGAATAACGGCCTAAGCTACCAACTGTCCGAAACCGAGAGAACACGCAAAAGAATGGCGATCCTTTTAGGACTGTAGAATTTCAATTGCTACATTGTTGTAATACGGTACATACAGATACGTAAATAGGTGCCAGTGTTAGGCATTATTTAATCATTTTTTATTATTGGATCACTCAGTCGATATTTGTTATCAGAGCTGAGCGCGGCCACAGACGGCGCGATCAAACTGGCCACTCAGCGTGGCAAAGTTGAACCATTGACACGAAAAGAAGAAGAAATAGATGGTCTGGAATAACGATGACTTGGACGTCAAACGCCTCAATCACTCCCATAACCATGGGTCTGTAGAGCACTCGAAAGGTATATAAACTATATTATATTCAAACGTATATAATCTATATTTTATTTAAATAAAAATGACTGCCTCGTTGGTTTAGTGTGATCACGAGGTCCTGGGTTCAAATCCTAGGTCGGACAAGTGTAGTTTTTTTAACGAAATCTTCCCAGTACGAGTCCGGAGTCTGGAATTGTGCCCGGTATAGGGCAATAGGCTCGCCCCCTATAACATGGGACCTAACATCGTCGAGGAAACGTGGGTGTACTCAGTACACCTTTGCCACCCCCGCTTGGGGAATATAGGCGTGACGGTGTTTTTTATATATTTAAATTTTTTACGATAAATTTTTGCCCAGCTTTGTGGTACTGCCTATATTGTCCTTTGGAAAAGGTATGGTATTTTTTTCCTTAGAAGGTTACTATTTTTTTGTACCAAATTAATTAGACCTTTTTGAATAGATAAAGTTCCTAGCATTTTTCCACTGCTATCTGTACCTATGTTTAGGTATACATAATATATTCGTAGGTATAATAAAAAAAAGCAGAAAAAAAAGTGCGCAAACGAGGCATGCCTTTTAAGTTTTGTCGTTTGAAGAACAAAACACAACTAGAACCTTATATTACTTTTTATTGTTTTTCAAAGTATTCACCACGTAGCTTAATATACTTTTCCATTCGCTCAGACCAGTTATTATAACATTTATTCCACTCTAAAGTGGGGGTGTTCAAAATGGCCGACTTGGAAGCGTCGACTGCTCCTTCACCGGACTGGAACCTTTGACATCGAAGGTTTTTCTTAATTTTAAGAAATGTAAAGAAATCGTTAGGGCTTAGGTCAGGACTGTATGGAGGATGGTCAAGAATTTCTACTTTTTCCTGCTTCAAATACTCAATCGTTTGACGAGCGCTGTGTGAGCTTGCGTTGTCGTGGTGCAGGATGATGCGTCGCTTTGAGTTAGATTTTCGAAGTTCGGCGATGACTTGTGGTAAACAAACTGTGGTATACCACTCTGCGTTAACCGTTCTACGATTTTCAAGTGCAATAGTCGCAACATGACCGGTTTTTCCAACGAACGTGGCCACCATCTTCTTTGAAGTGCTTCGAGAACGAACAACTTTAGTCGGCTTTGGCTCGTCTTGAAAGACCCAGATTGTAGATTGTTGTTTGAAATCAGGATCGTAGGCATAGATCCAAGATTCGTCACCACTGATGATGTCGTAGACGTGATTTGACTCTCCTCGGTTCAACCTTTGCAGAGTTTTCTTACACCATCTGACGCGGGCCGCCTTGTGATCGTTGGAAAGTAGATGCGGTATCAAACAGCAAACTAGCTTTCTCACACCAAGCGCTTCATGCAAGATCTTCTGAATGGTCGTCCCTGAGATGCCTAATAGAGCCTCTATCTCTCGATACGTCACATGACGATCTTCGAGAATTAGTTGTCCCACAGCAATGATGTTATCTACAGTGAAGGCGGATTTTGGGCGTCCTTCACGAGATTTGTCACTAACACTAGTATGTCCACGCTGGAATTCTAAATACCAGCGTTCGACAGTCCGCAGACATGTGGCTTCATCACTGAACACAGATGTTAGCTCTTTAAAACACTGAAGCCGTGTCAGGCCTCTTCTAAAGTTGTAGAAAATTATTGCACGAACATTTTCCTTAGAAAGATTCATTGTCGTACGTAACCTGACAGATTCCAATCGACGCTGTGACTAAATAATAGCACTAATCCTAATACTTTCAACTGTTTAAGATTTAAAATTTAAACACATTCGAATATGGAACACTTCTAAATTCAAAATTGCCGGGAAATATGGAAACGACAGAACTTAAAAGGCATGCCTAGTATTGCTGTTTTTTTAATAAGTATTAAAGCAGTAATGGCTTAGTGGTGAGATAGTTGGACTGCAAAGTCAGAGGTCTCGGGTTCAAACCCAGGCACGCACCTCTGTCTTTTCGAAAGCATGTGCGTATTATAAATAAAGTATCACTTGCTTTAACGATGAAGGAAAACATCGTGAAGAAACCTGCATGCCTGAGAGTTTCTCGAAGGTGTGTGAAGTTCGACAACCCGCACTGGGCCAACGTGGTGGACTGTGGCCTAAAACCTCTCAGCTTAAGAGGAGGCCCCTGCCCAAAAGTGGGACAGTTTCTTAACAGGGCTACTATTATATTATTATATAAGAATTATAGGACTATAGTCACCAAAATCATTAAGATACATCGATATAATTATACTGAGATACAAATTACCTGTTTATCATTTAATTTAATAATAGTGTACATAAAAGTCATTCTCCCTAAGAAGTAATCATGGCAATAAGTATTATAAAAAATCGTTAAAAATCATTGCTATAAGGAAACGTAGGCCGCTTATGTTTTATATAAAGAGGTCAAAAGGAGGGAGGGATATCATAATGATGTGCCTAGGTATGGCGACACTTCATAATCCCGAAAACCCCGCCCCTTGTTCCGCATCCGTTCATGCAGAACTAATGTTGGTAAACATTCACCTATTCCTCGACTGTCTTGTCTCTACAATAGACTTACATTTAAAAATGAGAATATTGATAAATTTAATAACTTACAATCAAAATTCAACAAAGAATATTAAAGATTTGTTGTTAAACCTAAACCATTTTTATTTTTCTTTGCTTTTAACTTCCTAATCGTAAAATATATTTTGGCACATGCAGTGATTACCTATTATTAGAGCTGCAATGAGAATAAGCTTTTATATACATAATGAATAATTGTAATCTAATATTGTAAACTCAGTTGGTAGTCCTTAAATAAAATAAATAATCATTATCATCATTAGTCAAAATTAAAAAGATTACATAGTATTTAGGCAGAAAGAATTTAATTGTAACTTAAGACTAACCTATATGCCTTAGGCAAATCGAATCAAAGTAACTCAAAGCACAAACAAATAACCCTTAACTGCTTAACTCTGTAACATTAGCCTGAAACATAACAGGGTCGAGTTGATCGAATCAGGTGCTACTCAATAAAGATCAGCGAAGTTTAGAAGTAGAACTGCTCGATCATGCTCCAGCAATTTCCCGTATTCTGTTTATTAAATATCCTTCTTATCCAATTCAAATAGAGTTGTAAGTAGTACGAAACAAATGTTTGCATATCAGACAGGAGCGTACCTTACAATTTAATAACAACCTAATTTGAATTGTATAAAGATGAGTTTTAATTATTATTACGAAACTGGGTAAGCATTCTGGGCAAGTCCGTTATTGCAATAAAATTGCTGACCATTGACATCATAATTGTAAGTTTTGACAGTACTTTCAATTCTTATAGTACGTATCAATAATTCTTTTGATTTTCCATACTCCAGGTAGGTACCAGTTTTAACGATTGCCGACTTTTGGAACAATTGTAATTCAACAATTTTTGTAGCATGTCATATTTAGACAACACGAAAAAATAGCAGACTTGGGGCCCTGCTATATCGTTGCTTAGAAATTTCTTCACTTATCGGAAGCCACAAGCCATTGGCCCCGTTTACAACGTAATGTGGTAGTCGTTAAAGTCAAGTTGAGATCCTTATAGGCGCTTTGATAAGTTCCAACAGCAGCTGCCCACCAACCTGCCTCCACCAATTCTTACTGGGGTTTGCGAGAATACCATTGCCCAGCAGTGGGAGAATATAGGCTGATAAATAAGATTTTTACATAGTTATACCTACGTTTAAATAAGTACAGAACAAATATATTAGTCATATAAATCTTGACACACCAACGTTAAGAGCTGCGAACAAAATTGAATTTCTCAAAGAGACCCAGTTTCCGTAACCACGACAAGTATGACTCTGCGGAATTAAAAATAAGTTTCTTTTAAATTTCAAATCTTATTTTTCGATAGAACAACTTTGTTGGATAAAGTATTCGCTGGTCATTCAAAGTGGATATAAGTTATAAGCTATGCATTAAAAGTCTTACGTAATCTTTGATTTTATAATATCTGTGTAGTATATTAAGGAGAGTACTCATCAAGGCCTGTAAAATTTATGATTTACGTTTCACAGCTATCATACATTTTGGAATAGGGATAATGGTCTTCGTTGGTTCTTTAAGTATGGTGAGAAGATAATATGTCTTCGGTCACAAGCAGGTAACATTTTTTACATATCAGATATCTTTCATCATCATCATCAGCCTAAAGTGTTCCACTGCAGAACAAAGACCTTTCTAATTGCACGCCATTGACTGCGATCCTTGGCTATTCTCATCCATTTTATACCACCCGTCTTACGAAGATCATCGCTCTAACTAGTCTAAGGGCGTCCTGCACTACGTTTGCTAATCCGTGGTCTCAAGAACTCGTTTAACCCAGAGGTTATCGATTCCTAGACTAAAGCAGCCAGCCCACTGCTACTTCAGCTTACTGATCCGTTGGGATAGCTTGATAACTCTGATTCTCTGTCAATAGTTCCGTATTCAATCTCTACCTCTCAGACCTCTCTTGCTTCTTCTACTCTCATAGTTCGTCTCATACCCGCTCACCGGTAACGGAGACTCGTGGTTCTTGACATATATTTATATGTCATTCAACCTTTTTCATGCAACGATGAAATTCACGATTACTCAATTCAGTTAACCGAGTGCTCAGATCACTCGATCAAGGCGAGCATCGCCTTTACCCAACACTATTACGAATCGACGTACATATATATATCTAAAAGTCCTGACTCACTCACTCACTCAATGACTCATCGACGCCCAGCCTAAACCCTTAGTCTTAGAAAGCTGAAACTTCTTTAATAATAGAAACAAGACAAATTTTCCAAAATTCCAACGGGTTAAAAATAAACGGAGTATTTTTTCGCTTTAAAGTTACATTATTTCAGCGACAACTTATTTATTAGAGACTTCTGATTTGACATATATCTTTGGCGACGCGTGAAAGTTCATATCGCATAACTTGAACGCACCCGAATTTGGTATGATAGTTCACTAGGCCATCTATGACTGTCGTATATCGTGAATCAATGAAGTCCGCCATTTTGAAATGAGAAACTCTGCAAGACTGTCGGGGTGTGCATTTCGTTTTAAACACTTACGAGGTTTTCATTCGTCACCGACGATATGTAGGGAATTATAAATGATTATTACAATTTTCAAGATGCTTCGTAATTCCTACGAGAAAGGAAAAAAGGGGATTTACATTTTTATTTTAAGTACGTATTTCGATATGAGTACAGGAACCTACAGGCAATTTAGCTATATCAAATTACAAAATAATAGCATACAACGTCATCAGCAATAGTTACTCCATCATATTTCTGACCGAACGTGACATAACACTATAGTTTCACCAAAACATACTCCCATACAGCTCGTGTATACACAACCCATATCGCTGGAACACGGCCCGCGCCGTATGAATAACTCGGGCAAACAAGGCGCTCGGATATGACAGCAAGAGGCCAGTTGGCTGTAATCTCTCACAGGGTTTGTGGTGCTTGTTAACACGCATCCCTCATCGGTGTGATCGAAATGCCGTGGGCACGTTCGTGTTTTGCAAAACATGATAGAATACTTTTAAAAGAAGGAAACCTTCATGTCTATAACGACTCAAAAATAATTGAAACGCAATCTATAGCTTTACCATACATTGAAGTCCCTTACGAAGGAAGCAGAGAGTACGGAGTGCCAACGTGCCCTTTTCCGTGCATATAATAACTTTTCTTCGCAGTAATCGCAGAAACTACTTACCACGCATTCCATTTTTGCTAATATTCACGACAAAAGTTTAGCCTTGTTAGGCCTAGTCTAATTTTAGGAACCAATGACCCAATGTTGTTAAATAAGAAAACATTAAACATAATCAATCCTCTCAAAAGCACCTTAGTTTACGTAGGCAGCCCTCCCACAAAGTAGGCAAATGACCTGGTAAAAGTCGTGTTTTAAAGCTGGATATGTTCAGCATAATTTTAGCCATCGTGGTGATGTTTGGGGCAAGACTTTTGCCCTGCTTTGAACATCTTTCGGCTGATGATGAACACCGACCAATTATACGCACATGTAATGTAAAAAAGACAAATATCAGACAAACTTACAAATTGTCAAATTACATATTTTTTTTATCTAATCTAACTACTAATCCGGATCGGAACGCAGCCTTCACTCAAAAGATCCGGCAAAGAAATTCGGCAGGCTTGTTTTTCTCTTTTTGCTTTTCCATTTTTTTTCATAAAACTTGTGTGGATGCAATGTTTAAGTTACAATCTAGATCCAGTATGATGCCATCCGACCGAGTTATGAGACGAATGGTGTTAGTTCGTGAAAGAAAAGGTCTAAAAGATTCCAGATAGACCAGTCCCTACAAGCAGTACCTGTTCACGAGTATGATTACTGGAATAGAGCCATGCATCGTTTACATTCCATTAGAGGAAACCATATCTATCCTTAGAAATATTGTTCCAGAAATACGAGTACAAAATGTTTACCAAGTTTCAATAGCGTAGGCAGAAGACAGAAGGCAGCGAAGTTAGTTGCATAAAGCTAAACTGTAATTGCTTGGACGGTGGTAGCTGCTGCAATCAATATTGTTGATACATAACCCTGGTAAGTACAGTTAATTGATCTTTCCAAGAACCGACACCGAACGGTATCTAGTGAAACTACGCAATTATCATTTAGAAATGTATATGGGTACTAATCATGGATCTATCAGTCTATCTTGACATAATCATAGCGCTTGTAGCGCTATGTGGCCGCGGTGTCCTTAGTGACCACTTAGATTAAACATTGTTTAATTTGGTCACTCAAAAATACGTGTTAAGAAGAACGATACAATACGGTAGAGGAGCTACCGGAATTCCAACCGAAATGCACCGATGACCTGTACTATACCTGACCTATGTATACAATATACGCCATGCATTTACAGTACCTATTTCTGAATACACTACATCAGATCCCTTATGCTGTAGACAGAGCGTACAAAGTTCTTTTCTTTCATCTCTTTTACCTTCATCCTCTTGCATAGTTCATCTCATACACATTTGTCGGTTTCAGGGACTCTTGATTAGGCACAATCTGTTTGGACTTTCATTCTTTCTACATGTTCTGAACACGGGGGTATGCTTTTTCTCATATTTACACCGCAAAAGCAAATATTTATATAACGTAAATTAACCCGCTACACCGATTTTATCTCTTCTATTTCTTTCGATTTTACACAGTTATTATGACACGATGCAAACAGCAACGTGGGCATTCAAACTATAAACACGAATGTAATAATGGAATTTTGATGTTATTTTACGTACAGTTTAACATAAAATTATGCTTTGTCCTCACCTTTTGCAAATGAGATATAGAACCCGGGCCGCGTAATAATTAAGAAGGGTACAGCCGTAGGAAGGAAAATGTTAGCCCCGGAGGGTGGACCCTCTTTTATTAACTTTAAAATTGCTTGTATAATATAGAGTCTAATTTCGTCCAGACATGCCTTACATCTGTTGCACTGAAACACAAATATGAAATATGATTTTTATAAGTTTCTCTAATTCCTGTCTACCATTTGTTACGTCGTAACATTGTTATAAAAATATAAAATAAAAATAAAAAATCTTTACACACAAACAAACAAAATAACTAGTTGTTACATCGAATGGAAACCGCGCGCCTTAACTAGTGATAGCATCATAATGACCATATAAGGTATTCGTTGGCACCGGAAATCAAATTCCTTCTAGTACACCTAATAAGAAACGCCCACCACATAGAAGGATCTAGAAATAATACAATAGCGAACAACGGGACAATGATCCTATCTCACTCGGTTCGGTTATTGCTAACTTAGTCCCACAAGAATTTTATAAAAAACAGACAATAGTTTAGGGCGTGCCTTGCTTCGGTTGAGCCGTTCTTTCTATATCTCTGTCCTCGTCTCAGACGAAGGATCAAGAGATCTGGGGAGCGCGCACTGTTGCCAGGCAGGAAGTAGGCCGTTCTGGGGGGCAGTATATAAAAACGAGTTCGCGCATGAACAACCTTTTTCCGACGCCAGAGCTCGCACGACAACAAATCAGTTCAGTTCGAACAGTGCTTTATTAAAATAAAAAAAGTAAAAGTTTAAATTAGCAACATTCTTCAACCCCCTTGAAAACTGGGGGTCCACCGTACGGGTTGACAAGTACGGTTTGGGAGACAGCAGGCCTCATTTCTGCCCGTCGACTCCCGCTGACCTCGGCGGCTGAGGGCCTTCTACAGGGCACCTCCAGATTCCTCACCTAGCCGGTGGAGGCTGTTACCGAAGACCCCCCACGCGTCACGGGATCGAGCGGCCTAAAGATAAGTCCCCAGCGCCCATAGGTTTTTTTTTGTGGACCCGAAAACTCCCCTGTGCCGGGAATTCACGCCCCATTTTAATATTGATACTTATTCTAATTTTCTGGATTGTTTGCGTAATTAAATATATTTTTCTTGATAACAATAAACATTTGTATTTTTTTGTAATTGTTTGTTTTATTTGTACCCGCCGTCAGGCGGTCGTAACAAAGTGGCGCCCAACGTGGGGCAAAGCACCGAGAAGTTTTCGTACTATTGTGGTGTCGGTATTTTTCAATTCCAGGTGGTAAGCCTTTGCGGACGAGGCTGAACGGGGTGGTACCACCGACCCGTTTCTCATTAAAGAGGAACGAGTAGCCGATTATTGTCATCTGGCTCCGCCGGGTAATCAAATACCATCTCTGATTACCCACATATGCGTGAACTGCACAGTGGGCAATAATTTTTTTTCTACTACATTTTTGTTTCGTTTTTTTATTTTTTTATAACATTGCATTACATTTCATGTTTTTTAGCATTTATATTTTGCATTTGTGTTTGTGCGTAATTGACATTTCCTTTCAGAGATTTTATTTTTTATTGGTGCATTTATTGCATTCATTTTTTATTGTTGCAATCATTTATTGTTTTGCAATTTTATTTTTTTTAACTCTGAAAAGATAATTGCGGTTACGTACATTATTTTAAATCGTTGTAATATTTTTTTTTAACATTGCCCACAATCGTGTCACATTCCGTCGCGTATTTCAGTTCACTATTTTTATTTCAATTATTTGTCTCACAAGATATTAATTAATATGTTAAGCCATTTTAACTTCAATTTAGGTGTTTAATAAAAATATTTATTTAAATTAGCTTGAACTTAGACAATTTCTTTAAAAATAATTTTGCTTAAAAATGGACCGTACCATTAAATGTTTACATTTAACTGAACCGGAGCTCACGTATGAAGTAGCCAAACGCGGTTTCCTCTCCTTCGTAATTTTTTTTTTTGGTAGTATGTTGTCATACTTTTATAGGGTCTCTGATCCTAATATCAAGTCACTTATTATGTTGTTATATTCACGTGGGTTATACACGTTGAATTTACCTTATCATTTTCGTTCTGTTTCGTGGGTTCGACTCATAAAATGTTTTTTTTCCTTTTTTAGGGTTGCTAATCATTATTATGATATATTAGCATTCGTTTTATTTTATCATGTATCGGCAAATATTAAATTCAACATTATTTCGTTCAGTAATTAATTATGTTTGTCTTTAGCGGATTACAACAAGCCTACACGAATTTGATGTTTTGATTGGGAGTTTTGTTTTAGTGTGTATGATTCCTTTATAGGTCTACACACGTTTTGTTTTATTTGCGTTTTGCAAATTTTTAGCGGAGTATGACAGTTTCTTGGTATAGGTCTACTCGTCTGCTGCCTTCTTTTCGTTACAGCGGGTCGTGACTGTAACAAATTCGCTAAAGACTAGACATACTCGCAATGCCGCTTAGTTTAGTTAATTTTGTTTTAATCAATTGTTCGTATATTAATCACAGTCGTCACCGTCCACGGTTCGATTCTTGTTTTCCTTGATACATAGTGTTTCGGAATATTAGTTTTTATATATATTTTTTTAGTTTTATAGAATATAGTTAATTTTTTTTCTTTCTTTCTCTCGTCTACAATAATTTTAAATTAAAAAGTTGTCGCGTTTCGGTCTCTGTCTACGTTGTCTTTGATGAATTAAAATAAGCCTACACGAAAGTTGACGTTTAGTTGGGAGATTGTTTTTTTTTTGCGTTTTGCGCGTTATAGTGGATTATGAGCCTTGTATAGGCCTAATTCGTTTATTGTTTTGCGTTATGCGCATTTATGGCGGGTTGCGACCTCTTGTATGGGTCTGATTCGTCTTGTTGTTTTGCGTTCTGCGCGTATAGAGCGGGTAGTGACTCTTTAAGTAAGCCTACACTAATTTTCTCGTTACAGCGGGTCGTGACTGTAACAAATTCATCAAAGACCAAATGTATTTCACAGTGCCGATTCGTCCGAATGTTTCACGTTTCAGTATTCTTCCTCTTAGACGCTCCTTGTCAAGCAGTACTGTTCTCGAGTCCAATCTTTTAATAGAGTTGTACTCTGTTTGTATGGCAGTCTGTTGATTATAAATTTCCTCAGACAACTATGACAGGTCGTATGCTAGGTCGCATGGTAGGTATTTGTTAGTGGAAGTATGAAAGTGAGACAGTTACTGGGCAGTCCTGTCCTTCTTGGGCGCTTACCGCAGCGGATTTTACTACGTAAAATCCTTTCTCTGGGAGAGGGGGTATTGTTACGTCGTAACATTGTTATAAAAATATAAAATAAAAATAAAAAATCTTTACACACAAACAAACAAAATAACTAGTTGTTACATCGAATGGAAACCGCGCGCCTTAACTAGTGATAGCATCATAATGACCATATAAGGTATTCGTTGGCACCGGAAATCAAATTCCTTCTAGTACACCTAATAAGAAACGCCCACCACATAGAAGGATCTAGAAATAATACAATAGCGAACAACGGGACAATGATCCTATCTCACTCGGTTCGGTTATTGCTAACTTAGTCCCACAAGAATTTTATAAAAAACAGACAATAGTTTAGGGCGTGCCTTGCTTCGGTTGAGCCGTTCTTTCTATATCTCTGTCCTCGTCTCAGACGAAGGATCAAGAGATCTGGGGAGCGCGCACTGTTGCCAGGCAGGAAGTAGGCCGTTCTGGGGGGCAGTATATAAAAACGAGTTCGCGCATGAACAACCCTTTTCCGACGCCAGAGCTCGCACGACAACAAATCAGTTCAGTTCGAACAGTGCTTTATTAAAATAAAAAAAGTAAAAGTTTAAATTAGCAACATTCTTCAACCCCCTTGAAAACTGGGGGTCCACCGTACGGGTTGACAAGTACGGTTTGGGAGACAGCAGGCCTCATTTCTGCCCGTCGACTCCCGCTGACCTCGGCGGCTGAGGGCCTTCTACAGGGCACCTCCAGATTCCTCACCTAGCCGGTGGAGGCTGTTACCGAAGACCCCCCACGCGTCACGGGATCGAGCGGCCTAAAGATAAGTCCCCAGCGCCCATAGGTTTTTTTTTGTGGACCCGAAAACTCCCCTGTGCCGGGAATTCACGCCCCATTTTAATATTGATACTTATTCTAATTTTCTGGATTGTTTGCGTAATTAAATATATTTTTCTTGATAACAATAAACATTTGTATTTTTTTGTAATTGTTTGTTTTATTTGTACCCGCCGTCAGGCGGTCGTAACACATTCTTTGGCCGCGGTTTTTACATCTTAACCTTTATTTTCTATTCCGTGTTAAGAGCATATTTTGTTTCATTAAATGATATGAGACTGACGCATGTCAGATTCTTTAGAGCAAATAAAGGCATGAAATATTCTTATCCAAGAAAACATTTTATAAGTTTTCAAAAGACATGCAATAATGTGCGCGAAGAATAGCATCAGCCGATACCACCTGTCTCATTGTGATCAAGAATACTTCAAGATGTGGGTGTATTATGTACATCCATTGTATACTATCTATCCGGTTTACCAAGTGTTTTACATAAACAATAAGGATATTCGATTCTGACATACCTAGCTTTTACCTTCACCCTGAATATAATTCGCTAATTCCAGCATTATCAAATTTATGGATCCGTAAATAGCTTCCCCTATCTGGTTTAGACAATAAACCTTTGAAGCATGCCAGTGATCTTTGACTCTGAACAATTAGTCACTTTGAACAATTGCCCGCCTCCGGAGACGAGATTATCAAAACATGAGCCATCCCACACATTTCAGGGTCAGGTCAGGTCAGGTCATTGTACATCTATCATTTTGGCACTGAAATAAAAGAAAACTTTATTATCACACTTATATTAATGGATGTGTTTTTGCTCGTTTATTCGGCACAAATTATTAAATCGATTTAACTTTCCGATGACCTACTACTTTCAAGTGTAACGCTCACACTCAGAGCTCGTCGCACAAACCGATTGGTTATACAAATCATAATAAAGAGGTTGTTGAAGGCAAAAGCCAAAACCATTGCCCAGCAATGGGTTACAATAGATTATTTAAAAAACATCGAATCATCGGTACCTATTGAAAGAAATTATCACATCTCACATTCTCTCTCCTAGTTTTCACGTGATCATATTCTCAGACGTGAAAGCATGCGGATTATCGGTTTTCCTATTACTATCCTTAACGTAAAATTGGGCTTGTCGGTGCGTGCCTTCATAATTTTCCGCTGTGAATATCGTGACGCATGCCAATAGGTTTTCTCGTGTACGTCAACAACATTTTTCAGTCATCTAACGCCAACACACCTCGCGATTCGTCATATAAACGCGAGAGCATAAAATATTAAAATATGCGTCTTCAGTGCCTGACATGATTTCGGCAAAAAATGATGGCGCATTATGGGATTTTATGAGAATGTCCAGGTGATTTTGTTTCTCCGTGCAAATGAAGAAAATTGGCGTAGTAGGCATGTGTTTCAGCAAAGTTGAAAGAAGATGTTAACTACAGTGAGACTGAGCTGTGTGCTTGCTAAAACGGAATTTAATTATGTAGAACAAACATCATTTACCACACATCGTCTATATCGTTTCTAATCTCCGCTGCAGACCGCGTATTCGCAGCATATCGTTTACTTCTTTACTCTTCTCTCGAACTTAAACTATTCAGATAGCAAAACTAGTAATACGACATACTAATCAAATCAAATTATATTAATTCTTTTGTAAAACCCTGCACTAACAAATTATCAATTTCACTTTTTTTCAATTCTGCCTATTCATCATAGGCATTCATTCATATAACCTACCTCTACCTATATTTTTTTTTATTATTTTTTAAACGGAACCCCACATTTAGATTTATTCCTGTGTCGTGGGTTCGTTACAAACATGAAAATTCACAAACACAAATACCGAGACCGGAACAAATAATTGTGGATCACACAAAGATTTGTCCCGTGCGGGAATCGAACCCGCGATATTAGACACGGTGGGCCGAGCGGCTTAAGCTTTCAACCACTGCGCTAAATCGTCGAATATACTAAACATTTCCTCTCCACATCGCAGCTTTGATGGATTATTTCAAAACCGCACCGTTAAGCAGCAATGTATCAAATAACAATAAATCGACTTCGACCTGAATGCAGATCACCTCAATTGATTAACATTATTTTCTATCTTTTATTCTCCAGTCTCGCCCGCATATCTTACTTCTCAATTTCAGTATTTATACTCTAATCACGATAAACATCTTCGCTCTTCTGATAATCGTCTTCTTCAGTGCCCCCCTCATACTACTGATTTCATTCACTCTTCCTTCTTTGTCCAGTCTATCCTTTTTTGGAATGCTTTGCCGCTGGAACTCTGGATTTGCAACCAATCGTTCCTATTTAAAAAAAAGTCTACAGGATTCTTCAGTCTATTTGCATAAAATGTTGGATCCCCCTCAATGTTAGTTGTTCCATGTCGCTATGTCGCACAGTTTTAGCTTATGTATGTATTTTATAATTATATATGTATATATATATTTGTGGTATATATAAATATGTATTATATATCTATATATCATCACGTCAGATCCCTTGCGGGGTAGGCAACGAGTACGAAGCTCTAACAAGTTCTTTCGTTACATACCTCTCTGGCTTCCTCCACTCTCGTAGTTCGTCTCATACATGCTCGCCGGTTACGGAGACTCTTGACTTGTCCTTCAGATAAGACTCAGTATATTTGGTCGTGGTAAGATAGTCTAGGTCTTCCTCGGTACCTACATCCTTCCACTTTCGCATTGTATATCTGTTTTGTCATTCTTTATTCTGTATTATGTATAATAACGTTGTGTATAATTTATACTTACTAAGTGTTATATATATTTTTTTAAAGCCCCACACTAGGATTTATACCTGTATCGTGGGTGCGTTTACAAACATTAAAATTCATATACACAAATACCCAGACCGGAACAAATAATTGTTGATCACACAAAGATTTGTCCAGTGTGGGAATCGAACCAGCGACATTTTGGCACAGTGGGCGGAGCAGCTTAACCCCTGCGCTAAATTGTCCGTCAAGGTAATTAGTTGTTATTTATATTTATTTTTTATATTTTTCTTAAACTTGTGTAATTTTACACCTACCACACTTGTCTCACACCACCCTAAGGTAGACTGGCAGAAAATGCCGCAGGCATTAAGTCCGCCTACGTACATAAGTGCATAAAGTATAAATAAATAAACAATAAAATTTGTCAGAATAAACGAGAAATTGGAGTCTAAGTTTCCTTAACTCAAAATGCGGGTAACCTTTCTAAATTCCTATGTAAAGAACTGCTATATGTACTCAAACTACTCTACATTGTAGCAACTCTATCAGATAACACGCTACCAAACGATCTGCACCAGATTCGCATCTAAAACTGCAGCTTATAAAACGGGCTAGTTTATATCGATCTGCAAGACCTGTGCCAATCCAATCCTGGAGTCCCCGTTTGCCCGTGTTTCCATGAAACTAGCAATCGGACGGCTTACGGTCCATTGTTACCCACACGTGTATGAACAAAAACAATTGTGTCTGCACATTCTGTGCTTGCCCCTTTTGTTCTAGCCCGGATTGTTAGTTGCCAACTGCGTCTAATTGGACTGGGAACTAATTTCTAAATAATACAGTTCGGTGGTACTTGGGGAAATTGGTTGAAAGCTCGCCTCGGCAATAACTATGTTGCCTCATGAAATTATAATATTAGCACAGTAAGAGAGTCGCTAAACCGTTTTGAAAGCATGTATCATGTTTGTAAAAAAAATATTTTGTAAGAGTAACTGTGAAATTTCTTAACTATTCATGTAACATTCCGATGGTGGTGAGACTATTACTTTGCTGACGATTCATAAATACTTTAATGCTTTACCTGCCTGCTTGAGTAAAAATACCCTAATTCTGATATATCGAGCCGTAATTTGAACCCTGGACCTCGTGAATAGATGGCAATCTTTCTATTACTATTATTGTTCAACCAATAAACACTTAGTTATTTTTTTCTCACATAGAATATTTTTATCTCGGAAATATGTAAGGTTCCTGTCTAAAGCCAATGCGGATGAAGTCGCGGGCAGAAACAACTAGTTTATAATTTTTAACTAAAACCATTTATCGCAAAAGATCGAACTTTGCTAGTTGGCCGCGTGCTTCATCAGATTAAAGCAGATAAAAGCTTGCGTACCACACAAATACTAACGTCGTTGTGATCTTTGGGAGAACTCTATATCCTTTAATTCTTTCTTCCCTCTAATATAGTCGAGGAACGTGATGGCTGCTTTTCAAATTATACTCGTGAACAGGTGCTGCGGGTGGGGACTGGTCCGTCCTCTATCCTTTGACTGATTAAACATGTACCGAAGTACTGTAGAATTTTGTCTCGGTCGGCCTCACATTGAAGCTATAAACAATTATTTTGTACGCACTCTTTACATATTTTATAGTAACCCTTTTCTTCTATTATTATCATACTTTTTATTATATACCTTTACAAAGTCTCTATTTTGTAAATGAGCGTACTATGTAGACACTGACTGATACCATGAATCTAAGTACACTTATCTTCACTAATATTATAAAGAGGAAAGATTTGTATTTTTGTGTGTTTGTAACGAATAAACTCAAAAACTACTGGACCGATTTTCAAAATTCTTTCACCATTAGAAAGCTACCTTATCCAGAAGTAATAAAGGCTAAATAACATAGACCCGGTAGGTGGCGCTGTTGTCGACCGGGGACGAAGTCGCGGGGAACTGCTAGTGTTTAATAAAAGCACACAAGCTTAAGCACATCTACTTAGCTCGTTCTACACTGTTCTCCCATACCCCATGAATGTAATGTTTACAAAAATAATGGTAAAACTCTCATTTTTAAAACAGAGTAACCTTAGAGTTTCTTGCCCTTTTTCTTCACAGGAAAAACGGACGTACGACACGAACGGGTGGTAGAGTCTATAGTAATAATATTATTTCTCTTTTTGACTATTCATAAGTGCTTTTTAGCTTACATGAATAAAATTTTCGATTTTGATAATGAGCGCCTTTCACCTGATGATGATAGCAGATTAACATATTAGATCGAGGAATGGTTAAAGCAAACACCAGAAATAATTGCTACATTTTAAATCGACTAAAGCTGCATGAACCGAACCCATGCGAGTATATCCACAAAGCCCCGCAAACAGTGAGGTGAGCTAGCACAAAGAGCACTACTGTAAATCAGATGGACCGCGGCGGTAATTTTTGTGCAAATAAAAAGACCGCAGCGACGCGGCGCGGCCATCACGCCGAATTATTTCAATTTAACGCCATCTATGTACGCGATAAATTCATGTTAAGTGTGAGCTGATTCGAAGTAAATACTCGATCTGATTCAATAGGTATGAGAAACTAACCTGGCGGAGGGTTACCAAACAGGATCTACTCAAAAATATTACGAGTAAAGCCGTATTAGGAGCCGTATTAGTAAAGCCGTAGAGTATTAGGAGACGAATGTCTCGCGACACGTGTCCCTTGTAATGTCCCGCGAATTCGAATAACGTCAGGCCACGTCAAGTCTGCCTGTTTGCTTATCTTTTGTGGGTGGGTGTGTGTGTGTGTGTGTGCGTGTGTGCGTGTGCGTGCGTGCGTGCCTGCCTGCGTGCGTGCGTGCCGTGGTGCTCTGCACCGGGCGGCGGGCAAGGGATTCTTCGATCTCGCCTGCGAGGCCGGTGTCTGAATTTGCTTATCGCCGCGCCGCTTTAGTTAAGGAACAGAAGTCACAGAGTGTAAACGTGTGTTGCACAACGATATGGACAACGATGCATGAAACCTCTTCGGGCGGTATGCTGCAACCGTCCAAATAAATGTGGACGAAATAAGTCACGGGACAAGACGTCAAGCAACATCAATCGATGTCATCAGACCTCGCCCGACATCTTAAGCGACACGTGTTGCGAGACATTTGTCGTCTAATGACAACGAGGCTTAAAGATCGTTCGATTCACGAAGACACACCCCAAACAATATAATAATAAACACAGTGTGTTAGTTTCATCTTTACAAACCTGTAACTTTAATAAATCTACAAAACTAACACATAATGAGAGCATTATAACGCACACGTAAGCGATTAGAAAAGATGGTGAGGTGCATCTTTGTAAAAAAAAACGACAAACCGTTCAGCCGTTTAGGCGTGATTGAGTAACAGGCATCCGAATATAATATTCACCATTATTATATTAATTCGTTTCATCATCATCATCATTTCCTGCTAGGAGCTTATAGCAATCCCCTGCTGGACATATATAATATTAGCCCTGTTAAGAACCAGTCCCAACATTGGGCCTTCTCTCAAACTGAGACTGGGTGCCCGTTCCCAAACCGAAACAAACCTGCTGGACATAAATCTCTCTCCACATGCATGCCATTGAGTATGATCATCGGCTACTCTCATCCAATTTCTGCCATCCACCCTACGAAGATCATCGATCCACCAAGCCTGAGGACGTCTTGCACTACGTTTGCCGATTTGTAGATTCCACTCAAGAAATTGTTTACCACTCAAGAATTTATATTTATATTAATAGAATTGACTCTATTTAGCCCTGGTTTCTTTTAGACACGCCCTTAAGCTAATTACATTCAAGGCTCAAACTGGACTTAACTCTTGTCACCACTTCAAACAATACGGAGTAAAACAATACATGCCATTGCACAGTTAAAAAGTGTTTAAAGATTTAAAATTCCATTCACGTTAATCTCTTAATTCGATTACATTCCGGCCAGCCCTCGCGCACTAACCATTGGTTGTCTCGTTAGTGGCCACTAATTAACTGGTAGTAATCGAAAATTATGTAACCCGTTACATAGTTGCATCGATTCACGATTAAATAACTGCTTTAGTCAGGCGCTCTATAATTTGCTAAATGTTCACTTTCAGAGTCTGGAGTGAAAATTATTTCAGTCTGTCTGATATTAAGCCATTGGAATTAATGCACTGCCCCATCGGTATTGTCCATCCGGGGTGAATGATCTGCATTAATTGTTGACGGATATTGCTTATATGTTGTTCAGATATTCATCATGTTAATCCTAATTTAAGGTTCGATAAATAACTATCTATCTATATCACCACGCCAAATCCTTTGCAAGTTCCAAGAGGTTCTTTCCTTACAGACCTCTCTGGCTTCCTCCACTCTCATAGTTCGCCTAATAAACGCTCACCGGTTACGGAGACTCTTGATTTGCCCTTCAGATAAGACACGGTCTATGATACATTTTTTTTTATAAATATTTATTTACGATTACAAGTAAAACCTATCTTATTTAGAATCAATACATATCTAGGTGTTCGAACATTATTATAAGGCTTACCTCAGTTCATAAAAAAAGGGCTCGTCCCAGCAGCAGAATAGTATCATAAGTTATGTATCCACGTTCGATTTCATGTTTTTTGGTATTTAGGCCACCAATTGTCTAATACTAAAATGCATGTTTAATAATCAATTTATTAAACATGCAATTTTGCATGTTTAATAAATTGAGAACCTATGTTTTGAAATATTTCGTCCGTTCGTTTCCTCAGCATATAATTATTAATGTTGCTAGCTTTGGAACAGTATGCAAAATTAATTATTAGTGGTAGGTGCAGTTTAACATTTGCATTTTAATTATTAATGTAACCAAAATACCTCAATTTAGGTATACATAACTTGTTTTTGCTGACTGCCTCGTTGGTCTTATGGCCTATAATGCGGGTAGCGATCATAGGGTCCTGGGTCCGAATCCTAGGTCGTACTTTCGGTCGGGACACCTGTTACATTGGGACCTAACATCGTCGGCGAAATGTGGGTGTTCACATCTATTCCACCCCCGCTTCATCATCTCAGCCTATACTTGTCCATTGCTGAACATAAGCCTCCCCAATCGCTGTCCAGCGCAACCGCTCCGATGCCACCAGCATCCAACGACTTCCTGCGATCCTTACAAGATTTTCGATCCATCTGGTAGGCAGCCGTCCCACGCTGCTAATACGTGGTCTCCACTCCAGAATCTTTCTGACTCTACGCCCGTCCTTCGCCCTGTGTGGCCCGCCCATTGCCACTTCAGCTTACTAATCCTTCCACCCCTGCTTGGGGAATACCAGGCATGTCGGTGTTTCATTTTTTTAGTTAAACCTGCCAGTTTAATTTTATTTTATTCAAATAGCCACACCAACAAAACACATTTTGTTTTTACTCAAATGTCAATGATATGTGTGACGTTCAAGCGCTCGTTCAGAAACATAATTTATTATAAATCTGGATACGAGTCCTTTGGTCCATTTTGACGTGAACTGGCGAGTGCATCGAGGACATAGTATAGATAGTTTTTATTTAAATATTTTTAAATTATTATTATTCTTTAACATATATAAATATAAAAGTATCGTATAATATTTTAATGTGTGAT
Organism: Phalera bucephala; assembly: GCA_905147815.2. Classification (NCBI taxonomy): domain Eukaryota; kingdom Metazoa; phylum Arthropoda; class Insecta; order Lepidoptera; family Notodontidae; genus Phalera; species Phalera bucephala. The sequence goes on from LR990612.1 coordinate 27,309,108, forward strand.
AATTTTGATGATAGCTTTGTATCCTGTTCTTCTTCTTGTACATCTGATGTGAGTTATGCGAGTGCGTTCAGTGACGATTCTGTTCATTTACGTGACCAACTTATGTCTGCTTTCTGTAGCTATGAAAAGTTTTTTAATACAGTTCATATAAATGCTCAAAGCGTCCCTGCACATTATTCTGATTTATTATCTTCTTTCGATTCTGATCTCATTCACGCTGTCCTCGTCTCTGAAACTTTTCTAAAACCTGTTCTTCCTTCCACTCAATACTCTTTGCCCGGCTATAAATTAGTGCGCAATGACAGAACAGGCAAGGGGTGTGGGGGGGTAGGTATTTATCTCCGAATAATTACTCTAATTTCGCTGAGCACTTATTCATTGAAATCACTTTTAATCATATAAAATTTCTTTTAGGTGTATATTATAGTCCCTCCAGTCACATTGATTATTTCTCTTCATTTGAAACTAAATTAGAATATTTTTCTCCTATATATGACCATGTAATTATTCTTGGAGACTTTAACACTTGTTTGCTCAAGGATAATTTACGCAGCCGTAAACTCCGATCTCTTGTCTCTTCTGTCAACATGCATATCCTTCAGCTCAATGCCACCCATCATGCCCCCCATTGCACTCCCTCTCTTCTAGATTTAATTCTTGTCTCCGACCCCCAAAAAGTAGCCGCGCATGGACAACTTGCCGCCGCTTTCTCCTATCATGATCTCATATTCCTTTCTTATAAAATTCGCGCACCTAAACGCAAATCCAAATTTCTTTTTCTTCGCAGCTTTAAGAACATTAATATGGAACGTTTGAGGGAAGACATGAGTCGTATTGACTGGTCTACTATATATAGCTTCAGTGACATAGACAAAAAAGTATCCGTTTTTAACAAGATTGTCCTAGATGTATACGACAAACACGCTCCTCTAAAAAGGGTAAAAGTAAAGCATCTACCTGCACCATGGTTATCGGATTACATTAAAAGAGAGATGTCAAAAAGAGACAAAGTCAAGAGACGTTATAAAAAAAAGCCTACTGATGAGACCTGGTCTCTATACAAAAAACTGCGGAATCGTTGCAATCGCCTATGTAGAGATGCTAAGAGACGCCATATTCATAACTCAATCCATAACTTCAATACGGCACAAGTATGGGAATTTCTTAAATCTCTAGGTATTGGGAAAACGTCTAGCGATGATACACCCAATAATATAGATCTTAATACCATCAATTTTCAATTTTCCAAGTCACCAGTCACCCTGGATGACAGCACAAAATCTTCTACTCTCAACAGTTTATCTATTCTACCGTTGCCTAGATGTACTTCGTTCTCTTTTCAGCAGGTTACAGAGGGGGAAGTTAAGAAATTAATCCTTTCGATTTCTACGAAAGCGGTAGGTAATGATGGTCTTCAAATCCAAATGCTTCGTCCCATCCTAGATGATCTTATTCCTGTCATACACCACATCATCAACTATTCTCTGCATTCTTGCACTTTTCCCTCAGCCTGGAAGAAGGCCCATGTCATACCGCTACCCAAAGTATCTAATCCATCTTCAGTTTCCCAATTCCGTCCCATTTCCATACTCCCGATTCTGTCAAAGGTCCTTGAGAGTGTTGTTCAGAATCAACTGTCTCACTATCTCTCTATTAATGACCTGCTAAGTCCCTACCAATCAGGATTTCGCCCTGGCCATAGCACTGTAACGGCACTCGTTAAAATAACTGACGACATACGTTTGGCCATGGAGAATAAGCTCCTTACTATATTGGTTCTACTAGACTTTAGCAGTGCCTTTAATTCAGTTGATTTTGACATCCTCTTAGAAATTCTGACCTCCCTAAATGTTTCTCCTTCTGTAACTGCTTGGTTCAACTCATATCTTCGCGGTCGCTCGCAGTCGGTTCGATCCAATGAGGCTTCCTCTCAGTGGTGCAATCTGGCTGCGGGAGTCCCGCAAGGTGGCGTACTCTCTCCTTTGCTTTTTTCAGTTTTTATTAACGCAATTCCTAAAGTTATATCTTCACACTATCATCTCTATGCAGACGACTTGCAACTTTATCATCATTTTAAAGTTGATGATTTTAATGCTGCTATTGTTGCCATCAATAATGATCTTCAGAACATCAATAACTGGGCAAAAAGCTTTGGCCTACTGGTAAATCCGGCTAAATCACAAGCTCTCATTATTGGTGGCAGATATTTTACCAATCTTTTAGATCACCAGTCTCTTCCACAAATTGTGTACGATGCTATACCGATACCTTTTTCAGATAGTGCAAAAAACTTGGGCGTCTACATTGACTGTAATCTGTCCTGGAATGTTCACGTTGCGGAAGTAAGCAAGAAGGTTTATTACTCATTTCAGTCTCTCAAACGGCTCCAGAAGTTCCTGCCGCTTCAAACCAAAATAACTCTTGCCCAATCTCTTCTTTTACCTCTTCTCGACTATGCTGATGTAAGCTTTCTTGACGCAACTGAGGAACTCCTTAATAAACTGGAACGTCTGCAGAATCTGTGCATTCGCTTCATTTTTGGCCTTCGGAAATTTGACCATGTGACAGAATTCCGAAGGCAGTTGAAGTGGCTGCCTATACGGCTGCCTATACGGCTGTTTGCTTTACTCTGTTCTTCATTATCCTAATTCCCCAGTATATCTTCGTGAACGCTTTGAGTATTTAGTCCCCAGGGGAAAACCTTGTCGCTCTGTCTCTTCTCTTCTTCTTAGTGCACCTCGTCATAGCTCAAGTCGATATGATGGTTCATTTACTGTGCGTGCTGTGCGCCTATGGAATTCCCTCCCACACTCTTTACGTGATAGCCCTACTTTACAGATGTTCAAGAAAAGAATTGGAGAACATTTCCTATCCATGTAAGATATTTGTATGTATGTATGTATTCATGTAGTCTATTTTATGGTAATGTATAGCATGTAGTATATTTTTAGATATATATATGTAGTTTATACCTTTTCTATCTATAAATATCTTTTATTTCCTTGCTTTTGTGTTGTACACTTATTCCTATCCTCATTTTGACCATTTGTTTCTCTTTCACTCAAAGGTTTGCTGGTGGAAAACTCGACTTTGAGTTAAGCTCGCCTTGTACGTTAATTTACCTTGTAACAATTTGTAACAATTTGTGTATGTGTACAAAGAATCAAATAAATAAATAAATAAATAAACAAGGTTCAGATACAATATACAATAGTAAAAAGTAACTTATACTAGTATGGGCATCAATTACAGGTGGGTAAAGTATAAACCCAAAAAAGAATAACATTATGCTCACATATAAAACAATAACGAAAATAATAAAGATATAGGTAAATGGTAAATTGAAATTTAATGAAATTGGAAAACAATGTAACATTAAATTCAGTCAGTCGGCGAGCGTGTATGAGACAAACTATGAGAGTGGAGGAAGTCAGAGAGGTCTGTAAGGAAAGAACCTGTTGGAACTCTTTACTCTCTGCCTACCCCGCAAGGGATCTGGCGTAATGATGTAGTAGTACATATAGATAATAAAGCTATCTACTGAACCATTCAAACATCGACACCTTTACAAAAAGTATGTCTTTACCCGGTATACATTCAGATGCATTTTAGGTATGTGCAAATTATCATTTACGCGAGAATATAAATAAATGCTCATCTGTACCCGCAAAAAATACCTCATCACTTAACGAACCGGTTTACAAGTATGTATGTTCGTTTGTTTCGTATACGGAATTTAATTTAATTCGGTATCTCGTGTTTTAGAGATCTCTCAAGTTATACAAAGTTAGGTTAAATATACAATAAAATTATGTCCAATAAATACAAATAACATTCTAAGAAATATACAATTCTGACGAACGCGATACACTAAGTACAAATGTGTATACAAATTACCTATATTTTATATATAGAAAGAAAACCATCAAATCCCATCGGGTCTCTTGCCGCCATCAAGAAAAAGCCCCGCCACTCCAACGGAACGTTGATGGTGGCAAGAGTCCTTTTGATAATATCATTGAGAGACCCGTGGCTAGAGAACGTGCCCGCACTTATTCGGCATGAGATTCCATGGAGTCCGGACCGACCCACCTCCGCTCCTTTGATGCTCGCAAATCGGAGCCCCGAAATATCCATCGCAATCCGGAAACTTTCGACGTCCAGCAGGGTGCCAAGGCTGGATGCAGGGATTGAATGGAGCCATTCTCCCCATTCCTTTTGACCTAACGCTAGTAGACAAGCACGATCGCGGTCACTGACAATAATTTCGTCCAAATAGTTCTTAGTTATTTGCCCAATGGTATAGTTTTTGGAATATCGTCATTGGAGCAAATACTCTTACATACCTATAAGCCCTCCGCGGCGCTGGCTATTAACTGTGTGCTAGAAAGTATTTTTGAAGCATAGTTCCTCAACTATATGGAGGTTAGGATAGGTGGTAGAGCAATACTAGCAACGCAATAAATAGGCACCTAGGATTTATTTACATTATAAACATATAAACCACACAACAAAAAATCGACGTATATCAAACTCTATACCCCCACACAGAATACAATGCAAAAAATTCAAGGACAGTTTGTTGTTTTAGGTAATATTATTATCATAAAACCGTTGGTAACCGTGGCATTGAGGAAAAACGTATTGCAAACGTTCAACTTCCGCTAAAATTATGCTTTAGAATAAATACTAGTTATAACATAGTTTGGAATAAATCTATAGTATATTTTTTTATTATTGAGCTACTGGGATGAACTAGACACGTTTTAATAGACTGGCCTGACGTAGCACCTAGTAAAAATAAATATATTACATTTAACAATTACTTTTTCCACTACAATACAAATAGTTCTTTCATCTATCAGGATTAGTTCGTTGTCAATATACCTACATTTTCAGTAGTTGATCTCGGCAGGCGAACTACATACCATTAAATTCTTAAAGGCCCTCTACGTGTTAAAGTTGAACCCATGTTCCTACACAAGTCTTCTAAACCAATGTTGGAACCCCGACTCCCTTAAATCATAATGATAATGATATTTTAAAATGTTATGCGCGGGAAATCCAAGTTAAATAATAATTTTCATTCGTCTACTGTGACGTGGAACGTATTAATTAAAGCTTATATTTCCACAAGAATAAAACCAGTCTTCCAATAGTGCATGTTGGACAATAATGATAATACACAAATACAATCCGAAAGTGGAAGGATTTAGGTACTGGCGAAGACCTAGATTATCTAACCATGACCAAATAGACCGTGTCTTTTCTAAAGAGCAAGTCAACAGTCTCCATAACCAGCAATTGTGTATGAGACAAACTATGTGAGTGGAATCCAGAGAGGACTGTAAGGCAAGAACCTATTAAGATTATCTCGTGTCTATAATATCGATATCATATTATTCAGTAAAGGTAATTAACGGACTCGAACACTAATATATGTTGCAATAATTATAGTTGAAAGGTCTAACGCTAAGCCTTTGTAAGTACTACGGTTTAGACGGATCCCTCTTACAGATCCCAATAAACCCCGATAACTAGGAAAGGCTGAATTGACACCTAAGATAGAAAACCTTTTACAATAAATGAAAAATAAAACTAAATAACCTAATGGAATAACACAAAAACGTACCCAAGGCAATAATTTATTATAAAAAAATATTTACGTTAATACATTACGTTACTATGACGTTTAATACGTTCATTTATTGCATTGGCAACGAAAACTTCACTAATTTTTCCGTTTCGTCCCATAACTTTTTGGCTAGTTCAGGATCTCGGGACACTTTGCTTGGTTCCGTTTGGCGGCAATCACTAAAATATTTTCCACTCACATCCTTCACTTCTGGTGAAACCGCCAGGTAAATAGAAGTCTGCGCGGCCTCCCAATTACTTTGGAACATAAGTTCTAAGCTATAATTTAGAATTGTCCTAATGATTTTGTAGGGAATGTTTCTTAATAAGTTAGTGGCAGCTACCCCAGGATGCAGTGCGTTTACAGTCACGCCTGTGCCCTTCAGTCTGTTACTCAGTTCTAAAGTCATCAAATTCAAAAATAATTTACTATTAGCGTAAACCAATTGATCACTCCAGTATTTGTCCATATTCAAATTTTCGAAGTCCAACTCCCCGTATTTGTGGATAAAGGAGGACACATTTACAATGCGACTCGGAGCAGATTTCTTTAATAAGGGGATAAGTAGGCAGGTCAGAAGAAACGGCCCGTAGTAGTTGGCTTGCATGCCGACTTGGAGTCTGTCCGCTGTTTTGTGATTCCCGAGACCACCGGCTCCAGCATTGTTAATCAATACGTCGAGACGTATCTCAGTGCTGTTTATATCATTGTAGAAATCTCTCACTGACCGCAAGGATTGTAGATCTAATTGTTTGATATGTACGTCTGTATTTCCAGAGACTTTTATTATTTCTTCCCTCGCGTCCGTCGCCCTCCGAATGTTCCGACAGGCTAGTATCACCTTCGCACCTCTCGCAGCCAAATCCTTGGCCGTCTCCAGACCTATCCCACTGTTCGCACCGGTCACTATCACCACTTTACCTACCATGTGAGTACTGTCCTTACATATTCCCACAGTTATTTTCTGATAAACTCTCACTGACACCACTATCGCGACGATAAATAATAAAATTGTCCAAGAAATCATATTGACGTTCACGAAATAGTTTTGTTGACCATGAGTCTTGCAAGATAGCCTGCCGCGAATTAACAACACGTCGTCCGTAGTATCAGATCACTTATCATTGATAAAGAATTTATCACTACCTACATTTTAGCCGGCTAATCACGCACACTCATGGCCGTATTGCTAGATACACTAGCCGGTTGCCAAACGTGCGTACGCGCCAGCGTCCGACTTGGACGCCATTACATAACCGTGTCATTGAGAATTGTGCTGTAATCTAAAACGATGTCGCCTTGAATTATTCGAAGCAACGGCTTCCTTAACGTGAAGTTGTCAACATAATGGTCTAATTATCACATTCACGTGATTTTTCTAGATAAGTTTAGTAGTGTTTTTTGCATATATATAAAATTGCGTTTTGTTTATTATTTTCATAAATTATATAGTACCATTTGCACCAAAAGAGTGGAAGTTTGACAAACTGATAGCTGATCTCGGATTTGAAAATTAAAAATAAACATATGGTTGGAATGGAATTTCTTTTTTTGTATGAAGTTGATAAGTCGGTACTTAAGTCTATCAATCTAAAATCTAGTTAATATTCTCAAATCAAAAATACACGCAAATCACATTTCATTGGTGATTACAATTTATTCATATAACAAATAAATTATCGCCATTATAAATAACAAACTAAAATAGATCACAATTTATGTACACGCTGAATATTCAATTGAATTCATTCGGACCAACTAATCTGATTTAAATCCAATAAATTATCTCAACGTTGAAACCATATTCAATTAACAATTGCCAATGCATACGTTTTACACTTATTGAATGGCTATCAATTATTTTTTTCGCGTTCACAATCATAGATAATAATCTATCTAATTATCGGAAATGATTATGAAAGAGCTATTATTTTTACTGCTTTGTTTTTCTACGTGAGTAGAAATATGTTATAATTAAAGATAAAGTCCATGCATTCTTTTCAACTTTAAGTTTCATAGGGATCATGTTAAACAAAGCAGTGATGTCTAGTTGGTAGGACGGTCGCAAAACACAAGGTGCAAGGATCAGGCCTCGTACCTCTGGGTTTTCCGAATCTTAGTGAAAGTAATCACTTGCTAACAGTAAAGGCAATTATCGGACACATGTCTAAGGAACCTAAAAAAAATTCAAAGACGTGTGGAATAGAGTTCCTCCAAGAATTGGAGCAGGCCCTTTTACATTAGAACCAAAAATATTTTAGTGAAATACTGGTGACCTTTGTACACCACATGTACCTGGCCATAAGACATCCATCTTGGTTTAAAGACTACTAGTGATAAACGTTACCAACAACATAACGTTTCATTTGAAATACGGAATTATTATTATCTTGACTGAAGATTTAGCACAGTGGTTAAAAGCTTAAGCCGCTCCGCCCACTGGGTCGAATAGGCGCGGGTTCGATTCCCGCACGGGAGAAATCTTTGTGTGACCCACAATTATTTATTTCGGTCTGGGTATTTGTGAATGTGAAATTTTATGTTTGTAAACGACACGTTGTCGTTGTTGTTTGTTCCGATCGTATCTACCCTTCTCAGAATCATGATATTATGTATTATTTACTAGGACATCCAGAGACTGGGGCTACGGTTATAAAAATCTAGCCGTTGCAATGGTGGCCACCGCTTGGCAAAGGTCTCATTTTATCGTTTCCACTTTACTTTGTTTGAAGGTACCCAGGGCAAACAAATACCAAGTAGATGATATTGCACACAGAAATTAATTTTGTTGACCAGTACGTCATATTAGCCTCGATAGTGATAGTTAGTGAACCATAATAGGTATTTCATTCCATTAGACAATATGCCACCTATCTATCTATCTCTATCTATATCATCACGCCAGCTCCCTCGCGGGGTAGGCAGAGAGTACAGAGTTCCAACAGGTTCTTTCCTTACATACCTCTCTGGCTTCCTCCACTCTCATAGTTCGTCTCATACACACTCGCCGGTTACGGAGACTCTTGACTTGCCCTTCAGATAAGACACGGTCTATTTGGTCATGGTAAGATAGTCTAGGTCTTCCCCGGCACCTACATCCTTCCACTTACGCATTGTATATCTGTTTTGTCATTCTTTCTTCTGGCATCCTTTCTATATGGCCGAACCAACGGAGCATACCCTTTCTCATCTTTACACCGATACTATCTTTCATACCTACTCGCTTTCTTACTACGCTGTTGCGAATACGGTCGGTCAGCGTGACTCCGCACATCTTCCGCAGAGATCGCATTTCGACCGCATTTATCCTGCTTTCGTTCTCCTTCTTACATACCCAACTCTCACTGCCATATAACAGCGTTGGGACAAGCACTCCGTTATGCATGGCCAGCTGCGCCTTTTGGCTTAAGTGCCGGCTCCCAAGTAGCCTTCCCATCGCACCATTCACTCTATTACCTGCATTCACTCTTCTCTCTATATCAGCGGTGTATTTCCCATCCTTACTGAAGGCGCATCCAAGATATACAAACTCATTCACTTGCTCCAGCACATCGTTACCAACCACAATCCTTGCATTCGTTCTGGTTTCTTCCCGTTCAAAAACCATAATCTTGGTTTTCTTCACATTCAAATGTAAGCCATTATTCATGCAGTCGTCTCTCATAACTGTGACTAGTGTTTGCAGATCAGTGGCTGTTGGCGCTATCAAAACCGCGTCATCTGCATACAATAGGTGGTTTATCACTAGATCACCCATTTTTACCCCTTCAGTCATCGCACACAGTATTTGAAGACTTTTATCCAGATACACTATAAACAGTCTAGCGGACAACACGCAACCCTGCTTGACACCGATTTTAACGTCAAACCAAGGTGACATGTTACCACCCACCCGTACGCATGCCTTGCTGTCCACCTAGGTGGACTGGACGGCTCGCAACAGGGTGCCGTTTATACCATACTCTGGCAAAATGTCCCAAAGTCTCTTTCGCACTACTCTATCAAACGCCTTCTCCAGGTCCACAAAACCGCAGAAAACCTTCCGGCCTACTGCCAGATGCTTTTCTACGATGTTGCGGAGGGAGAAAACTTGATCCGAACATCCTCTTCCAGACCTGAAACCTCCCTGTGCCTCACACAACACTCCATCGGACTTCTCACGCATTCTCCGTTCAATAATTTTACCATACACCTTAGCTGCCAAGCTGATCAAACTGATGGCCCTGTAATTGGCACAGTCATATTGTGAGCCCTTGCCTTTATACAAGGGTACTATGACTGCGCGGCGCCAATCTGTAGGGACTCTACCGGTCTTCCAGCAAAGATTTGCGAGGACCCAAAAAGCGTCCCGGACGCAAGTTCCACCATATTTAATCATCTCGGCAGATATCATGTCTATTCCCGCAGCTTTACCATTTTTCATACTTCGTATCGCCCATTCAACTTCTTCCATAGTGATGTCCTCTGTGGATTCTGGTGCCGCAAACTCGCCTCTGGGCTCGTCTGTGGCACTAGCATCCGGGGCATTCTCATACATTTCTCCAAAGTATTCACTCTACCAGTTTAGCACAGCTTGTGTGTCTGCAAGAATGTCACCATCCTTAGATTTTATCTTTTCCATTCTGGAGCCTGACGAATCACCTCGAGCCTTTCTCACCTTGCTCCAAAAGAGTTTGGTGTTAATATGCCACACTACGAATAATTCGACTTGGGATATATGTGAAATACATTTGCGGGAATTCACATTATACAAGGTGTAACATAATAAACGCAAGTAGTTTGATCTAAATCGATAACTGAATTGATGCCAACTATTTTAATAATAATTACATTTTTTTTTTATGTTTTGCAAAAAATTACTCCTTTCGAGCACTATAATAAACAAAAATTATTCTATATTCAAAGCAGTACGGAGATTTCAAAGGCATTACTAAAACGTATTTCTCAATACGCACATATACACATACAAGTTTCATTGTTAACTGAGGTATAAAAGTGCTTAAAAAAGGGGTTAAAAATTTTAAATTTGGAAAATTCGTTTATCTATTGAATTTGTAAAGTAATTATCTAATCGGGGTCTCTGAATTCTTGCGTTATTTACGATACACCATGTATATTATATACTGTGGCTAGGAGAAATTATATACTCCGTGACCTGGCCGCAGGGCGTCCTACGCTATAAGTACCGCGCCGCACATCCAACATCATCAGCACATCCAGTCTGTGCATGCTAAGCCCTTCGGCCACTTCTAGTTTAGCTTGCTAATGCTCTGGACTACTGTCGATAGCTTTAGTTCTCTGTCGGAATAATAAAAAATATATTTACAGATCAATTCGAGCTTGTATATATATATATATATATATATATATATATATATATATATATACCACTTCATTTATTTCTGAAGTGGTTTTCTTTTGTTCTATTAGAGATATTTTCAGATCTTATGGGTATGCTTATATATATATATATATATATATATATAAAATATAAAGATAGTAGGTATGAAAGATAGTATCGGTGTAAAGATGAGATGACAAAACAGATATACAATGCGAAAGTGGAAGGATGTAGGTGCCGGGGAAGACCTAGATTATCTTAGCATGACCAAATAGACCGTGTCTTAGCTGAAGGGCGAGTGTGTATGAGACGAACTATGAGAGTGGAGGAAGCCAGAGAGGTTTGTAAGGAAAGAACCTGTTGGAACTCTGTACTCTCTGCCTACCCCGCGAGGGAGCTGGCGTGATGATATAGATAGATAGAGATAGATAAAGATAGTAAAAAAATAAGTATACAGAAAAAACTGACATATATAAAACAGCACACAGCTCAGAAAAAGACAGAAACTATATTAAATAATATAAGTAATACAATGCAAATAAATTTATAAATAAAATACAATTATATTTATAGTGAAGAATGTGTATCTATATTGTCTAAGAGCTCGAATCCATATAACACAAATTAAAATAACGAAGAATGTGAAATCAAACCAAGGACATGTACACGACAGTACCGGCTCCTCTAGGCTACCTCTATAGTTTAAACACTCAACAAATAACCTCCAACACAGAACGTGCATAATTTACTTGTAAGTCTTTATATTACAGTTTTTGTGATGCTAAGAGTATTTTTTTCAGTGTTATCCTAAAGTTGTCAACTGTTTTTAGAGTACGGAGAGGGGGAGGCAGATCGTTCCAGCATCGAGAGGTAGCAAATCTAAAAGACCCTCGAAAAGCCATGGATCTGTGCCTTGGAGTGGACATGACAAAGGTGCAAGCTCTTCTTGGCTGTTTGGAGTATAGTTGCGCCCACTCTAACCTTTTATATAGGTAACTTGGAGCTTTAGTTTTAATTATCCCAAAGAGAAGTGTTGCAAGGTGTAGTCTCCTTCGTGCGGCCATTTTGAATAAATTTGAGGCATTCAAATACGGTGTTATATGTGAGCGTGGCGGGACATGAAAACAAAAATGTGCACAGGCATTCTGAATACGCTGTATGAGCTTCTCTGATCTACTTAGCAAACAGGCGCCATAAACTGTGTCACAGTAGTTAAGCTTCGATAAGACCAATAACTCGCACAGTTGTAATCTGACATCTTCACTTATGTAAGGTCGAATTTTGTATAGCAGCTTTAGTCGATAGAAACAATTACTTACACTTTCGGCAATGTTTCCCAAAATGAAGGTTGCTATCCATGATCAGACCCAGGATTCTAGCCTCACAGACACGCTCAACAGCCTGACCGCCAACAAATATTTTGATAGGGACCTCCTGTATTTTCTGTAAAGTTTTTTTTTGCCCATGAGCATATATTTTGATTTCTTAGGATTGAGAATTAATGAATTTAGTTTCGCCCAATTAGATACTCGGGCCAAATCACAGTTCACTTTTCTAACAGCATCCAAACAATCAAACGGAGGGAAGGAATAATATAGTTGGAGATCATCAGCATATAAGTGATAGTGGCAATTTGTGATTTCCTGTATGATGTCGGCGCTATTCAAGATAAATAGTATTGGCCCAAGAATCGATCCTTGTGGAACACCACGAGGAACAGGCTGAAGTGAAGATCGTGCTTTGGTGCCATCAGACTTAGTCAGCCCAACACATTGCTTTCTGTGCTCAAGATAGCTATGAAACCACTTCACTGTATTTGTGTCGAATCCATAAAAGGCAAGCTTTGAAAGAAGTAAAGAGGTATTTATTACAATGGCTTACACTTAAATGTAAAGAAAACCAAGGTTATGGTTTTTGAAAGGGAAGAAACCAAAACGAATGTAAGGATTGTGGTTGGTAACGATATGCTGGAACAAGTGAATGAGTTTGTATATCTTGGATGTGCCTTCAGTAAGGATGGGAAATACACCGCTGACATAGAGAAAAGACTGAGTACAAGGAACAGGGTGAATGGTGCGATGGGAAAGCTACTTGGGAGCCGGCACTTAAGCCATAAGGCGCAGCTGGCCATACATAATGGAGTTCTTGTCCCAACGCTGTTATATGGTAGCGAGAGCTGGGTATGTAAGAAGGAGAATGAAAGTAGGATAAATGCGGCAGAAATGCGAGCTCTGCGAAAGATGTGCGCAGTGAAGCTGACCGACCGCATTAGCAACAGCGTAGCAAGAAAGCGAGTAGGTATAAAAGATAGTATCGGTGTAAAGATGAGAAAGGGCATGCTCCGTTGGTTCGGGCATATAGAAAGAATGCCAGATGAAAGAATGACAAAACAGATATACAATGTGAAATTGGAAGGATGCAGGTACCGAGGAAGACCTAGACTATCTTACCACGACCAAATAAACCGAGTCGTATCTGAAGAAAAGTCAAGAGTCTCCGTAACCGGCGAGCGTGTATGAGACGAACTATGAGAGTGGAGGAAGCCAGTGAGGTATGTAAGGAAAGAACCTGTTAGAACTCTGTACTCTCTGCCTACCCCGCAAGGGATCTGGCGTGATGATATAGATAGATAGATTATCTTATGATTTGTTCGAATCAATTTGTTATTACATAGGTAGAGTGGTTTGCACCTATTTGTCATTATATAGGACATTTGGAGTTTCTTTACACCATAATCATCTTATGTTTATTTGCGAATATGGGTACATATTACATGAAAATCTTTGAGTGTATGAAGTGTTTCACCATATCCAGCTTCATGGGATGCAAATATTTCGTGACTTAAGAGCTAAAATTGGTTAGTATACATTATTAAAATGAAACATACGCATTGTTTCTATTAGATAGTAATTAATATATTGATACATTAATAAATAAATAATTATATTAGATTTGTTTAGAAACTGTCCCACCGTTGGGCACAGGCCTCCTCTCAAACTGAGAGGGCTGAGGCCATAGTACACAACGCCATTGATACACTATTATTATTAATCTGACCACAATTTTGATCAAATACACCGCAGCTGTTGCAGCCAAGTTTATTGACTACAGTTGTTAACACTAAAAATAAATTATAGTTTCAAAAAACTAAAAAAAACTTGCTGTAATAGGAAGCGAACTAAAAAGAAGAAAACAATTTTTAAGTATAAAAAGTTTCTTAAATTAATTTTTTTTCGATAAAGCGTGGGGTGCTTGACATCAAATGTTATAGGAGCAGCTCCTGATTCGGCAACTCCTAAATATAGTTTCTGAAATACTTTTTTTTATTAAAATACAATTTTATAAAAAAAGTATGATAAACAGAAAGGCCAGACCAATTAAGTTAAAAGACTAGCCCGCTGAGTTTCTCGCCGGATATTCTCAGTGCGAGGCCGCGTTCCGATCCGGTGGTAGCGGTAAAAAATGTAACAATTTTTGACGTTTGCGCGCGCTCTTGTTGGCCTATACAAATCAAATATTTTGACTTTATAGCTCATTGATAGCTTATAATAAAAGTAGAGTTGTTATAAATATATAGTCAAAGCACTAAAAGTATATCTATGGTAAAAAGCACCCCACGTAGATAAGTGTCATGTTATAACGAAAATTCACGTGGTAAGAACAGGCCGCTATCAAACACCGTCACGCCTTATTCCCCAAGCGGGGGAGGCAGAGGTGTACTGTGTACATCCAATTGCTATCGATAACAAGTAAGAAATTAAGAAGTAGTAATTATTGGAAGTAGGTATTCTTATCATATCTATTCAAAAAAGGGATAGTGTATACACATCTACCTAATTTGAATAAGTGTAATAATTATCTCTAATAAAAATCCCCCTATAAAAGTAATTATAAAAAACACAGGTCTCTGCATATGTAGAGGCTTGTATTTTTTAATTACTTTTCTGAATTAAACGGCCCTCATTATGATTTAATGAAAACCAAAACTCTTATTTATTTTTTTATTAAACAAAACAATCAAATCTTTGAAATCTTATTAAGATGCAAACCAATATTGTTTAAGCAAATTTGTATCTCAAACGGGCTTTAACAAGCGATTAAGAGTGAAATATATCAACCCAGTGAAATTACAGGTTAGTTATTAATTACACGAACTATTCCATCATGAAGCTGGGTCGTTATTCTTTGAGGCGAAACGCAGTGCGTTACGATAACTTCGTGAAATGACCGAGTAATGGTATTGTATACCACTATAATATCAGCCTATATATTCTTACTACTGGGCCTCTAACAAACTAGGTAAAAGAGATTAGGTTATAGTGCGGACCCAGTGCGGCAGTATATGGCCACCTGCCATTGGAACTGATCAAGCATTACGTGATAGCTGGCACCAACAGCTTAACCTGCCTTCTGAAGAATGGAAATGCTTGAATTTGATAACGCCACAAGCCGAACGCTGCATAACGTTGGTGATCGGTACGAACACCGCGGTTCCACAACGCTACGAACGCCTCTGTGCCACTGGAGTACGATCATTTCACGAAGGTATCGTAACACGCTGCGTTTAGTCATACCGAATAGGGATCCTGGTGTTTTGCCGTCAAACCAAAGCGTCGGGTCATGGCACTTTCTCGGCAATTTGTCACGTCAGATCAAACGACCTTATTACGGGAGAGAGTTTGCTCTGTTCCGATATTAAGCCATCCCTAAGAAATGGGATCTAGGTAGATAGGATTTATTTTTAGTAATATCTTATTTGATTTTACTTGGTTTATGATAGAAGATGTGAGATCCATCCACTGGCTGAGGTTTTTGATTAGTCACCTGTTTTTATACGAGATAATGTTTAATACGATTCGGTTTAGAACTAAAAATAAATTAGTACGCAAGAAATAGGTAGGTGCAGGAGAATGTAATTTTACTTTGTATTTCTTATTTTTAAGTAAATAAGGATATCACGTGTGGTTGTCATATAATTATCTGGATTACCGTTTTTTTCACATAATACGAGTAATTATCTGACGACTGTTGTAACATTGATGACAACTTGGTGACTTCCAGCCTCCCGAACAAACCGGTTTCCGGACAGGCTTTAGTACCATAGACCACATACATACGCTGCGGCAGATTATACAGAAGACTGAGGAGTAAAATCGGCGACTATGCTTGGCGTTTGTGGAATATGAGAAAGCCTTCGATTCGATCGAGACTTGGGCGGTTCTTAGATCTCACCAGCGATGCCGCATTGACTATCGGTACATCGAAGTGTTGCAGTGCTTGTATAATAACGCCACCATGTCAGTCCGAGTATAGGGGCAGTGCAAGGCGATCTCCATAAAAAGAGGAGTAAAACAGGGAGACGTCATTTCTCTGAAACTGTTTACGGCCACCTTAGAGGACGCCTTCAAGCTCTTGGAATGGCAAGGACTTGGCATCAACATCAATGGCGAATACATCACTCACCTTTGATTTGCCGACGACATTGTGGTCATGGCGGAGTTCCTGGAAGATCTAGGACGAATGCTCGGTGACCTCAACAGAGTATCTCATCAAGTGGGTCTTAAAATGAACATGGACAAAACGAAAATAATGTTTAACGTCCATGTCGTACCTACCGTACTCACCGTTGGGAACTCTACTCTTGAAGTTGTTGACGAATACATCTACCTGGGACAGGTAGTCCGGTTAGGTAGGTCCAACTTTGAGAGAGAGATCAATCGACGAATCAAACTCGGCTGGGCAGCGTTCGGGAAACTGCGCAACATCTTCTCATCCAAAATACCTCAGTGCCTGAAGACTAAAGTTTTTCGACAATGTGTGTTACCAGTGATGATATATGGATCAGAGACGTGGTCTCTTACTATAGGTCTCATAAAAAAGCTCAGAGTTGCTCAGCGAGCTATGGAGAGAGCTGTTCTCGGCGTTTCCCTACGTGATCAAATCAGGAATGAGGAGATTTGTAGAAGAACCAAGGTTACCGACATAGCCCTTAAGATTAGCAAGCTGAAGTGGCAATAGGCGAGCTTCATAGCGCAAAGATCGGAATGGCGTTGGGGCAGAAAGATTCTATACTGGAGACCACGTATTGGCAAGCGCAGCGTAGTACGACCACCTGCCAGATGGACCGACGATCTTGTGAAAATCGCAGGTAGTCGTTAGATGCAGGTGGCATCGGTTACGCTGGAAAGCGATTAGGGAGGCCTATGTTCAGCAGTGGACAAGTATAGGCTGAGATGATGATGATGATGATGATGTTGTAACATGCTAATAATATCATTGAATTCACAATCATTATTGTCATGTATGTTTAATTATAAATATAATCATTTTACTCATATTTAGGTAACGATGATCACTCTTAATAATGGCATAGCCATTACCGAGCAGTGACCGTTCCGATCGATTTAATTCCAGAACACGGAACGGACTAGTTTTTATTTTGTTCTTAATCAGTCGATATTATCCTATGAATTTTCCATTTAGAATTTTTTAAATTACAGAAATGGATCAAAATCTCTACATGCTAAGCGTTCCATTTTTCTCAAGATCTTTGTTAATATTTGTTAGTTGGACTAAGCTCGCCACACATTCCCATCGTTGTAACTTTTGTAAGCCAGGATTTACAATCATTCTTAATATTAAAGAATTTCACCCTTAAGTCTTTACAATAAGTTAGTAAATTCTAGGTTATCTCTACCTCATCTAATTAGCTATTAAACAAAATCGGGCCGAGCGACCAGTAAACTGGGAATGAGCGAGCTTTTACGGGCCTGTTAAACTCTTATTGTTGAAGTTTGAAGCTGTTAACTCCGGCCCCAGATTGACTGTCTGTTCAAAAGATATTTTACATTGTAAAATATCTTTCTCCTCTTACCCTATATAAATTTTCCATCAAATCCATCAAAGAGCCGTCTGAAGTGGCTATTATTTAGCTCTTTGATGGATTTCGAAAAAAGATACTTTTAAACACCTTCACGTGTTTTACAATGGTTTCACTGAGTTTCAGTTTAAAACTGAATTGATTTTTAGATTATTTTAAAATCTTTAATCGGATTTAAGATGTAAATTAGAATTAATAGGATAAAACACACAAGGCGGTCATTCAATAAAGAATATCCATTCAATATTTGGGTAGCTTTGAACAAATCTGAAACGCCTATCAGAATACGCATTCCTATGAATAATGTCAACGAGAAGACGTCCAAATTACGTGATTGCTTTAAATTTTATGTTAACGTTATTTATAACATTGTTTGGTATTTATAGCATTTGTTAATTTTATTTATTCTATTTTAATAGAACTTGAAAAACTGTATTTTTATATTTTTTTAAACTACAAGGTGTAACATAATAAACGCAAGACCTCAGACACCCCGATTAGAGAATTGCTTCATAAAGTCAAAACGAAAACCAAATTTTCAAATTTAAAGGTTTTTACCCTTTTTTAAAGCACTTTTATATCCCAATTAACAATGAAACTTGTACGTGTATGTGTGCGTTTTAAGAAATACGTTTTAGGAATGCGTTTGGAATCTTCTTGTTGCTATGAATTAAGAATAAATTTAATTTTTTATAGCGCACTGAAGGAGTAAAAGCATTTTTTGCAAATTTAAAAAAAAAAGTGAAATACATTAAAAATTGTTGGAATCGATTCAGTTACCGATTTAGAATAAACGACATTCAGGTCTTGCGTTTATTATGTTACAGCTTGTATATATATATATATTTTTTTTTTTTTTTTGAAAAACTAACGAAAATTTAGAACCTTAATGAAAATAACCACATAAAATAAAGGCCCAATGTAATGTAGGCGAGATTATTACCGTTAGACAAAATTCTAGACTCAGGACCGCTGCTGAGCTTTATCTGATGACATAATTTTCAGTTTCAATATTTATTAGTACAGCCAAGCTCGTATCTATATCATCATCTTTATCAGCATCGCATCCGTCCACTGCAGAACTAGATGACTTTAATGGTGACTGACAAGTCCTCAAATTAACTAAAGCTATTGAAAATGACAAGGAATAAATTCCTTTGTTTTCCTACCTACAGACAATATTTTTTTCAAGTACCTATATGCGCAAACCGAATGAAGTACCTTTTTAATAGAACTCTATAATTATGTCTATCTATCTATATCATAATGCCAGACCCCTTGCGGAGTAGGCAGAGAGTACAGACTTACAACAGGTTCTTTCCTTACATACCTCTCTGGCTTCCTCCACTCTTATAGTTCGTCTCAAACACGCTTGCCAGTTACGGAGACTCTTGACTCTATAATTGCTTTATATTATCCCCCCCGTTCCCATATATATAACACCTCAAGGCCATTTTGGTTTTGAAGCTCTGATACGTCTTCTTCAACAACAACAACTATTGACCGTGATAACGAAAGAATATTATTTTTACAATTTCGAACATATTTAATGTGTCAAATTCATTATCGTTGCGTTGTATATCTTATCAAATAACGTAAGTACTGATTGAGTAAAATTAAGTTATCGGCCCATAGATACATTCGAAGTGTCAACGGGTGACAATGTTGTTCATATCAATATTATTATTAAATATTGCAATTGCATTTTTATTTAAAATCTACTGTAAATTAACATGCGGTATTTGCAAGTGTAGTAAACATTTAGTCGGAAAATTGGTGATAGTGACAGGAGGAAATACCGGAATCGGATATGAAACAGCCAAGAACTTAGCCGAGAGAGGCGCTAAAGTGATTTTGGCTTGTCGTAACGAGTCCCGGGGGACGACCGCTCGCGACAGAATCATCGCAGCGACTGGGAATGATGAAGTCCATTATCGACAACTCGATTTAGCCTCCTTGAAATCAGTGCGGGAATTCGCCGATGACATACTCAAAAATGAGAAGCGACTCGATATTCTTATCAATAACGCTGGTATGGCTCAATCCGAAAAAATAATAACAGAAGATGGGCTGCTCCTACCGATGCAAACAAATCATTTCGGACCTTTCCTTTTAACTTGTTTACTGTTACCTCTACTCAAGTCGTCCGCTCCTAGTCGCATAATCAATGTGTCTTCTCTCGCTCACAAAAAAGGTCAAATCGATTTCGATAACCTAAATATGGAGAAAGTATCTGCGTCGGATTATAAATTCCTACATACATACAGGAACTCAAAGCTTTGTAATGTGTTGATGACTATAGAACTTGCTACAAGGTTACAAGGTACGGGAGTGACAGCTAATAGTTTACATCCTGGTGTCGTTGAAACAGAAATTTTAATGAATATAAAGTCAAAGTTATTCACTTTTCTAAAACCGATAGTGAAATATTTCTTCAAGAATCCTTGGGAAGGTGCACAGACTTCCATATTTTTGGCAGTGTCTCCTGAGGTAGAGAATGTCAGTGGAAGATATTTTGCAGATTGCCGTGAAGGAACAACTACAAAATTAGCACAGGATACAAAAGTAGCTCGAAAACTTTGGGAAATATCGGAACGGCTAGTGAAATTGAATTAAAGTCACATATTATAATGTTCATAATTAAAATTGTTTAATTTTAAATGTAATTGAATTTAAATTAATGAGAATGATTGCTATTAAATTTAATGTAAAAACATAGAGTGTATTTTTAAATTAGCTTAATTAATTGCCTAGATGTAATTTGTGTATAGGTAATTAATCACGCGAGGACATCGCTATGAACGTATTACGAAACGGGGAAAAGATTCGTTGGGGTCTATTACAGTTTAAAGATAATATTGTGTTCTGTTAACTTAGAACTAAAGTTATAATTAGGTCAATCCAATATACTACGACCTTAAATGTGTTTTTTTTATTTAATACAACTTATTTAAAGACCTAAAATCAAGTGTTCTCTGGATTATTGGGAATCAAAGGTATACAGAAAATGAGTTTAAATTTTTGTTCTTACCTCTAACTAAATTTTTAATCACCTTAAAACATAATAATCTTGAACATAATTCTCTTTAGTGGCACTCCATTAGGTACTTTGCGGTTTTATCTTATGTAACTTATAGAAAATTGTAAACAATAAACTCGTAACCTAAAAGCTAAACTCTCTCAACGTCAGACGAATACGAAGCAAATAAAATAAATTGTTTCAAAGCAACGCATAGGATAATAAATCACTTTGATGTCGGTTGAAAATCTAATCTTTTGAACACAAAACTTCGGCTATGAAATACCAGCAAAAGTTGAACAAATAGCATTCATAAAGCGCCCGTATTGAAAATATAGAATATTGGCGACTTACTTATACAGAAGTTTACATCGAAACTTATCAGATACTTCTCAATTTGGTTAAATATTTCAAATTAAGGTATAAGAGATTTATCATTTTACATAAGTTTATTTGCAAAGATAAAATTATATTCGTGTTTTCGATACGGATCCAAGCAATTGATACCTATCTTAAGACGACTTGTGTATTCGGCTTAGTTCTATTGGTTGTTAAAGTTGCCATTTATACAAATATGTTTGTCTAGTGGAATTATGATCCGGCTAGCGACCACGACGCCTGAAATTGTGCTCGGTATGATAGCAATAGGATTGCTCTCTATTACATTAGAATTTAACATATAAACTAACCCGCTAGGAATAAAAGCATGTACGGTGTTCAGTTCATATTCATTTTATGTGCGTACAGACATACGTAATGCTTAATACGGTCGTTGTGTTCATATTATGTTGTATGATCCTGCAATGTGTATAACATTTTGAGTAATGAACAGTTTACGTTTAGTTACTAAATAATATATTTATTTACCTATCTACACAATAATTTTATCCACAAGTGGATATGGATTCATACCATATCCGTAATTTTATCAGTGCGTTTATCGTAATATTCGTTTTTGAACTATCTATAACAAGAAGTTTTCCACGGTTTCGTACCTGGTCGGCAACTACGCTACCTACCAGTCTATGTTAATTCTAGATAATGTAGCTTTCTAATGGTGAAAGAATTATTATTTTTTTATTAAATTAATTTATAGTATTGGTATGGATATAGACTCCTTAATATGTAGATCCTTAATAGAAGCTTTAACCTTCAGTCTTTGTTTTGTGGGCTGGCGCATTGTCTTGCAGAGCGGTCTACAAAAATTCAATACTGATTCAAGTGAAGCATAATAGACGCATATATTTTAACAAAGTAACAGTGCCATTCCACCTCATGTCCCATTTTATTCTTTTTATATTACCTACTGCTTACGATTATAATATCTTCATAAGGGTACACGAGGCGAACTGTTAAGGATTTATTCATATTAAGCCTTCAGAATTAACAAAAGCTTAAAACATGACTTTATTCATAAGAAAGTTTAGGTAGGAAGTCAATACTATCTGCTTAAACCTATATGAATACCTACTGTCTGGCCGCTAACCAATGTAATAGATTGAGAATTACCAAATCATTTAAAATTCTCTCCCTATTTGTACCTTACAAACGCAGGTAGTTACCATATAAACTACAGAAATAGATGCTATATTTAACGCAACCATTATACTCAATACATTTAAAAACCAAAACATAGTTGCGACGTCCAATGCTCCTGGTGTTTTGATAGTTCGACGGGAATTCGATATTGGCTCAAGCGAAGCGTTCCAGAACCATTGAGCACTTTTGCACGGTATTGTGAGTGGGATGCCACTTCGCCTTGCACCGATGATTGCGGTATCGTATTCTTTCTTAAGAAAACACTTAGAAGTGAAAGGATTGAAATTCTGATATACGAACTTGTCGGGATGCCATTGTATGAGCAAAGTGGTATGGATTAAGTTATCTATTTTTATTGTGCTATTTACACAGTAGCAAACCAAATTTTAACCGCCGTCGATCAACGTCCTATTTAAATGTTTTTGTATAGTAACATCAACATAATCTAAGTCAATGGATACGATTCAATTTTAGCAGAAGTTCGTTACTAGAATGAAGGCTTAGCGATCGGGAAATCGTACTGACATGTTAGAATAATGTTAAAAGATCCGTTGGACTCATTTATTTAAGGTCACGTGCGAAACGTATTTCAAGAAACCTTCTACTTTATCTTGGTCTACCATGACACACTTTCATCACGCTATAAAGAGAGTAGGTATACAAAACCAAGTTAGATTTTCCCGACTCTGTAAATAATACTCTAACTTGTAATAAAGAATTTTATCACAATGTTGCCTTTTCTGACCAAAGAGCATATAATCACTTTTGCTTCCTGACACTGACATTTCTATGACAACAAATCGTCGTCAATGTAATGTTTATACGGATGTAGGCACTAAAAATTACTTGTTATTATTAACGTCAGCATGAATCGTATGCAGGAATTGCCTCGCAGCTCGCTGCATGTCAGTCCTTCCTACTTCTGGAGCTGTCTCACCCTATCAGAAGACTGCCCATTTTTCTCGTCTCTCGATCCAAGGCTCTACTTCTTAGGCATCGTAATAATCTGTTTCTACGTTGCATTTCTGGTGATGATTCTTGCTGACCTGAAATTCTACTGGTCTTTGGACGAATTCCAGCAACAAATCCATTATTACATAAATTTGGTGAAAAAGAAAGTAAGGCGCGTACAAAGAGATCAGAAAAGGTTGTCAACGATGCAAGATAGAACAGAAAAGCAGTTGGCAAGGAGTTTGGGATGCCAGCGTGTGGTGACGTCTCTTAGAGGAGCAGTGTCGGGCAATGATACTGACAAATTGGATACGCTGATGGAACATTACATGGGTTCCAGTCTTTGTCGCGAAAGCACGTGTTGTATGAGACCGAATTTTATTGATTTTTAGCTATCCAACACTGCAGCTTGCTCTATCGAAAAATAGAAAACCATTTTCCACATCCAAAGATGAAATTTCTTTCCCTTGTAGCTCCTGTTGTATTTTCAGATTCTCGTGCAGATATTTAGATCGAGGCGACTCGCTATTTACTAAAGCGAATGCCTTTGTGTTTCATCTTTGCACTACGTCAGACGTAATACTTGGATCAAGAGAGCGCTTTTATCTGGCGAAGTGAATATTATTTTCATAGAATTCTGAGACTAATATCATAAAATAAGTCATCTCATTAAAACCAAATTGCGTGTCCATATCCTTAAATAGAATATGTGTCAAGACTGTATTGCTCCAACGAAACCAGCGACTGTTACTAAAACCAAGATTTATTGCTATAAATGAATATGTGCATAAGTCCTGACAAATTTGAATCATATTAAATTTCCTTTTGAGTTGGTACACGTTGGAAATACGGAAGTTAACTGCTAAACTAAGAACAAAATAAGTTAAGGCTTTTATTTACAAGTTTCTGTGACTACCGACAAAGTTTCTTGTTGTTGAAATACTTGTGGCCTGTGGAGTGAGTCATTTCTGTGAGTACTCCGTAACTTTTTACATGGTGAATATTATATATTAATATAATGAGTTATGGTTTTTCATTCAGTACAATAAACATTGCTACCCAAAGTTTAAGAGTCAAAATTTACATTGATGCTGTGTTAAAATTG
This sequence comes from Phalera bucephala, assembly GCA_905147815.2. Taxonomy (NCBI): domain Eukaryota; kingdom Metazoa; phylum Arthropoda; class Insecta; order Lepidoptera; family Notodontidae; genus Phalera; species Phalera bucephala. The sequence goes on from LR990612.1 coordinate 27,333,578, forward strand.
ACGCATATCTGCGAATTTGCTATCAAAACATGACAGGCGCTAAGTATATATTCATTTCGCCTATCACATCTGGTTTATCTTGTAAAAATTAAGAATAAACACCGTCACGCCTATATTCCCCAAGCGGGGTGTACTGACTATACCCGCTTTTAGAAGACAATGTTAAGTCTCATGTAATAGGAGGCGTGCCGATTGTCATTGTACCAGGCTCCAGTGTTGGGCATTTCTCAATTGTAGGATCAATCAATTGAAATTTCATTTACATTTAAATGAATCCCCCTAAGGTACTCTGGAATAACAATGACTTCTGGACGTCAAACGCCTCAGTCGCTTCTGTGATCATGGGTGCTGTAGAGCCCTCGAAACGTCGGGCATTTTGAAACCACAAATAAGCCGCGACGAAATCCGAAATATTTTAATTGCAACTTAATTTTTTCACATTTAATTTTTGCCCATCCCTGCCAGGCACTACGGGACTCGAGGCTGATACTGTTTTTTTTTCTATAGAAAAATTACCTTTTTGTTCGATCTATGATTTTAACCCAAGACCCGTCACTACGCGCATTAATTGCCATTACACCGACGAGGCCGTTATTTTGTTATATATTCAAATAGGTACATTGATGGTATATTAATATGATAGTTAATTTACAACTAATTAATAAGTTCTTTTTTTACATACATTTGCACTACTGAAATCAGGATGATGACTCATTATTTATGTAATATATTTCTATTATGCTTTTAGGTATCGTTAGTAGGTTTAAGATAACAATTATTTACATTGAATGTGCAGTGCTTCCATACATACTCCATGTTTACCTATTCGTAAATGTATTTATACCCGACATCCCAACTTGTGTTTTTTTTACAGAAAATCAATGTGTTAAGTTACAATATTCAAATGTAAATATAGCTAAACCAGGTATACAAAATTTCGAACCATTTGAGATAAGAGACTATCTTGTAAATTTTTCACGAGTCCAACGAAAAAGGTCCTATAATCCAGCAATTATATTTGGCATAAATTACTTTATCGACGGTCACGAAAGTCGCAATTGCCATTTATTTCGTTTGGCACATGTAACTTTGTCTATGGGACCATCGAATGACCGTATAACATCTATATTAAAATAAATGCAGCTCCTTAGTGGTTTGTTGAGAAGTATGCGTAAAGTTAAATGAACCACACACCAGGAATAGGCTGCGGCCAAAGTTAAGCAATTAAGAAGGAGCGTAGCACCGAGATTGCATCAAGCGAACTTCTTGTTTTCCTACCGAAAACTATCTCCGTTGCGCCGGATCTGTGTATCTGCCGTCTAAATCGTACAGAAACAATGTTTTGCAACCACATTCGCGCCGTGCACATCCGGCCGCTAGTACGAGATACCGTCGGATATGGCAAAACAGTTGGCTTCGCTCCAACCACCTACTAAACTGGTTCTAAAATTATATGGCTTAGATAGATAGATAGAAAACTCTTTATTGTACACCAAATTATAAATAAACAATAATGTAAGGTACAAAACAATATAGGGTACAATTGGCGGCCTTATTGCTTATAGCAATTTCTTCCAGGCAACCAAGCTTGCTTATCGCAAAAAATACGAATTACAGTTCAAGAATATATTAATTGGAGACTTTCAGAATACGACGTGTATGAGACGAACTATGAGAGTGGAGGAAGCCAGAGAGGAATGTAAGGTAAGAACCTATTGAAACTCTGTACTCTCTGCCTACCCCGCAAAGGATCTGGCGTTATGATATAGATAGATTCAGAATACTATCCTAAATTCATTTATACTTCTCTAAATTATTCAAAAGTCTGGCCGCATGGTACATACACCGTCACGCCTATATTCCCTAACCGCGGGTGGCAGAAGTGTACTCAGTACAACCACGTTTTTCCGACAATGCTAGGACCCATGTAATAGGGGGCGAGATTATTGCCACATACCGGGCACAATTCCAGACTCCGGACTTATACTGGGAAGTTTTTAGTTAGAAAAACTAAATTTTTCCGACCTAGGATTTAAACTTCGTGATTACACAGCAGTGCGCTTTACCACTTAACTAACGAAGCAGGAACATAGGCACCAATTAAGAAAAAGCCACATACCCATATGAGTATGTTACTGTGAATTGTAAGCGCAGAATAACGTGAGACACAATGGTGTGTTTGGAATATTTTTACATCCACCCAACAAGCTGGTAATGTCCATCATATTTTATCTTTATAACGATTTTGCTCATCTAAATCTTGATTAATGTTTATTAAATTAACGAATTGGCAAATCTCAGATTTTTATAAAAACATCAAATAATTTCAAAGTTGTACCACCGAAATTGGGGATTGGCGATAACCGCAATTTAACGTCTATTTGGACAAACACAGTAGCAGACACACAACTATTGTGTGCCTTGTACAAAACAATAGATAACGATAGCTACAGCGATGTGTGCATGATAGTGACTCACATGTTCGGACAGCTTGTTCAAAAAGCACACATTTACATCAATATAACTATAACAATCTGCTATCTTAGCTTACTTGCATATTTATATAATTTTGTAATGATAATAATTTACTCGACAGATATTGTACTTTAGTGATATGAAATTCGGACTTGTAATTATTCTAGAGGACAGATTGTTAAGGTAAGTTTTAAACTGCGTGTGCGAAAAATAAAAGTCAATAATAGTTTATTTTTCATATTTATTTCACACAAACACACTTACTGTCATACATCCCTAATAAATAGTTCACTAACCTATTTGTTAATTTTACACAAAGCTTCGGTTTCAACTACCAGTTTTATACAATTCTATAGGCACTACCTTAATCTAATGTACAAAAATATATTACAAATGTTAATTACCTCGTAAATCTGTTTAGCGTGATTTAAAAGGCCTTAATGTCGGCAGAGAACAATGAACAATTCAATGGTTAAAACGAAAACTTAACATAAAATTAACAAACACAGCCATAATTAATCATTAACAATAATATCACAAATCAAACTTAACGATAATTCAACGCTTAAAACTATATAACATTAACCATTTATTTAATCAAACATTATTTTAATGAAAGTAACGGGCCAACAATACGGGCGTAATGACAATTTTATCCCTCAGAATAACATTTAAAACCAATCAGTATAATTGTGTGATTGGTAAGTTCAACTATGATGGGAAGTTCATAATGTGATATGCGGAAACATAAGATTAAACAAATTAACGCCAGTATATTTTATGTCATATGATTCACATTTCTGTTACGTTGTTTCTCGGCTTATTAATATTTATACCGTATTATAGTATGATTATATTCACACACGGAGAATTAATGATGACACAAATATTTGTCCACTCGTATGGGAAAATCGTACAAAAAGGTGTGTCTGTATTATCCACATTACCTACTGGAGTGTGGATTACAACACAATGACAAATATTTCACTTTTATTTACGTATCTGGCCATTTAAGTGTCACGACATATTACACTGAGACGAACTATGGGAGTGGAGGAAGCCAGAGAGGTATGTAAGGAAAGAACCTGTTGGAACTCTGTACTCGCTGCCTACCCGGCAAGGGATCTGGCGTGATGATATAGATAGATAGATAGACATATTACAGTAATGTGAATCATGCATTGGTAATCGTAACCGTAGGTATAATATCCAAAACAAATATGGGGATAAAACAATCATTAGGCAACATAACTATTATCGTGTACATAACTCAATAAGAAGTAGTCTAAATCATTAAGAAAGAAACCAACCAAATGACAAATCAACATAAAATGTCAAGAGTTAATTGCACGATATCAATACAAAATGCGTCCACATCAGATTTTAAGGAACCAAAACCTCATGTGAAGGCTGGCGAATACATCATGAAACAATATACAAGAAAACAAAATGAAACAATATCAGGCACTTTAGATTTTAAGGCACATTGTGATTATTTCAAGCTAAAAGTTACATTTAGAAAGAACAGACATTGGTCTTGGTAGGTAGTTACTGAAATGTTAAAAACGAATTAATAAAGAAACAAGTTAGATAACACAATGTTATGAAACTATTTCGAAAGTATGATCGGATTTACAAAACAAAACAAAAACTCAACTTGAAACTAACAATGAAATCAACCATTTTGTTAACCGACAAAGTATGTGAATGATTAAACAAAAAATCAACAAATTTAACGATTAACATTAACTGCAATGTTTAGTGAAATCAATTCCCTGTTAACTAAATGTTTAAGTCAAAAACAAAACAAAAATTCAATCGTAAACAACCCGGTGAGAAACAAAACTTATAAATGTAATGAAAAACAATCCAGACCAGCTGGTTATTTGCAAATTAAAACAAAAACTCAACGAATTTGTAACAGAAAACTTGAACACAACTTTTAGGCAAAGTGGCTAACAATCGCCAAAAATTACTTACATCAAATGTAATGTTTGATAGAAACTTAACACAGAACAACAAAAAACTTCATTCCAGTATTCAAATTTTGTATGTAACAAATAATGGCGATTTTAATATGGATCCAAAGTTAACAGAAAACAACTATTTTGATAGGGTCCAAAACAAATATTAACAGCAACAAACGGACGTCTGAATCGCGAACAAATATAACGCGTAAAAACAAAAACATGAAACGTAACTCAACTTTTAACAAACAACACCGATCATTAAGGCGCTTTCGATTCAATTTGGAATCGCTGTGCTCTCGAATTTTGCAGAATACCTATCCTATGTCTATCTATCCTAATGTTACATAACGTAGTTTAAAGAATAGAAATTAAAGGTACTAGTGACGTAAGCAAATGGATTCAATAATTTCGTTCTTTATACTTAAATCACACGAAAACCTTAAGTAATAAGCCTATCCTATCTTTGGAGAATCTAGAAAAAGTTGAGTTCACCTCGGGTCCTTTGGTTTGTTACGGCGAATGTAATACTGCACAGCCGATGGTAACTTAATGAAAATGGAAAAACCATCTAAACTTTGTTTTTCGCATCTCCTCATTTTCACATGTACATCTGTAACAATTATAAAAAGCAATTAAAATATTGTTTTCTGAAAAAACATACACGGACAAAGAAAACAATAATATACATTAATTAGAACACAAAATATTAAACCTATTTCCACTCCAGGAACAAATTGTGAAAATAGTCAAGCTAAAGATGGAAAAAATAAAATTGAAGTTGCTATAACTAACTTACCCGTGAAACGGGTCTCCGCTTCTGCTGTAAAGGCACCGTTCATTGTTCACAGTTTCCATTTTTAATTGAACATGAAATATCACGAGTTGTTTTTAACTTTTAATTGACAAACTATAAACTTTGTTGGAATGGAAGACCTCCTGGGGGCTGCATGCTTCATCGCATGGCCCCCGGGGTAGTGCACTGTATCGCTTGCAATTCGGAAGTGGTCCGTTATCGGAGGACGTACCCTTATATATGATTCCAGGGATCCCTTCCCTCGCGACCGTGGGACTCTGAGCGCACGTGGGCTCCTTGCGTAAGCGCAAACTATAATGCCCCATTCTTTGTCCATTGATTTCGTCCCCTCGAACGTCTTACCTTCTATCTGTTACCTGTGAGGGGAGAAATCTCGCCCGGTGGGAAACTACGCAATCGTAACTGAAAATGAATTACTATACACGATAATCACTCGAATCCAAGAGGGTTGGGGAGTTGGTCCGCACTTTCACACGGTACGTACTATTGTTATGTTAATTCATAGAATAACGTATCTGCTTATTGCGTCGGAATTTGCTGTTAGTGTTTTCCTTAAATTTGCTCTGATTCGTTTATCTCCTGAAAAAGTTTCTTTTATAAATACACAAGTTGTAACCTTAAAGTTAAGGACCTTAAATTTATGACAAGTTCATTCATAGCTACACCAAATTTAACAGAAATGGGTAAGTTTTGCCTCGCTTTTACAGCTAAATCAAGTTTCTCTCAGGCTCTTTATCCCTAAGGAGGAACCATACCCACGTTTCATTTAAATAATTTTACCCTAATATCGCAGACGAAATTTAAGTTGATCAACCTCTTATAGACCATTCACTGTCATATTATTCAAACAGTCAGACCTATCTCTTGTTAAATCATTAAGTTTCCTACTCTTAAAAATCTCAGGTATAAATATATAGTTACTCTATTACGTGATTAAGGTAACAGTAATTAGAACATATATAATATCAAGCCGTTGACGCAGCCAGCGCACTAGCAATATGCAGAGCTAATCGACAAAGTTCAGGTTTTTAGGTAACACGTATAATATTAACATATACGACGAGGATCAGCTGTACCGTTTAAATAAATCATGTTGGAATTTTGGAAGTACAAGCTCCAGGGATATAATATGTATGTGAATGGCTAATGTCGCATAAATCTTTCATTTTAAAATTGAGTACAAATTTGTAAAAATATTGATACTATAATATGCTCACAATTGAGTACAAGAGATGAAAGGTGCGTTTTTGATTGATTCGATCTGTACTATCTTAAAAATACTATGTATATATGTACTATACTAACTATATCATATAATAGTATAGCATATAATACTATGTATATATATATATCAGAAACATTAAATATTTTCATTTATTATTAAATAGGTAAAGAAGATCATATATCATTACGCCAGATCCCTTGCGGAGGAGGGCAATACGGGCAATCATTTCAACCCCTAAAATAATAATAATATCAGCCTATACTGCCCACCGCTGGACAAAGGCCTTCTCTCACAAATCGAGGTGAGAGAGATTAGGTCATACTCCACCACGCGGACCAAGTGCGGATTGGTGGAGGCAGGTTTGTGGCCACCTGCTGTTGGAACTTATCAAATCCCCTAAAATAATTTTATAGTACATACTGTGTGTTCAAAATAATATTTCGATATCACAATACAATTGCCAGCATTTGTTCGCAATTCACCTTTAACCAGAAAACAATGAACGACGTGACCGGGTTTATTATCAATTCCTAGTATTAAATAATGCATAAAATTAGGATTGCATTGAATATCCATTATGTCATTTATTAGGTCATTAAATTGATTATTGGAAATCGTTAACATCTGTTTGAATAGCGTAGAAACAATAGGTAGTCAGTGTACTAATTACGTTTCTAAATGATATTTATTTCAATAGTTCAGCAGACTCCACCTAAAACAGCCAAAATTCTGAAATATATTAGCCGAGTCATTGTCTACTTCTGGCTTACAAACTAAATTTTCCACCAAAACAATAGGTAGGATATATAAATCTAGTCGGCACCAACATTCAAATATTTTTTTTAATCTTACTTTCATTAATCAACGATATTCAGAAAAAATGGAACCACTGAAAATGACAAAATATTTTTAAGTACATCGATAACGTAAAATATGGTCTTCATACTTCTTTTTTATAAGATACCTAATTGCAGCCACTTAGTCTTTGGTCGAAAGACCGATAATTTTGTTTTTAAACCATCCAAAACTAAACCAGCAAATACAAAAATAAACTACATGTTTACGAGCGAAATTAAAACCTTACTATTACGAATAGCTGGCTTATGTATTTTATTCGGCACTATACCACAACTTGAATAGGAAAGAAGGTTTATTCTCATTCTTTTTACAAATATACAAGGTGATATAACATACAAACACGACACGTAAGAAAACCAAATATACAATTTTCATATCTATCCAATTATACACGACGAGTCGCAAAGATAACTACAGCATATCCTTATATATTTGAAGCGTAAACCTAAATGAAGTCTAGAAAGGTGAAATGAAGGAAGGTGAAACTCTAGACCTCCATACGCGGTAGTTGCCACTCATTAATTTGCGGACTCCACAAAGAGCCTTGCTCCGATTGCCTCGCCCCAAGTGTTTTTATGCCGAACAAAAGATCTTTTCAGCGATACTGCGAACGTGCTCCGGTTAATATAATGAGGGCTTTATTTTATTCAAGAGGGTGGTTACTGCATGTGATTCTTTGACTTTGCGTTCTTTAACTATACCACAGTGTACCAGCTACTATATAGCACTGAGGATGCTTAATTATGCAAAATATGACGGTATGAAACACTCCAACCACCTATTTCCACGTAGTACTGGGGCATTTGTAATGAAGATAAAACAGCGCCATCCCTACTTCGGACGATTAAAGGAGAAAAACTATTTATTAAATAAATACACTATTTTGGCGTAATGATATAAACATATAGATACACTATTATATGCCTATTATTAAAATTAATAGAAGACACAAAATAGTGCACAAACAATTAAAAACTAAAGTGCTAACAAAAATCCTGCAGTTTTTACTAAATTATCAGACTTATGAAATGAATATTCAAAGACATTATTAAGCGGCTTTGAGGGCCATTATTTTCAGTCAGCGAAAAGTTAAAGTTTACAAGGCGAGTACGAAAAGTAAAAAACTCTGTATTACCACAAACGAAATCAAAACCCCATTTGCCATTTTGGTGCACTACGCCAAATATTTGGCTTTCTATATCATATACTTTCCCAGAATAACGGCTGTGTCCGTCCCAAAACCTTATTCTGGTATAGAATCTTTTAAGCTAGTGGTCGTTTCACACTAGATTGCCCAATAATGTTCGGCTCCATATTACCATCAGACGACCAGACGTCATGAAACTTTATTTCCGTCTCAGAGATATTACTTTATATTAAAAACCGCATCGAAAATTATTGCTTTCACATGTTTTATACTTTTGCAGCATGGTTTATGCAGAATATTAAGAGTTAAGAAATGTACGGTCAGTCTGTTGCGAGACAGTTTTTAGCATTTTTATTTCAAGCATCTCCGTACATTGTAGGGCATATAAAGCAATTGGTCTTAGTAACCACTTCATGTGATAATTGTTAAGCCAAGTTGGAGCCTAATGCACGACTAGTAAATTCCAACAGCGGTGGTTACAAACCTGCCTCTACCAATCCGCACTAAGTCCGCCTGATAGAGAAACGGTACCTCAGCTATTGCAGAGTTAAGGCTGGTATATACTAGGAGTTAGATAAGTAATGAAGACCTGAAAGAAGTTTATTCTAAATCAAGAATTATATCTATTCCAACTTTTTTTAATATATTTTTTAATTACTTATGCTAAAAATTCTACAACTCATTCCAGTCCTTCCCCGATCCTCTTTATTAAATAAGTTTAACATCTTAACATTATTTTTCAACTGGTTTTATTGTTACAGTTGATTTGGATATTTAGGTTCTCAAAAATGGTAATTAACTCTTCAAAACGTAAACTTTGGTATTGATAACAAATTTATAAACCAAGAATCTAATTCGAGTGTATGTGGTATTGTGCCATTTAAGTTGCACGTACACATCTATAGTATGAAGTCATTAATAATTCACTATCCACGATTAGGTAGATTGGTTCAAATCATTTAGTGTAATATACCTATATTCAAAACTGTTTAAGCCCACATTGTCTTCCAAGTGTGTCATCACAGCTTTGAGCTTATTGTCACGGAGGTATATCATAGATCTCTGGTGTAATTAATATAAGTGCTGGCCCATCTAGATCACAGCTTATACATTAAACGCAATTTGGCACTAGGCCGAGACAATCCACAGAGTGAAAGAATAACTTCTGGGTAAATAGCTCGTTTACTTGAGTGCCTACTATTTTATACTAATTGGTATTTTATGTGATTCGCCTTGTCTATTTCGTTATAGCCAGAAAGAGGATTTGTTCCTAATAACAAAAGTAAAGTGATTTTGATCATGATATGTCGTTAGAATTCGCATAATTTTGACGATTACAGTTAGCTAAATTTGCTAGTAATGAAGGAAGCCAATTATTTCACAATTGCACGTAATATTATTAATTACATTTATACTTAGCCGAGGTCAAAGTATGATGTAATCCATAAGTGTTCCTTGTACACCATTTTTGGTGAAATAAAGTATTTAGTTATTTAAAGAGTAGCTTAAAAATAAAATATCGTTTAGTATCGATAAAGTAGCTTTTTATCTGGCATTAAGCTAAGCCAAGTTAAGCCCCAATTACAGGGGTATTCTGAGGGCAGGGCAAGATTTCAGAACTACCTAATAATACGTTATTAATACACCAATTTGTTTTTATGAAGAAAGTCAGTCTCGAAAAATAAATTTAATTTAGAGAAATGAAATCAACAAAGCAAGACCCACTAAATTTCTTGCCAGATCTTTAATGGAGTCCGGATTCCGGTCCGGTGTTACCTAGATGTAAAAGTAATAATTTATGTCATTTGCATTATTTTTACCATACAAATAAAAATCAAAATTTAAATACACTATCATTTCCGTGAATTGGATCGTATATGGATTTTGAGTAATCCCTCCCATCGTATTCCTTGCTTTCCGCAATTCAGAAAATTGTGTTCAGCTAAATTTATTTCCAATTCTACCAAACCACTAAACTCCAACCAAAAGATTAAAGAACCGTTTCGCTCAGAAGAAATTATTTCCGTTTAAACAAGACCGCGGTCCGATTCACTTCATATCTATTAAAGGTGGGTATAAATCGATATCGTCGGAAGCGGCCAGGTGTACGGTATGCACAGACCGTTTTCTCCCGCTCAAACACAAACATGCAATCGCACTAGTCTGTGCCGTGTGTAACATGCCAAAATACCCGATATTCAGATTGTATATTACATTCGCAATGTTACTGTTATGCGCTAGTTTCGGACGAATAACGGATAAATGGATTTTGGGTTGCTTGTATTAGCGCGCTGTTAGGCGAGATTACTTTAGATAGAACTTTCAATGTTATGGGTTTTTCTGATATTCGATAAACAATTAATTAGACGGGATGATTGGAGGTCATTAAGCACACAAAAGCATCGACATCATCAGGCGGAAGTAGTTCACAGAAAGATAAGATTTGCCTCCCCAAAAATCTCCTCCACAACCAGTTATTACTAAATTATTATAACATCCATACAAATAAATAATTCATTCATTCATATAATATTAGTTAGTAATAGTTCTATAAGTTAAGGCTATTCTTACATAAATAATGGTATAGATTGCAAACATTAAATCGCTTCTATCTGTGAAGATACACTATTTTCCTTAAATAAAGTCCATCTTTGAAAATTTAACGATAGAATTTAAAAAACAAGCATCGTTAGCACAAATACATACCCATGAACCTCTTCACATTTTTCCATTTACTTGTGTATCCTGTATAAACGTAGCCGACTCTACCGTAAACCAATCGTGGATGTGCAGTCAGTTTGTGCCTTCTATTCGGTAGCTTGCCTCTGGGAATTATTTTCCGAATATTTCGCTTGACGGTCCCTATTGGATATATGAACGATATAGCATCCAATGTATGAACCAACTATATACCGTTTACATAGCATTTCATATTTTCAGCTTAGATAGTACTGAATAAAATATCGATTCAGCTCTAAGTTTAGGTTATCATACTTTGTACCCGTGAACGTATTTAGAATTTTACAAAGGGTACTTCAGCAACTGTAATGTAAGACAGCTTTTATTTAAGAGCCGACGTCACTGGTGAGCGGTAAAACTCGAATGAGCTCACGTCACACCTTTATTTTAATTTTCGTATGATGAAATCCGTATGTTTAATTAAATAAATAAATAACTATCCTCGTTTATTTTCAAGAGTTTGTAAAGGATTTTAGTCGTTTTGTAGAACTATATAAACGTCTAATCATTGACTATTAATATATACTAGTGGTCGTCCATTGGTCGAAATTCGACCTACTCTTTCATCATTTGCTGGTTATGTTTGACATTCAGTAAGACTATAGACAAATAATATTAAAGACAAACAATATTAATCTTTTCTCAATTTAACCACAGCCTTTACAATAAACAAAAGAGTATATATGCGTGTGTGTGTCTAATACATGTAGTGTGTGTAATGATTTTTTTATTGATTTAATGTATTTTTATGCAAAATTTTAAAAAAATATTAGCATTCTGCACTCCTTCTCTGTATAAACTATAAGTGTGGAAAATTTCATACTCCTCAGTCCGCGCAATTTTCGTAAAAAGGGGTACAAAGTTTTTGCTTCACCTATAAATATAATTATATATAACTATGATTAAAGTAGAATCAAATGATTAATGCCATATCGATGACATAATATTAGGTCCTAACTTATTAAACTAGGTCCTAAGGTTAGGTCAATCTGAGATGGTCGAATCAGGTCAATACTTATGAGAGTGAAGGAAGCAAAAGAGGCTTGTAGGGCATGAACCTGTTAGAACTCTGTACTCTTTGCCTGCGCCTAAAGAGTTCTGACGCGATGACATAAATATACAGAACTTTATTTCATTGATGAACACTTTTTTTACTCAATTATTATTCTTGAATATTAAGTATCCTTCGAGAAGCATCGTAGAGACGTTGCTTTCCTGATAAAACGTATACTGATACATTTCAGAGAGATTCTTATGATGAGATGTATAGAGACACATTTCTCTATTTATACAGTGGTCGATCTGATGAGCTTATAACAGCTGCCTAAAGGCCTTTCTTTATCTCTCTACCACTGTTATGACTGTAAAATCATGCAAGTTACATAATGCAAATTTAAGCATACAAGAGTTATTATGTATGTGTATCGGTCCGGAACGGTCCGAACATTCGGACGCTGAGCCCGGGGGAAATGCGCTCTACAAAGACAACGAGGACCGTTGCTCTCAATTTGTAATACCTCAGTGTATTTATTATTCCCCTTGTCTGCAATATTTTATGTTCGTTATTCAAGTAATTATAACCGTGTTGTGGCTTGGTAGATAGGTAAATCTTTATTGTGCACTAATAAAAAATTTAAAGAAGACTTTGATAGCTAATGTATCTTTATAATATATGATTTAATAAGAGAGTTAGATTAGCTATTAATGCCTTTTTTTAAATTTGAAGAACATCCCTGCAAATTGGCGAAAGTCATCTATCTATCTATATCATCACGCCAGATCCCTTACGGGGTAGGCAGAGAGTACAGAGTTTCAACAGGCAACTTAATATTAGTCATCAAAATAATAAGAAAAAGCTTTAATTACTTTTTGCTAAGTTTAGTAACTAACAAAACTTATAAAAACTTTATTTTTCTATTGCTGAAAATGTCGTCTAGGCAAACTTTGGATTTAAGAACTGAATAGGCTTACTTCATGATTAGTTATTAGTCATATTGGGCAGTGTCCTTAAACAGCCAGTAAACGCCGGAAGAATTAATAATTTGTAGCAAAAGGGCCACACATTCCCCAAGCAGGCATGGTAGAGATATACGGTGTACACATTTTACAAACGAGATCCCATTGATGAGTCTCGCATACCTGAATAAAAGGTCTCATTTCTATTCGGGGGGTAAGCTTTTGGCATCATATCAAGCACAATTTCAGACTCTATACTTCTATAGAGAATTGTGCCAATTAGGATTTGAACTCAAGATCTCATGATCGTCAACTATACCTAGCCCTAATAGTCCAACGAGTTTTTTCGATATAAAATAGTGGGTATCAAAATCCATTGGCATATCACATTTAGCCTTAATTTGTACGATATTGTCGTAGCTACGAATAAATTGTAGAAAGCAGAAGTTTATAAGATGTTTCAGTTCAATGAACATTATAAGTAGCCCATACCTATTGGATAGGTAAAAGTCGATCATTTCTGGATAGAGCTTATTCCGATGGAATTTATTCAGATCATTAAAATTGTTCGCTTGACGGGTCGAGTAGATTTTTCATCTCGATTTTCTGGTGAAGTGTTAATAAATAGATAGTTAGGATAATATCGAACACGAATACAAGTTGCCTTATATTAGGCTAACAATCGATAGAGAGTGTCCCTCATTATACCAACAACATTTGTATATGAATGAATATTTTTTCGTAAGATGACGCAACTTTGAGAACGCTGATATGCTTAAACTTGTGTCAGAATCACTTAAACATTTTCAAGTACATTACTACTACTAGTGGTATCACTGATAAGTGTAAGACAATGATTTTATAATATTCGAGTTCTTGAGGTACCTTGCTCGCTCGCGAATAATTAATACTTACGTTGGTGACATTTACAGTTTGACATTTACAGAGAGATTTGACATCTATCTACATAACGTGTGGCTCTACACATTTATAATGAAGGTTTTAAAATAATAAGTATTACTTGCTAGGACAAATATACATCTGCTAAGATAGCATAGCAGTGATAGCCTAGTGATAAACCGTTGGACTGCAAAGTCAGAGGTCTCGGGTTCAAACCCAGGTACGCACCTATCTTTTCGAAAGATGTGCGAATTATTAATTAACTATCACTTGCTTTAACGGTGAAGGAAAACATTGTGAGGAAACCTGTATACCTAAGAGTTTCTCGAAGGTGTGTGAAGTTCGCCAAACCGCACTGGGCCAGCGTGGTGGACTATGGCCTAAACCCTCTCAGTTTGAGAGGAGGACCTTTCTTAACAGAGCTAATATTATAAGATAGCATAGGTACTAGATTTCTGAACGCGTACAGGATACAGCCGGTCGTTGTGGCGATCAGCTGATGATGACTTGCTTTACATTTTTACAATTTATATTCTTACTAGCCGTATCCGCAACTTCGTACGCGCTACTTTCAGGCGTGTATTTCACACCCTCCACATCGTCGCATAGCCGACGCAGCGCGACGGAAGCGCGACGGTAGCGGGGCTTGGGGAGTTGTAATGTATTGAAAAGTACGGGAGACGCCACGCAGCGTAGTACCGTTCGGTGCGACGGTGGCGCGGCTAGGGGAGTTGTAATGTACTGAAAAGTACGGGAGACGCCACACAGCGCAGCCACGCTCGACGCGACGGCAAAGGTCACAACCGAACGTAGCCAAGAGCTTACGTCGCGCTCCCGTCGCGCTCCCGTCGCGCTCCCGTCGCGCTCCGTCGGCTATTGGACCAAACGTATAAGCTTTTTTTGAAACAAAAGGTTCTTCCCATGAATAAAATCAGCGGTTTGAGCGTGTAAAGGTAACAGAAAAACAGTTACTTTTGAATTTATAATATTGGTATGGAAGTATGAATTTTCATTACTTACTTTTTGGGTGTCAAATGTATAACAAATATTTTCGGCTCCTCTTTGTAACACCTACAATTTACCACGCTTGAAGCATATAAAAAGATTTAACGACTACTAGTAATACATCATTACGCCAGATCCCTTGCGGGGTAGGCGAAACTACAATGACTTTTTTTTTAAATCTCCTAACCTTTGTCCTTGTATGTTTAGATAAGGCGTGAAAGGTGTAGGTTCTTTACCTATACCTTTCATTTCTATTATTAAGCAAGTTCTTTTGTCATTTATACTGTTTGACAATAGTGTTTGAGTTGATATATTTAAGTAACTTCTCTTAATTTATTTCGAGATACATTCCTAACTTATGAGGATTCGTTTAATTAATAAATTTTACCAACATCAAAGTAATTAGTATTCCTAATGTTTATTTCTAAGAATCCGATATAATTATATATCAAAAAGGTAATGTTACCTCCAAAACCAATTACATTCACGTCTGGAAACAGCTCGCAACATATTAATGAACAATTAATACTCGTGCTTGGATTCACAATTGCTGAATACCACGCGCGTTCTTTGCCAACATCGTCTTTTGCATTATCATTATATTAATACGTGAAGCAAAAACTTTGTACACCTTTTTACGAAAATTGCGCGGACGGAGGAGTATGAAATTTCCCACACTTATAGTTTATATAGAGAAGGAGTGCAGAATGCTAATATTTTTTTTTAATTATGCATAGAACATACATTAAATCAATGAAAAAAACATTACACACTACCATGTATTTGACACAATACACGTCAAATTGTTGTTTGTCTTTAATATTATTTGTCTATAGTCTTACTGAATGTCAAACATAACCAGCAAGCGATGAAAGAGTAGGTCACATATCGACCTATTAGCGACCACTAGTTTAATAAATTATATATCTGTCCCAAATGCTCAATTTTTTTTGTAGGTCACAATGATTTGTCTCGTGCAGGAATCGAACCGGCGACTACTCGATCCGGTGGGCGGAACGACTAAAGCTCTTAACAACTTTGACGGACGATTTAGCGCAGTGGTTAAGCCGCTTCGCCCACTGTGTCTAATAGTCGCGGGTTCGATTACCACACGGGACAAATCTTTATGTGATCCACAATTATTTGTTTCGGTCTGGGTATTTGTGTATGTGAATTTTCATGTTTGTCAATGCACCCACGATACAGGAATAAATCCTAGTATGGGAATACGTTTAAAAAAAAAAGAACTGGACCAAGGCATCGTCAAATAGTCAACTTGTCGAATGCAACACACGTTCTTTACCAACATCGTCTTTTCCATTATTTAATATAATTATATTTCTGTTGCAAGTGCTCAATTATCTTATTACTGAATGTCTCCTCATCGAGATCATCAAGATATATCTGTAGCATTTCTGTGTCAAAATTATTGCAAACAAATTTCCTCTCGCAAACTGAACATTCATCTTGAAAATAATATCAACCGAAGCAATCAACGAGCCAAACTATAAGAGTGTAGAAAGCCAGAGAGGTCTGTAAGGAAAAAACCTGTTGGAACTCTGTACTCTCTGCCTACCCCGCTAGCGATCTGGCGTGATAAAATAGATAGATAGAAATCAAGACTGTGCATTTATGATACTAATTTATCTTTCAGTTACCAGTTGACTACCTCGTTGGTCTAGTGATCACGAGATCCGGACAAAGAGTTTTTAAATTTTCTATACAAAAATTTTCAGATTCAGTTCGAAGTCTGGAATGTACCTGGAATAATGCCAATAGGCTCCCTCGTACTACATTGGGACCTAATAATCTTGACAAAATATTAGTCTACTCAATACACCTCCACTTCTACGTCTGAGAAATACAGGCCAGATTGTGTTATTAAAAAAATCAAATTTATACCTACCCTACTGATTGGTCCCCTCGCGCACAATCCTATGTACATACTGAACACGTGCAATCATGGCGCAGTTTCCAATGAGTTTTGTTAATACTTCTCACAAGGCGGACCCTTCTCAATTATTTACGCACACATTCACTTTCTGGCGTTCTTTTCAAACGGTACAAAAGCGGATTTAGGTCGAGCCAACAACGGTAAGATTGCAAAGGGCGGACCTACGTTTCGTACACCGAAAGATGTGAGGTAAGCTTTTAATATTAAGCGCCCAGGGCTCTCATTCGTTACAACCAATTAAACACGTAACGCAAAAGGTCACGATAACTTCGTGAAATGATCGTTTACTGGTACCACAGAATATCATTGCACAATTATTTCTGTAATTTATCGTAACACACCGCGTTTGGTCATGACGAATAGGGGGCCAGCAAGCTGAGGCCAATTTTATTATGTGGGGCGTCATATGCAAACGATTAACACACGTACGTATAGTTTAAGAGGTGGTGGTGAAAATTGTGTTCTAGATTTAAGGGATAAGATTGAGATTTGAGAAATGAGAGTTCTTTAATACAATAGAGTTGGGACGTTCGGCGATAAAGTATAAAAATCGTAGAGTCCTCCAATATTTTTATTATAGTTCAGATTAATGCAATCAAAAATTTCTTTTTCGTATTTTTTTTATTATTTTGACGCTACCTATCGTCTCTATCACGAAATAAAGAAGTACATACTGCTTTGTTCTCTGGTCTCTATAGCCCTATATAACTTTACCTAACCGTCTCTATTTCTAGTAAACCAAACCAAAAAAAAAAGCTAAACCAAATTGTATGACTGACTAAATTTAATGAGAAATATTTTCATGATTCAAGTTGCGTTAGTAATTTATACCAACCTAAAAGATTGGAAAGATTTAATGCTACTTATCACGAATTACCTATTTATAATTCTAGGGGTGTAAATAATTAGGCAGAAGCAGTCTTGTTATACAATATTTAGTAGAAAACAGATATTTTGTAGATGTCGGTCAATAGATTTTAGAAAAGTGACAAAATAATTTTAATTAAGACCATTTTAAAAATAAGCCTTTATAGCATAAACACAACGAGAGACGATTGCTCAGTTGATGTGTTCCATCATCAAACTAGCTCCACGGTACCATATTATTGCATTGTCACCGAACTCACATACGTATGCCAAATTAAAGCTCAATTGGATATCCGCAAGTGCTTGGAAATAGATCACAAGATTTAAACCAGAAAGACAGACAGACATACGAACATTGCAAGTTTTATCTTATCTTATATTAATTTTGGCTTACCGGACCGAGGAGACCTCTAGCGCACTTCGACCCATGGGATCTTTTGTGCTGTCCTTTCCCTAATGCTCTTACGTACCTGAAGTGTCTAATACTCCCTGTATTAGGTTGTAGATTCCAGCAGGGGGACAGAGCCGTATTTCTTCTGCCATTCCCAGCAGTTCCATTCGCCGCGCAGCCAGAGCGTCGCAGTGACAGAGGACGTGCTTCATGGTTTCAGTTTCTGTGCCGCAGCTCCTGCATACCACGTCACCGTTAAACATTGCAAAAAAGGTTGTATAGTTGTATATTGTATAATAGAACAAAATAAGAACAGTCTCTTTAGCCCGAACATAAAAAAACTAACTTTAAAAAACGGCACACGATGAAGCTTGCAACGCTTGAACATTAATACATTTTTAAGCTCATAGCATGCCTACCTTTCCTACTATAACTGAATTGCAACATCACACGTTTTCGCGCCGGGCAGTACATAGCCCGCCTTTTTGTTTTCAGTTTAACGCTCATGCAAGTGTTCTGGAAATAAAAAATAGGTTCATATACGTTTGTTTTATTCGTACGTGAACACACTTTTACGCTAACCGTGGCGTATTTAAATTTGTACACTGTAGAGCAACTGGTAACTCTTTTTTGATGTCCCGTGGACTTCATTTCAGTAGTTTTTTCAAGTCACTCAGCGAAAACTGGCCGTTTAGAATTTCGACTTTAATTTAAATTGCTTCAATTTTACTGTTCAATGACTATAGTCGAACAAGTTATCATAGTTCTTTGCAGTCGGCCATGAAAAAAAAACACAAACATATTAAAAATAAACATTGACATCAAACAATAACGGTCCATTCTATCGATGTTTGTTACTCAATCACGCAAAAAGGGCCGAATGAATTTGGACAATATTTGGCACACAGATAGTTTATTACTTCGATTAACACATAGAATACATTATATTCCGGAAAAATGTTAGTTTCCTATCCAAAGTACACGTGGACGAAGTCGCGGTCAGAAACTAGTATTATAAATTCTCAACGCGAAAGTTTGTCACGATGGACGTATGATATGTTTGTTACTCTTTCACACAAAAACTACTGAACGGATTTTGATAAAATTTTACAGTATCATAGCTTATACATCACAATAACACATAGGCTATAATTTATAAATAGATATACGTAGACGAAGTCGTGGGCGGCCGCTAGTACATACATATAAAGAAAACCCCAATATGGCGAGTTTACGTCTCGGCATAAATTTCCCTTCGTACCAAAACCACAAACTAACGTAAACACAAAGACGTCAATAAAAGTAGTGTTTTACCACAAGGACACACATGTGAAACTGTTTATGTAAATCGGAAGGGAACTCGCCCGTGTGACATACTCGCCACCCCACCTTACGCATACAAGATCTTTGTGAACTATTCTGTGATACATTACATTCACAAATCGAAGAATCTGACAGCACACCTTGTGCTCTTAATTTTATTTGTTTTGCCAGTACAAAAATTCAGTAACTGTATAACTCAGTTTAGAATTTTTAAGCCATTTTGATTTTCTAGCCATAGATATATTCCTATCTAAACGACTTAATTTAAAAAAAGCCATGATTTGAAAATTAAATTCAACAGCTCCTTCGACGTCATCATCATCATCATCATCTCAGCCTATACTTGTCCACTGCTGAACATAGGCCTCCCCAATCGCTTTCCAGCGTAACCGGTCCGATGCCACCTGCATCCAACGACTTCCTGCGATTTTCACAAGATCGTCGGTCCATCTGGCAGGTGGTCGTCCCACGCTGCGCTTGCCAATACGTGGTCTCCACTCTAGAATCTTTCTGCCCCAACGCCCGTCCGATCTTCGCGCTATGTGGCCCGCCCATTGCCACTTCAGCTTGCTAATCTTAAGGGCTATGTCGGTGACCTTGGTTCTTCGACGTATATGACTAAAAATAGAACTTATGGTTACTTTAGTTTTTTAATTTCTTTTCCTTTTTTTCTCTATGAAAACTGTAAAAGAACCGCACATATAGTATAAGAACATACCAACATCTTACTTCACCGTGTGTGTGTGTATGTGTGTGTTCTTCACCATTTAAATAGTGGCAACATCATTGTATAGTAAACTGTGGATAACGCTGTGGACTGTACTGTATTTATATAATAATAGTAATACTTCTGTACAGTTCTTTGTTGTCCCAAATAAAGATTTTATTTTATTATTTTAAAACGTCCACTACTGGACAAAGGCCTCCCCAAAACTCGCTGCGATGACCGACTTTGGGCTGTTCACGTTCAGCTTTTAGCTGCAAACTACACTAACGGGCGTTTTGGTGGGCCTGCCTACTCTTTTGTTCTGGTTAACGCACACAGGATCAGACACCGACCTCGCCGAAGAGGTCGAAGAATCCCTTGCCTAGGTGAAACACCTAGTATATGCCCTCCCCCATAGCGACTGCCCAAACCGAGGCCATTCCTGCTTGAGACGCCCTTGAGCTAGTTGCCCCCTTGCCCTTCTTGCTCGAGCGTAGTGGTTGCAGTCTCGCCCTCTTTTCTGGTGAAGCTGTAAATGTCCCGCGGCCAACAGCGTAGATCCCTCATACACACACACAATCTTATTTTCTTGTTCCATGTTTTTCATTTTTGTTGTACGTGATAAAAGCATGAATGATTACCTACATCTTAGTTCTTTGAGGTAGCAAACTGTAAAACGCCAGTAGGTGAGTATTCTTCAATAGACAACCGGTCCTATTTTCTTTTTATCCAAGAAGAAAGAACTTTACTTACATAGAGTACAAAACAGCCTAAAATTGAGGTCCTTTTCAAATTCGCCCCTATTCTGGGCACAATTGTACGTAGCCGTTTTTTATAGGAAGGATACAGTAATCTAGTTCAGGTGTGCTCTCGAGAAATCCTCTCGGATCTGAGGTCGCATACGTTTCCCGATTTTATTGCATATTGAGACGTAGTATCCGCCCGACGTATTCGTCTTGTCCCAATATTATATAGAGGTCGGTGTTAAACTATTTGGTAGAGGTACAGAATTTTGGCATATACAATACGTTAAAGCTACGAGAGGGCGATGTTTTAGGAGATAGAAATAGCATTAGAGATATGTTCGCACGTAAATTTGCTTCTGGAAAACGGCTTTATCACTTATATCAGATAACTGTAATTCATGTAACGTATCGTTTTCAGATATTTTTACTACGGATCTGGATTATATCTGCCCATGAACATTTGGTAACTCAAATTGTCGATGTGGTTATAGTAATGGTTATTTTATGTGAGTACAAAATCTACTTTTGTAATAGATAGTGTCTGAATAATCTTCAATTTGCTTTGAAAAACTAAATATTTGTATTTTAATTTAAACCCTCTTGGTATAAAATTGTCCTTCTTTACAAAAATAAGATTGCTCATGCATTTACTTTGCCTGCATGGTGGTCTAACTACCAATGTATGTATACCAATTGTTATTTCTTTAAGATATTTGTTTTAATTAATGCCTTAACTAATTTGTCAATGTCTTGAACTTGTGTTTAACTTAGTATTTCAAATTAAAGTTATGCATTTCACGACTTAAAATAACGAGGAGCATTATGAGAACGACTCGCAACAAGTCTAAACCTAAATAATTAAAAGGAACGTTAGACTAATTTGAAGCTGCCGCAAATAAGCAGTGATATATTGTTTTGCTAACTAACTTGAATACTAAATAAGAGCTTCATTTTAATATTCTTGCAAAGTATGAATGTACGTATATTTCACATAGAGAACCTACTGAGACTATCTTACTGGTAAGTGATATTATTAAGTAAATGAAACTCACAATGAAATTAAGTACATTAGCTAGATTGTCTGGGAAGGTTGTGAGAGGATGTGGTTTTCAATAATCAATACTCAACTTCTATAGAACTTGTAATATGCAAATACAGCTCAATATAGAACTCGACCAATATCATTATTGTAAGTGATTCGAGACTATCGAGACGGTGGTATAAGCCATTTAACCGTATCCAGAGAGGTCTGTCAGGAAAGAACCTGTTGGAACTCTGTATTCTCTGCCTACCCCGCAAGGTAGATATATTAGTATAGTGAGAAGATAGATAAGAGAGAGAGAGAGAGAGAGAAAGAAAGAGAAAGCAGGGGCACCAATATAATCGCACTTTTGACAGAATACAATATTTATGGAACTTAACTCGAGGGGAGTTAATATTATTATAATTTCTGCATAAAATTTGTCCTTCTCCTCTTCCCCTCTATATTTACAATTTACATTTATTTTTTTAAACGTAGCCCTAGTATACATTACACTAGGATTTATCCCTGTGCCGTGGGTGCGTTTACAAACATGAAAATTCACATACACCAATAGCCAGACCGGATCAAATAATTGTGGGTCACACAAAGATTTGTCCCGTGCGGGAATCGAACCCGCAACTATTAGACACAGTGGGCGTATCGGCTTAAGCTCTTAACCACTGCGCTAAGTCGTCCGTCCGTCCGTTTATTTGGAGTATATAAACTCTTATTAGGTAAGAAACAAACACATACACACCGTTACGCCTATACTTCCCAAGCGGAGATTGTAGAAGTATTCTGTCTTCACCCACTCTTCGCCGACGATGTTTAGTTCTATGAAATAGGGGGCAAGCGTATTGCCATTTTACCGGCCACAATGGCAGTCACTGGACCGATACTAGAAATTTTCCTATTGAAAAATATATTTTTTTCTATCCTCGGATTTGAACCAAGGACCTCGTGATCGCTACGCGTATTATTACCATCAAGACAGTAAAGGTAAGAAAAAAAAGTATGTATGTGAGTGTGCAAACGACGAAACTGCTGTCCGTGACCCGCTAAAGAAGGCACAAGAAGGTCTATATCCATTAACAATTGTAAATGTCAAAAGTACCACTGTACAACGCCGCTCGTTTAACTAGCTAATATTCAAGCACAATAAAAATTAAGTCCGCAAAATTTTCAGCAAAATTTATAGACGAATAAACACCGAATTAAACAAACATTAATATTGTTTGCATCGAAACTAAATCGCACAAATAAACACGAATGCCAACATAAATTATCTCATTAGTTGGTAAATTATTTGCAATGTAAACTTATCGCATAAATTCGCGTGTATTTTGCTTAAATCGCCTAAACTGCTCACATCGCACAATAATACAATTTATTCTAATTTTAATTTCGTTTCGCTCGGAGCGATTAAAACGCAAATCCGCTGTGACAACGCCAAAGTGCAGCGAAATGTTTTCATTAGTTCCTCCCTTGCGTCCCCCCTTCCTCCACTTGCGAATCTAGTGTCTAAGAGAGCCTTGCCAATAAGAAAACTAAGCAATTGCTTTGAGCATCGCGTTTACCGTCTAATTATTTTTATTTTTAAACTGAGATAGGTGCTTTTGATGCCAGATAGTTAGTGCGTTCTAGAGCAAGCAATTTTTTATTAATTCTTCTTATCAACCATATTTTGTGTCGTGTCCAGTAAGATCATGGCTTATTTATACATCTACATATCTACTAATATGTATAATTATATATAAGTATATGTTTTAAAGTGTTTTTACGTATGCAGGTGAACATTATATATTAATTATGGTTACCTAATATGCGGGTGGCCACAAACCTGCACCACCAATCCGCAATCGGTCTGTCCAGTTTTACATTACTGTCTTTGAATCAGCATGACTGCCTTGTTGGTCTAGTGGCAAAGCGCATCGCTTTGTGATCACGAGGTCCTGGGTTCAAATCCTAGGTCGGACAAGTGTAGTTTTTCTAACGAAAACTTCCCAGTAAGAGTCCGCAGTCTGGAATTGTGCCCGGTATATGTCAATGGGCTCACCCCCTATTACATGCGACCTAACATCGTCGACGAAACGTGGGTGTACTCAGTACACCTCTGCCACTCCCGATTGGGTAATAAAGGCGTGACGGTGTGTGTATTTTGAATAAGCCCGCGTGGTGGAGCACCTAATATGATATTATATATACATCTAGGTTTAAATAAAAAAAAAACACCGTCACGCCTATATTACCCAAGCGCGGGTGGCAGAGGTGTACTGAGTACACCCACGTTTCTCCAACGATTTTAGGTCCCATGTAATAGGGGGCGAGCCTATTGCCATATACCGGGCACAATTCCAGACTCCGGACTCGTACTGGGTAGTTTTCGTTAGAAAAACTACATTTGTCCGACCTAGGATTTGAACCCAGAGCCTCCAAAGCGATGCGCTTTGCCACTAAACCAACGAGGCAGTTAAAATAAAAATCTAAATACTCTCTTCGCAATCATCAACCAAGCGCATACTTCTACTAGTAGATACAAGTTTAGATTTCCAAGGATATCAAAATGAGCTTACAGCATTGCAGATGTACAATCCCTAACGAAGGAGATGCAATACCGTGGGAAAACGGGCGAAATCGCAAGATGCACTCACTGCTATTCGCTTTTTATTCAGCCATCTCTTAGGGTTGGAATAAATCCACTCGACGCTGCGAGGAAGACGATTCCTGCCTCCAGTGTTACCGTTTTAATACTATTTGAATTCAGAAGGACAATAGCGTAGGTTTAAATTATTAAATAGATATGTTTTTTTTATTTATTTATCGTATAAATTTACATAAAAGACAGTTGTTTAGAAAAGCGTTTTAAACCACTGAGGTTTGTACCATACTACACTAGCTAACATTGAGACTTGTTACAAAAAGAAATAATGAGATATTCATACAAAGCTTGGCTATTAAATTAGTTAAAAATATTATAATAAACAGCAAGAAAGAAATACAGAAAATAATGGTGATGATTTGTAGGCAAGTGTATTATAAAAATCATGATCAATTTTTGCGTATGTTATTCAAGTAATAAGTTTTTGTTTTATATTTTTGGTATTTAAATATAGCGAAGATCTGGGGGTAGTTGGTTAATAATCCGCGGGACCATCTGGTTTCGTACTTACCTAGGTTGGTACTTAGTATCTTGATAGTTATTTAAATGATCTTCTTTACATCACCACGATAAAATACTGACTATTTAGTTCACAATTTCAATTAGAGTAAATTTTTCTGATTCATAATAATCATAATTTTTGGAGTATGAGAAAACTGGTCAACGTATTATATGTCATATAGAGTTGTTCATTATAATTATCAAACGTTAAAGTGCAGTTATCATACCTTAAAGGTATGATTTTTATTTGTAATTCTATCTCTATCTATCTATCTATAACCTCACGCCAGATCCCTTGCGGGGTAGGCAGAGAGTACAGAGTTCCAACAGGTTCTTTCCTTACACACCTCTCTGGCTTCCTCGACTCTCATAGTTCGTCTCATACACGCTCGCCGGTTACGGAGACTCTTGACTTTTCCATCAGATAAGACTCGGTTTATTTGGTCGTGGTAAGATAGTCTAGGTCTTCCCCGGTACCTGCATCCTTCCACTTTCACATTGTATATCTGTTTTGTCATTCTTTCCTCTGGCATTCTTTCTATATGCCCGAACCAACGGAGCATGCCCTTTCTCATCTTTACACCGATACTATCTTTCATACCTACTCGCTGTCTTACTATGCTGTTGCTAATGCGGTCGGTCAGCTTCACTCCGCACATCTTCCGCAGAGCTCGCATTTCTACCGCATTTATCATATATTCATTCTCCTTCTTACATACCCAGCTCTCGCTACCATATAACAGCGTTGGGACAAGAACTCCGTTATGTATGGCCAGCTGCGCCTTATGGCTTAAGTGCCGGCTCCCGAGTAGCTTTCCCATCGCACCATTCACTCTGTTCCCTGCACTCACTCTTCTCTCTATGTCAGCGGTGTATTTCCCATCCTTACTGAAGGCGCATCCAAGATATACAAACTCATTCACTTGCTCCAGCACATCGTTACCAACCACAATCCTTACATTCGTTCTGGTTTCTTCCCTTTCAAAAACCATAATCTTGGTTTTCTTCACATTCAAGTGTAAGCCATTGATCATGCAGTCGTCTTTCATAACTGTGACTAGTGTTTGCAGATCAGTGGCTGTTGGCGCTATTAAAACCGCGTCATCTGCATAAAGTAGATGGTTTACCACTAAGTCACCCATTTGTACACCTTCATTCATCGCTTTCAGTCTTTGAAGACTTTTGTCCAGATATATTATAAACAGTCTAGCGGACAACACGCAACCCTGCTTGACGCCGATTTTAACGTCAAACCAGGGTGGCCTGTTACCACCCACCCGTACGCATGCCTTGCAGTCCACATAAGTGGACTGGACGGCTCGCAACAGAGTGCCATCTATACCATACTCTGGCAAAATGTCCCAAAGTCTCTTTCGCACAACTCTGTCAAATTATTTGTAATTTTGTTGCAATACCGCAGATTTAACTTACCGCCCACCTATATAGCAAACTGAATGGACTGTGGATCATGTATCACGACAGTCTGTCAATCAAAATCAGCATTTGATCAAGATTTAAAAATCAAATCAGTCTTCAACTGTATTTTAATGGAGGGTACATATAAAAATATTCAGTATCCTCAACACAAAATAAAATTATGCATAACATAGCCTTTTTTTAAATGCGGAACTCAGTTTACGTACTTAAAACTACCTTCTTAACATTTCGATCTGATAAACGTATTACCAAGTTCAAATGTTACATAATTAATGTGCCTTTGTATTCAACGAACACTACACTAACACTATTTTAGATTCGAACACAGGAATTTTGAACTAGCATTATCATGATAAATAGACTGATAGTCCTCGAGTATTGAAATCGAATTCGTCGTCATCTCGAGGTCGTTATTGTAAAAGCATTATCTGGGATCGAGAGTTCGGGCATGGAATATAAATGTAAGGGATAGGAGCGGACGTTTAGAGCAATATGTCAGCGGACCGGCCGACGAGTCTGTCTTCCAGACACCTACTCTAGTTCTTAGCGAAGTGTTGAGACGGAACGAATAGACTAAGTAAGAAAATGGTTTGTAATCATCGCCAAGTTGCAGAGAGTTTTGGCACGGCATTAATCGCCAATTAATCGTTTAATATATGGTTTAAAGATAGACTAGCTATTAACGTCTCTTCAACTTGGCGTAATCCAGCTAAGTTTTCAAAATTATCGGTTAGTTTCGGAATTGCGAATTTCAAGTTACACTTCGCATAAATATAATTTGAGTAGTATACCGTTTAATTTATTTTCTAGCTTATCTTCAAAATGCTTAAAAACAGAAACTGATCCTAGCCTTATTTGTGTGCGCAATTTAAATTAAAAGCAAATGGCATTCACTATCGATAGCTTTATACAATTTATCTAGCTATCTATGTAAAATACAAGAAAGACTATGCAAATACACAAAGTACCTACTTACTTTGCATAGTTATGTAATTTTCCTTACATTTTACATAACCTACGGTACCTACGTCGTTACACCAGGGGTTTATGACGTATGATTGTAGACTAGTCAGCTCCTTACGAGCACATGTAGGTAGGTACACTCGTTTCATGACCTTGTCCCGTCTGTCGTAACTTGCATCAAACCGTAAGCATTATATGCATGAGCATTTATTAAGCATAATACGACGGCTCGCTGTCCTGATCTAAAAAATAATCTTTTATACTTTGGAGAATTAAAACAGGACCCGTGACCTTTCGCTGCACCACTTTCCGGACAATTTCTGCGGGATGATTGACAGTCTCCGTGATATCCACGTCATAGAAATACCCGGCGTATAAAAGTGACGAATGCCCAGCTACTTGAATTAGCTGCCGAAAGTATTGCCTGGGAGAAAAGAAAAGATTTATTTGACAGAACTTTTTACACACAAAAAATTGGCTGGACGAATTGAAGAAATTAGAAAACTTTTATATATAGACGTTATTATAAAACTTCTATAATTTGATTAGTGCCCGCATGGTTTTGACTCTTAACTTAGAATAAATATAAGACTCTAAATTAGTGAATATAATTAAAACAGTTAACAACTGCCGAACTTTCTGAATGTTTAAAACTTGTACTTAATTAGAACTAAACTTGTTTACTCGGAATTCAAAAACGTTATTATAAAGAAAAAACAATCTCATTTGAGTTCCCATATTAAAAATAATGTTTGTATTAATAATTTGGCAACATTTATACACAGATAAAAATTAAATCAAAACAATAAAATGTCACTCCGCTGTAGTGTCGACGCGTGCCACCCGCATGCCCGCAGCATTTATGGCTGTGACGTCATTATATTTCCGAAATTTTCACACGACTTTTATTAGTAAAATATTGGGATAAAACTAGCTTTGTTTTCACTACTCATGTGGCATCTATAGTTACTAATATTAAGAGGTAAAGCTGTAAACTACTGATCCGATTCTGAAAAAACTTCCACTGTCAGGAAGCTACATTATTTCTGAATGCTATGGGCTTCTTTGTGATTAGAATAACTGAATCACAAAATAACCGCATGCGAAGCCGCGGGCAACAGCTAGTACCATATAAAGTACTTAGGTACCTACCTAATGTCACGAAGTTTAAGTACCTATTTATTACCAAACAGCCAATACAATTTTACGATTAAAAGCAAAGCATCATGTGGTGTCGTGTAAACTAATGTTCTATCAGAACATTAGGTTCAACGTGTCACATTGTATGAACATGGATTTGATTTTAGGGTAAAGCGATGCTTACATGATGTCACGTACCTACTTATGTTAGAAAAGTGATTTATTTAGTGAAGGAAAGGAAACTAATCCATGTTATTGAACCGGTTAAAAGTAGAAAGTGAACACTGAGGCGCAACTAATTAAAGGGATAAGAGACGACGATATAATATTGTCCTATAATGAAAATCTTGAAAGTGCAAAAAAGGTAACTATACAAGGGGAAGAAGAAACTGCTCCTTGTACCCACGTTAAAGACTAAAACTTATTTAATTATTAGTGTTAGTGTGCAATTTAGATGCGATTTCAAAAGTATAAGAGATAAATTTTATTACAATGAAATAGAATGAAAATTTCCACAATGTATTACCGAGGTTTTCACTAGGCAACGATAAAAACATATTAATTATATTATCTTTGATAAAGAGTTTGGCGTGAAGACCCATAGAGGTAGACTTAAAAGCATAGAGGGATTATACTCTCAGTTTAGCTGTACACTTTTTCTGGACACTTGGTACCGTTTAGGAAACCAATTTAAAAATCTTTGTTTGTATTTCCTTTTTATACAAAACATTATGACTTGTCATTTTAACGTAGGCTCCACGCAAATTTATCGGTTAATATTTATATGTCTAGTGCAATATTTGCATGTTCTTGATGACTTTTTATTTATTTCCAACTAATAAATAATTAATGTCAAAATAACACTTGTACACTACAAGAGTGTAACTGTTTACGATACATTTGTCCCCTCTCTTTTCACTGACATGAAATAAATGTGAGCAGTGCAAATAATCTTGTAAATGCTCCCTCTATACTTCTAGTACCTCTATGTGAAGACCTGTGAACTGTGACGTCACATCATGACACGTGCCATCTCACGTCGCATGCGGGCGAGGCGTGTGCCAAACCACTTAGGCTAATCGTTTTCACACACTTCCCCTATCACTATGTGAGCGCTCGCGAGTTACACGTGTAGAACAAAAGTTAACGAATCCCAGATAACGGTACCGTGATTTTCTTAATTAACATACTTATACGTCTTAATTTGTTACGATTTTGCTCGTGCCAGCTTAATTGAATTGGAAAATGATTTGACTTAAAAACTGAGATATTTTGAATAAAATGTTATCTGGTCTCTCAGCTAAGCTATCAGACGTTAGCTTGATCTCTATCCAATACCCTAGCTATTATCCTTTCTAGTACCCTGTATAGTACCCATCCTAGTACCAACCCTAAAAGACTTACTGGTACCTTTCCTTCTCTAGGAGTTCCCATCTCCCTTTACGGAGAAATCTAACGTATTTTCAATTCTATTCAACCGATTTCGATCAAACATCGCACTTAGAAAATAAATGATTTCTAAATGTAAAGGTCCCGTATGATTCAGTCGTTTTGCATGATGCCTGAACAAACAGAATTTTTTTGTTGTCATTTTGTATCCCAAGTCCTACATAAATGAATAGTAGAACCCAATGTTACGAGTATTTAAATATCTTCCATATCACAAACACATCCTCAAATCTGCGAAGAAAATAATTATGATGTTACATTTTTATTTTAGACTAGTTGGTCTAGTGGCGTTTAATCGAGGTAGCGATCACGAGATCGTGGGTTCAAATCCTTAGTAGATTTTCTATCGGAACATTTCGGTGTGTGTGTGAATGATCTACGCTGTTGGCTGCGGGGGCTTTACAGCTTCACCGGACAAGAGGGCGAGCATGCAACCACTACACTCGAGCCAGAAGGGCAAGGGGGCAACTAGTTTAAGGGCGCCTCAAGGAGGAACGGTCTCGGCCTGGGCAGTCGCTATGGGGGAGGGCGTATACTAGGTGTCTCGCCGTGGTGCTCTGCACCGGCCGGCGGGCAAGAGATTCTTCGACCTCGCCGGCGAGGTCGGTGTCTGATCCTGTGTGCGGTATCTGTATCCAAAAGAAGGGATGTAGGGGCATCGGAAGGGTCGGTGAGAACATGCCGCGGACAGCGGTAGCGGTTGATAGTTGGGTTCGTAGTCGGCGTAGGCTACGATTAACAGATTACTATGATTGGACACGTTCGCAAAATATCGGGTTGTCGCCTTTTTAATAAAGGCGCGAATAGGTTAATTCTGACCGGTATTAAGGGCAACGTCCTACTACGTTGGGCACTAACATTGTCGGCAATATTTGAGGTGTTCACAGTACACCTCAACCACCTCTGCTTGAGGAATATTGTGTGGTGTTAATTTTTTTTAAGTAACAATAAGAGATGGGCAAAATGTAATCAGATTAATAATTAACCACCCCCGCTTGGGGAATATAGGTGTGATAGTGTAGTAATGATTTACGATTACAATTACATTTTGTAATCTTCAACGATTGCGATTACACATTTACTCTTGAATCATGATTGAATATTACAAAACGCAATTGTAATCTGATTATATTTTGCCCATCTCTAGTAACAATTATATATAATAATAAATATAATATCATCCTATACTGCCTACTGCTGGACAAAGGCCTTCTCTCACAAATTGAGGTGAGAGAGATTAGGTGATACACCACCACGCGGTCCCAGTGCGGATTGATGGAGGCAGGTTTGTGGCCACCTGCTGTTGGAACTTATCAAGCCGCCTTTAAAGCTTCCAACTCGGCTTAACGACTACCACATTATGTGGTAGCCGGGACCAACGGCTTAACGTACCCTCCGAAGCACGGAGTCGCTCGAATATGAAAATGCCACAAACGGTCACCCATCTCGGGCCGACCGAGTCGAACGCTGCTTAACCTTGGTAATCGGTAAGAACACCGCGGTCGCACATCGCTACAAGCTCCGCGGTAACAATTATACTGAGAATATTCTCAGTATAATTGTTATTTTGCCAGATTTTTTAGGTTCTGTAGAAATATTATCAGATTATAAAAAAAAAAACTTGTAAAATTAATATTGTGCTGGTATTGATGGAATCAAAATAGATTTTATGTGTATGTCAATCCGTTCCTAGCGCTTTCGTAAACCCCACAGAATTTAAAAAATTTTGTAAACCCATGCCTAATAGATGACAAAAACGGCATTAGAAATAAACCGTTGAAAGCAATAAGGAATCGCAGTTCTATCAATAATCGCCCTAACCCTTAGACCGTTATAATGCCAAAACTCCTTACACCCCAATATCCCCGAGGTCATCCTTGAGATCAGAACCGTTAAATAAATCCGACTAATCGCTGCAGCACGGGATCCTCCTCGCATTGTTCAGACGTTGAATGCCTTTATTGTCTACGTACTACCCAGTTCTATAACGCCACAACCGACCCACTGAGTTAAAACATTTTTTATTCAAACGCAAGGGAACTTTAAGAATAGAATTTTAAAGGATCCAGATAAGAAAAGCTTGCACAATATATACAAAGGTAGACAAGATTGATGTAACGGCCGGTGGCAAGTTTGAGCACGTGCTGGGCCGGCTGCCACCGTCTTGGTACCGACATAAAAAAATATTGGCTCAAATATAAAGAATACAGCAATGGCCCCTTTGTGTAATTTCGATACTGATAACATTATTTATTTTTATTCCCGGTGATAAAGTAAAGGTAAGATCTCGGATATCTTAGTAAAGAGATTAGAATATGATTTTAAGTTTAGGTCTAGGTATCAGTAAGTAACCATTAATTTAGTGGTGGTTAAGGAAGATATAATCAAACTCAAAACTCAAATCGTTTATTTTGCATAGACCCTGAGGGGGTGCTTACAAAGTGTTATATTTACATTTCTTTTTTTTTAACTTACTAATCTACCACCGGATCGGAACGCGGCCTTCACTGAGAAGATCCGGCGAGAAACTCAGCGGGCTTGTATTTTTTGTTTAATCCAAATTCCATTCATTTGTTTTTTCATCGTTTTTTTATAGATTCATTCATTTTTATATTATATTATACAAATCCATTAATGCGATCTAGCTCCAAGTGTGATGCCGTACGACTGAGATAGAGGACTATTTTTAAATATATGCTATAATTAAAAGCTAGTGGATTCTGGGTGGACCAGTCTCCACAAGCAGCACCCGTGCACGAGTACGACTACTTGAGCAGCCATCACCTCCCTCGACCATATTAGAGGGAAGGAAGTGACCCGCACCAAATAGAGACTGCAAGCATAGACTTTTTAGTGAGCATGACCAATCCCAGATCCCAGAGTGGAGTCAGAAAAAGTCTACGAAAGGAGCAGTACTTCGAGCTCGTTTGGCACGACACGAGACGCAATCCTATTATATTAACATTATTGTAATTACCAGTACCACCGCAAAATTATTATCACGCAGAATTTGCCTTGTTGGTCTAGTGGCTAAGCGCATCGCTTTGGGATCACGAGGTCCTGGGTTCAAATCCTAGGTCGGACAAATATAGTATTTTTAACGAAAAATTCCCAGTGTCAGTCCGGAGTCTGGAATTGTGCCCGGTATACGGGTCGCCTTCTATTACATGGGACCTAACATCGTCGGCGAAAAGTGGGTGTACTAAATACACTTCTGCCACCCTCGCTTGAGGAATACAAGCGTGACGGTGTTTTACATACGTACTATTTTGAAAGTGACTGTTCTCAAGATTTATAAAATCTTTGTACAGCGAAACAAATAGCTAAGTATCATAATAAATGAACATAAAATTTCATGAACGTTTCCTAAAATCATCATCTTTCATGCAGAGATGGCGTTAGTAGTTGAACATGTAAACGGCTTCGTATTTAACTTTATTTAAAAATACTTTATCGCGTTACTTAAATCTCCGGTGGCATTTATTAGTTTATATAAACCCTAAATTTGTACGTCTAGTGTTGGTGAGACATTTCCATAAGAATTCTGCAAAATACAGTGACTTCAATGATACGTGTCTTTCTAGTGCTATAATTAAAATAAAAGTGCCAAATATAATGACAATTTCTTATAAATGATAAGCAAATATACATCACTCTAATCTTTAATTTGTGACCGTAATTCAAACGTGAATAACTTGATAATTGTGTTTGTTTACTAACTGTTAACCTTTACAAATCCGTTGTGAAAAAAATTCAAACTGCTGCTGTTTGTGTTACCACTCTGCTATTGGTATACTGTTGTGACAGTTCTATTGACCAATCACAGTCGTTAATGAGCTAAGTTACATTTATTCATCCATAGTATCACTATTTTCACGGAACCTGAATAACACTTCGGTGGCTAAGTGATTAGCTACATTTATTGGCGTACATAAGACCCGAGTTCGCGCCCACACTAATCTCTAGTAATTTTTGCGACTTAACAATTTATCGCAAATAAATTTTCTTTAATACAACATGAAGTTTGCCTGCTGCAAATCGACGACTGATGGCTCCGCTGGTAGAATAACTTGTTGTAATTGCAATAATAATTATCATATTTCTTGTTTGTACCCCAACAATAAGAAAAAGAAACAGGTGTCAAACGATGACAAGAAATCTTGGGTTTGCCCGGAATGTGTATTAAATCAGCCAAGAGAACATCACAACGATAATACACCTACCTTAGAGTATACTAGGAAGAGCCCCGATAGTTTCAATATAACAACTAAAAGAGGCGCAGCCAGTGCTAGCCCTTCCTCTGTGCCTAGTCCAATAAAAACATCATTATCGGGCGAGCAGATTAAGGAAATTGTCTCAGCGGAGTTGGACAAGCGATGGGATATCTTTGAGAAGAGAATTATAAATGCAATAGCGAACGAAATTAAACCACTTAAGGACGAGATCGCCGAATTCAAGGATAGTTTAAAATTCTTAACAGAAAAATACGATGATTTAAATCGAAGGGTAGACACAATTGACAAAGATGTGAAGACCATAGCTACCCTTAAGTCAGAAATTGGCGAACTTAAATCTTCCCTGAGTAATATAGTCTCTGATTCTAACAAGAGAGAACAATGGTCGAGGCGGTCGAATGTGGAGATCTTTGGTGTCCCTGAGAAAAAGGGTGAAAATTTATTATTGATTTTAAAATCTATTACTGATAGAATTGATCTCCCACTAAACATAGAGAACGATATAGACTTTGTGACGCGTGTTGCACCAAAAGATAATAATACTAAGAAACCAAAACCCATTGTAGTCCGTTTCTTAGCGCGCCATAAAAAAGACGACTTTTTGTATAAAGCTAGAAAATTAAAGCTTCAGGCTTCGGATCTTGGATATTCCACCCATAGTTCCTTAATATTCTTTAATGATCACTTAACTAGTTTCAATAAGTCTCTTTTACAGCGCACTAAAGTTAGAGCGAAAGAACATAACTTTGCGTATGTTTGGACTAAAAATTGTTCTATTTTAGTTCGTCGTTCTGATACCAGTCCAATTGTACACATATCAGATGTGAACGATTTAAACAAAATAAAGTAAGAACAAAATTGTCTTTGTACTTTGCTTTAGATTTCTATTTAATATTTTTGCTTGCGGTTATGTTAATGTTTAAATATCTAGGTTACTCTTTTTTGTTGTATGTTTGTTGTCACACACACGTTAGCATGGATGAATTGTTGTTATCGATTTCTGAGGGTACAGTTTTTATCAGTAAAAATAAAGTTAAAGTTAATTTCATTATATATTTAATCTATTCTCTTTCTGGCTGCTTTTTAAGGAAATCTAGGATGTTACTATTGTTACTATTGTTAAGTATTTGGAATAACCTTGCCTCCACTTACAATGCTTTGAATTATGCAATTGACTTAGATTCTCCTCATGCTTGGATTTAACTTTTCAGCCTATTATCAAAATGTTCGTGGATTAAGGACGAAGACCAATGTCTTTTATAAAAATGTTATGACGACTGATTATGATTTAATTTGTTTGAGTGAAACTTGGCTTTGCTCTGGGATATACGATTTGGAACTTTTCGATTGTCGTTATAATGTTTACCGATGTGACAGGAACTATGCATCTAGGGGCGACAGCATGGGGGGTGGTGTGCTTATTGCATTGCGTCGTGACTTTTCGGTCGTATCTGCTAGAAGCTTATCTTTTCCCGATGATGCTGCCGAGGCCATTGAAGTTATTGTTAATATATCATCGAGGCCTTCAAATTTATTAAGAGTTTACTGTTGTTATTTTCCTCATTGCCGTCTTCACTTGGAATGTTTAAATCATTTTTTAGACTTGATTAGTGACATTTATAAAGATAATGTTAACGATGGGTTCCTGATACTTGGTGATTTTAACATCAGTTCTGCCATGTGGAATATTTCAGAGGTCGATGATAGTATTATTGTGGCTAACTATGATCGTAGTAATCCGTTTATTAATCTTGTCCAAAACTTTCTTAGTTTTACAAATTTTATGCAGTTAAATGCTGTGCCTAATGCAAACGGCAAACAACTCGATCTTGTCATAAGCAGAGTTTACTGTACGGTGCGGCAGTGTACTGAACCTTTGGTTAGTGAGGATGCGCATCACCCAGCACTTTGTACTTCCATACTTCTATCAGGTATGAGAACTCTTCGTCCTTCTTCACATCTGATACATATTTTCCAAGCAGCTGATTATGATGCTATCAATTTAGATCTATCTCTGGTCAATTGGAATGAGACTCTCAATTATAATGACATTAATACTGCTTTAATTGAATTTTATGATATTATAAATAGAATTATTATAAAACACGTACCTATTAAGATAACTCGTAGTAACCACTACCCTCCTTGGTTTTCTAATTCTTTAATAAAAATAATTAATGAAAAACTTAAGTATCATAAGAGATGGAAAACCTATGGTAGGATTAGTGATTATGATACCTTTTGCTGCCTTCGTAATAGGCAAAAACGTGTGCAAAAGGAGTGCTACGATAAATTTATTCATACTTGCGAGAAAAAAATTATGGAAAATAGTAAATACTTTTAGAAATTTGTAAAATCAAAAAAGGACGTTAACCAATTGCCTGAGGTAATGTATTTCAACGACGTGCACACTTCTAACGCATCACAAATTTGTAACCTTTTTAACAGTCACTTCCAAGCAGCGTTTGAAAGTTATTCTCAGGCTACCGCTGACGACTTGGATGCTATAAGCTATGATAATATTTCTATAGGTTCAATTGATTTGTCAATAACTTTAATTGAAAAGTATTTAAATACTCTAGACGTTTCTAAGGGTTGTGGACCTGATGGGATTCCACCTCTATTTCTAAAGTCTTGCTCTAAAAATCTGGCTGTGCCTTTATTTATATTATTTCAACTTTCTCTTAATACTGGCACTATGCCTACGGATTGTAAAAAATGTTTTGTTGTGCCCATTTTCAAATCAGGTGACAAACATAATATACAAAATTACAGGCCTATCTCGAAACTAAACTGCATCCCTAAGCTGTTTGAAAAAATTGTGTATGACAATCTATACCCTGTTCTTAGACCTACGATTATTAACCAACAGCATGGCTTCATTGACGGTAGATCCACGGAATCTAATCTTTGTGAATTTACTTATCAAATAGCCACCGCTATGGATGGAGGAGGTCAAATTGATGCAGTTTATACCGACTACTCCAAGGCATTTGATAAAATTTCTCACTTTTTACTAATTAAGAAACTTGAATCGGTAGGTATACATGGAGACCTTTTACGTTGGCTTGAATCGTATCTGAGGGAGCGAAGTCAGGCGGTAACAATTAAGGGATACTGTTCTTCTTTTGTTCCTATTACTTCCGGTGTACCTCAAGGATCTCACATGGGACCCTTATTGTTTAATGTATTTATAAATGACATAGCTTTGATCATCAAGAACAGTAAAATTTTGCTTTACGCTGATGATTTGAAAATGTTTAGAACTATACAATCATATTCTGACTGTGTTTTATTACAGAATGATCTTGATAATCTTCAACATTACTGTACTAGAAATGGATTAAAGTTAAATTTAAATAAATGTAGCGTAATAACTTTTACCCGAAAAAAAAGCCCTATACATCACTCCTATTCAATTAGTAGTGAAGCCCTTCAAAGACTATATGAGGTAAGAGACTTGGGTGTACTCCTTGACCATAAATTAACTTTTGCTGCGCATTTCGATTACATTACTGCTAAGGCGTATCGTATGCTTGGCTTTGTTTTGAGAATTGGCAGGGAGTTCAGAAGATGTTCTACTATGATTACACTTTTTAATTCCTTTGTTCGGTCTGTTCTCGAATACGCCTCTACAGTGTGGAACCCCCAATACAAAGTATATACAGACGGTATTGAGCGCATACAAAATATGTTTATAAGGCATCTACGTTATAGGCACGGTTATGCTGAAAACATTATTTCTAATATCCCTTCCTTGTCTGTTCGGCGGTCAGAGAGAGACCAAATATTTTTATTTAAAATTATTAATAATTTGGTAGACTCTCCATTTTTGATGAGCAATATATTATTTAGATGTCCACGATTTTTATCGCGTAATAAATTCCCTTTTACTATACCTTCTTGCAAATCTAAATTCACAAATAATACTTTTTTGTACCGTGTGTGTAGAAATAATAATAATGATTACTCTAATTTAGATATGTATAATTGTAAATTGCATGCTTTTAAAAACATATTAAAAGCGAAAAAGAATGTAGCTTTGTAATCACAGGAATATTTTACTTTTATTATTAGTTTTATTTTAATTTCAGTTTATCATTTTAATTTTCATCTTTTTTTTAATAGTTTATTTGCTTTAACTGTAATTTTAGTTATAACCTTTGTTATTCTAGTGCCTTTTTTAATGTACTTATTAATAGTGGAAACTTAATTGATCTATGTATAAGTTAATATATTATAATTTAAGGTGTATTACATATTGTATGTTTCCCAAAAATAAATAAAATAAAATAAAAAATGTCATGAGTTATTGTATATTTTTTATTGCCGCAGTAAATTCGGTTTACTCAATAGATGGCTCAATAATAAAGACAGTTCGAAAGGACTGATTCCTTTGTCGGGACGACTACACAGCGCTCAAACCATTTGGAGCGGAAGAATTTCTGATTTATGTTTTTGTATGCTTGTAAAATAAATATGCTTTGGTATACAGAGGTCGCGGCTTTCTCAATCGTAAAACGTTGTGTGGGTTTATTGAAAAATGCTTATTTCTTCGCATTTATTTAACTCCTGAATTACATTTAGACTACCTACTCGCGCAAGTGTGCAGAGAAATGGACATGAAAATGGCCAGCACAAGAATATAAATCGCGGCAGTAGTCACGGAAATGGGCATTTCTATGCCCGCCAGGCTAGTGATTATCTATCAATCTATCCTTGTCATCACGCCAGATCCCTTGTGGGGTAGGCAAAGAGTACAGAGTTCCAACAGGTTCTTTCCTTGCATATCTCCTTCGACTAAAACTTGTCTAGACACGCTAATGCTTACAAAAATGGCACCGAAAAGCGCATAGAAGGTAACCATGGTGGGTTACCTGCCATGTGTACATGTCATGATATTTTAAACTACCTTTTAAAAAAAAAATGTTATTTAAGTGTAAGTATATTATTACAATTATATAATGTGTGATTTAATCGCTTTATGATATGCGTCAATCATGTACACCTTTTTAAAGACATTATTTTAGAGCACCTGTTTCCAGGATGATTCGAAATTCCAAGCCAGGTGGAGAAGCCGACAGTCTTCGAAGCTGTGGACCTAGCCCAGGTGTTCCGGGACGAGATAGGGAAAGTGCAGCAGAGGGTTGAATTTCTGGAGTGAAAGATCCTCCGTCCTCCCTTGATCTCAGATCTTGCACCAATACTGTCGGAGCCTACGATGACATACGCAGAGAATGCCGTATCCAGTCCTCCTAAAAAAGCGGCGAGACTTCAGCCTGTAGCTGACCCAGCCCCATCGACGCCGACTGCCTTTGAGCCTACTGCAACCAAAAAGGGCAAAAATAAGAAGAAAGGAGCCAAGGCGGTAGCTCCTCTACCTCATGCTGCTTCGCAGCAGCAGACAGCTAAGCCAGCCCCTAAAGACAAAGGCGAAGTAGAGTGGCAAACTGTGGGCGCCAAGAAGGCTGCCAAAAAGGCGTCCCAAGGCGAGGGCAAGAAAGCGGAGGAGGCTCCGAACGACACGCTCAACGGCCATGGTTATAACCCTACAGCCGGAGGCTGAGAAGCGTGGCGTAACCTATGTCGGAATGCTTCATTGTGCCCAGTTGGTAATTGACATCGAGGACTGGAGCTCGCCTGCTTGAGATCCCCGGATCTACAAGTGCTCCGTAGGTAGACGCACTGGCACAGCAGCTGCGGGAGCAGCTATCAGAGGAGGACGTCCGGATCTCCAGGCCGACGAAAACCGGGATTCTACGGATCAGTGAGCTGGACCACTCCGTCACGACAGAAGAGCTGATAGATGCTGTTGCGAAGCACGGAGAGTATTCCGCTGACCAGGTCAAGGCTGGACATCCGCCCTGGCTAAAACGGCCACCGCCGCCGCGCCGTAGTCAGTTGCCCAATATTATTTATATTTATTTATTTATATTTATATAAATAAACTAATTGTTGAGCTCAGCAATACTCATGTCGGATGCCATATAGACGGGTTAAGTGTAAACAACTTAAGCTATGCAGATGATATAGTTCTGCTGACCCCACAATCAATGGAGTAAGGAAATTTCTTTCCATATGTGAAACCTATGCTG
The DNA here is from genome assembly GCA_905147815.2 of Phalera bucephala. Taxonomy (NCBI): domain Eukaryota; kingdom Metazoa; phylum Arthropoda; class Insecta; order Lepidoptera; family Notodontidae; genus Phalera; species Phalera bucephala. Next base: position 27,374,157 of record LR990612.1, read on the forward strand.
AGCAGCATGGGCTTAAATATAACGCTAAAAAAAAGTAAACTGTTAGTATTCAGAGATAGAAATAAAAGTCCAACGTATATCCCACTAGTAAAATTAAATGGTTCACTTTTGGGAACAGTAAACCAATTCAAATATCTGGGCCATATTGTTAGGGAGGACCTTAAAGATGACTCCGTTATGGAAAGGGAACGCAGGGCAATGGCTGTCAGGGGAAATATGCTGGCTGGAAGGTTTGCTGGTTCCTCGGTACCAGTCAAAATAACCCTTTTCAAGGCTTACTGTCAGGCATTTTACACCAGCGGCCTTTGGGCTAATCATACTCAAAAAACAGACAACACCCTGCGTATTCAATACAACAATAATCCTTCAGGGTGCTGTTGAGACTTCCGCCTTACTGCAGTGCATCAGGTGTGTTCGGAGATGCGCATACCGATGACTACTATGCTATAATGCGTAAGAAAGTTGCTTCAGTAATGAACAGAGTGCAAGGAAGCACCAACAGCATCATGAGGTTATTTGCGGAGAGGTTGGATGGACCTACTATAGGTAGATTTATCAAGCTACATGTCAGACGCGGGGCTTCATAAATATTCCTTAGATAAATTATGTTTCGTAATGCCTCAATATAATATTTTACTAATATTAAATAAGTTGTAGTACTAACACGCTATGGGCCACGACGCCTGATAATAAAACATTTTTATTTCTATTTTATTTATTTAATAGAAGCGGCCCGTAAGCTGAAGGGTGGAAAACTGCTTGTTAGATGGGTCTCGGCGAAGGTAAGACTTCTGAAAATTAGACCCATGAGGTGCATCCGATACACGACGGGTGTCGACTGCAGCAACCGCTGTTACAAATGCGGAGAACTGGGGCACAAAGCAGGCGGCTGTACTGCCTGTCCACACTGTCTGGTGTGTGAAAAGGCCGGGAAGCCTGCCGACAGATAGCTGCAGCAGAGCGGCTAACATGACCGGGCCAGCGGCCGGTGATACTGTCGTCTGCTCCCCACAGCACCACAGAGCCGGCAGAACGGATGGAGACTAATATTGGATAGTACAACTAGCAGTTGCCTCCAGACAAACTTCAACCGCTCGGTCAGGGCCCAAGACCTCTTGCTGCAGACCATGGCAGAGTGGTCGACTACTGTGGTGGTTGTGGCAGAGCCATAAAACTCAAACTCAAATAATTTATTTTGTATAAGCCCCACGGGGGTGCTTATAATATAATAATAATATCAGCCTTTACTGCCTACTGTTGTGCAATGGCCTTCTATCACAAATCGAGGTGAGAGAGATTAGGTCATACTCTACCACGCGGACCCAGTGCGGATTGGCGGAGGCACGTTTGTGGCCACCTGCTGTTGGAACTTATCAAGCCGCTCGCTTATTAAGGCTTCCAACTCGGCTTAACGACCACCACATTAAGTGGTAACCGGGACCAACGGCTTAACGTGCCTTCCGAAGCACGGAGACGCTCGAATATGAAAATATCACAAACAGTCACCCATCACAGGCCGACCGATTCGAACACTGCTTAACCTTGGCGCTTACAAATAGTCAATTTACACTTTTTTTTAAATCTAATTTAACTACTAATCTACCACCGGATCGGAACGCGGCCTCCACTGAGAAGATCCGACGAAGAAATTCAGCAGGCTAGTCTTTTTTATTTAATTCTCTTTCTCTTTTTTACTTTCTATTTTTTTAATCATATTGTGTGGATACAATGTTTAGGTTTCAAATAAATAGTTTACGATCTAGCTCCAGTGTGATGCCTTACGACCGAGATATGAGACTAATGGTGTTATTTATAAAGAGTGTCTAAATGATTCCAGATGGTTGACACCAACGCGGCATCCACGTAGGGGGAGTGCGTACGGGTGTACGGAGGGAGCTTGAATCCCAAGGTTGGCCCACAATAGGGCAGGTCGCGTCGGGGTCGCGATGCGTACCTAACTCCGACACTATGCGACAAAGAGGGTGTCACCGCAGGGTTGTAGTCGGTACACTTGGTCCGCTGACGGCCGGGTCAGCCTAACCATCAGTGGATCAAGGACTCCAACATAACCCCGTCCGCGTACCCCGAACGCGGACGGGTACCCATAGAGGGTTTTAGCTGCGAAAAAAAAAGTGTGCCACTACATAAGACGGAGGCTGTCTCTTTCCACAGGCCCAGGAACGCTCCACCTCCCAATGTGGTTGGAGGCGTCTTTATCACCATCAACAGGCAGATGAGATACCTGGGACTACTTTTAGACAGCCGTTGGAGCTTCGGGTCCCATTTTAAAAACTTGGCTCCCAAACTGATAAAGATAGCGTCTTAGGGGCACTGTCTGGCCTGCTGCCGAATCTCGGCGGTCCGGTGGCGTCTTGCCGCAAATTATATGCGGAATTTGTGCGATCCCAAACCCTTTATGGGACCCCAGTTTGAACTGGGTGCCTGACGGCTGGCAGCATTACGACATTGCGCCGACCTCAGCTACTACTCTGAGAGCAGCACCCGCTCTCAGAGTAGTAGTGGGTACCGTACCTTCTCGTTCAAGGCGAGCACTTTGCTCGCCGAGACACCACCCTGGCACAAAGAGGCAAGGCCCTAGCCAGGAGTACTGTACAGGAGTATTTACCATTGATATAAAAATGATGATTCGGAATTAAGGTATTGTACCTAAAGTTAATATAACTATACACAATACCTGAAGGACAAGTCAAGAGTCTCCGTAACCGGCGAGCGTGTATGAGACGAACTATGAAAGTGGAGGAAGCCAGGGAGGTATGTAAGGAAAGAACCTGTTGGAACTCTGTACTCGCTGCCTACCCCGCAAGGGATCTGGCGTGATGGTATAGATAAATAGATACACAATTTCTTAATCAAATTTCAACCAAATTTCCCATTATTTTGATATTTCTTAATTCAACACCGGCCGATTTTACCAACCTACAAAATAACGAAATTTATATTGGTGTTTTAGTAAAAACTCAGAAGAAAATCTTAAACTAACCGATGGAAAGTAATCTTCTTGTTAAGAGTATTATTATGTTTTTTCTGATTGTGGCACGATTTTATAGCAATAACCGGCATGTTCATTTTTTATTACGAGCTCATCCATGTGTCCATGTGTAACTGCAGGCTGGCGAAAGTCTTGTAGAAATAACAATTTATATTGGATTTTCTGTCTTTTTAAACTCGTTAAAAGCAAAAGCCGTGTATCCTCAATACGTACTATATAACTGTCTGCTTTTCAATTTAGGTGAATAATACTGTTTTGGCCATATTTCATCTGATATGTCAATTTAAATTGTCATTTGAAGTTGACATATTTAAGTATTGCAAAGAGATTATCACTACGTTATAAGAGGCGGAACTTCATAGTAGAGCACGAAATTACAAATTGTATGGAACTTACGGGCAAAGTTCTACCACCGTGATAAGATTAAATGTTATTGCTGCCAACATAAAATTATGATATGCTATCAACCTAATAAAACAATACTGCTAACTTAAAAAAAGAATAGGGATGTAGCCTTGACGTTAAATTTAATCAATTTATCGATATCGATATGTAACATTTTTAGGATTCCGTAGCTTAACAGGTTCAGTGTACTTACTGAGGGGAATACTACCGTATTCCTCTTTCTAAAGACGTGAATATATAGAAAGAAAAAATGTACCGCTTTAACTACAAAAAAATACTGCTTCAGTGAACAAAAAAATTATTACAGTGGTTCGATTCGCACTCAAAGTGATAACTTTTTTTTCTATTTCAAATTTATTATAAAAATAAAACAACATATTTGGATAAGATCAATCACTTCCACGGCTATTAACAATGCAATAATTATTTGAAACAAACAACCAACCAAACAAAGATGCCCGGTGGTATGGGTTCTAAACAAATATAAAAAAAAAACAGTTATAGCATGATAGTAAACATCTATTCATCGCACAAATATTTTCTCCTTATCTAATTGCACCCGGAACTTTCATCAATAGAAATGAGTACATACTTTAATACAGTGTAGTACTTTTTAAAATATAAAACCAAAAAGCAGGCAACGAAAATCTTACTGCAGTAATTATGATCTTTAAGAAAAGACTTTGTGTGGTCCTTGGCTTTGTGCAATGGTAAATATTTTAACAAATCATCGTCCAATGCTTTTATAGCGATATTTACGCAAGGAACAGCTCTTTTCTTTAAATGTGTGTTTTTTTTTATTAAAATCTTTGGGACGGAAATGCTTGCCGCAAATGTATTTTAATTGATGCAGCTTTTTTATGTGATGTGGAAATATTCATTTCCACATGCCGCTACCCGTTGTTTACATCTGTAAAAATAAGTTTGCGTGTCAAAAAGAGGTAAAAAAACTACTATAGTATTTGATATAATAAGACTAATTATTTCTTTAGCATTGAAAAACAGAGTACCATATGCTTTGGTATTAAGTTCATATTATTAACATTACGAGTATAAGGTATCGATAACATGGCTACATCACTATTTTTACGTAGTTCATATTTAACTGAATCGCAAAAAACTTTAATGACTGTAAATGAATGTTAAATAGTATTATAGCAGAAACCTAAGAGCAGAAACTATTACCGATCTTCATCCAGGGGAAATTGAGCCATAAAAAATATTTTCTGTTTACCCACCAGACTTGTTATTATTTGACAGATCTCGCATTTAATTTGGCTCATTTTTGAATTCAAAACGCGATACAGAAAACAAAGCTAATTATATTTATACATACAACAACAACTTCTAAAGGGATTTTGCAATAACGAAATTAATTTTATATAAAGATAGACAACTTCATTATGTCAACCAAAGATAAATGTCAACTTCAAATGACAATTGGAATTGACATATCGAATTTAATATGGCGGAACAGTATAATGCATCTACATTGAAAAGTAGGCAGTTATAAATTACATATTGAGCATACACGGCTTTCGCTTTCAACGGGTTTAAAAAGACAGTGACTTCAATACAAATCGTTATTCCTACAGAACTTTTGCCAGCCTGAAGTATTGTATCAATAATACATAAAAAATTACTATAGTTAATTAAAAAAAAATTGTTAATTTAATATCCCTTTAGAAAGTGTATTATTAAATATAATTAGCGTTGTATTCTCTGTGGTGGTGCATATTCCAAAATGAGCAAAATTAAATTCGATATACGCCAAGTAAAAACAAGTCGGGTAGATGAACAGCAAATGATATTTATGGCTAAATTTCCACTGGATAAAGATCGGTAAGTATGTTTCTGTTATAATACTATATTTTACATTCATTTACAGGCATTATAGTTCTTGCGGTTCAGATAAATAAAAATATAAAAACCATAGTGATGTACATTTATGTAATCGATACCTTTCATTCTTAATGTTAATAATATAAATTTATGATCTCGTCGTCATAAGTTTTTCTATTTTTATGACACGCAAACTTGTTTTACAAATGTAAACAATGAGTGGCGGTACGTGGAATGTGAAGATTTGGTGTATATTCCTATAAAAAAGCTGTATCAATTAAATAAATTCATTCTATCTATTACATTTTTGTATGGTAGTTAAAATGGTAAATTTTTCTGTCTGTAAATTCTCATTGTTGGAAATTCAGTGTGATTACGTAAAATCATTATTCTATTTTTTATTTTATTGTAAGCAGCAGTATTACCTGCTGAAACTGGTAAGCTACGGAACCCTAAAAATGTTACATATCGATATCGATAGATCCATTAAATTTAACGTTAAGCCTACATCCCTATTATTTTTTTAAGTTGGCAGCATTGTTTTATTAGGTTGGCAGCATATCTTAATTTATGTTGGCAGCAATACTATTTAACCTTATTATGGTGGTAGAACTTGTAGTTTAAGTACCATACAATTTGCAATTTTGTGCTCTAATATGAAGTTCTGCCTCTTAAAACGTAGTGATTATATTCTCTTTGTGTAACTGTGACACTAAGGGGAGAATCTATTTACCACCATGAATTTATTACCCAAAACCATGAATTTATAAACCTAAACGGATTGAGTACTGTCAAAATATTGCTAAAGAAAATTAAACTCTTCTTCACAGACACAACACTGAATTTTCTATGATTTAAACAACCTGAGAAACCATGATGAGTGAGTGCTATAGCCTGGAGCCCGTACCCATTTCGATGCAGTATGGTGACCATAAGGTAGAACTAATACGGACTGTACCTATTATTTTTAAGAGGTAATGTTTTCAGTAACGTACATCGAGTAAAGTGTAATAAATGTTGCTTTTGTTATTTTTTTATATTAAATGTTTTTATTTTTAACCCTAATATATTTTTTTCATTTGGTAGCCGTACAGCTAGCGTAAGAACATTAATAGTAAATAGAAACAAATTGACGTTTACAGCTTGGCATAAAAGAGTAAAAAAAAATTGAGGGCGCCTTTATCGCGCATATGACCACCCGATATACTACGACTCAAAGCGTTTAGATAATTGTTATTTTTAGACTTTTGCTGTACCTTTTAATTGTGTTACTGTAAAGCGAAGGGTGTTATTTAACGACACAGAAAGGTCAAGAAGACTACTGAATAATACACCAAATAATTAATCATAGGATATGTTAACCCATGAAGGTAAAATTACCTGGAGGGAGTCATACGACGTTGCCGCTCCGCCGGTCATCGTTCAACACATTGTCTTTTTCCTCTCTCAATTACACGGATCACCATTTTGAGTGAATGAGAAAGCTATTGTAAAGTTGGCAACGTTGCACTGTACGTGTGCTTCGTAGCCTGTTGTGCCCGATGTTTGGGCCATAACAAATGCGCCCCGTCCGTGTCAGCGGTTAAAATATGAATGAAAATTATTGTGTTAAGTAAATATACTTTAATACAGTGAAAATATGTCGTGTTGTGCTGTATTTCGTAAATCAAGGACAACCAAAGGAGGAGTAAAAAATCCTGAATTATCATTTCACACGTATGTATTTATTGCCTCTTATTATATTATAGGGAAGCTTCACAGCAAAATTAAGGATTTTACATGAAATATGTACCTTATTGACGTCATATAATTAATATACGGTGATAATTAACTGTGAGTTAAAGCTTTAATTTGTATTTTAAATATGCATTATTTTACGCTTCTCCAATAGTGATGTCCTACAGCGCCTATCGCTTACTGTCGATATTAATAAATTAATACTGAAACATTAACAATTCCTATTCACGTCATAATTACTAAACGAATTTGGATGAAATTTAGTAAGGATAGAATATCTAGATAAACACTGTCACGTCTATATTCCCCAATCGGGGGTGGGACATTCCCAAATCGGGGGTAGGACCTATTTATGATTATTTCATCTTTATAGCGTTTTCCCTGAAATAAAACACTTATTAAACTACTTACCTCACTGGAAGCTTTATATTGAGATGGCATATAGACCCTCGGTTGCGAAATGAAGTTTTGCATTTTGGGTAGTACTGCTTATACTGAAGATTAGAGGTTTGAACTCTATATGAGTTGGCATTGTGCCCTCCACCCTGTGAGGGTGCGTTGTATGCCATGCCCTTATGTAGATAAATCTGAACCCTGAAAAGCAAGTTGATATCCGTGTGATGGAACTATTGATTAACGTGATTTACAATCCGCGTCTGAGTGCTAAAACGTTTAAAAGGTACCCCCCTTTTCATTATCGCCGACACGCGGTTGCGGTTAGCAAGTAGAAAATCCAAAACCAAGCACAGCACTGCGAGACCTCAAGACACCGTGAGCTCATTATGCGTAGATCGGACCAAAAAAAATAATTAAAAAGTTTGAGGGTACCCCGGAACCTCAGTCAGAACCCACCTCAGTCCTTCCCGTGACCATGGGTGCTGCAAAGCATTCGAAACGTCGGAAACTTATAATAAAAAATAAACCGCGATAAAATCCGAAATATAGTTTTATTTCATGTGTAATATTCGCGTGCATCTAAGAACTCAGTATTAAAAAATCTTATTTAAGTACCTTATTGGTCTAGTAGCAAATCTGTACCTCCAGGTGATACAACTCGTGTTATTTTAATTATTACTTTTGATATATTTACACATTATGCAACAGAAAAAATCTGCTGTATTTCAATCTGATGTCTCTTAAAATGAAGAAGTTTTTTTTGTGCATATTAATATAACTAAGGATTTTTCAGAATTAACAAAGTGTAAGATGATATATCTTCAATTATCACAAATTGAACTGAACTGATTGCTCCAATGTTTTTTTCTGTATTAATGATTCAACTTTAATTAACCCCTTATACACAAACAGCAGGGGTAGATTAAAAATGGTGTGAATTGATATAATTCCACGTGTGTCAGAGTACACTAATGTTATTATATATTAATAAATGAACATATTTAGTATAGATTCTCAGATAACTTAAGATTTTCTGTTCGGTGAAATAAATATGTTTTTTAATCATCTATTGTCTTTTACGTTGATAAGGCCTGTCCTAGTAATCACTTCTCTATTAAAGTACACTAATGCAGATCCACAAACTCCCACATGAAATTGACACGCTACCTCAGCGAAATGCGCTGACCATACATCCTAGTTTCATGACTAACGTGCATTGAAAAAGCGCACGTGCAAACGTAGGATAAATGTGATGTAAAAATTGTTACCACCACTACGCCTATATTCCCCAAGCGGGAGTGGGTGTGGTGTACTGTGTACACTCACTTGTCGTTCAACAATGTAAGGTCTCATGTAGTAGAGTATGAGTCTATTGATATTATACCGAGCACAGTGCCAGACTCCGGACTAGATTTTGTTTATCGCTTAATTCGTATTTTCCGACATAGGATTCGAACCGATGACCTTGTGATCGTTATGCGCATTACCAATGAGGATTTACTATTGTATTAAATTGTACATACTAATATCGATGTTTACAGATTTATATTATGATACGTATGTGTGAACTTATATAAATTACTCGTAGTAATTCGAAATCATAATTAAGATGCGTCAATTACGATTTTGCATAAAGTAAATATTTGTTAATCATAAATTATCGATAAATTTTCTTATCAATAAATCCTGTACTAGTAATCACTTGCCTAATCACGCACACTAACGCAGATTCATAAACTCACACCGACATAAAATTGACACGCTACCGTGGCGATATGCGGTGTCTAGGTATATTCTTCGTCTATGTGTTAACCCCTATAATTAAAAAAAATAAGTCCCGCAGTGGGGCAGTTATGGATGGTTGTATGTACAAATACCATCACGTCATATCTTTTGCGAGGTAGGCAAATTAGAATATAACAGATTCGTACAGACCTTTATTGATTCCTCCACTACCATACTTAATTTCAGCACAGAAATGTATAGCAATAGGAAAAAAATAACTAACACGCTTACATAAGATGTCGTTTAAAAAAAAAACATGTAAAACGGAGTCAAAAAGTTCTCATCTAAATATTCTCCTCCAAAAGTCTATAAACTGTCTTGGCGTCTTGCAACATCAAAGTATCTAGGCTTCTGAATCTAATGTCTCATTGGTGCGATTATTGTCTCCAAGACTGATATCGAATTCATTATAGTATATGCACTTCTCATAGACTTCTCTCATATTCTTCTTTTTTCATTACCATGCTCACACGAACTTTTCCAATCAACATCTGTTATACTTTGGAAAGCTTTCTCGGCAGCCTCTTGCTGGAAGAAAATTATATTAATTTATAAATAAAAACATAATATTAATTAAGAAATAACTTACAACAATGTTTCTGATATTTCTTTCGGCTTATGTCGGGAGTGGAAATCTTTATTCACCTTCTTTAACAATTTTGCTGATAAATAGAAAACCTATTATTAATTCGTACATCCTTGATAGATTAAGTATCAAGAATACTGAGTTAAGCTATACACAATATGTCGAACCACAAAAAAATAACCTCTATTATTAATTTGTAAGCAAGACAACAAAAACCAATAGTATCGATAATACTGGGTATTAAAATAGCAGTATTCCAAAAGCAATATGAAGGTCTCATTGGCTTGGAGAAGTTAAGACAATTGATAAATACCTGTTATATCTACAGTTGTTTCGTAAACATTTCCGATTTGGGACAAAATTCATCCCGCTTCAAATTCGGCCGAGCATCACAAAAAAACTTTATACATCACTTTTGTATCACAACTTCTAAGAGGTTTATTCATTTTGAATAAATAGGCGAGCCACCAGTGGTCGATAAATCTTTGAATTGTAATAAAACACGAAAATTTGGGAATAAAGTTCGATAACACGGAAGCTAGCAATTGTCAATCCATGGATATATTACAACGGATTGAGTACTGCCAAAATATTGCCAAAGAAAATTAAACTCTTACAGACACAACATTGAATTTTCTATGATTTTAACAACTCGAGAAAACATGATAAGTGAGAGCAATAATCTTGAGCGCGGTTTCACGCTCGCACCCATTACGATGCAGTATGGTGACCATAAGGTTAAACTAATACGGACTATATCTATTTATGATATGGTTTAAATACGCTGTAAACCATTTATTACTAAGTTCAAAACGAACAATGTTCTCAATTCGTCTGTATATACAAGATGGATTAAGATGGGGCAGCTATTTCAACCGTTGTAGATACAGAAAAACGGCCCTAGAAGACTATCTTTAATTTTCGCGATATTTGGAGCTGAATTAACAGATTCTGAAAAAATTTACAGTCTGCAAGAAAATGGTCAATTTAATCAAAAACTTTGACTACTACTCATTTAAGATGTGGCATATGCGTAGAAAGAATTACGGCAATAAACAGTGCCGGAGGATTATCTATCTATCTATAACCTCACGCCAGATCCCTTGCGGGGTAGGCAGAGAGTACAGAGTTCCAACAGGTTCTTTCCTTACATACCTCTCTGGCTTCCTCGACTCTCATAGTTCGTCTCATACACGCTCGCCGGTTACGGAGACTCTTGACTTTTCCATCAGATAAGACTCGGTTTATTTGGTCATGGTAAGATAGTCTAGGTCTTCCCCGATACCTGCATCCTTCCACTTTCACATTGTATATCTGTTTTGTCATTCTTTCTTCTGGCATTCTTTCTATATGCCCAAACCAACGGAGCATGCCCTTTCTCATCTATACACCGATACTATCTTTCATACCTACTCGCTGTCTTACTACGCTGTTGCTAATGCGGTCGGTCAGCTTCACTCCGCACATCTTCCGCAGAGCTCGCATTTCTACCGCATTTATCCTACTTTCATTCTCCTTCTTACATACCCAGCTCTCGCTACCATATAACAGCGTTGGGACAAGAACTCCGTTATGTATGGCCAGCTGCGCCTTATGGCTTAAGTGCCGGCTCCTAAGTAGCTTTCCCATCGCACCATTCACTCTGTTCCCTGCACTCACTCTTATCTCTATGTCAGCGGTGTATTTCCCATCCTTACTGAAGGCGCATCCAAGATATACAAACTCATTCACTTGCTCCAGCACATCGTTACCAACCACAATCCTTACATTCGTTCTGGTTTCTTCCCTTTCAAAAACCATAATCTTGGTTTTCTTCACATTCAAGTGTAAGCCATTGATCATGCAGTCGTCTTTCATAACTGTGACTAGTGTTTGCAGATCAGTGGCTGTTGGCGCTATTTAAACCGCGTCATCTGCATAAAGTAGATGGTTTACCACTAAGTCACCATAAGTTACCCGAGGATTATACATGAATTATATGTCAACAAGTCCATAATCGTCCCAATGTTTGGTCACCCTACTTAGAAAGAGACGTAGGGCTCTAAGTGAGTATCCTTGTAATCACGTTTTTTTCGGAGAATGCTAAATCCATGTAATATATACATGTGTTAATCAAAGTATTGTTACCCTATTAATCGTTTTTAGTTCCAACTGTCACCGCGTTTTACTCTTTTTTGCCAAACTATACAAACCTTCATTATTACTTTATATATCATCATAAGAGGGGCAGAAACAATATAATGTTTTAGTAATGATATAACAGTAGGTCATTGAGGATGTGGCATATGCGTGGAAAGAAAGAATTACGGCGATTAACAGTGCCCGCGAATTATACGTTAGTTACATGTCAGCAAGTCCATAATCGTACCAATGTTTGGTCACCCTACTTAGAAAGAGATGTAGGACTCTAAGTGAGTATCCTTGTCGTCGTAGTTTTTTCGCAGAGTTATCAATCCATTTTTGGTAATATATCCATGCTATTTACCATATTGGTGTATACATTTTATGCCGTTTACGCGCGCTCGATGCTCTACTTAGACAAATAATTCATCTAAGCATACCTTTCTGGCTTCATTCGTCCAATGGCCAGGCAGGTGTGTGAAGTAATGAATAAAAACAAGAACTGCAAATCTTTACGTCCATTTCCTTGTCTAGTATTGAATGAATCGGCTAAATGGAAATTATGGGATATTTTAGATGCCTATTTATTGTTCCACTTCCATATGGATCCTTAATTCCACTTTCCACCTAAAAAATAAATAAATTTCGATGATTTTAAATCCAATAAGATTAATTTAGTTGATTGTTGGTTCATGTGTTGAGTTATTATCCCAACACTATTTTTTAGTCTCAAAGCTGCTCCCAAAAAAGACGAAAACAATATAAACCCGATTTTACAAGAAAAGTCCTAAGCTTTATAAAAGCCAGTGAAGTATATATATGTATCTGTCTTAATATCGATATTAACCAAACTAAAATTGTTTATTTTTCTAACTTAATAATTGTCTCGCTGCTATTGTACGTGCATGAATGGTCTATGTGTGCTTAAAATGTTTCGCCATTTTCTTTTGCTTTAATACTTTGAGTGCTATATTATTTTCGTCGTGTATGCCTTGCTAAAACATTGTGACACTGAAAAAATAAAACCACGCACTTTAAAAGTAATGTTTTTATGCATAAAAAATTACACAAAGTCTAAGTCAAGCTTACTACATTCTTTAAGAAAATCCGGCAAATAAATTTCTTTAACTTAAATTGTTTTATTCTACAAACCTTTCGGCTGACCATGTCATATTTTACTAAAATGTATTTCACATATGTTTTGAAAGAGCTGCTCAAACACAATCAGATTTCCTGTTATTGTTATCTGAAATTTTGTATACTACACAATTTTAACAAACTGAATTGTGTTAAATATACCTTTAACACAATTCAGTTTGTATAGTCTTTTTGAACTAAAAAGCATGTTTCGTATATCATAAAAGATATTGCAGAATCACTTACAGAATTTAAAATAAATTTTTAATTACATAATCATATTTTTTTAAATTTGCTAACATTATTTTTACATAAAAGGTGATCTTCAAATAAAAACTGTGGGACATCAATTGAAATATTTATTTCTTTGCATTTTTTTTTATTTCTTCAAGGTAAGCTCTCGAATCCTATCCTATCTCCTAATTGTAAATAGTACGAACAGTTCCTTGCTGAAAAATGACAAGTGGACACACACACAATAATCCTGCGAAATATCACCAAAACATTAGCCTACACCTTTGAAATTAACTGAAATAAACAATTCTGGTTGTTTTCATATCAGTGAATAGCCTAATTACCGCATACTGCAAGCTTCACTTACCAAACACCACCAATACCAACGGGATAGCCACAAGATTTAATTGAAACCCAAAAATATTTTTGGTTTGGTACATTAACGAATAAACCCATTGAGTGAAATAACTAACATATTATTAGATAAATAACATACTAAAAGCTGTTGAAAAAATAGGTACTATGGGAATGCAGCATGCTGAATCTGTTGTCCTCAATATTTTTATGAGTTGCTTGAAAATGGAAAGTGATACTCTAACCGGCAACATTTGACCCTACAATATTTCTTTCAGCATCAAAATCTATTTCCTGAAATTAAATCACTTAAAATTATTATAGTAATAAACATTATTAAATTGTCATCTCATTTTAGAAACAATAGTTTTACTTTTTGACTTTATGTGGGATAAGCTGAGAGTAAATAGCTCTGTACCATCTGCCTACCCTGCAAGGATTTTTTATTAGATAATATAGGCAGATATGCTTAGCTGGATTAAAAACCAATTAATTCAGCGAGCTTATAATGGGTTATTTAACGACATGTGACATTTCTGAGGTTTTATATGGCAGCTTATCATTTGGTTGCATTATTATGACCATGATATTAATACTAACATCTATATATCATTGAATCTGCTTCAGAGGGTAAATATAACGTAGGTAATGAATTTTATTAGTCGCCGCAATCTTTGTTTTCACTTAACACTAATGAATCAATTGTAAACTGACTACAAGACTGCCTCGTTGGTCTAGTGACAAAATGCATCGCTTTGTTTTCACGAGGTCCTGGGTTTCAATCCTGGGAAAAAACCTGTATGTGTCCGGAGTCTGGAATTGCGCCCGGTATATGATAATATCTTGCCCCCCTATCACATGAGAACTAAAATAGTCGGCGAAAAATGGGAGTACTCAGTTCACCGCTGCCACCCTCGCTTGGGGCATATAGGGTGACGGTGTTTGTATTAATTTACAATAATAAGACTATTGACGCTGTGAAATAAGTGTAGCATTTGGTTATCGATAAAAAAAATCACATCACTAAGAACCTCAATTACCACCAATCCAAAATCAATGAAAATACAATAATATAAGCTACTAATTAGTTAAGATTTATCCTTAGTGTTTTACAATATCATTGAACTATTAAACCTTTAACATGAAAATAAATAAAAAAACACTCACCGATGAAACGATAATAACACATTTACATTTTTCTTTAGGTGATGTTTGTGATTTACAAGCCGATTTCACACTAACAGTAAATAACCTCTGTATAATCAATAAAGATGGGTTAATACCGATATTTTTCAGTATTAGTAATATGAATATATTCGCCAAGTAATATTATAATACTTAAACTAATATTTGAATATTACTGATATCTTTTATTATGAAGGTTATATTTATCTTTTAATTTGACATTGATATTGGTATTATTGGATTAACAAGTTGTTTAATATGTACTCCTTAGATCAAAGTGTTTGCTCCCTCATAGATAACTGGCAACATATGATATTTTAATTTTTTATTATATTTTTATTTGAGGTGTTTTTGGCTTCACTGGAATAAGCTTATGTTCTTGAATTGCATTTTTATTCGTAGCAATAATTAAATTTTTAGTTATCAAATGTCTATTTGAATTAGATACAATTCCTTTAAAGCTACATTTTGACACAAATAGTACATTTTGCAAGCTTATTTTGTTCGGAATCAACTATGAAATAATGCCAAACTTCGCTTACTCTATCGACGCTCGCTTCATATTTATAATAAAAGATTTTTTTACGTACATACCTATCTCACTAAAATATGACCACTTATATCTAACTTCAGTAAAATTTTACTTTTAACTGTTACACTATACACTATCGCTATTTTTGTATGAACTTTCACACAATTATTATAACTATTAAGTTATAATTAATAACAAATATGTGACACGCTACACTATAAGACTGCACTCAGAAATGAATAAAAATTAAAAGTTTAAGTTTTGTTCACCAAATCCACTCGAATCTGTTTACAAGTGTACTTTCGATACCTCGGGGTTCAAAGGGCGTAAAGGACATTTTGATGAAAATAAGTTTTTAACATTATCATTATTGTGATAAGGTTAAAAACTCATTTCCGCTAAAATTTCCTTTACGCCGTTTGAATACTTTTAAGGTATCAATACTTTTAAGTCCGTTGTCAACCTTATATTTTTATTTATAGATTATGTATTGATAGTTTTCAGAACCAAAATAATAACGTTGCAGCAAAATATTTCTCAATATTTTATAACATTTATGTAGATAGTATTATGACCCTATGTATATGTAAAACAATTAAACAACAAAGTGTTGCTTCCGTTTATCGTATAGTGATATAGACATAGTTAACTTGTAACACAATCGTATTGGAGAAATCATGAAATGAAATTAATATGACAATATGGTAAATAATTTTATTAATATAAATGAATTTAAATTAACTAAAACTAAAAAAAGTTAAAGGCGGCATCGTTGTATTTAAAAATACTGCTCCCGCGGTCACCTTGTCATAATAAATAAATCACAATTTAATCCCCACCCCTTTCTATATGTAACCAACGCTGAAATGAATCAAACGGCTAACAGTACATTTTTTTAAAAGCACTTACAGCGCTTCACTACCGCGCGTTGAATAAGCGTTCTTACGAACGAGGGGTAAAGATATTGTATTCTTTCTCGCTCGCTCGCATCCGTTATGATATTGAATACCCGAAGATTCGACGAAAATTTACGAAAGCCAGTATTCGGGTGCCGATAGTGATACGTATGCTAATATGAATATGAATCGACTGTAGTTAGGAGGTCGTTGTATGAATAAAGAGAATATCAGAATATTAGTATATTAGAATCCGTCGGATTACTAATACATGAATGCACCTGATATTACTAATATCTTAGCGAATATTAATATATCGGTTCCACCGCTAATAATCAAAATACACCACCGTGGACATGATATACACTATATTTTTATTTTTGTACACATTATCCTAAAATAAAATAGCGTAAAATTTTTGATAACAATTCAATGTAGTCAGATTAAATTGACACCTAGTAAATATATTTTAACATATATTTTTGTTTGTATGATTGACACCATAGATAATTGACACCGTAAAGCTATCACAAAAGAAATTAATATGTAAAGAAGGTTATTTTATCGACATACATTTTAATATAGAAGGATTTCATAGCACACCAAATGTTGACCAACATTTAACACTCGTGAAATTTCAAGAAACAATAAGAAGAAACAATATATTTTTTCTCTCTTGCTTATTGACTGACATGACTGAATCTTGTAGCGCTTACTCTATTCTTTTGTAATATAGTCTAAGTTTGCATCCTACGTCTGTGGTCATAGTACTTTGGACGTTGTCGGTTTGTTTTTTGAAAGATTAGCGGGTAGAAACTGATAAAAAAATTAATAATTGTATTGTTTTAGTTGTTGCTGAACTGTAACTGTGCCTCTTTACTGAGACGTAAGTGATCCATTCTTTTTACTTAGTAAAATGCTATTAAAACATAAGAGCACACAACTTAGATAAGATTTCTAATAGAAAACCATTGGATACATAACGTTTATAATATTAACATTTTCATAGCAGGCAGGTCGTTGTAACTGTAACGAGAGAAACGACATATACAACACAACCTTATCATTTCGGATATAAGTTTAATAAATATAAAATCTATATACCTGTTGGAACTTTGCCTATCCCGCAAGGGACCTGACGTGATATATAACATGTATGTAATATATAGATATAATTAATATTTTTTTCGTTATCAGAATCAAAATGGCTGATAAGAAAAAGAAACAAACACGTGAGATACAAGAACTCGCTAATGAGTTAACACAATTTCAAATTTCGGGGCCATCGAATCCAACAAAACCAGGTAATGATAAACCCCTAAAAGATATATCACCGAATAATACTACAATAGACCCCGAAATTAGGCCAAATTTATCACTATGGCCAAGATTACAAATGAGAGTTCCAGCTATTTTTGTACACGAACGAGATAAATTCCGTCCACATGCCAAGAAACTTGTCGCTATGGGAACCAAATTCGCTTGCTATTACAATACCAAATACTCAAAAGTAACTTGTAAATCTTTCAACGACCACAAAACTGTTGTTCAGTGTTTGGAAAAGAATCAAATACCGTACCATACATTTGGTCATCCATCTAAAAGGAAAATGAAAGTGGTAATTAGAGGGCTCCCGAACGATATAGACTTGAACAAAATCAAAGAAGAATTGAAATTTGTTTCTGTACCTGTTATAAGAGTGCATAAAATGAGCACTAAAATTGTTATGAAAGATAACTCTATGCTCGTTCTTGCTGTAGTGCCGTTTGACGATAACGGAAAAAGGATGTTGAAAGTTAGTCAGATATTGGGTCATAAGGTGACGTTGGAGCCACCAATCCCGAAAGTAAGACAGTGTTATCGTTGTCAAAGATGGGGTCATTCACAGCGCTATTGCCATGGGCTGGTAAAATGCTTAAAGTGTAGTGGTGATCATTTATATAAAAAGTGCGACAGAAACCCCGAAAAAGACCCGCCTAAATGTGCGAATTGTGGCGGGGAACATACCGCTAATTACAGAAAATGTCCACGTTACCCAAAGCCACCTGAGGTTTCAACAAAACAAAGAAAGCTTTTAAAAGGTTTAAAACCTATAGTTGCTGTAGATTAGGCTTAGCTATTGTCGATTTTGCGAGATTATTGTGACATGTCTAAAGCGTCAATACAACGATCGTTTTTAAAAGCAAATTCACAGTAGATGGTCCTCATACAATTACATTTCATCATTATTAAAAAAGATCACAGATAACCTAAATACCTTAGAATAAAAATAATCCAGAAGTCGCGTCTAGTCGTAATTGCACGCCACAAGGTGAAGCCAAAACTTCAACAAACGTCCCGCACTCACCGCACTTCCCGCCCTTGTAATGTTAGCAGCCCGGAAAGATTACCATATTTTGGGATAAATGTTGATGACATTAGAGTAGATGATAATAAAATGATCAATGGCTTACACTTGAATGTGAAGAAAACCAAGATTATGGTTTTTGAAAGGGAAGAAACCAGAACGAATGTAAGGATTGTGGTTGGTAACGATGTGCTGGAGCAAGTGAATGAGTTTGTATATCTTGGATGCGCCTTCAGTAAGGATGGGAAATACACCGCTGACATAGAGAGAAGAGTGAGTGCAGGGAACAGAGTGAATGGTGCGATGGGAAAGCTACTCGGGAGCCGGCACTTAAGCCATAAGGCGCAGCTGGCCATACATAACGGAGTTCTTGTCCCAACGCTGTTATATGGTAGCGAGAGCTGGGTATGTAAGAAGGAGAATGAAAGTAGGATAAATGCGGTAGAAATGCGAGCTCTGCGGAAGATGTGCGGAGTGAAGCTGACCGACCGCATTAGCAACAGCATAGTAAGACAGCGAGTAGGTATGAAAGATAGTATCGGTGTAAAGATGAGAAAGGGCATGCTCCGTTGGTTCGGGCATATAGAAAGAATGCCAGAGGAAAGAATGACAAAACAGATATACAATGTGAAAGTGGAAGGATGCAGGTACCGGGGAAGACCTAGACTATCTTACCACGACCAAATAAACCGAGTCTTATCTGATGGAAAAGTCAAGAGTCTCCGTAACCGGCGAGCGTGTATGAGACGAACTATGAGAGTCGAGGAAGCCAGAGAGGTATGTAAGGAAAGAACCTGTTGGAACTCTGTACTCTCTGCCTACCCCGCAAGGGATCTGGCGTGAGGTTATAGATAGATAGATAGATAGATAGATAGATAGATAATAAAATCGTTGTTACGGTAACGTGTATTAAGGTTTGTAGTAAATTAATGTAGGGAAAATATATTCACATCATCTTAACTAAATATTAAAATCATCATATAGTTGTTAACTATATTAATACCATTTAATACTAGAACTAATAAAGTCCTCAGCAAATAAAAGTAGAGTAAATAAAATTTTTATACTTACAACACTAACAAAATGGACGCGTCTTTTACTATGACAAAAACAAACGGAAGAATCAATTCGTTATTTAAATAATACGGCGGCTGAATGCGCTAGTTAGGTATGAAATATGATCTCATCATGTCTCTTTTTTAATCTCAACAGCATTTTAATTAATTCAATTTAATTTGACACGCGCAGAACACGTTATTCTGGACGACTGTCACAGACAACTTGCGAAAACGTGATACTACTTGCTTTGCAGGTAGTCATTGTTGTTTATTAGTCTAATTTTTTATATCTACCTCGTACTTATTTCTGGATGGATGGATGTATGTATCGAAAACGACAATTACTTTATTTAGAACCTCGTAAAGTTAATTTGTTTGTTAAAAAAAAGCATGCACGTTTTGTCATTTTTAATGTTGGTTTTAAGTTTTACTTGTTATATTTAAGTTACCCACGGGGTTGTAGGAGTTTGTTTAATTGATTTCCGAGTTAAGTTTCTAAGCTATGTTTAGTGTGTCAAAATGGAAGTAGCTGTTACTTATCAGGGCCTAGTTATAGATTAAAACTTGTCTTCGAAACAAAGCGACGTCCGTGGATCACCTGTCCTTCCTTTCCAAAGTGCATTATTATGCAAAATTCATTTAGGCTTTATCGTGAGGAAATACCCACTTTGAATAAAACCTAATCAGTTTTTAAATAACATGTCCGCTAACGTGTGCTAACACGCCTTCGACCAGTAAAGTTTGAACCACTTTGAACCTTCTTTCCTTTAAAACGACGCCCGTGCCCAAGAACTTGCCTTATAAGAACAAGTTTTACACGGAACAACCTAAACTAAGCATAGTAATGGAACTACACTAATTGTTGTGAGAAATAAAAAAGAAAATTAAAAAAAAAATGTTTTTAAACTTAAGCAAAAATTTAGATTAGTAATTCGATCTTGGTAGTTTCCTAAAAATGTATAAGTAGTTTATAATAATGTAACATCTCTCAAGGCGGCACCACGAGGTATTGTAATTCCAACTTTTAATGAAGTTGTTAGTATTATTCTTAAGATAAACTTACGATCTTTCCTAGAAATTATTGAAACGGAGGAATTTAATTGTGTTCTTACGTACATATGTTTAATTACGACCAACGGGTACAAGCCCGGGGGCTAGGAAACGCATACAAATGGATGAATGTCGACATTGTGTACCTATGCTTCTACTAAATTTTCCTAAGTCCTATTCCAAATGTCAGTGAACACTTTTTAACCAACCAACATCCGCTCGTTTTCATTAAAAGTAGCCATGTCTTATTATTTTTATATGCATTTATTTTTTAAAAAGACGATATTATAGTCTGTAATTAGAGACAGAATTGTAAAAGATTTTTTTTAATCTCTAGTTACCATGTTTTTTTAAATTTTTTAGTCAGTACCGCTAAGTTTTAAAAGAGTCACAATAAAAATAAGTGTTAGTACAAAATATGTTTTATTTTATTTACCTTACGAACTAATATTGCGTTTTTTTTCAGATATGTTACTATAGATAAGCTTAAATTTAGTTCTTTATTATATTTACAATCTTAATATTCGATAATACTCCTTAGTTCTGATCACTGAAAGTGACTCGTCACATAGTTTTGATGCTTTGTTGTATATTAGTTTTTAAGCTGGCATTGGTATTCGCTTCGTCAGTGATAGGCGTGACCAAGACCTGTGAATAAAACACAAACTAACTTTAAAACTACTTTTATAATATTGAAAGACCAATAAATACCCTTAGTTGCTGCCGGGTGCTACATAGTCATCGTAAAAAATCCTTAAAAATTATAAATCACCCTGTTATGGCGATAGGCTCACTCCTTATTACATAGGCTATTTGCTGAATAAAGGCCTTCTCCCACATATTACGAGAGAATAGGTCATCATAATCCACCACGCGTACTTAGTTCGGCTTAACGACTACCTAACCCTATAGTTACTGGACTCCTTTTCGAAGTAATAATCATAATACTTTCTAGTCATAACAATAATAAATGAACATTTCAATGACTACGATCTTCACCCACAAATCTATAATTTCTCACCTCGAGTTTGAGATTGGGGACTGATCTTCTGGTGCCGTCGAGTTCTTCCAGCACCCTGTCCAGAGTATCGACAAGCCGGTCGGCGTCCTGCGAGGAGAACACCATTGGCGGCTTGAACTTTAATACGTTGCTGTCGGGCCCATCGCGGCTTATCAGTATCTTTTCTTCCCTCATTCTGAAAACCCAAGAACAGATGAAATTAAAAATTTGTATACGTTTTAGGCGTACGCAACTCAACTTAACTAACATTAATTTCATTAAATGTAGTCTATTTTAAGCACTGGCATCAACCGTGACTATTGAGCTTTAAAAGAAGAATAAGTAAGTATAATCGATTAATTTCTCAACTTAATCTATACTAATATTACGAAGAGGTAAAGTTTGTGAGTTAGAATGTTCGGGGTAATCTCCAGTACTACTCATCCGATTTTAATGATTCTTTCACCATTGGAAAGCTATCTTATTAAGTAAGTGGCGCTGTTGTCGACCGGGTACGAAGTTGCGGGAAACTACTGGTACTATATATACTGCGGGAGATTCCAGTACATTTATTTCGGGGACCCAATCATTTATTCGCTGTAAGAAGCTGCCTGCCTTATTGGACAAAGCGATCATGAGGTCCTGGGTTCGAATGACAAGAATTCGGACAAAACAAAGTGTAATTTTGCGATAGAAAAGTTCCTAGTATCAGTCCGGAGTCTGGTAAAATGACAATAGGCACGCCCCCTATTACGTTAAGACCTATAATCGTCAGCGAAAAATGGGTGTCCACAGTACCCCTTTGCCACCCCCGATTGGAGAATATAGGCGTAACACTTTATAAAAAAACTTACCGATTAACAACATGCTTCGCCTCCGCCGTCGCTGGGGTTCTCGCTTGCCTATCGGTGACCAACTCTACCCCTACAAAGAGTCCCCTGCCTCTCACGTCTCCGACGAGCCTGTGTTTGTGCTTCAACTGTTCGCAGCGACTTAGCAAGTGGTTGCCAACACGCTTAGCGCGCTCCATAAGACTTTCCTCTTCGATCACGTCGAGGACTGCATTAGCAATTGCGCAGGAGACTGGGTTTCCGCCGTACTGAAAGGATTAAAAGAAATATTAGGCTTTTGTAAATCATTGAAAACTCTTTGTTGAGAATATGGCTTTCTAAAGAGTCCGTAAAATAGAGTTAAATTTAATTTTGTAATAGGTTTTTAACTGTTTGTGGGATGGGGCTGTGAGGTTGCACCTCATTGCATCAGCAATCGATGTTAATATGGATATTTGTATTAAACAATGATTTCGCTACAGCATGCGTCAATATACCAATGAGTCAATTCGGCAAGAAATTACAAAAACAATCACTAACGTCAGAGGGCTTAGCACGAAAAGATTGTCGTTAGCGTAACACTAGCGAGTTGATATGTTATCCTTTTCACACCACAAATTTACTAAATAAAGATGAACGTGACAGTAGCTTTCTCGAAAACATCGCGGTTATGTCAATCTGTTCGTGAAAACCTTTAGAACAGGCACTAAAAGCCGACGACGACATATACAAGCTGTAAAATAATAAACGCAAGACCTGAAAGTAGTTAGTTCTAAATCGGTAACTGAATTGATTCCAACAATTTTTAATGTATTTTACATTTTTTTTTTAAATTAGCAAAAAATGCTTTTACTCCTTCAGTGCGCTATAAAAAAATTAAATTTATTCGTTATTCATAGCAAGAAGATGATTCCAAAGGCATTTCTTAAACGTATTTCTCAAAACGCACGCAAACACGTACAAGTTTCATTGTTAATTGGGGTATAAAAGTACTTTAAAAAAGGGTAAAAACCTTTAAATTTGAAAATTTGGTTTTCGTTTTGACTTGATGAAGCAATTCTCTAATCGGGGTGTCTGAGGTCTTGCGTTTATTATGTTACACCTTGTATGTGTATTGATAGTGTAAATATGTATATTTCTCGATAAATTAACGGCTTGATAAAATAATTAGCACTCCATCACCAACTTGGTAAGTCACGCGTCAACAACATGCTGGCTCGCAGTCGATGATCAAATAGTTTTGCTAATGACCTACATCATACTATCAGAAAAAGATATTAAAGAGTACTTGTAGCTTGCTTTTTTGAGTAATGACCCAATTATTACAACTATAATTAGGCAACCAGTTAGTCCTAGAAGGCAAGTCCAAGAAGCTGAATGTAGGCTACGACATTTATATACCATATACCAGTCTTGACAAACCGAGCTACACAGCTCTGTTTTCATAGCAATCTCCATGAACCCGACGAGATGTCATAGCTTCATAGTTATAACACTTACGAAATGCCAACTGATCTAACTATGAAGATATTTAGACCTCAACTGAATGAAGGTTGTGAACCGGTTCAATCAATCTTTTCAAGTAGTTACATGGATACCTTTGATTGTAGTTTCAATTTTTGAGATTAAACCAAAAATTTTTTTTTTTTTTTTTTCAAATTTCTGTTTTTGAAATTATGAAGTCATAAAAACTAACTTACCGTATTAAAGTACTCGACTCCAGTGTCAGCAAAGCTCTTCGCGATCTCCGGCGTAGTGATCACAGCGGCTACTGGGTGTCCATTACCCATAGGCTTGCCCATCGTGACGATGTCAGGCACGACATCCTGGGTCTCGAACGCCCACATATGGGTGCCCACTCGTCCAAAACCAACTTGTACTTCATCGGCTATGCAAACCCCATCAGCTTCACGGACGTGTCTGCAAGAGACAAGAATGACATCAAGGTTACAGTCAGAAATCATTAATGAAAACGCCGCCTGTATACAAGATGTATCATAATAGTCTCCCCTCCTATCAAACGCTACCGCCGTCCGCGGCATGTTCTCACCGACCCTCCCGATGCTCTTACATCCCTTTTTTCGGATACAGATACCGCACACAGGATCTGACACCGACCTCGCCGGCGAGGTCGAGGAATCCCTTGCCCACCAGCCGGTGCAGAGCACCACGGCGAGACAACTATTATACGCCCTCCCTTGAGGCGCCCTTGAGCTAGTTGCCCCCTTGCCCTTCTGGCTCGAGTGCAGTGGTTGCACGCTCGCCCTCTTGTCCGGTGAAGCTGTAAAGGCCCTGCGGCCAACATCGTAGATCATTTACACACACACACACGGTGTATCATAAATAACGCAAGACCTCAGAAACCCCGATTAGATAATTGCTTTACAAATCCATACGAAAACCAAAACACCCAAATTAAAAATTTTTTTTACGCACTTTTTTACCCTGATTAGCAATAAAACTAGTACGTGAATGTATGCGAATTGAGAAATACGTTTTAGAAAATCATTTGAAATCTCCGTATTACTTTGAATTAAGAATAGATTGACTTTCTTACAGCGCACTAAGGGGGTAACAGCATTTTCTGCAAATTAAAAAAAAACGTAATATACATTAAAAATAGTTGGAATTCAGTTATCGATTTAGAACCAACTACTTTCAGGTCTTGCGTTTAGTATGTTACACCTTGTAAAGATGATTCTTGTCTTTTTTCACAATTTCCATTTCTGTTTTTGTGTAAGCTTTTATCTACTATTATTACTGCAACTAAAGGGGAAGCCTTTTTCGGGTCTGGGATGCATAGGCTAAGATAAAAGTTAGCAAAGGTCGGTTAGGTATTTTACGGGCTGCGACGATTTAGATACCCTAGGTCAGACATATAAACCCCTTAGGTACCCCCTTGTAATGTGACATGAATAGTTCCAATAGTATCTTGAATCTCATGGTGATAATCCTACGTTACACACGTAACAAACAAGGGAACTTATTCACAAGTCGTTAAACATAGGTATCCACTTCTTCATCAAAATAAAACTATTAACAAATTCCACAGCCACTAGCATATTATTATTATAACAAGGATCGTCAAATTTTAATGTTATCAGTAACTAATTGGGCAGCTAAATACTATCTGGAAATTCAGACCTACATTATTTAGATACATGTAAATAGAGCACAAGGTTTATTGACAAAGTGATTATTATTAGACTAATTTTAAGCTAACTGTATAAGAGTATTAAATGTATTACTTAAGACATAACCACTGGCTTGGGGCGTGCATATTATCAGTAGCGAATTCCATCCATTCCATTTCCAATTGATACACAGAATTTATCTGTTTGCACTTTATAGCATATTTTGATCACGCTCTTAAAATATTAACTGTTAATATCAAAAAGATCGAGCTTTCCGAGTAAGAAAAGTATTCACAATCTATTTGAAAAGGGGCGTTAGCCAAGCACCGCATTTTGAATTTCAATTGAGGAAATAACGAACACTAAGTGCACGCTAGTTACTAGTCGCTACAAAACTAAAATCAGTAATTAATAAGATAGATAATAAAAATCGTTCTTTTTCTTGTCGATTGTTTTAGTACTTCTTAGAAATAAAATAGAAAAATACGTAACCACAAACACTTTAATCTGAAAACACCACGAATTATCAATATCAGGAACATTATAGTCATTTAATGTAAATGCGTGACTATATGTAGTATTGATATTATATAAAAGAAGAGAAGATATATATTCATGAATGTAAATGTCCATCTATCTACGGGGGAAGCTTGGCGGTATCTGTCAAGATAGGCTCACATTAACATCACGGAAACGAATATTTTAACATTTCCGGTGAAGCTGTAAAGGCCCCGCGGCCAACAGCGTAGATCACTCAAACAATAACAAAAAAAAATATTTAAGCAACAAAATAGTCATAACAAAGTATAAAACTTACTGGTACACACGCTTAAGATAGCCATCCGGTGGAATAATTTGACCTCCGCAGCTCTGAAGACTTTCAGAAATGAACGCGCAAACACCGCTATTCTTGCTCTTAACTTTTTCGCAGATCTTGCCAACTTCATCCGCGTACAGTTTCCCTAACTCCTCTTCAGATTGGGAGTCGTTCGGGTAAGTGTATTTTCCTCTGTACACGTCGGGAACGGGGGCCTGGAGAAACAAAATTACTAGCTATTAGGGAGACGAGATTTAAATCCATGATTCATATTTCAAGGTAATAGGTTGCCATCAATTTAGCGAATCCCCTTTGCTCTGACCAGATAATTTTATCGAATTGAAATTGTACATAATTATAAAGAATCTTGAATTTTCTTAGAACAACAAAGTATCGGATATACATTTAAGATACAGTTACATAATATTATCAGTTCTAAAAATAAATAGATATGACGTAGTTAAAAATAGATAATATGTGCAGACTTGGACGAGGTTAAAGACGGGTCTCCATTACGCGCGGCGTAGTACTTAACCAGCAAAAACCAATTCGTTTTGTATTCAAAGTGCCTTGCATGGCAAACATACCAAGTTCCCATGAAGCAATATTCGAGGGCTCACCGCGCGTAATACAGACGCACCTTAAATCGTAACATCGTTATCGTGGGTAACTTACCACATGGACCCACTCTGGCTTCTCTGGCCCTCCGGGTAGGTTAAATTTGTATGGAGAGACATCGATCATAGACGTAAGGTGCCCATGATAAGCACTGGAACAAACAGGCGCTAGTAGCACCCTTATAACACTTCGAGAGGCTCGAAGTAAGGAAGGCAACTCCAGGCATACATCTTTCATACGCTCGTTGACATCATGAAAATTGTGATGATAAATAATACACGGCAAAATGCTATGGCAAAAACAAAGACAGCTAGTTGTGTGAAACATTCTATGGTCTCCCAATATCGGATGCTGCAAGGCCGAGGTGTTCCATTTTAGTATAATAGGTATATCTAACTTAACTTTTCTCTTATTAAAGCCACATAACTTATAAAGGGGGGCAAATGTTATAAGCACGTTTTGGCCATCATGTATGTTACACGTTTCCTATACATTTTGTTATGCGATTTTAGGCGTAATCCGGTGGGGTTCTTTATATATGACTATTGATATTCCGATATGATTAATCTGCGTGTCATTCAGAGAGGGATACAGTCACTTATTAAATAGAAAAGTACTTAGCTTCTCTGCTTAATTTTTCTTTGTTGTAACTTTTCTTTATTGTACTTTTCTGCATGATACGCAGATAAATCGTATAGGGAATTTCAAAAGAATACATAGTTTTATTTTATCCTAGCCATTTGAGACTTAGAATACAGAAAATGACGATGAATTTAAAAGGTTTATATATAGAATGATAACTCAATACCGATAGCGTAAACGCTTCGTTGGCAATATTTCGACATCGGCGTTATCGTAAAACGATTATTCTTTTTTTTCCAGCAAAGTTATAGGTTCATAAACTTTGTTATCTTATACATATGTCTAGCTATGTGCGCTTACTTACAATGTTAAACCAATATAAACTGATCCTTTAGTCAGAAATGAGACTATAAAAGTCAAAGAATACACACACTTTACACGCGTGATGTCAACAACGTCGATTCTCACATTCTTTCAATTATACTGAACCTTGTTAAGGGGAAACAACCAAAAATCATAATTAATTAATACTTAGACTAAGCAACGTATTCATTTAAAAGGTGGTAAATACTCACTGGTCCAAAGTAACGACGTCCTTCTTCTTTGTGTGTATTCTGGCTAATCTCAAGGCGAGGTCATTGGCCTCTGAGCCGGAATTCACGAAGAAACAGACAGACAAAGGGTCTGGTAGGGTCTTCACAAGTCTTTCCGCAAGGATCACCAGTTCGTCGTGAAGGTACCGGTTATTTGTCGATATTAGGGACATTTGGTTCCTGCCAGCTTCAACAACGTGGGGATGGCAGTGTCCAACTGAAAGAAAGGGTGAAAATCAGAGTATGTCACTCAAATAAACTACTTTTTACTAATCCGAACGCAAATTCCAAACTATACAAGGTGTATCGTAAATAACGCAAGACCTCAGACACCTCGATTAGATAATTGCTTCACAAATTCCAAACGAAAACCAATTTTCGAAATTTAAAATTTTAACCCCTTTTTACGAACTTTTATACCCCAATTAACAATGAAACTTGTATGTGTATGTGTGCCAATTGAAAAATACGTTTTAAAAATCTCCGTATTGCTTTGAAACAAGAATAAATTTAGTTTATTATAACACACTAAGGGAGTAACAGCATTTTTGCAAAATAAAATAATTAATATACATTAAAAATAGTTGGAATCAATTCAGTTATCGATTTAGAACAAACTAATTTCAGGTCTCGCGTTTATTATGCTACACCTTGTGTAGCTAGTCGCCTATAATTAATCGAACCTGATAATTGCAATTATGATAAGAAAAAAAATACCGTATACCTTTATAATCAGAATATTTATTAAACAAAAAGTACGACCAATTGATTCATAGGTTAATTTTTATAGCACTTTAATATGTAAAAAATATGTTGTTTCAAGTGCCTATTGCAACAACAGTTTTAAGCCACTTCTCATAATAACAAAGCTAAATTGCCATCAAAAAATATTATTTTAGACCACTACATTTTCTTACTATGTTATTCAAGTAGCACCATATGCAACATTAGTAAATTAATATTTCTAAATTCATTAGTAAGTTAACTCAATCTTAAATCTTTGTCCCAGAAATATTTGTATACCCAGTGTTTGCGCATGACATGTCATGTTTGTAAACGCACCCACCACGCAGGAATAATACCTAGTGTGGGGCTACGTTTAAAAAAAAATACGTAAGCGATATTAAAATCTGAGATTATTCAGCGACTTATATCTCCGACCGTATCTGTGCACATAGGTGTATACGTACCATGAGCAACATTATTGATGCAGTCCAAATATCTCTCGCCAGCCTCATCGTACATGAACTGAGCGATTCCTCTGACGATTTTCAATGGAGATGAACGGAAAAATAATTGGCATGCAGCTCTGAAATGTAAACATAATGATAAAGACCTACCTACACCATTCTACATATCGCTGGCAGGAATAATTCACACACAAAAATTTGATTATTCGAAACTCTAACAGAAACGAAAATCTCAATTTCTTTTGTTCTTTCCATTTTAATAGTATCACTTTTCTATTCGGCCAACGATTTATTCAATAACAATCTCAAACGCTGTAATATAATAATATTAATCCCAAATGTATTTAAGTATCCGAAATCTATAAGATGGTCTTGACCATGTAAGTCAAACACCGCATTGGGCCAGCGTGGCGGACTATGGCCTGAACAGTTTAAGAGAGAGAGGTCCGTGCCTAAAGACGGGACAGTTTGTTAACAGGGCTAATATTCTATCCATCTATCTATCTATATCATCACGCCAGGTCCCTTGCGGGGTAGGCAGAGAGTACAGAGTTCCAACAGGTTCTTTCCTTACATACCTCTCTGGCTTCCTCCACTTTCATAATTTGTCTCATACACGCTCGCCGGTTACGGAGACTCTTGACTTGTCCTTCAGATAAGACTCGTTCTATTTGGTCATGGTACGATAGTCTAGGTAGTAGTCTTGTCGGGACCTACATCCTTTCGTATTGTATTCTTTTTTGTCATTATTTCTTTAGACATGGCTAATATTATTAAGTAAAACACCGTCACGACTTTTTCTTCAATCGGAGGGGGGTGGGAGGGGCAAAAGTGTACACTGTACCTACACCCACATTTCGTTGCCGATGTTATTGTTATAGGGGCGAGCTTGATGTGCGATACCTGGATACATTTCAACAGGACTGCTATAGTTGTCGTTAGAAACTTCAACACTTTTTCCAACCTAATCGTCAACATCTATGCTACATAAGACGAACGAGACAGTTCCTCTAGTGGTACATGGGTACAATTTATTAACAACTAGCGATCCGCCCTGCCTAAATCACTCCGTCCATCGGTGAAAACCGTATGAATATCCGTTCGGTAACTTTTGAGGTTATCGCGTTCAAACAGACAGACGCGGCAGGGGGACTTTGTTTTATAATATGTAATGAAATGGTGTCAATTGGTTAAGTAATCAATAGCGCTAAAGACTACACATCTACACTGTCGACTGTAGTCGATACTACTTTAAGCTACTAAACTATCAATTTAAATATTAGAAGACATTCGCAGATAGAATAGCTAAGAATACACCAGCTCTTAAGGGGATAAAAGTTTCAAATATTATTTTTAGTCATCATTCTTACCCAACATGTTTTTCACGGAGCCTGATCGTCTCAGATTTGGGCATGGATTGTAGGAAAGCCATTTTTATAGATTAGTTATTATTTTATACCTGAAAAAGGATAAATTTTTATAGACATATTATGATGATGATCAATGCGCTAATTTCATTTTCATTACTTTATATTCCAAAGGATAAAATTATGTCACAGATAACAATAAATTCCTACCTACGGAAGAAAGACTATATCATTATTGTAGGATGTGTTATCACTTTCCTTAAGCGGAATATCGTTATGTAATCAACTTATTGTTATTTATTTTCTCAATTAATTAATTTTTTGGTAATCATCTTTTCCGGATACTTGGAATATTGAAATTCCTAAGTTCATGAATAGGTAATACTATAAAACTGTACTACAGCAAAGAAATGAAATAGTAACTCATTGATAATGATATAAAAATATCCATCTCAAGAACTGGACTTTTCAAACTATTTACATAAAGTTCCTATTGCAATTTCGAGACTAGGTCAATCACCTGGCCTCGAAATTTGCCAAACAACAAAACTACCACGAAAATACAAAACAAATACTTACCGTAAAGCTATTGTAGGTAACTAGTTATTTTATTAGTGGGTGTGTTATTGTCACGTTCCTAGCGAAACGTGACGTGTCACGAGCGAAGTACGAGCAAAAGTGCTGCTGAGAACACTGCTTGCGTCGGTTTTATATGTGCAGGCGTCGCCGCGCACGCCCTCCGCGCAGCCAATGAAAATAAAACCGCTCCTATCTTTGTTAGTATGCTGATAAGCGCACACGATGACAAAAGTCGTCGGCCACGCGGTCGGCGGCGGCCTGTCATAGGATGGGTGCATGGCCGTTTAAGGCGAAGATCCTTATTCGTCTTGCTAACGAAATGGCCTGGCCTAGTTTGTTTTATTCATAACTTAAATGTTTTTGATAAGCGAGTATCGCGCCGGCTTGCCACTGAATCAAATCTTTTTCAAAGTTTCTTTTAATGTAGAAAATTCAATATCTGTATTGAACTGGCGAATTGTACTGGTCAGCTTGCTTAAGCCGGCTGCTGCTAATAGCTATTTGCCTGAACAATATACTGCATGCAAGTTTTTTCAAGTCACCTTAACCCTATTTTCCTCGTTCGTCATCAAGTATAATTAAAATAAATAAATAAAAATAGACTTTCAATTTCAGTGTCTACTTACCTAACAAAATTTTCTCGTAATTGATTATCTATTAATTAATTCTAATTAATCGTGTTTCTAAATAGACACATATATAAAAAGTAGACATATCTTTACTGCTCATATTATTACAATTTAAATTGTAAACAAAGCGAAATTAAGTATCACACCAATACCAAATTACCGGATATAGACCATCTTTATAAATAGCACTTGAATACATTATTAGACAATCAGTTTATTGTAAATTAAAGTACATTGTAAATTACAAGCTGGAGACTTTCATGAGCGAGGAGTTCTGGCCGAAGGGTGTCGTCTTCAGGAGATTTCGTGGAAGATTACAAAACGCCCCTGCTCAGCGCAACATGTCGCCGTCAACACATGTGTCTTAGTTTATAATTTTTATATATTATATGTATGTTATGCTGTAAGGTATATAAGTTGCACATAATTATTATTGTGAAACTTTAGTTGCCTGAAATAAATGATTTATTATTATTAGGTGGCACATGCAGTATAATAACCCACGTTATCATAATCCATAGATACCTACTTACACAGCTCGTAAATCGTTAGCTTTACTTTGAAATAATTTAGATATGGGAGAACCTTTTATTTGTGAAAGGATATATTTTGGACATTCTGATCTGAGGGCCTACACAAATTGACTTTCTGCACTCATTGCCACTAGATACCGTAAAAATGTACGGGAATGACATTTTACAACGAAAATTGTGGTCTATCTATCTATATAATCACGCCAGCTCCCTCGCGGGGTACGCAGAGAGTACAGAGTTTCAACACAGACCTCTCTGGCTTCCACCACTCTCATAGTTCGTCTCATACACGCTCGCCGGTTACGGAGACTCTTGACTTGCCCTTCAGATAAGACACGGTCTATTTGGTCATGGTAAGATAGTCTAGATCTTCCCCGGTACCTACATCCTTCCACTTTCGCATTGTGTATATGTTTTGTCATTCTTTCTTCTGACATTGTGATCATTCTCATAAGTACCTTTTATCCGTTTTCTATAAGCGTTAATGAAAGAAAGTCAACTTCTCTACGGGCCCTGTAGGATGTTATGTTCCGAAGGCCTAAAATTATTTCAATTACAACTTACAACTCAAGCAACAACTTATGATCAGAAGATAGAAGTTTTTCTACAAACGTAGTAGTAGTTTCACAGTAGAGTTTTTAAATTTCAAACTCCGGATATTTTTCGGTTCTCAAACAGCTCACGTAACAGATGCTGAATCAAGTCCTGCATCCTTTAGATAAAATTATTTACTAAATGCTCAGATTTAACAGAGGTGCCAGTGCGTAGGCAGTTTAGGCAGTGTATTCCTCTTATTTAAGGAAAATATTGTTATACCGACAGACGCTACGAAACCCGTATCTGGTGATAATCATACGTCTTCAGAGGGCAAACAGGTGGAAATGCTTCTTTGTTGCAGTGCATTATCTTGTTCACAAAACAAAGTCACTACATGAGTCACAATTTAAATCGATCAGTCTAAGTATTAATACACGCAAATGACAGGGTTAAGTTAGTTTTTATCCTTGGCAAAGGCATCACTAACGTCGCGTCATCTACAAGGTGTATCGTAAATATCGCAAGACCTCAGACACCCCGATTAGAGAATTGCTTCATAAATTCAAAACAAAATCAAATTTCCAAATATAAAGGTTTTTACCCATTTTTTAAGCACTTTTATACAACAATTAACAATGAAACTTGTACGTGTATGTGTGCGTTTTGAAATACGTTTTAGGAATGCATTTGAAATCTCCTTAATTGCTATGAATCAAGAATAAATTCAGTTTTTTATAGCGCACTGAAGAAGTGAAAGCATTTAGTGCAAATTAAAAAAAATGTAAATACATTAAATTATTGGAATCAATTCAGTTACCAATTTAGAACAAACTACTTACAGGTCTTGCGTTTACTATATTACACCTTGTATACTATATCGACCAAGTTTGGTCTAGTGGATCGAGCGTAGGCCGCTCAGATCATTGGATAGAATAGTCACGGGTTCGGATCCCTGCGCTATACAAATCTGTGGAACCCACAATTCGTTACTTTCTGGAAGTTTGACTCTGTAGTGCCTGTAGTTTACGTAGCTCCAATGTATGATTTATTCCTGTGCCGTGAATGCGTTTACACCGAAACAAATGATTGGGGGTCACACAAAGATTACTGGACCTAGTGGGCGGACAAGCCGAGGCCAAGCTGTTCCTCCTTGAGGCACCCTTGAGCTAATTGCCCCCTTGCCCTTCTGGCTCGAGCGTAGTGGTTGCACGCTCGCCCTCTTGTCCGGTGATACTGTAAAGGCCCCGCGCCAACAGCGTAGATCATTCACACACACACCAGTGGGCGGAGCTGCTTAAGCTTTTAACCTCTGCGCCAAATCGTCCGTCAATAATATACAAGTTAAATAATATATATTCTAATTTTATTCCGTGCATCCGAAATTCGTGTTTGTAAATGCAAGCACGACGTAGGAATAATTCCTAATTCTATCTATCTATCTATAACCTCACGCCAGATCCCTTGCGGGGTAGGCAGAGAGTACAGAGTTCCAACAGGTTCTTTCCTTACATACCTCTCTGGCTTCCTCGACTCTCATAGTTCGTCTCATACACGCTCGCCGGTTACGGAGACTCTTGACTGTTCCATCAGATAAGACTCGGTTTATTTGGTCGTGGTAAGATAGTCTAGGTCTTCCCCGGTACCTGCATCCTTCCACTTTCACATTGTATATCTGTTTTGTCATTCTTTCCTCTGGCATTCTTTCTATATGCCCGAACCAACGAAGCATGCCCTTTCTCATCTTTACACCGATACTATCTTTCATACCTACTCGCTGTCTTACTATGCTGTTGCTAAAACGGTCAGTCAGCTTCACTCCGCACATCTTCCGCAGAGCTCGCATTTCTACCGCATTTATCCTACTTTCATTCTCCTTCTGTCACCCAACGCTGTTATATGGTAGCGAGAGCTGGGTATGTACAGCTCTCGCTACCATATAACAGCGTTGGGACAAGAACTCCGTTATGTATGGCCAGCTGCGCCTTATGGCTTAAGTGCCGGCTCCCGAGTAGCTTTCCCAGCGCACCATTCACTCTGTTCCCTGCACTCACTCTTCTCTCTATGTCAGCGGTGTATTTCCCATCCTTACTGAAGGCGCATCCAAGATAAACAAACTCATTCACTTGCTCCAGCACATCGTTACCAACCACAATCCTTACATTCGTTCTGGTTTCTTCCCTTTCAAAAATTCCTAATTTTAATTATTTAAGATTTATGTATATGACATCCGTGTCGGTTTTGTCTATTTTGTGCTAACGCAAAATGATACCTACGAGATGACAATTTCCCTATGAACTTACTAAAAATAGAACGACAATATTGATATTGCACGCGTAGTAGCATAGATAACGTTAAGTAATAGATTACATTAATGTTCATTGCTTACTCAGACAAAATATTTATATAGAACGGTAATTTGCGGAATTTTCCTATGAGTATTCCAAATAAAATATTCTCATGCGGACGGTTCGCTTGATAAATAATAGGTATTGCCTCAGACCATCAAAATAAAGATCTGCGGATATAGAGTAGAGAAATCAAAAGTCTAGACCCTCAGGCAGGCCAATAAAATATGTTGATAACAATTTATATAGTATTCATGGGATTAACCAAGACCTTTGAAAGGCTTGGGTAGGGACATCACGGGTAGGGGCACGTGGCTTGTATTCATGTCTTCACAAAATCTGCTAGTTTTTATATATACGCCACCAGCTGAAGCGCTCCTAGCTCATTGATCCGGGGGTTTTTAGCAATCAATAAAGTTCAACAGCGTTCGGCTTAATCAACCTGAGATACCACAAACAGGCATTGGAAATGCATGTAATGAGCACCTCGTTTGGGAGGTACTTTATGCGGGCGAAATTATAGGGAAATATCAAGCTGTCAAGCTTTGATCCAACATATTGCAGCTTTTAAATCAGATATGGTTTTCAATCCGCTAGGTTCACGAGGGCTGACCCCGGGCAAAAGTTAAACAATAAAATGTAATAGGTCCCTAAGTACGTAAGTAATTACAGTAAATATTATAAACAAAGATCAGCAAATACTACGTCAATTTACCTAATTAAGTCAACTTAAACGCGTATGTTACTTATTTACTAGAAGTAAATAAATAACATACGCGTTTATTGATAGAATAACCTTTCACAACTTTATCAATGTAATTGTATGTATAAAATTAGCATAATAATTATGCTCATTTTATGCTCCAAACTGTCAACATAAATAGTAGATACCTAGTGGCTTAACTATTACTAGATACCCTAAAATTTAAAATATGTATTATTAAAATGAATGAGAAAACGGAAGGAAGATCTAGATAGTTTAGATCTACCATAACCAAATAGATCTTGTCTGTCGGTTACTGATCGGCAATTTAAGTCTTTGTAACCGTCGAGCGTGTATGAGAAGAATCATGAGAGTGGAGGAATCCTGTGAGGTCTGTAAGGAAAGAATCTCCTATAACCGTCTCCTATAACCCACCAGGAATCTGGCGTGATGATATAAAGAGAAATATTATTAAAACGATACTTGCAGCGCTATCTAATTAAAAACATGTCTCCCTATTGCGTATATTGGAAATTTGTGGTATGGTTAGCGACCGATTTCGTAATAAGCGTTAATAGGACAGATTTTACGGGGGGTTTTATTCAACACACAATATAAAAAAAATCATAAATACAATTTAAAGAATAGAATAGTTCTATTGTTTCACCTTTACATTCAGCAGTTCAACGTCAGCAGATAACTTTTTATCTGATGATATGAAATTGCCCTAACTGCAATTAAAGATGCCTGAAGGCTCTAACATATTACGAGGCATGCCTTTTAAGTTCGTTTCCATATTTCCCGGCAATTTTGAATTTGGAACTGTTCTATATTCGAATGTGTGTTAAATTTTGAATCTCAAAACAGTTGAAAGTATTAGGATTAATGCTATTGTTTAGTCACAGCGTCGATTGGAATCTGTCAGGTTACGTACGAAAATGAATCTTTTTAAGCAAAAAGGTCATGCAATAATTTTCTACAACTTTAGAAGAGGCCTGACACGGCTTCAGTGTTATGAAGAGCTAACATCTGTGTTCAGTGATGAAGCCCC
Organism: Phalera bucephala; assembly: GCA_905147815.2. Taxonomy (NCBI): domain Eukaryota; kingdom Metazoa; phylum Arthropoda; class Insecta; order Lepidoptera; family Notodontidae; genus Phalera; species Phalera bucephala. Next base: position 27,411,340 of record LR990612.1, read on the forward strand.
ATGTCTGCGGACTGTCGAACGCTGGTATTTAGAATTCCAGCGTGGACATACTAGTGTTAGTGACAAATCTCGCGAAGGACGCCCAAAATCCGCCTTCACTGAAGATAACATCATTCCTGTGTGACAACTAATTGTCGAAGATCGTCATGTGACGTATCGAGAGATAGAGGCTCTATTAGACGTCTCAGGGACAACCATTCAGAAGATCTTGCATGAAGCGCTTGGTGTGAGAAAGCTCCGAGGCATGCCTTTTAAGTTTTGTCGTTTGAAGAAAAAAACACAACTAGAACATTATAGTACTTTTTATTGTTTTTCAAAGTATTTACCACTTAATACACTTTTTCATTCGCTCAAACCAGTTATTATAACATTTATTCCACTCTAAAGTGGGGGTGTTCAAAATGGCTGACTTGAAAGCGTCGACTGCTTCTTCGTCGGACTGGCCCCTTTGACGTTTTTCTTAATGTTAGGAAATGTGAACTCTGCGTTAACCGTTCTACGATCTTCAAGTGCAATAGTCGCAACATGGCCGGTTTTTCCAACGAACGTGGCCACCATCTTCTTTGAAGTGCTTCGAGAACGAACAACTTTATTCGGCTTTGGCTCGTCTTGAAAGACCCAGATTGTAGATTGTTGTTTGGAATCAGGATCATAGGCATAGATCCAAGATTCGTCACCACTGATGATGTCGTAGACGTGATTTGACTCTCCTCGGTTGAACCTTTGCAGAGTTTTCTTACACCATCTGACGCGGGCCGCCTTGTGATTGTCGGAAAGCAGATGCGGTATACCACAGTTTGTCTACCACAAGTCATCGCCGAACTTCGAAAATCTAACTCAAAGCGACGCATCATCCTGCACCACGACAACGCAACCTCACACAGCGCTCGTCAAACGATTGAGTACTTAAAGCAGGAAAAAGTAGTAATTCTTGACCATCCTCCATACAGTCGTGACCTAAGCCCTAACATTTCCTAAAATTAAGAAAAATCTTCGTGGTCAAAGGTTCCAGTCCGGTGAAGAAGCAGTCGACGCTTTCAAGTCAGCCATTTTGAACGCCCCCACTTTAGAGTGGAATAAATGTTATAATAACTGGTTTGAGCGAATGAAAAAGTGTATTAAGCTACGTGGTGAATACTTAGAAAAACAATGAAAAGTACTAAAAGGTTCTAGTTGTGTTTTTTTTCTTCAAGCGACAAAACCTAAAAGGCATGCCTCGTAGTGTTTGACACATGATGAAGGCTAACATATCAGTGTATGATAATATGATGACCTCTTACATATTAATGTAATGGCAACAGTCGTTATTAGCATACCTTGCGAAACATGAAGACTTATTATTACTAGCGGTCACAACGCCTAGGTTTGACATGTCATTACCACAGGTCCAATCGATCAACAGGCTGTGACCTATCTAGTATATAGCTACTACTTATACATAAGTTCCTAAGTAGATACATTCAAAAAACAGCAGCCGAAAGGTACGTCCTTCAAACAACTCAAAGTAATATCTGCACTTAACACGGTGAAATGACACTAAGATAAAAATTCTCAAGCACTTAGGTAGGTACTTACTTCGAATAGTAAGTAATAATTAATTTAAGACAGACGTTTACACAATACCTACTAATAACTACAATAATGATGCATGACCGAAATTCACGATCTTTACACTCGTGCTTGCAATGAACGTTGTCTTGCAGGTAAACGCCCGTATTCAGGTGCACACAAGCGTCCGAATTTTAATTCATTGGTAACACACAAATTTTACGAAAGGCCACAATCAATATTTATATTACACTGACATTAAGTGGCTACCTAATGGCCCACCATTAGGTAGCCACTTAATGTCAGTGTATACCCATATACGACACGTTTTCACGGTGACAACCACGCAAGAACAGTACCTACTAATATTTTTCTTCTTTGGCGACGAACAAAGTAATTCAGGGCCCTTATTCACTTCTTCTTCTTCTTCAGCCGAAAGACGTCCACTGCAGGACAAAGGCCTCCCCTAAAGACCGCCACAACGACCGGCTTTGTGCTGTACGCATCCAACTTCTACCCGCGACCTTCACCAGGTCATCAGTTCATCTTGTAGGGGGCCTACCCACTCCACGTCTTCCGGTACGTGGTCGCCATTCGAGAGCCTTTCTGCCCCAACGGCCGTCAGTTCTACGAGCGATGTGCCCCGCCCACTGCCACTTAAGTTTAGCAATTCTGAGTGCTATGTCAGTGACTTTCGTCCTCCTGCGGATCTCCTCGTTTCTGATTCGATCCCGCAGGGTAACTCCGAGCATAGCTCTCTCCATCGCCCTTTGGGTGACCTTGAGCCTTCTTATGAGGCCCATCGTAAGCGACCATGTCTCAGTGCCGTAAGTCATCACTGGCAACACACACTGGTCAAAGACTTTTGTCTTGAGACACTATTCACTATGACCAAATAATCGCGTAACGCGGCATTGTTTATTGGTACTCCAGAATCATACAGAATACCATGACACGATCATTTTACGAAGTTCTTGTAACACGCCACGTTTGATCATAGCAAATAAGGGCCCTGCGACGCGACACCTTCAAACATGTACGCACGTTGTAAGTTAGGTTTAGTAGGTATCTCACTTTCCAAACACAAGCACGAGCAGTCTCGCCTAGTAAAAAAGTATCTCCATATTAAATTGTTAAAATTGGCAATAGTACCCAAACACCTAGGAAGTTTCTATTAGGCAACCAACCTACGGTAGATACGCCATACCCATACGAACCTACGGTAGATACGCCTTTTGGGAATAGATTCATAGGTACTAGCGTACATTCAGCAGAATTATGCTCCGAAACTGGGATAAATTTTCATCATTCCGAACCCATGTGTTTATCAAAATATTAGGCTGACGATAGCCTTTTCAATTATAATTATAACATACTATCGTAATTACTATCAATAACTCGTGTAGTAATTACGCTTAGCGTTATCTTAAGAGAAGTATTGGCGTCAATATTATCTTTTTAATTCAGTTTTCTGAAGGCGAATCACTTCTCTTACTAACTATATAAATTAAATAAATGTTAAGCTAAATCCAATTTATCGATTATTATGTTAATCTTATTTTCCTAAACACGCTACCGAAGATATTAACATGATGTTTTGTGTCTAGGTGTCCACCTAGGTACATTCCTATTAAGTTGGTTTATTATAATTTGATGGAAGACAGCATAATTACCAACCACTATAACTGAACCAGGCAGCAAATAAATATGTTTTTAATAATATTACCTATCTTATTTAATTGCATAACAAACCAGACACTACTGTTTACAAGTCAAAAGTTATCCAATACAAACCATTTCCCGTTCAGTATAACTTACGCTCGTAGGTAGGGGGGAGAGGAAGATAAAACGGACACCGAAGTTACAAAAAATCCAATTTCATAGCTTTGAGACACTTAATATTCTTCTTGTATGGGTTGCGTCCAACTATAGTTCGTAATGCATGAATTTTCTGAGTGTCCTAAACACCAGTTTTAGTGTAAACACAATTATGTTGAACATTTGAATGTAAAGTGAACCAAGGTTATGGTTATTGAACGGGAAGAATCCAGAACGAATGCAAGGATTGTGGTTGGTGACGACGTGCTGGAGCAAGTGAACGAGTTATATATCTTGGATGCGCCTTTAATAAGAATGGAAAATACACCGCTCACATAGAGAGAAGAGTGAGTGCAGGGAATAGAGTAAATGGGGAAGCTACAGGGGAGTCGGCATCAAAGACAAAAGGCACAGCTGGCCATGCATAACGGAGTGCTTATCCCAACGCTGATATGGCAGTGAGAGTTGGGTATGTAAGAAGGAGAATGAAAGCATAATAAATTTTATTTTATTAAGAAACAAACCCGTCTTTTACAAAAACAATGTTTAGAAAAAAATAACACAAAAAGAACTATAGTTTCCTTATATAGAAAGAATGACAAAAGATACAATGCGAAAGTAGAAGGATGTAAGTATCAGGGAAGACCTAGACTATGTTACCATGACCAAATAGACCGTAAAGGCAAATTAAGAGTCTCTGTAACCGGGGAGCGTGTATAAGACGAACTATAAGAATGGAGGGAGCCAGAGGTTTAAAGAAAGAACCTATTTAAACTCTTTACTCTCTGCCTACACCGCGAGCGCTCTGGCGTGATGATATCACTAGATAGAGACACAATTATGTTTTAATTAATCTCGACGTTGACTTTTGAATAGCTTTGACACCAAAGACCACAAATTCTATATCAGTTCAAAAATAAAAAACCGTTCTCGTAGGTACCTTTCGTCGCAATTACACCGCATTTATATAATAGCGATTGATTTTTTTTTATTTTTCAATGGGTACTAATTCATTACTACTACCTAAATTATATATAAATGGATGTCATCTTTTTGTAATACCACTAAAAAGCAACCGAGTATATTTCAACATTATCGCTTCAAAAAGTGTTATAATAAGAATTGCAGATAACAAAGTTGATTTGCCAGCGTTGTCAGTTCATGCGCAAGTCGGGCGTGTACGCAGGCGCTCACGTGTGTATCACGCCCGCTCTAGTGGAACCCATGCGCAAGAGTGCTTAGTTAGTGGTTGCCGACGCGACCGCTTTATCAATCCTCCACATATTTACACACACATATATCGCGGGTAAACTATAATACTTTGTTGAATCATAGTAGTTGTTATTAGTAATATAACATACTTATTTTATGTATTACAAAAATATACATCGTATTGTAGTAAAAGATAAAAACTTACCTACTATTATGGGCGCCACAAGGTGGCAGCCCATTGTAATTAACCTTAGAGTAATTTGTCATACGAGTACTATTAAAACTTTCATAAGTACTTTAAATAAACCGCTATATGTGCGATCCTCCTGATGATATTCTGGAACGCAGGAGGCGGTTATGCAAAGTATACACGGCAGTGAAATAACGGAATAAATCTTAGAACGCATAGGACCATCCCTTCCCTTTCCAAGGTCCCGTAAACCAATAAGAGGGATAAAGTTATGGTGGTTTCAGAATGCGTGTGAATGGTGCTGTTGGCCGCGGGGCCTTTACAGCTTCACCGGGTGAGAGTTGCAGGATGATCACACGCCCTAAACACAGGTGCATCAGAAACTAAGAAACTTCCGACTCAATAAACTCAGTTTAAATATGTAAATCAATCATTGTCTTTATCGTAAGTACGTTCGACAGTGAATCTGCTGATAGTCAATAGGAAAACGATATTGCAATTCATGCGCATCACGAGTCATTGTTGAGCAATTACGACGAATGATAAGAAACAATATGTAATTTTTATCCGGTATAAGTCAGTCAGATAGACGATAAAGTCAGGTAATACTATTTTAGATAACCTAGTTGTTACATAATATTTAAAATGATTGAACGTTTCAATATATAAGCTAATACTTACCAAGAATCGACTATCCCACTAATATTACAACTGTGAAAGTTGGTATGTTTGGATGCTTAGATGTTCGGGTGTTCTTTACTTAATCACGCAAAACGGTTGAACGGATTTGGATGAAATTTACACAGATAGTTTAATACCTGGATTAACACATAGGATACTTTTTTTCCCAGAAAAATGTTAGGTTACTATCTAAAATCAGCGACGGCGAAGTCGCGGGCACAAGCTAGTAAGTAAATACTTATTGAACAGGTACTAGCTGTAAGTAGCGACTACGTCTACGTTTGATTTTTTTTGAGGCAAAAGGTAATCCCACAGCAAAGATCAAGGAAGATCTTTATCCCGTGCTTGCTTCGCCCACAGATATTTGAAGTTCTGTGGCTACTACGTATACAAAAGGGCCACACCAGGCGTCTCGCCGCCGTGGAGCCTCGTAGGATAGATCGCATAGATCTCTGTAACTCATCTAATAATTTCATATGTGTGTGTCTTTAACTGGCGCCTGAAACTAGAAATCAAGAACCCAATCAAAAAGTTCACTTGAAACTAGTCACTGGAATACTTACCTACACTTAGTAGTTTAAGTAATATTAATCTCAAGACCAAGTATAAGCTTTAGTATTGGCACTTGTAATCTCTAAAATATCATAATACTTTTTAATCGTTAATACGCTTACACAAATCTATCTATCTATATCATATTATATACAGTGCTTACCAAAATTTTCCCATAAAATCAGAATTAAATTCTTAGAATAGGCTAGTAAGTCTATGCTGCACTCAACATGCAAGTGATAACAGTTCAGTTATATTCCTATCAGTCACCTATTTCCCTACGTAGCACAAGGACGTTTGATGCACTGGATATATAAATAGGAAACGTTTAAACGGAGTCAAGAGGTCAGATTATTGAATGATAGCCCGTACTCAAGTGTAGGTATTAGATAGTACAGTGCATAACAAGGAAATGGTATATACTAGTTCGTTTGGAAAAATAACAAAAGATATTTATTATCTTTGCTCTGGAGGGTATAAAATTAGGAAACGCTGCAGTATGATAATGTAAGGATTTTACAAGTAGTCATATAATAATACCTTTGCATTGGTCAAGCTTAATATTAAATCAACTTTATTGAAGTATAGGAAAAACCTAGAGTTAATTTGCATTTGAAAAAGATAATAATACAGGATCGTTCAGTTTTCAATGAAATCTAAAATATTGTTTCCATATTATTTAGATGGCTGATATTAGATAGGTCCAAAAATAAAACACACTTTTCTTAATATAGATAAGTATATTGAATAATTAAATAATGTTATTTCAAATATGTTGCCAAAAAAGACTTATAATAGTGTAATCGTAAAAGTAATAATAAAAACGTTCTAGAGGTCAAAATATTTCGAGTTTGAGTGGAAACGTACATTTTATAATAGTGGGAAGATATTGCAAGTTGGGTAAAGTACCGAATGTCGGTGAGTACCACACGTTGTGGGTTCACATGCAACCGACGGACTCCAAACTTGTCATCACAAAGTGTTCAAACAACGTTTGCTTGCATGAGAAGCGACGACGTGACAGTTGACATGGTCAAACCAGAAATCGTGCAAAACAGTCTAATCATTTTACTAATTAATATTAACTATACTTTTATAATTACAACCATTTGCGACAACGGAGCAAAATGTCTAGTGCTATATATTTAATAAATATTATAATGCATGGGCACTTTCTATCATTATGCAGGATGTCAGAAAACAATTATATACTAATTGTAATAAATACGAAACCAACTGCTGACCGGATATAATATGAGAGTACAGGTTTAGTTGTTTCTAGACATCCTGAGCATTAAATTTAAGACGCCACATTCGACTATTACAATGTTCTTGTCAGTCTTGAGTCCTGCAAGGGAACATGGCGGACAGTTTTAGAATCGGATCGATCGTGGCACAAAAATGAAATTGTTTAGGAATTTTGCAGAGTGCAAAATATAAAACGAGCTGAAACCATTTCAACAATATTAAGGTAGCTAATTGTTCACTGTTCCTCCGTGTTGATGCAATTGAACGATGTAGTTGCATGGCAAGGAACGTCGCCTGTGCGCGAAAATACATATGGCATGAAGTAAGCGTTACAGCATAATATAGAAGTGAATAAACAATACTGTTCCAAAATACTTACAAAATGAAAAATCAAACAATAACGTCAAGTTCCAAAGCAACATCTCTTGCAACTACGCCCTTCAATCATATAAATATGCGACATGAACAATAAAAATATCGTTATATAAATTTATTACGTACACTAATAAGTAGCCATTCGAACTCTGTAAATGGTTACATATTTAATAGGCGGAGACATCACACTTACAAAGTGCATTAATTAAACTACATATCCAGATGTATAAAAACAATTATGCATCTTCGATTTAGAACTAAACAAACTCGCTAGACTGTAATACCTTTATACCTCTGACTGTGATGCGACGTAGTTCGACATGCATTGCCATGAGTATTACAGAACAAAACTCGATACAACCGTTGCAGCTAACGACCCGTTGCCCACGATCCTGAACATGCTCTGTTAGCCCGACAACTTTAAATCATATAGAAACGACATACAGAGGAACCAAGTAGTCAGTTATGATTTGAGATAGGCACTCGTGACTCTTACGCCATCACATAACACCAATATTTCTTATCCCTTCGCAGATTAGTTCCATTGTATGTCAAATCTACATAGCGCCAATAACTTACAAAATATGTTTGCTACAATATAATAATTCAATTGTGATATAATTAAATTATGCTCGTCCGTTAAAATTGTTGACTGAGTGTGGCCCGTACGCACAGTTGGAGTACGTGTACGGAAATGCGGCCTGAACTGATATGTGATACGAACTGCAAATGAATGGGGATACCGCAACACTATGGAACGCCTCGCAAACTTTCCTGACACTGGGCGAATTAACACTATGAACATGCATTAAACGACTAATTAATATATGCTCCGTACTAACATCCTATACTTTACGAAACTAACGATATATTTAATCTTTTTTTTGTTATTTATTTAAATACGCTTTTAAAGTGTAAAAATATTTCTTTGAGACAAAATTGTCAAAGCACTTCTCAATGCTGTGATACGCGGGAGAAAGATGCTTTTCGTCAAAACTATACCAGGTAATGTTAATAATGCGCAACGAGCAATTAGATAAGTATTTTGTTACATTGAAATGTAAATATTTAGTATGTATGTATTTTCATCTAAATAGGAAACGTCACAAAAGAAGGACTATAGCATTAATAGATTTGCAAATAAATTTATGGACGGCAAAGTCACTAGGACCAACTTATGTCTTTCCAAATGGAGTTTACGCGTGAATTTCATCGGTGATTGTGTGTAAGGAACAGCATTTAGTTGCGGACTACCTACCGGTTGCCACACAACGATAATAAAGTAGGGCAGGTTCCACAAAGCGATAGGTAAACAAACACGTGCACATAACAACTGAAGCAAATATCGTTCTTATTACTACACACTAAGACGTTTAATTGCAAAACTAACATATATATTGCGAGAAATAAATAATAGACATAGCAAATGTAATTAGGTGTTCTGGACAAGACAAAATGCAACAAGACTACAAAAATAATAAAAGCAAATGCTATTTCCTTACAAACAACCAATAATGACAAAAACTCAAAGTGCATTATTAACGAGTTGGTAACGTTAAAAAACTGTTGTTCTCGAGTTGATTCTAAATAGGAATACCGAACTGACAATACTTTCTATGTATCAAATACTATACAACCGTTCCGATACATTCTCAAATAATGAAGAAATTAAATCATAAAATCTTAGCTTTTGTTCCAACTGTTCAATTTATACGTACGTCAATTTATACTAACTAGCATTCTAAAAATTTACTACCTACTGAATGCTGAAAACATCCACAATTTTAATGAATGCACATAAACATCTAATTTAATAAAGATATTGAACTAAACCTACTCGATGCTAAGGCTGGCAACAAATCCATTCCAGTGTCAGATTTTCTAATTCACGCGAATATTACACATTTGATTTTACCTGGACTGAAAACCGTTTTTTGTTGCCAATTCTTAAAGAATCGTAGATATTATAACCACTGGCCTCACAGTTACTCTCTGATCTGCATGAAATAATTGGAATATACGTCCTACAACTTTCCAAACTTTCGTGAGTTACCTTCAAGTATATTTGATTGAGCAATTCAGTTTATATAAATATCCTGAAACGTGGACACATATGAACACGCGAAACTGATGCTATAAATAAAAGATAATGTACTGCAGTGTGTTGGGACCATCATCATAAATTCATAGTATATAGAAATTTAATGCATGCCTAAGAGTTTCGCGAAGGTGTGTGAAGTTCGCCAACCCGCACTGGGCCAGCCGTGGTGGACTATGGCCTAAACCTTGGTGTTTTTTTTTATTATGTTGAAATTTATTATTATGGCCATTGCTCTCTGTTTGGGAAGAATTATACATGAAACTTAACATGATATGCAGGTTATCACACATTACTGAATGCTCGGTTTAGTGTCGGAAACCAGATATAATCTAACAATATATCGTCGTCGTCAAACCAAAATCTGCTATGTGCAAAAAGTATAACTTTGAGATATTGAATAAAAACGTTTTCCTGTAAAATTTTATATGAAGCAGACTTTAAAAGCATATGTTTAGCGACCACAGTTCACCGTATAATGCTTAGAGTAACGTAGCAGTCTTTTTATACGAAAATTTGATTAGTAAAGTAGTCATAAAAGTCAAAATGTAGGAATCCCTAAAAAAGTGCACATAGCAAATATTGGTTTAAGAACGACGATATGCGGATCACCAAATGGAACTATTTATTTCACTAAAATAAATAAGGAACGTCTGTTCAAATGGGGCTATTTCCACTTAATTTTATTCAAAATTAATTAGTTATTTATGGCAATAGGCTCGCCCCCTATTTCATGGGACCTAAAATCGTCGTCGAAATGTGGGTGTACTCAGTACACCTCTGCCACCCCCGCTTGGGGAATATAGACGTGACGGTATGTGTGTTATTAGTTATTTCACTACTAACCCAAAATCCTGCTTTACTTTTGTTTAAAAGTGCTTATTTCCTTAGGTGCTTTCAATTTCACTGTTTAATCAAAAACAGTTATTAATGCTTATTTTTTATTTGTTTTAAAGTTTGTGTACTGTAGAAGTATCATCAAGCAATTCATTTTATCATTTCAAACCATACTACGATACAGTAAGGCTTAATAACGGTCAATCTTCATATTTAATCATTCTATCTTGTGCTATCTTAGCCTTAATTCCTGAAGAAACTCCTTGTGAATGACTCTGACGAATTCCATAAAAAATGATGATAATACCAACACCTCATAATAAACCCCTCACCTTACATGTATACGTCTATTACACTCAATGTAATTTATAATTTATGTAATACCACATAGATCGCCACAATATTTTTTTCAAAATACGAACAATGATTACACAATATAATACACATTATAAAAAATTCTAAATTCGATATAATTTATAAAATGATATATCAATATTGCTTTATTGTTGGAAGATTTTATTGTTCATTACATTTAGTATAAAATACATAGTTATAGTATTTTTTTACCATAGGATCGGTACTGACAGTTCTGATTGCCAAACGACATTAATATTTAATTCAATGGTGTTAAGGCATAAAACCATAAGAATAGAAATGGGTCATGCCTCTTATTGCCATTGAATAAAGTATAATTTCGTTTGGCAATTAGAACTGTCACTACCCATCCTATGCGAAAAATACTATAGTGTCCTATCGTTTAGTTTACATCGGCGGCGTCTATGATCTGCTACATGACGTTTTTGTTTTCATCTGACTGGAATGACGGACTCTATGATATAAATATTTGCAACTAAGTCGTCTGTTCACTAATCTGACATAAATAACAATTATGTCTTTTCTACCGTACAATTAGAACTAGTTCGCCGTTTACTCAGACTAACAGTAAGTTAGTCTGGGACAAAGTGCATTTATTTATGTCGCGACATTCTTTTGTTGCCAGCACATGCGTCACACACGTTATATAGTTATATTTCGAAGGCTCTCAAGACGCTACTTTGCATTACAATATAATTATATAATAATATAAACGTGTAAATAAAGTTACTATAGTTAATCAAACTCACGCCTACATTTATCTCCGCAAGACGTTATTACGTAAACATTCATGAAACTGCCAATTTCGACAAGAGAATATCAAAAATAGTGTATCGACGGTCATCGCCTACATTCTGTCTAATATTCTGTAGTCTAATGACGCTATATTTTAGGTCACTTGAAACATCTTAAGCCAATTCTCATTATAATATGGACTATTGTTATCTTTTTTTTGACGAATTTTGTGTCGTATCTAAAACATGCTGGCATTTATAAATCGACTACACACACAACGATCTTAGAAATATTGTTTTGATATAATATGCTCTATGAATAGCGAGAATACCATAGTCGTTTAATATAAATGTACAGCATTACATTATAATACCCGACAATAAACCTAATAAAAACGGTGCAGCGCTGTTTATACTTAAAAACATTACCAAACTCATTCGCGCCCGTTCGACCACATACACATGAACGATGAAAACAAGCAACTCCAGATATTACGCTAAGAGAAATGAAACACAATTATAATAAATTAATTGCGTCAATATTTTCTAGGTGCTTACAAATGACAGAGATCTTCTTGACAATCCGCTAAGTGGACACTGATATTGGATAAGGGAAAACAGACACAAAATCAAATACAACAGAACAAGCAAGCTAACTTTTAAGAATAGTAGCAAATTCAATTGATGGCATTGCATTCAACGTCACTTGCATTAGAGAAGCTCTTACTAGTGGTAGATTTACCCGCCTAAATATATGAGTCTGAGTATATACCACGGCTAAAAGTCGAAGTACGGTTACACCTAGGCTTAGCTAGCTACGACTACATGCGTCCGTGATGTCACGTTTTATTGCCAAAAATTCGGTTTGGAACGCTTGCCACCTCAGGATTTAGCCGTGCATAATTAGTGGTAAGACCGTTGGACTGCAAACTCAGAGGTCTCGGGTTCAAACCCAGGCACGCACCTCTGTCTTTTCGAAAGCATGTGCGTATTTAAAATTAATTATCACTTGCTTTAACGGTGAAGGAAAACATCGTGAGGAAACCTGCATGCCTAAGAGTTTCTCGAAGGTGTGTGAAGTTCGCCAACTCGCACTGGGCCAGCGTGGTGGACTATGGCCTAAACCCTCTCAGTTGGAGAGGAGGCCCGTGCCGAGCAGTGGGACAGTTTCTTAACAGGGCTAATATAAATAAATAAATTATAAGATACTTTTAAGTTAACAGCCGGCTGCACCTAGTCGAAGCTGGCTAAAACTAAGTTTAACAGCACTTCGACGATTGGCCATAAAATAAACGTGAATGGATGCGACATTCGTGCTATTTTAGAGAGTTTTTAAGATAGCTAACTCTTATATTTGTGCTTTAAAAACCTCTCCACATCGAAAACCTTACATTACCTAGTTAATTCTTGTAATCAATTGCCCACCTAGCATGTAGAATTTAACTAAAAGTAATAAAAATGCTAATCGTAACCGAAACAGTAAAAAAGAGAAAGATGTTAACACCGGGGATTTCTGTTCCCGATTAACATTCTATGTCCATTTTGTTTTAATATCTCCAGCTGGTACACACGAAATGACAGCGGGAGATATTGAAATCAAACGCGCCTTATTCGCTAGTCAAAGAAAAGAAAACTATATGTGCTACAGTTATGAAGTTCCACTGGCTGACCAAAAACGGACCCTCAAAACCACTGACTAGTTTAAGTGAGTCAAGAGTATAAAAAAAACACACACGGACAAGAAGACGATGTTAAAAGAATATTTTAGTGCAATGCATTTTTTGTTTTAGAAAAACGACCGTGAGAAATAATGCCGCTCTATGAGTTACATTGCACTGTAATTAGTGTAAAAGGGATAATGTTCTAAATGTTGCTAAACTCCTCTGTTAATAAATAATGCTGCGTGATATAAATGTCTTACGAACTCGGACAACAACCGAAACTCACAGACTATTTTAAGCACAACCTTTAAATGAGCTATAATTAACTTTTTCAATTATATTCAAACGGCAACAATTAAGAATTATAGATTGCACTAAACTTTTATGGTCAGTCTTAATATGCGCACAGTCATACAAAGGTATTTTGGCCCGCAGCCAAATTCGGAACTAACCCTTTCATCAAGTGAAATGTCACTTCATGACAGTCGCAGAGTTGCGATCCGCTATGAAATTTATCTAAGTTCTTTTAATGATAACCCTTATTTCACACCAACATCCCCCCTGGTCATCCACGGGCCAAAATATCCTTGTCGCACTATACGTGTCGTACGTACACATGAAATAAAATTATTTTTCGGATTTTATCGCGGTTTATTATGTATTAACACTGCAAGAACTCAAGACACCGTAAGCTCATTCTGCGTAGATCGGACCAACAAAAATAATTAAGGAATTTGAAGGTACCCTGGAACAACTATGCCTTTTGGCCGTCTAACAACCTCAGTCCCTCCCGTGACCATGGGTGCTGCAAAGCACTCGAAACGTCGGGAACTTAAAAATCAAAAATAAACCGCGATAAAATCCGAAAAATAGTTTTATTTCATGAATAATAGACAAGTTCTTATTGAATTCTAGCTTCCATTCAAACAATAGCGCGTAGTTCGCGTCATGTTTTTATAGATAGCCCAAAAAGTTTGGTGCGACCTGTATAAATTTAACAATGAATAGACATGGCCTAACCGACGACACATAACGCAGAAGCCGATGTATCCCATCACCGTAACTCCTAACGTAATAATCTCCGTACTCATTATAAAATGTACCAAAACATGAATCCAGGAGCTAGCAACATTTGTCTGTGATCATCGATACAATCTGTTCATGTTTACACTGAGATCGATAACCCTCAAATCGATTGTCACTATTACTAACAGAGGTATATATATATGTATATTTATATATCCATCTCGCATCGTTATTATATTATTTGTAATTTAAGTTTAAAGGACGAAAACGGTCTAGCACGCATTTTGCTCACTGCCTGAAATACATGATTTATGTACAAGAATCCCACCATTTACCATTAGACAAAAACGAAATCGACGTTTTGATATCTTAATTAATACTCTAATACAGGGAAGAGATTGAATCGTTCAGTGTGCACTGTCAAGATCGCATCTCCTCTGTGATCGAATACTCAAATTACAAATAATACAACGTATAGTATAGTTAGAGATTATGTAGATGGTAAACGAGCCGATAACGCGGCCATCGCCGGTGTTGTGACAGTTTGCGCGCGGTACACCGCACCCTACAAACTATCGGCTGCCGACGTCATTTGCCGTTCGTCTGCAGCGCCGCGTTTAGCTGCGTCCAAAGATCCTTTTTGCATGATTTTGATCTGAAAATTATTTATTTACTGCCTAATACAAGTTTTATATTCACACAATAAAAATATCTTGAACCAAAAATCCGATCCTCTAATAGTAATACGAGGAAACAAACCTAATCTCAGTAAAACCTAACCTAGTAGACCGCATTGTTCAATAGGGAATATACGTGTAATTCAAATAAGGGTCAAATATTTTTTTTTACAAACTATTGCATTAGAATAATGTCTATACCAATATTTTTTTAATATCATTACTTTTTTATTAAGAAAATAATTATTGAAAGTACAAAAAATGGGTGGGAAATTCAAAGTAGCGGGAATGCCACGTTATTGGTCAGATCGAATACAACGTCAAAGTCTACAATACAAATGTCAACAAGTGCATATTTGTTGGATGTTTGCTATTGAGTTAGTTTCATTGTTATTTTTTGTTGTCGATTTACACAAAGACAAAATTTTAGTTTAAATTATTTAAGTTAATTCTTACGCTAAAGTGATCTTCGCAGCAATATAAACAAGTTGATGGAGATACTATGTCTCTTTTTCTGATTTTACACCACTTTCTCCTTATGTCCGCACCTATCGGATGCATTTCTTATTGTATTTTTACACCTAGGCACAACACAGTGTTGTTCCATTGTATAATAGTCGCAAAATACAAAATAAAAATAAATTACAGAATAAAATACTTCTACAGCTGTTCACTAATTGATTGTTATTATAGACTTTGACGTCACGCCAATCGCGCCAAAATGGCGGGCGTTTAAAATGCTCTTATCTGTTTGCTATCTTCAACATTTTTTTATTGCCCTTTACATTTTGTTTTTGACGCTTAAATTTTTTTGCAGTTATATATTGATGTAATCCATCGTATGAAAATATAAAAAAAATACACGCATATTCCCTATTAATCGTAACACGAGACAAAAATTCTCAATGTTCGATCTATTGAAGTACATTGTCGGACCAGGAAATTTTTATTAGAAGCTTAATGAAGTCATATCCGTTTAAAATTTGTCGAAAGTATTAACGACTCGGATAAAACCGCATAGCAATACGCATACGATGAACGGATCGACAGAATAACACAAATGTAAAGACACTTATAACAATGAGTATAACTGACCTGCGCAATGACGCCAGCCACTCTTTGAACTGTGTGTTCCCTTCGGGCGTCAATTGGAAGGCAGTGCGAGCTGATAACACGATGCTCACGAACTCCTCGTACTCGACTGACGTTAGATGATACAACTTCTGGTGTATACACTGAATGTACCTAAACAAGACAATGTCATACATTTAGTACAGGTAATGGAAAGTTGAAGATTTCTGCTGATTTTGGAAGGATTTTGTGCAAAGGCAAAGGTTGTTGGTGAAGAAAATTCAAGCACGTAATTAGTGTAACCCGCCAAAAAACGAAAAACCGTAAACCTAAAACTTAGAACCGGTTTCTGATTTAAACATTTGAAGATGAATATAATTTAAGCGATGATTTTTTCATTCAAAATGTCTTGTCTTTGCGGTTCTATCAGAACTTCAAAACATATAACGGGTTATAAGTATTAAGGTGCATCCACAACTGCGCACGAGTACGAACCGCGCAGTTTACGTGCATCATAAGAATACAGTGCCGACGTGTTCTAGTTGAACAAGGCCAGCAAGCACTCTTGTTAAGTACATAGATATGGGACTTACATTTGCTGGCACTTATGTACCAACGGAGCAAGCGTGCCTCTCAGGTGTTGCATCACAAGATGGTGTGGACCACCGCGGGCCAGCCAGTGAGCAGATTCCACGCACAGCTCGTACAGCACGAACGGCGACACCACCGAGTTCACGGCGCACACGCAGAACTGGTGCAGGTACTGTGCGCCAAGTCGCTTGGAGATGCGTAGAAGCCATTTTACGTGCTCGCCGTATGGGGGATTCCTGTACACATTTTAGATATTGTGAATTTAAAATTAGAGTTGCAGGGACAAAAGTTACAGCAAGGGAGAACTTTTGTTAAATAAATAATAAACTCTCTTCAATCCTGCATTTAGTCATTAATAGTATTGATGAGATATTTATGATGATAATGATAGGGACTTTCACCTAACAATTTTATTTGACAGACAATCTTTAAACACCTCAAGCATGGGCGTGCGTTGCTTTCCAAAGAATTTGACTCTTAAAAAAGACTCGTACGAGCATGCACTACTATACAACGAATGAAACATCATTTTAGTGCAATACGCAAATTATACATTATCCAAACTTTATACATAGTATGTCAAAAATCAATTCGTCATCTCATTCTCATTCAATTCATAATTCTCATTACTCATCAGGTTTCATTGTACTGGATTCAGAGTTTATCAGTGTTTATCAAACTCTATCAGACGCTATTAGTACGGACATCCTCGTACAAAAGTTTTCCTAAAATGCCTAAAATAAATAATGCCTATAATTTCAGCCGTACGCCTAACGTAAATACCTACACGACCGCAAATTAATAATAATAATATTTATAATAATAATAATATTTTATTTGCAAAAAATGGTACAACAGTATGTAACAAACAGTGGTAAGTAATTAAGATAGAATACAGTATTACAATAATTGGTTGTACAGTGATCTTTAACAATAGCACCATTGACTCCTAAACTGAGTAATACTCGTACTATAGAAGTCCAATTGAACTAACTTCATGCAAAATTCATCTGAAAGTAATTGACTACGGCACCGCCAATGGCATTAAAAAACACAACAACGAAGCAGTTCCATATTTAAAATCAACATACCTGCCAAACTTATTTTGGGGCCGGTCATCATGCACCCTCCGGGCTTGCGTTTCTAACGCCAACATGCCGACGCGATACGCAGCCAATAGTCTTCTCAACTGAGCTTGGTTCACACCCGGCGAGGCGTTGGCGGCATTCGTTTGCGAGTTGTTCGCTACGCTGCCCGACACGTTCGCTACGCTCGCTACGCCGGCCACGGTGCCTACGCCCGGCACGGACGGTACGCCAGCGTGGGTCGTCGGCATAGGAGGGGGAATCGGTGCTGGATGCTGGTGGAATTTATAAACCAGTGTTAATACATACAATTTAACCTGTAGGCTATGGAAACATGTGGATATTGTGTCAAATTTTCATGACAAAGGGGCCGAGAAATAAAATGCGTTTGATTTAATCAAATAAAAGTACTTTTTAGCTGAGTCAACTGCCTGTATGGCTTAGTCTCACTAGTTATTGGGGCAGTCACATATTTTATGTCATATTCATTTTCTTGTAGAATGTTAAGGTTTCTGGATGCTTATTGAATTCGATAAAGTAGTTGTGATTATAGCAAAGATATGATTTTTGATGCTATTATTCTGAATTAGTTTGTGAATGAGAGATGCGGTTGACAGATGGTATGCATAGCTACATTTTTTTTAAGCCATTCTATCAACAAAAACTTCTTAGAAGCAGGAAAAATAGTATCTCATCGTTATGTTCTGCATTGATCCGCCGATAATCTTACATCAATAAATTCAATCCTACAGTGGTCAGTTGTAGATTCCAAGTTCAATAGATTATAAATCACATCGTTGCGTCACTCAACACATCCCATTGAAAGCTAAAAATAATTATTTATTTATTATAATAGTGGAGTACTCACGACGGGATGCACGGCCGCGTTGACGGGAATGGGCTGCGCGTGTTGAGCATGCTGCGGGTGCGCAGGGTGCGCGGGATGCGCTGGGTGTGCGGGGTGTGCGGGGTGCGCAGGGTGCGCGGGCAGCGCAGGGTGCGCCACGTGCGAGGGGTGCGGCGCCAGCGCGGGGTGCGGGGCGGCGCCCGCAACTAGACCGCGCACGAAGTACGGCGGCAGCGCGTACTGCGGGCCAGGGTGAGCGCCGCCGGCGCTGCCGTACTGCATACACACAAGTCTCTGTTACCATAGATACATGTAAACAGTTCAGCATCTTAATAATAATAATAATAACTTTATTTATTTACCAACTACAGTCTTTTCGAGTCATGGGTATATTGCGAGTATAGAGCATATTGTATTCTGGAATAATTAATATACTGATTATAGAAAATAAACAAGGATATAAAAATAACCCAATAATCTATTTTACTTTGCATTTAAATCAAACACTGTTTAGAACATTTGCCTAAATATGGGGAAAAATCTAAAACTTTATAATAATAATATTAGCCCTGTTAAGAAACCCACCGTTGGGCACGGGTCAATTCTCAAACTGAGAGGGTTTAGGCCATAGTCCACCACGCTGGCCCAGTGCGGGTTGGCGAACTTCACACACCTCACGATGTTTTCCTTCACCGTTAAAGCAAGTGATAATATTTTTTTTCATACGCACCTGCTTTCGAAAAGACAGGTGCGTGCCTGGGTTTGAACTCAAGACCTCTGACTTTATAGTCCAACAGTCTAACTACTAGGCTATCATTGCTTGATACTTAAACTTGATAAAATTCTATTATTTAATTAGGTGAATTGAAACGGTTTACGTTTTAGGGACTGACACAATGAAGTCGTTATTATCGATATCTTTTTTAAAAACCTTATCCATTCAAAATCCATTGCCAATTTCTTAACGAATATTATTCTATGTATCCGACTGAAGGCATTAAATAGACATTTTCATGGATTTTCAAAATAATAATTCACGTGAACGACGATTTAATCCTTTTGTCAGACGACTATTCCGATGAATTGTTCGTAAATAAGAAATAAAATTAAAGTATGTATTTTGTTTTCTTTTTATTGCTAAATGATTATTATTAAAATCGATTCATTCTTCGTTATAAATTATCTCGATACGATATTCAATCGATTCTATTTCATTCAATTTTATGATCGCCACATTTCTAGAAACGTCACCGTACCCATGGCTCGTGAAAGACATAGCAGTCTAATAATATTGACGGACGATTTAGCGCAGTGGTTAAGAGCTTAAGCCACTCTGCCCACTGTGTCTAATAGTCGCGGGTTGGATTCCCGTACGGGACAAATCTTTGTGTGATTCACAATTATTTGTCCCGGTCTGGGTATTTGTGTATGTAAATTTTCATGTTTGTAAACGCACCCACGTTACAGGAATAAATCCTAGTGTGGGGCTACGTTTTTCAAATAAGAAAAAAAAAATCACGCACACGTTCTACACGACTTTCGATTTAAAGGTTTGCCGTAATTTCACACCCATGCCCATTTCAATATCATCCATAACTAAATTGAAAAAAGTATCAAGGGTACTTCAAACTGGTTCATGTAATATACACAGCGCATCACTTCAAAACCTATCTCAAAACATTCATGTGTATAGATGAAAAAAACAGCAGCATATTTTAACAGCCTAAAAATTACATACATGCTTACATACGCTCACGCCTTTATCCCACAGGAGTAGGTAGAGACTACAGTTTGCTACATACTACAATTCTGACACAATTCTTTCGTTTCATCTACGTTCATGCAACTTTTCATGCATTTCCGTCGATTAAGACCCATATTTCTGAAAGAAAATCAGTCATGAATCGAGTTTTAAAACTAAAATTTTAGTACATAAATCAGTTTTTAAAACTAGATCCACGACTGATTTAAGTTCTGTAATACGGGCCTAAGAGTGCTACGTACTTGACCCCTTTTTCAAGAGACTAATAATTTGGTCGTGATAGGTTCATCTTCGGCGCCCTCTTCCGACGTTTCCGCTCACATTTGCTAGATATATTCCTTTCGTTAGCCACCTGTCACATATCCTCTTCACACGCCCATACCAATTCAACATACCTCTTTCAATCCTAGTCGCCACGTCATCCTTCAACTTACATCGGTTTCTAATCACACTATTCTTCATTCGGTCAGCAAGGGTGACTTCACATATACTCCGTAAAGAGCGCATTCCACGGCATTCACTCTACTTTCATGCTTCTTTTGCCATACCCAACATTCACTGGCATACCTAAGCGTAGGTACCACCACACACCATTGTAAATAGTCAGTCGAGCGCACAAAGCACCATTCACTTTGTTGCCCGCAATCACTATCCTTCCAATATCGCCGTCACACCTTCCATTTCTTCTTAACATAATTCCCAAATAAACAATTCATTCACTTGTTCCACTCTTGCACCTTCTACATTAATATTACATTGTCACATCTTCCTCTCTTTCAATCACCATGACTTACTTACATTCATTTTCAAGTCTTTCTTCTTAAATGCCTCATTCATTAAATTCACCATGTTTTGTGCCATCCCTGCCTAACACCTCTAGATATGTTAAACTGGTCTGTGTACTCCCCATTTACTCTAATACAGGCCTTAGAGTTCTTATAAAGGAAACCCATGGCCCTCACTAAGCGGCCGTATATGATAACAGTGTTGACCACAATTCATTCCTCAGCACACGATCATCAGCCTTTTCCAAATCTATGAAGGCGCAGAACACTTTCAAAGAATTTAATTGAAGTTTGATCAGTGCATCCTATTCGTCTTTTAAAACCCGCTTGCACGCCCCTCAATTTTTCGTCAATTTCATTAATAACCCTGTCAACCAACACTTCTGCATATAATTTGCCAAAAAAATAAATACCATCAGACTCCTTTTACACTACCTAGCACATAATAAATAAATACAGAAGGCCGGCTCCATTAAACGAGCGCTAAAAGGCTCACGAATCGAGTGGTCGAACCACACACTCAAATTATTTCGACAGGCTACTATCGTACTACCGCCGTACTATACACTGCCGGCCAAAAGTATGAGACCACATGAATAAATCTTCGATTATCCCCTAATAATTGAAAATTAATGGAAATTAAATAAAAAACTGCACATGTGCAGCTTCATACATCATTACGGAATACCTAAAAAGTTAATTATACTGTTTACTGTTAAATGCCGAAATAGAGCCAATAAGAATCACACAAAGATTTGTCCCGTGCGGGAATCGAACCCGCGACTATTAGACACAGTGGGCGGGGCGGGCTAAGCCCTTAACCACTGCGCTAAATCGTCCGTAAAAATTATTTAACTATTGTTTTATTTTGACAAACACTTATGATTGTTTTAACTTTCTGAAACTGACAATTTTCATTATAATTCGCTACTACTATACATATCTCTTCTAGCTGTAAGTTTTAAGCTTAATTCAAGAAGGTAACGTACCGTACTCACCGGCAGCTGGTATATCGCGGGCGGGTACGGATGGTACGTGAACGGGTACGGTATCGGGTATGGTACGGGTACGGCGACGGGTGGTGGCGCGCGGTACTGCGGCTCTTCCAGTAACGGCTCCGACTCTTCATTCGCTTGCCGCAGGTATAGCTCGTGCCAATACCGAGCTACGGTATACAATACTTCTGGGTACACTCCGCCGCCTGGAAAGATCAGCTTATTAGGGATACATTGTACTGTGTGAGCGACGCGTTTCGACGTAATACGACTTCGAGTACTACACGCAACGTACATATCGATGGTGAAGTGTCAGAACATCCTAACTGACATTATAACAAACAATTTTTTAATTAAATACAATTAAAATAACATTCATTTTTGCACTACCATGTTTAGGACTTAGGAGGTCTTGTCACTTCTATATGCTTTATTAAACTGACGCGTCAATCGTTTGATATTCACGCACTTTGTCGAAACGCATCGCTTTCTCATTTTAATACTTACATAGAACAACAGATAATAGCAGAATTACTGAATGAGTAAAACTATAATACATTGATCAAGCAGCCTGTTAAGTCTTCAATAGGGAATTTGCGTGTATTTTTTTATACTTTTATACGATAGATTACATCATAAAATAACTGCAAAAAAATTAATCGTCAAAACAAGATGTAAAGGGAAAAAAATGTTGAAGATAGCAAACAGAAAAGAGCATTTTAAACGCCCGCCATTTTGGCGCGCTTGGCGTGACGTCAAAGTCTATAATAACAATCAATTAGTGAACAGCTGTAGAAGTATTTTATTCTGTAATTTGTTTTTATTTTGTATTTTGCGACTATTATACAATGAAACAACACTGTGTTGTGCCTAGGTGTAAAAATACAATAAGAAATGCACCCGATAGGTGCGGTGCGGACATAAGAAGAAAGTGGTGTAAAATCAGAAAAAGAGACATGGTATCTCTATCAACTTGTTTATATTGCTGCGAAGATCACTTTAACGTAAGAATTAACTTAAATAATTTAAACTAAAATTTTGTCTTTGTGTAAATCGACAAAAAAACAACAATAAAACTAACTCAATAGTAAACATCCAACAAATACGCACTTGTTGACATTTGTATTGTAGACTTTGTCGTCATATTCGATCTGACCAATAGCGTGGCGTTCCCGCTATTTTGAATTTCCCACTCATTTTTTGTACTTTCAATAATTATTTTATTAATAAAAAGTAATGTTATTAAAAAATATTGGTATAGACACTATTCTAATGCGATAAAGTTTGTAAAAAAAATATTTGACCCTTATTTGAATTACACGCATATTCCCTATTGTGCTTTTTGCTGAAATGTGGACTTCGAAAAGTGTGCACTGTGATCACCACTTTAGGAATATAATTGTAATAGGTATCGAACTCAATTGGTCTCAAGAGTACTTTAAATAACGAAGACTACGAACATCTTCAACGTATCATTATTTCATGAAATTTGCTGATACAAATCCTAAGATGTCTCGTTAGACTTGCTTAATTTAATGGTCTTTGTTCATAAAATATCAACTATCAATTGCCCTTCATATCACAAGCATCTATCTATTACGTTATCCGTGACTAAGGCTGCCCTCCATTTATCCTCGGAGTTGTCCAACCGGCCAATTTGCCTGATTGATAAACAGAGACAATTTGATGTTTATACATGATACCGTATCTCACAAAAACGGCTAAGTTTAACGGAGATACGGATAGGCACAACCGTTATCGCGCATGCCCACCTCGTACTTAATTTGTTAAAATATTTGGCTAGAGTAGCCAAATCCATGGCTCGCTTCAGCCACCTGCATAATCGTAGTTTTGTAACTAGTAGACCTGAATGTTTACCTTACGCATACATAACTAGTTGTAGTAAAATTTTATCTTTTATGACACCCACTAAAAATTTGTAATAGATAAATTTAAACGCGCCACCCCCGCTTGAGGAATATAGACGTGACGGTGTGTATATTTAAACCCAACACTAGTTGACAAGCAAAGCGCTGTAACTCTGCATTCTCAAGATTGTATTAGTTTTCTTGAACACGACCAGTTGCGTTTAAAGAAAAATAAGTCCTCAATCGTAACAAGTTACGGACCAATATAAAAACTTTCTATCGAAATATCAATGAATCTTCATTTACATAGGCGACCGAAGTGCCGTGGCTACGTTTAAAAGCAAACTACTCTAATCTACAAGGACCAATTGAAGTATAATAAGCTACTTACATGAAACCTTACCTTTCGCAGCCGCTTCCACGGTAAGACACGCGCGTTCGAGCATCGCGTCACTTTGTTCCTTACATTGTAGTACGGCGCGTTGTATCTCGTTGTAGTTCAGCGCGTGCGCGTGCGGTAGCACCGACAGTGCTAGCTCCGCGGCCGCACGCACCGTGTGTACGTCCCGACCTGACGACGCCTGGAGGAAACCGGGTCAGTTCGTGTTTTATACACCGAAACAAATTATAGAAAACTTTAGAAACAATAATCATAAGCTATTGATACCGACTAGTTATCTAATAATCATCTGCCCTAAGGCGTCCACTGCAGACGTAGGCCTCCCTAAAAAAATCAAGACGATGACCGGTGCTGTACGCAACTCGTTTTTACCCGCGACCTTCAACCAGATCATTGTCCGTCTTGTTGGGGCGTGCCCACTCCACGTCTTCAAGTAAGTGATAACCACTCACCAACCTTTTTGCCTAAATGGATGTCAGTTTTACGAGAGATGTGCCCCACCTACTGTCACTTAAACTTGGCATTCTCCGAAAACACCTTTTGGGTGGGCATTCGAATTCCGCTGCGAAGCATTACTACATTATGTCGCGATTAAAGTAGCGAAACCTGATGCGAGTCAGTTGAATTGCAGCAATCCGAACTACTGAGGTTTCGCTGGTATGGTTTCACAGTGGAGGTATGCTAAGGTCCTCAGCCATCTTATTTTTTAATGAAACAAGTACCACAGAAAGAAAAGTACATTTTATTTATAGACGGACGTCAAACATAATTAGATGTTCATGGTTAACTGCCTGTGTTTAAAGTACTGTGGATATCATCTAAAATTGAGGTGACACCGCTGTTATTAGATAGTGATTGGTATAATTGGGTTTACAAAGGACATGTAAATAATTAATGCGCTTAGATATAAAACCATCACGCGCAAACGTCTAAGAAAACAAACCTTATCCGCAATACTGGCAGCTTCTGGTGGAGTTAAATGACCTTCCCAAGCGTCAATCAGGAACAAGATCGCAGGGGCACCGATGTCCATTGCTTGACCTATATCAACACAAAACTTAACTTACTATATTATTTTATTCATCCATACTAATTGTAGTTTCCAATCTGTCAAGGTAAGTAAACCAATCAAGTTGCTTGTAATTATTGAACAGAACATAGACTCCCTTAATCCTCTTGCTCCCACAGTCTATTTAAGATATCCAATTTTCGGCTCCTTGGGCATATAATAAGTGTTTAGAGTAATAGCAATATCTTCCTAAAACCTTATCACCAGTGTAAACTAGTCTTATAACTTATCTTATATAAATTTGTTTGAAAGTCCAAAAAAAATCAAAGAAACTGGATGATTTCAGACAATAAACGAATATCTTAGTCTCGACCTTTTTTCGTCGTCTTAAGTTGAGGTTGATGGTTGTTGAGTAATTGAGTTGAGTTTTTGAGCAATTGAGTCGAGTGTTTAAGTTGTTGAGTAGCTGGGTATGAAATCATCCCATTTCTTAGTATAGATGATGTCCAGTATTCCAACTTGCCTGTAATCCAGCTGACATGTGAAGAGTAAGTACGACTTAACCAGTTAGCGCTGACACAGTTATGTAGCCCCAGAGCGTACAAACCCAATTGGAACGCAGCCATGTGTAAGCCTCTGAAAGGAACATGAATCACGTAACATTTTATTCATAATGTTAGACTTCTATAAGTGTGCGTCCTGTGTGATGGCGCACATCGCTGGCGAATTGCGGAGCGTAGCAATATGCGAATGGATGTCCTTGGTCATTGTCAAAAATTAAACGTTTACAGTATCTGGAAAGAAGTAATTTGGTATCTAAAAAGTAGTTTACTATCAAAAGAAAGGACGAAATAAACATCCAAATGAAAGAATTTTTCATCACTGCCGTGAATAATTCTTCTGTAGGGAAATCTTCACTATAGTCTTTTTACAAACCATGGGTACGGTGACGTTTGATCAAATTCCATTTCACGCATATTGTATTCCGGAATATTTAAAATAAGGATACTAGAAAAATAAATAAGAATATATAGCTAAACAAAATATCTATTTTAATTTGCATTTAAATCATATACTGTTTATAAATTTTCATAATTATTTAAAAAACTTAAAACTTTGTAAAACTCTATCACATGATTATGTAAATTGGAACGGTTTGCATTTAGGGACTGACACAATGAAATCGTAAAAATCGACAAATTGTTTTTAAAAATATTCAAAGTCGGTTGCCGATTTCCTTACGAATACGAACTTCCTTTTTTCCGACTGTAAGACTCTTGTGTATGCTCATAGTCAAGAAACTAATAAAAAGAACATGGATGTGCCATCTTGATATATTAAAATAGACATTTTCATAGATTTAAAAAAAATAATAAACAACGTGAATGAAGAAATAAGCAATTTTTCAGACGATTTTTCTACGAATCGCTTGATTCGTAAATACATAATGAAATGATTGTATCTTACCTTTTTGTTTTAAATTATTGTTATCAAAATCGATTCATTCTCCGTTATAAATTACCTCGATATGATATTTAATCGATTCTATTTCACTCAATTTTATCATCACCACATTTCTAGAAACGTCAAATGCCAAACGTCATCGTACCTATGTCTGCTGAATAACGTTATTTTGGTTTTTTTGGCGGGAAATCGAAGAGTGATGTTGTCAATTTGTTTTAATTTCCAAAACTTGTGTTATTTCGAATTATAATCTTTAGTGTTGGTGGAATATTAACCATTATGTGTTCTTATATGTGCACGAGTGAAGGTAATTGTAACAAAGTGATAAAACGTGCCTTTCGGTTTCTCTCAAAACGGCCGTTGCATTGGTATGTAAAGTATCCATCGCTTTACTATCCAGGGTGGGGCACTTCATCAATTTCATAATCATCTTTGTCATTAAGTTCATCGGGGAGTTGAATTAATTTAGAATTGAATATTCGTAATACTTGACATTGGCAAAATAAGCGTCGTCGTGTTGCCATAAAAAAAAAGTTTTTTTGCGATATTCTAATAGTTATGAATGCACTATACGCCAAATTAAATAAAAAAACGCGCTTTGACAAGCTGATCCGCTAGCATAATACACCAGAACATATCCGCCCCTATTCGCACTTCAGAAATGTCTTCAATACTTGTTCAGACCCACAGTACTTTACAATCCGCCAACGTGATGCTCGATCACTCAGGAAGCGCACTAATGTCGATGAATCGCGAAAAAGTAAAATGGACACAGTATACAAACATTTAGCTATGTTACCTGTGTGGTCCATGATGTTCTCTGGCGCAAGATGTCTGCGTGAATAAACTGGTGCTCGACGATCCACCGGCTTTGAAAAGTACGGATTTAGCGAGCTCAAACATGAAATGTGCTGATGCTTCTGACGGTTGATTCGGTACTGATGGGTAGAGCCGCTTGCCTTTGTATCTGGAACAGCTAAATACTTTGAAATATCGTATGTGGTTAAACGTTAAACTTTTATAAGCGTAGTTGCAAGAACTGGTGACCTAAAACGAACTGAATAACTCCTTAAACTGGTTATAGCGCATGGTCAATCAATGTTTTGTAAAGACAATCGTGTATATGTGGATAATCAATATTATTTGTTACCCGATGCCAGGTGAAAACAGAATTACGCGTATGGCTAGCGTGTGACTTCCTATGATCTAATCAATGTATTTTGATCTGTAAAGATCCAATTTTTTGCTTTTTAACATATACCTTTTACAGACGACAGACGATTTAACGCAGTGGTTAAGAGCTTTAGCCGCTCCGCCCACTGCGTCTAATAGTCGCAGGTTCGATTCCCGCACGGGACAAATCTTTGTGCTGCCCCCAATTATTTGTTTCGGTCTGGGTGTATGTGTTTGTGAATTTTCATGTTTGTAAACGCGCCCACGGCACAGGAATAAATCCAAGTGTGGCGTTTTTAAAAAAAACAAACTAATACTTTTCTTCGGGTTCAATTTAATGAGAGTTTTCGTTCAATAATCCCAATCATTCAATTTAATATTAGATCTCTGATGCAAATATTTAGTGTTATCCACCCTAAATCAAATCCCCCAAACTAAAGGCAGTTTTATATCTCTCACCTGGAGTCCTTGGGCCTTGTCATGGGTGGGTGCGTGTTGGTTGAGTGCGGCGCTGGATGTGGCGCGTGCACATGGGCGGCGTGTGTGGCGTGGGTGGCGTGAGTGGCGTGTGCGGCGTGCGCGGGTGGTGAAGGGCCACCTTCGGCTACCACGAGTCTCTCCATATCGCCGCTCAAACACTGCCCGCCCTGAGCCAAATAAACCTACTTTTTCGTACGATACGTAATGTATCCACTCCCATTGAATGGGGGAAGGGTACAACTAGTGAGTATCGCAAACCGTAGGACCAAGGATAACTATGTACATGTTAGGGCTGTGGCCGTCAGGCTATTCTTATTTTGCGCGAGAAAAGGAGGGCGGGGAAGAAAGATACACAGAGGAAGATGGCGGAAACGGGAGAGAAAGCGAGGGAAGGTGGGATAGAGAGAAAGAAAGGGAGAGCGAGAGGGAAGACGGGAGAGAGAGAGAGAGAGAGAGAGAGAGAGAGAGGGAGAGAAAGTATATACATTAGTATTATTAGTTCCCAATACCTGCTTTCAATGTGGACTGATTGAATGTTGTCATCAATTTTAATCTCATTTTTAGTTAATCATTCTAGTCAATGTGTCGATTTATAGTCTATGCAAAAATACAAAAAAAATATATAGTATATGCCAATAAACATTGTAAATTACCTGAGGAATTGTAGCGCCAGGATGCGGTTGATGATGCGTCGGATGCTGTGGATGTTGAGGGTGCTGCGGATGTTGCGGATGCTGCGGGTGTTGTGGATGCTGCGGGTGTTGTGGATGCTGCGGATGCTGCGGGTGTTGTGGATGCTGCGGATGCTGCGGGTGTTGTGGATGCTGCGGGTGCTGCGGGTGCTGTGGATGCTGCGGATGCTGCTGGTGCGACGGATGTGGTCCGTGCAGCACGTGCGGGTAGCCCGCGTCGCTGCGGTAGGCCGTGAGCCGCGGGTTGTTCGTGTAGTACATGCTCACCATAGGGCCTTTGGTGAGCTGGTGGATGTCACGATCCAGCAACTATAGACAACATTTAAAACCGTTTTGTTACTAAATCTGGAAAAATATTTCACTATACTTATTTAGATCGGCACGCTGCGTACTTGATAGGCGAAGTACGGACAATGAAATCGCGTCGAGATTTAAGAGAATTGTTGAAATAGTGTATCAAAATTTAGTACTACTAACGCCATCTATGTAAAAATATGTAACTGATGTATTGTCAAGGTTGAATTAGAATAAATACTCTCTGTTGCGAATACTTGACGTGTCTTTACAGGTTATGGGCCCAGCACGCTTCCACTGCGATACTAGTGCACTATTTATCTACTTTAAACTATTAAAAAAAACTGATAAATGTGGGAGCGGCCCATAACCTACAAATCAGATATCTCAAAATTCGTTTTGCATAGTTGTAACAATTAATATTATAGCAATTATTAAATTGGCTGAGATAACTGACCGCATAGGCAATGTCAGGTCTTGTTAATACTGCCAAGTACATTAAACTTCCAATAAGTTTTTGGTAAGGTACATCAGGTAAACATTCTTTAGATTTCTGTACATTTAATTTTGGTTCAATTGGAGTACTTTGTGGCTTACAATCAGACATTTGACGATTTAGTTGCGATAGCTGATTTAACCAACGGTGTATATAAGTTGAGGTTACAAAAACAGCATTGTTTGTTGACATCTCCAGCTGTCACAGGACATTTATGGCATCGAAGATTAGCTCACATCAACAGTCAAGATACGAACTATATTACCAGTGTGCCAAAGTTAAAAGGCAGGGAAAATTACGACGAGTGGTGTTTTGCTGCTGAAAACTTGTTGGTGCTAGATGGAATGGACAAGTACATCAAACCGCCAACTGGATTTGAAGTTAAACCAGCGGAAGATGCAAAAACCAAGGCGAAGCTTATTTTGACGATAGACCCGGTATTGTACGTGCATATCAGAAACACCCAGAGCTCAGCTGAATTATGGACTAAGTTGAAGACCATGTTTGACGACTCGGGATTTTCTAGAAAGATCACCTTGCTTCGACATTTAATATCCATAAGACTCGAAAACTAATGGTAAACTTAAAATAATAGTAGCATTGTATGTGGATGATTTTTTAATTTTTTCAAACAGTGATATTGAAACTGAAAAGTTAAAAAAGTTTTTAGGATCAAAGTTCAAATTAAAGGACTTAGGACCTGTAAGACAGTATCTAGGCATGAGAATAAATTTAGATAAAAATAAAAATGTAATAACTTTAGACCAAAAGCAGTATATTGAACAGTTAGCATCTAAATTTCAAATGTCTGATTGTAAGCCACAAAGTACTCCAATTGAACCAAAATTAAATGTACAGAAATCTAAAGAATGTTTACCTGATGTACCTTACCAAAAACTTATTGGAAGTTTAATGTACTTGGCAGTATTAACAAGACCTGACATTGCCTATGCAGTCAGTTATCTCAGCCAATTTAATAATTGCTATAATATTAATTGTTACAACTATGCAACACGAATTTTGAGATATCTGATTTGTACCAAAGATTACTGTTTAAAATATAGTAATAGTGACACTGATCTACAAGGTTATGTAGATAGTGATTGGGCAAGTGATGCTCTAGATAGGAAATCTTACACCGGTTTCTGTTTTGTGATGTTCGGATCAGCCATTTCTTGGCAAAGTCGGAAACAGAGCACTGTAAGTCTTTCCAGTACAGAGTCAGAATACACAGCTTTGTCCGAAGCTTCTAGAGAAGCTGTATATTTAAGAAATTTGTTACATGAAAGTACAGGAAAATTGTATGCAATTAATTTGTATTGTGATAACCAGAGTGCATTGAAACTAGCATCTAGTCATCGGAGTCATAGTAGGTCTAAACATATAGATGTGCGTCATCACTATATTAGAGATGTAGTTAAGAATAATTATGTGAAAATTGATTATGTTCCTTCTGAAGAAATGCCTGCAGATCTTTTGACCAAAGGTTTGTGTTCTGTGAAACACTATAAATTCATGCACATGTTAGGTTTATTTCTATTGTAATTTCTTATTAATTGTTCAGTTTATTTTGATAAGTGGGGGTGTTGAAATAGTGTATCAAAATTTAGTACTACTAACGCCATCTATGTAAAAATATGTAACTGATGTATTGTCAAGGTTGAATTAGAATAAATACTCTCTGTTGCGAATACTTGACGTGTCTTTACAAGAATTCTAAGAGTATATGAAATATTCACAAAAACGGCGATATAAAAATAAGCTAAAAAAATAAAAGAAATAATAAGGATTGCCTAGAAAAGATAACTGTCACTACGCACGTACTATATGCACTTGTACCAACTATAAGGCCGCCCCTTAAATTAATTTTATATTGAATCTGGAAAAATGACGGACAATTTAGCGCAATGGTTAAGAGTTTAAGCCGCTCCGCCGACCGTGTCTAATAGTCGCGGGTTCTATTCCCGCACGGGGCAAATCTTTGTGTGACCCACAATTATTTGTTTCAGTCTGAGTATTTGTGTATGTGAATTTTCATGTTTGTAAACGCACCCACGACACAGGAATAAATCCTAGTGCGGGGCTACATTTTTTAAAACAAAAAAAATCTGTTTGTTTGAGATGGAACTATAAAGCGTTACCCAACTTTCTAATACTGAAATTCTCACCTTATTCATAATCCTCGCTAGCTTAACAGGATCATCTTTATAGAATGATAGTAAGGTAAGTGCCAGTTCTCCGCGCTGCCGTCTGGTACCTTCGCATAGTAACGGGTGTTCGGCTTCGGATACGTTCGCTTTGAGTCCTAGGGCCGCTACCGCCGCTTCAAACCCTAGCGTTTCGTCGTTCGTTGATCTTGCCTGGGTAATGTTTGAACAGGAATGTCACAATACATCTATATGAGTCCTATCATTGAAATATTGGTCGTTGTCAAACCAATATCTGCTAAATGCAAAAAGTACAACTTTGAGATACTGAATAAAAAACATTCTCCTGTAATATTTTATATGAAGCAGATTTTTGAAGCATATTTTTAGCGATCACAGTTCACCACATGCCCAGAGTCAAATAGCATTTTTTTTAATATGAAAATTTGATTAGTAAACTAGTAAATAAAGTTAAGTAATAGGAGTCAAAATGTCGAAATATCCAATAAGGGCACATAGCAGATTTGACACCACGAAATCCACGAAAAAAAAATATTTTTACATTCTAGAGGCCTTCAAAGTTATTATGAATGTTCAGTCCAATTACTAGTAGTATGCCTAATACATTTTAATATACTTGTAGTAAAATATTTCCATGTTGGAATGAGTGTATGTAACAATTTATAAGAAAGCATACTGCATGCTCAGTTGAAAGACGACCAGTGCGGGACAGATAATTTCTCCAAAGATCGCTACGACGATTGGCTTAGTGCTGTACGCATCCAGCTTTTACCCACAACCGTTACCAAATCATCAGTCCAGCTTGTGGTGGACTCGACATCTTCCAGTACGATAAAAAATAATACTTACCGGATGTTTATTTTCTTTATCAGTTGCCGATAAAACCAAAACATCGAATAGGAAACTCGCCAGAGCAATAGGCAATAGAGCGGGTCCGCGATTCCTAGGAAAATACACTTGTGTTAATGTAAAAGAAATTACACCTTATCTACATGTCATTACATATAAATTGCTGTATAAAAAATCTAACCTCAACGTGCCATCACGAAGTTGCTCAGCCTTCTCCCGAGCCAAAGCCAGTTGTTCCGCGCCAGTGGGCAGTTTCTTCAACAGAGCGACTAACTCAGTCTCTTGGTTGTTCAACTTCACTTCCAGTGCTTTCGTACTAGCCGGTGGTCGAGCCATTTCTAATGCGAACAGACCTACCCGGAAGGCTAACTCGTGATGCTCACTGAATTCTGCCAACACCTGGGAAAGTAACATGACATTGATAAGAAAATTGTTTGGGTTCACTTCGCGTAATGAGTTCGGTGTTAAATCACTTAGTTTTATATTCGTTGACGTCCGCTTCATAAATCAATAAATTTTGTCGGATAAATACAACGGTTAGAACGGATTTCTTTTTGTAGATCGATTTTATAGGTATATCTAACTTAATCGGTCTAAAAAAGAATGAATATACAAAACTCGCTCCAATGCCCATGGCTGCTCTGAATGTAACCAATGAAACTGCTTACCGATGCGCAGAACGCTGTGCATTACGAGCGGCCATAAAGATTGGTGAGAGCTATACTTTACAATGCAAAAGGCGCGTTTAAGGTTTTGTTAAACAGGCGACGGAGGCGTTCGGCTGGCGCTCGGCCGGCGGTCGGCTGCGCGTATAGGCGTCTCGCTCTCACCGTGCTTCGTTTGCAAACGCGTCAGGCGCGACGGCGGCATATCAATAATACATTACAACTCTACAGGTTGCGTCACCGTCGCTCCCCCGTCGCGCTGCATCGGCTATGTGACGAAACCTTTAGTGAGCGTAGCCGACGACAGACATGAATCTGTCGCAGTCGCAGCCAGGGTTTTGGCGGGACATCGAAGAGTGATGTCGTCAATTTGTTTTAATTTCCAAAACTTGTGTTATTTCGAATTATAATGTTGGTAGAAGATTAACCATTATGTATTCCTATATGTGCATGAGTGAAGGTAGTTGTAACAAAGTGAAAAAACGTGCCTTTTCGACTTCCCTCAAAACGGCCGTAGCAATTGGTATGTAAAGTATCCATCGCTTTACTATCCAGGGCGGGGCACTTCATCAATATCATAATCATCTTTGTCATCAAGTTCATCGGGGAGTTCAATTAATTTAGAAATGAATATTCGTAATGCTTGACATTGGCAAAACACGCTTCGTCGTGATGCCATAAACATAAAAAAAGAGTCGCTTCTGCTTGCGCGGGTCGTGGGGCGGCGTGGCCAGTACGAGCGGGCGCACCAGACCAAATGATACTTACGGAGCAAAGAAAGGCGCATTTAGCGAGCGTAGGGGACGCCAGGCACGAGTCTGTGGCTAGCAGCACAGAGGCGTGGGGAAGGTGCGTGGCGCCGCTTCTGCTTGCGCGGGTCGTGCGGAGGAATGAGGGGCGGAACGGCCAGCATGTGAAGGAGAGCCAACAGTTCGCGGGCAAGATGAGAAATAATTGTACTTACGGTGCAAAAGCGTACCGTACGGACCGTACGTTCACGTAGCGGACGTCTAGCGTCCGAGAGGCGATGACTGGCAGCACAGAAGCTCGGAGAAGGGGCGTGTATGCGCTTCTGCTTGCGCGGGTCGTGCGAAGGAGCATGTGGGTGCGCGGCTAGTGTAAGCGAGGCGAGAAAAGAATGATACTTACGGTGCAAAGAAAGGCGCACTTGGCGAGCGTAGCGGACGCTAGACACGAGAGTCGATGGCTGGCAGCACAGAGTCGCGGCGAGGGCGCGTGTCGGCGTTTCTGCTTGCGTGGGTCATGTGGAGGGGCATGTGGGGGCGCGGCCAGTGCGGGTGGACGCGCCAGCAGTTCGCGCGCGAGGCGAGCGCCCAGTGCGCACGCGTCGCGTGCGTGTCCGTGCGCGTGCAGTCCCTCGGCACGAGCGAATGACACCTCCCAACCGCACTCCCAGCCGCCGCCTGCACATCCACTGCTACCACCACTCGGCTAAAGACAAACAGATATCACAGTTAACATTATGTAAACAGTTGAGCATCTTAGTACTAGCGGTCCGAGTAACCCTACGTACGCACGAGCGCGTTAATCTAGCGCCGCAAAGAAACAAACGGCTAACAGTATTTTTTTTAAAAGCACTACAGCGGTTCAACACAAAGCGTTGAAAAAGCGCTCGCGCGAACAAGGACGCACACAAACGCGCGCCCTACGCGGTTTCTCGGAAATATTCAAGGAGTAATACCGTCTGAGAGCTGCCGAGATGTCTATTACTAAAATGTTGATACTAGTGCAGGTAATTTCTTCCCTACACACTGTTGTGGGAGGAAACTAAATAAAAAATAAGAAACGACATTACTGCTATGTTAAAAAAAAAAGCTTGTTAAAAAATGCTGTAATAACCTCGTTATGCTGGAAAGAAACAGCTTTTTTTGCAAGATTTCGTTGCGTTCCCGCATAAAGCTAGATAATGAACAATACACTCACGACTCCAGCAGTTCCAGAGCTAGTTCCTTCGCCGGCGACAGCGCGGCGAGCAGCAGCTGCATCGTAGAAGTACAAGTTGCAGTCGTCGTCTGACACCGACTCGTCGTTAGACACGCGCGGTGGGGCGTCGTCTGATGACACGCCCGGCGAGCTCGACTCTTGCGAGTCTGTGTCGCCTCCGCTTTGTTGCAGAATTTCTTCTTCGTTCTCGCAGAATCCTTGAGAATTATAAAAAGTTTGGATTTGTTTCGAGATACAAAATAAATATCATTTAAAGTACATCGTTTCGTTCGCCAGCTTTACGTCATACTCTGTTTTTCTTCGCAAACTTGATCAGTATACTGACATTTGTATAAATGGATTTACGTAATAGGCAAGTCACAGTCTGAGCCTTTCTATTAGTGTCTTTGTGTTTTGAGTATGGTATTAATAGTAGACTGCCTCGTTGGTCTAGTAGCAAAGCGCATCGCTTTGTGATCACGAGGTCCTGGGTTCAAATCCTAGGTCGGACAAGTGTAGATTTTCTAACGCAAACTTCCCAGTACGAGTCCGGAGTCTGGAATTGTGCCCGGTATATGGCAATAGGCTCGCCCCCTATTACATGGGACCTAACATCGACGGCGAAACGTGGGTGTACTCAGTACACCTCTGTCACCCCCGCTTGGGGAATATAGGCGTGACGGTATTAATAGTAACACTTAAAAGGGTTAGAAAGACAGTGAAAGAGGCAGATACAAATAATGCTCTCATATTACCTTCAGATGACACGCTGGAGTGATTACCATCGTTTGGTCCAGGATCACGCGGTGGTTCACTGGGGCCTTCACCGGATCCACAAGGCTAAAAAAAGTTAAATATCTAAGTAACCATTTTTATATGTGATTTGGAGATTCCAATGCTCATCATCAGTACTTAGTCCAAATTTATACAGGAAATACAATAAACCTCTTACTTGGTTCGAAGGTCCGGGAATAGCCAAGTCAACGCTAATGTGGCTAGTGCGAAGGACTGAAGTACGGTGACCCTGCATCGAGGGGTCGGGAGGATTCGTTAGTCGATAACTAAGCGACATCTCATTGTTCAGAACCGCTTTAGATGAGTTTACCTGTAATTACTTAAACATTAGCATAAAAATTGGGTATACGAAGGTTTCTGAGCGCCTGTAGCTAAGTTAAACATTTGCACTTACTAACTTTAATAAAACATTGAAAATATAGTTGCACAAGGATCTTTTGGCCCGCGGCTAAAATCGTAATTTGTAACCGTGCGGGCCTAACTGTTGAAATATCTTCTTGGAAGCAGAAAAAATTTACTAAATGTAAACCCTAATTTCACACCAACCCTGTCAAAGTCATCAATGGCCCAAAAGTTCCTGTCCAACTATATATCGGAATGACATTCTACTACGAAAAGTCAAATGGACAGAACAAGGTAATATCTATTACAGCAAAGAGAATAGATACAAAAAACTTGCAACTCTAGGCCCGCAAGCATAAATTTAAGAAAGGCAGGGAAATTTCATTTAGTCCACTGCCAATTGCTAAAGGCATAACGAAGGCGAATATAACGAACGCATAAGGCAAAACATGTTTGCTAAAATTTTCTTTCCACTAGTATACTTCCCAACTCAAAACTCAATATAATATGTTACAGGATATGGTTTTCTCATGACTGATTTTAAGTCCAAAAAATCCCTTACTACTAAAATGAAAGTAGATCGCAATAAAATTTAAAATATCTGACTCACCTGATGAGCATCATTCTGATTATTCGCATGTCGGAAAATAGTGAACGGGCTATGATACAAAGGGTTCAAGTCCTTGGTGTACGTCACTCCGGGTATCTGGTAGTCGTCCCACTCGAGGAAGCAGGCCTCCATGGCCGGGTGGAAGCCGGGGAACACCTCGTTCTCGCTGATGCCGTTGATGTACGGAGAGTGGGAGTGCGCACGCGACGTATGACGAGTGTGAGAAGTGCCGCTAGTCATGTGGTTGTTGCGGTTCTTTGCAACCTGATAGTAGATGGAGAGAGTAGAAAAAATTAACTAACCTAGTGTCTTATTACTTGGCAAGGGTTTCCCCCTCCTCCTTCTATACAGTCTTATGCTTGAGCAATGATTTAACTACCAAGAGATAGTAATCGAAATATTTACTAAAACGAGTCATTTGTCTACTAAACACTGCAGGACGCAAAATTAGTTATCTTTGAACACAAAGAGTTACGAGAGCTGTACGTATACGCCCACTCGACAACCTTTTGGACCCAACAGCCGCCGTTTCTTCAAGCCATATACCGTTGCTATGTCAATAATTTTGATTTTCCTGTGAATCCTGTCGATTCTGATTCAATATCGCAGGGAAAGATCAAGCAAACTCTTTATATTCACATTACAGTGTTCCATGGTATAGCTCGCATCAAACTTTATGTTCGGTCTGAAAGTAGGCGCGAGTCGCCGCGCAGTAGTCAGTTTATAAGCGCTCGAGGAACAGGTAAGGGCGAGCGGGTGGTGCACACCACCCCGTACCCCACAGGCCCGCCGATTCAATATCGCAGGGAAAGATCAAGCAAACTCTTTATATTCACATTACAATGGTTCATGGTATAGCT
This sequence comes from Phalera bucephala, assembly GCA_905147815.2. Classification (NCBI taxonomy): domain Eukaryota; kingdom Metazoa; phylum Arthropoda; class Insecta; order Lepidoptera; family Notodontidae; genus Phalera; species Phalera bucephala. The sequence goes on from LR990612.1 coordinate 27,449,617, forward strand.
CGCATCAAACTTTATGCTCGGTCTGAATGTAGGCGCGAGTCGCCGCGCAGTAGTCAGTTTATAAGCGCTCGAGGAACAGGTAAGGGCGAGCGGGTGGTGCACACCACCCCGTACCCCGCAGGCCCGCCGATTCAATATCGCAGGGAAAGATCAAGCAAACTCTTTATATTCACATTACAATGTTCCATGGTATAGCTCGCAGTAAAGTTTACGTTCGGTCTGAATGTAAGCGCGAGTCGCTGCGCAGTAGTCAGTTTATAAGCGCTCGAGGAACAGGTAAGGGCGAGCGGGTGGTGCACACCACCCCGTACCCCACAGGCCCGCCGATTCAATATCGCAGGGAAAGATCAAGCAAACTCTTTATATTCACATTACAATGGTTCATGGTATAGCTCGCATCAAACTTTATGCTCGGTCTGAATGTAGGCGCGAGTCGCCGCGCAGTAGTCAGTTTATAAGCGCTCGAAGAACAGGTAAGGGCGAGCGGGTGGTGCACACCACCCCGTACCCCGCAGGCCCGCCGATTCAATATCGCAGGGAAAGATCAAGCAAACTCTTTATATTCACATTACAATGGTTCATGGTATAGCTCGCATCAAACTTTATGCTCGGTCTGAATGTAGGCGCGAGTCGCCGCGCAGTAGTCAGTTTATAAGCGCTCGAGGAACAGGTAAGGGCGAGCGGGTGGTGCACACCACCCCGTACCCCGCAGGCCCGCCGATTCAATATCGCAGGGAAAGATCAAGCAAACTCTTTATATTCACATTACAATGTTCCATGGTATAGCTCGCAGTAAACTTTACGTTCGGTCTGAATGTAGGCGCGAGTCGCTGCGCAGTAGCCAGTTTATAGGCGCTCGAGGAACAGGTAAGGGCGCGCGGGCGGTGCACACCACCCCCTTACCCCACAGGCCCGCCCGCGCCTCTTTGCCGATGAAGACTTGACAGTTTGGTTTGACATTTTACGCACAGCACACAAACACGTTCGTGGCTATCGCTACACTCGAATACAGAATAGATTGTAATTAATTGTGTTATATGATTTCCTTAAAAGGTACAACCTTATTCCTTTAAAAAGTAGACGTATGTTACTTGGAGCAACGTTCTTATATAGCTTATGTCACAACATGATAGACTGTATGGCGCTAATCAAGGAACTGATATATGTGGTCCCTAGAACTGTAAACCGGCGCGGAGCTCGCAAGTATAGTTTATTCCCTGCGGTGACTTGTCACACTAACGCTGGCTTGCGATCTCCGCTCTGGCAGCTGGTACAACATTATAACACTTATTGTGAAGATATCAACATATTTGGTTTGAGTCCCTTAGCATTTAAAAAACAAAGTTTAGATTCTATCTCAAATCTCTCATGTGGTAACATATAGACCGCGTATAACTGTTTGCTGTTCCTCAATAAAATATAAATTAATCAAGTTTTTGTGGTCTGTTAAGTTTTTTATCAATCAATCAATCAGCCTATCGTAGTCCACTGCTGGACATAGGCCTCTCCTAACACGCGCCATTGCACACGGTCCTCCGCCTTCCGCATCCAGTCTGTCCCAGCGACCTTTTTGAGGTCGTCGGTCCATCTAGCTGGGGGCCGTCCTACCTTATGCTTACCAAGTCGCGGTCTCCACTCTAGGACACGCTTGCTCCATCGGCCGTCCTTCTGCAGATGTGGTCACATCTGCAGAAGGACCGACGGCCATTGCCACTTTAGCTTACTGAGTCTGCGAGCTATGTCGGTCGGTAACTTTGGTTCTTTTGTCGGATTACCTCGTTACGAATTTTATCCTTCAAAGAGACGCCGAGCATAGCTCGCTCCATAGCCCGCTGTGCGACTTTGAATTTGTGGACTAGTCCCACTGTGAGTGTCCACGTCTCGGCCCCGTAAGTCATAGTAAGTTTTTTATAGTTGTGTTTATTTGTATTCAAGTGCCCATAGTTTCGTATTTCACTAAGCCTCGCGGACGATTCAACGTGTTACGCAGACAATCACGGAAAATGGTATACACTATTTTCCAATTTATGCAAAAGGAAGCTCAAGACAGTCTACAATATAATCTGATGGCTATAAAAAAAATGTACTGCAGCTGCTACAGGCATCTTGGAGAGTACTGTGCGCAGAATAATATCGGAGGCAAAGGCAAATGAGCAATATGATATCTGTAATTCGTAAACCCAGTTAAAAATAACGCATGTTGATTTATTTGTATCTATATTTTCTTGAAACAAACGTCTTCTAAAAATAACTATATAATATATTTTGATAATTGCAAATTTCATCTAAAATTGTTTTCCATTACTAAATTATTTTAAACGATATGTATCTAATTAGAGAGCACTCGACTGTACATGCGCTAGTTCGCACTCGCGCTTACATTCTGACCAAGCATTAAGTTTGATACGATCTATATTAAATACTTTCATTCTTTTTAATACTTACTTTATCAAGAACTTTCATGTGCCATTGGGCGAATTGTTCGTGTAACGTGTCTCTTTCATACGGCGCTAGAGCTGGATTCAAAGCTGCTAGACGCCACAGCACAACCACCTAAATATGAACAGAGTATGATTATATTCCGTAATGAAAAGTCAGCTATACAAGCAAAATATTAACTACCCACTTGTTCACAAATCCAGCGACAACTTTACAGGTCCAAATGTTAAAGCAACAAAATGTTGCCAGCTTAAGATGACTAGTGAAGAGTTAACAACTAAACTAATCGACATAAATACTGAATTTACCTAACATTTTTTAAGTAATACAAATTGTGATTATAGTATTATTGATATCTTTTTTACTTAAGCCGCTCAGCCCACTGGTCTAATAGTCGCGGGTTCGGTTCCCGCACGGGACAAAGCTTTGTGTGGCCCACAAATATTTGTTTCGGTCTGGGTATTTGTGTATGTGAGTTTTTATGTTTGTAATCGCACCCCCGACACTGGAATAAATCCTAGTAGAGGTAGGATTTTAAAAAAAATAATGACTATTTTAAAAATGTTAAATCCTGACAATGTTGTAATAAACGTCGATTAGTGAAGGCGACTATAGCAAAAGTAGAATGTAGTGTGTATGTCTGACCTCGTCGCAGAGCGAGGAGCAGGCGTGCTGCGCGGCCGAGTTGCCGGCGCCCGCGCCGTGCTTGCCGCCGCCTGCGCCGCCGCCCCACGCCACCAGCGCCGCCTTCGTACTGTACCACCACACGATGATCTGGACACACACACGCACACGTCAGCTGAAATATTCTGCACAATCCGACAAGAATCTTTAGGTTCGCGACCAAAATCGGAACTAACGGTCATCAAGTGAAATGTCTCTACACAACAGTCGCAGAGTTACCGTTTGCTATGAAATTTACCAAAATTTATTTTTTAATTATTATACCAGTAAAATAAGAAACCGCAGAGAAGTACGAAGAAGCTTTCGATTAAATTCTTTGTCTGCGATGGCCCTCACATGGCGAGAGATTGTCCAGTGAATCCAAAGAAAAAAGCTACTATCTCAATGACGATGGTAACACCAGGCAGTTGGATACTTGACTCTGGAGCTTTACATCATATGACGAATAGTAAAGAGTGGTTAACGGACTATAGAAAATTAGATAAGCCAGTAGAGGTAGCTTGTGCAAATGGAGGAAAGGGATATGGTGTGGCAGTTGGTAATGTGGTCAACGAGGAGAAGGATGTTAGCATTAGTAATGTAATGTATGTATCTGAGTTAGCAACTAACCTACTGAGTGTGAGTACAATCGCAAGTAGAGGCCTAGTAGTAGTGTCTGACAAATCTGGATTTAAAATTATGAGAGCAAAGGGATGTAAGGTAAAGGGCGATGTTTCGCTTGCAGGCACTGTAGAGAATGGTGTGTATAAAATGCCACTGTTCACAGGAGGTGGCATCGGCCTCAACAGATCTGATGAGAAGGTAATGTGGCATAAGCGAATGGGGCATCTAGGGTTACGGAACCTTACATTACTGAGAGACAAGATGGCGTCAGGGGTAAGTTTTTCCAACACAGTTCTGAAGCTAAAGTGTGAAGCGTGTTTGATGGGAAAACAAACCAGGAAACCATTCAAAAAACGGTTGCGGTCCCACCCCTGCGGTTAAGGACATGACTCCAGAAGAGGCGTGGACTGGAAAAAAAACTGATCTTAGTTCTGTCAGAGTGTCTGGCTGCAGGGCATTCCTTCACGTTACAGACCAGAAACGCAAGAAATGGGATCCCAAGAGCCAGGAACTAGTTCTTGTTGGTTATTGTGAAGGCAATAACCGTTGTGTGTGACCGTTTACATAATCCTACAATAGGCGAACTACATAAACGTAGAGATGAAGTGTTCTTCGAGAAACAAAAGTACAAAGGCAAAGGAGAGGTATGAAGTGAAACAATTATTCCATTAACAGAAACTGTTCATGAAATTGGAGTTGAAGATACCTCGAGAAGAAGATGTTCCAGACATGAGTGTCCAGGAACATGACCAGAGAGATTCTGAACCTGAAAAGGCTGTCCCTGAATTTTTAGAAGACGAAGTATGGGAAACGTCTGACGAGAGAGAGGAAACGAAAGAAGAGGTTCTATCACCAATACAAGAAGGACAGATGACGTCAGAAAGAAGATATCCACTCAGAGAAAAGAAAGCTAAACATTTTCCGGACTATGAAACTTATCAAGGTGTAAATGGAATAAAAGATCCTCTAACAATCCAAGATGCACTATCCAGAGTAGATGCAGCTAAACAGAGAGATACCATTAAAGAGGAGCTTGAGGCACTAAGAATAACACATGAGGGCTTGTGAAGCCGCCGACGTCGTGCAACATCGTTGATTCGCAATGGATATTTTGAATCAAAGAAGAGGCGGAGCGAAAGACGCGCTATAAGGCACGACTCATGGCAAGAGGGTTCAGTCAACGGAGAGGTGTTGATTATTTCGATACATTCTCACCAGTAGGAAGGCACAGTTAGCAGCCAATAATGGGCTAAAAATTGATCATATGGATGTAAAGACGACATTACTCAATGGAGATTTGACGGAAGTCGTGTACATAAAGCAACCAGAGAGCTGTGGTGTCAGTCAAGGCAAACAGTATATTAATAATTTTGTATATTTATACCATCATGAACGTTTTGTTATAACTTATATACCTATAATGTTAAACACTGCCGTCAACTATTAATAATGTATATATGAGAAGTGTTCCAGTCTGTAATTCCAGTTTTCTGTCAAAAGGATTTCTCTTATTCAAGTAAGCTTGTACTGCGCATTAGAGTGAGCAGGGAAACTGATGATCGATTAAATAATAAGATCCACGGACCTCCCCCGCAAAAGTAACCATCACCTTTTTAATAAATCTATTTTAATCTTACATTGAGGTAAAAAGCAGACTGACAACTGCGCATTTCCACATCTCTCTCTTACAGCAAAGTAAGATTATAATTGGTCAAAAAGATAGTGGTAAGCCCTGAACACACACCCCCACGTCAGGTGTCACCTTAAATACTGCATTGTTGTGTGTGAATGATCTACGCTGTTGACCGCGGGCCTTTACAGCTTCACAGGACAAGAGGGCGAGCGTGCAACCACTACCCTCGAGTCAGAATGGCACAGGGGGCAACTAGCTCAAGGGTGCCTCATGGAGGAACGGCTTCAGCTTGAGCAGTCGCTATGAAAGAGGGCGTATACTAGGTGTCTCGCCGTGGTGCTCAGCACCGGCCAGCGGGCAAGGGATTCTTCGACCTCGCCGGCGAGGTCGGTGTCTGGTCCTGTGTACGGTATCTGTATCCGAAAGAAGGGATGTAAGGGCATCGGGAGGGTGGTGGGAACATGCCGCGGACGGCGGTAGCGGCTGATAGAAGGGGTACTGCATTAGAATATTGTTGAATTGTAAGGGTATCTACAAATATATCCTGAAATAGTGATTTATTTATTGTAAACCACACCAATGGTGTACACATGATAACAATAGAAAAAAAAATACTATTACAGTGAGGTGAACACCTATGTAAAATGTGTGTCTTAAAATATAATAAAAAATATATTAAAAACATTTAATATTGAAAACAATGAACATTGTCAGTTATTCAAATCAATTAGATACATTTGTTTTTCATTAAACCCATTTTGTTATCGAAATAAAGTTTAACTATGTTGTTTATATTTGGTTTTAAGAATATTTACAAACTTTTGTAACACAACATTAAAAAATTGAAAATGTTTCGCGACTTAAGTCATGATGTAAAAATATAGGCGTTTTCAATTTTTTTTGTTTTAAATGCATGTATAGGTCTGTATTTCAAACACGATTGCTAAAAATTGCCGAGAAATGAATAAGCCTAATACCTGTTCACACGCCATCACTTCCTCCGTTATGATCTCTAACAATGGTATAGCGTTTCTGTCGTTTCGTTTGAACATCTCCCTCACAATTGAGAGTAGGTTCCACATGCCCTCCGGCTCTCGCCCCCTCAATGGCCTCAGTAACGACGACCATTCCGCCGCCGCGGGGGGCGCGCTGGTACTTAGATAGTTTACGTCACTGAAAACAAATATACAATGAGTTACAGTGACACTTTATATATCATATTATTCAATTGGGACCCATGTGTCATGGGTTTTTTTTTTAATAAAACAAAAACGTAGCCCCACACTTGTATTTATTCCTGTGTCGTGGGTGCGTTTACAAACATGAAAATTCACATACACAAATACCCAGACCGAAACAAATTGTGGATTACACAAAGATTTGTCCCGTGCGGGAATCGAACCCGCGACTATTAGACACAGTGGGCGGCTTAAGCTCTTAACCACTGCGCTAAATCGTCCGTCAATGTCATCAAGTATATCAGTATCTGTAATTTGTATTTATTGGATTTCTTGAAGTATAATAAGCTCGCACCTTATTACTTTAGGACCCAACATCTAAGTAGTGTCCGACTGAAAGTCGTTTTTTAGCCGAAGCCGATTAAGGGTTTAATAATCCTAAGAAATTGGGTTCATGTTTAGCTAAATTTTTAAAAAGTTATGTTGAATGTATTTACGAATTTGTGTTGTTTTGATTTGGTTATTTACTGGAACAGCGGCCGGCCGGCGCAACGCAATGTGACCCCTGGCCCCCGCGCGTCGCCTTTTCCGCCTCCCTCTTGCGTAATCGTAAGTCGTAAACCGTGATAGATCGTTCAATTTCGGTGCTTGCTAGAACCTTTCGGCTTCGGCTCATTTTCACCGAAGACGAAGTTTTGGCCGAAGGTGGCCAAATATTTGGTCGGACACTACATCTAAGACGAAATATGGGTGTACACCTTTTTCAACGTTGCTTGCGTAATATATAGGCGTGACGGGGTAATACTATTCGCCATAACCTTTATAGATTTATTACCCGTATCAAGAAAGTTTGATAACCGCTTTCAGAATAGGTTTATTATGTAATGTTGGTATAGAGTATTTTATACCTGGTTTGAAGATCAGTTCAATCTTGATCTAACACTGTATGGTAATCAATGCGCCCTTACTTTTTTTTTAAACGTAGACCCACACTATGATTTATTCCTGTGCCGTGGGTGCGTTTACAAACATGAAAATTCACATACACAAATACCCAGACCGGAACAAATAATTGTGGATCACACAAGATTTGACCCGTGCGGGAATCGTATCTGCGACTATTAGACACAGTGGGCGGAGCGCCTTAAGCTCTTAACCACTGCGCTAAATCGTCCGTTTTTGACGCTCTCTATTTGAACGCATTCAACATTTAATCCTATGAAGGGACTTAAGAAACTGATAAAATAAATTACTATCAAAATCTCACCTAAAAACTATAGGAGCTGGAACACAGAACTTCACTAAAATCTTGTTGATATTGTTATGAAGTGTTTTCTCGTCAAGGAACCAAGACGTGTACTCGAAGGCGGAAGCGCCCGCGGTCGGGTCGGGGGCGCCGCATGTTGTGTTTATAGAGTTCGGTTGAGCTGACAACAGTTCGTCTAGTATACGTTGTGCCGTAGGCAGAACTTGCCGCGGTAGCTCTGATATGAGATATTGTGCGAACTTCTGCAGTTGATCTCGACGTAATCGTTGTAGCGACTCTGATACTGGCGCTCGGAGGCATACTTGTGTTGGCTAGAAGAAAGACATACCAGTCTTAATTTTTTTTTATTAAGTTCAAAATTGTTTGTCAAATTTTATGTTCGCTTCATTTCATAAACAAGGATGCAGGAAGCTTTCAATCAAACTTTTCGGCAACCATGACAAGCAAGTAATTTGTTTGAAAAACCTCAAATAATTTATGAACAAAGAAGAAATGCATATAGTTTCAATCATTTATGAATATTATCTTGCACAGTTTCCAAGTAGGTACATCATGAATGTATTATCGAAAACGGATTGAGTAACGTCAATATATTGCTAGAGCTATTTGAACAACTCGACAAACAGGATGAGTGAGAGCAATAACTTGGAGCCCGGTGTCACACTCGCACCTATTACTATGCAGTACAGTGACCATAAGGTAGAACTAATACGAACTATACCTATTTATCTTATGGTGTAAAGACGCTGTAAACCATTTATAAGCGGGTTCAAAACGAACAAGGTTCTCAATTCGTCGGTATATACAGCATGGATTTTTAAGATGGGACAGTAAGGACAGCTATCTCAACCTTTTTAAATACAGAAAAACGGCCTTAGGAGAGTATCCTTCATTTTTGCGACATTTGGAGCTGAATTTACAGATTTTGAAAATAATGTACAGTCACCAAGAAAATAGGCAATTTACTCAAAAACTTCCGACTACTACTCATTGAAGATGTGGCATATGCGTAGAAAGAAAGAATTACGGCAATAAACAGTGCCCGAGAATCATGCGTTAGTTATATAACAAGTCCATAATCGTACCAATGTTTGGGCACCCTACTTAGAAAGATACGTAGGGCTCTAAGTAAGTATCCTTGTCGTCACGTTTTATCGCAGAGTGCTCAATCCGTTTAGGGTAATATATTCATGAGGTACATATACTTATTATGTATCATCTGTTTACAGTATCAATCCTTAACTTAGTCAATTATTAAAAATCTTTTAAAAATAAGAAGAAAGATTATCTAATTCACCTATAAATAAGTGTAATTTAAATGTTTAAAAGTGGATAAATTATTGGACTCCATTGACATGAGTTAGTGTGAAGAAATATTATTAAGTACAAATTATACAATGATGGACTTTAAGTGACTAAGTACAAAATTATACACATGCATTATTCATCACATCATAAATATTCCATGAAAATAAATACTTATAAAACAAATTACTCATCCATATCCTGTGTTATAAGTTAAGTGAGAAAAAATAAAAACAGGAAAGCAGTAAATATGTTCAAACCTTATTTATTATTGTTCTACAATATTATTACAACTACATAATACCCAATAATGATTAAGTATATTTAATAAGGCAACTTCTTATTCTTTTAAATTCTTCAAATGATGTATAATATAATGAAATTCTAATATAAATCAGAATGTACAAAACCAAGTCAATTATACTTTACCAAATCATCATATTCCTACAATATTGCGTGAATCAACATATTTAATCAAGAATGTTAACCTTATTTCAGTCAACACTATCTCATATTCTCAATCACATTACATAAGTTGAGGAATCTAAAAAATAAATCCAAAAAATAAACAATATACATATAATTCCTCAACTTTCATCAAATCACTGTATTGTGTCTGTTATGCAGTAAGGAAGTTTATTTTTTCCCTTTACTCTGCAACTAGTTTCTGCCCACGACTTCATGCGCATTGAGTTTAGACAAGAACCTAACATTTTTCCGGGATACCGGGGACCATCTATTTTTGCATGATTGAGTAACAAACATCTAAAAATACAAACTTAATTCTTAATTTCTTTATTGTACACACATTTAGTTACAAAAATATGATATTAAAATTACAGAGTAGTTAAATGTACAAAGGCGAGCTTAACTCAAAGTCGAGTTCTCTACCAGCAAACCTTTGAGTGATAGAGGAACAAATCATCATAATGAGGATAGTAATAAGTGTACAACACAAAATATATTAGAGGTATAAACTACAGATATATATCCATAAATATACTACATACTATACAATACCATAAAATAATATAGAACATAAATATATACAGACATACATACAAACATCTTACATAGATAGGAAATGTTCTCTAATTCTTCTCTTGAAAATCTGTAGAGTAGGGCTATCACGTAAAGAGTGAGGGAGAGAGTTCCAAACTTTCACATTTACGAGTATAATATTAGTAGGATTTCTTTGAGATAACATGCAGTTGACATTAAATTCAGGTAACTCACCAAATGTATCCTGTAGAGACAAACCGCAACAATATGTGAACACCAATGGGCCGTGGAGGAGCAAGTACAGTTGCAAGATGATATTCTCTGCCTGTCAAATGTCACTGCCACGTTGAACTGTGCCCGTGGCATGCTAAGCACAACCACTGTTGCCGATAAGTGAAATCCTACAAAGATAGGCATCAATGGTAAAAGATTCAATTTTTTTTATTTATTATTATCAGCAATCAGTCGCAAGACTATAAGCTGGTGTGTTGAGTGCCACTTGACGGGAAGGCGATAAGGCCAGTGCCTATCTTCCTTTCTTACAGAACATCTTTTCTTTTTAGTCTGTTTAGTGATGGAGTACGAAGTTGAGTTGCCAGTGTATTGGGATGAACGGCCAGGCGTTCTGAATATTTTTTATCTTGAACCTCTCTATTTCGGCTTGGACTGTTAGCACATTAAGGTATTCATGGATCTCGTCATTTCTGGAGAACCATGGAGCATTTACAATGGTACGTAGATTGGTATTTTGTACCCGTTGTAGGCACATTATATTGCTCTTGCTGGCGGAACCCCACAGTGGAATACCATAGGTCCAAATAGGTTTTAAAATTGAGTTGTATATCAGGAGTTTGTTATCAACAGACAGAACCGAGTTTCTGCCCATGAGCCAGTGTAGATTGCTAAACCGAAGATTAATCTCATCTCTCTTTTTCTTAATATGATGGTGCCAGGTGAGTATTCTATCCAGGTTAAAGCCCAGGTACTTTATGAACTCAGCATCTCGCAAGGGATCAGAGCCAAGTTTAACTGGTGGGCAGTTTCCTCTTCTGAGAGTAAATTTGATGTGGTTAGAAAAGTCTACAAATGGATCTTTTTAATTAGCCCATGTTTTAGTAGTCTTTTAGTAGTGTACTATAATTTGTGTAAGAGCAGACACACTAGCTTCATGGTGGTTAGACCTACCTTCGGACGATTTAGCACAGTGGTTAAGAGCTTGAGCCGCGCCACCCACTGTGTCTAATAGTCGCGGGTTCGATTCCCGCACGGGACAAATCTTTGTGTGATCCACAATTATTTGTTCCGGTCTGGGTATTTATGTATGTGAAATTTCATGTTTGGAAATGCACCCACGATACTGGAATAAATCCTAGTGTGGGGCTACGTTTTAAAAAAGAAGAAGAAGACCTACTAAAATTCACCATGGTAAACATGCTGCCTGTTTCTTTGGACCCAACTGATGCAGGAAGTCTTAAGAAGTTTGGTAGCTTAAATATGTCATAGATCAACTGTGCTTGATATAATCAAAAACGTTCAGTTACCATAAGACATTTAAACTTTGAGTATTAAATGTTTCATTGTATACTCTTCTATAAACTATGCTGTAAACTTAAAATGTTCAAACAACAACTTAATTTTGCATAAATAACTAACACTTCAAATTTAAGCAACTGAATTATCATTACAATCTAAAAAAAGTGACGATTGATATTTTGCTTCATCTGAAATTAAAACTATGCTTTGTTTTGCGTAGCATAAAAATGAAACCTATAGTAACTTTTTATTTAGAATCTATTCAAAATAAATGTAGGATTTAATGGCAAACTGTCATTATAGAATAACCAACATATATATTAATAGAAAAAGCACATTAACTTACCAATTTGTAAAACATCTTTGACTGCTCTATCCCTGAACAAATGTTCACCTCTTTGAAATTCGTCGGCTGAACCATTTGCCAGGCAAGAGTAGAGTCTGATATCATCTTCGCTGTCGGGGAAGCTCCAGAAAGCAATCTGAAGCTGCAGTTGTTCAGGCACCGGTGGATAGACATGCTCAACGAGCTCGAATGGTATGTGAGATGCTACACACTTGGCTGCAAGCTCACTTAATGTTGATACTGACTTTTCTGTAAATATTAACTAAATGCACTACTGACCTATCAACTAACTTAATCAAGATCAAATACAAAAAAACTTGTACACATTACTGCTACAATTTTTGTATTATATTTGTTCTTAATTGTAACTCCAAAAGAGTAAGATTTCTATCTATATCATCATCTATCTATATCATCACACCAGATACTTTGCGGGGTCAGCAGAGAGTACAGAGTTCCAACAGGTTTGAGTTTGTTTGTTTAACTTCTGTACTCAGTGCATGTGTATAGGTAATTAAGATTAATATTGGTCCATCTATAATTCATATCTAGTTAAAATGAAGATAATCAATTTGCATGATATTTATGAACGATAATACACTTAGTACAGATATTTTTGTATTCCAAATTAATAAAGAATTAAATTAATACACTGAAAATAACCATTGGTATCAGCTGAATTTTATTTTACACGTTAATGAATTTCAGGTGCCTATAATGTTGAAGGCTCTATCTATCTATCTATCTAAAAAATTTTTAGAAACAAGAATTAAAAATGTGTATACCCAAAGTATATTTTTTACTGAATTAATTACAAAAATTAACTATTAGGAATTTGTGTTATGTAATATGATTATAACTAAATGTTAACAAAATTTCAGTGAAAGTTGTGAAAGTTGACAAGAATCACAAACTTTCCATTCACTAATTTAATCAAACAGATGTGATCATAAACAACAATAAAAACCAGAATAGCAACAAAGAAACAACAGGGATTTCAAACTAAAGGTATTATTAACTGCTCAGTGCACTCAAAAGGTAAATGACTTCCAACACCTGTTCTTTGTATCACTACACATAGACACAATGTATCCGATTAATACATACCTATAGGACATGACATCCAAGCTTTCATTGAAAATTTTAAGTGATAAAGCAGATATTATTTTCTTGTAACATAAAATCTACACAATTTCGAGTGCATATCCGCAATTCTATACAAAATAATCAAGATTATCATCATTTCGATAGGTCGAAACAAAGGATCAGCTGTAGTGTTACCTTGAATGCTTTTTTTTGTGGAGCGGGTGCCGAACGAGTTCTGAAGATTTGGACGCCGCCAGCCTCTCCAATTGTTGCATAGGCTCTCGGGCTCCGAACTCCAACTACATAACGAATCTTCTTCGAATCGTTCGGAGTCCTCAAAACTGAAATGATCAGCCTCCTCCCAGTCGAGCAGGGGTGACCCCACGTCGACCGGGGCGCCTTGTCGTCCCCCTTTACCATTATTATTTGATGCCCCCGCCACTTTAGTGAGATTTATTGAAATAATCTTTCAATAAAATTCGCTGGTTCACTACAGCGAATTATCACAGTGGGGTATCCACTATTCACAATCACTAAATGAACATAACTCTTTTATATTTTAAAGATTCTATGTCACTAGATAGAAACTCTCAAAAAGACGATGCAAGTAAATAAAATACATCACAGAATAGAGAACTTCCTAGTTTGAAATCAAATGATCTAAATAAATCCCCATCAGCACAATAACAAATATGGCCGAACAACGTACCGTCTATCTACCTATCTATAGATTATCTATAGGCTCTTTGTCTATAGGTGCCTACCTCTACCATAAATATAGACCTCTACCCATGAATCCTGTACCCTCTTGCTCTACAGTTTACACACACTATAAGCTAAATAATGTACGATATATTTATATGAGTGTGGTATATGTACAAAGAATATTTTTATACTTAAAGGCAATTTTTTAATTGACTATTAATATTTTATATACAATTATTTATCTACTACATTCCTTTACTTGTGAGCTCTGAGCAAAGAATATAATAATACCTGAGTGATTGGCATTATGCACATTTGTCCGATGTCATTGCTCGCTGAGGGAAGAAAAGTATAGACAGCCCCTGAATGTAATCTGTATATCCCATGTGCCTTGAGTCTAAACTGGCCATTGCTCGTCATTGGTCACCAGGGTGACTGGCCGAGTGCAGGTGAACTTCAACGTATGCATAGGGTGTTTGGTGCAAAGAGTATATGGCTTGGTGTGAATTGCTACCACGCGGGATCACTCGCCATTAGACGTCCCTCTTCGGAGCAGTGTCGATTTTACTCACATGTTTTTTACCATAATCAAAGGCGCTCGCCTGTACTTGATAAGTTACATAATTATGTCCACATGTTTGTACTCTATGTTAGTGTGTACTTGGCGAATGTAGACTGGTACCACGCGCCTTGTTTCAATTTACTGACGCTCGTGTTAACTAAGGTTTGACCTACATGTATACAGGCTTTACACCCTATACTATTGATACCCTATACTCAAAGCCTTTGCTCAAACCTCTACTGCTATTCTTTATCAAGGTATAAGACTACATTTAGATGAAGCATACCCCTGAGGCAGTGGGTAGAAAAGTAATTAAAGGTAGAAAAATGTGTTGCGATGGCATGTGAAGTAAGTACCAGAGCTGCTCATCACAACGCATAATATTTATGAAATATCAATGTTACGTTCGCTCAATCTATTCCTTGGGTCCAAATTTGGATCAAACAGCTCAAGATTCTAGCGGTCACTCTAAGCACCACAATGTCCTTCGGACAGTATGTAAAGCGAGTCCGCAACTCTCCTCTTATTAGTTGCCTGAGGTCGTCGTTGCCTGAGGCATGTTCTCACCGACCCTTCCGAATTCGTTACCTCCCGCCTTTCGAATACAGATACCGCACACAGGATCAAATACCAACCTCTTCAGTGAGGTCACATAGTATATATCCTCCCGCATAGCGACAGCTCAAGCCGAGGCCAGTTCTCCTTGAGGCGTCTCTGAGTTAGGTGCCCCCTTGCCCGTCCGGCTAGAGCGCAGCTTTTGCACGCTCGCCTTCTGGCAGGTAAAGCTGTAAATGCATCTCAGCCACACAATAGAAATATCGGAAGTTCATTTTTTGATGCCTAATTTATGATGTCGATCTCTGTGAGTCAGCTAATATTTCTTATAATCTGGGGCAGAGTCACTTAACATAAACATTGATATTCTTTTCGATTTAATATGTTACATTGGCACATCCAGTAGACCCTCGGTCTACGAGCAAAATGCCTTAATGACGCACTCAGAGCCAAGAGTTATATTTGCGGCACTTTAGGAAGGATTCCAAGTTTAAAGTAGCGCTTTCTGCCCCAAAAAATGATACTGCAAGAAGGCATCAATTTTGCCCACATGATGCTTACGTCGACCTACGACAATAGGTGGGTCGACGTGAGTACTGACTGTCAAAACATATTTAAGACATTCCACTTTCCTGTACGATTGTAACATTGGCAAGCTTCTGGAACGGCAAGTGTCATACGAACGTGAGCATTTTGGTTGGCTACTGGAACGCACTGAATGTATGTAAAATATGGATAAATATCATAGTTTTTGAAGAACACCCAGCGTTCACCTCACAGGCATAATATTAAAATCGACTAAAAGCTGATTTTATTATGACATTGTAATTGACAGTAGTTTATATTCTAGTATTTTTGTACACATCACTGATTATATTTTATATTTTTGACAGGGCGACCGACGACGTACCGACCAACTGAGATTGTTCTGGACTTTTTATGCCTTTTTTACTATTTGAAACCAAAATGTCACAAATAAAATTGCTTGTGTGAAAGGGCCGGTATAAAACAAATAATTCTATAACTACTTCCCAATCAGATTCACCTGGCTTCGCAATAAAGGTTATATTTTTGGTGTAAAATTAAAAAGTCATTGAAAATAATTTCAATAAAATGTTTTGTTGGGGTAATGCGACTCATCGTGAACTGTGTATTGAAGGGCCAGATGTAATAGATTTGGTAAGTGATTATTCTGCTTCCTGACATGAGTATTTATTATGAATATACCATTAAAATGTGTGTTCCTTTAAATTTGATATTACTCATTTACAATGCAATGACAACAATTTATAGTTACTAAAAATATTCTGTACTTATGTTTTTGATGTTTCAAACAAGCTAAAGTACTGCAAATATACAAAAACTTGAAAACATTTGCTGGACATAGGTCTCTCCCTATTATTGAAAAGCTTCACTTCACTTATTTTCAGAAACCTATTGCATGTTGACCGACCTATTGTTTGCTGTCATAAAATGCTTGTAATCAACTTGATCAATCCTCCTTCAGGCTGGCATACTTAAATCCCATATCTATAATAATTCCAGTTTTGGAATATATTGTGGTTTAGTTTTTTTTTTGTGTCCATAATAGTGTAAACAAATATTGCATGATAATCAAAGAATAATATTAACATGGTTCAAAATTAATTCATTTCCCAACCCTTGCTCTTCGTCCCAACTGAATCAATTTTAATGTCTTGCCACACCATATTTGTACTTAAAATTAGCCACTTACAATAAACAGACTTTGAATAATCCTATTAATATTTTATTTTTTAGGTAATAAGGCCAACACTATCAAAATGGCGTGAGAGCAATCATATTAAATCGGTAGCAACAGGAGAATTTCACTCACTGTATTTAACAAATCATGGCCACTTGTATTCTTGTGGAAACAATGATGTTGGTCAACTTGGTCGGCACACAGAAGACAAGGAAGGCAAAATGCCGGGTAAGTATGTTTTTTACCTTTAAAATTAGCTAAAGACATTACTGTTTGATCAGGTCAAATCACTTAATACTACACAAGCAGTAAAGAGTTATTGTCAGCTGAAACTATTTTCAAGTCAAATCTTGCATATTATTTATTTTGTATGCACTGGATCAGTAGTGGCCAATATTTAATAGATTCTGTTATACATGATTGTTTATTCACTAGACGCTTGTTACACTTTAGTTTTATTTATTGTATTTTTTTCACTATATATATAATGTCAAAGTGGTTAGAAATTATGGGAGTTATGAAAACAGACTACTAATAAAGGGTTTATTGTTTTTAAATGCTGTAACATGTTATTGTTTAGTTGTAATCATAAGTAAGCTTCATTCTCTGTTTCCTACCTACCTACTACCTACACACCAATTACCAAGTTTGTAGCATTTCATTAAATTACAGATGAAACCTGTAATTGAATGAGTCAATGATGAGTTACACTTTTATATTTGTTGAATTGTTATGGATTTCTAATTAATACTATCCTTGAAGAAAATTTTACTCTCTCAGTCTGAAATGAAGCTCATGCCCGAGGGTGGGACAGTTTCTTAACAGGGTTAATATTATTATTTTATAACCAACACCGAAAGAAAAAAAAAACACTGTCACGCCTATATTCCCCAGAGGGGGTGGCAGAGGTGTACTGAGTACACCCACGTTTCGCCGACGATGTATGGTCCCATGTAAAAGGGGGCGAGCCTATTGCCATATACCAGGCACAATTCCACACTCCGGACTCATACTGGGAATTTTTCACTAGAAAAACTACATTTGTCCAACCTAGGATTTGAACCCAGGACCTTGTGATCACAAAGCGATGCGCTTTGCCACCAGACCAACGAGATCGCGATTTTAATATCATTGGAGAAAATATCAACTAACACAAAATGTATAGTTATTAGTGCATGCAATATTGTGCAACACTATCTCTAGATTTTTATCCATATTCTAGTGAGAAAGATAAAGTAATTAGGATAAAAATAACAGCAATAACATCATTCTGTACCTACTTTATTTGCAAAAATATATTTATTATAGAAGTACAGATGTACTTCTGTGCTAATATTATAAAGAGGAAAGATTATCAACTCTGAAACTAATAAACCAATTTTAATAATAATAAATTCCTTCACCATTAGAAAGCTACATAATCCAGAAGTAACACTGACTCGGTAGGTCTTCTTCACTGATCTTGACTGGGTGCGAAGCCTCCGAAAACTGCTAGTACACTTTACAAAGGATTATCAAATTAATAAACTTTCATTAATTATATTGATAGTATTCAGCAGTAATATTCTGGTGTGAATTAATTTATGGATATCTCACAGCTGTACACACAATGTTGCAAAGGACATTGTCGAAAATTGCCCCAGAACCAACAAATATTTGACCCATGCCATCATTATTTAGCTATTTTATTAAAATAATGGCAAATATCCGTATCTAACGGACAATTTGCAATCTAAAACGAATATTTCAAAGTATTGTAAGTATCTTTACTGAATGTCAACATACACAATATAACCTCATATGTATCAATGGCTACTGAATTTTAACCTCAAAATCGAATACTTTTTGTGCAATAATGCGATTCTCCGGCTTGTCCATTTAATAACATATGCCTTAAGAGAATTTATGAGTGATTTGAAATCAAAAAAGTATTTTTTCATTGCTGTTGGTTTTGGGGCAAATCATGTATGGGCGCAAAAATTGTCCTTTTTAATGGAGAATGTATCTTGTTCTGGTTTGTTCTTCTGTAGTTTAGGTGTGTGTGATTTCACATATATATGATAAATAGATAATGTTACTTAATAATTATAAAAATAAGATAATTTAACCTAAACCTGAATCACTGTTTATACTATTTGTGATGTAATTATAGTGTTTATCATTTATTTCTAAATTGCTTATAAAATCACAGATTTGTTCTTCCAGGTATATATTTTATTTTTAGTTCACATTAACTAAACCTACCTATCTATCTATATCATCACACCAGATCCCTTACGGGGTAGGCAGAGAGTACAGAGTTCCAACAGGCTCTTTCCTTACATACCTCTCTGGCTTCCTCTACTCTCATAGTTCGTCTCATACACGCTAGCCGGTTACGGAGACTCCTGACTTACTTAACTAAACTTACAATGCTTAAATACTTGGAACTTATATAGTCACTTTATATAAAAATCCCTATAGGCAAAATACAACAGAATACCAGTTTTCCTCTTATAGTTACTGGTTTGCCTGGAAAATTACATTAATAAGTGAACTTATTTTTCAGCGATAGTTGAAACATTCAAAGACTGCATAATTTCATCAATAGCATGTGGTATTCAGCATTCAGTGGCAGTGGACGAGTGGGGCCAACTATTTACTTGGGGTTCAGACACCATGGGCCAGCTCGGCAGCAACCTTGGCGCGCATGCCCAGGATAAGCCCAAGTTTGTCAAGAATATAGCCACCAAACATATAATACAAGTTGCTTGTGGATCATATCACTCAATAGCTCTTACAAATAGTAAGTACTTATTAACTAACACAAGGATCTTTTGTCCCACGGCCAAAATCGGAACTAACACTATCATCAAGTTAAATGTCACTTCATGACATTCGCAGAGTTACCGTATGCTATGGAATTTAGCCAAGTTCTTTCTTAATTAGTAACTGTTAGGACCCACCTGTTAAAATATTTACCTGGAAGTAGGGAAATTTTACTAAATGATAACCCTAATTTCACACCAACACCCCCCTTTCAATCATGTCATCCACGGCCCAAAAGATCCTTGTTTTAGATTTAGAAAGATTTAGACCTTGTAGAGTCGACTGTATTTCTAGGTATCACTATTGATGCCAGATTACAATGGGGTCCCCATATTGATCAATTATCTGGTAAATTAAGCTCAGCAGCATATGCGGTAAAGAAAATTAGATTACTAACTGATATTAAAACAGCTAGACTTGTTTATTTCGCTTATTTTCATAGTATTATGTCATATGGCATACTACTTTGGGGATGCTCTGCAGAACTTAATACCATCTTTGTTCTCCAGAAAAGGGCTGTTCGAGCAATTTACAATTTGGCCCCGAGAGCTTCTCGTAAGGAAAAGTTTAGAGAGATAAATATTCTAACTTTTGCATCACAATTTATACATGAAAATCTTCTATATGTTAAAAAAATATCAGTAATTTTGAAAAATAAAGCGACATTCATCATGTAAATACACGGAACAAAGATGATCTTATTGTACATTCCACTTGTCTCCACAGAATTAGTAATTATTTCATGGGGCAATGTATACGCTTCTACAACAAATTACCCATAGATATCCGAAACATGCCTATCAATAAGTTTAAAAAGGCAATTAAAATTAGAGTGTGTAAGCAAGGGTATTATAAAATTTCGGATTATCTTGACGATAAAACAGATTAGGTTTGAGCAGCTGCTCAATCAGCAACATTTATAAATGATGTATAATACAATTTTTAAAAACCAAAAAATGGTTATCGGAAAGGCCAGACAAATTAAATTAAAAGACTAGCCCGCTGAGTTTCTCGCCGGATCTTCTCAGTGGAGGCCGCGTTCCGATCCGGTGGTAGATGTAAAAAATGTAATATATTTGACGTTTGTAAGTGCTTTTGTATTGGCCGATACAAATAAATGATTTTTGACTTTGACTTTGACTTGTCACACTATACTTCTTAAAGTATCTAATTAATTACTTATTACTTCTTAAAGAATTTACAATTTCCACATATATTATTGAGAATTCTGTAGTTATATGTCAGTACATCACCCCTCCTTTCTTGTCAATTTTATAGAAAGTACACAAGCTGGATAAACTAATTAAAATTCATCAAGATTCATGACAGAGCTTGTAGTAAGTAGGCTTATATATCATTTTAGTGAAAATTCAATGCTTAGGGTATATCCTGTGGCTATTTGTAAGACTTGATTTTGATCATCATAATTATATCCAATCTATGTCAATAAAGCAAATTATGAATAATAAATATGTTAGACCGTTAGACCGTTGGACTAGTGGTTAGACCGTTGGACTGCAAAGTCAGAGGTCTCTGTCTTTTCAAAAGCATGTGTGTATTCAAAATTAACCATCACTTGATTTTACGGTGAAGAAAAACATTGTGAGAAAACCTGCTTGCCTAAGAGTTTCTCTAAGGTGTGTAAAGTTCGCCAACTCACAATGGGCCAGTGTGGTAGACTATGGCCTAAGCCCTCTCAGTTTGAGAGAAAGCCTGTGCCCAACAGTAGGACAGTCTCTTAACAGGGCTAATATTATTATTATTTATTTATTATTATTTTATTGTAAATATATTTTTACTTTTTAGATGGTGACCTCTTTGCATGGGGTGCAAATAGCTATGGTCAGTGTGGTTTGGGAACCATGACCATCAAGGAGATGGTACCGCAACAAATAACTTCGCTGTTAGGAGTGCCCATAGCTCTTATTGCCTGTGGCAGTAATCACACTTTCGTCTTGTCTAAGTAAGTCACATCAATTAACTACTTTCTTTGACAGTCCCAGATTTGACTAAAATATATCTTTATCATTGTTAGTGTCCGACCGAAGGTGGATTTTTTGCCGAAGCCGATTAATAGGCCATCGCCAAAAGCTGCGGCCGAAGCGGAAGGTTTAATAAACCCAAAGAAATTTGGTTCATGATAGTCTAAATTTTGAAAAAGTTATGTTGTCTGTGTTAACTTAACGAGATGATAATAGACCTACAATTGGTTAAAAATTATTACCCTGCAAATAATATTATTGATAATATTTATTTAATTAAAAGCAGTGACTGCCTCGTTGGTCTAGTGGCAATGCGATCAAATCTTAGGTCGGACAAACATAGTTTTTTTAACGAAAAATTCCCAGTATGAGTCCGCTCCCAGTCTGGAATTGTGCCCGGTATATGGCCATAGGCTCGCCCCCTATTACATGGGACCTAACATCGTCGGCAAAAGTGGGTGTACTCAGTACACCTCTGCTACCCCCACTTGGGGAATATAGGCGTGACGGTGTGTATTAATCAAAAGTATTAGGAAGTCGTTAACCGTAATAGATCGTTCAATTTTGGTGCTTGCTGGAAACATTCGGCAGAAGGACTGGCCGAAGGTGGGATTTTGGGCCGGAGGTGGCCGAAGTGAAAGCTTCGGTCGCACACTAGTCATTGTCTAATATTTCATGAGTGTAATACAAACCGAGACGCTCGTAGCGCTGTAGTACCGCGGTGTTCTTCCGCACGGCTCGGTTTATCTGAGATGGGTGACCGTTTGTGGCATTTACATATTCGAGTGTCTAAGTGCTTCGGAAGGCATGTTAAGCCGTTAGTCCCGATTAGCACTCACTGTAGTATTAGTTAAACCTAATTGGCCGTATAGGCGGCTTGATAAGTTCCTACAGCAGGTGGCCACAAACCTGCCTCCACTAATTCGCAATAGGACTGCTTGGTGAAGTATGACCTTATTTCTCTCACCTTGATATGTGAGAGAATGCCTTTGCCCAGCAGTAAGACAGTATAGGCTGATAAATAATAATACCATACAACCCTTTGTATATAAATGAATTTTTCATTGGACGACATGACCCAATGTCTACCGTCTATGACAGTGATTGAGAACCAATGTAGACACGTTATACTTGTAGAGTACCCCCTTTAATAATACCTAAAATAATTCCGTACCTAGTAACTAACATTCTTCCTGCTTAAGATCAGTAATTCTATCTCTATCTATATCATCACGTCAGATCCCTTTCGGGGTCGCGAATACGGTCGGTCACCTTCACTCCGCACATCTTCCGCAGAGCTTGCATTTCTACCGCATTTATCCTACTTTCATTCTCCTTCTTACATACCCAGCTCTCGCTACCATATAACAGCGTCGTGACAGGCACTCCGTAATGTATGACCAAATGCGCCTTTTGGCTTAAGTGCCGGCTCCCAAGTGGCTTTCCCATCGCACCATTCACTCTGTTCCCTGCACCTACTCTTCTCTCTATATCAGCGGTGTATTTCCCATCCTTACTGAAGGCGCAAATATTAAATCATTAACTGTGATATTGTGATATAGTTTCATTATTCAAACACCATGAAAAATGACCATGAATTTTCTCGACAATGTCACATTCAAATATCCCATGTCAGCATTGTGCGCGATAAAAGCTTTTCATAACAGGCACAATACCGCTAATTTACGTTGTATGTACGTTTGTTACAGTGGTATCGGAACTACCGATTTTTGGGGATATAACACATGTTTTTTTTAAATAAAATAGATTATTGACCTTTTTTCTTAGATTTTTGGCATCCCTTTCCGTTTAATTTTTGTTTTAAAAGGAATACCTTTATCGTATGATTGGACTTTATGTGTATGCCAGATCCTTTGGGGAGTACCCTTTTCATACTATTGAATGTTTTAGGGTATTCCCAGAAATAAATCGCTTGACTATAAAAAAGGGATTTTGGGTTATATTTATTCTTGCATTCTTTAGTTCTTCTTTTTATTAATTACTTAGAAAATAAACTTTCTCGTAGAGTTTTGTGAAGTAGATAACAAAATATCAAAAATGTCTGCAACTGAATAATCTAGGACGAACAGTAGTGTAAAAAGTAACATAAGTGAGGACATCTGTGTTCCTACATACTAGCTTGGTATTTATTGTGTACTACGCCTACCGGCAATTTAATTTAGTTTAATTTTAAATTATCTATCTATCTATCTATATCATCACGCTAGATCCCTTACGGGGTAGGCAGAGAGTACAGAGTTCCAACAGGCTCTTTCCTTACATACTTCTCTGGCTTCCTCTACTCTCATAGTTCGTCTCATACACGCTCGCCGGTTACGGAGACTCCTGACTTGTCCTGAATTATAAATTATGTTTCCCAATAAGTAAATGTAAATTCTTATGAGAAATAAAGTTCTTTAACCACAAAAAGAAAAAAAAAAGTCACTCCGTAAAACTATCAATGTACTTACCTACTCAGTATTTTTCAAAGATGCGTACGGAAAAAGAAAATATAGAAATTGATTATGCAGCATGTTGATTTTTTTGTTCATGCGTATGATGACACTGATTCCATTTTCAAGGGCAGTCGTGATGATGGTTTCTGCTATCTGTATTATCACGTCAGTTCCCTTGCGGGGTAGGCAGAGAGTAGAGTTCCTCCAACAGGTTTGTTAATAGATCATTATGAGCGCACTTGAGCACTGGTGATACATCAGTCCACGATACTGTCGTCTTATGAAAAAAATGCCCTTATGCCAGTTTGAAGTCATGTCTGTCACATTCTACATCGAATTTGGCTTTAATTGTATTGGTGTAGTATCAAAACGATGAAATAAATATATAGAAATGTATCGGAGTTCTCTGTCATATTTAAGAGTATTTTTTTTATGTTTGATGACTGTTTAGTTTAGTGGTTAAAAGCTTAAGCCGCTGCGCGATCTGCGCGAGGGATCGAGTAGTCGCGAGTTTATGTGGTGTCATAAGACAAATCTTTCTGTGACCCACATATACTTGTTTCGGTGTAGATGTTAATGTATGTGAATTTCATATAAAAAGGCGCCCACGACACAGGATTAATTCTAAGTGTTGGGCTCCTTCTTTTAAATAATTTTTGAATACAAAAATAATATACAAGCTGTAACATAATAAAAGCAAGACCTGAAAGTAGTTTGTTCTAAATGGGTAACCGAATCGATTCCAACAATTTTTAGTGTATTCTAAATTTTTTTTTAATTTGCAAAAAATGCTTTTACTCCTTCAGTGCGCTATAAAAAATTAAATTTATTCTTGATTCATAGCAAGAAGAAGATTCAAAACGCATTCCTAAAACGTATTTCTCAAAACGCACACATACACGTACAAGTTTCATTGTTAATTGGGGTATAAAAGTGCTTTAAAAAAGGGTAAAAACCTTTAAATTTGAAAATTTGGTTTTCGTTTTAACTTTATGAAGCAATTCTCTAATCGGGGTGTCTAAGGTCTTGCGTTTATTATGTTACACCTTGTATATACCACGTTTCTAAAACGGACTCAAAAAATTATGAAATTATCTCCCTATATTATTACGCCAAATCTCATGCAGAGTAAACAGAGTTAGGAGTTCCTATAACAACCTTCGGCTTCATCATCAGACCCCCCCCCACCCAGAGGTGTAGTACTTGTCAAGACAAATCCAACGAGCCCAAACACAACGGGGTTAAGTTATGTAATTGAGGTGTTCCTGTAGCCACCTACCGGCTACTTCATCAGACCAGATCAATAGTATCATATTATTGCATTGTCGTCGAATGGGTCAGAGGTGCTCAAGGAGATAGAGAGGTTCTATGGGCAGTTATATACCTCAGTAGCTGAACCTGTTGTTGACTTGGTAAAATACCCAAGAGCCAAGCTAACCCGACACTACACTGAAGATATCACGGACATCAGCCTGTACGAGATTATGATGGCTCTCAAACAACTCAAAAACAAAAAAGCGCCGGGTGAAGACGGAATTACTGCAGAACTTCTGAAAGCGGGCGGATCGCCGGTACTTAAAGTCCTTCAGAGGCTGTTTAATTCCGTCTTGCTCGAAGGAAAAACGCCGGAAGCATGGAACAGGGGTGTGGTGGTACTCTTTTTCAAGAAAGGTGATAACACTTTATTAAAGAACTAACGTCAGAGTCTGTTTAATTCCGTCCGAAAACGCCGGAAGCATGGAACAGGGGTGTGGTGGTGCTGTTTTTCAAGAAAGGTGATAACACCTTATTGATTGACTATAGGCCCATCACTGCTGAATAATGTTTATAAGTTGTTTTCGAGAGTCATTACGAATCGTCTCGAACGCAGGCTTGATGACTTCCAGCCTCCCGAACAAACCGGTTTCTGGAAAGGCTTTAGTACCATAGACCACATACATACGCTGAGGTAGATTATACAAAAGACCGAGGAGTATAATCGGCCACTATGCTTGGCGTTTGTGGACTATGAGAAAGCCTTCGATTCGATCGAGACTTGAGCGGTTCTTAGATCTCTCCAGCGATGCCGCATTGTCTATAGGTACATCGAAGTGTTGAAGTGCTTGTATAATAACGCCACCATGTCAGTCCGACTACAGGGACAGTGCACGAAGGTGATAAAAAGAGGAGTAAGATAGGGAGACGTCATTTCTCCAAAACTGTTTACGGCCACCTTAGAGGCCGCCTTCAAGCTCTTGGAATGGCGAGGACTTGGCATCAACATCAATGGCGAATACATCACTCACTTTCGATTTGCCGACGACATTGTGATCATGGCGGAGTCGCTGAAAGATCTAGGACGAATGCTCGGTGACCTCAACAGAGTATCCCAACAAGTGGGTCTTAAAATGAACATAGACAAAACAAAAATAATGTTTAATGTCCATGTCGTAGCCTCCGCACTCACCGTTGGGAACTCTACTCTTAAAGCTGTCGACGAATACATTTACCTGGGACAGGCAGTCCGGTTAGGTAGGTCCAACTTTGAGAGAGAGATCGACAATCGACGAATCCAACTCGGCTGGGCAGCGTTCGGGAAACTTCGCAACATCTTCTCATCCAAAATACCTCAGTGCCACAAGACTAAAGTTTTTAGTCAATGTGTGTTGTCAGTGATGACATATTGATCAGAGACGTGGTCTCGTACAATAGGTCTCATAAAAAAGCTCTAAAGTTGCTTAGAGAGCTATGGAAAGAGCTATTCTCGGCGTTTCTCTACGTGATCGAATCAGGAATCAGGAATCAGGAGATTTGTTGAAGAACAAAGGTCACCGACATAGCCCTCAGGATACGCATGCTGAAGTGGCAATGGGCGGGCGGGCCACAATCGCAGGAAGTCGTTGGATGCAGGTGGCATCGGACCTGTTGCGCTGGAAAGCGATTGGGGAGGCCTATGTTCAGCAGTGGACAAGTATAGGCTGAGATGATGATGATGCAAAGTTTTAACTCTCTAGCTTATCGGGAAGTCAATTTAAAATCGTTTGCAGAATTTGTACTGAACAGCGACACCAAAGCGAGTTGATAAAAACGTGGTAAAAAAATAGAATTTAGATGTTTGGTTTAATTTCATCAACGGCTAGACTAGTTTAGCAGCATGTTTCTAGAAACATCAGGTTAAAATAAAATTATTAAATACAACATTTACTGCTGGTAGGTACAATTTTATCAATGTTGTGGTTAGATAAAGTTTATTCCCATGACATTGGTGATCACTGAATATAATAATTCATTACGCATTAAACGATATAGTGGGAGAAAATCCCTAACATTGATGAGAAAGAATCCAAAGTGGGGATCTTCTTTAAAGATTGTTTCTTTTTTTAAAGGACATTGTTCTGCGCCCATACAGGATTTGCCCCAGAACCAACAGCATTGAAAAAATACTTGTATGATTTCAAATCACCCATAAAGTCTCTTAAGACATTTATTATTAAACGGACAAGCGGGGAATCGCAATATTGCACAAAAAGTATTAGATTTTGAGGTTATAATTCAGTAGCCATTTATACGTTTGAGGTTATATTGTGTGTGTTGACATTCAGTAAAGATGTCGGCAACTTCGATATAAGTACTTACAATACTTTGAAATATTCGTTTTAAATTGTAAATTGTCCGTGAGATACGGATATTTGCCATTATTTTAAGAAATATACAAATAATGATGGCATGGGTCAAATGTTTGTAGATTCTGGGGTAATTTTCGACAATGTCCTTTAACATTCAGTCGAGTTCTTTGATTTCGTTACGGAAATTGATTACGGGAATGTACCTATAGAATGAAAATCACCTTGTTAATTTTAGATCTGGTGCTGTATTCGGATGGGGTAAAAATTCACACGGCCAGTTGGGACTACAGGACAGAGAAAATAAATGCTACCCTTCACATTTGAAAACATTGAGAAATGTTAAGGTACAGTCATCATAATCTGTAAGTGAATGATTCGGTATTTATGTAATGTATTATATCTAGATTTTTAATATGTTTCTTAAGAGTATTGGGCATAGACAAGTTGCAAAGTTTCTTCAACGCCTTCTTGTAACTGAAATATAATAAAATAAGAAAATAGCAATAGTCTATATCATCACGCCAGATCCCTTGCGGGGTAGGCAGAGAATGCAGAGTTAAATAGAAATAGCAATAGTTAAACTTTTTATTCTGGTTATTTGCTTAATTAGATAGCTGTTTTTTACTTCAGCCAAATTCTATGTAGAATCTTTGTAAGCAAAGTCAGTATGTCATATTTGCGAGTTTAAGTTTCACTTATTATTTAAAACCTTTAATACCAGTAAGCGACATTATGGTTTGTTCTTCATTGAATTAGGTATTTTCAGATTGGAAACTGACTAACACTATACATTGGTGACAGGTCTGCCACATAGCATGCGGTGAAGATTTCACAGTGTTCCTCACATTGGATGGGGGTGTGTTTACGTGTGGGGATGGTCAATATGGACAGACTGGCCACGGAACTACTAGAGAGGAACTCGTTCCCAGAAAGGTAAACTTCAGCTGCGACTATACTTTGTAAATCTATCTATCTATCTATATCATCACCCCAGATCCCTTACGGGGTAGGCAGAGAGTACAGAGTTCCAACAGGCTCTTTCCTTTAATAATTTTTCGTGACCGTGGTGCTTTACAACTGGGCTTATCCTAGTTGTAGTCTCCTTTTCTATGGCTGATCTGCTAATAATTTTATTTTTTGTGTCTCCCGCTTTTGCAAAGGAGGGAAGTGGAATTTTTATTTTTCCTACTCCTCCTGTTTTTGGTTCTAATTAAATTTGTTTCGGGTCCCAAGACAATTAAAATGCTTCCCGGGACACCCCAAGGTTCAAACCTTGGTGTTATTTAAGGAGACTTGTGGATCCTGGCTTACAGGAGTTATAATGGTGGGAATGAGTGGCGGGCTTAGACCCAAAAAAAGGCTCTCTCCTTACATACCTCTCTGGCTTCCTCTACTCTCATAGTTTGTCTCATACACGCTCGCCGGTAACGGAGACTCCTGACTTTTCCTTCAGATAAGACCCGGTCTATTTGGTCATGGTAAGATAGTCTAGGTCTTCCCCGGTACCTACCTCCTTCCGCTTTCGCATTGTGTATCAGTTTTGTCATTCTTTCTTCGGACATTCTTTCTATATGCCCGAACCAACGGAGCATACCCTTTCTCATTTTTCCACCGATACTCTCTTTCATACCTATTTGCTTTCTTACTACGCTGTTGCGAATGCGGTCGGTCAGCTTCACTCCGCACATCTTCCGCAGAGCTCGCATTTCCACCGCATTTATCCTACTTTCATTCTCCTTCTTACATACCCAGCTCTCGCTGCCATATAACAGCGTTGGGACAAGCACTCCATTATGTAAGGCCAACTTTGTAAAATTTTCTTAAATACCACATTAAGAGACCATTATTTTTTTTAAACTATTTAAATAGTTTACTTAAACTGAAGTATGTGTCTATTGTCATAATATCATTCTCACACGCACCTACATTGTCAACGCTTTTGTTTAACAGACCTGAATTGATATCACAATAGTGCCATAGCGGCGTAAACTGTGTATTTATGAAATGATGATTTTGCATAATTCGTACATTTTATAGCTATATTAATTTTGCCGAAATTTGTTCCTTATACTACTACGATCTTAGATTCACGCGAATATTACACCCACACGTTTGTAAGCGTTCTTTTTGGCCTATACAAATAAAATATTTTGACTTTGACACTATTTCGACGGTCGCATACGACAAAGTTAAATATGACAAACAAAATAAATGGCTTTTCCAACTTACGTGCCCGTCGCTAAGTTAATTAATGCCAAATGTAAATACTGGATTATAGGATTTTGTTCGTTGGCACGTCGATTTATCCGTGCTTAGTCTTTCAGTCCGTTAAGTCCTTCCCGTGTCCTCCACTCGAAACATCTGGTACTTAAACTGTGATAAAGTTGAAAAAGTAGTGGTTTCATATGTTCCGTACTGCTCCATCGGCCCAGGTGATGGAGTTGATGGGCAGCACCGTGACGCAGGTGGCGTGCGGGCGGCGGCACGTGCTGTGCCGCGTGGGCGAGCGCATCCTGGCGTGCGGGTACGGCGCGCGCGGCCAGCTGGGCTGCCCGCACATGGCCGTCGCGCTCGTGCCTACACCCGTCCCCTTCACACCCAACGACGAGTCGCCGGTCAGTTGATAATTTAATTTCTTTATAGATATAGTTGCTGTGTGAAGCATGTGATGTGTGAGTTTAAAAAAATAGAAAGGAAAAAAGAGAAAAATTTAAATAAACAAAGACAAGCCTGCTGAATTTCTTCCCCGGATCTGCTCAGTGCAGGCCGCGTGCCGATTCGGTCGTAGATTAGTTGTTAAATAAGATGTGAATGTTGATTGACTACATTTGTCCGAGCTAGGATTTAGGACCTGTTGTTTTTCTAACGAAAACTTCCCAGTACGAGTCCGGAGTCTGGAATTGTGCTCGGTATATGACACTAGGGTCGCCCCCTATTACATGGGGCCTAACATCGTCGGCGAAACGTGGGTGTACTCAGTACACCTCTGCCACCCCCGCTTGTGGAATATAGGCGTGACGGTGTGTGTGTGTTAATTGACTATTTGCAATCGTCCCTGCAGGGCTTATAGGGAAATAAATTATTTGAGTAATGTTATTTCCTATAGGCGCTCGTAGCGCTGTGCGACCGCGGTGTTCTTACCGATCACCAAGGTTAAGCAGCGTTCGACTCGGTTGGCCTGAGATGGGTGACCGTTTGTGGCATTTTCATATTCGAGCGTCTCCGTGCTTCGGAAGGCACGTTAAGCCGTTGGTCCCGGTTACCACTTAATGTGGTTTTCGTTAAGCCGAGTTGGAAGCCTTAAAGGTGGCTTGATAAGTTCCGACAGCAGGTGGCCACAAACCTCCCTCCACCAATCCGCACTGGGTCCGCGTGGTGGAGTATGACCTATTCTCTCTTACCTCGATTTGTGAGAGAAGGCCTTTGCCCAGCAGTGGGCAGTATAGGCTGATATTATTATTTATATATATTTCTTCATACCTATGTAGTGATGTGTGAGTTTCTGCCCGCGACTTCGTCCGCGTTGACTTTAGACAGGAACCTTACATTTTTTCCGGGATAAAGAGTATCCTATGTGTTAATTCAGATAATAAACTCTGTGTGCGGTCCAAATCCGTTCGGCCGTTTTTGCGTGACTGAGTAACAAACATCTAAACATACAAACTTTCACATTTATAATATGAGTAGGATAAGGTTGTTGTGTGAAGCATTTTATTTCTGTTGTATGAAGTGAAAGTGCTCTTTTAATGGACAGTACATACTGCTTCGTTGGTTTAGTGGAGTGCGTTTGGCGATTGCGTGATGCTGGGTTCGAATTATAGGTCAGGCAGTGGCTTTTCTATCTATAAACACTTCGCACGGAGTCTGGATCGTGCCCGGTATAATGATAATAGCCTGGTTCCCTATTACATTAGGACCTAACAACGTCGGCGATATGAGGACGTACGCAGTACACCTTTGCCTCCGCGCTTGAGGATTATAGTGGTGGTGTTTATATTTTCAGTTGTTCAATTTCCCCGTGTAGTGACATTCATGAGTAGTAGAATAGCGGCACTCTTAATTTCTGTGGATTTTGTAATAAATGCCTGAAGGAGAAGAAGCTCTATAAAGAGTTGTCCATTAATCACGTGATGAGGTTTTAGACTAATCCCCCCATCCAAAATCACGTGTATTTTATTGGGACAAAGTATCTTACAAATATTTAATGCGAGTTAAGGTCACGCGCCGCTTTTCAGTTTAGAAATCGCTCGTACAACGAATTTTGCCGAACCTTCTCCCCCGTTTTGAGTCTGACATGATTAATGGACGATCTCAAAGGTTGATCAAGCAGCCCCTTTAAGGCGTAAAGTTATATTGGCATCGTCAATATATCACAGGGTGTTTTTTGTTGTGTTTAAATACTTCTCTCTTCAATCTTTCCCTCATTATTACGGATCGTGACTCCATTGCTGGACTTTTTATATATTTTTTTTTATAATTTCCCTCCAAAGTTTAAATTCTAGTTTTAAACATATTTCATGACTATAGTATTTTCACATAGGATAGGTAGTGACAGTTATAATTGCCAAGCGAAATTAATATTTAATTCAATGGTGTTAAGGCATAAAACTATAAGTATAGAAGCGGGTATGCCTCTTATTGCCATTGAATAAAGTATAATTTCGTTTGGCAATTAGAACTGTCACTACCCATCCTATGTGAAAAATACTATAATAGGATGTATGATACTTTTATCGATAATACTTTTCTCTTTTTTTTAATGTAGATCGAAAAATCTCCACAGACAAAGGTGAATATACTAGAACTACTAGTATTATTACATTTGTTCTGTAGTTGTTGATTATATCGTATATAATTATTATTTTGTTAATTTATAGAATGCTTCGTTTGTATACCTAATTTGTACTTAATATTGTTTCTTTATAACACTCATTTATATTCTGTATAATATGTATATATTTCTCAATACTTGGAATTGCTTTTATTCAATATTGCAGTTCAAACACAAACAGTATCCTGTAAAGTTAAAAACTGGGATATGTCATATGCGTAGGTTAGAACTGCGCCAGCACACAAGTGGATTTTCTACAGTCGTTAACGTAAATAGAAAACAAAAAAAAATAACGGGAATGGGGAAATTTTCCAATTAAAAGTCACATTGTGAGAAGAGAATAGAAAAAAAACGCTTGCCAATTGACTAGACCCTCTGAGATTTAGCTAAGCTAAGCGGGAGGAAAGCGATAGTATTCGTACACTGAGTCTCACGTGAACAGATCCGCGAAACAGTGCATGGCGTCCAGAACTAGTGTTGTAACAATGAGCGCTGAAGTCGAGCGTTTAGCGCTGAGTCGACACTTACGAGCGTTGAAGCTCGTAGAAGACGCTATTAAGCTCGTAGAAGACGCGTTTTAAGCGCCGACTCGAGCGTTTTTACAACACTATCCAGAACTGGACCTTCAAATTGGTCCCTTGTCGTAGGTATCCGAGCACAACAACGCGACGCGACGTTACGCACATATGAATAACGTAGGCCACATACAGATCTATGATTAAATACTTTCACTGTATCGCGTCGCGTTATTGCATTTTTTACTCAGGACTACGGGTTAGAATGTGGAAGGACCACAGGCAGTAGTCCTCATGCAATGGGAAATCACAGGCCAAGATTGGATTAGTTTATTAATACTGGACTATTCTTCTATAGCCTAAGAAGAAGCCGAAGGTCGAGTCCACGACGTTCCGTCGCAATATCGGCGCCGGCGCGTCCAAACTAAATGTTGAGTCATTTCTCTATTATGAAAGAAATCATTACTAATTATATTGTTGATATGTCGTCTGTATCAATTTATATCAATTCTTATTTTCATTTTAATATTATTTGCCTTTAGATTATTACCGCCTTATTACAAAAAAGATCTTAGGTTGAGTCAGCTTAAAGAATAAGCTTATTCTAAATAGATTATTTATTGCTTATTGTTTTGAAATAAGAGTATTTATTCCTCATTAAAACTCCACTAATGTTTAGAACTGCATTTGTTTCTTTTTTATTTTAAGTAATAAAATACTTCTTCGATAATCCACAGCACTAAAAGATGTGACGCTAATCCACAACCCTATCACTACACGGTGATAAACAGGATAGTAATAATATAATCAATGGTCTAAAAATCATAAATTTTAGAATGAAAACAATTAAAATAAACTTTAGTTGGTTGGCTATTTCATTATTACATTTCCCATTTTAGCAGAAAACTCCCAAGAAACTTTGCGCGACATTATCGTTTAAAAATTTCATATTGTTAATATTACATGAAATTCATAAATCGTAATTGTATCCATTTTTGACTAATAAATCCATTTCTGGCAAATAAATCATAATTACAACATAGTAATACTACAAAAGTAGCTTCAACACTAAGAAAATAATGACGGTAGATGTTTAGTGTGTCTGTGCTAAATCTCGTTTAGCAATATGTTTTTTAGGTTTAAGGCGAAAGTCTGCGTTTTGTAATAAGACGGTAGAGTCTATGCATGTGCATGATATTGAATAGACTAGAAAAGTATATAATTATTCGATATAAGTTTTATAAACTTAGAATCGTACCTAATTACTACATTTAATTAATTGTTAATGTTGTGTAGATTATCGAATAGTCTTAACAAAATATTTTAATGGTAGTTAATCCTATAGTGGGTCTATTATTAAATCCGGTATCGGATACATATGTATTTGTAGGTATGGCGCATAT
This sequence comes from Phalera bucephala, assembly GCA_905147815.2. Lineage (NCBI taxonomy): Eukaryota > Metazoa > Arthropoda > Insecta > Lepidoptera > Notodontidae > Phalera > Phalera bucephala. The sequence goes on from LR990612.1 coordinate 27,483,838, forward strand.
TGACGTTGCATCGCGGCATGAACTTATAATATTTTTCACATAAGATGGGTAGTGATAGTTCTAAGTGCCAAACGAAATTAATATTTAATTCAATGGTATTAAGGCATAAAACCTTAAGTGTAGAAACGGGTCATGTCTCTTATTACTTACTCCGTTAGCTCAGCGACCCAAAGTGAGTCTTCGCCTCCGAAACGAGATTGCCCCACTTCTCACAGTTCTGCGCGATTCCCTGCCAGTCTTCGGCTTGGAGCTCACGCAGATCCGCCTCAACCATGTCCTTTCAGCGATACCTGGGACGACCAACCGGTCGGCGGCCGATTGGTCGGCCCAGATAGGCCTTCTTTACGCTACGGTCTTCTCCCATTCTTTGAATGTGGCCAAGCCATCGGAGTCTGTACGCTTTGGTATCTCCTATGATATTAGGGCCAGCCATGAGTTCTTCGATTTCGGCGTTATTGCGGACTCTCCAACTTCCATCTGAGTTTCGGACGGCATCCAATATTTTCCGAAGAATCTTTCTTTCCGCCACAAGTAGCTTGTTTTCCCCTTTTAGTGTTAGTGTCCAAGCTTCACGCCCATACAATAGTATTGGTCTTATTACGGTCTTGTAGATCCGGATCTTGGCAGTTGCCATTAAATGAAGTATAATTTTCTTTGACACTTACAACTGTCACTGTACCTATCTTACATGAAAAATACTATAATAAATCTTCTTGTACTATCCCATTGCTGGGAAAATATCTTCTGTCATAAATCCAAGTGAGAACGGCGTGGAGTTAAAGGATAGTAAATAAATTAAAGGTTTGCTCTAGTGGTGAGTTCGTAAAACGCACCGATAACTGCAACGAGTAGGTGTCAGATCGATTATACAAATCGGCATTATACAAATGTTTGGGTATCAGTTTTGAGTGTTTGTGCATGTGAATCTTGTCTGTGAATGCATCTACGGCACAGAAATAGTTCCTATGAGTATTTTTTTTTATTAAGCAAATAAGGTCAAACGCTAATCTGGTTAAGTGCAGCACAGATGATTTTCATTCTAAATAAAATAACACCATTGCGGATATAGAAATAAATTCTAGTTCTATTAACCTGCCGTGAGCTGTAAGACATAAGGTCATGGTGCGGGTATATATGTATGTCATTGCTACATTTGAAATGTCTGCCGCATCGCACAGTCAATATAAACCGGCCTTTACATCTATTCAAACCTGATATATTCATCAAAGTTTCCACTCAAAAAATCCAACATAAATCATAAAAACGAAACATTTATTTACAGTTCTCACCAGACCTGTTCAAAGGTCCCATAAAGGTGTTTGCTGGTGGTGACCACAGTTTCCTAGTGATCGACCACGACAGATCCGGGCCTGTTGATTTTCGATCAGCGGATCATATTAAACAGATTTTAACGCTGACTGTACCAAAATTAGCCGCCTGTGAGGTGTTTAAGGATAACGATGTAGTTAATCAGGTACGTCGAACGTAATTACTTTATATTATTAGTATCGATACTGTAAGAGGTCCGTAAGGAAAGAACCTGTCTGAACTCTTTGTCTACCCCGCAAGGATGGATATAGATGTCATAGATAGATTATAAAATTGTACAGGCGTGTGTCTGTACATTCAATATGATAAAAAAAAATCCAAAAAATATTGAACAAAAATTTAACATTTTCATTGATCCCACACTAGGCATGGCCTGTCCCGTGGGGATCTGTTTTTGGTTTTAACATAATACACAACATAAAATATTTTACAGTGTTGCAAAAAAATAGAAAAAAAGGACTCCACAAATTAGTTTTTGTGAAAAAAGGAAATAACAGAAAAAATATTTGCTCTAAATTAAATTAAAACAACATATTGTAAACTAGCAGTTTCCCGCGACTTCGTACCCGGTCGACAACAGCGCCACCTACCGGGTCTATTATATATAGCCTATGTTGCTTCTGGATATGGTAGCTTTCCAATAGTGAAAGAATCATTAAAATCGGATCCAGTAGTACCGGAGATTACTCCGAACGTCCAAACTTACAAACTTTACCTCTTTATAATATTATTAGTATAGAAGTATAGATCACTATTTTTAAGTCTCCGAGTCCCAAAATTATGTTTGGAAATGCTTTATCTGGTAAGATATCATGCAGATTAAATCGATTTTGACGGGTACCAGAATAATCGATCTTCACACGAAACAAAATATTTTTGTTAAAATATAATGTCGAGGTAGTAATTGATTACCACTAATATCTGACAACATAATACTTTCTTCGTACAGGATATATTGGCGTATTTGGAAACCGTATTCGGCTCGTTAGCATGCGTAAACGGTTCGTTTTTAGCTGCGAATAACGCTCACTTCGGTTGTAACACTAAAGTGCCTGGCGTAGATCTCAAAAAAGCCGAGGAGGCCTTCACAATAGTTAGCAGATTTGAAAATACATCTATTAAGGAACTGGTGAGCTCAAAAAATGTTGAACTTGAAAAAATATACAAGGTGTATGGTAATTACCGCAAGATATCAGACACCCCGATTAGCTAATTGCTTCGCAAATTCAATACGAAAACCAAATTCACGTATTTAAAGTTTTTACCCCTTTTTTAAGCACTTATACCTCAATTAACAATAATAATAATATCAATTATAAATTTAGTTTGTTATATCGCGCTGAAGAAGTAACAGCATATTTCCAAATTTTGACAATTTAAAATACATAAAATATAAAATACATTAAAAATAGTTAATAGTGACAAAACTACTTGCAGGTCTTGCGTTTATTATGTTACATCTTGTATTTGAAGCCTTTTTACCAAGCAAGCGTGTTAAACGCTTGCTTGGTAAAAAGGCTTTATATCACTACGTTAGATGCGCGGTTATTATAACGTGGAGCTAAAAATACTGCTTCACAATCAATCTCATATGTGCCGTATAATAACTCGTCTAAACTTGACCTTAAATTGAGTAATGGTTAGTGATATTACCAATCTTGGGCCCATCATTTTACATCTTGTCACTTTTAAGGTTCACTTGAACATGGAGGTATCTTTACAAAAAATTCTATGCTTATAGCCATTGATAATCGCATATAGTCATAATTTTCAGATATTTAGCCATTTAACAGACAATATAATTAGGAAAATGAAAATATCGCCTCCGGACGCCGAGTCTCTCAGAATGTTCCTTATACTACCGCTGTATCACGAAATGAGGAATCCACGGCGCCACGTCGAGTTACAGGTAATGTAAATTATGTAACATATAATAATAATAATATCAGCCTATACTGACCACTGCTGGGCAAAGGCTTTCTCTCACAAATCGAGGTGAGAGAGATTAGGTCATGTAACATATGCATGGTGTAATTTTTGTCGTCCATGAGCTAAAGCTCAGCTAATGTATCCAATGTTCGATAGTAATAAAAAATAATAAGAATAACACTTCAATGAGTAATATCTACCTACTGACCTATCGTAGCTAGGGTGAAAATCCAGAACACTAAAGGTATCTACCGGCCAGCTGGCGAGGCGCGCCGTCTCTGAATGTCATTTTGCGCTTGATATATCAAGTAGTTGTTTTTAATGCACTAAATTAGTGTTGTTATAGAGATCGGTAGACTGTGGAAACGTCGCTTGGACTTTCGCTCTAGGGTGACTCAAATTACACCGTGTATAACTATTCACATGACCAAATAGACCGTGTCTTATCTGAAGCGCAAGTCAAGAGTGTCCGTAACCGGCGAGCGTGTCTGAGACAAACTGTGAGAGTGGAGGAAGCCAGCGAAAGAACCTGTTGGAACTCTCTGTCTGCCTAACTCGCAAGGCATCTGGCGTGATGATATAGATGGATAGATAGAAAGGTATTCGATATCTGATCCCCAGTTTTGATCCCCAAGAGGATCAGTTTTATTTTAAATTGTTTTCTATGCCGGTCTGATCCAAAAATGTTGGGGGATCCGATCGGAAATGCAAAATATATTTAGTGGATCAGACAGGAATTAAATAATAATAATAAGCAGCGGGGATCGGTTTTGGTGATTGGACGGGAATAACCCCTCAAAACTGAAGATTTAATGCTCAAGTGTGTAAACGATGTGTTCATATGACTAGAGCGTATTTCTTTATATGAGAGACAATTACTTAGCATTTTATTGAGGTAGAAACAGTTAAACATTTAAAAAAATCGATATTTTCTAACTAATGCTTAACATATTGAGCAGTATTTTAACCAGTTTTGGATTTCTAATAGAATATTTCTAAACAAAAGTAGTCTCACATTTGTAAAACTATAGCTTATACAGGTTATAAGGGCGAGTTGAATAAAACCTGGTGATACTACTTATCAATACGAATAACTTTTATTATGGCGACTCGTTTTGATGGGTATCACCCATTTTAATGCGTACCTATTTCGCACCTTGTATATTTGACTCGGTATTTAATCATCATCGTATGGCGATGTAATTTCAATAATACGACGTACGATCAAAATTTTATGTCAGAGTTTAGCCTCTGGTGTCAGCTGGTGCAGGCCCTCGAATCCTCTGCTGAATTTCCTAGTGGAGACTGCTCCCTCCACCATGTGCTGGATAGTCTTCACTGTCTCTGTATTTAATTGGTAGGGTCCATTCGCGGAGGCGTTCAACAAGCTATCCACTCACCCGCAGAGGATAGTGAATCTGTGGTGGGAGGCGCAGACGCCGGAGTATTTCGAAATGCTCGTGGACATATTCAAAAGCGTTATTGTATATGAACTGATGCAACCGACTGTACGGGCTAATAAGGTAAGCTATTAATTTATTGTTAGTGTAATTTCTTATATATTTATTGCAGAATAGCGCTATTTCTTCGCGTATTTTTTTATACTAAACACAGACACCGCTTTGTTCAGTTGCATAGAAACTCAAATGTCAAAAGTTGACGGAAGCAAGTGAACATGCCAATTTGTTATTGGTTCATATTAATAAACTAGCGACCCGGCCCGGCCAGATGGTAAATACAAATGTGGGTTGGGCGTAACGTCCCTCTCGCCCTGTGCCACCCTGCGCATGTGTGTGTGTGTGTGAGTGATGTACGCTGTTGGTTGGGACAGTCGGTGTGGGGGGACGGGGTGCGCTACTAAGTGCACCGGTCAACCACCGGCTATGGGAGGGGATCTACGACTACGTCGTCGTCGCCCGTATTCTGAGCGGAAAGAATGGATGACAAAGCATCGGGGGGATCGGAGAGAACATGTTGCGGCCGGTGGTGGCGGCAGGTGTCGGGGGGGGGGGGGGTTTCGTAGTCGGCGGCGGCTACGATTAACGGATTCGCATGGGTAGATGCGTTCGCGAAGTGTCGTGTGTCGCCTTTTCAATATAGGCGCGAAAAGGTCGAGACCTAGATCGGAGTGGATGCCACCCCGCGCAAAGGCACATTCTATAGAAAAATCTCTTTAGACTTCGTATTTGATTCGTGGCTGTGTCCCACTGCTGATCAAAGGCCTTTGCTTAGTAATTCGAAAGGAGAGCGATCATATCATACTGCACCATATACGTCACTCATAAATTAGGACCGCAGTACTGCCTGAAAATTCAGGGACTAGAATTAGTGGTCTGTGGTTTGTTCATATATTCCAAAAACGTCTAATGATGTTGTATGTGTGTGCTGTCTACAGTAATTGCACTTTCGCTTTAATAGTGTCATAAGTGAAACAGCCACTTTCGAGAATAAACGCGTGTAAAATTTATTTAATTTTGTTGTTCTGTATCTGTGTACTAATTTGTAAATATTACCTATGGATTTGTACATATTTGAGTTTGTATATACAAGGTGTATCGTTAATAACGCAAGACCTCAGACACCCTGATTAGATAATTGCTTCACAAGTTGAATACGTAAACCAAATTTCTAAATAGAAAGTTTTTTACCCTTTTTTAAGCACTTTTATACCCCAATTAACAATGAAATTTGTACGTGTATGAAAAATGCATTTAAAATCTCGCTATTGCCCTGAATCAAGAATAAATTCAGTTTATTATAGCGCATTAAAGGAGTAACAACAATTTTTGCAAATTTAAAAAACAATATAATATACTTTAAAGTTAGTTGGAATGAATTCAGTTACCGATTTAGAACACAATACTTTCTTGCGTTTATTATGTTGCACCTTGTATACGTGTTTATGGCTTTTTAACTTCATATTAGTGTATTAGATATATACTATAATATGAATCCAATAAAAACTAAAATTTTGAGTTGTGACGGTATTTGAGCGTATAAACACCTTTTTATTTATGTATTATCTATAAAGGCAAGAAATTATTCCTTGTTTCAGAAAATATATTTCACGCATAGTGTAATACAGATACTGAATACGTTATCGTCACTGAACAAAATTAACTTTACCAATCCAAAGAAGCCGAAAATACCGGCTGAATGTTTTTACATTGAGGACTTGTGTAGTTATGTGGATATAGCTACAGATTATATCAACTGGCTATCGGATCCTAATGTAAGTAAAAGTTACAAGAATTATTGCACGTAAGCTTATTTAGAATTTTTGATGTGTAACATCTTTCCTCTCGGTTGCTGGATATTTTTTGTGGGAGTGATTTTGGAAAAGGGCCGGAAATGTGCTACAGGAAACCGGGGAAGCGCGCGCTATTTGATTTGACCAATGAGCGCGCGCGGTTGAACCGGGGAAGCGCGCGCTATTTGATTTGACCAAGGAGCGCGCGCGGTGGAACCGGGGAAGCGCGCGTTATTTGATTTGACCAATGAGTCATCTCAATTTCATAGTAGGATAACATGTTAGATGTTACACATCATATTCGACTACTGTAAGGCTCACTAGTTTTGATTTATCATGTAACCCTAATATTTGTCCATGTAGCAAACACTACCGCCCCTTCAAAATGTTATTCCTGTAGAGCAGGGCAATCACTTTAATAAAAACTATCTTAACATAGAAGTGTTATATTTTTTCTGTCTACATACTGTTGTAGACAGAGATGGTCAAAATTTAATCAGATTAATGATTAACCACCCCCGCTTGGGAAATGTAGGCGTGACAGTGTATTAATGATTAACGATTCAAAGATTACATTCTTAATCTTGAAACATGATTGAATATTACAAAATGCGATTGTAATCATTAATCTGATAACATTATGCCCATCTCTAGTTGTAGATTTGTAACAGAAAAGTCTATTCAAAAATTTAAAGTGATAGCTTAATGGTAGAATGTTGTCCTTACATTCACAAGATCCATAGATCAACACCCGGTTCAAATTTAATCCGCTTATTATTATTTCAGTCGAGTCAACCCCACATGTGCAACTACGCGTTTTTATTCGACGTTCAATGCAAGTCTCTTTTGCTGAAGATAGACCAACATCTACAAATGCAGATCGCCATAAGTCGAGCAGCGACCGAGATCTTAACGAGGATGGTCATGGACCCCACCTACGAGTACCATAGAGACCAATTCTTAAATTTAACCGTGTCCAGAGCTCATATAGTTAGAGATACTATGACGCAAATTAGCAATCATGATAGTTCACAACTCAAGAAACCATTGAGAGTAAGTATTTTACAACATACATAGTTTTAACAAAGAAAAAATATAATCTTGCCACGACCAAATAGACCGAGTCTTACCTGAAGGACAAGTCAAGATTCTCCGTACCGGTGAGCGTGTATGAGACAAACTATAAGAGTAGAGGTATCCAGAGAGGTATGTAAGGAAAGAACATGTTAGTACTCCCCGGGATGTGGCGTGATGCTACATAGAAAAAATATAAGGATGCGGTGAAATTGAAATCTATTAACTATAGTCGTGTTCATAAACCCAACAACAAAAGTATCATCGATTCAATTAACTTACGAAACATTTTATGGCTGCAAACAAAAACTAATCCAAAAGATGTATATTTAGTAACGAAGTGTAAGGAAGAACAGGAAAAAGTGAGAAAGTCAGTGAAAAAGAATAAGGAAAATTATTATTGTAATTTGTTCCGAAGTAATTACGATGACCCGAAGAAAATGTGGGAAATTATTAATAGCTTAGTGTCAAATAATATTAAGGACAGCAGTACTCCCCCTAAATTAGTATCGAATTCAGGGCTTATTATGACTGAAGGTGAGGAAATATGTGACTTATTTAATTCTTTTTTCTCGTCAATTGGTGTAGATCTAGCGGACAAAATACAGAACGTATACCATGTAAATGACGGTAATATTTTAATGTACGAAGATAATTATACACATAAGGCAAAATTATCAGAGTTTACTCCATGTAGCATTGAGGAAATATCAAAAGTTATAGATAATTTAGACAGTAATACTAGTACGGGCCTGGATGGAATTAGTACTAAAGCGATAAAATGTTTAAAAGTTATAATCACTGAGATGTTGACGAGTTGTATTAATATGTGTTTATTGCATGGGATTTTCCCCGACTCACTTAAGATCATAAATCAGGTAGTGGAACTGATCCCAGCAACTACAGGCCGGTTACAGTTCTACCCGTTGTTTCTAAGATATTTGAGTGAGTTTTGTACAACCGTCTAAATAATTATCTAATTGAAAAAAAATGTTTAATTTGCGAACAATACGGGTTTCGCCCGAAATCGAGGACGCTTACAGCTGCAATGGACTTAATTACTAAAATAAAAACGCACATAGTTAAAAAAGACCTTGCCTTGGGCATTTTTGTTGACTTACAAAAATCCTTCGATACCGTAAGTCATAAAAAGCTATTACAGAAATTGAAAAATATAGGTCTCAGGTAATATAGGTCTCAGGTAGGTCTGCTCTTAATATGTTCAAATCGTACTTGACAAATAGACGGCAAGTTGTTAAAATAAACGAAAATAGTTCCAGTAGCTCTACGCAGAATATAACATACGGAATTCCTCAAGGCTCGATACTCGGGCCGCTATTATTTTTAATCTACATTAACATTATCAATAAAATAGGACTAACTGGATACCTAACACTATATGCGGATGACATGTGTCTCTTTTATTTTGATTAATCTATACATAATATTGTAACAGACGCTCAGAAAGACCTAAATGTGCTTAAGGAGTGGTTAAAGTTTAATTTGCTAACATCATTCATGATCTTTGCAGCAAAAAACAAAAATATTCCAGATTTTACACCGCTTACTATAGACAATGTTATAATACAACATTCCCATCGCGAAAAATATCTTGGACTATGGATAGACGATAAGCTGACCTGGAAACCACATATCGAGCATGTTAATACAAAACTACAATCAACTTTAGGAGCGCTACGTAAAATAGTAAATTGTATTCCAAAAAAAGTTCGACCTATCATCTATAATTCTCTTGTAAAACCGCATCTCGAATATTTGATCGAAATTTGGGGGTCCGCAGCTGCAACGAACTTACAATCATTACAAAGAACCCAAAATAAAATTATTAAAGTCTTTTTCACTATAATTATTTCACTCCAACAAAACTTTTATACAAGAAAACAAAACTATTTAACTTAACTCAACTTTATACATATAACACCTGATGGACGGACGATTTAGCGCAGTGGTTAAGAGCTTAAGCTGCTCCGCCCACTGTGTCTAATAGTCGCGGGTTCGATTCCCGCACGGGACAAATCTTTGTGTGATCCACAATTATTTGTTCCGGTCTGGGTATTTGTGTATGTGAATTTTCATGTTTGTAAACGCACCCACGATACAGGAATAAATCCTAGTGTGGGGCTACGTTTTTTTAAAAAGACAAAGACACCTGCATCCTAATTAAAAATATTATCATAAATTCTTTTCAATCCAATATTCAGCTACACAAATAAGTATATTCACATAATCTCAGGAGCAAACATAACCTTCAGCTCAATAGCTCCCGTACAAATTATGGAAAGAAACGATACTGTTTGAGGGAGTACAGCTGTACAATAAGCTACCGAATGAAATAAAGAGGTGTGATAATATAAAGACATATAAAAATAAAGAATATATATGTACATAGTAATTATAAATTGTCAGAGGTAAAAAAATTTTGAATCATCATACTTATGTAAATATTTACCCTGTATCTCTTCTTCTTCTTCTTCTTCAAGTTATGGCTTCACACTAATTATAAGTGTATTTTGCCAGTGTCCAGTGAGATAAATAATCGTGTTAGTTTAAATTAATTCGACTCCCCGATGAATTTGATGACAACGATGATAATGAAGTTAATGAAGTACCCCACCCTGGATAGTAAAGCGGTGGATACTTTACATACCAATTGCAACGGCCGTTTTGAGGGAAGTCGAAAAGGCACGTTTTATCACTTTGTTACAATTACCTTCACTCATGCACATATAAGAACACATAATGGTTAATATTCCACCAACATTACACATTATTAGTCGAAATAACACAAGTTTTGGAAATTAAAACAAATTGACAACATTACTCTTCGACTTCCCCCTGTATCTCATTTTAAGTGAACTGTGTGTTTTTATGAGAATAAACTCTTTAAATCTAACAACAAATTGACGTTTACAGTATTGTCAAGATTTGGCATATATTTATCAATATAAAAATCTTATAGAACTAAAACTTATTTTTCATTACTTTTTAAGGTTAACACAAGTTTAAAAAATACATCGTTTATATTTTATTCAAAATCTGATTTACTTTAAAAAAATATAAAAAGAATCTTGTTTAAAGTGTATCTTGTAAAAATAAAACGTTGTTAGGTAGAATTCGTCGGTGAGGAGGCTGAAGATGCGGGCGGGGTGAAAAAGGAATTCTTTCTGCTGTTGCTGAAAGAAATCTTCGACCCAGTGTACGGCATGTTCAAGCAATCTGAGGAGACCAACATGATCTGGTTCTCTAATAACCCTTTCGAGGATGACGTCATGTATTACTTAATTGGTATGTAAATATTTTTTATCATAATTCATAATCTACATAGATGTGTGTTCGATAAGATTTTTCATAGGTGGCATTTTTACCCCATAATGAACAAAATATCAAAATATTTGAACCCTCTATTTAACTCCTTTAGGGGATTAACCGTACGGCGTCAGCTATTTTTTTTCTCTGGCGAGCGTCGAGAGTTTTCAAAGTGGTGGTTATTTTTTGTCTAAGTCATCCTAAAAGCAATATTTTGAGGGTAAAATACAATAGGGAATATGCGTGTATTTTTATATTTTTATACGATAGATTACATCAATACATAACTGCAAAAAAAATTTAAGCATCAAAAACAAAATGTAAAAAGCAAAAAAAAATGTTGAAGCTAGCAAACAGATTATTATTATTATAGCTTTATCCCCCATTCAGTCTTACTGAATGGTCCCTGCAAGGGTATAAGCCTCCTCCATCCGCCTCCAGCAAACAGATAAGAGCATTTTAAACGCCCGCCATTTTGGCGCGCTTGGCGTGACGTCAAAGTCTATAATAACAATCATTTAGTGAACAGCTACAGAATTATTTTATTCTGTAATTTGTTTTTATTTTGTATTTTGCGACTTTTATACAATGGAACAACACTGGGTTGTGCCTAGGTGTAAAAATACAATAAGAAATGCACCCGATAGGTGCGAACATAAGGAGAAAGTGGTGTAAGATCAGAAAAAGAGACATGGTATCTCCATCAACTTGTTTATATTGCTGCGAAGATCACTTTAACGTAAGAATTAACTTAAATAATTTCAACTAAAATTTTTAATTTGTGTAAATCGACAACAAAAAATAACAATAAAACTAACTCAATAGCAAACATCCAACAAATATGCACTTGTTGACATTTGTATTGTAGACTTTGACGTCATATTCGATCTCCACGCTATTGGTCAATAGCGTGGCGTTCCCGCTACTTTGAATTTCCCACTCATTTTTTGTACTTTCAATAATTATTTTCTTAATAAAAAAGTAATGTTACTAAAAAAATATTGGTATAGACATTATTCTAATGCGATAAAGTTTGTAAAAAAAATATTTGACCCTTATTTGATTATACGCATATTCCCTATTATCACAATACTTCTGAAAATCCTTCCTTAGTGCTCACCTACGTTAAATGAGTCACTCCTGTGCAAAATTTCGCAGCAATTAATTCTTAATGTATACTTATAATCTCCTCTCGTCATCAAACCAAGAGTTCCAACAAGTTCTTTCCTTACATGCCTCTCTGGCTTCGTCCACTCTTATAATTCGTCTCGTACACGCTCGCCGGAGACTTTTATACTTATAATATTTATCAAAAATGTATTAACTTCAGGTGCCATCTACGGTCTAGCTATATACAATTCTATAATAATCTACGTACCATTCCCACTGGTTTTATACAAGAAATTATTGGGCGAGCCTGTTATGTTAGACGACTTATCAGATTTGTACCCAACACTCGCTAACAATCTTAAAAGTCTATTGGATTACCCCGATGAAGATGTTGAAGAGGTAAGTATATTATTATTATTTTTTATCATCGCACGATGTTTTTAATCAAATAAGTCCCTTTAATAATTCTTTGGCACGATATTCCCCCTCGAGTTACAGGTGTCATCATCTTAACTTCAGCGACTTATGAAGAATTCCTCGGAAAAAATCTTTTTCAAAAGTGCAAAGTGTATGTTTACCTTTTGAATATGCGTTGTCTGCATGAGCGTTGATATGCTGGTCATCATTGCAGCCTATACTTGTCCACTGCTGAGTATAGGCCTCCCCAATTGCTCTCCAGCGAAGCCGGTCTGATGCCACCTGCTCCAACGACTTCCTGCGATCCTCATAAGATCGTCGTTCCATCTCTGTCGTCCAAATCATAAAAACAGTAATAATGTTCTAATGTAGAACATAGTTACTGTGTTTATGATTTGGATGGCAGATCTAGCAGGCGGCCATCCCAAGCTGCGCTTGCCACGTAGTCTCCATTCTAGAATCTTTCTGCGCCAACGCCCATCCGATTTTCGCGCTATATGGCCCGCCCATTGCCACTTCAGCTTACTAATCCTATGGGCTATGTCGGTGACTTTGATTCTTCTACGAATCCCCTTATTCTTGATTCGATCACGTAGAGAAAATATATGCTTATGTTACTAAAATGTCTCTGCTTTCTGCATAGGTTTTCAGCTTATGTTTTGCAGTGAATACGGAAGTGTTTGACCAGATTCAAGTGCACGCGTTGAAAGAGGACGGGATGAACATATCGGTGACTCATGAGAACAAACACGAGTATGTTGAGTTGTACGTCGACTTTCTGCTCAATAAGTCCGTGGAGAATCAATTTAAAGCGTTTAATCAAGGGTTTCAGAAGGTTAGTTATAGTTGTTTACTACTTCTTCTAAAAGGTGTTGAAAGTTAATACGGTGGTTAGAAAAAAGGTTATTTTTCTTATTCATTTAACGGTGTCTATAGGTTAAGGACAATAGGTATGCTAAGCGGTTACTAATCAGTAATCATTAAATTAACAACGTTATTATTTGATCATCGTTACTATCAGTTCAAATAAAGTTAAAATTTTGACTTTAAAATTTTCGAGAACATTTACTTCGCGAACATTCTTGCACTTAGAAAAATAAACACATTTATTTATGTGTACTAAAACCTCTGTACATACATTTCTTTAAACTAACAGCCGACGATATAAGAGTAGTATTTCGTGACCCTGCCGGCAAAATGGTGTCATTAAGTGTATTTCACACTTGGACTAAGATATTGGCTTAGTTAAATACCAATAATACTTACTCTACAGTAATTTCTTCATGATTGATCTTTAATTTTCTGTTTAGGTGTGTGGTGGTCAAATGATCAAGCTGTTTAGGTCGTACGAACTGATGTCCGTAGTAATGGGTAATGAAGAGTACGACTGGGAAACCTTTGAAACTAATTGTGAATATAAAAATGGGTATACAGCCACTGATTCACAGATCAGGTAAGTTTAGCTTAATACGGTACCATGATCTGGAGCTCCTCTTACCGCACAGAAAACACCTTTTAATTTAACATCATTCGAATCTTAATTATTACAATCTTTTATCTAACTTGCAATGTTTGTTCGGGTGGAATCTTGCAACTCAATTTAGAAGCAGATATCTTCAACCGATTGAGCTGAATTTTTGTAATACACGTATAGTTTAGATGACAATGCATGGTTAGCTGTGTGACGTCATTCTCAATCCAACATGGAGGAACACCCAAGATGGCGGACTAGTTATTTTTTTAATGCACTCCTACAATACGGGTATCAAATGAAAGGGCTTGCTGAGAATAACTCGAAAAATAAAGTGACGTTACTCTTAAATCCAATATGGCGGACTTCTAAAGATGGCGGACTAAGTTTTTTATGCTTTCTTGCAATATGGGTATCAAATGAAAGGGGTTGCTGAGAATAACTCAAAAAATAAAGATACGTCACTCTAAATCCAATACGGCGGACTTCTAAAGTTGGCGGACTACGTTTTTTATGCTTTCCTACAATATGGGTATCAAATGAAAGGACTTGCTAAGAACGATGCATTGAATGAGATGAACAGAAAAGATGAAATGAGTTGAAAGAAAATTAAAAGTAAAAAAACTTTTTTATGAACAAGCTTTTATTTAATTGCGCTACAAAGAATGAAATACAAAGTTTATTTTAATGCGCTAAAATTAATAAAATAAACTTTTCTTTTAAAACTTTTACTATCAACTTACAACGTCATCACACAATTTATATGTTATAAAAGCTTGTCGCGAGATTTACGTGTGTAGATTAGAAACAAGTAAATTAAAGAACTTAATGTGATTGATTTTTAAAAATTTCAAACCTAGTAAATACGAGTCCTTACATCTCGTTATAAGTTGATAGTAAAAGTTTTAAAAGAAAAGTTTATTTTATTCTTTTTAGCGCACTTAAATAAAAGTTTGTTTTTAAAAAAAGTTTTTTTACTTTTAATTTATATTAAACTAAGCTTTCTGATCTCAAAGTGTGATGACTACACTTTGAGATCAAAAAGCTTAGTTTATCTTTATTAGTGGAAAGATGTCGAATGCTGGATATAGGCCTTCTCCCAATATCGCTACCGGGTTCGTATTGTACGCATCCAGCTACGTGCCTAAAATTTTATTTATCTATATATTTCCAGATGGTTTTGGGAAACTTTCCACGAACTTCCCTTAGAAGACAAAAAGAAATTTCTCCTGTTTCTGACTGGAAGCGATCGAGTTCCAATTCAAGGAATGAGAGATATTAAAGTGAGTTTATTTACTCTAAGATGTATTTTTTTGACGAATATATTTCTTATTAAACTACTTTTGTCGGTAACTTGGTAAATTTATGTTAATTTGATAATTATTATTGAGAGTTGGATAAACTATTTATATGATTATTGTTGAATACATACATCTCATTTGCACACACACACTTACCCTAAGCAGTGGTACCGAATGTCCACACATCATAATAATATCTAATCCAACGTACATAATATATATTAATAATATGAGCCTAACTGCCCACTGCTGGGCAAAGGCCTTCTCTCACAAATCGAGGTGAGAGAGATTAGGTCATACTCACCACGCGGACCCAGTGCGGCTTGGTGGAGGCAGGTTTGTGGCCACCCGCTGTTGGAACTTATCAAGCCGCCTTTAAGGCTTTCAATTCGGCTTAACGACTACCACATTAAGTGGTAACCGGGACCAACGGCTTAGCGTGCCTTCCGAAGCACGGAGACGCTCGAATATGAAAATGCTACAAACGGTCACCCATCTCAGGCCGACCAAGTCGAACGCTGCTTAACCTTGGTGATCAGTAAGAACACCGCGGTCGCACAGCGCTACGAGCGCCTATTAATAATATATATTACATGATTATATAACAGATATATTTATCTATGCGCTTTTTGGTGAACTAATTGATACATTTGACGGGCGATTTAGGGCAGTGGTTAAAAGCTTAAGCCGCTCCGCCCACTGCGTCTAATAGTCGCGGGTTCGATTCCCGTACGGGACAAATCTTTGTGTGACCCACAATTATTTGTTTCGGTCTGGGTATTTGTGTATGTGAATTTTCATGTTTGTAAACGCACCCACGACACAGGAATAAGTCCAAGTCTGGGGCTACATTGTATATGAAAAAAAGAAAGAACCGGCGAGCGTGTATGAGACGTACTATGAGAGTGGAGGAAGCCAGAGAGGTATGTGAGGAAAGAACCTGTTGGAACTCTGTACTCTCTGCCTACCCCGCAAGGGATCTGGCGTGAAATTATAGAAAGAAAAAAAAACATCTCTTAGATTCCCTATGATTTTATCTTGTTCTCTTCTTATGATCTATTTGTATTTTGTTTTGTTATAGATAAGGATACAACCAGTCGCAGACGATAGATACTTCCCCGTAGCGCACACATGTTTCAATCTATTGGACCTTCCGCGCTACAAGACTAAAGAACGGCTCAAGTATTACCTCACACAAGCCATCCAACAGACACAGGGATTCTCACTTGTATGATTTTATTCAATAATTGTATATTATTATATTTTAATTTCGTTATGACGTCAACGTGCAAAGTTGATAAATGAAGTTGATTCCACATATGTTTGATTACATTGGCGTTTGAATTCATATATTTGTAAGTTTTTGTGAATAAAAGCGACAATGTACATTGGTCAGTATGTCGTTTTTCGCACGAGGGTATTTTGGAGCCTCACGGCGCAAACCTAAGCGTATAATTTTAAGATAAATTCGTTGTACATCTACGAAACATGTAACGGAATTGTTGGAAATTTTGATAAGTTTTAACTTGACTGCATTGTTTTTGTTTAACATAATTTAATATAACCTAAATTATGCGTAAGTATTACGTACACGTGTGTTAGATTAGTGAATTAATTCATCAGTGTTATTAAGTTCACAAAAGTGACCGAATTTAAATAATAATTTAGGCTATAGATTTTTATTGTTAAAAAATAGCAGGGCTCCAATCTGTAATTGACACAATACATTTGAAACGGTATTAAGTCGTTGCTCTATTGCTCCATGGCCATCGGACTTGCATACATGCCTAGTATGACCGTGTCTCGCAATAGAGAAGCGTCTGTATTCATTTTAAATAGCAACAACGAATTCAAAGTACACTATATCAAGACTTAGCTCAATTCCATTATATGACTGCTAGAATAATATAAACTATTTTCCAGTTGTATTTCATTCGTACTCTTAATAATATACTGACCTAACTCTAAAATCATACATAATTATCTTAATAAATAAATGACTACTGTCAACTATATTTCCGTAGTAACCTGTACACTTATTAAAAAAATCATGAAAAGTTTTTGAATGCGTGACATTTTTTAATTAGTCCACAATTAGTTGTGAGTTCGAATATAGGTCTGCAGTCATCGATCAAATATACTCGCTCGCCGCACGAAAAATGGCACCACTAAAAGGCAGGCAAAAGTGGACGTTACTTAAAAATTAACAGGCTTCCGATTTTTTGCAAATGCAACTTTAAGGGATATGAGTAAGGTACAATATGCCCTATTTTATGTCTATATCTAAACTATAACTGCTCACACGGATTTGGTAAGTTTTTAGTGTAACTTTTTAACGGAACTGTGTATCTTGTTATGATATCGATGTCTGCAGTAGTTAAATTTAAGTTGTGCCACATACTGAGTCTAAAGAAATTGAATAAAGCCTTTGAAGTAATAAACACGAATATTGTTAGCTATTAAGAAATAGATACAGAATTCAGGCAACATCAAATTTTTTTGGCAGGGAAATAATTTTAATCAATCAATCAATATTTTATTTGTCAAGTATAGGTACAATACATTTTGTTGTTATATATATATATATATATATATATTATAAAGATCTCTATACTTTGCCTTAAGAATCCTTATTTGTATTTTTGATGACTTCTATTCGTGTCTGACGTCTTATGTGGCAAGATTAAGTGGCACAATATGCTTAAACCATTTTAATAACTATCGGTGCCTTTCGATTTATATAGATGTGTCGTTGTTTTGTACGTTTTTATACTGTTTTGAGTAAAATATAATTTTGGGTTCCATTCATTTCTTTTTTGTACACAGAGGAATGATTATAATTATCTATTATATAAATACAGACAATTTGCATTTATGTTGTGTATTTATAACACACTGTAGTATGTCTCCATTTGGTAATAAGTTTTTTGAATTAAGGGTACTGACACAATAGTGTTGTGGTTTTGATGGTGAGTTTTGAAAAGTCAACTTCTCGTCAATTGTTGTCAACAACATCGTAAGCAACAATTTTTGGTGTGTACAGTACACCTCTGTCACCACGTTTGGAAATATAGGCGTGGTAATATATCGCAGATTGACTAACATTGATCACTTACTAGCAAATGATAGAACACAAATATGATATAGAACTTATTAAGTTCCTATTTTTGAGCAGATTTGAAATAGGTAACAAATCATTGAAACTAGATAATTTTAACTACACACATGGCATCGCGTCTTTTTACTCCCACGCACTAGTCTGTGCGTTATGTTTAAATTTACACCAGTGTGAATTTTAACGTGTAGAAAGTTTTACTAAAGAAAATTATACTATGTGTCAGCACCCTTAAACATCGACTTTGGCTCAATATTATTTAGACAGAACCATAACATTGTAAATAAAATGGTTGCCTCTGTGATATTAAAGGAACGCTGTCCACTCCATTCGGCGACAATATTGCAGCTTTTTATATAATTATTGTTAGTCGGTTTTATTTTTAAATTGTACATGTTGTACATAGCGTAGCTTGGCTAGATCGCTGTTATTGTTTGAGAGCATTACTAGTGCACATCAGGCTAGATACTCGGCGTGGTTTGTGCGTTGTATGTATTGTATAATAATATAATATTTTCATAAGCTTTGTTGTTTTATTGACTGACATTTATTTGTATTACCATATTTCTTATGTTGAGTAAGTTATGACTGCCTCGTTGGTCTGGTGGCAAAGCGCATCGCTTTGTGATCACGAGGTCCTGGGTTCAAATCCTAGGTCGGACAAATATAGTTATTCTAACGAAAAATTCCCAGAATGAGTCCGGAGTCTGGAATTGTGCCCGGTATATGGCAATATTACATGGGACCTAACATCGTCGGCGAAACGTGGGTGTACTCAGTACACTTCTGCCACCCCCTCTGGGGAATATAAGCGTGACGGTGTGTAAGTTAAATTATTATACAAATTGATCTACAGATTATTGCCTTGAACAATTCTTACTACCTTACCTTCTTACCTACTTACAAACGTTGTGAGGTGAACGACAAAGGTGAGTTGACCCTTTATTAAACGACGAGATATTTAGTGTTGTAAAAATGAGCGCTGAAGTCGAGCTGAGTCGACGCTTACGAGCGTTGAAGGAAGTAGAAGACGCGAGCGTTTTACCCGCCCACTCGAGCGTTTTTACAACACTAGAGGTATTCCATTTTGACCAACTGAAACGGATCAACAATTGTTTTTTTCTCAACGTATCTATTTAAATGGTCCGATAGGAATAATTATTTTTATTTTAAATTTGTCCTCATCTATACTTGCTCAACTGAAACGATTCACCTAATTTATTTCTAAACGGACCACCCAGTTGGTCCGATTGGTTCATCGAGTCCCAATCTGCACAGCTGGTCGGAATGGAAAACCCGTATTAAACAGAAAGTTTCAGAGCAGTCGGTTACACCATTAAGAGAGGGTATTAACCGAAATCAGATGCTAGTAGGTACCTAACTAACTTCTTAGGGATGGTATAGAACGCAAGTTTACTGTGTTATAATAATTTCTTGTTCGGCCCTCCAACAAGCTCTTGACTCTCCAAATCAATTCACTTTACATAAAGTTATCAAATAGTGTTTATAAAATAATAAAAAGCATTTTGGCATTTTACATAATTTATTCAATTTAAGATATAATTACATAATGAAATACCAAATTGATAAGGTAATTTCAACATTTTATATACAAAATATTCGTATAATCTCTTCATGACTAGGAAGATAAAAATAAGCTTAGCCAATATTATTGTTAGGTAGGTTTAGACTTTGGCGGAAGCGTCGAATTTGTAACATGTCCAATTTCATAAACATTTTGATACACGATTTAAGGTTAATTAATGTTTTCCGTTTGATTGATGATTGTTTCAATAATATTGTGAGAGAAATTTGTTGATATTGGAAAATAAGCATTATTTACACTTTGTATTAAGAAGCAATCGCATTTTTTCGCAATTTATCAAGCCGCACATTTAGATCGAAGACAATGAGAGTCATATTTAAAAAACAAATCGTTTTTAGACTTTTATTTAGACGATCCATGATTTGAACGTGATAGTGTTATTTTTATATTATTTTTTTATGTTTATACTTACGAACTAATTAATGGTTAAAAATAAATTAATCCTACATTAAGTACTGATTATAATCCCGTACATGCCTTAAGACTTTAATACCTAAAGCCTATACAAGTACCTCGGTGACGAAGTCCCGGCGACTTCTTGAGTACCGAACCAAATAATTGATGTTTGTTTTAATGAGATGATGTTACTTATGTCGACGTTACTCATATTTTGCCCCCAATTAGCCTAATACGTAGACACGCTTACATGAGTACCGTCAACATAAACAATATAGTCGAATTTTGGACTTGTAAATGTTCACATTCATGAATGTTTTAATATGTGAATGTTTTCTAGTGGTGTGTTAGTATACTAGAAGATCTAATTTAATATGAGGATCGGCCTGAGAAGTCTTCATAGTGTTGTGTGCCGGGGGGCACGCGGTAGCCTGGGTAGTTGTTGTTGAGGGCGTGCTTCGCGAAGAACGTCGTATAATCTTTTTTGACCTGCAAATAGAGTTTAAAATTACACAAAAATTTATATATTCCATAGTTTGAAAAGTTTAACTATCAAGAATACGACAGTGCGAAGAGTTTTTGTAATTCTAAAGTTTCGTTACAGGACCTTACACGTACACATGCATTTACCGTTGAATCTACACGTGTCTACGACGCCAAGCTTGCAGAAGTACAGGTTGATGATTTTTTGTAATTTGTCATTATGCGATTTTAGTCTATTACGTGATTTCATGATGATACGGTTCACGACCCTGAACGCAGAAGTATCCATCCATTTTTCAACCATTTGGCATCTGTATGATTTATGGTAATTTTATTGTGCGTTGAGGTGAGAGAGGATGGCGGTGTGAAAGGAAGCAGAGTGGAAGCAGTGTCGACACTGTTTAGTGTAAGCATTTGGTGGTTTTGGCAGGATATTATGTACATCTGCTAGAATAAAACTATCGCCTCTTACTGTGCAAGAAGCTAATTGTATCTGAATTCATGTCGGAGATCATATCTTGTTACTCAGTCTATTATTTATATAACTGCATCCCATTGACCGATTGGGAATGATGGAATTAAGAATCAAAAGCTGCATATAGCTTGTATCAAATGAGTGATGCATACTTAAGATTTGATCCACATGCAGCTACTAAGGGAGCTACACTGCGCTTAAAATATTAGATTTTTCTAAAATGCGTTCAGAGTCATCTACCGTTTATAAAGATATTGCGAAGCCTAATCTAAACGCGAGTTAGGTGCTCGCGAACTACAGACAGTTGCTAGAGTTGCCCTTCACCAAGTGCCGAGATCTGTTAATAGAAAGTTTGTCCAAACATAAAGTAACACTAGGACGCAATACTGCGACACTTACAACGGTATTAAAGTCCAAACATACAGACTGTAGGTAGACTGTAGGCCTACACCTCGTTCATCGTAACCAATTCGGCAAGCGAAAATTGGCGCGGCTAAAACAAGACAACCATTTTTCACATCATTTACTCAACGACCTATCAATTCTCTAAGTCAGTGTTTTTAACGTGTGGGTCGCGACCCCCCTGGGGGGTCGCGGGGAATCGCAAAACCTCAGATAAAAGAAAAAAAATAAAGAATATATTTAGGATATATATTTAAAAATAAAAAGTACATATAAGTCATATTCACATTAATCTGAAGGCTGCGCCTGTTTTTAGGAATTTATATATTTAATTATGTATTTAGACGATACCTAATTATAAAAATTAAAAAATGTGTGGATTTCATATTAGTAACTTAATAAAATATAGGTTACTAACAGCGGACGGTAGGGATCACGATTTTTTTTTTGAAGTGAAGACTTCTATAGGCGCGTTGGGCATTGTTTGAGATGGGAAAAACAATTGAACTCGCGTTACTGTTACCGTTACGGACACCTCTGTATATAAAAAAATATTTCCTGACGATTCAAAAAATACACACGTAATTGTACAAGTTTTCACTTCTGTCGGCACTTCCGGAGTACCACTGTTTGTTTTTTTTATACTAAGGGGGTCGCGTCATAAAAAAGATTGAAAAACACTGCTCTAAGTTATGTTGTAAGAAATGACGTGAGCGGTTTTTGTTGCACATTCAAAAGTTAAAACGCTGTTTTCTACAATGTAAAGTTAAAGAATTCCCTAGTTGCTTTTTTTAGGTATTAATTTTAAAGTAGATTTACACGGTTGTTGCCCGTGTTACAGTCAGCTGTATAGTAGTGATACTCGCAATATACTTTCCCGTAGTACTACCGACAGGCTCAGTAGTAACACGGGCAGCTCATTTTACCCGTTGAACTTCAGTAGTACATACGGGCAATAATAACACTTTCCCGTATTTACAGTTGTAAAAGGATGTGAGGTCAAAAAAATATTGAAAGTTTTTTTATTGTGTTCTTTATTTGTAGTTTTTTTTAGGATAGGATAGGTAGGTATACATTTTTAGTTACAAATATATACAATGAAAAATAGATTTTATATAATCCGCGCTCCAATAAATCGGTGGAAGATAAAATGCGGAAAATAATAGTATGGATAATTTGGAATTATTTAGTGTAGACAATTTAGGTTTATTGTGTATATACAGCATGCACTTTTGTTATTACTTAGCTTTTTATTTTTTTTAGCAATTATAATTTAAAGGCTGCTCACAACATGATAGAATTTATGAATCCATACCTAGTATACTTGAAAAAAAAAAATGTACGAAAGGTCTTACAAAAAATGTAATAAATTGAAATAAAAAGTGTGTTAGTTTTTACTTATAAATGAATAAGCCCTAGCCAAATATTTTAAGTTTAATTTTGTAGGACCTTTGGATAGGACGTTGTAGTACCTAATATCTCTGTATGGAATATCAACAAGCTAGGGTTATTATGAGTGTGCGAGGTGTACCTTGCGCGGTCTGCAGGCGGGCCCCTTGGCGAGCTGCCTCCTGGCTTCGTTCTCAGCTGCGACGGCCTCCTTCACCGACTGCGGTGGCCACTTCTGGTCTCCACGCATGTTGACGCCTCCTGTAGATTATTGTTAATAAGAAACAGTTATATGTGACGACACGACTTGCTCTAATGGTCTGAGTGTAAACAGTGAGTCTTAGTTTATTGCATCGAGTGAGTGGTCGCAGGATCGATACACGAAAAGAACGAATTATTGTGACGAACTAATTTTTTTTTCGGTCTGGATTCGTGTTTTATTTCAAGCAATCTTTAGTGTTCGACAAACTTAAAAAAATAGGGCTATATCATGACTTCTGACTATTCATGAGAGTCTAAAGGTACGGCCAAACCAACACATTCAGCAGCGGCCGCAGTGGCGTTCCCGGCGGAGATCACGGTGGCGATCAGTATCTTCCTATGATTGCGCGTGCAGACGCCGCCCAGATAGCGCGTGCAGGACGCAGGACGCGTTAGTGTGAACATTTCTATACAAATACTGCTGGAGCTGGTAGTCACCGTGCACGCCACCGCGGCCGCGGCTGAACGCGTTGGATATTGCCAATGCCCTACTGGTAGCCAATGGAAACTACAAAAAAACGTTCCCAGTTGCCTCCAGAGTACACATAGTTATCCGATAAAGTGTACGAGGCAGGCCAGGTGTTTTAAATTGTGAACCGATCCATTGGCGATAATGACGAACTTCCCTAACTATAGTCTCTTGATCTAAACCGAATTAAAATACCTAGGTACCTGCATCTATTTATCACTCCACATTGCAAATCGAACGACACACTCGATTAGATAGCCGTTAAGTCACATGTGTGATTTAGCTACATTCATTAGCTAAACAAATTGAAATTCGGAATCCTAAATTATATGCATACTACGGAGCTAATTAAAGGGCGTTAACTGATTTTAGCGAAATATCAAGTTTCTAAATTCTAATTAAACTTTTCTGTGCAGAGGTTACAAGGGGGATGTGTTGGGGCTCGAAATAAACAAATACAGGACAAACTACACGAATAGGTAAAGTTTGTAAGAACTTTTGAAGTCTTCTAAATTGTGTCTAATATTAATAACTAGTTTCTGTCCGCGCCTTCGCGTCGGCTTGAGACAGGAACCTGACATTTTCCCGGAAAAAGAAGTATCCTTTGTGTAATCCAAATAATAAACTTACTGTATGCCAAATTTTATGCAAATCCGTTTTCCCGATTTTGCGTGTTTGAGTAACAGACATACAAAGATACCCTACAACCTTCAAGATATTCCTGCTAAGGCACACATTACTGGGCCATTATTCGCTTTCACCAAATGCGGTGGGTTACGATAACTTTGACGGACGATTTAGCGCAGTGGTTAAGAGCTTAAGCCGCTCCGCCCACTGTGTCTAATAGTCGCGGGTTCCATTCCCGCACGGGACAAATCTTTGTGTGATACACAATTATTTGTTCCGGTCTGGGTATTTGTGTATGTGAATTGTCATAGGAATTAGAGATGGGTCGTATTAGGTAAATCAGGTACTTAGTACACCTGTTCCTAGTCTGCATAAATACCTAATCCAAATACCTATTCCACCTAATCCACCTAATCTCAATGATCTCATACACCTATTCTATATCAAATCCTAATATCGAATTATCGATATTTGAATGTTAAAATGTTTTGTTAGTTAAGAACGGGTACAGTCATAATAACACTTTTAAGAAAATGGAAGTTTCAAAATGGAATCAATATTTTTTTTTTGATTAGGTTAGATATTTCTGCACGAAATTGGTTGAATAAACTAATACTTGTTTTCTATTTTATCATTTAATGATATATAAGTGATGAATTGGTATCTTCCCTTCATACTTTTTACAGGCTTAGGACTGTTAACTTACGAATGTATGAAGTTTTGATTCTTGCGATATTAAATATTCCGCAAAAGTTTAGCGTTCGCAAGATGGCGTATTTAAAAGATTTCAATTCATTATATTTACATTTGTTTTTTATCAATACGCGTTGTATAGCGCTGTCTCGCTCCCTCCACCCTTACACGTCAGCGGGATAGCAAAGCGATAAGCATATGAGTGAGTGAGAGAGCGCGGGAACAGGTGTGAGTGAGCGCGCTAAACGGCTAAACATTAGTTTATAGTTTTTATTGAATACGAATATTAGGTGGATAAGGTATTGTCAGAATTGGATTAGGTGCCGCCTATTCTCGTAAAATACCTGTTCTTTGGGTCTGTTCTAATAATTACGACTCACCTCTAATAGGAATAAATCTTAGTGCGGGGTTTAAAAAAAATTGTGAAATGATCGTGTAATGATATTCCGTAAGCCACTGTTATATATTTAAGCGATCATTTCGAAGTTAACGTGACGCACAACGCTACGTGTATAATCGGTTATACCGAATAAGGACCTTAGCTTGATTCCTAAACTTCTCATTTATTTTCTTACTATATATATTATTCTTATTATTTCCTTACTAGTTTCTGTTCACGACTTAGTCCGCGTTCGCTTTAGACAGGAACCTTACATTTTTCCAGGATAAAAAGTATTCTATATATTAATCCAGGTAATAAACTATCTGTGTGCTGCATTTAATCCAAATCCGTTCAGCCGTTTTTGCGTGATTGGGTAACAAACATCCAAACATCTAAGTATCCAAACATCTGAACTTGGATTCATTCATTTATTGATAGATTTTACACTTATGGTACGGCCAAACCATCGCGCGTGTGTGTGTGTGTGTGTGTGTGTGTGAATGATGTACGCTGTTGGCCGCGAGGCCTTTACAGCTTCACCGGACTTAAAGGCGAGCGTGCAACCACTACGCTCTAGCCAGCCAGAAGGGCAAGAGGCGACATACTCGGTTGGGACAGTCGCTGTAGGGGGACGGGTGCACTACTAAGTGCACCGGTCAACCGCCGGCTATGGGAGGGGATCTACTACTACTACGTCGTCGTCGTCGCCCGTATTCTGAGCGGAAAGAAGGGATGACAAAGCATCGGGGGGGTCGGTGAGAACATGTCGCGGCCGGCGGTGGCGGCAGGGGTCGGGGGGGAGATCGTAGTCGGCGGTGGCTACGATTAACGGATTCGCATGGGTAGATGCGTTCGCGAAGTGACGTGTTGACGCCTTTTTAATAAAGGCGCGAATAGATTCGAGACCTAGATCGGAGTGGAGGTCGACGTTCCGTACGAACCAGGGGGCTCCTACGGCTTTACGGACACAACACACGCATAAGTCATGATGGGTCGAACGCAAGTTTTGTAAAGTGTCACCTTATTTCTAAGGGACATTTTACTCCGCTTGCAGATTAACGAATGGAGACGACCGAGCACAAATGATGCTCGGTGACGGACCCGCTTGATGTGCGGGCCGAAGGACATGGTACTGTTTAGGGTGACCCCTAGATATTTGACCTCTTTGACCCAGGGAATGGGTCGGTCGAACATGGTCACTTGGCCGAGATTACTTCTAGGGCGGCGCAGGGAGTGGCGCGGGGTGGCACCTCTGGAGAAGAACACCGCAGCGCTCTTGTCCGGGTTCACCTCAATACGCCACTTCCTGAACCAATTCCCTAGGGAATTGGCGGATGCCTGAATGTGTCTGAAGGTAATGAAACCCTTATTCCTATGCGAGACGTAGAGAGCGGTATCATCCGCGAATAGGGCTAGATGCGCCTTACTCGAACGAGGAATGTCGTTCGTGTAAAGGCTAAACAGGAGCGGAGAGAGAACTGAGCCCTGTGGGACTCCAGCACTGATGGAGTGGGAACTGGAGCGCGTCATTTCGACGCGATAACGGAAGGCGCGATTCGACAAGAAGTCTCGTAAGATGAGCACGAGTCTGTCCGGCACACCCAATTGGTAGAGCTTGTAGATCAAGCCGTTGTGCCAGACTTTGTCGAATGCCTTCGCGACATCTAGGAAGAGGGCGCCCGTGTAGATGGGTTTGGGTCTATTGAGACCGGAGAGGATGTGCTCCGTGATGCGGTGCACTTGGTGGACGCAAGAGTGTTTGGCTCGAAAGCCAAACTGCTCGTCGATAAGGATACCCCTGGACGTTACGAAGTCTTTGAACCTCGCCAGAAGTAGGCGCTCGTATATCTTGGCCAGGGAGTTGAGGAGACTGATAGGGCGGTAGCTCGCGGGGAGATTGCGAGGTTTGCCGGGCTTGGGAATGCCTATGACGTCCGCCTCCTTCCACTTAGCGGGGAAGGTGCAGTTCGCCATGGCGGCGTTCAATATGGCCACTAAGAGGCAGATGAGTTGGGCGGGCAGGCATTTCAGAACGCGATTCGAAATGCCGTCAGAGCCGGGGGCTTTTTTAGTTTTGAGACCCATAATTAGATCTTCGACCTCCGTTTGGGTGATAGGAGGTAAGGAATCGACGGGGGGGAGGGATGCCCTGCGCTCGACTTCCCTGTCGACCGCGTCGACGTGGGACTGGTCGACGGACTGAGAGCTGGGGGCGCACTGGCTCTCGAGGGAGTCGGCGAGAAGCTCGGCCTTTTCGTCGTCGTCGAAGGCTGGGGGTGCGCCTGAAGGGCGGGACAGCGGGGGCATGTCAGTCGTGGAGTCGGACTTGAGGCTACGCGCCAGCTGCCAGTAGGCCAGATGCGATGGCGCGATGCCCTCTAGGAAGTCACCCCACCGTTCCTCCCGGACCTCCGCGACACGACGCTTTACCTCTCGTTGTAAAGCGCGCATCCGGGCCCGATTGGCTTCGGTGGGGTAGGAGTCGTACGCTCGGATAGAAGCATTCTTGGAACGAATGAGATCCCTAACATCGTCCGGCAGTCGAAAGCGGTTGAGGTAGAGATCTTCCGCCTCGACTTGCTTGGACGATCGACTGACAGCCGATCGGATGTGCTCGGTGAAGGCATCTACGGCCTGATCGGTGTCCTGTGGGGACGGGATGGAGTCCGAGCTGAGAGGCAGGGGGGGAGGGTCGGCATCCGCCAAGGCCGTGCTTAGCGCATGCCAATCCACCACCGTCTTTTTGGGTCGCTGAGGGGCGGAAGGGGGGGAACCGAGTCTCATGACTACAGGTCGATGGTCAGAGTCGAGTTCCTGGACTACTTCCAAGGAGTGCAGCCGTAGGGTGACACCCTTCAGAAGCGCCTTGTCCAGGACGTCGGGTCGGTGATTGGGATTGTTAGGATAATGGGTAGGGTGTATAGGTGCGATGACGTCAAAGTCGAGAACGTCGACCAGGGCGTCAAGGCTCCTACCGTTAGGGGAAGTGGTGAGACCGTTCCAGGCCACGTGCTTGCTGTTGAAGTCACCCGCCAGAATGACGGCGCTTCCCAGATTGAGGAGTGCTTCAAAGTCACTCCTGAGAACGGATTTAGTGGGGGAAAGGTAAACGGAGGCGATCACGATGGGCTGGTGCCCCGTGAGAGAGACGCGACAGACCGAGGCTTCGATGTTGGTGAGCGCGGGGGGATCGAGAGGGATGCAGTGCAGGGACCTCCTGTAGTAAATGAGAGTACCGCCTCCGCGGGAGCCGATTCTGTCATTGCGCACGAGGTTATAGTTTGCGATCCTAGGATCGCGTTGTGCGGGCTTCAGGAAGGTTTCCTGCACGAGGAGGATATCAAGTTGGTGATCTCGGAGGAAATCAGCAACCTGATCTCGCTGGGAGCGAAGGCCATCGGCGTTAAAGAACGCCAGGGATAGGTTGTGGGGCTTTTGGCGGGGAGATCGTAGCTCCATTATTGGGTGCGGGCCGGGAGAAACGGAAATGTTTCCGGCCTTTTGGATCTTGGGAGGCGGCGAGTCGCGCGGTTTGCGCGCGCGCTTCCCATTCGCTATGGGAACGAAGTCGTCCTCCGACGAGAGCGACGGGAACGGGGACCGGGCGGGGGCGGCGCGTCGCGCGGACGCGCGCTCGACCTCCATATCCGAGTCCGAATGAGGCTCGGACCCGCATGGCGAGACGGGGCGGTCGGCGGGGGTCTGGGGCGGCGCGACTAAATCAGTTCGCGGCGCGGCGAACGGAGTCGCGGGGCGCGCAGAAGGCGCGGGGGCCAAACCATCGCGTCCAGCCGCAATGGCGTGCACGATGGAGATCGGCTCTTGCAGTAATATTTCTATGGATATATTCACACCAACGCGTCCTGCGTCCTGCACGCGCTATTTTGGCGGCGTTTGCACGAGCAATCCTATGATTGCGGAGATCACCGTGATCGCCGCCGGGGACGCGGCTGAACGCGTTGGTACGTGGCCGTACCTTTAGTGGTAGACAGGTAAGGATTAAACATTCGATTCTTGCGCAGTTGAATTCTATTTAAGTGATTTTAACGGGTCAAAAATATACATAGAAGAAATCTCATAATCGGATTTCTTTAGCCTATTGCAGATTCACTGTACCTAGTCAAAATGATACCTAAGTATAAATCCAAGAATTATTTAAACCTTATAAACAATACACAGGTGTATTGTAAAAGCTTTGAAGTGTCGTATGTCAGTTTTGTAAAGCTACAACGTGGAGTATAAAAAAGCAAGCAATAAACCCGCGAACCGCACGCCCGCCGTATTATGTGTGCGAACGCCTTCGCAGGCACTTTATGCGCTTTGATATTGCCACTGAGTCAAATAAAGGTGCCGGTTCTCACCCGTTTCTTATTAAACATAATTTGTTCTAATATTTAAACGAGCTTGAATTTCGGAGTATCTACCTACGTGTATCAGAATAGCAGTTTGCGACCAAAATAGTCAGTTTTGTAAAGGTGTAGGTTTTCTTTTTTTGTCGCGTCGTAACTATACGGTACCTATAGAATTCGTATCGTAAATCTTGTGTAAAAAAAGTGATTAGTATGCAATCAAAAGAAAATCTGTTTATGCGTCTAGGTAAGTTTCTGCGTGTCCTTCCTATTATCAACGTGTGTATTTCAGAAATGAAGCGGCATCATACCATCTCTATAAACCTTGAATAAGTAAGTGATAGCGTACCATCACTTTCCAACTCTTTTATTACGAGAATTATTGTTTTAAAGCATGAGGAATCTGTTTTTTTAGCTGTTTTAATTAATGATGTTTAACATAAGGTCTCTCTACTCTAAAATATCAATGAGTGTTGTAGGCAGTTAATTGTGTGTCTTATAGTCCAAAACTTACCTTTCAGCGAAGCTGTGGCTGGTTGACTTGTGAAGACTGGGGGCGGCTTCTGGTGTACGGGCTGTTGAGGGCGCAGGGTGATCGTGGACGGGGGCGGCTCGTACAGCTTTTGGGGCGGCTGGTACTCCGGGTAGTAGTCCCCGGAAGACAACTGGGGCTGCGATGAGTACTTCGGCTGCGATCCTTGAGTCTGTACGAAAGGAAACCGATGTAATAATGGAAAAATATGATAGTCCCGGTTAATCAAGTACGTAAACCACATTGTGTTCTAGTCTGTGTTGAAGTGAGTTATTTGAAATCTTAGACTGCGTATGTATCAGTTGGTCGCAGGATGGATCTAGGCACCTGCTAAAGAGTTAAAATATCAATAACCAGTGTTGTAGCTAAGGTCATGGGCTCCCAGGGCAAGATGCGAATGCGCCAACAAAAATTAATAATTTATTTAAATCAAGCAACAGAAATTGAAAGGGTTATAGGGAAGGTTTGGAATAATTTGTCTGCGAGTGTGCTCTTCTGATGTTTAGTGTTTACGGCCCTGGCGGTCACCCACGAGGGCGGCCCCTAGCTATGACCGTCATTCATGAAGATAGAATCATGCTGTTTGTGTAGCAAGACTGAAAATAGATAATGTGTAATATTTTCAGTGTCAAAAGCTAGTGGGTCATAAAAGTTAGGAATGTATGTCAAGATCGAGACCATTGACAGTGAGTTACAATTCTCACGACCTTTGGCTCGCGTAATATTAATCATAATAGTACGAGTATTATTAATATTAGGAAAATTTACGAATACATCACTAAGGGATAATAATTATCAGTTGGTACATCGTCAGTATTCTGAACATCCCTAATTTACCATATTATATCAGCTTAAAGGCTTTAT
This sequence comes from Phalera bucephala, assembly GCA_905147815.2. Taxonomy (NCBI): domain Eukaryota; kingdom Metazoa; phylum Arthropoda; class Insecta; order Lepidoptera; family Notodontidae; genus Phalera; species Phalera bucephala. The sequence goes on from LR990612.1 coordinate 27,515,089, forward strand.
GTTGTGAACCTATTTGAGCTTTTATATAGTTTAAATGGTCTCTAATAATTTTGTTTTATGATCAGGTAATATACACCTTACTTAATTAAGGTCTTCGACATCAAGTATACGTAAGTATCAAGTGAGAATCCTTATACCAATCATGATTATTTCTGTTAGGTACCGGTTGTCGAATAAATATAATAAATATTAATATAACTATGATAAATTTAAACACAGGGCCATGCTGCCTACTCGCAAATAGGTTCCCTTCCTCCTGCTACCTTTGATCCGTACGTAGCTTTAATATGACCACCATATATTAATTGCGGAGACACGAAGGTTTATTGTAACAAGCGCAGCTGTCGTTACATCAACAATAGCGAATTATGACATTAGGCTCGTTGTCAAAGGAAAATAATAGAACGGGACGGGGTAAAAAGCTCCCTAATTGATCTCTTATTCTTCTTACAAGCAAAAAAATGCATTTAGTAATGTTTCGCTATTTTACTTCGTTAAGGGGATCAACCAGCCTCACGTCTTTAAGGTCGTACAAAAACACCGCACATTTAATTAATATACCAGGACTGACACACACATACCCTATTTATTTTTTTGTAGCAGTTAATTCATAATGAGTCTTTAAAAAAAATTTCAAGAAATTATTCAAATAGTAGGTGTCATTAATTTTTTTTGACAAACTCGAATAACCCTTTTACACGTGGCATTAGGATCACTAAAAATGTGTGCAACAATTTTGTAGGAGCTTAAATCTAACCGCCTATTTTAGTAAGATGGAAAACAATCGTGCAATGTTAATGATGTCACTAAAACAAGTCGGCGTCGTTGTGGTTCTTCTGCTTGACGTGATACCTGAGGGGAAAGAGGGGCTGGTACCGGAGCCCAGCGATTCTGCTGCTGGCGGTAAGGCTGCGGAGCGATGCCTGGCGACGGGGGGCCCGCCCGGTACGGGGCCGCGGGGGGCGCGGGGGACGCGGTCACGCCCGGCCCCACGGGAATCAGTTTACTCAGCCCAGTGGCTTCCTGCCGCTTGCCTTCGCAATGCGCCGGCTGCGACTGAGGCACTTGGTACTGGGGTTGGGGGGACGGGGACTGGTACTGGGGTTGGTACTGAGGTTGGTACTGAGGCTGGTACTGAGGCTGGTACTGAGGTTGGTACTGAGGTTGGTACTGAGGCTGGTACTGAGGCTGCGCCTGGTACTCAGGCTGCGACGGATACTGCGAGGATGGGGAATGCTGCGCGTTGTTGTGGTACGCGGGACTCTGCTGTTGGGATTTATAATGTGGCTTGTAATACACATTGGATAAATTTTACGGTAGAACCTTCATCAACCGAGTATTTATCTACCGAATAAAATGATCAAGGAATTAAAATAATGTGATGTATCATTACATTGATTATGTGTAGGGTGCAAATAGTTACTAGTACCTACCTATCATTTATTCTATAAAATGGTTTACTAAAAGAAGGCTTTTAGTTGAATTTGCAACGGTAGGTAAGTACAGAACAAATTACTCGAAGATTTTTGCTTAATTTCCTTTTATTTGTCAAAGCTTAGAGCTTTGTCACCACTAGGTGACAATTTCCAAACGTAAGATACTGAAATGGAAAATTGAAATCAATTCCTTAAATACCGAAGTTCGGTTAGTTGGGGCTCTTCCGTATTTGTAATAGCTTTATATCGCATGCAATTATCCGCCGCCACCGTAAAGCGATTGCTATGTGCAGCCGTGTTGTAATTTGCTTCTAGTTAAACCCCTATATACATCTAATTTTGTTTGGATTCGTTTAAGAAGCTTACATTGATTGTTCTAATTACCTGTGGTGTTTGATGATATCCGTTCGTTTCGGGCACTGGTGGCCACACTACTTTCTTCTGGCCTGAAACAAAAATACACAATTTTAAGTATAATGCTACAGACTTCAAATTGTATATAACTTAGTGTACGCCTTATCAATTATTTAACCTAAATTATGTTCAATCTATTAATTTTACAATAATAATTGTTTCCTAAACTCATAATCTAATGTGCCAATCAAAACCACAATGTACCTACGTTTCCGTATAAAATGTATATGTACTTATTGGATGTGTAATCAATCATCTTGGTGTTCAATTTTCAAGTTCAAAGTTCATTTCAGTATACGTGTATGTAGCTGAGCTTTAAAATTTTTGATAACTTATTCAAATTTAAAGTAGATTAGATTACTTTGTTTCCGAAATGGTTCACATCATTCCGGTATTTTTCCATGCGGCTCTGGTGACAGCGTAATACTGTCCTTCAACTACCAAACCTACTAAAAAACTACTGTCCTTCAGGCGTAACAAAGCCAATAGCGCATATTCTTCCGCATTTTCTCTTCTAATTTCCCACATATTTAACGCGCCCATCAAATGTAAAATTTAAGAGCAATCAAACATCCTGTTGGCTCGGTAACGCGATAATCGCGTCCAATTCCCGTTCCATTCATCCATGCTGCTTTTAAAAATATACGCTTCTGGGAAAAAGGTATAATCAGAGAACGATCTCAATCGTCACAGTGTGATCTGGAGAGCGGGGTTCGGTGCTCAACACTTTGAAATACTTATTATGACACATCTCTCTCTTTAAATTAGCGCGACCTACCAAGCCGTTGGATTGGAGCCAGACCATTGAAAAAAATAACAAATTTTTAAGACTGGAGACTGCTTTTACAATAGGGCGTAAACAAACGCGCAAATGTGAATTTATTACATGGATATTCTTGGATCTTTTATTATCTGTTACGTGTATAAGAGCTATATTATTTTTATTTACTAGTTATTTGTTTGTTTTTCGGATTATCCTAATAAGTTCCTTAGCAAGAAAATGTATACCGGTATTCATTCAATATGTAATTCCTTTAGTGTGTTTATAATCCAACAATTTATTTTGCATATTCTTCCAAATGTATTTCCTCAAATCGTAGTAAGGGATTAAGTTTCACACGCTGTCACATGGTTTGTTCCAGACTTTGCAGCTACAGTTTTGCGCTTTTACTAAGAGTGCGCGCATCCACATTATTCTAATAGTGACGAAACTATGCGCAATGTCTCTAGAATCTTCCACCTGAACCCACACAAGAGTATTTAGGTTTCCGAAAGTTTGGTGTAGAACATTGGTTAGTGGTTTACCGACTTCAATTGAAACATTCTCGTCTCTACCGATCAGTGCTGCAGTGTTCAGTGTTAACTTCGTCTGGAAAGTTTGGGTAGGGTGTGTAAGTACGTGTCCATTGAATTTCAATTTGCCTCATATTAGGGATTTGATGCATACGTAATAAAAGCTGCTAAAACTTATTTAATTATTATATTCGCCGACACTGATCTAGATGTAATATTTTCCAGTGTATCACCAATTCCATATTGCAAAATTAAGATTTGCAAAACGGTGAAATACTGTAACCGGATACCCTATGATGTCAGAAAAACCACGCTGCTACGAACTTTAAACAACTTATTAGAAGTTTACTTCGAAAATTGCGAAATTAAATTTACAAATGCAACAATTAATGATTCAGGCACTCACAATTCAACGGTCAAACTTGTAAGAACGCGGCACGCGCCGTCCGGCGGGCAGGCAGAATGCTCAACGTGTGACTTCTTGGCTCGCAAGCAGGTGTGTAGGAGAAAATATCTACCGCATATTATATTTTGAGATCGTGCATTTTAGGACTCCCCCACCCCCTATCGTCCGAAAAGCGGACACGCCTATCTGTGACCTAGACTTCAAACGCACCTGCTCGCCTAATAGTAATTTACGTTCTTTGAAATGGAAGCATAAAACCATTTCCATTAGCAACGTATGCACCACAATGAGGTCGTAAATAACGAAATACCGAGATGGAGAATTTATTTCACCTGTTGCGAAACTTGAATACACGGAAGATTTAGATGCATAATTTTTTTTTAACTAGGAGATGCTACGGAATTTTCGGAACTTAGGTAAGTGTGTATTTTTGTTCTAATGGGTTGAAGTTTCTAGATAAATTCGTCTGCATGACTTTGATGAATATTAAATTCTTTTTCTTAACAATTGTACAACACTGTAGATAATAATTGCTTCATTTGATACATAAACAAATCTATTTTTGTGGTTGTGATTCATCTAGAATGCGGAATCAGGCAGTTCAGCTGTGAAAATGTTCATCTTTGTTCACATACCTATTGCATTCACCATTATTACGATCGATTTTTCCAATACATATTTTGTTTATATAATTCAAAGAAAATTGTAAAATTTAACACTGTCGCGCCTCCAAGGGGGATTCTATGTAGACCTATATTTCCTAGGAATATGTTTATACTGCCTCGTTGGTCTAGTGGCAAAGCGCATCACGAGATCCTGGGTTCAAATCCTAGGTCGGACAAATGTAGTTTTCCTGACGAAAAATTCCCAGTATGAGTCCGGAGTCGGAATTGTGCCCGGTATATGGCAATAGGCTAGCCCCCTATTACATGGGACCTAACATCGTCAGCGAAAAGTGGGTGTACTCAGTACACCTCTGCCACCCCCGCTTGGGGAATATAGGCGTAAAGGTTTTTTTTATGTTTATACGACTCCTAAGTTTTATAAATTTTTGGGTAACATAAAATATTAAATACACGGTGTAATTTAAGTAGTTCTTGAGTGAAAGCCCAGGTGATGAATCCAATACTGTTTACTGCTACTAAAAAAAATAACATTTCAACAAGTAATATCTACATAACAATACTAATAAAGTGTAGTAAAAACCAACCTAACTTTATCCTTTTTTTTTTTTTCGTGGGGAAATCCTCATGGACTTCCACCAACTTCGGGGGAAGCTGGCGGGGCATGTCGGACTCGTACCGACTAAAACCCCACGGTGGCCGGCACTGGCACGTGTCAGAGGGGCTCCGGGATCTCCGAGTGGAACACGCCGGTGCCCCCCTTGTGCCGCGCTCCGAAGAGCCCGCCTCGGGAGGGGAAACTTGTAGCTTGCTTCCCCCCCTGCACCGTCGCGGTGCTCACGGCGGCGTGGGCCACACCACGCCGCCATCCTCCTCGGGGTCGCGCGTGAAGGACGCTTAGGGCCCCCGCCCCAGCTTCCCACAACCCCAAAGGCCCCCCTACGGATATTGGTGCAGGGGGGGGGTCCCCCACCAGATGTTGCGGCAGGGGACACAAGTTAGCCCGTATTATAGAGCCCCGGGCTATTGGGCTGGGGGGCCTGGGCGGGCTGTGCCTCCGCCCCGGCGCCTTCGCCTTCGGCGAGCGGGATCGGCCCTCTCCCGATCCCGCTCGGCCTCCTCCTTCTGTGACATCACAGTCTCGCAGAAGGAGGATACGGCCCCCCACGCCGAATCCCCTGCCAGCATAGCCGCTACTATTGCCGGCAAGGAGAGGTCCGGTCCAATCCGGTCGACCAGGATCCGCCGCTCGGAGGCCCACGCTGGGCACTCGACAAGCGTGTGCTCTGCGGAATCCCGGTCCCCACCACAGTGGTGACAGATCGCCGTCGCCTCGCGTCCGATCTTGCTCAGATAATCACCGAAACAGCCGTGACCGGTGATTATCTGAGTAAGCCTGTAGGAGATTCGCCCACTCCTCCGCTGTTGCCAGGCTTCGAAGGACGGCAGGATGGCTTGGACGACGCGCTTACGCGCGATGTGCTCCTGGCTGAGCCTCGCGCGCCACTCCTCCAGAGCGCGTCGTCGTTCCCGCCGTCTGATTTCGAGCGCGGGCACGCATTCGTCGCTTTGGCGGACGACGCGAGTTCGGTCGTAGACCCTCGCGTCCATGTCCGCCAGGATGTCGAGCGGCGGAAAGCGTGCCAAGAGGGTCGCCGCCTCAAAAGATACGGTCCGGTATCCTCGTGCGATGCGGATGGCCATCTTGCGCTGCAGGCTATAGATTTTGGTCCTGCAGCGCCGGACGCCCGACAGTCGGTGTGACCATACAGGCGCCCCATAGAGAGCCACCGATCGCACGACCCCCCCGTAAAGGCGGCGTACCTACTCCGACGGCCCCCCGAGGTTGGGTAGCAGTCTATGCATGGCACCCACTACCCTTTCGACTCGGGGGACAAGACGCTCGAAATGCTCTTCGAAGCCCCAGCGACTGTCCAGGGTGAGGCCCAAGTACTTTAGGTACCGCCCCACCCGGACTGGCGAATCTCCGACGCGAACCCACGAGTCGGGCGGTTCCCTGCTCCTAGGCAGTTTATGGAACCATAGCGCCTCGGTCTTATGAGGCGCTATCTGCAGGCCCAACTCGCGGATCTTGGCGACGACGACCTCTGCCCCAAGCTCGGCGAGCCCAACAGTCCTCTCGAAGGTGTCCCCCTCGGCCACTATTAGAGTGTCGTCAGCGTAACAGACGACACTGATGCCGGGGGGGAGATCGACACGCAGGACCGCGTCAACCTAACTTTATCCTATACCAAGCGCACAATGACATTGAGGGGCGGCGCGGCTCGTCAGCTGACATATACGGGTATATACCTTCGGTGTTCCGGATTTTCACCCTAGATTTGATATTCGGATAAGTCGATATTTAGATGTTATTTATTGAAGTGTTGTTTTAGTCCTATTTTTATTACCAGGCATTGGATACATCACTTGGGCTTTCGCTTTAGGACGAATAAAATTACACCTTGTAGATTGTATTTAGGTTTATATTATTAGTAGATGCATCAGTTTTTAAAATAACAGACAGTGTAGGTGGTAAATTGACGTCACAGTTCTGAAGGTCACTTTTTCTTAAAGGATCCTGATGAAACGCTTGTCGATACTATATCTGTTATTTTTGCTTTATTTAAACCAATATTTTTTAGTATTCTTTTGTAGCAGGGTTTGACAGAAAAAATTAAATGTTAGTACGTCTAAATTTGTGATATAATCGGCTTAATACACCACTTCGATATATGCCAATATCAAACTATCAGGAAAAAATGCTTACAGTCTGCGATCTGACCCGGAGTAGGTAATTAGTGCGTCAATTTGATTATACTGGGAATATGGGACATGGTTGCAATTATTCCATCCATCGGGCCATGAGACGCATATAAATTACCAACGGAACATATTATCATCGTAGCCACTGGCCACATAATATGCGAGTTATTAACTTGTTTTAGTTATTAACCATTTACTGGACCATGTTAAGTGGCCAGATGTAATTAACTGCAATAACTATTTATTTTTGCTTTTTATGAAGGTCCAGTTCAGTTCAGACGACCAGTTTCTTATGGCTGGATGGCTCAAATAACTTCTTCTAGTCTGTCGTTTTGCTAGAAATGCGGTTACCATACATATTATAATTTGTGTTTGATTAAATTGGTTCCAATAAATAGTAAAGTTTACGATTGTTTACGATCTTGTGGTGGATACTGGTTTTTTTTCTTTCAGGCTCAATATGATACCGCTATGGAATCTCGAAAGACACGTATTGGCACATGGTATATTAGAATATTGAATTGTATAATATAATATTAGCCCTGTTAAGAAACTGTCCCACAGTTGGGCATGGGCATCCTCTCAAATTAAGAGTTTTAGGGCATGGCCACCACGCTGGCCCAGTGCGGGTTGGCGAACTTTAAACACTTTTAAGAAACTTTTATGTGTGCAGGTTTCCTTACGATATTTTCCTTCACCTTTAAAGCAAGTGATAGTTAATTTTTATAATGCACATGCTTCCGAAAAGACAGGGGTACGTGCCTGGGTTCGGAACCGAGACCTCTGACTTTGCAGGCCAACGGTCTAACCACTAGGCTATCACTGCCTTTTCACACTCAGAATATTGAATTACTTACATTTAATTTACACCAGCTTATAGCTAATTAGAGAGAACATACCACGTCACGTTTCAAACGATTTATTTCAAAATATTATTGTTTACTAATTCTTTCAGGTGTTAGCCAAAAGTTCGCCGACGCGCACACTTATATAAAGGTTATTTTATGTTACTGGCACTTGTTATTTTACCTAGTGATAAATACGTATCTTTAAATTTTTGTAATATAATTTCAATGTCAAATGAAACGGCGGCGAACATTTTGATAAGTAATGGACTCCGTATAAAAAAGGGCTCCCAGAATAGTCGACACCTGGAGAAAACGTAAGAACTGAACGTCTCGTTTGCATCTTTTCAGCACCTGATTTAAGAATAGAAACTGATTCATGGAGTCTAGATGCCGCACCGCGGTGGAATCATAGAAATAGTTTTGACTGACGTCAAACAAAGTATTTTTTATGTATTTTATACCAAAATCAAGGTCGTGTTTTTAAATAAAAGCAAAGGAAATGGTAACCGATGCAGACTTTGTGTTCTGTGCCAGGTCTTAAAATCTGAAGCTGTGGTAGCCGAGAAGCTTAAATCATTAAGCGCTTTATTTTTGTTTAGATAACGCCAAGATCACGCGTAATCAGAATATGTGTGTTATGAAAAAAAAAGAATTTACTTGATAATAGTAAGCCTTTTATATTTTAATATTTTTTTAGAACAGATGGTACATATAGTTTTGTTGCAGATGCATACATTGACTTTAGCACAGTATGATTATGTTTAACGTGATTTAAGCTTTTATTTGTATCACATTAATAAAGAACTTATCACGGCACAACACTGATCACATGAAAATCATGTAGGTCTAACTTCTACCTCAAATATTTCAAGCGCAATACTTTCAGTCTATATATTTTCACTTCAAGTCTCGGTTGCTATTCATCCTGGTCAGCATCTTGCTATGCAGGAAGTTATGAAACAACCATTCATACTGTCAGGTGCTTTCAAGCAACGCAGCGTTGTTAAACAATTTAAATTATTTCAGGGAGTCTTGGGCATCGTAAATATTTCACATTCTTTTTAAGCTAGAACTAGAATTACGCACAACACATTACACTATAATATCTGAATAGCACTTTACCAACAAATACTGTTTCAGGCATCTCGTTGATCGTTCCTTCGTTGTCGGCTGTGAACTACTATGAAGAATAGCAGGTAGAAGCACATCATGCATAACAGCTTCCAATCCTTGCCAAATACCTTCGACTAATGAACGTTTCCGTCTCGAGTGGGCGATTTTTTGTCCCATCGGTGACGGTGTGACACGATACTTACAAAAATATAAGGACATTACACCCTAGTGGAAATATTTGTTTTCATACAATGATGTCGGGTCAATGAATCATCGTATTTGCCGTAATGACTTCTTATAATATGCCAGTATGAATGAAGGCTTTGCCAATTTTTACATATTGGACACATTTTCCACGAATGTTTAAAATTGGTAGATTCTATTGTCATACCGTGATAATTTATAGCAGAAATTTAAAATTATGGAATTATTTAAGGTGGTTTATGAAGTATTTTGTTTTTCAACATTTGTTATTTAGATTTTGATAGCTATTACGGGAAGCATAACATTGTATTTTTTGTTCAGTTAGTAAATTTCATAGCCGAGGTGGGCAAAATAGCTTCCGTGCAGAATGTCACCAGAATGTCACCATGCGGTACACAATATCAGCACGTAACAAGCACATTCTAAGATAATTGTTAATCACAATGACAAGACAATGATAGTCGCCATTATTGATAGTGTTGTTCAAACTTAAGTTTTTGCTAAACTTTAATAATGACTTGTTTCCATTTGCATATTGCAAATAGGCTAAGTACTTTTTCAAAAATTATCTATGTGCTATCAACACATTATGAAATTATCTACCAATTAATTAAACAAAGTCCTTTTGTTTCTACAAACCAACTATGTATCTGCATATTTAAATAGAGCTAACAGAATCGAACAATCTAACAGAATAAACATTAAAACAAAAGCTTTATAAACTCCGTTGTTATCTTGATCGATTGTTCTTTATCATTCAAATAGTAACATCTTTTATTATAATATTCAAGCCCATTAAAACCCCCAATGAAGTATAGTCAAACACTTGTGTCGCGAAAAATGCTAGTGCATGATTGAAGAGCGTTCGCTTTTTACAACAGGCTGCCATAATGAAAAAAATGGTTTCTTATGACTATGGTTGACAACAAACAAAGCTTCTAATCTACCAGGCGGTATGCTCTGGTACCTTTGGTAGCTCTCATGAACTCAGAGTAAACATTTCCGGTGGCGTTGAGCTGGCCGTCCCAGCTGCGCGCTGAACGCATCTTGGACCTAACCGGGGGCCAGTAGCGGTCATACTGCCGGTTCACGTATACCAGGTTGTCCAAAATCGCTTGCACTTGAGTCTCGTCTAATTCTGATGAAGCAGGGAGGTGTGTTAGTTAGCAGAATAGGTAAAACGTGTCTTATAGTTGTGTGAATTAGGAGAATACGAAAGAAGATGTAAAATAGTCATTATTTATTTGAAATTTACATACAAATTTGCATTGAAATGAAATTTAGCAGAGGGTTTATTTATAGCAGGAGCAGATTAATTTGAAAAAAAAAATACAAGTAGCTATAATAATCATAAAACCTAACAGACGAAATGCAACATTATTTTTGTATGACTGTTTGTCCTGTACACCTTGACTACAAAATGACTGTACCGATTTTAGTGAAACTTGGCAGGGCACCTCGCCGTCTAGCTCAGAATCGAACGTTGACATTGTGTATTTTTGTATGCCGAAAATGTGAATGAACTAACGGGGAACGCCCCACAATGACACCTGAAGAACTTACGTACACAAATATATACAAGAATAATATACAGGTCAGCTATTTATAATAAGTAAAAATAATTGCCTATCAATAAGACTAACAAATATTTATTTACTTACACCGGTATTAAAATAAATTATTATTTCTATCTATCTATCTATCTATATCATCACGCCAGATCCCTTACGGGGTAGGCAGAGAGTGCAGAGTTCCAACAGGCTCTTTCCTTACATACCTCTCTGGCTTCCTCTACTCTCATAGTTCGTCTCATACACGCTCGCCGGTTACGAAGACTCCTGACTTCAAATTATTATTTGTTATTATTAATATCATTAATTATAATAGACGGTAAAATGTAGGTAATTCTTTCGTCGTTAGTGTAAAAAAGCATGTTTTCTATTTATTTAATAAATATGTTGATAGTGATACTTACTACTATGATGCCTATTAGATTGCAATTTCTTTAACTTGCTACTTACTACTTTCTTGCTTTAACTTGCTAGTAACGAATATTGCAAGTATTTGATAGCTAGACCACGACGTACTTTTCTGAGACTTCAAGCTGTCTTTATGCATAATTCTAGCCAATACGAGTATATTATATTCATCTAGCTACTGAGCGCAGATGGAATGCAATTTTTCTGTACAACTACATACAACTTCGTCACCTTTGACCAAATGCCGGGATTATAATTATTCTGCCGGCTCGCCCGGGAGGTGAGAGGAGGTCAGTCATGTAGAATCGTCACTCGGGCTGTTTTCCCTTACCATTACTGCCCCAGTCCTGTTTCCTTTGAAAATCAAGGAATTGACAGCGCGAGAACAGTAGATGGTTTACTGTTGTTAGTAAGTTGATTTTGAGGAAGGTGGAGTTAACTGACATTTGCATAATCAGGATAGAAGAATAAATTTTTCACTCAGAGTGGGGAGTAAATTTTATGAAGATAAATGAAGAGCGAGCATTGTTTGAAGTTCTAGAACCGCCAGTCAAATACGAAGTCAGTAGCCGGTAATGGTACTAGTCGACGCTGTAACAGAATTCCTATATGCTCTATGAAAGACGAGGCGAAATTGGCATTACCTATATAAATTTGGCACAAGTAGGGTATGTTGTATAGAATGAGAATAAAGACATCTGTGCATCATAACATCTGTATAAAGAGACACACATACAAACAACGTTCTGGCGATAGAGGGCACGAGCAGATTGTAGTTACCGTAAATTTGTCGAGAAAGCGTTCTGTCTCATTCATGTTTATTTAGTAAATTTATTGTTTGAAAAGGATGATAATCAACTCAAATTTAATTATATCTTTCGCTTTTTTATTGTAGAACTTATTTTTTTATTTAAAATAATATATTTTAATTCAATATTGATATTTTAATTTGTACCAAAATTATTTGGTACAAATTAAATGAATTATATATAATGATAGATTCTTATATAATTATATATTATGAATTATAATGATGATTTAAGTGGTCAATTTTAATTTCAACGTATTTTTTTATAATTATGACGTGACACTATTGTGTTGATGTAATTCTGCATTTTTTTATATTATATTTCCAATGACATATTATTTATATTTATTGTGCTCGTGATTAATGTATTGTTTTAAAATCTGCAAGCAACTAGCCAATGTTGTGAACACCTGTTATTGGCTCACGTATCAGGATTGTATTCTAATAAATGATTGTACGAATGTAATAATATGTGTGCTGTTGGTGTACCATTCTGAATAAATAAATAAATAAACTCGATAGTATTACGCTATCGTCAATCTGATTGCCTCAGGCCCTCTTTTACCAATCACGAGTAAGGTCTGACGTCGACTAATCGACAATTCAAGTTACAAGTAGTAGTACTCTGAGTAGCCTTATCCGACGGTTAAACCAGCCAGTTTGAATTGCCGAGTAACGCTAATCGAGAAGTAATTAACCAGGATTTTATGAGAGAGTGGTGAAAGAGGCCCTTAGCCTTCTAAAGATCGTGGTGCTGGTAACAAAAAAATGGTATTGGTACTTACTGGGGTATCCCCTGCGGTTGCGTTCTTCTTCCTCCAGCATGCGCAGAACTGCCGAGTTAGCGAGGTTGGTCGGCTTGTCCGTGGTCGGGTTTTGGAAATCGATTCTGCAACAATACAAATAATATTCGTTAGAGCTCGTGCAAACATCCAATTTGAAACAATATTGTTCTTCTTTAGAGCTTCTGTATAAATATTAGGTCAAGCAATAACGCTTCTAGCAGGTTTTCCTGAAAATGTTAACGCAAAAGCTGTTCCAAGATACAGTTATTGACGATAATAGACAAAACATGAAAAATAATACAAGTTTTGTTTACATAGTATTGTTTAGGTGTGATTGCCTTTAATTGTGAACACACGAAGCAGGTTTGTCCTCATGTTTGTCTTGCTTATGTTGCATATCTCTTACACGTTGCTAATCCAAATAAACAAAGAAATCTTTCTGTTTTAATTTATAGAATATCTGATTTCTAATAACTCCAAACAGGGTTTAAGCGAGAAGTAGAAGAGTTATGTTGTCAATTTTATTTAAATTATCAAAACCAATGTTGTTCTGAATAATAATGTGGATGATGAACCTTAGCGCTAAGTGCATAAGGGAAGGTAATGTTAAGAGTAATAAGACGTGACTTTTTAATTTCCCTCAACATCCTCTTTATAATTGGTCTGTAAAGAATCAATAACACCTGGTTTAGGATTATTTCATGTTATAAACATTAATTTCAATTCAATAAACGACCGGATGTGTTATTTTACTCCATATTGGGAAAATCGATTACATTTCATAGCCGCTTTACTCTCTCTACTCTACCTAATTTCATAGGAAGACGAAACATGTTGAATGCTTTTAAATTTAAGAGTGTTGATGATGGGTGCTGTTTATATACAGCTTTTAATTTAGTGAGATATCGGAGTCTCCAAGTTCTTATAAAAACAAATTTATTTTTTAAGAGCGTCGATGACCTATTAGGGCTAATCTAAAAATATCGGCCAGTGCAATCTATCCATAGAACCGTAAGTCTTCAATTACACACAGTGATTGTCCAATATTATTTAAAATTAATAACACATTGTGTTAGTGCCAGAAACGTGGTCTGATATGCTTCAATTACACGAGAAAGTACTCATTGCCATATATACGTTTATGGTTCAGTCACGCCATATAATTTATTGGACTGAATATCAGACACATTGAAAAATCTGACATTGTACAGATTTTTAATGTGATCTGTTACTCTTTGCTCTTCCTATGAATGTATGAAAATGTTAATTATTTATACTTTTAGGTACATGGCATGGGTGAATAGACCTATTGTGTAGGTTAATTGTCTAACCAGATTTAAGGGAATTCTCATTTTTAAATTATGTTTCGAAATCATGGTAATCATGTACATATTGTACAATCAAACAAAGGAAAATTTAAGACAGGAATGCTGCTTTCACTCGCTTTCAAACTAAATCGATTATTGTCGTTCGGAAAGTGACGTAAAAAACGTCAAGAATGTGAAAAGGCAGGAAACTACGTGGGAACCGCACAAGAACTCGTGACAAAGCAACTCGGCTTGATTGTACGCGACTACGGAGTAAGCCGATGCCTATTAACCTGCACATTGGAGGGTGCCAACCTTTTGTTAGTTGTGTAGTTTTTGTTATTTGTTTAGTGTCCCAGATTCCGGGTAAAAGTTGTTTGTAATTGACAATTCACGGTTATAAAATGGGGGCATTTAATTAGGTGCATTAAGGTAGTCATGGTATGGGAGTAGGCTTTAGCAACACGTAATCTACACTATAACCACATTATTGTGTTTGGGCTTGCTGGATTTATTTTGACAAGTAGGCACCATAGATCTAAACGGAGATCAGAGTCTGATTATGGAACCAGAGGGAGGCCATAGGAATTCTTTTATGTTTCTTTATTATTTTGCTATAAAATTTTGTTATTGAAAAGATCTTTTTAAAGTATGGTAGGGTATGTTTCGGTGGTTCGGGCATATAGAAAGAATGTCAGAAATAATGACAAAACAGATATACAATGTGAAAGTGGAAGGATGTAGGTACCGGGAAAGACCTAGACCATCTTACCACGACCAAATAGACCGAGTCTTATCTGAAGGATAAGTCAAGAGTCTCCGTAACCGGCAAGCGTGTAAACGAACTTGAGAGTGGAGGAAGCCAGAGAGGTATGTAAGGAAAGAACCTGTTGAAACTCTGTACACTCTACCTACCCCGCAAGGGATCTGGCGTGATGATATTGTTATGAAAATAATACTGTCTGTGAAAAATTTAAATAAATACCACCATGATACGCCTAGAACCTTAGCGTGTGTACATAGTAATTTATTCGTTTACTCGGCATAAACATATACATAGGTATTATTATAATTTTGTTTATACTCACAGTGTAAGTGTAATATGTGAAAGTACCCAACCATGAAAGATAATAAAAAATGATGTAATTGATCGTGTTGCCGTGTGTACCAAAAATAAATTATGTTTACCCGGTTTGACGTGGAAAATTTTCTCCAATCCTAAACATTGTCCGCTTTTTATATATTTTTTCTAAGAGTTTTAATAATCTCGGTGAACTATAAAAGCTTTAAATTTATTTATAAAAACATCGTTATACACACAGTATAACAATCAGATATCCCAACAGGGATATCCCCATCTCAGGAATATATACCAGGTGTATCGTAATTAACGGAAGACACCCCGATATAACTACTTCACAACTTCAATACGAAAACCAAATTTCCAAATCTAAAGCCCCCTTTAAAGCACTTTTATACCCCAATTAATAATGAAACTTGCTCGTGTATTTGTGCTTATTAAGAAATACGTTTTAGAAATGCATTTGAAATCTCCATATTGCTTTGAATCAAGAATAAATTTAGTTTTTTGTAGCGCAATGAAGGAGTAACAGTATTTATTGCAAATTTTCAAAAATATGAGATACATTATAAGTAGTTGGAATGAATTACCGATTTAAAACAAAATACTCTTAGGTCTTGCGTTTATTATGTCACACCTTGTATCTACATATATCCGACATAAGCATTATCTGAATGTCAAGTGTGCACTAAAATATGTTTAGTACTACTTATAAGCAGTTAGGTATCTAGTTACGGCCGCAGAGTGCTGACAAAACAAAGTACCAAGTAGCATATTTATAAAGATACTAATCTATTAAGCTTTAGAAAAAGCTACATTCGTAATATCCGATGATCGGGACCAAACAATCGAATGTGAACAGTACACAATGCATTGTGAATCTTTGAGATTTTTTTCCTTTGGTAAAATACGACACCATTGACTACAGTCAATGGTGTCACTTCTTGTAGGTACTAGTACTTTCACCGGGTCTCTTAATGCCGGTGCAAAGATCACGTGACCGAAATTAACATAAGGTTTCACTTTCTATAGCCTTTCGATATACCAAAGTAAGAACATGTTTGTTTATTATTTTTAATGGTAAGTTCCAGTTCCCTTTATCGATAAGTATTCTAGTCGGAACTCTTAAGTCGTCCAAACTGACGAAAGTAAGATCGTCATTGGACAT
This sequence comes from Phalera bucephala, assembly GCA_905147815.2. NCBI lineage: Eukaryota > Metazoa > Arthropoda > Insecta > Lepidoptera > Notodontidae > Phalera > Phalera bucephala. The sequence continues at coordinate 27,531,320 of LR990612.1, forward strand.
AAACAGGCCGACAGAAAGAAAATGTAATTACTTTTATTAAAGCATTTTATGTCTGCAATGTAATTTCTTGGTAACGAATTCGTGGAAACGTGTGAAAGGCTAACGTGTCATATTTTATAAAATTTTAGCATGTGCAAGTGCGGAAGAGATAAGGGGGCTTAACACGAAAAGACTGACGTTATCGTGACGCTAGTGAGTAATCGTGCTGTTACTTTCATGTTTATTTAGTAAATTCGTACGACAAGGATGGCGTATTAATACGCTCGTGTCACTCTAACGTCAATCTCTTCTTGCTTAGTGCTCAAGAGGCTCGAGTCTACAAAATAAACAACAATCATTAGATGGGTATTGAAAGCTTTGAAAAGCTCTATAATAGCCAGATGTATGAATCATATGTGTAATCGGGTAAAGGAGTGATCATAGGATGTTGCCACTTTCTGAATTTAGCCGCGCCAGTTGCTATTAATGCATCAACAACAGCAAAGCTACAACGATTTCTTTTATTTAGCTTACGTCATTATGTCACTCAGTCACAACATGAAACAGGATTCAAAAACAGGATTACAAATCACTTCGAATAACTGTTGTGTCAATGTAAGCGTTGTTCATTTTTATTACAGTCGCGTTGAACAAGTTCTAATGTGTTTGAAGTTTTGGAATTAGCACTGTAAAACGAAATGATTTACGATGTAAAAAAACTAGCTACCTACCTAATGTTGAATCAACTGTACTGAGTCCATGCTTCTGTTATATCATAGAATGTTTAACACTTTAAGGTCAAATAATAGAGACTGTATCTGTGGTCAAAATATCGTCCAAACTTTTTATACTCTTTTCGTAGCTCTATTTTTGATATTAGGAACTTTTTCAAACCACGGTGAATTTAAACAAAGCCAAGATTGTCCTACATCAATATTAAATTATTTCAGTTGGTGGTTCTCTACCTAATCACTGTCTTACCTTTATGTTTTAATTTACCTAAAGGTGCTTGTAAGCAGTGCCAGTAAATATGCGGTCTAATGTTGCGTTCTCCCATACCCCATAAGAAAATGTAGATGAAAAAAAAAAATATTATATAAAATCAGCCAATACTGTCCCATTGCTGGGCAAGGGCCTCTCACAACTCGAGGTGAGAGAGATTAGGTCATACTCCATCACGCTGACCCAATGCGGATTGGTTGAGGCAGGTTTGTGGCCACCTCGCTGTATAGGGCGCCCGTATGGTAACACCGACTGTCGGGCGTCCGACGCTACCAAGCTAGGACCAAGATCTATGGCCTACAGCGCAGGTTGGCCATCCGCATCGCACGAGGGTACCGGACTGTATCCTTTGAAGCGGCAACTCTCTTGGCACGCTTTCCGCCGCTCGACATCCTAGCGGACATGGACGCGAGGGTTTACGACCGAACTCGCGTCGTCCGCCAAAGCGGCGAGTGCGTACCCGCGCTCGAAATCAGACGGCAGGAACGACGACGCGCCCTGGAGGAGTGGCGCGCCAGGCTCAGCCAGGAGCACATCGCCCGCAAGCGCGTCGTCCAAGCCATCCATCCTTTGAAGCCTAGCAACAGCGAAGAAGTGGGCAAATCTCCTACAGGCTTGCTCAGATAATCCCCGGTCACTGTGGTGGGGACAGGGATTCCGCAGAGCACACGCTTGTCGAGTGCCCAGCGTGGGCCTCCGAGCGGCGGATCCTGGTGGACCGGATCGGACCGGACCTCTCGTTGCCAGGGGATTCGGCGTGGGGGGCCGTATCCTTTTTCTACGAGACTGTGACGTCTCAGAACGAGGAGGTCGGCCCTCTCCCGATCCCGCTCGCCGTAGGCGAAGGCGCCGAGGCGGTGGTACAGCCCGCCCAGGCACCGAGCCCAATAGCCCGGGGCTTTATAATACTATAATAGGGGGTAACTACGGGGGACCCCCCCTGCACCAACACCCGCAGGGGGGCCTTTGAGGTCGTGTGACGCTAGGGCGGGAGCCCTAAGCGTCCTTCACGCGCGACCCCGAGGAGTATGGTGGCGTGGTGTGGCCCACGCCACCGTGAGCACCGCGACGGTGCAGGGGGGAAGCAAGCTACAATTTTCCCCTCCCGAGGCGGGCTTTTCGGAGCGCGGCACAAGGGGGGCACCGGCGGAGATCCCGGAGCCCCTCTGACACGTGCCAGTGCCGGCCACCATGGGGTTTCAGTCGGTAAAAGTTCGACATATCCCGCCAGCTTCCCCTGAGGCTGGCGGTAGTCCATGAGGATTTCCCCACGAAAAAAAAAGGTTTGTGGCCACCTGCCGTTGGAACTTATCAAGCCGCCAATAAGGCTCCCAACTCGACTTAACGACTACTACATTAAGTGGTAACCGGGACCAGAGGCTGAATGTGCCTTCCGAAGCACGGTAACGCTTGAATATGAAAATGCCAAAAACGGTCACCCATCTCAGGCCGACCAAGTCGAATGGTGCTTAACCATGGTGATCAGTAAGAACACTGCGATCGCACAGCGTAACAAGCGCCTTGATGGAAAAAATATTTTAAAAGTGTAACCGTGGAGTTTCTTGCCCTTCTTCTCCACAGGGATGTCATTCAGGAGTGCCGATTGAGCCTTTGTTACTTTTCTGACGATTCATAAATATTTAAATGGTTTACATATATAAGAAATATTCTGATTTTGCGCGGGTAACCCGCGCGGGCAGCATGGCGTTACATGCGCAAGCACTGGCTAAACTCACGCACTTATTTGCCCAGCCGTTTACACGATGTAGTAAGCTCGCGCAAGTACCTCTCACCGCGCAAGTAACCCGCACCAGTTACTTTTATCTTGTACAAGGTCCAACAGCAACTATTCGCACTTAAAAAGAAAGAAATTTACTTACTTAATCTTTTTCGTTTATTGATATAACATATCGTTTTGAGAGAGATAAGTATGTCAAGCGATTTATCTTGCTCCCCCTGTGACATGTGAAGTAATAAAATCGCGGAAGAGACGTGTGTGTAATACGGAAAACACCTGTTTGCTCATATTCCAACAGTAATGCGTATTGCTCGACAATTTGGCATTTATTTGCCGTTTGAAGTTTCCACGCATTTTATGAACCTGTAAGGACGGTGTCAAGGACCTTTTGAAGTGGATTTCAATTCAAATATTTAGATGATACTTTTTGAATATTATTCTTGTTTTTAGGGAAACATAATCTAGCCTGTAATATAGCAGGTTCGCATGTTGCTTTTTTCGCTCATTTTGATGCAAACTAAAAAAATAACACAAATGTAACTTATGACAGGGTTACAAGTAGATATTTTTTACATACAATTGGTTGTATTTTGTGATCGTTCACGATAACATTTCTTGGTCCTGCAAATGACAATGGCCATGTGCTAATTAAGTCAAGAGCTAATAAAAATCCGACGAGTACTAAATCAGACACTGCTTACAAATGACTATTAATAATTAGTCCATTTATCTTATCATTTTAGGTGGGCAGTAAAAGTAGATATGTTTTTGTTGTGTCAGTTCATGCTAATTTTAAGGACATTTTGGACATCATTACTGGTGGGGCAGAATTGTTTGATTATAATAAAAAATTGTTATGTGTGACTCAACAGTCATTTGTTCTAATAGCAAGAACCGGATTGGAGAGGTTTGCAGACGAGATTATTTTAGTATTATACTGTGTCCTTCGTTCTCGATATAAACATGCAGCTCTCTCTACTCGCTTAGCAGTCCGCTAACTTTAGAAATGTTAACGCCTCCTCTATGGTATCTGTGGACATAACCTCTGTGACCATTCTTTCTTTTAGCGCGGCAGCCGATGCCTTGTAATAAAGTTTTGGTCGACATTTAATTTAATCATATAGTCGAGATCATATAGTTAATGTACATAGCCTTATGTGAGGAAAAGCTCTAGATAAGGACATTAGTACAAATACCTCTAGTACAAAAATGTTAAATTTTGGTATATGTACATCTTTAAAGATTATAAATATAATTAACATTAGATATAACCGAACTTTGACATAAAGGAAAATAATTTATCATAAATTAAATAAGTAATTATAGCAAAGCATCCTTATAATCACCAATATAATTTGTAGCCTTTGTCTGGTACGGTACTCAAAAAAGAGATCATTTGACAGTTAAAAAAAAAAAAAAGCCCCACATACCACTTGGAAGACACTTCAGTGGGGAAACAGGTTTCCCTGTCTTATTTGTCTTATATTGTTATAGATTGGGTACTAACATACTTTGTTTCCAGATCTAGTACACAGTAAGAGTTTTCTATCTATCTCTATCTATATCGTCACGCCAGACCCCTTGCGGGGTAGGCGGGGGGTGCGGGGTTCCAACAGGTTTTTTACTTACTGGCTTCCTCCACTCTCATAGTTCGTTTCGGAAGGGTTTTCTATGATACAAGAATTATTATAAAGGGATTAATTTCATATAAACAAAGTTCTGGATCGGTAATTCTTCAACTCTCGTTATATATAAAAAAAAAAAATCTATAAATAGAAGACATAACAGATAGAGAATGCACTGATATCTGATAAGTAATGATTGATTATGATTACCCGGTAGTAATGAGTTATGGACAACAGGTGTGCTATAACAAGTGCTTTAAAGATTTTTGTTGGGATGGATCTACGCTATATAACATAACATGTTATAGAATTTGATTAAATAAATTTATTTTGAATAAATTAAACAGAACAGAAGTAAGAAACAATATATGTGTATATATACTCGTCTGTATATATATATGTTGTATTTGAGTTGTATAGCAATGCAAACAACGGGAATGTGTTAAACAAATATACTCATGACATGTTATGTTTTAGAGCTCACGCTTAAAAATGCCATTCATGTGGTATACTTCAACTTTACCCTTATAGCTCTAAATAATGCATGTTTATATCGAGAACGAAGGACACAGTATAATAAGTGATCAAACGAACTTACCTGAAGTGAAGTTCGATCATTATTATACGAAGTCCTTCGTTCGAAGATATAGGTACCCAACCCGCCCTGCCCGTTGGTAAAGTTGAAATGTACTACTTCTAAAAGGAATGGTCACAGAGGTTATGTCCACAGATACCATAGAGGAGGCGATGACATTTCTAAAGTTAGCGGACTGTCAAGCGAGTAGAGAGAGCTGCATGTTTATATCGAGAACGAAGGACTTCGTATAATAATGATCGAACTTCACTTCAGGTAAGTTCGTTTGATCACTTATTATATGTTGTTTTGTGGCACATTGAACACAAACAGGTTTTGAAATATATTTCAAACGAGCTCTCTATCTATCAGTCTATATCATCACGCCAGATCCCATACAGGGTAGAGACCTGCAAACGATATGTCACAAATAATTTACAGCGTCTTTACTTCACTGAATCTTAAATACCATAAACCAAACCAATAAAGGGCGCACGGGTGAGCTACATGTAAAACAGATATGATATCGTCGGTCCAGAGGAAAACTAGCCAATCTGCACATGTCAAATTGTTGCAGCGGTCTATTTACTTAAAGGCATACCAACAGCATATACATAAAATTTTGTCCACAGCACGAATAATATAAATAGTTCTAGTATGTATGCCACTTACAGGTATACACAACCTTGCTGACAACACAGTGTTTTAAGTAAAAAAAAAGACTATTATTAACTAGAATTAAAAATTAAAAGGTGAGCTATGGAGAGAGCTATGCTCGGCGTTTCTCTACGCGATCGAATCAGGAATGAGGAGATTCGTAGAAGAACCAAGGTCACCGACATAGCCGTTAAGATTAGCAAGCTGAAGTGGCAATGGGCGGGCCACATAGCGCGTAGATCGGACGGGCGTTGGGGCAGAAAGATTCTAGAGTGGAGACCACGTATTGGCAAGCGCAGCGTGGGACGACCGCCTGCCAGATGGACCGACGATCTTGTGAAAATCGCAGGAAGTCGTTGGATGCAGGTGGCATCGGACCGGTTACGCTGGAAAGCGATTGGGGAGGCCTATGTTCAGCAGTGGACAAGTATAGGCTGAGATGATGATGATGATGATGAAAAATTAAACTAAATTGAACAAAACAAAACGAAAGGTCGAAATGAAATAAATAATGACCACTGTAAATAAATGTCTTCAACTATATTTAAAAGCTTTTAGTCAAAAATAAATGTCTTTAGATATACATTATCAAAAAAAAACTTGAATAAACACTAACACTTCAATGTTTGTATTTACGTAAGTCAAAACTGCTTTTTTAGATTGGCTAGTTTACTGTTTTGTCGACTAATATGTGCTACTATACCCACGGTAAGTAGTTTTACATCCAAGTGTTCAATAAGCACTTTTCATTTTATTAGACCCTGAATCACATTCACCTTCCGCGAACAGGAAAACCGGAGCATTGATCATATAACTGGCTAACACATGAATGTAAACGCGTACTGAGATGGACATGCAAATTGACTTACAGACAGTCAGAAGTTTACATGAAGACATTGTTTATGTGCATTGACAATGTCGCAGATAGATAAGATGTGACAATTAATATCTATAATGCGACAAGGATATTTTGGCCCGTGGATGACAGTGACAGGGCGGCGTTGGTGTGAAATTAGGGTTATCATTTAGCAAAATTTTCCTACCTCCACGGAAATATTTCAACAGGTGGGACCCACCTGTTGAAATATTTATATAATACCACCCACGATTACTAATTAAAATAAGAATTTGGGTAAATTTCATAGCTCTTTGACTGTCATAAAGTGACATTTCACTTGATGACAGCTTTAGTTCCGATTTGAGCCGCGGGCTAAAAGATTCTTGTATTGCTGTACATCTAGTTCTTTCCCATCCAGGTGATCAATAGGCACTTATGTCATCCACGTGCGAGTACTCTCAGGGTGGCTGTGTTTGACCGTGCCCCGGCTCCGCTGCCATATAAAGAAATCGAGTTTACGTTCACCTCACTGCACCATTATTGGTAACGTAATCGGATGTCAATGTCAGATTAATCTTGCGCCGCTGCACAAATATAAACAACCTGGACCGAGATCAATATTTTTGTTATGATATTGATAAATTTCGCTTAACACTTTTGTTTTTGTTCAGTTTTAAACGCAAGGTTATAATTTAGGAACGACGGCTTGGTTTAGTAGTAGTTTGAGCATATGTCGATCGAGTATTCGCGGGTTCAAACGTAGTACGAAAAATCTTGTTGTGACCCTAAATGTTGTCGATCTGGGTTTTCGTGTTTGTGCCTAAATGACACAACATCCAAAATAATTCATAGTATAGATCTACGTTTTTTTAATCTATAAGTAAACAATTAATGCGCCATAGACACTTTTCAGAGTTTTATCACTGGTGAATGTGTAATTAGTGGTTTTAAACGGAAATAATTCCTAGTGCGCGTGATTTCTTCAATAATAGGATTTGTTATAAAAACATTTAACTAAAATAATATTTCACAACGGAGTATGCACACATAAAATGAGATCACAATCTGACTATAATTGTTCTTGATTCGGAGAGAAATTACGTGATAAAGTTGAAAGGGGAAATGAGTTCATCTTTGCTGTGTTAGTCATATGGAGACGCGTCACAGGCTATAAGTATCTCGTCTAGTACAGAAGCTTGGCGACGTCAGGAAACATTTATTATTTTCCTTCAAATCCTTAAAACGTACAAAAAGATGACATAGTATTGGACTTGCTCCAAATACTTGAGGAGATCTTTACGTGGCCAAATTTAACAGTAATTATCTCCCAAAGATAATGCAATTAGTTGACTGACAGTAGCTATTGTAATTGAAAATATTTTTTTGATATGTCTATCAATTGGCTTTTTATAATAGTCGTATTGTATTGCTTTGAATTCCTACACTGTGTTTTAATTTCTGCCGGGCAATTAAATATCTACAACGTAATAAAAGGTTTAGCGAGTTATACATTTATAAAGGATGATTTGATTTGTTACGTTTTCTGCGTGGTCCATAAAACACAAAAATAGTCGACTGAATATAAACTTTACAACGACGGTTGCTATTTTTATTGTGCTTTAATCTTATGTAAAGTTTCGTGGTGGTTCCTTCTTGCTCAGTAATATGTAATAACTCCAAAATCAATGAGACTAACACCTCCGTGAGTTTGTTTAATAATTTATGTGCGATATTTGTAAATTAAATCGTTGGGAAACTATCTCATAGATCCCAGAACATAGTAGATCGTTTACGAATATCCTCTAATTTCTATAATAGCTGACTCACCACAACGTTTAACAAGATTATAATATGCAAATAAATTGCGTGCAACAAGGAAGTTTACAAATAAATCGAATACATCTTACCCATTTGTTTCGATGATTGTCGTCATGGTCAACACGGTACACTTTAGCCTAAATTAATTAGTCCTCGACTGTGTATGAATGCACCTGTATATTTATAATACGATGAGTGTGCGCCCGATTTATGCCAAATCCTGACTCGTTCGTGGGTCTGCTTTGTTTCAGATAATTTCTATTTTAGTCACTATGATATTACTGTGATTTAATTTTAATGTAGATACAAGACTAATACAGGGCAAATATAATATCGAATTTAAAAAATATGAAATAAGACTTTGTGATATTTTTTTTTATGGTAACAAAGTGAGTAACAGGTCTGAAAATTTAAATTTGGAAAAACGTTTAACGCACCTAATTTATTTTATTAAAATTTTTTAAAGTGTTGCTGTTTTGGACTGTTTTTTTTTTGTATAATGATTTCACGAAGGCGCAGTTGTGCGCCGCTGCGGCCGCGTCGCTACTGCCGGCACGCGTGCGCCACCTTCGTCATTTGCTTGTTTATCTTGATTTTTTTTTCCACCATTAAATACCATGATTGTAGATAAACATGGCATTTACTTGCACGAACCAACATTTAAAGCTGTTGTGCTTGTAACATACAATTTGTAGATTACGGATACTATTTAAGTATACATATTTGCTTTTCATGCTTATTCTTAGAAAGTAAGATAAAACTTTTATTTCACCGTCCGTAGCGGTATGTAGGTATGTGCCAAAAGTACTCTTTAGCCAAATTTGACCAACGATAGGTATTGAACATTAATAAACACCGTCACGCCTATATTCCCCAAGTGTACTGTGTACACCCACTTTTCGCCGACGATATTCGGTCCCATGTAATAGTAGGCGAGCCTACTGCCATATACCGGGCTCAATTCCAGACTCCGAAGTGATATTGGGTATTATTCAACAGAAAATTTTTCCGACCCACGAAATTGAATACTAGCTTCTGCCCGCGGCTTCGTCCGCTTTGTCTTTAGACAGGAACCTAACATTTTTCAGGATAAAAAGTCCCGTTTCCTCCTGTGTTAATCCAGGTAATAAACTATAAGTGTACCAAATTTTATCTCAAGCTGTTAAGCCATTTTTGCGTGATTGAGTAACAAACATTTACACATACAAACTTTCACTTTTTTATAATATTAGTAGGATTAGTAAGGTCAGCTAAAACTACTATTGTACGAGAAACACTACTGCACAGGACTAAAACAACTTTTGTATTATATATTCCAGTATTATCATTAATATTACAGTATCTAGATATTAATATGTGAAGCAAAAACTTTGTACACCTTTTTACGAAAATTGCGGACGCGGACGGAGGAGTATGAAATTTCCCACACTTATAGTTTGTATAGAGAAGGAGTGCAGAATGCTAATATTTTTTTTAAATTAGCATAAAAAATTACATTAAATCAATGAAAAAAATATTACACACACTACCATGTATTTGACACAATACACGTCAAATTGATGTTTGTCTTTAATATATTTGTCTATAGTCTTACTGAATGTCAAACACAACCAGCAAACGATGAAAGAGTAGGTCGAATATCGACCTATGGGCGACCACTAGTACATATTAATAGGGAGCACAATTTTCGAAATTCATATAAAATATGTACCTACTTAGTAAAAAGTATCTCTTATACGTCTTTACAATCTTTCGAGCCGTATTTAGTCCCAATATTTACTTTAACAAATACCAATAATCACAACCGTCTAATACCTAGGACTCATCGCCAACTTCTAGTAAACTACCACAACAAGCTGTGCTAATTTAGGCCTACTTTGTTGCACATTGCCTCCGACTAGCAGAAACATCTACTTCAAGCAACGTAAAAGCCAGAAACATCGAAACATTCATCACTCCCCACATTCCCAGATTCCGATAGGCCATCAAAACAAGCTGCGCCAATTTAGCGCTACTTTGATGATCGGCTGCACCACGGTATGCCCGCGATGTTGGCGCGGTGCTAAATTGCATTCGCGTAAATGTCAGTGCCCCTTCGGATGTGCACGCTCCATAATTGATCGGTCAACGGCATTCAAATCGGTAACGTGTTTATCTTTGGCCACACTGTTGTTGCTTTTAGTTGATACAGGTTGATGGTGAGTTTTAAACAAATGAAAATATCAATCTTTACAGTTCCAAATTAAAACTGTTTATCTGAGAATCAACGACTTATTTAAAAGAAATTGGAAGGATATTTTAAGTCTGTAAACCATCATTTAGCTAGTGATTGAGGACGCGCTATTGATATTCGAAGTGCTTATAGAGTTGCAGGAGCTAACGTAGGTTAAGCAACGTTCGGTTTGGTCAGTATGAATGCGACCCCGAGGAGGAAGACGGCGTGGTGTGACCCACGTCGCCGTGAGCACCGCCTCGGTGCGGGGGGAGCGAGTCATCAAGTCTGCCCCCGATGGCGGGCTCTTCAGAGCGTGACCCTAGAGCGGCGCCGGTGCTTTCCATACGGAAAGCCCGGAGCCCCTCCAAAGTGCTAATGTCGGCCACCCTAGGGTTTTTAGTCGGTAGGAATATTTATATACGATACGCCCCGCGAGCTTCCTCCGAGGCTCGCGGAAGTCCAATGCAGGATATTTCCCAGGAAAAAAATGGGCAGTATAAGAAGGGTGAACATATTTTATCCGTGCTTCGGAAGCCACGTTGAATCCTTCTCGGTTACCACTTTATGTGGTAGTCGGAAAGCCTCATTGGGGGCTTTTTAAGTTTCAATAGCTAAGCCACAAACTTGCCGTGAACAATTCTATTACCTCGATTTGTTAGAGAAGGTCTGAGTATAGTTTCATACCGCTTATTTAACAGCTACATTTAATGTGTCGCTGCTTGGGTAATGGTTGAAATTTACTCACAAAAGTATTCATACATGTTTATTCATCTTAATGACACAATAAATTACTCAGCTAGTTACAAGTCACTCATACTTCATATGACGGCAGTCGATTGAATCAGACCACGCTGAGAAAATAACTTTTAATATTTAAGTGACCCAGATGTCAAACTACAAGACACTTTCTTAGTCAACAACAACAAAATAGCTTCTTGTTCGTAGATTACTTTTTAGATGAGTAATGTTTCATGTTTCCAAGCAACTATTTTGCCTTTAAGATCAAGGTTATGATCTATAAACATGCAGGCAAATAGGTAAAAAGATAAGTGAATCTAAGTCTAATGACTTAGATACACTTATCTTTTTATAAAGACAATCGAGACACTGAAATAGGTAAGTATTCAAATTGGAATATTTTTTATTAATCTAAGCCATTACATTAATAATACATTGTAAGAAAGTTACACGGACTCTACCACCATTCAGAATGTCGTTTTGTGTGAGAAGGTGTTAAAGAAACTACATAGTTATAATATGTAGGATAAAAATAAACACTAGTTTATCAATTATGTCTAAGTTAAATTTAAAATATTACTGCTCCTTTAAATCCTGCTGGCTATATATATGGATCTCCTTATATAAAGAGAAGGAAAATATATGACTAATAAAGTTTAATGATTAGAAGAAAGAGAGGAGAAAATACTTTATAATCCATACTCAACAAGTAATCTATATTCAAGTGGAGCTGGAACACTTGTGTTTCACGCATTTTCATCTTTTAAATAATCTAAAAAATATATTTTTTCTTATTCACAAATATAGTACTTAAGCAGATGTATAGAGTATTTATGAATGCTGTTCGACTGTACGTTTTCAAGTTATTTTTTGTATCTAAGCATCCTGTGTGTGTCCTAGACAAAAGACTGCATAGTCATCTAAAAACAATTGCTCGTTTTTGAATGCCTCATGCGCTTGCAATTTGGCCTACCGCCCATAAGAGATAGCGATACAAGTATGCGTGTTTGTGCAAACATGATCTAGATCTAAATTATTATGGTACTCAGAGATATTACTGAGAAGTTAAGCTTGCCATGATCATACAGTGCAAAATGCTCTCTTAGTTTTTGAATTTAAATTATATCTATTTATTTTATAGTGTATCTAGAGATTTTCTATGAAAAAACTCAGTAGCAGCTTTGAATTTGGCACTGTGTCCGGTATGGCAATAGCTCGCCCGCTAACTACATTTGGTCATAACGAGGTAAGTGAGATATGGGTGATATCCATACCCCCGAAACCGTAAGCCATAACCCGAAAGAATAGGAACAATTTTTATTCTACACCATTAAGTTTTTATTCTCCAGTGGAGTATACATTCCTGCCTCCCCTAATAGAGAAATGTAGGCGTGATCGTGTTTCCTTTTTGTTTTGACTTATAAATGAGTACAATCCTACACTACGGAATATGTTGCCGTTTATCTTCTCAAGCATATCGTAAAACTTTATAGGAGGTTGAGGTTATAGACTCAGTTTATCAAATGTGTTGACCCAAAAGGAGTGTGTAAATGTTCTATATGTTTGTGCGTAAGAGCAATAAAAGTGAGGTTCAATTTCATTCATGTCTAACCTGTCTGGAAAATTAATTAGTTGTGTACATTATATGATGTATTGAGTTATGTTAATTAAGTTGAATCCCTTATTTTACATGACAACCTACGATTTATGTGCACTTCCACCCTCTACGCATTCCCATCATTGTAACTCGTGTAACCAGTCAGGATCCACAAATATATGTGTATATTAATTTTAAATTTTTCCATCGTTTTCTATACAATAAATTATAATTTATTATTTTCTTTTGTGAGCAATAATATATTTTGTGTGTGTGTGTGTGTGTGAATGATGTACGCTGTTGGCCGCGAGGCCTTTACAGCTTCACCGGACTTAAAGGCGAGCGTGCAACCACTACGCTCTAGCCAGCCAGAAGGGCAAGCGGCGACATACTCGAGGGCGCCTCGAAGAGTATAATATATTTTAATGTCATGTATTTGTAAGATGTAATGGTTCTTTTTTTTTTAGAGATTGGAGTAATGTTTAATTTAAGTAGGTTATCTTGATATTATTGTATGCCTGATTACGGGTAGGCCATAGTGAAACCTACTGTATTATGTGTAATACAACACATGCCATCCTTGTAACCTATGACCACAATAAACGCTATTTGATTTCATTTGACCTATTTATAGATACGAAGTGGCATTCTCTATACTTGTGCAAGTTAGGAGCCACGCACAAAATTTGATGTTCAAGGAGTCCAATTTATCTTTAGTTTTTTAACTTCTGTTAAGAGATGTTTTAGATCTTAAAATAAATAATAATAATAATAATATCAGCCTATACTGCCCACTGCTGGGCAAAGGCCTTCTCTCACAAATCGAGGTGAGAGAGATTGGGTCATACTCCACCACGCGGACCCAGTGCGGATTGGTGGAGGCAGGTTTGTGGCCACCTGCTGTTGGAACTTATCAAGCCACCTTTAAGGCTTCCAACTCGGCTTAACGACTACCACATTAAGTGGTAACCGGGACCAACGGCTTAACGTGCCTTCCGAAGCACGGAGACGCTCGAATATGAAATGCCACAAACGGTCACCCATCTCAGGCCGACCGAGTCGAACGCTGCTTAACCTTGGTGATCGGTAAGAACACCGCGGTCGCACAGCGCTACGAGCGCTTCATCATCCATCTTAAAATGCTAACAACATTTATTTAACTTCACTATTAGGCACATATGTATAATTATGAAGTTAGCGTTGTATGGGTTGGCGGATGTTTGCATCAATGTGTGAAGCAATCAGAATTAAATATTTTCAAATAATAATTCCTAGAAAAACTCTCTCCGGTTATATTTGATCGGAAATATCAGTTCAAGAATCTAGAATCTGTGAACCTCAAAAACGCAATTAACTTCTTTAAGAGCAATAAAAGTAAGTTATTAAAAACGAGCTAATGTATAGAGATTTCCAAAACCAAAATTAATTTATAATTACACCAATCCAAACCTTTTTAACCGAAATATATAATTTGTTCTAACGTAATCAGAAATATAAGTATTGACTCGAACTTCTTCATTAATAAAGCTAATAAGTTAAACTAACAAAGGATGATCATCTTAATATTGAATCGTGAGAGGTGCATGTGACTCACGAACTACGTTTATTACCAGCTTATCATTTTGAATTGTCTCCTTTATGTTCGTGTGTGGTGTATTAATAAGTGCCTATGTATTTGCAGCGCACTGTATTAATAGTTCAGACCGATTATTTTTATAGCACTGCAGGCACCGTCTGGGTATTTCGACAATGTATGTATATTCAGTTTGATTGCTCTATAACATAGACGTTTCTCTATGTCTGTTTATAAGAAATATTGAAATTAATAGATAGAATTTTATGATTTCAGATTAAGTGCAGGAATTTGATGAACCGTTTTACTCCGAGTAAATACATGAACTGAATAAAATTTGATTACGAAAGGTCAGTTGATAGATTGAAACCTCAATTATCATATATTAAAAAACCACGGAAAATGTAATCGTCATGATGAAAACTGACATGGAAAAGCAAAAAGTCACAGATAAATCAAGAAAATCCACTGTTACTGATACGTCAGTGGCGGGTATCAATTTATAGTATTTTTTACAAAGGATGGGTTGTAATTGCCAAACGAAATTAATATTTAATTGAATAGTGTTAAGGCATAAAACCATAAGTATCATCATCATCATCATCATCTCAGCCTATACTTGTCCACTGCTGAACATAGGCCTCCCCAATCGCTTTCCAGCGTAACCGGTCCGATGCCACCTGCATCCAACGACTTCCTGCGATATTTTTTTACATATCTATACCATAAGTATAGATATGTAAAAAAATACTATAGTGGCAGTAAACGTAAACGCCACAACGATATAGGTGTGGAGTTAACTATATTGTTATGTCATTAAGGCAACCCATCGGCCCAGTAAGACGATTCACGGATCTTTTGTGTACTTTGTGTACTTAAGAAGGAGAAACTATTTAATATTTTCTCCTTCTCATACTGGTTTCACACATTGCAATACATACTAAAATTATAAATTCGAAAGTAGCATCGTCTGTCTGTCTATTGGCTGTTACCTTTTCATGCCCAAACCGCTGAAAAGAATTTTATCATATTCGGCGAGGAAATAGATATTATCTAGGGCAAGGACATAGGCTACCTTTTGTCTCAAAAAAAAGCTTAAGGGTGTGAAATACACGCCTGAAAATAACGTAAACAAAGTTGCGGGTACAGCTAGTATCTAATAATAATTAAATAGAAAATAATTTTTTTTAGAAAATTATTAACAATGGCTAATAGTCGCTATTTCGGTAAAAAAACAATACTCTTTGCTAAAGTTTTAGCAATATTTATCTAATGATAAAAATGTCGTCTTCTGTTCGCGTGCCAATCTAAGACAACTTTTTTTCATGCAACATGTGCCTATAGTTTATTTTGTTCAGTGGTTCTACCACATCCTACTAATATTATGAATGCGAAAGTTACTGAGGATGTATGGATGTTTTTTACTCTTTCACGCTCATACTAATGAACAGATTTGATGAAAATTTATTATAATATGTCTTATACATAACCATAACACGTAAGCTACAATTAAAAAAGATATTGTATATATAACTGCCTCGTTGGTCTTGTGGCAAAGCGCATCGCTTTGTGATCACGAGGTCCTGGGTTCAAATCCTAGGTCGGACAAGTGTAGTTTTTCTAACGAAAACTTCCCAGTACCAGTCCAGAGTATGGAATTGTGGCCGGTATATGGCAATAGGCTCGCCTCCTATTACATGGGACCTAACATCGTCGGCGAAACGTGGGTGTACTCAGTACACCTCTGCCACCCCCGCTTGGGGAATATAGGCGTGACGGTGTGTGTATATAATATTGAAATAATAATATAATAATAAAATCGTTAAAGCCAGAAATAGTAACATTAAAATTTAGATTAGATTAAGAAATAGGCTTACAATTAATTATCAATGTAAAATATAGTCCCTTTCCTCCAAACTAGGATTCAACATCCTGTATCTTGGAGGGAAGTGATTCCACGTGATACAATAATGCGAAGCATTATAATATAACAAATTCATGCTTCTTTCCATTTAAGATCTTTTAAAAATTGAGAATGTAACAGTAACAAATATATATATATATGTATGTAAAGGAAAAATAAGAGAGTGCGCTAGTGTGAGTGTGTATGTGTGCGTGTGTGTGTATGTGTGTGTGTGTGTGTGTGTGTGTGTGTGTGTGTGTAGCGGTGGAACAAAACTGTCTTTTATTTTATGTACGTAAGGAGGTTCTCAGTTTCAGTATAGTCCAGGTTTTGCAACCAATTTTGAGTTTTTGTTTTTACGTCATATTTTGTGAGATTTACAATATCAAGTAATTTATTGGCCGGATTGTAAAGGCGTGAGCTTAGTGTCGTATATTGTCGACCATAAAATACGGTACTATACCGATATATTTGGAATATGTTTATGTTGCTTCGTCTACGGGGGCTACTATGTATGGGTCGGCTTGAGTGTTTACGTAGAATGGAACGAAGAATGTAGAGCTGCCTAACTGTAAGTACGCTAGAAAGAACATATAACTGCTTAGTGGGAAATCGAAAGGGTTTGGAATGCATCACTTTAAGGATGGCTCTTTGAGCTCGTTCTAAATTTAAAAATTCAATTTTTGATGCACCACCCCAAATTGGTATGCAATATCCAATTAATGATTGGCATAGAGCTTTATAGACTGATGTTAGGGTTTTTTTGTCAGTAACATGTCTCAATTTTGACGGACGATTTAGCGCAGTGGTTAAGAGCTTAAGCCGCTCTGCCCACTGCGTCTAATAGTCGCGGGTTCGAGTCCCGCACGGGACAAATCTTTGTGTGATCCACAATTATTTGTTTCGGTCTGGGTATTTGTGTATGTGAATTTTCATGTTTGTAAACGCACCCACGACAGGAATAAATCCTAGTGTGGGGCTACGTTTTAAAAAAAAAAAAAAAAAATTGTATGAAGATATATATCATATTTCTGATTTTAGAAGAGACAGTTTCGAGGTGTGATTATAAAATCACGACATAAACGCGTGTGAAGTTGCGGGCAACAACTATATTTATACGCCCTTTTGCATCGAAGGAGGTCTGAGTTCATGCGTTTCCTATGTAGGTTCAATGCAACACATCCATGTTACACACACAATACAATATAGTAATTTTAATTACATGAAGTCGTTAAAATATTAAGCACTGAGTAAACCATGGCGCGGCCAGATCTATTGTTAATATCTACTGACTAATTACTTATTCCACATTTGTATCAATAAGACGTCATCTTTGGCACAGTATCAACCACAGGCCACGTGCTCCTATTGCGTTCTTTATATCTTTATTATTAAGAAACCCATACCTCGCAGAACAATTAGCTAATTTACTGGATGATACTATTTGGTTCACAGAACAAAGATTACGTTGGTCATTCAAGACGTAGTGGAAAGTAATGATCTAAATTTGAAACAAATCTAAGAATACAACAACCATTATTGTTCGGAACGACGCCGACGACGGGAAGAAAATTAAAGTCACGAAAAAAATGTTCTCACTGATATAAATTTTTTTATAGTTGATGAAAACAAAATTTAAGGAAAAGAAGGCAACTTTAAAGAATAAAAATTACGAAAGGTCTGAAACATTTATAGTAGATATTATGCGTAAACCTTTCAAAACTTTGTAAACAACTCAGCCGCTAATATTTAAGTGATTGAATAATAAAGGTCTACACGTAATAATTTTTCGATTTTTTATGATGAAATATCGACTACCGTGGATATGTCTACATTTTACCGACTGCCTAGTCGGTTTAGTCTCGTATCAGTTCCACAGGTGATCCTGAGTTTAAATGGTCGAGGTCCTAGGTCAAACAAAGTAGTTTTTTATATACGAGGGGCCGAATATTAATATACTGGCCCTTTCGTATATAAAAAAATATTAAATTAGGATCTAACATCTTTGGCGATATTTGTGTACAAACTGTACACCTTTGCCAACCCACTTACGGAATATAGATGTACGGTGATTTCTTGCTTTGTATTATTTTGGACTAGCTTCTGCCCACGACTTCGTCCGCGTTGAGTTTAGACAGGAACCTAACATTTTTCCAAAATCAAAGTATCCTATGTTAATCCAGGTAATAAATTATCTGTGTGCTAAATTTCATCCAAACCCGTAAAGCCGTTTTGACGTGATTGAGTAATAAACATTCAAACATACAAAGGACATTGTTAAAAATTGCCCCACAACCAACATCATTTATCTATTTTGTTAAAATAATGGCAAATAACCGTATCTAACGGATAATTTTCAATCTAAAACGAATATTTCATAGTATTGTAAGTACTTATATCGAAGTCGGCGGCATCTTTACTAAATGTCAACACGTCAGTATAACCTCAAATGTAATAATGGCTACTGAATTATAACCTCAAAATCTAATACTTTTTGTAAAATATTGCGATTCCCCTTGTCCGTTAAATAATAAATGCCTTAAGAGAATTTATGGGTGATTTGCAATCATACAAGTATTTTTTCAATACTGTTGGTTCTGGGGCAAATCATGTATGGGCGCAGAACAATTTCCTTTTCATAATTATAATATAAGTAGAATTTTAAAAACGCAATCAATGATAGCCACATAATATGGGATAAAGCTATTACTGTGAACGTGTGTGTCTTTTACGAGATCTCGCTATCGTTGTACCAACATTTCACAGGTTTTACCAGCCATCATTAAAATATAAACACTGTCACGCCTATATTCACCAGGCGGGGGTGGCAGAGGTGTACTGAGTACACCCACGTTTGGCCGACGATGTTAGGTCCCATGTAATAGGGGGCGAGCCTATTGCCATATACCGGGCACAATTCCAGACTCCGGACCCGTACTGGGAAGTTTTCGTTAGAAAAACTACACTTGTCTAACCTAGGATTTGAACCCAGAACCTCGTGATCACAGAGCGATGCGCCTTGCCACTTAACCAACGAGGTAGTTAAAATATAATCTTTCAATTAATATTACTTGTTACTTTATGGCAATAGGCTCGCTCTTGACTTACTTCAAATGTTCGCATAAATTGCACTTTTGTACAGGTAAAATCGGGTTATTTCCCACTGGCAAGAGTAAAAATATATCACTGAGGATTCAAATTATTTACATGCCCTTCATTTTGTTTATGCTATTGTAACCTTGCCCTTGTGAAAATATATTTAGAGTCTGTAGTTACATGCGACCAAGGAATGTGGAGTGCTATTTCCAATTTCACATTAATTTTATTTGTGGGTTTAGCACAATATTATTTTAATCTACTATCAATTTTATGTCCTAAAACTTAACATTCATTATTATAAGTATGCTCGGAGTTTCTCTTAGGGATCGAATTCGGTACGAAGTTATTCGTCAAAGAACCAAGGTTACCGACATAGCTTAGCAAATTAACAAGCTGAAATAGCAGTGGGTGACATATGCCGCAGAACTGATGGCCGTTGGGGCAGAATGGTTCTTGAGTTGAGACCGCGTGTCGGCAAACGTGGTGTAGGGCGCCCTGTAGCTAGGTGGAGCGACGATATTCGTAAGTCAGCGGACAGAGATTGGAGGAGGAGAACTGAAGATAGAGCTTATTAGCGTACCATGGGAGAGGCCTACGTCCAGCAGTGGACTGACACGGGCTGATGATGATGATTATAAGTATTTTATTTGAGTTTTCGCAGTGGGAAAAGGTCTGTAATTTTTTTTCTTGATGGTTTAATTTGGATGTCATAATAGGTGTATAAAATCTGTCTGTCCTTTCTAAGCTGAATAATCTTCTTTCACAAATTGAGGTGAGAGAGAATAGGCCATCCGGTTCCAGTGCAGATTGGTGATGCAGCAGTAAATACTGGAACATTACTAAACACCAAGCCAAAACCAAATTTCCAAATTTAAAGATTTTTACCCCAATTTAAGCACTTTTATACCCCAATTAACAATGAAACTTGTACGTGTATGTGTGCGTATTGAGAAATATGTTTACGAAATGCATTTGAAAACTCCTGCTCCTGCTTTGAATCAAGAATAATAACTTAATTTGTCATATTGTGCTGAAGGAGCTGCATATTTTGTTAATTAAAAAAAATGTAATTAAAAATCGTTGGAATCAATTCAGTTACCGAGTTAGAACAAACTACTTTCAGGTCTTGCGTTAATTACGTCACAGCTTGTATATGAGGGCACCATGTAGCTGTTCTCATAAATATACAATTTGCAAGCAAATTATACAATTTGCTTTATTTTACTTAGATCTACCTAATGAACAACATACATTGTTCTCCCATACCCAACAGCAAAATGTAGATAAAAAAGTTAAAAAAAAATCTCCACAGAAATGACATTCCAAAGTCTGACGATTCATAAATACTATAATGAAAAAAAAAATGTTCTGATTCTGTTATAATGATTTTATTTTCAACCACTTTTCAATTCAATAACATCTTCCTTATAATTTTAAAATATCATATTGGCGGCGATTAGTCCTGGCTTGTTTTATCCTATCTCACTGTAATAATTATGCAATTATCAATACACTTATACGCCTAGGAAAACCTAATAACATTAATAATTAAGGTGTCATATTCTAAGGGAACATGATACACGTTAATACCGTACGTATTACTACAATAATTGCCAACAGAAATGATAATAATCCCAAATTAATCCGTTTACTGATTTCTCCATTAACAGCTATCGGGTTGGACAGCCGTGGAAGGGCTCGAAGGGGTCAATAAGTTGGCACAATGGACACCTTCCTTCTTCACGAGAAAGGCGATGGAATAGGATTATTGATATTTGATTCCAAAATTTATTTTCGAGGAAAGGAACTAAGGAAATATGTATTACTAAAAATACGGGTATATAAATTTGGGTAAGTCGGTTCGTAATGGGTTTGGTTAATAAGCGGCCAGTTTTTTATGTAATATAACATTTTCTTAAGTATTTTTCGAGTGAAGTTTTGTATAATACAAAATTTGCCTTGTATCGGAATCAATCTTACGAGTACCTGCTAACATTCAGACATAAATGAAAGTAACGAGAAATAGTTACGTTACGATAACTTTCAAATCATATGAATCTCTCAGTCTGTGCTGGATCAAACCATACCAAATTTTGTTCTCGTATCACTCCACTTTCTTGGGATCGCCCCTAATAAATGTTTGGTGCAGATTTATTTATACAAAGTGTTATATGCAGTGATCGATTCTCCTAAGTTACTTACACAAATAAGTTTTAATATAAAATTTAGTGCTCGCAGGTCTGACAAAGCTATTTTTTCGCAATAAAAAATCAACGGCTTAGCGTGCCTTCCGAAGCACGGAGACGCTCGAATATGAAAATGCCGCAAACGGTCACCCATCTCAGGCCGACCGAGCTGCTTAACTTTGGTGATTGGTTAGAACACCGCGGTCGCACAGCGCTACAAGCGCATCCTTGAATTGCTTAATATCCATCAAATGTAAACTGTTTTCTACATAAATAAATAAATACCGAAAAAAGCATTTTGATTAGTTTAATATCACGTTGTACACTGCGATCCTCTCTCAGATGATCACAGTTCTATGATATAAGATACCTAACGCATTACAAAGTTACCATTTGACGTGTGAACACGGAACCAAGAAGTATGGTGATCATGGAACCATTCTGTGTGAGTTTCTATCTTTTTATAGTGTGTTGAGGATCGTTCATGTTATATTGCAATTTATAGGCTGAAACTATTTAGTATTACTGCAAGCAGAAGTTACCTCTTAATTACCAAAATTGTAACTCACATTTTTTTAAAGTTGAATTGGTGGGTTATTTTATATTCCTTAAATCATTATCTTTTAAATGATTAGGTAAATATTTTTAGATGAATATGACGACAATTATTAAAACATAAATTTGTGAAATTTTAGTGTATTGAAAGTATTTGCGGTAAGATATTGCTAGATAGTCATTGTGTCATTGAGTCAAAATGGTTCATTAAAATTTTATATGATTAAAATCGTGTTGGTGATTAAAATGCCTTTATATTATTTATTTCAGATTGCAATCATCCATCCATACAATTATATATTCCGCAACAAAGGAAAAACCGGCCTAAATAGCTACTCTAATCCAGAAATTGCACATTATTTTATGCTATCAGATAGCATAAAATAATGTGCCATTTCTGGTGACTTTAAAATTTTACTAACGAAAGCTGTCCCAGAAAAAACAGCGAAAATTTAAAAAAATGTAGCTGCATGAAATCATAAACCCGCAGGGGATCAGGCGTGATGATATATCTAGATAGATAGAGAACTCGGTTTAACAGTCCTTACGGCAAGTGCAGTAACTATGTTAAAGACTCAAACATAGTTTCTTTCTTTTTCTTTTCTTTTTTAAAAACGTAGCCCCTCACTAGGTTTATTCCTGTATCGTGGATGCGTTAAGAAACATGAAAATTCACATACACAAATACCCAGACCGAAACAAATGATCACACAAAAATTTGTCCCGTGCGGGAATCGAACCCGCGACTATTAGACACAGTGGGCGAAGCGTCTGAAGCTCTTCACCACTGCGCTAAATCATCCAAGTTACTGCAGTTATTGCAGTTATTGTCTAGTGTTAATAGTTTCAGATATGTTTAATTGTCACCGAATTTGGATTTTTGGATTGGAAATTGGATTCGAAATATTTTAAATATTATTCGAACTGAGGCAGTAAGTTGGTCTAGTGGCAAAGCGCATCGCTTTGTGATCACGAGGTCCTGGGTTCAAATCCTAGGTCGGACAAATGGAGTTTTTCTAACGAAAACTTCCCAGTACGAGTCCGGAGTCTGGAATTGTGCCCGGTATATGGCTCGCCCCCTGTTACATGGGACCTAACATCGTCGGCGAAACGTGGGTGAACTCAGTAAATCTCTGCCACCCCCGCTTGGGGAATATAGGCGTGACGGTGTCACCGAATTTCCGAGTCAACTTTGTTCACCATACTCTAGGTGATAAATACATGCTAGGTACTAACCCGACGGTGCCATTTCCAAGGTTCTGCATGTGCTTACTCAACGTCTCTTGAATGTTCTGCTGGGAGTAGAGCCCCATGGGCGAGTTGAACTGCTTGTGTACTATCTTCGGGCCAGTGGCCATCTTTGAGTCGTTCGTTTAGCGCTGGAATTAACAGAAAACATTCATTTAGTTGTAGTGTATAAAATACCGTGCAGCCGACTTTTATGGCTGTTTTATAAGAAAGTTTCAGTTTAGATTTATATCAAGAGGATTTAAAACATAGTTCATAAAGTTACTGGTCAAAATATATTTTGCTTAGTGTCCCAGTAAGCGGGTCTCAGGAATAGGTACTAGTAACTAATATAAATAGTGACCGTAAAACGTTTCTGTGTTATATAAAATGCATGAAACACAATTTATTAAAGCTAGTCGGGAAATATTTTAAACCTATATATGTAAGGTACTCTAAAAACGATTTGAAACTTCAATAAAATAATGTTGATTTTATACCCAATAAGTAATATGGCATTTGAATTGCAGTGTTCTGAAACGCATATCATAATGTATGTCGTAACTCGGGATTCTTAGACAAGTTTCTAGATGTCTCTACACTTATTTTATACCTATTATTTTGAAGTCAACTCTCAACAGTAGTGTTGAAAACATAATAAAATTTATGATCCGAGAGAACATTAAAAATAGTGTTTGTTTATGACTGAGATTGCATATCATAATAGTTAATGAAAACTTATGAGATATCTTCCGGACACGTTAAACGAAGAAGATTATGAGATTTAATATTGTTGTTTTTCTTATAATATTTTAATCAATGGACATTATGCCAGTATTAATATTGCATTTTGTCTGGGAGTGTTAAGAAACTGAAACTTTAAAGTTGTAAATATTTTCTGACCGACACATACAGATATTTTTTGCATAAGACGCATATTTTCCCTCAAGGTATGTATGCGTTGACTATCTTCCAAATCTTGTAAATTTCCATCCAACATGCTCCAGGTTAATGAGCCCTGACTTATGCCAGGTTTTATCGTTACAAACACTCGCGTAGGTAATATTTAGTTGGACAGTGTAATAAACGAGTGTTTACCCAGTACGCATATCTAAAAAATTTGGATGACAAATTTTATCCTCCTCATGAGATAATTTTATTACACTCGCGGAAGATTCACGCCGGAGGGTTGTCGGCGGAACACCTCGTGTTATTGCTTTTTTATTAGCGTAGCAACGCGACGGGGACGGCTATCATATTTTTTCCGAATAATGCGCTAGACAGCCAGCTTTGTAGAATACGATTTCAATATTACCTATTGTGGAAATGTATTTATGTATGCGCATGGATATAAAGGGCAACGACGCTATGATAATGTTTTCTATTTATTTTCGAACTTTTTGAACGTAGTATAACATATTGAATGGTAAAGCCTTGGATACTCAAAACTGATATGTAAACAATAGAATTGTGTCGTTTAAAACAAAATTAAGTATTTCATAGGTATAGTCCAAGATTATGCAAGTTTTTTGTACTTTGTACACCCAAAATGTATATAATAATAATAATAATATCAGCCTATACTGCCCACGGCTGGGCAAAGGCCTTCTCTCACAAATCGAGGTGAAAGAAATTAGGTCATACTCCACCACGCGGACCCAGTACGGATTGGTGGAGGCAGGTTTGTGGCCACCTGCTGTTGGAACTTATCAAGCCGCCTTTAAGGCTTTCAACTCGGCTTAACGACTACCACATTAAGTGGTAACCGGGACCAACGGCTTAACGTGCCTTCCGAAGCACGGAGACGCTCAAATATGAAAATGCCACAAACGGTCACCCATCTCAGGCTGACCGAGTTGAACGCTGCTTAACCTTGGTGATCGGTAAGAACACCGCGGTTGCACAGCGCTACGAGCGCCAAAATCTATGGAACCATCAATTTGTTTTGAGATTTTACGATACCCACTAATATTTAAATTTATTCTAAGAGCCAATAAATAATGAATACAATAAGTAGAATTGTATAGATAAAGTAGAGTAGAGTTTTACATCATCACGTTAGATCCCTCGAGTGGTAGAGAGCGAGTGCAGAGCTCCAACAGGTGTAATGTTTAGTTTTACAATACAAGAGAATACAGTACACCTTTTTCCCATAGTTTAGACGGGAATTAGTAGTTTACACTAACTATTCTTAGCTCGTCGTGTGTTAAAGTTGTTTAGTGAATTTTTATGCCTTGACTTTAAGCAGTCTTAACTTTGAAAATCTATATTTACGACTCTACTAAAGATGTAATTATCAAGGCCATCGAACCCGATTCTACAAAAAGTGTAGTCGTTTGAGCGCCATTTTCTTTATGGGGTAACCCCCTATCACCATAAATAAGATTGTGGGGGTTTCGCTGTTTGATAAAGATGTGATTGTTATTTCTATGACAACAACATAAAATAAATTTCATCTTCGTAGAGCGAAAATTAACTAACAGGATGTAGACATGAAGTGATTTCAGCTCTATGGAGACGATTGTTAATCTAATGATATAATAATACGGAGGATATTAGTTTTGAAGTCAATTAAGAAAACAGTGATCGCCTATTTTTGTCACACTAAAGTATGAAGAATAAAAACTATTCTTATTTGGAATTGTTTTTCTTTTTTTCTGTTATAATATTGCAAATATTCCATGCGTTCATTGACCGAAAAGAAAAGAATTGAAATTTGGTTAATTGTATTACAGTGAATATTGACATTGCTTTCAGTAGTAATTCAGATCAATGTGATTTACAAAAATAATTCTGACTCTTCTAATGAAAATAAGAGAATGGCTCCGTGAACTTTGTATGTAAATTATTGAACTGGGAATCTTAAGATATCCCTGAATTTTGTGAAGTTATTTTTCCGCTAATTATTGTGTTATCATTACGACGTTTCTCAATTGAAGTGAAATCTTTCGTTCCGACTTGTTTGACGATGGATATATTCACGTGTTTTGGTGTAATTGCGAAACGAACACGGTAGAGGGGAATTTTAAAACACCGGCGCATACTACTCTAGAATTAACCTATTTAATGTTACCACATCATGAGAAATGTTTAAAAATCTGTTATTACAATAATATTAAAGCACACTTGGACGTAAGTCTTAATATTATCCATAGGTAAACCACGGCTTGTCATTATTTTATACTGATTTCTGGGCGAAGAGTAACGTTACAGTACTTTAATACACATTTGGAAATCAACCTGCATCCATCCAACATAAAACATCTGGCTATTTGAGTCGTAAATCTAAAGCAGTTCGCTTTGTTTACCTAGACAACTTTGTTTAAATAACATACTGCTTGATTTAATTAGTTTCTAATAATTTTTTCTTGTAAATGAAGTCTAAAGCAATTAGTGTTTTTATGTGGTAGTAATAATATTTTCTTTGATGTCGCTAGGTGAATGCATTTCAAACAATATCTTGGCTATAATACAGAGAGAGAATGTGTGTAGGTGTCGGAAAAATAGTTCGTTATCTCCATGCTGCGCAAGATGCGATATTTAATGTGGACGGCGAGAGGTGTTGTCTATTTTCGTTCTGGACTCCTTGCCCGCGTGCGTAATAAATATTTGCGCACTTATTTTCGGAATTATAAATTCAACGAAAACTGGAAATGTTCAAATATTTTACCGACCGACACCTACAACTTTGCCACCTGTAGATACATCGTATTCACTGACTACCATTTGTTATTTTGTGTACATTAATCGATATTTTTATATTAAACTTTCATCTACATTAAAACTGTTTCTACAAAACTTTTGTTAATAGGAAGTATTAAAATCGTACATCCTTGATACTAGCGACAGAGAATAATAAAAATATTTATATGTAAGGTCAATGTAGTTGTTTAAATTTGTCCGAGGTTAACAATACCGTCATCAAGGCTGAAAATAATTCAGTGTAATCCAGACTGAGCGATGTGCAAGAATATATTTTGATACTATTTATAATTTCACACCTTTATCTCTTATCTACAGAATTTGAGCACCATAACATATTTTAATTACATGAAAAGCGATGATTCCTCAAATTGTTATAATGAACACTTCGTCAATAGTTTGCAAATATTCCGACGGCCGCCCAGAACAACATCGCTTGAACGGCCCGCGTTATTTCAGTCACATGAAGTCACGGCGAATTATTTTTGTAACTAAACACCTTGTTCGTGAAGTTAGTCATGGATGTCGAGGTCGGCAGGTGATTAGTGTCCGAAAAAAAATACACAGACATTTAAAAGCGTTTATTAGTGCTAATGTTATATGAAGCGAAGTGAGCTTTTGATAATACCTTGTGCGGCGTTCAGATTCGTGCGAGCGGCGTCGATGCCTGCCTCTAACTGAGTCGCGGTCGGCGCCCGCCCACCGTACCGTCCGATGTATGCGCACGAGTCGTGGAACTGACGCCCTCACCTGCAATGTTTCAGTAATCACGGTTATGTTGTTTGATGATCTTATCGACACGCGTACGTCGTCGCCAATAGGTATCGAGTGATTCACGTATCGGCATCTCAGGTCTATGAATCGATACCTATATCCAAATATATGAGTGCAAATGTTTATTGCAAGTGTGACTAATTACTTGGAATCTGTTCAAGAAAAACACATCATTTGGCTTATAATGTGAACTGTACATACCTACTTGTTTTTTTATAGTAATTAAAGAAAATAAATCGGCGTACTTTATAACGTCACACCGTATTTTCTTTATCAACAAAGTTAAAAATCATAAATTACGTCCAAGAACTCTTTTTAATAATAAACTTAATATAAAATCCTATTTGCATGTAAATTAATTCAATACCTTTAATCAATTGGATACTTTAACGTGAAGTTTTAAAAGTTTGCGCTGCATAAATTATCAGCGTCTCACCTGAGTAAACAAACAAATGGGAGAGTCCTTGAACTTAAACTAGGCACTGTAATGAGGCGTGACAGACAGACGAGCCGATCACTGATATCCTCGGCTGCCACTTCGCGAATGAACCGACGCCTTCCTTCGCTGTTTAGCCGGAATTTTATCTAGTTTACATCAACTATTTTTAGCCGGCCGTGTATTAAAGTTGACAAGTAAAATATTATGCCCAGTCTCAACTTTGACAATCTATACGCACGACTCCACTAAAGAGGTAATTATCTAGGCTATTGAACCTTGTTCTACGGAAATAACAGTAGTTTCAGCACCATTTTCTTTTCGAGTTACCGCCTAACTATTGCGAATAAACTGCAGGAAAGTTTGTGTCTGTGCCATTTACGATATACGCCTACATATATTTAGATAGAAGGTGTATTTTTAAAATTTAACAATTAAATTTAGTAGACAACGGAGTATTTTTAATGTTCTATTCAGAGGCAATTAGTGTGCTTTGTTCTGAATAAATTATTATTCAGCCTAAATGTCTAATGCAACCATAAGAAAATTTGAAATGTATGAAGCGATAGCTAGATTGTAGCACTGGTCAGCATTTCTGTAACAAAATGAACCTATTATATATTTTGACACTGAGACAGACATTTGTCTCTACTCTCGTTACGGATAGATGAGGGCTACAGTCATAAGGCGTGATTTTGTGGGAAATGAGAGTTTATTTCGGGATTGTAATAGTTTAAAATTATATAGAAGAGTTGGTCTCCTTAAGAATGAGACTCAATCGAAACGTTAGTGGTGTGGGCTTAAATAACAGTTTTGTCACAATTACCTACACACTGACTCTGTGTCATGTTACCAAAACAAATGTTTTTGTACGCTGCATATGTTAATATATATTGTAAACATTTATGTATACCGAATTGTATGCAAACTACTCATTTCTACACAAATAACTATGAATTTCGTTCGTTTCAATCGTATGAAAATTAAGTTCAAAATATTCTTAATTATCTGCTGTTGTCGCATATATCTATGTAAATATATACCTAACATGTTGAAGACAACTACAGATTTAGAAATGTTCGGTATATTTGTTATGTTTGTTTTTCGTTGTAAAGTAATTGTTTTCACACACCCCGGTTTCACCTTGGTGAAACAGACGTTTAAATATAGGTAAGCGGAGTCACGGAAACAAATGATATTATGTATGTGAAATCTGGTCAAGAGCGAATCAAAGTCATGTATTAAGGGTTCCTATGAGTAATAAATTCAGGCTACCTGCCGTCATATTAATTTTCATTGTTAGTGATCGCACCTGTTGTGACACACATATTAAAAATACTCTAAGCTAATTTTATATAAAGACATGGATTGGTGTGTGTGTGTGTGTGTGTGAGTGATGTACGCTGTTGGCCGCGAGGCCTTTACAGCTTCACCGGACTTAAGGGCGAGCGTGCAACCACTACGCTCGAGCCAGAAGGGCAAGGGGCGACATACTCGAGGGCGCCTTGAAGAGGCGCCCTCGGTTGGGACAGTCGCTGAGGGTGGACGGAGTGCACTACTAAGTGCCCCAGTCAACCGCCGGCTATGGGAGGGGATCTACGACGACGTCGTTGTCGCCCGTATTCTGAGCGGAAAGAATGGATGACAAAGCATCGGGGGGATCGGAGAGAACATGTCGCGGCCGGCGGTGGCGGCAGGGATCGTAGTCGGCGGCGGCTACGATTAACGGATTCGCATGGGTAGATGCGTTCGCGAAGTGTCGTGTTGTCGCCTTTTTAATATAGGCGCGAATAGGTTCGAGACCTAGATCGGAGTAGAGATCGACATTCCGTACGAACCAGGGGGCTCCTACGGCTTTACGGAGGCTTTTGGACCACTTGGAGTTTATCGATGTGAGAGGGGGCCGAATGCCCGAACACAACACACGCATAAGTCATGATGGGTCGAACGCAAGTTTTGTAAAGCGTCACCTTATTTCTAAGGGACATTTTACTCCGCTTGCAGATTAACGAATGGAGACGACCGAGCACAAAGGATGCTCGGTGACGGACCCGCTTGATGTGCGGGCCGAAGGACATGGTACTGTTTAGGGTGACCCCTAGATATTTACCCTCTTTGACCCAGGAAATGGGTAGGTCGAACATGGTCACTTGGCCGAGATTACTTCTAGAGCGGCGCAGGGAGTGGCCCGGGGTGGCACCTCTGGAGAAGAACACCGCAGCGCTCTTGTCCGGGTTCACCTCAATAAGCCACTTCCTGAACCAATTCCCTAAGGAATTGGCGGATCCCTTAAGGTTTCTGGTAATGAAACCCTTATTCCTATGCGAGACGTAGAGAGCGGTATCATCCGCGAATAGGGCTAGATGCGCCTTACTCGAACGAGGAATGTCGTTCGTGTAAAGGCTAAACAGGAGGGGCGAGAAAGCTGAGCCCTGCGGGACTCCAGCTCGGGTGGAGTGGGGAGTGGAGCGCGTCATTTCGACGCGATATCGGAAGGCGCGATTTGACAAGAAGTCTCGTATGATGAGCACGAGTCTGTCCGGCACACCCATTTGGTAGAGCTTGTAGATCAAGCCGTTGTGCCAGACTTTGTCGAATGCCTTCGCGACGCCGAAGAAGAGGGCGCCCGTGTAGACGGTTTTGGGTCTGTTAAGACCGGAGAGGATGTGCTCCGTGATGCGGTGCATGCGGTGTGAAAGCCGAACTGCTCGTCGATAAGGATACCCCTGGACACTACAAAGTCTTTGAGCCGCGCCAGAAGTAGGCGCTCGTAGACCTTAGCCAGGGAGTTGAGAAGACTGATAGGGCGGTAGCTTGCGGGGAGATTACGAGGTTTGCCGGGCTTGGGAATGCCTATGGCGTTTGCTTCCATCCACTTAGCGGGGAAGGTGCAATTCGTCATGGCGGCGTTAAATATGGCCACTAAGAGGCAGATAGATGAGTTGGGCGGGCAGGCATTTCAGAACGCGATTCGAAATGCCGTCAGAGCCGGGGGCTTTTTTGGTTTTGAGACCCATAATGAGATCTTCGACCTCCGTTTGGGTGATAGGAGGTAAGGAATCGGCGGGGGGAGGGATGCTCGACTTCCCTGTCGACCGCGTCGACGTGGGACTGGTCGACGGACTAAGAGCTGGGGGTGCACTAGCTCTCGAGGGAGTCGGCGAGAAGCTCGGCCTTTTCGTCGTCGTCGAAGGCTGGGCGTGCGCCTGAAGGGCGGGACAGCGGGGGCATGCCAGTCGTTGAGTCGGTTTTGAGGCTACGCGCCAGCTGCCAGTAGGCCAGGTGCGATGGCGCGATGCCCTCTAGGAAGTCACCCCACCGTTCCTCCCGGACCTCCGCGACACGACGCTTTACCTCTCGTTGTAAAGCGCGCATCCGGGCCCGATTGGCTTCGGTGGGGTAAGAGTCGTGCGCTCGGATTGAGGCATTCTTGGAACGAATGAGATCCCTAACATCGTCCGGCAGTCGGAAGCGGTTGAGGTTGAGATCTTCCGCCTCGACTTGCTTAGACGATCGACTGACAGCCGATCGGATGTGGTCGGTGAAGGCATCTACGGCCTGATCGGTGTCCTGAGGGGACGGGATGGAGTCCGAGCTGAGAGGGGGGGGGAGGGTCGGCATCCGCCAAGGCCGTGCAAGCGCATGCCAATTCACCACCGTCTTTTTGGGTCGCTGAGGGGCGTAAGGGGGGGAACCGAGTCTCATGACTACAGGTCGATGGTCTGGTATTGCGAAACAAAATAAGAACCCTTTGTTACACTTTTAAAATACGCGCCCCTAAGCAAATGGCATTTTTATTTAATTTTGGGGGTAAATTTAAAAGAAAAAGGATTTTTTTTTTTAAATATGTTGCTCTACACCAAGAATTATTCATGTGTCGTGTGTGCATTTACAAACATGCAATTCACATACACAAACACCAGACCGAAACAAATATTTGACCAATACAAGACTTGTTCCTTGCGGTAATTGAAGCCACAACCACTCGATCCAGTGAGCGAAGTAGCTTAAGTCCTTAACCACTCAACTAAGTCTTTTGACGGTAAATTTGACTTTACATCTTCATCTACTTTTTTCATCTACTTTCCATAGACTTCGAATGGAATATTCTATTTTAAAAAGTCATGATTTTTTTGTGCAAGGTGGACCAAAACATAAATTTTTGTTTAATAATTATTATTATTTCAGAAAAATTGTAGTTGCATAAAAAACACATTAACTTATCAATTTCCATCAAACCAAAATATAAAATGCTTTAATAAGCTTAGAATGTTTTAAGATCTTTGAGTTTGAATGAGGTTAAAAATAACCTCTATCGCAAACTTCAAGGTTCTTTTACAATATTATGACTGATCATTTTTAATTACTAAGCCATTGTAGCATGATTGGTTAACAAGAACTTAAGAAATATCAAAAAATGAAAAACAAAATACCTACGTCCTGTACTGAGATTAATGTCCTCTCTATGTGTCATAGTTTTTCTGATTGGGTGTGTGTGAAAGTATAATGAATATTCTTAATGATTTTATCATAATAGAGTAGTAAGAGTGTATTATTGTTTATAATATTTACTTGACAATTTGTAATAATCGCTCGGTTTTATCATAATTTTGTGTTTGTAAATAGTGTGCACAGTGTGTCTGGTCCAAATGTCCTGAGATCGAATCCTAGATTGGACGGTGTTATTTGAGCTATTCTATCGAAAAGTTTTCTATAATAGTCTGAGAGCCCGGTATAATGGCAATAGGACATATTGCATAAGGACCTAACGTCTTCAGCCAAAAGTGGGTGTACACATCACACCTGTGCCCAAAGTCTGCTATTTTTTACGTGTTTTGTATATAAGAAGTGGTACAAAAATCTTTTTATTACAATTGTGCAAAAAGTCGTAACCTACGACTATGGAAAACCATAAGATATATTAATAGGTACCATAAGAATTGGAAAGAATTGAATTAGTAGATTGAAAACTGTCAAAAGTAACAATTATGATGTCAATGATTTAGCGCAGCGGATTTAGCGGACGGACGATTTAGCGCAGTGGTTAAGAGCTTAAGCCGCTTCGCCCACTATGTCTAATAGTCGAGGGTTCAGTTCCCGCATGGGACAAATCTTTGTGTGATCCACAATTATTTGTTCCAGTCTGGGTATTTGTGTATGTGAATTTTCATGTTTGTGAACGCACCCACGACACAGGAATAAATCCTAGTGTGGGGCTACGTATTTAAAAAATAAATGATCAACAATTTATTAAAATTGCAATAACGGACTTGGGGCCATGTGCCACCCTAGCCTGGGAAATATAAGCGTAATAGTATATGTGTGTACATGGATCGAACGTTAAAAACAGTCGTCCCTTGTATTTAACATAATCGTCAAAACATAGTGCTGAAAACTGACACAGAATTTATTCATGTTTTTATCAAAGTCCCCAGACTTGAATTACTCAGCGTTTCGTAAGCAGTCCTACCGTTAGTAAAGTATTATACTCCCAAATTATATCAGACAAAAAACCCAAATAACAGGCTGACTAATATTAGACATGCAAGAATAAACGGACAGGTGTAATGCACATAACAGTCAAGTCTTACATGACGCATGGTCCAGGGTCGATGTGAGATGCAGCGCGGGATAGCTCTATGAATTATGTCAGATTGTACAGCTATTTATCACTATTTTTTTTTTTTTAAACACAATCCTATTTCACAAACATGATATTAGAAGTAAAATGAAAATTCTACTTAATAATATCAGCCTATACTGCCCACTGCTGGGCAAAGGCCTTCTCTCACAAATCGAGGTGAGAGAGATTGGGTCATACTCCACCACGCGGACCCAGTGCGGATTGGTGGAGGCAGGTTTGTGGCCACCTGCTGTTGGAACTTATCAAGCCACCTTTAAGGCTTCCAACTCGGCTTAACGACTACCACATTAAGTGGTAACCGGGACCAACGGCTTAACGTGCCTTCCGAAGCACGGAGACGATCGAATATGAAATGCCACAAACGGTCACCCATCTCAGGCCGACCGAGTTGAACGCTGCTTAACCTTGGTGATCGGTAAGAACACCGCGGTCGCACAGCGCTACGAGCGCCTCAGCGCTACGAGCGCCTGATTCGAGCGATTCTACTTAAGATGCTGTTTTTATACCAAATAAACCGTGTCTTATCTGAAAGGCACGTCAACAGTTTCCGTAACCGGCTAGCGTAATAATACGAACTGTAATAATGAAGGAAGCCAGACAGGTCTGTAGGGAAGGACCTGTTGGAACTCTGTACTCTCTGCCTAATCAGCAAGGAATCTGGAGTGATGATATAAATAGATAGATCTTTGTTGAATTCTAAATATATTCCTTATTATTTAAATGAATAAATATTATACGCGGATAAATAAGAGATGACCTCATTAAAGAAAGTTCAGAAAATGGGTTAACGATTTTTAGCGTATTTGGTCTTTTTGGGTGATCCTAATATTAAATATCTTAAGAAAGATTTTAAAGTGCCCTGAAAAATTAATTAGTAATTGAGAGACATAGGGCAGTGTCGTGGTAAACTTGATAAGAGATTATTCTACAATAAAACACTGTATCCTATCGATAAAGATAACGACTGTGGTTTGTTTAAGATGATTTTAAAAGTTCCATAGAGACCATTCATTGACAATTCTTATTATTAATACTTATTATACAATATTTGGTCGTGGTAAGATAGTCCAGGTCTTCCCCGGTACCTACATCCTTCCACTTTCGTATTGTATATCTGTTTACAAAATTCATTATTTACCACGTTAGTCTGTTCAAGTTCTAAGTCAAATAAAATGTGTTCTGTCTTTCTAATAAAAAAATCCTGAATAGCAGTCCGGAGTTTAGATTGTGCATGGCTTGGTGTAAATGGTAATAGGCGTGCCCTGTATTGCATGGGACCTAGACCCGTTGGCGATGTGTGGATTTACACAGTACATCTCTACCACTCCCGCCTGGGCAATATAAACGGGCAATATAGACGGACGATTTAGCGCAGTGGTTAAGAGCTTAAGTCGCGGGTTCGATTCCCGCACGGGACAAATCTTTGTCTGACCCACAATTATTTGTTTCAGTCTGGGTATTTGTGCAGGTGAATTTTCATGTTTGTAAACGCACCCACGACACAGGAATAAATCCGAGTGTGGGGCTACGTTTGTTCTAAAAAAAAACAATATAATATTGTTTACAGAACATCTCGCTTGTGGGACACTTTGGCAATAATTCACCGTCAGCGCAGCTTTCAGTCATCCAGTCCAAATAAATTTATATTTATATTATTGTTAGACAAATCATTTCATTACGTACAAATCATTTCATTTGTAGCCACGTACCTGCCTTTGTGATTCGGGAATTCTGAATGTCAAAAGTTCAGTTATTTTGAGTATTTTTAACGGAAACACTGAAAATAGAAAATGCTAGTAAAAATAGAAAATCTGTATTGTTTCATATTGTTTGATTAAACGCTAGCCGCAAAGATCTCATTGATAAAATATTAACACAAAAAGTACCTGTCTATATATACTTAATATTTTAAAGAGGTAAAGTTTGTGAGTAAAAGAATCATTAAAATCTGATCCGATTTTAATGATTCTTTCGCCTTTGGAAAGCTACCTTATTCAGAAGTTATATAGGCTATATAATATAGACCTATAAGTGGCGCTGTTGTCGACAGGGTAGGGAGTCGCAGGAAACAGCTAGTTAAATTATAAAGTTCTACCAGCATATCGTTTGAAATAGATTTTCATAGAATCTACTGGTAATGCTCACGTTAAATTAATATCAGGGAAGACCGTTTTATAATAATATCTTATAAATAACTTATATCTTTTTAATCTAAAATTAACTTGACTTTGTAAATAACGTTTTTGACAATTAAACATTATGCTTATTTACAGATTTTCCTTTGAATTGAAAAATTTGTGAAATTTCAATCGGTGGCACATTCAGATTCTAATTATCTAAATGAAGTATATATTAAAAAGCTGATAACTTTTCTGCCATAATGCCAATACCATGTATTTCTTCTTCTTTAAGTTATGGCTTTACACT
Organism: Phalera bucephala; assembly: GCA_905147815.2. Taxonomy (NCBI): domain Eukaryota; kingdom Metazoa; phylum Arthropoda; class Insecta; order Lepidoptera; family Notodontidae; genus Phalera; species Phalera bucephala. The sequence goes on from LR990612.1 coordinate 27,567,627, forward strand.
AATTTTAAGTGTATTTTGCCAGTGTCCAGTGAGATATGTAATCGTGTTTGTTTAAATTAATTCGACTCCCCGATGAAGTTGATGATAACGATGATAATGAAATTAATGAAGTACCCCACCCTGGACAGTAAAGCGGTAGATACTTTACATACCAATTGCGACGGCCGTTTTGAGGGAAGTCGAAAAGGCACGTTTTATCACTTTGTTACAATTACCTTCACTCATGCACATATAAGAACACATAATGGTTAATATTTCACCAACATTACACATTATTAGTCGAAACAACACAAATTTTGGAAATTAAAACAAATTGACAACTTCACTCTTCGACTTCCCGCCAAAACTCACCATGTATTTTTCCACCATTTAAATCTCATTTTTTCAGAAATAATGGTTATGCCATTAAAAATGTTAAAAATAAAAATACGTTTGTGAGATTCTAAATTTAAAAGTTGTGTAACTGATTGTTCAGTCTATAACTAGTCGATAACTATTTTTTTCTTTGAATAAAAAAGCAGGTAATAATTATTCTGAGTTTGTGTTTAATAAAAATATCAATGTTATTTATGCAAATATTGCTTGTATAATTAGGAAATCTGTTGTGAAATTTCAATTTCTCAAAGACATCGAGAGCCTTGTTATCGGCATGTTGACATCTTCGAAGACAGTCTGCTGGTGAAGGTTGCTGCGATTCAGTTTAGATGTATTGAATAAATAGCGAGCCACTTAGAGATATTAAGCAGGTTGCATAATTATACAAGCTGTAACATAATAAACGCAAGACCTGAAAGTAGTTTGTTCTAAATCGGTAACTGAATCGATTCCAACAATTTTTAATGTATTTTACATATTTTTTAAATTTGTAAAAAATGCTTTTACTCCTTCAGTGCGCTATAAAAAATTAAATTTATTCTTGATTCATAGCAAGAAGAAGATTCTAAACGCATTACTAAAACATATTTCTCAAAACGCACACATACACGTACAAGTTTCATTGTTAATTGGGGTATAAAAGTGGTTTAAAAAGGGGTAAAAATCTTTAAATTTGAAAATTTGGTTTTCGTTTTGACTTTATGAAGCAATTCTCTAATCGGGCTGTCTGAAGTCTTGCGTTTATTATGTTACACCTTGTATAGGTATGTGTTATACCTATAACATGAAAAAATGGATGTATAAAGATAAAATTATAAACTACACCTGGAGTATTTTTTCTTTGTGCACATTTTTCTGTTCTAATGAACACTTATTGTTTAATTACAGAAATTCTTGTTAGTACCCGAGAGTGTTTAAAATGAAAAAATAAAAATCGAAGAATTCGACATAAAACAAATAGAAGAACAGTTTGAATAAATAAAGATAAACACCGTCACGCCTATATTCCCCAAGCGGGGGTGGCAAAGGTGTACTGAGTAAACCCACTTTTCGCCGACGATGTTAGGTCCCTTATAATAGGGAGCGATCCATAGCCATATACCGGGCACAATTCCAGATTCCGAACTCAAACTGGGAAGCTTTCGTTAGAAAAACTTCATTTGTCCGACCTAGTATTTGACACCAAGACCTCGTGATCACCAAGCGATGCGCTTTGCCACTAGACCAACGAGGCAGTCAGTTAGAATAATATTTAAAATATTCCGAAAACAGTTCTTTGAAGTTTGCTTTTGTATTTGAGTTTTCTTGTCTTTATGAGCATGTGCTGTTTGGCTCGATCCAGAAATCGCGCGTTCGATTCCCGTGCAGTAGGTATAATTTCCAGAAACCCAACAAACAAACTATAATACTTACTTTTGTTACTATAATTTCCTCGTTGCAGAGGCAATGCCTCTAAGAGGTGCCAAAGATGATCTTATGGAAACTCTGATGTCAGTAAGATCACGCTAATAATATATTTGTTTACAGTTAATGTTTTCTGTATTTTTGTGTGTGTGTGTGTGTGTGTGTGTTTGAGTGATATACGCTGTTGGCCGTGAGGCCTTTACAGCTTCACCGGACTTAAGGGCGAGCGTGCAACCACTACGTTCGAGCCAGGAGGGCAAGGGGCGACATACTCGAGGGCGCCTCGAGTTGGGACAGTCGCTACGGGGGGAGGGGATCTACGACTTAGTCGTCGACGTCCGTATCCGGAGCGGAAGAAGCGATGTCAGAGCATCGGTTTCTGTATTTTTGTTTAACATGCCGCTATATGGTTCAAAAATATTATATTTATACATTTTGGCACTGTTGTTATTCCATTCTACCAATACCATTTATTAGAGGAAAAACGGCAAGCGTTTTTTTCCGTTCAGTTTACCTTCTGTGTTTTCAAAAGTAAAGGATGAGAAATTTAAGAAAAGACATCACCTACATGAAAAATTATCTTTGATGGACGATTTAGCGCAGTAGTTAAGAGCTTAAGCCGCTCTGCCCACTGCGTCTAATAGTCGCGGGTTCGGGTCCCGCACGGGACAAATCTTTGTGTGATCCACAATTATTTGTTTCGGTCTGGATATTTGTGTATGTAAATTTTCATGTTTGTAAACGCACCCACGACACAGGAATAAATCCTAGTGTAGGGCTACGTTTATATAAAAAACAAAAATAACAAAATCTCATGACAGTCCCTGCTACTTGTGTTATACCTCGGGTTAGTTTGAGAATACACATTTAGGTATCATATACTTACCTCCTTACATTAAAGCTGCAGTGTGTGACTATGACCGACTTCATAGACATTAAAGTCATTTAGATCAAATTCGTATAATTTATTTTGTATAAGCCCTGCTCACAAATTTTCAATTTACATCATTTTTTATCTAGTCCAACTAATAATCTTCCATCGGATCGGAAATAGGCCGACACTGAGTATATCCGGCGAGAATCTTAGCGGGCTTGTCTTTTTTACTTAAATTCTCTTTTTTCCTTTTTTTAATCATTATAAAAATCTTTTGTTGCTTCAAAAGCTTTCTATTATCGGCCAGTAATGTTAAACTTACTAGATGTTAAGATATTGAAATTTCAGAAAAATAAGCTCGTGTTATTTTATCTATCAAACCCAAGAGAAAAATTCGTTGAGATTTTATGTGTTTTAATACCAATCTGTATAGTATAGTACAAACATATAGAGAATTCATACGAGATCTACGAGTACCACGGATTTTTTACGGAATTACGAATTGAATGAGTATATTATTTTATTTCTGCTACTGCAGTTATTAATATATTTATATTGAAATTTATCCCTGGAATAACTTTGATGATTTGAAAAATCAGCCCTTCTAATTCAACAGTAAAAAAATACAGTTTGTGTCACATATTTTTTTTCTATAGTTTCAGTGGAACCGCTCGGCGCGTAGGCAAACGTCATGACCGTTCTTAGACGAGCGCTTTTGTCACGCTTCCGTCGCTCTCCGTCGGTTGTAAGTATCTAGCATAAACTTAGTAAAACCTAGATAGATTATATATCAAACCGGCGTGCGCTGCAAGTCACTGACAGCTATATTTTTTTAAACCGCCGGGTTCCATTGCGATGGTTCAGAAAAAAATATCTTGTTTTTGAGAAAACATTTGGACGGTGCTTGTTTATATGTATAAATTTATAATAGTGGCTTGTATTGTTCCTGGTTATTCAGTTCAATCGGTGTTTTTATAGAAAAGAAAAGGTCTATTTCATCGGTAATTCGAAGTCATGATTATTTCACATAACCTTTTCAAAATTTAGAACTGCTGTACAATGTTGGTATACATTCTTTAGATGTCAATTTCCTCAGCATAACGCTATTTATATGTTGAAATTGCAAAAAGACACTAAATGTAATTTGCGTTTCTGACATTTTACCTACCTCAGGGTGTTCTAGCCGAACATTGGATATCGATAATATCGTTATATTTTTTAACTCCCGATATATTAAGTGTCTGACTGGTCTAGTGGCAAAGCGCATCGCTTCGTGTACACGTGTCCTGCGTTCAAATCCTTGGTCGGACAACTGTAGTTTTTCTAACAAAAAAATCCCAGTATGATGCCAGTGTCTGAAATTGTGCCCGGTATATGGCAATAGGCTCGCAAAGGCTAACATCGTCGGCGCACAGTGGGTGTACTCAGTACACTTATGGAATTTAGGCATGACGGTGATATATTAAGAGTGGTGTTACTTGAGAGTAACACTATTTTCTACTTGAGGCCTTTTTCTTACTGTGAATCTGCGTGTTGCTGTGTGTATCATGTGTCTGATGAATTTTATCGACTGAACGGATGTACAGTACATCCGTTCCGATTGAAATGTGTTTTTTTCATTAGAAAGCTAGGTTAAACGAGATGGTTCCTAGCCGATTACCTTTATCATTTCAGTCAGTTTTACTTGACATGTATTACTTTACATGTTTACTTACATTTTTAAAATTACACAGCTTATCCACAGATCTCGACTAAAACAAGACGTGGATAAAAATTGGTTAAAAAAGGTGGAGCCCGTGACGGTATAGACGAATATGCTCATAGTATTTTGAAAATTCTTGCTTCCGAGAAGGATATGGAAGGAGGGTTTTGGTATGCAGTGCCATCAATATTTCAACTATAATTCTGTCAGCCCGTAAGAACCACATGATATATACAAGTACTAATTAAAATAACTCTAAAAATGTTCTAACCACAGTTTTTTGTAGGCCATTTATGGATTGTGGTTGGACTGATTCATGTACAGCAAAGTATACCTACATCTAAAAGTATTTCAAATATTTTTACACCGTCACGCCTATATTCCCCAAGCAAGGGTGGTAGAGGTGTACTGAGTGGACCCACGTTTCACCGAAGATGTCCTAACATCTTTCGCCCCCTATTACATGGGACCTATCCCATGTAATAGGGGGCGAACCAATTGCCATATACCGGGCACAATTCCATTCGATTTTATGTAAAATAACCAAACTTTCAATATTTTCTCATACAAGCTGAATTATAGTGAGTTATATTTTGAAAAAAGGCCATTCAATTTATTCCCTGAGGACTCAAAGCGTAGATAACTGTGGGAAACTGCTCCAAGTATCGAAATTTTACGAAAGATGATACATCAAAGTTACATACCTAGTCTGCACCTTGAAGAAGGTGAGTATAACAACTACACGTTAACAGTCCAAATAGATATGTTTGACAAGCCTCCAGTTTGCCTCCTCATTTACTTTATATTGACCATCATTCAGGTGTATTGATTCTAATTTAAGAGTATGAAATCATAGAGGTACTTAAACATAGAGGGAGCATTTACTAGATTATATATTTGCACTGCTTGCACTTATTTCATGTCAGTGATTAGAAAGTGGGCAAATCCATCGTAATCAGTCACACTCTTGTAAATTTCGTTTTGACATTAATAATATAAGGCGTTTTAAATATTTTTCTCTTAGAATTATAGACAATACTTGTGTTTTCCCATACAACTACGAAAGCTTTATCGATAAAATCATTTTTGTGACATTGACTATGTTGACATTCACTTTAGGCTGCAGTATCTGTAGGCATACTAAAACAAAAAAAACATGCGTCAACAATTATTTAATTACCAATTTTTGTAAATGCTATCGATGTCGATGTAAATTTTCCCATCATTATATAGTACTAATCTCTTTAGGAATACGATTATTACAATTTTATCTAAATCTATTCATTTATACTTAAAGAAAACAGTCAATCTGGTGTAGTTGTTATGTATTTTCAAACGAGTTACATCCTTTTTAGAAAATACATTTTATCTTTACCATGATACAGCAAACACCAAGTCACCGGCCGAAACTTACATAATTTAACTTCATCTGCTTTTCTAGACCAATAAGATTTGCGTTCCAATATAAAACACGTTATTTTAGTTGTGTAGCATCATGTTTTTACACATATTTTAATTATTTTTCTTTTTATTAATTGAAAACAAATAAAAACTCTCAGAGACCACAGTCACTAGACAAACAAATATTAACCTATAAATTTGCGTGGAACCTACATCAAAATGACAAGCCATAACATTTGAATCAAAGCTTTTTAAATTGGCTACCTAAATGGTACCAAGTGTCCAGAAAAAGTGTACAGCTAAACTGGGTTTATAATCCCCCTATGCTTTTAAATCCTACCTCTATGACAGGTTCTAATTCTCATAGAGGTAGGACTTAAAAGCCTAGACGGATTATAAACCCAGACGGACGATTTAGCGCAGTGATTAAGAGCTTGAGCTGCTCCGCCCACTGTGTCGAATAGTCGCGGGTTCGATTCCCGCACGGGACAAATCTTTGTTCCGGTCTCGGTATTTGTTTGTGAATTTTCATGTTTGTAAACGCACCGACGACACAGGAATAAATCCTAGTGTGGGGCTAGGTTTTTAATAAGAAAAGAAAAAAAAATAGTTCAGCCGTACATTTTCGAACTGGGTAAATATAGTAAACATAAAATCTATCTGCCTCAACTGCCTTGTTGGTCTAGTAGCAAAGCGCACCGCTTTGTTATTACGAGGTCCTGGGTTCAAATCCTAAGTTGGATAATTGTAGATTTTCTAACGAAAACTTCCCAGTATGAGACCGGACTCTAGAATTGTACCCGGTATATAACAATAGGCTCGCCCCTTATTACATGGGACCTAAGATCGTCAGCGATAAGTAGATGTACTCAGTACACCACTGCCACTGGTGATGGTTTTTTGTTTAAGTATAGTACAGATATTGCAGTTTAAAGGTTTCACCACATAGCCGACGCAGCGCGACGGAACCGCGACGGTGGCGCAGCTTAGGAAGTTGTAATGTACTAAAATGTACGGGAAATGCCACACAGCGCTGCCCCGCTCGGTGCGACGGCATACGTTACCACAGAACGCAGCCGCTGCCATCGCGCTCCCGTCGCGCCGTCGACTAGTTGAAAAAACCTTAATTTAAAAGCAATTTTATGCAATATCAAGAGCACATTAGAATTGAACGCAGTATAGTCGCATCTTTTCAGAACATTTTACAAAAGAACGCTTCGATGTTGGACACAAATAGCGGATATTACAACCAGTACCAGTTTCAATGTAAAACTAACTTATATTTTTTGTAATAGGTTTTTTCTTAAATATTTTGATCATGCTATTGAAATAAATAAAATCGTTATGAAAGAATCAATTTTCTTTTTTATTCCCCCAAAACTATAGTGAATGTCAACATCGCTCAGATTTTGTCAAAAGCTAGATAGAATTGTTAATATTGATTACTACAAAAGTTAAGTAAGTTATGAATTTATAATAGGCATTATCAGATACAACGATATTTTGTTTGGTAAAAATAGTTTTCAGTCCATAAACAAAATTATTTTATCGATAAAGTTTTCGCGATTGTATGGGAAAACACAAGTATAGTCTATGAATCTAAGAGTAAGGATTTTTAAGACGCCCCCTATGTTATTAATGACCAATTAAATGTACAAGAGTGTAACTGATTACGATAGATTTGTCCCCTTTCTTATCACTGAAAACAGTTCCCTGTATGCTTTTTGTACCTCGATGCTAATACTATGCTGTATTTAGCGATTTGACATAAAAGTTCCAAAACAACCGATGAATGCTCTAGCTCAATTTAGTTTAGTTTTTATATAATACTTTTGGGAAAAATAAAGAGAAACCACAATATCCGTTGGCAATATTTTTATATTTTAACTCATCAATTGCACTATAATATAATAATATCTATACAAAATTAAACATAGTTTTACTACACTTATTGTAAATAATTACGCCACGATTTTACATTGAATTACGATATATTAAATACTGTTCTCATGAGATAGAAATGAATAGTCCTAGCAACTTGGCGAAGTAGTTTTACATTTGCCCAGCTCTAAAAATGTACAACTCTTCGCGGGAAGAACTTAGGGTCTCTGTAGACGAGTTTTTACTGCCGCAAACCACATGAAGCTTTCGTTGATATTTATATTTCATTTGCAATACATTTTTTGTTAAACTAATTTATACATTCATATATATTGAGTATTAAATTTTTTTCTGTATACATCAAATTTTAATCACACTTCGCCACTATCAAAATTAATACATACTATGGGCCGACCTCTTGCCGCTAAATGACTCGTCTACAAAAGAAGATAAAAATACTAAAATCAGAGATCAAATTAATGCAGTCTTAATATTGACTAGAATATTAATATCGGTAAGTTCCAGTTGAGGGCACAGAGCAGATAATCACAGTTCACTTGATACGGGGAATCGAATAAGTGGAAAGTAGAACCACGAATAACCGTTAACAACATACACTATTTGATTATTATGTACACATAGCTTATATTATTAGAGTAACATCTATCTTTATCAATAATATGACGCATATGCAGGTAGGGTTTACTTGGGTCTTAATTAAAAGTTGTTAACTTTTTGTACGGAAGGGTATGGTATTTCTAGAGTAAGTTGCGGATATGTTTATTCTTGTTGTCTGTCGTCTTCAACGGAGCCGTTCGCTTTCACGTCCTTGGGTAGAGCAGACTGAAACAAAGATCGTTAATTTCTTATTAAATGGTCTTTAAAACTATGGAGTATATGACAAACTGAAGGAAAATTTTACAGTATTTTTACTATTCATAATCTGACTTCAAAACCAAAGAGCCTATAATGACGGACGACTTACTCCAATGTTTAAGAGCTTTAGCCGCCCCGATCACTGGATTAAGAAATCGCGGGTACTATCTCCGCACGGGACACATCTTTTATGACCCACAAATATTTGTTACGGTCTGGGTGTTAATGTTAATTTTATGTTTATAAACGCACCTACGAAACATTAAATAATTCGTAGTGGGAGACTACGGTGTTTTTTAAGAAAAAATAAATTGATATTACGTGACGAATCATTACAAAATTTTAAGAAGTAATTTTTATGGTCGGTCTTGAAAAATATTAGAAAAATTGAGGAGGTAGATAAAGTGTGTAGTGGGGCCTTGGAACAAATCTCAAAATAACTTATTATTTCCAGGTCGTCTCATCACGGCCAATGTTATTAGGCGCCTTTGAACTCATTCATACAAGAAACGAGTACGTACTTCGTAAACAAATAGACTGTAATTAATATCATCACGACTCGTACTGTACATGTACTAAGGAATAAATAAATAAACAATAAATGAATCAGAAAATATGCAATGTAGATTTCGAGAGAACGGTAGCCTGGTGGCATTAGATAGTTGTAAGAGTCCAAAGAAGAAATGGCGGAGACTGACACGTGCCCACGTGGAATGTCATAAGGGGAAGAAAGCTTATGGACTGCAGCGGATAAAAGGGAGCCGATAATGTTCATTATGCAATCAGAAATATTAGAAAGAACTATTTGACTTTCCACTTTCTTTCCCACCCTAACGGCTTAGCACGAATTAATTGACGTTAGCGTAACGCTATTATGCTAAGATGATTTGCCATCAACACGCTTTCTCGACAACGATGCGCTAACGGCAATCTGTCCGTTCTGGGCCCTTTGATCTATATGTAGGTATTTGTGGTAAGTATGTAGTATTAAGAATGTCATAACGTTGTAATGAGCGTATATTTTATTTATTATAATAACCGTAACGTAACATCTAAAGGAGTGCTCATGCCAAGTTTTCAAAACATTAGCCGTGGGTACGTCATGAATAACCAACAAGAATTTAACCTGTTAGAAACAATAGGAAAAGTAATACTTATGCTTAATGCAGTAAAACTGTTATTTGAACACGTACTTCGTATGGGAGTAGGAACATGTTGTTGTCTGATCGGCGGCCGAACCGCAAACGCATTGAGGGGGCTCGCACGGCGCGGTCTTGTTCCTGTCACACAAAAAAAAATTATATAAACACAGCAGAAATCCTGTACAGAAAGTAAATATACGTATACTTTAAACACTCTCACGTCTTTATTCCCCAAGCGGTGGTAATAGAGGTGTATGCTATACATAAGCATCTTATATATCTATCGGGTCTATTGTCATTTTACCGGAATCCGTTCCATAGTCCGGACTGTATTTGAGGATTTTTCAACAGTAAACCCACACATTAACGTATATGGGATTCGAAGGGATGACTTCGTGATCGCCACCAGCACTACGCGCTACTAGATTTGAATTAATTAAATTTTAATGTTACTACGTTACACATACACTATTATAATAATTTTGATAATACATTGTACTCAGGAAAAGGTGAAAGAAATAATAACTTTAAGTCCCGCTATTCTACCAACACTATACGGATAATATTTTCCTGTTAAAACCAACATTAGAAAAGAACATAATTTTCCGACGGATGAGGCCCTAGTGACCTATTGATGTTTGGCTCATAATCGCCCGAGGTACAAAACATCACTAAAAGATTTTAACATTTATGCTTAACACGTCTAATAGAATACCACAAAACGGTTATTATGTTCGCTAATGTTCACAATGACATTTACGAGGCAGACGAAACTCGAAGTAAGTTTAACTCGATAAACGTTCCAAATAAATGTACTTAAATGAAGTTTACGAAATGTCGATAATGTCGAGTTGGGGATTCATATTTATGAATTATTTATACGTTGTATTGTGTATGTGTATGTGAGGCGCTCGTAGCGCTGTGCGACCGCGGTGTTCTCACCGATTACCAAGGTTAAGCAGCGCTCGACTCGGTCGGCCCGAGATGGGTGACGGCATGGCTTCGGAAGGCACGTTAAGCCGTTGGTCCCGGCTACCACTTAATGTGGTAGTCGTTAAGCCGAGTTGGAGCCTTAAAGGCGGCTTGATAAGTTCCAACGGCAGGTGGCCACAAACCTGCCTCCATCAATCCGCACTGGGTCCGCGTGGTTGTGAGAATCTCTCGCACCCTGATTTGTGAGAGAAGGCCTTTGTCCAGCAGTGGGCAGTATAGGCTGATATTATATACATATATATATATATATATATATATATATATATATATATATATATATATATATATATATATATATATATATATATATACATATATATTATATATAACAGCAGTAAGCGGTAGCAAAGTCAATGGGATATGTTTATCTAATTATTTGATATTAAATATAGTTCAAAATCTAGAATATTATATTTTAAAGAATTTAACCGCTCTGCCTGGGGGTTCTATTAATTAGAGTCCCAACTTGTTCAACGTTATCAACGTCACAATGATTTTTTACAAAATGTATTGGAAAAGTTATTCGCGATATCTGACTTTACTGATACCCCAACCTTTTTATTCAAAATCTGTAAATGCAGCTCAAATTTTGCAAAAAGTTAAGGATAGTATCTTAAGACCCTTTTCCTGTAGCTACAACGGTTGAGGTAGCTGCCCTTACGACCCTATCTTAAAAATCTGTTGCGAACGCGGTTGCCCAGCGTATTTTTTTAATAAAATAAATAATATATATAATAATATTAGCCCTGTTAAGAAAATGTCCCACTGTTGGGCACGGGCCTCCTCTTAAACTGAGAGGGTTTAGGCCGTAATCCACCACGCTGGCCCAGTGCGGGTTGGCGAACTTCACACACCTTCAAGAAAGTCTTAGGTTGCCTATGCAGGTTTCCTCACGACGTTTTCCTTTACCGTTAAAGCTAGTGATAGTTAATTTTCAATACTCACATGCTTTCGAAAAGACTGAGGTGCGTACCTGGGTTTGAACCCGAGACCGCTGACTTTGCAGTCCAACGGTCTAACCACTAGGTTATGACTCCTTATCAAACTCTGCAAACTTTTGCTTTATCTCACAAAAGCTTTATACCTGCATTGGATTTATCTAAGCTTCATCTAATGGATTTAATTTAATGTGCTTATAGACTTGTAGTAGTTCACTCACATCGTCTGCGTCGCTAATTATATATGTAAAACCAAGTTTTAAACCTATCACCTAAGTGTCGCTAAAGGTGTTAACTAAATATGAAAACGTTACTGGCAGTGGATTATAATTTATAAATTATTAGAGGTTCTGTAGATTCACTTAACATTTTACTTATTTGTGTAATAATGGATCTTCAAACAACCACTTTATATATACGAAAATCTTGTCTTAAATTGTGCCCTATATTAAAACACTAAAAGAGCCCAAACTCATTCACTCACAGAGTCTCACTTGACCGTGCTAGTAAGTTCAGTCTCTTTACTCGTCTAAACAAATCGTCTACGAAGGAAGCGCAGAGAAGTATCGACGAGGGAAACTGCGACCAAAAGTGGGATTTACGTATGCTAGTAGACAAAATAAAAAATACGTACATATAACGTAGGTACCTCTGGCACGTAATTAAGTAGGTATTTTTGTTTGTGAGCGTACTCAAAGTCAAAGAAAGTAAATAGTTAATATATTAAGCAAAAAAATCTTACTAGTACATTTATGTTGAATTAGCGGCTGTTTTTTATCATCATATAAAACAAACTCGTCAAATAAATTATTACCTGACTGAATATAAAAGTGAACCTATGTTATTCATACACCTGAAATTTATAATGTGTTTGTCAAGTCGTATTGCACGAATAGGTCCATGAAACGTCGTAAATAACGTTTCGATCAGTAATAAAGTATTTATCTTATTTACGAGGTATGAGCGCATTTATTGATATCTGATTTTATTCCACCGAGTATCGCCAATTTGGTTGTGAAGGGAATAATATCATCTGATTGTTTTATAAAGAAAGGTCTAACATGAAATAGAGGAATTGTCGTAAAAGGTCGAATAGTGGCTTGTTAGAACGAATAACTTCATTACACGGGTTCACACGGCATCAAGGGTTTTACGATGTTACGATCAATAGGATTTTCGAGTACGTCTTAGATTCGTTCGTTCGTTATTTATGGGCGCATTGGAACTTGATAGTTTATATATGTTGTTGAAAATTTAAATAGTAAAAATACTTTATATTATATGTATGGTACCTATTTAATGTAAGATGATATCTAAGGATGATATTATTATTAAATTATTTTGTATTTTTCTAAAACTTAAAAATCTGACAATTTACGTTACACAGACACAATATAGTGTAGCAGTGTGAGTCTTGTGTTTTACGGTTGAAATAAGTTAAAAAAAATACCAATAATTGTTACCAAACCTTCGTGATATGATACTAGTACAGCTATAAACACTTATTTTTATGGTATTTGGTAAGCCGACAGAATGATATGAAAGCCGAAGTAATACATTACCTCTTGAGGGAAGGTGTGTGGTACAGCCCGTTCTTCGGAGCGTCCAAATCGCAGGCGGAGGGGAGTGCGAATATCCCGCAGAGACATAACCTCGTCGGCTTCATCGACCTTCAACAAACGTACAATTGAAGCACCAATAAATTTATAGCTGTTGGAACTCTGCACCCCTGCAAGGGATCTGGCGTGATGATATAAATAGATAGTTAGAAAAAACATAACCGTAACTGGCGAGCGCGTATGAAACGAACTATGAGTGTGCAGGAAGCCAGATATATCTGTAAGGAAAGAACCTGTCGGAACTCTGTAGTCTCTACCTGCCCTGCAAGGGATCTGGTGTGATGATAAACACACATAGAAAAAAAAATATACCATAGTTTAAAGCGACACGGTGATTTTAATTTGATTGCAAATCTAAAAGTTATTCCTCAATACTAGGTTTTGTAGTTGATTTTGATATCAAAGATAAGAAAATAGTTATTAATTCTTTAGAAGTGGAACTTCAGTTTTCGTATTGAAATAATCTAATCAGTTGTCTGAGGTCTTGCGTTATTTAAGTTACAGCTTCTTGTATATTCTAAATAGAATAAGCGTTGAAACCCTATAGTAACTTAAAGTTTTAAAGAAATTAACCACGCTTACCTTCTGTTCGTGAGCAGCAGAGCTATCGTCCGAACGACGTCCGAATCGCAGGCGCAGGGGGGTTCTGATATCGCGGAGAGACATAATTTCGTCAGCTTCATCCATCTGAAACAACAAATACTTAGACAACGTTCTCCACAGGAATGATATTCCAAAGTGTTGATAGAGTCTTTGCTACTTTTCTGACGATTCATACATAGTATATTGGTTTAAACTAATTAAAAATAATATTTTTTTTGGTCCTGAAAATTATAATAGCTTATGCTATGAAGTGGAGGAAGTCAGAGAGGTGTATACGGAAAAAAACTTGGAACACCGTATTCTTTGTTTACGCTGCAATGGACCTGACATGAAAACATAAAGAGATATACGAGCTTACTCTAGACTCCATTAGTGACATAAGCGCAAGTATTTTAGCTCCCTGAATTAAGTAGAAGTGTCATCCAATCCAGCCCAACATACAAAATCTTTGCGTGATTTGGTCTGGGTATGCATGTAACGTTTCCGTATTAAGCAAGAATTATTTCAATGGGGCTGATTGAATGGGGATCCAAATAGAGATGGTGATGACATTACTTGGCAGCAGAATATAAGGTTTGTAAATTAGAGAATTGGATATTAAAGTGATTGAATATAAAGACGATTTAGCGCAGTGTTTAAGAGCTTAAGCCGGTCCGCCCACTGTGTCTAATAGTCGCGGCTTTGATTCCCGCAGGGTACAAATCTTTGTGTGACCCACAATTATTTGTTTGGTCTGGGTATTTGTGTATGTGAAGTTTCATGTTTGTAAACGCACCCACGACTCAGGAATAAATACTAGTCTGAGACTACGTTCTTTTTTAAATAAAAATAAAATAAAAAAAGACAAGCCCGCTTAGTCGCCGGATCATCACAGTCGAGGGTCCGTTTCGATTCTGTGAGACTAAAAAAATGTTTAATTGTTAATTTGTAACTCTCCCTAGTTTACACTAAACAATGACGGACGATTTAGCGCAGTGGTTAAGAGCTTAAGCCACTCCGCCTACTGTGTCTAATAGTCGCGGGTTCGATTCCCGCACGGGACAAATCTTTGTGTGATCCACAACTATTTGTCCCGGTCTGGGTATTTGTGTATGTGAATTTTCATGTTTGTAAACGCACCCACGATACAGGAATAAATCCAAGTGTGGGGTTAAAAAAATTTGACTTTGTTTCGATGCGGTCTATCTCTTGAATAGTCGTAAACATCACTTTGTGAGTTTTATTAGAGTGTTTTGAGTACCTTTTGGGTATCGTCCGAGCGGCGGCCGAATCGCAAACGAAGGGGAGTGCGAAGTTCACGAGGAGACATTTCGAGTTCGTTCATCTGGAACAATAATAACTTATAGTAATGAGGCTACACTTTATTACGTTCTATCTCTGTTTATCTATATAATCACGCCAGTTCTCTTGCGAGGTAGGCAGGGAGTACAGAATTCCAACAGGTTCTTTCCTTACAGACATCTCTGGCTTTATAATACGGAAATTGATCTCTTTATTATCTTAATAGCAGTTAATATACTTCTAAAGAAAAGTTACTGATAAATTATTAGTTCGCTGTTGAGAATGCACCTTACAACGTTGCTGCTTTTAGAATGATAACTTTAATATATTTTTCAAACATACTTGGACTCTATACTCCCTACCTATTCCGCGAGGGATCTGGCGTGATGATATAGATAGATGTTTTCAAATATGCTACTCAATGCCTGACCCGAATTCAACCAATGATCTTCATGTGCTATTGTTGGTTCTGTTCAGAATAAGAACATGGAAATTTATTCATAGCAGCGAAAAACCAAATAAGGTTATATTAGTTTTTCAAATGTCAAACTGTATTGGTCAAACAACCAAGATGAATGTTTTTCGAAAAATTGGATGCTTATGTTCAATCACATAATAAGCTAGAAAAGCTTTGGAGTAAATGGATCTCTGGTGAAATGGAAGCGTCTTAACATAAGAACCTGGAACGTAGACAGTTGTAATAGAGTAATAAATACATTTGTTTCCGTCCGAATTCGGCAAGAATTTATCTACAAACAAGCAAGCAACACAAACAAGTGAGTAATCCACTCGATTGAAAAGCATTCAGGTTAAGTGTTTATTTACATGGCGATGACTATTCCATGTTATAATTACCTCCTGAGGAAGGACATGAGATACGGCATGTTCGTCGGACCGGCGGCCAAAGCGCAGACGTACGGGGGTGCGGACATCACGAAGGTTGAGGAGTTCATCCATCTCGTCAATCTGGAAAAACGGTCACTTGAAGTCTTGGGGACTCGAAGAATTTCTTTTGCCAAGGAATTAACTCGAGAAAATAAATGAGACTGGGCTGGTACCAATTAACCAATAACCAATTTTATTTATTCAAATAACGGCATTTCTTAGAAACCGTCAGAACTTTATATCCAGAGTCCGAGGTAGTTAACTAGATTAGATAGGTTTCGTAGCGATACATTCATAGCCATAGTCAGATCTTTAAAAAGAGAATAAGGAGTCTCTTTTCAAAAATAATATAGGGAATAATAATGAAGTTAAAACTAAAACATTGGAAATTTTATTGTACATCAACCAAGACACGCTATTAGCAGCAACTCATACGTGCGATCTTAATCAAGTTTTAAAACTATTATTATTATATTATTTAGTCGTTTTTACCTACGTTTGAACAACAGGACTAATCAAAATCCAGTACAAATGAAGTCACTGTTTAATGACCCAAAAATGTAGTAGGTACTCAAAATTTTATAATGTCCCAGTTAAGTAATTTACACTCAGAAAGAAGAAACTTTCGGGTAGCTGAAAGTGAAAATACTTAAACGTTCCGCAGCTGTGGGACAAGCTTTTAACATAAACACCGCCATTTCCAACATTTTGTAGGACAACGTAATAGCGAGCGATTACTGCTACACAAGATATTATGAATTCGTAAATGCCTGTAAAACTCCATGTTCGTATTAAGGGGCCAAAACTATTAACTACATCCCTCTGCATATATGGAACTATCCTAATGGAGGGATAAGAGGAGCTATAATAAAATTAGGGATGAAAGGGAGTCGAAAGTTAACAGAATTGAGTTGGTGTGTCGACCGGTGCGAAATGACACTCCCATGTATTGTGCAATAAATTGATTCGCAGAATACCTTGTCCCAACGTAAACAGCCGCTAGTCGCGGGTAAAATCTAGCTTAAGTATAAAAACAAAATTTAAGTTTAATCCAACAGTTATATAACAATTTTACCTTGGGGTATATATTGATATTCATATCTTGAATCGTCGATTAAAGAACTCCTACTGACAAACAAGATCCGACTTTTGAGCATATACAACTGAAGGACTATACTTACGAGTACATATAGAGCAATGGAAGAACTGCCTTCAAAATTCAGAGATAAATTGATCAATTGGTCATCAATATCCTGAACATTTTGCTACATGTGTACATATATTTCATGAAGCGAAAATAAAGTGTGTACTGAAATAAATACACAATATATAACATCCTTTACTATCACTAGATAGAGTGACAGATAATACGAAGCAGTCAGATATAAAAAATCGAATTATCCACCCATCGAGCTCAGTCCCTTAAGATATTTTAGTATAGTTCCTCAAAAGATGAAAGGTGGAAATCTGAGAAATACACGAGTTTGCCAAGGACAGGGTAACAATTAAGATTTTTATACAAGATGTCACTAACATAATGGATTCATAAAAAAACGATCAAAAGGCTTCTTTGTGAAGTATTAAAAGAAATCTCGTCACACAATGATATGAGAATCTTGTTTATAGCTCAGACTTTGGTTAACGGAGTGTAAGTAATTGCGAGATTGTTTTTTTAAATAAGGTTAAATCCGTAACTTTGTGTTATGATTTAGCCATGTCACTTACAGTGGAATAGATCGTAATTGGAAGAAAATACTGAGAATTATTGCTCTATATAGAAACAGTAATTAACTTTTAAGTACGTAGTTAGTTTAACTTTATTTGGCAACATTATAATGAAATTGAATCGGCATTCATAAAATAGTTTAATTCGAATCCGCATCTTCTTAATTTGTAAGTAAAATTGGTTTCCCATCTTGCATATTGAACAATAATGTGATAACAATAGTATCTACTCCTACTTTCCTTGTATTGCCAGTTCCATTTGGATACATAAATAAGTGAAACATTATCTGGTTTAAAGCATTAGCGTGCATTAACCACTTCAGAAACACTTCGTCCAAGCCGCATTTGAGTACTTCTGCGGTGTTGTGGCCAGGCCGTATGGAAACTGTACAGGTTTTAATTTGAAATTTAAAACAAAGTTGAAAATTTGTTTTCAATTGCTTAGGGTAAGAATTACATAGCAAGATGGTTCTTTTTATATGCTTATTAGAATAAATCATGAACATTTTTACACCGGAGACAGTTAAAGATGCTAAATATTAATAATTACCCAAACTTCCACATTTCATCTTTGGTAACGATTATAACTTTTCTAGACTGTCACGGTATACAGCCAAATTTAGCGCACTTGATAAAAATTTAATTAATACGTCAAAGTACGGTCTCTTCTTTTCCGGGAATATTTATTATTATATAAGTAATTAGAATCATTTATACAAGTTTATATTGCTGTCGGAAATTTTACGCTTCCCTACTTCTATCATAAATATTTTTATAAGAGTCCTTCCCTTTGATGTCAGTATAGCGATGGAATACTTAGTAGGTTTTTCTAATATCACATTATTAAGCATATCAGATATATATAGTCAGTTCGCTTATATTTCCAAGAATTTTGTTAGGTTCCCGACGAACATTTAACATTACTTTCGCTAATGTATTCAAATGATCACAATTATTAAATTTAGGTGAATCCCGTTATCGTCAATAGTCATTTTTCCGCCCGGTTGAAAATAAGGTAATTTTCTCTTGCCTGGGGATGTATTATTAGATCCTTACAAAGAGTCACCGCTAAATAAATTTAGACTAAACAAACAATGGATTCTGAAAATTGGCACAAATATATAGTATATACCTACGTGTACCTACGTAGCCATCCCTTTAAATTTTGGTTTGGCTACCGCGGATTTTATTTTGGATTCTATATATTACGTTCAAAAACATAATTTCTATATGTGCTATCCGTTTTAGAAATGCCAGTTTCGTACATATCTACACTAATATTATAAAGAGGAAAGATTCGTATTTTTGTATGTTTGTAACGAATAAACTCAAAAACTACTGGACCGATTTCAAACTTTCTTTCACCATTAGAAAGCTACCTTATCCAGAAGTAACCCGGTAGGTGGCGCTGTTATCGACCGGGTACGAAGTCGCTGGAAACTACTATGAGTGATAATTTCGGAGACTTTCGGAGAGGAAGTGGGAAGTATGTTTATGTTTTGAAATTTTAATGTAGTCAAATTTTATCAGCGAAATACCACCGTTGTGTCAGTTAAAAAGCTTCCTTATAATGTAACACTGCTGACCGTGCACACACACGGTTTGGCTCAGTCCAGTGGTTAAGAGCTTAAGCCGCTCTGCCCACTGGGTCGAATAGTCGCTGGTTCAATCCTCACGCGGGACAAATGTTTGGGTGATTTACAGTTTTTTTCAGTCAGAGTATTTTGTGTATGTTAATTTCATTTTTGTAAACGTACCCACAAAACATAAATAATTCCAAGTACGTTACGGGTACGTTTTTAAAACAACTAGCCGTTGATTTTTATGGGGCGTGTAAAAATTAATGATACCTAATAAATATACTTACAGGAGCTTGAGGTGGCATGTCAGGGTCGGAGCGACGGCCGAAGCGTAGGCGGCGGGAGGGCGAGCGCACGGATTTGCGCGCAAGCGCATGCCCGCCAAGCGCGTCGTGCTGCGCAAGCAACGCGTAGAGTCCGCCCAGAGCGTCCCACCCACTTCGGCTTTCTGAAGCTGCTGCTGATGCTGCAACAACAAAAAAATAATATTTTCACAAATCCCTTAAAAGTCTTTAATGCTTATACGTATGGAATGTTCAATTCGAACTCCTTTGCGAGCGGCTGGTACCTGCTCTAGTTAAGCCTGTGTTACAGCTAAACAGGCTCTCAACGTAGTAATGTGACAAAATTATAAAGAAGGTTCTCTTAGTGTAAATAATTTTATAGGTAACTATAACTGATTACCACTTACATTCTTATTATAGGATTACAAATCCATAGATGTGACGAAATGAACTCAATACTTTGGCGAGATGAACAGTAGGTGTAACGCAGGTGTAAGCAAAGATTTTATTTTCAGGAGGTTTTTGTGAGTTCATAAGCATTTTTTTATTAAGAATAGAGTAGAACGTGTCTTATCTGAAGGTCAAGTATCATGTCTTATCTGAAGGTATAGTATAAGTCTTCGTAGCTGGCGAGCGTGTACGAGACGAACTATGAGAGTGAAGAAACCGATAGAGGTCTGCGCCTGTAGCCAAGTGGACAATCTACAGTCGTTCACGCTAATAGAAAGCGCAATAATGTAAGGGAATGTCATTTTGCAACCAAAAGTCACGTGGTCAAAACAATGTGCAATCGATTGCGACAAGAGAATATAAACAAAACGCTTGCAACTTGTATAGGCCCTCTGTAAGGAAAGAACCTGTTGGAACTTTGTATTCTCTGCCTACCCCGCAAGGGATATGACATAGATAGGTAGATAAAAGAAATAAGAAAAGTTTTACTATAAATTATCACAACTTATATTCACGAGGTAAGTTATTTATTAAGTTTTATTAAACTATACCCGTAGCGTTATAATACCAAGTACAATTTTAATTCCATGGATATTATGATTCTAGTCTATAAAATCTTGTAATAACGTTTTATTGCCTCCAACGCGATAAGATTTTCCATTTGATTAAGTATAATTAAGCCGCCTACTTCGGTAACTTCTTAATGATATTTACGATTACATAATTTGGTACACGAGTAACATTATTCTAGGTACTTAAAACTTACTACAAATACATATGGATATAACACAATATTTTTATTGCAATCACATTAAGAGGTATGTATATTGGGAATTTTAAAAAAACCATATCGACATGCCCGCAAATATGAGGTCCCTATGCCTATTACTATTCCGAAGAACCATTGGATCACATAGTCCCTAAGAAAATTCTACTAACCAGTG
Source organism: Phalera bucephala (assembly GCA_905147815.2). Taxonomy (NCBI): domain Eukaryota; kingdom Metazoa; phylum Arthropoda; class Insecta; order Lepidoptera; family Notodontidae; genus Phalera; species Phalera bucephala. The sequence goes on from LR990612.1 coordinate 27,588,584, forward strand.
TGTGTGTGTGTGTGAGTGATGTATGCTGTCGGCCGCAAGGCCTTTACAGCTTCACCGGACTTAAGGGCGAGCGTGCAACCACTACGCTCGAGCCAGAAGGGCAAGGGGCGACATACTCGAGGGCGCCATGAAGAGGCGCCCTTGGTTGGGACAGTCGCTGTGGGGGGACGGGGAGCACAACTAAGTGCACCGGTCAACCGCTGGCTATGGGAGGGGATCTACGACTACGTCGTCGTCGCCCGTATTCTGAGCGGAAAGAATGGATGACAAAGCATCGGGGGGATCGGAGAGAACATGTCGCGGCCGGCGGTGGCGGCAGGGGTCGGGGGATCGTAGTCGGCGGCGGCTACGATTAACGGATTCGCATGGGTAGATGCGTTCGCAAAGTGTCGTGTTGTCGCCTTTTTAATATAGGCGCGAATAGGTTCGAGACCTAGATCGGAGTGGAGAGTACTAACCAGTATTTACGTTACCAGCTTCGTAGTAAGAACTCGATACTGAGGTAGTGTTCTGGTGCCACATTGGAAATAGACTTATTTTAGTTGTATGTATGAAAGAACAACATTTTTATAAGGGCGATATCTATGGCATCGTAAAACCTTGTCAGTTAGGATATTGTTAAACCACGACCCCGACCACAGATAATGGAAGATGAGTAGAAAGATAATGATAGTCTGATCTCGATACTAATCCACAGGATTGTACTCGGAATTCATAAAAAAAAAAATAAACACCGACACGTTTTATTTTATTTGCTTAGAAAAACAACATAATGCAGAATGTTAAATCATAGCCCCAAAAAACTGCGGGGCACTCCCATATTCACCAAGTGGGAGTGCCAGAGGTGTACTGTGTACACCCACTTTCCATCGGCGATGTTAGGAGTCTGTAATTGGGGGCGGGGTGCCATTTTACCGGGCACAATGCCAGACTCTCGATTGATACTAAACATTTTTCAATTCAGGATCTCATGATTGATACGAGCATGATACGCAACGAGGGGAGTTGGAATTCATGTTTCTAAATACTCCCCCCCTAAATCCCTCCCCTTCTAAATACCCCCTCCACTTGAAATATCAATTTAAGAAAATACCAAATACGAAACTTTCCTTATTAATCCAGTAATATAAGTTGTATCATAAGTTTTATTGGCATAGGTCTATTGGGAGTCAAAACAAAAGTTTTAGCCGCTCATCACGGCACAAGCAGGAATTATTTGTTGCAAGATTTTCTGAAGAATGTGTGGAGCATATTTAATGATCTCACTCGTTTGACTGATGGCTTGGTTCAGTGGTTAAGAGCTTAAGCCGCTCTGCTCACTGGGTCGAGTAGTCGAGGGTTGGATTCCCGCACGGGACATATCTTTGTGTGACACACAAATATTTGCTTCAATTAGGTATCATTCCTGTATAGTGGATGCATTGACAAATGCATCCACTATACAGGAATAATACCTAATATGCCGCTACGTTTTATAAAAATAACTATAAGAAAATCATGAAATGTTATTTATTACAAAAAACAAACAGTTAACAAGTTTTGTAGTATAGTACTAGTATTTCTGTAATCGCCCTAACGACGGTTATAATTGGAAACACCTTAATTGGACATATACTGCCCAATGATGATATAATATACTATATCATGACGCCAGATCCCTTGTGGGATAGGCAGAGACATTACATAATTTACATGAAATACAATAAAATGGTAGTTAACTTTAGTCGAATATACTAAAAAAAACACCGTTACGCCTATATTCCCCAAGCGAGGGTGGCAGAGGTGTACTGAGTACACCCACGTTTCGCCGACGATGTTAGGTCCCATGTAATAGGGGGCGAGCCTATTGCATTTTCCGGGCACAATTCCAGACACCGGACTCGTACTAGGAAGTTATTTGTACGACCTAGCATTTGAACCCAGGACCTCGTGATCACAAAGCGATGCGCTTTGCCACTGGACCAACGAGGCAGTCGAATATACTATTTTTTTATTTATCCTTAAGAAGACCACCGGTCACTAGAAGTAGAAAAACAGATCTTCTAAGGCTATAGTCCACCTTATCTGCGAACCAACTTTGGCGCGAATTCTACAGTAAATTAGCTACTGGCTTTTAAATACTCAAAATAACTCAGAATTAACTCGCTAATATTGTTATTGCTATATAGGTTGGTACATATGTCTGGTTAGCTCCCACACTAGTATTTAATCCTATGTAGTGGATGTGTTTACAAATATCAAAATTTACATACACAAATACCTAGACCGAACCAAATGATTGTGAGTCACACAAAGATTTTTCCCGTGCGGGAATCGAACCCGCGCCAATTCGACGTGGAGCGGCTTCAGCTCTTAACTCAATTCGTTTGTGTTGACTTTACAACGTTGACAGGAACTTAAAATTTATTTTGGATAAAAAGAATTCTATGTAATCCTATGTCATAAACTATGTGTGTACCAAATTTAGTTTTTTTATTTAATTAAACTTAAATCCGTTCAGCCGTTTTTGCGTGATTGAGAAACAAACATAAAAACTTTCTCATCCTACTAATATTATAAATGTAAAAGTTTGTGTTTTGGCACACAGATAGTTTATAACCTGGATTACATGGGATACTTTGATCCCTGAAAATGTCAACGCGGACGAAGTCGCGGGCAGAAACTAGTTTATAGGATAAAAGATACCAAAAAATGTGCATCGTTTTTGTAAATTAATGTTCTTTACTAGCATTTTTGAACGGGAAGAAACCAGAACGAATGCAAGGATTGTGGTTGGGAATGATGTGCTGGAGCAAGTGAATGAGTTTGTATATCTTGGATGCGCATTCAGTAAGGATGGAAAATAGACCGCTGACATAGAGAGAAGAGTGAGTGCAGGGAACAGAGTGAATGGCGCGATGGGAAAGCTACTTGAGAGCCGGCACTTAAGCCGAAAGGCGCAGCTGGCCATACATAACGGAGTGCTTGTCCCAACGCTGTTATATGGCAGCGAGAGCTGGGTATGTAAGAAGGAGAATGAAAGGATAAATGCGGTGGAAATGCGAGCTCTGCGGAAGATGTGCGGAGTGAAGCTGACCAACCGTATTCGCAACTCTGTAGTAAGAAAGCAAATAGGTATGAAAGAGAGTATCGGTGTAAAGATGAGAAAGGGTATGCTCCGTTGGTTCGGGCATATAGAAAGAATGTCCGAAGAAAGAATGACAAAACTGAAATACAATGCGAAAGTGACAGGATGTAGGTACCGGGGAAGACCTAGACTATCTTACCATGACCAAATATACCGAGTCTTATCTGAAGGACAAGTCAGGAGTCTCCGTAACCGGCGAGCGTGTATGAGACGAACTATGAGAGTAGAGGAAGCCAGAGAGGTATGTAAGGAAAGAGCCTGTTGGAACTCTGTACTCTCTGCCTACCCCGTAAGGGATCTGGCGTGATGATATAGATAGATAGATACTAGCATTTCTGTTTACTGCAAATTCCGTAAGAATACAAAACAAGCCCTCAATATAAAGGTAGTAAAGGCAGTATAAAATTTAGTTATCATCCACAAGACGCGAGTGGCTGGCGCGGGGCGAGGGTCGATGGGCAGTGAGCCGTGGCTCGTGTCCTCGACATTGATGTGACATTTAAACAGACACGTCTTCACTGAACACCATCTCGAACTATACGGATATTAAATTCTAAGAGCTTAGCATCACAAGATTGACGTTAGCGTGACGCTAGCGAGTAAGCATGCTGTCACGTTCATGTTTGTTTAGTAAATTTGTATTGTCTCAATGATGGCATACCTTGTTTTCTATGTAAAGATTTGTATTTTTGTATGTATGTAACGAATAAATTTAAAAAATACTGGACCGTTTTAAAAAATTCTTTCACCATTAGAAAGCCACCTTATCCAGAAGTAACATAGGCTATATAACATAGAACCGGTAGGTGGCGCTGTTGTCGACCGGGTACGTAGTCGCGGGAAGTATATTATAAAAAAGAAAACAAACTTATTTTAATTTCGTAAATAATACCGGATCTTTGATATTTAGCTAAAATATGTACTTTTACTAGGCTTCCAAACTATAGTGACCTTTATTTTACATGAATATTTGTGAAAAAATTAATATTAGGTAATTTCTGTACAATATTCTTTTATTCCCGTTAAGTATCCAATGTTGTATTGTTGTCTAACTTCTTCCATCGCTAACACCCCTAATTTTCATAGATAGTAAACGTGATCGACGTAGCAAGTAGTTCTAGAAATCCTTCTCATAAAATCAGGCAGGCACAAGAAGTATTTATGATAATCTATCTATCTATCTATCTATCTATCTATAACCTCACGCCAGATCCCTTGCGGGGTAGGCAGAGAGTACAGAGTTCCAACAGGTTTTTTTCTTACATACCTCTCTGGCTTCCTCGACTCTCATAGTTCTTCTCATACACGCTCGCCGGTTACGGAGACTCTTGACTTTTCCATCAGATAAGACTCGGTTTATTTGGTCGTGGTAAGATAGTCTAGGTCTTCCCCGGTACCTGCATCCTTCCACTTTCACATTGTATATCTGTTGTATTTATGATAAAATACCGATAAGTCTGTATTTCCTCCGCACCTATTCGCGTAGTGAACGTTCGCTTATAAAAGTAAACTTTGGGCAGTGAATACGTTAAGTGTTAAACAAGTTTCCACTCCAGCACAAAGTTCCTTTGGTGAGTACCGACTTTCCAAAGGCGTTGAAAAAAAACGGTAAACATGTAAAAACAAATACCAAGCACTGTAACAACAAAACCAAAAAAAAAAAAATAAGCGGCATGTACCATACGAGTGCATATAAAAACAACTACTAACAACAAATTACTACTACTATCTTACCACGACCAAATAAACCGAGTCTTATCTGATGGAAAAGTCAAGAGTCTCCGTAACCGGCGAGCGTGTATGAGACGAACTATGAGAGTCGAGGAAGCCAGAGAGGTATGTAAGAAAAGAACCTGGGCCCTTATTCGCTATGACAATTTAAACACGAAACAAGACGTGTTATCAAACATACGTGTTATTGGCGTGGAATGGAATTCTGTATGCCACTGTCAGATTTGAAAACATGACAAGGCTCGTCACACGCCATGTTTCGAACTGTCAAAATAACACGCTCCGCGCTTGCGTGTTATTGAAAACATGTTAAAAACTTGCTAAGGTAATTCAATGTAAACAAACATTTTTAAATAGTTTTATTGCAATTTAAATGATATATTATGATCATCGCGTCGTCGTCGTAGTAATAAATTATTACTCATAACCAGTGACATTGGAAAATTGTGGTGGCTCATCTATTAAAGTGAACTTCTCAATTTCAACAATAGTGTACACATTTATCTTAAAAATATGGTGTTTTGTTTTAGTTTGTAGTCACAATGAACCGGACGAAAGCTTCTACAGCCCAATTAGCATATTTACCCACCCACAGGTGGAATCTGGGTACATCAATTGTTTTCCTCAAGGAAGGTCATCGAGAATTGTGGAAAGACCTAACCTACCAATTAAATGCGATAGGAGGCTCATTTAAAACTGTGATCATAAAAATCAGGTACGTATCTACTAAAATAAATGTTACTTTTGTTATTTTATAAAGAAAAATAATTTGTGGTGTGCTACATTATAGATTTTGTGGTGAATTAAATATTTGTATCATTGATTTAATTATAGGGCATAGGTGGATGATGTTGACCTAAAATAACATAATAGGCTATTTTTCATTATCAATTTTCATTACAAGTAGAATGTAGGGTTATTATAATGCATTTTCTATTAGTAAGTCTTAATTGTTCATCAAATAATGTGTTGCATATATTATGAAGCACTAATTTTGCATCTAAAATCATATCTTTCATATGAAACTTCTTTTACAGAATTGCTGATGGTTGAGAAAATTAGAACACCCAAGTTGACCCATTCTTGTAGAGGAAGATGTGCGGTGATGTCATCTGTGGTGGGAATTTTTATACTAATGAATGAAAGAAAAATGTTATTATTTCAATTTGTTTTTCAATTATAGCTGCATAATTATGGTGTGGTAACTTTGGTAGCAAAGTGGAACCATTACTGTGTGGTATACCAAACTGTATAATTTTGAATGTTTGTTGATCAAATCAAATAAAATAGCATTTATTGTGGTCATAGGTTACAAAGATGGTAACAATACCAAATGACTTGTATGTGATTATTGATTTGTTATTCATAAATAAAACTTGTTGATTTACCAATTACTTTAGTTTCATTAATATGTTTGTTGCATTTATATACATACCTGCCCCGCAGGGGATCTGGCTTGATGATGTTTTTATTATTTTATTTTTTATTTTCTTTATTTATTCTTTAATTTAGATAGATACATAGATTATGTATCTATCTATGTATCTGTGTAGATAGACAGCTAGTAAAGATAAAGATACATAATAAATAAACTAAATAAAAAAGTATACCTTTTAATTCACTGTATGTATATTTGCAAAACAAACTTTAAAATAAAAAATAAACACCGTCACGCCGGTATTCCCGGAGTGGGGGGCAGAAGGGCATAAGGGCAACTAGGTTCAGGGAGGACCGGCCTCGACTTGGGCTGTTGCTATGGGGGAAGGCATACATTAGGTGTCTCGCCGTGGTGAACATGGAAGAATCCTTTGTCCGCTGGCCAGTGCATCTCTGCACCGGCCAGCGGACAAAGGATTCTTCCACGTCGCCGGCGAGGTCAGTGTCTAATCCTGTGTGTGATATCAGTATCTGATAGAAGGGAAGTAAGGGCATTGTAAGGGTTGTTGAAAATATGGCGCGGGCAGCAATAACGGCTGATAGGAGGCGAGTCAAGTGCGTAGGCGGCAGCAGCTAAAAAGGGCTTTTATCTATCTATCTATCTATAACCTCACGCCAGATCCCTTGCGGGGTAGGCAGAGAGTACAGAGTTCCAACAGGCTTTTATATAGGTGCGAATAGGTTCAAGGCTGAGATCGAAATGGTGTTAGGTTTAGTCTGTTTTTTCTTTTGTGGCCAATTTTATGAAAAAACATGGTGTGACAACTAAGGACACTAAAGTGGTCGGTTCGGACGAAGAGCAAGGATTGGGGAATTAATGAATGAATAAAATAAACTAATTTTGAACCAATTGTATTGCCTTAAGTTATCATACAATATTTTTATGTAAAATACACCACTTAAAAAAACAGACTATATATATATGTGTGGGACAAGTCTTTGTTTGTTTAGGTGTGGGTATAAGTTATTGTATTTGACATTTGTACGTTCTAAAACTTGGATCTTTGTTTAATGTGAATTAAAGTTGCCTTTTTTATATCTGGCCCTACTTATTTACTTAGTTTTCAATAGACACATACTTAAAACCATGTTATCAGCACATATAAATATATTTTTACCGAAATTGAATAAGTTGAAACGAATATTCGAAAAACCGATACTTTACCGAAATTAACAGATGTAAGATTATGAACGAATCCAGCGAAATCTCAAATTAAAAATAAAATTGCCGTAGACAACATTCCTTACGGCATACCGAATACCATTTTGTAATTCCACGCGAAGGCTCGTCAAGGAAGCGTGTTTATGTTTACTGCTTGTTATGACGTCACACGTTACTTGCGGGGAATGTGGCATAGCGAATAAAGGCCCTGTTGGAACTCTGTACTCTCTGCCTACCCCGCAAGGGATCTGGCGTGAGGTTATAGATAGATAGATAGACTAACAACACATAAATTAAACAAAAAAAGGTGCGGGACAAACCGGGCCCACAGTGTCTAATTAAAAAAAAAATATATGTGTGCGTGTGCATGTAAAAACTAGCAAACAAGCTCTCACAGAAAAATTCTCACGAATTGCAGTAGAGACGCGAAAACCCAAATAAAATCAGAAGCCATCAATTTTAAAAGAAAATTGAAGCTCCGCCGCCATCTGAATCCACGTTACATATCACCAACGTTACGAGGACACCTATTTTTAGTGCCAGTGGATAGACACTGGCTTCTTTTTCTCACGTCAGCAAAAGGGTCGAACTACTGTCATGGAATTTCCTTTCATTTTGACGATGACCCATGAATAGATCGGACCCAGCTATTTTCAATGTTGTTTCTTACTTGTTGTACTTCATTAATCGCATGACCATACCTTCAATTTTTTTTCATGATTAATGATATTCTTGATATTAAATGACGTTTAGGCCGTCATGTTGGGGGCTTTAAATGTTGATATTTTGACGAAACATCTATTATAAAATTGACAAGGATTGATCTATACATTGAATATATGAAAAAGTTTTAATCGACTATTTAGTGGTCTTGGAACTCGAAAGTATGTTTCATAATGTATGGCTGTTAGTTCGGTTATCACCCAAATCCGATAGGTTGAATGCGAAAGTGGAAGGATGTAGGTACCGGGGAAGACCTAAACTATCTTACCAAAACCAAATAGACCGAGTCTTATCTGAAGAACAAGACAAGAGTCTCCGTAACCGGCGAGCGTGTATGAGTCAAACTATGAGAGTGGAGGAAGCCAGAGAAGTATGTAAGGAAAGAACCTGTTAGAATTCTGTACTCTCTGCCTACCCCGCAAGGGATCTGGCGTGATGATATAGATAGATAAATAGAATTCTAATAGTTAGTGAAATACTAAAGGAAATCTACTACAATGTATAAACGATAAGTTATATATTCAGAAAATTCCTGCTTTTAGGATCGGATTGAATTGTAAAATGACTCGGTCCATAGTCGCGGGTTCGATTCCCGCACGGGGCAAATTTTTGTGTGACCCGCAAATATTTGTAACGGTCGGGGTGTTGAACATGTGAATTTAATGTTTTTAAATGCGCCAGGAATAATTCCTAGTGTGAACTACCTTTTCTTTAAAAAAAAGATTACATATCCGCGAAGTCTTTAACAAGAGGCCGAATGAAATTTTTTATTGTGAGATATAGGAATAGGAAAGGCACTAATTATGTATTCCAAATCAAATCCTGTAAATCATATTTCGTACATTTATAGATAATCCTAACTTATATCAAAATCTGATTAACAGACATAGCTTGTCGCTAATTTACAAAGGAATATACAGAGGTATTCCTAATGATGTTTGAAATACACTACCCGTAAGTTACAAATTCGTATCACTTCGGGTAGGCAATCAAGTTTTGGTACTAGCTTGGCGGTTTCAGAGTTAGTCTTAAGTTGGAGTCCAATTAATAACAACCATTTCTCCGTCAACTTGTGCATATAGGAAACTTCAGGTGATTCATACATGATTGACGATGAGTTTGTCTCATAGCGAGCCTTCACGACATGAGTTCGGGTTCCATATCCGGTTTGGATCTCATTTCCCATTTCCAACGTGACGGTTTCTCAATTATCAAGGAAGACTGCTTATTAAGTACTTGGTACAGACTTGTAAGTATATAATACAGAACCTATTAGACTTAATAAGGACAGAATTAAAAGCTCTAAAAAAGGAGTAAATACTAATATTCGGAATTTAAATATTTCTGTAGATTTATATTTTCTTTATATCAACCCTTTAAGCAAAATTGTACCGTCAGTATTTGTACTTTGATGTTTAATTACTTGTTAAGACTATAATTATATGAATGTTTTTGATTGAAGTTGAAAGTGTGGCGGCAATTTATTTTTCTTGGTAATTAATTTTTTTTTGACGTAAAATTATACGTTTTTATGACTAAAATATAGTAGTAGTAGTTTACAAATTTTCAAACGGATATAATAACCCACTTATATAATTCTTTAGTTTTTCTTTCTAATTTTTTTAGTTTTGTGTTAAGGTGTCACGCATCTTTGAACAAGTAATGAAAAAAAGAAAAGAATTGTACCTCCGCGGGCAGGACAGTAATTACTCATGGGACCACCTTTATTCTGCTCAGCATTATTTCACCTCGATGCCAGAGACAGCTTGGGTTTGGAGCAATTTAATTTAGGGGGTGAATAACTACTGTCCAAAATATGTCGTCCAATCTTAAAGTAGAACTCTAAAATATGAATGTTGTCTTAGACTATCTCATTTTAATCCATCAGCCCGTGTTTGACACGTATTTCGAGTACACATTTAATAAAGCATGCTGTTCAGGATACCAACTAAACAATACAACTCCGAGTGAAAGAGGATCTGTACTCTCTGCCTACCTCACAAGGGTTCTGGCTTAATCATATAGATAGAATAGCTAGGTACTATAAGCAGTGATAGCCGTGGTTGAACTGCAAAGTCAGAGCACACACCTCTGTCTTTTCGAAAGCATGTGCGTATTAAAAATTAACTATCACTTGCTTTAACGGTGAATGAAAAGATCGAACACACAACAACAATATGAGGATACCTGCATGCCTAAGAGTTTCTCGAAGGTATGTGAAGTTTGCCAACCCGCACTGGGCCAGCGTGGTGGACTATGGCCTAAACCATCTCAGTTTGAGAGGAGGCCCGTCCCAACGGTGGGACAGTCTCTTTACAGGGCTAATATTATTATTATATTTTTGTAGGTAGGTAGGGGTATCATAGGTACTAGTAGAAAAGTTGGGGGAGCTATGCATGTACCTCCCTAAAGGTGGACCGAAAGTCTGGTGAAGGTTGTAGGTAAAATATAGAGCCGTATAGCATGAGACCGGTCGTCGTAGTCCAATCTATGAGGAAGAAATATGTCCTTTAGTAGACCTGTTTCAGTTAAGGTAACTAAAACATTAAGTGTTAATCAATATAATAATTGATTCATTTTATTACAAAACGCAATAATGTGGTTTAGAATAAAAATCTTTTATAAAAAAAGGTAAACCGACTTCAAAAAGCAAAAAAATAAATATTTGAAGTCGGTGCTGGTTGGTGCAGTCGGTTACTTGGCACCGACTTCAAATATTTATTTTTTTGCTTTTTGAAGTCGGTTTACCTTTTTTTATAAAAGATTTTTATTTTACAATTTTAAGTGACCAGTAAATTATTCTATAGTAGGGTACCTAAAGGACGTAATACCCATTGACGTAATACCCATAATATCTCAATTTACACATGCCTATTGTTCGTCGTTAAGGAGTTCCCTGGTGTATCTTCTAAGTCCAAGGTCCAATGTCAATAAAATTAATATGGGACCATCTTGGAGATATACTGAACCCAATGCAAAAAAATTTATCAAAATCGGTCCACAATTGACGGAAATATCGCTGAACATACATAAAAAAAAAAGCATACATACAACCGAACATAGAACCTCCTCCTTTTTGAAGTCGGTTAAAAATGAAGTTCTTTGATAATAAACGTGGTAGACAAACTGACCGCCTCGAGTAATTTCCAGCAAGAAAGTAGTGCTCAGTGAACAAAACGTAATGGGATACGTTACTTTATTAGAGTCATAACCAAAAACGTCGATAGTGAGACTAAACGTAGGTGTAATCATTGAACCGAGAGATACCCATGATTCGCCGATAACTCTATTTGAAATCCGAATTCAATACGGTTTTTCTGATTCGGATTTTTTCGCGGATCGTGTCACGTTTTTCATCATGGAACAATTAATATTTTGATGTGTTTTTAAACGCTTTGTAAATGAAACATGGTGGAAGTCAGTGTAATATTATTATTTTACAGATTTGACGTAGGTGGCTAAACGGCTTTGGATTTGGTTTTAATTCTAACAGCTTTGTCCATTCATACAAACGAATAGGTATTTACATCGTTATATTTTTGATTATTTTCAGTATAAACCTAGGCCTTAGGAATATAATGATAAGAGCGTCTCCGTGTTTGCGAGGACTCGTTAAACTGTCTCTATTTGCTATTATCACTAGACTGCAGTCGTTAAACCAAGTAAACCTTCGGGCTTAAACGACTCCGACACATTGCTGTAGTTGTTGTAACCATCAAATGAAAGAAAGTTCTTTTATACATTGTTGTGTTGTTTTTACTAGAATTATATACAAGCTTTAATTAAACATATCTAAAATAGGCGCAACAAAACTTCAATAAAAAAGAGGGAACATAAAAACCAGTATTTGCATAAGGTGTAATCTTCCGCAACATTCTAGGTTGACAGAATACCTTGAGTAGAAGCAGCAATGCTACGTTGAATGACAATGCTTATATGTTGCCAGAAAATTACTGCCAGAGGACCTATAGCCAGTGGATCGCGCCAGAACCATTAAATTTTTTCGAAAAATCTGGTAGACCCCAACCCCTACGGGCCTAATGTCTCCGCCTCAAATATATAAAATAAACCAAAAGATCGCCCTAGTGATATAATGAACAAGACTTAATGCAGTGCTATTTGCCCCAACAGTCAATGCTGACTCCAGAACATGAGTCGGTGCGAGAGTATGTAACAACGCTGTCTCATCTTCCACGGTACTAGTGCCAGACCGTAGGGCCACTTGCTACATTCTCGATGGAGGCCAACCGAAACTAGGATAGCCATGTTAACTTTGACAAGAGCCCGGCGTTTAATTCCTTCAAGGCTGGGATAGTGAGCAACCCGTCCACCACTTCTACGGCGTGAAAATTCATCGTGGCTGAACTGGTTGACGTTACCACCAAGATTTACGAAACATCACAATGGACACCAAATGGAGACACATAGTGATACTTATTTTTAAAACAGAGAAACTTTATTTACCTCGTCTCTATTCATAAACAAACGATGTCTAAAATGATAGAGTGAGATTTTGAAATGTCTACCTCACAAAATTACCAAATAAAATGTCTTTCTCATTTAAATTGTTAATTGTGTTTTACACACAATAGGAGTAAAATTATGCAAATCTTTCTGTTATCCCCAGAGTCATTTTGATTAATTTTGTTAGTTACTTAATTGAATTTACGGTTTAGAAACGAAATTAGAGGTATAGTAAACATCAGACGTAAATGTTAGTGCAAATGCTACCTACTTGTGACAACCAGATACAAAGAAATACAAATTTTGACGACAGCCTGGATCAAGGAGTCGCAAGTTCATTCCATCACGGAACAAATATTTGAGTGCCACCAAACAATAAACTATATTTGTTTCGGTCCAGTTGTCAATTCATGTAAACGGTTTATAAAAGCAAGATGTGTTTTTTTCTCTTTCATTTGATGAAGAGATTACCGTCACGCCTACATTTCGAAGTACTGAATTGGAGGAAAAGTTCATTTTGAGACAGCAAACATTCCTTTGTTTTAATTTATTTCAGCCTCGCGGTGACCTTGGAATCTATGAATACAATTCAAGTTGAGACAGTTGAAAAAAAGCGAATCATATCAATAAAGCAAACTGTCTTGGCATTTATTTGTGCAGACAACTTTTCACACGAAACTTTTCCGAATGTCAAGAGCGCATCCATTAGCAGAGCAATGACATTGTCCTCTAAATACTCTCGATATATCCATGTATAATTAGAGCTGTGTTTAAAATGTTATCATCCAACTTTATGAGCATAAAGCTGAAGGTTGAAAAGACATATCTGACATTATTTGTATAGTCCCTAGTGCATTGTATCCATGATAACTAATTGCATTTTAATTATATATGATTTCAATATGTACGGTACATTCCTTTTCTATATATCATCACGCCAGGTCCCTTGTGAGGTAGGCAGAGAGTACAGAGTTCCAACAGGTTCTTTCCTTACATATCTCTCTGAATTCCGCCACTCTCATAGTTCATCTCATACACGCTCGCCGGTTACAGAGACTCTTGACGTGTCCTTCAGATAAGACTCCACTTATTCCTTATCTATGTTACATTAATTGCCTATTATATTATTCTTAAGGGCAAGTCAACAGATTCCATATCCGACGATCGTGTATGTAGCGAACTATAAGATTAGAAGAAGAAGAAGCTAAAGAGGTATGTAAGGAGAAAACCTATTGAAACCGATACTCTTTGCGTTCCCTATACCTTGCACTTCTTCCCTGTCTGGTGCGATGATATCCATAGTTCAACAGATAGATTTAATAATTGAATTGAGTACTACTACTATGAACAATCCTTTATGTGGTCAATTATGAGAGTGGAAGAAACCAGAAAGGTATGTATGGAAAGAATCTGTTGGAACTCTGTACTCTTTGTCCGACACTGCAAGAGATCTGGTGGGATGATATAGATAGATAGATATTATTATAAATTAAGTAGTACTACTACCAAGTATCATCATCAGCCTTAATTTATCCACTGCTGGACATAGGCTTTTTCCGATTTGCACCACAGAGACCGATCCTGGACTTCATGCATCCTACTACTACCGGCTATCCGACGAATGTCTACTAAAATTATGGATGCTCAATTACAGTCTCCTAAATTATCAGTCTCCTAAATTGAGCAGTTGAGACTAGGTATTGACTAGCTCTCTGATTTATTCGCCGGATCTTCTCAGTGTGAGACTGCGTTCCGATCCGGTGGTAGATGTAAAAAATGTTATTATTTTTGATAATTATAATCAATTTTTTTGACCTTGACTTTTGAGCCTCTACACACCCCAACCCTTCTCTAACAAAACAATCGCGAGCGATAACATATTCTTCTTCTTCTTCAGCCGAAAGACGTCCACTGCAGGACAAAGGCCTCCCCTAAAGACCGCCACAACGACCGGCTTTGTGCTGTACGCATCCAACTTCTACCCGCGACCTTCACCAGGTCATCGGTCCATCTTGTAGGAGGCCTACCCACTCCACGTCTTCCGGTACGTGGTCGCCATTCGAGAACCTTTCTGCCCCAACGGCCGTCAGTTCTACGAGCGATGTGCCCCGCCCACTGCCACTTAAGTTTAGCAATTCTGAGTGCTATGTCAGTGACTTTCGTCCTCCTGCGGATCTCCTCGTTTCTGATTCGATCCCGCAGGGTAACATATTAATAACCACTTAATATATAAAAACAAAAATGATTCATTTTCAATTCCATACGTAAATAAATACATTCATTGTTAGAACCTAGTAAGTATGTATATAACTACCACTTGTTATACTGGTGACAAGTTAATAGCCTACGTGACGGCGACACCCGATACAGATTTACGCTTCGGTTCAATGTGTTTGCACTTATATAATCGCCTTGTTATTAAAGGATTGACATACTGCCGATTGATATTATGTTTACAGAACATGATGGCTTTATAAATCCTATGATAATCGGAATTGAACAATTAACTACTGCTATAAAGTTATTTATCATTTCAGAATTCTGATGAATTCAAGCGCCTGTATATAGGTATGAGAATTAAATAAGATTTTTTTTAGATCAAAAAACGTAGCCCTATACTAGAAATTATTTCTGTGTCGTGAGTGCTAAGTTTACAAACATGAAATTTCCATACATAAACATGTGTCGTATTTGTGGGCCACAAAAAGATTTGTCCCGTGCGAGAATCGAACAAGAATCAAGTTAAAAGACTAGCCCTCTGAGTTTCTCTTGACTTTGATATTAAAACTTTGTAAAACAATAGACGTAATAAAGGATACATTAATAAACATGATTTTCACAAGTTGTCACCATCTACGGAATATTAATGATACTTTGAATAAACTTTAAAGAACGAAGGCAATAGCCGTGTATCATAAATAATGGCCACTCGACTGTCACATTAATTATTCTCTAATAACTGGCTTAGTTGAAATTCGGCATTAGTATAATCCTTTTGAACTTTAATTCTGTATAATTTAGTCACCTTGTTGTGGTGAGAAACATATTATAGAAAGAGAAGAGCTATGCAATGAGAGCTCTACTAGGATTGTATGTAGGATCATTCCTTACAATAAAAACTTATTTTTGTAATTTCGTTATCTGAATATCACAGTAAAGGGTACCTACTGTTCTTATAGACTGTCAAACACACATTCCTCTAGCGGAGGTGGCAGACGTATACCGTGTATACCCACGGTATTAGATACCAATTTTCCACCATACCGAACACTATTCCAGGCTCCTGATTGACACTGGGAATTCCTGATGGGTAAATTACGCTTTGTTCGACCTAGGATTGTTTTATAGTCTATTTAAAAGCAAATCTAACAGGAAATGTACAGTACTTACATTCGTAGGGCGCGGAAAGCGCCTGCGCATTGGAGCTGGGCAACGAGCAGATCGTCGCCAACCCACACAACGCGAGCGCAAACACACCACTTCGAGACATAACTGAAACAATACAAATATAATGTTTTAAAATCTTATATTTTAGTTCTTAATTTAATCTATTTCTATTATAAACTATAGACCATCAACAATTAAAAAAAGAAAGGTTATGTGCATTAGTGAGCTTAACACAACATTGAGTTTTCTTCCAGCATCTTTAAAGTCTGTCCAAGAGCGTGCTCGTCGCGACCCCTGCCAGTCATTATGGCTGCAATCTTGGACCGAAGACGTACCGCAGTGCGGGCTAGGGCGTCCCCCCGAGGCGACGCGTACCGGCCCGCCCCCGTCGGTACGAATATAGGTGGAAGCGGCGATGGGGGCCGCCACCCATCACGCCGGGCCCGAACTGGCGAGTCGTGGGGTGCAGAGTGCCGAAAGAACCTGTTGGAACTCTGTACTCTCTGCCTACCCCGCAAGGGATCTGGCGTGAGGTTATAGATAGATAGATCTTTAAAGCGATAGAAAATGCATGAATGAATGAATGAAATATTTATTCCAAGTTCAACTATTGTTTCACTATAATGGTATACAAATTTAATGAAATTAGTAAATTAAAATTATAAGTTTAATAATTTAACATATTATAGTAATAACATAAAATTATTAGAGTATATTTTTTTTACAGAATACCCAATCAGTTTGAATGAAATGATAGGAAGTATAATATAAAGAGAGAACACAATAAAGGAACATCATATATGTGAAAATAGAAATTTGTGTATATTATCTAAGAAATAAGTGGAAGGTAAAAATGCTTTTATATTGCTTAGGTATAGACTTTACAGGTAGTTTGTACGTTATACAGTACCACAGCTGTTATTATTTCTTTTTCACGTAACTTATGAAGTCAACGTTACTGCCCTGATATCAAAATATATAAATTTAAATTCAGTAGAAGTTCTGTTAAGAGTTGGATTCTGTTAGATTCTGATTTATCATGACTAACTTTTAATTAATATTGTCTAAAAATCATCTCATTTGTATACGATCAAGTTAAATCAGAACAACCCTAAGCCAAGAAATTATACAAAATAATCACAAATTTTTATGGCTTCTACAATAACATTTCTGTGATGCCCAAAAAGTATCCGGTATAATAATAATATGTAAGAATGGAAAAATGTACATTGTACATACTTAAGTACAGGGTAACTTGGGATACATATCAATCTTATAAAAATAAATTTTTTTTCCTCTATATTGTTCATCTAACGATACACTGGGATATTCCAACAATATTATGGTAAAGAACTTTGTACAAATGAAATGGAAATTCGCATTCTCATAGGAATGTTGTACAAATAAATTCACAACATGTGTATCGTAGAGAAATAGAGCGCGTAAAGATAACTTTACTGGCACAAAAAAAAACATAGAGACTTGGTTCTCGTAGTTTTATACCTACATTGATACAATTAGACTGGGGTAAAGTAACTGGGAAATTTTATACTCAGGAGTGAAACAAAAGTTGAAGAGCATAAACGAACTGATGCTAGGTCTCGGTTTAACCACATGATGCAAAACAACACTGAAAACGCATGTACTCTCTCTAACTCGAGTAGTTTAAGTGCCACGGTCTTGAACCCTCTTGTGATGTTGTTATATTATATGCATTATATTTCGTCTTCAATTCTACGAGTGTAATCTTCAGCCAATCACAATAGGTTATTGAAACTAGTGAATACGTGCTTTACAATTTTCTTTAATGTTCATTATAAACAAGCTTAGTAAACAAGATCCCGCTTTTACATCGTCGTTGAGCTACAGGATAAATCATTAACCTATAATAAGTAAAAAGTTGTTTATTTAATTTTACACACAACACAAAATAAAAATTTAAAATAAGCGTTATTTATTGTACGGTTTTGTGTTCGCGGGGAGAGCCATTTTGTCGGATTATACGCAGCTGTACAGTGCACCGTTTACACGTAATCTACAAATTTATAATAGCTAATAAGTATAATATGTGTTTTCCTCATAAGTAGCGGTCAGTTTTTTGGTACAGGAATTGTTGCTAAAACGTATAACGATACGTATTTTTATGCAACCATGTAAATATGAATGTCGGTACATACATCTTGGGCGAACTATAAATATAAATTATAAAAAATATTCTCAAGGAAATTTACTGAAACCCTTCAGACTGACTTCCACGAAAAACCCAAATTCACTAAAAGACACAAACAAATTTTATTCCAGACACCCTTTCACGAACTAAATTAAGTTGTAAAACTTTTTCTTTTACCATTTAATACTGTTTATAAAGCAAATAAAACTAAGGACTCTACATAATATGAATCCCTCGGACGCTCTGTCACGGCATATAGAAGCGATTTCGTGTGTTTTCGCAACGCACAGGTTAAATCATATTACTCGTCGTAAATATTTATTTAAAAATTTCTAACCCTTTAATACTCACTGCTCCTTTTCCGGTCTTTTATACCGCAATTTTTCGTCACACAAGGTTGTCACATTACGAATAACACGGGCGTTATGCGCCAAGCTCGGGATATATGGCCCGTCTGTCAATACCGCTGACGCCACGATACAGACATACGGCCTCTCAAGCCGTTATAGCTTGATGAAAATGCTCAACTAGTTTAGGGTTGGCAGCGCTTCCTTTGTGACCCGGATAAATTGGGACCATAGAATTCACGAAGTATTGTGATCGTACATGGAAATAATTAGGGTTTTGAAGAAACAGGAATGATCTAATAAAAGCAAAAGCGTCTAAGCATTTTATTTTCTTGGAAATTTTATAAAACTAGCCGGCAAGTACGAACGAGCTAAATAATACAAGGCGCGAGCAATACACACAGCCCTTAATAAATAGAGTAATATCATATTATGAATAGGCGTGACACGCTGTCCCCGTTGCATCCGTGACGTCATCAATCAAGCTTATCACGGCGCGTGACACTGACGAAACACTGACGAAATGTCACGTACACGCTAACTGTCAAAACACGCGAAAGGCATCACAAATGTGTTCACACTGTAAACGTTACTACGTTGCGCAGTTTCAATCAATTCTTTTGTATAAACTCAGCGGGGACAATTCTAATCTGCCCCCGAATCAGAACGTGGCCTTCACTAAAAAGATCCGGGGAGAATATAATAAGGAATAATAATTTATCGTAATGTAAATAAGAGCAATGTTTAGTTACTAATATTAAGTTTATAATTATATGATGCCATCTAGTATTATGAGACTAAAGGTGAGAATTTTTAACAGACAACGTCACTATGGTACATTCGTCTGAAACAAGCATGCATATGTGTGTATTGATGCATAGCTATATTTTATTCTACTTATATTATAAATACTTATATAATATATAAAGAAACCAAAACGAATGTAAGGATTCTGGTTAGTAACGATGTGCTGGAGCAAGTGAATGAGTTTGTATATCTTGGATGCGCCTTCAGTAAGGATGGGAAATACACCGCTGACATAGAGAGAAGAGTGAGTGCAGGGAACAGAGTGAATGGTGCGATGGGAAAGCTACTCGGGAGCCGGCACTTAAGCCATAAGGCGCAGCTGGCCATACATAACGGAGTTCTTGTCCCAACGCTGTTATATGGTAGCGAGAGCTGGGTATGTAAGAAGGAGAATGAAAGTAGGATAAATGCGGTAGAAATGCGAGCTCTGCGGAAGATGTGCGGAGTGAAGCTGACCGACCGCATTAGCAACAGCATAGTAAGACAGCGAGTAGGTATGAAAGATAGTATCGGTGTAAAGATGAGAAAGGGCATGCTCCGCTGGTTCGGGCATATAGAAAGAATGCCAGAGAAAAGAATGACAAAACAGATATACAATGTGAAAGTGGAAGGATGCAGGTACCGGGGAAGACCTAGACTATCTTACCACGACCAAATAAACCGAGTCTTATCTGATGGAAAAGTCAAGAGTCTCCGTAACCGGCGAGCGTGTATGAGACGAACTATGAGAGTCGAGGAAGCCAGAGAGGTATGTAAGGAAAGAACCTGTTGGAACTCTGTACTCTCTGCCTACCCCGCAAGGGATCTGGCGTGAGGTTATAGATAGATAGATATATTATAAATAAGAAAGTATAGGTGCTTTTTATTTCACCAAAAACTCAAACTCAAATGATTTATTTTGCATAAACCCTGCGGGGGTGTTTATAAAGTGTCATATTGGCATTTTTTTAACTCACTAATCTACCACCGGATCCGAACGCGGTCTCCACTGAGAAGATTCGGCGAGAAACTCAGCGGGCTTGTCTTTTTTGTCTAATTCTCCATTCATTTTTTCATAATTTTTTGTATAGATACATACATTTTTATGTTATACAAAATCATTAATCCGATCCAGCTCAACTGTGATGCCTTACGACTGAGATATAAGTCTAATAATAATATTTTTGAATATGTGTTATAATGAAAAGCTAGAGGATTTTGGGAGGACCAGTCTCCATAAGCAGCACCTATTCACGAGTACAACTACTTGAGTAGCCATTACCTCGACCCGCACCAAATAGCCACTGCAAGTATAATTTTTTTAGTGAGCATGACTATATAGATTTAATAAACAGGAATAAAAAACAGGCTTTAAAACAGCTTGAGGACCAGATATTGCTAGTTAATATAAAACGAATAAAGGGCTTAACTGTGCTAATCAGAATAAAGTTGCTACAGACCGTCGTCAAATATACGCTACGTCGTAGATCGTCTACAAATAAAAAGGGCCATTCTACAGCGTAGCAAATACTTAATGCTACGAACTAAAGGTAAGGAAGGAATGTTATTTTGGAAGTGATATTGACTATACGCAGAGAACGTAGAGACTATACGTGGTTGCACAAAAGATGAAGTTAGCGTGACGCTAGGAAGTTGATATGCCATCCTTGTCACACTAAAAATTTACTAAATAAACATGACAGCACGACTACGAGAGTAGTCGTTACTATTTTACTGTTTTAATATTTGTATTACCAGCACAGTCCAGGATCGTTCACCCTTTTCAGAATAATTAATGATTTATAACAAAAATTCCATGCTAAATCATCACGCCAGGTCTATCGCAGGGATAAAATATGCGTTAATTCTATGATCTAATTGTCAAAAACTTTATAAAAATCCGTATTCTTCATATTAATCTAAGTCTTCTTCGAGGTAATCTGTATTCTTTGTCTCAAATTTGATATTTTTACATGGAAAATGTTTGTTCTAAGTCCCCACAAACATTGATTCCTAGCTGAGACAAGTGTTGTTAATTGCGGCGTGTAAGATGCCATCCCTAACGAAGTCGCCCTGCGCTCGTTTGCGGAAGGCAAAGGGCCGCACTCTCATTATTCACGCGGCTATGCACATATACATATATTTTAATGGCATTACCCATTAAATGATCACGTTATATTGTTACAATATAAAATACTTGAATATATAATTGTTTAAATGATCACTGCAGAAAAAAATTGCGTTTGCTACATGTACGAGTGAGTAAGATAGCTAAATATTAAAATATGAAGTTACTTAAGCTAGGACTACACTAGTGCACGGAAAAACTAAAATAAAATAAATAAATAGCGCCAACCAGCAGGGGTGGCAGGAGGGTACTATTTTTACCCATATTGAATTTTATTAATAGAGGCGAGCCTATTATATAGTTATAATTAAAAAAACATAGATGTAACCTGATATAAAAAGAAGAATAAATACGAGTAATATGCTGTCCGTCTAGTAATTGTTATTATATATATTGTTATTTTGTATTCAAATATAAGTCAGTGATTAATTCTTTATAAATGCCTTTATACTGTTTAGTTTTGTGTTTAGTTTCTACATGTGTTTGAATGTATTTTCTAGCTAATAAGATTCCATAATTCATTTCAGCAGTGTTAGACTGTAAGATAATGGCTATGGAAGAGCGGAGTCTCCTGGCACAAGTATTTGTAATACTTAAAAGGAGACTCCAACCTTTGTACTCCAGTGTAACTGTATACAGTTGATATAAATATTTTTTTAATAGGGATTGAGAACATGTCATATATTTTAAAACATACATACATACATAGAAAGAGCGCTAAAGCTACGAATGTATAAAATTAATAACATTCGTATAATAATATACTATAGATTTAAAGCAATCGTGGCCGCAAATATCATATTTTTTACATTACATTATAATATATTAACATTAAATAATTGCAAAGGTCAACATTCGTATTAGTATTAAATCGTTACACGTCATGCCTGAATTTCGCACGCAATCATTTCACTTCTTTATGGTAATAAGTTGAGTGATTACTTTCACAACTGGGTACATGTCCTTTTAAGTTGTTTAAGTTCACTCTTACCATATTCTTTTATTCTGTTTGTCTTTTATTCTGTTGGCAGAGAGTACTTAGTTCCAACAGGTTCTTTCCACATTGGCTATCTGTTTTTATCATCACGGCAGTTCCCTTACAGGGTAGGCAGAGAGTACAAAGTTTCAAGAGGTTCTTTCCTTATAGACCTCGCTGGCTTCCTACACTCTCAGAGTTTGTCTCATACACGCCTGCCGTTACGGTTACGGAGACGTGATAAAAAGAGTCTTGTTTTTTAAAATGATAAGTTTAACATGTAATTACCGCTTTAACATGATCTGAAACAGCTTTCATTGTAGAATGCGCAGTTCAGATGTCTTGTCCCATCTCAGTGGAAAGGTGATATGGTAATTCATAATATTTTACTATACCGTGACTATAAGTAGTCTTATTTGAAGGGCAATTCAAGACTTGCCCTTCAGATAAGACTCAGTCTATTTGGTCATGATAAGATAGTCTCAAGGAGCTCGTTGCGCTGTGCGACCGCGGTGTTCTTACTAATCACCAAGGTTAAGCAGCGTTCGACTTGGTCGGCCTGAGATGGGTGACCGTTTGTGGCATTTTCATATTCGAGCGTCTCCGTGCTTCGGAAGGCACGTTAAGCCGAGTTGAAAGCCTTAAAGGCGACTTGATAGGTTCCAACAGGGTCCGCGGGGTGGAGTATGACCTAATCTCTATCACCTCAATTTGTGAGAGAAGGACTTTGCCCAGCAGTGGGCAGTATAGGCTGACATTATTAAGATAGTCTAGGTCTTCCTCGGTACCTACATCCTTTTACTTTCGCATTGTATATGTGTTTTGTCATTCCATATTGTGTTTTAGAAAAAAAACTATTCTCAATGCCATGATATAATTCCTATATTGCGCCATGGGTGCGTTTACAAATATGAAATCCACTTAAATAATCACCCAGACGTAATCAAATAATTGCAGGTTACATAAACATTTGTTTCGTACGAGGAAAGAACGCGTGACTACTCGATCCAATGAGTGGAGCGGCCTGCGCTTTAACCACTAGACCACACCGTCGTAATAAAAATTTTAGATACCAAAAAATATAATTATTTTCCTTTGAGAACATCAAACTGATGACGGAAGGACGATTTAGCGTAGTGGTTAAGAGCTTATGCCGCTCCGCCCACTGTGTCTAATAGTCGCGGGTTCGATTCCTGAACGGGACAAATCTTTGTGTGATCCACAACTATTTGTTCCGGTCTGAGTATTTGTATATGTGAATTTTCATGTTTTTAAATTCACTCAGGATAAACGAATAATTCCTAGTGTGTACGTTTAAAAAAAAATAAGGATTATGATAAACCAGTACGGTAAACTCTACTCTCGAGTCCTGTTTTAAGGTATTTCTTCTCCGTTAAAGAGGCAATATTGTTACTAACTAATATTTTGCCATTGTAACATCGGCCCAGAGACTTATTGTTTCCTATTGTGTCTGCTTATTGGGCGCCTGTCAAGGTAAGCAAAATACGTATTAACAGTTATTTATCTATGGATGAATCAGTTCAAAATGAGCGAGTCTGTTTGAGACAACAAAGAAAATCGAGGAAATGAGAGATCTGTAAAGTCAGAACTCATTGGAACTCTAAGCTCCTCAAGAGATCCGGCGTTAATGCTGCATTTGCATGACCATCAAGATGCAATGTACAGAAAAGCCATTTCTAAATGTTATACAAAGTTTTAATTGATGGTAAAGCAATTATAGCCGGCTTGCATGGATCCACTTGCTGGTAATATTACCAACTGGAAGCAATTACATTATACGGACAAACCGGTGGTACAATTTCATGACACATTGAACAAATAAATGCGATGAAAGTAAAAGGTACAAAGCTATAACGTCCACGGATTTCTGGGCAGTTATCTATCCTTTCTTTCAAGTGTAGATTTAAGTGTGTTTTAGTGAAACGGAATTATTTAGTTATATTCTATAAAGGAGAGGCGCTGGTAGCGCTATGAGACCGCGGTGTTTTTACCGATCACCAAGGTTAAGCAGCGTTCGACTCGGTCGGCTTGGTATGGGTGACCGTTGTGGCATTTTCATATTTGAGCGTTTCCGTGCTTCGGAAGGCACGTCAAGTTGGTCCCGGTTACCACTTAATGTGGTAGTCGTTAAGTCGAGACTGTAAGGCTTCCAGCCTTATAGACTTAATAATTTCGAACAGCAAGTGGCCACAAACCTGCCTCCACCAATCCGCACTAGGTCCGCGTGGTGGAGTATGACCTGAGCTCTCTCACCTCGATTTGCGAGAGAAGGCCTTTCCCCAGCAGTGGACAGTATAGGCTAATAGCGTATCCTATAAAAATAGTCTATCTATCTATATCATCACGCCAGATCCTTTGCAGGGTAGGCAGAGAGTACAGAGTACTAACAGGTTCTTTCCTTGAATACCTCTCTGGCTTCTGCCACTCTCATAGTTTGTCTCATACACGCTCACCTGTTACGAAACGTTATAAAAAGAGTCATGTTTTTCAAAATGATAAGTTTTTATGATAATTAGATATATCGAGTTATTGGTAAGTCTAACGCCTTAACTACTACCACATCAGAATCGTTATTATATGACTTTATTAACATGATCTGAAACAGCTCTGATAGTAGAATGCGCTAGATTCTCTTCAGATGTCTTGTCCCATATAAGTGGAAAGGTGAAATGGTAATCTATACTAATACGAGTATTATAAAGAGGTAAATTTTGTGAGATTGGAGGTACTACTGATCTGATTTTATTGATTCTTTCACCATTGGAAAGTTACCTTATCCCGAAGTAACATAGGCTATAACATAGACCCGAATCATTGAAGATGTTCAGCACATATTGTTAGAATGTGTTCGGAACGAAATAATGAGAATTAATTGCTTTGGTACAAACAGGTCTGTGTTCATGGGTTTTCTAAACAGTATTCTATCCTGTCCATCACCAGATGAAGCCAAAATTTTAATTAAGCTTGCAAAATTAGCATTACACTAAGCCTTTATATTTAGGTGGAACATTTGATAGATTTATAGGGCGATGTTGTCGCTTAGGGATAAAGTCCTAAAAATAAGAAGAAAAAGAAAAAAAAACAGATCCGGTTGTTATCGATCAGGTACGAAGTCGCGGGAAACTGCTAGTTCATAATATTTTACTACACCGTGACTTTAAGTAATGTTTAGCCAACAGACAGACATTAGGTCCGGCCTTCATAAGAAAATTATAATCCTTTTAAGATCTTCAAAAATAACCCTCTATAGAGTTTAATTATTTATTAATTAAAAGGTGGTATTGAGAACCTAGTACTTTTTCGTTAAATATAATCATGAGTTAAGATATTTTCATCAACTATTTTTTGCGATGGATAAAATACACGTTAGCACCGTTTATTTAAAAGGGTACTGGTATTCTCGCCAAAATTTTTTTACAATATAAGCACTTCAATATAACCCGTTTTACTAAAAGCCGATCCTCATAAGTTGAGAGTGGCCTTTGGTCGTAGTTTCTTTCATAAAGCAGCTGGTGGTCAACATCTATTCTCAAATATTCATTATCACAGGTTTGGTGACATCATAATGTGACGTCATCAATCAAATGTTTATCCTTTCATCTTTTTGTAGAGCGTAAATAACAACGTGAAAGGAATTAATGGAATATCGATACGTACTGACCAATACGTATAATAGGTACGTTGGTTATTGAATGAAAATTATAAAACAAGTTTGTAAAATAGTACTTCGTGTGTATGTTTGTGCCTACATTATGTCGGTGCATTTAGTATAAAGAGTTCTATGTTTATTTTGCCATAACCAAATAGACCGTGTCTTATCTAAAGATCAAGTCAAGAGTAACCGGCGAGTGTGAATGCAAACTATGAGTGTTGAGGAAGCCAGAAAGGTCTGTAAGAAAATAACCTGTTGGAACTCTTTACTCTATGTCTACCCCGCAAGAGATCCGGCGTTATCAATAAATAGATAAGATAGATTTTATATTTATACAGGATGCTTCGTAAATAACGCAAGACCTCAGACACTCGGATTAGATAATTAATTCACAAAATTAATACAAGAACCAATTTTCCAAATTTAAATATATTTACCCCTTTTCCCCCTTTGAATCAAGTCAATAAATTTAGTTTATTATACCGCACTAAAGGAGTAACAGCATTGCAAATTCAAAAATAAATTTATAAACATTAAAAATTGTTGGAATCAATTCAGTTACCGATTTAAAACAAACTACTTTCAGGTCTTGCGTTTATTATGTTACACCTTGTATACAATTTCAGTAATAATTATGTAGACAACGAAATGTATGAAGAAAATTAGTAATCTTTCTTAGCTGAAAAACGTCCACCGTAGAACGAAGGCCTCCCTCCGAAGACCGCCACGACGATCGGCCTTGTGCTGGACAAATCCAACTTCTACATGCGAAATCAGTAATATTTTCTTTTTTATATTTGTCTATCTATCTATCTATATCCTCACGCCAGATCCCTTGCGGGGTAGGCAGAGAGTACAGAGTTCCAACAGGTTCTTTCCTTACATACCTCTCTGGCTTCCTCGACTCTCATAGTTCGTCTCATACACGCTCGCCGGTTACGGAGACTCTTGACTTTTCCATCAGATAAGACTCAGTTTATTTGGTCGTGGTAAGATAGTCTAGGTCTTCCCCGGTACCTGCATCCTTCCACTTTCACATTGTATATCTGTTTTGTCATTCTTTCCTCTGGCATTCTTTCTATATGCCCGAACCAACGGAGCATGCCCTTTCTCATCTTTACACCGATACTATCTTTCATACCTACTCGCTGTCTTACTATGCTGTTGCTAATGCGGTCGGTCAGCTTCACTCCGCACATCTTCCGCAGAGCTCGCATTTCTACCGCATTTATCCTACTTTCATTCTCCTTCTTACATACCCAGCTCTCGCTACCATATAACAGCGTTGGGACAAGAACTCCGTTATGTATGGCCAGCTACGCCTTATGGCTTAAGTGCCGGCTCCCGAGTAGCTTTCCCATCGCACCATTCACTCTGTTCCCTGCACTCACTCTTCTCTCTATGTCAGCGGTGTATTTCCCATCCTTACTGAAGGCGCATCCAAGATATACAAACTCATTCACTTGCTCCAGCACATCGTTACCAACCACAATCCTTACATTCGTTCTGGTCGTTCTGGTTTATATTTGTTAAAATTATATTAATAACTAATTAATAAGTTACTTATAACAAACCTTACATGAATTGTAAAATCTCTGTATGGCATCGATTGCAATGTAGTGTTATCATTCGCTATTTTTACCAGACAAAATTTTCTAGTTGTATACAGCCAAAATTATGACGCGATTCGCGAAAAAATCATTACTTATAAAATGGTTAGTGAAAAAAGTAAACAAGTTCGTAACAAAACATCTCGGCACGTAATTTCCCTCAGAATCTGTGGTAATTTCCCAGATAATATAATTATTTTTTTAATCCTTTTGAAGCAGCCGCTTAGTTTATAGGTAAAACTTTTTTCATCAAGCCTTTGTTTTGCGTTTGAAATGGAATACCTTTGTGTCACCCAGGCACTGGGAATGTTACAAATATTCTCATGAACGTACCTAATGATCGTTCGAAAGCCACGAAAATTACATTCCCGTGAGTATACAAATATACAACACTTTATCCCGAGTATTTCACTGGCACGTTATCTATTAAGACCACAGAAATCGTAATATTAACACTAGCAAGACTAGAAAAACAGCTAACTTACTCGTACAAGGTGGTCCAGGTCATGACCCTTCATGTGATATAATCCTAAAAATAATGAACGATACTAATTAGAAAAAATTTAAATAATTTTAGATTTTTAACATAATATAAACTTTAACACCGTCACGCCTATATTCCCCAAGCGGGGATGGCAGAGGTGTACTGAGTACACCCATGTTTCGCCTACGATATTAGGTCCCATGTAATAGGGGGCGAGCTTATGGCCATATACCGGGCCCAATTCCAGACTCCGGACTCTTACTGGGAATTTTTCGTTAGAAAAACTACATTTGTCCGACCTAGGATTTGAACCCAGGACCTGTTTTACGATCACACAATTTATTCTTTTTATTTTTACAAGTGGTTTTACAATAATTAACTTAAAAAAAAACTTTTTTTTTGGAATAATTCGATTAAACTAGAGTGAAATAGCGAAGGATTTTATTTGAAACATTCACATAATTGCCGTAAAAAATATTTCCCGGTGGATTATATTACTTTATAGGTACAGTTAGGAGTTTTGAAAGATTTTTATATTTACTTTAACCACTGTATCACATAGTCCACGTGGTCCTAAAAGCATTTCGTGATAATTTTCTCACATGAATCTATTGTTATTATACCACCGCGCCTATATTCCCCAAGCGGACGTGGCAGAGGTGAGCACGCTCACTTTCGCCGACGACGTTAGGTCCCATCTAATAGGCGACGAACCTATTGCCATATACCGGGCACAATTCCAGACTCCGGACTCATACTGAGAATGTTTCGTTCGTTTTCGTCCGACCTAGGATTTGAACCCAGGACCTCGTGATCACAAAGCGATGCGTTTTGCCACTAGACCAACAAGGCAGCCATTATCACGATTTCTATAGTTGAGACAGACGTTGCGAATTTCTGTTAAAGGAGAAGTAGGTTGATTCTTTGTTACCATATATATAGAGCGACATATACGAGGCATGCCTTTTAAGTTTTGTCGTTTGAAGAAAAAAACACAACTAGAACCTTATAGTACTTTTTATTGTTTTTCAAAGTATTCACCACGTAGCTTAATACACTTTTTCATTCGCTCAAACCAGTTATTATAACATTTATTCCACTCTAAAGTGGGGGTGTTCAAAATGGCTGACTTGAAAGCGTCGACTGTTTCTTCACCGGACTGGAACCTTTGACCACGAAGACTTTTCTTAATTTTAGGAAATGTAAAGAAATCGTTAGGGCTTAGGTCAGGACTGTATGGAGGATGGTCAAGAATTTCTACTTTTTCCTGCTTCAAATACTCAATCGTTTGACGAGCGCTGTGTGAGTTTGCGTTGTCGTGGTGCAGGATGATGCGTCGCTTTGAGTTAGATTTTCGAAGTTCGGCGATGACTTGTGGTAAACAAACTGTGGTATACCACTCTGCGTTAACCGTTCTACGATCTTCAAGTACAATAGTCGCAACATGGCCGGTTTTTCCAACGAACGTGGCCACCATCTTCTTTGAAGTGCTTCGAGAACGAACAACTTTAGTCGGCTTTGGCTCGTCTTGAAAGACCCAGATTGTAGATTGTTCTTTGGAATCAGAATCGTAGGCATAGATCCAAGATTCGTTACCACTAATGATGATGTAGACGTGATTTGACTCTCCTCGGTTGAACCTTTGCAGAGTTTTCTTACACCACCTGACGCGGGCCGCCTTGTGATCGTCGGAAAGCAGATGCGGTATCCAACGGAAAACTAGTTTTCTCACACCAAGCGCTTCATGCAAGATCTTCTGAATGGTTGTCCCTGAGATGCCTAATAGAGCCTCTATCTCTCGATACGTCACATGACGATCTTCGAGAATTAGTTGTCTCACAGCAATGATGTTATCTTCAGTGAAGGCGGATTTTGGGCGTCCTTCGCGAGATTTGTCACTAACACTAATTTGTCCACTCTGGAAATCTAAATACCAGCGTTCGACAGTCCGCAGACATGGGGCTTCATCACTAAATACAAATGTTAGCTCTTCAAAACACTGAAGCCGTGTCAGGCCTCTTCTAAAGTTGTAGAAAATTATTGCACGAACATTTTCCTTAGAAAGATTCATTTTCGTACGTAACCTGACAGATTCCAATCGACGCTGTGACTAAACAATAGCATTAATCCTAATATTTTCAACTGTTTTGAGATTCAAAATTTAAACACATTCAAATATAGAACAGATCCAAATTCAAAATTGCCAGGAAATATGGAAACGACAGAACTTAAAAGGCATGCCTCGTAGCTATCAAGGCACTCAAAAAAATACATAGCACTAAATATACGAGATGGCAAGTTGTTAAATCAATGCTATTGCCTTTTTCTTTTAGCACTCTAAGGTCCGTATTACAGAACGAAAGACTATTTTTAAAACTAACGTTTTAGAACATAAATGAGTTTTTATGGCATATAGAAAGAATGTCCGAAGAAAGAATGACAAAACTGATATACAATGCGAAAGTGGAAGGATGTAGGTTCCAGGGAAGACCTCGACTATCTTACCATGACCAAATAGACCGGGTCTTATCTGAAGGACAAGTCAGGAGTCTTCGTAACCGGCGAGCGTGTATGAGACGAACTATGAGAGTAGAGGAAGCCAGAGAGGTATGTAAGGAAAGAGCCTGTTGGAACTCTGTCCCTCTGCCTACCCCGTAAGGGATCTGGCGTGATGATATAGATAGATAGATAAATCAGTTTTTATAACTAGTTTCACGACTGATTTTTTACTTTCGTTTTTTAAAGACTAAGTACATCCTGAATCGTAGATGCGTTTATACAAATGAGAAATTTAGATACACATACTAGATATGAGATGGAAACGAACATTTGTAAGTGACTCAAAGATTTATCTCGTATGGGAATTGAACCTACACGAGACTCGATCAAGTAAGCTAAGCGGCCTATTTTCTAACCACGAGGCCAATCGAGACGTTGCTTGTATAATGTACTGAGAGACAACAATGACTGCCTACATCAATAAGAAAAGGAGATGAACTAAGGTAACATATAACTAATTTTTGTTACATAAGATGGGTAGTGACGGTTTTAAGTGTCAAACGGAATTAATATTTAATTCAATAGTATTAAGCCATAAAACTATAAGTATAGAAACGGGTCATGCCTCTTATTGCCATTGAATAAAGTATAATTTTCTTTGAAGCTTACAACTGTCAGAGTACCCATCTTAAATGAAAAGCACTATAGCACTGGACTACTATGTTTCTTTGTAACGGACTGCTTGGTCCGGTTATCAGCCCACTGAATCGAATAAACGCGGGTGCAATCCCCGATCGAGACTAATCCTTTCGTGATCATTAAATACTTTTTCCAAAAAAGTTTGTTGTAAAGGCATTCATGACAGAGGAATAATTCCTATCGTGGCCCTTAGTTTTTTCAAAAACCTATCTATACTATCACGCTAGATCTATTATAAGTAATAAATTATTATAGTAATAGATTGATATTTCTACTAACTACTACTACCTCATAAAGTTAGATCCAACAGTCGTCGCTCTTGATCAAAGGCTGAACGAAGTTTTTTCATACTTATTATGAAAAGCCGCACGTTTATCTCACGTCCTATTTGCGGAATGGCACGTCCAGACATAACCACTACTGAGCCCTTATTTGCTATGACCAATCAAACCCTTAACGCGGTCCGTTACGACAATTTGATGACATGATCGTTTATTGCAGGCATGTCAAACATACGCATTTTCCTGAGGCCCGAATCAATTTTGAAAACAGCCAGATAAAGCGGTCCGCAAGCTTTTTAAAAACCGTTTTGGAAATTGAATAAATATACTTGTCCTATAATAGTAATTTTTCTCATTAAGATTTTCAGTTGTTTGTCTTTTTTAAGATTTGGTTTTGCGGCCCACCTAGTCTACGGTCTTCATGATTTGGCCCACCAGTGACTTTGAGTTTGACATGGCTGGTTTAATGCTACTGTAGTGGCCTATATAACACTATTTCATGATCGTTTCACGGAGTTATCGTAACGTGCCGCGTTTAATCATAGTGAATAAGCCCCCTGAGTGTAGTTATGGAATGTTGTAATATTCATCGATAATATCCTACATGAACATTTTTCCGCATATGAATAGTCACGTCTAATTAACTAGTTAAATATGGAGTTGTTGGTTTCCTTTTCACGGCGAAGACTTGTATTGAATAATATTTAGAATGTCGACCCCTTGCCTCGCGTAAAAAAAATGCAGTTTAATCATATAGAAAATAAATACTGCAATTTTAAACTTAGCTTCTCATAGAATAAGACACAATATACTTATACTTTTTGTGGCACATATTTTTGAAGCATCTAAATCCTTGATTATTGCGTCCAATATTGCCAATATTACTTTTAGACTTAGACTGAAAATATAGATATCTATTTAACCGTACAAGAGACGTTTATATTTAATTTAACAAGCTGCGCAAAACAGAGAAGTACCGACAATTAAAGAGATTATAAAGTTTTTTATCATCGGGTAAAGTTTGCCAAAATGAATTCAGATGTAAATAAATAAAACTGACGATATTTAACTATAGGTAGGCAGGTATCAAGGTTTAATACCTTGATTTTTCAAACATCTATTCGATAATCCTAAATAAATTGCGTGAAAACTAGCAGACTAAGGCTACGGTCGGCAACGCGTATGGAGCTAATACATGACCTGTCTTTGATCAGCCAAGCGTTAAATTGGGGCGCGACAGGACGCTACAGGTGTGCAGTAGCCCAACTATGTGTTAACTACTTGTTGACAAAACCAGACTTTAGGCAACGTTGTTTGATCTACGTAGACTGGTGTACTAAACAATTACACATAGCTGACATGTGTTAAAGTATGTTAAATTTTTGTCTGTTATCAGTTAAGCCAATTGTCAAGGCATATTATTATGATATAAGTACATCTCATCTAAATTACCCCATAAGGAAAGGCACACATCCGTACCTACAGCAATCACATTTACCTACCTATATAAAACGATCACATTTTATTAACGTAATTGGTCTAATGTGATAGATGCCTGTACGATGCTAGTACCGCACATCGCGTTACGCGTTCTCAGCATTTACGCCGGAACGCGCCGTTTCGACCATTTCGTCACTCAGTACACGTTCAATCACCAATCGGCTCGCGTGTGCTCACAATCATTAAAACCATACCATATTAGATTAAGTTAAGAGATTAAACCATAATCGCGTTTAACTTATCTTTCATTTATGAACCAAACATAAATCTCTGTATGATCACCAGACCCCGTACATCGTGGTCCTTCGAGCCGGATCTGATCTAAGTCTGTCATTATTGTTTGCGCATATTATAGACGAGGTTTTGTCGCTTTATTTTCCCTTACCGTTTACAAGTATTAATTATAAACCAAACTATGTTTTTTTTAATATCATCTATATGTGTATTATATCATAGTGTGTTTATCATATTTACAATGTGTATTTAACATATGCATGTAGAACAACGATTATTACATCGTTTTACCATTTATCGTTAAAAAACGATATGTTGTAAACGCAACCCTGTAATAATACCAAGAGGAGCTTGCTTACTTAACAATTTTCTTTTAACATGTACAATTTTAACGTAGTTCTCATAAATATTTATTTTTTATTTTCTTGAATAATTTAAAAACAATATGTTAAATGGCATTGTTAAAATCATAGCCCACAAAAATGTGTAACGATTTTCCTATCATGCCAGCTGAGTAATAATCGCATGTAAACAAAGTTGTTGAATTCATATTGTAGCATACACCCGGATGTGAAGTAGGTACATAAATAGTTCTGAGAGTTGAGAACTTTATACAAGCATATTATAAGAACAATTTCTCGAGTGAGTTCTAATAACATAAGTAGTTAAAAGAACTTACTGAGTCGAGAAATTGCTACTCTTTCTATAAACAATATGCCTGCGAACATCGAGGTCGTACAATGAACTGGCATTTAGATGAAAATCACTTGAGGAATTCCCATAGATAGTTTTATTTTAAGTGGCAACTATGAAAAAGAAGCTTTAGTAGAGCAGAGTAAGAAGCGAGTTTGTATATCCATTGTTAGATATATTAGTGTTTGGCTTTATTTCTGCCGCCGGCTGCCAACCAGTCGTTTTACCCTTATTTTAGCAATAACCTAACATTCTAAGACAATGAATGACGTAGAAATCGCCATTACAAAAAAAATTCTCTGCTTGTGACAACATCCAACCCAAATAAGCCCTCCTTTAATGTGGCATCTGAGTTTACACTACATCTTTTGTACTAACGCTAACTTCGATATTTGTCTATATATCTCTATCATCACGCCAGATCCGTTGCAGGGTAGGCAGAGAGTGCAGAGTTCCAACAGGTTCTTCCTTAGAGACCTCTCTGGCTTCCTCTACTCTCATAGAGACAGAGAGATGACTGTTGCGTAATTTAATCGCCTCGTACGAGCCGTTTTTATTCCAACTAATCAATCACACTCAAATAAAAGAATTAAATTTAGAAAATTATTCAAAACGCTCGTGAAAATAATCTGTTTCTCCATAAAGTAACGACCCCATGTTTAAAAATAGTATTGGGGTATCAACTTCACTTACCGCTAATAAAAGTGCATAATTTTTAAAAACCATAAATAAAAGATTTTCATTATTTCTTCATACAGAATTTTACATGAAAAGCTCTCAATTTAACACCAATATCTGATTAAAATACTTGAAAACACCTGTGTATAATCGTTTATCTCGCTATGACACTACGGCTGGGATCGAACACTTAAACTTTGTTATTAGTTTAATCAAGAAAGAACTTGTAATCAGTTTTAAATTGTTTTATCATACATCTTTATTAAATTTCATGCAACTTTGAAAGCTTCGAGATTCATTCACGCGTGGATTATGTTTGTGGAATAAACTTCTTTTTATTCATATAGGTAAGTAAGTTTCTTTTAATTTAGCGGTGTAAAGTTTTGTGTGTTTCTTTTTTTATATTGATAAGATTTACTGTGAACACAGAACGTTTAATATTTAAATGTTTTGTAATTTACAAAGAACGTTTAATATTTAAATGTTTAACATAAATTTGTAGTTTGTATTATTTTTAGAGAATGAAAAAGATAAAACATTAATAAACATCAACTACATATTGTAGCATCTGACTAAATACGTAGCCATAAACTCTGAAATCTGTTTAGCCTACTAGTTCAATACTTAACAATCAAAATTAAAATCAAAAGTTTTTTATTCATGTAGACCAAAAGGCACTTATTATTCATAAGTCAAAATTAGAAAATTATTGATTACTTAAGACTCTACCACCCGTTCGGAAAGTTATTCCTGTGGAGAAGAAGGGCAAGAAACTCCACGGTTACTCTTTAAAAATGAGAGTTTTATAATTTTTTTTATGTACATTGCATTCTTGGTGTATGAACAGTGCAGAACGAGTTAAATAGATGTGCTTAAGTATAGATTATCCGAAATCATCTTAAAGCCCGTCACTTGGTGCTCTCAAGAACCTACTTTCGTAGGTACTTCAAGTTACATACTTAACAATACTCGCAGTAAATAAGCGTTGATTTACACGTACATATCTTAACCCAATTGTAAACGGGTCGTCAGAATAACGCGTGTAAAGGAGCCCAAACCTAACAAGTACTATTGTTCCCTGTTACAGAGCTACTATATAGCTTGTACCCTTACTCTAGCGCGAGGTTAGTTAAAAATATTTATACTTTATGCACTTATACGGCATTTTCTGCCAGTCTACCTTCGGGTGGTGTGAGACAAGTGTGGTAGGTGCGAGATTACACAAGTGGAAAAAAGTTACATGAATAAATATAAATAACAACTAATTACCTGTTTATAACACTTAGTAAATACATATTATATAAAACGATACATATACATAATATATATTTATATATACTACAAATATATAGATACATATATAATTATACAATATATACATAAAATAAAACTGTGCGACATAACGACATGGAACAACTAACATTGTGGAGGATCCAGCCCTTAATGTAGCCTTAATGTAGCTTTTTTTTAAAAGAGGGACGATTGGTTGCTATTCGGAGTTCCAGAGGCAAAGCATTCCAAAGAAGGATAGACTGGACGAAGAAGGAAGATTGAATGAAATCAGTAGTACGAAGGAGGCACTGAAGAAGACGATTATCAGAAGAGCGGAGATGTTTATCGTGATAAGAGCATAAATACTAAAATTGAGAAGTAAGATAAGCGGGCGAGACTTGAGAACAAAGAATAGAAAATTAAATTCTCAGAGTTCTACGCTGCCGAACAGGCAACCACTTTAATAGAGATCGATGCTCCGACACATGATCATATTTACGCAAATTAAAGACGAATCGAATGTAGTTATTAAGTAGGCGGTCTAGTTTATTTAGGTAATCTGCATTCAGGTCAGAGTAGCACACATCACCATAGTCGAAAATAGGAAATATCAGGGACTGCACAAGCATTGCTTTCGTGTTGCTGGTTTTTTAATCGATACAGGTATCGTAACGTTCCGGTGACCTTTTGACCGACAGCCATAACTTGTGTTTGCTAGCTAAATGTTGTGTCAATATGCTAACCGAGATCCTTATAGCTAGAGCCCAGGGGGATAACTGTCTCGTTGAATTTAAGTCGAGGCAAAGAACCAACATTGACCCTGCTTATAAGCCTAGAGCTTCCCACTAGAATCGCTTGGCACTTTGTAGGATTCACCGTGACACCAAACCTGTCGATCCAATTCTTAATAGCCTCTAGGTCACGATTTAATTTGACGACAATGCGAGCAGTGTTATCCACACTATCTTGCGAGTATAATTCCAAGTCATCTGCGTGCAGATGATTCGTGCTTCACTGCTCGCATGTACTGCAGTTCTTGAATTATTAAATCAATGAAAATGTAAAATAAAAGAGGAGAGAGAATACCGCCTTGGGGAACGCCAGTGTCGAGGCAGCACCATGCTGATGATGCTTCATCACACAAAACTTACTGCTGACGTTCTCGAAGATAAGAAGAAAACCAATCCAGCGACTCTTGAGAGCACAGAAGATATTGCTATTCGAATTTATACTGTGCTATTATGTTAATATATATAATACGCCATAGTGCGTAAAAAGCGGCTTTCACTTGGAACAGCATACTGAAAATGATTTTTGACATTTAGGGCTGTCCCATCCAAAAACATTCGGTGCAAGTAGTTATGGATGCACGTAAATTATCATCGAACGTCTCACCTGTCTCCCAGAATGGTCGGTAGAGAAATTAGGGTGCCCTCATAACTTGTAAGTCCTGTTATAAAGTAGTCATGGGTAATCGCTCAATACAGTACTAATAAGCTATTACTAACTCATCACTAACAACTCTTATGGACTAAATAAGTCCATAAGATATTTTATTATTTATTTTTAATAAGGACTAATACGAGTAATTAAACGCGAGCTTTGTAGAAAATGTACGGAAGCACGCTGACCGGCCACGTTCGCAATAGCGTAGTACCGGAGCATGTATGTATAAAAGAAAATATCGGTGTAACGATGAGAAAGGTTATGTTCCGGTAATTTAGACGTAGGGACATGAAAAAAAGAATGTCGTGGGAAAAAATGATGAAATACAATGCGCAAATGAAAGATTTAGGTACTGGTAAACAGCTGTATCGTACCAAATAGACCGTATATCTTAATTTGCCAATCAGATATAGATATATCTGATTGGCAAATTAAGCTTTTTCGTAACCAGAGAACGTTTATATGACGAATATAAGAGAGGAAAACCCTGTAGAAATTATAACCCGGAAACATATACCTTCTTAGTTATTGCAATCGATAATTGGCATCAAGGCCTTATTTTTACCGAAGATCATTATAAGTGGTTAGTTATAAGTTCACTCACTAAAAATATGGACTCTTAAAATGTAAATAACAAACAAATAGATCTTAAATTGTTTTTTTAAGAAGAAATAGTGATGTACAGAAATAATTCACGGTTTGCGTTGCGTTTATAGTCCGAGTCGGATGTAACTGCGGATAACCGGGCAAGTTTAATTGGTTCCCAGTCACTGAATCCGGATTCGTCTTCTAGTTGGGCACAGTTTGAAGGTCATTTTCGTTTGAATGGATTTTGATATTAATTTGTTTGCCTTGGTCGCTTTGTCATGTTTCATTTGTTATTAAGTTGAGAATGGTAAGTAATTTTACAATAATACGGAATAAACAGGGAACACGAACAGCCAACAGGTCATTTTCTACCAAAATCTTTCACTCTCATAATTCTCATCTCTATCTGACTCGAGATAGATCCCCGACTGCATTCTTTTGATTTTGTATTGTGTATCTGTTTACTTCGACCTAAGGTTTGACCCCAGAAGTTCGAGTATGCCTCTAGACGAACGAAATAGTCAAACGATTCTTCCCAATTCCAACGTACAAGCTAAAGCCCATTTCGAAATCTCGTTTCGCAATTACCTACCTACATACGAGTTTGAGTAACACGACGGGGGTCCGACTAGCTGATTATTCAGCCGCTCTCGGAAA
Organism: Phalera bucephala; assembly: GCA_905147815.2. Lineage (NCBI taxonomy): Eukaryota > Metazoa > Arthropoda > Insecta > Lepidoptera > Notodontidae > Phalera > Phalera bucephala. The sequence continues at coordinate 27,627,336 of LR990612.1, forward strand.
ACATGCTGTAACGAAGCTGTTTCATGAAGGAAACGAATGGCAAAAAACCTATTTTGCAGGCTTAATGGTGAACCGAGTTTTTCATGTTGTGTAACTGGCCTGTACCTAATCAAGGGGTGAGGGGAAGGAGGCCGATCTATGTCGAGTACAATTTGTGTGTGATTTTCGTTCGAATTTTAGTTGTTGAATTTGCATTACTTTCTTTGCTCAGTATCTGATATCGATTTATCTACGGTTAGTAGGTAAGTTTATATCACAACAAATAAGGAAGTCTTCACGGTTTATATCACAACAAAATAAGGAAGTCTTCAAAAAATAACCTCTGAGAACCACGCTCTGCGCTTACGTCGTTTGAAATCCCTTGAGAGTGGTTGGTTGCGATAAAAATTATATTAATAATCTTGTTTCGAAACAACATATCTGGTTATTTATTTTGATATATAAAGTTATTTACAAGAATAGTCTTTCAAATAATATTTACACACACCGTCACGCCTATATTCCCCAAGCGGGGCTGGCAGAGATACTGACTACACCCACTTTTCGCCGACAATGTTAGGTCCCATGTAATAGGGCGCGAGCCTATTGCCGTATACCGGGCACAATTCCAGACTCCGGACACATACTGGGAAGATTTCGTTGTCCAACCTAGGATTTGAACCTAGGACCTCGTGATCACCAAGCGATGCGCTTTGCCACTAGACCAAAGAAGCAGTCTATTTAGAAAGAACATTTATATGCTCTACACCAAATTTATATTAGGTTTCAATTACGGATTTATTCTCTAGCATATTTGGATTTAAGACAGAAAGCCTTTGCCCAGCAGATGGATAATACATTATAAAGGATTCAATAGTAGTATTTGAAAATTCACATATTAAGTCACAATTCAACAAACGTTTGAAAATTAATAACTCAAAGATGGCACACAGTCGATTGTTTATCAAAACACTCCATCCAAACAATAACGAACCTATATTACTGCAACCGCTACAAAAACCCTCTTCTCGAAACTAACACTACCTTTAAAACCACTAGCTTTAAAATTCAATTTGCTATCAACCTTTAAATTGGGTTACGTACATCGGAAACTCAATTTCATCGCGTTTGCCCTAAAGGCATTATTTAAAAAGTGTACTGAATCTCATGGAAAATAAATTATTATTAATCACTAACCGTGTATTAGTGACACCGAGTAGATAGATAGATAGAATACTCTTTATTGTACACCAGCGATATTTACAAATAATTACATACAAAAAAATTGGTACAATTGGCGGTCTTATCGCTAAAAGTAATTTCTTCCAGACAACCAATGCATTGGAAGAAGCAACATACGGAATAGGGCAGTTATGGTAGCGTACACTATGTACTATGTACATAGTTATAATACAACATTATATATATACATATATACACATATAATACTATGCAAATATATAAATATATCTTACACACAATACAGAGAGAATGGAATGAAGAATTTATAAATGAAGAAAGTGGTGGTGAACCATCTTTTTAAAGGACGCCAACGACTGTGCACGACGGACTGTTACAGGCAATGAATTAGTTGGTAGAATGCATTGGTGTTTTCAGCCTTAGGTTCTCCGATGACCTTAGAAACCTTGAATGTGTGTCGTGAAGGAATTTAAATCGTTCTTTGAGGTAAGTGGGAGATGTTGGATTAAACAAGATATTATAAAGAAGATATAATATGTGAGTACTTGGATTCTCGTACGTTTCATATGACAAATCGAAGAATTCATAAAATTTTACACCACTCTAAGAATTATTCCTGTGTCGTCGGTGCGTTGACAAACATAAATTTCAGGTACATAAACATCCAAAAGGAAACAAGTAAAGTTTGTAGGTTACATAGAGATTAGTCACGTTCGGGGATTTAACCCAGCGTCTGCTCGATCCAGTGACCAGAGCATTCTACACACTAACTACAAGACCACAAATATAATTTTCAATTTCATTAGATCAAGTTGTTATAAATTATTTGGACCTGTTCAAAATCCAACTAGTTCCACCGAGTACGACATCATAATAAAACCATAAAATTATTACTTTCTATACACTCGCGTACGTCTCAGAAAGTCGTTACCTATTTGGAGATAAATAAAAATAAATCCAATGTCATTGAGACGATTAATCCGTTGGCACGTTACAGATAAAAGGCACATAAAACGACGTCTCAGTAATCACAAAGAGGATTACCGCGTCTGTCGGTGTCATAATTACACCTATTCACGTTAACACGGAGTAGAAATCGGTGTGCGAATTTAGATTTGGACTATTTAGTGATCAAGTAAATGGAAACGAAAAGGGCTGGAAGAATTAATAAGAAAGTTTTTGATTAATTTACTCTATATTAAGAAGGGACTGAGGTGTTCTTAGCGATCCTCAAGGTAAAGCAGCTTTTGACTTAGTTGGTCTGTGATGGATGACCGCAGCAATTCCATTTACAAGCTTTTGTGCATTTCCAAAGAAAGCACGCTAAGCCTTCCGTCCTGGCTGTCACTCGATGTGCTTGTGGTAAAGCCAAGTCGCATGCCTTGTAAGCGAGTAAATGAGTTTCAACAGCAGATGGACAAACCGTCTGGGTCTTAGGAGTAAAATATGACCTCTCTCTATCTCCCTCACTTCGATTTGTGAGAGAAAGCTTTAACTCAGCAATAGAATAGCATAGACTGAATATTTAAACCAATTTGAAATATGTACCGGTTGACACTTCGTACAGTCTACGTCAGTCTCGTGGGACCAGGCATAATGATACAATGTACACATCATGCATTGGTCATTAGATATTACTAATACAGCAATAATGTTTTCACACATGCTATGTAACAATAACAAAACTTGGAATAAAATACAAAAAGAAACATATTGGTATATGCGAAAGTGGAAGGATGTAGGTATCGGGGAAAACCAAGACTATCTTACCATGACCAAATAGATCGTGTCTTATCTGAAGGACAAGTCAAGAGTCTCCGTAACCGGCAAGCGTGTATTAGACGAACTATGAGAGTGGAGGAAGCCAGAGAGGTATGTAAGGAAAGAACCTGTTGGAACTCTGTACTCTCTGCCTACCCTCAAAGGAATTTGGCGATGATATAGACAGATTGATAGATTAAAACCTATTTTATCCACTCTATTATTATTCCTTTAAATACAACTATTGCAATCTTGTTGTTTTAACTCAATTTTCCAAAGATCCCGTGTAAGTTAGATGTTATCAAGATTCTTGTAAATTCAAAACCTCTTTTTCAAAAGTGAGCTTAAACTTATCTTGCTTAATTTTTTTTTATTCAGGACTTAAAATAAGTTACTCTAAATGGAATTGAGTGGGCTTAACTTAAATTGTAATTTTTATCTATTAGGAGGTCAGGTTCTTGTAAGCAAAGAGCATATATTACAATTACATACATTACAACCAAGCGGATACATTACAACATGATAAACGGTGACGCTTAACATCTCATCGGCGGCTCATTAACTCTGTAGTCCGTGAGAGCTATGAAAAAGGCTTCAGTGAATTCGCTTTATGCGCTGTAGCGATTTTATATCACGTATCAAAGTCAGATATTTTGGTTCATATGAGTACCTTAGAATTAGTTAAACACTGTTATGTTTTAAAACACTGTAGGTATATATATGTCTGTGTGTTTGTTGTATATAAAGCTATAGTTTATTTTCAATCTTATCGTTCTTATCATCAGGAGTAATCAAAAGAGAAAACTACTGTGTCATAATATATATTTTATAATATATTTTTATTATCAAAAAAAAAATATTTATTATTATATAATATTAATTTAAGAGAGAAGAATTATATACATTCCATTTGTAGAATAGGTACACGAAATAAATCCTTAACAGGACTTGCGTCAAATAATATCCTAATACGCTTAACCTTACTAAATAAAGCTTGATTGGATAGCTTTCACCTATCCCGATTCCGATACGAATATTTTGCTTTAACGGCACTTTGGTTCCTATACACCATCACACCTATATTCCCCAAGCGGGATGGCAGAGGTGTACTGAGTACACCCATTATTCGCCGACTGGGAAGTTTTGTAAAACTTCATTTGTCCGACCTAGGATTTGAACCCAGGAGGCAACTTTGGTTCGTTTTCGCAATATTTCGTGGCCCAAGCATAGGGCTGCTAGATGTGCCAAGAAGCCGCAATGTTGCGGGCAGGGACCGAGCTCGGATTAAATTTTCGTAACAGAATTACGAGCAGCGTCGATGCGAGCACGTCGAATAACGACGGTGTACTTCACAGTATAGAGAATATAGAGCTGTGCTGGATCTTCTCATATTAAAGTCACTGGAGAACTTGCTGTACACCAACTGTACACAATTGAAATTTTATCGTTCACTGTAGTTCGAAAAGGTGAGGTTAGTTTTCAGCAGAATAAAACATCTTCATAAAAAGTTTTTACAAGTACAACAAAATGCAAAGAAAATGTATTAACTAAAAGTGATTTGATTCATATGTAGCAATAATCAATAATAAACAACTGAAAACTTAATTTTTACAGGCCAAAAAATTACGATCGTTGGTCTTCCAGACCTATAATGGAAGCTTTCTTTTATTATAGAAGAAAGGCAAATTATATTTCAACACTTGCAGAAAAGACTATTTTCGTTATTAAAATACGTAAGTCAAGTGGATGGAAAAGTGATGGAAAAGTCACGAGTCTCCGTAACCGGCGAGCGTGTATGAGACGAACTATAAGAGTCGAGGAAGCCAGAGAGGTATGTAAGGAAATAACCTGTTGGAACTCTGTACTCTCTGCCTACCCCGCAAGGGATCTGGCGTGAGGTTATAGATAGATAGATAGATAGAAAATACGTAAGAAATATATTGTGGCATTTGCATTTTATTTGCAAAGACATGAATTCTGTGTATACAAGCGAATCCCTCCAGCCTGATTTAGGTTAGTGATACATTGGTATGACGGTTTGCTTAATGTAATTTTCAAGCTCGTTTAAGAGGAATTTGCATTTTGACGTCGGCGCCGAGTCGACGCTCTAACGTATGACTTCTGTAACGTTCTATTACTTAACTATAAGCGTCATACTTTTATTAAAAATGCTGGTTGGTCTAGTGAGTATACACAACTAGCTGACTTCTTTATAAATATTATGTATTTGATTCAGGTAACGGACTATCTGTGAGCCAACTTTCATCCAAACCCGTTCAGTGCTTTTTGCGTGATTGAGTAACAAACATCCAAACTTTCATATTTATACTATTAGTAGGATGCAATATTTTAATGTATAAGCTATGTTCATGGATGTAATATATCCATGGCTATGTTACTGTAAAGTTTTCTTCAAGTCCATTTGAGTAAATTTTACGTGAAACATCCCGACATTCATCCTTTGCTACGTAAACTATGGTGATATTTGTTTATGAATGTTCTGCAAGTACTTAGACATCTAAAACTAATAAATTTCAGAAACTTTTACAAAACTTTGAAATCTTTATGAGTTTGTTCTGAACTAATAACTTATGCACATGCTAATATAAAACGGTGCTTATCTTCGCAATTCCATTTTTACGTAAAACAGTTTACATGTGTTTATGTTTCGAAAGTGACAGGATCTAAATAGGCTATTATCTAAGGGACCAGTGTGCTAACACCTTCCACCATTACCAATTTCTCTACGAGGACGAGGTAAGAACAGTGGGCCTAGCCAAGTCGAAAGTGTTTTGTTTCCGTACATTATTACAAGTTAAATAAAAGCAACTTGCAATGTTCGTATGTCTGTCTGTCTGTCCTTTCCATTACCATCCATTTTTCAGGCACTTGCAGGTATCCGATTGAGCTGAAATTTGGCATACATATGTAAAGTCGGTGACAATGCAATAATATGGTAGCATGGACAGTTCCAACTGATGCTGGAGTCGGAAGGTGGCCATAGGAACTTGTAAACCATACAAAGTAACCCCTACGTGTTGAGGCTTTTTACATGGGTATTGACAAGTACTCTACAACTAGATGGTGTTCAGGTTCTGATGATGAAGCTGAAAGGTGGCCAGTGGAACCACTCAACCACTAAATATATCTTCGCCGTGTTTGGGCTCATTGGATTTACTTTAGACCCGAATGGTGTCCAAGGTATAATAACGAAGCTGGAAGGAAGCAATAGGAACTCCTCAACCATGCATGATATCTTCGTTGTATTTCTGCTATAAAAGCTTGTTTCTAAACTAAACTGACTGCCATGTTGGTCTAGTGGCAAAGCATATCGCTTGGTGAACACGAGGTCCTGGATTCAAATCCTAGGTCGGACAAATGTAGGTTTTCAAACGAAAAACTTCCCAGTATGAGTCCGGAGTCTGGAATTATGCCCGGTATATGGCAATATCTACAGTGATAGCCTAGTGGTTAGACCGTTGGACTGCAAAGTCAAAGGTCTCGGGTTCAAACCCAGGCACGCACCTCTATCTTTTCGAAAGCATGTGCGTATTAAAAATTAATTATCATTTGCTTTAACGGTGAAGGAAAACATCGTGAGGAAACCTGCATGCCTAAGAGTTTCTCGAAGGTGTGTGAAGTTCGCCAACCCGCACTGGGCCAGCGTGGTGAACTATGGCCTATAAACCCTCTCAGTATGAGAGGAGGCCCGTGCCCAATAGTGGGACAGTTTCTTAACAGGGCTAATATTATTATATGGCAATAGGCTCGGACCCTATTACATGGGACCTAACAACGTCTGCGGTAAGTAGGTGTACTCAGTACACCTCTGCTCCCGCTTGGGGAATATAGGCTCCGACGGTGTAAATTATTTTTTTTATTTCGTTTTCTATTAGAGTTAACAACAGAAGAAAGTCAACTTGGTACAAGACCCTGTCTTACAATGCGTAAAAGGAGAATTATGAATTGATATTTACCTTTAGAGGTATATTATAATTGGAACAGGAATATTAAAAGGTAGATATTAAAAACCCTTAATGGTTCAATTAACCGGAGCAATTTCAATTAAAATATAGAATATTAATTATATTACACTATGTCAAAGGTTCTCCTTTATCGAATTGAAATTTTCAAAAAAATCCATTATGATAACCATTATGAAAGAATAAAATATCAAAGAGTTGACCGAACTTCCCTTAATTCCTTGGAGGTCCTACTTTATTTACCTGTTAAACATTACCCTTTTTAAATTTCTTAAATAACGGACAGGAAATTAAAGTAACTGATGTTAGTATCTTAAAATTGTTAATTAGTATTAAATTACTGCACTTAACACTTTTTAATTCAAGAAAAAGAATTTCATAACATTTTAAATTAGAATAAAAAAAATATTGCACGCCTACATTCTTTAATTTCGGGGTGACAGAGGTATACTGTGTATATCACATTGCACCAACAAAGCTAGGTCCTAATATAGTAAGAGACTATTGTCTTGTTTACTGTTGCCATTATACCGAGCACAATCCTAACTCCGGATTTCAACTGAGAATCTTATTTAAACCGTCAATAACTTTGTCCGATTTTTCGAATTCAGAACCTCCGAATTACTAGCCGCACCATAAACCATTACACCAACAAGGCAGTCTGACCTAAAATTATACTCGACAAAATTAGAAAGAACGTTCGAAATTTTGAATAACGTAAGATGAGTTCTTTAAGTAAGAACTAACTTACAGAACCTACAAAAATAAGAAAAATCAAAGCCGTCGCTGTAGTAAAATCTAACAAATTTCGGAACTTGGAGTGGAGATTCGGAAAGGTGTAAAGATAGAAATGAGCCTAATGGCCGCGACAATAAAACGCACGTGGCAGTAAAACCAGCCGTTCGCTAACGAATTGTTCTGTCTACGACTAATCGAAGGCACCGCCCCGGAGCGCTAATTGGACGGCTTCGGCATTCGCACATGAACGGTCATATAAGAATGTATAAATTATAGTTATGACACTGATAGAATATTATGGAACGTTAAAATTAGGGCTTTTATTATATTCAGACAGCATTATATTCTGACAATTTGGAAGGGATACTGGAACAAATTAACTTAAGAACTTTATAGGCTAATGAATCTTATTAAAAAAGTATTTTTAACATAATTCTCTGTAAATAAATAACCAAACATAATAAATTAGAATAATGATATAATACCATCTTTTATTATCTACTCAAAATATTTAGAAAAATGTCTCATCAGTTAAAAACTTTCATAGTTATTTCCGTGACTGCGATCAATCCTACCCCAAGAAAATTAAATTTAAAAGTTTTTTCATAGAAGTGCATGCACAAACATTATAGGCATTTATTTGGAATGTTCCCAAGAAAGTTCAACTCACTGAGATACGGGCGCATTGAAAAGTTGCAGACTGTTTGCTGGACAAATTCCATCCGTAGAAGAATGTTTACCGAGCTCTGAGTGAAAAATTCTAACCCATTTTCATGCCCAAACAAGCGTATATTTAAACATGAATATCGTGTATATAATAGGAATCACGGCACACATCACGCTAATGTTTTACTGTATTTTAATTTAATTTGTAATACTACTCGCTCAACCTTTAAGGTTTTGGATAACATTTCAATTTTGAAGCCTTTTTATTCTAGTACCACGGACTGTATCGCCAGAAGTATAATAATAAGAAGTTTTGTATGAATGCTTTTCTTAGCTTTTGGTGCTTCTTTAGAAGGGTTTCTGAAACTCATTGAGTTTGAGACTTGGTACAAGTCTCGTTGACTGAAAATTGGAAAAATAATGATGACCAAATTACATTGTTCTTCGATACCCCACAACAAAATGTAGATGGAAAATGAAAATGTAAAAATACTATTTTAAAAGAGTAACCGTGGAGTTTCTTGCCCTTCTTCTCCACAGGAATGACATTCCGAAGTGGTGGTAGAGTCTTTGTTACTTTTCTCACGATTGATAGATACTATAATAGTTTACATGAATAAAAAATATTCTAATTCTGGTTCGAATCAAAGATAGGATTACTCGATAATAATCGTCACAGTAGCGTACATATTGTGTCAAATCTAGAACAAATATGTGATAATACCATTTAAATCTTTATAATCTAAAATCAGCAACCGACCACAAGTCAATTAAGGTAATCGAAACAGATTTGATCGATTTATCCATCCGCATACACAGTGATCGTATCACGTAGCCTGGATCCCAATGAGGCGGAAATAATCGAGCATATGGGACCAATGTTATGAAGGAGGGAAACCTGAAGCATGCTATTAAGATCGTTTACATAAGAACGAGAACGGATCCTTATACTTAGTAATACGGTATGCCGACCCATTCTTACGAGAGTGCTTATTAATATACTGATAAGCCCTCTCTGATTTATAGACCGATTATATGAACATGAAAAAGGAATATAGATGATGCATATTTGGTGCAGAATGAAAGTAATGTCGCTGTATAAGTTATATATTTTTTTGAATCGAATAAGGAAATTATTTTAGAATTACATTTATGATTTAAATACTATAGATGATACCTACATTTTGAGAATTATATTATTGTAGCTAACGCTTATTTAATTGGGACATCAATATGAAAAATTTTGTCTCTTTATGCATATTTAAATGATGTCCGAAATTGAATTTGAGGAGGTACTCATAACGCTAAGGAACCGTGATATTCTTAATACAAAATTCGGCTAGGTGAGACTGAGATAGGTGACCGATTGCAGCATTCTCTTTTTGTGAGCGCCTCCCGATATCTTTCGAATGCTGGGTACCTTATATTGAGTTCCAACAGAAGGTGACCTTCCTCTGTGGATTCAAAAATGGGACCACGCGGTGGAATGTCCTTATTCTTTCTTATCGCGATTTATGAGAGAAGGCCTCTTCCAAAAAACATAAAAGCAGACTTAGATTGAGAGTGATTCCTTTCTTTGTTAATTATTTTTACGTTATGCCAAATGAAGGTGTTTGATAATGATTTAATCACAAGTTCTAGGTCAAAGTTATGAAATGTCGTATATTTGTAACGACTATGATATATTTCAACGCTTCGCCCAATTTTTCGTTGTAATAGACTGACATCACGCATTAATCTGAACGAAATAGATGAGCTTCGAGCATGAAACTTGCCTAATTAGACGTTAAAATTAAGCACTTACTTAAATGTTTTACTGCTTGTTGTTCAATCTGAAACAAAATAATTTGATACATTAGTTTTATTCGACGTTAATAATGATTTGGAATGACCAAACTTAAGGAGTATAATTATTTTTGTTCTATGTAATAAGAGTATAAGAGCATGGGGTAAAATCACAACAACAAGCACGCAAGTATTTAATTTTTGATTCCCAAATAAATTTGATTTTATTTAACTTCTAACTCGGAGAGAGTATTATAAAAAACTAAAACAAATAAATATTTTCACGACTGTTTTCAGTGGCATGGTCCGGGAAAATACGCATGTATATCCACAAATTACCCAAACTATTTCAATAAGTCCACATTATAAAACAAACCTAATAATTTATTTAAATGGTTTTTATTTCATTTCATAAGGAAATAGTCTTTCTGAACATCTCCAAAGGAACGTGAAGTATCGAAAACTTCCCTTAAGTTATTGGGGCCAACAATAGTTTGTATCGAATACCCGAATATTACAATAATTATAAGGTACTTGATAATCTAGCCAAAACCTCCGAAAATGCTGTATTTTACTATGGAACCGCTCTTGCCGATGTGTAATAATCTTTAATGAGATTGTGCCCTAATAAAGTTAAGGCCGGGATGGGAAACTAATTATAGGTGTAAAACGCTAAACTATAATTTCTTAGCAGATAGCAGGATGTCCTATGCAAACTTTGAACAGTCTAAAGTTTATTTCATTAAGTAGGTATAGATGATAGGCCTACATTCAGCATTGGGTAGATACAGGCTTGTTGATGATAAGGGTGATGAAGATGATGAAGTAGGTACATCAGCATGTTTTGTACAAACATTGATTTAAAATTTCCTTCGATAAAATATCCAAGCAACATTAATTTGAATCCTAATTTATAAAAGGTACCTATTTCCAAGTTACGAAGTTATTCGTCAGAGAACCAAAGTTACCGACATAGCTCAGCGAATTAGCAAGCTGAAGTGGCAGTGGGCTACATATGCCGCAGAACCGATGGCCGTTGGGGCAGACTGGTTCTTGAGTAGAGACCGCGTGTCGGCAAACGTAGTGTAGGGCGCCCTGTAGCTAGGTGGTACGACGATATTCGGAAGGCACGGATTGGAGGAGGAGAGCTGAAGATCGAGCTCAGTGGCGTGCCATGGGAGAGGCCTACGTCCAGCAGTGGACTGACACGGGCTGATGATGACCTATTTCCAAACTCGTCAATGATATCTTCTTATAAAGTAAATTCATCCGTAATTCGATATTTAAGTCACCTTTTGTTAAACAAAATTATAATATCAACTTACCTAATCATATCAGAGAAACCCAAAATGCCATCGACCCGTGAAAAACCATTGTCCTCGTAATAAAATACGAATAATAATGAATGATAATATAATTCTGTTAACTTGATATCCCAGTGTTTCTGCGTTAATAGAAAATGATGAATACTAACAATAAAATGAAGAAAGTACGCTAATTATAATTGTGAATATGCAAAGACGAAATATAATAATCCTTCCGACGTGTGCCAAGTCTTGCTTCGATATTGATATCACGACTTACGCCCCTGAAGGAGTTCAAATACATTTTGATTTGAGCCCAAGAGAAAACATAATTTTAGATTGAGAACCACCCAGCCTATAGACTCCTGCTAAACGAAATTATGTGCTTACTTTTCAAATATAATTTTTAATAAATGAAAACGCCTAAAAATTTTAAACTTAATTATTTTTTAGAAATGGACGCTGGACTAAAGAAAATGAAGTAATAAATCACGGTTACCTTAAGCAATTTGCCTTGTAACATTTTTAAAAGTTGCAAAATAAAAACAAGTTTAATATCCGAACTGGGTTCCTAACAAATCGCCGTCTCGTTTGTATATTGAGATCCCTGTGTCTTAATCAAGCTGTAGAGGCAACAGAGTAATGGAGCATTTGTGTGTATCAGACAAATCCCCACATCCACTAATTTTGAATTCACGCTCGCTCGTTGTTAGAGCTCTCGATGTTGGCCGCACCACACCGTTCAAATTAAGCGTCCCACACATCCATACCTCGACAAAATGGTTCAAGTTTAATCAGTATATCTTTGCTTAAATCTTGTTAACTTTCGTTTGTAATTGCATATATCATGCTTATTGCTACGAGAGAATAAACTGTGAGCATTATACTGTTTGCGGTCGAAAGTAAATTTCTACTCTTAATTCAACTTGTTTCAAAGCGTTTCATGAAGTTCTGCCAAAAAAGAGACAGGCAAGAAATGTATACATTATTAACGTAACGTTTTTATCGATGTACTTTTATTTTACATAAAAAATAAATGCCCCGTGAGTATCGCATATTCATAGATTGGAAAAAAAATTGAAATGCACAACAATGAAATGAATATTTAAACGTTGCTTTGTATTTAAAAAAATACAAATCTCTGATCGTAATGCCACATCGAACCATCACCGAGAAATAGACAGCTAGGTATATTGATTATGATAAACTTTCATTATATCTCATAATGAAAACAAAAATAAAACTACACTTATAATTTCCCTATGGTCCCGATCAAAATTAGAAATGATGATCATATTGGGTTGACCGCTTGTTCAATAATCCAGAAAATTTGCTTGTCTATACAAGGTGTATTGTAAATAACACAAGACCTCAGACACCCTCATTAGATAATTGCTTCACAAATTCAATACGAAAACCAAATTTCCAAATCTATTACCCTTTTTTTGAGTTCTTTTATTTCCCAAATAACAATGAAACTTGTACGTGTTTAGAAATGCATTAGTAATATCCATATTACTTTGAATCAAGAGTACATTCAGTACGTTATAGCGCACTGAAGGAATAACAGTATATTAGCAAAATAAAAAAAATGTTAGCTACATTACAAATTGTCGGAAGCAATTCAATTAACGATTGAAAATAACCTACTTTCAGGTTTTTCGTTAATTATGTTACACCTTGTATATATAAATAATTTAAAAATTTTCGTTGCAACCATCACGTCATTTATTAATTTATCTAAAGTGGAAGGATGTAGGTACCGGATAAGACCTAGACTATCTTACCATGACCAAATAGACCGAGTCTTATCTGAAGGTCAAGTCAAGAGTTTCCGTAACCGGCGAGCGTGTATGAAACGAACTATGAGAGTGGAGGAAGCTAGAGAATCATATAAGGAAAGAACTACCCCGCAAGGGATGTAGCGTGATATTATTAATATTTCCCGAATCCTCATCAATATCTTTTAAACCGACTGCTCCAAAAAGTAATTCTCCAACATACTTTTAAGATTTATGTACAGAATACTTATCAAATGGTACAAGAGCATGATTATTATTAGATAAGAGTTCTTAGATTTACGCGAATATTACACATGAAATAAAACTATTTTTCGGATTTTATCGCGGTTTATTTTTGATTTTTAAGTTCCCGACGTTTCGAGTGCTTTGCAACACCCATGGTCACGGGAGGGACTGAGGTGTTAGACGTCCAAAAGGCATAGTTGTTCCGGAGTACCCTCAAACTTCCTAATTATTTTTGTTGGTCCGATCTACGCAGAATGAGCTCACGGTGTCTTGAGGTCTTGCAGTGTTATGCTTGGTTTTGGATTTGATTATATTAATTAATAAGGTTCAATAAGTCTAGTTAAAATGAGGTCTAGTCCCCCAGGCACAATAAGGTTTTATGTTTCATACCAGACTGGCGCTATCCGGACCATATTGATCGTTAATAATAACGTGTGTACTCATTAAGTATACAAATTATCAACAATTTTGTCGCTGCCCCGAAATTCAAGGGGAAACATACGAGTTGTCGATTGTTTGTCTTCTACACAAGTTGTGCGAGTACATAACTACTCATAAGTCAACTAAAGTTTTGAAGGTGACAAGTTAAATAGTTAAGGCAATGAACATAATGTTTATTAAATGGTTTAATTTTAGGTGTGAATTCTATAAAGTATAAGACGTGCGGTAAAATTGTGTTGATACACGATTGGTTCACTTTTATATTACCCTATGAAACTGTAAATATTAATAACTTTATTCCAAATTATTGATTTTATATAAACGAATTTGCGAATTTCTATTTCTTATACGTACGAGCGTTCCGCACTTTAAGCGCTGTTTACATTTTATTAATATAAAAAAACTTTTTTTTAAAGAAACTTTGTCTTTTGTTCTATGTTTAAGCAGTGATAGCCTAGTGGTTAGACTGTTGGACTGCAAAGTCAGAGGTCTCGGGCTCAAAACCAGGCACGCACTTCTGTCTATTCGAAAAAAAAGTGGAGGAAAACATGGTAAGGAAACCTGCATGCCTAAGAGTTTCAAGAGTGTGTAAAGTTCGCCAACCCGCACTGGGTCAGCGTGGTGATCTATGGCCTATCCTCTTAGTTTGAGAGGTGACCCGTGCCCAACGGTGGGACAGTTTCTTAATAGAGCTAATTTAAAATTAAATTTAAAAGAAAGCTTTGTTTAAATTAATTAGTGGAGATGTCCTTAAAAACTATAGACAAGACGCAGTCGTGTACGCGTGTCCTCTTGACGACTAGTTCACATACACGCCGCCCGAGGACATAACCGGTTTACACCAGCCATCGTCCTCGGGTAATGTCTTGTAGTAGTGGACTATCATAGCACGGTTGTTAAACCTTTGTCTATTGGAATATTTACTAATGTGCTATAACTAAAAGTACCAGAAATACTCACAGATTTCTACAACGACACGCCGCGATGTAGAACGAAAACATTTGTTCAATCAAATACAATCTACACTTGAATATTCATACTTATTAAATGAATCAAAATCCCTTGGGGACGTTAATCTTACGTTCAAATTTAACGAAAACCACGTTTGTGTTATTAATTTATTTCACCTCCTATTCTATCCTAATTATTAATTTAAATATAATTTCAGTGGTTTGGTCGTGAAGATGTCCTTAAATTTGTAAGAATTTAGTACTAATGTCTCGCTTTTTCTTTTTTAACCTCTTTCGTTTTTTCTAACAAAACCTTCCCAGTATGAGTTTGGAGTCTGGAATTGTGCCCGGTATAAAATCAAAATTGAAACTACTACGAATACGTGAGATTCAAACCCGATCATTTACCATCCAGAAATCGTTTACAGTCTAAAATGTTATACTTTGTACGTAAAGTATTAAATAATAAATAAATCTCAATGATTGTCGGAAATTTGGTGGGTAAAGTTTTAACGAAGTCATTCCGGCGCACTGTAAACTTTGGTGCCACTCCAACTGCTACCATTTTTATTCGCTGTAATTTAAATTAAAATACCTTTTAGTTAGAAATAGGGTGGAATACGGTACGCTTAGAAGATAAAGCCACATAATTAATATAACGATATGTTGGTCGTGTATTTCCTTGTAGATTGTTTTAAGTAGTAAATTTTGAGAGCACTCAGTGGACTGTGAATCTAAGTATCAACTATGGAGTTCTTATCAGTTTACTTGTAGTGTGTGATCATCTGAAAGCCTCATTTTCAGTTTAAGTTAACTGTCACAATACATTTCAAGTAATGTTATGTTTTTACAGCGAAAACATTTTGTCTCCGGTTTTTTCTACTTGTATGAAATCTTTAAAGTCATCCCCTGATGTCCCTTTCTTTTACACAATAACAATACACGGCGTGATGTTTAAATCGAAATAAAACTATGAAGCCTCCAACTTCAATATGTATCTCTTAAAAGAATTAGTTATCCTAGATAAAACGGCACTTATGTCGAGTGTTGGCAGATTAAATCCAGCACTGTTTTAGCCTATATATAAAATATAAAATAACGACTGATTTTCAAAACAAAACAAGCACACATTCCCGTCATTTACATAAATCGACTCTCCATGAGTAATCAGTCTTATTCTACCTGACTGTGTCGAAAATATATTCATGTAAAGCCGAATTCTCAATGACGATGGTTTTCAAACACTTGAAGAATATTATTTTTGGAATACATAATACTATCTGGCTGTTACATCCGCACGCGTTTATCTTTATTAATTATAGCCTATATATTATTATGATTTATCAGTTACATTATTGTAAAGTTTTATTATAATCCGTTCAGTCTTTTTTGCGTGAAAGACTAACAAACATCCATACATCCTTACTCACAAATTTTCGCATTTATAATATTACAAGGATGAGTCTTTAACTCATAATAGCTCCTTTACAGTTAATTTTCAAATTTCAGCTTTGCGTATTTTCCTTTCGTTGCTACTTAACATTTAAATATATCCTACAATTCATTTTATTCTGTATAATACGTAAAATTAAACGTTTTAGTGTTATCTAACAAAAATTTCTTTTTCGGTAAACCGATTAACCGTTTATTATTTATTTTATATAACACAAACCTCATCTTCGAATCTAATATTCTAAGTATACCACGAATCAAGCGGTCAAAGCATGTTATTGGAACGTAGGTTTAGGCCGAGCTTAACCGTTGTAGTTTCTATAACCGAATGTGAATTCCGATTGACTTCCAGTACCTCTACTTGAAAAATTGCATATGGGGACCGAACATCCATTTAAATATAGTGTAACATAATTATATCTATTATCCTTATTTCTTTGTTTAAAGAAAAAAGGACGTTTCTAGGAATTGTCGTATAGTGGGTGGTAACAGCCAGATCGAATAAAACATTTGTGGGTCACACATAAAATTGCCCCTAGCGGGGATCAAACCCACGGTTACATCAAGCCATCGTCAAACCATAGCCATAATTCACAAATAATAAGCACATGAATTTTAGCGCCAAATTGCAATTGACATAAAGTAAAGAAAAAAATTGTTCCTCATTCGAATTTGCCGCGGGAACTTTCATTCAAATTCAGCGTCCAATATTTTTTTTATTCGCCATGAACGTAACTTAATGTATGAGCAAAAATTGGCTCGGGTGTGATTAAATTTCCTTTTGAAGGGTATTCACGAGGTAACTAGCGGTCTCGCCGGATGGGCGCCCGGACGCGCACCTTGATCAACGTGCACACTCATATTATATTACCTTTGATATCGATAAATGAGCGTATATTTAATATTCCTTTCTGCTTTTTGAAATTGAGCGACACATGTTTGGTCAATAATTCTTTTTTTAAACTTACCACGCGCCCTTTAAATATTTCAAAGTCGTAATTCCGTGCGTAGTCGAACCCACGGCTAATCGGTCCAGTTATTCGATCAGACTACGTTGAAACTATTAGGCTAAGCATATTAAATAGATTATTTAATGACGTGACAGCTTTAATTAAAAATGAGTTAATTTAAGATGTATCTGATAATAAATTTCATATTATAAAGTATTTTAACGATATAGATGAAGTGTAAATCGGTTGACACTTTATTTATTCATTCGTAGGACTGCGGTTATACGGATTGTTTGACCGACCCTTTTATTACAACTATTATTCTTATAAACTCTTTACTATTTTGCTTCAGTTATTTTCGTATCTTAAAACTCTTAAGACATCTCATTCTATATTTTAAATTATTTGTATTAAATACATATAATTTGAAATCATTACAAATTAAACAATGACAACTTTTTAGCTCCGAACGAAGACGTCACCAAGTCACGCCACCTAATGACTATCATAGATTATTCATGAACACTAATGAGCCTCCTAACTCGACGTTGAACGCGTTTTATTTAACAACAGTGTGTACCACCTTTATTACGAGATATGTTTAGCCTTGCACTAATTCTAATTATTCACAACTGGCACAAAAGAAAAATATTATTTTTAGGCTATGACAGCTAAAACACAATAATTGGTAAAATTGTTGGATCTGTTGGCCCGTGGATGACATTGACAGGGGGCGTTGGTGTGAAATTAGGGTTAAAATTTAGCAAAATTTTACTACTGCCAGGGAAATATTTCAACAGGTTGGTCCGCACGATTACTAATTAAAAAATGACTTGGGTATGTTTCACAGCAAACGGCAACTTTGCAACCGTCATGAAGTGACATTTTGGCCGCGAGCCAAAAGATCCTTGTACGACTGCATCTAAAAATATCTATACTTCAAACTTTTTAATGATGTATATACAGTTGAGTAACAAAATTATTTTTTTGTTTATACTTATACTGTACGTACTGCATAAACTTTTACCGGCCGAGTACTCTCGAATTCAAAGAAAGTAAACAAAAATAAATTAATAAAATGTCGTCAAACAGTGTTTTGTGAAGAGCCATCGGCGGTCGAGGATTCATTGAGAAATACAAATTTTCACAAGGAAACGTTTATTTTAGTTCTAAGTATACAAGCTATATAACTTTTTGGCGTAGATCCATTCCTGTGTCCGTTTTGAGAAGATTGATGATATTATATATTTCAAACAATTGAAAATTAGGTAGATTTTTATTCAGCATTGTTGCTCGTATCTTAAAATAAAGAACTTGAAACAAACCGAGGACTATATACCTATCTATCTATCTATATCATCACGCCAGCTCCTTCGCGGGGTAGGCAGAGAGTACAGAGTTCCAACAGGATCTTTCCTTACATACCTCTCTGGCTTCCTCCACTCTCATAGTTCGTCTCATACACACTCGCCGGTTCCGGAGACTCTTGACTTGCCCTTCAGCTAAGACACGGTCTATTTGGTCATGGTAAGATAGTCTAGGTCTTCCCCGGCACCTACATCCTTCCACTTTCGCATTGTATATCTGTTTTGTCATTCTTTCTTCTGGCATTCTTTCTATATGCCCGAACCAACGGAGCATACCCTTTCTCATCCTTACACCGATACTATCTTTCATACCTACTCGCTTTCTTACTACGCTGTTGCGAATACGGTCAGTCAGCGTGACTCCGCACATCTTCCGCAGAGATCGCATTTCGACCGCATTTATCCTGCTTTCGTTCTCCTTCTTACATACCCAACTCTCACTGCCATATAACAGCGTTGGGACAAGCACTCCGTTATGCATGGCCAGCTGCGCCTTTTGGCTTAAGTGCCGGCTCCCAAGTAGCCTTCCCATCGCACCATTCACTCTATTACCTGCATTCACTCTTCTCTCTATATCAGCGGTGTATTTCCCATCCTTACTGAAGGCGCATCCAAGATATACAAACTCATTCACTTGCTCCAGCACATCGTTACCAACCACAATCCTTGCATTCGTTCTGGTTTCTTCCCGTTCAAAAACCATAATTTTGGTTTTCTTCACGATATACGAACCCCTTTTTAAAATATCTATTTAAGAATAGAGATAATTTAAGATACATATGTGCTTAATCATTTCTAATATACGATATTCACGTACGCCTACTGAATAAGCCATCAAATTACTGATACATCGTGAGAGTTTCGGACTAATGACGCCTCGCACGCCATTACTACTCCTAGACTAGTGACAGTAACTTGCATAAACAATGAATGTAAATATCCTTCGTCAGGGATAGTAGCTGTACCCTAGTAACTGACCTGTCCAGAAGCTAAATACAAAACGCATGTCAAATTGCACGTCACCCGTATCAAGCATAATATGGATACAGTATCAATAATTAATTTCTATTTATAACATCAAAATGTCATTTCAATATCAAGAGGTCAGAGCAATGAGGATTAATTGTTAATAACTAGAAATAATTTTGACTGTTGATAGAGTATTGAGAATTTCGCCGATCGACAGTAGGCCGAGAAATTTTCGCGGAGTCACGTCAGCTTCTTAATAAAACGGTCCTCGCGACGCGCAAACAATCCTATTGTTTTATTAGGACAATTTTATACATAGCGAAATGAACAAGCGCCTTGTAAACAGATCGTCTATGGTACCGTGAAATTACGTAAACCCCATTCTTTTCCAAGCGAACAATAGTGACATTTTTCACGTCAAATACAGTAATTTTCAATACGTGGGTGGTTATCGCACTACCAGACAGGTCTTTGACGAACGTGATATTTTTAGAAGATAAACAAAAGAAATTTTACCAACATTTTCCGACTAAGAAAATAATGTACTCTAAATAGAGAATAAAGGTAGCCAGAGGGAACACAAATTGGTAATGAAAATACAATCCTCTCCTATTTTTTTTCTACTCGAGACTACTTGCAATCAAATATTGGCCTTTCTTCCAAGCACCCTCGTGGTATATTAATTTAAAACATTTTAAAATAACAACTAATACATAACCCAAATACGAAACAGACTTTGTCCCAAATTCATTGTATTAAGCAATCGTTTCAGAAGCTCTACAATATTCAGAATCGATTAATTTGATAAAGTTCCAAACGTTCGGAATCAGTATAAATTGTTTAACTTTATACCGTGTCTGAAATAACTTCAGGAAAGTAAGTTAACTTCATTTAATTTGCACTGATCGGCTTGAAACGATTATTTTGTTTTAACTGTTTAATAAAAAATATAACTCTTTTGTTTTCTTTATATTATGAGTGGGGTAAGAGGTATGTAAGGAAAGAGCCTGTTGGAACTCTGTACTCTCTGCCTACCCCGTAAGGGATCTGGCGTGATGATATAGATAGATAGATAGATAGATGAGTGGGGTTATGGTTTAAGATGACAGCGTATCCTTTTTTTATTTCATACAATAATTAAGTTAATATGGTTTGAATAATTATTAGGTTCGCAAACAAATTATTTTCAGATAGTCTATGCCCGATAAACACAAAATATAGTTTGTCTGACTTTAAGAATATCTAATTATCATGTTCATACTCGGAGCCCTGAATATGACAGGCTTTTGTCCTATCTCCTATGTCAAAATAAAAAACGGACAAGTACGAATAGGATAAATAGATCTCCGAGGTAATTTTTTCCATAGAACATTGATTCGACCTAGGATTCGAATTTATTCGTGGTCGCCATTTGCCGCATGCACCACTAATTCAATAAGATAGTGTTAATAAAATTAGGTAAGTTAAAAAAGGTAAAGTGTTTTTTTCTGAGTGAAACAATAAGACATCACCGTCGTCGCACGTACGACGGTTCCGTCGCGTCGTGTCACCGCTAACCACACGCGACGGACGGCCAATACCATTGAGGCGCGCCACAAATCGATGACGTGCTCACCGAGAATGACCGCCAACAATCACCACCGCTCATACACGCAACTGGAAGGGAGACACGGACGCCAAACTTTGACAATACATTACGCTTTGTTCATCTGTCCTGTGTTGTATGAACAGTACCGAAACTCAAGCTGTATTTCGTAAATTGAGTTCTTAGATTTACGCAAATATTACACATTTGAAAATAAACTATTTTTTGGATTTTATCTCGGTTTATTTTGATTTTAAAGTTCCCGACGTTTCGGGTGCTTAACAGCACCCATGTATTTAAAAATTAAAATAAACCGCGATTAGTCCAAAAAATAGTTTTACTTCATGTATTTTGTATGATTTGTTATGAAGAAACAAGTCCACAGTACGGAGACAGGGCTTGACAAACTCACAGTACAAGTACTCAAAGTTTCCTGTTTTTTTTTTAATTAAAAACCCCGGCGTGTGTTTGTAATTCTTCTCCTAAATGGCTTACCCGATTTTTATGACTTTTTTATACTTATAGGTCACCTGGATGGTTGTTAACTATAATTGGACACGGTAGATGTAGCTGTTGATGACCAGGGCGAAGCCGCGGGAAACTCCTAGTTGTCCTATATAATACTATCATAAAGTAAAATAATACTGCAATCTAGGTCAAGGACTATGTTTGTTTTCATTGAAAAACACTTGAATTGAAACATTATCAACTTCATATTGTCTCTATTACTTGAATAATAATTTTACTTAAATAGACAAACACGAGAATATTATATTTTAGAGGTATAGTTACATTCAATTTAACTTGGCTGGATTGAATATTACTCCGAACAGTTATGCGTGTACTCGTGTACTACGTGTACGTAACGGATACTAATCACGCGGGAATCGCATATCTGAGTTGCGTAGCACTCCAATCTGGTCAAGTTGAACCGAGCGTATTGTATCATGTTTTTCTTAAAATGTACGAATCCTTAATCAAGACATTTGCTTTGTCTTAAAAAAGTCTCAGAGACGTTCATTTTTTCAAAAATATTAACGTTTTGTCAAATCCAGTAACAATGTATTTGTGTCTCTTCCTACATACGTTGGATAGTCGCTTTGAGAACATGGCCACTCGTTACCGTCATAGTAATAGTCGAGTGTGGACCTCCTTTGTTGCCTGCCTTTATGGACCTCTTAAAATCTGGCTGAAACAGGAACCATGTCATCAGTTACCTCGGACAATAGGGGCCGGCCTAACGATCTACGATTATTTTTAGATAATGATTGCCCATCGAGATGTTCATTTTACTTGATATACTTATTTTTTCATAACCATTTTTTAAGGTATGTTGTCTCAAATGGTCACAAAGAAACATTTTTCTTGGAATTCAGTGTGCGTATGAATAAGCTTATCTCGGATTATATCAAATCGGCTTGAGTTTTGCGAGGACACGGATTAAATTTTATATAGAATATGTTGGCGTGGGAAACACCTACGGTTATATAAATTTTGAAATTTAAAAGCTATTTAGATAGGTTCTGCAATTTAAGCAGTCGTCTACTTAAACGCTTATTACTTTTTAATCAAACCAGCCAATTAAACCAGTAATTAAGTTATTAGTTGTTGATGTAAATACACGAAACAATTAGAAAGCGAATAATCACATAAATTAGCACTGTTTACTAACCTATTTAAGTTTCTCATTGTTCTTGTTCCCACCGTAATATCATAACATTTAAATAGACACAATAAATTTAAAGAAACAAGTCACAAAAATGTTACGCAAAAAATGCTAGGGAAAAAGGTAGCGCAATATAATTTTGTTTTGGAACTTTCTCGTAATAATTTTCCTGGAGTCCAAAGACTTAAATTGACGTACCAAATAGGACTTTGCAGTTTTTGCGCTTTAAGAAAAGTGGGCACCACTTTATAAAATTAAAAAGATATAAAAATAAAGTAAATAAAAACATAGGTAGACTTGTGATTAATGACAATCGTTAATAGACGTTTAAATTTTCTTAAAAGGTACGAGAAAAAAGTAAAGGATAATTATTATAATAGCGTTAATCTAACAGATAACCACTTTTTTTCACAAATTTTAAATGTGGTATGTATTTATTTATTGTTATGCCACACAAATATCTGAGAACATGAATTTAATTATTATAAATTCGACATTCCAAATAGCAAGAAAATGCCCTCGTTTTAGAGCAGTCGGATTTTCACATGTGCGGTGAGGTATTGTCATTCTATATTGATACATTTGATAAATGTATCAATATAGAATTACTCGAGTAGTCAGCGCGTCCGTCTGCGCTTTTAGCGCAGTGGTTAACAGCTTAAGCCGCACCGCCCGCCGTATCTAATAGTGGCGGGTTCAATTCCCGCACGGGATAAGTCTTTGTACGATCCACAATTATTTGTTTCGTTCTGGGTATTTGTGTATGTGAATTTTCATGTTTGTAAACGCACCCACGACACAAGAATAAATTCTAGTGTGGGGCTACGTTTTTAAAAAAAACAACATTATGGGGATGATCTTTGGGATAATCGCACCATCAAATCCGATTCTAATAATGAAATCCTATTCTATAAAATAATGAAGTAATTGTGGCAATATCTATCTATCTATATAATCCCGCCAGTTCCCTCGCGGGGTAGACAGATAGTACAAGGTTCCAACAGGTTCTTTCTTTACAAACCTCTTTTGCTTCCTTCACTCTCATAGATTGTCTCATTAGATAAGACATATTGTGGAAAAAGACGACTGTTCAGTTCAGTCGTTAACAGCGTAGGCCGCTCTCTGGATCAAGAAGTCACGAGTTCGATCCCCGCATGTGACAAATATTTGTTTTGGTCTGGGTGTTTATGTTTACGAATTTCAGCTTTGTAAATGCACCAAAATAAACTTGTAAACGTTGTGTGGGTATACGTGTTTAAAAAGAAATCATCATCATCATCATCATCATCTCAGCCTATACTTGTCCACTGCTGAACATACTGACTTAAAATTGAGTAACCGTTCTCGAAGTTCTCTTTATATTTTGAGATAAATAGACCGTGACATCATTATTGTTTTATGATAATGACACAGCATGACTCACGTGAAAGCCTTTTAAGTGCATATCCGGATGCTGTCTTAAGTCTAACGTCAATAAAACAGTAAAATAAGTTTACTGCCGTCCGGTTGGAGACAGGAACGCATAATTTCAACATAAAACTGAGTTTTATTATCAAAGGCTAACTAAGTTTACTTTTTAGTAAAATGCAAACGTAATACTTGCAGACGGAAAGACTACCATATTTTGGATTTATACCTCCATCGTTTTACAGGATTATAAAAAGTTGTGCAATAACGTTGGTGCGATAAAAATGTTTGGTGTTCCTTATTGTGTAGACTGAAGAAATGTTACGTAGTAAATTCTGAACAGAAAGGATTATATATAATAATATCAGCCAATACTGCCCACTGCTGGGGAAAGGCCTTCCCTGACAAATCGAGGTAAGAGAGATTAGATCATACTCCACCACGCGGACCCAGTGCGGATTGGTGGAGGCAGTTTGTGGCTACCTGCTGTTGTAACTTATCAAGCTGCCTATAAGGTTTCCAACTCGTCTTTACGACTACCACATTAAGTTGTAATCGAAAACAATGGCTCGGAAGGCACGTTACTTAGCGAAGCACGGAGACGCTCGAATAGGAAAATGCCACAACGGTCACCCATTTCAGGCCGACCGAGTCGAACGCTGCTTAACTTTGGTGATCGGTAAGAACACCGCGGTCGCATAGCAAAAGGATTGATGATATAAAATTTAGTATCGACGAACACGATTATGTTAATTTACCGAATATATAATTAATCAATAACCAACCTGAAACTGGGGGCCCATTGCCGAATATTTAAAACATTATATACTTAATACATAATTATACACATTATATATAACACATATTATTTAACTACTAAATAGATTCATTTACTCCTAGTAGCATTTAGACAGATTTCAAACTTAAACTCAAATCATTTATTTTGTATAAACTCTGCGAGGGTTACCCCTACTTACAAATGGTCATATTTTCTATTTTTTAATTTACTAATCTACCACCGGATCAAAACGCGGCCTCCACTGAGAAGATCCGGCGAGAAACTCAGCAAAATTGTTTTTTTTTCTTATTCTCTTTTTTTCGTCATTTTCTGTTTAGATACATTACATCTATATTATTAAAAATTAAGCAGGCGATCCAGTTCCATGTGATGCTCTTACGACAGAGATATAAGACTGACAATAATATTTTTCTAGAATGGTAAGCTAAAGGATTCTGGGTAGAGCAGTCTCCACAAGCAACACCTGTTCACGAGTATGACGACTTGAGCAGCCATCGCCTTCCTCGAATTCCATGTATAAGCTAAATATGTGTTTGTGAAACAACTATAGTTAAGTTTCGATTGTTGCAGGTCCTAGTTAGTAGTATTGGCACCTACTTTATTTAAATTCAAGTTGACTTGCCACTTAATATTAATTTACATGAGAAGTGAACAGTCGTTATTCGATTCACGGTGCCGATCGCCATGGCGTAATATAACACGTTTTGCCTTGACACAATTTCTTTGCGAGATTTAATTTTTATGTAACAATATCGAACTGTACGAACAGGTAAATATTTAATTAAACCCTTAACACAGTTTACCAACTTGGGTAATTATAAGATATAACTCTTAAATTCACGGAAGACGTGGCATTCGTTAGCAATTATTACGTATTAACATAATTAATAGATCATTTAATATCAAATATCAGCCCTGTCAAGAAACTGTCCCACTGTTGGGCACGGGCCTCCTATCAAACTGAGAGGGTTTAGGCCATAGTCCACCACGCTGGCCTAGTGCGGGTTGGCGAACTTCACACACCTTCGAGAAACTCTTAGGCATGCAGGTTTCCTCACGATGTTTTCCTTCACCGTTAAAGCAAGTGATAATTATTTTTTAATACGCACATGTTTTCGAAAAGACAGAGGTGCGTGCCTGGGTTTGAACCCGAGACCTTTGACTTTGCAGTCCAACGGTCTAACCACTAGGCCACCACTGCTTCATAGATCATTTAAGTTAACCTTTATGCTCGTTTCCAATACAATTGACACACGTTAGTTATCAAAATCATTCCTTCTCTCATTTGATTGCCTTTTAATCTAGGAGCCTATGGTAGAACTGGTGATCACAAGGTTCTGGGTACGAATCCTAGGTTGAAAAAAGTGTTATTGGAGTTTAACTACCGAAAAAATCCTAGTAGCATTCCATAGACTTAAATAATGCCTGGTAATTAGCTCGCCCCCATTGCATTTGGATCTAATATAGTGTACGCAGTACAGTTGTGCCACTCCCGCTAGAAGAATATAAGCGGGACGATATTTATTTCTTTCTTCAGTAGGCAGCAAAATACAATTTTCAAAAAGTAACCAACGTTGTTGCTACGACGTAGCAACGGAACCGGCTACGAGCGTAGTGTAGCGAATCGTAGTCGCGGAGTTTTAACTTATCTAATTTGGGCGATCATGTAAGCGAGGTTTAATACATAATTCAAGTTTGCACAAGTAATCCAGTAAGGTTAATTACCTAATATGATAGTAATACTAATATTACTATCATATTAGGTAATTAATTTATTTTATGTCCAAGTATAATACTTAATGTGTACTTATTATTTATATTATTATATGTATACATTATATGTGTATTTATCTGTAACTGTATTATATCGTTATATGTCAGTTCGATATAATATTTATTCTACTAATTATATATTTGTTACATATTTTCCTCTACATTTTTTTGGTTCTATGGTTCTGCACCTACTTCACTCGTTTCTGCATCACCCTAAGGTAGACTGGTAGATAATGCCTTAGGCATTAAGTCCGCCTTTGTACCAATAGTGCAAGAAGAATTAAATAAATAAATAAATAATAATTTTATTGAATTTTACGGTAAGTTTTCCATAAAATTTTCAAATAGATACACCCTACTAATTAGTATAAATAAACATTAATTAAAGGTAAACTACAATCAAATATTACATGAAATAAAAATTATAAAATGTTTAACTCTCTATTGAGCTTTAATAAAACCGCTGCCTTGGATTTATTGCTGTGGTCAGTTAGATGTTGAGTGGGGCACGGTGGATAGTGGACTCAGCCGATGAGCAAATAGAGGATTCATTTT
The DNA here is from genome assembly GCA_905147815.2 of Phalera bucephala. Lineage (NCBI taxonomy): Eukaryota > Metazoa > Arthropoda > Insecta > Lepidoptera > Notodontidae > Phalera > Phalera bucephala. Next base: position 27,654,693 of record LR990612.1, read on the forward strand.
ATAACTGAAAGCTGAAAGCAAATAATCTTGACATAGAAGGAGAACCTTACAGTCGAACTGTTCTTGACTTACACGACTATCGCACTTTATGACATTATAGTAAGGAATATGAAAAGGTATTTTTAAAGTTACCGGTTCCTGATGGTAAAGCATGGTAGAAGTTAAACAGTTAATAACAAATTGTTTAATTTATCTAGCAGTGCATACGATTTTAAAAATGATTACGTGTTTATGAGACAAACTATGAGAGTGGAGGAAGCCAAGAGAGGTATGTAAAGAAAAAACTTGTTGTAACTCTGTACTCTCTGCCTACCCCGCAAGGGATCTAGCGTGATAATATAGATAGATAGGTAGACTTTTTATGCGATGGGTTCGATTATAGAATAATACATTTTTTATCAACCAAAGTGCAAGTGACGTCTTCAAAAATTTGTCAATGTAAAGGAAATAGTTGTGTCAGTTTTCCAAATGTACTGAAATATCTACAAAATACCCCTAATAAAAGAGTTCAAAAAATAACATAAGACCGCCATCGGTTTGCCCAGATTACTACTGTTGCAGTTTCCTAAAACTCAGCGTCAGCAAAAAATAATATGTTTACTGTAGCGCTCGGGAACATTATAGATACTAAGACCAAACTTAGTGCAACCATTTCTCACTGCTTTTGTATATTTTTCCCTAAGTATTAATAAAAAAAACCGTCACGCCTATATTCCCCAAGCGGGGTGGCAGAGGTGTACTGAGTACACGCACGTTTCACCGACGATGTAATAGGGGGCGAGCCTATCGCCAAATACCGGGCACAATTCCAGACTCCGGGCTCGTACTGGGAAGTTTTCACTAGAAAAACTACACTTGTTCTATCCAGGATTTGAACCCAGGACCTCGTGATCACAAAGCGATGCGCTTTGCCACTAGACCAACGAGGCAGAACAAAGCAGCAAGTATAAATAAAATATACTAATAATATTATAAACGCGAAAGTTTGTGTTTACATTGATACAGGTATCAGGTCGACAGAATCTTTTGGGCCATAGATGACATTGATATTGGTGTGAAATTAGCGTTAACATTTAGTTCTTTTTTTTACTTCCAAGGAGATATTTTAACAGGTCCACATAATATCAGTCTATACTGCCCACTGCTGGGAAAGGCCTTCTCTCACAAATCGAGGTGAGAGAGATTAGGTCATACTCCACCACGCGGAGTCAGTGCGGTGCGGTGGAGGCAGGTTTGTGGCCACCTGCTGATAGAACTTATCAAGCCGCCTTTAAGGCTTCCAACTCGGCTTAACGACTACCACATTAAGTGGTAACCGGGACCAACGGCTTAACGTGCCTTCCGAAGCACGGAGACGCTCGAATATGAAAATGCCACAAGCGGACACCCATCTGACCGACTCGAACGCTGCTTAATCTTGGTGATCGGTAAGAACACCGCGGTCGCACAGCACTTCGAGCGCCTCACGCCTCAAGCGCCTACGAGGTCCACATGGTCACTTATTAAATAGGAACTTCGGTAAATTACATAGTAAACCCCAACTCTGCGACTGCCATGTATTACTAGATCGCACTTGATGCCAGCGCTAGTTCCAATTTCGGCCGCGGACCAACAGATCCTTGTCGGAGTGTATATCAGAATAAGATATTACAAATGAAACGCGCGGTAAGTAGCGGCGAACAGATGGTAATAAAAAGAACAGAAAACCTGTCGAACTCTGTACTCTCTGTATACCTCGCAAGGAATCTCGCGTAATGATATAGATAGATAGCAACTCAAAATATAGAGTCCAAACTCGATTAAACATATTGTTTCAAGTTATTTAACGTGCGCTAGTACGAATTCGCGGGCATTTAATCAGATTTGTGTTAGCACGCGAAATCGCGTTATGTCCATCAGTACACAACCGTACATTCGCACTAGACTAAACTCCCCTGCACTCGAATGCGATCGAGTTGCAACCACAACTTTGATTGCGTTTTCATTAAGAACATATCATTTTATAATATTCTTTTGATATCAAACCGATAAATTATTTATTTGCAATTATGAATATGCATTTACCATGCAGAAAAAAAAATACGAAAAATGATTTTATGGGTCGCTCGAAGTTCGTCCGGTGCGGAAATTGAACCCGTAATTACTCGAACTTGTAGGCGGCCTGCCCGTTAAATATTCAACCAATACATAAATTATAATATTAGCCCTGTTAAGAAACTATCCCACTGTTGAGCACGGGCCTCCTCTCAAACTGAGAGGGTTTTAGGCCATAGTCCATAACGCTGTCCCAGTGCGGGTTGGCGAACTTCACACACCTTCGAGAAACTCTTAGGCATGCAGGTTTCCTCACGATGTTTTCCTTCACCGTTAAAGCAAGTAATAATTTTTTTTTTAATACGCACATGCTTTCGAAAAGACAGAGGTACGTGCCTGGGTTTGAACCCGAGACCTTTGACTTTGCAGTCCAACGGTCTAACCACTAGGCTATCACTGTTATTAATTTTTAAATTAAGTAAAATTTAATTAACGGATTATCGGTACATTTGGTACCTATTATGTACTTCTGTTAAATTTATTTGAGCTTTTTGTGTGTCACGTAATTTTTAGAGCCATTAAAGTCGCTTAATGTGTATATCTATCAAGTTAAGTGTTGTTACTATTAATATAGTACATTTAATGCAGAACTAGACTAATCTGAATCTAAATAACTGGAATAAATGAAATCCTTAACAAGAACTGGTTTTATACTTTCAGAGAGTATCAGATGAGTAGGTGTATACATACTTTTTTTTTAAACCCCAACCTACACTTTTACCGCCGTTTATGTGACTGCCAATATCAGTCTTAATGTGTTTCTATTATTTCCAGTCACAATAATAACTAATCTATCACTCAAGTTATTTTCGAGTATTATTAAACGCATTCCACGTGAACACGTGTAAAGGCAAACTGCTGAATTACTCAACCTTATTCCAGCTGTCTAGTCTTAAGATCGACATTAATCACAGTCTCGTTCTACAACACCGAACGTAATAAGTCATTCGAATGTACGTCACATACCTCCTTTCTACGACTATGAGACAAATTGTCCAACCGTACTAAAGACGTAAATACTAAGTACCTGAACAACGCACTGACAAATATATTGCCGTAGGCTAGATAGAGATTAACTACGATTTACAACATCGGTAGTAACGTCGTGTCAGAACAGAAAGGAATCAGACTTGTATTACTTCACGTCACAGTCGTAATGTCTCTGAGGTTGGAACTTTAAAATTAAGTGACTGTAGCTTACGATTAAATAATTAACGTCACTTTAAAACTTTATTTATTACGATCAGAGTTAGACAACATATTTCTTAACTGGATTAGCGGAACAGTGGCGTTGTTTTCTTTCGCGTATCATAACATAATGTAGGAACGCAAAATAAAAGATGACTAACTAATAAAATTAACTATTATTAATACTATTTTAGAATCATTTTGGTGCCACTAGTAACCTAGAAAAATACTTCACTTCGGTGTTTCGTTAAAGTTGCACAAAACTGTGTAGTTTTGTGTGTGTGAGTGATCTACGCAGTTGTCCGCGGGGTCTTTACAACTTTACCGGACAAGCGTTGCACACAGTGCAAATTCTTGGTATGAATAAGAAGCCCGCTGAGTTTCTCTAAGGGTCTTCGGTTTGGAGCATGTGTTCCGATTCTAACTCAGTTAAGTTAGTAGATTAAATTAAAAACACCAAATTTGTAAGTCCTCCTACAAGGTTTATTTAAAATAGGGGGAATTACTTTAACTTAGTATAGTATCGGTGTAAAGATGAGAAAGGGCATGCTCCATTGGTTCGGGCATATAGAAAGAATGCCAGAGGAAAGAATGACAAAACAGATATACAATGTGAAAGTGGAAGGATGCAGGTACCGGGGAAGACCTAGACTATCTTACCACGACCAAATAAACCGAGTCTTATCTGATGGAAAATTCAAGAGTCTCCGTAACTGGCGAGCGTGTATGAGACGAACTATGAGAGTCGAGGAAGCCAGAGAGGTATGTAAGGAAAGAACCTGTTGGAACTCTGTACTCTCTGCCTACCCCGCAAGGGATCTGGCGTGAGGTTATAGATAGATAGATAGATACTTTAACTTTGATTTTACGAAATTTATGCAACAGAAGACACGTGAATATTGTTACGTGAATGAGATGAAAGAAGCTAACCTAAAATTAACGACAAACTGCTTGATTTTTCTTCCAATTCACGGTAATATAAAAGCAATCTTATCATCGTTTACTTAAACTCCGAATTCATCTATCATTTTCTTTAACAATCCAAATTTCTTACCCTATCAAAGTCTACAGCCCCAACGGATTTCTAGCGGCGATAACATTAAATGATAAACAGATGCTATACAAAAGATAGGCTCAAACTGACATCGTGTTCGTCCTGGAGTGAGATTCGATTCACCCGAGTAATCCAGTCATTACTATGAAAATGTTTAGAAGCCCTCATCTGAACTGAAAATGTAGTGACTTTAGTTAGATACATGCAATTTCTTGCTTCGATCAGGTTCTGAGGTACTAAATACTACTACTAAAAATAGCCACGTAATCAAATACCTGTAGTAGTAACTAGAGCTATCAACTTTTGTGTCATACAAATATTGGCCTTAATAGACAATTTTCTTGTTGTATTCAATTAGATTTACCCAAACCATTAACCAGAATTGAGAATCTCCAGATAAGCGTCGCTTAAGTACTGTACAGTATTGTATGCATTTCTATGTTGTAATAATGGACTCAATACTTGGGGATGAAAATAAATTATTATTGTTTTTATTATTGACTTCTTGATTATTATTTACTCAACTAACATTAAGTGAAACTTTGTCAGCTTCATACTCCACCACAATAACCGCATACTTCTATATGTATGTAAATAATAGGAGTATTTGTTACCGTTATATGTATATATTATAGCACAATACACGTCGCATTAGTACTTAAAGTGCTCAAAACGTGTTCGGCTTTCCCGACTTATCCTGCCCAGCCAGCTAGCTACTTCTCAAAACCAACAAAATCGTCTGATGTTAAAAATAGACAGTGCATCCAACACTTAACTGTGTTTACAAACAGCTTAACTGCAACCACCTTTTTATAAACTTATTAATTTTGACAAGGGACGTTTCATTTTAAGTAAAATTTCCTACACTCATTTTGATAAGTATTACAATAATAACTATAGTCTCAATCTAATGACCATGTGGCGTGATTAATTAGCCTAATTGATGAGATCGGTGACTTTGGCTCGTTAAGCGTGGTCAAGGCGACTAGTGAAATAACTATTATTATCCAATGTCTCTTGGATACTGTCTGTCCGTAAATTAAGCCTATTAATGCCTTATTGCGGTATCTGTTCTCAAAACATTTTGTTTCTAAATTTGTATTATCTCACACACTTCTATATCACTTTGATAAAGTCTCTACTGATATCGCAATTGAAATTACTGGATTTAGTAAAGGCTGTAAAGGCCCCGCGGCCAGCAGCGTAGAGTATTCACACATACATACACACACACCAGTCTACCAGGTGATCCAGTCAGCAGAGTGATCATATGCGACTAAAAATACTAAATGGTGTGTGTGTGTTCGATCTACGCTGCTGGCCGCGGGGCCTTTACAGCTACGCCCGTCAAGAGGGCGTATACTAAATCCAATAAGGAGCATGCTCTTATGACTAAAACTGATGAATAAACCTAGATTTCAGCATATAATTCAAACAGCTAACGAAGACAATGTTTTGTTTTCAAGAGCTGTTCGATAATGGTCCATATAGATCATGTTTTTCTCTGAACATTAAATACACATATCTTTTTTCTGACGTGCAAGTGGTTATGCTAATATTTTCAAAGACTCTATTTACCTCGGCGTAGACATGTATGTCCCGGTTAAACAAAACACTTAACAATTTTTTTTACTATATAAATAAACTTTTATTGGTAATGTAATTATTGTCAAGTTACGAGTTGCAAGTAGTTGCATTACGGGTAGTATACAAGCTGTATCGTAAATAAAGCAAGACCTCAGACACCCCAATTAGATAATTGCTTCACAAATTGAATATATATTGAAATATCTAAATTTTAAGTATTCACCCCCTTTTTTAGTACTTTAATACCCCAATTAAATGAAACTTGTATGTGAATGTGTGCTTTTTGAGAAATATGTTTTAAAAATGCATTTGAAAGCTCCGTATTGCTTTGAATCAAGAATAACTTTAGTTTGTTAAGGCGCACTGCAGGAGTAACAGCATTTTTTTTCAAAAAAATTTTTTTTTATAGCCATTATATATTGTTGGAATCAATTCAGTTGCTGATTTAAAACAAACTACTTTCAGGTCTTGCGTTCATTATGTTACACCGTGTATATGCAATGTACGTGTATTATATTCTAAAAAGTCGTGTCAGAACAGAAAGGAATCAGACTTGTATTACTTCACGTCACAGTCGTAATGTCTCTGAGGCTGGAACTTTAAAATTAAGTGACTGTAGCTTACGATTAAATAATTAACGTCACTTTAAAACTTTATTTATTACAAACAGAGTCAGACAACATATTTCTTAACTGGATTAGCGGAACAGTGGCGTTGTTTTCTTTCGCGTATCATAACATAATGTAAGAACGCAAAATAAAAGATTAAAACTAATAAAATTAACTATTATTAATACTATTTTAGAATCATTTTGGTGCCACTAGTAGGAAAAAACGCTTGCAGTACCTATAATACATTTTGCAATTGCTACATTCGGAAAAACAATTTGGCATTTGAACTTCCATAGAAAGTAAAACATTTTTTATACAAGCTTTTATTTAACTTGTCCGGTTCGTCTATCTTTCCGGTTTTAATTTTGTGATCCATTTTTCAACCACATGCGGGTATCCAATTGAGCTCAAATTTGGCATACGTATGTAAGTCTGATGACAAAGCAATAATATGGTACCATGGAGTTGGTCTGATGACGGAGTTAGAAGGTGGCCATAGGAACATGTCAACTACACAACAGTACCCCATCGCGTTTAGGCTCGTTTGATTGGTATGGTCAAGTACTGTACAATCAGATGGTGTTCAGGGTCTGATGGTAAATCCAAAAAGGGACCTATGGAATCATTACTTAATAAAAACCTGTCGTGTTTACGCTCGTTGGATGTGTCTCGACGAGTACTGTAGACCCGAATGGTGTCCAGGGTATCAACTAAGTCTCAACTAACCAACTCTTGAACTAAGCAAGATATGTTCATGATTTGATTTAAACAAAATCTTTTTCATTTATTCTCAGTTGTCTTACACACTACTTCCTCATTCGTCAAATTCATATTCCTCTAAAATACGTTAGTCATTGTCCTTTAACAATCTATTAAGGTAATTATTAAGGAAATATATAGATAATGTCATTTCGTCTTGTGAATCAATGTGACCACTCACGAAAGGACGATGTAATTAATTGGTCGCGACTAATGAGAGGTGAAACACATTTTGGACAGTTATTAGTACTGACTGCATCCGCGCCATCTGACGGTGGCGCTGGTGAAATATTAATGACGGATATGGAACCAAATTTTGGATATAATATTCGATCTTTGATTTTGAGGACCAGTATTAACTCTGTAGCGTTCGACACAGACAATCAAAGAAAATACACTCTTTGCCTACTCTGCAAAAAATCTGGTGTGAGTTTTGAGGGGTTCTTTAAATAAATACGAATACTTTTATCCATTTACTATTGAAATTAAATTGACGAAGCGCATAACTAAGATAAAACATCGAAAATACATAATTGGCAGAACATAACTCATAAAAACTTTAAAAAATAAAGATAAACCGACTTTAAAAAGCAAAAAATAAATATTTGAAGTCGGTGCTGGTTGGTGCAGTCGGTTACTTGGCACCGACTTCAAATATTTATTTTTTGCTTTTTGAAGTCGGTTTACCTTTTTTTTTTAAAGTTTTTATTTTACAATTTTAAGTGACGAGTGAACTATTTTGTAATATTCATATACCGATATTATACTATTTTGCTGAGTTGTACAGTAAGGTACCTACAGGATTAATATAATGACTATAATAACGGAATCTATACATTCGTGCTGTTCGCCGTTAAGGAGTTCCCTCTTGTATCTTCAAAGTCCAAGGTCCAATACCAATAACATTAAAATAGGACCACCTCAAAACTATACTGAACCCAATGCAAAAAGAATCATCAAAATCGGTTCATAAGCAAAGGAGTTATAAAAAAGGCGAATTATGAACCTCCTTTTTTGAAGTTGGCTAATATACTGCTTAGTTCTATAGTAGGGTACCTATAGGAGTGACGTAATACCCATAATATCTCAATTTTCACATGCCTATTGTTTGTCGTTAAGGAGTTCCCTGGTGTATCTTCTAAGTCCAAGGTCCAATTCCAATGAAATTAAAATGGGACCACCTTGAAGCTATACTGAACCCAATGCAAAAAAATCATCAAAATTGGTCCACAATTGACTGAAATATCGGTAACATAGAACCCTCCTTTTTGAAGTCGGTTAAAAAAAAAGCATACATACAACCGAACATAGAACCTCCTCCTTTTTGAAGTCGGTTACAAAGCAAGGACTCCAAGCTATTAGCTCAGAATTCAAGTGTTTTGGTGTTAAAATCGAAGCGATATTTCAATTATTTAAATTTTTGATTGTGCCAAAAATTTGATATGATTTTACAGCGATTACGCGAGGGACAAATTAGGTTCAATGGTAATAGGCTGATCGCTTTTAATATGTTAGGTAAAAAAACGTACATGCAACAATCCATTGTTAAGGTACAGAAGTAAATAAATGGTTCCCTTCTGTTTCGCTGTGCTATATCTAAATTGTGTCATCCCTAATCCGGTAGAATTGGAAAAATAATCCAACAATCTCAAAGTTAAAATACACCCCTTGAACGCGTAAGCGGCATCTCTTTAAGTCTGCCTTGTGGCTTACCATTTCAAACTCGAAATGTATTTAGTTTAAATATATAGGCGAATTTTAGCAAATCACAGGGAGATGTGGATAAAATGTGCTATCTGGGCTTAATTTAAGAAAGTATATGGAAACTTTTATGAATGTAGTGAACTTTTTTGGATACTGGAATGACTGAGGTATCGGCTTTAACTAGATAACTATATATTATTAAATATTAGTTCTTATCTTAGCAATTTTAACGGGATCTTTGGACTTGGATAGTTATAACTGCAACTTAAGTAATTTGTGTGAAGTAAACATTTGACAGTTCTTCAAAATCTAAGACAAAGATCTGGTAGCGGTAGAAATAACGTTATTTTCTTAAAAGTAAGCAGAGAAATAGGTTCCTACATAGTACGCCTATGTTGCGCCGAAATATGCATATTAGGCGATCAGAGTCGTAGATAAAATCTAGTATGTTATTAGTCCTAATGCAGTGATACCTTGGGGTTAGACCGTTGGACTACAGAGTCATAGGTATCGGGTTCAAACCCAGGCACGCACCTCTGTCTTTTCGAAAACAAGTGCGAATAAAAAATTAACTATCACTTGCATTAACGGTGAAAGAAAACATCGTGAGGAAATCTACATGCCTAAGAGTTTCTCGAAAGTGTGTGAAGTTCGCAAACCCGCACTAGGCCAGCGTGGTGGACTATGGCCTGAACCCTCTCAGTTTGATAGGAGGCCCGTGCCCAACAGTGGGACAGTTTCTGAACAGGGCTAATATTATTAAACAATACATAAAATAGTACCTTATTGTATTTTATTCTTTGTCTGTTTGTTTTTTCTTTTTTTACCCCTTTATCTATGCTGTGCTGAATAAACATGTTTCATTTCATTTCATTCATTCATTAATATTATTATTATTATATTAATCCTAGTAAGTTAGGTTCTACACAGCAAGACTTAGGCACATATTTTATATAGCTAGGTACACTGCTTGCCACCTGCCTATTAAAAAATCACACCATCCCCTTAATTTCGAAGTCATCTTGATGATCTGGCCCTAATACTGTGTCCATATTAGTGCTAATAACCACTGATCTAGATAGGAATTTACGACCGCTGATGTGATTAATTGGTTAATAAAACTTCATTTGCAGCTAAGTTTGTAGGTTACTTATTGTATTTTGTGGCATATAAAATTTAGATCTTTATTACTACATCTATAATGTATTAAATACATAACCATAAATTGATTCAAACATTGATGCTCTAAATAGGGTTTTGTATTTTTGATAGAATAAGATATCTAAGTAACAAAGCTAGCATTCATTTCTTAGTATCATATTATTTGACAATGCAATGCATTTGAAAAATAAAATAATATTTTATTCCATTTTTAAACAGGGTTGAGGTGCGTACTTCGAAAAACTCTTGGATATGGTAAACATTATATTGACAGTTGTTTATTTAGAGCAAATATTCTCATCTTTTACCCGACTGTTCCAGAAGGAAGGCGATGTATTTTATTTGAATATTTTGATACCTAGAGCCAGTGAATATACCAAAAAAAAATATTATATCTACATGGTAAAATACTACCCAGAAAATACTGGCGAAAACGCTCGAAATCTTCATTTAGAAGTTTGATAACCAATACTAATTATGATTACCTACACGGCTGGAGAATTCTAATTTTACAGTTCTACAAGTTATGTTCCCTAACACGAGTGGGCAACAGTTGCGGTCGACCATCGAGATCTACCAAAGGACGGGGTTCACCGCGAGAATCTTGATAGCCCTTTAGCAACATTACGACTAAATTTAAAAGGGTCTTCAATATACGCTTCGTTTGAGGTTTGAAGAATAAAATTTAGTTATAGTTCCATAATAAAGTTACTGGGAGCTTTTAAAGTAGAGAGAGTAGTTTAAGTAAGTTTATTTTATTTACAAAATATTTAGACGACATAGGAAATTTATGAAAATGATTGCATGTATGTATATCATGTGTCAGAATCCATATATAATAAAGCATCTATCAAGGAAATTGAAACACTTTTTATTAGTATTTGAATTGTGTATAACTAACGTCATAAATAATGTTTTCATTAGGTAAGCTATTTTCGTTTAATTGCTTTTATTCTCAAAAGGTGCTTTCTTTCATTCCAAAATATAATTTAGTTAACATTTTAATTCAGTCTTTATATCGTTTGGAACGAAAAAACCTGTTGAAACACTCTAGGTACTCTCTGCCTACCCCGCGAGGCATTTAGCATAATGATATAGATAGATGAATATTTATTTTTCATTGACTACAAAATCTTTTTAAGGAACACGTATGCAAATACATGAATTTCAAAACTGAGACATTTTGCATAATCTAATCCCGTGTCCAAATTGAGCCTCTTAAAATCACATACGAGTAAATCCGACTTCCCCGAAATGTGAATATGACTCATAAACCTTTAAGGTAAAACAATTAATATTCAAGGATGTCTGTCTACCACTTTTATGTTGGCATGGGTAAAAAATAGCTGCAATTTGTATAAGTTTAAAATAATTAGAAGCATTAGTTACGTTTCACTGTCCATTTTATCTCCACTGCGTCTAATTATAACTCAGTGCGTACTTTTAATGAAGTCACTCTTTGTTACAATTTATTATAAGTTGTTAGTATTAAAATAATACGATAAAAGGTTATATTTTCAATTCTTCTGTATATCAAAGTATACTTTTTTCAGTACTATTGGTATTTTAGTTGTTTGGAATACCTTATTATAAATTTTAGGGTACTTTATAAATACATAGATTTTCAAATATTTTTAGGAAAAAATAAAAATAAATGGTAACCTTTTTAATTGATCTTTTTTTGTTATGTGAGGATTTGTAAGGATCCCAGGATAGAATTAATATTTCCAAATATTTTATTTCGCGATAGATGCAAAATAAAAAAAAAACTTTATTTGGTAAGTCTTGGACGTGTTGTTATTATTGTAAGTAATAGATCTCATAAATACTAATACATAGAAATCAATCATATTTTTTCTACATGTCTGGAAGTTAGAGTAAAACATATGATTTAATCGTAGGCTTATGGTAGTATTGCCTTGATTCATTTATAAATAACTAGCTTCAGCTCACGACTCCGTTTGTGTTCACTTTAGACAAGAACCTAACATTTTTCTGGTATAAAAAGATATTCCATGTGTTAATACAGGTAATAAACTATCTGTGTGCCAAATTTTGCCCAACTCCGTTTAACATCTAAATATACAAACTTTCATATATAAAATATTAGTAGGATAGGATAGCTATACAAACAGGCATAATATAATCTCGAAAAGAAAATATTTACGTATCATAACTACAATTACAGTATTTATCATTGTACAGTTTCGTTTAATTACTTCCCCATATTACAGGGGAATACTCGAAGGATTTTTTTTTATATTATTGTCTCGAAACATCCGTTTCATGGGAAGCCATATTTAACAAAAAAGCTTCGTCGCAGTACCCGTAACAATACACAGTTATCATATGAATTGTGTGAAAGAAATTCTAAACTTAGATACAAAGAGAATACGATATTATCAACTCATTATAATAGGAGCATTCCGTTATAATGCCTGTAATATATTATAGATAACATCATCTTTAGAAACCGCTGAATGTAAAGGAAATATAGACTGTAGAATTCAGTTCTATCCGTCCTTTGGAACGATTTTATAATATTAGATAAAATCACTATTGTTTTAAAGGTACTATGTAGATTACATACAATATAAACAACCCGTTTTATGATCACAAGTTATCATATTTATTATTCAATATAACTCAGCTACTTTTTAGATATTACACAAAGATAAGTAAATATCATAATATAATGTTATTTTGTGTTATATCGTACAATATATGCTTTAAATTACGTTTTCGTAGTTTCATTTAAAAAATAGGATTAAATACTACTGATAATAAAGAAATTGTACCTACAAGTGACCTATCTAATATTTTCGTTTGCTCCAAAGTCATCTAATATTCGAGTTTATATTTAACGCGCCATTTTATTTACACGGAAAACGTATTCGCGAATTGCACATCTCCTGAAGAAATTATATTTGTTAAAATTAATATTCACAGCATTAACGCTCGATCACATCCTGTCCCGAAACACCGCATTAACATTCCAAGCACGTCGAAATCGTTACATACGCTGGGTCGGAGTAAACTGAATAAGCAACTGGTTCAGTAGGCAGTTTCTCAAACTGTAGGACCTATGACGTAAAGCCTAAGAAATATATTGCATGCTATTTTTTTGTTCTATCTATAACCTCACGCCAGATCCCCCGCGGGGTAGGCAGAGAGTACAGAGTTCCAACAGGTTCTTTCCTTACATACCTCTCTGGCTTCCTTGACTCTCATAGTTCGTCCCATACACGCTCGCCGGTTACGGAGACTTTTGACTTTTCCATCAGAAAATTCCATTTTTTGTTTATTGTAATTTATTTTATTTTTACAAGTTTTAAAACAGGAATTTCATGAGGTCCTGGGTTCAAATCGTAGGCCGGACAAGTGTAGTTTTTCTAACGAAAACTTCTCAATACGAGTCCGGAGTCTGGAGTTGTGCCTTTATATGGCAATAGGCTCGCCCCCTATTACATGGGACCTAACATCGTCGGCGAAACGTGGGTGTACTCAGTACACCTCTGCTACCCCTGCTTGGGGAATATAGGCGTGACGGTGTTAAAACAGGGACGTTTGGGTAATTTTCATACAAAAAGGTCTAATAATTTTATTCTAACTGAATGTTCAGTATAGATTTTAATGTCAAATAAAACAATTTTATGTTAAAAATTGTTTTTAAGTAAAAATATTAATGAGATGTTGTTGATATTAAATCACACATTTATTTAAATACCTGCATTGCCATAATTTAATCCAGCTCAGCATATACACACGGCAAGAGTATATATAGTAATCGAACGAACAAAATATCAATGAATATTTTTCACACGGGAAACTTCGACTTACCTGGATGTCGGTGGAACTTCACAAGCGTGTCACGTGTTCGATTGCTCGCTTTCAATAACAAAGTTTTCAGCAAGCTTCAGTTTATATAGCAGTCCGCCCCGCCCACTCCCGCCCCGGGGCGGGCCGGCCCGCGCGCTACAGCCTTCGCGCGGGAAACTTGGCGCCAAAACTTTTACAAGTTTGCGTGCAGTTCAAAAGTTTTTTGTGTTTTTTTAGGTAGTTTTAATTTTTTTTATTTGTAGATATGTAAAAATTACAAAAAAAGTTATAATAATTACTTATAACCAGTACAGAAGCAGTGATAGTGGTTACACCGTTGGACTGCAAAATCAGAGGTCTCGGGTTCAAACCCAGGCACGCATCTCTGTCGTATCGAAAGCATGTGCGTATTAAAAATTAATAATCACTTGCTTTAACGGTGAAGGAAAGCATCGTGAGGAAACCTGCATGCCTAAGAGTTTTACGAATTTGCCCTGTATTTAGTGTATAATGGTTAATCGATTTAACACAATTGTAGTAAAAAAGTACGCAAAAAAATATATTAAACATAAAATGTGTGAACCTTTCCTAATTTTTGATGGTTGTTTGAGACCTACTCAAAATATTTTTTTTTTTTAAAAAAACGAAGCCCCACACTAGAATTTATTTCTGTGTCGTGGGTGCGTTTACAAACATGAAAATTCACAAACAAATACCCAGACCGGAACAAATAATTGTGGATCACACAAAGATTAGTCCCGTGCGGGAATCGAACCCGCGACTATTCGACACAGTGGGCGGAGCAGCTCAAGCTCTTAACCACTGCGCTAAATCGTTAAATTAGATGAGGAACAGCAAGTTTCGCTAAAGTTTTTAATAATAATTATTATTTATTTCATCTAGACAATTTGGGTCCAATACACAAAACATGGCTTATTGCTATTAGTTTACTAATAATAAGCTCAAATAATTATTGGTATCAAAATAAAATTCAGTTAATTAATCATTAAATTTAAGGTGTACATAAATTATTAATTTTAGAACTTACACATAGTATCTTAAAATTCAAAAAAATCACAATTTAAATGGAACAATTAAAACATCACAATTAAAATGTCATAATTAAAATATCACAATTAAAATTGGACAATTAAAGTCTCACAATTAAAAATGCCGCAATTATTATTAAATATTAAAAGTCATAGTCCAATGGACCGTCCAGTCTATCTGCCACCACAGCCTGGAGGCTGTTCCAGCGGGTTCACACCCACTTTTACGCATAGTAGTGTAGAAGCAGTCTACTCGCGCGCCTGCGAACATCTCAGACGCGCTGCAGTATCGAGGCAGCATCAGCATCAGCAGCCGCAACAACGTCCTGAATGCGTTGTTATACCGAACGCGAAGGAAATTAAGCGCTCGCTGTGTGTGTCTAAACCACAGACTTCACGTATAAAAGGAGATACAATAGACTCGGAAGAGGGTCACTTTGACCTTGTTAGAGCAACGTGCATATCTGCGAGCTATCATGATTTAAAAAAAATGATAATTAGCTTTCTAAAACGAGGTATTCGGTTTCCGTATTTCATATGTAAAGCAATAAATAGGGTAAAATAATTATTAGAGTTGTATTGCGTTGTTAAGTAACACCTTGTATAACTCACCGTAGTTATAGACCAAGGAAAGAGTTCACGATATATTTTTACCTACTTTCATGAAATCACACATTACTACACAAAAAGTCTATTTGGTTTACCACCCGAAAGGAATACATAAGTATTTTGATAAAAGTAAGTAAAATATATGTATTGAGGAAAATGACGTCGAACTAATAGAGTTTCCTTTTCAATAAAAAAAATCAATCCCCAATGGAGATATCGCCTTACCTTATCGTAATCGATATAGTATTGAGACACGATTGCTTTAAGAAGAAATACATTTAATGTAACGGAAAATTACTACAAGCTTTTTTGACTAATAACAACGATGATATATCATAATTACTAATGTATAAAACAAACCAAGGTCGTTGAATACTTGCCTTTTAAAGGAAAAAACAAGTTTGTATCTCTACGGAAGACTCCATAGTTTTTAAGTAATAATATGAAATTCAACAATGGTTTGAGGCGTCAGTGTCAGAACTTTAACAGGTAGTAATAATATCTATCTATCTATCTATATCATCACGCCAGATCCCTTGCGGGGTAGGCAGAGAGTACAGAGTGCTAACAGGTTCTTTCCTTACATGCGTCTCTGGCTTCTTCTTCTCTCATAGTTCGTCTCATACACGCTCGCCGGTTACGGAAACTCCTGACTTGTCCTTCAGATAAGACTCGATCTATTTGGTCATGGTAAGATAGTCTAGGTCTTCTCGGTACCTACATCCTTCTACTTTCTCATTGTATATCTGTTTTGTCATCCTTTCTTCGGACATTTTTCTATATGCCCGAACCAACGGAGCATACCCTTTCTCATCTTTACACCGATACTATCTTTTATACCTACTCGCTTTCTTACTACGCTGTTGCGAATACGCTCGGTCAGCTTCACTCCGCACATCCTCCGCAGAGCTCGCATTTTCACCGCATTTATCATACTTTCATTCTCCTTCTTACATACCCAGCTCTCCCTGCCATATAACAGCGTTGGGACAAGCCCTCCGTTATGTATGGCCAGCTGCGCCTTTTGGCTTAAGTGCCGGCTCCCAAGTAGCTTTCCAATCGCACCATTCACTCTGTTCCCTGCACTCACTCTTCTCTCTCAATGCACATCCAAGATAAACAAACTCATTCACTTGCTCCAGCACATCGTTACCAACCACAATCCTTGCATTCATTCTGGTTTCTTCCTGTTCAAAAACCATAATCTTGGTTTTCTTTACATTCAAATGTAAGCAATCTTTCATACAGTCGTCTTTCATAACTGTGACTAGTGTTTGCAGATCAGTGGCTGTCGGCGCTATCAAAACCGCGTCATCTGCATATAGTAGATGATTTACCACTAGATCACTTATTGGTACACCTTCATTCATCGCTTTCAGTCTTTGAAGACTTTTATCCAAATATATTATAAACAGTCTAGCGGACAACACGCAACCCTGCTTGACGCCGATTTCAACGTCAAACCAGGGTGACATAGGTGGACTGGACGGCTAGCAACAGAGTGCCATTTATACCATACTCAGGTAAAATGTCCCAAACTCTCTTTCGCACAACCCTATCAAACGCCTTCTCCAAATCTACAAAACCGCAGAAAACCTTCCGGCCCACTTCCAGATGCTTCTCTACGATGTTGTGGAGGGAGAAAACTTGATCCGAACATCCTCTTCCGGACCTGAAACCCCCTTGTGCCTCGCATAACATTCCATAGGACTTCTCGCGCATTCTCCGTTCAATAATTTTACCGTACACCAACCACCGTGGTAATATTATCATAATACTTATTACCCTTTGTCGATTTTAGGACGCAGCAGTGACGTTTTTCTATTCACAGATTTTTGTCAATATTATAGGGTCTCTAAAAACGATAATAGAGTATGAATTTACAAAGTTAACAGCCAAATCGACGCAGCTATACAAAATGGATATACTATCAGATATTATCCATTCCATCAGATATTCGGGCTCTATCTGCCATCCGCCCGCCGAATTTGGAAAATCTAATGTCATATTATATAAAGACACGTTGTACTGTTTAATGACACGCTTAAAATAACCTATACATACAACTGTTTGAGCATTACTTCTTGTCATAAGTATTTCGGGTACGTATTATAATCAAAGCCTGCTACTTTGGCTACAGATAGTGTGCGACTAAATATAAACACGATAATTGTTTTATATACCAATTTTGCATAACTTACTTATTACATGTTTAATATCATTAGGAAGAGAACTGAATTAAATCTCAGTCACAAAAGTCTTGTCAGGATTGGGTTTTAACGACTCCCCAAGATAATGTTGTGTTTCACAAACACTTGTTTCGGGCTGAGTGTTGGTGGATGTAAAATCTGAACTGATGTGAAAATTATTGTGACCCCACTCAAGATACAATAATAATTTTTAAAATAATAATAATATTAGCCCTGTTAAGAAACTGTCCCACCGTTGGGACGGGCCTCCTCTCAAACTGAGAGGGTTTAGGCCATAGTCCACCACGCTGGTCCAATGCGGCTTGACGAACTTCACACACCATCGAGAAACTCTTAGGCATGCAGGTTTCCTCACGATGTTTTCCTTCGCCGTTAAAGCAAGTGACAGTAAATTATTAATACGAGTACGCACATTTTACAGTCCAACGGTCTAACCTATATGTTTAATTAAAAAAATATCCAAATTTGTATGTTTGTTACCATGCCGTATCTGTTTAATTATTCCTTTAATTTATCCACCAATAGTTCCTTATACGAAAAATAAGACCCTATAAATACACAATAATATCGAAACCATTGAAGCTGTATCCAGTCTAAACGTACCCCGGAATCTACAGGTGTTCACACTCGAGAGTTACTCGTGTACCGTACTTAGGCTTACGGGATACAAAGTCCATTCTTATGGGATTATGTGAACATTCTTGATGGTTATGCAAAATACAGTCCTATGATAACATTATATAAGTAATTTTTGTTTGTAATCTGTTTGAGCCTTCCAGAGTTATTGCGGGTATTTAAATATACGTAAATTTGTGTGGGTGTGTTTATGATTTTAAGATATTGGCTACAGGCTTTTGTATTTCAATTGTCATATAAGTTATCAAGTAAATAGTAATCAGATCCGGAACACGTGAGAGATGCCTAGTAAATGCATACTTGTCGTCGCCCATAGGTCGATATACGACCTACTATTTCATCGTTTGCTGGTTAAGTTTGACATTCGGTAAGACTATAGACAAATAATATTAAGGACAAACATCAATTTTAAGTGTATTGTGTCAAATACATGGTAGTATGTGTAATGTTTTTTTCATTGATTTAACGTATGTTTTATGCATAATTTAAAAAAAATATTAGCTGTCTGCACTTCTTCTCTATATAAACTATAAGTGTGGGAAATTTCATACTCCTCCGGCCGCGCAATTTTCGTAAAAATGTGTACAAAGTTTTTGCTTCACGTATTAATACATAGATTTAAGCGACTCTTTCTAAGAATTTGGAAATGAGAGTCTTCTGATTAATGTTATTTTAGGCTAGTTTCATAGTCATGCGGTGGAAAAGCGTTTTTGGCAGCACGTCGTCGGATATTAATTTTATTGAGCTAATACTTGTATTTCGATAAAGCGGTATTAAAACGAGTTATAAGGAAAGCCAGTCATACGGTTGATGGCTGAAACTTTCAGACAATGTTAGACTCCATGTAATAAGGGGCCTAGCCTAGCCTACATAAGCCTATTCCATTATACCAGGTACAAGCTGATACTGGAGTTTTTTCTATCGAAAGATTAAATTTTGTCCAACCTAGGATTTAACCCAGGACCTCTTGATCGCTACGCGCATTATTTGCCACTAAACCCACGAGTCTGTCAGTGGATTAAACTTCTTGTTTAATTTTACAATAATTAAATATTATACGTAGTGTAAGTAACAAAAGGAAGGAAAAACAAACAATGTATTTTTCACTTGCATTTCACCGCAATAAAACAGCTGGTATTAATAATATATATCACTTGTTTCAGGCCTGCGCAGTTATTCCTTACATACTGCATATTTTGAAGACGTCATTTTTTAAAAGAAAATTTCTATAAATTAAAAACAAAACATCCTAAAAGAGAATATTATGACAGTAATATCAGTCCAAATATTTTATCTATGAGAACCACCATAATTATTTGCTGATACTAATGTTATTTACAATAAAAGTATTCACAAACAGACAGCATCCCACACGGGGAGAGTTGAAATTCAATATCCATTATCCAATGACGTCACCGCACCGGCGCATAAACCAATATCACATATCGATGTCAATCATTACACGAATGTTTACACAACAAGCAATTAAAAACCGATCTTTTGTTTAACGTGTTCAAGCTCAACAATTACCATTATTCATTTCGGGCACTGGCACCTACAGGCATTCGGAAAGTTTTGCCGTAGAATTAAGAATTTACGGGACCAAGTTAGTACGATTTATTCGATATTTTGAAAAAAAGAAACATAATTTTGCTGTAATATAAATAACGCAAGACCTGAAAATAGTTTGTTCTAAATCGGTAACTGAATCCATTCCAACAATTTTAATGAATCTTATTTGTTTTTTTAAATTTGCCATATATGCTGTTACTCCTTGAGTGCGCTATAACAAACTAAATTTATTCTAGATAAAAAGCAAATTTCAAATGAATTTCTAAAACGTATTTCTCAATACGCACACTTACACGGACAAGTTTAATTGTTAATTGGGGTATAAAAGTGCTCAAAAAGGGTAAAAAAACTTTAAATTTAGAAATTTGGTTTTCGCATAGAATCTGATCAATTATCTGATCGGTGTGTCTGAGGTCTTGCGTTATTTACGATACACCTTGTATACTAAGTTCTTAGATATTAGGGGCTTAGATCTTCAAATATTACACATGAAATTAAACTATTTTTCGGATTTTATCGCGGTTTATTTATGATTTTAAAGTTCGCGACGTTTCGAATGCTTTGCGAAGCATTCGAAACGTCGGGAAATTTCCATGGTCAAGGGAAGGACACCTTGTATATTAGGTCCCAATGTAATACCTATATATTTTCTATAGAAAACCTAATAATACTTTTACTAAAATTTAGGCACTCAATTTTAACGGGCCGTTTTTTTACGGGTCAGCTAAAAGGTTTATTTAACCAGATGGCTAAAAGGCTACATGCATATATTATAATACTGCTCAAATCATTTAGTAATACTTATAAAAATATATGCCCAATATACGCCCTCCATTGATCTAGCTATAGAGCAAGGTCGTTTAATATAAGCACTTCTAACCTTATTACAAGAATTTAATCATGTGTTTAATTCCTGACCCCATTCTTATGATGTACGCTTATGACGGGATATTCTATATTAGAGAAACAATGTAAGCCCTATATCCTATATCATCAACCGTCTTTCGATTGACGATGATCATCGCAGAATCAGAATCTATTTTATTCATGTAAATCATTATAGTATTTATGAATCATTAGAAAAGTAACAATGACTCTACCACTACTTCGAAATGTCATTCCTGTGGAGAAGAAGGGCACTTCCTCTTATATTGTGTCTATCTATCTATCTATCTATATTATCACGCCAGATCCCTTACGGGGTAGACAGAGAGTACAGAGTTCCAACAGGTTCTTTCCTTACATACCTCTCTGGCTTCCTCCACTCTCGTAGTTCATCTCATACACGCTCGCCGGTTACGGACTTGTCCTTCAGATAAGACCCGGTCTATTTGGTCATGGTAAGATAGTCTAGGTCTTTCCCGGTACCTACATCCTTCAACTTTTGCATTGTATATCAGATTTGTCATTCTTTCTTCTGACATTCTTTCTATATGCCCCAACCAACTTTATATAGTGTCGTAAGTCAAGAATGCAATTTGCCAGAAAAAAACATTTGAAATTCATTCTTATCCATTTTTATGTTGTATTTCGGTCCTAAATTCACCAATCATTGTAATTCGGTAAGCACGTAATTATTGTTTCTAAACTACAAAAAAATTTCTAACTGGCATATCTTATTTCTAAGGTTACCGCCAAACCAACGAGTTCAGCTGCGGCCGCGGTGGTGTGTACGGTGGCGATCAGCTCCTGTAGTAATATTCTATGGAAATATTCACACCAACGCGTCCTGCATCCTGCACGCGCTATCTGGGTGGCGTCTGCACGCGCAACCACAGATACTGATCGCCACCATGATCGCCGAGGCGACACCACCGTGATCGCCGCCGGGGACGCCACCACGACGGCGGCTGAACGCGTTGGGCTGGCCATACCTTAAGTGACCTGAAATAATGACTCAAAAAAGTACAAATATTAGCAGTTGTAACACTATTGGAATGGTGATGCGACATCATCATGTCCGTAACCTACCTCAATTACCTCAGGGTGGCGCAACATGTATTTTCTTTCCATTTACTAAGTTCGTTCGTTGTATTGAATAGTTAAACCAATTTGCTACAATGAAAACTTCATTTTAATATATTACATACTTGGAAAGTTTTGCAATAGTTTGTTATTAGGTCGTATCTCGGACGCTTTGATCAAAGTGTCGATGTACTCACACAAATACATAAATTATATTATATTCTACTTGTTTCTGCCCGCGACTTTGACCGCGTTGATTAGACAGTAACCTAACATTTCCTAGGGATGAAAAGTATCCTATGTATTAATTCAGGATTATGTGTGTGCCAAATTTCATCCAAATCCGTTCAGCCGTTTTTACATGATTGAGCAACAAACATACAAACTTTCACATTTATAATATAAGTAGGTTACAGAAAGACTATTATGTATCTTGGGCCATTAATTCTTAACAATTTTGGCGATCGACCACAGCTACTAACTTTATAACACTCTGTTTTTATTATTTTTAATAGGAAATCTAAGCCCTCTGATTCCTTAGTAAAATATTACATACTAGTTTTTGCCCGCGAGATTGCCCGCATTGTATTCTATATGTTAATCGAGGTAATAAACTAATTGTGTGCTAAATTTAATCCAAATTTGTTTAACCATTTTTGCATGATTGAGTAACAAACATCCAAACATACAAATTACATTTATTATATTATATAAATAGGATCACTATCTGTATATCTTTATTCGAAAGACGTCCACTGCAGGACGACTTAACGACTATCACATTAAGTGGTAACCGAGACCAACGGCTTAACATACCTTCCGAAGCACGAACACGCTCAAATATGAAAATGTCACAAACGGTCAATCCGACCGTCCATCTCAAGCCGACCGAGTCGAACGCTGCCTAACCTTGGTGATCGGTAAGAACACCGCGGTCGCACAGCGCTACGATCGCCTCATTATAATATTATTTTTTATTAGTAATAAAGATTTTAATTTTATTTTTTTTATTAATTAATAACGCCGATTCTAATTTTTTTTTTATTAGTAATAAGGATGTTATCCAGACCGATTTCGGCCGCGGCGTCTGCATCAGCTCTGTTATTGTTGACTTTCGTGCTTTCACATGTGGCTTATGTACCCAATAATCTTAGAAAAGATAGTCACACATTGCAGGCCCCTAAGCACACCGTTAATGTTAAACTTTGTAACAACTTTAATTAATACAAACGTAACTAGTACAAAAATTATAGATTGTGATTGTGTAAAATAACTAATGAATTCTGACGGACGATTCAGCGCAGTGATTAAGAGCTTAAGCCACTTCACACACACTCAGCTTAAGCCAGTCGCGGTTTTGATTCCCGCACAGGAAAAATCCTTGTGTGTCCTACAATTATTCGTTTCAGTCTGGGTATTTATGTATATGAATTTTCATGTTTGTAATCGCACCCACGATACGAAATAAATCCTAGTGTGGGGCTACGTTTTTTATTTACAAAAAAAAAAACAATGATTAAAAACATACAAGTAATTCCATTACAAGCCATAAACACAAGTGCACAATTTGTCAGTCTCTACCTCAGATCAGATTATTTCTCTAATCTATGGTTATTTGGTACGTACTTACTGTAGTACAAAGTATTCTAAAAGTAACAAAAAAGACTTAAAATGATCTAGTAAGTAACCCTCTGACCTACAAAAGGACGCCCTCATCCATTCATAGGACTGAAAAGATTGGCAATGAAATAAAACAATGATTTTCGGAAACAACACTTAGCTTTTGTTGTTTTCGCACACAAGTTGAATCTTGACACGATTTTACTGAACACTTTTTATTTAACGTGAACCTAACGCCGCTGTGATAAGGTTTGTATTCGAATGATAGTACAACTTTACGTAGTTTATCTCTCTTAACAGTTGAATGAACCCTCACGCAGTGGGGGAATATGTAAAATTTTTCTCATTTTCTGTCGGCGCTTGAAAGAAAGTACTAGGATACTGTTTTCCATCGATGTTTTCCACATTATAAAGTCTTATGGCTCAGTTTAATTTTAAGGTTATGTATGTAATAAATGTCGTATTAGCTAGTGTAGTACCTGATAAAGAACCAATTTAAAGTAACGCTTTGAATAGAAGTGTATTAAAATTGTATAATATTTACAAAAGGACATTTTTATAATATTGACTGCCTCGTTGGTCTAGTGGCAAAGCGCATCGCTTTGTCAGACAAGTGTTGTTTTTCTAACGAAAACTTCCCAGTACGAGTCCAGAGTCTGGAATTGTGCCCGGTATATGGAAATAGGTTCGAAACGTGGGTGTACTTAGTACACCTCAGCCACCCCCACTTGGGGAATATTGGCGTGACGGTGTGTTTACAAAAGGATTTTTGCCATCGGAAAAATTAAGTTATTCAGTTTCATAGATCCTACGCAATGTATTTCGTCAGTCTATCCATCTTCTGATAAAATTCTTAGACCACATTAAACATATTTTTTTTATTTTGTGACTAAGATTTTTACAAATACAATCGGACCGAATATAAATATTTACGAGAGAATGATTATGACAGATGACAAAATTAGAGGCATTGTAAATAGCACTTATAAATACAAAGAACTGAAACCCAAACCATTCTCTCTTTGATCCTTTTGGATGTCTTATCTGCGATTCTTCAGTAAATTGCGTGAGGCAGATTGCAGAAATAATGTTTTGGGTTTTGAGGAAGCCGACTTACGAATATACGCCTTATTGAATAGGGCCGCTTTGTGCCTATTTACATTGATCGTCCGTATGCGTGTGGAAGATCTTGGGGAACATTTTAATAGCCATGTGTAATATCAAAACATTCCTAGAAAAATACTTATCGCTGAAATTATTTTATTGTTATTTTTAATCACCTTTACGACAAAGTAATTAGATATTATACATATTATTATGTAAATTATTGATATGTACAACTTTTTTGATCCACTGAATTAAAGAAACGTTTTTTGTAAATCTTCATTTATGGCATGTCAACCTCTCGATATCTTTATCTATCTATCTATCTATATCATTACGCCAGCTCCCTCGCGGGGTAGGCAGAGAGTACAGAGTTCCAACAGGTTCTTTCCTTACATACCTCTCTGGCTTCCTCCACTCTCATAGTTCGTCTTATAGCGATATCTTTATCATGGCGATTAAAGGCGATTTCGATTAAAATTATCTATGTCAAAGGTTTTACTATGTGTGTGTCGTTTTCGTAGTAGATACAATTAACTAAGTTTTTCCCTATTTTTGTATCATAAAAGATATCCACATTACAAATACCTACATAACATTACGTATGTTTAACATAGCCCATTGTTTATGGCCACATAATACGTAAGTTGTAATCATATAACTATTGACATACTCTCAAATCAGTCGCGGTCGTAAAATGCCTCTTCTTAATGGACACTTTCGCGTAACCCATAAAAGCCGATCTATTAAAATTATACCTTGCCGATTTTGACGAATTCAAGGCTAAATTCACATCCATCGCCGCTTTTCTGCATCTCTATAAAAGTCTTACTAAAACATAACAGTCGATGAATGTGGAAAAGGGGTAATCGGTCACAGGGGTGACGTTTTGGGCGTCAAATCATAACGTCATTAATATCTCCCATGGGGTTAATGTCTGTGTCTGTGGGCGGGTAATAAATGTACATTAAAACAAATATTTGATGGTTACTAATGTGCTAAGCACTGTGTGTGGTACTTTTATATGTAACTAGTAACTGTGCCTCGCGGTTTTACCCACCATTTACCACAAGCTAATACGGTCGCAATGCATGGTCTGCCCGCGCTTAATTTGTTTTCGTTTACCATTCTTTCTAACTTACGATTCTTTTTGCTTGGCCCCTAAGGGTCGAAACATGATGTTAAATAGCCAATTCCTCAGGAGTTAAGCTGTCAAATGCTAAAAGATTTTTTAAAATCCAATTGGTAGTTACACAGATTAGCGCGTTATAACATAAAAAGAACAAACTCTTTAGTTTTATGATATTTGTATAGATTACTAGCTTGTTACCGACATAGCTCGCAGACTCAGTAAGCTAAAGTGGCAATGGGCTGGCCACATCTGCAGAAGGACCGACGGCCGATGGAGCAAACGTGTCCTAGAGTGGAGACCGCGACTTTGTAAGCGTAAGGTAGGACGGCCCCAGCTAGATGGACCGACGACCTCAAAAAAGGTCGCTGGGACAGACTGGATGCGGAAGGCGGAGGACCGTGTGCAATGGCGTGTGTTAGGAGAGGCCTATATCCAGCAGTGGACTGCGATAGGCTGATTGATTGACTAGCTTGTGCCGCGGTTTTGCCTGAATGATGTTTAAATTAAATTTCTTAGAGCCTCTTTCACCACTCTCGAGTATAATTTTAGTTAGTTACTTTGCGATTAGCGTTACTCGAACTGGCTGATTTAACCGTCGGATAGGGCTATATAGAGATGGTGAAATTCATACATAGACTTACATGGAACTTTAATTAGCCTTCTTCAGAATCTAGTCAAGGGAGAAAGAGGCACTTACACTCATAATATAATTATACAAAAAACAGCGTCCTCGATTAGATTTTTAAAGTGATCGGTATAATTTTTAAGGCATACTGTACACACTAAATATGCCTATAAAGGATATAAGTAACGTACGTACGATATAAGTAGCATAAAACCTGAAACAGGTTCTTATAAATAAGGACTACTTTTACAAAGGCAATACTTACTAGAAATACGGTTTAATACTGAGAACAACATTAAATAGGTTAGAAATAGCACAAGACAGAGAAAAACGGAAAATAGCAAGAACTCTTATAGCCTTCACCCCGTAGAGGTCCTGAACTATTCTACTAAACATGATGATACAAATTTTGTAAAGATTTTTCTTTTTTAGTTAAGGAATAAAAGACTATTTTATTTTTATTTTATTTATTATTCTAACTGTTTATATCGTCACACTAGATCCCTTGCAGAGTAAGCACAGAGCAAAGCAATAGTTGTTAATTTTAATAATTACTATGATGATACAGACGGTGACGGAGACTCTTACGTGATGACGTAAGAGTCTCCGTAACCGGCGAGCGTATATGAGACGAACTATGGGAGTGGAGGAAGCCAGTGAGGTAAGGGAGGAACCTGTTGGAACTCTGTACTCTCTGTCTACCCCGCAAGGGAGAGATCCCTTGCGGGGTAGACAGAGCGTAATGATATAGATAGATAGATCATCACGTGTATAGGTTGTGGTTCTGTCCTATACACCGTGTGTAGCCTTAGCGCTATTCTAAGGCATAGCTAAGTATATTTAAATCTACATCAATCCTTTCACATTAAGATTCTTAAGTAAATAAAACCATTTGAATTACTTCATGTCGTCCACGACGACCTATAAAAAACCTATTTTAATGATGGAGGGTTGAATGAATAAGTTTTCTTCATATAGGTATCTAGCGCAAAGTATTAACCTACTATCCTTTACACTGAAGTCTTAAGAAAGTGGTGCATACAAATAAGTTATTTTTCTCTCATTCTGCTCTCGTGGAAATAGGAGGTGCACATAATCAACAAAGAATAAAAAATATGCATAGACGTGTGTTATTTTGATGACAGTATTATCCGAAATTAGGCGTGCAAAATAAGATAGTCTATTATTAGATAACCTAACGGCCCATGCTTCGAAAAAATAATTATTCTAAGACTCAGAACAATAGCATTCATCACAATCAATCATGCAATCTCCTCTCGTCTCTTTGCCATAAAACAAAATGTTTATATGTTAAACCAAGCTTTTAAGAGAATTCCGGGGAACGGGGAACTCAATTATTTCAATATCAGGAAGATAACTTTAAATGAGTAACTTGGATATCCCGCGAGTACAAGCTGTGCAGTGCGGGGACCGTTGTAAAATCTTTTATTTATTAAGCTAGTGTGGATTCTTTTGTCTAATTCTATTCTTAGTTTCTTGTCCTTTTTCTCCACAGGAATGACATTCAGACACACGAACCGATTTTTTAGAGTATTTTTCACTTTTTTATTTACACGAATAAAAAATATTCCGTTTCCGATGTAAAGTAACGCTAGTTCTAATTGATATATTAGCTATCCCTTCCCCTAAATTTACAACAATTATTTGCGATTGTTAAAAGTTCAAACCCACTGAGCCGGATGGACGGTTAAATAATGGAGCTAAAAGGTGTCTATTAATAGCGGTGCAGTGAGCAGGGGCACGGCTGCTCACGACGTCGGCTGAGGTGTCGTCGCCATAACCACTTAGCGACACTTAGCTGTTGCAATATCATGCCTAGTAAATAATAAATAAGCTCGCAAATCCGAAGCGGATATAACAATAGTGGAAGTAAATAATTAGCTCTTAATATGGCTGGATGAATTAATATTCCATTTATAAAATACTAGTCAGTGACTTATCATGGCTTTGTATAACATTTTAATTTATAGCTATATAGCAAGCTATATATATATATATATATATATATATATATATATATATATATATATATATATATTATCAATTGAAACTGGATTAACAATTGTGAAGACTCAGGAGGGTCCAGATGAAAATCAGCGTCTCGCACTTGTGCCTGACATTAAGCTGATCTGGATACCTATTTGGCTCAGCCATGAGACACATACTCATGTGTACTACTTACTTTGTTTTATTCCATTTTTTTTTCTCATGTGTATTTTTTAGAGACCTATATTAATCGTTTGTACTTTTTTTTTAATTTGGTGGGTGGTTAAAATGCTAAAATGTATGTGTCATATCAGCTAAATATCTCTGTTTGTGTCTCTCATGCTGAGACAAATAAACATATTTCATTCTTTCTTTCTTTGCACGGGTAGCACGGACAATATAGTCAATGATGACATTATTTTTTTTGAAAATTGCAAAAAAAAATTGTGATTTATTATAAAATCAAGATCAAACGTTTTTTATTCAGGTAGACCAAAAGTATTATTGACTGCCTCGTTGGTCTAGTAGCAAATCGCGTCGCTTTGTGATCACGAGGTTCTGGTTTAAATTCCTAGGTCGGACAAATGTAGTTTTCCTAACGGAATTTGCGCTCCCGTGTACTTACTGAGGCTCAAGGACCCCACAAGGGATTTGGGCGAGTATATGCCCCCGAATATCTCGTTGAGGGCTCCAAAATTTGCAAGTTTTTTCATCCATTCTTTTTCTGCAATCGATAGCCCAGTTTTCTGATGTGACGAGATTTTCTTTATTTTCCATTAGCATCATGAAAATTTACCGAAGCCTCTGCCAGCCCCGCTAGGGAAATATAGTCGTGTTGGTGTCGTAAAAATTAGCGTTACCAACTGGAGAAAGTCAAATTCTCGAGGCCTTGGTCCAATAGTTAAAGTATAGATCATTCGTTATATATATATATCATATCCCATTGAATGTCTGTCTAAGTAATATTCATTTTTTGAATACACCCACGGTAAAGGTATAAATCCCAGCGTGGGCCAACATGTAAGAAAAGGGTAGAGAGACGTGTTCATTGATATTCATACTTTCTTGATGTTTCTGTACCAATATGACAGATAGCAGGCTAGCAGGATTCTCCCTACGCTTCGGGCATATTATGGCGTGCAAATGCCTGTCAAAAACTTGGTTTTCCTCACTCTATAGAGACTATGATTATTACACAAAGTATGATACATAATACAAAATCTGTGTTAAGAACCGGGTTTGCAAATCTAGATCTGGTGTTCCCAAAACGGATGGACAAATTTAGTAATTGCTTAATAAATGAATTCATATAATAAACATCGTCACGCCTATATTCCCCAAGCGCGGGTGGCAGATGTGTAAAAGTGGGTGTACTCAACCCACTTTTCGCCGACGGTGTTAGGTCCCATGTACTCCGAGCCTATTGCCATATACCAGGCACAATTCCAGACTCCGGACTCATACTAGGAATTTTTGTTAGAAAAACTACATTTGTCCGACCTAGGATTTGAACCCAGGACCTCGTGATCACAAAACGATGCGCTTTGCCACCAGACCAACGAGGCAGTCATAAATGAATTCATATAATTATAATTATACAGCAACGCCACAAACTTCGACGGACGATTTAGCGCAGTGGTTAAGAGCTTAAGCCGCTCCGCCCACTGTGTCTAATAGTCGCGGGTTCGATTCCCGCACGGGACAAATCTTTGTGTGATCCACAATTATTTGTTCCGGTCTGGGTATTTGTGTATGTGAATTTTCATGTTTGTAAACGCACTCACGATACAGGAATAAATCCTAGTGTGAGGCTATTTAAAAAAGAAAAAAAAAAAAAAACTTAGGTACTACGTATGGTTTACATACTACAGTATTGCTACGTGCTACGAACGCTGTAGACGATGCTACGGACTACGAACTTCCTGCTACAAAGAATTAAATATTGTAGGCGGAAATCTTACACAAATTCGCTAAGGTATGAAAGGATGATTGGACATCATATTTTAACGAAAAATCACAAACAAAGGGCATTTGGTACAGAGTAATTCAGGAAAGGCCTCCTCGGCCTTTCCTGAATTGCAAATGGCAAATTTAGTCGTAATCTGTTAGTAACAACTTTCAGGTTGCGTTCTGGACACATGCCACTAAAGGTGTTCGCATTTCTTATGAAAAAGATTAATTCCCCTAATTGTGAAGTTTGTGGGACGGTGGATGATGTGCAGCATATTTTGGTGGAATGCGTAAAGAACCAAGCTGAAAGAAATAACATAATAAATATTTTAAAAATAAATGGGACTCAGGATCATTTTTAAGCTTCCTCGCGGAACCATTGTCGGATGAAGCAAAAGTTTTATATAACTTAGTTATAATTAAATAGGTGTATAATAAGAAATAATTAAGGACAACCCTGTACTTAGGATACGATGGAGATGGCATGAACTAATGTTCAAAAGCTCCTATAAGAACAAGATAATAAAAAAAAAAAAAATATTGTAGACCTTATTTAGGTGTCTTTGTTTTTCTCAAATATAAAGTTTGGCTGTGTCATGCTTAATAGTTCTACAGATAAAATCTATCTATATCATCACGCCAGATCCCTTACAGAGAGGCAGAGAGGCAGAGGGTACAGAGTTCCAACAGGCTCGTTCCTTACATACCTCTCTGGCTTCCTCTACTCTCATAGTTCGTCTTATACACGCTCGCCGGTTACGGAGACTCCTGACTTGTCCTTCAGATAAGACCCGGTCTATTTGGTCATGGTAAGCTAGTCTAGGTCTTCCCCGGTACCTACATCCTTCCACTTTTACATTGTATATCAGTTTTGTCATTCTTTCTTCGGACATTCTTTCTATATACCCGAACCAACGGAGCATACCCTTTCTCATCTTTACACCGATACTCTCTTTCATACCTATTTGCTTTCTTACAACGCTGTTGCGAATACGGTCGGTCAGCTTCACTCCGCACATCTTCCGCAGAGCTCACATTTCCACCGCATTTATCCTACTTTCATTCTCCTTCTTACATACCCAGCTCTCGCTGCCATATAACAGCGTTGGTACAAGCACTCCATTATGTAAGGCCAGCTGCGCCTTTCGGCTTAAGTGCCGGCTCCCAAGTAGCTTTCCCATCGCACTCTGTTCCCTACACTCACTCTTCTCTCTATGTCAGCGGTGTATTTTCCATCCTTACTGAATGCGCATTCAAGATATATAAACTCATTCACTTGCTCCAGCACATCGTTCCCAACCACAATCCTTGCATTCGTTAAAATGGCTAACAAAAAAATGTTTTATTTAGTATGAAGGTCATTTGACCTTTTACTGAATATGAACTGATTTGAACTCTACACACTAACAAATACCTACGCCTTAACGTTATAGAACATTGTAATCCTTGCACAGAGGCTTATAATAAGCGGCCGACAACATATGCTGCTTTTATATCTTGTTACGCAATGCATGTCTACCGCAAATCTGACTGTTTTACTACGAACTCTCACAGTATTGTCGTAGAACATTAAAGTTAAAATCGATTCAATATATATAATACATTTCTAGAAGCGCTGTGCGACCGCAGTGCTCTTTGCGATCATCTAGGTTAAGCAGCGTTCGACTCGGTCGGCCTACGAAGGGTGACCGTTTGTGGCATTTTCGTAATTGAGTATCTCCATGCTTCGGATTGCACGCTAATTCGCTGGTCCCGGTAATTACCCTAAAGGCAGCATGAGAAGTTCCAACAGCAGGTGGCCACAAACCTGTCTTCAATACGCACTGAGTCCGCGTGGTGGAGTATGACCTAATCGCTTTTACCTCGATTTGTGAGCGAAGGCCTTTTCCCAGAAGCGGGACAGTATCGACTGATATCATTTATTGTAGCGGATGCTCATCGGTAATACTTTTAAAAGTTGTGTCACTGGCCTCCACTGGTAGACAAGTGGGTGATGGACAACGCAACGCAACAATGACGCTCGCCAGAAATGTGACTACTAATGATAATGTCAGGAGAATGGTTATTCTCCGACATATATGTATCAAACAGATTATACTACGCGTTTTTTAAATGTTTCTTTGGCGTGCGACGCTTCTACGAGCCGTTTAGTAAAATAGCCCGTGGTAGGAGTTCCACATATTCAGAGCAATAGTGTGGGAACGAATCGGGCACGCGTGCTTCGAAATACCCTCGTTATTGTGCCGTAATACATACTTACTTGGATACATCTCACCAACACAAGATGCGACAACGCACATTAAATTACACATATTCCTACCTAATGTTGCCCAAAGATTATTAAAAAAAAAGACGTTGCCCTACACTAGGAAATATTTCTGTGTCGTGGGTACGTTTACAAACATGATTTAACACACCCGCACAACCAGACTTAAATAAATGTTTGTGG
This sequence comes from Phalera bucephala, assembly GCA_905147815.2. Taxonomy (NCBI): domain Eukaryota; kingdom Metazoa; phylum Arthropoda; class Insecta; order Lepidoptera; family Notodontidae; genus Phalera; species Phalera bucephala. Next base: position 27,687,598 of record LR990612.1, read on the forward strand.
GTTACAAAAAGATTCGCCCCGTGCGGAGATCGCACTCGCGACTCCTCGTTCGAGTGGGGGGGCGGCTTCAACACTGGACCAAGCTGTCCGATGTTAAATAAATGTCTAATTAGTTTATATAAGTAGGTACCTAGTTGCATACGTCATATGTGGGTTATGAAGTCTCGATCATGAATCTACCTACTTGTCAAATCTTTTTTAACTTGGGCCATTACTCATACAGAAAAAAGAATATACATGATTATTCATTAGAAAATAAAATATTCTTTCATGCAATTGTTTGAAAGCATTCTGCAATGTCGTAGCAATTTCATCAAGGCATGTTTAACTTATTCTATAGCATTTTTAATAAACCATAATAAAATTGCTGATTCCAAAAAAAAGTGTGTATTTTTTAATTCAAATTCTCCATCATCAGCCGAAAGACGTCCACTGTAGGACAAAGGCTCCCCCCAAAGATCACCACAATGACCGACTTTATGCTGTACGCATCTAGCTTTTACCTGCGACCTTCACCAGGTCATCGCTCCACCTTGTGGGGGCCTGCCTACGGCCGTCAGTTCTACGAGCGATGTGCCCTGCACACTGCCACTTAAGTTTGGCAATTCTGAGAGCTATATCGGTGACTTTGGTTCTCCTGCGGATCTCCTCATTTCTGACTCGATCTCGCAGAGAAACTCCGAGCATAGCTCTTTCCATTGCCCTTTGGGTGACCTTGAGGCTTCTTACGAGACCCATCGTGAGTGACCATGTCTCGGTGCCGTAAGTCATCATTGGCAACACACACTGGTCAAAGACGTGGCTTCCCGAACGCTGCCCAGCCGAGTTGGATTCGACAAATGACCTCTTTCTCAAAGTTGGACCTACCTAATTGGACTGTTTGTCCCAGGTATATAATGATCTACAACGTCGAGTGTAAAATCTCCAACCTTCACAAGAGTGGGTGCGACATGGGTGTTTGACATGATTTTCGTCTTGTTCATGTTCATTTTAAGGCCCACCTGTTGAAAGATTCTGCTGAGGTCATCGAGCATAGTGCCCAGGTCTGCCAGGGTCTCAGCCAAGACCACGATATCGTCGGCAAATCGAAGGTGAGAGATGTACTCGCCGTTGATATTGATGCCATGTCCTCTCCAGCCCAGAAGCTTAAAAACGTCTTCCCGCGCGGCGGAAAACAGTTTTGGAGAAATAACGTCTCCCTGTCTCACGCCTCGCTGCAGTTGGATGGGGCTTGAGCCTCTTGTAGGCCCCTGGGTGTATACCCTCTTTTATTGTGCTGGTATTATAATCGCGCGTGTCGTGAATCAGAGACTTAGAGATCTGCCTATTGAGCCGCCGGTATGCAGAAGCATCGTCCAGAGAATGCAGGACCATCCTGCGTCTTTCCTCCATTAACTTTAGGGTATGGCCTAAGAACTTTTTGTTTTTTTTTAACGGTGGGCTTTGTAGAACTTGTTCCTGATCGTGTGTATAGTTTCCACGATGCTGTTATTGTAATCGTCCACGTTTACGCATTCGCATAGACATGCGAAGCGATTTTTTCAATTCGAGCTGAAAGCTATCATGGTTCTAGATTTGGGCAGGGTCTGGACGGAGCGCAGACTTCATCAGTTTGGACCTTTCGAACTTGAAATTAATATTCAATATGCCTGTTACCAATCGGTGATCGCTACCTGTTTTGACTGAGTTGATCACAGAGACATCATTTGCCGCTTTGTCGACATAATGAAGTCTATTTCATTTTTTGTGACGCCATCGGGACTCACCCAGGTCCACTTGCGGTGTTCCCGCTTTTGGAAGAAGGAGTTCATCATATAAAGTTCCTCCTTCTCCATGAAGTCCGCCAGCATTAGCCCCAGGGAGTTCCGTTGTCCAGTACCAAATGTCCCTACTCTCAGCTCATAATCGCATCGTCTGCCCAGTTTCGCGTGAAGTTCGTGCAGTGAGATTTCGAGGTATGTATGGCTACAGATATATCCTCATACATAACCTCCACCTCGTCGTCTGGGTGTGTCAAAGTTGGTGCGTATACCTGTATAATTTTTAGTGAATAACTTTCGATCATTTTGAGTAACAGGGCGTTGTTCACGAGGAACTTGTGGACGATAAACCCGACACCGCCCTGGGACTGATGGTCGCCCTCCCTGAAATAGAGCAAGTTACCTGATTTGAGTGTTATCGAGTCCTCGCCCTCCCTTCGTACTTCGGATAGCCCTAAAACATCCCAGTGTAACTTGCTCAGTTCTTCCTTCAGTTCCTCTATCTTCTCGTCGGTTCACAGTGTGCGTGTGTTGTAGGTTGCCAGGGCCAATGGTCGTCGTTTGTGGTAGCCAGGTCTCTGCCGGGGATTGTTAGCAGCCCCTGCCCCGCCGTTACCATGACCGGTGCCTTGGCCAGAACCAGCAGGGCCGCCGGGGACTGGGGGCCTTTTAATTTTAGTGTCGTCCATTGGAGGGTAATTGCTATAATCGCCACACATAGGAGGCGGGTTGGCGATCACATGGGATTTTAGATGAGATGAGAGGACGCTGCTGCCAAACCATTTTTTCTGGTGTCCCTTGGGTTTCTAGTACAACACCTTCAGGAAACAATGTTATTCCCAGCAGTAACCCAACTAATTAGGGCTATGGGTGCTATAGGTGCCGCCATCCCAAAGAGTGGTGTCCCGCTTCCGACCACACTCAGCCCAGACAAGCCCTCCTCCGATGTGGCACGGGAGTACCGCCTTGTCTTAACTGTGTTTTTGCACTGGATTTGGTCGCCTCTTACGGCCCGCTGTCTGTCCACCATACGGAGGGGAGATGCCGTCCCCACACGGTAGGCATTCAAATTATAAAGGTTCATAAACGAAATTTGAGATAATTTAAACAAAGACGACAACGAATGTAAATATTTATTTAACTTATAAGTACCCTATATCGTACATCACCCCTTCTCACAGATAGAATTACCAATGAAAATAATGGCTTTTAATTATTTAAAGTACTGACCTAAGTATTAACACATCAAACAATACATTCTAACTATTTCAACCAGACCAAACGTGTTAAACCAAAAATAAATTCTCCGAGTTAAAGAAATTCGCAACTGAGTCGTTGAGTCCCGGGAGAGGGAAATAAAAATGCGAGAAGAGTGAGTAAGTACACAAATAATTACATATATATATACTACGTTCGTGGCTAGCTTGTGAGAAATTTATACTCGTACACGTTGTAGGATTTCCTAAGATTCGAACCGAGAACCTCGTAATCGTTAGCAACACCAGTGAGTGGCAAGGCTAAACCAAAAAAAAAACAATAACTGCGTAATATGCGTATTCACAATTTCGTATTTATGCTGTTGGCCGCTGAGGAGTTCCTTCCTCTTAAGGCAATCCTATGGATCCGATATATGGATCAGAGACGTGGTCTCTTACTATAGGTCTCATAAAAAAGCTCAGAGTTGCTCAGCGAGCTATGGAGAGAGCTATGCTCGGCGTTTCTCTACGTGATCGAATCAGGAATGAGGAGATTCGTAGTTAAACCAAGGTCACCGACATAGCCCTTAAGATTAGCAAGCTGAAGTGGCAATGGGCGGGCCACATAACGCGAAGATCGGACGGGCGTTGGGGCAGAAAGATTCTAAAGTGGAGACCACGTATTGGCAACCGCAGCGTGGGACGACCATCTGCCAGATGGACCGACGATCTTGTGAAAATCGCAGGAAGTCGTTGGATGCAGGTGGCATCGGACCGGTTACGCTGGAAAGCGATTGGGGAGGCCTATGTTCAGCAGTGGACAAGTAGAGGCTGAGATAATGATGATGATGAAGGCAATCCTGGCTGTAGCTTACCATAAAATGAATTGCCATCGGAACTAAATCAACATTCCAAATTTCAACTCCGTAGGATAAAAGAAAGTTTTGATTCAGTTTGCAGTTTGACCTAACTAACAAACATTGCCAGTTAAAAAGTATATTACCTACATATTTAAATGTAGAACTGAGTAAAATGGCTGCATATACAATATATTAATCAAAATTACATTTCAAAGCCATCCATATTGTTACGAGTCAATATAGATACCTATGCATTATACAATACCCAGTTCCCAGTCTCTACCCATATATCATGATTATTGTCATGATCACAAATTTTGATTTCAATACGAGTCTATGTTACTCATTCGTATACCTACAGATACCTACTAAAAAAGGTCAACCATAAACACACGATAACTGCCTTAAATAGATTTTTATTTATAAATAAATAAAATAGACATTCACCAAGTGGTTGGCAGAGGTACACACCCAAATTTCGCCTGAAACCAAATATTCGTGAAGTGAAACTATTGCCATACAATTCACAATTCAAACTTCGAACTGCTGCTAAGAATTTTTCAATAAAATAACTTTGTCCGCATGTGAACTGTTCTATGCTCGACTCCTACGAGTATATTGCTGAATGGCAGTTTCCAACGCCATAATTCAAAAGTGCCAATCAGCAATAGGTATATAATATGCTTTATAAACGCGGGTTTCAAACACTTTTTGCCTACCGGTAGACTCAGTGATGAACACTAACTTACCAAAGGAGTCTGATCTAGACACAGACTTTGAAAAGGGCTTGCGTGTGTGCGACGAAGCAGTATAGTCCATTGAAAAGTTACATTTGGGGTTGCGTTTTTTAGAGGACGCAATTTTATTTCAAGGCCTTTCAAGATGGCGGCCGTGGGACAAGGGTGGCGACCCCACAAACTTGGTTTTAGCTTAACACTGACCCCCCCTACACATCAAAAAAATAAAATTACGTCCTCTAAAAAACGCAAGGTAAGGCCTAAAAAATGTAACATTTCAATGGACTAGTAGTATACAAAAAAGTAATAATAAATAGAGTCGGCAAATGTGTTCTTCTTTTTAATAAGAAAGTGCCCAGACCTAAGAAAATGCATGATCTTGTGATCACCAGCCATTGGATACTCGACTAACAAAACAATATTTTAACTGCCGTTAAACCACATGGTTCAACAAAAGCCCATCGTGCGGGATGATTTCGTTCCACAGCAAAGGGGGCTGCGTCAGCGGTATACCCCGACACTTGTCCACGCGCCACTCGACGTTCGCCGACCACCTCAGCTACGGGAAGACAACTGAGGGGTTAGCTCCAAAAGATTTTAGCGTGACGCTAGCGAGCGTGCTGTCGCGTTTATATTTATTTAGTAAATTTGTTGTGTAACAAGGCTAGCATATCAACTCGCTAGAGTTACGGTAACTTCAATCATTTCATGCTAAGCCATCTGTTTAGCCCCTCATTCCTACAAGCGGTTTATTTTATATTGAGTGTTTATAAAGCGCTGGAATAAAACAATTAGCTAACGGTATATTTTTTTTAAGCGCTTACAGCGCTACAAAAATGCGTTTTGGAGGGCGTTAATGTGGATGAGGGATTATTCCCTGAAACTTTAGAGGCAAATACATTAACTGCAGATACAGTTAATACTAAGCACCTACTTATGTAATATTGCTAATAAGACCGAATCTAAGATATAATGTATGATATCGAATTGTATAATTCTAACCTCATTATCTACTACTTGGAATAGGTAGTCGAAGAAATTTGGAAATTGAGATGAGTGATATTGATCAAATATCGAAATTTATATCGATAGTTCGATAATATTAGCTGTTAAATATTGATCGATAGCTTTTTAAGACTTTAAAAGAGCGTAAGTGTTATGCGAGATTAGGATGGCTCTCAAACAACTAAAAAACAACAAAGCGCCGGGTGAAGACGGAATTACTGCAGAACTTCTGAAGGCGGGCGGATCGCCGGTACTTAAAGTCCTTCAGAGGCTATTTAAGTCCGTCTTGCTTGAAGGGAAAACGCCGGAAGCATGGAACAGGGGTGTGGTGGTGCTGTTTTTCAAGAAAGGTGATAACACCTTATTGAAGAACTATAGGCCCATCACACTGCTGAGCCATGTTTATAAGTTGTTTTCGAGAGTCATTACGAATCGTCTCGAACGAAGGCTTGATGACTTCCAGCCTCCCGAACAAGCCGGTTTCCGGAAAGGTTTTAGTACCATAGACCACATACATACGCTGCGGCAGGTTATACAGAAGACTGAGGAGTATAATCGGCCACTATGCTTGGCGTTTGTGGACTATGAGAAAGCCTTTGATTCGATCGAGACTTGGGCGGTTCTTAGATCTCTCCAGCGATGCCGCATTGACTATAGGTACATCGAAGTGTTGAAGTGCTTGTATAATAACGCCACCATGTCAGTCCGAGTACAGGGGCAGTGCACGAAGGTGATCCCCATAAAAAGAGGAGTAAGACAGGGAGACGTCATTTCTCCGAAACTGTTTACGGCCACCTTAGAGGACGCCTTCAAGCTCTTGGAATGGCAAGGACTTGGCATCAACATCAATGGCGAATACATCACTCACCTTCGATTTGCCGACGACATTGTGGTCATGGCGGAGTCGCTGGAAGATCTAGGACGAATGCTCGGTGACCTCAATAGAGTATCCCAACAAGTGGGTCTTAAAATGAATATGGACAAAACAAAAATAATGTCTAACGTCCACCGCACTCACCGTTGGGAACTCTACTCTTGAAGTTGTCGACGAATACATTTACCTGGGACAGGCAGTCCGGTTAGGTAGGTCCAACTTTGAGAGAGAGGTCAATCGACGAATCCAACTCGGCTGGGCAGCGTTCGGGAAACTGCGCAACATCTTCTCATCCAAAATACCTCAGTGCCTAAAGACTAAAGTGTTTAGTCAATGTGTGTTACCAGTGATGACATATGGATCAGAGACGTGGTCTCTTACAATAGGTCTCATAAAAAAGCTCAAGGTTGCTCAGCGAGCTATGGAAAGAGCTACGCTCGGCGTTTCTCTACGTGATCGAATCAGGAATGAGGAGATTCGTAGAAGAACCAAGGTCACCGACATAGCCCTCAGGATTAGCATGCTGAAGTGGCAATGGGCTGGCCACATAGCGCGAAGATCGGACGGGCGTTGGGGCAGAAAGATTCTAGAGTGGAGACCACGTATTGGCAAGCGCAGCGTAGGACGACCGCCTGCCAGATGGACCGACGATCTTGTGAAAATCGCAGGAAATCGTTGGATGCAGGTGGCATCGGACCGGTTACGCTGGAAAGCGATTGGGGAGGCCTATGTTCAGCAGTGGACAAGTATAGGCTGAAATGATGATGATGATGATGAAGTGTTATGAGATGAGTTGGTTATCAATTCTTAAATGTTGAATTAATTCTCTAGAATGATAAAGCAACCTATTTTTTTCTAAAAATAGTGCTACAAGAATATTTTGGCCCATGGATGACATTGACAGGGCGTTGGTGTGAAATTAGGGTTATCATTTAGGAAAATCTTCCTACTCCCAGGGATATATTTCAGCAGGTGGGTCCGCAAGGTTACTTAGAACTTGGATAAATTGCATGGCAAGCGGCAACTCTGCGACTGTCATAAAGTGACATTTCACTTGGTGACAGCGTTTGTTCCGATTTTGACCGCAGGCCACAAGATCCTTGTTTGACTGTAAAAATGGTATTACAAAGAAAAAACGACAAATTAGTGAGTATAGAAAAAAAAATATTGACGTAAAGACAAAAAATAATGTGATTGTACTTTTACTTTAAACTTGTTTGTTGATTACACATAGTTTTATATAAATGACTAGATATGGTTAACTCATCGGAAAATATCGCTTATCTTTCCCTGAGTCTTACTTATGTACGTTTCTTAATATTATATTATTATTGCAAGAATATATTTATTTCAGGTTTTTACAATAAAGAAGAGTATATGTACAGTTAATATTTACAAAGAAGAAAAAAAAAACAACAAGAACTATATACAAAAACTAGTATTTACAATGGGCCCGAAGGCTCCGCACCACTACCAGTTGGTATGGTACCCAGGACGCTGGCAGCATTACCTCATTGTATCGCCAAACTGATGTGCTGGCCCGAGTAGCTGCCAGCGTTCTGGTCACCGGTACACTCCACCAGACGTTTCGAAATTTCCTTGAGCCTCTGGCCCCCACGGAGCCATCGTCTCTACCCCAAACGCCTCAAACATGTACCCTGAGCCAAGAGTAACATATTTGCGATGATTGAGGCATTCCGCGCGTAAAGCAGCCTTGCAAGCCTCAACTGATGTCTCCGGAAGATGGGATCGTGCGAGAGTATCGACGCAAGTAGCGTCCCATACCAACGGCGGTCCCATCTTTCAGGGAATGAGAGTCATGCCTTCGGGCCTTTTACCGTCATCTCGATGGAGGCCAGTCGGTTCTAGGATAGCCCCCATATTGACGCTAGCAAGAACCCGACGGATGCTGGAATGACGTGCAATGCGACCGGAACTTCCGTGGTAGTACCTAATAATGTGATTAGCCATATGGGAATTTATTTTATGTAGACGTTCTGAGATAGACTGAAAATCTTGGAAGGAGTCGTCTAAAATGGGACTACCTAGGAGTCGGAGAGTTCTATTGTCAACAATTTTAATGTTGGGTGCCAAATTATTAAATTTCTTTATAACTGCTTCTCGGTCGGAAAAAGCATCAAAAAGGTAGAGTTCACATTTCGCGAAATTTAAATCTAAGCGGACTGTTTTGAGCTCTCCGACTAAAAGTGGGAGATCACGCAAAACAGTATTAGCGTCTACTATACGTAACGATAGAACTAAGACACACATCAATACTTTACATACTGTGTGCCAAGACGAAAGTTAAAAAGTTTTTATTAAATCATCAATAAACTATGTACACACCAGTAGGTATACACTGCTAGAACGCCAGATAATAAAAGTCATTAGCCTGACACGAAACACGACTCCAAACATCTAAAACACGAGTTAATACCAATGATTAATATGTAAAATTTTCTCTTAAACCCGATTTGACGTGTAACAATCAAATGGGGTAATAATAAACGGCTTTATATTCGAACAATAAAACGAATGTTCTGAATGATGGCCCACGTCTTTGGCGCAACGACATCCTCACTTTACGGACGTTTAAAATTTAGGAGCCACTCGTTTAGCTTAATATTCCACATTAGAAACTGCGTGTTCGATCTGCATGACGTAATGTCGTTGGTGTAGTTGTTGAAGTAGTAGAATATTGCCTCCTTATCCTGTAAATAATAAACAGAACAAGAACTGTTACAGATCGTACACCTTAACTTCGCCAACAATGTTAAGTCTGAATGAGCCTATCGATATAATGATCTGAATTTTTCTTTTTAATAAAAAGTATTGGAATTATTCCTGTGTCATGGGTGCAAACATAAAATGCACATAATCAAACATTCACACCGAAACAAATATTTGCCCCGTGCGGGAATCGATATAGTGAGCGGAGCAGCTTAAGCTGGACCAAGCCGTCCGTCAATTGGATTGGCAATTGGAAGAAACTGCTTCATCAAGTTCCATTCTGCACAACCAGTTGGTCGAAATGGAATGACAGATTTACCTTTACCTGGACACAATCCCAAACTCCCGGCTGCTTCTACTCAACACACGAACTAGAGATTGCCTGTCGCAATATGCGCCGACAAGAGCTTACATAATGACGCAGCTTTTGTCATAACAAATTTTACACAGACAGTTTGTTTTTAGGTGTCTTATTATGTAAAATTCTAGAATTATACTAAACCAATCTCTAGAACACATCCTATTTGTCGTAAATCACAAAATGGATATAGAGTAGGCGGGAATTCAGATTTTTTATTGTAGGTAGACTCGAATATTCATAAAACAGAAAAGTTATGCATTTACAAACTTAAAGTTTCCACAACTTGCTATTTATAGATAATATTGTATAGATAAGAAGTACCCGTGGTATCGACTATCGAACCAGAAGTAATAAACAATGCAAGTTATAGAATATACTAACAAAACATTTCCATTAGAATATGGGTGGAAAACTGCGAAGTTGGTGCACTTAGTTATAACACTATCAAAGATAATATTGTTCTCTTACTGTAAGGAGGTGCATCCATTCTTTTTGATCTGATTTAATCTATTGAGCGTATGTATAGTAGGTATGCGACGGGTAAATATCTCCAACGTTAGGAATAACAGGAAAATACTTCACCTATCTCTACAATATTTATATAAAAGTCACCATCTATGTATAAATTAAAATCAATATTTTTGTCTTATTACGAAAAATAAGTACAGTGCGACAAGGATCTTTTCGCCCGTGGATGACATTGACAGGGGGGCGTTGGTGTGAAATGAGAGGTACAATTTAGTAAAATTTTCTTACTTCCAGGGAAATTTTCCAACAGGTGTACCAACCTGTTGAAACATTTCCCTGGAAGTAAGAAAATTTTACTAAGTTGTACCCCTCATTTCTTCATAGCGTAACTAACTAGAGAGGTTTGACGTACTTGTCAACGAATTCAATCAAGCTGCCCCATGTGGACTCAGTAAACCAAATTGAATTATAGAACAAAATAAAAAATAAAAAAATCTTAAGGCATTCCTACTTATTAAAAAAAGAACTTAGTTAAATTTCATAACAATCGCAACTTTGCGACTGTCATAAAATGACATTTCACTTGATGACAGCGTAAGTTCCGATTTTGGCAGCGGGCTAAAAGATTCTTGTGAGACTTGTACCCGTACCCGACAATCTCGGAAATTAGGTAGGTTTCACCAACTTACTAGTTAACTAGGCTGTTACTGCTCTTTATATTTACCTACTTACCTCTATAATTACATAGAAGAATAGGTATTTAAATAAATATTATAAAAAGAAAGGTCGTTATTAGCAAAAGGTGCTCTTTATTACATGAAGCGACAGACGTCTACATCGGGCATCGGCCTCACAGAATACATACATATACTTATGCCCTTATCTCAATGGGGTAGACAATAGTTACAGTTCGCCACATATTACGATTCAGACACACCACTTTCCCTTCATCTACTACGTTCATACATTTCCTTATGGATTTTGTCGATTAAGAGTTAACACTCTTCACTTAACCTGTTTTGACTAAAATGTTGCAACTAAAATGAAATAGCGCACGATTTGTAATGGGATCCTAAATTACGTAACCAATAAATGGTTACCTTGTGTCGTTCAACATTGATAGTGCTAATGAGGTGTGTTTATTTAAATCGTAGTTAGAATGCGGCTTATTTGAGTTTGTTCCGAATTAGGTTATTATTATCAACTGTTCTTACTATAATTATAGGAATCTAATATATCGAGATTTCGATGCGGCGTTCAGTGCACTTGTCTGTGGGGCTAAATATAGTTACTACCGAGAACTGTTGATGACGCAAAGGAAATTATTGTCTTGACTGCTACCTACGTTTTAGAAATCTTTTCACATATAATATAGCATCCATCTGCAAGCAACCACCGTCTCCCTGATCCACCCACATCCCCCGGATCCGTTGACATTAGTGTAGAGGATGTGGCTGGCGCTATTAGTTTTTTTTTCCAATGGCAAGTGGGCTCGACGGTTTGAGCCCGCAGCACCTAAAAGACCGAACTTCTTTAGTTGCGGTGACGCTGGGAAAAAGCTTTTAAAGGATCTGACGGCACTGGTTAATTTAATCACTAACCAATGTGTTCACCCTGATGTTGCGGGTATTTTCTTTAGGGGGAACTTATGCGTTCTTTCAAAAAAAGATGGAGCGATTCGACCTATCGCTGTAGGCACCACCCTCCACCGTCTTTTTGCGAAAGTCTGCTGTACGAAAATCTTTAATCCCTTAAGTAACTATTTTAAGCCTCTTCAAATAGGCTTTGGCTCAAAAGGCGGCTCTGAGGCGGCCGTACATGCGCTCCGAACATTCACTGAGAGCAAAGATGGCGAAGTGCTGCTAAAGGTTGATATAAGGAATGCCTTTAACGCGGTAGACAGACATGCCCTGTTGACTGAGAAAAGCCGCAAAATTCCAGACAGTATTAGCGATCACGTAAGACAGTATTAGCGTCACCTCCGTCCCGTCATCGAGGTACCAGACGCTAAATTTAAATTCTAACCGTTTAATTATAGGATGAATAGCAAAACTGAAGATGGCCGGCCTGAGTGGGTCACCCTTTTGAAAACCGACAGCCGAAAGTAAAATATTGCCTTTATAGACTAGTTTTGAGGACTTATTGTAGCTATGCTACAGAAAATTATAAGTCTTGAATTTTGCGGCTATCAATAGCCGCAAAATTCCAGACTTTCAATGTTGACTTCCAGACTTTCAATCAAGCACTATCAATGTTGAACCACACAGGGTAACCATTTATTGGTTACGTAATTTAGGATCCCATCACAAATCGTGCGCTATTTCATTTTAGTCGCATATTTTTACGATCTGTACGATTAACAGTCTCTTCAAAACAGGTTAAGTGAAGAGTGTTAACTCTTAATCAACAAAATCCATGAGGAAATGTATGAACGTAGTAGATGAAGGGAAAGTAGTGTGTCTGAATCGTAATATGTGGCGAACTGTAACTATTGTCTACCCCTGTATAATATTTATTTAAATACCTATTCTATAATTACATAGGTAAGTATGTAAATATAAAAAGCAGTAACAGCCTAGTTAACTAGTACATATAAGTGTACCGAAGGCCAAGTAAATCAGTAAGTTGGTGAAACCTACCTAATTTCCGAGATTGTCGGGTACATAAGTCTCAGAAGAATCTTTTGGCCCGCTGCCAAAATCGGAACTTACGCTGTCATCAAGTGAAATGTCATTTTATGACAGTCACAAAGTTCCGATTGTTATGAAATTTAACTAAGTTCTTTTTAAATAAGTAGGAATGCCTTAAAAGTTTTTTATTTTTTATTTTGGTCTATAATTCAATTTGGTTTACTGAGTCCACATGGGGCAGCTTGATAGAATTCGTTGAGCAAGTGCGTCAACCCTCTCGAGTTAGTTACACCGTGCGAACCAACCAGTTAGAACATTTCCCTGGAAGTAAGAAAATTTTACTAAATAGTAACCCTCATTTCACACCAGCAACCAACCAACCCTGTCAATGTTATCCATGGGCCAAAAGATCTTTGTCGCACTGTACTTATTTTTCAACTACAAAGATATTGATTTTAATTTATTCATAGATGGCGACTTTTATATAAATATTGTAGAGATAAGTAAAGTATTGTCCTGTTATTTCTAAAGTTGGAGATATTTACCCGTCGCATACCTACTATACATACGCTCAATAGATTAAATCAGATCAGAAAGTTTGGATGCACCTCCTTACAGCAAGAGAACAATATTATCTTTGATAGTGTTATAACTAAGAGCTCCAACTTCGCAGTTTTCCACCCATATTCTAATGGAAATGTTTCGTTAGTATATTCTATAACTTGCATTGTTTATTACTTCTGGTTCGATAGTCAATACTACGGGTCCTTCTTATCTATACAATATTATCTAAAAATAGCAAGTTGTGGAAACTTTAAGTTTGTGAATGCATAACTTTTCTGTTTTATGAATATTCGAGTCTATCTACAATATAAAAATCTGAGTTCCCGCCTACTCTATATCCATTTTGTGATTTTAACACAGATAGGATGTGTTCTAGAGATTGGTTTTTTTATTATTCTAGAATTTTGCATAACAGGACAGCTAAAAACAAACTGTCTGTGTAAAAATTGTTAAGACAAAAGCTGCGTCATTATTCAAGCCCTCGTCGGCGCATAAAGCGACTGACAATCTCTAGTTCGTAAGTTGAGAAGAAGCAGTCGAGAGTTTGGGATTGTGTCCAGATAAAGGTAAATCTGTCGTTCCATTTCAACCAACTGGTTGTGCAGAGTGGAACTGGATGAAACAGTTTCTTCCAATTGCCAATCCTATTGAGGGACGGCTTGGTCCAGCTTAAGCCGCTCCGCCCACTATATCGATTCCCGCGCGGGGCAAATTTTTGTTTCGGTGTGTATGTTTGAGTATGTGAATTTTATGTTTGTAAATGCACCCATGACACAGGAATAATTCCAAGTGTGGGGATACTTTTTATTAAAAAGAGAAATTCAAATCATCATATCGATAAGCTCATTCAGACTTAACATTGTCGGCGAAGTTTAGGTGTACAATGTGTAACAGTTCTTGCTCTATTTATTATTTACAGGATAAGGAGGCAATACTCTACTACTTCAACAACTACGCCAACGATATTACGTCATGCAGAGCAAACACGCAGTGTTTCTAATATGGAATATTAAGCTAAACGAGTGGCTCTTAAATTTTAAACGTCCGTAAAGTGAGGATGTCGTTGCGCCAAAGACGTGGGCCATCATTCAGAACATTCGTTTTATTGTTCGAATATAAAGCCGTTTATTATTACCCCATTTGATTGTTATACGTCGAATCGGGTTTACGAGAAAATTTTACATATTAATCATTGGTATTAACTCGTGTTTTCGATGTTTGGAGTCGTTTTTCGTGTCAGCCTAATGACTTTTATTATCTGGTGTTCTAGCAGTGTGTACCTACTCGAATGTACTTAGTTTATTGATGATTTAATAAAACCTATTTACTTACCTAACTTTCATCTTGGCACAGTATGTTAAGTATTAATATGTGTCTTAGTTCTATCGTTACATATAGTAACATCTAAACACGTATTACAAAACTACTTCTTGGATAATACTATATAATACTCCAGTGGAAGATATTTTCGAAAATATTTCTTTTTTTGGAAAAAGTAACTTAAACCTTTACAAATATAATACTCACAAACACTGAAACCGAAACATCATCATCATCATCATCTCAGCCCATACTTGTCCACTGTTGAACATAGGCCTTCCCAATCGCTTTCCAGCGTAACCGGTCCGATGCCACCTGCATCCAACGACTTCCTGCGATTTTCACAAGATCGTCGGTCCATCTGGCAGGCGGTCGTCCCACGCTGCGCTTGCCAATACGTGGTCGCCACTCTAGAATCTTTCTGCCCCAACGCCCGTCCGATCTACGCGCTATGAGGCCCGCCCATTGCCACTTCAGCTTGCTAATCTTAAGGGCTATGTCGGTAACCTTGGTTCTTCTACGAATCTCCTCATTCCTGATTCGATCGCGTAGAGAAACGCCGAGCATAGCTCTCTCCATAGCTCGCTGAGCAACTCTGAGCTTTTTTATGAGACCTATTGTAAGAGACCACGTCTCTGATCCATATATCATCACTGGTAACACACATTGACTGAAAACTTTAGTCTTAAGGCACTGAGGTATTTTGGATGAGAAGATATTGCGCAGTTTCCCGAACGCTGCCCAGCCGAGTTGGATTCGTCGATTGACCTCTCTCTTAAAGTTGGACCTACCTAACCGGACTACCTGTCCCAGGTAAATGTATTCGTCGACAACTTCAAGAGTAGAGTTCCCAACGGTGAGTGCGGTGGGTACGACATGGACGTTAGACATTATTTTGGTATTGTCCATGTTCATTTTAAGACCCACTTGTTGAGATACTCTGTTGAGGTCACCGAGCATTCGTCCTAGATCTTCCAGCGACTCCGCCACGACCACAATGTCGTCGGCAAATCGAAGGTGAGTGATGTATTCGCCATTGATGTTGATGCCAAGTCCTTGCCATTCCAAGAGCTTGAAGGCGTCCTCTAAGGTGGCCGTAAACAGTTTCGGAGAAATGACGTCTCCCTGTCTTACTCCTCTTTTTATGGGGATTGCCTTCGTGCAGTGCCCCTGTACTCGGACTGACATGGTGGCGTTATTATACAAGCACTTCAACACTTCGATGTACCGATAGTCAATGCGGCATCGCTGGAGAGATCTAAGAACCGCCCAAGTCTCGATCGAATCGAAGGCTTTCTCATAGTCCACAAACGCCAAGCATAGTGGCCGATTATACTCCTCGGTCTTCTGTATAATCTGCCGCAGCGTATGTATGTGGTCTATGATACTAAAGCCTTTCCGGAAACCGGCTTGTTCGGGAGGCTGGAAGTCATCAAACCTGCGTTCGAGACGATTCGTAATGACTCTCGAAAACAACTTATAAACATGGCTCAGCAGTGTGATGGGCCTATAATTCTTCAGTAAAGTGTTATCACCTTTCTTGTAAAACAGTACCACCACACCCCTGTTCCATGCTTCCGGCGTTTTCTCTTCGAGCAAGACGGAATTAAACAGCCTCTGAAGGACTTTAAGTACTGGCGTTCCGCCCGCTTTCAGAAGCTCTACGGTAATTCCGTCTTCGCCCGGCGCTTTGTTATTTTTGAGTTGTTTGAGAGCCATCCTAATCTCGTACAGGCTGATGTCCGGGATATCTTCAGTGTAGTGTCGGGTTAGCTTGGCTCTTGGGTCTTTTACCAAGTCAACAACAGGTTCAGCTACTGAGGTATACAACTGCCCATAGAACCTCTCTATCTCCCTGAGCACCTCCGACCTATTCGACGTTACGTTTCCGTCCTCCATCTTCAGCTTCGTCAACTGGCTTTGCCCAATAGACGCGTCTCTTGCAAACACTTTAGAGCCCTTGTTCTGTGCTATGGTCTCCTCAATACGCCTTGTATTGAAGGACCGTAAGTCTTGTCGCAAGGACTTCAATATCTGTCCATTGAGCTGCCTATAGGACTTAGCATCATCGGAGGTTTGGAGCGTCATGGAACGTCGCTCAGCCATGAGGTTTCGGGTGTAGTTGGATAGTTTTTGAGGTCTATTTTTACGGTGGGGCTTAAAATACTTGGACCCAACCGTATGGACAGTCTCTACCAGCCTGTTGTTGATTTCGTCCACTGATGCGCTGCTGTCTAGCAATTCGAAGCGGTTTGCCAATTCGAGTTGAAAGTTCTCGGGGTTTTGGATATGTGCATTACAAGTTCATCAGACGCGATCTTTCCATTTTGACATTAATATTTAATGTGCCTCTGACCATTCGGTGATCACTGCCGGTTTTTACCCTGTGGATCACGGAGACATCATTAAATATTTGTCGCTTGGTGCTCATTATGAAGTCTATTTCGTTTTTGGTGGAACCATCAGGCTCATCCAGGTCCATTTCCTATGAGGCGGCTTCTGGAAGAAAGAGTTCATCATAAAGAGTCCCTCCTTCTCCAGGAATTCGGCCAGCCTCTGACCCCTGGGGTTGCGCTGCCCATATCCAAATTGCCCCACTCTCAACTCATCATCGCCCCGTTTGCCCAGCCGCGCATTGAAGTCACCCATAACCACTGTAAAGTGTGTTTTGGAAGTATGTATGGCTCTACTAATGTCCTCATACATAACTTCGACATCATCATCTGAGTATGTCGAGGTCGGTGCGTAGACCTGTATGACCTTCAGCGAATATCTTTTGGATATTCTGAGTATCAGGTACGCTACCCTGCTCGACACACTAGTGATGGACACAACGTTGTTTATTAGTGACTTGTAGACGATAAATCCGACACCACCTTGGGACTGCTGTTCGCCCTCCCGGTAGTAAAACAAGTTGCCGGATTTTAAGGTTATCGTGTCCTCGCCCTCTCTTCGGACCTCCGATAAACCAACAATATTCCACCGCAACTTGTTTATCTCTTCTTCCAGCTCAACAAGCTTCTCATCTGTCCTCAAAGTGCGTGCGTTGTATGTCACCAGGGCCAATTTTCGTTTTTGGTGGTAGCCGAATCTCTGCCGGAGATTCTTAGCACCCCTTGTCCTGTCGTTACCATGGCTGCTACCGTGGCCAGGACGATCAGGACCGCCGGGGACTAGGGGCCTGGTTTTCTTCTTTTCTTCCATAATAGTGATTGGGGGGATTTGCCATACTCGCCACGCTTGGCAGGCGGGTTTGCGAGCGCAGTTTTTGATCGCATAAGTGTTAAGAGAACGCTGCTGCCCATTCCCTAGTTTTCCCTTAGTCGCCTTGTACGACACCCGATGGGATGAGATGGGTTGGTCCTATTCTAAGCCGGGAACCACGCGGCGAAAAACCGAAACATATACATATCTTACTCCCTAATTTCAGTACCTATGCTCTACTCATCATAAACATCTGCGCTCCTTAAATAATCGGATTCTTCAGTGTCCCTCTCACCGGACCGATTTCATTCACTCTTCCTTCTTTGACCAATCTATCCTTCTATAAAATGAATTACCTCTGAAGCTGAGGAAGGCAACTAAGCGTCTTACTTTAAAAAAAATCTGCAGGACTACTACACAATCTGTTGGCGGATTCTTCTAAACGTTAGTATTTCATGTCGTTATGTCACACTATCTGGTTAAATATAATGTTACCCTCCTTTTTAAAATCACCACCAACTCAAAGTAGACTGGCAGAAAATGCCACAGGCATTAAGTCCGCCTATATACATAAGTGCATAAGGAATAAAATAAACATTTTGGGTCACACGAAGATATTTTCTGCGCGAGAATCGAACCCGCGACTATTCGACCCAGCAAGTGGAACGGCTTACGCTCTAACCAAATAAACTGCGTCGCCAATTGTTTATAATAGTTTCCAGATACGGGCCTAGATAATTTTCCTTTCGAACGCAATACATTTTGATCCATAGCTTCAGATTTCCTACATAGATTTATTACCTAAATATCGTCCGACGAATCCGTTTTATTACTTCTGACTTGATTGATTCACCCATTTATAACCCTAGGCTATTCGTTAGACAAATCACAGATACATATAACGTTGCCCTCTAACATACACCGCCAGATTGTTATATTGTACACTTTGTCATGTAATCATGGAGGCATCAGTTTTAGAAAATAAAACAACTTTTATATGTATTTTTATATTTAAAATGTTCTTATACAAGCTTGAACAAGACAAAACAAAGTCAAAATAAGTAAATTGTGCAACAAGCAAAAATTCAAAAGTTTAGATCTAAATAAACGAAGTTTATGCATAAATGCTTCAACAGAATAAAAACGATACAATATAAACATTAAGAAAATTTTACATCACGAAGCCACCAAGGCTAGCGCACAACGGCGAAGCGAATAGAATTATTTTTATTGGGCACGCAACCTATAACAAGAAAAAAAAACAGTTTTACTGAAAACTTAAGTTTCGTAAAGAGCATAACAAAAACGTCATTTCTAAACATTGATCATTTAAGGCACTGGTATTAGCGAGCGCCAGCGGCCGGGCCTCGGCTACACAATATAATATATGAACAAATATAGCCTGCAATAGTTTTCAGGCATAACTCAATGCAAAAACAAAAAAGCAAATAATTCATTTCAAAGTTACAGGTTTGTACTCTTAGGTTTCAATAAGAAAAAAACATAACACACAACATAAAAACCATTACTTCGCCGATTTTGTCTTTATATATTAATCTTACAACAAAATAATATGACATAAACTATACATATAATAAAATACAAAATGTTCGAAAGTTCTCCAACTGATTATTAGTAGACTATCCGAATGAGTATTTGAACGATATTCGGTGACAAAACATTCCAAACTTTTATTTCATGTCAAACATTAATATTTAATAATCCCAACAACATAGTAACTCCAACTATATGATACAATACAAGTATTTAAGAAACGGAAGACTGGAATATTGTAATGACTTACAAAATATTTACCTTACATAAATGCAAACTGATATAGTCATATATTAGGGAGCTAAAGACATTGAAGAATTTACTTCAAACTATAGCGATTATGTATGATTATACTATTTTAACTGTAAAAGGATGAAGCTAATTGGTCGTAAGAATTATAAATTGTCTTATATATCCCTATAAGGCGATACCTTTTAACTATGTCGCTATATAAACATAGATATAAGTAGCCTCTAGAATACCTGCTTACAAAATTGAAAGTATCTTTGTCATGCAGTTGGGAAAATGTACAAGGACTAAATGATTTTTTAATACAAAGGATCATACTAAGTTTTTATAAGTAAAAACTTGTAAAAAATTTCGACAACATGCACAAAAACTTCTATAATAATCAATTCCATAATATGTACTCAACATGCCTACATATGTACTTGATCACATAAAATCGTAGTATAAAAATATAACAAGCACACGGTTCTCAAAATTGATAAACATCGATACACAAACTGAATACACAGTCCCACTTTAAAGCACTGCTAAGTCGAAAGAAGTCGTTTAGCGGAAGCCTTTCGGGCCGATGTGGTGCACGTTAAGGTGATAGGCGAAAGTAAGCAACATTGTGCGGAAATCGAATATAAGTAGAAAGAATTGTCGCATCCACTCCGTGGCGGTCAATCTTTCTACGTCCTCATGTCAACGCGCGGCGCTCATCAGCCTCTGGCACTGCGCCAGAAGGTACTTCTTCTGCTGCTCGTCGTAGAGGAATATGACCTTGCCGGAACCCGAGCTTGGAAACATTCCTAGCACCTTCTTCTTGGCGGTAGGTATGTACACGCCCTTGTTTACGGCCGCTGGCACATCGGGAAGCTCCGTCCAGAGGTATGACCATACGATCTGTTAGATACAACATTGTTTGATACAAATTAAATGTATGGGTATAAGTTTGATTCACTGACGTTGTTGTAACATTTATGATAAATATGTAACAGTAAAAAGTGAAAGAAGTACGAATAAATACGGGAATACGTTTTGTAAGCCTACTACAGAGACAAGTGATCTGTACACAGTTGCACAGTTCTTCTTCTTCTTTTTCAAGTTATGGCTTCACACTAATTATAAGTGTATTTTGCCAGTGTCCAGTGAGATATATAATCGTGTTTGTTTAAAATAATTCGACTCCCCGATGAATTTGATGATAATGAAATTAATGAAGTACCCTGGATAGTAAAGCGGTGGATACTTTACATACCAATTGCAACGTCCGTTTTGAGGGAAGTCGAAAAGGCACGTTTTATCACTTTGTTACAATTACCTTCATTCATGCACATATAAAAACACATAATGGTTAATATTCCACCAACATTACACATTATTAGTCGAAATAACACAAGTTTTGGAAATAAAAACAAATTGACCACATCGCTCTTCGACTTGCCGCCAAAAAAAAAAACCAGGTGCACAGTTTTGTGGGGCTAAGATTTAACATTGTGCATTATGTTGTGTTCCTAAATAAATATACTATCAGTACATCCAAATGTGACACACAGTTCGGCGACGCAAATTTTCAAAGAAATATTATTTCTAATTTTAAAAATTATCGCAACTAATTATATGAACCTGTGATATTCTGCGTTTGCTTTAATCGAATATTTTTTTAAGCATTGGGTTACAAAAATATCATTATATAATTGAAAAACGTGTTTTAGAAACAACTGCTTATGAATTTTAACCTAGTAATCAATGCGTACGACATGGAAACGGGATTATCGAATAAATATATAACACATGACCGTCTCGAGTCTGACCAAACAAATTTTATAACACATTGATCATCGGTTTTTGAAGGAATTCACGCGGTATTGAATCACTTTATGGGCTTCCTGATAGTAAATATCGATAAAGACTATTTATATTAGTTTATAATATTAACCACTTTAGTGTTTGAGGTTTTTCACTAATTTCATGTCATCATTATCGGGGAGGTAGACAACTTAGCTAAGGTACCCTACACTGCAGCCCAGTAGCCCCTGGCGGGGACCCCCCCCCCCTGCACCAACATCCGCAGGGGGGCCCTTGGGGTCGTGGGGCGGAAGTCCTAAGCGTGCTTCACGTGCGACCCCGAGGAGATCGGCAGCGTGGTGTGGCCCATGCTGCCATAAGCACCGCGACTGTGCAGGGGGGAGCGGGTGCATATGCTCCCACCCCCCGAATGCGGGCTCTTCGGAGCACGACACAAAGGGGCACCGGTGCGTTCCTAACGGAGATCCCGGAGGCGGGCTCGAAGTGTCGATGCCGGCCACCGTGGGGTTTTAGTCGGTAAGAGTTCGACATGCCCCGTCAGCTTCTCCCGAGGCTGGCGGAAGTCCATGAGGATTTCCCCACGTAAAAAAAAAGTAACCTACACTGACAAGTAATTTAGAATCTTCACATATTCCACTGTACATAGGCAAAAACGGCTTAATTTTGTAGCTGATTGCAGTTTTGTATAAAAAAAAAAATTGCGATTTAAACATTAAAGATAAGATAATATACCTGCCAACCGCCGAACACGTTGTTCTTCTCGAGGTAGAGCAGGCGCTTGTCCGTGCACATGACCACCTCCTTGCCGGCGATCACCCACACGTGCGCCTCGTACGAGTCCGTACTCACGAACTTACCCTACATCAAATATCCCACTCACAAATCATATATCTAAGCCAAAGATATACCACAATATTTATTATTATTGCTGTGATGACAGCTGCGTGTTTGTGTATGTAAAGGCACCTTGACCGAAACGAATAGTCGTAGAACACAAAAAGATTTGTGGGGGATTAAACATCTGGCTACTCGATCCAGTGATATACACTGCCTATGTTGAAACTTCTAGAACAAGCCGTGGTCAATTGATAAACCTATAGTATTTTTCACATAGGATGGGTAGTGACAGTTCTAATTGCCAAACTAAATTATACTTTATTCAATGGCAATAAGAGTCATGGCCCGTTTCTATACTTATGGTTTTATGCCTTAACACCATTGAATTAAATATTAATTCCGTTTGGCAATTAGAACTGACACTACCCATCCTATGTAAAAACACTATAGTTACCTGTGAAATAAAACGTTATTTTTTCGGATCTTATTGCGCTTTATTTTGGACTAGCAGTTTCCCGCGACTTCGTATCCGGTCGACAACAGCGCCACCTACAGGGTCTATGTTATATAGCCTGTGTTACTTCTGGATAAGGTAACTTTCTAATGGTGAAAGAATTTTTGAAATTGATCCAGTAGTTTTTGAGTTTACTCGTTACAAACATATTAGTATAAATATAAGTTCCGTGTTGTCATAAAAAAAATAAAGATCACTAATTAATTTTGCGAAAAAAGAAACGATGATAAATAAAATCCGAAAAAATAGTATAAAAAAGGAAAGAATTTTTATTTGTCACAGTACGAGAGAAAAAATATTTGGTAGATGACAAACATACAGATCAACCACAGAACGTTCTAACTCTAATTGCTCAGTAATCTAAAAATTAACACTATCAGAGTAAAGGACAACATAGTATCGTTGTAAAGATGAGAATGGGTATGCTCCGTTGGTTCGGGCATATAAAAAGAATGTCAGAAGAAAGAATGGCAAAACAGATATACAATGCGAAAGTGGAAGGATGTAGGTACCGGGGAAGACCTAGACTATCTTACCACGTCCAAATAGACAGAGTCTTTTCTGAAAGACAAGTCAAGAGTCTCCGTAACCAGCGGGCGTGTATGAGGTGAACTATGAGAGTGAGGAAGCCAGAGAGGTATGTACGGAAAGAACCTGTTGGAACTCTGTACTCTCTGCCTACCCCGCAAGGAATCTGGCGTGATGATATAGATAGATAGATAGATAGATAGAACATTATCAGAAAAAATATATACAACAAACAAAACACATGAGTTACTGTCTCACGGCTGAGCCAAATAGGTATCCAGATCTGCTTAATGCCAGGCACAAGTGCTAGTCACAGCAATAAAATAAATGTTTTTCGCGCTTTTCTATGAACTAAATATGCAAACCTTTTCTAGTTCAGATAGCATCTTGTATCCTTCTGCGTGCATCCTGGAGTACGGTCGCACGCCGCTCTCAAGCGGCATATACCGTGCCGGCCGACGCTTCGTTACCTCTTCAGACATATCTGCTGCCCTATATATTAAAGACTTCTGTTAGTATAAAAAATTTGGTCCTGATCCTCTAAGTAGTGATTGCATATCTATACTTGAAAAATAAAACAGGTTACTTTTTTCTTTGTTAAGGGTTAAAAAAAGTTTGTCTTTTGGATGGTTTGGATATTAAATAATGTATAGATGTTATCTGGGATTACTGCCTGAAACTATTTTTTAGCAAATACAGATAGAAGCTTTACAGTTAAGCAATGTAGGAAAGCGTCAAAGCAAAATGCGTCATAATTATTAGAGTTAGAAACAAAAGTATAAACATCAAACTAATCTAATATTATGTACAAATAATATTTATATTCGTTAATAATGATATCATGCCGAAACACAAATTCGCACTATTTTTGAGAAATTTAACACAGAAACAAACCTATTTTCTAATTTTATTGATAACTATCAATCGAACACAAATAATTATTTTCGACTTTTATATATGGAGGCGCTCGTAGCGCTGTACGACCGCGGTATTCTTACTTTTCGTTCGACTTGGTTGGGCCGAGATGGGTGACAGTTTGTGGCATTTTTATATTCGAGCGTCTCCGTGCTTCGAAAGGCACGTTAAGCCGTTGGCCCCGGTTACTACTTAATGCGGTACTCGTTAAGCCGAGTTGGAAGCCTTAAAGGCGGCTTGATAAGTTCCAACAGCAGGTGGCCACAAACCTGCCTCCACCAATCCGCACTGGGTCCGAGTGGTGGAGTATGACCTAATCTCTCTCACCGCGATTTGTGAGAGCAGGCCTTTGCCCAGCAGTAGGCAGTATAGGCTGATATTATACATATGGAAAACAATTATCAGTTATCAATATCAGCGTTTCGAAGGGTGTCACGCTATAATTATATGTAAGCAGCCAGAACTCGGGCATATTGATTGCAATGTTTGAGGTTGCCATCAAGTCTTAGAAGGTCTATTCCTACATATTATAAACTCGACTTCACAAATCGACGGAATGGATTGACATTTACAATATTGTCAGGACTTCGCTCTTACATAGAGATGTTCGGTTGATTATAAAAAAAAATATTTAATCACATGCAACTTATTTTGATTTATTTTAATATTAAGACAGGCGTAAAAGAAATGACGCTCATATTTAATTCAGTATGTGAATTATTTGATAAATCCAAAGTAGAATTGTCATTTATTTGCAAATAAATTTATCTACTACACCATCCAATTTTAAAATATGTACTCTCACTCATGTCAAAATTCTACTGGTAATAGGGAAATCTATCCCTTAGTTTATTAAAACCGGCCCATAGTCTTATACATCGGCACTTATAGATCTTATGCTGGTAACATGTTTAATTCTAGGCACTAGAACTCATCATTTTATCCGTCGATCAGCGAACACGAGTATAGATGGAGTGAAAAGAGACCTC
The DNA here is from genome assembly GCA_905147815.2 of Phalera bucephala. NCBI lineage: Eukaryota > Metazoa > Arthropoda > Insecta > Lepidoptera > Notodontidae > Phalera > Phalera bucephala. The sequence goes on from LR990612.1 coordinate 27,712,684, forward strand.
TTGACGGAGGTGAGTAGTCCGGAGGTGAAGTCGACGACCCCACCTACGGGGCGGACCAGCAGCCCCACGGCGCCGCGGCCCAGCCCCTTGACGAACCCGCCGGCGCCGCCCGCGTGCGCGCCCTGGATCGGCCGCAGCAGCACACCGCGCACGCCGTCCACTACTCCCTAGCGGACCCGCTCTATCAGTGTCACAACACCTTAGCACCTTAGGAATGGGCCCAGTCTATGTGTGGAAGTGAATGGTTGATGATTCCGCGGGGATGCCCTAAGCATTGCATACACGTAGCGGAATACCCTAAGCATTGCGTGCAACGAACGCCATAAAGGCAGCGTGCAAAAAGCTTAAATGCATGCGAGCGAAACGTCCACCCATCTTCGTTAACCTCTTGACCGCGTCTAATGAGCCGGACGCGAAGTCCACGACCCCAGCAGTAGGCCTAGCCACCAGCCCCACGGCCCCCTTGCCCAGCCCCTTGAAGAACCCTTCCACGCCGTGGTCGCGAGCGCCCGCAAACGGCTTTGTGAACACGCCCGTCACGCCGTCTACCACGCCCTGTTTTTACAAAGTATATTTCTATATCCATGATACAAATATACATTTAAAATCACCAGTAATTTTATTAAGTATGCTCTCAGACAAGTTCGATTATTGGTCAAGCGTTTATCTATTCATGTCTGTACATAGCGACATGGCAGAGAATACGTCGCTTAAGATAGACAATTACTGTAAAAACTTATTGAAATATTAAATGTAAATTCTTGAATTTAAAAATTTAATACTTTTAAATTCAAGAACACACGTACCATTACGAGTCCTTTGCCACTTCTGGCGAGACCTTCTTGTAGATTTGCCGGCGGTTTGTTGATGTTGTCCCGACGACGTCGTTGATAATCCTGTGTTATAACTTAAGAATTATTTTACGAGTACAATAAATTTTACTTCGCCATGAAATTGCCGAGTGCACCTTATACATTTCGTTCAATCCAAAACAATGTGGGTGTGAAATATTCTGCTAGTATTAGACACTTTTTAAGTGGTATTTAAAATAGGGTCACGGATTGGAAACTAAATTTTAGTATTGGGACACATATATCAAATAACCAATAAGGTTTACACCTGAATACAAAATTAAATTACTAGGAGGGATCAAAAAGTAGTGAAAACGACATACACCTTGGTAAAAAAATACTGGCAGGCATAGCTCAGATACATATTTGTAATATTAATAAAAAAAAATCTTCGATGCTCTTTTGTTTTTTTCTGAATGTAATCATTTGTCTGCTTCGTATCGGAACGTGTTCTCGAAAATGGAGAAAAACGAAGTGCGAGCCGTTATTAAATACCTTTGTTTAAAAAAGTTAACAACGCAAGAGATTAATTGCGATTTGGAGGCAACATTAGGAGAGTCTACTCCGCCGTATTCCACTGTCGCAAGGTGGGCTTCTCAATTTCGAGTAGGGAGAACGAGCACGGAAGACGAACATCGTTGCGGCCGTCCATCGACGTCAGTCACCCAAGAAAATGTTGCGAAAGTCGAGAAAATTGTATTGAGCGATCGAAGAGTTACCATCCGATACTTAATTCAAGAAACGGGCATTTCATATGGAAGTATTCAATCCATATTGAAACAATATTTGTATATGAGAGAAGTCTCCGCCAGATGGGTGCCGAGAATGTTAACCGACAGTCAGAAACAAAATCGACTTGACATATCGAAGATATTGTTGGACAAGTTTCAAGAAGATTTTGAAAACTTTTTGTCTCGTTTCGTAACAATGGACGAAACATGGGTCCATCATTTTGATCCCGAGACAAAACAGCAATCTTCGCAATGGAAACGGCCATCATCACCGACCCCGAAGAAGTTTCGTGTCGTGGCATCGGCTGGCAAGGTTATGGCCTCAATATTTTGGGACTCCGAAGGAATATTGTTGATTGATTACATGGAGCGTGGAACCACTATTACAGGCCAATATTATGCAACTTTAATTCTCAAGTTGAGGAATGCCATCAAAGAGAAAAGGAGAGAGAAACTTCGAAGGTGCGTGCTGTTTCATCACGACAACGCACCCGCGCACAGGTCGGCAGTTGCGATGGCTGCCATTCAGCAAGCTGGCTTCGAATTGGTTGACCCCCCTTATTCACCAGATCTGGCGGCTAGCGATTTTTATCTGTTCCCCAAATTGAAAAAAATACTTAAGGGGAAACAAGTACGAAGACGATAACGAGGTGATGGATGCCGTGGAGAGCTTTTTGCAGGACCAAGACAAAACTTTTTTGTGAAAGGGATTGAAGCCTTGGAAAAGCGCTGGACTCGGTGTGTAGAGAGACTCGGAAACTATGTAGAAAAATAAATTATTAAGTTATCAATAGTCATTATATTCTATCTCATTCTCACTACTTTTTGATCCCTCCTCGTCCATCCCGAACAACGATTTTTTGACAATGTTGTCAACATATCAATTAACACACAAGTTAAAATATAATTAAAAATATAATAAGTTAAAGTATATCAATGTATGTGTGACCTTGTCTAGCGAGAGCGCGGCGAGTCCGTGTCCCATGGCGCCGGTGATCCGTGAGACCGCGCCGGCCGCGCCGCCCACGGTGTGGCCCACCAGCGAGCGCACGCCCAGGAAAAGACCTTCCGCAAACTCGCCCGGACCTTGAATGGCGCCCTAACATACCACAACAACACAATTATGTACCATAAACACCGAATATCATAGGCCATAAAACGTAAATAGGCCTGCCTGATCTGATCACCGGAACGACCGGCTTTGTGTTGAACGCAACTGGCTTTTACATGCGACTGACACCGTGTCCACCGGTCCATTTTATGCACCTGCCCAATCAACGTCTTCGAGTACATGGTCACTACTGGAAAACTTTTCGGCTGCCAATTCTACAGGCAATGTGCCCGGTCAAGTTTGGCAATTCTGATGACCTGGAATTCTGGTTATTTTGGTTTCAGAGGAATAGACGCATCGCCTCCCCCCTTCATAAGATTTTATTACTTTTGTTTCAGAGGGATAGACGCTCCCCCACCCATTTTACAAGAATTCATTAAGTGCTGGGTAGGTATGAAGGTAGTCGAACCTCAGGTTGCTCAATTTTACAGGTTTTTAGTCGATTTATATCTGAGAGCATCTTCCCTAGAATGTGGACGCATACGTATTATTCCAAAAAGCAGTGACAAGCCACCTGATGACCCAAAGTCATATGGACCGATAACCCTATTACCGTAGCTGGGTAAGCCCTTAGAGCGTCTTGTAGTCCCTCGGCTGTTACCTGGTGGGCCAACATTTAATCGGAAATGATTTGGATTTACATTAGGCAAATCGACTGTGGACGCAGCCCTATCCGTTAGAACAACTATCAGCACTACAGATTTTAAATACGTTTTAGGTGTTTTCCTCGATATCTCTGGTGCTTTCGACAACGCATGGTGGCCAATGCTTCTTCTGAAGCTGAAGGCTCGTGGATGTTTTAGAAACATCTACCTACTTATTCAGTCGTACTTTTCACAAGGCACTACTAAACTAGAACTTAGTCACCATGCAGTGTCTAAAACGCCGACGATGAGATATCCTCAGGGGTCTGTGTTAAGTCCGTATCTGTGGAATTTAGGGTTTGATAATTTCCTCGAGATACCTCTGCCTCGTGATTGCACATTAACTGGCTACGCTGACGACGAACTTCTACTCATATATTCTAACACTAGGGATGGGTTAGAGAAATTAGCGGACAATTGTCTGCAACTAATTTTGAAATGAGGTCAAAGAAACCGCCTCTCGTTTGCTCCTCAAAGAATATACCAACTCCTATTAAAAAGGAATTGACAATCAGCGCCGCGTATTAAATTCAACAATCAATCAATCAGCCTATCGCAGTCCACTGCTGGACATAGGCCTCTCCTAACACGCGCCATTGCACACGGTCTTCCGCATCCAGTCTGTCCCAGCGACCTTTTTGAGGTCGTCGGTCCATCTAGCTGGGGGCCGTCCTACCTTACGCTTACCAAGTCGCGGTCTCCACTCTAGGACACGCTTGCTCCATCGGCCGTCGGTCTTTCTGCAGATGTGACCAGCCCATTGCCAGTTTAGCTTACTGAGTCTGCGAGCTATGTCGGTAACTTTGGTTCTTTGTCGGATTACCTCGTTACGAATTTTATTCTTCAAAGAGACGCCGAGCATAGCTCGCTCCATAGCCCGCTGTGCGACTTTGAATTTGTGGACTAGTCCCACTGTGAGTGGCCATGTCTCAGCCCCGTAAGTCATAACAGGTAGGACGCAAAAGAAAAGAATCGGTTTGTTATCTCGGTTTAGTTCTGGAGAGTAATTTTTCAATCATTGAATAAAAAAAAACTGTAGCGATAAAGCTAAACGAAACTTTTAACCCCTTACCAAAATATCAAGGTCAACTTGGGGCCTTCGTTTTAATACTCAAATCATATAAGGTGCAACATACATAGGCTGTATGTGTTACGGTGCACCTGTATGGACCGACAGGGTCACGATAGGGGCGGCACGGCGTAAATTGATTCAGAAACAACGCTGGCACTGATATTTTTTTGTAAGGTCTACAAAATGGTCCGTACAGAAGCCCTACCGGTACTTGCGGGCTCGCTTCCAGTCGATCTTGAAGTTCAGAGACGCACGTCAATGTACTATTCCACTCGAGACAACTTGAACACCGAGTTTCTATTGCCTCGAGACCGTTGTAAAATCACTAGATTATTCAAACCGCAATCAATCGCCTATAATGATCTCCGCACCGAATGGCAACAAAGATGGCATACAAGAACAAAGGGCCGTCACCTTTACCTGTTCTTTCCATCCATACAAAAGCGTTTGGCAAGAACATGGCTGGAGATTGACCACTGTGTGGCTCAATACCTCCCCGGACATGGCAACTTTAAGAGTAAATTATTCCCTTTTAAACTAGTAGCTTCACCGCTATGTCAGTGTTTCACGTCTAACTAAGAATATGAACAATTAGCACACCACGTTCTTTGGGAGTGCAGTCTCTAGCAGAACGAGAGTACCATTATGGTAAACACCCTGCGAAATACGTCTGGGGTAATCTACTACACGGATCTTGTAGAAACTCAGGATAATTTCCGTGCGTTCATGCTTTTTTTGCCATTCCTATTACTGAAATCAAACATCTATCTTCAGCCGAAAGACGTCCACAGTATTTGTGAGCCTCGTGTTTGATTCCCCATATACTTTTGTTCCACCATATACATGTTCCATATACATGAGGCTCACAAATAGGTCCTGTTGATATTTTTTCGTATTCGTGGTGCTTTACAACTGAACTTATCCTTATCTTATATATTATATATTTGAAGTCTCCTTCTCTATGGCTGATGTGCCAATTTTTCTTGTCTCCCGCTTTGCAAAAGAGGGAAGTGGAATTGTTTTTTTCCTATTCTGCCTGTATTTCTTTCTAATTAAATTTGTTGCGGGTTCCAAGACAATTAAAGCGCCTCCCGAGACACCCCAAGGTTCTAACCTTGGTGTCATCTAAGGAGACCATTGTGGATCCTGGCTTACAGAAGATACAATGGTGGGAATGTGTGGCGGGCAGTCCCAAAAAAAAAACCATGCTCGGCAATAACGCCCAGACCAGAGTACATAATTTGAGAAAGAAAAAATAAAACACTTTCTATTCATTCATTAATTGATTCTCTACTGCTATCTGCATGGTACAGTAAAGCGTGGTAGTAAAGTATTGTAGTAAGCATTACTGTATTACTTGCCGACCTATCTCTTCCTGAACAAAATCCTGGCCTTTGCATAGCGCTTTAGGACTACCGACGGGATCTCCAAGGTCAAGAAACAAGTTCGTAATAAACCCGTAGGTTGCGGTAACACGCAGAAGGGCGTCAAACCGCGGTGGCAAATAGTATGGCATCATAGCAAAGCTCATACCTGAAAAGGTTCATAAAACAGGTCCTCAACGCCCTTCTTCAAGCCGACCACCAGACCGTAGGGGTTGCCGATCACGTCCAGTCCGAGGACGAGCACATATAGCTGTTTGAGGGCCTGCCCAGTGTAGTGGCTTTGCGCCTGCCCGATCAGCTCCCTCTGAGATAGGAACTCGTAGTTCCTTTCGTAGTAGGACAACCTTAGGAGAAAAGAAAGCTATGTTTATCAATGTTTTACACGTAGTAATATCGTAGAATTTTATCAAAAGACAAAAAGAGTTGCTTGAACGTCTATTATGTACCGTAAAGTCTATATCACTGCCTCATTGGTCGTGGTATTGTCTATATCAGTGCCGTATGCGGCTGATTCAAGTTCTAGGTCGGACTAATGTTATTGTTTTTCCATAAAAAAAAAAGACTAATGTCCATATTTCTAATTGTCTAACTAAAAAGAAGATCTCTATGCAAATAACATAAATATGACACAAAATAAAACTTACTTGAAAACTACGTCATTCATATCTGTCAATGTCACACCGATACTTTGCAGTAAAGTGCCGACAAATGTTGGCAGTTGCGTCTCTCCGCCGAGCGAGAATGAAACGTGAACCTAAAAACAATAGCATTAAAGTTTAAATTAAAGCAAAAAATATATATTTTACATAATAAATGGTATTAAAGTAACCAGTTACCTTGAGTGGTGACAAATGAAGATTGTCGTAAAAGTTCTTCTGATCGGATGCTACGCCCATGGCTGCTAATGCCTCGAGCGCCTGCCGAGCCCTTTCTAAATCTAGTTGGAATGCATCTAACTGCAACAAAAATGAACAAAGTCTATACGAGAACTGGACATAAGGACTTATAGATTTAAATAGTTGGTATAGATCAAGAGCGACATGTGTTGAGTCGACATCGAATGAAACAACACAGAAGATTAAGACTATTTAATAATGAACCGCGCGCCTCCTTCATCTTCTTCTTCACGTTATGGCTTCACACTAATTATAAGTGTATTTTGCCAGGATCCAGTGAGATATATAATCGTGTTTGTTTAAATTAATTCAACTCCCCGATGAATTGGATGACAACGATGATAATGAAATTAATGAAGTACCCCACCCTGGATAGTAAAGCGGTTATACTTTACATACCAATTGCAACGGCCGTTTTGAGAGAAGTCGAAAAGGCACGTTTTATCACTTTGCTACAATTACCTTCACTCATGCACATATAAGATCATATAATGGTTAATATTTCACCAACATTACACATTATCAGTAGAAATAACACAAATTTTGGAAATTAAAACAAATTGACAACATTACTCTTCGACTTCCCGCCAAAACCCCCCGCGCGCCTCCTCTTTCAATAAAGTGACTTCTAAACGATGTAACTGAATTCTGTGCAAGACGTTTTTGGACTATTTATAAGCTTATTTTCGAAAAATGCCATCTTTAATCTCAAACCAATTCTTGCATAATAGAATGTCTTTTGGATTAAAGGGTTTCAGTCAACGATGTATCGGTTTGGCTAGTTTCTAGGCTAAGACAATTTAAGAGGCTACCGCGGAATAAACGAGGTTTTTGGTTTAGAGATTTAATGAAATAAAACTATTTTTCGGATTTTATCACAGTTTTTGATTTTTAAGTTCCCCACGTTTCGTAAATCCGGGTAAATCTTTGTTTCAGAGAGCACAAGGGATCTGTGACAAGAAACATCTGGCTGCCGAGCTCCAACATGTCAAGCAAGTCCTGCACGACAATAAGCTTCGAGTCCCACGCCAACGTCACAGAGACCGAGTGAAACCAGCCACAGTCGAGCGTCTCCCTGCTGTACTACCTTACATGAGAGGAGTTACCGACAAGATTGGCTGCATCTTGAAGCGTGCTTCAATTAAAACATTTTATAAGCCGCCAAAGAAGATCAGTCAATTTTTACCATCTGTCAAGTGTCACATCCCTCTACAAGATGCGGGAGTATCAAAGCTTGAATGTGAATGTGGTCTCTCTTATATAGCACAAACAAAAATACCGGTAAAATCTCGGGTTAAAGAACACATAGCTGTCCTAAGACACCGTCGCTGAAAGAAGTCTGCCGTCTCTGAACATGTCCTTGACTACACCCGCCATAACATCAATTTGATAGACGACAAATCCTCGTGAAAGAACACCGATTCCTACCAAGGATGGTTCGCGAAGCTATTGAAATTAAAAAACTTGCTAGGTGCTTCCATCGACTTGGTATCCAGTAATTAATATAATCAAATCCAAAACCAAGCATAACACTGCAAGGCCTCAAGACACCGTGAGCTCATTCCGCGATCTACGCAGAATGACCAATAAAAATAATTAAGAAGTTTAAGGGTACCCCGAAACAACTATGCCTATTGGACGTCTAACAACTCAGTCCTTCCCGTGACCATGGGTCCTGCAAAGCCCTCGAAAGGTAAGGACCTTAAAAATCAAAATAAACCGCGATATATCCAAAACATCGCTTTTTTTCATTTACTTATTCGCGTAAATGTTAAAACTCAGTAGAGAATTAATATTTAAAATTATGATTTTCGACTGTATATTTTAGATTCTGGTAAAAGGAATACACGATACAACGAAATTTTCTCGAAAGAAAAAAAATCTAAAGTCATCTCTATCGCTTTACATATTCCGATTCCAACTCGAAACGCTTAAGAACTAGTCAATGGATTTTTATTAAAAACATAACAAATATTAGTAGCAAAGTTCCTGTAAAGCAGTTTTTTATTAAGTAGTGTAGTATTTTTAGGAAATGATAAAAATTATTTTTGGACATACGACGTTTATTTCCGAGCGCACGGTCAATATATCCGTCCTTTATTTTTCATATGTAAAGTAAAAAAATCTTATCTAAAGAGCATCACTCTCACTTTTCCGGACGATGAATGGTCGAAAAAGGTTGATCTCAGTAGGCACTTAACGCCGTAACATCGACTCAAGATTATAGTCAAACAAAAAACATGCACCGAAAAGAATAGCGACACAACTGAAAAGCAAGAATAGGAAAAATCCACCTTAGAAGTCGCTATCTAGAGTCCTCATTTAATTAAGCAAATTTTTGAGTTGTAGCCACGCACCAACGTGCAGTACGCGTAGATAACTTTGTGTTCTGCACAGACGCGTACCGATGCGCGGTCACATCGGTTACATACGGACCAGTCACAAAGATTGACGCGAACTATATGCGACTTACCGCCTCCTGTTCGGTGAGTACTCGTTGCGGGAACATGCCCATGAGTGCGTTGATGAGCCCCATGTCGACCTTCACGTGGAACTCCTGGATCAGCAACTTGTAGTACTTGTACTGTCTCACTTTGCTGTGCTCCATTATACGCTCCACTATGGACACTTCGATGAATGGTTTCATACCTAATAAATCATTAAGAGTTAGTAAAAGTCCTTTTTACTGACATAGCGTTCAGAATTTGTCCAAATTAAGTGGCAGTGGGCAAGGCACATTGCTTGTAGAAACTGACAGTGGTTGGGGTAGAAAAGTTTATAAGTAGAGTCAATCCACCGAAATACGTGGATGAGGCAAGCCCCTATAGGGTTGACAAATAACCTGGTAAAAGTAGCAAAGTAAATGCTGCAAATTTGCGGCAGATGGGCCGTGGCTAATGTCCTGTAGCGAAAGATTTATTTCTCGAAAAAGCAAATACGAAATAAAAATGTCTACATCAACAAGTAATTCTATGAATATTGATATCTATGCGACCTCGCCCGCCTCGTACAGAAAAAATATAATCGATTAAATAGCTTCGGGTGGCTGTTAATTATGATTTGATTATGTTACATTGTCATTGTTGCATTTCAATCACAGAGATATTGCTTGTCACCTTTATTAACCATGTGAAATTTTAATACTTAAGCCTACTTTACTTTAGTCTTTACAATAAAGTAGTTGTAACTATTTTACTTCATTTAATAGTACAGAACGTGTAACTTAATAACGCAAGACCGAATCAATTGAGTTGTCGATTTGGAACAAACTACCCTAAAGTCCTGCGCTGATTGTGTTGCACTTTGTACACTACCCCTAATTTTTTCATATGCATTATGTGTACAACGGGATTGGTCATATTTGTAGTACTATATCCATATAATACGGTGTATGGGATGGGAATGTAGCTGTTTGTTGTATCTAAATAAATAAATAAAAAAATCAAAATGTCATTAGAGGAAAGAATGACAAAACAGATATACAATGTGAAAGTGGAAGGATGCAGGTACCGGGGAAGACCTAGACTATCTTACCACGACCAAATAAACCGAGTCTTATCTGATGGAAAACTCAAGAGTCTCCGTAACCGGCGAGCGTGTATGAGACAAACTATGAGAGTCGAGGAAGCCAGAGAGGTATGTAAGGAAAGAACCTGTTGGAACTCTGTACTCTCTGCCTACCCCGCAAGGAATCTGGCGTGAGGTTATAGATAGATAGAAAATGTCATTATTGTGGTGCGGTCATAATACCATAAGGCTATAATGGATCATCATCATCTCAGCCTAACGCCCGTCCGTTTTTTGCGCTATGTGCTATTATGGGCGATGTCGGTGGCCTTGGTTTGTCTGCGAATCTCTGGACTCTGATTATAAGGACTGGCATCAGCTTGCACTGGACAGGGAGAGGTAGAAGAAGGGAGGGGAGGCCTTCGCCTTGCAGTGAGACAGTATAGGCTTATAATAATAGAATTAAAAATTAACTAGCACTTGCTTTAACGGTGAAGGAAAACATCGTGAGGAAACCTGCATGCCTGAAAGTTTCACAAAGGTGTATGAAGTTCGCCAACCCGCACTGGGCCACCGTGGTGGACTATGACCTAAACCTTCTTAGTTCGAGAGGAGGCTCGTGCCCAACGGTGGCACAGTACAGTTTCTTAACAAGGCTAATATTATTATTAAAAATAAATCTACTAAGAGATTATTAATAGAATAAATCTATTAAGAGAAAGCAGCAGTGGTTCTAAAAAATAAAAATAGTTCCAACAATTATAAGCAAGTGAAGTACCGCTAGGGTCCTCGTTGGCGATGGACCTGGGCGGCGGCACGGGCGCCAGCACCACGGGGAACGTGGGCAGCGGGAGCTGCTGGTCCACCTGCAGGCGGTACAGGCGCGCGTGCAGGCGCCGCGAGTGCGCCGTCAGCCCGCACGACGCCCACAGCCCCGGCTGTAGCGTTCGCCGCAGCATCCGCCCCGACGGCTTTATCATTAGCATCTCCTCGAAGTCCACCTGACAAAAATAACAAGTGTGTGTGTGAGTGATGTATGCTGTTGGCCGCGAGGCCTTTACAACTTCACCAGACTTAAGGGCGAGCGTGCAACCACTACGCTCGAGCCAGAAGGGCAAGGGGCGACATACTCGAGGGCGCCTTGAAGAGGCGCCCTCGAGTGGATCGTAGTCGGCGGCGGCTACGATTAACGGATTTGCATGGATAGATGCGTTATAATATATAGAAGAGTGATAACAAGTGTAAAAGCAAGGGTCAGTGAAAGTGTGAAATCTTGTTTTTTTTTCTGTTGATGTTATTTTTCACACCTTATCTTCGGTTTCACAGGAGGAAAATCTTTATCAATCATCGATTAAGGAAAAGATCCTCAGTCTGCGATGGGGAATAATTAAATGAGACTTATATCACGCTAAAGTCCCAGTATTAGCCTCAAAATATAACGCACGGGTGCTTCTCACTTGATCAAGACATAATCAAAGAGTAACCGAAACACTACTCTCGCATTCCCACGATGTGTTTACCTCACACACCCTCTCACACTCACTTATGCACACCTCATAACACACAAAGAGAGGACAGACTACACACAAAACATGTATATTACTAATATTATCTTCTTTTTCTATTATTTTTTTATTGTATTTTCCTTTTTGGTGTCTAAATTTTAACTAGTACAATTTTACGAGAGGGATTGGCGTTGAGGGCTGGAATACAAGCTATGCTTAGTTCAGCCTCAAATGCCAACACTTTTGTGTACATTTGCCTAAGATTAGGATATATATTTATGTTGTGTCTGACGAAATCGCTTTATCAACTAAACGCCAGGAGCTTACACCCCCGACCTGTGCGTGATCTGAAGGAATCTGTTATTTTTACCCCTGAGCTGGTCCATTGTGGGACATTTTTCAATTATAGGATCAATTGCAATTACATTAAACCCCCTAAGTTACTCCGGAATAACAATAACTTTCGGTCATCAAATGCCTCAGTTTCTCCCGTGCTCATGGGTGCTGTTGAACACTTGAAACGTCGTAAATTTAAAAACTAAAAATAAGCTGCGGCGAAATCCGAAATATTTTAATTGCAACTTAATTTTTTCACAATTAATTTTTGCCCAACTCTGCCCTAGACAGTAAAACGGCAAAACCTTGACAGATTCCCGAATCCCGGATTCCGTTTAGCGAACCCTTCTACGGCATAATGGTCCGACACTACCCTAGCAAAGAAAACATCGAGGGAATTACCACAAACTCTAAGAAGTATTACTGTAATATTCATTTGCCGCGAGAAAGAAACGAATCTATAAACTGCGTATATGAATGTATATCTCTGACAGAAAAATAGTGCTATAAAATGGTAGGCCCCTTAATCGGATCCAATGAAATAAGGGCGTGTACCACGATCTGTTTTACAAAACAATCATAATCTTATATTGCTGTAAGAGAGCCATGTGAATACACGCACTTTATAGCTTTCTCCTTATGCCGGCAAAGATCAAAATAGTTTTGCTAAAGAGGTTATAGTAGCCCGCAGGATCCACCCATATCTTCAAATCAAATCAAATCAGTTTATTTGCGAAAATGGGTTACAGTGGATGTTAAAATTACAATGGTCGTACGCCATATTCTGTCTTTAGGCATGCAAATATCATTAGGAATAATCCAAGAACTTAAAGTACCGAACAATTAAGAAAACATAATAATTGTATCGGATATTTATAAATTATTTAATCAAAAGTTAAATATATAATAAAATATGTACAATTGAATTAATACCAAGTGTCTGTTTTAATGATAACAATTATATTAATGTTAATTATCGTAATTTTAATTATAATAGTGACTGTTAAAATAATATTAACAAAAGGATAAATCAAAGGTGTACATAACATTATTATGTAGTTTTACCAACCTAACATGAAACATACAAAGGTCGTACTCAATATTGTTAATATTACCTCTATTTTCTCGTCAATCTGCACTCTCGGTGACACGGGCTCCTCACTGACCATTTTCTCATTCAAGTACCGTTGGTACGCCTCCTCGTATTGTATCAGTCTTTGGCCTTCAATCTTTTTGTAACGTCGGGCGCCTATTTTGCATTGCTCCCATATGATGCCAGAGCTAAAAGAATATAAAAACAGGTTAACAATCTATCACTCGCGTAAAAGTGACTGGAGAGATGGACATGAAACTGGCCTACGCGATACTGCCACAGCAGTGAGAAGCGAAGTAGACATAAAAAAGAGCAGTGATTTGAAATTAATAATTTGTTTGTAATCAATCATATTTCAACAACACATTCTTTAAATATGGTAGATACATTCTTTGGAGACTGCTGCAAACGTAGTGTAAAACATAGAAATAGGCAACGTGACTGCCAGCGGTTAGAAGTGGAGAGCCGAAGACCGGGCTCAGGTGCATGCGGGCTGATGATAATGATGATGACGTCGACAATGACGATAATGATGACATTCTTTAGAGGGTAAGTGCATAAAATTTCCGATCTTCAAGAAACTAGTCCCTAATTCGATATGATCATTTAAACACATAACAGCGTGTTACGATAGCTTCGTGAAATGATCATTTTATGGTACCCGAGTGGGTATACAGAATACCATTACACTTCTACTTTAGAAAGAAACGTCGCCCCACACTAGGATTTATGCTTATGTCGGGGGTGCGTTTACAAACATGACAATTCACATACACAAATACCCAGACCGAAACAAATAATTGTGGGTCACACAAAGATTTTTCCCGTGCGGGAATCGAACCCGCGACTATTAGACAAAGTGGGCGAAGCGGCTTAAGCTCTTAACCACTGCGCTCAATAACTTGCGTATTACGCAAAATTTTACACGAATAAGAGCCTTACACGAATAAGAGCCTTACTTGGAGATGCTGATGTAGACGATCTCGAGGTGCTCGGGGTCGTTGACGAGCGAGAGGCCGATGCCCTGCATGGCCAGCACCAGCTCGGTGTCCACGAGCTCGGCCTCGCCGATGGTGTGCGCGCCGCTGGCCAGGATGGGGTCCTCCGTGAACAGCACCACGCGCTGCAGCCCGTCCAGGAAGGACACCCACCATATCTTCGTCGTCTCGTTGATCCTGACATAATATATCATTCGTTTTGAAATCAACTCAAGTATAAGTATCGACCTTGTATGAGACGAACTATGAGAGTGGAGGAAGCCAGAAAGGTCTGCAAGGAAAGAACTTGATGGAACTCTGTACTCTCTGCTACCCCGCAAGGGATCTGCCGTGATGATAAAGATAGATAGATTTCTGAGATATGTAGTAAGTTCCATCACAATCGTCATCTCAGGAGTGGACCAGACGGTCTAACCAAATGGCAAGAATTTTATATATTCTCTTGCCGCATACAATACGAATTGTTCCGACCACATAACTTTTCGTTGTATAATATCATTTTCCGTACATTTTGTCGTTTTCTATTAGCGTTAATGACTGGAGAAACTCCACTTTGTTACAGGGACAATCTGCTAGATTGTATTATGTTGGATAAAAAATCTATAATTTGGTTTACCAATTTGTTTAATAAGGACATGGGTACTACTGATCCAGGTTCAATTTTTATGGAGACGTCAAGTTGAGGCCTTTGCTCAGTAATAGGATACAAAATTGAAAAATCGAATATATAAGGCTATACATTAAGATGGTTTTAGTGGCAGCCGTTTCCGAATATATTATGAATATAAGCAATATGGCCGTAACCCGCTATTAGATTTGTTTTTAAAATCATTATTTATCGAATAAATGTCACAAAAATGTTTTAACCGACTTACATGAATTCTCCAATGCCATCTTGTCTCAGATCGTTCTCGATCTCCTTTCGTTTGTAGGCTTCGAATATGAGCGTGCGCAGACCCGCCGGGTTATCCCATGTGTATAGCATTCTATTCATGGGCGGGAGATGTCTGAGGACAAAATACATTATGCGAATTATTGAATTAAACATGTGAGAGGCTTTGCATCAACACAAAAATGGATTCACAGTAAAACCAAATCGCTTGGTTATGTTAAGAGCCACGCGCAAAACGTATGATATATATATATATATATATATATATCATATCAATTAATGTTAAAGTTTTAAGATATAATTATTATGTCCAGTGGTCAAGAGCTTATGCCTCTCCGCCGAATGGATTGAATAGTTGCGGGTTCGGGAACAAATTTTTGTGTAACTTATAAATATTTGACTCTGTTTGGGTGTTTGTATGAAAAATAAATATACTTAAGAGTGGGGCTACATTTAAAAAATCTGCCTATATCGGGTTTATATAACAAATGCGGTAATGAAAGTTACAATTAAGAGTTATATTAAAAAAGTATGCACAAACAAGGGAATGGACAAATGCGGTAATGAAAGTTAAAATTAAGAGTTAAATAAAAAAAAGTATGCACAAACAAGGGAATGGACTAAGCGGTAATGAAAGTTACAATTAAGAGTTATATTAAAAAAGTATGCACAAACAAGGGAATGGACAAATGCGGTAATGAAAGTTACAATTAAGAGTTAAATAAAAAATAGTATGCACAAACAAGGGAATGGACTAAGCGGTAATGAAAGTTACAATTAAGAGTTAAATAGACACACACCATTACGCCTATATTCCCCAAGCGGATACACCGCGGGTAGGTCTCGTATAATAAATAGTCCGTTCGCAATATACTGCATAATGTTCTCACTTGACATTGACGTTCTCCTTCTCGTAGAGGCAGACGGTGTAGGGCGAGTAGTTGACGAGCAGCGCGGGCGCGTGGCCGTCGCGGTACTGGCGCACCGTCACGTACGTGCCGCCCTCGCTCAGCTGCACCTCCACGTGCAGCCCGCCGTACTGCACAACCATATGCCAGAATATTGATATAAGCAAATACCCTTCACCTTTTTCACGTGGGGAAAATTTCTGTATAGGACTTTCGCCAACGTCGATGAAAACTGACGGGGCATGTAAAAACCTCACGGTGCCGGCCACCGGAACGCACCGGTGTCCCTGCGTCAAACTCTCAAACTCAAATAATTTATTATGTAAAAGCCCTGCGAGGGCGCTTACAAATAGTCATTTACTTTTTTTAATCTAATTTAATTACAAATCTACCACCGGATCGGAACGCGGCCTCTAATGAGAAGATCCGGCGAAGAAACTACACTGAGTTTCTTCGCCGGATCCGAAGATAAAGAGAAATAAAGAATCAAAGACAATCCCACTGGTTTGTCTTTGATTCTTTAATTCTCTTTATCTTTTTTCTTTCTATTTTTTTTTTCATATTGTGTGGATACAATGTTTAGGTAACAATTAAATAGTTTACGATTTAGCTCTAGTGTGATGCCGTACGACCGAGATATGAGACTATTGATGTTATTTATAAAGTGTCTAAAGGATTCCAGATGGACCAGTCCCCACAACAGCACCCGTTCACGAGTATGAATACTGGAACAGCCATCACTCCCCTCGATCATATTGAAGGAAAGGGAGTAACTCGCGCCAGACAGCCATCGCAAGCAAAAACATTATAGTGAGCATGACCAAGCCAGAACCTCAAAGACGGTGGTCAGATTGGGTCTACAAAACAGCAATACCCCAAGCTCGTCAGACACAACACGCTACGCTTCAACATTGATGCAATTCCATAAGAAAATAAGTAGCAACACTAAATAATATGGCACTTCAATCCCACGCGGTCTTATCTTCTATGTTATCCGAGATTTTGTAACATGCTTTCTTACATATTTTAGCCGTAATTGTGGTTTTAAATTTATTAATTGGCGAATATCGAATCAAAGTTACCGACATAGCTCGCAGACTCAGTAAGCTAAAGTGGCAATGGGCTGGTCACATCTGCAGAAGGACCGACGGCCGATGGAGCAAGCGTGTCCTAGAGTGGAGACCGCGACTTGGTAAGCGTAAGGTAGGACGGCCCCCAGCTAGATGGACCGACGACCTCAAAAAGGTCGCTGGGACAGACTGGATGCGGAAGGCGGAGGACCGTGTGCAATGGCGCGTGTTAGGAGAGGCCAATGTCCAGCAGTGGACTACGATAGGCTGATTGATTGATTGATTGATTGAATCTCGAATATTGTGGGGAAGTTTGTTATAAAAACGTATACACTGGCCCAAGAATGAATTGCTGATTCTGTGGAGGCGCGTGACATGAACAGCAAGATTATTATTATTCCGAGTATTTACAGTATAGATGTCACTCATTTTTTTTAAATTTACCGGTATTCTTTCTCGTATATTACAAGTTTTCATATTTAAATTAGAATATAACAGTTAGAATGTTTATTTCCTTAAATTTATCTTTAAGAGATTCATTCGGAGCTAGATTGTAGATGGCTCTCATAGCCCTTTTCTGCAGTATAAATATAGTATTAAGATCTGCAGGGCTCCCTCATAGCAAAATTCCATAGGACATGATACTTTGAAAAAGTCGTCCCAAAGAACCCAACACGTAGAACCTTGGGTCCCGCTCCCCCTCTACACCACGGAACGTAGACCGCACTACGCCGCCGTCCTCCTCAAAAAGAACGATCTAATCTTAACCTAAAAAAGTTTGAGTTTTCACACATTAGACAGACTCGACACCAATCCATCGCCGTTCAAACTCCAACGTTCAGTTCAGCATCAACGAGTCGTCGCCTTGGCTATTAGACCAACAGCCACCAAAGTAGATAACGCATCATCACCGAGTAGGAAGCATGTCGGCAACCAGGTTTTCTAGTCGTTTACGCGTCGTACACTTGTTTTAATTAAATATTGAAAAACCCACCGTAAGTAACACAAAATATAACTCGCAGTTCAATGCTTTAACGGCGAATCGAATCGAAGTCGAGTCGATGTCGACTCGGCATACCTACTGTTCGAAGCCCTAAAAGCTCAATTTTATTATCGACATCGGCAATCTGCATCCGAATTTGAATTTTATCTGTAAGCAGCATTTCATAAGTTGTATAAAAACTACAAACCCTCATCATAATACCCAACCATAAACCCAATATTTCACTTATGCGACGTTAGTTTACCTCATTGTTCAGCTTGAGGCACACTGAATGTTGTTCGGTATAGAGGAAGGGCGCCGCGCTCTGCGTGGAGCAAGCGACACGTAACAATAGCAGCTTGTCTTCTTTCTCCACCACGGGCCATATCGGCGCGCTTGAGTTTTGTTCCACCTGTCAATACATATTCTTACTAAACTACTAGTTCCATATTAAAATTAAATCTTTATAAAAAAGACGCAGTGCATAAATCTTTATAAGCAGTGATAGCCTAGTGGTTAGACCGTTGGACCGCCAAGTCAGAGGTCTCGGGTTCAAACCCAGGCACGCACCTCTGTCTTTTTAATAATTAATTATCACTTGCTTTAACGATGAAGGAAAAACATCGTGAGGAAACCTGCATGCCTAAGAGTTTCTTGAAGGTGTGTGGAGTTCGCCAATCCGCACTGGGCCAGCGTGGTGGACTATGGCCTAAACCCTCTAAGTTTGAGAGGAGGCCGGTGCACAACAGTGGGACAGTTTCTTAACAGGGCTAAAATTATTATTATAAACAAGACGCGCCCTGGCCGTTGTTTTAATCGCTTTCAGTGAATGAGTACATCCTTACACGTGTGATCACTCTAACAGAACACATTTTTAGCAATTAGAAAGGTTGAGATGCGTTTTCGTGGACTAAGCGAAATTTACCCACTTTCTAAAGTACAGCAGATAAGTGTTGTTTGAGACTCACAAGAAACACAAGCTTTTTCATTGCATCGTGGAAATTCGTTAACAATTATTTCGAAATTCTTACTTTTATCCTAGTGAACATATCTTCCATTCCGCTCGGACTTTTTGCTGTACTAAATTGAAACAAATATTGAAATTTACCGTGATCCAAGGATCGCCCGATCGATGGAGCTCCTGATACTGTATAGCGAAAGGCGCTTCGTTGATAATCAAGAAGTAAGGCGTGAATATCACCATCTTGGTCAAACTGTTGAATGTTAGCTGATTTGTCACTGCCACCTAGGGGAAAAATGTGTATTTAATTTTTTTTATGATCATCAGTGCTGAAATACATATAATGCATAAATATTACTTGACAGATAATACAGTTCTAATCGCCGTTCATTAACCGACACGATTACGATAATATTATCGTGGCCAAAACACCGAAGCTGCGGGTGTAGTATCTATTCGATAAATTATGGCGTCGGAAAGTCAAAATCAATTTACGACGCTGCCTTCGTTTGATTGAGCCGATATAGGAGAGGCTTTTCAGCAACTATAATATTATACAATGTTACTGTATCAACAATACTGTAACGTCAAATAAAAAACCAGCCTTTCATGTTTACCCCTGAAAGGAATGCCACTATTCTCAGTAGCCTGACAAAATATCAAACTAAAACAACTCAGCATGTCTGAATCGGTTGTTCTACATTTTTTTCGACTTCGCGATCCCTCAATATTCTTTTCTTATTAGGAACATGTCACTGTGTTTTTTTAGGCCTGAATGACTTTTTATGTCAAAGTTACAAATACTATTATTTGTTAATAATTTTAATAATAATACTCAATTTTAAATTCCTCTTTTAGACATTATACCTGGTAAGTCCTGCCCTCGTGTTTGCATATCACAACGCCAGAGCTACCGGGGACATCAAGCGAAAACTTATCGGACCACTCGCCGAATTCCACCCTAATTGCCGCCTTCTTCTTGCCGAAGAAGTTCTTCGCTCGGAACGAGAACAATATCGGTTCTTTGTAGTCTTTCGGGTGAAAGATGACGTTGCCTGTTTCGTCCAGATTCTAAAAAAGAGGGAGCGTCCTATAAGTACTTCATTTTTGATACATATATATTTTCATGTTTTGACAACAAATGTTGCAATATAGTAGTTACTAAAGGTGCAATCGCGTTAAACAAATAATATTGGAATAGCCATGGTATCGAAATTACGGCACTTAAAAAAATTAAATATCATTTTGGTAATTCATTCCAAATTTAAAATCACTTTATGACATCTAAATGCAATTTCGCCACTATTTGTTTGTAAAAAAAACCCTGTAAGCTATTCTATAACCATATAGCAAATTAAAATTAGTTAATGCCAAAGCATACGATATTTTTACGATGCTGCCTCGCATCCTGGCGAATGCGTTCAACAGAAGTATCAATAACGTGCGTTAATTCGACTCAGACGCAGCGTCAAGCTTCCAAAAACCGATCGCCACTGTTAAAAGTAGCGTATGAGCTTTGGCTCTTAGAAGAACTCTTCATATGTTGCTATACAAGAAGACTAACCAGAAACAGGTGACAGACCCCATCAAAATGATCAAGCTACTATAGATACATTCACTTTATCTATCTATCTATATCATCACGCCTGATTCCTTGCGGGATAGGGAAAAGAGTACATGACCAAATAGACCGTGTTTCATCTGAAAGGCAAGTCAAAAGTCCTCGTAACCGGCGAGCGTGTATGAGACGAACTATGAAAATGGAGGAAGCCAGAGAGGTATGTAAGAACAGTACCTATTGGAACTCTGTACATTTACTTTATATAATAAAAATTAGCAGCTGAATACAAAATGTTTTGATACCTACTCCAGCGAAAATCAGTATTACTGATGATTCTTCTTCTTATTTTCAGTGAGTATCGCCATAGAAAAATTTGTTCCTAATGTATGTGTGTGAGTGATGTACGCTGTTGGCCGTGAGACCTTTACAGCTTCACCGGACTTAAGGGCGTGCAACCACTACGCTCGAGCCAGAAGGGCAAGGGGCGACATACCCGAGGGCGCCTTGATGAGGCACCCTCGGTTGGGACAGTCGCTGTGGGGGGACGGGGTGCACTACAAAGTGCACCGGTCAACCGCCGGCTATGGGAGGGGATCTACGACTACGTCGTCATCACCTGTATTCTGAGCGGAAAGAATGGATGACAAAGCATCGGGGGGATCGGTGAGAAATTGTTCCTAATGATAAATCCTATCTTGTTTTAGATTTTGTGCAACCTGTTCCTTACACCCTGAGCCCTTACTCACTATAACCAAACGCAGTACGTCACAAAAACTTCCTGAAATAACCGTGTAATGTGGAATACATTGAACGATGCTGGAGTACTATTAAACAATCATTCCACGAAGTTATCGAATCGAGCTGCGTTCCATGTTTAATAAGTCATAGCGAGTAACAGCCCTGTATGAAATGTGTGTGACAGTTTTGTCCACATGCACCGCATCATAAATGAAAAAAAATGTGAGGCACATATATTAAAAAAAGCAAATAAATACAGTAGGGTCATGATAATCCACCAGATGTTAAAATACAAATACAACATAATATTTATATTACATTGACAATAAAGAACCAAACCTAGCCTTTGAACCTGTGTATGTAAAAGGCATATCCTTTCATTCAAAATATGCTACGGTAAAATAATCATATAACCCCCAAGCTAAATATAAAATAGAACTGGTTAAACAAATAAAATATTTAAAGACAGTTTCACAAGACAGTTTAATTCAAAAATATGGGATGACTGCATTCCGAACAGTTTGAAAAAAAAAACATATGTTTAACAAATTTCGGTCGAGCAATCTTTGGGAGATTTTGTTTATTTTTTAATACCCAGACCGACCGACCCAGACCGAAACAAATAATTGTAGGTCTCACAACGATGTGTCCCGTGCCGGAATGGAACCCGCAAATATTTGACCCTGTGGGCGGAGCGGCTTAGCTCTTAACCCCTGCGCCAAATTGTCCGTTAACATGTATACCATCTTCCAATATTTCACTCATCTAACCATTCGTGTTGTATAAAAACCACAAAAATAACGCATTTATGACCCGTTTCCATTTAAATTTTCCAATTAAAGATAATGTCGCTTAGGACTGGATTAATCGGCGTTTTGTTAAATAATTCTATGCAACAGCGTGTATGAGACGAACTATGAGAGTGGAGGAAGCCATAGAGGTTGGTAAGGAAAGAACCTGTTGGAACTCTGTACTCTCTGCCTGCCCCGCGAGGGAGCTAGCGTGATGATAGATATAGATAGATAGAATTCGATGCAATAATGGTCCTTACTTAAGTCATACTTTAGAAAGTAACAATCATCTAAAATCAGTAATTAATTACTTCGGAATTTTGGTAATAAAAAATGGAGACAGAGAGTATCTTCCAGTTTTTGCCTTATTTTTGTGGTTAACCTATACAGTTTTGTTTTTTTGAACATATCGTCCCATTTTCGTGTGGAATACTAAATAAATGTGTGTGCAAAGCATTAAATACAAATTATAATAATATGTACAACAGGGTGACTGGTAGCACCTACCTACATATCGTACAGTACACGTCAATCTCTATGGCCGCTCTGAATGTAGCCGCGTAATAATTGTGTAATAGTATTCCGTATGTCACTGGAGTACCATTAAATAATCATTTCACAAAGATTTGTAACACACCATCTTACGTGTTTAATTTGTCTTAACGAATAAATACCCAGAACGCAAAGATAACTTCGACTAACTTTGATGTCTGCGCATCGGAACGCGGCTGCATCGGCTGCATTCAGGAGGCAAATTCTCGTATCAAATTAACATTGAGAATGACTGAACTGAGATTTAATTATGAATTGACTTACATTTGGTATTCTGCTCCAATAAAGTATCGATCTGATTTCAATATCATCTCAGTCTAATTTCGATAGAATGTCTAGTTGTTTAATTTAAAATATATCGTTAATCATTTGTTGATCACATGATAATCTCAGCTACCACACTCTAAATAAAAAATATCTAATTAAAATCTTCAATTTGAAGATGTTTTGTATATTTCTTGTTTATGTCAGTTCAACATTTTATCGGAAATACTGTTTACATTTTGTTCAACTTTAAGTCTGATCTCAATTCGTTCGATGCAGATACCTTACGAGAATACCATTTATGCAATTTATGACATTGCGATTAGACCGAGACTGCATTTTAAACCCTTTTAATTACGAGAATTGGCCTTCAGAGCAACCATAATGATTGGCGTGAGCTGTAGTAGGATCTAATTCGATACAAGTTTGAGGTTCGGGTATTCGGATTTCGGATATTCGTATACCTATGATACAAAATCTACAACTCTATACAAAAACATAAAATACATATGATGTAGACCTTTATTATCTATGTAAATACTTTAACTCCGCCATTTCAATTGCTCCTTTTATAAAAACAGTCAATCCTTTCTTTATTTGAGGGGATAAGTGGAAAATATTTATATACATTTATATAAACATAAGTGATTCCGTTCATCAAAACAAAACAGATATAATTACAATGGACTTAAAGATTTTTTTCTCATGAAACGAGACCCGATTATTTAACAAAAGACATACCAGTCACCAAGTGTAATAACCACTTTTCCTGTACTATAATAAACTATGTGCTATTATAATGTGTGCACTTACCGCCAAACAGGAAGTATGGCGTCTAATAAATTTACTGCAACTTGAATGTTTTATCTGTAATTTATATACGTCACAGTGGTCAAAACGAATAATCCCACAACAACACTAGCATAACGTGTTTACATACTTATATATTATTTGTAAATAGTTTAATATTTCAGGACATCATTAAACAACATACTTTTAAACATACAAGTATTAGTCGCACCAATAAATGACAATCTGTCATAGAGCGTATAACCTCATTTCCTCTCGTTCGGACAGAGTTTGTGTAAGCGGGATAGACAAGATAGCGCGT
This sequence comes from Phalera bucephala, assembly GCA_905147815.2. NCBI lineage: Eukaryota > Metazoa > Arthropoda > Insecta > Lepidoptera > Notodontidae > Phalera > Phalera bucephala. The sequence goes on from LR990612.1 coordinate 27,736,643, forward strand.
CTATTTTGATCTTTGTTCTTTATTAGACCAACTTATATAATTACTTTATTTATATAATTTACACGAAATAAAAAAACGACTATCAAAATTGTTAAAGGTTTTGATTAATCTATGACCCCACTGAAAACACGCATGCTATAAACGTCAATGCAAGGCGATGACAATACAATATTGAAATCATAAAATCCTATAACTATCGCTTTGAGATAAAGCTGGTTAGGTATAAAGGAAGCACATTAACCGTTCGGTTTGAGGAGCAAAATAAATTATATAGGAAAAAAGACTTATTATAAAAATATATTGACAATGTTAGATCATCTCAATGATACCTTGTTGGGAGTGCTGGAGTCTTTTTCTGGTTTCTTTGATTTCTGTAACCACGATAGTCGAATGTACTCAACTTTACTTTAAATAACTATGTTATTATACATAATAAATGACTACTTACTGTTTATAAAGATACTTTGTATGTTGAATCAACGAGTTGTAAAGATATACTATATCGCCGTGTCCCAAAGAACAAAGTCCTATAATCCAGTACTTATATTGGGCATAACCTTATCGGCGGGCACAAAAGCTGCAAATGACATTGATTTTCATTGGCATATATTACTTTGTTCTATGGGACCGACGATATATTCTAGATACCAAAAGTTAATACAGTATCTTAAGCTAGAGTTTCAGAGTCGTACTTTAGCCGTAGTTTCCGAGAGTTAATAGAAACCATGTCAAAGTACCGCATGTAGAAACGTTACACGATTCCATTATGTACAGCAACTTTGGTAACCATTTTACGTCCATTATACAGGTCTATTTCACAGAACAATAAGCATTTACAAACCTGCACACAGTACTTAAATAACCAATAGGTAATCTTAATAAAACTCTCTCAAACGTACATGTAAAGTGCTACAAGGATCTTTTGGCCTATTTACATTGCCAGGGGGCGTTGGTGTGAAATTAGGTTTCTTCTTCTTCTTCAGCCGAAAGACGTCCACTGCAGGACAAAGGCCTCCCCTAAAGACCGCTACAACGACCGGGTCTGTGCTGTACGCATCCAACTTCCACCCGCGACCTTCACCATGTCATCGGTCCATCTTGTAGGGGGCCTACCCACTCCACGTCTTCCGGTACGTGGTCGCCATTCGAGAACCTTTCTGCCCCAACGGCCGTCAATTCTACGAGCGATGTGCCCCGCCCACTGCCACTTAAGTGTAGCAATTCTAAGTGCTATGTCATTGACTTTCGTCCTCCTGCGGATCTCCGCGAAATTAGGTTTAAGGTTAACATTTAGTAAAAAATTTCTACATCCAAGGAGATATTTATTGTGGCGCTCGTAGCGCTGCGCAACCGCGGTGTTCTTACTTATCACCAAGTTTCGGCGTTCGGCACGGTCGGCCTAAGATGGGTTACCGTTTGTGGCATTTTCATATTCGAGCGTCTACGTGCTTCCGAACCACTTAATGTGATATGTCGTTAAGCCGAGTAGGAAGCCTTTTTTTGTGTGTGTGTGTGAATGATCTACGCTGTCGGTCGCGGGGCCTTTACAGCTTCACCGGACAAGAGAGCGAGCGTGCAACCACTGCGCTGGAGCCATAAGGGCAAGGGGGCAACTAGCTCAAGGGCGCCTCCAGGAGGAACGGCCTTGGCTTGGGCATTCGCTATGGGGGAGGGCATATATACGAGGTGTCTCGCCGTGGTGCTCAGCACCGGCCGGCGGGCAAGGGATTCTTCGACCTCGCCGACGAGGTCGGTGTCTGATCCTGTGTGCGGTATCTGTATCACAAACCTGCCTCCACCAATCCGCACTGTATTCGCGTGGTGGAGTATGACCTAATCTCTCTCACCTCGATTTGTGAAAGAGGGCCTTTCCCTAGCAGGGGCCAGTATAGGCTGATATGATTATATTATATAAGGAGATATTTCAACAGATGGGTTTGCACTGTTACTAATTAAAAAAAGAACTTCGGTAAATCTTATAACAAACGGCAACCCTGCGACTGTCATATAGTTAGTTTCGATTTTGTCCGCGGGCCAAAAGATCCTTGTACGACTGTACACACAAGGAATGCCTTTACACGGCCATTTTGCGATACTTATTGAGATTGGGTATGTACACTTAGCGACCTGAGTGCATCGATGTGGGCATTTTCATGGACAATACAATATTTTACTATTCATTAGTGTACTGTGTAAAGACTAGATAAAGTTTATTGTTATGTGAGTTACCAGCATTAAGTAGTTTTCTTCAGAAACCCTAACTTCGATAAAATAACTACATCAGGGTGAGTACAAAAAGAAGCTTCGGTTTTAAGTAATAACAACCGGCCCAATGTTTAAAAGAAATCCTATTTTGTTTCTGCTTTGATTTTGATGAAGTATATAGGTTAGCCATCCTAAATAACTTTGAATTTAAAGTATTGATTACTTTTTACCAGATTTTTATAAGTAATAATAAAATAACACTCGAAGACACTCTTAGCACTCAAAACACAAAAGCTCAACATATTCTGTGAAATATCATCGCTAAAACAATCAACACAGACTTAGAAACCTTTTCCCGACGTCACTTCTATCAACACAGAACACGTCAAGTACACCTTCTACACTGGGCCTTTATTCGCTATGACCAATAAATACTAAACGGGGCGCATTACGATAACTTCGTAAAACTATTATTTAATTAGTACCCCAATCAGAGGTGAACAAGAATTAAATTGCAATAAAAATGATCTGAGAGCGATTCTATTACTTTACATAAGTAATATAAGGATTGAACGCGCGCTTAACGACGTATGTGCAAAAAAAAAAAATTATCATTTCCTAAAAAGACTACACTATATAATAAAAAACTGCTTTACAAGAACTTTGCTATTAATATTTGCTATGTTTTTAATTAAATTTCATTGACTCGTTCTTAAGCGTTTCGAGTTGGAATCGGAAAATGTAAAGCGATAGAGATGACTTTAGATTTTTTTCCTTTCGAGAAAATTTCGTTTAATCGTGTATTCTTTTTACCAGATTCTAAAATATACAGTCGAAAATTATAATTCTAAATATAAATTTTCTACTGAGTTATTAGATTTACGCGAATATTACACACGAAATAAAACTATTTTTCGGATTATATCGCGGTTTATTTTTGGTTTTTAAGTTCCCGACGTTTCAGTGCTCTGCAGCACCTATGGTCTCGGGAGGGATTGAGGCGTCAGACGTCCAAAAGTCATTATTACGCCGGAGTACTTTAGGGGAATTAATTTAAACGCAATTGAAATTCAATTGATTGATCCTATCATAAAAAAAATCGAATGATACCCAACACTGACCCCAATGATTCACAGAATAACACGATCATTTTACGAAGATACCGATGTCCAACGAACAAAGGCTTATAATCCAATAATTGCTATATATAACCTTATCGACGGGCAAGAAAGTTGCAAATGCCATTTTGTTTTTTGGCATATGTAACTTCGATCTATGGGATCATCGATATATAACGCGCTGCGTTTGGTCATAGGGAGTAAGGGCTTGTCTACGAAAAGTGAATACATACTTACCCTGTAGCAGAGAGTAAATCCGGTCTTGTTGAGCATCCAGAAGGGGCAGTAGAGTGAAAGCACCTGTGTACCCTCCAGCTCCATGCTGTGCATGCCCAGCTCTAGGGTCATTACGGAGGGGCTGTCGTGCGACTCGAAGGACCATACAGACAACTCGTTCTCACTGTCCGGTAAGTTCTTTGTACATACCCAGCATTTGTCTAGGTAATTTTGTATCTGAAATATTAAATATCTATGATCCCGGAACATATATTATTATTGGTTTGTTGGCCTGGTGCGACTATAATGCGGTTAGGAATTACGAGGCACTAAATCGGAAAGTGTACGCTTTTTATTGAAATAAAACTCTTGTCTCTGTCCAGAGACTGGAATTGTGCCCTATAGCAGAGTGAAGCCGGTCTTATTGCGCATCCAGAAGGGTCAGTAGAGTCAAAACGCCTGCGTGCCCTCCAGTTCCATGCTGTTCATGCCCAGCTCTAAGATCATTACAGAGAGGCAATAGTGCGACTCGAAGGGCCATACGGACAACTAGATGTCACTTTCTGGTAAGTTCATTGTGCATACCCAATATTTGTCTAGGTACAGAAAAATATATTATTATGCTCATGTTGGGGTTGGTGGAGCATGATGCGAGTAGCAATCACGTCCCAGGACGGACAATGTGCTTTTTCTATCTAAATAATTCTCAATTGCTGTCCGGAGTTAGGAATTGTGCCCGGTATAATGACAATAGCCTCGCCCTATTACTAGAGCTGGCAATGTCGACGATATGTACATAGTACACCCTGCCAGCCTGCCTCACTTGTTGATGGTATTAATTAACTTTGAATATCTTGGCTTTAAATAAAGCGGTTATAATTCAACCACACAACTCAAAACCATCCCATTTTTTTATGTTTATATTGCAGGTCACAGACCCAATGCGATTAGACTAGTGTTTTAACGAAAGGAAACAGTCCTGCCCCTATAGCCAAGTTGACAATCTACAGTCGTTAACGCTAATAGAAAGCGGAAAAATGTATGGGAATGACATTTTGCAACGAAAAGTCACGTGGTCAAAACAATGGTCCATCCATACAAACACATATACATCTTCCGAGGCACATACAGACACACACACACACACACGCGCGCGCGCACACACACACACATACACACACACACACACAATCACACATAGACACACACACACGATGGTACAAATAGGTACTTCATTTTTTAATAATATTTGTATTCCTACTCTAAGACTCACTGTACTGCCAATACCCATGTATATGTAAATCGGATAAATTACGGTCTTCACGATACAGGCTGCGCCTAGTGTGAAGGCTACAAGTAATATGTTACACTATGTACTTTTTAGTAAAAAAAATAAAGTTATTATTATTATTATTAATGCGCTATCGATTGCGACAAGAGAATAGAAACAAAACGCTTGCAACTTGTCTAGGGCCCTCTGGTAATTATATCAAGACACGTAAAGAAAAAAATATAAATAAGAAAGTATTTAACCTGCAGGTTAAATACTAATAAATCAGTCCGGTGTCTGGAATTGCGCCCGGTATATGGCATTAGGCTCGCACCCTATAACATGGGGCCTAACATTGTCGGCGGAAAGTGGGTGCACTCAGTACACCTCTGCCATCCTCGAAATATAGGCGTGACGGTGTTAACTTGCTGGTAACAACTTTGACACACAATTAAAATTCACCATTGTATATAAATTACTCACAATTTTACTAAAATAAATTCCCGTTTTACCAATCCTGAATAGAGCACATACCATTATAACAATAGACGCTTTATTGGGTGCGAGATGTGAGAGATGGAACATCTCCCCCGGCTTGAACAGCTGCGTGCGCTTGAGGCCGAGCTGGGACACCACGATATCAACCGGCAAGCAGTTCTGTAGCTTCACGGCCGGCTTCAGGACGATGTCGTAGCAGGAAGACGCGAATGTATGGCGGTTGCTGTGCTCGTAGAATACTTGCTCCATTGTGCCGAACGCCTGTGGAAAACATATAATAATATCAGCCTATACTGCCCACTGCTGGGCAAAGGCCTTCTCTCACAAATCGAGGTGAGAGAGATTAGGTCATACTCCACCACGCGGACCCAGTGCGGATTGGTGGAGGCAGGTTTGTGGCCACCTGCTGTTGGAACATATCAAGCCACCTTTGAGGCTTTCAACTTGGCTTAACGAATACCACATTAAGTGGTAACCGGGACCAACAGCTTAACGTGCCTTCCGAAGCACGGAGACGCTCGAATATGAAAACGCCACAAACGGTCACCCATCTCAAGCCGACCAAGTCGAACGGTGCTTAACCTTAATGATTGGTAAGAACACCGCGGTCGCACAGCGCTACGAGCGCCTCAAACTGTGGAAAATACTTATATAAATTGTATCTTGATTAAAAAATGTTCATTCATTCATTCAAAAAAAGGTCGTAGTTCCTAAGGACAGATCACAACTATAAATAGTTCAATTCATGACAAAGCACCAAACTCAAAAGTCACAAGTTCTTTTTAGTACATCATGATTATCTAACTCATCGATAGTCATATTAATTATACACAAGGTGTATCGTAAATAACGGAAGACCTCAGACACCCCCATTAGATAATTGCTTAACAAATTCAATTGGAAAACCAAATTTTCCAAATTTAACATTGCTTACCTTTTTTTAAACTTTTATACCCTAAAAAACAATGAAATTAGTCCGTGTATGTGTGCGTATTGAGAAATACTTTTAGAGATGGATTTGAAATCTCCGTATTGCTTGATATAAACATTAAAATTAGTTATAGCACACTGAAGGAGCAACAGCACTTTATGTAAATTAAAAAAAATGTAAATTACTTTAAAATAGTAGGATACAATTCCGATACCGATTTAGAACGAACTACTTAAAGGTCTTGCGTTAATTAACACACCTTGTATAGTATAGCAAATATAAAACGTTTTATACCCTCAGATAAAACTTTTCTCCGCTGTTCTTGTCTTTGGAGTCACACTGCAAGAGTTTTGCTATCTTCACTTCCTGTTGAAGCTCGCGCCATATGAACGGCGACACCGACACGGTGAATCCTAAGCAAATACAAAATTATCACTAAACATTCTGGATAGAATAAAATAAAACTATTTTACGGATTCTATCGCGGTTTATTTTTGATTTTTAGTTCCCGACGTTTCTAGAGCTTTGCAGCACCCATGGTCACGGCAGGGACTGAGGTGTTAGACGTCCAAAAGGCATAGTTGTTCCGGGGTACCCTCAAACTTCTTAATTATTTTTGTTTGTCCGATCTACGCAGAATGAGCTCACGGTGTCTTGAGGTCTAGCAGTGTTATGCTTGGTTTTGGATTTGATTATATTAATTACCGGCTCCCAAGTCGAAGTACCCAGCCATCTTCTCTATTGAAATTGAAATTTTTAATTTCAATAGCCTCGGGAATCTTAGCGACGTCGCTCAAAGAAGTCTGCAGTCTGTGAACATGTCCTTGACCGCACCCGCCATAACATCAGATTTGATAGACCACAAATTCTCGTGAAAGAACACCGATTCCTACCAAGGATGGTTCGCGATAAAATCCGTTAAATAGTTTTATTTTATGTGTAATATTCGCGTAAATCTAAGAACTCATTTTGGATAGAATACAATCTTTGATTTTTAATCTCTCGGCTCACTGAAGCATGGTTCGAGTTTGGTATTTGCACGGGAGAAATATTTATTTCGGACGTGATTTTTGCGCTTCTATAAATCATATTTGCGGATGCACCTATGCTACGGAATCACGTCTAAACATTGGGAAGAGTTTGACAAAACTTTGAAAAAGCCCAAAGTACGTAATGTATCTAGTAGATTTCAAACTGGTCAACCTTCCCATTTACATTGAACCAACAATAATGTACCATACATTTTATAATCTATATCATCACGCCAGATCCCTTGCGGGTTAGGCAGAGGGTACAGAGCTTCAACAGGTTCTTTCCTTACATAACTCTCTGGCTTGCTCCACTCTCCATAGATTTTATAATAACCTGCATATAGTGAACTCTGCCCTAAAAATCTGTATATAGTGAACGACTAACTATACTTCTGAAGGATAAAAGTCGTCATATAACTGGTTTAATAATTTGGAGTTGTGAAGCCCACTAATCGCTGCTGGGATTACCTTCTACAGAGAAGAATATCTCGGCAGTGGGCGTGTGCACGGCTTGTAGCGGCAGCCGCAAGATGTCGCCGGGCTTCACGTCGGCGAGCAGCCGCACCTCGTTGCCGCTCAGCGTCATGTAGTACACTGACACGTTCACCGATAGCATATTGGTCACCTGAGTTGTGAGAAATAGGTTAATGTAGTCGGCGGCGGCTACGATTAACGGATTCGCATGGGTAGATGCGTTCGCGAAGTGTCGTGTTGTCGCCTTTTTAATATAGGCGCGAATAGGTTCGAGACCTAGATCGGAGTGGAGATCGGCATTTCGTACGAACCAGGGGGCTCCTACGGCTTTACGGAGAAAGCGGTTTTGAACCGCTTGGAGTTGATCGATGTGAGAAGGGGCCGAATGCCCGAACACAACACACGCATAAGTCATAATGGGTAAAAAAGACTTAAGGAGTCTTCCCCAAGGAACTATTTCTTCATCATCATCATCATCATTTCAGCCTATACTTGTCCACTGCTGAACATAGGCCTCCCCAATCGCTTTCCAGCGTAACCGGTCCGATGCCACCTGCATCCAACGATTTCCTGCGATTTTCACAAGATCGTCGGTCCATCTGGCAGGCGGTCGTCCTACGCTGCGCTTGCCAATACGTGGTCTCCACTCTAGAATCTTTCTGCCCCAACGCCCGTCCGATCTTCGCGCTATGTGGCCAGCCCATTGCCACTTCAGCATGCTAATCCTGAGGGCTATGTCGGTGACCTTGGTTCTTCTACGAATCTCCTCATTCCTGATTCGATCACGTAGAGAAACACCGAGCATAGCTCTTTCCATAGCTCGCTGAGCAACTTTGAGCTTTTTTATGAGACCTATTGTAAGAGACCACGTCTCTGATCCATATGTCATCACTGGTAACACACATTGACTAAAAACTTTAGTCTTTAGGCACTGAGGTATTTTGGATGAGAAGATGTTGCGCAGTTTCCCGAACGCTGCCCAGCCGAGTTGGATTCGTCGATTGACCTCTCTCTCAAAGTTGGACCTACCTAACCGAACTGCCTGTCCCAGGTATATGTATTCGTCGACAACTTCAAGAGTAGAGTTCTCAACGGTGAGTGCGGTGGGTACGACATGGACATTAAACATTATTTTTGTTTTGTCCATATTCATTTTCAGACCCACTTGTTGGGATACTCTATTGAGGTCACCGAGCATTCGTCCTAGATCTTCCAGCGACTCCGCCATGACCACAATGTCGTCGGCAAATCGAAGGTGAGTGATGTATTCGCCATTGATGTTGATGCCAAGTCCTTGCCATTCCAAGAGCTTGAAGGCGTCCTCTAAGGTGGCCGTAAACAGTTTCGGAGAAATGACGTCTCCCTGTCTTACTCCTCTTTTTATGGGGATCACCTTCGTGCACTATTTCTTAAATGAGCGAAATTTCGAAGAGTTTTGGCGGGAAGTCGAAGAGTGTTGTTGTCAATTTGTTTTAATTGCCAAAACTTGTGTTATTTCGACTAATTATGTGTAATGTTGGTGGAATATTAACCATTATGTGTTCTTAAATGTGCATGAGTACAGTTAATTTTAATAAAACGTGCCTTTTCGACTTCCCTCAAAACGGCCGTCGCAATTGGTATGTAAAGTGTGCACCGCTTTACTATCCAGGGTGAGGGGTTCTTCATTAATATCATTATTATCATTGTCATCAAGTTCATCGGTGAGTCGAATTAATTTAAACAAACACGATTACATATCTCACTGAACACTGGCAAAATACACTTAAAATCAGTGTGAAGCCATAACTTAAAGAAGTAGAAGAAGAGCGAAATTTCAAAATTTTTAGACATTATACTTCGCTCATTTACTTACCGATCTGGTCTGATTTTACTTTAAGCGGGTACTATACCAAAATCATGGCTACGAAACACTAGGGAGTGGACCAGAATTGCCAGCGTTGAGCAGTTATTCCATATGGCTCAAGAAAGAAGCACATACGTAGAGCTGACGGCCAACCTCCAGTAATCGAGAGGCACTTGAAGAAGAAGAAGAATAGCAAGTTTGAAATCAGAAGAAGCTTGAGCTTTAAAAGTAAAATATAGTAGTTACCAATAATCGAGTATTTTTAAGAGCTTGTACCTAGTGTTGTAAAAACGCTCGAGTCGGCGTTCAAAACGCTCGCGTCTTCTACGTGTTTCAATGTTTGTAAGCGCCGAACTCAGCGCTAAACGCTCGACTTCAGCGCTCGTTTTTACAACACTAGCTTGACCACTAGATTTACAGCAAACGCTATACGGGGAGTGAGCCCAGTCTCGTATGTACATCACCTGCACGACGCTCCGCAGGTAGATATGCAGCGCGGCGTCCTGCATGACCACGTCGGAGATAAGTCCGCGCGGCTCCACGGCGGCCACGTGCGGCACGTTCCGCTCCACGCTGCTGCCCGGGCGCCGGCCCAGCGGGAAGTACCGTTTGTCCGCGCGCTCCACGGGAATTTGCACCACGTCCTCGATCTCCACGATCTGGACAATGTAAGCTTTATTAACCTCTCACGTGCCGACGAATCACATCAGTCACCGGTAAATTATCTCTAAAGCTTTCGACGGAGCGCGCTGTAGGCGCTAAGCTGGCACTCGGTCGGCAGACGGCATCGCGGCGGTGATCGCGCCTACAGCGTCGCTCGTTGCTATGTGTGCGAAACAACAAAACTAGTGTCCCGCTCGCACTCGTATTGGCGCTTCCGTCGTGCTTCGTTTGTAATCGTGTCGGCATACGGCAGCGACAAGACGCAACGGTTGCTGTCACACCGAGCTGGGTGACGCCTGCCCAATAGTATCAGAATCAGAATATGTTCATGTAAACCCATTACAGTATTTATGAATCGTCAGAAAAGTAACAAAGACTCTACCGCCACTTCGAAATGTCATTCCTGTGGAGAAGAAGGGCAAGAAACTCCACGGTTACTGTATTAAAATAAAAAATTACAAACTTTTTCATCTACATTTTGTTGTGGGGTATGGGAGAACAATGTAGGTTGGTCATCAGGTGAGTCTAAGTTAAAAAAGCGAATAATACTATTTATGAGAATGGCTACATGGTTCCCTCATTTACAAAAAAAAGTACACAAACAAATGAAATTATGTTAAATTAATAGAAGGAAGAGAGGGAAAGTTAACTAACAACAGTTGAATAGTAGTAATAGTACAAGACATCATAATTCGTTCGATCCGTCCGCTATGTGGCGAAACCTGAAGTAGTGTACATCCAAAACTAGTTTTTACAACCGAAACCGAATTTCAGTTTCGGCCAAAACTGAAACCTACTTTTAAGGCAATTTTCTCTAAATTACTGACTGCACATCGCAATACATACAGCAGAAAGACATCACGGGCGCGAGAAAAGCGTATGAGCGTAGTCTAAGCGGCACCCCTCACTACGCCGATCGCTTCCGAATGCCACCCTAAATATCCAAGGCAAGTTTTTTAGCCGATACTGAAAATCCAATTTAGCGCCGAAACTTCCCGGAACCAAAATTAAAAGTTCGGTCTGACACTAGACTTACCGGCCTACCTCTAGTACCGCTGACCTATTTGTAGGACAGCGTACAGCACTCGACTTTTTAATGTATTAACATACTTTATCTAACACATAGCAAGCCGGACGCGCGATGTTGCCTCTCTATATGTAAAACGAATCGCTTCCGAATTTTTATTCTATTTGAAGACACCGTATTTGATTAATAGTTATTGAAATTTACCCCAGATAATATAACGAATGAGGTAGTAAAATTGCGTACAAATAGTTAAACCATAGATACCCATCAGAAAAAAATCGAATAATAAAAATAGCTAAAAACTCATATTACCTTGACATTTAACTTGATCTCAGGGGGAGGTTCATTGAGCTTCATCAAGTTAAGACCTCCGTGCTTCAGTTGCAACGGAACACTCGCGCCTGGCTCCAATATTACTTCCCTAAAAACGTAAAAAAATATAAACAACGTCACGCCTACATTTCTCAAGCGAAAGTGGCAGAAATATACTGTGTCCAACTACATTTCGCCAACAAGATTGGACTCAAAGTATTGCCCGTGAACAGATACAAACAAAAGGCTTCTGTGACGACGCATTCATTATCTATTTAGAAAAAATGTTGTCATGTTCATCTTTATTCACTAAATTTTAGTCTGATAGGGATGGCCTGTCTACTTGATAACTGGCCTCTAAGATCTATCGTGGCGTCTGTCACTCCACACTTAACTACCTAACCTACCCATCAAACTATTAACAATAGTAAAAGCCCAAAACTATGGCGATAATGTTACCTGTAGTCCGAATCAGCGTATTCCTCAGTGAGATAAACAGAGAAGTCGCCATTATCTTGCAGCATTAACTTAGCAGTAAGTCCGGTACAATTGTGGAGTACGTATGGAGCACCGTAGTATCTCTTTTCAGCCTGAAATAGTATAAAATAATAATAAAGCAAACAGAGTCACTTTTGACTTAAACTATGACCAAATACTTACGTCGTCGGTCTTTGATTTCGATAAAACGGACGTGTCAGTTTCCGAAACAGCAGCTGAGAACGAGTTTCCTAATTGTGTAAGAACCTGAAACAAAAAGTGTTTGAATAATTCATAATGTTAACATTTTGGTAGAATTGATTTTGTATAATCTCAGTAATATAGCGGTATAAGTTGACTCTACTCGAAATTCAGCAGAACTAGCCAAGTTTTGTCTATTCGCTGTCCGCAATCAAGATGGCCGTGTTCCACCCACGTGACTTTGCTGTGTAAAGCATAATTTCCGTTAGTGTCCGACCGGAACTAGTTTTTACAACCAAAAACAAAATCAAAACTGAATTTCGGTTTGTTTATGGATTTCTGCCGAAGCCGAAATCTTTTCTTTTAAGACAATCCTTTTTTTTTTTTAAAATAAAGCTGCCTCATACTAGGATTTAATTCTGTGTCGTGGGTGCGTTTGTAAACATGAAAATTCACAGACACAAATACCCAAACCGGAACAAATAATGCTGGATCACACAAAGATTTGTCCCGTGCGGGAATCGAAGCCACGACTATTAGACACAGCGAATGGAGCGGCTTAAGCTCTTAACCACTGCGTTAAATCATCCGTCAAGTTTTATGAAATAGTAACGTCTAAACTGACTGCACACTAAAAAATAAGACGTATGAAAGCGTAGTAGCGTTTTGATATTCTCCAATCCTTCCATTGCTCCCAATTGTCAGACGATTGTACGATTGCCAGTCGTATTATCACAAACCCAGTTTCAGTCTCGGTCGTAGTTTCGGCAGGTTTTCGGCCGAAACCCCACTTTAGCGCCGAAACTTGCCGAAACCGAAAGGTCGGTCGGACACTAATTTCTGTACGATTTCCGTTTTATTAGCATTAACGTCTGTGGAAATACAACTTCGCTACAGAAGCCGAAATACGAGTCCTTGCATCACATAAGGATCTAGAGTTATACCACAGTGTATAATACCTCCATTCCAGACCGGCTGATGGTGATCTCAAGTGGTTCGCTGCTGGATATCGTGACGGTCTTGTTGGCTTGTCTTTGCGCAACTGCTTGGATGTTGGTGGCCTCGTCCTGCGTGTCTATCGGCAGGTAGCTCTCTTGCGGACGCATTACGACCTGTTCGTAAAATGACACTTATTGTTGATAGATTAAAGTTCTACATTGCAGGAATTTATATTTGAATCAAGACTGACCGCAAATTCTTAAACAATAAATAATATAAAATAAGAATCATCATACTTTTATTTATGTTAACCATTATAGCATTTATGAATCCTCAGAAAAGTAACAAAGAATTTATCACCGCTTCAGAATGTCACTCCTACAGCCAAAGAACACATAAAATTCTTAAATCTGGTCCACTTGGTACATCGAATGGTTGCAAGTTATAATCTCGTACGGGAAAAATTAAATAAAAATATGTTATTTACATAGCTTGCTGATGATAATGACAAAGGCGTCTTTCAAAACAATTTAAATAATAAATAATAATATCAGCCTGTAGGGCAGTACAGGCTGGACAAAGGCCTTCTCTCTCAAATCGAGGTGAGAGATTTTTGTGAGAGAGATTAGGAAATTCTCCACCACGCGGATCCATTGCGGATTTATGGAGGCAGGTTTGTGGCCACCTTCTGTTGGAACTTATCAAGCCGCCTTTAAGGCTTCCAACTCGGCTTAACGACTACCACATTAAGTGGTAACCGGGACCAACGGCTTAACATGCCTTCCGAAGCACGGAGACGCCCGAATATGAAAATGCCACAAACGGTCACCCATCTCGGGCCGACCGAGTCGAACGCTGCTTAACCTTGGTAATCGGTAAGAACACCGCGGTCGCACAGCGCTACGAGCACCTCAATTTACCTCCATCTTAAGTTCCCAGGGGACGTGCTTGTACTGGTAGTCCTTGAGCACTTCCACCGGTTCGATTAGCGGTTCCCATACGGCTCGCTCGATGTTGTAGTACGACACTTGCATGGCCCACGTCGACTCCAGGTAGAACTGAACACAAAGCGGTGTCTTTATTCGCTGTGATCAATTAAAAACTTAACGCGGCGCGTTACGACAACTTAGTGAAATAATCGATTAATGGTACTTACTCAGTGGCCACCGCTACACTAACTTCACGAAGTTATCGTTATTCACCGCATTTAATGATAGCAAAAAAAGTGTTGAGTATAGAAATCAGACCCTAAACTTACAGCACCTGAAATAAAATATATGCAAATAGCTTCTGCCCGCAACTTCGTCCGCGTTGACTTTAGACAGGAACCTAGCATTTTTCCGGGATAGAAAAGTTATTAGTTTACCTAATTTCATCGTTCAGCCGTTTTCGTTTCGTGATTAAGTCAAACACACATCTAAACATAGAAACTCTCACATTTGTAATATTAGTAGAATATTGACGAACATGTGAGATGTTTGGGAATGTAGTTCTTAGTAAGCAATGCTTACTATTGATCTAATATTCTACTATACTACACAATCCAATATTTTTACTTGCTGAATACCTAGTCTCATTTAAATAGTAAGGACCATTCCCAACAAGAATAAAAAATATAATACGAATAATAAAATACATACATATACGATAGATCATAATTCTACAATTAGATCCGAGTTCATGTCGCTGTGCCGGCTATTTTATTATAAGACCTAGCGCACTTTCACCTCCACACCCGTGTGTTCACCCGACACTTGGGTCATTAATTAGCAGGAACAATTATTTTCATTAGTAGATAATATCCGAATTATGCTACAAATTCAGGCAAAAAAAATATTTCATCTCTAACTTGTAACTAATTCATTTATATTCAATTCTTACTAACATCAGAGCTCCAATCCTTGACTTGTCCATTGAGCGAGGCCTGCATCACCAGCACTGGGATGGTCTCATTACCGATCTGCATTTCCAGGGAAGTGATGATGGACGAACACGACAGTAGGCAGATCTCGCCCGTCGGCGGCGGCGGTACACTCTCCGGACTCACTTCCTCCACGTTTATTGCCTCTTGTGCTTGCTCTAATAGTAGGAAAAATATCAGTAATAGAGACTTAAGTTAAATGCTGCAACAAACCTACTAGATTAAACAACAGAAGGCAAGAAGAATGCAGCGGAGGTTTCATGGATTATTCATTTAAGGCCTAAGCCCTCTCAGTTTGAGAGGAGGCCCGTGCCCAACGGTGGGACAGTTTCTTAACAGGGCTAATATTAATTCATTTAAGGCATAGTGTTTTATTCAGTTGTTATTGTTTTGTTCTAGTTTTATAGAAATTCCGCGACAATATGGCACTTAGCGCCCACGAAATTTGCGCTAACATAGCACGTGCTGTATATTGTATGTAGAAAAAATTTATGTTTAACTTACCTCAAGACGCGAATTTCGTACGCAAAATCTACCTAAATTTTTCTAATAAGTTAAGCTGTTAATGATGAGATATCCGGTAAAATTTGATCAAACTTGACTTTGCTTGCTTTAGAAGTCGGTCGTCGTTACGTGATCACAGCAAGTAAGAATTCAATAAACCCCGAAACTTTATATTTTTAATATCAAGAAATTTACCAGTTCTGAACTCTGTTAAATAAATTGGACTATGATTCCACTGAAAAAAAGTCCTTAAGTTTCTATGTTACATACCTGTTTTCAAGAACCAATAGGAGTTCGGATTAAAAGGTTGAATGTCCCACAGTTTGTCGTAGAACATCGCTTTGCTTTCTTGCTCAGTGTTGTCTTCCTCGCTCCTCGTCACCGTCGCTAGCACGCGGTTCAGAAGAGCTATGGTTTCTGTTAAACATTAACATTACATGAATATGATAGATCACCCGAAGGGCAATGGAGAGAGCTAGGCCTTGACTCAGATACTTTCTTTGTTACTATTGTTACTAGTTCTTTGTCAGATACAATCAGAACGGGGAGATTTGAAGGAATAAGGTCACCTAAATAGTGCTTACGATTGGCATACTTAAGTTGTAGTGGGTGTTACACGTCGCTCGTAGATTTATGGCCGTAGGGGCAGTTTTGGAAGCAGGCAATGTATCGGAAGACGCGGAGTTGATAAACCGCTACAACATGGGATGGCCAGGTGAAGTTTGTGGGTGAAAGCTAGAAGCGTCCAGCACAAAACAAGTCGTTGCGGCGATTTTTGATGGAGACTTATGTGTTGCAATGGACGTCTTTTTGGTAAGGATGGCGTTAATAAAGTAAGGAATAAGTCTCGCCACATAGCCAATTCAGCGCCTCAGGAGCGCGACGGTGGCGCGACTTGGGGAGTTGTTATGTACTGAAATGTACGGGAGACGCCACACAGCGCAGCCAAGCTTGGCTCGACGGCAAAAGTCATGGCCTGCCGCCGTTGCGCCCGACGCAATTACAGACGAAGCACGGGGAGAGCGAGACACCAATACATGTGCGAGCGGGTCGCTAGGGTTGAGCAGTCGCCCGGCCGGCGCGACGTCGCTCGCAGTGTCAGTGTACGTCGTACCGCTGACCGTCAGCCGAGCGCTTCCGTCGCGTCCCGTCGGCTATTTATCCAAACCTTAATTCATTGGAAGGTTTATCGAAGCTGTAAAGGCCCCGCGGCCAACAGCGTAGATAATTCACACACACAAAAACGAAGGTTTATTGTCCAATCACGGTTAACATTGTATATAGTTACAGATCAGAAACTGCAACGGGTTATAGTCTGCCGGTTAAGTATTTAAGTAAATGTAAACAAATTGAAAAAAAAAATATTTTGAAATGTTACTTTGGCATATTAACATACGTTGTTTTAAATAATAGTTTATTTTGAAAGGAACAACCATTTACTATTTTATTATAAAAAAAAATATTTTTCAATAATTTTCAAACGATAATTAATATATTTTAATAGCTTATTGTTTGCCTTTAGTTCAATACCTACATTGACAGACTATAGGAGTGGATATCAGATTAAGCTCCTCCGACGGACGGCTTGGTCCACAAGTTAAAAGCTTAAACCAGTAGTCGCGAGTTTGACCCTACACGGAATAAAACTTTATATGACCCACAAATATTTGTTTCGGTCTGGGTGTTTGTGTATGTGAAATTCATGTTTGTAAGCGCACCCACGACACAGCAATAGTTTCTATAATATTTTCACTTAAGATGGGTACCGTGACAGCACTTAGTGCCAAAGGAAATTAATCTTTAATTTAATGGTGTTAAGACATAATCCATAGTTATTTATAGAAACGGGTCATCACTCTTACTGCCATTGAATAAAGTATAATTGTCTGTGACACTTACACAGTTAGTAAGTACCCATTTTACATGAAAAATACTATAGTGTAGGGTCAAGGTTAAAGCGCGACGGTGGCGCGGCTTCGGAAATTGTAACGTACTGAAACGCACGGGAGACGCCACACAGCGCAGCCCCGCTCGGCGCGACGGCAAAACTCATGACCAAACGTAGCCGAGCGCTTCCGTAGCGCTCCTGTCGCTTTCCATCGGCTATTTGACAAACCCTTAAAACAAAACTGACCGGGCGAGACGGTGATCTTGATGTCAGTGATTGTGACGTCGACATGCATGCCGCTGCCGGGCGGCTGCGCCAGCGCCAGCGACAGGTGCGCGGGCGCCAGCAGGTAGCGCGGCGGCGCCCCGCCGGCACTAGTGCCCGCGTCCAGCGAGCGGATCACCATCTGCAGCCCCGAGATGCCGCCTTCCGCCACCATTCGCTCCACGCTCTTGCGCAGCTTGAACCGCGCCTCCATCTGACACGCAACGCTGATCGTTCAATACTAGCCAGTGACACTTAATGTATGGCCAAACCATCTACTGTGCGTCCACGATGGCGTCCGCGGTGGCGATCAGTGGCGATCACCTTGCGTGCAAGTCGTTCATACCGACGCATTTAGTTAATCTGCGTCCTAGCCTAACTTCCCGTCTCCACATTCCCTCATTCTTTTGCTAATCATACATAATGTATGCACTATTATGTATAAATAAACATAACGCGATAACGTTTTATTTTATGATCACCATAATAAATATATATCATACTAACACATTGTAAATATTTAGATGCAAGCTGTAACATAATTAACGCAAGACCTGAAAGTGGTTTGTTCTAAATGGGTAACTAAATTGGTTCCAAAATTATTTAATTTTACATTTTTATTTAATTTACAAAATATGCGGTTCCCCCTTTAGTGCGCTATAACAAACTAAATTTATTCTTGATTCGAAGCAATATGGAGATTTCAAATACATTTCTAAAACGAATTTTTCAATACGCACACATACACGTGCATGTTTCATTGTTAATTGGGGAACAAAAGGGATTTAAAAAGGGGGAAAAAAATTAAATTCGGAAGTTTGGTTTTGGTATTGAATTTGTAAAGCAATAAATTTTAAAATTGTTTTGAATTTAAAAAAAAATATGTCGAAAAGTACTTCTACATATAAAACACGCACTTTGCCCACAGTGACCCACCAATTCTGTTCAAGTCCAAGTGTTTGTAAACGCATTCACAACGCAACAATCATTCCTAGCCAGGTACAACGTTGAATTTCGTTCAAAATTACGATGGACGACGGGAAAAACAACCATTTTTAATAAGTTCTATCTATCTATCTATCTATAACCTCACGCCAGATCCCTTGCGGGGTAGGCAGAGAGTACAGAGTTCCAACAGGTTCTTTCCTTACATACCTCTCTGGCTTCCTCGACTCTCATAGTTTGTCTCATACACGCTCGCCGGTTACGGAGACTCTTGACTTTTCCTTTAGATAAGACTCGGTTTATTTGGTCGTGGTAAGATAGTCTAGGTCTTCCCCGGTACCTGCATCCTTCCACTTTCACTTTCCATTAACTTTCACTTGTCATTTAATAAGTTCTTATGATTTATATGGTTAAGTAAGGGCAGCTTTGACATTTTTAAGTAAAGATTAGACTAAATGAAGGAACCTTAAAGATCATGCTTACATTCAAGACCAGAGCGTCGCATTTCTTCTGTTCGAGCGACTCCACGAGGATGATGTCGGGCTGTTCTATCTTGATGTTGACCGTCATCATGGCCGGCCTCGGCGGCATTTCCACCGTCGTCGGCGCAGCTGATGCTATAGACACCTTCTTTTTCTATAAAAATAAAGATATTTTCTGCCTCATTAGTCTATTGATGACTTGGTCTAGTAATTTATGGGCAGTTTCAATAGTGAATGCGACAAGGATGTATTGGCCCGTGGCCAAAATCGGCACTAACGCAATAATCAAGTGAAATATCACATCATGACCGTAGCAGAGTTGCCGTTAGCTACGAAAGGACATTGTCGAAAATTGCCCCAGAACCAACAAACATTTGACCCATACAATCATTTTTATCTATTTTATTAAAATAATGGCAAATATCCGTATCTAATGGACAATTTGCAATCTAAAACGAATTTTTCAAAGTATTTTAAATACTGATATCGGAGTCGCCGTCGTCTTTACTAAATGTCAACACACACAATATAACCTTTTGTGTATTAATGGCTACTGAATTATAACCTCAAAATCTAATACTTTTCGTGCAATATTGCGATTCCCCCGCTTGTCCCCGTTTAATAATAAATACCTTAAGAGAATTTATAGGTGATTTGAAATCATACAAGTATTTTTTATTGCTGTTGCTTTTGGGGCAAATCATGTATGGGCGCAGAACAATGTCCTTTACCCGAGCACTTTTTTAATTAGTAGGAACAACTTAAAATATATATTTTTAAACTTTGTTCTAAAATTTAATTTACATGGTAAGGGTTCAGTCCACATGGAACACCATGTGGCTTTTGAATATGAAAGCTACAGCTTAATTAAACGAGTTGAGCAAGTGCGTCAACTCTCTCAAGTTAGTTACACCGTGCCTACTACGTTATATCTATCTACGTTTCATGCATTTAGTATGCATTAGTCTGCTCTACTTAGCCTATCGAGTAGTCTTGCATTCGATCATCGCACGGGACAAATTTTTGTCTGACCCAAAAATGTTTGTTTCGTTTGGGGTATTTGTGTTTGTGTAATTCATGTTTGTAAACGCATCCAACACACCGGAATAATGCTAATATTTGTAAAAACAACCCATTCTTTTTTTCTTAGTGTAGCTGGTGAACACGCGGACTGGGGCTCAAATCTTATAAAGTGAGAAGTTTGACCGGTATAATAGGATTACTTATTGAGAAACATAGGGATCTAATATCCTCGGAATATTGTAGCTTCGGCTAAAAATCGTCCTTCGGTTAGACACTTACCAAATTATAGGCTTAAGTAGGTATTATATATCATTATTTCATTTTACGATATGTGCAGTGGCTATCCCTATTCTCTTAAAGTTAAGCCGCATCAGGAATTACAATTTGGTAATTCATGTTTTCCAAGGATTATTTCAATAAATGAAAAATAAATTTAATACAAAATCGTAGTGTATACACACAGTATGAGTCCACCACCCCCATTTGGGGAATAAAGGCGTGACTGTTGGTATATAAACTGAAGTAGGGACCGTTTCGGTTCACTACTACGAGATTGAACGATGCCTTATGAAGAAATGAAGAAAAAAGCGTATCGTTTTTGACAAACATTTCCGAACGTTCATTTTGCACTTCAACGAGAGCTAAGCTCATCTTGATAAATCCAGCGACAACAAATTCAAATGCTAAAACAAAAAAAATGTTGCCAACTTAAATATCTCTACATATGTCGATATAAATTATCGACATATGTAGAAATATGCAAGTATTGTTTTTATTTAATTTAGGTTGCATTTTACTGTGTGCATTTAAAAAATTAATAGGGTAGCAAAAGAATTTATTTTGGACATAAATACCGATTTTTAAGTAATACAAATTGTAAATAAAATATTGTCAATATCTTTTTTACACCCGTCTTAACATAAAGAACTAATTAAACAGAAGTTTTAGTTGTCTAATATTTATATCTATTTTATTATCGATAAAAAAGTAAAAATGTCGAATCCTGACAACACTGTAAACGTTTATTTGTCGTTGGATTTGTAAGCACGACGTACAATTGAATGTGTATCTAATTTTGCATTATTATCCAGATTGCTTTATTCCTAGTCACCACCCTCAAAATAAATAAAAAATCAACAAAAGGAGGCGTGCTACCGTATACTTACCGCCAAAGTGTCAAAGGGCTTGTCAACACTCGACTTGACAGGTTTAATGTCCTCCTTCACTTTGGGCGCGTCCTCAGCTAACCCGGTGGTCATGAACTCGGCGATCTTGTTCAAAAAGTCCATCGCCAGTATCAGGTTGAAACTGAAGATTCTGATGTCGACTGTTAATAAGATTTATTACGATACAAGTTCTTTCTTTTTTTTTTAAATCTTAATCCCACACTAGTAATAATTATTGCGACGTGGCTGCGTTTACAAACATGAAATTTATATGCACAAACATTCAGACCAAAACAAATATTTGTGGGTATTTGCTACTATTTAAGCCAGTGGGCGGAGCGGCTTAAGCTTTCAATCACTGAACTAAGCCATACGTCAATTGACAAAAGGAATGAATTTTCGGATTGTGTTTCAGGACTGGTTCAATTAGCTAAGTATCTCCAGTAATTTTAGATGCATAGCTGTGGCAAAGCAAGCCTAGTGGTCAAACCGTTGAACTGCAAAGTCAGAGGTCTCGGGTTCAAACCCAGGCACGCACCTCTGTCTTTTCAAAAGCATGTGCGTATTAAAAATTAATTATCACTTGCTTTAACGGTGAAGGAAATCATCGTGAGGAAACCTGCGTTTTTCGAACGTGTGTGAAGTTCACCAACCCGCACTGGGCCAGCGTGGTGGACTATGGCCTAAGCCCTCTCAGTTTGAGAGGAGGCCCGTGCCCTACGGTGGGACAGTTTCTGAACAGGGCTAATATTATTAGGTGTGACATAAGTTCTAAATTAGTAAGATAATTTTAATAAATAATATTTGGTTAGTTCAGCCCCGTTGGTACAGGCGTATGATGCGGATGGCGAGCACTAGGTCCTGACTTCAAATCCTAGGTCGATACAAGTTTTGTATAGGTTTCTATATAGAATAATTCTTAGTTACAGTACGTGGGCTTAACAAAACTGTTTTTATAATTTAATTTGCTTTCAAGAATCTCGGTAATCAGGGTACGCATAAAAGTACACATCAACACATCGACGGACGACTTAGCACAGTGGTTAATTAAGAGCTTAAGCCGCTCCGCTCACTGAGTCAAATAGTCGCGGATTCGATTCCCGAACGGGACAAATCTATGTGACCCACAATTATTTGTTTCGGTGTGTATATATGAATTTTCATATTTATGGTGGTATGTATGTAAATTTTCATGTTTGTAAACTCACCCACGACACAGAAATAAAACCTAGTGGACTACGTATTTAAAAAGAAAACACCATCTTTAACCAAAAGACTTCCTCTGGAGGACAAAGGCCACCCTCAAATATCGCCACGAGCACCGGAT
Source organism: Phalera bucephala (assembly GCA_905147815.2). Taxonomy (NCBI): domain Eukaryota; kingdom Metazoa; phylum Arthropoda; class Insecta; order Lepidoptera; family Notodontidae; genus Phalera; species Phalera bucephala. The sequence continues at coordinate 27,759,371 of LR990612.1, forward strand.
TCGTGTATCCAGTTTTTACCCCCGACCGAGATCATCGATATAAACGCAATATAAAATACTCACTGAAAGTATCAAAGTTCTTCATAGTGTAGGTAATGTCGATCATGCTGCGGATCTTGTCGGGAGTTTCCATAATTGACGTGTTCTCGTCTGGAGTGTCGGGCGTGCGGTCTTGTCTACCGTGACGCCTTTCTAGGTATCTGGGGATATTATAATACATATTAGAATATGAAAGCTAGTGTAAGCTTATAATAATATTATATATGCTGTGTGTACTAGTTTGTGTGTACTGGATTTTTTATTATTGACACAACAAACTTTGCAATCAAAACATAACACTTAGTCCTAAAGTAATGGCATATATAGCATAAATGACATCTTTGACAATTTTAATAAATTTATCAAACTCAATTTCAAGAATATCGAGGCTATTATTGGACTTGGCTAAATCATTGTACAGACGTAGCATTCGAACCAATTGGGCACGATTAGTGTTCGGAGTGCTATTGAGAATTTAGCACGGGCACGCTATAATGAATCAGGATACCACGTCGGCTAGACCTGGAACGGCCAGAACAAGAACTTTGTCAATATGTAATCTAATATGTAGTTACGAACGTATGCATACTCAGCCGTTTAAGAGATAGCAGGAACTAAAGATAAATAAAAATGATGCTTACCTACGTATGAAAACTGGTTTTCATGTATTCTATGAAGAATACCGTTGAAAACCAATATTCCATAATGTTACACACGTTTCGTGGGCCCTAACTTCTGCCAGACGCTAAAGGTTGTATTAAAAAAAAATCACAAAATAAATATACCTATTACAATTGCTGCTTAGACTAAGCGAGATATGTTGCTATGAAAATACAAGTAGACGCTCGCATTTATAATCTTGTAAGCGTCTGGGAGAAGTTAGGGCCCACGGAAAGTGTCTTACAGTATTGAATGTTGGTTTTCAACAATACGTTCTTCAATCCTATAAGTCAAATTATAATATTAACCTGGTAATCTTGGCGCCTCGTCCAGGCCTTGTATCGTCCAGTGTGCAGTCGACGAGCAACACAGAAGTCTGCATAGAGTCGTCTGACAGCATCCTCCCCTTCACGGAGAGCAGCGCCAGGCAGAAACGCGCCAACTCCACGTCACGGGTAAACATTAAATCTTCCGTCTGGAGAAATACATTTCATTTAGTACATGAATATTTTTCTCCAGAAGCCGTTAAGCTCTAGGCCATCATTAGCACGAACGCTTTTTAAACGCGGTAAATAACAGCTGGAATGAAACAAATAGGATACGTTCGGTTTCTTAAAAAAAGCGCTTGCACCGCTTTAATAAAGCGTTTTAATATTGGCCCTCAGTCGCACGAGGAATTCTTTCATTTCGAAGAAATACAAAATAAGTCATACTATTTTTTGACCGTTTATTGGATTCTATGCGTCGGTTCATCCGCTATTCTATTTATTTTGACCACACGTAAAAAAGGTTTGGAAAGTACTATTTGACTTAAGAAGTGGGATACGTTGCATCAAAATGAGTCGGTTTATACAAAAACATTAATATGGTCGACGCCGATGTTGACTGTTAGCAATCTTGCCAATGACCCAAGAGCCAGATTGATCCGACATTACAAAGAAAATATCCCGGACGTCAGTCTGTACGAGATTAGTATAGCTCAAAAACAATAGGGCGCCAGGCGATGACGGAATGACAACTGAGCTTCTCAAGGCTGGTAGGCCGGTACTAAAGGCTCTCTTAGGCTGATCTTTAATTCCGTCATTGTAGAGGGCAAAACGCCAAAGTCATGGCACAGAAGGGTGGTGGTTCTCTTCTTAAAAAGGTGCGACTAAATCCTATTGAAAAACTATAGACCGATATTACTTCCGAGTCATGTCTATAAGCTGTTTTCGAGAGTCATTACGAGTCGTCTCACACGCAGACTCGATGACTTCCAGCCTCCCGAACAAGCCGGTTTCCGAAAAGGCTTTAGCACCATAGACCACATACATACGCTGCGGCAGGTTATACAGAAGACAGAGGAGTATAACCCGCCACTATGTTTAGCGTTTGTGGTCTATGAAAAAGCCTTTGATTCGATTGAGACATGGGCCGTGCTAGTCTCTCCAGCGGTGCCAAGTAGACCACCGTTATATCGAAGTGTTGAAGAGTCTGTATGAAAACGCCACGATATCAGTCCGTCTTCACGGCCAGTGCTCAAACCCCATCCAACTGCAGCGAGGCGTGGGCAGGAAGACGTTATCTTTCCAAAACTGTTTTCCGCCGCGCTGCAAGACGTTTTTAAGCTTCTGGACTGGGGAGGATGTGGCATCAATATCAACGGCGAGTACATCTCTTACCTACGATTTGCCGACGATATCGTGGTCATAGCTGAGACCCTGGAAGATCTCGGCACTATGCTCGATGACCTCAGCAGAGGATCTCAACACTGTGTTTGAAATGATTTTTGTCTTGTCCATGTTCATTTTAAGACCCACTGGTCTTAAAATGAACATAGACAAGACAAAAATAATTTCAAACACCCATGTCGTACCCACTCCTGTGAAGGTTAGAGACTCTGCACTCGAAGTTGTAGACCATTATGTATACCTGGGACAAACAGTCCAATTAGGTAGGTCCAACTCCGAGAGAGGTCAATCGTCGAGTCCAACTTGGCTGGGCAGCGTTCGGGAAGCTACGTAATATCTTCTCGTCTCAAATGCCGCAGTGCCTCAAGACAAAAGTCTTTGGCCAGTGTGTTGCCAGTGATGACTTACGGCGAGACATGGTCACTCAGGATGGGCCTCATAAGAAATCTCAAGGTCACCCAAAGGTGGTAGGTCAGAAATGAGGAGATCCGCAGGATCCGATCACCGATATAGCTCTCAGAATTGCCAAACTTAAGTGGCAGAACTGACGGCCGTTGGGGAAGAAAGGTTCTCGAGGGGCGACCTCGTACCGGAAGACGTGGAGTGGGCAGGCCCCCCCAACAAGATGGAGCGATGACCTGGTGAAGGTCGCAGTTAGAAGCTGGATGCGTACAGCACAAAGCCGGTCGTTGTGGCGATCTTTGGGGAGGCCTTTGTCCTGCAGTGGACGTCTTTCGGCTGATGATGATGATGATGTATACAAATATGTGCGATATGTGGACATTTTAGTAGGATCAAGATAGGCAGACGTAAGACAAAAAGACATGATTGGAGCCTTTTATTATATAAACGATTTGTTATTTAAAATAAAATAATTTTAAGTTTTAAGAAACCAAAACTATGCACTGTGCATCTTACACATAAAAATAAAGTGAGGTGTAATCATGAAGCAAATACGAAGAACCTAAAAAGGCCTAAGCTAACGAGCCTTGTGATTTCATAAAAGCATTGACGTCATCGTGGTGGGCGTGGTTTACCTCAGTTTGTCATCGCTACTCGCTCGATTCACACGTCCGCTCAAGGGCGCATAGCTATGAAATATTATCTATTTACTAAAAATGAAACCTTTAAAATGAAGTTATGTATCTTACCATGCAAAAATTACTGGGATCGACATTCTGATCACACAAATAATATCACATTTCACTTGTATTTTTTTCGTAATTTATTAGAAAACTTCTATATTAAAAATGCCATCTACCGTAATATAATTGAACTTACAAGTAACATTGACACAGATGGACCGTTTAGTTCTTGCCTGTCTCCGCTAGATGGCAAATACAAATTTGGGTTGCACATAACGTCCCTCTAGCCCTGTGCCACCCCGCGCAACGACACATTCATTCTATAGAAAAATCTGTTTGGGCCATCTCCCCTTCGTATTTGCTTCGTGGGTATAATACTCACACTATTAGTAGTAAGGAGATCAATGACGAAACTATCCATGGTAAAGGAAAATTTGATGGTGGTCCTCGGTTTCTTGACCTCCTTCGACGTAACCACGGCGGATACCGACTTGCTCTGGACCCTGGACTGAGTCTTTACGGCTGCTTTAGAGGACGCCTTGGGGATGTTCGCCGGAGGTTTCTCGTCAACTTTCTTCTGACCCTCTTGAAGATTTTGGTTGAGAATTCTCATAATGCTCTTGTAGTCGCTGTGGCCTACGGTAATCTGAAATGAGTTGATGGATATAGATATTGCATGTTGGTTCTTAAAGTCAAGAACTACGGCGTTTTTAAGGGAAATTTGTTTTGGAAATAATGTCATATGGACAAATCAAAATAAAAAACGAAATTTCATCAAGGCTGTGTATTATGTGTAAGCTGGCCAATCACTGTAGTGACCAAATTGACTTCTTTGATAACACTTTCCTTCGTTTTAAACATAAAATAAAAAGTAGTCTCCTCATGTATACGTGATGTACACAAAGGTTGTTAACCCTAGTTAATGTTTATTTAATATATGGTACGTTTCGTTTTCAATTTTTTTTTTTTGACGTATCTTAAGTTTATATTCTGTTCCGCATTTTGTTTTTTTTTGTATGATTGTCCACATTTTCTTTTTTTTTATATAACTGCTTATAGCGCATGTGATGTTTGCTAATAGCTGTTAGCAAACCTAAATAAATAAATTGCCGAGCCAAACAGACCGCTAGATCATCTAGGTAGAGATAGTAGTGTTATGCTATTAGGATGTGTTGATAGAAAGTCATTTTTCTAAGGTACCATTATGATACGAAAGCATGCCAAGCTTAAAGATCGATAGTAGGGATTGCAATCCGGAAAACCGGATCCGGTAATCCGGCGAATCCTACATGATTTAATGTCTACTGGATCCGGTACCAATTTGCCGATAACCGGATCCGGTAGTAGATACAAAAACCATATTTTGGAGAAATACTCCCGCTAACAACTTAGGTAAATGCGTTATGCTGTGCCTAAAAAATAGGACTTTTTATATTCATTATTGTGATAATTGTGTCGTGGATTAAACATATTCATGATTAATGTCATTCTTATTTTAAGAACGAGTACTGCATAATCTACCTAAATTACCTTCTTATCGTGATATTAGTCGATTTAGTTAGAACTTAACCATATTGAGTTGATTGGTAACTATTGGTTGCTTAATTATAACAGCGTAAAAACGTTTTTCATAAAAAATATATTACACTAAATTATCATCTTGATGTCACCAATCCGATCGGATCCGGTCGGATCAATAGAAATTCGGTTGAATCCGGCCGGATTGTAATTGATACCGGATTGCAATCCCTAGGCCCTATTCGCTCCTCGTATGTCGAACAGAAGCGATGTAAAAGATACTGTGTTAAAGATATGGAGATGTATTTTTAAAATAACTAAACTTAATTTTTAAATGTTTGGAAGACGCTAAAACATGTGTAATGTCCAACCAATATAAGTAATTACCCACTTACAGCAATAGTCTTCATTCTGCCCGACACATCCAAATCCGGTAACGCCTCATACCACGAGGACAAGCTGCGTTTGACCAACAGCTTGAAGCTAGTGGGACGCAACAGCTTCCTCTCCTGGGCAATATCCTGGACATCCGGCTTCAGCTGTACGCAGGACAGCTTCATGTCTTCCAGTTCGAGGGTCAGCTCGTCCACTGTTACTTTGCTGGATACATCCTGTCCCCGTACAATGTAATATTATTTTAATTTTGTGTATATTAGAAATTTACCATATCACGAAATATACATATCGTGCCTTCGCTCAAATAATGTTACAACTCAAAATATTCTGTTTCGAACTTCAGAACCTTAGATCGTTAAAACCTTGAACCCTGACCAAAACATCAAAAGGAATTTTTCATAGGAAAAGACTTATATACACACATTATGTTCAATTTAGCGCACGGACGATTTAGCGCAGAGGTTAATAGCTTAAGCCGCTCCGCCAACTGTGTTTAACAGTCGCGGGTTCGATTCCCGCACGGGATAAATCTTTGTGTGATCCACAATTATTTATTCCGGTCTGGGTATTTGTGTATGTGAATTTTCATGTTTGTAAACGCACCCACGACACAGGAATTAATCGTAATAGAGTGGGGAACGTTTATTAAAAAAAAAATTGTTTGTGTTCAGTCTGATAATCAAGTTAAGATGTGTATGATGCGAGTTATGAAATTTGAAGAGAAAGGATATCTGTTGACTCCTTATGAATCTTTTTGCTAAACAAGAGATCTGGAGCGACATGCAAAAGGATAAAATTCCTATTCAACAATAATCAAAAAACCATATTTTGAAATTGATCGATGGCGTTGATCGATCGATCGAAGCAAGCGAGGTCTATAAGGACAGAATTTATATTTCGCATTCTGTGATCAATACCTTATTAATTTTACTGAGTTCCTGATCGTTTTCCTTATTACTGTTTCTGATCGTTTTCCTCATATCGATAATTTCTTATTGTACTTACAGGGTTAACTGTAGGTGGCGGGGTAGTCGACCTGAAGTTACAGAAAACTGCTAGTTACAGTATAAAACGGAGCCTGTAATAAACGAAAATATGTAGATACTCACATTAACAGGCAGGTCAACGAACTTGTTGTTCAAGTTCATGCGCCCCAGGTCGATGAGCATAGCGTTGAGGCTGGTGGAGTTCTCGGGCACGATGATGATGGGCGCGGCGAGGCGCAGCTTGAGCGCCAGCTTGGTGGAGTTCTGGTAGGCCGTCTGCACGTTGGCGCGCGCCGCGTCCGCCGCCTGCGACGACGCTTCGATGATCGCTTGCTGGGCCGTTTGGAAGTTGTTCAGGAATTCCTGTAAAATAAATAAAATATTAATCACCGTCACGCCTATACTACCCGAGCAGGGGTGACAGTTTTCGCCGACAATAGAAGGTCCCATGTAATAATGGGCGAACCTATAGCCATCATACCGGGCACAATGCTCAGTGATGGATTTACACATTTGCCGCCAGTAGGCTATTAAATTTTTGCCGCCCCTATTAACCTCTGCAATTCAATACCCTAGGTTCAAAATCATAATAATTATATTTTCTTTGTCAATCAAATTGCAAATTTATGATTTGCGCTTTATCGTCATCATTACATCAGCTTTTTCTCCTTATTAGTATGACTGCGAACTAAGGGATTGTTGTGTCAGTTGCTAGTTTATTCTTACGATTTAGTGAAGTTTACAGTCTTTAGGTATATTGTTTTTAGCTAAGAAAAGCTCAATCATGCACTTATAAGGTGGGGCACGGTATGCCTTAAAACTACTAAAATAAATTGAGCCATATTTGCCGCCCCCGTAAAATATGCTGCCCTAGATTCCAGACTTCTCAGCCTGCTGGTAAATGCCCCACTGACCTCGAACTTATACTAAAATTGTTCTATCGAAAAATTACTTTATTTTTTGAGGAATTAAACCCCGAATCTCGTGTTCGCTACGCGCATTATTCGTCGCTAATAATATTAATATTCGTCAACAGTCGTTGGCCAAAAGTCGGACTTTATGAAAGAAGTAAGGGAGAATACCTTTGCCCAGTGAGAAAACAGATTGTCAAAAAAACAAACTCTAAGGGTTTTTAATAGCCTTCAAAGGATGGGTTCCATTAAAATAGATCGAAAATTAAATTTCAACAATTTTAATACATACACGACGACGATAACGAAATTAAAGACGATTGATTTCGTCTATTATTGACGGTAGAGTTGCATGCACTAATGTTTATGCTTTTCGTAATTTTAAAATGATGTAACCAGCAAGTTGCGGTATGTGTACATTTTCAACAACATTATTTTAGAGATGGCCTAATGATGTATAGGAATTTTAGTTAAGCCGTGTATATGGCACAAGTCGAGAGTTACATCGCCTAGAGAAATATATACATGAAGTGTCGATGCCGGCCACCGTGGGGTTTTAGTCGGTATAAGTCCGAAATGCCCCGCCAGCTTCCCCTAAGGCTGGCCGAAGTCCATGAGGATTTACCCACGTGAAAAATAAGGCAACTGTACCCATATTTTTGAAAATAAAATTATATGTTCTAATTGTGTCCGTAAAAGACCACCAAACTTAACTAATTTAATCCTATAGTACTAGTAATCATAGAATGAACTGGATACTTGCCAACATAGAGGTGACGAACCAGTTGAGGAAGATAATGCGCAAGCAGTTGATCTGCGCGTCTATGGACATGTCGACGTCACTAACAGACGGGTACTGGTCCAAATTGTACATCACTATCTGCACGTTCGCTACATCCCCGCCTAATACTTTTAATATCTGCAATCAAAATTACACGCTTTGACTGTTTGTGGCATTTTCATATTCAAGCGTCTCCGTGCTTCAGAAGGCACGTTAAGCCATTGGTCATGCTTATCACCTAATGTGGTAGTCGTTAAGCCAAGTTTGAAGCCTTACAGGTGGCTTGATAAGTTCCAACAGCAGGTGTCCATAAACCTGTCTTCACCAATCCGCACCGGGTACACGTGGTGCCGTATGACTAGTGTTGTAAAAATGAGCGCTGAAGTCGAGCGTTTAGCGACGAGTCGACGCTTACGAGCGTTAAACTACGTAGAAGACGCAAGCGTTTTAAGCGCCGACTCGAGCGTTTTTACAACACAAAGTACGACCTAATCTGTCTCACCTCAAATTTGTGAGAGAAGGCCTTTGCCCAGGAGTGGGACATTATAGGCTGACATTAATTAATATTAAAATATATATCATGAAAATAATGGATTTGGTACAGAAATAAAAGTGAGCAAGCGATTTTAAACACTGAGAACATTAAGCGACTTCTGACGCTGACTGTACTAACATAAAATGAACTCTTGCTTAAAATGTCTTACAAAATCTTTATCTTAAAGTTTGAATAATAGAATGAAATAAAGCATACCTCTTTATGAACAGTAACTGGGTTGAGATCTTCAACTTTGATAGATGTTATCGTACAATCGACTTGAGTATACGATGTTTTGATAACGAGGCCGGCCGCGGCGCCTTGCAGTTGTAATACTGACAACGGACGCTTGTTGGTAGCGAAAATGATCTCTATCGTGCCGATCTTAACGTTCACTTTCAGTTGTATGCTCTCGACTTGTTTACGTCGCGACGGTTTTGAGACGCTCACTAAAAAGATTTTTTCATTAAACAAATGTATTTTAATTGTCAAGTAAATAAGCAAAAACATGGCAACCACATTTAAAATTTGAACTGTGGGTAATGTAATAATAAAATTCAATTTTCAATAAGTAAATCATTCCCACCTCTAGATTTAGCCGCTGAAAACTCTTCATCTTCCATTATGGTTTCCAGCGGACCGGCATTTGCTGTCCTATCTACTGTACTCTGAATAGCTTGTAATCTTGTCTGTAATAAAAAAAACATGGAATTAACAACGGTATAAAATTAATCAACTTCATATCAGCTAATAGTTTACTTCATCATTCCGCATATTAAAACTCGTACCCACAAATCTCACTGTGCATTTATGTATCATCATCATCAGCCCAAATTAGTCCACTGCTGGACATAGGCCTCTTCCAATGTGCGCCACAGAGCCTGATCGTCAGCTTTATGCATCCAGCTCCTGCCGGCTATCCGACGTATGTCGTCACTCCACCTCCTACACTGCGTTTGAAAGTTCGTGATCTCCACTCCAAAACCATCGGCTCCAATGGTTGTCTGTTCTGCGGCAAATGTGTTCTGCTACTTTAGCTTAGTGATTTTCGAAGCTATGTCAGTGACTTTGTTTCTATGCCAGATAGTCTCATGTATAGTGTATATTTTAGAGGGACGATTTAGCGCAGTGGTAAAGAGCTTAAGCCGCTCCGCCCACTGTGTATAATAGTCGCAAGTGACAAATCTTACGACAAATTTTTGTGACCCACATTTATTTTTTCAGTCTTGGTATTTGTGTAGGTGAATTTTTATGCTTGTAAACGCTCCCACGACACAGGAATAAATCCAAGTGCGGGGGTAACTTTTAAGTAAAAAAAATATATATATTACCTCGCGTGCCGAGTGAACACACGAGCGTGTGTGTGTGTGATGTACGCTGTTGGTCGCGAGGCCTTTACAGCTTCACCGGACTTAAGGGCGAGCGTGCAACCACTACGCTCGAGCCAGAAGGGCAAAGGGCGACATACTCGAGGGCGCCTTGAGGAGGCACCCTCGGTTGGGAAAGTCGCTGTGGGGGGACGGGGTGCACTAATAAGTGCACCGGTCAACCGCCGGCTATGGGAGGGGATCTACGACTACGTCGTCGTCGCCCGTATTCTGAGCGGAAAGAATGGATGACAAAGCATCGGGGGGATTGGAGAGAACATGTCGCGGCCGGCGGTGGCAGCAGGGGTCGGGGTGAACACACGAGCGTGCCACCTGCACACCTGCATACTTGTTCTCAAGGCAAAAAAAAAAGAGCCGTTACTCCAGGACGGGTATACTGTGTATTTATGTCCGTTTTAATTACCTTATAGCTGCCGTTGCAAATGATGGACATCAATAAAATAACGACATAAAATTTACCTATATTTTTTAATACATACCTGGTACTCGTTTACAATGACTAAGATCTCCTGCAAGCCTTGTAGATGCAGCAACACTCTCAAGTTGGTAAAGTCCAATTCGATCATTTGCTCAACTGATCCGTAGTGACTCCTGAATTCGGGACATTTTTTATCGACCTAAAATCGAATTAAATTTCTTTACATATATGGTACACTGGATGGAGCGATGACCTGGTCCCGTGTAAAAGCTGAATACATACAACAGAAAGCCGGTCATCATTCCGATGTTTGGGGGAAGCCTATATTTTGCAGTAGACGCCTTTCGATTGCGACACTGACATATACAAGAAACTGTAACTTATGTAGCATTATCTCGTACATTGCTATTGTTACGACCCGGACAGACCCCGATATCTCGAAAACCCTTTATCGAGAGATGTTGATTCTAAAACGCATTACACACCCTTAGATCCCCTATCGATCCGTCAAGAAAGATCTAGAATCCGCGTTTGATCGCTAAAACATCTAGAAGTTTTTCCCCCTTTTATTCTCGCCGGCGCACGGTCGCGGTAAACCAGCCGATACATGTAGGTACGTAATAATAATATCGCTTTGTGGAATGCGCCGGCTATTATTCGATGTACGAGACTTTTCTATTGATGTACTGACGCGAACTCTTGGAGAGTAGACTCTCGTACATTCTAGAACTTTTATACGAGTATAAAAGGGAGACTCAGCGCGGGGACAGACACAGTCTCTTTTCGGAAGCGACAGCGATCAAATCGGGAACCAGCGATCTAAGTGGCATACACCGGCGACCTTAGCAACGTTATACAGATACTACGAGTGACTCTGCGACTTGGAAGTAGTAAGTACTAGCAAGAGCAGGACTAGTGTGTGTTTAGTATTTGCTTGTACTAGTGTTCGACGTACTGTTTTGTGCGTACAGCGCCTAATAAAGTACTTCGCACGTTATTCGGCATTTATATACACCGAAACGTAACACTTTTATAATTTTGTACCATTATCATAATAATAACCCTATAGCAGTCCACTACTGCACATAGGCACCTTTAATGTAACGCCATTGACTACAATCCTTGACTACTCTCATCCAATTCCTACCAGAATTCTATTTACAGCATTTAAAAGAGACCACAACAGCATGCAAGAGGTTAAATATCTAAAATTATATTAGCAAAGTAAGTAAACTTACTACAATATTTTATTTACGAATCGGAACAGAATACTTACATTACTATACGCAACAGCAAACAAGTACGGATTTCCCTGCGATTTCGAGTCTGTAACCTGCTCAGCAGGCTCTACGTCAAGCGTCTCAACCATTTCTATAACACTGTATCCTTGTCTATGGTGCTGTAGATTGACCGCGCCTAAACGCAAGTTGGCTTCCAACGTGAAAGTCTTTTGAACAGCAGTAAGCTGCAATTGTGTGAGAGAGAACACTAGGAATTTCTCGTACCCTTTCGAAGGGTCCGTTGTTTTGCGGTTTACGCTGAGGACTAACTCTGAAAATTAATACATTATCAGTTTAGGTACTTTGAAACATAACTCTCCATTATAATAACTACCTAACTACATTTGCTTCATCAGCTTAACCCGGCAATTGACGAGTTATTTTGCAATAACCCGTTAATATCGAAGAAATTAAGCGTTGAATTGCAAGTGAATGAGTTTGTATATCTTGAATGCGCCTTCAGTAAGGATGGGAAATACACCGCTGATATAGAGAGAAGAATGAATGCAGGTAATAGAGTGAATGGTGCGATGGGAAGGCTACTTAGAAGCCGGCACTTAAGCCAAAAGGCGCAGCTGGCCATGCATAACGGAGTGCTTGTCCCAACGCTGTTATATGGCAGTGAGAGTTGGGTATGTAAGAAGGAGAACGAAAGCAGGATAAATGCGGTCGAAATGCGATCTCTGCGGAAGATGTGCGGAGTCACGCTGACCGACCGTATTCGCAACAGCGTAGTAAGAAAGCGAGTAGGTATGAAAGATATTATCGGTGTAAAGATGAGAAAGGGTATGCTCCGTTGGTTCGGGCATATAGAAAGAATGCCAGAAGAAAGAATGACAAAACAGATATACAATGCGAAAGAGGAAGGATGTAGGTGCCGGGGAAGACCTAGACTATCTTACCATGCCCAAATAGACCGTGTCTTAGCTGAAGGGCAAGTCCAGAGTCTCCGTAACCGGCGAGTGTGTATGAGACGAACTATGAGAGTGGAGGAAGCCAGAGAGGTACGTAAGGAAAGAACCTGTTGGAACTCTGTACTCTCTGCCTACCCCGCGAGGGAGCTGGCGTGATGATATAGATAGATAGATAGATTAAGTGTTTCGTAAGAGAATAATACTCCTCGTATTACTCTCTTACGAAACGATTAATTTTTACTAGCAATCAGTTTGCATGGAGGACATAGTTTCAAGATGTCCTCGCCACACATATAGAGGGATTTGAAATATGGCGCTACAGACGTATGTTGGCCCTTATAATATTTTTCACATAGGATGGGTACAGGCAGTTCTAATTGCCAAACGAAATTATACTTTATTCAATGGCAATAAGATACATGCCAGTTTCTATACTTATGATTTTATACCTTAACACCATTGAACTAAATATTAATTTCGTTTGGCAATTAGAACTGTCAGTACCCATCCTATGTGCAAAATACTATAGTTGGACAAACAAAGTGATCAATGAGGAAGTCCTGTGTCAGAACGGCCAGAAGCGTCAGCTCTTGCGCATCATCAAAAAGAAATCGCTTGCGTATCTGGGGCATGTGTTGATACACGAAAGATATGAACTCTTGCAACTAATAATGATAGGCAAGATTGCCGGAAAGAGACGAGTTGAGCGCAGGAGGAACGCTTTTCCGCCTCGCGAGAAATGAAATCAAATATTCCAAACTGATAGCCAAACTTCATTATTTGGAGAGGCACGCGTAGATGAAGTTTTCATGGCTGCTACAGTCAATTATTGAAAAGGCATGTTTGTATATTTCTATGAATATGAGGATGATATGCATTCGCCAACAAAATAATATTGTTTACCGTTATTTCCCTGACAAAAGAAACAGTACAAGAAAAACTATTGCTAAGAATAAATAGAATACGATATGTGAGTGTACACTTTGGCACCTAATGGAGATGATTCTGCGCCCATACATGATTCGCCCCAGAACCAAAATCAATAAAAAAAATAGTTGCATGATTTCAAATCACCCATAAATTCTCTAAAGGCATTTATTATTAAACCGTCTTGCAGGGGAATCGCAATATTGCACAAAAAGTATTAGATTTTGAAGGTATAATTCAGGAGCCATTAATACATATGAGGTTATATTGTGTGTTGACATTTGGTAAAGATGTCAGCGACTTCGATATAAATATTCGTTTTAGATTGCCAATTGTCCGTTAGATACGGATATTTACCATTATTTTAATAAAATAGATAAATAATGTTTCGTAATTTTCGACAATGTCCTTTGGGGAATTAGGGAGAACCATTAATGTACATTCTTACCTTTCATGATAAAGAACGCTTCTAGCTCAGTCATTTGCAGTGTTTGCTCATCAGTCTTCCTCTCTTTAGACCTCGCGGTATCTCGCTTTTGTTTTTCTACAGGGTCTAAATATTTCAATAACGATAGACTCGATCCTTTAGATTCACTTGGCTGAAAGATGAAGTACTTTATTAATATGTGTACAAAAAAAGACATAAATCACTTGGACTTGGAGTACGCCCGCGCTTTCCAGCGCTCAATGTAAATCATACCTTACTCCCTTAGATCATGGAAAGCATGACTCAAATCGGCTTTTCTGTCAGTTATTTCGACTAAGCCGTAAGATCAGTAGAATAATAAATATAAGAACAAATTGTTTACCACTCTATAAGTGTAGAAAGTTTGTCAGAATTAAGCTAAAATTTTTAATTAATAACAATTAAATAACTAAAGTATGGAACAGTTCCAACTACCATTTAAAAACTACTTATAATCTTAACTTACGCAAATTTACTCGAGGTTCGTATTAAAAACTCATACTAATTTAATACTTATTATGAAGTAGTACATTTTAAGTGTTACTTTAAATACCTACAATCTAAGTGTTACTTTAATCAAGTCAATCAAGTGTAGTTATTCACGGCTACTATATCTGTTACCTCTAGATTACATTCAGCCCGCACGCACGGCAATAAACAGAGAACATGGACATGAAACTGGCCAGCACGAGAATGTAAACCGCAGCAGTTAGAATGGCCGTCGATATTAAAACAACATATTCGTTATTACCAAACACAATGCGTTATAATAAAATCGTAAAATGGGATTCTGTATTTAGTGGCCTACATAACTTATAATAACTTCGTGAAATAAGTATTGGAGTACCATTAAACGTTCATTTCTTAAAGTTATCGTAATGCGCTGCGTTACGTGTTACGCGTTACGTCATAGCGAATAAGGGCCCAGAGTGGTTACTTAACGTCTAGCAACTAAAGAAATAAAATCAATACGGTTGAGAAATTAAATTAATGAATGGAAAAAATCATTAATTTTGTTGAATGAACAAATTCATTTCTCCTATTGTATCAATTTTATTGTCTTTAGTTACCACGCCATATCTTCTTCTTCTATTTTAATAAAAATAAATGCCTAAATGTGTTGCTAAGCGCAAATTTTGAGAACGGCTGATGACGAACTATTCGGCTAATTTTTATTTTTGAAATATTTGTTGAAATCCGAGGTTCTTAATATAAGGAAAAAAAATGGAAAAAAAATGGAAAAAAACTTACGGAAAAAAGTAAAAACCGCATTTTCTTTTTCCTATTCAAACGCGTGCGCAGCCGCCGGTAACATGTAGCATGTTTATAAAATTGGCCACGCAAATAAAAACAAACCACAAATGGTTAAAAGAAAATTTGCAATGCCGTACTTTCTTGTCCACTTCCCTATACATCACCACGCGAGTGGGCTAGATGTAAATTAGGAGTTACAAGTAACAGTTACCAAACCGTCGATCGGTATTTGCGTCTTGACAGCGATGGTGTTCGGCTCTATCAATCGGCCAGTTACCATGTACGCGAATTCCACGCAAAATATCTTCGAATTAAAAATAAAATATGACGTTCAACGTATTATATCTTTTATTAGTTAATAGCAAGACAAGCTATTTTAATGTAATTATATGTAGAGTGTAATATTGTTTTAAATATAACTCCTTTGGTATTTTCACAGACAGCACCTTGGTAAGAGTTAAATATTACGAATATTAGACAGAACAGCTGCGCGGCCACCGATGGCGCGATTGAAATGGAATTAATGAAATGAAAAATGTTTATTCAGCACAGCATAGATAAAGGGGCAAAAAAAAACAAACAGACAAAGAATAAAATAAAATAAGGTACTACTTTATGTATTGTTTGCTACGGTGTGAGCTGTGCCGAAAGGTGTTTGGCTCAGCATGTGTTGGAGAGGGACTAGGGTCTCTTCCAACGCTGATTTTAATCCAAACCGATTAATCTAGCCATGCACTTAGCAGGACAAATATGACCCATTGACACGAAAATAAGTCAGAAAAAGAAGTCAAGACTTAATATTGTGATATTATTACACGTGGACAAATTTACATACCTTCAACTGTGTAGATTCTTCAGAATTCGGTAAAGGCATGCTCACTAGAATCTCACATAAGGTTAGCAATCTGTAATAAATATTCAGTCACATTGTAATGGATTTTTAAAAGAAAAAAGCTCAATTGCAAGCAGAAATTTTAGCTAACTTTGTTAGTCTACGTAACTGTTATCTTTTGATTTCTTTAGTTCATAAAAGACATGAATACGTAATGAACAATGCCGGGAGTTTCTCTTCTATGGTACCACATAAAGAATTTCGAAACTAAACTAACTAGCTTGAAACAAAACCCTTCTAAAACATATTATATAAAAATAATATTAGCCCTTTTAAGGAACTGTCCCACTGTTGGGCACGGGCCTTCCCTCAAACTGAGAGGGTTTAGGCCATAGTCCACCACGCTGGCCCAGTGCGGGTTGGCGAACTTCACACACCTTCGAGAAACTCTTAGGTTTCCTCACGATGTTTTCCTTTACTGTTATAACAAGTTATAGTTAATTTTTAATACGTACATGCTTTCGAAAAGACAGAGGTGCGTGCCTGGATTTGAACCCGAGACCTCTCACTTCCCAGTTCGAAGTCCCACTAGACTATCTATCTATATCATCACCCCAGATCCCTTACGGGGTAGACAGAGAATACCGAGTGGTTAAGAGCTTAAGCCGCTCCGCCCACAAGGCTATCACTGCCATTTATAATAATTACTAATTTATTTTCAGGCAACTGAAATTTTACAGGATAGATAGATAAACCGTCACACCGCTATTCCCCAATTGGAGGTAGCGGGGTGTACTGTATGCACCCACTTTTCACCGTCGGTATTAGGTCCCAATGTAATAGGCGCGAAAATAATGCCATATATCGGGCACAATTCCAGACTCCAGTCTGATACTGGAATTTTGTCAGAGTTAGGATTGGAACCCAGGTCCTCGTGATCGCTACGCGCATTATTAGCTGCTAGACCAACGCGGCAGTCGCAGAGCACCCTTCTAAAATAATTCGCACGCTTCTATTAATCACTTCATACTGACCTGTCTTCGGAGGCACTAATAGCGATTTTCTGCAGTTCACCACGTATTTTGACCTTCGGCAAACGCGGGTCATCCGTGATCAAGCACTTGTGTATCTGTATGACTAGATTGGTGGGCTGTAGTAGGTGGAGTGGGGTTGCTTCGTTCGAGACTATGGCTGACTGCCAGTCCTCACCAGGAGATGCTATAACGATCTGTAAGAGAGAATAGTATACAAGAAAAAAAATAAGAGCATTGACGGACGATGTTCCGCAGTGGTTAAGAGCTTAAGCCGCAATTATTTGTTTCGGTCGTAGCGCCTGACGCAATTACAAACTAAGCACGGGAGAACGAGACGCCAATACGGGTGCGAGCAGGACGCTAGTGCTGGGCGGGTGCCCAGCCGGCGCGACGTCGCTACCGCAGTGTGACATGTGCGCCGCGCTGCCGACCGTCACCCGAACTTAGCCGAGCGCTTTCCGAGAGCTCCGTCGGCTGTTTAACCAAACCTTAAGGAAGCGCGCGTCAGCTCTGCTGCACTGCGTCGACGTCACACAGTGTTATCAATACGTGAAACAGAGCGTTATAAAGTCTGATACGAGTCTGATTGAGCGCTGACAGAGATTGCGATATAATGCAACAGGGATCTTTTTTAATTAGTAAGAATGTTTTAAAAACATTTTATTTTGTTCTATAATTTAATTTGGTTTACTGTGTCTACATTTCGTTGAGCAAGTGTGAACTCTTTCGAGTTAGTTAGACCTTGCGGTCCCACCTGTTACATATTTCCCTAAAGGTAAGATTTTTTTAATAAATGGTAACCCTAATCACACCTACGACCTACAATGGCAACCAAGTGCCAAAAATTCCTTGTCGCACTTCAACCTACAATTAGTTACGTTTCGCGGTTTTTCTATGCAGGTAGGGTGAGTTGCATAGACGACTATAGGTCAGAAGGTCAACTACCCAAAAAATATAAGAAATCATGGAAACAAAGGATAGGAACATGCACGAGAATAATACGTGTAGGTAGATCTACCATTTATCATATTATGGTCTACCAATTTTTGGCGCTTCATCTACCAATTTTCTAAAATTACGGTTGGCAACACTGGTCACACAGGTGACATAAAATGTTCGATGAGTGTGTGTGTGAATGATCTACGATGTTGGCCGCGGGGCCTTTACAGCTTCACCGGACAAGAGGGCGAGCGTGCAAACACTACGCCTCGGCTTGGGCAGTCGCTATGGGGGAGGGCGTATACTAGGCGTCTCGCCGTGGTGCTCTGCACCGGCCGGCGGGCAAGGGATTCTTCGACCTCGCCGGCGAGGTTGGTGTCTGATCCTGTGTGCGGTATCTGTATCCGAAAGAAGGGATGTAAGGGCATCGGGAGGATCGGTAAGAATTTCGCGGATTCCGCGGACGGCGGTAGCGGTTGATAGGAGGGGAGCTGGGTTCGTAGTCGGCGGCGGCTACGATTAGCGGATTACTATGATTGGACGCGTTCGCAAAATATCGCGTTGTCACCTTTTTAATAAAGGCGCGAATAGGTTCGAGACCGAGATCGGAGTTCGACGAGTGTTAAACTACACTAAGAACTTAAAAAAATATACCTGCATTTCAGTAAGTTCGAGAGCCATCTTATCGTAGCTATGGTGGGTGATTTCCTTCAGTATTTCCTCGTCGGCGAGCCCCTCCTTGTATAGTTTATGCACATCGAGCGCATGCGAGCGCGGCTCGGACTTGACTTTTATGGCACCAAGTTTCACCACCACACACGCCTCGCCCCTAAGAACGTCAAATAGTTTCATATGTATTACATAGTCATAAAATTACTAGAATTATAAATCTATATTCGAAATTTACTACCAACACCGTGCCTAACTCCTTTACCGATTTGTAAATCCTTTAGTGTCATAGTATAGAATTAATAATAATAATAATAATATCAGCCTATACTGGCCCATTGCTGGGCAAAGGCCTTCTCTCACAAATCGAGGTGAGAGAGATTATCATACTCCACCACGCGGACCCAGTGCGGATTGGTGGAGGCAGGTTTGTGGCCACCTGCTGTTGGAACTTATCAAGCCGCCTTTAAGGCTTCCAACTCAGCTTAACGACTACCACATTAAGTGGTAACCGGGACCAACGGCTTAACGTACCATCCGAAGCACGGAGACGCTCGAATATGAAATGCCACAAACGGTCACCCATCTCAGGCCGACCGAGTCGAACGCTGCTTAACCTTGGTAATCGGTAATAACACCGCGGTCGCACAGCGCTACATAGTAGTATAATAATTTTCCACACTTACACGGTATGCGGCGAGCGTGTATGAGACAAACTATAAGAGCGGAGGAAGCCAGAGAGGTATGTAAGGAAAGAACATGTTGGAACTCTGTACTTTCTGCCTACCCCGCAAGGGATCTGGCGTAATGATATAGAATAGAACTTACACGGTATTGTTATTTAAGCGAAGATATACTAAGGCCCACTTTCACCAATCAGGGTTAGTGTTACCTATTGACTAGCTCGAGGTTGTAACGTTCAATTGCCTTCAACTTTAAGTTTACTTAAAGTACATAAGGGTGAACTTTGTGAACAGGGACGGGCAATATCTTTTTTAAAATTAGAATAGTTTTAGATTGTTAACTTTTCATTCATATTCATTTTTTTTCTTTCTTTTTTAAAAAACGTAGCCCCACACTAGGATTTATTCCTGTATCGTGGGTGCGTTTACAAACATGAAAATTCACAAACACAAATACCCAGACCGGAACAAATAATTGTGGATCACACAAAGATTTGTCTCGTGCGGGACTCGAACCCGCGACTATTAGACACAGTGAGCGGAGCGGCTTAAGCTCTTAACCACTGCGCTAAATCGTCCGATTGAATGAAATCATGCAATTCCATAAACTTTTTTATTTGTGTGTGTGTGCGTGTGTGAGAGTGTGTGAATGAGTGTGTGAGTGAGTGTGTGAGTGCATGCGTGTGTGTGTGCGTGGGTGTGTGTCTGTGTGGGTGCGCGTGCTTGCGTGCATGCGTGGGTGTGTGTGTGTGTGTATGAATGAACTACGCTTACAGCATCACCGGAGCGAGCGTGCAACCACTACGCTCGAGCCAGAAGGGCAAGGGGGGCAACTAGCTCAAGTACGCCTCGCGGAGGAACGGCCTCGGCTTGGGCCCATAAACTTTTTTAATGGAGTGCACCTATATTAGACAAAGGTCTTGGACAAGTGGAATCCTACCATAATGGTTAATAAACCCCTAAAAACTATTTGTATTCGATTAGGAAGCTTTCCATTACGGCTATAATGGCTTAATCTTACAACGTGGAGTTTGTGATGTTTCGGTAAAATTATCAAACTTTGGAAATGGTGAGTGCAAATCTTTTTTTCTGAACACGTAAAATTTTCGCGCAAACAGAGTTTACTTCCTACACATAGCCACATAGCCTCCAATGTAGTACTAGAAAAGGACCAAATCAAAGATCTAGGTGTCATATTCAATAGAAGGCTGACCTTCTTACCCCACCAAGATAATACTATATAAAGGGCATCTCGTATGTTGGGATTTGTCATAAGGACTATCAAACCTTTCCGCGGCAACAGGGCCAAAATATTGATTTATGGCAGTCTTGTGCGTAGTATTCTAGAATATGCAAGTGTTGTATGGAGGCCTCATTACGCAGTACACACCCTGAGAATAGAACGTATTCAGAAAAGGTTTCTCTGGCACTTAGCCTTTTCTTCGGGTATTGCGAATGCGATACGATCATATGAGTCACGTTTATGTCACTTCAATTTACCCTCATTGGAGAAACGTAGATGTGTAGCTGATTGCCTCTTTTTATTTAAAATATTACGTCAGAAAATAGATTGCCCTCAGTTACTATATAAAATTTCATTCCGGGTACCATCCAGAATGCCTCGCGCTGCCATAACTCCTCTACATCCTCCGTTCCGAAGGACCGTCCTGGGCACAAACTCTCCTATACCTCGTATGTGTAAGCTTCTGAACAGTTGCAGCGATATCATAGATGTGCATACCCACTCTTACGTCCATTTCAAGCGGTTGGTGTCTAATGTAATTTAAACATCGCTGTGACGATAGCAGCACTGTTACTTTGTTACATTAATTGACTCAGTCTTTTTATTTTACATTTTTTATCCGTGCCTTCAATTTTTGTTATTTTTAATTATGTAACGCAATTGCACGCGGTGCTTACTTTTAAGTGATTGTTACATTTAGCAAATAATTACGCTGGTTCTATTATACTTGAACTGATGTAAACAGTCGTTAGTAAGCTAATAAACAAAAAAAAAAAAAAAAAAACATGTCACTGCCTCAATAAAAACTGTATAAGCCATTCGTCGCCAACGCTGACCTAAAGGCATCCCAGCTTGAACCGTATAACTCAACGTATTTAACAGACATGAGTATTATAGTATTTTTCAGATAGGGTGGGGTAGTGACAGTTCAACTTGCCAAACGAAATTAACATTTCATTCAATAGTGTTAAGGCTTAAAACCATAAGTATAGAAACATGACATGCCTCTTATTGCCATTGAATAAAGTATAATTTCGTTTGGCAATTAGAACTGTCACTACCCATCCTATGTGAAAAATACTATAGGGGGGAGTTCTCCTGGAAGTCTATAGTATAAAGTATATCAATCTATCTATCTATATCATTACGCCAGATCCCTTGTGGGGTAGGCAGAGAGTACAGAGTTCCAACAGGTTCTTTCCTTACATACCTCTCTGGCTTCCTCCACTCTCATAGTTCGTCTCATACACGCTTGCCGGTTACGGACACTCTTGACTTTTCCTTTAGATAAGACTCGGTTTATTTGGTCGTGGTAAGATAGTCTAGGTCTTCCCCGGTACCTGCATCCTTCCACTTTCACATTGTGTATCTGTTTTATCATTCTTTCATCTGGCATTCTTTCTATATACCTGTACCAACGGAGCATGCCCTTTCTCATCTTTACACCGATACTATCTTTCATACCTAATCGCTTTCTTACTACGCAGTTGCTAATGCGGTCGATCAGTTTCACTCCGCACATCTTCCGCAGAGCTCGCATTTCTACCGCATTTATCCTACTTTCATTCTCCTTCTTAGATACCCAGCTCTCGCTACCACATAACAGCGTTGGGACAAGAACTCCGTTATGTATGTATGGCCAGTTGCGCCTTATGGCTTAAGTGCCGGCTCCACAGTAGCTTTCTCATCGCACCATTCACCCTGTACCCTGCACTCACTCTTCTCTCTATGTCAGCGGTGTATTTCCCATCCTTACTGAAGGCGCATCCAAGATATACAAACTCATTCTCTTGCTCCAGCACATCGTTACCAACCACAATCCATTACATTCTTTCTGGTTTCTTCCCTTTCAAAAACTATAATCTTGGTTTTCTTTACATAACCATATCAAAACAGTAACCTAAATATGAACCATTAAAGTATTAAAATACATTAAAAACTTGAGTGCGGTCCGCTGACCTACGAACGGATCGGAGAGATGTGGAGGTTACTTTTTTGTGGACCTACGAATTAGTCGGTGGGACGTGAGTGGTAAAGCAGTACCCTTTATAAACGCCCGTCTGCGGCACGATAATGTAGGAGGCGGCGACGTCGATGTCCAGGTCGATGAAGGTGTGGTGGTGCACGGCGTACTGCATGCCCAGCGCGGACTTCTCCTTCAGGTCCGACAGCTTGTTCTCCGCCGCCGCTTGTAGCCTGCACCATAAAAATGAGAATCAGATTTTTTTATTCATGTAAACATTTGCAGCAGTGATAGCCTAATCGTTAGACCATTGGACTGTAAAGTCAGAGGTCTCGGATTCAAACCCACCTCTGTCTTAATGATCACTTGCTTTAACGGTGAAAGAAAACAGCGTGAGGAAACCTGCTTGCCTTATAGTTTCTCGAAGGTGTGTGAAGTTAGCCAACCCGCACTGGGCCAGCGTGGTGGACTATGGCCTAAGTCCTCTCAGTTTGAGAGGAGACCCGTGCCCAACGGTGTGACAGTTTCTTAACGGGGCTAATATTATATTATTTATCATGTATAGTATTTATGAATCGTCAGAAAAGTAACAAAAACACTACCACAACTTCGGAATGTCATTTCTGTGGAGAAAAAGGTCAAGAAACTCCACGGTTAATCTTTTAAAAAAAATTTTTTTTTACAAGTTTTTCATCTACATTTTGTTGTGGGTGTGGGAGGACAATGTAGGTTTGTCATTAGGTGGGTCTTAGTTAAATTGAGCAAATTATGCTATTAATGAGACCATCTATACTTATATAATAAATTCGAAAGTAACTCTGTCTGTATGTCTGTTACCTTTACTCGCCCAAACCGCTGAACAGATGTTGGTCGAATTGGGCAAGGATATAGATTATATCCAGGGAAAGGGCATAGGCTACCAAAAATAATAAAGAATGTGAAATACATGTCTAAAAATAACGTAAAAGACGATCTCTCTTATCTTTAAAAATAAAACGTAATCCCACACTAGGAATTATTCCCGTGCTGTGGGTGTGTTCACAAACATGAAATCTATATACACAAATACTCAGACCGAACTAAACATTTGTGAGCCATACAACGATTTAACCAGTTTCCCGTACGCGCTTTTGTCCAACTCACGACTCTAGGTCCAATGAACGGAGCTGATTACGGTCTTAACTACTAGATCAAGTCGTCGCCAAAGGATCTAGAATGTAGCTTGATGATAGAGATAGTAAGATAATATTAAATCAGTCTATACCATCCCACTACTGGGCAAGGCTTCTTATAATTCCAGGTGAGAATAGGTCATACTCGCGCAGACCCAGCGCGGATTGGTGCAGACAGGTTTTTGACCACCTGCTTTAAGAAACCATCAATCCGCCCATAAAGCTTCTAACTTAAACTAAGGTAATGTTACGACCCGAACATACCCCGATCGATATCTTGAAAAGTCTTTATCGGGGGATGTAGATTCTAAAACGCATAACATACCCTTGGGTCCCCCGGTGATCTGACTAGAAAGATCTAGAATCCGCGCTTAAGTGGCGAAACGTCTAGAAGGTTCCACCCCTTTAATTATCGCCGGCGCGCGGTCGCGGTATACAAGTACCTATTCGTTCCCGTACGAGTAGGTGTGTAATAATAATACCGCTTTGTAGGCCGCGCCGGTTATTGTTCGATGTACTTCTATCGATGTACTTGGAGGGTTCGCGTCCGTTCTAGAACTTTCAAACAAGTATAAAAGGAACACAGAGCGCGGGGACAAGACAGTCTCTTCTCGGAAGCGATAGTGATCAAATCGGAGAACAAGCGATCTAAGTGGAATACACCGGCGACTTTAGCATCGATATACGGGTACTACGAGTGACTCAGCGACTTGGAAGCAGTATTTGGGTACTAACAAGAGTAGTACTAGAGTGTGATTAGTTCGTGTGCGTATTTGCATTCGACGTACTGTTTTGTGTGTACAGCGCCTAATAAAGTACTTCTTACATTATTCAGCATTTATTTACCCTGCAAATGTTACAGTAAGATAGATAATTGACAGTAATACTTCACTGTTACATCTTCATTTCCCAAACTTAGCAAAGGTATACCGTGTACAACATGACATGACGATGTTAAGTTCCGACGTGATAGGGAGCGAGCGTATACACTTTATATAGTAAATAATACTTACGTAGTTAAAGCTGTTGATTCGGTGGGTGGTTTGAAAACATTAACTATTTCAATAACTGTTTGTGCGTCGTACGTTATCTGTAAGGGACGCGCCAATACTTTTACTCGTTGGTCGCAAGAACCGTCTGGAAACAAAAATGCGAGATAAAAGATTATGAGAAAAACGATCAATACACTTGGTGGTATCCAAAAAAAAAGAAATAACCTATTAAAAAAGATATTACCACCATGTTAATAGCAATAGGCATAATGCTATTAATCTATCTATCGTCACGCCAGATCCCTTGCGGGGTAGGCAGAGAGTACAGAGCTCGAACAGATTCTTTCCTTACATACTTCTCTGGCTTCCTCCACTCTCATAGTTCGTCTCATACACGCTCGCCGGTTACGGAGACTCTTGATTTGTCCTTCTGATAAGACTCGGTCTATTTGGTCATGGTAAGACAGCCTAGGTCTTAATGCTATTAACATCGCAAATAAGGCATTCTTACGTAAACGAATAAAAAATATTAATCTATTTATTTTATCGATGAACAAACTATGCTCAGAACTTCAGACCTTGAGTTTATTTAGTGAACTGCAAACTTTCTAAAACTTCATAGTATAATTACCTAATATTCGCAAAAATATAATTATTCTGGAAGTTTAGTATAGGGAATCAAACTTTGTTTTCTGTCACCTCCACGACCAAGAAAACGTAAAAATAATTGATAGAAATGTGAAATTTTTGGCAACAGGCTCACCCCCTGTCACATTAGAGCGAAAAATACCTCTTCGTATAAATGTAGATATAGTATGTACCCCACACCCCAAGGAATTTTTCTCCGCATGGTGTAAGAGTGACAGCAAGAGACTACTAAAACACAGTAGACTACAACTAAGGCAACTAACTGAAGCATTCACAGGTCACTATGGCACTAAAGAACATCTACGACTCTGCCCCCCTGCTGGAATCTACAGCCTGATACAGGGAGTATTTGATCCTTCAGGTACGTAAGAGCATTAGGGCAAGGACAGCACCAAAGATCCCATCGGGTCGAAGTGCGCCTGAGGTCCCCTCGGTCCCGTAAGCCAACAATAAGATAAGGTAAGCTGCACCTTACAGGGAAAACAAGCTTAATAGCGCGTACCCGTCAGGGAAAACGAAAGAGATATATGTTTAGTTTTCTTAAATAAACAACTTACCCAAAGGATTCGTCTCGAATATGACATTAAGCAGATTGACGTCCTTCGTGACCTCTTTAGATGTAACGAGTTGTGGCTCCAGATCGTTCTGTTTAACGCCTGTCACACTGAAGGATTTCATGTGGACATTGACCCTGGAAACAAATATTTAGTTAAATCACGTTTTGGCGCCCTTTGTCTAGTGGAAGGGATAATTTTACTTCTCATTATACTGTAAGGCTTCAAATATTACTATTAATAAGTGTAATTGGGACTATTTTGACTCCCATTCTCGCCATTTATACGTCCATACGAAGTCAGAGTGGAATCATCACATCAAAGTAGTATCATCGGTGTCTTGCGGGCAGCTTGGCTTGAACCGGCTCTCCACCGCCACGTACTTAAGGAGTAGGGAGAATTCTCCTGATAGCCTATAGAATACCATTAGCACTAGGCCATTGCTGCATATCGACCTCCACATTATCAACGCTAGCTTTCAGCACTTCTGCATCGTCGTTGACGGTGACCTGCATACAATCCAGCTTGAACTGGCTTTCCACCGCCACGTACTCGACGGGCAGGTGCATAAGCAAAAACTTCTCCCAGATGTCTCTGTCTGGAATATTCCAAAATATCTTACCTCAAAGCATTAGCGCTCGGCCGTTGGTGCATATCGACTTCGACATTGTCGACGCAAGCCTTCAGCACCTCGACGTCGTCATTGACGGTGACCTGCAGACGGTCCAGCTTGAACTGGCTCTTCACCGCCACGTACTCGACGGGCAGGTGCAATGGCGCAGAGTTCTCTTGGTAGTCTATGGCACGGAATAGCTTCTCCTTCTCGTCAGATGTCATTGCCTTTTCGAATTGTTTCACTGGAAATAAAGTTATTGTAATTAAACATGGGAGTATAAAGGTATATAAATCATTTGATTGATGATTTATCGAGTAGAGACGCTCGTTGTCTTACGGGTCGGAGTTATTAACGATCACCAAACTTAAGCAGCGTTCAACTCGGGTCAGTCTGAGGTAGGAGACTGTTTGGAACATTTCCATTTTCGAGCGTCTTAGGCTTTCTGAAGGAACGCTAAGCCATTGGGTATTGGCCATTACTTTATGTAACAGTCGTTAAACCAAGTTGGACGCCTCATGGACGGCTTGAAAAGTTCCAACAGCAGGTGGCCTCTTAGCTCGCGTGGTGGAGTATGACCTAATCTCTTTTACCTGGATTTGTAATAGTACAATGTGTCCCTGACTACCCCTTGTCATATTCTAATAACTTGACTGTGTAACAGAATACATGAAGATACTCACTAATAGCCGTGCCCTCGGCAAGTTCGTCGTCCTTGGAACCGCCGCCACCCCACCATCCGCTAAACCAACCGCGGGACTTCTTAGCTTCTTCCTCCAGCTTGCCGAGCCTTTCCACCTGGAAATATACACAATCCAATTTTCATAACAATTTCTGGAAGTGATAAAGCTACGAAAGAAAGATACACATTTCAATGCAAATTTGAAGATAAAGGAAATAAATTTCAGATATTCGTCGGTGACTTGTGGCATCGGCGGCCTTAAAACGTGATATCACAACGCACTCTCTTCACACTGATTATTCTCTTTAGAAACATCTATTAGATTACACTGTCTTAGCCTTTACAGTACTCCCAGAGGAGGCTGAGAATCAAGAAAAAAAGTCTTTTTGCACTGTCATATAGCATTGTATCATTCATTACAAAGCTAGAAAAGAGAAACAAACCTCGAACTCAATCCTCTGCCTAATAACAACAAGATTGAACAAATCCAGCGTCTTCTCTGCCTCATTCAGCACGCACTGCTGGTCCCCGGAGACCTTCCCTTTATTGCTCAGCTTGCACTGGTAGGCATTCGCATAGTCCTTGCACAGTTGTCGGTGGGCCAGCATGTGGGTCCAGTCCCAGTTCCTACGACGCCGTTGAACTTCCTCTTCGAGAATACATGTGTATGCAAAATGCCACCACTCTTTGTAATGACCTCTGTACACTTTTAAATCTGGACGGTATTTTCTGTAAATCATAATTACATGAATGTTGGTTAGGTCGAAGGGGTCTTTTGGGAGGCGAGGGGCGGAGTATAAACCGACGTCACGCCGCCATGAGCACAGCTTTGGTGCAAGGGGAAGCAAGTCCAGCGAATGGCGGGTTTGCCACGCCCTCCCTGAATAGCGGGCTCATCGGAGCACAGCACAGGAGCACCGGGAGAGTCGTTAAACTAAAGATTCCTAGTTTGTCTATCGATAGTCGACATTGAAAAAGTATTAGAATATCGATAGTACTATCGATCCTATCAATAGCTTCGATTCTATCGATATCGTTACTATTTTTCGAGGTCGCGATAGCATCTATAGAGTAACAATAGTTTAACTATTGCTATACAACTCTATGTAGTGGTGCGTTGCTCCAAAATATCGACCCTGACCACCGAGAGGTTTTTAGTCGATAGGAGTCCGACAAGCCTCGCGAGCTTCTCTCAAGACTCGCGGAAGTATACAGGATATATAGGAAGAAAGAAGGAACTATACAGGATTTTTCCTAGGTCAAATAAGGACTAAGGAATAAGCAAAGATGTAAATACTAGATCCATATTTCGCCGAAGTATTTTTTGTTCCAATAAAACAGGCGCGAACCTGTTACTACCCTTCGGGTACTTCATGACTGTTGGAATGGCAGTAGATTTTAATTGGATACAGAATAGTAATTAATGTGTTATGAAATATTACGTTAGTTGATACTCTTAAAAAAATCATTTTATTAGTCTAGCATTTATATCGCGCCAGATCCCTTGCGAGATGAGACAGCACATAGTTTCAACAGTTTATAACTTACAATTTGTAAGCGGACATTAATACATATTATGTATTTTTAGCATACACGTCATTTGAACCTGTTGGAACTCTGTACTCTCTGCCTACCCCGCGAGGGAGCTGGCGTGATGATATAGATAGATAGATAGATAGACGTCATTTGAAAATAAATTAGAAGTTAATTAAGATAATAATTACACATTTTTGATACAATAATCTCCGCCCAAATATACGCAAGAATACTTCAACTAACATTCCAATGGTCATTATCATGTGACCTATTTAATGAACTTTAACAATACAATTCACATATCAAGGCTAAATGGTTGCACAGTTAGCACTAATTAACGTACCTGTAAGGCGCTCCTTTGCTCATCCTATCCATTGAGTCAGCGAGCAGCATCATGTCTTGGTACTGTTTCTTGGTTAGACTAACTGATAGCTGTTCCATATGAAGACTTAGAATTACTTTTGGTATACTGAACTTTGGAGTATCGCTTTCTGGTTTCGGGTTTAATTTTAATTTTGCTGTTGCATTTATTGGGCCCAATGCTAAAAACATAATATGTAAATAAATTATATATGAACACAGCATTCGTATACTGTTGTGTTATTTTCTTTGACAGTAAAAATATATTGCATAATTGATATACAAAAAATGATTTCCTTCTAAATATGAAATCATGTACGATGTGAGCCACGTAGGTTTACGTCTCGGAAGTTAGCTACGGAAACCGCCGCAGAACACGATTTCAAGTTCGAAAGGTGAAATTTTGTGGTGTAATGTGTAAATGATCGACGCTGTTGTTTGCGGAGCCTTTACAGCTTTACCGGATAAGAGGTCGAGCGTGCAACCACTACGCTCGAGAAGGGCAAGGGGGCATCTAGCTTAAGGGCGCTTCAAGAAAGAACAGCCACGGCTTGGGCAATCGCGGTGGAAGAGGGCATATACTAGGTGTCTCGCGGTGGTGCCCGTCGGCCGGTGCCTCTGCACCGGCCGACGGGCAAGGGATTCTTCGACCTCACCAGCGAGGTCGGTGTCTGATCCTGTGTACCTGTATCCGAAACAAGGGATGTAAGGGCATCGGCAGAGTCGGTGAGAACATGCTGCGAAAGGCGGTAGCGGCTGATAAGAGGGGAGTTAGGTTCGTAGTAGGCGGCTACTACGATTAAGGGATTCCGATGTTTGGACGCGTTCGCGAAATGTCGGGTTGTCGCCTTTTTAATATAGGCCCGAATAGGTTCGAGACCGAGATCGGAATGGAGAAAAAGGTGAAGTGCGGGCGAACCCGGGCGTCTTGATGCTAACTTCACAGACGCAAACTTGTTTGGCGCATGTTTTAATTTGAGTAATTCTTCCTGCACTTACCATATTTATAAAAGGCCGGTTTTGATGATTTTGTTGCAATCTCCGTCAGCAACCTGTGCATAATATCTGGTGTACTTGATTTAGAATACAGTTCTGTTCCAGGATTCCAGTAAATGGCCAAACCTTCCAAATCCAAAATCTGTGAAAATATATCAGTTTTAAGAATGTATGACAGCAAAAAGTCTGTTTATAACATCTGTATGCAAAATTTTCTTTTGCGCTCGGAGATGCACAAGATAACGCTTTGTGACCGTTTCGAATTTTACTGAAAGTCAATCCATCATCAGCCGAAAGTCATCCACTCCAGGATAAAGGCCTCCCGAAAGATCACCATAATACCGACTTCCTCTTGATTCGGGAACGTATGAATTCATACGTACATCATTACAGCAGTAAACTCGGGAACGTATGAATTCACGTTGTGCGAGTCAATTTTTTTATCGGTTTTGTGGATCAACATTAAATCGTACCCATAGACAACGTTTTAACAAAATGTAGAGGAAATTATTCTCGTTCTGTGATGTATAATACTTTGCAGTCTGTGTTAGTGATATCGTGAATGGATTGTGATGTATGGGTTGCTTTTACTTTAGCTTTTACTTAAAACTTTTGTTTCAAGTCAATACAGAGACAGTTCTTTAATTCAGTAATATCAAACAAATGCGTGACTATATTTCAGTTTGGTAGTTTTTTTTTTAAACGATGCCCCACTCTGGGATTTATTCCTGTGTCGTGGGTGCGTTTAAACATGAAAATTCACACACAAATACCTAGACCGGAACAAATAATTGTGGATCACACAAAGATTTGCCCCATGCGGGAACCGAACCCGCGACTATTAAACACAGTGGGCGGAGCGGCTTAAGCTCTTAACCACTGCGCTAAATCGTCCGTCAACTCAGCCTTTGGTCATTTAAAGTAATTTATGTAGGTGCTCGCGCGTATGACACATATCATTTTCTTATTTCGGTCTAAAGTTGAAACAAAACTGGTTAACCGTTGAACTAATCAAACTCTCTCCTACAAAAGTGTGAAAGTAAGGTAGCATCATAAGTCTGTGAACATTCTCAGTTTTTCAATCATATTATTTTTCTTGATCAAAATCATATTTAAATATGCTGCTAATAGTTAACTTCAAGTAAAATGAAGAGTATTAGCTATTTGAAGAAAAAAATGTTCAGTTACTTATTTCCCCGTCGGTAGCAAGGTTACGTCACCTTATAGATTTTAGTGACCGCTTCTTGTATGACAGCCTTCTTCCAATTCGTGTCAGTGGTGTGGACGGATAGGTTATGGAGCGTGATGCCCAAGGAGAACGGCTCCTTTGGATTAGTTATGCTGTCCTCATATCTTATATGAATGTCTGTGATCTTCAGCTGCACATTCTTGATTATCTGCGTAACCAGTTTCTCGACGAATGTCTCATCAAGTTTGTTTTCATCTGTAGGATAGGAAGACAGCAAAAAACTGTAGAATAGGTTTAAGTGTTGAGTCTAAAGCTACAAGCTTTATGTGCTAAAGATAAAAAGATGTATTCATATAGCTTTATCACGAATTAAGCATTTTTTATTTCTATGGAAACATTATTCAACGTCCCTAGTTACGCGAGGAATTAAAACCTATAATACTACTATAGCTATAGATAGTACCCATGTCATGCTCACTAAAAAGTCTATGCTTGCAGTGGCTATTTGGTGCGGGTCACTTCCTTCCTCCTAATATGGTCGAGAGAGGTGATGGCTGCTCAAGTAGTTGTACTCGTGAACGGGTGCTGCTTGTGGAGACTGGTCCCCCCAGAATCCTTTAGCTTTTCATTATAACATATATTTAAAATTAGTCTTATGTATTAGTCGTAAGGCATCACACTGGAGCTGGATCGCATTAATGTTTTTGTATAATATAAAAATGTATGTATTTATACAAAAAATTATGAAAAATATGAATGGAGAATGAGACAAAAAAGACAAGCCCACTGAGTTTCTCGCCGGATCTTCTCAGTGGAGGCCGCGTTCCGATCCGGTGGTAGATTAGTAAGTTAAAAAAAAGAAGTAAATATGACACGTTGTACCCCCGTAGGGTTTATACAAAATAAAAAGTTTCAGTTTAGATTTAGTGTTTTATAACAATATATGATCCCAGATGGTCGAAATAAATGATTTATTATTATTATTAGCATTATAACGGGAACAAATCCACATTCTGGACTGCTACTGAAAATTTTTCGACGAAAACATCCCAACAACACTGTCCGATCTAGTATTCGAACCCAGTGTTATAAATTTTTCTGAAATATAAGTAACTAACATCGAAATTATTATGTACTGTTTGATATATATTATTATTTTTTTATGTTACAACACGGAAAGGTGATAATAGTGTAGTAAAAATGAGCGCTGAGTCGACGCTTACGAGCGTTGAAACACGTACAAGACGCGAGCGTTTCAAGCTCAGACTCTAGCGTTTTTACAACACTAGGTGATAAGCATAAATTCAAACGATGTACTGTACAATACTGTACAACATATCACAGATATGGATAATATGCTTGTGACCTACCAAACACAATTCAATTTCTGATAAGAATCACTGTTATGGAATTATTTAATACTGCAGTCGTGCAAAACGAATTGTATTTACTTCTGATTCCCCATTTAGTCTCTGGAACCAATATTGCCATTCTCATTATGAATTGTTCAAAATATGATTGAAGTAAAATAATTTAACTTGGACTAAGCTGGCGCTCATTGTAGCGTCAACTGTTTGGTATTATTTTGGTGAAGTGTAATGCTCGGTGTCGGATCCCTATCCTACTAATACAATTCCGCTAAAACTAAATCTTAACCGTTGCCGATCAATGTTTTCGTATTCTAATAGTATAAACACCTAACCAGGAACCAGAAAACAGCTAACCGCTGTTGATAGGTGACAATTAAGATTCGGTTTCAGCAGAATTTTGTTAGTTTAATCAAGGTCCTTGTCGTGCATGGCCATTAGAACAAGTACCATATCACTATTATTCAATCTTCATCACAAAAAAAAAATCCTTCTTTACTGCAATCATAGGCAGATTTTGCTAATTTATAACACAATTTCATAAACATTAACTACTACTCTACTTATAACCATATGACATTTTACAACCAATCATGTTTGTTAATCGTCAACACTGCCGCCGACGGCGGTAATTTATGATAAATTACTTGTTCATCCGGTTTTCCTTCACCTTAATGCTAATAACTAAGATGTTAACGAAGCTAAAATGTATAAGTATCACCAAACAATTGATACCAAATGCTTCACAAATTAATATCAAAACCAGTTTTCCAAATTTAACATTTTGACCCCTTTTTTAAGCACTCAGCACACATTTCAAATTTCTATATAACTTTTATAGAAATTTGAAATGTGTGCATATTGAGAAATACGTTTTAGAAAAGCATTTTAAATCTCCGTGTTGCTTTGAATCAAGCATAAATTTAGTTTATTATAGCGCGCTAAAGGAGTAAAAATGTAAGATACATTAAAAAATGTTGGAAACAATTCAGTTACCGATTTAGAACAAACTACTTTCAGGTCTTCCGTTTATTATTTCCGTTTATTACGCCTTGAATATACATTTTATCGCGCCAGATCCCTTGCAGACAAAGAGTACAGAGTTCCAACAAGTTACATTATAAAAACAAGTTATATATATAATTGGAAAATATATTGCTGTTTCCAATTTACCGATTAATCCACAAAAAATATAGTCGCCCACATAAAAATCAATAGCGCTTTGTGTGAAGTGACAGATAAGCATCAACACAGCTATCTACACTAAACAAACGAACTTATTGGTTTGCTATCGTTTTATCATAGATTCATTTAACTTTCGTGGGCGCAGACAATTAACACGAGATACAATACCGAAGTAAGCACTTCCGATAGGTACTCTTAAATTCATGTACAGGGTACATAATATTAGCCCTGTTAAGAAACTGTCCCACTGCTAGGCACGGGCCTCCTCTCTAACTGAGAGGGTTTAGGCCATAGTCCACCACGCTGGCCCAGTGCGGGTTGGCGAACTTCACACACCTTCGAGAAACGAGAAGGCATGCAGGTTTCCTCACGATGTTTTTCTTCACCGTTAAAGCAATTGATAATTAATTTTAATTTTAAAAACAGGGTACATATACAGCCTGAATGTGAACATACCAATTTTTGACCAAAAGCACGGTGAGTTCTCCATTGAAAAAAAACATACTTCGACAACCGTATAAGTGATCGAAATATCGATATATTTCAACCATTCCATTCCCAACCCAACGAGATTGTATGTACTATCAATCAACGCCGTCTGAAATATCGCAAGGAGAATTGTTTGTTACCTTTTTGTGCTTCTTTCTTCTTGGCCTCCTCGACCCTCGCCAATTCCGCTTGCTTGGCAGCCAGAGCCATCTTTTCTTCCTTAACGGGATCATATTTGACCTCAGCTGTCGGATTGACGATCAGAAACAGACGATCGATTGTGGCCTCCACAGACGCACCATACAGGTTCTTCCAGGGAATTTTCAATACCAATTTTCCTGTTAAAATTTTGATTAATACATAAGAGACATTGAGAGACAGTGGAGATGACATCAGGTATACGACGGGGATATTAGGTGTTTCTTTTATCAGATCTTACCAGTTTAACAATTAATGTTTTCGTTAGTCTATCTATGATACTGTTACAACTTTATTACACCCCGATATCTCTAAACCCCCTATCGGGGGAAGTCAATTTTAAAACGCATTACACACCATTAGGTTCGCTCTTCAATCCGTTAAGAAAGATCTAGAATCGCCTAAGTGCTGGAACGTCTAGAAGGTTCCTCCCTTTTTATTATCGCCAGCGCGCGGTTGCGGTATACAAGTACCTATTTGTTCACGTACAAATAGGTATGTAATAATAATACCGCGTGTGGGCCGCGCCGGCTATTGTTCGATGTACTTAGAGGGTCCGCGTCCATTCTAGAACTTTCATACGAGCAAAAAAGTAACAGCGCGGAGACGGAAACAGTCTCTTTTCGGAAGCGACAGCGATCAAAGCGAATACACCGGCGACCTACGAATAACAACGATATACGGATACTACGAGTAACTCCGCGCCTTGGAAGCAGTATTTTGGTAGTATCGAGAGTAGTACCAGTTTGTGTTTAGTGTTTGTGGGTACTTGCATTCGACCTATTGTTTTGTGCTTACAGCGCCTAATAAAGTACTTCGCACATTATTCGGCATTTATTTACCCAGAAACGTAAAAATACTATAACGATAAGGAAACTTTGCTTTGAGGTAAGGACCTCCCGACCACTCATCGTAATAATATACGATCACTCATCAACGTCCTTTTCAAAATATCGCCCACGATAAGATTGTGATATAGATTAGATTGAGGGCGATATTTTGAAAATATTGTTTTATTTTCGGTCCAAAAATTAGAGTTTACTATGTGTCATCTAAATAATTCCGATGTAACCAACCATGAGCCTCATTAAAAATATAATTTTGCGATGATCCGAACTTTGGCAAGTTTACGCGAGAAATCTACAATGGTTAGTTAAGAAATTCCCATTATCGAAATCAGTGTCATAATGTTAATGTAGGTAAGTATATTATTTAGTAGAATCTTTATGTGCATGAAAACAAAGTGCTATATTAAATTCGTTTTCAGTTCAGTTCGTACATTGTAGTTCCTAGTTCATATTTAGCACTTCCAAGACAAATGTGCTAATTGTGCCGTATTGAGGCCACTGTAACAGTTTAATATGCTTTGATTTCATATTGCTAGAAATCCACTAGCTTTAATAAACAAGTTCTATAATACTAAAATAATCTTAACTGTAAATCATCGTAAGTGGTTTACAATAAGGTTTGTTTTGAGATAAAAATACTGTCATCTTTAGATAAGAGACTACCTGCAGTTTATCCGTGTTGTCATATTCAGAATGTTGATACAAAAAATAAAATTACATAATTCACATTGTTTATTTCGATATAAATATCCCAAGATTAACTAATTACAAACTTGTTTAGAATTTGTATTCACATCACAGAAACGTTTTTGATATGTAAGCATATTATACTTAAAATGCGCTCAAATGAACATTTTTCCAGAACGCGGAATCAGTGTACAAATCAAACATTATACAATGAGAGTGTCTCAGTTCCTATTGCAAATAAACTCGCACAATACTGGCATATGCTCCATGCCTCGCCCGGCGCTCGGCACTTAAATAAATCTATAAAACCTGTCATAAATTTCGCCCACTATAAGGCTGCATATATAAGGGTCCTTATTCGCTACGACCAAACCTGTCGCGTTACGATATCTTCGTGAAACAATTGTGTAATATGTATGATAGTGTGGTATTCTATAAGCCACTGGAGCATAATACCCGATAATTTCACGAAATTATCATAACGTCTTACGTGTTTATTGATCATTGTAAATAAGGTTCCTGACATATGGTCAGCACACGTGAAGATCTAGGATCAAGAAAGTCTAGTGGCTCCTACCGAAACAAAGCTGGGGCTTATCAAAGTTAAATGTGAAAAATACCGCAGAAATAATGCTTGCTATGCTTATTGTAGTTAAGCTGGTTTATTATGTGAACTGTGATCAAAATAACTGCAAATTCTAAGACACTGTCGGCAGTGAAACGTTAAAGATGGATAGACGTCGTGCAAAAGCGAATGCAGACAGACGGGATGCAGACAGTCATCCCGCATCGAAGGTCAGCCAGAAGGAGCGTAACATAATGTTTTTTTTTCTTAAATGCAAAGTTGAATTTAAAATATTATAGTACGTCTGATGTGACCGCATCTTAAAATACTACGCGTCGAGCGATCGCTACTTTCATCATTTCAGCCTATACTTGTCCACTGCTGAACATAGGCCTCCCCAATCGCTTTCCAGCGTAACCGGTCCGATGCCACCTGCATCCAACGATTTCCTGCGATTTTCACAAGATCGTCGGTCCATCTGGCAGGCGGTCGTCCTACGCTGCGCTTGCCAATACGTGGTCTCCACTCTAGAATCTTTCTGGCCCAACGCCCGTCCGATCTTCGCGCTATGTGGCCAGCCCATTGCCACTTCAGCATGCTAATCCTGAGGGCTATGTCGGTGACCTTGGTTCTTCTACGAATCTCCTCATTCCTGATTCGATCACGTAGAGAAACGCCGAGCATAGCTCTTTCCATAGCTCGCTGAGCAACTTTGAGATTTTTTATGAGACCTATTGTAAGAGACCACGTCTCTGATCCATATGTCATCACTGGTAACACACATTGACTAAAAACTTTAGTCTTTAGGCACTGAGGTATTTTGGATGAGAAGATGTTGCGCAGTTTCCCGAACGCTGCCCAGCCGAGTTGGATTCGTCGATTAACCTCTCTCTCAAAGTTGGACCTACCTAACCGGACTGCCTGTCCCAGGTAAATGTATTCGTCGACAACTTCAAGAGTAGAGTTCCCAACGGTGAGTGCGGTGGGTACGACATGGACATTAAACATTATTTTTGTTTTGTCCATATTCATTTTAAGACCCACTTGTTGGGATACTCTATTGAGGTCACCGAGCATTCGTCCTAGATCTTCCAGCGACTCCGCCATGACCACAATGTCGTCGGCAAATCGAAGGTGAGTGATGTATTCGCCATTGATGTTGATGCCAAGTCCTTGCCATTCCAAGAGCTTGAAGGCGTCCTCTAAGGTGGCCGTAAACAGTTTCGGAGAAATGACGTCTCCCTGTCTTACTCCTCTTTTTATGGGGATCACCTTCGTGCACTGCCCCTGTACTCGGACTGACATGGTGGCGTTATTATACAAGCACTTCAACACTTCGATGTACCTATAGTCAATGCGGCATCGCTGGAGAGATCTAAGAACCGCCCAAGTCTCGATCGAATCAAAGGCTTTCTCATAGTCCACAAACGCCAAGCATAGTGGCCGATTATACTCCTCAGTCTTCTGTATAACCTGCCGCAGCGTATGTATGTGGTCTATGGTACTAAAACCTTTCCGGAAACCGGCTTGTTCGGGAGGCTGGAAGTCATCAAGCCTTCGTTCGAGACGATTCGTAATGACTCTCGAAAACAACTTATAAACATGGCTCAGCAGTGTGATGGGCCTATAGTTCTTCAATAAGGTGTTATCACCTTTCTTGAAAAACAGCACCACCACACCCCTGTTCCATGCTTCCGGCGTTTTCCCTTCAAGCAAGACGGAATTAAATAGCCTCTGAAGGACTTTAAGTACCGGCGATCCGCCCGCCTTCAGAAGTTCTGCAGTAATTCCGTCTTCACCCGGCGCTTTGTTGTTTTTAAGTTGTTTGAGAGCCATCCTAATTTCGCACAGGCTGATGTCCGGGATATCTTCAGTGCAGTGTCGGGTTAGCTTGGCTCTTGGGTCTTTTACCAAGTCAACAACAGGTTTAGCTACTGAGGTATATAACTGTCCATAGAACCTCTCTATCTCCCTGAGCACCTCTGACCTATTTGACGTTACGTTTCCGTCCTCCGTCTTCAGCTTCGTCAACTGGCTCTGCCCAATAGACGCGTCTCTTGCGAACACTTTCTACTTTACTCCTAGTTATTTATTACATTAGGTCAACATTTACTTCCCTGGTTTTATGTGTAAAAACACAATAAAGATAAGGATAAACAACATCTATTAGACAAGCTTTTACGCAACAGCACGCGGGTTAATGACACCCATTGATGTTCTATCTATATATTGTATATATTTTAGCAAAAATCGATAAATGTTTGTAAACAACGGTTTATTACATACATCATGTAAATAATCTCATTATTTTAGAAAGTCTTCAAAAATTATGTTGAATGATACTGGCACTCCTATGGTATATACAGAAAACTAGAACAAGGTTTTACCAAGTGTTTTCATTGTCTTTCTGTTTTTGTTACAGCTTCATATTGAAGTTATAGCACTGATGATTGAGTCTTCTATAGAACTCTGTAGCATTCAGAAGGTTATTTCGTTGGATTCTAGTTAAATTGCAGTATGAAAAAGGTGTTTGCAATGTTATTTTTATCTTAATTATTGATCAAATGAAAAATCTACTATTTTTTTTGAAGAATTTCTATCACACAAAATCCTACTTATTGCAAATTTTACATAAAACCAAGTGGTGGCATTTTATGTTTCTATGATAAGGTGGTGAATATTAATATTTATATCACTCTATTTTTTCCTGTTAGGGAAAAATAATATTTAGTCAGCCAGTCAAAACAAAATGTTACTCAAGGCCAGTGTAGTGACCTCCAAACTATGCCTGTATGAATCACAAACAGTCGACCAGGACAGATTTGATGTGATGATGTAAGCCAATTTATAGCTATGTAGAAATAATAAATAGGATTCTATAGTATCTTCTTTGCATGCTAAGTGATGTGATAAACCTTGCTTAATTAGGCTAGCTTTTATTATTAATATATTATAATATATATATAATATATATATATATATATATATATATATATATATATATATATATATATAATATTAATAATAAAAGCTAATATAATACTTTAGACTGTTTATGCTAGAAATAGGTACATGTTTTAATTCCTTAATTGATATTTATATACTAAAACTGTAGCCTCAAGAAGTCTAAAAACTGTATGAATTTAATTTAATACTTATTGTGAACTAATTCAGAAGCTCTTAATGGGTGGCTTAGTAAGTTCAACAGCCAGATGTCACAACTATACTTCTGCCAATCCACAGAGGGTTTAAATAGTTTGTGAAATAAATAAAGCTTGTAAGTTTATTTACATGTTAGATTAGGAATTCCTAAAGTGGTCAACATAAACGAAAACTGCTTTTGAGGGTCAACAAGGTCTAAAAATTGACCCCTATTAATTAACAAAAGTTCTTATTTGAAACTTTCAAGATTCTGTATAAGTTGTGTTACGTGTACCAACTTGTTATAAGAATGACTAATATTTTAGTAGAAGGTATCATTATTGTACTTTACTCACTTAACCAACCGATAAATTTTTAAATTGGTAAGTATTTTGTATCAATAGGAAAAAAACTAGATAGGATTTTTAAAGTAATTTGGCTTTGGGGGTCTGAGGTATCAGTTCAATTTGGAAAAGGGGTCTCTTGCCCAAAATAGTTTGGGAATATGTGTTAGAGTATGACCTGTCCTCTCTCATCTTTATTAATAACAGGTCTTTAGTCAGCCATAAAAGTTATATTAAAACCAAATTAGGAAAATTCTAATAAGATTAGTGTGTGTGTAGATGTGTGTGTGTTGTGTCTAATAGAATTAATTATGATTAAAAATTTTAATATAGCTGTAGTGGTAGGAATGTAGACACAATAAATACCCTTTCGATCTTATACAGTTTACTCCCAGATAACGTCTAGATAATAATGCATTGAAATAAAAGAACAGCTGAATAAAAAACAAGTCCTTCTATCTATATCATTGTGCCAAAAAAATTACAATTAAATTTGATAATTGGCACAGTTCATGATTTAATTTGAGGAACCATGGACCTGTTTAGGCATGAGTTACATGATTCAAGATTTTCGTTTCAATAGTTTTGTGGGTAGTAAAATCCAAAATAAACTGTGCAAAACTACTTATTATTCACAGCTCATGTCATTGCACACAATGTGTGGGAAAAGTCCATGACCTGATTCTCTATAATCAGTTAAATTCAGTAAAAACATAATCTAAAACTGAATCTCCACGTGCAATGTGACCTAAATCTATATCAGCCATTACTAACACTATGATAACTTCAAACATAATAATAAAAAATAGCTGCCACCCAATTATTAAAACAATCTTTATAGTAAACTTATTATAACTATAAAAATTACTTACCCAAATGCCCATAAACTGTCTGAACAGGAATATTGAGTTCTTCCAAGGCATTCTGCTTTAGTATTAAGTTTTCCAGCACGACGTCGCCTGAAAAACAGTTATCGAGGACATAAATAACCGCAATAAAAGCAGTGCGGCTATGACATCACCCTTATGTAAAAAAAAACTCACCGCCCCATATTCCTAGTTTTAACTGGGATCTGTTGAGATTCTCCACGTAGTCCCCTAGGAACCTGTTCAGCACATCAACCACAATCGACTCGAACACCATCGTGAACTACTACTATCCTTTATTACAGAAAAAATGTAAATAATTTCTCACTCATGTCTCATGTCATAGTCCGACGGTAAAACATCACTGTTACAATTTTTAAACTCATACAAATCAGCGGCTACTGATTTAGTTTTGCTATTAAAAAAATAACAAATTTCGATACCATTACGTGCGGCAGATTGATTTGAAAAATTATAAACTAATTCGCAAAGATTCACGCAGCCTGCCTGCAGCGCAAATAATAATGTTGCCAAATGTTAGAAAAAAAATACCCACTCATTCCATTATTTTTGTTTTGCAAGTATTTTTGTCATTGTATTAGGTATTTATGGACGTTATTTACGCACATAACTTAACGAAAGGTTATTTTTGTTATAATAATACCAAATAATCTACATTTTCTATTCGTGATCGCAAATAACATCAGTTATCCAAGACCAGGGGTACTTTCTTCAAAAAATACATGAAAATTCAAGTGAATGTGGTGTGTACTATGGTATCAAAACTTGCATTTATATTGGTTGTCCATTTATTTTTGGCAACCCTCTTGCTTATGTCAAATAAATGTCAAAATTTCCTGGGGTGCGTTCAAATACCTACTCAGTTTGATTTCCTTTATACTTTTTACCCGACTACGGCTATGCACAAAGCAAAGAGTATATAATCACTACGTGGCACAAAGGAAGGGTTATATTTTTAGCCATCTATGTTTCTTTGACGGCCGTTGGGGCAGAAAGGTTCTCGAGTGGCGCCCTCGTACCGGAAGACGTGGAGTGGGCAGGCCCCCACAAGGTGGAGCGATGACCTGGTGAAAGTCGCAGCTTGAAGCTGGATGCGTACAGCACAAAGCCGGTTGTTGTGGCGATCTTTGGGGGAGGCCTTTGTCCTGCAGTGGACGTCTTTAGGCTGATGATGTTGTTTCTTTGAATTTTACATGTTTTACCGTAGTGCCTAAACTACTAATCTATTTTTGATAAATGAGTTATCAATCGATTCGGTATTACAGTCCGGGTGACATAGTAGACTACATTTTTTTGGTTTTCTCTAAAGGTTTTCTTTTGCTATCGTATCGAGTGGGATGTCAAATGATAGAGGATAAAATATCCAAGGAACGTACACTAAAAATATGATAGATATAGAATATACCGTGACGGAAAAACAATTTCACTATGTTTCAGCATTTATTCCGTAGTCTAGAGTTTTTAAACTTTTTTCTTTTCCATACTAATATAACAAACAAAGAGGAAAGATTTGTTTGTTTGTTTGTAAGCGATAAACTCCGAAAATACTGAACTGATTTTAATCATTCATTCACTGCTTGATTGACATTATCCAGAAGTAACATAGACCCGGTAGGTCGCGCCGTCGACCGGGTGCGAAACTGCGGAAATCTTGGAGACTCACGGCTGGCACACGGTAAGACACGAATAACTCTTCACACTTACAATTTTCAGTCGTGTTCAATGTTCACGCACCTTGGAACGTACCAAATAGATTAAAGGCCGTTGCAGCAGCTTTGTATAATATTTGTCATGTCCAGCTTACAAATTAACCCAAGTAACGGTTGACAGACGATTTAGAGCAGTGATTAAGAGCTTAGTCCGCTCCGCCCACTATGTCTAATAGTCGTGGGTACGATTCCCGCACGGGACAAATCTTTGTGTGATCCATAATTATTTGTTTCAGTCTGGGTATTTGTGTGTTGTGAATTTTCATGTTTGTAAATGTACCCACGACACAGGAATCAATCCTAGTGTGGGGCTACGTATAAAAAAAAAATACTGATGAAAATGGTGGATGACAACTAAAACTCCAAATATTAATAATTACAACATGAAGTATTATGGCGTTACGGCGTATTCATTAGGCACTGATGCGTTCCGCTTGGAGATCCTAGGGCCTCTGTTATATCAAAGGTCACCCCGGGAGGGTTAGAGTGGTAAAAATTATACCTTGGTCTTATCGTCAGCTTCTAATCTTTTAACTTTTCCTCCGCGTATTATTTTATGTTAATCGCTAAACACAAGAAACGCTGACTGCTGACCAAGCCCAGGGGTGCTTATTTATAATATATACGTTATTATGTACTAGGTCGGCATTCGCTCGCATAAGTTTCCGCGTTATTTCCGAAAAAAATAAGATTAAATTAGTTCAGAGACCAGTGTACAGCGCTACAAGGATCTTTTGACCCATGGATGACACTGATAGGGGAACGTTGGTGTGTAATTAGGATTAACATTTAGTAAAATTGTCCTACTTCCAAGGAGATATTGCAACAGATGGGTTTGCACGGTTACTAATTAAAAGAGAACTTGGGTGAATTTCATAGCAAACGGCATCTGTCTGACTGTCATGTAGTAACACTTCACTAGATTACAGCGTTAGTTCTGATTTTGGCCGTGGGTCAAAAGACCCTTGTACGACTGTAGTTCAGAATTCAGATTAAAAAATTTCATACTGTGATTTATGCGTGAGCGCCGAGCTTGACATCACTGGTCGTATTTGGTATTATAATTTGCATCGTTTCAACGATAAAAAAATGCAATAATCTTATCATATTATGATAAATGATCATGATTCTTTTAATTCATATACACTTGTGTTACATGACATGGGATATAAAATGAAATAAAACTTTAGCAGAGCAACACTTTATTGACATTCAATTTAATACAATATTATATAGTTATGTTATATTAACAACTGCATCGAGATTGTAATGGAATGCTTACAGCAGATATACTTTTATTGCATATTCTAAGATACTAGATTAGATCATTACAAATTGTCATCATGGATCATGTTTTAATATAATATTTTAATAGGTATAAGAACCTAATATATTTTACACTAAAATATATATTTTTGTAAGACACAACTTCAACATTATCATCAACTCTAAATAGAGAATCACAATAAAATATTGGGGCTAGGGGATAGTTAACTATGCTCCAGCTATCTAAAAAAAAGAGTGTTTGGCAAGTTCATCTTATGTATTCCCTGAAAATAATTAGATAATCATCATATAGTAGGTTACAGCCAATCTTCGACGGTACCTGATCTACCATATGATTACAATCGGACCGGGCCGAGGCCGATCTGACCCGATGACCTATAGTAATTTTCATGTAAGGTAATAGTACCCACTATGACAGTTGTAAGTGTCAAAGAAAATTATACTTTATTCAATGGCAATAAGAGGCATGACCGGTTTCTATACTTATTATTTTATG
Source organism: Phalera bucephala (assembly GCA_905147815.2). Taxonomy (NCBI): domain Eukaryota; kingdom Metazoa; phylum Arthropoda; class Insecta; order Lepidoptera; family Notodontidae; genus Phalera; species Phalera bucephala. The sequence continues at coordinate 27,803,907 of LR990612.1, forward strand.
CCTTAACACCATTGAATTAAATATATATATTTTTTTTTTATAAAAACGTTGCCCCACACTAGGATTTATTCCTGTAACGTGGGTGCGTTTACAAACATGAAAATTCACATACACAAATACCCAGACCGGGACAAATAATTGTGGATCACACAAAGATTTGTCCCGTACGGGAATCGAACCCGCGACTATTAGACATAGTGGGCGGAGTGGCTTAAGCTCTTAACCACTGCGGTAAATCGTCCGTCGATATTAATTTCGTTTGGCACTTCACTGGGTAGTGAAGAATATTATAAATGTTCCCATATGAAAAATCCTATGTGAAAAATATTATAAATGTTCTTTTCATATAGTTTTTTTACGTATTATCCTTTTCTGAAAAAGATATGTCACTGGGGCAATGCAACAATTTATTGGGACCTAAATTATTTATGCCCAGAAAAATATATTTTATTTTACATAAGAAAAATGTTCAGACTGGATAAATAAGATAGTTTTTGCAATAACAAATCAAATATTCATTATTATCAGTTTCAGTTTATAAGAATATTAAATAAAATATTTTTATCTGTTCTACAACTCTGCCCACCAGAGCCTGGTGTGATGCGAAACGTAGCCGGCGTGATGGAGTCCAACTTGAGTTCGACACGTCTGACATGGCGTCATTCGCATAGAAAACAGATACTCGTTCAACCACGCGTTTGTCATAATCTGAGGTCATATATATTTTGTTTTTACTCAAATCTATTAATAGTCAAATATTATTCTTTAAAAAAAAAACATAGCCCCCAAATTAGGAACTATTCCTGTGTCGTGGGTGCGTTATCAAACACGAAATTCACATGCACCAACATCTAGACCAATGCAAATATTTGTTGCTTACATTGCGGGAATCGAACCCGCGACTACTCAATGCAGTGGGCTGAGCGACTCAAGCTCTTAACCACTGGACACAGCCCGACAAATCTTGTTTATTTTATTGAATTTTAAAACGAAAGACTGGGTCTAGGTTTGTTGATTACTATGAAGACGACGTCACTACATTTTAGATTTTCAATTGCGTTTTGATGCTAAAATTTAAAATGTTAAGATTTCTCATGCATTTTATGGCACTTATCGATTGTATAAAATGAAAATAACCTTTCTATTAGTTTTATCTACCAAAGGTTCAAATATTTCATGTTTTTCTTAAAAAAAAAAAACAGTTTATTACCCCCATTAGTCATCAATTATTTGAATATAAAGCCAACTCTAATCAAGGCTGTTTTATGTGCGTAGCACCAAACTTTCATAAAGTTCGACACTTATTATTATGCTTAGTATTAAAGTTCATGAGTTTCAAATATTCGAGCCAAAAGTAACAATTTATCATAAAAAAGTATATAGATAAAAAGCATATGTTCGAAAATTTATACTTAACTTTATTTATATAGAAATAAAACAATCCTTATTGGAATAACGCTTAAAGAACTAAACTCTTACAAGCTACGAAATAAAAAAAACAAATTCTTGAAAAATGTATAAAATAAAATATAATTTTTACGCATCATTTTACATTACTAAAAACAAGATTTTTGACCTCGATGATATTTATACATCGATCTACTACTATTACAATATCTTGAACGCAATACCATTTTTTGTCTGATAAAATTGTCACAGGTTGTTAGTTGGAAACCTTACAGCTGCGTTTTGGATCAACTTGCTGCTTGCGAAGCTGGGTAATAATAATTATTATAGGCCTATATTGTTCCACTTAAAACGTTGCGTCAGGATGACCTCATGCATTGTTCTTAGTATCCAACATTACGACAAGATGAAAGGCGTTACACGTTAGCTTACATGAACGGAAAAAAGTAGGTGTGTGGCTTCGACAAGGTTCTTTTGGCCCATGTATGACATTGACAGGAGGGCGTTGATTTAGAATTAGAGTAAACATTAAGTACAATTTACCTACTTCCAAGGAGATATTTAAACAGGTGGGCCCGCCCGCACGGTTACTAATTAAAAAAATAGTTTAGATAAATTAGTATAGGGCAACCCTGCGACTGTCACGAAGTGACATTTCACTCGATGACAGCGTTAGTTCCTATTTAGGCCGCGGGCCAAAAGATCCTTGTACGACTGTAAGTGAAATATGAATCTGTAGCTCAAAACATTGGCCACACGAGCTTTACAGACTGATTTTTGTTACTTGTAGTAATTTGCGGAAAGACTTACGTATCGTTTGAAACACACGAGCTCGTCATTTTCACTGATAAATACATCATTATTATTAAGTCTATAGCTTCTTTTACGATACAAACGATTATGAGAATTTATCATTACCATTATTTCACATTTAAATAAAACAACGCAGCGTAATTATTATTTATTAAATTCCATAAATCGCTGAATTCATTAAAATTGTAAATTTCATATTTGACCCAGCTAATGCTTTATTTGTTTATTGGTAAAGGAATTAGGGACTATATAGTAAAAAATAACTTATACTTACGATGAAATATTCGTATTTGAAAATGGATAAAGCTTATATTATGCTGTATCGGTTACAGACTAGCATACAATAGATCGAAAAACCAACTTTAGTGGTTACGAAATTCATTAATATTTGTATAAAATTTAGAAGGAATTATTAAATGAAATGGATAGTATTCCCAATATATTGTTATTCACCTCTGTTATAAAAATAATTTGTCACTGCTGAGCTTACAATAGACATTGGTAGTCAACTGCGGTTTTGACAAACCACATTAATTAAATATTAAGCCGCGCACGCACTTGCGAATACGAACGTTTAGTTCATACGTTTGAACGAACACGAACGCAGTTCGAATGTAGTTTGCGCACAACTGGTGTACCGTTCGGCGTACGATACCAGGAGTTTATACAAGGTGTAATATAATAAACGCGAGATCTGAAAGTAGTTTTAAATCGGTAACTGAATTGATTCCAACAATTTTTATTGTATCTCACATTTATTGTATTTTCCGAAAAATCTGTTACTCCTTCAGTGCGCTATAAGAAACTAAATTCATTCTTGATTCGAAGCAATATGAAGATTTCCAATCCATTTCTAAAACGTATTTCTAATTTTATTATTACTATACACGTACTAGTTTCTTTGTTAATCCTATTAATATTATAAATGTAAATGTGTTTGTATATTCAGATGTTTTTTACTCAATCACGCTAAAATGGCTGGACGGGTTTTGGATGAAATTGGGCACACAGATAGTTCATTACCTGGATTAACACATAGGATACTTATTATCACAGAAAACTATTAGGTTCCTGTAGTTAGGATATAAAAGTACTTAAAAAAGGTTTTTTAATCTTTAATTTCTTGGCTTATTGAATTTGTGAAGCAATTATCTAATCGAGGTGTGTGATTACTTGCGTTATTCACGATACACCTTGTATACACTACTGGTATCAACTACCTCGTTGCAGTGAATCACAACGAACATTTTTTTAGACGAACAATGTACGATATTACACAGAGCTGTGTATCATGCAACGCAACTTCTTCTTATGATTGTAGACGTCTTAACGTTTATCAAAGCTCTCGGAACACCATCCATAAAGAACGTACAAATTGGATCGCTATGAACATTTTCAAAGTATTTCGGCGTAGTTAGTGGTACGTGATACGAAAGTGGAAGGATGTAGGTACCGGGGAAGACCTAGACTATCTTAACATGGCCAAATAGACAGAGTCTTATCTGAAGGACGAGTCAAGAGTGTCCGTAACCGTCGAGCGTGTATGAGACGAACTATGAGAGTGGAGGAATCCAGAGAGGTATGTAAGGAAAGAACCTGTTGGAACTCTGTACTCTCTGCCTACCCCGCAAGGAATCTGGCGTGATGATATAGATAGATAGATAGTGGTACGCACATGCTAACAGTTGTAGCGTACCATGCAACGCAACATATAAGTTCGTACACGCGTACGCGGCTTTATATTTAATTATAATCACACAGCATACCTTCTGTGGTAAATTTTAAATTCACTTAAACTAGATATTTTATTTACTTCTTCACACCATTCACTGGTATACCATTTTCTATGACTGTTTTGTCATCTGCTAAGCTAAGGGAGGATACGGAAATATCTTCTTCATCTGAAAGAAATTATAATCATCAAGGCGTCAATTTAAATTAGGTATGTTTTTGTGACTAATATGGTTACGATTATCGCACTAAAAGTTAAAGACGAAAGGGAACAATAAACGAGATAGAGAGAGTAAGAGGAAGGGGATGAGCAAGAGAAAGGGGATAAGAGAGAAAGAGGAAGAGGGTGTGAGAGAGAGAGAGAGGAAGAGGGTGTGAGAGAGAGAGAGAGGAAGAGGGTGTGAGAGAGAGAGAGAGGAAGAGGGTGTGTGAGAGAGAGAGGAAGAGGGTGAGAGAGAGAGAGAGAGGAAGAGGGTGTGAGAGAGAGAGGAAGAGGGTGTGAGAGAGAGAGAGAGGAAGAGGGTGTGTGTGTAAGAGAGAGAGAGAGGTTTATAAGGAAAGAATGGATTGAATATTAAACACCCATATTTTACCAAGGACATTAGAACTCTAATGTAATAGGTTAGCCTATTGCTATTGTACCAGGCACTCCAGTCTTCCCCTATAGAAAATCCACACGTTATTTTCTGACCTAGGATTCGAACCCAAGACGTCGTAGTAAAGGACGGCGACGAGACGTAAGAGAATTACACATTTTCCAATGTCTAAAGGTACACCAAGTGTTGACTTCACTAATTAATTTCACATTACAATGAGATAAGAGAGTGCCATTAAATGTTATATTTATGATCTGCATAAATTGTTTTTATGATTAATAATTACACTCACCTGAACTGACATCAGATTGATTTCTAGGGCTCAAACGACAACCCTTCGACAAGTAACTCTTCAATTTTCCAAGTGAAGCCAAAATAAGTCTGAAAAATAAATTAGTAGGGCATTAAATCTTACTAGAAGAAAAAATAATTTTGTTATTATAATACATGGAAAATTATTTATTGTATAAAAGAAAATATTTATTGTATAAAGCAGTGATAGTCTAGTTGTAAGAAAGCAGTGATAGCCTAGTGGTTAGAGTCTAACCACTAGGCTATCACTGCTTTCTTCGCAGTCCAACGGTCTAACCGTTAGACCGTTGGACTGCGAAGTCAGAGGTCTCGGGTACAAACTCAGGCACGCACCTGTCTTTACGAAAGCATGTGCGTATAGACCGGGTCTTATCTGAAGGACAAGTTAGGAGTCTCCGTAACCGGCGAGCGTGTATGAGACGAACTATGAGAGTGGAGGAAGCCAGAGAGGTATGCAGGAAAAGAACCTGTTGGAGCTCTGTACTCTCTGCCTACCCTGGAAGGGATCCAGAGTGATGAAATAGATGTGCGTATTAAAATAAATTAACTTGCTTTAACGGGAAAGGAAAACATCGTGAGGAAACCTGCATGCCTAAGAGTTTCTCGAAGGTGTGTAAAGTTCGCCAACCCGCACTGGGGCAGCCGTGGTGGACTATGGCCTAAACCCTCTCCGTTTCTCTCCTCTCAGGAGGCCCGTGCCCAACGGTGGGACAGTTTCTTAACAGGGCTATTATTCTTATTATAAAAGATAGTATAAACAGTTATATTTTAATATAGTCCCAATAAGGATCTTCGCATGGGTAGATGCGTTCGCGAAGTGACGTGTTGTCGCCTTTAATAAAGGCGCGAATAGGTTCGAGACCTAGATCGGAGTGGAACCCCGGTACGTATATTATGACCGCGTTTGTAGGAAAGTATATTCATCATCTCAGCCTATACTTGTCCACTGCTGAACATAGGCCTCCCCAATCGCTTTCCAGCGTAACCGGTCCGATGCCACCTGCATCCAACGACTTCCTGCGATTTTCACAAGATCGTCGGTCCATCTGGCAGGCGGTCGTCCCACACTGCGCTTGCCAATACGTGGTCTCCACTCTAGAATCTTTCTGCCCCAACGCCCGTCCGATCTACGCGCTATGTGGCCCGCCCATTGCCACTTCAGCTTGCTAATCTTAACGGCTATGTCGGTGACCTTGGTTCTTCTACGAATCTCCTCATTCCTGATTCGATCGCGTAGAGAAACGCCGAGCATAGCTCTCTCCATAGCTCGCTGAGCAACTCTGAGCTTTTTTATGAGACCTATAGTAAGAGACCACGTCTCTGATCCATATATCATCACTGGTAACACACACTGACTAAAAACTTTAGTCTTAAGGCACTGAGGTATTTTGGATGAGAAGATGTTGCGCAGTTTCCCGAACGCTGCCCAGCCGAGTTGGATTCGTCGATTGACCTCTCTCTCAAAGTTGGACCTACCTAACCGGACTACCTGTCCCAGGTAAATGTATTCGTCGACAACTTCAAGAGTAGAGTTCCCAACGGTGAGTGCGGTGGGTACGACATGGACGTTACACATTATTTTCGTTTTGTCCATGTTCATTTTAAGACCCACTTGTTGAGATACTCTGTTGAGGTCACCGAGCATTCGTCCTAGATCTTCCAGCGACTCCGCCACGACCACAATGTCGTCGGCAAATCGAAGGTGAGTGATGTATTCGCCATTGATGTTGATGCCAAGTCCTTGCCATTCCAAGAGCTTGAAGGCGTCCTCTAAGGTGGCCGTAAACAGTTTCGGAGAAATGACGTCTCCCTGCCTTACTCCTCTTTTTATGGGGATCGCCTTCGTGCGCTGCCCCTGTACTCGGACTGACATGGTGGCGTTATTATACAAGCACTTCAACACTTCAATGTACCGATAGTCAATGCGGCATCGCTGGAGAGATCTAAGAACCGCCCAAGTCTCGATCGAATCGAAGGCTTTCTCATAGTCCACAAACGCCAAGCATAGTGGCCGATTATACTCCTCGGTCTTCTGTATAATCTGCCGCAGCGTATGTATGTGGTCTATGGTACTAAAGCCTTTCCGGAAACCGGCTTGTTCGGGAGGCTCGAAGTCATCAAGCCTGCGTTCGAGACGATTCGTGATGACTCTCGAAAACAACTTATAAACATGGCTCAGCAGTGTGATGGGCCTATAATTCTTCAGTAAAGTGTTATCACCTTTCTTGAAAAACAGTACCACCACTCCCCTGTTCCATGCTTCCGGCGTTTTCTCTTCGAGCAAGACGGAATTAAACAGCCTCTGAAGGACTTTAAGTACCGGCGTTCCGCCCGCTTTCAGAAGCTCTGCGGTAATTCCGTCTTCGCCTGGTGCTTTGTTATTTTTGAGTTGTTTGAGAGCCATCGTAATCTCGTACAGGCTGATGTCCGGGATATCTTCAGTGTAGTGTCGGGTTAGCTTGGCTCTTGGGTCATTTACCAAGTCAACAACAGGTTCAGCTACTGAGGTGTACAACTGCCTGGAAAGTATATTAAGCAATAATATGTAATAATTTTAGTTTTTTCTCATAATAATATCTGTATTAAAAATGCAATTTTCATAAACATCCTGCATGGCAAAGTACTAAAATGCATATTTATTACTCAAAGCTAGATCTTATGGTGTTATTTCGCAGGTCAAACACAATTTACCTAAATTATGCATGCAATAAAAATATATATCAAGTATTCGCCTCGTTGGTCTAGTGGCAAAGCACATAGCTTTGTAATCACGAGGTCCTGGGTTCAAATCCTAGGTCGGACATGTGTAGTTTTTCTAACGAAAAACTTCCCAGTATGAGTCCGGAGTCTGGAATTGCGCCCGGTATATGGCAATAGGCTCGCCCCCTATTACATGGGACCTAACATCGTCGGCGAAACGTGGGTGTACTCAGTACACCTCTGCAACCCCTGCTTGGGGAATATGGGCGTGACGGTGCATGTACATATCAAGTATTATTAGGTATATATAAAGAGTGAGTAAAACACTCATATTTTTTCGACTCACCCTAAGAAAGGTGGGCTCGGCGACAGTGGCCTGGATAAGTACTCCGGATGGAACTGCACTGCGACGTAATACGGATGGGTATCAACCACTATCACTTCCATCCTCGTTTTAGTATCGTCCTTGCCCACGAACCGCAAGCCCGCTGCCTCGAGGCGTTCTATGTACTCCGGGTTCACTTCGTACCGGTGCCTGTGGCGTTCTTCTATAACGTCCTTTTTGTAAAGTTGAGCTGTGAACAAGCAATAAAATTACTAATGTTACATAATAATAATAACTAATGGTCGCCCATAGGTCGATTCGACCTACTCTTTCATCGCTTGCTGGTTATGTTTGACATTCAGTAAGACTATAGACAAATAATATTAAAGCCAAACATCAATTTGGCGTGTATTGTGTCAAATACATGGCAGTGTGTGTAATGTTTTTTTTGATTGATTTAATGTGTGAAGTTAAGAAACTGTGTTAAGAACTCCTTCTCTATATAAACTATGAGTGTGGGAAATTTCATACTCCTCCGTCCGCACAATTTTCGTAAAAAGGTGTACAAAGTTTTTGCTTCACGTATTAATATATAGATAATATTAGCCCTGTTAAGAAACTGTCCCACCGTTGGGCACGGGCCTCCTCTCAAACTGAGAGGGCTTAGGCTATAGTCCACCACGCTGGCCCAGTGCGGGTTGGCAAACTTCACACACCTTCAAGAAACTCTTAGGCATGCAGGTTTTCGCACGATGTTTTCCGTCACCGTTAAAGCAAATGATATTGAATTTTTAATATGCACATGCTTTCGGAAAGACAGAGGTGCGTGCCTGGGTTTGAATCAGAGACAACTGACTTCACAGTCCAACGGTCTAACCACTAGGCTATCACTGCTGCTGTGTTACATAGTCAGCTTTAAAAGCTTTCTTGTTTTATATTATTCTACACACTGTTGTTATCAATATACAAGGTGTATTATAAATAACGCAACACTTCAGACACCCCGATTAGATAATTGCTTCACAAATTCCATACGAAAACCAATTTCCCAAATTTTAAAATTTATAACCCCCTTTTACGTACTTTTTCCGTGCTTCGGAAGGCACGTTAAGCCGTTGGTCCCGGTTACCACTTAATGTGGTAGTCGTTAAGCCGAGTTGGAAGCCTTAAAGGGGGCTTGATAAGTTCCAACAGCAGGTGGCCACAAACCTGCCTCCACCAATCGGCACTGGGTCCGCGTATGGAGTATGAGTTAATCTCTCACACCTCGATTTGTGAGAGAAGGCCATTGCCCAGCAGTGGGCAGTATAGGCTGATATTATATTATTATTATATTACGTACTTTTATACCCCAATTAACAGTGAAACTCGTACGTGTACGTGTGCGAATTGAGAAATACGATTTAGAAATGCATTTGAAATCAAGAATAAAGTCAGTTTATTATAACGCACTAAGGGAGTAACAGCATTTTTTTGCAATTTTAAAATAATGTAAATTTAAATTAAAAATAGTTGGAATCAATTCAGTTATCGATTTAGAACAAACTACTTTTAGGTTTTGCGTTTATTACGTTACACGTTGTATACCTGAATATATTAACATAAATTTGTATGAGTTACGGCTCATTCTTTATTTAACTAAAAGAAAGAAGTTAAATAAGAAATTGAATAGTTTTAGTTTCGATTGGAGAATTAAACACAAAAGTAATAATCCACACTAGAAATGATTGTGTATCGTGAAACTATATATAAAAAACAATTGAAAAAGCTGCGAGTTACATTAAGATTTATCTGGTGTATGCTCTATCAACAATTCCAAACCTATAATCTGTTTCTTCCACGAATAAATATACACACCGTCACACCTATATTCCCCAGAGGGGGTGGCAGAGGTGTACTGAGTACACCCACGTTTCGCCGACGATGTTAGGTCCCATGTAATAGGAGGCGAGCCTATTACCATATACCGGGCACAATTCCAGACCCCGGACTAATACTGGGAATTTTTCGTCAGAAAAACTACATTTGTCCGACCTAGGATTTGAACCCAGGACCTCGTGATCACAAAGCGATGCGCTTTGCCACCAGGCCAACGAGGCAGTCAAATAAATATAATGAGGAGATGGTATTATTATATTTCCCTATACAATCGAGCATGTCAGTCACAGTGCGGGGTGGCGCGGTATGAAGAGGAAGTTACACCCCGCCCACTTTTGTATTTGCCATCTAGCTAAGAACGACAGACGGACGTAAACCACGCCCACCACGATGACATCAGGACCCCAGTAGGAAAACACAGTGCACAGTTACTTAGGCCAACAACTATTTACATTTGCTTTGTGGTTTCTACTCACTTATTATGCTAGGTTGTAAATAGGTCTTCCTGTTCCCTAATCGCATCGTACCACCCAAATTACCGGGATGGTGTTCAGGCATGTCTATCACTAATTTGTCGTCACACTTAGGATCTACTTCGGTAGTATTAGCTCCTTTTAATCCGAGAACGTTTCTAGCGAACTCTATGACCGCGGCTTGCAAGCCGAGACAGATTCCAAGCATCGGCTTCTGTGTTTCACGGCACCATTGGCAAGCTTCTATTTTTCCTTCCATACCCCTTTGTCCGAATCCACCGGGAACTATAACGCCACTGAAATAAATAAAGGACAATTTCAAAATCAATCACAAGGCTACTTATTTTTTTCTTTGTAATTTCCAGGTATACCAAAAGTCAAGACGACATGCATAGCAGCAGTGAACGAAGCATGTACGATTATTCGCGCCTTTATTAAAAAGGCGACAACCCGATATTTTAGGAACGCGTACAATCATAGTAATCCGCTAATCATAGCCGCCGCCAACTACAAACCTAACTCCCCTCCTATCAACCGCTACCGCCGTCCCCGGCATGTTCTCACCGACCTTCCCGATGCCCTAACATCCCTTCTTTCGGATACAGATACCGCACACAGAATCAGACACCGACCTCGCCGGCGAGGTCGAGGAATCGCTTGCCCGCCGACCGGTGCAGAGCACCACGGCGAGACACCTAGTATACGCCCCCCATAACGACTGCCCAAGGCGAGGCCGTTCCTCCTTGAGGCGCCCTTGAGCTAGTTGCCCCCTTGCCCTTCTGGCTCGAGTGTAGTGGTGGCACACTCGCCCTCTTGTCCGGTGAAGCTGTAAAGGCCCCGCAGCCAACAGCGTAATCATTTACACACACAAAGCATGTACGAAGTCACATCAAACCACGGCTTAACAATTTGTCATTGCAATATAACCACTGCCTATTACTCCATCGCTTCGGAAACACGCGAAATTGCGGCTAATCGCCATTGAAAAAGCATTCCAAACGTTAACCTTAAAAAACTGGTAACGTATCAAAACTTTTTCGATTTGCCAAATAGAATTTTTGGCAAATCCTGGACATGTTGAACTGGAAAAATCTAAACTCTAAGAGTTTAGATAAAGGCTAAGGCCTTTTATGCATACAAATGTCTCTATGCAAGAACGCAATGCATAAATTACTTCAAATTAAACATTCAAGCAACTTACTCGCTTTTACACAGGTCCTGCCATGCTTTATGGTAATTGACTGGGTCGTCTATTTTCATCTGCCTCTCCAAGTTCATAGCTTCTATGTACGTAAGGTTCAGTTTGCAGCCGGCCGCGATGCACGCGTGTTGCATAGCTTTCGTCACACTCGCGTAGCTGTCCTCTAATTTAGTGTATTTACCCACGAGAGCGATGTTCACTTCTTTGCGTAGGTTGTCGACGCGTTTCGCCAAGTTGTGCCATTTTCGCATAAACCTAGGATAATGAGAGAAAGCTTTATAAAAATATACCACGAAACCACAAGAATTGGTAACGCTATATAGGTGTTGCTGTCAATTTTATTGAGATAATAATTGAGCATTATATGTTCGATTATAAATGTATGGACAGAGAGGTACGTAAGGAAAGAGCCTGTTGGAACTCTGTACTCTCTGCCTACCCCGTAAGGGATCTGGCGTGATGATATAGCTAGATAGAGATTGATTATAAATCCTCTCTGTAACAGGTGAAGACGAAGGTTAAAAATTCTAGCAAACTGACTATCACAGAGATCAAAAGGAGTCTAAAATTGGGTGTACTAAATGCACTCCCCACATATAACAGCAATGCGATGTCTTTTTTAAGATTAGAGTATCTTCAAACCACATATGCCGGCGTGACTGCCTCGTTGGTCTGGTGGCAAAGCGCATCGCTTTGTGATCACGAGGTCCTGGTTTCAAATCCTAGGGACAAATGTAGTTTTTCTAACGAAAATTCCCAGTATGAGTCCGGAGTCTGGAATTGTGCCCGGTATATGGCAATAGGCTCGCCCCCTATTACATGGGACCTAACATCGTCGGCGAAACGTGGGTGTACACATTACACCTCTGCCACCCCCTCCGGGGAATATAGGCGTGACGGTGTTTATTTAAAGCCACGTATTTAAAGCGTTTTATTAAATACATACATAATTCGATTCACGGAAAAAATCTAAAACAACTATTATAGATACGTTTTAATGTGGGTCAAGTAACAATTTCATCGGTATAGATAAGCACGGCGTCGACAAGAAAAGACAAGTAAGCAATTAGATATAAGACTTAATTAGCAGCGATATAATCATTAAAAAAATAGGATACTGGGTTAACGATTTGCAATTAATTATTGTCTTTAATATATTACCTAAAAGTCCAGCCTATAAAATTAATATACTAACACAATTTCATTAAAAATTGTCCTATACTTTTCAACTGCTGAGCAACGATCTCCATAAATTGAGGTAGGAGAGTCCTATTTCATCACACGGACCCAGTGCGAATTGGTGGAGGCAGCATTGTGACTAATTGCTGTTGGAACTTATCAAGTCACTCATACGCAGTGGCGGGGCAGGAACTAAGTTTGATTGGCAAATTATATTTCGCGAGGCCCTCGAGTGGCGCTCGACGACGAATTTCAAGAATAGAAAATAATGAAACCCTTTATTTTTATTAGATAGATATGATGTTATATCAATTTTACTATAAAAATAAAGTGTATAAATAAGTAAATAATGAACCGCGAGTAATCCGTAAAAGTAGTAAATTTCAAATTTGGTATGTCAATATTATAGGGATGGTTTTATGACGAATTATTTTTTTATCATTGCCTTTTCAAGGCGCGAGGCCCTTCCGTCCGCGAGGCCGTAGACGATGGCCCACGTCGCTCACGCCTTACGCCACCTTTGCTCATACAAATTCCAACTTGGCTTAACGACGACATAAAGTGGTAGCTGGGACCAACTGTTTAACAAATCTTTCCAAACATGAAGTGTAGTATTTTCATCTTAGAGCAAGATGAAAATACCACAAAAGGTTACCAGTCAGACACACTTTGCCTTCCCCTGTGATCGCTAGAATAGCATTATCGCATATCCATCTTACACTAGAGAGATTGGACGGACGATTTAGCGCAGTGGTTAAGAGCTTAAGCCGCTCTGCCCATTGTGTCTAATAGTCGCGGGTTCGATTCCCGCACGAGACAAATCTTTGTGTGATCCACAATTATTTATTCCGGCCTGGGTATTTGTGTATGTGAATTTTTATGTTTGTAAACGCACCCACGACACAGGAATAAATCCTACTAGAGTGCGGTCACGTTTTAAAAAAAAAACAAATGAAATATATAATTTAGTTTTATAAAATATTAACGTTACATAGGATTACTTACTTTCCAGGTCTAGGCATGGACATTTTTAACTGAAGCCTTTCATTTAAATACTGCACAACTCCTTGTTCCTCCATTAGCAAGGGAACATGGTACACTGAGCTGAGATCGTGTATACATATTACCTGAAATAAAAAAGAAAATACATTGAGATTCGACTTATTCAATTAATTATGATTATTAATGATGACTGAAATTGCACCTTAATTATTTCCTAAATATTTTTGAGAACAGACAAAATCAATTTGGGTTTTAATCTTTTTGTCCTAAATATAGACTATTCACCTACATTAACCGAAACATTGAATGCACCGTAGAAAAATTATGGGAAATTGTAATTTTATCTATGGGATTACTGATAACCATTGCCCATAGTCATAATGCAAAACAACATTGTTTAGTGTGTATGATCTGCATTTTAGTAAAATAACCAGTTGTTAAGGTCAGTTCTGTGTGGCACCGGGTTCATTTTTATTACGGCCTATTTCTGTGATCATAGCTTCTTTTTGATGTGTAACATCTTTCCTCTCGGTTGCTGGATATTTTATGTGGGAGTGATTTTGGAAAAGGGACGGAAATATGTTACAGGCTACCGGGGAAGAGCGCGCTATTTTATTTGACCAATGAGCGCGCGCAGTGGAACCGGGGAATCGCGCGCTATTTGATTTGACTAATTAGTCATCTCAATTTCATAGTAGGATAACATGTGAGATGCTACACATCATATGCGACTACTGTAAGGCTCGCTCGTTTCTTTTTTCTTTTGGAAAACGTACCCTTTATGAAATATTCTTATATATATAATATAATAATAATAATATTATTTATTTTATTTATTTATTTAATGAAAAACATTACAAAGTTAAAAGTTACAAAAATAGGTATGGCTTTTATATGTAGCATTACATTTTGAACAAACTGAGTCTGCACTAGGTTAGAAACCTGTATTGCAGACATCGGCTCTTCCAAATTTAAATTTATACAATCAAAATGAGCCATTTCTCGAGTAGTTAGTATCAAAGAACAATGTACATGTTATATCGTAGAAAGTGTGTAGTGTGGCCTCTCTGTGAGTTATGTGTGGATGAGTGGGTGAATGTGAGAGGATGTGTATGTCATTTTAATATAAATCATGAATAGCAAACAATGGATAAGGGAAGATTGTAAAAAAAAGAAAAATAATAATAATAATAAATATATATATATATATATGTATATATATTATAACATGAGTTGTTCGGTTTTTTCATAATTTAATGTTTTTAAATAATTTACTAATTTTAATTTGCATGCTCTAGTAGTAAGTGGATAGATATTCAGAATTTTGTTCAGCTTGTTGTACAAGAATGGGCCGAGGAAACAAATATATTTTTTTGGATAAGAGTGTTTAAATAAAACATGAGTTGTGCAGATTCTACCCTTTCGTCGAGTATTATTAGCCAGTGATTCATCGAAATATAAAGTAGAATGTTGAGTTAGGACAGCGTTTAATATAAATAGTTGACGAACTGAAAGAACATCACACGACTGATATAGTTCAAAGGTCGGGTATAGTATCGGACGAAAGGTACTTACTTTGAGTATTGCTCGTTGAGCAACTTCTAGAGATTTAATTATCGATTTAGAGGCGCCACCCCAAACAGTTATACAGTAAGTTAACAGTGACTGTACTAAGGCATGATAAACTTCCTTTATTACTTTTGAGTCTGCAACATATCTTAAGTTTTTAAATACAAACATAAGCTTTCTAAGCCTGGACGCAGTCATATTAATATGTGACCTAAAAGAGAGATTGCTATCCAGCTCTATTCCAAGATACTTTAAAGATTTCATTCTATTCAGTGATTGACAAGAACACATTAGTTGATTACTACAACCGTGGGCAGTAATTTTGAAATTAGAGGAGGAAGGCAAGTTAGAATTTCGCATAGTAAATTCAATAAATTGTGATTTACCGATATTAAGAGTCAGCACGTTATCTAGCAACCACTGGTTTACAAGATTCAGTCCAGTTTGGGCTGATTTATAGACAACCTCCCATGAGTTCCCTGAGAACAATAAGGCTGTATCATCTGCGTACGATATGATCAAGCCATTTAAGAGTCTAAGCTCACATAGATCATTGATATAAAGAAGAAAAAGGGTTGGCCCTATTATACTGCCCTGGGGTACACCGTACGTGATAGGCTGCTCACCGCTTACGTAGTCATCTATTTTTACCCTCTGGGAACGATTTGAGAGATAGTCCTCAAACAGTTTCAATTGCGTGCCCCTTACTCCTATTCTCTCCAGTTTCAGTAAAAGGTGTGTGATTGAAACTGTGTCAAACGCCTTGGTTAGGTCTAAGAAGATGCCAATAGTTTTCTTCCCCACATCAATGTTCTCCACCACATAATTGACAAGTTCAACGAACGCTGAGTTTGTCGATCTTTTTGAGCGAAACCCAAATTGATGCGTAGAAAGTATGTTATTTTTTTCAAGGTAGTTCATGAGTCGAGAATTGATAATGCGTTCAAGAAGCTTGGAGATAGAAGGAAGAACAGAGATGGGCCGATAGTTGTTTATTTTATCTTTTTCTCCAGATTTGTGGATAGGAATGATAATAGACTTTTTTAGGACCAGTGGGAAAATACCTTCAGTTAGGCAAATATTGAAAATATAGGTAAGCGGAGGAACAAGAAGATCCGAATGGGTTTTAAGAATTGAGTTTGGTATTTCATCCCAACCTACCGAACACGCATTTTTAAGATTCTTGATTAAACATTCCACTTCTAGCTCATCAGTACTTTGTAAAGTAAAAGAATTTAATCTGTTAGATGGAAGGGTAAAACACTGCGACCTATGACTATTGCGTCGTATTTCGGATTCAGCGGCAAGATTTTGTCCAATTTCAACGAAATATTTATTGGCCTCATCTAAAGAATTTTGCACACAAGAAAAATTTATTAGTTTTGTTGCATCGTGTGGAGTTTTGGTACAATTAGTTATTGTCTTAATCGAATTCCATAACTTTTTTTTGTCATTTCCCGCAGCTTGTAGCTGAGATTTTTCATAGCCTCGTTTTAATTTTTTTAACAAATTATTACAAAAATTTCTATATCTAGTGTATGTTAATCTTAATATTTCATTATCAGGAGTTTTTTTTAACTTTATGTGCATTTTGTCACGATTTTTTATGCAACGCAGTAAACCCGGTGTAATCCAGGGTTTGATAATTCTATTACGTCTAGATAGATGTATAACTACTGTATTTGCCTTGATGGCGCGCTGGATGGAAGTTATTAGAAATGTCATACTTTTATTAGCATCGTTAGTTGAGTATATTTCCTTAAAGTTTATTTTTTCTAAGTCAGTTCTCAAACATTCGTTGTTCAACCTACTAAATTTAGTAAACGAGTAAATTCTTGTAGGTTTTAAGTTCAGAGATAATAGGACTGCATTGTGATCCGTAATTGAGGATTGTATGACTAATGTTGTAGCAGGGTATTTCGTTTTTAATATGACATGATCCAAGCAGCTCTTATTAGATCGTGTAGGAAGGAAATGTGCTGGTAGAAGGCCATGAAATGAGCAAAAATTCAGATATTCCTGGGATCTCTTGGTTTGTGTATTATTGGAAATATCTATATTTATGTCTCCAATAATTGTCACATTTTTAAATGAAGAAACATTTACCAAAATTGCATTAATAGAATCTAGGAAAGTGTCAATATTATTAGTAGAAGGAGATCGATATACAGCTACAACGGCAGTTGCTTTGCCAATTTTGATTACCAAGCAATTACAATCCTGACATAAGGGTTCTTCAATGTTAACACGCAGGCTATTTTTTGTGTAAACAGTTACGCCATCATTTTGATTGCGATTTTTTTGTGTAGCATAGAAACAATAACCGTGTAAAATAGGCAATAACGGGTTACAAGATAGCCAACATTCGGTTAAGATAATCACGTCACAGTTCATATGTAATCTCTCTAAAAATACTGTAAACTCGTCGAAATTCCTAGCAATGCTACGGATATTTTGTGTAAGTATTGTCAGACGTTTATCTGGGTTTGGTAACAGGTTTTTACAGTCTTCTACTTCACACGAGAAGCAATCCGATACCGTGACCATATCTAAATCATTTGCAATATCATCCATTTCCAAGAACATTAGAATCTAATGGCCAAACACATGCTCCACGAAGTCGTAATAAGATAGAATACTTGACTAGGGCAGAAAATGCATGTTGGTAAAAGATATGATAAGAAAAAGGTGTTAGATTATTTTTGAATACGGTTACAATTTCCCTTAATATATTATATGCTAAAGGCTTAGTGTAGTATACATAATACAAATAGTTGTTTGAGATTAATGTACATAAAAAAATGTGTAAATAAGTGAATATTATCTGGTGAGTGTGTTTTGTCTGTAAAGAGATTATATTATAACATTGCAAAAAAAGTAATGTGAACAAGTTCATATTGTAAAATGAGGTGTAAATAGGTGACGGTGTTATTATTAAGTTAAAACGACATTGGCATAGAATATGCACTCGGATACACAGTAAAGCATTAAAAATAGAAGAAAGTAGTCACAGAGTGATTTTTTCTCTTAATTTTATTAAGTCACTTTCCTCCTCAATACGGACTTGGGGCGCTCCTTCTTTCTTGCGGATAAAAATTTTCCCATAGGATGTCCAACAGAAAGCGTAACCATTTGCTTTGACAAAATCGCGAGCCAGAAAGAAAAGCCGACGACCTTTCAGGGTCAAGCTCTCAGAAATATAGATTGGTTTTAAAGGACAGTAATTCCCAAAGATTGATGTATTTAACTTATCAATTTTATCCTGAAAATTGAATTTTTTCAGTTTTTTAATCACATTTTCTTTTACTAAGACTGATGTGAATTCCACAACCAGCGGTTTCGGCATCTCAGGTTTCGCAAATGAACGGTAAATGTCCTTTATGTCCTCAGGCTGGATAGTTACGTCAAGCACATTTCCAATCTTTTTAACCGCCTCACAAAGTTCTTGTTTAGTATCAGACTGCAGTTTAGGTATGTTTCTGATTTCTATTTTTGCGGAACAAGTATATCTCTCTATATTTTCTATTTTATTTTCGAGTTTCTTTATATATGATATATTTTCCTGACGTTCTTGCTTTAGACTCTCTAACTCCTTCTGGATCTCATTATATTTATTGGATAAAGTATCCATAAACAAATGAATGTCATTATTTTGCGATTTAATGGCATTTAATGACGTCTCTAAGCACTGTAATTTATCGCTTTGCTGCTTAACAAAATCTGTAAACATTTTACGTACGTCTATCATAAAATCTTGTAGCTCGTCATCCCGTTTTCTTTTCTGACGATTCGAACGGGTATCCGCACTTTGCATCAACTTGTTATCATCAAACATTTGAAATTTCGACCCACTGCTACCCTCATCCTCATTTGTTACCGGTATGTCGGAATCGGAGGCGTAAGCCTTAGGCGGAGTGCGTTTTAGGGGCATCTTTTCAAATAAATATATATGCCAAAACAGTCAATATCTCGCTTGCTGGCCTCTAACTGATAGAAAAAGTAATGTATAAAGCGACAAAGAACTACTGCATGTCTTGTTTCTGTTAATTAAAGTTCTTAAAGGTGTCGAGGCGGAAACACCCAAATAAACGCTCTCGCCTTTCAATTATGGCAAACAGCGGGCAGCCGGCGTATTGCGTAGCAGCAATGAGAAAAATATATTTGACTCACTTGCTGCGTGTTGTTGTCCTTTTTCTTGACTACGGTTACGTTAGTATGCGCTCCTGGTACTCCGGCGCATTTAATGATAATTTATTTGTGTTAATTAAATGTTTTAGAATAATTGATTTAAATAATAGGCACACGTTACACGTTAACTCGCTGGCGTGGTCCGAAGGAAGAGGAATATCAGCCTATACTGCCCACTGCTGGGGCAAAGGCCTTCTCTCACAAGTCGAGGTGAGAGAGATTAGGTCATACTCCACCACGCGGACCCAGTGCGGATTGGTGGAGGCAGGTTTGTGGCCACCTGCTGTTAAAACTTATCAAGCCGCCTTTAAGGCTTCCAACTCGGCTTAACGACTATCACATTAGGTGGTAGCCGGGAGCAACGGCTTAACGTGCCTTCCGAAGCACGGAGACGCTCGAATATGAAAATGCCACAAACGGTCACCCATCTCAGGCCGACCGAGTCGAACGCTGCTTAACCTTGGTGATCGGTAAGAACACCGCGGTCGCACGGCGCTACGAGCGCCTCGATATTGGTTGCGTTTATTAACATGAATTTCACCTAGACATACACCCAGTAGAGATTTATATGTTTTATGTGTCACACACAAAATTGTCTTGTGCAGAGATCAAACTGGCGACTAGAGTGCAGTGAGCGGAGTGGCTACTAACCACTAGACTGTCTAACCAAATGTAGATGTTTGGGATATTATTATGTGTGATATTATATATCTCATTTTCGACCACTTCTTCTGGGACAGATATGGCATAATGCATGAAAATAAGATTCATGATACATAAAAGATGTGGATAAGTATCATTCCCTGCTGGATACATATGATACAATGGGTGTACTTATTCTAATCGCAACATTATTATAATTTAATGTGAACACACTTTACAATGAAACTTATTCAGTTTAAAAAGTAAACAATCAGAGCATTGTTATTTAAACAATGTTTCACTCAAGAACATATATTTACTGATTAAGTATGTTTAGACTACAGTAACTTTCTGGGAATTATAAGCATTCTTATTAAAGGGATGCTTACTGTTTTTCTAATGCAAAGTTTAAGTTTACTGACAAATTGAGTTCAAATAGCTTTTAGATATATATACTTGGCAACTGGTCCAGTTATTAAGAGCTTAAGTACCCACTGGATCAAATACAACAAGACAAGTTTGTTTGTTTGTTTTTTCTAAAACCGTAGCCCCACACTGGGATTTATTCCTTTGTAGTGGGTGCGTTTACAAACATAAAAATTCTCATACACAAACACCCAGACCGAAACAAATAATTGTGGGTCACACAAAGATTTGTCCCGTGCGGGAATCGAACACGCGACTATTAGACACAGTGGGCGGAACGGCTTAAGCTCTTAACCACTGCGTTAAATCTGGATTTTTAAGAATTTCATGTAGGTAAATACCTACAGCACCAAGGATACAGAAATTAATCCTAGGGTGAAGCAATGTTTAAAAAACTTTATGTAAAACCGCTATGATACTATTGTAAGGGGCATTGCAGCAGAACTGGTTAAATCTAATTGACAGAAAAGCAGAAGATATCCTAAGCTCATAAACCTCCTCAAACTCAAATAATTTATTTTGTATAAGCCCTGTGGTTAGCCCTTACGCGCAAAAAAATTGACTATTTAATTTTTTTTAAATCTAATTTTCTACTAAACTACCACCGAATCGGAATGCGGTCTCCACTAAGAAGATCAGGCAAAGAAACTCAGTGGGCTTGTCTTTTTTATTTAATTATCTTTCCCTTTCTATTTTTTTTGTTCATATTGTGTGGTGGATACAATATTTAACTTACAATTAAATAGTTTACAATCGAGCTCCAGTGTGATGCCTTACGACCGAGATATGACACTAATGATGTTAAATTCCTAAAAGAAGATTATTCGATTTTATTATTGGATGGCAATATATAGGTGCCCTATAGAAAGGTTTTATTCCATTCTACATCCTAACTTAAGGTGGGTCGAATGTAAAAAAAATGGCTCAAAAATACTTACTTGCTCTGGGCCAACATGGCAGAAGTTGGATATTTTCTCTTTGACCGATTGGTTGATGGGTTTTTCAGAACGACACAAAATTAGGTCCGGCGACAACCCAAGTCCACGTAGTTCCCTCACTGAAGATTGTGTTGGTTTGGTTTTTGGTTCTCCTGTAGATTTTGGCTACAAATAAAAGAATAACACACTGTCACGCCTATATTCCCCAAGCGACAGCTGATCAGTCAAATGGTTTTATAAAACTATTCGACAGATTTGTGTGTAAATAATCTACGCTGTTGGGCACGGAGCCTTTACAGCTTCAACGGACAAGAGGGCGAGCGTACAACCACTACACTCGAGGGGGTAACTAGCTTAAGGGAGGAATATTTGACATATCATTACTCAAGGTCTGTAAGGAAAGAACCTGTTGGAACTCTGTTTCTCTTTCTACCTAAAGTTGTGTCAGTTCCGCAGGCAGCTACAGACCCACTTGTTTAAATTGTGAAATTAGTATTTAAATACAATGTACCATAAGTTTAATCAGTTTTAATATTATTTTAAGTAATTTTAAAATAAAAATATTTTAAAAATTATAATCAAATATGATAGCAGCGCTCTCTAGCTTTTATTCTGTTAATTGTGCATTATACCTGTCAGGCATACATAGTTCTGGATTATAATCTAGATCGATACTTGTATTGGACATAACATATTGGAATAACATTTAGGACATAATATGATTGTAATCTGTTTTGTATGCTAATAAAATAAAATAAATAAATAAATAAATAGATCCAAATCATATCCAAGTGACACTATCGTGAACTGTTAAAACAGAAAGCAAATAGAGAAAGTTTGCATAGTAGGTGAAATAATGAGACCAGAATTGTCCCAAATGTGTATTGTTTTAACATGTCTCAAAATTGGCAATCCCTTTCCTAGGAAATGTTTCATATCTATTAAGGAGATTGGCTATTAAACAATTTGATATTATCAATTCCAATAATAATATTAAAGCCAATATGTATCTCAGTACCATACCAGTTTACATGTAAACTTAGTAATCAATGACATTGTACCAAGAAATCTTGAAAATGTTAGGTTTAGACTTTAGTAGTACAAAAAATCTAACTGTACCATAGTTCCAGATCCCTTGCAGGGTAGGCAAAGAGTAGAGTTCCCCTTTACCTATCTTTCGTAATTTGACCCAGTCCTGAGTTACAAAGTTTTCACTAGCATCAGATTATATCATGATTTATATATATTCCTACATGTCCAATGAAGAAAGTCTTATAAGCCAGTAATAATATTTGGCACTGTTACAACTGTTACTGTTACAAACAGAGGCGCTTGTAGCGCTGTGCGATTGCGGTGTTCTTACCGATCACCAAGGTTAAGCAGCGTTCGACTCGGTCGGCCTGAGATGGGTGACCGTTTGTGGCATTTTCATATTCGAGCGTCTCCGTGCTTCGGAAGGCACGTTAAGCCGTTGGTCCCGGTTACCACTTAATGTGGTAGTCGTTAAGACGAGTTGGAAGCCTTATAGGCGGCTTGATAAGTTCCAACAGCAGGTGGCCACAAACCTGCCTCCACCAATCCGCACTGGGTCCGCGTGGTGGAGTATGACCTAATCTCTCTCACCTCGACTTGTGAGAGAAGGCCTTCGCCCAGCAGTGGGCAGTATAGGCTGATATTATTATATTATTATTTAATATTTGGCATAAATAACCTTAACAAAGGGCATGAAAGTTGCAAATGCCATTTATTTTGTTTGGCTTATGTAACTTTGTTCTATTGGACCGTTGATTTATCATAGCAAAATAGTATAGGACTTCCTCAATTATTTTTTTATTCATTTCACATATTAGTATAGATTAAAAGCCCCTCCCATAGCCGGTGGTCCCTCCCATAGCCGGC
This sequence comes from Phalera bucephala, assembly GCA_905147815.2. Lineage (NCBI taxonomy): Eukaryota > Metazoa > Arthropoda > Insecta > Lepidoptera > Notodontidae > Phalera > Phalera bucephala. Next base: position 27,827,186 of record LR990612.1, read on the forward strand.
GGTTGACCGGTGCACTTAGTAGTGCACTCGTCCCCCTACAGCGACTCGACTCTTCGAGGCGCCCTCGGTTGGGACAGAGTATGTCGCCTCTTGCCCTTCTGGCTGGCTAGAGCGTAGTGGTTGCACGCTCGCCTTTAAGTCCGGTGAAGCTGTATAGGCCTCGCGGCCAACAGCGTACATCATTCACACACACACATAGATTAAAAGCAGTTTAATAATACCCATTACCTTCGTATACCTATTTAGCCAAATTTTTCCTGTAACATTCGTTCTGTATGAACCACCAGAACAGATTCTTTCGCATACATCAAAACTAAAAGAATATTTGCAAAATGACTTTAACTTACCATGGGTATCAAAGACACATGTGCACAGCAGAAATTCTCTCTTTTAACTCTAAACTGGAACTGTCTAAATGCTTCTACAAAGGACATGCCCTCGATGTCACCTATAGTGCCTCCAAGCTCCACTATACACACTCTTGGTGGTGCATTGTCTGGTGTGACTGGTATGTGCGCCACTCTTTGAACCCATTCTTGAATTGCATCAGTTATATGTGGAATTACTGTAAATGGAGATAATATATAAAACTAGAAGTACCGTAGTATTTCACAACCGTCCCTTGGATAACATCAATTTCCTTGCCGAATTTGATCAAAATCTGTTAAGCGGTTTGGGTGTGATAAGGTAACAGTCAGACAGAGCTACTATTGAATTTATAATATGAGTATGAATAATTTGAAAATGCTAATAAATTCTATCGACTTGACTGTATTAACTCAATTGAAAAACAGATCAAAGCAACATTTGAATATGGTTCAATAGAGCTTTATACAAGGTGTAACATAATAAACACAAGACCTCAGACACCTTGATTAGAACTTCTTTATTAATTGCTTCATAAAGTAAAAACGAAAACCAAATTTTCAAATTTAAAGGTTTTTACCCTTTTTTAAAGCTCTTTTATACCCCAATTAACAATGAAACTTGCACGTGTATGTGTGCGTTTTGAGAAATATGTTTTAGGTATGCGTTTGGAATCTTCTTCTTGCTATGAATCAAGAATAAATTTAATTTTTTATAGCGCACTGAAGGAATTTTTGGAAAAATATAATTAAAAGATGTAAAATACATTAAAAATTGTTGGAATCGATTCAGTTACCGATTAAGAACAAACTACTTTCAGGTCTTGCGTTTATTATGTTACAGCTTGTAGATATTTTATTAATAATTTCTAGTCACTTAACCATTACAATTTAGCAAAATAATCATACATGGTGAGAGACGCACACAGGGTTCTCAATCTTCTATGCTAGTTCAAGGGAATTTACAACCAATCAATGAGGGAACACACTGAATTATAATTTAATTAAACACCTACCTTGTACAGTTTTTCCTAAGTAGTCCCCTCTTCGCTCGCGCTCGATAACCTGCTGGTATATCTTGCCAGTAGTTATATTGTTGTCTCTATGCAGTGTGATGTCCAAGAAGCGCTCGTAGTTGCCAAGATCAAGGTCAACCTCGCCTCCGTCATCGAGCACATAAACTTCACCTAGAAAATAAAAATAGACGCATGCAAATTCGACTGCGACATGCGGCAGCAAAAAAACTACGAAACGAATTGAAATCACGAGATCCACTTACCATGTTCGTAAGGAGAGAAAGTTCCCGCGTCGATATTTATGTACGGATCAATTTTTATTGAAGTCACATCGATACCACAGCTTTTCAAAATTGTGCCAAATGAACTTGCGATCACACCTTTCCCCACACCGCTTATTACGCCGCCAGTAACCAAAATATATTTCATGTCTGGCATTTTGAAAGCTTGAAGACCAACACTTTATCTATAGAAACTTTTATTACATTCAGCAATAATTGTAAAATATTTTTTTAATACAAGGAAAACTTGTAAAACGTCAATAACACGTGCTCCAGAAGCAAACGCTGCGCACCATTTGCATTGTGCAATTTCACAATAGGAAAGTCAACATAAAATCGATTGGAAAGAGTGTAATAATCGATTTTAAACCAACCTATAGAGTCTGTCTAATGAAAACGTACAGTTTTCTTTTCTTTTCTTTTTCTATAAAAACTTTGCCCCACACTAGGATTAATTCCTGTGTCGTGGGTGCGTTTACAAACATGAAAATTCACGTACACAAATACCCAGACCGGAACAAATAATTGTGGATCACACAAGGATTTGTCCCGTGCGGGAATCGAACCCGCGACTATTAGACACAGTGGGCGGGGCGGGCTAAGCCCTTAACCACTGCGCTAAATCGAAACTGCGCTTGTTAGTATATTATCTACGTTCTAATGCATGAAACGCAATAAGTTCTAGGTTATCATAGCAGGTAACCAAGCACTTATAAACCATTGACACGACAGAATGTAATACGTTGGAATGCTATAATTTCTATGTTACCCCCTAACTACTCCTTTTCCTAATTCGTTCCTCCACTCTCCTGTGTATTATATTGTGTTCATAAAAATCATATAAGTTGAGTTCTTAGATTTACGCGAATATAACACATGAAATAAAACTATTTTACGGATTTCCCTCCCGTGACCATGGGTGCTGCAAAGCACTCGAAAGGTCGGGAACTAAAAATAAAAAAACAAACCGCGATAAAATCCGTAAAATAGTTTTATTTCATCATATAAGTTATTTAGATTCTTTCTTTTGATAAAATATTCAAGTATCAAATCTATTTATTCCCAATTTATCCGGGGTTGTAAGACACAGTTTATTTAAATTTGCACCATTTTTCACTCAGCTTTCATTAGACAGACTCTAACCTATAAATTTTTCGATTGAAAAATTACATTTGTCTGACCTAGAATTTGAATCCTGGACCTCGTGATAGCAAAGCTCATTACTAGACCAATAAAGCAGTCACACACTTCTATTATTTAAAAATAAACTAAGTAAAGTAGACGTCACTTTTATGATTCTTTGAGTTGCTTTTCTCCTATATATTATTATAGTCTTTAGTTGCTTTTGATAATCTTCAAATTAAACGCATCCAACCAAATATGATAATGGGATTTGTTCGACCCAATAAGAAAATCGATTTTAAATTAAAAGCGAACATCGATTTTAGTGCTTCAATTCTTCTTCTTCTTCAAGTTATGGCTTCACACTAATTATAAGTGTATTTTGCCAGTGTCCAGTAAGATAAATATTCGTGTTTGTTTTAATTAATTTGACTCCCCGATGAATTTGATGATAACGATGATAATGAAATTAATGAAGGACCCCACCCTCGATAGTAAAGCGGTGGATACTTTACATACCAATTGCGACGGCCGTTTTGAGGGAAGTTGAAAAGGCACGTTTTATCACTTTGTTACAATTACCTTCACTCATGCACGTATAAGAACACATAATGGTTAATATTCCACCAACATTACACATTATTAGTCGAAATAACACAAGTTTTGGGAATTAAAACAAATTGACAACATCACTCTTCGACTTCCCGCCAAAACTCCGGCACTGTTTTTCTGCTTCAATTCTATTAGATTCGAAGATTTTTTTAGAATGAAACCTTCCGATTACACTTTCCGACCCGATCAAATCGGACACAATCAGATGATATTCCCTATTTTGTGACATCTGAGTGTCATATCCTGAACCCGACATTAAATTGGATAGGGAGCATGGATATATTACAATGGATTAAGCACTCTGGGAAAAAACGTGATGACAAGGATACTCACTTAGAGCCCTACATCTCTTGCTAAGTAGGTGACCAAACATTGGTACGATTATGGACTTGTTGCCATATAATTAACGTATAATTTTCGGGCACTGTTTATTGCCGCAATTCTTGCTTTCGACCCATATCCCACATCTTAAATGAGTAGTAGTCAAAGTTTTTGATTAAATTGTCCATCTTCTTGCTGACTGTACATTTTTTTAAGAAACTGTAAATTCAGCTCCAAATATCGCAAAAATTGAGGATATTCTCCTAGGGCTATTTTTCTGTATCTACAACGGTGGAAATAGCTGCCCTTACTGCTCCATCTTAATCCATCCTGTATATAAAGTCAAATTTGGAACCTTATTCGTTTTGAACTCGGTAATAAATGGTATACAGCGTATTTAAACCATATCATAAATAAGTATAGTCCGCATTAGTTTTACCTTATGGTCACCGTACTGCATCGTAATGGGTGCGAGTTCAAGTTTATAGCTCTTCATAATAAGTCATGGTTTCTCGAGTTGTTTAAATCATAGAAAATTCAATGTTGCGTCTGTCAGTAAGAGTTTAATTTTCTTTAGCAATATTTTGACAGTACTCAATTCATTGTAATATATCCATGATAGGTAGTGTAGATAATCGGAAACTTCGCCTGATGAAAGTATACTACAGAAGTATACCTAGTGATTATAAGAAACATTTTTTATCAATACTAATATGAGAGGAATGAGAAAAGAAGAGAGAGAGTATATATAAGAGGAATGATTTGTATTTTTGTATGTATGTAACGAATAAAGTCAAAAATTACTAGACCGATTTCAAAAATTCTTTTACCATTAGAATGCTACATTATCCCTGAGTAACAAAGGCTATATTTAATACTAGAAAAAATTAGGGACCCCCTACTAAAACTTCAATAATGTAACCCAAGGTGTAAAAAAATAGCCAAAAAAAATGTCTTTCATCGCATGCGCTGCGGAAACTATTGCTGATAAAATAAAAAAATGTTCTACAATATTTAAGAACATATCAATGTGTACAGAAAACTTCCGGATACCATGCGTCCAACTATCGTAGTTACGTCACTAGAACTACTTTTTCCATTTTAAAAGTTAATTCTATCAACTTTTAAAATGCCGAGCAAAATCAGACCATGTTATCCATACCTTTGTATGAATCCCATAGAATAACAATAATCCAGAAGCCGCATTCAGACGTAATTGCACGCCGCGCGGCGAAGCCAAAAAATCAACAAACGTCCCGTACTCACCGCACTTCCCACCCGCATAATGATGCTACTTAAAAATAATTTATTACTTTTTGGGGTAAATGTTCAGTAAGAGATTATAAAATCATTATTGTTTATTTCTTGCGGTAACATGTATCTTTATACATATTAACAAAAGAAATAGAAGTAATTAAGTAGGTTCTTAAAATAAAACGCTATTCCATTAGCAGTTAATAATGTTTATTTTTCTTATAAGTTAATAAATATTTTTTTATTTGTGTCGTTGCGTGTCAATTTGACGGACGATTCAGCGCAGTGGTTAAGAGCTTAAGCTGCTCCGCCCACTGTATCTAATGGTCGCGGGTTCGATTCCCGCACGGGACAAATCTTGGTGTGACCCACAATTATTTGTTTCGGTCTGGGTATTTGTGTATGTGAATTTTCATGTTTGTAAACCCACCCACGACACAGGAATAAATCCTATATTGAGGCCATGTTTAAAAAAAAAGAAACAATTACGAGGTTCTAGGATCAATACTTAGGACGGAAAAACTGTAATATTATTTTTAATATTCCTTTTGATGAATATCGGAATACGGTCTCCACTGAGAAGATCAGGCAAAGAAACTCAGTGGGCTTGTCTTTTTTATTGAATTCTCTTTCGCTTTCTATTTTTTTTTTGTTCATACTGTGTGGTGGATACAATATCTTACTTACAAAAAAAAAAAACAGATTATTCAATTTTATTATTGGATGGCTACAGATAGGTTTTATTCCATTCTACATCCTAACTTAGGTTGGGTCGAATGTAAAAAAAAATGGCTCAAAAATACTTACTTGTTCTGGGCCAACATGGCAGAAGTTGGATATTTTCTCTTTGACCGATTGGTTGATAGGTTTTTCAGAACGACACCAAATTAAGTCGGGCGACAACCCAAGTCCACGTAGTTCCCTCAATGAAGATTGTGTTGGTTTGGTTTTTGGTTCTCCTGTAGATTTCGGCTGGAAATAAAAAAATAACACATCGTCATGCCTATATTCCCCAAGCGAGAGTGGCAGATGTTTACTGAGTACACCCATTTTTCGCCGACGATGTCCCTTGTAATAGGGGGCGAGCCTATTGCCATAAACCGGGCACAATTCCAGACTCCGGACTCATACTGGGAATTTTTCGTTAGAAAAAATTTATTTGTCTGACCTAGGATTTAAACCCAGGACCTCGTGATCTCATAGCGATGCGCTTTGCCATAAGATTAACGAGGCAGTCCAATAAAAAAGCAAAGCAGAACAGAGACCAATAAAAAAATATTTAATTTTTATTGATATTTAATGCAGATGTGAATACTTGAGTATTTCTCAACCAACATCACAAAATAATATTAAAATGAGAAAATTTTTTGCACTGAGCATACAAGTGAATTTTATTTATAACCGCATTCAAATTTGAATATTTAAATTATGCACAGCTGATCAGTCAAATGGTTTTATGGAATTATTTGACAAATTTGTGTGTTAATAATCTACGCTGTTGGCCACGAAGCCTTTACAGCTTCAACGGACAAGAGGGCGAGCATACAACCACTACACTCGGGGGGTAACTACCTTAAGGGAGGAATATTTGACATACGAGTATCATTACTCAAGATATGTAAGGAAAGAACCTGTTGAAACTCTGTGCTTTAGATGCAAATCATTGCTCTAATCATACCCAAGTGACACTATCGTGAACTATTAAAACAGAAACTAGCAAATAGAGAAAGTTTGCATAGTAGGTGAATTAATGAGACCAGAATTGTTCCAATTGTATATTCTTTCAACATGTCTCAAACTTACTCCAACAATCAATAAACTATTTTTAAATTGTATTGGCAATCCCTTTTCTAGTAAATGTTTCATATTTATTAAGGAAATTGACTATTAAAGAATTTGTTATTATCAATTCCAATATTAAAGCCAATATCTTTATCAGTACTATACCAGTTTACATGTAAACTGAGTGATCAATGACAGTGCATTCATTGTAACAAGAAATCTTGAAAATGTTAGGTTTAGAGTTTAGTAGTACAAATCTAGCTATACCATTGTTCCAGATCCCTTGCAGGGTAGGCAGAGAGTATCCACTTTCGTAATTTGACCCACTCCCTAGTTACAGAGTTTTCACATGAGATATTTTAATGTGTCCAATGAAGAAAGTTTTATAATCGAGTATTTATATTTAACATAAATAACCTTATCGAGGGGCATGAATGTGTAAATGCCATTTATTTTGTTTGGCATATGTAACTTTGTTTTATGGGACCGTCAATTTGAACATAGTAAAATAGAATAGGACTATCTCAAATTTTAATTTTTTCATATCACATATTAGTTTTTAATCTGGTTTAATACCCATTCTTCGTATACCTGTTTAGCCAAATTTTCCTCTAGCATTCTTTCTGTATGAACCACCAGAACAGGTTCTTTCGCATTTATAACTCAAAACTCAAAGAATATTTGCATAAATGAATTTCACTTACCATGGGTATCAAAGACACATGTGCACAGCAGAAATTCTCTCGTTGTTGAATATTTTTTTAAATATTGCCTGAAAAGTGGGTGCACGCGGTAGACCTCTGCCACCGCCACTTGGAGAATTAGGTGTATAGTATCTAACATCGTCGGCAAAATGTAGGCCTATGATTTATCCGGCTTATCGTTATACTACTACGAATAAAATTATGTCCCGACTTTAACTATCTACTACTGCGTCATACATACAAAAGCGTCATTCCATACAGCTTTTAGTAATTAAAAGGGAGTTCTTTCGTCATCGTAACTATGTAGATAAATTATTATGTAATAAGTAACTAAATTAATAAAAGTTAGTACTATAACAACTAAGGTCCATAATAAAAAAAGAAGGGAAAAATCACACTGCTGGCAACACAGACAAAATGGACGCACCATTTTCGGTGACAATTATGAACGGAACATTTAATTCAATATTTAAATAATACGATGTCCGAATGCGCTACTTACACATGGAATGTAATCTTATCCTGTTTCTTTTTGAGCTTGACGGAATTGTTACAGGTAGGAACGCCACAGGACGCCATAATTAAATTTAATTTGACACGCGTAAAGCACGTTGTTTCGCGCGACGGTCGCCGAGTGACTAATCGCGTAAATGTTTGACTACTTGCTTTGCAGGTACTAATTGTTGCTTCAACTAGATGCGCGACCGCGGCTTCTAGATTATTGTTATTCTATGGACGTAATATACAAGGTATATCATAATTAACGCAAGATCGCAAGAGCTAATTGCTTTACAAATTAAATGCGAAAACCAAATTTAAAAAATTAAAGTTTTTTATTACTTTTTTAAGCACTTTTATACCCCAATTAACAATGAAACTTGTACGTGTATGTGCGCGTATTGGGAAATACATTTGAAATCTCCATATTGCTTTGAATCAATAATAAATTTAGTTTGTTATAGCCATTGATTTATATAACACTAGATTAGCAGTAACGGCGTAAATGTATGTCGGCTAAGAATAAGCTCGCAGCCAAATTTCAAGCTTCTGTCATTCATTGGCCTGCCTGACATCTCTCGAGTAACACGTATTAATAAATAATCACAAAATAAGTAAATGCATGGTGTAAGAACGCGATTTGAGGTCACAAAATCACTATACCGCAAGCGGAATGACTTTCCATACATAAGTTTATTGTTTTTTCATATATTTACTAGTAAATAAAATAAAAAACCGATTACTAGTTACAAAAATAAATTTGAGACGCAGTGTTGCCAATTAAAACACCATTTGGTGTTCCCGTCTTTATGGGAAAATGTTGGATAATTGTGTCACCTATAATTATGTACTATAAGAATATCTATTTTATTAATTTTTTAAATCCTTCAGAGCCCAACCCCCCCGCAGCCAATAATGGATTTTCGGCTTTCCCGTCTTAAGCCCCACAACCTATCCCTGGCGTTTTTTAACGCTGATGGCCTTTGCTCCCAGCGAGATCAGGTTGCTGATTTCCGCCGAAATCACCAACTTGATATCCTCTTAGTGCAGGAAACATTCCTCAAGTCCGCACAACGCGACCCTAGGATCGCAAACTACAACATCGTGCGTAATGACAGGATCGGCTCCCGTGGAGGCGGTACTCTCATTTACTACAGGAGGTCCCTTCACCTTCATCCCTCTCGATCCCCCTGCGCTCACCGACATCGAAGCCTCGGTCTGTCGTATCTCACTCACTGGGCACCAGCCCATCGTGATTGCCTCCGTATATCTTCCTCCCACTAAGCTCGTCCTCAGGAGTGACTTTGAAGCATTCCTCAATCTGGGAAGCGCCGTCATTCTGGCGGGCGACTTCAACAGTAAGCACGTGGCCTGGAATGGTCTCACCACTTCCGCCAACGGTAGGAGCCTTGACGCCCTGGTCGACCTGCTCGACTTTGACGTCATCGCTCCTATGCACCCCACTCATTACCCCAACAATCCCAACCACCAACCAGACGGACATAGCGCTTCTGAAGGGCGTAACCTTACGGTTGCGTTCCTTGGAAGTAGTCCATGAGCTTGACTCGGACCACCGACCGGTAGTTATGAGACTAGGTCCTGCGTCCACCCCCCATCAACCAAAAAAGACGGTGGTGGATTGGCACGCGCTGAGCACAGCCTTGGCGGATGCCAACCCACCCCCCTCCCCCTCAGCTCGGACTCCATCCCGTCCCCTCAGGACACTGATCAGGCCGTAGATGCCGTCACCGACCACATCCAATCGGCTGTCAGTCGAACGTCTAAGCAAGTCGAGGCGGAAGATCTTAACCGCTTTAGATTGGCTGACGATGTTAGGGATCTCATTCGTTCCAAGAATGCCTCAATCCGAGCGCATCACTCTTACCCCACCGAAGCCAATCGGGCCCGGATGCACGCTTTACAACGTGAGGTAAAGTCGTCGGCGTCGTGTAGCGGAGGTCCGGGAGGAACGGTGGGGTGACTTCCTAGAGGGCATCGCGCCATTGCACCTGGCCTACTGGCAGCTGGCGCGTAGCCTCAAAACCGACTCCACGACTGGCATGCCCCCGCTGTCCCACCCTTCAGGCGCACCCCCAGCCTTCGACGACGGCGAAAAGGCCGAGCTTCTCGCCGACTCCCTCGAGAGCCAGTGCACCCCCAGCTCTCTGTCCGTCGACCAGTCCAGGGAAGTCGAGCGCGGGGCACCCCTTCCCCCCGCCGATTGCTTACCTTCTATCACCCAAACGGAAGTCGTAGATCTCATTATGGGTCTCAAAACCAAAAAAGGCCCCGGCTCTGACGGCATTTCGAATCGCGTTTTGAAATGCCTGCCCGCCCAACTCATCTGCCTCTTAGTGGCCATATTGAACGCCGCTATGACGAACTGCACCTTCCCCGCTAAGTGGAAGGAAGCAGACGTCATAGGCATTCCCAAGCCCGGCAAACCACGTAATCTCCCCGCGAGCTACCGCCCTATCAGTCTCCTCAACTCCCTGGCTAAGGTCTACGAGCGCCTACTTCTGGCGCGGCTCAAAGACTTTGTAATGTCCAGGGGTATCCTTATCGACGAGCAGTTCGGCTTTCGAGCCAAACACTCTTGCGTCCACCAGGTGCACCGCATCACGGAGCACATCCTCTCCGGTCTCAATAGACCCAAACCCGTCTACACGGGCGCCCTCTTCTTCGATGTTGCAAAGGCATTCGACAAAGTCTGGCACAACGGCTTGATCTACAAGCACTACCAAATGGGTGTGCCGGACAGACTCGTGCTCATCATACGAGACTTCTTGTCCAATCGCGCCTTCCGATATCGCGTCGAAATGTCGCACTCTACCCCTCCGTACATGCTGGTGTTCCACAAGGCTCAGCTCTCTCCCCCCTCCTATTCAGCCTTTACACGAACGATATTCCTCGTTCGAGTAAGGTGCATCTAGCCCTAATCGCGGATGATACCGCTCTCTATGTCTCGCATAGGAATAAGGGTTTCATTACCAGAAACCTTTAGGCAACCGCCAATTCCCTAGGGGATTGGTTCAGGAAGTGTCGTATTGAGGTGAACCCGGACAAGAGCGCTGCAGTGTTCTTTTCCAGAGGTGCCACCCCGCGCCCCTCCCTGCGCCCCCCTAAAAGTAATCTCGGTCAAGTGACCATGTTCCACCGACCCATTCCCTGGGTCAAAGAGGTCAAATATCTAGGGGTCACCCTAAATAATACTATGACCTTCGGCCCACACATCAAGCGAGTCCGTCACCGAGCATCCTTTGTGCTCGGTCGTCTCCATTCGTTAATCTGCAAGCGGAGTAAAATGCCCCTTAGAAATAAGGTGACACTTTACAAAACTTGCGTACGACCCATCATGACTTATGCGTGTGTGGTGTTCGGGCACTCGGCCCCCTCTCACATTGATAAACTCCAAGCGGTTCAAAACCGCTTTCTCCGTAAAGCCGTAGGAGCCCCATGGTTTTTACGGAATGTCAACCTCTACTCCGATCTTGGTCTCGTACCTATTCGCGCCTATATCAAAAAGGCGACAACTCGACACTTCGCGAACGCCTCTACCCATGCGAATCCTTTAATCGTAGCCGCCGTCGACTACGATCCTCCCGACCCCTGCCGCCCCCGCCACCGCCGGCCGCGACATGTTCTCACCGATCCCCCCGATGCTCTGTCATTCCTTCTTTCCGCTCCGAATACGGGCGACAACGACGACGAAGTCGTAGATCCCCTCCCCTAGCTGGCGGTTGACCGGTGCACTTAGTAGTTCACCCCCTCACCCCGCAGCGACTGTCCCAACCGAATCCACCTCTTCGAGGCGCCCTCGAGTATGTCGCCTCTTGCCCTTCTGGCTGGCTAGAGCCTAGTGGTTGCACGCTCGCCCTTAAGTCCGGTGAAGCTGTAAAGGACTCGCGGCCAACAGCGTACATCACTCACACACACACACACACACACGCTCGCAAGATTTTGTTCGTTGTTTTTTTATTCATTCGTTTATTCCATGAACCATAGATAGTAATCCATAAACAATAATTATATTATGTTCATTCAATTTCAACAAAAATTCCATTCGATCAGTGAGAGCAAGCGAATTTCTTAAGATTTTCATAATATTTTCCAAAATGCCAAAGTATTATTGCGATTATTGTGACACATATTTAACACACGATTCGCCGAGCGTCAGAAAAACACATTGCACTGGTAGAAAACATAAGGATAACGTAAAATTTTACTATCAGAAATGGATGGAAGAACAAGCCCAGCACCTCATCGACGCTACAACGGCAGCTTTCAAAGCTGGCAAAATCGCCCAGAATCCGTTTAACAAAGGAGCAGCAATACCTCCACCGTGGGATCCTAGTGTGATGGGTCCGGGTGGGCCTAGGCCACCTGTTCCAGCGCCTGGAGGTCCACCCGGCATGCTACCACCTCCCTCGATGGGTCCCGGTGGCCCCATGGCTCCACCCATGATGATGGGTCCACACGGCCCTATGCCGCCAATGATGGGCATGAGACCACCAATGATGGGCCCTATCATGGGACCCATGGGCCCGATGGGACCTATGGGTCAGATGCGACCAATGATGAATGGACCGCCCATGAACAAATAGTGAATTTGTGATAGTGGATTTGACTAAAAACAGTATAAATTTATTACAGTTGCCACAGAACATTTCACATAACAGTTTTGTGTTTGAGGTTATATTTGTATCACTAGAAATGTGTACAACAAATCACTTCTTTGTTGTTCTTTTGTTGGTTTTTGATTGCAAACATTCTTTAATCATAACAAAGTACCTAATTATTTTAGTTCAGCATGTCTATCATGTACTGTGGATGTAATTTTGCAACCAACCTAGATAGGCAACTTAACGCCTATTGTCACCTTATTCTTCACCTGCCATCCAGGACTGACATGCCTTATAACACTTTTAAAGGAACACTATTTTATTGTAATACAATCTCAGTTAATGAGATATTTACTGTCTATCTAAACTTGTTCAGTTTTGTTATCAGTAGTCAGACATCTAGAGCAACAACTTTTATACTGTCTGTGCCCAAAATTTGTGTGACATTTGACGTCAGTAATCCATATTGTGTGGGGCCTGCTACATCTTCCAGTAAATAATCACTGCTAAAGAACCTTTTTGTCAGTTCTATGGGTGTATATGTTGTACTTGTAAAAGCGAATTTGAAACCATTTTAAAACTCCTATTTATTCAGCAGCACTTGGCCAAAGGACATTGTTCTGCATCCATACATGATTTGTCCCAGAACCGACAGCAATGAAAAAATGCATGCAAGATTTCAGGTTACTCTCAAATTATCTTCATGCATTAATTATTAAACAGAAAAGCGGGGGAATTGCATTATTGCGAAAAAAAATTGATTTTGATGTTATAATTTAGTAGCCAACAATTCATTTGTAAAATCGCTACGTAAAAATACACTAGCAATAATCAAATTGATCATTATTAAATGTAATCGATTGAATATAAACGATTGATAGGATAGGATGAACACCTCCAACCGTAACTCGACGACAATGTTGACATTTGGAAAAGACTTTATCGACTTTGATTTAAGTACTTACAGTACTTTGAAATATTCGTTTTGGATTGCAAATTGTCCATTAGATACGGATATTTGCAACTACTATAATAAAACAGATAAATAATTATGGTATAGGCCACATGTTTGTTGGTTCTGGGGCCATTTTCGTCAATGTCCTTTGTTTGAATGACAGAAAAGACTTATATTATTCTATCATTTTCATAGTATGTTATTTTTATATTATCATGTTATTCTATCACTATTTATGAGGCTCATACATTGTGATAGAATAACATGATATTTATTCATGATGAACATTTTGGTGACTAAATTGTTCAATCCTCGAAGAAGTGTATAATGATAATGAAACAAAGTGTGTAATGATAAAACGAAAATACACACTTGCACTGTAAGCAAATAGGATAAAGGGAAGGGATGACGGAGCAACCCCCTCACCCCTCTAGGGTTGTTGCTCCTTTGTGGATTGAATAATTTTATTTATTGTATTTATCATTAAAAATAAATAGAGCTGAAACTTTGATTCAATCTGTAAAAAGTTTGTCATTTATCTTTATGATTGTATGTACGACTTATATATGACTGTATGTGTGATGTTACTGATTTTGTGGCAAACTTCTTACAATAAGTACTTTTGTACAATATATAGGTTAAATAATGAAGTCTTTTTTTTATATACCTGGACTTAATACACCACATAAAATATTGAATTAAATTGCACTCAATTAGCCAATATCTGCAACTTGCACTTTGTAAGCTACTAATTCTTGTATTGACCTTAGTGATGTCAGTGTGTACTGTCTAGCTGCTGGGCAAATGCCTTCTCTTACAAATAGAGATGAGAATGAATGATATGACTTATTCTTCAACTCACAGGAAGCTCATACTCCATGAGGCAGATTGGGAGTTTCATATTATAAAAAAGTACATTCGAATTTAATGCATATTCTACAATGAAATATCAAAATAAACTTCAAAAGCCAATGTTTACCATCACCAATCAAAATATATTCCAAATAACTGGACAAATCCGACTATGACTGGCCCTGAGGGTTCCATACAAGGGCACTAGATGGCGCAATTTTCACTTTTCATCGATTTTTCGGATTTTTTCCTTGTACTATAAAGGCTTCCTTCTTGCCAAATACCATGTTTCTAAATCAACGGGAATTACCCTATAGGTTTTATGTGTGAGTTTAGGTAGCCCTATCTTTTGACTGCATTGCCTAAAAATAAAGCTCAATCTTACAGCGGCAAGGGACCGTACACCTTCTTTAGTACCTATTTGAAATAAATTTCAACTTGATACATGGTAAGCACGCTTAATACGCTTACCAGTTCCTGAGAAAGAGTCTTAACCGTTCGGCAGACAGATAGACGGATAAATAAAGGCAGAGTCCTTTGCTTATAGAACTCTGGCTTTCTCCACTTTCATAGTTCGTCTCACATGCTCGCCGATTACGGACACTCTTGACTTGCCCTAATAATCGTACTTATGTGTCTTACTCGAGGTCGAGTATATGCAACTAGTAATAGGGCTGGATGAAATATATTCAATTTCCCCTCCTATCAGCCGCTACCGCCGCCTGCGACATATTCTCACCGACCCTCCCTTTCTTCCCTTCTTTCGAATACAGGTAAAGCATACAAGATCGGACACCGACCTCGCCGGCGAGGTCGAAGAATCCCTTGCCCGCCGGCCGGTGCAAAGCACCACCTAGTGCCCCAATGCCCTCCCCCACAGCGACTGCCCAAGCCCAGGCAGTTCCTCCTTGAGGCACCCTTGAGCTAGTTGCCCCTTGCCCTTCTGGCTCGATCGCAGTGGTCGCACGCTCGCCCTCTTGTCCGGTAAAACTGTAAAGGCCACGCGGCCAACAGCGTAGATCGCTCACACACACACACAAAATATATTAAACTCTAATTATATATAGGTAGCATGATTTACTGGTATAAATTGCTCTAAGATGAATCTTCACTGGAGTCTTGTTCCATTGTTGGTGCAAATATTTCTTGACGACTCGAAAACATAATAAAAACCAAATCCGCAAGTAGCAGTAGTATTATTAACATCGGTAATATTCCATTCAAGATGACTGCCGTGTTACGACTTATGTCCGTATGTTCTTTGAGCTCCTGTAACGCTATTATGGACAGAGCAGCCTGACTGGAGCAGCAAGCGACGAGTCCATATATTTGAAGAAACTTTGAAGCATGTCGATCACGAAATCCATTTATCACAAGGGTACCTATGAAAACTAGCGTGACTAGTATTCCAACGGGTGCCATCATAGCGTGGGAAAAGAGAAGTGTAGGAGTAAATCTCTCGTTTATTAGGTCTGCAGTTGTAATAACTAGTGCTAGGAATCGAAGCTTGAGGGAACAACGTTCTACGCTCATCGAAGACTGCCCCGCTTCTGCACACTTTTACACTTCATGTGTCTGTGATTATCACGGAATGAAGATATTTATATTACACTAAACGACTAATGATTTATAGACCATGATTGTTTACTCTTTGATGGCATATCAAGACAAATTAATGACAGAAGTTTGATAGCTGAAAATTACCTGGTTATAACGAGGTGCAATTTCATAGTTTGGATTTACGCGAATTTAATACATGAAATATTTTTTCATGTGTAATATTTGCGTATTATATAGGGGGTCATGTCCAAGAGAGTGCTCGTCGCGACACCTGCCAGTCATTATGGCTGCAATCTTGGACCGAAGAGGTACCGCAGTGCGGCTAGGGCGTCCCCCCGAGGCGACGCGTACCGGCCCGCCCTCGTCGGTACGAATTCAGGCCGAAGCGGCGATGGGGGCCGCCAGTCACGCCGGCATCACTGGCGAGTCGTGGGGTGTAGAGTGCCGAATAGGCACTTCGAATGTAAGGGGTGGTATGGAAGATAAGATACACGAGGTGATTGATGTATTGAAAGAGAGTCGCCTGGTTGCTCTGTGTGTGTCGTGCCAGCATGGGGGTGGGAATCTAGCTGTCCGCCTGGCCTCTGGAGTGAGAGACTATGGCCTGTATGATGCGAGACTTTTCTGGGTCCGTTTAAAACTGGGTGTCACTAGAGTATTTTTGGTCTCAGCATATGCTCCCGTAAGCTCGTCGACACCCCAGGTCTTTAAGGAGTTTTGGGATAATGTCAGGGAAGTTCTGGATCTGGCTAAGGCGAACGAAAAGGTGATTTTGTGTGGCGACCTGAATGGATGAGTGGGAACCAGGCAGGAAACTTACGACGCTGCTCCGGGTCCTTATGGTGGTAAGAAAGTGAACGATGCAGGTAAGCTCAGTGTAGATGTATGTTTGGAAAGGGGCCTCTTTGTGTCTAATACGATATTCCAACATAAGGACATTCATATGTATACGTGGAGAAGGAATAAACAAAAAAGCATGATAGACTCCTCTTGAATCGGACTACTATCTCGTAGTTGCGCGGTTTATTGGTTTGTTCGGGAAGTGGAGGCATTGGCGAGAGCGTACCCCCTTCGGAGACCTTAAAAGAATAAAGGTTGAAAAGTTGCAAGATGAGAGCGTGAGGAGAATATATGAAGACAGAGTCCGTGACAAGCTTTTGACAGCAGGTTCTTCGGACTCAAATATAGATTAATGCTGGAATAGCCTGAAAGAGAGTTTGGTAGAATCCGCGAAAGAAGAATGTGGTTGCTCAAAGAAGCAAAGTACAGCAAAAAGTGATGCATGGTAGGATGCGGAGTTACAAAGCTCCGTAGAAAGTAAGAAGAAAGCGTGGCAGGACTATGGCATTTCTTTGTATCTGAATGTCAGTATGACAGAGATGAAGAAAGAAATATACCGGCAATGCAAGAATGCCACTAGAACTTTAGTGAAAGAAAATCGTGAAGAGCTAGTGTGATTGAGGAGGAGAGGCTGGCGAAGAACTTCAAGAACAACACTCAACTTTTTTGGAGCAAGGTGAGAAAGGTTCGAGGTGATTCGTCAGGCTCCAGAATGGAAAGGATAAATTCTAAGGATGGTGACTTTCTTGCAGACACACAAGCTGTGCTAAACCGGTGAAGTGAATATTTTGGAGAAATGTATGGGGGTGCCCCGGATACTGGTGCCACAGACGAGCCCAGAGGCGATCAGAAAGAAAATATATATAGAAAAAATGTCAGAAGAAAGAATGACAACACAGATATACAATGCGAAAGTGGAAGGATGTAGGTACCGGGTAAGCCCTAGACTATCTTACTATGACCAAATAGATCGAGTCTTATCTGAAGGACAAATCAAGAGTCTCCGTAACCGGCGAGCGTGTTTGAGACGAACTATGAGAGTGGAGGAAGCCAGAGAGAGTATGTAAGGAATGAACCTGTTGGAACTCTGTACTCTCTGCATACCCCGCAAGGGATCTGGCGTGATGATACAGATAGATAGATAGGAATTTTTTATTTTAAGTTTTTCACCCATAAAACGAAAACAGTGACTATTTTATAGGAAAACAAAACGACACAATATTATTCAACACATTTTATTTAAAATTGTATTCCGAATAACTTAAAAACTTTGAAAAAGTTCAAAACACTACTAACATAGTACCTAATATGTACTCAATAAATACTTATATACTAATTTTTATAACCAGTTGTCGTAGAATGTAGAATAATACCATTTACAAAGAAAAAATTGGCCCCATAGAGCAGTAAAATTAAAATGATTCATTTGAGCTCGATAATGGTACAATAAGTAGTGAAACACTGGTTTTGGAAATTAAAAGTGCCAGCAGAAATGGCACTCTAAGCGAGAAAGGACTAGATTAAAGCTTCTATGAATTTCATTGCCTTATTTACAAACTCAGATATTGGTTTTCCTAAAGCACCGCTTTGCGTTTGTTCAAGTCAGCATTATTATAACGCAGTTTCCAACGTCGACGGCGATATCTTGCCTCGATCCGGAGATGTTTTACTGCGAGTATTTACAGACGGACCTGCCGTCGTCGGACTTCTGAACGACGTTAATTTAGGTGGAGATGATTCTGGAGATGTATTAAAGAATTCTGCTCGCTTCGCTTGCATTAATTCTGTTCTCGAAATACTTTGTGACTTAACGAAATCTGGATTGAGTGGAAAGACGCCTTGGTCAGACGGAGGAAAATTGCTTTCAACCTCCAGAGTATTTACGTTTATAGGTATTAGATTGCGACGAGCTCCAAAATGTTGATTTGTGACTATAGGAACTGTGTTAGAAGGTGGGTCTTTAGGTGAGGACTCATGTCTTTCACCTGAACTATTAGAATTTTCATCTTCGTTGTAAGCTTCTGGTATGGGAGTAGATAGAACATCCGACCTTGGACTTGAGAACCGCCATTGCGACTTGGGTGATAGTAATATTTTTGGTGTGTTTTTGTGTTCTTTTATTAGTGCGCCCGTTCTTCCAGGTGACAAAGGTTGTGAAATAGGTTTCATGACTTTTCTATTGGTGTAAGTCTTAGGTGATCCACTTAAATCGAGAATATTTATTTGCGATCTGTTTCTAGTCGGTGTGGGCAAAGTTTGAGTATTTTCTTTAGACAATTTTAGTTGTTCCACTGCTGATAGTTTATTTGATTTAGTTTGAGGATTGAGTGTGTTGAGTTTAATACTATGTTGCAACAAGAGCTTCTTAAAGTCGAGTCTCGATGTTTGAGCGATCGGCCCGAACCTATCAGCGCATGTCGTTTCTTGTTTCTGCATTCCGTAGTAAATAGAAGCAGGTGTCGGAATCATAACTTGCTTGTCGGCAGGCGACCAGCTCATTCTATTTCTCGGGTCACTTAAATATCCCGTCTCAGGATATCGTTGTGTACCTTTAACATACAAAGAAGTTTCGGAACTAACTGGAGATAAACTAATCGTAGATAATGCTGGTGACTCAGATCTTTCCGGGATTTCTTTGATGTTGAGTTTTTTCTTACTTTTGTGAATGACTGCATAAAGTTCTTCATTTGTCATAGTGGATTTAACTGGCGACAGTAATTTGGAGCTGAGGTCGATCACGTTTTCTTTGTTTGACGGCGTCGACGACTTGAACGGACCTGTAGTTCGTGGGTCTATAGGTGAAATCTTAATAGAATCTTCGTTTATAGTATATTGTGACCTTTGATCAGTTTGACTTGGATCTCCCCCTGGTTTGGCGGAATAGTTGAGAGTTCTCTGTTCTAATGTTCGCTGGCTGTTGGTTTCCAAGGCGTTTCTCTTAGGAAGTGTCCAAAATTTAGGCTGGTCTCTTTGTTTAGCGGAATTCTCGTAGTTAATGATGCCATGTCTGCCTCGAAGGTGGGCTGTGTGATGTCGATTCAAAGTGGGATTTAAAGTATTTAAAGCAACAGTTGGTCCCTTATCTTGGACTAGCTTGTGCGGTATGTTCAGATAGGGTTTGTCAGCACTGGAATGTCGATAGCCTGAAAACATAAAATGTATTTTTTTTTTAAATAATCGTAATAATTAATGATTCCCACGTGGAACATGCTTAACATTATACCTATTTTTACATGTTCTTGTAGACTTATTTGCTTGTTTTGGTATACAACAAGCGTACCTATTTTATTATAATTACGATTCTTATTCCAATATTTAACAAAAAATATGATTTCATAACAGAGTTTTAGATAAAAAAAACCAGACAGGCTTTTCTAATGAATTGGGAAATATTGGAATTTATTTATCAATATTCTAAAGCGATTCATGCTAAAATATTATTATAATAAGAATAAAATACTATTAAGAAATACGAACTGGGTTACGGATACATAGATAAACAAACACAAATATATAGTTAGGTAAACATAGAGTATGTGTCCAAACCCAAAAGCTAAACTAGACCAAAGTGTCTCTAAAATAAAATACATACTGAAAACTCAACGTGATGAATACGTGAATATTTTAATACACATACCTAACAGATTAAATTAATAAAGTGCATGGTACATTATTCTTAGACTAATCGTTAATTATTTTTTAGTATTTGTTACACAATTTGGTTTAGTGTGGGCCACTAAGTGCTGTAGTTTTAATGTTTTAGTATTTTGTTAGTGCACCTCGAATCCTCATGCATAAAGACATGCCAAAAAAGCAACACAAACTTTACCTTTGAAGAACTTTTCGCTAAAGACGAAACATTGGAAGCAATCTCCTTCACTGTGCAAAGCGATGTAAGATGAGTGCAATTAGAAGTTTTGTACACCTATGTTTACACTTGTCATCGTTTGATAACGATTTAATGTATTGTTACTTATCCACGTGTTATTCACAAATTAGTCATGTTACGTGCTTCTCCTTTAACATACAGTTATGTTAATTTTATTATTTTTGGTTACCGCCGACAGATGTGATGTATAAGTGAATATCAGTGAATTATTTACAACATAGTAAATTATTTTTAAAATTTTATTAAGTTCTGTTTACGATTAGGTTAATTACTGAGTTTAAAATTAGTGTGGTAAAAAAAAATCAGTTGCTATTTCTAGAACACAATTTAATATAGGTAAGTCAGTTACAGAATTTTTGTGTACCAACTTAGGTTTTGGATGCATCTGATTTTAATTTAACGTACCTAAGTAAATTTTATACAACTCAGTTGGCTAATATCGCCTTATTGCAAAATCATAAACAGAACTTATTCTTGATCTCACCTAGCCTGGTGCTAAAATGAGAAAAGTGAGGATGATAGCTGAAGGTGTAAAATTAAATGAAATAAGTGCGTTAATTCACATAAATTCTATAATATTATTTACAAAAAAAACACATAAGAACACAGAATAACACACCATGCACTTACATACGAAGAATATGAACCACTGGTAAGCGGTGCACTCTGCGGTGAAAGAAGCCACCATGCATACTTTAACACTTACAAAAATAAAACATGGCATTAACTAAAATAAAATACTGATACATCATCGTAAATAGAATGTAAAATTCAAAATTCAATTAAGTATTTTTATAAGAGTCCATAATTATTACCTAAATTAAATAAAAACTATCACAGAATTCACAATTTCATTAAAAGGAAGACGGATTTTGGTACCGATCGTACACTGGACGGATTTCTACCAATATTATTTTCACTTTAAAACTCAAAATTCTAAATTAACTAATTATATACCTAAAACGTCATAGAACAATAATATTTTTTAACCTACAAGAGTTAAGCGTAATAAGCAATTAAAAGTATCGGTAACAGAAGAAAGTAACATTTTCACACTAGGGTAGACCTTTAAGAAATAAAACTTATTTAGTACACAGATGTGTGTGTTATCACCAGATCTCAGTTCCATAGTCGGATTCAGATATAGATAGAATTCTAGCTCGATGCATAGGGCTATCGACTGGCGTGAGGACTTTACTTGGAGTGAGAGCGCAAGCGGGAGACGAGTGAAGTATACAGACATCATCGGGATCAGAATCTAAAATAGCAGTTAATATATCTAATGAAGTATCTCTATTGTCTGGTATTATTGCAACTGTATGTCTCTTAGGCAAAGGAGTTGCCAGAGGACTCAAAGTTAGAGCGGACAATCGCGCTTCGAACTTATCGTCGATAAATGTAGTATTATTGTTCATACATTCACATTTGTCTAATTCGTTTATGGCCGTCCTATGACTCAGTTTGGGAGACACAGTTGGCGGATAGTTAATCTGATCGCGTAATAAATCAGCCGCTATTTCCGCCTGAATCATTTCCAATGAGTTTACTTTTTTGGAATTAGTGCCAAAACTTTCGAGTTTCAATAGTTTTTTGATAGGCATTAATGGAGAGTTAGCCAATTTATAGCTATCACTACGTTTTATTTTATTTTGGAACGACTTATCGGAAATTTCACCGTCAACATTATCGGTGCTTAAAATTTCTCCGTTGCTATTGTTATTTCTGTTAGTGAACATTCTTAAAACTTCGGCTACTTTACTACCTGATTTATTAAATTCTTGTTTGTCAAATTTATTTTGCAATATTATAGGCGTTTGGAAATTGGGAACGAAGGGGGTTATATCTTCATTTATATCAAGGGGCAAGTCGGTATCTAAGTTGCCTAGTTTAGCTTCAAAAAGGTTTATGGTGTTAGATTTTGAGCAAACATTCTTACCTGCTGAATCGTCTTTCGTCGGAGATAAGCTGACACCCTCCGCATCGTGTATATTTACATATGCCCCAGTCCTAGTAATTGCTTCAACTATCCGCGGTAAGTCTTGTGAATTTTTGGTTTGTTTAGTGTTTTGTTGGTGACTCGTTAAGGGCGTTTCGGTGATAGGTGTAGCAGTTATGATTGTACTAGGCTTAGGTGTCGGTAGAGTGACAAATTCAGTCGTGACAGGACCGTCTCGGTCGATAGGCGCTTTGATAATCATTTTCCCTAATTGCGGTGATGTCGGCTTACTCAATGGCGGTGGTGGTTCGTAAGGGAAATCAGTTTCATCAACAACTTTAACGATATCAGCGGTTTCACGTTGAATGACCGTAGTAGTGGGATTAATCTCTTGAACGAATGGTCCCGGTTCGAAAGTTGTATGAGCTCCTTTCCTCCTTTTTAAGGTATCCGAAGAATAAATTACTTGACCTTGTGAGTCGAGGGTTACTTTTGCACCTATTCTTTGAATTTCTTCTAGCGCAGGAGACGGTTTCTCCTCTAAACTATGTTCTAAGCAATCTTTGCTCTCACTTAGATAATTAGGTAGTTCATTGAGAGAAACATATTCAGTCTCTGGAAGTTTTCCTGATAAAACAGTTTGTAAATTTTTCTTAACCACATCACTGCTTCCATAACTGCCTCTATTGAGGCTCATTTTCTGGTTATTATTTTTGACGTCGGCTATAGTGACATAATCACCGGAATCGTATAGATCGTCAGGTAGTTCTGGCTGTTTCGATAAAGGTGATTTTTTATTCGACAATTTGTGTGGCAGTACTCCTTTCAGTTTGCACATCAGATTATTGAAGGGTTGTAAAGAAGTTTTGATGTGACTTGGGTGTTTATTAATTTTCGTAGATTCTATTGATTTTTCTTTAAGTTTCTCTTCAATTGGTAAATCTAACTTAGGTCTACTGGCAATTCTTCTGATTTCGGCATCTGGTTTACTAATTACTACTAAATCTTTATTACTAACTTCACTTTCATCATCAGAATTTGTGGGTGTGATTACACACATGGAAGGTATTCTAGAACTATTAATAGTAGTTTTGTATCGTATCCTCTCTATTCTTTCAGTTCCTTCTAAATCTGACGATTCAGAATAATCTTGTTCAGATAAGCTATTTTTCCCGTGCGCACTTGAAACTGAATCTTCGATAGGCGAGCTAGATGTATTATGACCTGAATCCGGAGAACTAGTTCCTGTACTTTTCTTTGCACTCTCTAGTTCGGTCTCTGTATGAACTTCCGCCACTGCAGTTATTTCTTTATGATTGCCTACATTTCTGGTTATAGTTATCGTTGCATTAGGTGCCTCACTTATTTCTGGCGATGATTGATTGTAGCCCTGCTTATCATTATATGATCGTAATGGATTATATCTTAAACTGTTTAACGGTGAATTTGTAAAAGATGAATTACTTCTGTCTAAACTAGCATTTGCACTATGAATGCTATTATTTCTACTTCTGTTAATTATAGTTAACGAGCTTTTTCTTTCCGGAACGGTGGGACCTATAACTAGAGATCTGTTACTACCAGCAGCCATGAGAGTTGTGCAAACTGTTCCAGCTGAACTTGTAGTTGTACTTGTCGACCCTTTACCGAATAACTCGTACTCATTTTCTGCAGTAAGAGTTTGACTATTGCTAGACGAATTAGATAAAGCATTACTCGTATGCATTGGCGTACTCGGAATTACTTCTTCCTCTTTTAACGTCTTTAAACCTGAATCCATGTGGAAAGATGTGTAATAACCTTCTGTATCACACGAAAATTCGGAACTAGTTTCTAGATCTTCGTGTAGGTCATGAATTATGTCTGGTGTAAGAGTGCCTTCGCTGGTGACGCTGCCTGATCCAGATGTATTTAGGAATCTTCGTCGGCTGATTATTGAGCTGGGTGGCCCATGATGTGCATTTAAAGAATTGTTAGAAGTTGCAGCTGAGGTTGTACTTTTAGGTGGCACAGTGGTACTTGTTATTTCTGAGCCTATGCTTGTGCGACCTGATTCAGAACTTGCAGACCAGTTACCACTTGAGGAATGAGGCTCGTCCTTTCCTGTCCCAGATCGTCTTAGTCTTCTTTGAGCCGATGTTCCTCGTAGTTTAACACCGGTGCTGATAGTGGCAGTATTTGATGGTACGGTAGCAGGAACCCCTATACTTTTTTCCGAAGAGGAATACGATGCACATCTTTGATGTGATCTTCTATCCTCGTCTCCCGGGCGTTTCTTACGCATGGTTACTGTTTCCTGTACTTGATCTATTTGTCTAGTTGGTGATTTAGAATCTTTGCCTTTCTCAACTTTACAGTTATCTTTAACAGTATCCCTACTGGCGCTCGGAGATCTACCGATCAGTTTTAGTCTGTTTTTGCTCCATTGCTTCAACGAGTTAAAGTGTCCTTTCTTCGTCACCGGATCAATAGGACTTTTCTTAAGCAAATCGCTAGACTTCGACCTGACGACCGTATTGCTATCTTCGATTTCTTCAGGACCCACAGCATTTGATGTATCGCTACGATAGAACAAACCAAGCAAAGCATTAGTCACACGCTAAATGCATACCTATGGTTGAAAAATCTTTAAAGAGTTCCGCTTTGTCTCGTTACAGCGGAGATCTTCAAAGACGAAATTAATCATGAAGCTAATGAACAAATGGCACTATTAGTGATCAAGTGCACAAATGATTGGTTGTCTTTGTTACACGAGTTATAGAAACGTTTACACGAACAATGACAGCCAATGTTAAACATAATGTATTCACAGAAGCAAGATATATTATCAACGAGTTGTTAAAAATGTGTGCTGAAGATTTTAACTGAATGTCTTTGAAGCTGTCCACACGAACTGTGCTCAATGGTTACTGTCGTTAATTGAGAGCTTTGAGATTACATTATCTATTTATATGGATCATTTATGGGGATCGGACCTCATGACAAGTCTCTCTGTACTAAAGAAAAGTAATCATATAAGGTCTTTGAACTTTAAAAACTAATACCAAGTCTATGAATTACGAAAATCAGTTACGTATTAATTGTATAATAGTTTGAAATATTTTAACATTAAATTCTCTATTTTATTGATTTTTTGTTTGAGTAGTGCGATAGATAATATAGCCTCAGCTTGTGTTGGTACAGTGCAAACTATAAGCTTACCCAGCTATAGCTTCTCTAAGCTCTTTTTGATCAGTGCCCGAAATGGTGTTTCGTCTTTTACCACGTGGTTTCCTCGTGCGTGTGCGCCGCTTCACCGTGTCGGTCTCACCGGCGACGCTCTCTATGTGGAGAGATTTCCGTGAGCTGCACATTCTGTCGAAGAATTTCCCTGACGTGTCGATCGCAACGACTTCAGGGGGAAATCTGATGAAAAATACCAAATTATATTAAAACATGTTTCAAAATGATCAGGTGCGTAATACTCTAAGCCGACAGCATCGCATGAGGAGCTGCTTTCTCAGTCTACCCATGTTGTATATAAATTTTGTCACATCCCGGTGATGTAGACAAGTGTCAATTAATAATGTCTCTTATTAATTAAATCTATTACACGCTGTCAAACATGAACTTATACAGCATTTGACAATAAAGTTGAAAACCTCCCACACAGACAAGATGCATAATCCCATACACCAATAATTCCGATTTTAAAACGTCGATTATACGACGCTTTAAATATCGATGGTAAAAGTAAATTTACGGATTAATGCTGTACTTATTTGGACGGAGTGCAACTAATTTGATATTTACGATGCATTATATGACAATATATTAGCGTAATTGGCTCTAAAATGGCAGTAATCGATAAATGGAGGAATATTTGGCTATTATGATTACACACGTAATTTAACCTTACGATCGTATACTAGTAGAAGTGTTCATAAACATTTCAAGTTTTATTTACTTTGATATTCAAAGAGAATAAGCCCAAACTGGAGGTCAATCTGTTGCTCCTATGATGTGCCGTTTGCGTCCCTAAAAGGTTTAGCTCCATTAGTAATTTAATCCACATTAACAACGACTACTATTTTGCTACAAACCACATAGGCATATTCTTTATTTTAATTATTTTTATTTTTTTTAAAAATGTTGCCCCACACTAGGATTAATTCCTGTGTCGTGGGTGCGTTTACAAACATGAAAATTCACATACACAAATACCCAGACCGGAAAAAATAATTGTGGATCACACAAAGATTTGTCCCGTGCGGGAATCGAACCCGCGACTATTAGACACAGTGGGCGGGGCGGGCTAAGCCCTTAACCACTGCGCTAAATCGTCCGTATTGAGACCAATGATTCCCTGGTGAACCGAGGATGGACCTACCACCGACTACTCCGCCAACCCTCTCGAGGAAATCAAGCAATGCTATAAAATACATGTATTAAATTAGTTCATACTTGGAAGCTATTATTCTCAGCTGTTCATCCGGACTAGGCAGTCTATGGTCTATAGGCTCGTCGTCACCAGAACCGCATTCTGAAAGCTCATCTGGTGTCAGTGTAACACTGCTCTGGATCCTCATGGACGAGTCCGGTAACGCGGTCACGTCCCCGATCGCCTCTTTCGATGTCCATTTCCGTAGCTGCTCGACGACTGACGGCTGGAAATGAAATATTGCATCGCATTGTTGAATGGTGGCAGCAATGGTTATTAATGTTGGCGAGGTTAATTAAATATCATTCTTTTCGGAAAGTGTCTAAAGTTATAATCAACGCTGCAGTAAGTTTACAAGCGTCAAATTAAACTTTCGGAAAAAAAACCTTTTTCAGATCTAAAAAAGGAGGATTTGGGGATTTATATATTTTTGATAATGGTAATCGGCTGCAAAATTGATCACTTTTTTGCAGTGTCAAGTGGCCCAATATTCCAATTTGTATTTAAAATTATAATATACTGCTGTGAAGAAACACTGAAAGAGGATGCAAGAACAAATATGTACGTATTTTCTAAATTAATTTAACTCTGCGATGAAAATGTAAATACCTAACGTTTATTAATTTGTTGCCATTACCTTCAGCCGGACATATAATTACAGCTTTCCACATTATTATAAAAAACAATACGGACCAAAACTAACCAAATGTGTTTATTAAAAGAGTATAAATAATTTTTCCCACCTTAGCAACCATAGAAGACCAATTGAGTATTCTAGGAAAATAACTACTAAATTCAACAATCATTGTCACTATGAAGTTCTTTTAGTAGGGTATTAAAAAAATATCCTTCAATTACTTACAATGCGGGTTTCGATTTCGACGTCCACCTTCTGAAGGATGCGTCTTCGTTTAGTGCTAAGGACAGGGGTGCATAACAGGTACGGGGAGTGCTGTGAGTCTCTCCGTAGCTGGTCGAGGATTGAAGCCGAGAGTCGGTCTGTGGTAGCCTTTTCGTACAGCTTGCGTAAACTTGAAGGCCTGCAAGACAAGGTGCGGTTTTTCATCATATGGGAGGATCATCATTTTTTCGAGAATAAATAATGCAGACTTCTTTTACGGGTAAGTTTACCGTTACATTAATTCTTCACCGTATTCGATGACAGCGACTCTTGACTATATCTACGGAATGTACTTTGCTGGCGACACTGACTATAAATGTATATGATGTTTATCTATGTTATATGGAGTGCTTGTCCCAACGCTGTTATATGGCAGTGAGAGTTGGGTATGTAAGAAGGAGAACGAAAGCAGGATAAATGCGGTCGAAATGCGATCTCTGCGGAAGAAGTGCGGAGTCACGCTGACCGACCGTATTCGCAACAGCGTAGTAAGAAAGCGAGTAGGTATGAAAGATAGTATCGGTGTAAAGATGAGAAAGGGTATGCTCCGTTGGTTCGGGCATATAGAAAGAATGCCAGAAGAAAGAATGACAAAACAGATATACAATGCGAAAGTGGAAGGATGTAGGTGCCGGGGAAGACCTAGACTATCTTACCATGACCAAATAGACCGTGTCTTAGCTGAAGGGCAAGTCAAGAGTCTCCGTAACCGGCGAGTGTGTATGAGACGAACTATGAGAGTGGAGGAAGCCAGAGAGGTATGTAAGGAAAGAACCTGTTGGAACTCTGTACTCTCTGCCTACCCCGCGAGGGAGCTGGCGTGATGATATAGATAGATAGATGTTTATCTACTCACCATCACAAAGTGATATGCTTTAACATGAGAGTTTAAGTTAGCAAATCATTTTAAGCACTGATATCCCACTACATATTAAATGCTTTAATAGTAAGTATAGTAAATAATTTAAATAACCACTGGTTTATTACAAACAAACTACATCACAGTGATATTGAATAAACAGTTATTGGAATATTTGAAAACGAGTTGAGTCAACGTTTACCTGCTACTATGCGTGACTGCACCAATTTGGACGTATTGACTGTTACGCAAACGTAGGCAATATTTTGTGTTGTACTGTTTAGGAGACTTTAATAATGCCCAAAGATATTCAGACTATATAAGTATCATTAGTATAGTTAGCTTATTTAGAGGAATTGAACTAGAAAGATTGTTTACCTCGTGTCGGGTGTGAATAGGCCCTTTTTGAGGGGTTGGCTGGCCGTGTATTGAATTTTGCGACACGCAAAATCTGACAGGCTTCCCTCCGCTGTAACAAAAAGAAAAGAAAACGTTAAAATCGGTACATTTAATTAATGATATACGAGGTTACACGTAGATTTGCTAAACCATAAGGTAAAGCTATTATAAATAATATTCCAAAAACATGATAGTAACTGGTACTGTTTTCAAACATGACAAATTTTGGAACTGAACTTATCGCGATATCTGATTATGTTCGTGCTTTTTAATTACTAACCCTTTGGTAGTGACCTCTTTCGTATGATGGCATTACCTTAGATAATTATCTTCACAGTTCTCACAAAGTGACACCCTATTTTACAACAAATCATTAATACATAGTTTGCTAACAAACAGACAAATCGACGATACGAGTACCAACTTTATGTAAAGGGACAAATAATATGCCATTAGTCACCGGACCGCCTCCCAAGCTATCGGGATTAATGTAGCCGGTCCACGATAGTTCATTTCACCTTTTATACTTATAGCACACGTAATGCACACTTCGAACTTTATCGGGCCGTTCGTTCATTTTGATCTTTCCAATTGATCTTTTTGGCCGAAGATTTCGATTTATAAGGATCTATCAATATATTCCTATTGTAATAGAAACGGCAAACGAATAATGTCCGTGATTGTCAAGATTTAAGAAGATATATATGGTAGAGCTGTGCTTAGATTCGTGAATAACTTTATCAGTTTTTATATCTTTAGTAAATACTTTTAAGCTTTGGCTTGTGACATAATATTATTCACCATCGTCAATCAATAGCAGTGCACTGCTGGACATAACTAATATAAATAAGTAATTTTAAATACCGCCAGAAAAATAAGAAAGAGAAAGATATGGATTGAGGTTTCAATTCACAACTGCAATCTTCGATCAAGTTTATGTATTTATTAGTATTATGTGTGAACTTTATTAGTATTATGATTTGCAAAATAGTGTTTGTTAATTTCAGTTGCAGGTAGATTATCTATTATAGTAAATAGTAATTCATAGAAAATAACAATAACGAATCGTCCGTCAGAGAACAAAATATACCTGAGTGGTAAATACTATTAATATAGAAGAAGGAAGCGATGATCAAACAGATACGAGAGACAACTGAGTTATTGCCGCTGCATAGAATCGTGTTCTGAGATCGTGACGAGTCCAAACCCACTTAACTGTCTAATTATCGATAGGAGAAAATAATGGACTCTCTTTATCGACACTACGATGGATGGTTAATGTTTAAATCGATACAATAGCAACAAATGAAGTAATCAATAAAGCGAATGCGAATAATGAAGAAGTCGTGCGTGATTTACATTTTTCATATACATACGAGCTTACTGTATTTATGTTATGATAAGATTAATTAATATTAACAAGGCTCCCTATTGTAATTCGCCTTCTGCGCTGCAGTCGTTATAAATAATGCTAAGAAGAACGTATTGAGTTGAGATCCGAGCTTCTTAGCATACCAATGCGGCAATAAGGCGTAAGATAGATCTAGTGAACGCTACGCACACAGCAATGCAATTAAACTTTACTACTGAGGCGGATAACATACCAGAGGTGGCAACAGCTCGAGTATAGAAATGTGAACTCTGACACGAACATCTCAGCACCGTAAATCTTCCTTGTAAATGGCAACTTTAAAGTAAACTTAAATATTTACACTATAACTAGAAATGATTCATTGCTTTGATGTGGAAAAGGGTTCAACACTTTTTTCGTTAATTTAAAAGATTATATCTCCACTGCAATCAATTTCGTATTCTGATGTTTATTTGCTATTAATCTACCCTTCAGATCGACGTTTTGCTCTTAATTAAAAAAATAATTTATTCGGTATTCCAATTTGATTGATACAGTTAGGGCTTACGTGTTGTATCCACTAATATAGTATATATTTGATCTACTTACATATTTTATAAGCATGTTTATAATATGCTGTTTTGATTAGTATCAAGATATGTCAAAGCAAAGTAGCTCTAATTTCATCTTATAAACTGCCGAGTTTAAACAAGTTATAAAATACATACTACTTTTACGAAGTTACTTTTATTAAATGAAATAACTTCTAATTATTTGTCGATTCAATAGTCACAAATTGAATATGTCAAGCATGTCATGTAGCTCCACTAATTCATGAACCATTTTAATATCGAAACAGTTTCCCGTTAATGGTCATACGCACAGTACAAAGGAACTGTAAGAACATTTTTTCGGTAATCAATTATACATATGCAGATAGGGCGTAGGTCCACAATTCCGGAGTAAAACTCCCATGTCCTATATGTAAATGGAGCTCGTATTTTTAGTGTGTGGAAATGTATGTTGATACTTCCAACATGTACGGTCAATGCTGGCAATGTCGTACATTCCCTGCTCCCAATGGAGGGAATAAATTTCCGTCTGCGGTAGATCCGTAGACATACGACCGCGTTAGCATACGTCCCGACATAACGCATTGGTCATTGTAGTCGGTTAATGTATGCTTCATAATACGATATAGTATTGTTACGCTTTCGTGCTCTTTTTTTGACTTTTACTTTGAAAATTTTGTAAGAAATATCTTTTAAGTCAATAGAAAGGTAGTTCTCACGTTAAAATGTTTAATGTAATGATTAAATGTTTGTCTAAATACTTATTTCGCCGATTTGACTTTGTCACACTTCTTGCAATAAGCCGAAAATTTTGATCGTAATCCGTTAAAACAAGTTTATTTAATCCTTTATTGTATACAATACATTTACAGTTGTAATTTCACAGGTGATATACAAAGGCGAGCCTAACTCAAAATATGAGTTCTCCTCCAGCGAACCTTTAAGTGTTGAGAGATGAGAATGTTAATAAGAGGGCAGTTATACAATTACACATTAAAACGTACAATAAAATAAACATACATAAAAATACACATAGTATATTATATTACAAATGTGTATAGAATAGAAAACTCTTTATTGTACACCAAATTATAAATAAACAATAATGTTAGGTACAAAACAATATAGGGTACAATTGGCGGCCTTATTGCTTATAGCAATTTCTTCCAGGCAACCAAGACTCAACAATCAGATAGGAAATGTTCCCTGATTCTTCTCCTGAAGATGTCCAGAGAGGAGCTTGCGCGTATAGCGTGTGGGAGTGAGTTCCAAAGACGTTTGTATAATCATATGACTTACCTTTACTATAAATAAACCGATTAAAATTATGATCATCCAAATCATAATTATGAGGACACAAGCTTCAATAACACGGGTAATATTCCTACCAGTGAAAGTCAATAATACTGTGGACTGAATATCCTTGCGAACAGCAATGTGTATAAGGGAAATGGCCTCAGGGAACTAGTTCCATATAAAATAGATAGTGAGATTGAATAGTATTGGATCGCAAAAAGAAGTGCGCAACCGGGGTCTATTGTGAGCCGGCCTTGGCTCCCCGCGGGACCGGCGCGCGCGCAGGGAGCTACGTGGGTGGCTGTGGTACCTGTGCCTCATATTTATGATTGCAGCCATAAGAATTGTAATTTTATACTAATAAACTGATAGTCCATAATTTTTAAGGATTACGGCTGTATGTTAGAAAGCTGACGCGGTGGTCGTAATTTTTATCTTTTATAACATGTAAGTCAGTTAATATCCGTGATCAAATGATTTTCAGATGTGTTGACTGATCAAGTTACTGAGGAATGAAGATATAAAATTATCGTTTAATGTATTTGCAGTATTTTTGTTTGTCCGCACATATATGAAAGAAAAACCACATAAAAGAACGGTACATTTTTAAAGGACACACCTGCGTTTCGTTAAAAATGAGGACAAGCATTTTCCTGGTAATCCCTGCAAAATGTAGGCAACGGGAGGAATTTTTGTGGTCACTACACACCTCTCGGTATCTTGTATAAAGAGAATGAATATACATGCTGGTATGTTTACGTCGTTATATTAAAACATTACCACGATTAAATAAATCATTTAGCGATTAATCTTCGTAATCTGGGCATCTTAGAAACATTAAATATATGAGAGACTAGAATCACAGGACATAAAGTTTGCTTTCTTGCTGAACTATTTCACTGCGTATATTGTGAACATGCTGAAGGCAAGGTCCCGTGAGGTCACGACTTTGAGAAGGTCTTACAAGGGCGCTACTATCCAACCTGTTGTGGATGAAACTGGTTTTGCGATATGGAAAATGATGACAATTTCATTCAAACAGTGTAACATGTTCGAAGAAAATTGGTGTGAAAATGATCTCATAAAGTGTTGTGGTTAGTTCGAGCCGATTGGAGTTATGTTATGGACACTTTGTATTTAATGAGTGGTATAATTATGCAACACTTTAATGGTGAGCGGTGGATGAGGTTGGAGCCTTGTGCTTGAAAATAAGTAATTCAGGTGTCTTAAACTGGCACCATACAATCGTGGTCAATTAGTCGGACGGAATTGACGGACGATTTAGGTTAAGACCACCAAATTGTCCGTCAATTCCGTCTTAAGCCGCTTCACTGAGTCAATTAGTCGCGGGTTATGTTCCCGCACGGGATAAATTCCTATTGAAATTTGACAAAGTTTAAGTGAGATAAAGAGTCGATGAACTCAGAAGTAATTCGCACGTAATCGGCCGTAGCAATTTATCGGCTAAGAACTTTGGAGGACTCGGGACGGAGCAAACGGGTTCCCTCATCCATAACTTCTGAAATAAAAAGGATTTATTGCAAAAGGTACTCCTTTGGTTTTTGGCATGATTGGCCGGTACCAATTATTACTTTATGCATTGATTTATCGCTCACTTTGAGAAACAGTTTTATTAAATGCGAGACGTGAGTATGAAAGTTGAACGTATTCAAATATTAATAAGGCTGCTGTTCCTTTATGCATCCATACGGATTTACTGGGTCCATTTGGATTAGCTTAAGATAAGTTACTTTGACGATAAGTTCTTTATCTATTTTATCGGTTTAATAAAAGCCCAAAATAAATAACATTATTCTGAGGTATGAATTTTAAAACCACAGGCACGCACGTCGTGTCGGATTAAACCACTATAATCTGGTAAGGCTTCTTAGGCATTACATTTTAATGATACCGTTAGGGTATTGCAAGTTTTTAGCAATTGCTTTGAAACCTACCAGTTTCGTAATATCCAATTACATGTCTTAGGGAATTCATACACAATATGTAGCTCGTATGTAATACTACCTATAATTTTTTAATGTTGAGGAAAAACGGTACGGAGTTTTTACAAGACTCTTCCTTATTTTTTCCTTCTTTATGGTTTATTCCCCTTTACCTTTTTGGAGTCCTCCCTCTAATTCTTGTCTCACGTTAAAATTAAGATTTATTGCATTTTTTAAAACAAGTACCATAATATCGTGATTTTTATTTGAATGGGGGAATTGTGTGGGGTGGTGTTTCACATTAGTTTAGAAAGTTATTCAACTTAATCCTAATGTAAAAATATAAATTACTAATCTGTTAACACCTATCATAAAATATTATATCTATAGAATTCCAATTCTTTTAAGCATTCTAATTACTTCGAGTATTCCAACATTTTCCATTCGAGCCGTATAACGTATGAATCATTCAGAATTACCGATGTATACCTATTTCGGGATCGTCTGGGAATCACAACAAATGCATGATCGTCTGTAGTGGTCTGTACTCATTTGTCCCATTATAAATCTCTCAGGAGATAGCCGACAGGCCATTGAAACTCATCAAACGACATATATGACTTTCATTCCAAATGAAACATGCATGATGTATTTTAATCATCATGGCAGTTTTTTTTACATCATTTCCTTACATTTCCTTTCATTCGTTGTGCTTTTTCGTCCCCACTACAGAAAAAAATTTCGGTATCAAGACCCCCGTCATAAATAATATAAAGCTTCAAATAAACAAATATTCACTCTATCGACAAAGGGAGAGCTGCTTCATGAATTGCTGATGTCAGCTGTATTCTATAGCACTTTGCTTGCAAATAAGGATATTGCATAAATTTATAAGCTCAAATTCCAGAGTGTAGTTTCCTCGAAGAAGTGTTTATATCTGGTCATGACGGTAGGGCAGGGCAAGGGTCGTGAATAAATGAACGAGCTTTGTTACAAGTGCAAGATATTACGGAGAACCGGTGGACTGTTACGACCACTACACGAGATGGAACCTTGCATAAATGGCCTGCGCATAATTAAGTGCCTGGTTTTTATAAAAATACCTAAAATAAGAGGCCACTGTCCGTTTATGTTTAACTTATAAGGCTATAAGGATAGCTATACTCATAAGTGGGTCAAAGAAAATGTTCTAACGATTACAGGATGATAAATTGAAAATGTTTGAACAAAAATTAGCGATAGGTTAAACTGTTTTAGAAAGTTAAAACGTAAATAAATACAAAGTGGATTTCAAGCCGTGTTTATTTAACTTATTCGAAGAGCCACTATGATTGCAGACGATGGCAAAATTATTGAAAAATAAGGCAGTAAGTTCTAGAAAGACCATAATGTAAGGGTTTAATACAACAGCCGTAAGAAGGCTGCGTATAAAATATTCTAGTCACAATATCGGAGCTATCAAACCGTTTAAGCCTTTTATTTTCATACTAAACTCCACTTCTGTAAAGTTGTTTAGAAGTACTTGAAAACGTTATATCTAATTACTATTATATTATTCTTAAAATTGCAGCTATAAAACTTTACGATCAGGAACGTTTTAAGGTTAAAGATTCTCAGTTGAAATATGCTATGGTTCGTGTAGTAAGTAGAAATTACCAGCAAACCATAAAGGCGACATTTTTACCACTCAAGACGATTTAGTGGTGGTTGGGACGCTATCGGCGCGTTCGGGAACATTAAACCTGGGCCCAACTGTTTCTAGCGATAGACAGATTGTGGTTCCTATTTTCTTAGAATTCGAATGGATGGTACTAAAACGTAATGGTGCAGCACGAAAATTTTGCAATAAAGTCGGAAAGTAATATTTTCAGTTGGACAGATTTGGTTCCGTTTTATTGGCGAATCAGGTGTGTCCAGAACACGAGATAACAGCTAAATGGAAGGAAGATTTAAAGAGCCTTACGTTAAGTCGACTTTCGAGATTTGCTCCGTCGAAAATGTTATTTACTTTTAGGATTATAATTCCACACTTTAAAGTCGAAACCAGACTTCGTGTTTTTATCAAATTGTGGACATTCGCTCCGTATGCTACTTCAATAGAATTAGAACGGTAAAGAGATATTTATATACGTGGCACGTATCAGGAGTCCGGATCACCCCCATGCATTTGTACGATGTCAGGGCATAAACCCAGATATTTTTTCGTTATACGCACTGTACATTGGGTGAGGGTAATGGCTTTGAAAATTTTAAGAATGTATTTTCTATACATTTCATTGGTGCAAACAAATCGTATGCATTGCGTAGAATTGTTCAGTAGCTTTGTAAGTTATCTATAAAAATAATTCTACTAGTATTATATACTAGTTAAAATAGAAATCACATTTATATCAGAAACCACACTATAGAATTTTGTAGCAGTTATAATTACCGGAGAATACTTAAGTTGTATATGAATACTTATGTTTGTATTAATTGCGC
This sequence comes from Phalera bucephala, assembly GCA_905147815.2. Classification (NCBI taxonomy): domain Eukaryota; kingdom Metazoa; phylum Arthropoda; class Insecta; order Lepidoptera; family Notodontidae; genus Phalera; species Phalera bucephala. The sequence continues at coordinate 27,864,017 of LR990612.1, forward strand.
GTTTTAGAGTCGAAAGCAGTGCGCTCTGGTTTCTTGTTCTTTCTTTTTAAAGAATCATATAATACATTTTTTATTGCGGATGTTTTGTATCAAATAGCTAGCATTATAAACCCGTGAGCTAGACCTAAAATCAATAACAACAGTAGCTCCTCCTACCAGGTAATACGAAACTCCTTTAAGAGCTCGCGGCGGTCGTACTTTAAAATTATGTTTTAATTATTAGATACCAAGTGTAATAGCCATAAATAATGTGCAGTGCGTGCGCCGCGCAGCCGGGTAAAGTTATTCGAATAATTATTCGACATACGAATAAATATGTTTATTCGATTATTAAATGATTGAATATACCAATTTATTTCGAATATTAATGCAGAGTTATTGTTTTTAATAATGAGTGGGGATTGTATAAATTTTGATGAGGTAGATGAAAAATTTAGGACTACTAGAAGCAATACGTCGTGTAAACAGAATAAGATAGAATGTTCGATCTCAATAAAAATAGAGATGATGCTTGCGTTGTCAATCTTTAGACTTCTGCTAAAAACTGACAAGGAAGTGCAGTGCCGAGGGATGGGGATGATACCGCGAGTGACGACTTAACAACTGAACTGCCCTCACATCTCGCGCGAGTCATCAGAATATAAGCCATAGGGCTAAGCATGAAGATATTAAGACAAGCGTGATGTTTTTAAGTTGATTTGAGTTCATTTTCACACAACAAATTAACTGAAAACAGATATACGTGACAACATGTTTTCTCAATAGCGTTATGCTAAAGTCAACATCTTCATGTTAAACCCTCAGATATACGTAACACTAACAGCAGTAATGACGAGTAAACGAAGTCACTACTCCTTTAATCAACTGGTGTACATATCTCGATAAGCAATAATTCTTCGGTAGATAGTTATGTACAGACGATGCGCGGCGGACTCTTTGGAGGATTTATCGTGCAGTAGTAATAGCACTCGTACAAGTGGTTTGCGGTGGCCTTCAATTGGCGCATTACCCCGCCGGCCTTAGAAGTAATTTTATTTTTATATTTTATGTTCAAAGTGCATATCCATTTTTTGTGTCGGTTCATAACTTAAATAATAGCACAGGGAAGTTGTTGTGAATCTGTGTTATAAGTATAGTTACTTTTTCACTCAGGTTACTTTTTGTTAGCAAAAGTTTCGAATAATAACAAGAGGGATCAGCATCGTTGTGTACGATTTTAGAAGTAAAACTCGATGTAAATTTAAGTGCGGTCTGTATGTTTATAGGATACGGAAATGTTTATGCAAATCCCGCGTCATATGCAATTACTGCTTATCTCTTCTGAGACAGTATTGCCGTTGACGGCTCTTCGTTATTTCCCACCGATATCGAACGGTACTTCGATGTCATCAATGACAAACTAATCTACTAGTAAAGAGATAGAATCAAATAGAGTATAGGGGCATTGAGAGACACCGATGAGTTAATATTTCCGATAGAATTTTAGAAGGTACAATACAAGTTAAAGAACTTAGATCATACTGCAAGCGCAAGAAATGAAAGTAAGATAATTAATAGCAATTGCGTAAAAGAAACTATATATATAATAATAGTAATATCAGCCTATACTGCCCACTGCTGGACAAAGGCCTTCTCTCACAAATCGAGGTGAGAGAGATTAGGTCATAATCCACCACGCGGACCCAGTGCGGATTGATGGAGGCAGGTTTGTGGCCACCTGCTGTTGGAACTTATCAAGCCGCCTTTAAGGCTTTCAACTCGGCTTAACGACATTAGGTGGTAGCCGGGACCAACGGCTTAAGGTGCCTTCCGAAGCACGGAGACGCTCGAATATGAAAATGCCACAAACGGTTACCCATCTCTGGCCGACCGAGTCGAACGATACTTAACCTTGGTAATCGGTAGGAACACCGCGGTCGCACAGCACTATGAGCGGCTCGAAAGAAACTATAATAAAAAATTATACAAATCTTTTCAGTGTCTTTAATTCTTTGAGTCCTTTCAATTTCGCAACTGTAATAGTTGCCCAATTGGAAGTCTATCTATCTATAACCTCACGCCAGATCCCTTGCGGGGTAGGCAGAGAGTACAGAGTTCCAACAGGTTCTTTCCTGACATACCTCTCTGGCTTCCTCGACTCTCATAGTACGTCTCATACACGCTCGCCGGTTACGGACTCACTTGTCTTTTTTTTAATTTGCATGTATAAAGTAGTTTATATTACCTATACGTGTGTACCTATGATGTAGGAATTTTCAATGACACGAGTAGGACACTATAAATATATAGTAGATCGTTTAATTTCATTAGGTGGCACCATAAAACACAAAACCAGTATCATAGCGGCAAAAAAAGTTAGAACTGCATGTTCCTACCTTTTTAATTGATAAAGAACACGAACGTTGAACCTGTTTTTATACTAACTATAACAGCAGTTGGTAGTTGTCTAATTTGTTGATACTTGAAAAGAAACAAATAAATACGAGTGGAACTTGCATTCTGAGAGTTCCGTACATGTTTTATTAGATGGCGCTATTTTTTTTATCGAAAACAATTTTGGATTGTTTCCTTTACTTGTACTATGAATGCTTGCTTCTAGCCAAATAACATGATTCTAGGTCAACGGGAGCAGAGCCAGTAGGTTTTTATGAGCAAGTTTATAATAGCCATATCTTTTAATTGCACGGACTTGAAAGCTTAATCTTTTACACCGCCAAGAGACCTTAGTATTCGAGATAAATTTCAACTTGATACCTCTATCCAATTCTGAGAAAGTGTTAACCGTCGGACAGACAAACAGACAGAAACACGGACAACAAAGTGATCTTATAAGGGGGTTTAGGGAAGATTGACGCAAGGAACCTTGAAAAAGACCAAAAAAAACCTAATCACAGCAGTCGGTGTGTAATGGCTGTGAATTTTTACGGTGTGCACGGAACATCATGGGTTTCCAGTGCGTTCGAAGCATAAATCACAATGCCAGATGACGCCCCATTCCTGAATTCTGAATGAGCAAGCCGAGACTTACTTCACATTAAGAATTTTTACACAGCCTTCTGCATTTTATGAACTTCCCTTTACTTATAAACCTTTATTATATTTTCCCACGTTTTATTAACGAAAATCCTCAGAATTTTTAAATCAAAGGGATTCGGAAGTATAAATGTAATATTTATCTACGGCGTTGGTTCTTCTTTATACCAAGTTATGGGGATATTTCACTCGTACCGGGGAATACTTCATAAAAGTTGAATGATTGCCAAAATGTAATAGCAGTATGTGCGGCCATATTAGATATACCGAAACAGTGTATTTGACGTAATATTATTATGAAAATTCACGTCCTAGAGCAGGAAGCTGAAATGCAAGCAGTATGATGCTAACATGCTTGCAGAAGTACATACGGAAAATTATAGAACTTAGGGTCTAAACATACGATCTGCATTTGAACTGCACGCCAACTGCAAAATTGCAGTTGACATACCTGCATCAAAACTGTCAACCGACTTTGCAGTCTGTTTGCGGTTGACGCGCAGTTCTAATGACTGCTCACTGACTGCAGGCTATCTGCACGTTTTTATTGTAGTCCTAATCCAGTTACTAGTAACAGTAGTTATGTAGTTATTACGTTCTCTCAGTCATACTTGCACTGAAGAACACTGCACATTTACATTTTATGCGATTAGAAGAAAGGGGGAATGCATCTTCGCGGATTGAACGATCTAAAAATGCGAGACATGCAGACACTATTAAATTAGATTCGTGCCTTTGTACATTCCTTTGTTCGGTCTCAACTTCAATCGATTTAAACTTGATCGGTGTAGAATATTTGTCATTATTGTTTCGGGAAATTTTGACTGCCTCGTTGGTCTGGTGGCAAAGCGCATCGCTTTGTGATCACGAGGTCCTGGGTTCAAATCCTAGGTCGGACAAATGTAGTTTTTCTAACGAAAAATTCCCAGTATGAGTCCGGAGTCTGGAATTGTGCCCGGTATATGGCAATAGGCTCGTCCCCTATTACATGGGACCTAACATCGTCGGCGAAACGTGGGTGTACTCAGTACACCTCTGCCAACCCCTCTGGGGAATATAGGCGTGACGGTGTGTGTTTCGGGAAATCGTGCTGTCTCGATCATGTGGTATGACAAGGATGGCATATCTACTCGCTAGTCACGCTAACGTCAATCTGTTCGTGCTAAGCTCTCTGTTCTTCCAAAACTTAGCCACGAACAAAAACCTAGACAAAGTAAAAAATAAAATATTACATGGCTGGACATCATCTACTGCACTGAACGCTGTTCACAATGTTTCAAGTTCACTGACCACCGGTCGGCGGTTAAGATTAGCTGCTTTTTTATTGTGCCATTCAAAGTATTCGCGATAAAAAATACTGTGTGGTGGAAATTACACGCGTTGAATGGTGGATAGCAGACCGTTTAAGGATCATAGCAGGAAGCGATGCGACCGGTTCGAGGAGCTCAAGACAGAAATGCCGGGCAAAAAAGAAATAGCGTATCTAACTGGATTTTCTCATGACTGGCCATAAGCTACCAGTTTGACAAACATGGTATTGTTTTTCCGTTAGACGAACTGCAGTTATGGGATTCTGATAAGCGGTGTAGGACTTGCAAAAAAAGACGTATCGTCTATCCGTATCAGACTATTACGAAGAGACTATGCCAGAATGTATGGTTAGAGGTTTAGATTAAAATTCCTACTTCAAAGAGCCACATTATCCCAAACTAATTACAAACAGTCCACGGGGTAAGCTTATTATAGTGACAGTCCGCACTGTCATTGTAATAATCACACACCGTCACGCCTATATTCCCCAAGCGGCGGTGGCAGAGGTGTACTGAGTACACCAACTTTTCGCCGACGATCTTAGGTCCCATGTAAAAGGGGCGAGTCTATTGCCATTTACCGGGCACAATTCCAGACTCCGGACTCATACTGGGAAGTTTTCGTTAAAAAAACTTCATTTGTCCGACCTAGGATATGAACCCAGGACCTCGTGATCACCAAGCGATACGATTTGTAATAATCATTCTCTTATTTTACGATTTTAGTGCTTATTTATTTTTAACGGCATCCACGATAGGCCTGTGTGTAGTTTTAAGTCGAATCAAATTGATTTTGACGATGGTTTTGCCTATTGGTTTGAGCGTAGGCCGCTTGATTAAGTAGTAGCGAGTTCAATGTGTGTTGTGTAACCCACAATTATTATTTGTTTCGGTCTGTGGTATGAGACACGATAGAGAAATAATTCCTAGTTTGGGGAAAGTTTTTTATTAAAATATGTTTATTAATGCACTAGCTTCATACAGAAGCCGAGAGCAAAGTCTTGTTCGTAGTAGTTCAAAACTATAAAGATCGACAATAACGCCAAAGTTTCATACAATGTGTAACCCGCATCAGACAGAGGCCTGTCAGCCAAGGTAATAAATGGTGTAAAACAAAAGAATCATCAGAGCAATATCTCCAGAAAGTTTGCGGTTTTTGTACGAGAGCTGTTGAACAAATCGCCTCATCAACGCAACCTCTTCCGAACTCGACAGATATAAAATGATATTACCCTTTTTCGTAACATCAAAAGGGTTATATTTTTGACCTCAAGGAGCTATAAACTTATTATACCGAAATCATAGCTTTTGGTAGCACATAAAAAGAAACCAGAGGGACGAAATATGAAAGAATATTTTAGGTATAAAGATAGTGCCACATCATTTGCTTTCAGCGTACAAACATCTTTATTATATAAAACCAAGTTGAGCGCTGTAACATCGGCGTCGTATTCGTTAGCTTGTCTTGTATATATCCGTTACAGAATTTCCTTTTATCTATGCTGTAAAGGTGACGACTACTATGCTGCAAATGATATAAAAATAAAGTTTAATTTTTTTTCTTAAAAAAATAACCTAGCGTTTATAAACAAAAAAATCACATACACAAATACTCAGACCGAAACATATAATTGTGTGTCACACAAAGATTTATCCCGTGCAGGAATCGAACCCGCGACTATTCGACCCTGTGGGTGGAGCAGCTTAAACTCTTAAATTAATCACTGCGCCAAATCGTCTGTGAAATTAATGGATATCTTCTACTGAAAAATTCAATTTTTTACTTTATTAATTATTACTAAGCTTTTAAGTTATCAATTACCAAATCGTCTGTGAAATGAATGGATATCTTCTACTGAGTTCTTAGATTTCGAAACTAAAAATCAGAATAAACCGAGATAAAATCCGTAAAATAGTTTTATTTCATGGATTCTATTGAAAAATTCTTAGTAGTCGTATTGCAGTTTGATATATTTTACTTTTTCTTCAAGTGCATTTGAATCGAATGCAATGCGTCTGCGACTGCTTATGTCTGCCAAGAAAGAAAATCACCGTGTCTGTACAAATTACATAATTTGTCAACGAGTTCAGTTGACCTATTCAAAAGATGCATTAGGTCAACTTAATCCCGAGGTTCACTTTAAGTGGGTCCAGTGGAACCATCTCCTTTGCTTGGGGAATGTAAGCGTGAGTTTTTCTTTATTTTTTATTTAGGTATTTTAAAAGTAGTCTATTTAATAGCTGTATCAAATCAATACACGAACATTTGTGTTTGTTTGTATTACGTATGCAATACCGGAAGATGTCAGTGACCGTACGTAATACGATTCGTTGCGGTGTCCGTAAGCGTGTATAAAATTGATTTATTCACGTAACTACATACGTATGTATTAGTGTGGCCGGCTTTGGACGGGATGTTCCGATTTCAAGGGGTCTTTGTAATTTGTCACACTTGGTTATATAGTTTCCTAAGATTTTTTTATTGTAATTCCTGAGATACAATAAAATAAATATCTATCTATCTATCTATCTATATCATCACGCCAGCTCCCTCGCGGGGTAGGCAGAGAGTACAAAGTTCCAACAGGTTCTTTCCTTACATACCTCTCTGGCTTCCTCCACTCTCATAGTTCGTCTCATACACACTCGCCGGTTACGGAGACTCTTGACTTGCCCTTCAGCTAAGACACGGTCTATTTGGTCATGGTAAGATAGTCTAGGTCTTCCCCGGCACCTACATCCTTCCACTTTCGCATCGTATATCTGTTTTGTCATTCTTTCTTCTGGCATTCTTTCTATATGCCCGAACCAACGGAGCATACCCTTTCTCATCTTTACACCGATACTATCTTTCATACCTACTCGCTTTCTTACTACGCTGTTGCGAATACGGTCGGTCAGCGTGACTCCGCACATCTTCCGCAGAGATCGCAACTAAATATAACGTTATTAAAAATAAATATAACGTTATTTTTTAAAATATTATTAATACAGTTACAGTTATTATATTACTTACTGTAATTAAAAAAAAGACGTCTGGCAAAGCGCATCGCACTGTGATCACGAGGTCCTGGGTTCAAATCCTAGGTCGGACAAGTGTAGTTTTTCTAATGAAAACTTCCCAGTACGAGTCCGGAGTCTGGAATTGGGCCCGGTATATGGCATATTACATGGGACCTAAAAACGCCGGCGAAACGTGGGTGTACTCAGTACACCTCTGCCACCCCCGTTCGGGGAATATAGGCGTGACGGTGTTATAAAAAAAAGAACTGTAGGAGTAAGTCAATGTGGAAGCCACTACTTTTAAAGTACAGTTAATTAATATATATAGAGCAGTTTTGCGGAAGCATTTTTCCCACTGATATTTAAATTTGGCTCCTATCAAATTCAAAAAGAGTTGTAATTTATTTGTTAATAGTTTGCACGACACTGTGCACCGGAGCAAACCTGTATTTTACACTATTTACGACTCTACTTAAATACGATAATTTGAAATTTATGTATCAATTTGAAATTGCTCGTGCAGTTTTCTTTCGCGTATTCTGCATATACTCTAACTTAATGGGATCTAATTTTGAAAATGTACTTCCTACAGAGTGAATTTAAATGTATTAATTAATACAATCGCAGAGCCATAAGCCATAGCGCACCACGATGTTGTCATAAAATAGACCGCACTCGTTAAATCCAATCACAAGCCGTCGGGCAGTTTGAGCTATCTCTTTTATTTTATTTTTTTTAAAACGTAGCCCCACACTAGGATTTATTCTTGTGTCGTGGGTACGTTTCATCATTTCAGCCTATACTTGTCCACTGCTGAACATAGGCCTCCCCAATCGCTTTCCAGCGTAACCGGTCCGATGCCACCTGCATCCAACGATTTCCTGCGATTTTCACAAGATCGTCGGTCCATCTGGCAGGCGGTCGTCCTACGCTGCGCTTGCCAATACGTGGTCTCCACTCTAGAATCTTTCTGCCCCAACGCCCGTCCGATCTTCGCGCTATGTGACCAGCCCATTGCCACTTCAGCATGCTAATCCTGAGGGCTATGTCGGTGACCTTGGTTCTTCTACGAATCTCCTCATTCCTGATTCGATCACGTAGAGAAACGCCGAGCATAGCTCTTTCCATAGCTCGCTGAGCAACCTTGAGCTTTTTTATGAGACCTATTGTAAGAGACCACGTCTCTGATCCATATGTCATCACTGGTAACACACATTGACTAAACACTTTAGTCTTTAGGCACTGAGGTATTTTGGATGAGAAGATGTTGCGCAGTTTCCCGAACGCTGCCCAGCCGAGTTGGATTCGTCGATTGACCTCTCTCTCAAAGTTGGACCTACCTAACCGGACTGCCCTACCTAACCGGGTACGTTTACAAACATGAAAATTCACATACACAAATACCCAGACCGGAACAAATAATTGTGGATCACACAAAGATTTGTCCCGTGCGGGACTCGAACCCGCGACTATTAGACGCAGTGGGCAGAGCGGCTTAAGCTCTTAACCACTGCGCTAAATCGTCCGTCATTATATTATCTTAATTAACTGCAATAATCTCTGACAGATTATTGCAGTTAATTAAGATAATATAATATATATTTCAACGCTAGCTTAATGCATATCATCTAATGCATTAAGCTAGACAAAGCTCTGAAAATTTACAACAATAATTATCTTCAATGTGATTTTCTTTTCACGTCGTTACAATTATTGTATGTCCCGTTTTTTCTTTGTAAACCTGGCAACAATAGTGATGTCGACCAAAGGAGTCATATGACACGGTTGCAGTTTGTCGGGCTCCCGTCTCATGTGGCCCAAAAGCTTTTGCCTTTTACTTTAAAAAAAGGGTTGAATACGTAACGTACGAACTTACTTTCATTTGTTAACTTGTGTAAGAACAATATTATTATTGAAAAAGTATTCATTGTTAAAAGCACGGGTACGTGAAAAGCACTATGGGTGAAAGAAAAGTAATTATGAAGTCCTCGGCGGGTACATAGATACCTCTGCCACTACTATTTGGGCAATATAGACCTGACGGCATCATTTATTCATGCGTGACGGTGTTTCTTTTTTTATGACATATGTTATTTATGAAAAAGCAGACTTGGAAAATTGTGGCATATTAGATACTTTTTTAAAAACTGTACAGAGATTACAAGTACTTAAGTACATAAAATCTCAAGAGTTTCCCCCTAACATTACCAACAACACGCTAGTATATTAAATGAACATCGATATAATATATAAATGTAAAAGAATCTTTATTATTTTTTAAGCAAACAGTAAATCTCCCACGATTAAATCAACAAATACGAGATAATTAACACACCCATCGCATCCTATTCGTATTGTATAAATTAAAATTTAATAACGTTACCAACGAATAATGTATATATTATAATTATGATCCGAGAGGCTCGGCCCAACCGTTCTAATGACTATGGCGGAACATTAGCCAAACACAAATTACGATGAAATGTGTAAACAGGTATTATAAGGGATCGTCGAGTTTTATGTTGCCAAATTAGGGGAGCGTAATGTTCCGTTTGTTGCCTTTTTTATCATTCTTGCTACGTTAATAAAACGTTTGCGATGATGATGATAAACGGTAGGCTTAGGTCCCCCTAAGCCCAGTTGGCAAACATCAGAGATATGAATAGACTGTTGGTGTATGTATATTGTTAGCAATGTAGATTTGGGAAGATAGAAACACGTATTATGTTGCAACATGTCCAGTTACAAAACTTGACTGGGCGGAATGTGGGACTGAGAGACCACATTTTTGAAATCGAATATAATCTCCGTCCGTTCTTTTACCTACATAGAAAATGTTAATTTTGTAGCTGTAACGAATAGTTGTTGCGTATGCTTTAATAAGTTTTAATGTTCACAGATCGTTCATTGATGCATCTATAACCATGAAACTGACTCACCAAAATAAGCACATGCCTGACCATACCAATGCTTCGCATTGATACCGTACAATAACGTTAATTACGTTTGAACCAATCAAACGTACACTTGTTACTAAGATATTTGTCTGTTGGTACAAGAATTACTAGCGTTTAACTGGTCAGAAGCCGGCGATAATATCGGTCGCTCGTTAGTGCTAAAGTTATAAATTTAAGAGACCTGTACCACAATGGTAGGCGTGGCTGGAACTCGTAATATTTTCATGATATTCCTTTGCCTCTGGCAGGTACGCAGTTAAATACAATTATCTTGATATAAATCTGCACAGCTTAATTAGCATCCGGATACAATTTAGTATTTCGTTGGCTTACTTTTATAAGATTAAGATTTTTTATCTTCAAATTTATGATAAGTCACTCTGAGATTGGCTGATTTATTGAAAGTAATGTCAACAACTGCATAACTGAGAAATACCAAATTATCTATGTTATAACGGTTACAACGCTTATTAACCTGTTTTGGCTTAAGTATGTCAAAATCAATTAAAGCTTTACAGTCTATGAGAAAAATAGGCTGCGTTTATAATTTGTGATCAAATTACCTGATTGCGTTGGCTAACATTATAACAAGTAATGCTATTGCCGTGGAAACAAAAATTTTCCATAAAACTAGAATTACATTTAAATAATAATCTTAGACTTAAACCGTACGTACTACCGGACCGTTTGAATTTCTAGTCTGAGTAAACGTCCAGCCACAGGCTTCCCCTAAAGAATATTGCTTTGCATATAATAGCAATCACGATCGCGGTAGCCACAACTTTACAATGCTGTTCCTGGACTCTTATTGATTCAAGAATAAAGTTTAGTATTGATAAGATATTGGTATTCAGAAAGTTGCAAAGCTTACACTACATCGCTCTGCGGTATGGTATTGAATGACGTGTCCTTATTTCAGTGCGGCATTCACGTCATCGGAGAATAGATTGAAATGAATAGGAAATGTACGGGGTACGTGTGGGTATCGGAACGCGGTGTCACGTCTGGTGAAGCTGAAACCTCTCGTTACCGTGCCTGTCAGCGGTGCTCTGATTCCATGACTTCACATTATGCCCATATATGTGGCGCAGTAAAACTTTAAATACCCGAGCATATTCTTTGATTGCCTGTGTATGGAACTTGACGTCATTTGAATGCCGTTTTTTAGTCCATTCAAAGTTATTTCCTTTAAGATTACTTAATAACACATGAAATGATAAGCAGTAAACCAGCCTCTTACTTAATACACAAGAAATTTAATCAGTTATTCATACCACATGCGTTTGATGAACCTTATTATTTTGAACATATAAACGTCATTATATGGACTGTCATTAATCGAATATCCGAAGTAGGTAACGTTAAGTTACGAAGAGCCACACTTAGCCTTTTGCTGTGACGAAATAAAAGGCAAATGTTAGTAGGTGTTTCAGGAGAACAATAGAAGACCAAAGGAACAATTATGTAATCAAACATCCACTTGATTATTCGCGATAAAGTGTGCATGAGAAAGCCTTTGAGAAATACATTGTTTATTAAAGCACTGTAACTTATGATGGTAATAAAGCATTATAATAATTTGCATGGAAAGTAGTACACCGCATCAAAGATAGGAAGGGATTTAGTTAAGGCTGCCATTATTCTTACGAGACGGGGGGCCTATTAGAGATTTAGGTATTAAAATATTCTGGGTTTGTTTTAGATTATGTTTAACACTATTCTATCCTTATAAAGGACCCTATTCTTAAAGAGAAAGATTATGTCGACAAAAAACCTACAATCTCGTCATCAACATTTGATTAGGCAATAATGACGTAGGACTTTGAACTAAAAATGGAAAGGGACGGATAACGGACGGAAACCGACAATTTTACTACGCTTCACTAAATACTCTATACATTCAACCGAATGTAACCAAGGAAATGATAACAACTATAAACAGAAAAAAAATCAACATGGAATCAACCATGTACAATTTCATTGTATTGTGCGTTTTACAACGTTTGTGTTTCGTATCTCCATGTCCGTCCGGGAACTATGGTATGGTGCGGCCAGCCTTACTTCCCAGCATCCCACGAGGTGTGTCGGGTCAACGACCTCCCTTCTCCAGGAGGAAGTCTATACCTCAAATTAATAGCTTACTTCGTCTTAGAAGGCTCTTAATAGACTCAGTGTTTGAGTAATATACCTGTTTTTGCAATGATGCGGCCAGGTGATGTATTAAGCAAAAAATAATAATGTAACAATGGATCGACATGGATGATGAGAATATCAATGAATAGAAACTTCAAACGGATACAACGATTTTATAAAAAGTGCATAAGGATTGTCATAAAATATGTAGTCAAATGCCGATGGAGATCACGCTTCGAATGACTATTTTATAGGCAATGCTATTACTTAAACAAATCGTAAACATCACACATAAATAAACATAAAAGTCCTCTATTATATAGACGTCATGATGCCTAAATGCAGTAAAATATATACGACCGGGCATCATATCAGGATTGAGGAGTACCACAGGGAATTTGATTGGAACTTTCAAAAAGCCAATAAATTTGAGAAACATACATACATTAATCATGTCTATTTGTTACAAGTTTAATCGGAATTCCCGTTTTGGTTAGTGGGTTTTGATCACATTCAATGTTAAGCTGGGTAATAATTTCGATAAGTTATGTTTAATGTGTCTTCATGTGCGGTCATAACATAGATCTTGTTTAACGAATTAAAGAAAACAACTGTAAGAAATTTCTCTGGCTATCTTTCAAACTATTCTTAATAAATAAAATAATGAAATTTCGTTTTTAAAGTTTTGATTTTATCTTACTGGAGTTATAAACTTTAATAGATACCATTGAGATCTAAAAGAAAACGAATGTTACGAGTTATTAGAAAGGGGCCATAGGTTGCAGTAAACACTGAAAGCCAGATCCAAAGCATTAAACGCGACAGCGTCGTGCAGATAACCGCAACATAAACCAACCGTGAAGTAAAGCTGTTTGGTCACTGCTTTTACGATTATTTGTTCACACTTTAGTGCAACCAAAAATCTCAGCGAGCTAAGAGATGAAAAATATATTCCAAACTAAATATTTTGAACAACGTTACTCTCCTGCATACGGTTGTCTCAAGTAGCAATAAAAGTTGCCTTTGAAGATAACGAAAATGTTACTAAACATTCTTGCATTGCAGATTGAAAATAACTAAGTATATCAAAAAATAATAGGATTATAGATGCATTGGTTTTAAAAACAAAATATAAGGATGCTGGTGCGATGATATAGACACAGAAAAAATAAGAGAGATTTTAAAAAGTCTGGGTGCGGTATTTTGAAACGTTCTTATACGCTTCTGAAAACTATTTTTTCCCAAATATATCTTCTGACTCTGACAAAACCACGCAATCCAATACATTGTCGAGTCTTGTAACATAGTCTTAGACAATATGCAATGCAGAGAAATGAGGAACTGACCGCGCGAAATTTAAAGTGCAAAACAGAGACCGCACGACCAGTAATTCTCACTGGACAACGCGAACACTGCATTAGCGCTATCAGTTGTTTAAACATGCCCTGAACATGGACGCTTTGAAGTGCCGAAGTGAGGCGTTGTTTGGTTAGACGCAGACACAAACAATGAACCTTCGTACACTCAACACCTCACCTTTTTAACGTCTTCAACGATATCTGGCCCGTACCCAAACAGTTCGGTAACGAATTGAGAAATTGTTATCTTGTATATTTACTTACGAAAAAGTTTTTCTATATGAACTTACAAATAACATTTGCTTTTATGTGGAATATTTGAAAGTTTAAATACATGAATGGTTCTAGTTTTCTTAGAAATTGTGGTTTTATGAGCAGAAAACATTTTATTTCTTACAATTGTTTAATACGATTCGTCTAGTTTAATACGATACATTCTTGCCCGATCATAAACGTTGGAATTGTAAAACGTTTTGAGTTGAGCCCAAATTTAGATCAAACAAAAGTAATTGTATCACTTTTAGCGAAATGTTATAAAATGTCTGAAAATAAAGAAGATTCGATAAATCAACAAAAAAATCTGATACCAATTTTGTTATATCACTGTTAGGTTACCCACCAACAGATACATAGTTGACGGGGTTACAAATATAGGCATTTGACGGTTACGCTTATCAAATATTGCACCTTTGTTTCCACATCAAAAGGGTTCTGAAATAAACCACATGAAATACGTTCGATCGCGATCGTTTGACCTAATCACGTCGGCACGGTTTATATTGTGGACTAATTAAAAAGGTAAAAATAGTTAACAAGACGCATGTGTTTGAGTTTATCATAAATATCGATAAAAGTGTGCATGGTCATCGTCAGTGCGGTATGTTACATGTGGGTATTGGGTTTGTTATGCAAGGGATCGTGAAAAAATGTTAAACAATGAAATGAAATTTGTACATTGCTAAATGTGGGTGGTCTGATGAAAAAAATACTGCTAGTAATTTTTTCAATGTCAGAAAAGTTTTATATACTTTGGCAAGTTTTTAGAAATACTTCCAGTACTATGTGAGTTGAGGAAGCCAGAGAGTCTGTAAGGAAATAACATGTTGGAGCTCTGCTCTTTACAGAATTTTAGTCCTATAAAGTTATAGCAATATTATGCAAGCAATCGTCAAAGTAGAAAATGAAAATTAAAAAAAAAGGTAGTTAAAAGAAAATAGCTACAAACCCTAACTCTAAGAAAAGAAGGTGGGCACGTTCCAATCACTATTATGAAGCTTTAAGTACTTTTTGGAGTAAGGATTGACCATGGCTTCGTGATTTTCCAAATCAATAAACTTTTGCAGAGAGAGAACACTGAACTCTACTATCCTCGAGGGTTTATGCAACAAACCCATAGTCGTTCTGCGTATACAAATGAAGGTTGTTAACCCATTTGCGTTACGGTCTGATACCGATCCGTGGTGTTTCCTGCTACTATTCATTATTCTGGTATTCATTCACAAAAGCTGTACTGTGAACAAATTCTGTTCGGTGCTGATACAACACTCTTGAACACTTTTTCTGACAACATTTACAATCGATTGACATAGTTGGCTACTGCAACGAATAGTGTTTTTCTTTGTAGTAGCAGCAGGGGTCCGACAACTTGGTTGATTTGTTATTCAAGGGGAATGCTGTATTTCCTATATTGGAAGCTAGTACCTATTTTTTCTGATTATGGTGACTTATTAACCAAAACTAGTATATGGTAATGGTAATGGCACATTTAAGTAGCATGCAGTGAATTGAAGCAATTATGTTGTGGTCTCTTGTATTAACACGTGCTGATAACATCTGCGATGTACTAAATGGACATTATTTATATCCATTTAAACGGTAACATAAGATATTGTGTCTTTGTTGTAGCCTAAGTAAATAAACAAGTCGTCCTAGAAATTTGTAATCAACTATAACTAAAATTATTTTCTTTACGGCAATTTCTCCTGCCTTGGCGTAATCAAATTAATTTCTCCATAGCCGACAAGTAATCGACATACCTGCTCATGTTTCCTTCCATTCCCGGATTCTGTATGGTAATAAGGCAATAATATATACAAATTATTAAAGTTTATACGTAAGCGTAAAGTAGTAATGTTGTAGTTTAATAATCAATAAATATTTAGTACGGTTCCCTCATACTCATGATTCTTGGGTATAAACTGTTTAGTAAATATATTTATTTCAGGATAAATTAAGAAATAAATCCAAATACAGAACTAATTAGCCATATACCCACATACTCGTACATAATTACGAACACAAATCTGAATAAGTAAATACGTATATAATGTCTATATCTAAACACCGATTTTGGACCGATGGGAAGGCTACTTGGGAGCCGGCACTTAAGCCAAAAGGCGCAGCTGGCCATGCATAACGGAGTGCTTGTCCCAACGCTGTTATATGGCAGTGAGAGTTGGGTATGTAAGAAGGAGAACGAAGGCAGGATAAATGCGGTCGAAATGCGATCTCTGCGGAAGATGTGCGGAGTCACGCTGACCGACCGTATTCGCAACAGCGTAGTAAGAAAGCGAGTAGGTATGAAAGATAGTATCGGTGTAAAGATGAGAAAGGGCATATAGAAAGAATGCCAGAGGAAAAAATGACAAAACAGATATACAATGTGAAAGTGGAAGGATGCAGGTACCGGGGAAGACCTAGACTATCTTACCACGACCAAATAAACCGAGTCTTATCTGATGGAAAAGTCAAGAGTCTCCGTAACCGGCGAGCGTGTATGAGACGAACTATGAGAGTCGAGGAAGCCAGAGAGGTATGTAAGGAAAGAACCTGTTGGAACTCTGTACTCTCTGCCTACCCCGCAAGGGATCTGGCGTGAGGTTATAAATAGATAGATCTAAACACAACGTTCAGAGAAGATACGAGTATAAAATGTTATGTGAAATAAATGCAAACGAGTACTCAGTACTGAAGTAACTTAATTAGTAAACGGTCCACACCAAAGTTCAAGTAAATGATAAAATGCAAATATAAATCCGGAGTCACGGTTACAATATTACTGCTGCCCGTCAGGATTAGGTATAAATCCCTTATTTAATTACATAGATAGCTTAATATGTCTAATATGATACCGGATTAGTTCGTAGAAATTTTCTATTCCCACGCACTGAGCTAACATTGTTTAATTGTATTTATCCAGAGCCATTTATATATAGCCAGATATACGTGCCCGGTGCTTGCATATTAGTATGCAAGTTATATAGTTCAGGCAGGATTGAAGTATATTTATTCCAGGTGATATATTATGGCAACTGTGCGAAATATTTCTGGAAGTTATATGTCTGTCAACAGTTCACGTTTAGCCGTGTATTGCTTAAGCTTCTTTCCTATATATTTTCCTTCCTATATTCCTATATCTTACTTATTCTTATGCGCTTACATTTGTGAAAAATTGTCAACTTCAGCTTGCACGGTTCAAGAACTGTAGGAAGTTTCACGAAAAATTGAATTATTACATGCAGATGATGGACATATGTCAACGATATCTTTGATAGGGCGCCATATTAATTATAAATGCACATACAGTGCCAACTGGCATATTTTTTTCCTATTAAAAAAAACATGTTTGTATTCGTGCTTGTAACTGGCATATAAATTCTAGGTTTAATGAAAAAAGGTAAAGCCATAATCCATATTTCATGTGTGTGTGTGTGTGTGTGTGAATGATGTACGCTGTTGGCCGCGAGGCCTTTACAGCTTCACTGGACTTAAAGGCGAGCGTGCAACCACTACGCTCCAGCCAGCCAGAAGGGCAAGAGGCGACATACTCGAGGGCGCCTCGAAGAGGTGCCCTCGGTTGGGACAGTCGCTGTAGGGGGACGGGTGCACTACTAAGTGCACCGGTCAACCGCCGGCTATGGGAGGGGATCTACTACTACGTCGTCGTCGTCGCCCGTATTCTGAGCGGAAAGAAGGGATGACAAAGCATCGGGGAGGTCGGTGAGAACATGTCGCGGCCGGCGGTGGCGGCAGGGGTCGGGGGGGACCATATTTCATACGCCTGTTTCTATTGTAAGAAATATTGTCGGTTATTGTCTAATGACATTATTTATACGGTTTTGTACGGCGCGGTTCGTTTATCAACAACTTTGGTTTTACCTGCTCGTGTACACGAGAAAGATAACGACATAATATTCTTACTTTCTTTGTTTAGCTATTTTGAGTACAAACTGTGGATGGTATTATTGATTGACTGAAATTATATTATTTTTTTATTAATATGCAATCGAAAGGTAATGATTGTGCCTCACTTCTTGTCTTACTTTACTCAAACGTAAAGACAGTTATGAAGTATTTTAGTTATGTTGAAGACGACTTTATTTATGTTTAATATGAAAACGGATCTCCAGTATGATAATAAACTCCACATTATGAAAGTATACTGGAGTTTTCTATACAGTTAGAAACGTTGCTTATATAAAAGTATAGCATGAGCGAATGGGCCTTTCACAGAAGTCTTGCGCGTCTTCACTTTGAAAAGAAATACAAATTCACAGAGTGATTTATATCCATCCAACTTGGATTTTTGAAATTATTTACCGGACGGTGTGCAACGGTGCATTCAGATTCATGCGGCCCGTAGTTCCGAGTACAATGTTACAATAAATCACCGAGTAACGACGCTGTTACAGGAGCCGTTTCGCCAAATCGGGACAAGTATCAAGAGCGATTTATTTCAATGGAAATCTTTAATGACAGTTTTGTAAGACTAGCTGATACCGTAATATTTATTAAGCTGATACTTCAATTCCAGTTGAGTAATATATACGTGGTTATTTTATTTCCCAGTAGGCGCTTAATAATACTTCGTTCGACCTAGGGGTTACCGCAACCACTTTAGCAAAACTATTTAAATCTTACTTTGCTTAGTAAAAAATGAGACAAAGCTATAAACAGCGTGTATTCACATATTCTTACGGCATATGAAGATTATAATGCAGTATTAAATAGACTGTGATACGCGACCTAGAAATTGATTTAATAAGTCTAGTAGTCTATCTACTATATATACTCGGTGACCATTGACCGTATTGACAAAATTAAAAAGCTTCTTGTACAAACCACGAATTAGTACAAACAGACGCAGACGACAAATCCTAAAATCACCTGTGTTTACAGTTTAATAAACAGCTTGAAACATGTGTGTGTGTGTGTGTGTGTGTGAATGATGTACGCTGTTGGCCGCGAGGCCTTTTCAGCTTCACCGGATTTAAAGGCGAGCGTGCAACCACTACGCTCTAGCCAGCCAGAAGGGCAAGGGGCGACATACTCGAGGGCGCCCTCGGTTGGGACAGTCGCTGTAGGGGGACGGGTGCACTACTAAGTGCACCGGTCAACCGCCGGCTATGGGAGGGGATCTACTACTACGTCGTCGTCGTCGTCGCCCGTACTCTAAGCGGAAAGAAGGGATGACAAAGCATCGGGGGAGTCGGTGAGAAAATGTCGCGGCCGGCGGTGGCGGCAGGGGTCGGGGGGGAGATCGTAGTCGGCGGTGGCTACGATTAACGGATTCGCATGGGTAGATGCGTTCGAAGTGACGCGTTGACGCCTTTTTAATAAAGGCGCGAATAGGTTCGAGACCTAGATCGGAGTGGAGGAGCTTGAAACATTTCAATAATGTTTACGTAGTTCTTTTACTTAGCGAACATCTGTCGATAACAGAAAGCGCAATGCAAATCTAGAAAAGTAAAGTCTGATAAAGTGTGTCATAAATAAATTTATAGTGTTAGTTACTCAAGTAACTTCGAGCTTTAGCTAAAAATATTGTACTTGGCCTTACTTTAATGCGAGATTGAAAAGAGAGGTCTTTATTGAAATTACTAATAAAAAAATTTCAATTGCCAAAATGAAAACGATACATTTCTAATATATGCAAAGGGACAGTTAGGTGTGACTGCATAATTGCACTTAGCATTTAGTATACAAACTAACTGTAAGCTTTAGTTCGATTAGCGGGACCGTCCATGGCTTGGGTCCACCTCATTAAAATTTTACAACAGTATCGCTATGATAAGATAAAATACTCGTTTCGCTGCGTTATTAGCGTCGAGGTGTTACGGTGCGAACAGTGTGCAAGATTATCGCTTACGGTAAATCTTCGAAATTACTTTTATAGTAATTTATCAAGACAATCGATAAAACAGAGCATCAACACAGTTTGTGTTCACGAAGTGTCTGCATCTGTTTGTTTATCGGTCAGGGTGCAGAATCCTGTGTTGTTGTTTGAAATGATGAAACGCTTGTTCGTAGTTTCAATACTTCTTACGGTTCATTCACTTTTTGTTTGTTTTTTGGCAATTTATGTCCTAATTGGTTGAGTGAATAAATACAAATACTCTACTAAATTAGAGGTAAATGCTAATAAAATCCTGATCAAACAGAAATATAAAATTTTACTTTACGCAAACCCAGAACTTCAACTCACAGTACTGATTTCATTCGTTCTTCCTTCTTTGTTCAGTCTAACCTTCTTTGGAATGCTTTGCCTCTGGAACTCAGGATGGCCACTAATCGTCCAACTTTTTAAAATAATCTGCAGGACTATCTACACAAAAGATTGAATCCCTCTCAATGTTAGTTGATTCACGTTGTTATGTCGCACAGTTCTAGTTTATGTATACATTGTATAATTATTTATATATGTATATATTTGTTGTATATATAAATATGTATATTATCATTATATACAATTTATATATATTAAGTATTACATATTGTTAATTAATTGTTATTTATATATTTTTTTTCCTTTACCCTCCCTAACTCGTGTAATTTCGCACCTGCCACACTTGTCTCTACATCACCCTAACGTAGACTGGCAGGAAATGCCTTAGGCATTAAGTCCGCCTATGTACATGAAAGTGCATGAAAAATAAATAAATAAATAATACTTGTATAGCATTTTTGGTCTAATTAAAGAAAAGTTATTTCAAGCTATAGATATTAAAGAAAATGTTCATTCGCCACATTCAACAGCTAGGAAATGCCGACTTACGGGAAGTACGAGTAAGTTTAGTGCGCTTGAGTAAACTTTGAACGTAAACGAACAGGTTTTAGTAACGTTGCCTGTGCACTTATTTCAGTGTTAAGTTTTGTTCCACAAGAGCACAACTTTGGCCCAGGAGAATGTATTATCTTTTAATACCATGGAATAACAGAAATGATTTTTTTCTTTTTCAAGACTAACATCTAAAAGGTAAAATCTTTTGCAGGGAATAAAAACAATGCCGAAATCTAGTGATTTGATTTTAGGGGCCGCTTAACCTAAACCTATAAAGGTGTGATATAAACATACCCATCAATCAAATATAGATAGAAATACGCTCGCCGCACGAAAAATGGCACCACGAAAAGGACGGTAGGTACTAAAAAATTAACAGGCTTCGGCTTTTTTGCAAATACAACTTTAAGTGATACTCGTGAGGTACATAATATGCCCTAATTTATGTTTATATCATAACTCTAACTACACACGTGGCTTTGGGGACGGTTTTAGTGTAACTTTTGAATAGGACTATGTATCTTGTTATGATCGATGTATCCACCGACTTTTTTTTGTCAGACTTCCCAAATTTTTAAGAAAACCAAACCCGGAGACTCTTGCTATAAGTTTTGAATAGACTTTTCATATAACTTCATTATAAATTTAGGTTTTTTGACGCCATAATAGAGCTATGCATTTTTACATGAACGTTCCATAGTATTATTCTATGGTTATAGTACAGTATATCTAAACACAAGTAACGTGTGGTATTTCACAAGTGGCATGGAGTGTTGACCAGCAGGGCTAGCACGGGTGGCAAGACCACGCGTGGGACAAACATTTTTGTGAACGCAAGCCACTTGTGTCAAACTTTTGTCACAGCACGTCATGAACACAAGGCTTGCATAAAGAGGCAGGTTTCGATCGACAAGTCCATAAAATGTCTGTGCGGGTCGGTACTTTTCGGAGTGGGTAAAGAAGTTCCTTGTTATCTTATGCGCTTACACATAAAGAAGTAGGTTGAGGTATTGATATTCATATTTTCAGCAGGTTGATTTGGACCGTTCGGTACTAACAAGTCACGACCGATAAACCTGCCTTGTTTTGCAAGCACTCTAAGACAAAACGGTTCTCTCAGCCTAGGGTGACAAATCCGTGCATATGTTTTGTTGTCGCCCTCTGTGTTAGCCCTGCACTCATTAAGTCGGCCTGCTGGGCTGTCAATCTCGTGACCGCGACACGGCGCGCCAGGGTGGCAGGCTTCCGGCAACCAGCGACCAACTTGGCAGTACACAGCTACAGGTTTACCGAAAGCGGCGCGTAACCTGTATTAATGTAACGTGAGATACTGCATCCGTCACGTTTGCACCGAGGGCTGAAAAAATTCAATCTGCTGTGCCGTATAAGTTTCTTAGCTAATTAAGTAAGTATGTTGCAACTTCTTAGATGCTACACGCTTTACATTTTAATAATCAAAGCTTAATTATAAGGAAGATCCGTGCTTCGGAAGGCACGTTAAGCCGTTGGTCCCGGTTACCACTTAATATGGTGGCGGTTAAGCCGAGTTGGAAGCCTTAAAGGCCGCTTGATAAGTACCAACAGCAGGTGGCCACAAACATGCCTCCGCCAATCCGCACTGGGTCCGCGTCCGGGAGTATGACCTAATCTCTCTCCCCTCGATTTGTGCGAGAAGGCCTTTGCCCAGCAGTGGGCAGTATACGCTGATATTAATTAGATAAACGGTTCTCAAATTTGAAACCTGCTCTGGTAATGCGACATATTAAGGTGGAGCAGGAAGGCAGTCGGAATATGTTATATTATAACAGATTTATAGTTCTGAAACAGTTTCCAATCAGTGCTATCAAAAGAAGACCGTTCAAAATTAGCCACTCACAAATTTTGGGCGTCTAATTTTCAGAACACGGGAAACAATGCTCAGTGCTTGTTTGGTAAGAAAAATATTCACACTTTTTATGAACATAAAGTCACCGCATCCACCCTATTACTTCAGAAACAAAGTTTAGAACAAAAGGCGTGACGGGAAACCGCAATATGCTCGGGGCCAGGTTTCCGCTTTGTCTCTACCTTAACGCCTACTTTAACATGTGCAACAATCCTCGAGAATTGAGCAATATGAACGTTTCTAGAAACAAATAAAATGGGTTTACGGCTTCATAGCGAGATTGGTAGGATGACTTTATTGTGGCTTGGTGATCGTGGCGTCTTGCTTCACGACTAGCTGCAGGCGTCGGGTATGTTGTGTGGTCCATGCCCTTATTTGCGCAAGTTTATACTTAATTATAATGTATTAGTGTGGACTAAAGAGTCTATGCCGTGCTGCATACTAAATGTGTGCTAGTGAATTCGTTTTGCAGTCTGTAAAAGGATATTTGTGTGTGAATTTTCATGTTTGTAAACGCACCCACGACACAGGAATAAATCCTAGTGTGGGGCTACGTTTAAAAAAAAAAAAAAAAAATTAGTAATATTAAGATGACTCTTTAATATGTACTATGAACTTTAAACAGTAGGCATTAATAATAAACCAACAAGAACACACGCCAGTGTAGAATTTGCTATTAGAAAATCACATGAAAAAGTGGAATTAAAAAAATGCAACGAAAATTAAGTAGACGTTAAAAATGCTAATTACTGATATAATTAGTAGCAATATAAAGGTTAACAAACCAAGTGCACCGCATCACGGAGCACATCCTCTCCGGTCTCAATAGACCCAAACCCATCTACACGGGCGCCCTCTTCCTAGATGTCGCGAAGGCATTCGACAAAGTCTGGCACAACGGCTTGATCTACAAGCTCTACCAATTGGGTGTGCCGGACAGACTCGTGCTCATCTTACGAGACTTCTTGTCGAATCGCGCCTTCCGTTATCGCGTCGAAATGACGCGCTCCACTTCCCACTCCATCAGTGCTGGAGTCCCACAGGGCTCAGTTCTCTCTCCGCTCCTGTTTAGCGTTTACACGAACGACATTCCTCGTTCGAGTAAGGCGCATCTAGCCCTATTCGCGGATGATACCGCTCTCTACGTCTCGCATAGGAATAAGGGTTTCATTACCAGACACCTTCAGGCATCCGCCAATTCCCTAGGGAATTGGTTCAGGAAGTGGCGTATTGAGGTGAACCCGGACAAGAGCGCTGCGGTGTTCTTCTCCAGAGGTGCCGCCCCGCGCCACTCCCTGCGCCGCCCTAGAAGTAATCTCGGCCAAGTGACCATGTTCGACCGACCCATTCCCTGGGTCAAAGAGGTCAAATATCTAGGGGTCACCCTAAACAGTACCATGTCCTTCGGCCCGCACATCAAGCGGGTCCGTCACCGAGCATCATTTGTGCTCGGTCGTCTCCATTCGTTAATCTGCAAGCGGAGTAAAATGTCCCTTAGAAATAAGGTGACACTTTACAAAACTTGCGTTCGACCCATCATGACTTATGCGTGTGTTGTGTTCGGGCATTCGGCCCCCTCTCACATCGATAAACTCCAAGTGGTTCAAAACCGCTTCCTCCGTAAAGCCGTAGGAGCCCCCTGGTTCGTACGGAACGTCGACCTCCACTCCGATCTAGGTCTCGAACCTATTCGCGCCTTTATTAAAAAAGCATCAACACGTCACTTCGCGAACGCATCTACCCATGCGAATCCGTTAATCGTAGCCACCGCCGACTACGATCTCCCCCCCGACCCCTGCCGCCACCGCCGGCCGCGACATGTTCTCACCGACCCCCCCGATGCTTTGTCATCCCTTCTTTCCGCTCAGAATACGGGCGACGACGACGACGTAGTAGTAGATCCCCTCCCATAGCCGGCGGTTGACCGGTGCACTTAGTAGTGCACCCGTCCCCCTACAGCGACTGTCCCAACCGAGGGCACCTCTTCGAGGCGCCCTCGAGTATGTCGCCTCTTGCCCTTCTGGCTGGCTAGAGCGTAGTGGTTGCACGCTCGCCTTTAAGTCCGGTGAAGCTGTAAAGGCCTCGCGGCCAACAGCGTACATCATTCACACACACACAGGTTAACAAAAATATCTTGTAAATACACTACAATACTCTTCCTCAGATAGGTACAAGTATCTATCTATCTATATCATCACGCCAGACCCCTTGTGGGATAGGCAGAGAGTACAGAGTTCCAACAGGTTATTTCCTTAGGTTTATGTACATCCCTAATGCTGTTGAATTATCACTTATTAACATATAAACATATTTCACACGAAAATGTTATTTACCGGGTAAATAATTTTATCCAAAATGAGACAGTTGCTGACAAACGTTTACGTTCACACGAAATTAAAAAGTAATTACGGTAACCACCGAAAAAAATTACCTTCGACCCGGCAAACTACTTTTGCAAATTTAATTTTCACACGTTCAGAGACTCAGTGAGAACACGCCATGTGCAATTTGTCAGTGCCTCCAGCTCTCTCAAAATACCCGAATGGCCCCTTATTCACTATAACCAACTAAACACGTAACGAGACGCGTTACGAAATCTTCTTGAAATGATCGTTAAATGCACCGATTCCCAAAGTGGGTTTCCCAGGGGTCGATTTCTTAAAATCGACCCCTATTATTTAACACATGTTCTTATTTGAAACTTTCAAGATACTGATTAAGTCGTGTTACGTGTACCAACTTGTTAAAAGAATAACTAATATTTTAGTAGGAAGTATGTTATTCTTGTACTTTACTCACTTAACCAACCACAAAGTTTTTCAATTGGTAAGTATTTTATATCAATAAGAAAAAAACTAGAGATAGGATTTTTTTTTTGGTAAACGAAATCTCTTGTCCAAATGTCGACGGTAATATTCCACTTGGTGACAGATATTTAATTTCATTATAACGCTACGAGCGGACGTGATTAATAAGAATTAGGCATACTTTGGCTAGACATGCCATTCGCTACTTAGGAAAAATCAGAAATGCTCGTGATATTCTTTAAGCCTAGTCCATCTTCGAAGTTCAAGAGTAGCTCGGGATGTTTCGTATTATTTCTAAAGTAACTTAGAATATAAACCAAATAAATATTAACTGTTAAAATGAATAAGTCATCAGAAATATTCAAATAATATGGCGCATGAAGTGGCAGAGTATGATGTTTGTCTTTTCTTGAAATATAAAAAATACTTCCAATACATCAGTATTCGAAGTATTTTATTAATAGCTGATTCCTAAAATAGATCCTAGAATTAAGTGTATAACTTAAACACAAACAATTTCTATCTATTTACAGATCATAGTGATGTTGGCTTTACTGGCTTCTTTCTAGAAATTTGCATTAATCTGTACTAAAGTAAAGTGCAGGAAACTAGAAGTATCATTTCTAAAAATACAGCGGATAAAATCCACTTCTAAGATATTGACAATGATTCCGAACGCACGCATAAACTTATTCACTTTATAACAGAGTGCGTTCTCTAGGGTAAACTTTGTTAATAATAGGCATACGACGAGAATGCTTTTAAGGAGCAGTGTTAGGGTACTAGTATTCAATCCTTGGTGATATTGGCTGCCGGTAACTGTACATTGTACCTTGTCGCGAACAGCAAAAAAGCCTTTCCATGTCAAGTACTATCGATGCGAAAGCCCTTTTGTCCCTGGCACAACCCTTGTGAACGGGGACTTGCAAACGAACGTCTGCTTTTTTGTCAAAGTTGTAACAGATCGTGTTAGTCACATTTTGTCTCTTACTTTGGTATTACGGATTTAATCACATTAGGAAAAAGAGCACTGGGTATTTTACGATGATATTCAGGATTATTTTAGCCTAAAGTAAGCAACAATAAGTGCCTTTTTTACAGAGCTTCTATATAGGATTATTTAGAAGCTCTAAGCTAGAAAAAATAACAACAATAGCGTACCTGATCTCCATTCCTTTCTAAAATACACACAAAGTATTGTGCCTACGGTAACATCTTTTCATCCCGTCGCCTTTTCAATTCTCTATAGACGCAATAAGATGAAAATCAGCCAATAGTACTTCCCGCACCCGGCTATTATTGGACTATCGTACTTAGAGTCCTATTGTATACAGAAGACGTTTGATAACAAGATTAAAATTTAACTTCTTATTGTCAAGATAAGACAAAAATTGGTGATGGTTTCAAAGGTCGGACGCTCAGTTAGGTAAGGATATTAACATGTTAATAGATTATGGTCGCTCAACAATATGCTATAATCAAATTAAATAGTCGTGAGAACGTCCATTTCATAGATACAGTTTGCGTCACACAGGTCGAATATCTTCGACATTCATATTTGCTTAGTTAGTTATATATTCGAGTTCAATAGGTTGGTCCGACCGGGCATGCAGTTAATTTGTAGTCGTGATTGAATTAACGAAGCCGACCGCTCGGGAGAGCTCATTTCGAAAGCGTTAGATACTATCATCTTATGCT
Organism: Phalera bucephala; assembly: GCA_905147815.2. Taxonomy (NCBI): domain Eukaryota; kingdom Metazoa; phylum Arthropoda; class Insecta; order Lepidoptera; family Notodontidae; genus Phalera; species Phalera bucephala. The sequence goes on from LR990612.1 coordinate 27,891,261, forward strand.
TTTATTCCGTCCGTCTTCGTAACGAATGCATTTCTCAACTCTACGTACTAGTTGTTTTATAAGCGAATGTGTTTTATTGCGGGCTCTTAATTGGCCAACCGTGGAGTTTACCGGTAGTACAACAGGCAACCGTAGTCTAGCTCAAAATTGAAAGTTCATTCACTGTGACGCCACAGTGTATGGACGCTGTTCGCCCTTGTGTATTCGCAAATGATGCAACGAAAACTCTATACGGCCAAATAGTAATTTTCTGGTCCGTCGACAGAATTGGACAGAAATGAGAAATTAATCCGGTTCGGTGTAGCATTAACGAGTACACGCAGATTATTTTTGCCTGTCAACTCGGTTATCTATGAGTTGCATGAGAAGCGAGGCAGTACGATTTATTTCTCGGCAGGGGTCTAGCCTTGAGGTTGTCGGGTACATTGCATCTGTCGGATTGAGAATATTACGCACGTGTCAAAGAGTTGTGTAGACTCTCAGCAGAGGTACATGGTCATTAATTGTGATCTTTAAAGCAACCTGTTTAGGGCTACATTTCAGTGTCAGATAATGTTTACATGTAGTTCCAGTTGGGTGGACGCTTGTCTAACGAGGAGTGACGGCTTTAGGACACGATGCTTGACGTTCAGGTGTGTAACTCATGCAGGCAGGAATGTTAAACTCACACGTAAACTTATTATCATTTCCAAGAAAATGATCGACACAAGAACATAATGCAATGGTTGTTAATGGACCGAATCAACAGGTAATGGCGATTGCCGCACACACAATAGTTTTTATTAAAACATTTTCTGAAGAAATAACATATTGGTTTTGTTTATTATGATGAAATTTAAATTTTAACATACTGGCTGGAATTCCAAGAAAATATCCGAAAAATAACGGTATCAATCGCACAAGTCAATGAATCACCGGACCTAACATTAAAAACCAAGCGGGAAGTTACGTAATTATGCTTTGTACTAATAAAGAAAGCGGTCAAATGTTAAGGAGATAATTGTTTGTGCAGGAAATTAAAGGCATTTAGTAATGTAGGACGATCTACCGCGGGCCTGCTAGATGCCAATCTTAAACAAACTCAGTCAACTTGGTCGTTTTACTGCCAGTTATTCTGTATTATAATCTTGTATGTATATCTCACGATTTTAAAAACATCCCATTGGACATGCGGGGTTTATTCAACAATCCTTTCTCGACGGATTAAAATCTCAAAGTTTTATTGCGCGAATGCAATCATGTCTTTTGTTTAAAGAAAAGAATGAGCATTGTGCGACCTCTGTGTATCCCTTTAGTGATAAGATAATAGTTCGTTTGTATGTCTCCCACGCTTTGTTATGTATGTATGATACTCATTTGCCAACAAAGTTTTCTTGTTTGCTGGTCTACAATCTGTCTGAGTGCGTGAGTCACGCGGGTGGGATGAAACTAGATATAAGCCGCGTTCGTACTGCGAGGTTAAGTGATAATGATTCAAGGTTTCGCACCACTGAGCGACACCTTTAATGAGTTGAGTTCTCCGCGGGAAGAAGTCTATCACCTCATCTTGCTATATCAACGAAAACGTTACGTTATTCTTGTCACGGAAATGTACAATTACCAATTTATCACTCACTTAAAACAGCATGGGCAGATTCTATTTGTCTAGTTAGGACATTAATATCTAATACTAATTCAGTAGAAAAAAAAATGAGGCCAAATTAATTTGTTTATTCTGTTACATCAAAGTGAACGTCTTTTTTGTACAATGTATATTTAATTCTGAGTTTAATTTATAACTCGATCCCGAGATCGCTTTTAGAGGCGGTTAGAGCATCGGCTAATTTACTTTAATGAGCTGCGAGAAGATTACCTGCAACCAAATTAGATACAGTTGCCTCGTTCTCAGTCTATGTAATGAAGATCATACACCTGAGGTTATTCATAGCTCTTTGACATTAGAAAAACTAATTTCTATTAAGAATCTGCCATAATATAACATGACCTAATCTGGTTATATGGGATCCCATTAAATAGGTTCTTAGAAAGAGCGCAAAAGCCGTATTCTGAAAAGTTATAAACGTCCAATTATTGCATAATAAGATTGGTTTAAAAAAGGTTTATGTTGTAGACGATTAAGTATTCATAAATTATACTTTTAAGCTTTCTTACTATGATAAAAAATGGTGGAAGAATTAATTGAGGGCCTTATTTAGTTATTACTAGAAATGGATTTACTATAAACATTTTTGTGAAGGCATTTCTGACAAGGCAATCAATTAAATGGAATTCCAATATCGCGTGCTTTACGCTTATCTGTCGCGCATTTTTTTGTTTACGGCTTCATCCACGGGCGTGGGTTCGCAGATAAGCCCGAATTGGATTATCCGTTTTGGAACAAGTTCTTAACGTAACGCCATTGATATCGCGTACTTTTATTCTACGAAAGCTGTAGTTTTTTATCTATCTATCTATATCATCACGCCAGATCCCTTGCGGGGTAGGCAGAGAGTACAGAGTTCTTACCTTACATATCTCTCTGGCTTCCTCCACTCGCATAGTTCGGTCTCATACACGCTCGCCAGTTACGAGGACTCTTGACTCGCTCTATTTGGTCGTGGTAAGATAGTCCAGGTCTGCCCCGGTACCTACATCCTTACAAGCTGTAGTTTTCGGTGTTTTATTCGTCTCTCGATAATTTGAACTAAAATAATGCACAAATACTAAGGATATAGCCGTTAGATTATTATTGCCAGTTAACAAGCAATATACTATCTACAGGTACTTCATGCCTTTTATTGAATCCACGCATAAATTGGACAATCCAGAATTCGAGATCGTTTAAAACTCTCTTCGGTGTGTTTAAATGATTTCGAGTTTATTCTCAGACTAGTTTTTGTTGATGACAACATTCCATAAATGGAGAACTTTCCATACTGTAAGACTGCAACGAATGTGGACCTTTTTCCATTTCAATTAGTGGGTGTTTTACAGTGTGAATTTATCTCCTTGTAAAACTCACTTTCTTAAATTTTATACTCGGGCAAGCCTTTTTTTATTGTTATGAAAAGGGAAAGTCTGTACAGACCATAGAAAGAATCTGATGGAATTCTGTACCTTCTACCAATCCCGCAGGTAATCTTACGTGACAATATATTGAGATAAATAGTCTATCTATATCATCACCCCAGATGCATTGCGGGGTAGGCAGAGAGTACAGAGTTCCAACAGGTTCTTTCCTTACATACCTCTCTGGCTACCTCCACTTGAGAGTGATAAATTGGTCTGGCGTGATGATATTGATAGAAGTGTCTCCTGACGATAGTTTTGATTTATATATTTGCTATCACTATTTATCTCAACCATCTCCTAGACTATCTTACCACGACCAAATAGACCGAGTCTTATGTGAAGGACAAGTCAAGAGTCTCCGTAACCGGCGAGCGTGTATGAGTCGAACAATGAGAGTGGAGGAAGCCAGAGAGGTATGTAAGTAAAGAACCTGTTGGAACTCTGTACTCTCTGCCTACCCCGCAAGGGATCTGGCGTGATGATAGAGATAGATAGAATAATTGAGTAGCAAACAAAATTAAGTCATTATTACCTTCTACCAATCCCGCAGGTAATCTTACGTGACAATATATTGAGATAAATAGTCTCGACAGATCCTTTCCGGGGTCGGTAGAGAGTACAACGTTCAATTAGGAGACATATCTCCGGCTTTAATTTCATATTAAATAATATGAAAGTCAAGATTTTAATTAAGTAATTTAAATAAGTTGTTTTTGTTGTTCATTATCGAAATCGACTACGTAGCAAAAACTTTTATAAATGTCTGATTTCATACAATACGACAGACATACCCGACACAAAACTCAACGCAAATTAGCCACATTAGTTCGAGTCAACTCATGTATGTCTCAAATAATTAATTCAATGCCATAACAAAAAAATACATTTGTTAAGGCGACTTCCTCGGCATAAGCCGTATTGTCACGAGAAGCGTGACTAAAAACCATAGTGGTTTGATCCACGCGACTAGGGCTGCCAACTATTTATCTATAACAAATATAGTACTTTTAAATTGACTGCCTCGTTGGTCTAGTGGCACAGCGCATCGCTTTGTGATCACGAGGTCCTGGGTTCAAATCCTAGGTCAGACAAATGTAGTTTTTCTAAAGAAAACTTCCTAGTATGAGCCCGGAGTCGTGCCCTGTGTATGGCAATAGGCTCGCTTCCTATTACATGGGACCTAACGTTGTCGGCGAAAAGTAGCTTGGGGAATATAGGCGTGACGGTGTTTATTTTTATTTATAGTGCTTTTAAATTACCTGAAAAAATAGTAAATAGTAAGTAACGAAAAACTAAAAAAATATGTAGTAGGTTTCAAATGAATACATAATCTTTTTAATAAAGAATCCAGAGAATCTGTAAGGAAAGAACGCTTTGGAACTCTGTAAGGGCTGCTACTGCCTTGTCTACCCCGTAAGAGAACTGGCATGATGATATAGATATATTGATTTTTATAGGATAATTTATTGCTGCTTTGAGCCCTTAAGATTTATTTTTAACTAAAGTGTAATTGCAATGTAGATTTTAATAAAAAATGTCGTTAGCTCAGTTTTTATTAAACTAAAAGTAGCTCTGTTGCTTCATTAATATTGTAGTTTTAGAAACAAAGTATCTTTACTCTCTCCCTACCTCGCAAGGGATCTGGCGTGATGATATACTTGTAGTAGTCGGCCCCCTAATATAGTAAGATATTATGTAGTGAAGTTGGCAACCCTACGTGCGAGGTCACTCGGCCAACATTTGGCGATGCGATGCCAAGGTCGGCGCCAACCCAGTACCTGCTTCATGAGAGAGCTTGTAACTCATAAAATGCCTCATTATTATTCTGATCGCAAAAGATTAGGCTGTCTTATCCTTATTTAAAGCGGTATTTATAACGTTCTGGTTTGCTGGTAAAGTTATTATTAAGACACAGGGAAATTTCATTTCAAAAAGTATCTCAGTTGGTGATGATTTGATTGTGGATGAGCTTGCGATTGGGAGGGTAGCAATTGTCGGACGAAGTGGTCCTGAGGTTCTCTATAAAAAAAAAATTACTAGTCTTTCGAAGTCTGGAATTGTGCTCAGAATGATAGCAATAGGCTGGTCCTTTATTTTTATTACATAAGAACAACATCGTCCGCAAATATGGGTGTGCATTATACATCTCCGCCACCTTCCCGGATTGGGGTATGTATGCGTGGGCGTTCCTTGATGCAGAACTAAGAATTTAATATGTAATTTTTTATTAAATTATTCTTTTTTTTTTGACGGACGATTTAGCGCAGTGGTTAAGGGCTTAGTCCGCCCCGCCCACTGTATCTAATAGTCGCGGGTTCGATTCCCGCACGGGACAAATCTTTGTGTGATCCACAATTATTTGTTCCGGTCTGGGTATTTGTGTATGTGAATTTTCATGTTTGTAAACGCACCCACGATACAGGAATTAATCCTAGTGTGGGGCAACGTATTATTAAAAAAAAAAAAAAAACAAAAATTCAGTCGACGAATGCTTCGAACACACATAACGGGTACTACTGAATGTATTACATACGGCACATACATATACAAGGTGTATCGTAAATAACGCAAGACCTCAGACACCCCGATTAGATAATTGCTTCACAAATTCAATATGAAAACCACATTCCAAAAATTAAAGTTTTTCATCCCTTTTTTAACTTTTATTTACCAATTAACAGTGCAACTTGTACGAGTATGTGTGCGTATTGAGAAATACATTTTAGAAATGCATTTTAAATCAGTATTGCCTCAAAATTTAGTTTGTTATAGCGCACTGAAGGAGTAACAGCATATTTTGCAATTAAGTAACATTAAAAATTGTTGGAATCAGTTCAGTTACTGATTTAGAACAAACTATTTTCAGGTCTGGCGTTAATTATGTTACACCTTGTATATTAGATACACATATTTATTGATCTCTACATTTATACATTAACACCGTCACGCCTATATTCCCCAAGCAGGGGTGGTAGAGGTGTACTGAGTACACCCACGTTTCGCCGACGATGTTAGGTCCCATGTAATTGGGCGATTTCCAGACTCCGGACTCGTACTGGGAAGTTTTCACTAGAAAAACTATACTTGTCCGACCTAGGATTTGAACCCAGAGGGCCTAGACAAGTGGCAAGCGTTTTGTTTCTATTCTCTTGTCGCAATCGAGAGCGCATTGTTTTGACCACGTGACTTTTCGTTGCAAAATGTCATTCCCTCACATTTTTTTGCTTTCTATTAGCGTGAACGACTGTAGATTGTCCTCTTGGCTACAGGCGCAGACCGCAGACCTTGTGATCACGAAGCGATGCGCTTTGTCACTATTTATACATGAGGTCAATAAATATATACAGTATAAAGAATGATTTCCAAATGTAAGCAAGTAATTTTAATTTTTTTTAAATCAGGAAAATATATACGTATTCCCATAACTAATCTCCGTTTTTTGCATGTAAGTACGTTCTTATTTGTCTGATCCAGCTTAATACATTTAGAACAAGCCATTATCATTTATTAAGCATTTGGCCTTGTGGTTTTTATAGGATTTTATATTTGAGCATTAAGCGGATTATTAATAAATTCGTTTGGCAAATGATTTAGCAGTCGCTCAACCAGTTTGCACTGACGGTTGGAAATTATTATTAAGCTCATTTACAAAAACGAAAACGACCTAATCATGTTAAAATGATGTTATTTAATATAGCTTTTTGGTTTGAGCTTGAATAACTCCTTATATGGTTTCGTCCAAATCTTCTAACGCTTCCTTGCCCGCTTCCCGTTCGAACCTACAGGAACAATTTTGCCTAATTTTCGCGGATAGGTGTTATAGTGATATTTGCCATTTACATTCACGGACAATCTCGTTGGTTTAGTGGCGCAACGTGCGAGGAGCAATCATGAGATCCTGGGTTCAAATGCTAGATAGGACAAAGTATGCTTTTTCTACAGCAATAATCCTAAGGCGCAGTCCGGAGTCAAAAATGGTGCCCAGTTAAATGGCAATAGACTAACTAGCCTATGGCATTTGGCATATGGCGCCAATTGGCACAATTTTTGACAATGTTTTTACATTGGTATCTAACATCGTCGGCGATATGTGTCTCCCATCCGCACTTAAAACAACAAAAAAAAATATATACGGACAGACAAATTGACAAAATCGTTCATTCTAAACTTGGTTAAAAATGTTATAATAATCACCGTCACGCCTATACTACCCAAGCGGCGGTGGCAGAGGTGTATTGAGTACACCCACGTTTCGCCGACGTTATTAGGTCCCATGTAATAGGGTGCGAGCCTATTGCCATATAACGGGCACAATTCCAGACTCCGGACTCATACTGGGAATTTTTCGTTAGAAAAACTACATTTGTCCTACCTAGGATTTGAACCCAGGACCTCGTGATCACAAAGCGATGTGCTTTGCCACTAGACCAACGAGGCAGTCAAATTGTTTTAATAATTATTTGGTTTTCACGCTCAATTAAAGTAATAAACAATGACGGACAATTTAGCGCAGTGGTTAAGAGCTTAAGCCGCTCTGCCCACTGCGTCTAATAGTCGCGGGTTCGCGTCCCGCACGGGACAAATCTTTGTGTGATCCACAATTATTTGTTGCGGTCTGGGTATTTATGTATGTGAATTTTCATGTTTGTAAACGCACCCACGACACAGGAATAAATCTTAGTTTGGGGCGACGTTTTTAAAAAAAAAAAAAAAACATATAGCGGATTGTACCGCACTTATCATTTAAATCGTAATGACACTCGAAAGAGACCTCCTTTGATCGCACCGGTGATTCACCTGCCACGAGGCGCACGAGCAATATTTTACATAATACACACTACGTGGCTTCCGCGTCCGTCCATTGAACAAATAAAAATCAATGAACGAAGATTAATTAATAAGCGACTTGCAAAGGAAGCAATAAACTTGGCCTCTCACCGCCGGAACGTAAGTATGCACGAACTAATTTTAGAGAAGGACCAACCAACTATGCCTATAGAAGATCTCAACTAAACAAGAAAGGGAAACTTGTGTCATAACAGCGTAAGAAGTTTTTGGAACCTCTTACCATTTGCATAATGGCAACGGTACTTTTTTATGTAGGAATTTGTGCGTGTAAATTAGATTGCGAAAGATTCAAGGTACCAGGTAGGTACTTATGTTCTTGGACTGAGTTTTGTAAAAGTATTTTGAAAACAAATGGATAATATCTAATATGGTCTAAACGCGCCGCGCATTTGGTCTTGATATTCGCTCGTTTGTATCGCAACAAAAGGCCATCTAGCGACAGTGTATCTGGTACCTTTTTTTTCCAGCTATATCCCCGAAAAAAGTCTGAGCGCGTCACGACTGTAAACTTATGAGAGCAAAAGATAAAATAGTTTAGGCTATAGTACTGTACCTTCAGAAAAAGGTGTTACTTATATATTTTTTCTGACATTATACTTGACTGAGGTATACATATTACATACAATTACAACCTAATCCTGAACCTGATTTAACTAAGCATTTTTCAAATTGTTATATTTTTTTATATTACTGTTGCAACTTGAATAATTTAACATCTTTTATACGACGAATAGGAATATACAAGAAGCCATGTATATATCAGTGATTATTTATGTAGAAACTTTTCTGAATTATTAATAAAATCGCTTGGCACAGATATTTTCATGTGTATATTTAAATAAATCATTTTACACGACACGTACTCTATCGAAGTAATCAATCAGCCTCCACCCTCAATCCTGAAAATCGACCCACGAATTTCGCGGATTTCGTGCGCAAGTCCCGTAGGATTTGCAGTTCCACAGAAGTTGTGTGGGATCCCGGTATTTTGGGATTCCGGTATTGCATTCTCTAGCACAATCGATTAAGCATTTAAAGGTAGTTTCACACACCCAAAATTACTACTTTTTTCCTAAGGTAGCCCCCACACTGAGAATCATTCCTGTGTCATGCGTTTACAAATACGAAATTCACACACACAAAACATGCAGACCGAAAAACATATGTGTTTTTTTTGTGCTTGTGAATGATCTACGCTGTTAGCCGCGGGGCCTTTAGAGTTTTACTGGACAAGATATTTGTGGGTCACGCAAGGATTCGTTCCGTGCGAGGATTGATCCAGTGAGGGTAGCGCCTTACGATTTTAGCTGCTGGACCAAGTCGTCAGTGGTCCGTTAGTAGTAACAATTCGTTAGGAATGATCGTATAATACAACAAGTAGTTGTAACGATCTTTGGAGAGGCATTTCTCCTGCAGTGGACGTCTTCTGGATGATATGGGTGTCTCGCCGTGGTGCTCTGTACCGGCCGGCGGGCAAGGGTTTCTCGACCTCGCCAGCGAGGTCGGTGTCTGATCCTGTGTACTGTATCTGTATCTGTCAGAAGGGATGTGAGGGTATCGGGATGGTCGGTGAGGACATGCCGCGGACGGCGGTAGCGGCTAATAGGAAGGGAGTTAGGTTTGTAGTCGGCGGCGGCTACGATTAGCGGATAGATATATTGGACGCGTTTGCGAAATATTGGGTTGTCATCTTTTTAATAAAGGCGCGAATAGGTTCGAGACCGAGATCGGAATAGAGATTTCGGCTGATATAGTAAGCATAATCTATAGACTCGTATTAATTTCTGTCAGGAGTGTTCTTATTTCGAGACCAACATTCACTTGGTTGCGTGGTTCCAGGAACAGACAGTAATTCAAAGCCGTAATGCATCATGTCGGAGGCTAGAAAATGGCGAATGTTATATTAATATTATGTTATGAGAGGGAACACCGAAGTAACAGCTTGCGATTAAATTTAATATACCTTCCATATTTAGAATAACTTGAGTGTATATTTCTTGTAATAAATGTCATCGGTAAAATTGTATCGCTCTACACGACTTCAGCCCTGAAACTTCTTATTTTGATTGATTTGTTGAAATAGTGTTACAGATATGCTTTGTAAGAGAACAAGACAGCGTTCAAGAGTAAAACGCGACTCTATAACTAAGTTTAAAATTAAGGCATAAATTATTTAAGTATCTAAAGAAAATTAACAACAGCACATCAAAAACAATACTGGCGTGAGTATAAAAAAATATTATTTACTGTACATAATGTTCAATTATGAGGCGCTCGTTTCGCTATGCGACCTCGGACTTCTTACCGATCACCAAGGTTAAGCAACGTTCGACTCGGTCGGTCTAAGATGGCTGACCGTTTGTGGCATTTTCATATTCGAGCGTCTCCGTGCGTCCGAAGGGACGTTAAGCCGTTGGTACCGGTCACCACTTAATGTGGTAGTCGCTAAGCCGAATTGGAAGCCTTATAGGCGGCTTTCAGTTTTGGTTATCTGGAAGAGATGACTAACAGCGATAACACCCGCCAAATGTACCTCTTTCTTTGTTTATTTCTTTTCTCAATGTATTGGTGTACAATGAAGAGTATTTTATTCTATTCTTGATAAGTTCCAACAGCAGGTGGCACAAACCTGTAGTGTTGTAAAAATTAGCGCTGAACGTCGAGCTTTACCGCTGAGTCGACGCTTACAAGCGTTGAATCACTCTCTTGCTCTTGCCCAGCAGTGAACAGTATAGGCTGATATTATTATAATGTTCAATTACAAGTATTAAGTCATTGTGTGTGTGTGTGTTCACCGGACAAGTATTAAGTCATTCCAATGGGCTCTACAATAGGTTCCATCGTGTTGATTTGTGCAATGGTGACTACCGCCATGTAGCTAAAGTCGGTTAAAACGCAATAGTCAGCTAACCTAAAAATGGACGTGAAATTTTATATAGCATATTTATAAAACAAAAAACAAACATTTCCAATGTTTGTGTGTAAAACAGTCCAGAACGTGACTCCCTGTTTTAGTAAACAAAACGTTGTTTGTATTGTAATTTCAGTAGGTGAAATTTCTAGGCACGTTCTGACCATAGAAAAAAAAAGTTTAGTGTAAACGGAGCGTAACGTGAGACGTAGTGATGAGTATACGCTTAGAAATATATATCAGAGTCATATGTGGCTATACAGAAACGTAATTGTAGCGCTAGCATATTAATATAACAGTGACTCTGTCATAGAAATCATTGACTTTAACGCAAACGCCGAAGCAGTTATAAAATTTAACCACAAATTTGATTCCGTGGTAGATGAAAAATAAGTTTAAGGCAGCTGAAGCAGAAGTATTAAGAAATGATCCTTAAAGGATTATATTATTATGGGTATGATAACATAATCATTAAAGTAGCACTGAGGCAGAAAATTAAAATAAAACTGGACGCCGAAATTATAGCGCCGATTAGGTCCAAAGCTAAGCTTTAATGATTAACAATGGTTGACAATACCGCCCCTCTCGTCTTACTGAGCTTAAGGATTTGACAATTTGAATTTGAAGGCGTCACTCTCACGACATCATCCAACTGTAAATAGATTATCGTCTAAGGAATGCGCAACTATGTTAAACAGACAACTAAAGTTATTTCCATCTTATTAAAACAAATCAGATAACCGTTGTCTGACCTTTACAAGAAAAGATTGACAGACGTACTCGTAACATCCAAAATTCCTCAGCGTCCGACAGTCACGTTTGTAATGATTTGTAGTATCTGTTGTTGCCCAACATCGGTCTTTGTTCGTTTCCATGTTTTTTTATTTGTTACTTTCAGGTTATTCAAAAATAGGATCTAAGTCAAGCATTTTTGTTTTTAGAGCATCTCCATTATCGAACTCAAATACTTACGCGAAGTGCGTTTAGAATCTCTTTTTAACGCCTTTAGCGGTTTCAGTCTTTTTAAGTTTCAAGAACCGTGAACATAGCTTTCTGATTGCTGTCTTCCTTTCCAGGTTTATGTTCAATATTCTTTTAGAGCATGTGTGATAGATATACAAGTATTATACTTTGTGTCTTTATTTCTTATGACGTGAAGGAGGCAAGGGTTTCAGAAACATGACAAATTTAATTTGTGTCCAAATTATAATTGCTGCTTCCAACAGATTTTGGTTATATTTTTTCCTGTATATTTGCCAACATCAGCTCGTTATTGAGAAATTAAAACAATTTCGGTATATTAAAGTATATTTGTGCGGTTTAAGTTCATCGGTAAAAATAAATTTGGGATTCAATTATTATCTAGAGAACAAGCCATAAGTTATTACGGTATACTTAAGTGTGCTCAGTAACATATCTATACTTTCTGTTCTACACAATGTTATTATTCCTACTACAAGGTCTTGGCACGAAAACGAAGCTGTAACTAAGCGTAACTAAGGAAACTTCACTTCAACTTTTACAAGCCCTCTCAAGGGTTATTATAATACCACCTGGAATAAATTTTAGTGAATAATTTTCACAGTATTAAGTTCAAGTGTCACGGGAAAGCTTTGAAATTTTATTTTTAATAGACGAAAACAATCACGGAATTTAATTTAAAAAGTGACGGGGAATGACGGACTTGAAATTGAGTGAGATCAAAATGTTTTGTACGGAAAAAATACAATGGTTTCTTTATAGGTACATTGTTTTATTTTTGTAATAAAATGCGTTTTGATTCTATTTAAGAATTTCTTCTAAAAGAATATGTCTATTCATTATTTTTTAAACACAGGCTGTGTTTAAAAGTGGCCATGTAATATGTCTTTGAAACAATTTTTTTTACAAAACTAATTAACAACCAAGAAAAGCAATACAAATTTTATGCGAATCCAACTATAATTAAAGTAACACCGACATCATATAAAGTTATTTTCCTCTACGACTGCAGATGAAGGCGCGACACAAATAGCATCAGGACGTTACCCTTGTCAACGCTAGCTTTTCACTTACCTAAGTTATGGTCCTATTGTTCTGAATGCTACACCGACCGGTCTGAGCGTTTGGCGAGACTAAGGTATCACTGCCAATGTTAATCACTTTGTTATTTTAATTCTCATAATAAACTAACATATACCATCCCACGGTTGGACAAGGCCTTCTCTCACAAATCGAGGTGAGTTAGAATAGGTCACCACGCGGACACAGTGCGGACTGATGGAGTCTGATTTGGGACCACCTGGTGTTGGAAACTATTATACCACAGTAATGTTTCCAACTTGGTTTATTAAGTAGTAACGGACGAACGGATTAACCTGCCTTCCAAAGCACAGCGATGCTTAAATATAAAATGCCACAAACAGTCTTCCACCTCAGTGTGACCGAGTCGAACGCTGTTTAATCTTGGTGATGGCTAAGAACACCGCAACGCTATAAGCGCCTCGGCGCTCGGTTTGATGATATACATGATGGTAAACGCTGGAGATATTTATATCCACATTAGTTTAGTGAGCATTCCTGTTTACGCAGGTTTTATGTTTGTGGTCATATCTCCGTGAAGTTTCACATGATAGCATGTATTATATTGTGCATTTCAGATATATTTTACGCTGGAATGTTTGAAAATTGTCGCTTCCCCACGGTTCCCTTTGTCATATGGTTACGGCAAAACAATACCATGATTTATGGGTTCATGGTTTACGGGCTCGCTAACTACGCGTACCTACGCTTTAACGTGCAAATTAATTGTTGGGAATTAATTTGAAATACGTTATACTGTTTGTTGTATATGTACGTTCGCACTTTTGTTTTAAGAATGCTAGGAATGTTTGGTTATTGTCTGAATATTTGGCAGTCTACGTTTATCCATTTTTAAGTGTTATGCAAGCATATATTAAATTAAATTTAGCTCGTTCTGCATTGTTCTCCCATACTCCATGAATGCAATGTATACAAAAACAATTGTAATACTCTCATTTTTAAAAAGAGTAAACGTGGAGTTTCTTGCCCATTTTCTCCACAAGAATGACTTTCCGAACGGGTGGGTAGTAGAGTCTGTAATCAATAATTTTCTCTTTTTGACTATTCATAAGTGCCTTTCGGTCTACATGAATAAAAAAACTTTTGAGTTTGATTTTAAACGTTCTATAGATACTATGCATTGCTCAGTTTTAATTACTTCGGAGTAAATTACAAGAAATAAATTATAAGTCGATTTTCAGTTCAGTGATGCCGACTATTACGCCATTCAGTTAATTGTAAAGTCGAAATCCTAATCACTGGCCATTGTCGCAACATAAAGTTTTAATAATACTCATTGTCAACAATGTTTAAGCGAAAATGAGTTGGAAATTAACGAGATAAATGTATAGCATTAGTTCTTAAATTGCTAAAAGTTTTGTCTTAATGTGTTTGTTGAAAAGATGAAATTGAGGAAAAGAGTAATGTTTTATCAGTGTTACGACGCTCATTAATTCAACGGGAACCCCTTATTGAAAAATCCTTTTCAACGAGTGGCGTTCTAGAATAATGCGCATAATTGGACCCTTGACGGTGGACAAACGTTAACGGAATGAGGCTGTTCAGGATTTTTGAACAAATCTCGATTGAACCGTTGTCGTTAATAGGGATGAAAAATGTTTTATAATAGCTTTAATTTAACGAGGCCTTTGTCTTGCAGTGGACGCCTTTCGGCAGATGACAGACAGTCCACGTAACAAATTTACATAAGACCTAGTGAACCTGAAGAAAAAGCTACATACATCTGTAGAATTGAATGTATACAAATCTCATTTTTGGTTGTAGGTAAGCAGTTAGAAGTAGAAAAATGTGATGACGGCCCACAGCTATGATCGCACTTCGATACTGCGTGAGGCCGACAAGTTAGTTTTACACCTCAATCACGCAGCGTTGATTACTTGTACACTATCATCATAAATCGAACACGCTCGAGCTATTAAATGTAAGACGCCTATAAATACCAAGATCAAACATGAGAAAACCGTGGAACTAGTTCATTAAACAACTAGGTACTCGTTATGGCAGGAAGTTGTAAGTGTATGGTGATTCAACTTTATCCGTTCCGACATCCCGGGTTGAGGGCACTTCGGTCCGGAAGAGAAGTTAAACAAAGAGTGCCGAGGACGTGGGACAATCGAAATTACGTCACCGCCGCAGGCTCTAGTCCCCGGATATCAAGTTACGAATTCCGTTTAATAATGTTCCGATAACGGCTGCGAACGGTCATTGGTGCCTAACTTTGTGTAGCTTCAGCAACAAAATCAAGTTGAACAAATTTTGTTCGAAAATGATATAATATAATAATAATATTAGCCCTGTTAAGAAACTGTCCCGCCGTTATGCACGGGCTTCCTCTTAAACTGAGAGGGTTTAGGCCATAGTCCACCACGCTGGCCCAGTGCGGGTTGGTGAACTTCACACACCTTCGAGAAACTCGTAGGCATGCAGGTTTCCTCACGATGTTTTTTAATTTCTAATACGCACATGCCTTCAAAAAGACAGAGGTGCTTGCCTGGGTTTGAGCCCGAGACCTCTGACTTTGCAGTCCAAGGGTCTAAATACTAGGCTATCACTGCTTTGTATTTTATCGAAATATGTTCACGCCCATTTTTTCGCCAGAATATTTCGCTCTCAATGCAAGCTGGTTCATAAAGAACATCATTTGACAAGACCTTCGTACATTTTTTAAGTTTTTTGGGGATGGGTGTTACCTCAAAATGTTTTCCTTCACCGTTAACAAGTGAAAATCGCACGTAGATATTGAAATCTAGAGGTGCGATCTGGCATTAGAGCCTTGGACATTGGCTATTGCGTGTTATTTTTTCTTTTTATAAAACTGCAACAAAAAAGAAATCACTTACGACGTGGTAAAATAGCTAAATTTTGCATAATATGAATTAGCCTTACGCTTTGTGCTAAATCGCCTCCAGAATCTATCACTATTATAGTTAGCCCAGCAATGATACTCGGCCACAGCAGAACGCGGTTACAACCATATTTTTGTTAACAAATGTACTCTATAAAAGAAGCATGCAGATTATATTATGACCTACTCGTTGTTTTTCAGTATTTATACTTCTTCTTAGCGTTTCGACTGCAAACATGCTATAGTGGCATGGAAGGGGCACAGAATGCGGTCACATTGACTGCATTATTGGACGCAGCCATCAAGTCTAGCTGTGTGCAGGTGTTAGAACACACGGACCACGATATAAGGTGGGACATCGTTTGGGTTGCACCGCACAAACTCCCCATATTGGTACTGTCTATGTTCACACTATATAAATTCATACTATATAAAAAAATAACTATCACTTTAAAGGTAAAGGAAAACATTGTGAGGAAACCTGCACGACTAAGAGTTTTTCGAAGGTGTGTGAAGTTCGCCAACCCGCCAACCCGGCCAGCGTGGTAGACAATGGCCTAAAGACTCTCAGTTTGAGAGGAGGCCCGTGCCCAACGGTGGGACAGTCTCTTAACCGGGCTAATATTATTATGTTCATACTCTGACCGCAAACGTAACTGCTACATCTTGCTGAATTTCACGGTATCACAATCGCTGCTTATTTTAGACCCACACATTTAGTGTGTCAGACACAATACATATAAAATCTAATACTTAATTGTAGGTAAAATTGTAGCCTCGTCGTCTGTGACCGTACCGGTATTCCCAAGTTTAACGCTGCCATTTTTCGCACTCTCATTTTTAATTAAAATCTCCTAATTAGGCAACGATGACTGGACGAACAAGTGTAAACGACGAAATAAAGCCATTAATTAAGCCATTAATTAAGCCATTAATAAAGCCATTAATTAATTTCGTATTACAGTGTCAGTTCGCACTGAAATTACTGAGTTAGTTACACGATAATAATGATGATTGAGATCGAACGGAATTTACGGTATTTGCTTTTGATCTTTCGACTGGCGAAAAAAAGGTTTTTTTTTTATATTTTGTTTAAGAAACGTAGACCTACACTAGGATTTATCTCTTTCTTGTGGGTGCGTTAACAAACATGAAAATTCACATACACAAATACCGGAGCAAATATTTGTGGATCACACAAAGATTTGTCCCGTGCGGGAATTGAACCCGCCTATATTAGACACAGTGGGCGGAGCGGCTTAAACTCTTAACCACTGCGCTAAATCGTCCGATATTTATAAACATTTAATCCTACTATGGAATAGATACTAAACCTGATAAGAGAACCTACACAGAAATCGAATATCTGTAGATATTATACATACGCTGGTTTAGTGGCAAATTATGGGAGTTGTTTTCATATTCGAGCGTCTCCGTGCTTCGGAAGGCACGTTAGGCCGTTGGTCCCGGTTACCACTTAATGTGGTAGTCGTTAAGCTGAGTTGGAAGCCTTTAAGGCGGCTTGATAAGTTCCAACAGCGGGTGGCCACAAACCTGCCTCCACCAATCCGCACTGGGTCCGCGTGGTGGAGTATGACCTAATCTCTCTCACCTCGATTTGTGAGAGAAGGCCTTTGCCCAGCAGTGGGCAGTATAGGCTGATATTATTATATTAATATTATTATGGGAGTTGCGATCACGAGGTGCTGGGTTCGAGTCCTAGGTCGGACAAAGTAATTTTTTCAATAGAAAAATTCTAGTATCACTTTGGAGTCTGGCATTGTGGTCATTATAATGGTAATAGGCTCCCGCCCTATTATTTAGGACCTGACATCGTTTGCGATAAGTGGGTGTATATAGTACAACTCTATCAGGCCCGCTTGAGGAATATGAAGGTATGTTTTTTATATACATACAAAGTCTTATAAATAACATGGGTCGTCATTTTATCTTTTATCTATATCATCATGCCAGCTCCTTCGCGGGGCAGGCAGAGAGTACAGAGTTCCAACAGTTATATTGTTCTTTTTCTTTTTAAATAAATTAATTTGTTTACATGTTTATTGCTGTCTGCTACGTTGGCCTAACGAATGTGCGGAGCGATCACAAGGTCGTGGGTTCACATCCCAGGTTGGCAAAATGTAACTTAACATCATCGGCCAAAAGTAGGAGTACACAGTACATCTTTGCCACCCCCGCTTGGGGAATATGGATATATTTTGTTTTTTAATAACTGACTGGGATATAGACCAGCTTTTCTACGGTTACGTATAAAACAAGTCAAATAGAGTATCTAGAAACTCCAAATCGATGTTTATATTACAACAGTTCATTTTCGATGTAAACTATTGATTATTTCGATACATATCAAAAGATAGCTCTAGCGGATCGGCTGTATATTTTATAGCCCATGGCCCATAACATATCTAAGATGGCGTGCGTGCGGTGTCCATTAAACCCGCGGGAATATAAAATTGAGATTGTAATGAGAACGTATATCTAACCGAGGTCGTTCTACTTCTTCTTTATAGGCTGCGTCCTCCGCTTGATGAGTTGTTAGTTCAATAAAACGCGAGGTCACGTCATCAGATAAATCTGGGCTGAAAAATAGTACATTTAGGTTTAACTCTTACTGATATATGCAGACTCAGAGCTTCGCGATAGTAACAAAGTTGTTTGACGTTATAATAACGTTGTCGAAAAAGCGTGCTGACACGTTCGTCTATCTTTATGTAGAAAATTCCGGTATGCGTGTATTTGTAACATTTTCGTCCTTGGATGGATTTGGATGGTTTTTCTATCAGTACTTATGGGGTCACCTTGATGGTTATATGGCGCTGTTGAGTACCGAGAGCGAAGCCGTGGAAAACTGCTAGTATTTAGTAAATTTGCAGTGTGAAAAAGATGGCATATTAACTCGATAACGTTACGCTAATCTTTTCGTGCTAAGCCAACTGGTTACTTTGTGTCCGCGTCATAAGAGATAAGTAGATACTTTAGGATAGTTTGTTTGTTTGTTTATTGATTAATACAATCGTTGAAAATGTTTAGTAACTTAAGAGTTCCAGAATACACTATAATCTACCGCAACTGGCAAACATCTCACAAGATTTTAAGTCCACTAAAAACAACTTATCGTCTCCTACTTAATTTAATACAGCATTAAGTATAACTTGTCGACATAATAAATAAAGATTGTATTCCATTTCTATATTAACAGTTCCAAAAAGTAATATTCACGTTTCAGAGTCACTGCGATAGATCTTTAATTAAACTCGACAAATTTGACTATCGAGACGACTCAGCATGAGATGAATATAAAATAGTAGGTACCTCCACAGCAAGCGCCGGGGTCAGGTCTAACAATGGTTTTTTAATTAAAATTTAATGTTGCTTGACTTTTTCGTGTGCTCTAAAGGTAAGATGTTATCTTTTGTGTATTAAAAGAGAAATGCATCGCGTACTAAGAAGCAAAGCTTTACAATGAATAGCCTAAAGATATAAAAGAAACAAAATTGTTTGCAGTTTTGCTATGAATTTACCACCGATTCAGTTCTTACAATCACATTTTACTTAAAATTGCTATATACTAGGAGGGATCAAAAAGTAGTGAGAACGACATACTACTTGGTAAAAAAATAAAAAAAATACTGGCAGACATAGTTCAGATACATATTTGTAATATTAATAAAAAAAAAATCTTCGATTCTCTTTTGTTTTTTCTGAATGTAGTCATTTGTTTGCTTCGTGTCGGAACGTGTTCTTGAAAATGGAGAAAAACGAAGTGCGAGCCGTTATTAAATACCTCTGTTTAAAAAAGTTAACGACGCAAGAGATTCATTGCGATTTGGAGGCAATATTAGGAGAGTCTGCTCCGCCGTATTCCACTGTCGCAAGGTAGGCTTCTCAATTTCGAGTAGGGAGAACGAGAAGACGAACATCGTTGCGGCCGTCCATCGACGTCAATCACCCAAGAAAATGTTGCGAAAGTCGAGAAAATTGTATTGAGCGATCGAAGAGTTACCATCCGATACTTAATTTAAGAAACGGGCATATCATATGGAAACAATCTTTGAATATGAGAAATGTCTCCGCAAGATGGGTGCCGAGAATGTTAACCGACAGTCAGAAACAAAATCGACTTGACATTTCGAAGATATTGTTGGACAAGTTTCAAGAAGATTCTGAAAACTTTTTGTCTCGTTTCGTAACAATGGACGAAAAATGGGTTCATCACTTTGATCCCGAGACAAAACAGCAATCTTCGCAATGGAAACGGCCAGCATCACCGACCCCGAAGAAGTTTCGTGTCGTGGCATCGGCTGGCAAGGTTATGGCCTCCATATTTTGGGACTCAGAAGGAATATTGTTGATTGATTACCTGGAGCGTGGATCTACTATTACAGGCCAATATTATGCAGCTTTAATTCCCAAGTTGAGGAATGCCATCAAAGAGAAAAGGAGAGGGAAACTTCGAAGGGGCGTGCTGTTTCATCACGACAACGCACCCGCGCACAGGTCGGCAGTTGCGATGGCTGCCATTCAGCAAGCTGGCTTCGAATTGGTGGACCACCCCCTTTATTCACCAGATCTGGCGGCTAGCGATTTTTATCTGTTCCCCAAATTGAAAAAATACTTAAGGGGAAACAGGTACGAAGACGATAACGGGGTGATGGATGCCGTGGAGAGCTTTTTGAAGGACTAAGACAAAACTTTTTTTGTGAAAGGGATTGAAGCCTTGGAAAAGCGCTGGACTCGGTGTGTAGAAAGATTCGGAAACTATGTAGAAAAATAAATTATTAAGTTATCAATAGTCATTATATTCTCACTACTTTTTGATCCCTCCTCGTATATACGTCTTTAAGTGGCATTGGCTTTTATTTGTGTCATGAAAAGGAATGTATGGATTCTTTTTGAGGAATGAAGTAAGAACAGTTCAAGCTAACAGCTTCATCTACAGTGTAAAGCAAGCTAGTCACTTGATTTTTTTATTCATGTCGTTCCAATAAATTTTGGGGCGTATTGTTTTGTTGAATACAACATGTCGCATCTAAATATGGCACATTCATGTCAGCTTCACCTGCCGAGTCTAAATGACACTTGATGTAAGTTTATGTAGTCACGCACATCACAATCAAATACATCTCTAAGATGTTGCGTGCGCACGCTGTCTTCTTGTAGTCTAACTGAAGCAACAAATGACTATTAGTCATAGATAAATCATTCGTAGATCACGGATTACGAAAAAATAACAGCTAAAAACGGCGTTTACGTGTTACGCATATATCGTAACCGGCAACTGTCGAAATTAGTTTTAAAATGTCCTCAGATCATTTATTATCTTGACATCGTCTCCGAGGTTTAATATGTTTTTCCGACGATGTTAAGAAAATTACGATCGAACTTCACGTCAGGTAAGTTCGTTTGATCATCTAATTATGGTAGTTTTATTCAACTGTAGCATTTCAATGCGTCCTCGCCTTGGCTATGGTTGGATCGAACTAATTCCAATAAGACCACACCCGTAGTAGTGCTCTTGTTTTTGGGGCCGTGTTTCGGACTTTTACGCTTAATCAATGACATTTAATTCGAAATAAGATCACACCCATACTTGTGCTTTTAAAATATAATAATAATAATAAATCATTTATTTCAGGCAACTGCAGTTTCACAAAAATAATTATGTGTAACTTACAGACCCATAGAATATATACCTTACATCCTAATATACTTTTTTTTTGTTAACTCGTTTTGTCCCTCTGCTGCACTGGGACTGGCAAAGGTCTCCCCCATAATCTTCCACATGGATCTGTGATTGGCCATCACTGGCCAATCTTTATGAAAAGTAACTTGATCATCGCGACAACGTTTCCTAGGCCTGCCCCGACGTCGATGTCCATTCGCATGCACCCATTGAGTGACCATTCTAGCCCATCTGTCAGGATGCATTCGAGCTTAGCAGATTTAATGCCCTCATCATTGATCCCCGTTTTAGAGCGTATTGTGGTGTTACGAATTCTATCTGCTGACTTTATGCCTAATATGCTACGCTCCATCGCTCTTTGACAAACCTTGAGTTTGGACTTTTGAGATTTAGTCAGTGACCACGTCTGAGCACCATAGGTATAAACATAAATATAATATATAAAAACTTATAAACTAAGACACATGTGTTGACGGCGACATGTTGCGCTGTGTAGGGGCGTCTCGTAATCATACTTGAAATCTCCTGAAGACGACACCCTTCGGCCAGAATTCCTCGCTCATGAAGGTCTCCAGCTTGGCGGTGGGAACTCACACAACAAAGGAATTGAATGCCGTATTATTTTGCGAGTTTAGCTTCTCGACTCTCAGAGTGTAGAAAGGTCTTCTTACGGGCGTACTCCGCAATGACCTCAGCTTAAGTGGTGTAGTGTAGTCGAGACACGTACAGCAGTGTTGTTGGTACTTCTGAGCGTAGGAGTAAGCCATCTGCTACTGGTGCAGTTCCACACCGGTTTCGACGGGGAGGCTTCTTCTTCTTCTGCACCTTGATGAAGCCTTTCTCATCAACTTGACCCTTCGTACGGGTTTTCCCGGTAGTCTTCTTATATTTGGGGCCGTTTTCGGATGATCACATATTAGTACATACTATTCACGTCGAAAAGAAATAGTGATACAAATTGAAGAGTGTTCTCCAACACTAGAACAGGCAATCTTGTTTACATTGCACTTTTGTACTATAGAACTGATAAACGGGCGCTTCGGTCGAGCCCTTTCAGTCAGACCGCCATTCGTGACTAACACTGATGTAGCTTTGTGATAAGCGTACGATATTATTTACACGGAGAATTTATTCTTTGGCCAGTTCGGTACGAGATACTGAATAGAGCTCAGAAGTTCAGAATCTGGTGAGATAAAATGATATTTTATGGTATTAACTTCTGTGAGATGTATCGTGTTGATATTAAACGTACTCTGTTACAATTGAGTTATATTATTACAGCAACGTTTGTTTAGTAGAACTTTTCCTTTTCCTATTATTGTCATGTTGTGTTTCTATCAATTTTGGTCACGTTAGTGAAAGTAATAATTTTGGCTCTATTACTGTTTGATTTATCTTCAGCCTCGACAAATGCCTTCCCTAAAGGCCGCCACGACGACCGACTCGTTGTTATTCGATTAAAATTAAAATGTGTCTTAATAACGTCCTACACTACGTCAAACCTATCGGTGTTCTCGGAAATGTATGATATTTAGACATGGTTTACAATTCCTAGAAAATGTAAACAACTCCGCGCCTATTTAACAAATGTTTAGAATAAATTGTCAAAGGTTTATGAATTCATACATTGCCTAGCAAGGGTATTATATATTTCCTAGGCCAATGTATTAATAAACCTCATAAAGGGCACCAGTTACGTAGAAACATTGTGAAATATGCTAAATAAATAATAAAAATGTAGGTTGGGTTAGATTATACTTGTGACCAGCCCAATAGCCCGCTTAACAATACGGGCTAACTGGCGTTCCCCGCCGTAATATCTGGCGGGGGACCCCCCCCCTGCATCAACATCAGCAGGGGGGCCTTCGGGGTTGCGGACGCAAGGGGCGGGGGCCCTGAGCGTCCTTCACGAGCAACCCCGAGGAGGACGGTGGCGTGGTGTGGCCCACGTCACCGTGAGCACCGCGTCGGTGCGGGAGGGAGAATATCATCAAGTCTCCCTCCGATGGCGGGCTCTTCGGAGCGAGGCACAAGAGGGGCACCGGTGCGTTCCATACGGAGATCCTGGAGCCCCTCCTAAGTGCTGATGTCGGCAACCCGGGGGTTTTAGTCGGTAGGAATCCGACACGCCCCGCGAGCTTCCCCCGAGGCTCGCGGAAGTCCTACGCAGGATTTTCTCCAGGTAAAAAAAAAAGATTATACTTGTGATAATCATCTAAACAAAACCGCGGCACCATGGGACCTGGCGCTCGCCGGCCGCTTTCGCGGCATTGTCGCTTTGCTCGCTCGGCTCCCGCTTTTGGTCACAGTTTTAAACTAACCTTACCCATACTACATTTTGGCCTCTATTATGAATGCCATAAAATGTAGAATGGGTAAGGTTACAACACGTCCGAGGTGGCCCACAACAGCTACACTGCAGAAAACCTAGGTTAGCGCACCCCCCGACACTCCTTTACCCTGCTATAATCTACCAACATTAACACATTTCTGATTGCTGTTTTAGCAATGTATAGAATTACTAGGAAATGTTTATAATAAAATTTATTTCATACATATCCTGGCTATTTTGGGTATATTATACATTTCCTAGGTCATGTATGTAATGACACGCAAAAACAACGCGCCATATTTCACAGGGACTTTTTGCACACTCGATAACGTCTTATCTTCTCGAGCAAAATTTACGACGTTCAATACACAATTCACCATTTATTAGGAGCGGATAAGTAATCGTTTCGGAAAAGCCCTTCTACTAAGAAGCCAACAAGGACCGTTGAGAGTAATTTGTTTCGTAAGATGGCCGTCGCGCCCTATCTGCGCAAATGAAGGGTCACTCAATGGCTAGACCTTAATTAAACTCAACAAATTCGTGATCCTGACTCTTTCCTATAAAGAGTATTCGGAAGTTTACAAGTCGTGGAACGTAAAAAACTTTCCCCGTATCTTATTCGTTCGATTGAAGTTTCTGAAGAACTTCATAAGTTACATTTGTCTAAAGTGCTTCTCAGATCGTGGATGAGTTCTATTTAGTTTGCATTATGTGAAACGTTTATGAGACCCTCGTGATAAACGAGGGTATATATGAAGGGAAATAGACAATACTTTTACGGAAACTGTGTCATAACCCTGATGAAAATCTATGGGAGCCGCACGACTTGGAAGAATACATTCTTTCATTTTTTTTACCTTAATGTTTGTTACATCACTGCAAAGGTACTTACCTGGAAAGACAAAAGTTTTATTAGTAACATGGTTAAATAAAAAAAAAAAAAAAAAAATTATGCGTCATCGAAAAGCAATACCTGCTTTAAGTATGTAAAGTCTTAAAATTAATATTGCCTTTTCATTGTTTTAGCGGTTGGATAAAGTACTTTTGAGCATGCAGTCGGTAACAATCGGAATGTTCAAGTATATCGAACCCCATGTCAAAATGGCTGCGGGATCGTTTCCAATTTTATATCCATAAACACTGGTGCAGCTTATGCCTTGGACATTGGGAATAAATTCGCTTAAAAATTATATATTATATCCTGGTACAAATTGTTTACGACAACGAAAAGGCCAATAAGATCCGCCATTGTGGTCAATAACGGATAATTGAAAAACGCTTACAAATTCGATTGTGTGGCCATGCGAGAACACTCAGTATGATTTACGATTGGCCGAGGCTCAAATACGGTACATTATTCTTCTATTGGGAATAAATTATTGCTTTTTTACGTTTATTTTCGTTGAAGTAAACGATGCGAAGAGCAAATTCGAGTTTTCGTAACGCAAATAAAGTTTAATATATTGAGAGTTTTTATTACAAAATGATTATGCCTTCACAAAGGCGGGCAGTTAAGAAAAAACAGGCCACTGTAGGGTTACCGTTTTCAATTTTTTACAACACATAAAGGTATTTTAAAGATATTTTAAAAGTAGTAGGGCAGTTGGTGCTTAGATTAAGAAGCTAAGGTAAAGATACTCCATCTTGCAGTCAAAGTTATAATGTTTCTAGTCAAAATATTATTTTTTACTTTGATTTTTCCGTTACATTTTAATACTCGAGTGTCCATTTCAATTTCGGAAGGTATCTGGTGTATGGAAGGTCTTCTGTCATCTAAATATGCACTTATTTTGTTGTTAGCAACTTTGAACTTGTCGTCCCGCCTATTCCGCATTACACAGTCCACAAACAATTCTATTTACCGCCGTCTGCGGCATGTTCTCACCGACCGTCCCGATGCCCTTACATCCCTTCTTTCGGATAAAAATACCGCACACAGGATCAGACACCGTCCTCGCCGGCGAGGTCGAAGAATCCTTTGCCGGGCAGCCGGTGCTGAGCACCACGGCAAGACACCCTCCCCCTCCCCCACAGCGACTGCCCATGCCGAGGCCGTTCCTCCTTGAGGCGCTATTGAGCTGGTTGCCCCCTTGCCCTTCTGGCTTGAGCGTAGTGGTTGCAAGCTCGCCCTCTTGTCCGGTGAAGCTGTAAAGGCCCCGCGGCCAACAGCGTAGATCATTCACACACACACAAACAATCCTATTTATATCCATTACAACTATCTCTAATCGAATAATAAGAGCCGTCGTAGAATACAATAAAATTTAATTCTAATCATCCATCAATGAGGCATTGTGGCGTTGTCGGCGCCCGCGCACTGGAGCGTGTAAATGTAAACCGATCGGAATTGGAATGCAACGATAAGTGAATAGGGTCTAATTAGACGAGGGCCGCCAATAGATAATGGACCTCTGCACTGTAGGTCACGGAGCTAAGGGCGGGTCCGATGACTCTTTTGTTGAGCAGATGTTCGGGCGCATGTTGAATGCAGATGTGAAGCAAATTTTGAAGTTGACACTGATTCGGGATTGTGTTAGGCACCTGCGCTTTTGACTAATAGTATATTTGTTTTTGTCATGCTACCGAAATGATCATCGTTTTGGTTTGACTTGATTATTGTAACGTCAGCTGTTTGATTTGTCATTAAAGGCGCGGTTAATATGCGCTCTGAACTACAGCTAATAGAGTTTGAATGCATTATGAATATTAATATAAATGTGAAGAAAGAATGACAAAACAGATATACAATGCGAAAGTGGAAGGATGTAGGTGCCGGGGAAGACCTAGACTATCTTACCATGACCAAATAGACCGTGTCTTAGCTGAAGGGCAAGTCAAGAGTCTCCGTAACCGGCGAGTGTGTATGAGACGAACTATGAGAGTGGAGGAAGCCAGTGAGGTATGTAAGGAAAGAACCTGTTGGAACTCTGTACTCTCTGCCTACCCCGCGAGGGAGCTGGCGTGGTGATATAGATAGAATATAAATGTGGACGAATATAAAGCAGAAGAAAGCCAAAAAAGGATTGTATGAAGCATATTTAAAAAAAAATATATCAAACCCGTGGGACTGAATGTTGTTATGGCAAGAAAAAAAAAACAAAAGAATGCAAGGATAAGACATATTGCGCCGACCCCCAGATAATGGGAAATCGTACGGAAGATTGTTCAATATACTCGAAGGCAATCGATCGGTTACTTCAATGGACTTAAGGCTAAAATGATAAAATCAACTTACGATAACAAGCTTTTGGAGAGCGTAAAAATCAATATTTTTTTTATCAAGTAAGTCAAAGTTAGTGATAATAATGAAAGAAGCGAATATCACTGGTCCCTGTAACACAGTTTATACTATCGCAGGAACCAGGGCACTCATTAAAATGTATGTACTACATTATACCTATAAAGAAAGAACAATTCGAAGCACACGAGAAGGTGGGTTATTAGGGTATACTTTTTATCCATACTATTCTACGCTACACGTTTAATATACAATAATATCTGTATGCTCTTGTAAAATGACGTCAGCTACGTATGGGGAGGTGAAACGCCATCTGGCATGGATCATAAAGCTATTTTAAAATGATAAGCGTGATAACATCCGTGCCCACTAATGCACCGCCCCGTGCATTAAATTACATTAAACTCATTATACTGTGATTACAAGAGCATAAGCGACAACGTTAATTCTATTTTCTTGCAGTATTTTAAACTTTATTGCATGGTAAAAAGAATCGGCAGACTGCAACAATGTGTTTGTAAATTCCACACGCACGAGGGGATTACTGTACGAAAGCATCATTATTACGCCCTAAACATTTTTATTTATGCATTTATCCGGCACGTGTTCAAAGCAAATTGTCGCCAAAATAAAAGCATTTTAATTGCGACTGCATGCGTTTTCGGCGGAGCGAAATTACCGTGATAACTTTCAAAAGCAAGACTTTTATGGTCAAACACATGAAGGAAGCGGCCGTTCACTGACGATACAATCTCGTTATGAAAGCCGTCAGGGCCCTTATTCGGTATGACGAAACACTTAACGCGGCGTGTTACGATAACTTCATGAAATGAGTATTCAATACGTTTTGGACGACTTAGTCCAATGGTCAGGCAAGCCGCTCCTCCCACTGGATCGAGTAGTCGCGGGTTCGATCCCCGCACGTTACAATCTTTCTGTGACCTACAAATATTTGTTTTGGTCCGGGTGTTTGTGTATGTAAATATCATGTTTGTAAACGCACCCACGAAATAGGAATAATCTCTAGTGTGGGGCCACGTTTTAAAAATAATAGTACTGCCGTGGCATACAGTTTACAATTACACGATCATTTCAAGTCTCCGTAACCGGCGAGCGTGTATGAGACGAACTATGAGAGTAGAGGAAGCCAGAGAGGTATGTAAGGAAAGAGCCTGTTGGAACTCTGTACTCTCTGCCTACCCCGTAAGGGATCTGGCGTGATGATATACATAGATAGATCATTTCAAAATTATATCGTAACTCGTCCCGGTTAGTTACGGCGAATAAGGGCCCAGGAACGAAGTTAAACGTGGTTGTAAA
The DNA here is from genome assembly GCA_905147815.2 of Phalera bucephala. Classification (NCBI taxonomy): domain Eukaryota; kingdom Metazoa; phylum Arthropoda; class Insecta; order Lepidoptera; family Notodontidae; genus Phalera; species Phalera bucephala. Next base: position 27,919,592 of record LR990612.1, read on the forward strand.
GTGAAGTCATCGGCAATTTTCGACCGTACCCAACTGACCGCGACCGACAAGCGTGAAGCGAACTAGCCCGCACATCACGAATATCACATTATTAATTTATAAAACTACCCATTTTAAATAAAGCTAATGGCATTAGTGATGTTCGAGACCAAATTGAGTGTTTACGTAATTAGCTTTTAACGTTTTTAAACGAGCTGTTTTGACTTCGTTAATGAATTGTTAAATACTATCTCTATTAATTATTCACGACTTCGTTCCCTTTTTTGTACCGTAGTAGAATCATACCACGTGCCAGGACAGCTGTCGGTAATAAAAAGCGACAAAATATGGACGTTATTGTGTGGAGATTTGTGTATTATTCGTTACACAATTCGTTTATCATCTGTCAGTCTAGTATATCCAATATGTTCTCTCATTTTATACGGTCAGGAGAACTTTGTATCGACACAATTGAACTCGAAAATATGTGGCACATATTTTGTAGAGTTTAATTTTGAACGTTTATTTTTGGTCGGATGAGATACTCTATACTTAAGGATAATTAAATAAACCACAGTAGTTTATAAGGCAACATTATTACACCGTATGTTGATTAAATTACAGCAAGGTTCGCGATTGGAAATATTGATGAAGGTTTTATAGACACGCATGCGGTAGGTAGCAAAGACAATGGAACTCAATATTTGGTGACCTTAAAAAAGGTACTAATTACGATATTACATAATTAAGGGAAAATCGCATATAGTTTCTGAATTACTAAGCCTGAATGTTCTTACTTACTTACTAAAAAGTATGTAGAGCTAGTTTCGCTAAAGGTTTGAACGTCATAAATTATATATACCATTAAAAGTCTTAAGTTATTAGCTATTCAGATTATTTTAAAGGGAAGGTACTTCTTCTATTAAGAAATACGAATACCCATATAGGTATTAACTATTGGACGAAAAGTACTCTAACATAATTTAACATCGATCATGCAGTTGATCTCTGCGACAATATTTATATCGAGTTGTTTTCCTTCACCTTAATCAAGTGATATTTTAAATTAATTTGCACTGACCTTTCAGTTATGAACATATGCGAACCTGTTACTTCAGATTAAATCTGTAATGATTTTTACGTTACGGTTTTACTAATGGATTATCAAAGCTATAAATTAATATAAATTGACGTAATTTATCCTTAGCTCTGCGAATCCATTTATGGTCTCTATCAATCAGGGTTGTAAAAATTACAACACTTCAGTTATTTTGAACTCTGTATTTCAGAGAAATGTCTGGTTTAGATTTATGGAAACTGAATTTGGCGTAGAATCATCTAATAAAGCCATAATACTAAAAAAGATTACCAACTTTAATTTTTATCGCAGCTTCGCGGTGTTATCAAGAAAGCTTTACTAAGAATCCTGAATACGTGAAAAGTAGTCAAATTCTTCTTTATTACCTCAATAGTCTAAGAAAATCTATAGCTACTCAAATTATAGCTGAATCGGTGACGTTTTTGCGACCCTTAGCAATAATGATTCCGGACAAGTTAGATAAATTGAAGTGGTGTTTGCCTCAATTTTACAATAAACAGCATAATGTTTCTGCGTTATAATTTCCTACGCAGTTTGTTTACTAAATGTTTGCTAAATTTTGCCAACATCGCGAAAACTTTGCCTAAATCAGAGATGGGCAAAATGTAATCAGATTAATGATTAACCACCCCACGCTTGGAGAATATAGGCGTGATGGTGTATTAATGATTAATGGTTACAATTAACTTTTACGATTGCAATTTTAATCTTGAATCATGATTGTATATTACAAAATACAATTGTAATCATTAATCTGATTATATTTTGCCCATCTCGGGCCGAAATACACGTTTTCTTTGCATGAGACTTCTAAGCCGGTATTTGTCTCAATGCACTCTTCAGCCAACATCTTACACCTGCTTATCCGGACATGATCCTAAATACACTTGCCGCATTTTTAATAATGGAATATTAGTGACACCAAATACTATACTCGGATTTGCCATACATTCTATAAGACTAGTAGTAACTAATATTCGTTTATTAATAATACGGTAAGTGCCCATCTCCCCGTTGTAATGGCCACCTGCAGCCATCAGAATAGCTCACTCCGAAATTAGGCAACCCTAACCGTCAACTGAATACAGTCACATTATCTGCTATTTTTATGAGGGCTAGATAATACGTATTACAAACCATATGGGTGCGAGTGAATTCTATGAATGAAACGGGCATGTGTTTGAGTTCTTTTTAAACGCTAATAAAAACAGTTACGTTTCATCTCGAGCTCATGTACGCATCTGTCATGTTTATGGTACGAGCAGATGAACACTTAATCTTAGTAGTGCAAAAAAATGTTTGGATTTCTCGATGAATCATGGTGTAATGATTAATTGATTTGCACGGAGATTGTATTAATATCAAAATTATTAAGCGTAAGGTGTGTTGCTGGGTTTCAGATCACGAGTAATAGAACAGCGCAATATTATTTTATGGATATCTTACAAAAAATGTAAAATGATGTGACCAGTGTTCAACATGCAGTCTTGATCTAACCTCTATATCAAAAATCTCACAAATGGTATTCTCGTAAAATATCGACATCAAGCGAATCGAGATCGGACCGAAAGTTGAACGAAATGTAAACGGTATTCTGATAAAATTTGACTGACTTGAACAACATATAAACAAAACATCGTCAAACTCAAGATTTCCGTTAGATATTTTTTATTTAGAATGTGGCAGCTAAGATTAACATATGATCAATTATATATTTCAAATTAAACAATTTGACATTATATTGAAGTTAGACTGAAATTATACTGAAATCGATTCGATACTTTAGTGGAGGAGAATACCAAATGTAAGTCAATTCAAAATTAAATTTCAATTCAGTCCAGATTCAGCCTCAGTGTCAATTACTTACGAGAATTGGCCTTTGCCGTTTGAACGAATTTTTGTATTGTTTTTGAACATCTATTATGTGTGGTATCATCGACATAATTTGTTTGATGCATATCTAAATCTGTCAAGAATACAACACAGCTGTATACGTCTGTGTAAAATACATATGTACATATTGGATAATTGTTATAATTTAAATTGGCATTTTGACTTCAACTCGTTTTGATGCTCGTGTAACGCGAAAATTAATTTCAAAGTCCGCTTACTAGACGATGTTCTAATATAAAGTTTCCAAGTGACCGTATTACGACGTCACGGAGACCAAAGGAGTGTTAAACGAAATATTGTACTTATTTACCGAAGAGGCCGGGCAGAAACTTTCCTAATCATAACTTGAATTCAATATAGCAGTTCTCGGGACATTTCGCCGCCTCTGGCTTAGAATCCCAAGGTTCCCTAAATGCGGTTCGCTTCAAGAATCTTAAGGGAGACATGTTTATTTTACGGATGGTTAGTTCTGTTAGTTTCTTAGTATTGAGGAGTAATATTTGGAAAGAGACGACCTGTACTTCAGTGCTGCCTAAATCCGTGTGAAGGCTTGTGTGAAAGTTTTTATATAAACCTTGTTATTGTAGGGCCCCTAGACCCAAGAAAAAAATTTTTGGATTACACAGTAGGACACGTTTTTGTAGAACTATTACATATATTTAAACATACGAGTACTATCATTGTTATTTAAAACCAGTTTTTTTAACGACTGACTGTACCAGAAGAAGGGTTATGGCATATTCTTTGGCACACTCCATAGCTTAAACGGCTTGATGGATTTTATAACATAACTTATATTTTAATTTCTACGAATCAAAAAAGGTAGTGAATATCCGATTCGAAATATACCTACTTATATATAACAATTATACACAATTTACCTAGACCTAGATTATCGTACCATGCTCAAATAAACCGTGTCTTATCTGAAGGGCAAGTCAAGTCTCTGTAACCAGTGAGCGTGTATGAGACGCACTATGACAGTGGGGGAAGCCAGAGGTCTGTAAGGAAAAAAGCTGTTGGAACCCTGTACTCTCTGCCTACCCCGCAAGAGAACTGGCGTGATGATTTAGATAGATAGATATACAATTTTCTACTATTATGCTTCTTTGTTCCGTTTACCTATTTTAACACAAATTATTGAAACTATAATTTTCTGTTTTCAGTTAATTAAAAAGTCTTGTTTTTGTGTTATTAATAATGACATAAAAAATAAGTGACAGGTACCATACTAAAAGATCTGGAGAAATTTAATTAAACAGGTAATTTCACCGTAGCGTCCCGTCGATGGTTTTACTGTCCTATTAAAGCATGGTGAACGCATAAAACGCATCACTTAGCACCGAGAAAACAAATAAATTAAGTTAAATACGTACTTGAAGGCACAATTTATCTGAAGTTCGTGGCCCTAATAACTCATTGTTATAGCGACGTTACAAAACAAACTGAAGAGTTGTAAAGTTCTTCGATGTAATAGTATTGTTTCCTCATAACTTTGGGAACTTTTAAAGCTCGAATTCCTTGTTGTAAGAGGGTACGGGTTTGATTGATGTCAGTGGTATGACGAGAGAGTACATCAGCTAAGTTGGATCGATCAGACATTGTGAAAGTTTTTAAGTATTCATTTTCTCTATTCGTTTTCCTGTTCCGTTCTGCAAGAGACTCTGACTTTTTGTAGAGTCTTATCAAATTTCATCGAAAACAATTTCAACCTTGGTCAGTTTCATGAAAAACTAATTCAACTATAGGCATCTATCTCAGTATTTACTTCATATCCCTTGCTGGGTAGGCAGAGAGTACAGAGTTCCAACGGGTTCTTTCTTTACAGAACTCTCTCGGCCCTTTCATTGTCATAGCTTACCGTTTACGGAGACTCTTGATATGTCCGTCCGATAAGATATGGTATGCTATGTCCGATATTATATGGTAAGATAGCCTAGTGGTTAGAGCGTTGGACTGCAAAGTCAGAGGTCTCGGGTTCAAACCCAGGCCCGCACCTCCGTCTTTTCGAAATCATGTGCGTATTAAAATTAACTATCACTTGCTTTACCGGTGAAGGAAAACATCGTGAGGAAACCTGCATGCCTAAGAGTTTTTCGAAGGTGTGTGAAGTTCTCCAAACCCCACTGGGCCAGCGTGGTGGACTATGGCCTAAACCCTCTCAGTCTGAGAGGAATCCCGTGCCCAACGGTGAGACAGTTTCTTAACAGGGCTAATATTACGGTAAGATAGTCTAGGTCTTTTTTGTATTCACATAATTAATTTTATTATACACTGAATAAATTCAGACATGTAATCTCCCACGGAAATAGAACGTTATGTATACGACTGTATACAGGTTCTATTCAATTTATTACGTACCATTAACAAAAACAGGTTAGTTACAATAACCTTGGCATTCAGATAACGTACAATTATCGCTCGCTGTCACCATGAGCTTGTATAGGATTACGTTCGTCGGAAGACTAACACCCTAGACCCTTATTCGCTAAGACCAAACGCGTCGCGTTATCATAATTTCGTGAAATGATCATTTAATAGTATTTTCTTACATTTAGAAGGAGACTTGCTTACAAAAATGGTGCCTTAAAAAGGCCTCAGTTACGCACTAGATCTACGTGGTGCCAGGGCTCGATATTTTTTTTAGTTTGTCCTTAATCAGCGTGTTTGTCAGCGTACGTGTAAATATTAGCCCTGTTGAGAAACTGTCGCACTGTTGGGTACGGGCTTCCTCTCAAACTGAGAGGGGTTAGGCCATAGTCCACCACGCTGGCCTAGTGGGGGCCATGCAAGTTTCCTCACGATGTTTTCCTTCACCGGTAAAGAAAGTGATAGTTAATTTTTAATACGCACATGCTTTCGAAAAGACAGAGGTGCGTGCCTGGGCTTGAACCTGAGACCTCTGACTTTGCAGTCCAACGGTCTAACTACTAGGCTATCACTGCTTACTGCAGCGTACGTGTACGTACTTCAATATATCTACCCTATCGGTAGATAAATTTTATACTGTTTCCGCGTGCGGGGTTATCCATATAGACAAGTAATTCATCTGAGGGTATTTCGTATGCCACTGGAGTTAGTTCACACAAATATATTACAAAGTTATCGTAACGCCCCGCGTTATAATTTAAATGGTCATAGCGAATAAGGGCCCTGTTATTTAACACAATAAACGCCGCAGGGCGTGATTTAGAACACGCACCGCAAATCTAGGCGAAGTCGCCGCCATTGTTTTTGCGATTTTAATGTTTTATGGTGGCACTGAAAACCGCTTTTATAGTGTACGGGTGAGATATTGTGTTATACTCATAAGGCGTTTACAAAAGGGGCATGTAGCTTAGGGTTGCCAAAGTATTTTTCGGCTTCAAAGGACAAACGACCATGTAGCTTTAAAAATAGGGGATCGGTTTCTCTTTTTTATTTAATTTCGTTTTCGTTTAATTTAGGCTTCAAATTATATTTCGTCCCAGCATTTACTGCACGCAACACATCTAAGCGTGACGTGACAAAAACGGGACATTAAAATTCATGCAACAATTACGGGATGTCCTGTGAAATACGGAACGGTTGGCAACACTACATGCTGATACAAAAAAATACAAAATCTTTAATAGGAAACAAACTATTTAATAATAATATGTAGGTTAGTGCATCTGCCGCATGAAAAATAACCAATGGGCGAAAATAATAAATGACTGGTCCCCACGAAATACAAAAAGATAACGCGGTAGACCCAGACTACACCCAGGCGGAGAGGGCGGGACGAACTGGACAACTTTTTGAAAGACTGGCCCGACATGGCAACGAACAGAGAGGAGTGGAAAAAGTGGAGAGAGGCCTTTGCCCAGGAGTGGGACACAAATGGCTCATAATAATAATAAATTTCTTTTGTCGTCACAATGTTAAACTTTAAATACCTGTCCGTATGGCCGTAACAATGTCTCTTGACATCATTTTGAGCCTTCTTAACGTGTAGGAAGTAACATTAATGAAGGGGTCATTCATAAGATTATGAAACCGGTAGATACTAGACGGCAATGACACAGTGTACGTTAATTAACATTTTTTTAAGGCCGTTAAGTGACACTGAATATGTACATTTTGTGTTGTTAAGAATAGGAATCTTTCTTAATTACTATAACTGTGCATTTATTCACAGGTATACTTATATTCATTTCTGTTTTCTTTTTTAATAGGTCAGCTCTTACTTTGTTTTCTTGTGTCAAAACTAAAAAAATACTTACGTCGAAACACACTACAAATGCTAAATTATACTGCTTTCGTTGTTGCGCTAATCGACCCATTAGGTCCTCTCAAGTATTTGTCCAGACAAATTGTCTTTATAATAATAATAATAATAATACACTTTATTGTACACCAAAAAATCGGTTGGTTGGTCGTTGGTTCGGGCATATAGAAAGAATGCCTGAGGAAAGAATGACAAAACAGATATACAATGTGAAAGTGGAAGGATGCAGGTACCGGGGAAGACCTAGACTAGCTTACTACGACCAAATAAACCGAGTCTTATCTGATGGAAAAGTCAAGAGTCTCCGTAACCGGCGAGCGTGTATGAGACGAACTATGAGAGTCGAGGAAGCCAGAGAGGTATGTAAGGAAAGAACCTGTTGGAACTCTGTACTCTCTGCCTACCCCGCAAGGGATCTGGCGTGAGGTTATAGATAGATAGATAGACCAAAAAATCAATACAAGAAACAAATTTAATACAAAAATAGTACAAATGGCGGTCTTATCGCTTACAGCAATTTCTTCCAGACAACCGTTATCCGTATTTACATTATAAATGTGAGAGTTACATAGTTTTCTTTTTGCTTAAAAAAACGTAGCCCCACACTAGAATTTATTACTGTGATGGGTGCGTTTACAAACATGAAAATAAAACCGAAACAAATAATTGTGGGTCACATAAAGATTTGTCCCGTGCGGGAAACGAACCCGCGACTATTAGGCACAGTGGGTAGAGCGGCTTGAGCTCCTAAACACTGCGCTAAATCGTCCTCGCTAAATCGATCGTCGTCGCTAAATATAAACTCTGTTTATGTGTCACCTTTTTACACTTAAATTAGTTAACAGATTTTGTTCCAAAATTGGCTAGGGGATCGCTTTCTAAGGAAGGACATAAGCTGCCTAATAATGACGAATTTCCGATTAGCAACTGCTATCTTATAGAATCGTTAAGAATATTATAGGTACTTATTTATATTATACACAACTATAAAATGTATTCCAGGAGATTTACGTCTGTTTTATACAAAAATATCGAGTTATTTCAGCTGTGACAATTGGGTAGCCACTCACAACATCGTAAAACCGGTAATGATATGACTTCCTTCAGTAGCGTGCGCACGAGTTTGAATGACGATCTGTAAACGTTTGAAGGTATATCACGTATCACTACCCGCATAATAAGCTAGAGAAAATGATATTTGTACATGACGGGCTAAAAGAATGAATGTGTGAATTTTGAGTTTAATAATTATGTATGTTACATTACGTATATTTATGACAAGATCCCTCCAAGCAATCATTTATCTGTGATTGCTTCCGGATAGGAACATTAGTAAAATAATTTAATGATGGGCAAAGTCACCGGCAAAAGGCGCGTGGTCGCAGAAAGAAGTCGTGGCTCTGTAGACCGTAGATCCGGGAAAACACGGGAATTGCTAACGCGTCACAACTGTTCCGTGTCGCACAGGGTAAGGACGAATTCCAAAATAATAATATAATATCAATAATAAATAGTACACAATTTTATCAGAAGGGCAAGTCAAGAATCTCCGTAGCCGGCGAGCGTGTATGAGACGAACTATGAAAGTGGAGGAAGCCAGAGAGTATGTAAGGAAAGGACATGTTAGAACTCTTTACTCTCTGCCTACCCCGCAAGGGATCTGGCTTGATGATATAGATAAATAGATAGACTATTTTTTGGTTTTTATCTTACACTTCTTCTTCTAGTGCTTCTCCAACTAGTGTAGGTTGTCTATCAATATTTGGAATTCGCTCTTACCCTGTGTCCTGTGTAGTTCTTTGTCATTATAGTACATTGTTTTTTTATAATGTTACATCAAAAACAACTAACTGAATCCTAGCAAACACGGCACACTTTTAATCATTATAATTCTTTCATTGTTTTTTCCGTTCCCCTAAGGATATGGTCACAGATACATGCACGCCATGTTATTACCGCGCCACGTCTAATAATATTTAGCCTAACCCTATGGCATGACTAGTTTGCGATGTAAGTCTAGTCACAATACGGTCCTTATAGAAAGAGATATTTGCATTAGCCTAATTTTTCTTCCGTTCCAAATCGAAATAGAAAAAGATAATAAAAAGCAAAAGTATGATATGAAAATGAAAGTTTAATACCTGGCCAGTAGATACGTGACAGGATAATGCATTGCACTGACTATCCGGCGCCTAGCCTTAAATGGTTAAGTGAACCATTGGGTTCAAGTTCGTTCGGACGATAGGATCTAGTTGGGTGTTTGTTTTGTTGTGACGTGATAGCCGCAGGCGCCGGCAGCCTTTGTGGCTTTGATACCTTTGATGCATAGAAGTATGAAGTTGCTAAAACGACATAATGTTTTAGCGTTGATGCAGGCCCAGCTACGCATTTATGACAGGAATCTTGTGATGCCATTTGAAAGGTAAAAACAACAGCATTAAAAGCAGACTTCTTGTTTAGCCGTAAGACGTCCACTGCAGTTCACAGGCCTCTCCCAAAGACCGTTACAACGCGAAATACCGGTAAAACAAACTACCAGTCGTTAAAGGTGGAAACATATGTATTTGCACTAAATAACTTTTAATCGTTTGTCATCTCTTTTATGGCTATGAAAATACCATGTTCCAACACAGGTTTCAGTGGCAGGAGTAATAACTAAAATTTAATTTCTGTAATCAAAATGCAAGATATATTGACCTTATTTTTTATGGGGACTTTACCCAACTACAGCAAACAACAACTACAGCAAAATATCTGTAATTTAGAATGAGAAGATCTTTAATAGCCACAGTATTCTAGGGCTCGGTGCTGAGTCAAGAATACATATAACTGTTATCCATCATTGATTAAACATTTCATAATTAATGGCACACCATCACAAACAAGCTTGTGGCGACCACAATCCGGTTATTCAAATAGCATTGAAATTCAAATCACGCCTACGCCACGCGGCCCTTCCAGATACTCTAATTCAACTATTAGAGGTCCTCAATCGCGCCGCTATATCTCGTTTCTGTATACGAACACCACATCATACAACTGAATACAAAAATTCGATGGACCCTTAGTGACTCCAAACCGGTTTGGCGTGTGTAGGCGCTCGTACTCTAGATTATTGGTAACACGTTCAGTATCGGGGTATCGGCGAATAGCTCTTAAAGGGACCTGACGCTTGTATTTTTAGCCCTATTTTGTGTTATCGAAGTTGATTTATGATCCGAGAATGGAATCTCGAGTGTCTTTTGGATAGACGCTTAGATACTTATCGGGTTAGATGGTATCGTAAAAAATATTTATCGTATTGAATCTGCAGGAAAAGGGACATTTTTGCTTGTGTTTTTTATAAAGAATCTTTTATAATAGGACTGAAATAGGACTTTAAAGCACATCGCTTTGTAATCACGAGGTCCTGAGTTCAAATTCTAGGTCGGCAAAAATAGTTTTTCTAACAAAAAATTTCCAGTACGAGTCCGGAGTCTGGAATTGTGCCCGGTATATGGCAATAGGCTCGCCCCCTATTACATGGGACCTAACATCGTCGGCGAAACGTGGGTGTACTCAGTACAACTCTGCCATCCCCTCTGGGGAATATAGGCGTCACGGTGAAATAGGACTGTTAAATATATTCATGACCAATATTTAATAATTTTACTGGTTAAACGTAAAGAAGGAAATCGTGACAGATTATCCGACAAAACGTAAAACATTTAAAATGCAAACCTATGTTATTAAGGTGAACATATGAGGAACCCGCATGTTCAATAATGAATTCTAAGCATGTGAAAAGGTTTCAGTACAAACGCTCACTTAGGCGCTACTGTTCAAACAGAGGCTATGAACTAAAGGCGTGGTGTTTTTAATACTTGACTATGTTTATAACTTTGGACGTAAAATAATAGCTTTCAGTATATACGGAGGTAAGTAATAGAATTTTACTAGTAGAGTAGAGAAGTTTAAATACGCTCCGAATATACCCATTGCTTTATGTCTTTTCTTGGAATATAACGTAATCGACTTTAAAACTGAAGAGTTTAAGGTAAAACATTGATCTAGCAAACACTTCCCATATGTCAAAATACAATTTAAAAAATCTACCTTGAAAACATCAAGCATAAATTAGGCATTATACAAAAATTTGGACCCCTATTTTAGCCTTTAACACCTGATTCCATTCAGAAAAAAATTTAATAAGTTTGAAATTCTGAAATTCAATAAGTGTGGTTTCAAGAAAGACGAATGGGGGACCACCAGACAACTCTTGCACCGACAAGAGAAACTCTTAAATTAGACGAAGATGTTTTGGTATAAGTAGAATATAAAGTAGTTTTGTTTACAGACGTTAATTAAAACATGTAACCAGCGTCATTCTCTACCAATAACAGACTCTAAGTGCCCTTCATCGAAACATATAAACATAGGAACCAGGATCTGTTCATACAACACTCATTAGAAAGTAAAGACGTATTTATTGTTGTGTTTATAGTTTGTAAGCTAAAAATAAGAACTCTTAACGAAGGGCGTGAAAGCTTGCTTTGCTTCGTTCACACCTTGCACGTGTAGTGTCATGAGCTTTGATTACCTAAAGAAACGTGTAAGTTGGCTATTTTTGTCCAAATGAGGGTGCCGTATAGGGGATAAAAGAATATTGTATTCTTTTTTTCCTTAAAAATTAATTTTATGTTGCCGGAACAGAAACAAGATTGGTTTTTAAAATTGTCAAGGTGGGATAAATTGGATTTTCTATTTTGAAATCGAATTAGATTTTTGTTAACGAGGGAATTTGCCGCAGTGATAGCCTAGTGGTTAGACCGTTGGACTGCAAAGTCAGAGGTCTCGGGTTCAAACCCAGGCACGCACCTCTGTCTTTTCGAAAGCATGTGCGTATTTTAAATTAATTATCACTTGCTTTAACGGTGAAGGAAAACATCGTGAGGAAACCTGCATGCCTAATAGTTTCTCGAAGGTGTGTGAAGTTCGCCAACCCGCACAGGGCCAGCGTGGTGGACTATGGCCTAAACCCTTTCAGTTTGTGAGGAGGCCCGTGCCCAGCAGTGGGACAGTTTCTTAACAGGGCTAATATTATTATAATTTATTATTATTAACGAGGGAATTAATTTTGTTCAGATGTACATATATGGTAGAAAATGTCGGGTGGTATTGATGTTAATGATGTTTACGAACCTAAACAGACTATTATCTCAAGTCAGGGAATGCAAAGATTGTACCTATCGTGAACTCATATAATATGTATGTGTGTGTGTGTGTGTGAATGATGTACGCTGTTGGCCGCGAGGCCTTTACAGCTTCACCGGACTTAAAGGCGAACGTGCAACCACTACGCTCTAGCCAGCCAGAAGGGCAAGGGGCGACATACTCGAGGGCGCCTTGGTTGGGACAGTCGCTGTTGGGGGACGGGTGCACTACTAAGTGCACCGGTCAACTGCCCGCTATGGGAGGGGATCTACTACTACGTCTACGTCGTCGTCGCCCGTATTCTAAGCGGAAAGAAGGGATGACAAAGCATCGGGGGGGTCGGCGAGAACATGTCGCGGCCGGCGGTGGCGGCAGGGGTCGGGGGGGAGATCGTAGTCGGCGGTGGCTACGATTAACGGATTCGCATGGGTAGATGCGTTCGCGAAGTGACGTGTTGACGCCTTTTTAATAAAGGCGCGAATAGGTTCGAGACCTAGATCGGAGTGGAGGTCGACGTTCCGTACGAACCATGGGGCTCCTACGGCTTTACGGAGGAAGCGGTTTTGAACCGCTTGAAGTCTGTCGATGTGAGAGGGGGCCGAATGCCCAAACACAACACACGCATAAGTCATGATGGGACGAACGCAAGTTTTGTAGAGCGTCACCTTATTCCTAAGGGACATTTTACTCCGCTTGCAGATTAACGGATGGAATAATATGTATGTCTCTAAGGGCATTTGTCAATTGTATGTGTATTATAAATTAGCAATGTGTGCACCAATATACTTATTCCATTTTATAACAATAATACCAGCCTATAAAAAAAGGCTTTGCTTTGCTGGGCAAAGGCCTTTTCTCACAAATTGAGGTAAGCGTGATTAGGTCATACTTTTCCACGCGAACCTAGTGCGAATTGGCGGAGGCAGGTTTGTGGCCACCTGCTGTTGGAACTTATCAAGCCGCTTATAAGGCTAACGTGGTAATCGGGCCCAACGGCTTAACGTGCCTTCCGAAGCACGGAGTCGCTTCTCAGGCCCACCAAGTCGAACGCTGTTTAGACTTAGTGATTGCTAAGAACACCGCGGTCGCGCAGCGCTACGAACGCGACACTGGTTCCCAATCCAATGTTAAATATGTGGCCTTATAGTAGGATGTTCACTTCAATCATTATACGAGCATATGCATCTGAATGATATGTATATACTGTTCCGTATGCAAGTAACGTAAATTACGTTCTTTCTTGTCTCTAAGGAGTCTTACGATGATGCCGTGGCATCCCAGAGGTATTAACGTGATGTCTATGTTAACGATAGGTTTAAAAAGTAACGTTTCGAAATGAAGTAGTGCGGTTACTAGATATAATAAGTAGCCCAAGGTTTTCTTACGCACTTATGGAATTCGTTATCTATGTGTAGCGTTATGTCATATCAGTCAGCGTGATGTAGGTATAAAATGCTGCGTTTTAATTATTTCTACACCTATTATTCAGTTGTAAAGGAACTAACTATGCCTGGGCATTATAAAATTGTCGGAATTGACTATTTGGAGATCTCTCTTATAGTACTCGTATGGGATGCGTGGGAGTAGGAAAAGGGCTATTGTAAATGCATGTCCGACTTCATTGCCCACGCATATAACTGTATACAAACAAACCTTAAAATACAACCGTTGGTTCCACACCTTCAGCTATTTTATCTACTAAATTAATACACAACTCTTCGACCAATGATATTACATTGGTCAAAGAGATTTTAGGTCATGCCTTACGTATACGTAGGTACTACGATCGAAGTCATAAAATCATTTCACTTTACGTCAAGCGTTTTAAAGGCGGTAGGACTTCACAAAGAACATTAATTACGTGATTAAAGTGATCATAATCTTGAGCTTTAATACTTAAAATATACTTTTAGTGGCAACATTAAAAAAAATGCACGGAAATAAAGATCCAAAAAATTATTTAACACAACTTGAAAGGGGATGAGTGTGCTGGCGAATCGTAGTTTATGTCGTAAAAAACTTTGTGAAAACAGAAAATAAACAAACAAGTGCTCGGTATTTGTACATTTTCTGTAAAGAAATGATTCTGAAAACACTCTTCAAAAATTATTTACTCGGATTAGTTTGCGAAGATAGTTGCCACATAAAACACCAAATCTGAGTTCAAAAATGTAACTTAGCGATAATAATTTATATGCTCTACGTAATAAATATTTCTCTAAATTACGATACGCAGTTTCATTGCGATAAATCTAATAAAGCTCCCCCGGTACCTTCTCATCAATTACAAATTTTGCGAATGTCGGGTAAAGCATACGAAATGTAATAGTTTCTGACAGGTTTGTTGCCGGCATTAACATTTTGATATCTCTCTCTATCTATATCACCACGCCAGATCCCTTGCGGGGCAGGCATTTTGATATTAAAATGATAAAATCAGGACCGTCGTTTTGCACTTTACGATACGCAGAATTGATTGTTTTTTCCTTATATCTGAAGGCTACCTACAAATATTGACAACAAAAACGCTTTATTCCTTGAATTCTGCTCATAAAAAGGTGACTTGGTTGGTATCATTGAATATAAGGAAATTTACAAAAACTTCCAATGTAAATTTCCCTGTAAACTAACACATTAGGGTGATAAATACTTCGTAATAAAGAACTTATCTAATCTGTCTCTTACATACTTGAGCAAACGCATTTTTCTTGATAAGATACTATTTTTTTCACCTACAACTTTTGTTGAAATATGAAATGCAAGTGTTTATTCTTATAGGAACACGAAGATGATGAGTAATCTTTGAGTAAGGACGCCGCAATATCCCGCAAGTCTGCAAGTAGGGTCAATTTGTCAATCACAACGTCAATCAGGTAGGTTATTGAACTTGACCATGATTCGAATCACAAAGTCAATTTTGATTTATATTCATGTGTTGCATTCGCCAACCGCAATGTCTTTTATTTGAAAGGCGAATACAAAAACGTTCAGTTACTCTCGCATACAGTTACCATTTATTACTTTACAAGATTGAAAGTGAGTGACTTTTTATTATTTTCGTTTTTGACAACGGCGACATTGGAATAAAGTGCATATGATTTCTTTTACTTACTTTATATTGTTGTCAGAAGAAAAAGGTTACTCTGGAGAATGTCAGTAATAAAGGCATGTGAAACTTTACTTAACCGCATAAGATTTTTTCATGAGATAACCCTGTTTCTTATCTAAGTTAGTAAACGAAAAGTTATGAAAAATCATCACCTTACATTTGGTAATTAAGAAATTTTATTGAGGCATGCAAGAATTTGAAATCCCCATGTATTCTATTTGTCTGAAGTACTAATTTACTAACAAGTGTCTATTTTTATTTAGCCACTTTCGAACAACATAAAAGGAGACGCTCCGATGAAAGAGTCAAGTTCTGCATTGAAGGCCAAGCTATCAAGTGTCCTACCGACGCACTATGTGGAACGCTGACTGTTTGCTTTCACTGTGAATGCTTGTAACATTACACCAGGCAGAGAGACGGGATAATCTTGCTTTGGGATTAAACTGATTACTATAGCAGTGTATTTGAATTATTTAGCTTGTACGTATGGAGACTTAGCTTATGAGGATTATAAAGATATGTTTAGACTTCTTTGTTTCTCAGTCATAATATAAAGTTTAATGTTAAAATGGAAGGAATTCAAGAAGCACAGGGATTTCTGAATACTATCTAACCTTCAAAGGAAGTTTCATAGTTATTTCAATTATAGAACACACAAGTTAAATACTTAAAAACAAAGTCGTATCAGGCAGTATCGCTTTACAGCACTTTGTTTCGAATTAGTTTTACGACTAAGAAAGTTGGTAAGAATCAACACATTCCGATGCCCAAATATCAAATACGTTTGAAGAATTAGAGCAAGTTTCCAACTTTTACGATTGCCTTGCTTGGCTCGATCGTTATACGCATTTTAGCACTACTTACCTTCGTAATCTATTGAACTTAGAACATCCACGTAAATTAGTAAGGAATATTTGTTCTGGCAAAGTGTGTATACATGGTAAGATACGGGGTGTTATGCTCTCTTTATATTTGAGGGCCCGCTCTGCCCACACCCCCACTCCCACGTTCCATTGTGCGATCGAACATATTTACATCACAATAAGTCGGCTTTGGCTTAACGCAGTGTCATCTTCGGGGTAATGTGCCTTCAGTATTTGACTATCGGAGGGGTTATCGGAGATCCGAGTCAAACGTCGATTTAATTAACCCAACTATATTTAATAATAAGGTAAATAAGTTTGTGAGTGTATACTTAGGGTTCTCATCGATTAACTATCCTCTGAAGTTAGTACGCGTGGGAGCATTAAGCTTGGAGGAAGTATTAAGATGATTTCTATATTCAAAAGACTGCGAAATCCCTAGAATCTAGTTACACGATTTAATGCTGCTTTCACATAATAATTTGTGAATGGTTTAAGTTAGGTTCTATCTATATTATCACGCTAGATCCCTTGCGGGGTAGGCAGAGAGTACAGAGTTCCAACAGGTTCTTTCCTTACATACCTCTCTGGCTTCATTCACTCTCATAGTTCGTCTCATATACGCTCGCCGGTTACGGAGACTCTTGTTCCCATCATGACTTATGCGTGTGCTGTGTTCGGGCATTCGGCCCCCTCTCACATCGACAGACTTCAAGCGGTTCAAAACCGCTTCCTCCGTAAAGCCGTAGGAGCCCCCTGGTTCGTACGGAACGTCGACCTCCACTCCGATCTAGGTCTCGAACCTATTCGCGCCTTTATTAAAAAGGCGTCAACACGTCACTTCGCGAACGCATCTTCCCATGCGAATCCGTTAATCGTAGCCACCGCCGACTACGACCTCCCTCGCGACCCCTGCCGCTACCGCCGGCCGAGACATGTTCTCACCGACCCCCCCGATGCTTTGTCATCCCTTCTTTCCGCTCAGAATACGAGCGACGCCGTAGACGCAGACGCAGTAGTAGATCCCCTCCCATAGCCGGCGGTCGACCGGTGCGCTTAGTAGTGCACCCGTCCCCCTACAGCGACTGTCCCAACCGAGGGCGCCTCTCCGAGGCGCCCTCGAGTATGTCGCCTCTTGCCCTTCTGGCTGGCTGGAGCGTAGTGGTTGCACGCTCGCCTTTAAAATCCGGTGAAGCTGTAGAGGCCTCGAGGCCAACAGCGTAGATCATTCACACACACACACACACACGGAGACTCTTGACTTGTCCTTCAGATAAAACTCGGTCTATTTCGTCGTGGTAAGATAGTCTAGGTCTTCCCCGGTACCTAAATCCTTCCACTTTCACAGTGTATATCTGTTTTGTCAGTTTTCTTTCTATATGCCCGAACCAACGGAACATGCCCTTTCTCCTCTTTACACCGATACTATCTTTCATACCTACTCGCTTTCTTACTACGCTGTTGCTTAAGTTATGTTAAATATTAATAAAGGTATTATAGAAAAGGTTTAATTCCAGTGAATAAACCCTCTAATATTAGAAATGTGAGTTTGTATGTTTGTTACTCAATCACGTTAAAACAACTGAATGGATTTACACATACACTTTTTATCCCAGAATGAATCAAAAATTTAGGTTCCTGTCTAAAGTTAACGCGGACGAAATCGCGGGCAGTAACTCGTTCTAACTAGCGTTCGTCGACGAATACTTTAACAGAAAAACAAAGCCATTATTGCGCTGAGATATAATAATGATAGCTATCATTACATTCGCAATTCCGTTTGTAGCAATTCACATAATGTATATTTCAAAATTAAATTTGATACAAGCAACGTATAAGAATGCTGTAATGAAACCACAAACCGAATTTGATTCGTCAGTTGAAATATTCGTTCTTGCAACAGAAATAACACTTACTTGCATATCTTCAATACAACACGACTGCATGCATTTCAGAAGAATAGCTTACTTAGTATTCATGAGGTCCAGGGATCAAATCCCGGCTTGTCCAGGGATCAAATCTTCGAAAACCCAGTGGCTCACACTGGGTTTTCGAAACCTAATATATCGTAAACTAACAATAGTAAAGAAAATGATTGTAAGAAATCATTAAGACATCAGAGTTAAGCTTTCACACAAATACACCTCGGCGAAATTTGGGTGTACAATATACACCTCCACCTCTCTTCTTGGTGAAAATGGGCATGTAAGTTGTGTATGTAGATTGAATCAATGCTGAAGTAGCAATCTGCATTCTTAATTTTTCATTGCAAGTATCTTTAATCCAAATAGATATAAATACTCGTAAGAAAGAACATCGTCGAAAATGGCCCCAGAACCAACAAATATGTGACCTATACTATAATTATTTATCTTTTGCAAAGATCCGTATCTAACAGACAATTTGCAATCCAAAATGAATATTTTAAAGTACTGTAAGTACTTAAATCAAAGTCGCCAACGTCTTTTCCGAATGTCAATGTTATTATCGAATTACGGTTCGAGATGTAAATCCTACTAATCGGTTTAATTCAATCGATTACATTTAGTCATCGATTTGATTATTGCTAGTGTATTTTTACATAATGATTTTACAAATATGTTGTTGGCTACTAAATTATAACCTCAAAATCTAATACTTTTTTGCAATAATAAGATTCCCCCGCTTGTCCGTTTAAAAATAAATGCATAAGGATTTACAGGTAACTTCAAATCATATAAGCATTTTCCATTGCTGATGGTTCTGGGGCAAATCATGTATGGACGCACAACAATGTCCTTTCTTCTTTCTAATAATGAATGATGATGCACCACGGAAAAGTTACGTTGGTCAAAATATTTTTGTAGCTCTTAGCGAAACATGAAAATACAGTGGTCGACGACATTTTCCTCCAAAAATATATTCATAAACAAAAACCGTCAACAATATCGTTGCTTTTCCTCATTCACAAGCCCAGATAAGGAAGCTCCGGAGGAATACATTACATTAATGTTTCGGAAATGTTGATGACACGAATATATTACTCGGGCCGATTACAGTTAAAAAAGTTACAAGATAAGATGCACGTACGTGCTGCATGGATATAAAACAAGTAGGACTCTTACTCACAGACACAACATTGAATTTTCTATGATTTAAACAACTCGAGAAACCATGATGAGTGAGAGCAATAACCAGAAGCCCTGTGTCACGCTCGCACCCATTACGATGCAGTATAGTGACCATAAGGCAGAACTAATACGGACTCTACCTATTAATGATGTGGTTTAAATACACTGTCAACTATTAATTACAGAGTTTAAAACGAACAAGGTTCTCAATTCGTCTTTATATACAGAATGGATTAAGATGGAGCGATAAGGGCAGCTATCTCAACCCTTGCAGATACAGAAAAAGGGCTCTAAGGGACTATCCGAACTTTTTGCGATATTTGGAGTTGAATTTACAGATTCTAAAAAAAATGTACAGTCAGCAAGAACTTTGACTATTACTCATTTTAGGTTTGGCATATGCGTAGAAAGAAAGAAATAAACCAGTTAACAGTGCCCGAGAATTATATGTAAATAATATGTCGACAAGTCCATAATCGTACCAATGTTTGGTCACCCTACTTAGAAAGAGACGTGGGGTTCTCAGTGAGTATCCTTGTCATCCCGTTTTTTTCGCAGAGTGCTCAATCCATTGTATTATATCCATGACGTGCTGTTAAACTAATTTAAGCTCCGTTGGGGTTCCAACATGGCAGGTGTGCTGTTGATGTGTAATGTTTCTGTTATTAGAATCATAGACACGACGTACAGTAAAGTAATTAACCTCAAACGTATTTATCTTATGATACACGTGGTTCCGGTTTACAACTTAATTAAAATGTACTAAAGCAAGAAATGTATTTATATATCTATCTAGTTTCTGCACTTGCTTCTGTTTGGTTTAGTTAGAAACGTTTAAATTCAATTTGCTATAAAGGTTCGTTTGAGGGGTGCTATAAAATTTGATATCCACTTCGTAGAACAACGAAGGCGCTCGTAGCGCTGTGCGACCGTGGTGTTCTTACCGATTACCAAGGTTAAGCAGCGTTCGACTCGGTCGGCCCGAGATGGGTGACCGTTTGTGGCATTTTCATATTCGGGCGTCTCCGTGCTTCGGAAGGCATGTTAAGCCGATGGTCCCGGTTACCACTTAATGTGGTAGTCGTTAAGCCGAGTTGGAAGCCTTAAAGGCGGCTTGATAAGTTCCAACAGCATGTGGTCACAAACCTGCCTCCACCAATCCACACTGGGTCCGCGTGATGGAGTATGACCCAATCTCTCTTACCTCGATTTGTGAGAGAAGGCCTTTGCCCAGTAGTGGGCAGTATAGGCAGATATTATTATTATATATAAAACAACGAAACGCCATCGTTTTAATCGAATTTTGATATCTCTCTTACAGTACGGTATCAAATCAGAATCAAGTACTAGGAACTGGGTCAAACCAGGCGGACCGTAAAAGATAATCGTCAAATACAAACAAGCGCAGCCGGTGGCTAGGTGTCAAAGTATCGAATGTCTGTGTCGTAATGCGATCGTCGGTCACGAATCGATATAGCTTATCTCGCATGTTTGAATTACGATAAATGGCGGATGCATCGCGATGCACTGGCGCGTTCTATAAATATTTAATTGAAAGTGACACTGTGTAATCTTAACAAATATGTTTGAATAGTATAAACATTTGCATTTTTTGGAACGTTATAAAACTGTAAACTAGAAACGAGTGCCATATGTTGCTTTCCCGAGAAAATTTTCAGATTTGAGGAAGGGTTGGTTAGGTTGCTATGTTGTTTGTTGGCTAAGTCAACAACGGTGGTTCCGTGCGAGTCAATTTACTTTGACCAGCTTGATTTTTAAAGGCCAGTATTAAAGCCAATGAACATCTGCATTACAAAAATATAACCAGCCCTCTGCCGTTATAAAACGAATCTACATAATTACAAAATTAACAAGGGCATAAAATATGCCGTCGTAATTTTTAATTACGCCAGTTCGGCAAGTAATAATTGTTGTCAGAAGTAACTAGTTATTACACGGACTCGTACTATTTGGTATCAACACGTGTCTGGACACACGTCGCTCTCGGTTCAGTGGGCATCGTTCCTGCAGGTGGGCGCCTAACGGTCAGTTCACAATGAAACCGGTTGAAGCGACAAACTACACGTCTGTCTCACCATGGACATTTGCGCGCCGTACTGCTTTTTAACGGTTACCTTAGTGATGTAACTTACGATGAATTCTGTCTGCTATAATCATATTAGGCAACTGTTTTGCCACTTAAACTTGTATGGAAATTAGTTGCAAAGTGGTTCCAAAGCCTTGCGCAGAGATAAATGTTATCAGAGGTCGTCTGCGGCATTAAAATATTTTAGAGATTTGGGAATAGGAAAGTAATACTTTACGGACGATTTAGCGCAGTGGTGAAGAGCTTAAGCCGCTCTGCCCACTGCGTCTAAAAGTCGGGGGTTCGAGTCCCGCACGGGACAAATCTTTGTGTGATTCACAATTATTTGTTCCGGTCTGGGTATTTGTGTATGTGAATTTTCATGTTTGTAAACGCACCCACGACACAGGAATAAATCCTAGTGTGGGGCTACGTTTTTTTTAAGAAGATAAGAAGAATACGTCTTGTGATAGCATAAAACCCACTGCATAAGTATGTTTCAAGTTGAGATTCCAAACACATTAGTGGGCTTTACAGATATTAAGAGTTCCCGAAAATGTTTTCTTATAAATGAAAAAATCGTGGACATAATCTACAGCGAAATTTTTGTTGGATGGTGTTCACAACAACTGTTCTGATTCCTATTAGTATGCATGGAATATTGTGATTGTGCAATGTTATGAACGCTACATTGCAAGCCATCCTGCAGTAAAATAAATAACGCAACCGTTCACTCTGCCGGAAATTAAGATCATTAACGATAATCACTCGGGCTGTTTGCCATTCTAAGAGCTTGGACGTAAATTGTAAATTATAGGTGAGTTGAGTGACGTTTCTATACCACCATGATACTGAAGCAATATCAATGGTATGCTTAATTGATATAGACTCCCCATCATTAGTACATATTTTATACATTTTGATGTATTCACAACTGACAACTCACATTACGTGCTAAAAACGATCGCACCACCTAGCATGTCTCAAAATAATAACGCTCACGCGACTTTTGAACATGCATCGTAGATCGACAAATAGGGTGGCTCACCCTTCTATAAGACTCGTTTTATGGCTTTTAACAATTTGGTGGGTAAGCACTGATTGTTGTGCTAGCAGCTGCTCTTGGCAGGGATTAACGGTATAAATAACATCTTTTCTCGTTACCAAGGTAAGTGTGGAAACGATAAGATTAAATCTGGGCACATTTATAATATTTACACAACTATCTTCAAGGTTAATGATCACGGATGATAATTCCAACGTAGAGTTTGTTTGATTAATGAAAACTATAAGGAATGATGAAACAGGTAGAAAAATTAAGATATAAATGAATAACAAGCGTTGGAGAAATGGTGCTTGAGAGCAAATAAATATTAAGGTAACTACTTAGATTTTCGTAACGTTTGCATCCTATTAAAATGCTGATGAATAGCTCGCTAAGTTGTTTGATTAAAGGAGAAACTATCAAGTATCCTAATGATTGCTTTTCTCAACTCATTACTTAACTAGGCATTCCACGCACGATAAACGTAGTTACAATTAACCGTCGCTTTTACAATGCCTTCATTCAAACTCATCCCAGCCGCTCCACAATGAATGAACGTCGAGGTTTCACATCCATAAATGGTCAATATGGAGGTACAAAATCGTCTGTCCAACTGCCGAAACCAGTAACACGGCGTTGCGCAGCCGCAGGGTCGTTCACCGCAGTAGTCGGGCCTGGCGACGCGAATATATCATCGTTACATGATCTCCGGCACCAGGTGACATAACAAACTAATGAGCTGAACGATGTATGTGGCCACGAAAGAATGTCATCATGGTTTACGAAGATATGGTCGGAACATTACATGAGGAATGAAGTGTCACATGTAAATGTAAAGATAATAGAGATGCTGCACGTGATCCTACAATCGCTGTTAAAACATGTAGGATAGTAGAATTAGATAAGGTGTGATTGAGTACTATATTAGTGCCAACATAATGTAATTATGAATCGAATTTAATTTTAGGTAAATAAAATATTGGGAAAGGAAATAAAGGAAAAGGAGTGAACGTAACTTTGAACTGTATCTGCTAAAAACCCATATTAAACGGATGCAGTATCAGTAATGCTGGTGTTTATAACTTGAAGCAAGTAATGTTTTAAACAAATGTTTCCACAAGTAGGTAGGTAAAAGGTAGTACGTCTTCTCTCTATTGATTTAAGTACTAGTCGTAAAACTTGGGTTTATTGACAACTTGTATGAACAGATACTATCACTTTTATGGCTTGTAGCTGTCACAATTTTCACATCTAAAAACATTATAATTACGTCTACACGGTGGGTCAGAGCAAATTATCTATGTAGAAATAATTACGAGTCACACGATGACTGTAATCACTATGTGATTTACTGTAGGTATAGTATAACAGATAACTCTGCTTGGTTTTGTTTTGTATCATCATGTATTATTATGATGTATTTAGATCTTACTGAGACATTCTTTATGGGTATGCCTACTCGAATTTACGTTAAAACTATATAATTTTTAACATTATCCTCATTTGAGGTACATTTTAAAGTCAAATTTGTAAAAAGTTTTATCTGACATTTTCAAGTAAAAAATAAACAATTTAGGAGAAAGTAATGATGGATAAAATAAACGTAAAACAAAAACTAAATAAAGATCTACGGCGGATTTGACTACCGAAGTTTGAATACACCGTTCAAATATTTCTTTTTGCCATTTACAAACAATGATTATCTTTAAACGAACAATACCCAATGCCCGTAGTCCCCATAATAAAAACACGACTTTGAAAAATGGAACCGCTTTGTGATATGGATGATAGTTATTTTTCATCATTATGGAAATATACTTTCTGCCAATGCATCAAGGCACACCTTCAGTGGCCATTATCGCGTGGACGTGCATTCCCTATCTAAATAATACGCTTGCGATCAGATATTTTCACCATTATTTTTACGCTGTCAACCAGCTGAAGCGGTGCATTTATCTGTGTGATTCACGGCCCGCGATTGCGCTGCAGTGAGTGCAATTAGGCGTTTTCCATATGAATTTATGTCATGCATCGTTTCGTTTTATAACTGGTAATTAGATTGTACTAGATATACCTTTAGCATCCAGTTTTTAGTACTCCAGTAAGCAGAGAAAGTTTATGATGTGAGTACATATATCCAATTAAGAATTTCTTCGAATCATAAATCCAATGTTATACAAGATGAAACATGACAGGATCAGGGTGTACCCTCAAAGAAGCCAGTCATGCTGTATAATAAACGTGCCAGTCGGACACGCCATTCGAAATCGTTTCAATTTGTTCAACATCCCTCACTGGTATAAAACATTATCGATAAAACTATACACTTTTATTTGTATAAGGAAATGCGAAATTATTTCTTTACAAGGTCCGTAAAAAATGCAAATATAGTTCTCGAAAGTGGTAAGAGAACATCCGCTTGCAATATAAATTAACTGATCGAATGGGAGGCAGCAGTATGAGAGCGGGCTTGATTTGCCCATATTGGTTCTGCAGGCTATCTCGTACGTGGTGTGCGGACATACACCGGCATCGCTAATGAGTCTGCAATGGAACCGTGCCGGTGAGGTTAACTGATCGATTTGAGAGTTGCTCCCAAATCGCTCTTGTGTACATAGAACAGTCGCGTAAGGACGGACGCAATTGGGTGCAAACATCGATGCGGCCAGCGCAAACACCTTCTATAATGTATTTACGAAAATAAAATGTAACTAGCGGTAATTGGAACTGAGTTGTTTGCGAAAGTTGAGTGAGGTGAGTTGAGTACAGTTTAATATCATAAATATAAGCATGTTTCCAAAAATGTTTTATTTTAATGACTATAATGTTCAATCAGTATACGATTTAATAACACCGGCTGCTTTAGCTTGACCAAAAATTGTTTCATTAGCGCAAAAATCCGCATACACCTATTGCTATTAGAGCTATCCGTACGTGGTTTATAGGTATCAAAAGATTATTTATGTCACCGAAGAGCATATTATACTGTGTCCTTCGTTCTCGATATAAACATGCAGCTCTCTCTACTCGCTTGGCAAGCCGCTAAATTTTTTAGAAACGTCAACGCCTCCTCTATGGTATCTGTGGACATAACCTCTGCGACCATTCTTTCTTTTAGCGTGGCAGCCGATGCCTTGTAATAAAGTTTTGGTCGACATTTAATTTAATCAAATAATCGTAGCAGTGAAATTATATAACAAAAGGTTTTTATATACTCAAGTGATGTTGTGAAATAAATTTAAAACATCGTATGGGCAAATTCAGAAATAATTTACGTCTTGACAAAAAAGTACATTCCAAAAAGATCAACTGATAGTTGTTTAATTGTGGCGTTTTCAGCTTAACATGTTTATGTATAATAATATCGAATATTTGGAGACGTGAGTTTTATTATAAAGTAAAGTCTTCACTCGAAAAGTAAACTTACGAAGTCTCATGTCCCTCTTCGTGTAAAAACAGTCTAACACGCAATATACCTGCAAACAATTATTAACCGTCTATAAATTGGCAAGGTAAAACCTCTAATGAGAGGGGACATTAATCAATAATGATTGTTAAGGATCGATGCCAATTTAAGGACACGGGCGATGTACGAGATGCATCGACGTGGTCCGCAAGACTTAACGGTAATTCAAGGACACGAGCGGTGTACGAGATGCATCGGCGTGATCCGCAAGACTTGGGGTCCATACGAGATATGTGCTGAAGGTCATACTACTCATAGGTTTCACCCATGAGGTGCTCCTGTGCAGTTCACATTTCTACAATGGTAAGAAACTAAAATGTTACCCAACATACATACCTTAAACAGTAAATACAAAGACTATTGCTATAAACTATAAGCAATTTGTGATATTATATCTCCTAAAGAAGACTTTCTGAAAGGGTAACTAAAGGGACATTGTTTATGAATTTATGAATAACAATACATTATTAATAACATAAGCCACCCCTTTGCAGAAACATAATGTTTTGCATTGATTTCATTATTAGACATACTTGTATAATAATCCAAAAATAGCCCAAAGTGGAGCTTATTACACAAAGAATTGTGCAATATTATGAGCACTTGTATTAAAAAGGTAAACCTTGCAATATTTATCCCTGAACAGGGTTTATAAACAGATGAGCCAAAGTAGTCTCTACTTATAACAATGCCTGTTATAACTGACAAGCAACAGAATTGTGGAAATATTCCAAATATAATATCACAGTCTACCGATGCTGAGACAGGCAAGTTGTACAATAATTTGTGTTACACACATACATCCTTAAAATATAATATAAAATACCTGGTCTATCCAGTTAACATAAAACTAATAATTATCAATATTATCAGCCCAGACCCCTTGCAGGGTAGCCAGGGAAGATGAGTCCTAACAATACAGTCATGAAACATTGATTGGGATAAGAACCTTTGTGGTCAGCAGTATATATATTTTGTATTAAATAAGGTTAATATAGTGGAGTACCAAGATGGAATTATAACTAGCTATTCATAAGCAATAGTTTAAATTTCAAGAAACCACCAGTGTTGTAACCAATATGGAACAACAATCCTCATCCGGTGTGTAAAAATGTACATCTATCCACAAATGTATGTATAAATGTACCTACAGTGTACCTATCAGCCCACCAAAAACAAATCACAATGGACATTGGAAGTCTCCTACCAGAGAATGTGAGGTAAGAAAAGCTTGCTAGGCTTTTTACATAAAGGCTTGTTTTGTTTTTTTTATGTTACTGAAAAAATCAGTTAAACATTCAGGAATACAACATGGCTGTTACAAATAAACCATAATATTGGAGGCTAAAGGTATTCACTGACTTTGGTATGTAACAATGTATCTATGACACTAATAAAAATGTGTGTCTGTCTGCCTTCAACGGCAAACATAACTTTATGAGTTTTGTGCAAATACTGCAAGTAATCCAGACAAGTGAAGGTTAAATAAATCTGGTCCTACATATATTTAACATTATGTATAGAAACATTATTATTAGAAACATAATTTTTAATAATTGATATACAATTTATAGCCATTCTCATTAGAATTTAATTAAAGATGGATGATCACAACTGTGCTATAATCCTTATCCCACAAAGAAACTCAATGCTAATAATAGACATTAGAGTCATATTAAATATACTAATAAAAAAATTATTAGGAGCTATTCAGCTTTCTATTGGGTAATGAGTCCAATAGTTTTGGTTTTTGGTTGCGTCCTGCATCATTTATAGTGTAATTAATACATTAGAAATTTGAGACACACAGAGGAAAGATTATACATCAATTCATGAATTGAAGAATTAGATGTTTTTATTGTACTTTTGTTTGATAATATTTTAATCAATTAATAATATATAATCAAATAAAATTATTCAAGTAATTAATAACTATAAAAAATAGGTTTGTGTTTAGTTTTGAATGTGCACATTTATATTGAGCACCAGTGATGTTTCTGGTACAGTTAGGATATCGGAGATATGACACAAACACAACCTGCTACTATTATGGAAACAGGTGGTTTTAGAGCACTATACATGCTGTAATTTATTTAAAGGTGGTTCAGTGTAAAAGTATTGAATTGGAAATGTCATACAAAAAATTTGCATTTTTCATATTGTTACATTTAAATTATTACATCCACATGTTACATGTATCTTATTAATGTATCTATATATAAAAAGAAAATAAAGTCATGCAAATGACTTAATAATAATACCTATTAAAAAATTGTTGATGAAGTTGATGAAATATTGAGTTACAATATTTAAAAGTATAGATTATCTTAAACAAGAATAATCAAAAGTATATTTTTATCACAGGTATGATAAATATTAGGTAGTATCAGCAATAACCTTAGTCTTAGGGAACTTGATATTATTTATTTATTAATAATTATAAGACCACGCCAGATCCCAAGTGGGTAGGCGAGGGCGCAAAACATATTATTATGATATTAAATGAAATATGAATGATACGTAGGTACTACATGTATAAGTTAAGTGACACTCAATCCTCACGGTTGGAAATCTAGAACTAACTAAAAAGTTACTCACTACAGTTGCTACTTATAAAAAACAACCACATACAAAGAAGCAGAGGAAGTGTGGCATTTAAGGGTATGAAAAAGTTAAGTTATGAATAGGATTCCCAATATCATAAAGTTATAGTCCGTGGTTTGGTCTAGTTGCCTGTGACTTATTCGCTACCTAAGTCATTACTAAATTAGTAAATTTGAGTGTAATTTTCATCAGCAATATAACGGGTCAGGGGTGGCCCGATCGTATTGCCAAAAATGAATGTTCGCGGGCGTTATTGCGCAAGAACGAATTGTTAAGTGATACATAAATATTTAGGTGGACATAAAAATGATATCCGGGATAGTTTCGGAATATATAATAATAATAGTAGTATAGTTTAACAGTGGGGCAGGTTAAATTAGGTTACCACACATCAGCACTGCCCTTCGTTCCAAACCCAAAAATGGGGGAGGGGGGGGGGGCGAGATCATATAGTTAAGGTAC
Source organism: Phalera bucephala (assembly GCA_905147815.2). Lineage (NCBI taxonomy): Eukaryota > Metazoa > Arthropoda > Insecta > Lepidoptera > Notodontidae > Phalera > Phalera bucephala. The sequence continues at coordinate 27,948,750 of LR990612.1, forward strand.
ATAGCCTTATGTGAGGAATAGCTCTAGATAAGGACATTAGTACAAAGGCCTCTAGTACAAAAATGTTAAATTTTGGTATATGTGCATCTTTAAAGATTATAAATATAACTAACATTAAATATAACCGAACTTTGACATAAAGGAAAATACTTTATCATAAATTAAATAAGTAATTATAGCAAAGCATCCTTATAATCACCAATAGAATTGGTAGCCTTTGTCTGGTACTGTACTCACAAAAGAGAACATTTGACAAAAAAAAAAAAAAAAAAACACACATAAAGCCCCACATGCCACTTGGAAGACACGTTAGTGGGGAAACAGGTTTCCCTGTCTTATTTGTCTTATATTGTTATAGATTGGGTACTAATATAGTTTGTTTCTAGATCTAGTACACAGTAAGAGTTTTCTATCGATCTCTATCTATATCGTCACGCCAGACCCCTTGCGGGGTAGGCGGGGGGGTGCGGGGTTCCAACAGGTTCTTTACTTACTGGCTTCCTCCACTCTCATAGTTCGTTTCGGAAGGGTTTTCTATGATACAAGAATTATTATAAAGGGATTAATTTCATATAAACAAAGTTCTGGATTGGTAATTCCTCAACTCTCGTTATATAAAGGGACATCTATAAAAAAAAAAAAAAAAAAATCTTTATATAGAAGACATAACAGATGGAGAATGCACTGATATCTTGATAAGTAATGATTGATTATTATTACCCGGTAGTAATGAGTTAAGGACAACAGGTGTGCTATAACAGGTGCTTTAAAGAATTTTGTTGGGATGGATCTACGCTATATAACATAACATGTTATAGAATTTGATTAAATAAATTTATTTTGAATAAGTTAGACAGACTGGTTGTAAGAAACAATATAGGTGTATATATACTCGTCTGTATATATATATATATATATATATATATATGTTGTATTTGTGTTGTATAGCAATGCAAACAACGGGAATGTGTTATACAAATGTACTCATGACATATTATGTTTTAGAGCTCACGCTTAAAAATGACATTCATGTGGTATACTTCAACTTTACCCTTATAGCTCTAAACAGCTGCATGTTTATATCGAGAACGAAGGACACAGTATAATAAGTGATCAAACGAACTTACCTGAAGTGAAGTTCGATCATTATTATACGAAGTCCTTCGTTCGAAGATATAAGTACCCAACCCGCCCTGCCCGTTGGTAAAGTTGAAATGTACTACTTCTAAAAGGAATGGTCGCAGAGGTTATGTCCACAGATACCATAGAGGAGGCGTTGACGTTTCTAAAAAATTTAGCGGCTTGCCAAGCGAGTAGAGAGAGCTGCATGTTTATATCTTCGAACGAAGGACTTCGTATAATAATGATCGAACTTCACTTCAGGTAAGTTCGTTTGATCACTTATTATAATCAATATGTAAAGCAATATTCACCTACGTAGGCATTTAGGCACAAATCCACTGCGTAAAATCTTTGAGCTTGTGTGCAAACAAACGTCAGTAAAACACGTTGGTTTACTGCGCAAATAAAGACATTACGGTTAAATATATTGACATAACATGCTCCCTCCACACTAGTTTGGTTCAAAGGAATAACAAATGAAGTTACTCATACTTATACCTTTTATTGTAAAATGTTTCGTTGCCATACAAGATTGTGACCTCCAAAATCTGTAATAGTTTCTTGATGTTTACAAGTTTCCTAGCTAAGGTCCAGCTAGGATTTTTTAAAATTTCAAACTGAGCTGAACCTTTACCTAGGTATTATTCTTTATAAATCTTATTTCCACAATTACAACTAAAACTTTATTTCTAACTATCTAGACCAACTAGTTGAACCGTTATCTAGCGGAGCAATACTTCAGAAGTTATTCATTTGTCATTCTTAATAGACGGATCAAAATTTCTCCTCTCTAAATTTCTTCCTTTTTCTATGAATCATAACTATTAGGCAAAATATATTTCAACAGTACCTACCCATAAATTTGACGTCACCGCCTCCAAGATATTGCGCAGGGAGGTAATTATGTTAATAATATCCTCTATCTGGTTTCCTCGTCCGATTGCATCGCATTCCCACGTACTCTTACGTCATCTGTATAGTTCATGACGGACCATTAACAGAAACGGTTTCAATTATAACATCAGATTTTCTACATGTGTTGTTAGAAAAAGTAAATATTGTAGCATGTTTGTTTATTGGGAGATAAGAAACTTCGATTTTTGTTGTACGTTATGTTGTGTCGCCGTCATCTCTACTAATTTATGTGCTATCTCAATTGTTTCAAGTTAAGCTAAGTAAAACAAAGGGTGAAGTTACTCCCTATAAATGATTTATAGAATTTTGTATACTTAGAGCAACCGATGTTAACTGCTACTTATTGATTACAGGAAAACATATTTCAAACCCTTCACATAACCAAGTTTGTGGTTGGGAAGCAATAAACGCTATTTGCAGAAGCCACAAAACTGATGTGTAAATATGTAGCCCGAGTCACGCGTGGTGCCTTGCTCCCTGCTCTGTGCCCGTGCAACATTCATTCCTAGTTCTTCATCAGCACACGTTGCTGGTACAATTGAAATTATTATTGGAAACACGTGACTCCACATGCCACTCGTCGTACCCTAAATGTCTCTATATTAGTTAGCATAATAAAGCACAGGGAGGGGCACCCATATACTCAATATAGGCCAAAGGCCGAGTGCTTGAAGTACTAGTCGCATGTAGTATTGTTGAACACATGTCATTGTAAATCAGGTGCCGGTAGGAAAAGGATTCTCGAACGTTCACATCATTTTAGAGCACGGATCAATTTATTATCTCTATGTAGACAAAAAATATGTAACGAACGGAAACACTTCGGGTGGGGCAGGAAGTAGTTAATAAAAGGTAAAAATCGTCTAGGTGTGGAGTTCTTTTATATTCGCATTCTGTCTGACAAAAGCCAACGATTTTAAATAACCGCCTCCCTGTATATCGCGAACAATCGATCTTGTCGGCAATGGATCACACGCTGCGCGTGCGCCGCGCACCGTCGACCATTGTGGCCGAAAATATTCTGAATAATGAAGCTTTCCCTCTTTGTTTGGATAAAAAACGCGGATGTTTCGTAAGGGACAATGAAGCGTAACATAAAAATTCATGATTATAGGGAAATAACAAAATCATCAAAACAGATATACTAGCGAAAGTGGAAGGATATTCCGGGGAAGACCTAAACAATCTTACCATGACCAAATAGACCGTGTCTTATCTGGAGGGGGAAGTCAAGTGTCTCCGTAACCGGCGAGTGTGTATGAGATAAACTATGAGAGTGGAGGAAGCCAGAGAGGTATGTTAGGAAAGAACCTGTTGGAACTCTGTACTCTCTACCTACCCCGCGAGGGAGCTGGCGTGATGATATAGATCAAAACAGATTTCCATTGAAACTGTTCGTTGAATTGCAATGAACTGTTTAATTTTGTTTTTTTATTTAAAGCTGATATTTTGATCGTATATACATATAAATAAAATCCACAACTTCCTTCCTTCCTACGATTACAAAAACGGTTGAAAGTCGAACAAAGGGCAGGACTTCCGATCAGCTGCCGCGGCGCCCCACGTTTTACGGGCTTCATCTAATATTAAATAGGTACTTAGTTTGTCGAAGTCAAACTCTATGAGATACTAAAACTACGAGGGAGACATGTCATTTAAATTTAAAAGTAAATTTTTGCTTAAAATATATATTTCTATAAATTAAACTCACTACCTATTCAAAATGTTTTTGAGACAAATTTGGTCAATGTCTTTTCCAGAATTAGATAGTAACTTGGATACGCGTATAGATTAATGTTTCATAAATTTTACGGTTTGATGTTCCTAAATAAATATCAAAAGGATTAATGAAAGTAAATCCGATTAAATATTGATAGGTATCGTATTAGCTTCGAACAAATTGCACCAAAACTTTGGGAATACCGTTGCACATTGCACTTAGTTTGTCGAAGTCAAACTCTATGAGATACTAAAACTACGAGGGAGACATGTCATTTAAATTTAAAAGTAAAGTTTTGCTTAAAATATATATTTCTATAAATTAAACTCACTACCTATTCAAAATGTTTTTGAGACAAATTTGGTCAATGTCTTTTCTAGAATTAGATAGTAACTTGGATACGCGTATAGATTAATGTTTCATAAATTTTACGGTTTGATGTTCCTAAATAAATATCAAAAGGATTAATGAAAGTAAATCCGATTAAATATTGATAGGTATCGTATTAGCTTCGAACAAATTGCACCAAAACTTTGGGAATATCTCGAACCCTCGTCAATAGTAACAATGTCGAAGGGGACGGAATGAGGCTTCACGTTTTGCTGCTGTGGTTACAACCGACCGGAATTAAAACAGGTACTACATTGCGTACTAAAGAGAAAAGTCTATTGTTTCTCTATGATTGTATTTTCTTTCAGTTACAAGTTCAGTGGGTTCAGTAAAAGATTTTATGCGCTCCAAATTCTTGCACATAGCTCAGTTCCATATTATATCCAATTCGTTTCATTCTTTGGCACTTATCGAATGCTACGTGTGATCAACTTCAGCTGTTACACAGGAAACTTCTTTGAGAGTCCGATTTAAACAGGAAGCCTTTCATATTGTTACAATCATTTTACGGCCAGCTCGATGCGTGTAACACAACAATGGCTAGGATATCAAGAAAGTTATATTAGGTATCGAGTAAGTGGATTAGCGATTGCGCCATATGCTGGTAACAGAAGGGGCGCGTAAAATTTATGGCCGACGAATCGGTTATTGCATCACGAGCGCCGATGCACGATAATTCGATATGCTTTCCAAATCTTTTTTCCGTACGCCTAATTAAATGGTGCACAACAAACTTCAGTCTTCAATTAATCGAATGAAACCAGACGTTGGTAAAATAATTCGATATACTCGCATGTAATTACAACTTTCCAGACACAATACGTCTTTATACCATACAGCAAATCGATTTGATGCAATGCAAATAAAGAGATGCTTTCGAATTTGAAGGCGTTAACAATCGCATTTATATCAGTCATCATATTTTAATTCACACTGAGAAACAATCAGTCTTTAACAATGACATACTATTGCTTGTTAGTATATATTAGCAATTTCCAGTTTAGGCTTTGGTTATTTTCGATTGTCGCCTTCCGCAATCATTCTACTCTAGCTTAGGCCTAACAAGCTAAAGAATTACGAAGGTACTTCCTCGTGTTGCGTTGTGTCGAAACGTGCCATGCCACGAACTAGTCTGGCACTGGATGTCGATGTGTGTATATAATTAGCGTGGGCTGTAAAGTAAAGGTCAATGTCACAGCCTCGCCGCATCAACAGGAATCAGATTTAAAATAGATTCAACAAATCTATTGTTCTGGATTGTTTGACTACATTAGTCTTTATCTGGGCAAACTAAGAATAAGATTCTGAATTGTTAGACTTATAATATGAAACATCGTCGAATCAATATGAAATAGCGTCTAGTTAATAGTTCGTGTTGTGTTGTTTGTGAACTTTACACATAGGAAACGTGTTTCTACTCATAACTTTGTTAAGATAACTTGATATAAACCTCGGTAAATTAATGTGTACTTTCTAAGTTCTCGGATGGAGTTTATCTACGTCAGACAAATGTAAGTAGACAGAAAGACCAAGTAACCTTTACTTGACGTCATTAATTTATTACGCACCACGCATTAAAGCAACATAAATTGAATAAACATTCAAGGAAAATTATTATGTATTGCATAATTTAATGAGCATTAGATAATTTCTATGACAGCGGCGCCTGAGTAAAGTAATTACACAACATAATCATGTTATGCAAACTCCGTTCACTTACGCGGATTTGTTCAGGAAATAATAATTCATCAACGTCCTGGTAAAGAAGCCACAATATCTGCATTTTGTTAAAAGATGTCTAGTCATTTGCGAATTCTTCTTTAAGTTATGAATACAAAAGCTCGCATTAGCGCGCCGGCTACCTGGAATGCGTTCCAAGAAACTTACGACAAAAAATTCAGCTTCCCCGTTTGCTTAGTAGTTCCCACAAAGACGGACGAGAGGGGTGAATATCTCAAGTGTAGTTTTTGTACCTTCTATTTGTGGAATGAGATAATAAAACAGTAATGCAACCGACTTTTGAAAATGTTGAGCAACTCTGCATTTATAAACCCCTGGTCTACATACAGCTCACTCGCATGGCAGAGACATAAAACTGACCAGCGCAAAAATGTAAATCGCAGTAGTGAGCAGGGAAGTGCGCATTTTCATGTCCGAACTGAATGGAAATTAGAGTTAATATTACAAAGTAACAACTCCCCAGTTAGTAATATTATGTTGCGCCGTCCTTATATGGGCAAGCACGTAGCAGCTTACACCGCATGCATTCAATCCCTCCGAACGGTAAACCTTTCAAAAGGTATTATTTTTCGTAATTTATTCAGGCATGAAGTATTAGGCACAAAGCCGTTAGATTTAAACCGTAGCTCAGATTACGCGACGAAGACTTGCTTAATACGGGTCGACTGCAGTCATTCAATAGCCTGCAAAACAACACCGAGGAAAGGCACTATCGGGGACGAAAGGTGACACCGAAGCCTGTGGCATTAGACTATAGGTGACTAGGTGTTGCATGGGCACCGCCATTGAGCGTTGTTTATTGTGAGAGTTCCCAGGCGTAACGTCGCCAGCACTCTTCGTTTGAATACCACAATGACCTTACCTAACGTTACGTGTAACATGCAATGTTGATATGATCAGAACGTGTCCAAACATACATTTTATAATGGCGCTAAATATTTACTTTAAATATTTGCGTAACGAACGTCACGAAAATGCCCCTTGAGACAGTGCAATGATGTCAGATTTGATTGTGTTGTGCATATGTGACAGTTCAAGGGTTTCCCAGGACGCCTAAGGATGATGTCATCGAGACTGCCAATAAGTACTCGAGATGTGCGCGTTTGTTTAGCCTGTCCGCTTATGATGTCTCGTTGAGCACGCAGGGCCCGTATGCGATAACGAGATCCTTATTATGATAGACAGCCGCTGTCCAGACAGCGCCGAAACCACCATTACTCAAACGTCGTGCGAATGTTTATCAATACACGAGTGATCGCTATAAGAACGAGGGCGACAAAACCACCAGTGATCCAACTTTCGCTCTCAAGACTATAACGCCAATCTGGTAGAGATGATTTTTTGTTTTTATTTCGTTTGACCTCGTTCGATGACGTTCTATTAAAACTTGACAGCAATTATTTTATATCAACGGAAGTTATATTAGATAACTTTAAAATGCGGTGCGATCCATAATCTAATGATATAACATATTAATAGCCAGTTACTTTATGGAAATATTTCTTAGGTTACATTGTATTCGGTACAGAAAACTAGTTACAGAAAATTTGTATGGGAACATAATTTCAGGTTCAATTTATTTGCCCACACCGCGTTGCTCTTTAATTTTGTCTTTATTTATGTTATCTGTTACTTAATATGATTTATGACCGTGTCTGTTATTTTTGATATTCTTTAGTTCTAATTATAGATTTGTTTGGAACAAATTTAATAACGAGATTAGATTTTAGATTAGTTATTTATAGTTTATGTTTTGCGTTTATAAAAGTATGCTGTGATTAATCAATGTCATTTTGTTGAATATCCGCTATAGTCCTTTTCACTTGATGGGTACGCTGACATTTAGAATTTTACGTTTCTAGAAATGTGGTGAGTGTGAAATAGAATCGATTGAATATCATATCGAGAAAATATATAACGAATAATGAATCGATATTGAATGAATCGAATCGATATCCATATTGAGCCATTGGTCAAAAAAATCGTGTGACAAATTGCTTGAATCGATAAGACTCTCTGTTTTAATATGTCAAGATAGTGCATCCACGTTTATTTATTAATTTCTTGACTATAAGAATACTTACTAAATATTTCAGTCAGATACATAGAATAATACATTCGTAAAAAAACTCGGCAATCGAATTTGTACATTTTAAAAAACCACATAAGATCATAACGATTTCATTCTGTCAGTCCCTAAAAAGCAAACCGCTACAATTTACATAATTGAGTAATAGAGTTTTATTAAGTTTTTTAATAATTACGCAAATTTATGAACAGTATATCAGTTAAATGAAAGTAAGTTAAAGTGGAATTTTGATGTATTTTTATATTCCTGTTTATTTTTTGGATTCTATATATTCAATATTCTTAAATACAAAATGCGTGAAAAGGAATATGATCAAACGTTACCGTACTCGTCACCACCACACCACGTCTCGTGAAAAAGATTATAGTTTTGTTTTTGACAGAGAAATTATGACCATACTAAGTCCACCGGCATAACTCAATAATAAGATTTATGTAGGATCAGATGTAACGTACATAACGACTGTAATAGAATTATCTGATTGGATAACTAGAAATCTCTGTCTCAGATGCGGGCAACGGAAATGTACTATATAATTTCCTCCATACTATACAAGATGCCAGTGATATATGATGACACTCTCACGACCTATGATTATAGTTTTAAAACGAACGGGTAGCTATAACGGGCATTATTGTGGGTTTAAGAAGCATTGGACTATATTAAAGAATGATAATACCCAGATGTTATTGATCGTATTATACTCTTATTATAGAAGCTTTGACCACCTAGAAGCTGCGTTCCGGATTATGTTTGGTTCGACTCGAAAGTATATTTGTTCTAGGGGTTGCCCAGTAGATGCTTCATCTGTTTGGCTAATAAGTACCTAAATTCGTGTAAATATCCATACGAAAATAATTTTCAGAGAATAATATGATTACTTTATGCACCTTTATCGTAAATTACCCTTGTTTTATTTTAGCAATATTATTATAAAATTAGGTAATAGGACGTGTTCTATCGAAATATGGACGCATTTTGCATAACTAATGCATTTATCGGGTACGACATTATCAAAGCAATATGCAATCACAATTCTTGCGAAATCCACAAATATTGAAATGAGAATTTAACTTGAACAAAACCTTTGGCTGCCTGCCTCGTTGGTCTAGTGGCAAAGCACATCGCTTTGTGATCACGAGGTCCTGGGTTCAAATCTTAGGTCGGACAAGTGTAGTTTTTCTAACGAAAACTTCCCCGTACGAGTCCGGAGTCTGGAATTGTGCCCGGTTTATGGCAATAGGCTCGTCCCCTATTACATGGCACCTAACATCGCCGGCGAAACGTGTGTACTCTGTACACCTCTGCCACCCCCGCTTAGAGAATATAGGCGTGACGGTGTAAAACCTTTGGATAGAAAAATTTTCTATCGCCATTACTAATCTAGGATATTTGGATTCATAACTGGCAACAAAATCGATGATAACAAAAGAGGAATTATTATTCTATGTTTTCGTGACTAGTTATTAAGTATGAAAATTGAATGCATTCATGTTTTTAGATAACACTGTCTTTCGTAACCAGCTATGAAAAAGACAAAGGCCGACATTATTGCATTGGCATCGACGATTCGAACCTTCCTCACGCAGTAGATAAATCAAGCATGGGAAAAAGCAATCTCGTAGTGTCACAGAGCTCTTTGTTTTCTAGACACCATGACATTTGATCGCTTGCAAATGCAAAATAGACTTTGTATAGCTGAATGTCGAAGGGGAATCATGATGATCCTTGCTCGCCTCAAGTTTCTAACAGGTAAATGGCGTAGGTACTATTTTAAGTAGGTTTTTATTACCTAAGAACTATACAAAAATTACCTTATATAAAGAATGTTTTCAGATAAATAATTAAGGAAAACGAGGAATACTGAGTTCTTAGATTTACGCGAATATTACACATGAAATAAAACTATGTTTCGGATTTTATCGCGGTTTATTTTTGATTTTTAAGTTCCCGACGTTTCGAGTGCTTTGCAGCACCCATGGTCACAGGAGGGTTTTATTTCAAAACGACGAATGTTTGTCGATAAATAAATAATCATTTTTATAGGTATGTGGCGGTCAATTTTAATTTCTTGGAAAAAGAAGATTTACTGGTAAATACTCAATAAATATATCAAACAATGCGGAAGAGTATCGCTGTTTTACTAAGTAAATAAGCATATTAAACCGAAACATGACAATCAGCAAATACTTTACCTTGAAATTTTACTGTTATTGGTATGGACTACGAATTTAATCAAACTGCCTTTAAAGCACATATTGAGTACAAGTAATTTTGCGATTACCTAATTATTTCTCAAGTAGCAAACTCGTTTCTTTGTCGCAAAGAAAAACCGATAAGAACTTTATCGGCCAACGAACTCGTGTAACAATTGCGTGGCTAACATAGCTATTAACTATTTACATATTATGACTTTCTACTAGATTTACAAAGAAAAATTAAATGTAAGTATTGCCACTAACTTACTGGAAACATTATTCTAAATCTTGTCTATTTCTTACCTAAGCAACTTAAAAGTAGTAACGATTTAATCCCTATTTCTTAGTTAAAAACATATCCCCAGGTTCATACAAAGAGTGGATGATACGGATTATAAAAATTATAGATATGTACATGAGTATCTCCTTGCTTGACGTATGTGCGAATACTTATTTTAGGTCCTAATCAGATTAGTCGTCGACAATGTTTCAAGATAATATTTTGGGTTTAAAGTCTGATAAAACTGGTTACGAACTCCCAGGCATACGCGCTTTCACGTTGGTGCTCATTAACTGTAATAAATTAAATCATATAGAACTTTTAGTCCACATATGATTTAAAAAATCGGTTCTAATATTCTGTACATATACAAACATCTTTATTAGGAATTAGGTAAGCATTTGATCAGTCTAAATGGTTGATAATATTAAGAGATATTGACATGAATGTATGTTTATGTGTATGTACGGCGTTAGTAGTCTTATTTATGGGAAGTAAATACCTAACCAGTTTGATGATACACAAAGAACACAATTTTGTTTCAATAAAAATACTTATATATACATCAAATGCTGTAGCCTTTAGAAATTTATTACAAATGCCCAATTAGTCACAAGACTGGTACTTTCACGACGCAAACCGCTTACCAAACTTAAGGAAAGAAATTTCTATGAAGTGAAAATTACTTAATTAGGTACGCGCCTAGTTTAAAGTGTACCCTTCACTTTACGTGCACATTACGTGCTTCGAGTACGATGTAGATAGCATCTGTGCAACCAAACAGGTTACTTCTGGTAATAAATTATGAAATATACAGCGCAGCAGCACCTACTTAGGCACTTACTCAAAGAGAAATTGATATAGCGTTCGTGGTTATTTTTCATCACATGTAGATCATCAAAACAATATTACTTCTCATTGCGAGTACGATGTTGCTATCTGTTACACTTCGATTACGTAATCTCCTTTAACAGCTGAGCAAGGTCTGAGGATAAAGTTTTTATACGACATTGAATTGAACGCAGGCCGTATTCAACTCAGGAGGTTCTTACAGTACAAATAAACGGTTCCGTAAAAGGACGGACCTCCAAGAGTTGACACTAAAACAACACTTAGCGGTTATCGTCCAGGTGAAAGGTTGTCCAATAAATTGCAGTGTTTACTCTCGCCACAAAACCAACTCAGTCAACAGTTATTTTTGTTTGTTCCTTCTTTTATCTCGATTTATTTTCCAGTCCAAATGCACTGGAGGTTTTCGTGTCGATTCCAATTGTGTGTCGAAATCGTGTCTAGACCAAACAAACGTATCCATTCGTATTGACTACGCACGGAAGTCGATCGAGTTATCTACTTGGGAATTAATCGACTGATACAACAATCACGATATCTATATTCGACGTTGTTCTAATACCGAGAGTAATTAATGCGGACTTTATCTGTACAGAAGATCGAAATTGCAGGCACGTATCCTATGAATAGAATAGGCGACGGGTATAAATAAAAGGAACAAGGAATTCCATCGTTCAAGTGTTAAATACTTGAGCGGTCAGAATCATCAGGCGGCGGTCTCAACCATTGGATGGGTTGAAAATTATCTCGAGACGTTTTTATGGTTCGCATTGGAATCTGGAGGTTTTTTTCCCATCGCGGGTCCGTTCGAACGTTCAAACAGGTTTTTAGATAGCGCTCCGAGTAATGCATCAACGTGGTGCGTTTTTGTAAAGGCGGCGTATTCAAGGAGGACGAGGTAATGAGGTTTCGGAACGGCCTTTCAATGAGCTTAATTTACAAATGTTCGTCTCGACGTCTATTTACTAGTACGTGATAGACATAAGTAGCTTATCAACCATTCTTTAAACTACGCATTTATTATAAAGATTATTAAGCTGGTCCTGTATAAAACATGACACAAGTGGAAAAGTTAAGTTCGTTCGGAAGCATTAAAATAAGCAAGTATATATTTTTAAAATAAGCACACAGACTATGAATGAGATCTTAAAATAAGATTGTTATGGCCATTCACAGAACAGCTTACGCAATTTATAGTTTAAACTAACGAACTTATTTGTCTAATTAGGCAGGCCGGTAATAGGTCTTAGAGGCGAGGTCAAATAGTTAGTGCAGTATCCGGATCATATTATAATGTTTCGTTTTAGATTTAAATGTACTTTAAATTGATTTAGACGAATACGATAGTGAGAGTAAGCATCTTCAAATTCCCTAATTGGGTGTGGTGGTGGCGAAACATAGGAGTACCGTGTACTCCCATGTTTTGCCGATGATGCTAGGTCCCAATGTAATAGGAGGCGAGCCTACTGCCATACGGGTTTAATTGGAAACTTCGGACTGCTACTGATAAGTTGTGTCCGGCCTAAAACCCAAGACCTCATGATTGTGAGCTGCACGTCACTAGACTATAGTAGCCATGAAGTTCATCGGAAAAATTAATATAAAAATAATAATATAATATTAGCCCTGTTAAGAAACTGTCCCACTGTTGGGCACGGGCCTCCTCTTAAACTGAAAGGGCTTAGGCCATAGTCCACCACACTGGCCCAGTGCGGGTCGGCGAATTTCACACACCTTCAAAAAACTCTTAGGCATGCAGGTTTCCTCACGATGTTTTCCTTCACCGTTAACGCAAGTGATCATTAATTTTTAATACGCACATGATTCATAAAGACAGAGGTGCGTGCCTGGGTTTCAACTCGAGACTTCTGACTTTGCAGTCCAACGATCTAACCTAAGCTATCGCTACTACTTTTACTATCAACTAATAGTTACCCAAAATTATCTCGTGTAGTGTAGTATGTTCGGCGTTATGGATATCTTTTAGGGAAGCATTTGGACTGACAGGACTGACTTCAATTCTCGTGATTCGAATTCTTCGGTCCAGTAAAATAGTAAGATCACATCAAAGCCAACGTATAGTAAGTAATTTAATAGCATAGTATCTCATATATCTCATTCAATAAGCAATTTGACTGTACTGAAAGGTTATCAAATTATTTGATATCCTAGTGACCTAAGTATAATTATTATTGATAGACAGCCTAAATTCTGGATAATTTTCCGCAAATTAATTTTGTAACTTCTAGACCTATTCATGCATCTGTCTACATAGAATTGAGATTAGATATATTGGTGTTAAAATACGTATTTCTGCCTACACCTACTGTCGCATTTCTGAGCAGAAGCCTTTCCTTACTAATCGAGTTGATGGAATAGGTCAGCTTCCTTTACGTAGATCCAGTGCGGATTGTTGGAGTTAATGGCTTCTTGCTGTTGCAACTTATCAATTTACTACATAAAGTAGTAACCAAAGAAGTTCGAATGAAGAAGCCAAAAAGACTGATTAAGCAGAATCTGCTGAGTCTAAGTGATCGCTGAGAACACGGCACCGCAGCCACGAGGCGTTACAAGTACCTCAATTACCTATTAGTTGTTATAATTTGTTCAGACTTATCGATGCTTATGAGTTATACACGGATGTAAGTGGACGGCATAGGTTCTCTCCAAAATATGAAGATCAAGATCAGTCGTTATAAATCGTCAATCAAATCAATCCCGAATTTTTAAGAGCCATTGCAGAGTCGCCGAACTAGGGATCTAAGATACCACGGAAGAAAGACTTTCGTGATATACATGTCGAGTAATAACGTTGAAATATACGGAAGAGGGTCCTAAGTTATACTTATTAGGTACTTAGTATCCAAGTTTTAATTATTAAGTACTTAGATGGAAACCTAAAGCGGTAAAGAGTATCTGTTACCTGTGTAAAGAAAATGGCCGTTAGATTTCTCTGCAGGATTCTAATGAATAAGGAATCGATGACAATCAACTAGGTATCTAGGTACACACGCATTTATCAGGTAGTTAACAAGGTGCACACGCTTCATAAGGATAACGAATTGTACTTACGGACTGGCACTTTCTTCGGATCATATTGTTCGACAATTTCGTTTATTTTCTCGATTTTCGTCTGAGCCACTTTCGATCGCTCCGTGATGCCTTGTAACTGCGCCGTCAACTCGCTGAAGATGTCCTCCGCTAATAGCACGAGGGAGGCGAGTTGGCGAAGAGCATTGCTCAGGGTGCAGTTCGTAACCGCCTGGAGCTCCTCGTCAGACACTCTCGGTTTCCCATCGTTGTCCCGCAAACTTGTCCGCGATAGAAACTTAGGTTCCACCGCCCGCTGCACGAAAGGCATCTCGATACTTGTCCCGATAAACCTTGAACCACTTACTCACCCATTCCCGCGACGCGAATTAAACGTAATTCCGACATTCATTCAACACACCAACACAAAAAACGTCAGGTAACCGCCACTTTGAATTAACCGACATCCTGACCGGTGAACTTTCACTTATAAGCGGTTTTTAATAGTACTCTGCTGTTTTATTTATGCTCTAGATAGTTTAAGTAAGTTTCAGTTCATAGATTTAGATTTTGAAAGTTTGGCAATAACTTTTCATATTGACGAAATCCCGCCACAAACGAACACCACATAAAACACCACAGCATATACCTGCAGCTGCCGGTCGAATGACATTTTGACAATTAACGAAGCGGTATTTGGTGTTGCATGATACATATTTCTAATATCCCTATTGTTTAATATTGAGCAAAAAAAAAAAAAAGCTTTAATAAAAGCGTTAATAAAAGGAATATCTATTAGTATAAAACACTTATTTTCAAATGCGTTGCAGTCTATAAATTATTTGATCTAACAACATGAAAAAAATTAAATGTGGTTGTGCGTCGAAGAGATCACATTTACTTCCTAAATTTGTATTATTAAGGACAATTAATTGCATTATGAAATTAATGACATTTCATTTAAACTTAAATAAAATAATTTTATTCCCCGTATAATGTGTAAAAAGTTTACATTTGATTATGGCAACATTCGGAAGCGTTTTTATTACTGACATCTAGTGGGTGATTGTGGAACTATTACAAACGACAACCAGCTTTGTTTGGTTCGTAAGAATAACTTATTTTTGTACTACATGGCAGTAAAAGGCCTTAACATAATAGTTCTGCAGAGTAATCCTAGATGGCGTGAAAAAGATTAATTAGATATTTGTATCTATTTATATCGTGTGACAACTATATTTTGGGCCATGGATGACTTGTTTGTAAGGGACCTATATCCATTTAGTTGGATCTCTGGATTAGGTATCCCGTTTCGTTTGATTTAAGTCTTGAAAAACAGGGGTGGGCCTTCACATAAGTACCTAATATGTAAATAAAAAAGGAGCAACCAAATTCAAAATGAAAATCCATAATTTTTGCACAAAAAATAATATATTTTATTTTATTATAACAAAGCGTTTCAGCGCGACATCTCAAATACGTGTACTACATAAATAATTCTTCTACTCACCACAATGCCTTGCATTCATAATATTTATTAAACATACCTACATTATTCTTAACGACAATATAAATTACCTACATATGTGTATTATACGTACATTTTGAAAACATACTCCCCAATTATTTAAGTATTTTGTTAGATGATGCACTTTAAAAACTTTAAATACATATAACTACTTTAGGAGGGGTCATAACAAAACCTTTCCTATAGGCTGACTACTATTATTACTTCACGTAAATTAATAATTTTAAAAGAGTTATCTAACAGCTAACGGTCGTTAATAGGTACTTAGCTTATGTTTAATTTAGTTTATTATTTTAATTTCATACAATTAACGTATTATTATCAGTAGTTAGATATTTAAAAAAATAAACCTTGTAAAATTATATTAAAAGATGTAAATTAATTTGATGATGACAGATACAGATATCTATGGAACTAATATAATATAATGCCTCGATTGCTTGTTAATATACAAGGTGTAACATAATTAATGCAAGACCTGAAAGTAGTTTATTCTAAATCGGCAACTGAATCGATTCTAACTATTTTAAAAGATAGTTATTTTTTTTTTAATTTAAAAAAATGATATTACTCGTTCAGTTCGCTGTATAAAACAAAATAAATGGTTTTCTATTACGCACACCTCTATACGCATACAAAAGTAAATTAATTGTTAAATTTTATGGTTAATTTGGGTACCAAAGAGTACTTTAAAAAATAGAAGAAAACTTCTTTAAATTGGAAATTTGATTTTCGTGTTGAATTCGTTAAGTAATAACCTAATTGGGGAGTCTGAAGTCTTTCGTTATTTATGTTTCACCTTGTATAAAAATTCAAACATTCTGTGGATTTCCACTTCTCTCAGTCCCAATAAACCTCTACCTTTCGTAGAGCCACAATTAACTCCTATTCACACGAGCGCTTATTTAACGTAAGTTAGTAAAGCGCTCGAATAGAACAAATGAGAAGTGCATTTCTAAAAAGCGCTTTAAAAACGCCCGTTGAAAAGCGGTCGTGAGAATAGGGGTAAACTGTGATGTAGATGGGGTTCGCCAAGAATAAATTACTACATTAAATATATAACATATATTTTAATAATTTATTGTTACCTTAATTCAACGGCAGTATATTGCATCAAATTACCTTATATCTATATACTTTAGGTACCATAGACGCAATTCGGCCAAGCTTTAGTTGCCTTATACATGTTGCAGTCATCCGGATAAATTCGAAACTCAGTTAAACGGCTGAATTTAATGCATGGCTAGGCGTCGTTCAGTCAAATGTAAGAATCAAATGTTTTATTGGCTGGTTAGCCACTAAAACATTTCGTTCCTTCACTTAACTTTAATCACTGCTTTTGATACCGTTCTTTCTGCCACGAAATTCTGTGAATTATATTGTTTTGGTTGACTGTCGCAAATTTTACTTTATTGTTCAGTAGCTACTAACGATTATTGCCTTGGTTAACTTAGATTTATGATAACTAATATACACAATTTTTATTTTAAGAGCATTTAGAAAGCTGAATTAATAAAGAAAATGAACGCATCTAGAGATCTGGTCTGCGGTCAGCTGATCGGTCAGACAATCCTAGATTTATTTTATTCCGAATAACTAGGCATTGAAATGAATACCAGCGTTTTTTAAATAGCTAGCCGTTAAACTTAATAGCTAATTTAATCCGATGTCTTTGACATGTTTAAATACTATATAGTTAAACCTACATAACATGTAGCTAGGCAAAATAATTAACAACAAGACGGTATATATTTCTTACTGAAGTGGTATAGTGACATGACTACAAATATCAAATAAAAGAATCAACGATATTGTGTTCTAAATGAACAATATCTATCTTTTTCTATACATAACCAGAATTTGATAGCAATTATATCAATTTCTGGTTAGTATTTTTCATTCAATTCTAACGGGCCAAATGGAAATAAATTTCTAAACACAGAAGAACTTCACTTTTCAAAAAACGTAGCCACATACCAGTGATAAATATTCTTGTTTCGTGGGTGCGTTTACAAATATTAAAGGTTTCGCCACATAACCGATGCAGTGCGACGGGGGCGCGACGGTGGCGCGGCCTGTGTGTGTGTGTGTGTGTGAATGATCTACGCTGTTAGCCGCGGGGCCTTTACAGCTTCACCGGACAAGAGGGCGAGCGTGCAACCACTATGCTCGAGCCAAAAGGGCCAGGGGGCGTCTCAAGGCGGAACAGCCTCGGCTTGGGCAGTCGCTATGAGGGACGGCGTATACTAGGTGTCTTGCGGTGGTGCTCTACACCGGCTGGCGGGCAAGGTATTCTTCGACCTCGCCTTTTGGTGGCGCAGCTTGGGCAGTTGTAATGTACTGAAATGTACGGGAGACGCCACACAGCGTAGCAAAGGGCGCAGCCACCCTCGGCGCGACGGCAAACGTCACGACCGAACGTAGCCGAGCGTTTCTGTCACGCTCCGGTCGCGCTCTTTAAATATAAATACACCAACACCCAGACTGAAATAAGTACATATTTGTGGGTCATCCATAACACACACACACACAAAATAGACAGCCGATTATTCATTTAGGTGTAATTATATATTGATGCATAAAATGATGAAAGAAATACATTGAATAAATAGTTACTATGTGCACATACATGTCCTATATATTATTATATATTTCTTACATATCTAATGAATTAGCCTCACTATTAGCTTTCATATTTAATTAGTACAACATACAAAGCTATGAAATATTTTATTCCGTTACATGTTTATATAATGGTATATTATGTTTTAATCTGGAGCTTTTTATGCTTTGAAAAGCGGCAAAGTATGACTAGTGTGTCTTGAATTTGTAAATTTATCTTTTAATGGATAATTACAAAGCCGACATGTTTGTAAATATAGTGAATATTGAAATTCATCGCTTTTTGATTGTTTCAGATATTTGCTTCGGTACCTTAGGGTTGGAGCGATCGCTCCGTCATGGCGGATTACGTTGTTCCATTCCCAATCGAAGCGATGAATTGTTCGTTGATGAAAAATAATCACTTTTCTGTGGTACCTATTTTTGTGTCCATCTTTGTCCGACACATGATGTGATGCTTAGCCAGAGCAATGCAGCATATATCAAAGTGGTAATTAACTCGGTCACTTTGATAATAAATTATCAAGGTGAACGGCGACCTCTACCTCTAACTTTGGTAGAGCTACAATCAACCCTATTCGCACGAGCGCTTATTTAACGCACGTTAGTAAAGCGCTATAATAAAACGAATGAGAAGTACATTTCTAAAAAGCGCTTTATAAACGCGCTTTGTAGTTTCTGTGTTACCTATGTTTGTGTACATATTTGTCCGACACATGATGTGACGCTTAGCTAGAGCAATGCAGCATATATCAAAGTGGTAATTAACTCGGTCACTTTGATAATTAACTAGTCAATCCAGCTTTCACTTGAATTCCTACAAATTTTTTTTCTATATCAGCAACATCAACTTACATTCTAAAGGTTAATTTAATGATATTTGGCATCTGATTACAATAATTTATGTTTATTAGTATTTCTATGATACGTACATTTAAGTACCAACAACGTACCTACGTAACAATAAAACATTGCCGTATAAAACTCATAGTCAAAATTAAATGAACAATATTAATTTTGATGACTAAATTTTCCTTCCAAATCCACAAACGCACTGCTTCTTATCTAGATTATCAATAAGTAATAAAAAATATGTTCTATGGAAATAACAAACAATACTAATTTAAGTTGTTTTAAAAAAGGAATAAGGTAAAGTGCCATATTATATATGGCACTTTTGATACCTCATATGGTAGAGCATGAATGGCACTTCTGACGATAACATGTTCATGTCGTTCCTTAAATATTGACTATAATTATTAGTTGTGAAAAGAGCCATCGTATGGGGCAGCTACTTTTTACGCTAAATTAATTAAACTATAGTCAAAAATATGCAATTCTTTATCGCAAACTCTATGAAAAATAAATTATTGGAATTAAAATGTATAGTTATGTTTAACGATATGTCTTATAATTATGTCTTTAAAAAAGTTCCTTAGATTAATTAATTTACATACAGATTCATTTTGGTTAATAAATGACCAGTCAAGAAAGTAGATTCTATGATAAAATAACGAAATTTTTGTTTTCAATAGAACGTTAAAAACAATGCAAATGTGAAAAAAATCTTTCTTAAATATTAATCTTATTTAGCGTAAAAATTGTTGTTTTTGTTTTTTTTTGGTTTTGCAGTCGTAAATATCGCGTGAGTGAAACAATCCTCCATCAGAAACCGTCTTAAATAAAGGTATCTTGGTATCATGCACCTCTAGCTTGATGTGAATCGTACTCAAACAGCCATTTAAGCAAATGGATATTTGAGAAATGGGCGTTCCAGTTATAGGGCATCCCAAGAACTCTCAGAGACTCACTTCAAATGAAAATCAGCGTCTCGCACTTGTGCCTGACGTGAAGTTGATCTGGATACCTATTTGGATCAGCCGTAAGACACAAATTCATGTGTATTGTTTTGTAGTGTTCCTTTTTTGTATCTTTCCTCTTGTGTATTTTTTTTGTGACAATTTTAATCGTTTGTATTTTTTATAATTGTATGGTTATATTGGCTATATGTATGTATCATATCAGCTAATTATCGTGTATCTGATGCTGTGACAAATAAAATTTCTTTCTTCTTTTTTTTTCAAGAAATGGACGTTCCAGTAATAGTATACGTTCGAAGAATGGACGTTGGAGGTTTATGACATAACCGACTGACTGGACGCTCTGACTGGAGTGCCCATTATTAACCAAAATTCTTAATACATTTATACAATGAACAATTTTTGAACACATAAAATGGCATATCTATTGCACATGCATGCACATTCATACAGTTTTATATTAATATACAATTAGGTTATACACTGGAATTGAGTATTATCATAATGCCATTTTCTTATTATGCTAATGGCGCTATACTAATGCTGAAAGTTTAGAAAGACGATTACGATATGATAGGTTATGTGAAATAGAAATATGATTATAGATATGTTAGTTTCAAAAGACATGATTATGTTTACAGAAGCTGCTTATTTGAGGAGGAGAATTAATCTACAATTTTTTTCATATTATTTTTGGCAACGTTATTCTAAATGTAAAGGTATTTGCAGAAGAAAATATCATAAGAACAGTAGATCACAGGAATATGGTACATATTAAAAAATAATGAATATTAAGCAAACGAACAAGAAGACACTGAAAGGACGAGTACACCCACTAATATCTAACTTACACTAAATAAAAGTCCAATTAACAAAGTGTGTAGCGCAAATTAAAGAAGTACTCGTCACACTAACGTCGCTAGTTCCCAAAACAATTCTTCCAATCGATTGTCCACCATCCTTACAGATTACCACAACAATTGCTGTCCACCAGGACTACCAACACATATTTCATAACTGAATCAGATGTTTAATTCACTAGCTGTAGTTCCTTTAACATTACAATTATTGTCTTCCTTCGTAATGGTTTCTTTGATATCATAATATTTCACTACTTCCGCAGCAGTAGATATTCCGATAAATTCAATTCTGCAATTACGAATGAAGTATCCAAAAGCTAGAAACACAGCTTCACAAATAAGAAAATCAAGTTCATGTTTCCACTTAGTTGGTTCTACTGTAGCAATTTTAATTACAAGCAACACATTTCTCAAAGCAGCTCCCTCACTCAATTCCTTTCAACGACGAATTGTAAGGAGGCAGACAAAAGATTAATCATCACTTCAATAACTTCCGAACTTCGTTCCAAGCGGGACTAGCGACGAAACGACCTCTGGCGGTCGGTGAATGAGTGTCTCAATTATTTGCGCACCCCGCGCTATGGGTCCACCTCATGGCAGACCTCCATGTAGTCGGGATCGTGCATTATATCCTTGATCATGTCTTTGAGCATCGTGTACCGAGGAAACATCGGGTAGACTTTTGAGCTTACGTACTCCGACTGAAAGATAAATGGTGTTCATTGATCAACTGGTAATGACACAATATTAAATATATAGCCTATTCCCCGAGTTGTGCCGGGACCTTAATATTTATTAGCAATAGAATAGTCACATTCCAAAATCCAAATGTACCCAATTGGAATCTCGAAGGTGGTGAACTGTAGTGACTATTTTCAAAATTTATAATAAGAAAAAAAGGATCTCTCTCTAACCTAATCTGATTAATTTCGTCTCTTTCTTTTTTTTTCATGTACGAGTATCTATTAGTAAAAACTTGTAATTAGTTTTCTGTACATACTTACTGTTATTAAATTTTTCATGTAGTAAGTTTTCAAACTCATTGAAATAAGTATCTCTCTAAAAATCATGGTTGTAATCCTTCACTGATTGACTAACATTATAGAATTTAAGACAAAATTTGGAATTAAATTCTAAATAATGGATTTATATTATTAATGTTAAGTACTTTTTATTTTGTCAATAGTCTTTCTCAATAGTCTAAAAACTGATCATTAAGATAATAATACATTAAAATGTCAGTAAGCACATTTTAAAAGAAATAACATTAAAAAGTATGACCTTCAACTCTCTAATGAGGTTTCGCAAGCCGGTGTACTTCTTCAAAAGGCGATACAAATCGTTAGTCATTTGAGTATTTTCCGCTTCTATCTGAGATGTTGTCATGTCTGAAAAATAATGAAAGCATTTTGTAAATAATTGACTTCGCAGAAAATGGCCGTTTTAAAACACGATGTTCAAACTAATATTACTTATAAGAGCCCACATACAGGAAAATAGATTATTCAGTTAATATTGAACAGCTGTAATACGAAATGACGATAGTTGGAAATGATGAGAATTATCCTACGGGTGTTAGTAGGAAATAAACGGAGACTGAGCAATGGACTGTATAATCATTTAGACACGCGTGACAAGACAATTACGGAGACAGAATTAAATGTGTGCTTCGAACGGCGGACGACGCAGTGCCTTGCCGTGGCTGTCATCGCTCCCAGTAGGAGTGATCGTTATATTACATAACTGAAAAAATATTCTATTATTAATTAATAATCAAATCACTTATTATTTATTACGTCAGGCAAGCGTTATTTTTTAAGCGTTACTTTTATTACATATTGTCCGACCAAAACCGCCTACCAGCCTGCCACGCGTGTGTTTGAGTGATGTACGCTGTTGGCCGCGAGGCCTTTACAGCTTAACCGGACTTAACCTGCCACGCGACAGCGACACTGACTGACTGGGCGTCAATTTCACTTTGACGTATATTTTTGTCAAAATTCACGTGTTCTATTATGCTCTAAGACAACTACATATGATCTTTTTTAAATGAGCTTCCGCGCTAATATATTTGTTTGTATTATACGTTATTTATAACGTGTTGGTTACTACATAGATTATTTTTTTAAAAATCAGTGCGTATCACTGGCGTGATCTTGGATGACGTACTCATGCATTTATCGTGGGTTTGTGAGGCATTGCGGCGTCGCGTGTCAAATTGTTTGCAAATAAATCGTTGGTTTGTTTATTGTAATATTATTATTATTATTATTTGGTTCAAGATTTCTCTTTCTCTCTCCGTTGACGAGAGGTGCATCCATAGGCACGGGCCGGAGCCAAGTGCTTACGGAGTGGAAAAATCTTTACATCTATTCCATAGATAAAAATTTTCGTACTAATCTGCATGTGTTGAGTATGACTGCTTTTTGTAGAAGGGCATATATGGATGAGTGAATGTTTAGCATATTAAGGCTTGTGTGTAGTGTATGTGGTACTACCCCTGTAGACGACAGGAAAATAGGGATTGTTTTGACAGTGTTGACTCTCCATTGGGTTTTTATTTCAATGGCTAGATCTGTGTATTTTGCTATTTTTTCTGTGTGGGTTGATGTAAGGTTGTGTGTATTGGGTATGGCTATGTCTATGAGGTAAACTATCTTCTTGATCTTATCATGCAGTAAAATGTCTGGTCTATTAAAATGTATAGTCTTATCTGTAATTATTGTTCGGTCCCAATATAATTTGAAATCTGTAGACTCTAGAATTATTTGTGGTGTGTATTTGTAGTATGGCGTTTTGTTTGGGATGAGTAAATGTTTTACAGCTAACTCTTGGTGTATTATGGCAGCAACTTGATCATGTCGATGTTTGTAGTCCGTTTGTGCTATGGCCTTACAGGATCCAGTTATATGCTGTATAGTTTCTGAGCCAGTATGGCAGCGTCTACATTTGTCTGTTATGAGATTAGGTCTATGGATAATATATTTTTCGAAATTTCTCGTATCTATTATTTGGTCTTGTATAGCTATAATAAATGCTTCAGTTTCCGGGAACAAATCCCCCCGAGTTAGCCAATTATTCGACGCTTTTGTGTCAATATGTGGTCTGTGTAAGTCTTGGTAGTGTCTCCCATGTAATGATTTTTGTGTCCATGCTAAGATTTTGTCTGCTCTAGTACTAACTTTCTGATTCAATTGTGTATTTCCGTCATGTAGATTAAGCGGCGTAATGTGATTGTCGGCATGCTTTATTGTGAGATGTAGGCTAGAATTCTGTGCTCGTTCGTAGAAATACTGTCTTAAAGTTGAAATTTGATTGTTGTGTAGGTTAAGTATGTCGATTATTCCTCTTCCGCCATCTTCCCGGGGTAGTGTTAATCTTTGAATACAAGATCTAGGGTGGTGTTTTCGGTGAGATGTCATTGTGGTGTTGATTGTGCGTTGTAGATTCTTTAGCTCAGTTTGTGACCAATTTATAACTCCGACTGAGTATGTTAGAATAGGGATTGCATATGTATTGATAGCTTTAACTATATTACGTGAATTGAGTTGTGATTTAAGAATTGTGTTCAGTCTATGTTTAAATTTCTTGGTAACTTCAGTTTTTGTTTCTTTTTGGTGTATGTGGCGTGATTGTTGAAATCCTAGATACTTGTACGTACTATTTTGGTCCATTGGTTCTACCTTCTCTCCTGTGTTCAATATGTATTCATTTTGTTCTATTCTACCTGCAGTTATTGTTAGTGTTTTACATTTATCCATGCCAAATTCCATCTGGATGTCGTTTGAGAATGTTTGTGTGATGTCTGCTAAATCATGTAGTGAGTGTGTTGTGTTACTATAAAGTTTTATGTCGTCCATATACATGAGGTGTGTGAGTGTGGTGTGTGTAAGTTGGTCGTCATCTGTATCAATTTCTAAGCCATTACCATTTGTATTAAGTAAGTAAGACAATGGATTAAGGGCCAGACAAAACCATAATGGACTAAGCGCATCTCCTTGGAAAATACCCCTTCTAATGGGGATGTGTTTTGTGTGTATATAAGAGGATTTGGTAGTAACTTTAAGTTCAGTTTTCCAATTTTTCATGGTATTTTTAAGGAATGTCACTATTGTGGGGTTTATTTTATAATGTGCTAATATGTATATGAGCCAGCTATGAGGTACTGAATCATATGCTTTACGGTAGTCAATGTACATGGTGCTGAAGTCTCTTTTATTACGAACCGCCTGCTTCATTGCAACTGAATCTATTAGGAGTTGTTCTTTGCACCCCTGGCTATGTTTTCTACATCCTTTCTGTTCCTCTGCTAATATTTTGTG
The DNA here is from genome assembly GCA_905147815.2 of Phalera bucephala. Classification (NCBI taxonomy): domain Eukaryota; kingdom Metazoa; phylum Arthropoda; class Insecta; order Lepidoptera; family Notodontidae; genus Phalera; species Phalera bucephala. Next base: position 27,974,235 of record LR990612.1, read on the forward strand.
TTTTTCTACGTGATCGTAAATGAGCTCATTAAGGCATGATGTAATTATTTTGTAAACGGTTTGTAGGCATGTTATGGGTCTGTATTTGGATGGGTTTGCGAGATCATTTAAGTCTTTAGGTATCATATGAGTAACTCCTTGCGAGATAAATGGTGGCATTGTAGTCGGGCTGTGAATAAATTCGTTAATATGTCGAAGTAGAATATCATGAATGGAAGTAAATTTTTTATACCAAAAGTTATGGATTTGGTCAGTTCCTGGTGCTTTCCAATTTTGTGTTCTTGATATTACTCGTTCAAAAATGTCTACTGTTATTTCGCTAAACTGCATTTCCGTTATATTTGTTGTATGTTGTGACAACGATTGGATCCATTCGGCGTGTTGGTTATGGTGTGTTGTGTTAGACCATATACTAGACCAGAACTGCTTGAGTGTTGCTGCTGTAGGGGCTCTGTTATTTTGATTAATTGTAGCCTGTTGCAGTCCCATGCCGAGTCTTCTATAAAACTGTTTTTCGCTGTTCATAAACTGTGTATTCTGTTGTTTCCTAAGTGTACAATTTAAATATCTTCTCAATCGGCTGGCAGTGGCATTGAGTTTTTGTTTAAGTGTGTCTAGTAACTGTTCATCGGTTGTATTGGGCCCTTCGTGTTGTGAATGAATACGGTATTTTCCTTTAATTTCCTCTACAAGTGTAATGAGCCTCCTGCTTCTATTACCTTGTATAAATTGTGTGACTCTACCTATACTTTTCCTCAAGTTCTGTATTTTTTGCTGTAATCTTCGTTGCCACTGTGGTATACTTTCTTTATTAGTGTTATTATATTACGAGCCATTTGTGTCCCACTGCTGGGCAAAGGCCTCCCTCCACTTTTTCCACTCCTCTCCGTTCGTTGCCATGTCAGGCCAGTCCCTCGAAAAGTGGTCCAGCTCGTCCCGCCATCTCCGCCTGGGTCTACCGCGTTGCCTTTTTGTATTTCGTGGGGACCAGTCAGTTATTATTTTGGCCCATTCATTATTTTTCATGCGGCAGATATGGCCGGCCCAGTCCCACTTAAGCTTGGCGGCCTTTTGACATACGTCGGCAATTTGCGTCATGGAGCGAAGTGTGGTGTTCTTGACGTGGTCTGTGAGTTTAATATTAAGAATACTACGCTCCATGGACCGCTGACAAACCGCTAGCGTGGACTTTTGATGTTTGGTCAAGGACCAAGTCTGTGCGCCATAGGTAAGGATTGGGAGAATACACATATCCATGAGCCTGCGCTTTAATTTCATAGGGAGATCGCCTTTCAGCAGCTCCTTCATAGACCAAAAGCTCCTCCAGGCATTTTCAACTCGGCGTGAGATTTCTGCTTCTTGCCTTGCCTGGAAGGAAACTATTTGGCCTAAGTACACATACTCATGGACATACGCAATCTCCACATTCTCTAACCTAATTTTTTTTTGGACGCTGTTTGTCATGACTTTGGTCTTTGACATATTTATCTGCAGTCCGACCCCGCGGCCTGCAGCACTCAGTTCGCAAAGCATTTGCTCTAAGTCAGAGGCTGACGAAGAGAAAAGGACAATGTCATCGGCGAAACGTAGATTTGTTAGTCTTTTCTCTCCGACGACAATGCCCCTCTTGCTCCAGCCGGCTGCCAGCTTTTGAAACACGTCTTCAAGGGCCGCGGTAAAAAGTTTAGGGGACAGAGGGTCTCCCTGTTTTACTCCTTTTTCGATTCGGAAGGATGGTCCTGCGCAGGTATGTATTTTGATTGCAGCTGTGCTATTTAAATATATTTGTTTTAAGAGATGGATGTATGTAGATGGTATGTTTTGTGACTGTAACGATTTGAATAGGGCGCTATGATGAATACTGTCAAATGCTTTGGAATAATCTATAAAGCCTAGATATAATGGTAATTTAAATTCATGATATTTTTCGATTATTTGATTAATTGAATGGAGGTGGTCGGTCGTCGATAAGCCGGGGCGAAATCCCGCTTGCTCGGCAGGCTGATGGGTGTCCAGCTGGTGGGCAATTCGATTTTCGATAACTTTAATAAAAGCTTTATAAAGATGTGAAATGAGACTAATAGGGCGGTAATTTTCGATATTGGACTTGTCACCTTTCTTGTGGAGCAAAATTATATGAGAGTGGCAAAACTGATCGGGAAGATTTCCTGTTTGAAGTATTAAATTAAAAAGATGAGTGATATATGGAAGGAGCGATGTTTCCCCAATCTTTAATATTTCGGTAGTTATCCCGTCATCTCCAGGGCTTTTGCTGAATTTCATCTTTTGTAATGCATTGTGAATTTCTTTGGAGGTTATTTGGGCTATATCCGGGGTGCAAATATATTCGTTGTTAGTTTGGTGTAGTGTGGAATTGGTTAAGTAAAGATTTTTATAAAAGTTTGTACTAATATTCATTATTTTATCTTTACTGGTTTGTTTCAGTCCATTTTCATCTTTTAAACATGTTATTTGTGGCTTCCCTTTATCGATTCCCTGTTTTGCTATTTTGAGTGAGGTGTTTCTTTCTAAAGCGTTCCTTATTAATTTACTATTGTAATTTCGAATGTCTTTCCTGATGTTTCTCTTAACTTTTCTATCAAGTATTTTATAACCTATAGTATAGTGTGATAACTGCTGTCTCTCTTTTGCTAACTTTTTTGTAGTATCACTCAACTTTTTCTCTTTATTTTTAATTAATCTAATCTTTTTGGTGGATTCTCCTACTACATGTTTGATATTATTATAGCTTTCAGTGATATTTTCTGTATACATATTAAGTAAACTAAAACTGTTACGAAGTTCGAGATTAAATTGCTCTTTAGCGATTATTAGCGATGTTTTATTTAATTTTTTTAAGGAATTTCTAATCATATTAAGCCTGTGTATCTTCATATTAAAACAAAGACTTATTCGTATTGGTCGGTGGTCAGAGCTAAAGTGTAAATTATTTAAGATGTTTACATTAGTTATTATCTGTTTAGAGGAGGAAAGACAGTAGTCGATTTCATTTTTGGTTGTAGAATTTGGGGATAGCCAAGTCCAACGGCGGCCGGATTTCTTGTAGTAGAAACTGTTGCCTATGCTCAGATTTTGTCCAAATGCGAACTGAAGGAGACGCTCACCGCGACTATTCCTACTACCGAGACCATATGGCCCTATAATATGGTTATTATCCTGATCTTGTCTTATACCGATTTTTGCGTTAAAGTCTCCTATGACTAAAGTCCAAGTGCCTCTGTGATCATCGCAGGCATTGTTTACTAAATCGTAAAATTCCTCCACATCGCTGTCAGGGTGAGCAGACGTGGGTGCGTAAACTTGAACAATAGTCAGCGTGTGGTTAGCTGTAATTTGAAATTTAAGAACCGCAACTCTACTGGAACAAGCTGCAAACTCTACAATGTTATTTTTCCATCTTTTATGAACAAGAAATCCTACACCATATTGACTTCCAGGTCCTCCGACATAGTAAAAGGTGTTCTCTTGTCGTTCCAAAATATTTTCACCTTCTCGTCTTACCTCCGCCAGGCCGACAACATCCCAGTTTATGTTTTCCAGCGCATTTTCCAACTCAACCATACGTTCTTCTGTGCGGAGTGTACGTACGTTGTAAGATATAATGTTTAATTTTTCGGTGTCCATTTTCTTAGCTGTGGTCGTTTGACAGTAAGGAAATCCCGCCCGGAGATTCTTCGCACCCCTGGTTCTACGGAGTGTGAGCCTACTGTCGTCAGCCTCTCCGATCGAACCGCCGGGCACTTGGGGCCTAGTGCTAGAGTGATTAATCATGAGTGGAGGGGGTAGGACGTAGAAACTCACCACGCTGGTCCAATGCGGGTTGGTGAGTGCATAGTGAGCCATCTGACTCGGCTCATGGGTGCCACCGTTGGTGTTTTATAACACTCTTCCGCTGCCACACCTAGGTCAACATCCTATGCTAATGTTGCCCGTCTAACCTAGACCTTTTGTAAGAATTGCCTTACTCTAAGCCCTAAGTCAGCTGACTACACTTGAAAAATCAAGTGTACGTCAGTTTAGCGTCGTGACGAGGACGTAACTTTAAACTAACTTTTTTTTACAGTTATTGTAATAACTGTAAAAAAAGTTAGTTTTAGTTACGTGTAAATAAATAATTTATTAAATATATATTTAATTTTTAACGTTTAACAGCTCACAGTGGCGGCCTGTTTTGCGACAATAATCAAAAGGCGTCGTTCAACGAAGCGAAGTAATAAGTATTATTAATAGCGTAAAAAATAATAGGCGATTTAAAAGTAGCGTATCGTTATAACGCGTTTTTAATATATAGCCGTTGCGAACACTCCTAGCTCCCAACAATAGTATTCAGTAACTTATATACATCTTGGTGGAATAGGTATAGCGTGAAGCTAGCAAGTGTGTGTCTGTGTGTGTACGTTTGCGTGTGCAAGCGCGCGTGCGCGTGCTTGCGCGTGCTCGTGCGCGTGTGCGTGTGTGTGTGTGTGAATGATCTACGTTGTTGGCAGCGGGGCCTTTACAGCTTCACCGGACAGGAGGGCGAGCGTGCAACCACTACGCTTGAGCCAGAAGAGCAAGGAGCAACTAACTCAAGGGCGCCTCAAGGAGGAACAGCCTCGGCTTGGACAGTCGCTATGGGGGAGGGCGTATACTAGGTGTCTCGCCGTGGCCGCCGGTCGCTAGCAAGTTGACATGCTATTCTTGTCACGTTACAAATTTACTATACACGGTGTTATTTTAGTCGTCCTGGAGCGAATGCCCAGGTGATGTATCCAATGCCTACTATTCACTGATATTAAAATAAATGAAGAAAAAAATCTTCAATAAGTAACATCTTCATTTTCATACTATTTTAGTTCATTATAAAACACCTAAATCAGGCGCAAATGACATTGCGACATCGACCGTTAGCGTAGCGGTACCGAAGATACCTTCTGTGTTCCGGATTTTCACCCTAGATATGATATTCGAATAGATCAGTAGGTGGATGTTACTCATTGAAATGTTCTTTTTATTATTTTTATTACCAGTGAACAGGGGGCATTGGATACATCACCTGGGCTTTCGCTCCACGACGACTAAAATTACACTGCGTATAAACATGAACGTGACAGCATGCTGACTTTAAAGGTACGGTCAAACCAATGCGTCCGGCCGCGTCCGCGATGGCGTGAACGGTGGCGATCAGCTCCTGCAGTAATATTTACATGGAAACGTTCACACCAATGCGTCCTGCACGCGCTATCTGGACGGCGTCTGCATGCGCAATGATAGAGAGATACTGATCGCCATAGTGATCGCCGCCGGGGACGCCACCGCGGATGCAGCTGAACGCGTTGATTAGGCCGTACCTTTAATAAATAAAATATTCACAGCCGGAAACTTTGTCTGAAAAATGAAGAGGGTTTCTAATACATGTTGTTTTGGAATTGTAAGATTTAGTTGAAACTCTGTACTCTTTGTTAACCCCGCAAGATAACATTGATACATCCGACATGTTTTTTTTATTAAGCAGCAGGTCAGCAATTGCTCGCTATCTCTTGTATAGGAAGTGACGAAGATATAGCTTGCCGACTCAGAAATAGTCATAGATATAGTCACTCTAAAACAGGTTGAGGAGATAGAAGTTACACAGAATGACAAATCGATATGATCCAGCTTAGCCCGCCTCCTCGTAAAGCGACGCTGCGCAACATGCTGGAACACGACTAGGCGCTTTGTGGCATGACTTTGCTGGGAGGGTGGTGACCAGGCTACGGCCGTAGCCTACCACTGGTAAAGATACTCGTTTAGCACAACCCATGAACTACATGTAGGGAATCGAGAGTGAATCCTACAAACGCGAGCAACTTGGCCCCCATTTGTAAATTAAATAATTACATAATGTGCACCTTAAGTACGGCCAAACGAACGCGTAGCAGTATCTAAATCTTTACTTCCAATGAGTAACATTAATGAGTAGGTACTATCTCTCTACTAAGTATTACCACTATAAGGTTTTACATATCAGCCCCTTACTCTGTATAGTATAAAGACCCTTAGGCGATATCGGGCACTGTTAGGGCTTTACTCATTTTAATGTTCGTTCGTGCTTAATTCGTACTTAGGACAGAGATTGCGGTGCGACCACGACGCTTAATTTGATTTCAAGAGCGGCGGCACGAATTTATTTTACAACGAGAATTTATTAAGAGAGAGTTTTAATTAGAAAAAGAAGGGACTGTTTTACATGAATTGTTTTTACACTGAATATGATTATAAGAATTTATGTTGTCATATTATTTATTTAGTGTAATTAAGTTAGTAATTAGAAATATATTTGGTAACTAAGCACATTTGATTTTTAAAAGTGGTGGTAGACATAATGTTACGAATTATAGAGGGATTTCAAAACTCTCAGATATTCCAAACTTGTTTGGAAAAATAATTTATGTTAGAAAAAATAATCTCTGTCAATCAACTGAAACCAATCTTTGTGAGTTGGTTGACGTGACTATCTCAGCTTTAGATGGAGGACAGCAGGTGGATGTTGTGTATACCGATTACTCTAAAGCATTTGATAAAATTTTACACCATATTTTAGTCGCAAAATTGGCAAGTATCGGTATACAAGGCGGTCTCCTTAGATGGCTTGAATCTTATCTGAGAGATAGAAATCAAACGGTAAAAATCAAAGGCTACACTTCCAATTTTCTACCTGTAACTTCCGGCGTCCCTCAAGGAAGGAAGTGTCTTCTGAATTTTAATTTGTTCGAAATTTCTGTAGCGTTTCTGTAAGATAACACATCTAATTTGTTTGATATAGTTCTGGTTTTTATTTCAGAAGTCGGTTACGTTATCAAACTTTTTTTAAGAATGTATTAGAGTGTAGCTATATGAATAATCTGAGGTGAGGGAATGAGTGCGCTTAATTGACAGACGATTTAGCGCAGTGGTTAAGAGCTTAAGTCCCTCCGCGCACTGTGTCTAATAGTCGCGGGTGCGATTCCCGCACTGGAAAAATCTTTGTGTGACCTACAAAGATTTGTCCAGGGTCTGGATGTTAGTGTATTTAAATTTTCATGTTTGTAAACGCACCCACGATACAGGAATAGATACTAGTGTACCTAGCCTACCTACGTTTTTTTATAAAAAAAATAATTTAAAATACAGGGGCTACTTTTTTTATAAAAAAAAAATAAAGATTTAGTGCTACAAGGATCATTTGACCCGTTGATGACATTGACAGGGTTGGTGTGAAATTAGGGTTACGATTTATTGAAATGTTCCTACTTCCAGGGAAACTCTGCGACTTTTCTTCTACTCTGCGACCAATCTGCGACTGTCATGAAGTGACATTTCATTTGATGACAGTGTTAGTTCCATGGTTAGTTCCGATTTTGGCAACGGGCCGAAAGATCCTTGTGGGACTGTATAAATCTAGATTTCATATTATAGTCTCCATTTAATTTAACATCTTTGTTCTGATTCGAATCTAATTTGACTGCAATAATTTAAATCCGGAAAGGGCGTGCCGATGTTAAAATGTAATTAGAATCGCTAGCAAGAGGCTACCATTGGATTTTCGTTCAGCACGGAATTTTCGTAAAGAGCTGGCAAACCGCCAATTGCTTTAGGTTTTGGGAACTTTTTGGTCTATTTTTCTAATAACGTCGTCACACGGAAAACGTTGAAAGTTGAGGGCAAAAGTGTTGAAGTAATATTGCACCTTTTGGCAATAAAACCTAGTTGGCATTTGCGTGTAAAACGAATATTTTCTTTGCTGTTGTACCAGAAGCCGGCTTTGAATGTGTTCCAAGAAGTGAGAAATTCTTAATGGTTTAAGTATTCACAGTCTATGATCGGTCACTCATCGAAATGACCAGAGCTGTTAATTTCAAAGTGCTTATGGACAGCTTAGTCACGGGTTAAGAGCTTAAGCCACTAAAAAAAGAAAATATTAATACAATTTCTATCTATCTATCTATAACATCATGCCAGATTTCTTGCGGAGTAGGCAGAGAGTACAAAATTCCAACAGGTTCTTTCCTTACATACCTCTCTGGCTCTTCCACTCTTATAGTTCGTCTCATACACGCTCACCGGTTACGGAGACCCTTGTATTGTCCTTCAAATAAGACACGGGCTATTTGGTCATGGTAAGATAGTCTAGGTCTTCTCCGGTTCCTACATCCTTCTACTTTCGCATTGTATATCTGTTTCGCATTGTCATTCTTTCTTCTGAAATTCTTTCTATATGTCCGAACCAACGCGGAACATACTCTTTCCCATCTTTACACCGATACCATCTTTCATACCTACTTGCTTTCTTACTATGCTGTTGCGAATACGGCCCGTCAGCTAGACTCCGCACATCTTCCTTGCTCGCATTTCGACCGCATTTATCTTACCTTCGTTCTCCTTCTTATATACCCAGCTGTCGCTGCCATATAAAAGCGTTGGGACAAGCACTCCGTTATGTATGGCCAGCTGCGCCTTTTGGCTTAAGCCTCGGCTTCCAAGAAGCTTTGCCATCGCACCATTTACTCTGGTCCCTGCTCTCACTCTTCTCTCTATGTCACAATTAATACCAATATTTTGCAAAATAAAGTTCTACATTACCATTCAGTCTTTCTATCCGTTCCCTTCTATCAGCTGCTTCCTCAGCTAGCTTAGAGGATGTTTTGACGCCTTCTCCTGACTTCTGAGTCTTCTCCATGATGGCACAAGCACGTAACACAAACGCAGGAACGGTCTCAGCTTTCTCTTGGCGAGGTATCTCGACTAAAGACCAGTACTGAGTCTCCAGTCGGATGACATCCTGGAAAAAACAATACTTACTTATTTGTTATTGTTAAAATTACTGTATTGGTTGCAACGATAGTTGCTGAAAAATATGAAAGGTTATTCGTGAAAAAAATGTCTTTGACCGTCTCCCAGTTCATATTCATCATCATCTGACTGCCTCGTTGGTCTAGTGGCAAAACGCATCGCTTTGTGACCATGTGGGTTCAAAACCTAGGTCGGAAAAATGTAGTTTTTCTAACAAAAAAAATACCATCTGTCTGGTCTGGAATTGTGCCCCGTATACGACAATAGACTCTCCCCCTATTCATCATCATCATCTCAGCCCATACTTGTCCACTGTTGAACATAGGCCTCCCCAATCGCTTTCCAGCGTAACCGGTCCGATGCCACCTGCATCCAACGACTTCCTGCGATTTTCACAAGATCGTCGGTCCATCTGGCAGGCGGTCGTCCCACGCTGCGCTTGCCAATACGTGGTCGCCACTCTAGAATCTTTCTGCCCCAACGCCCGTCCGATCTACGCGCTATGTGGCCCGCCCATTGCCACTTCAGCTTGCTAATCTTAAGGGCTATGTCGGTAACCTTGGTTCTTCTACGAATCTCCTCATTCCTGATTCGATCGCGTAGAGAAACGCCGAGCATAGCTCTCTCCATAGCTCGCTGAGCAACTCTGAGCTTTTTTATGAGACCTATTGTAAGAGACCACGTCTCTGATCCATATATCATCACTGGTAACACACATTGACTGAAAACTTTAGTCTTAAGGCACTGAGGTATTTTGGATGAGAAGATATTGCGCAGTTTCCCGAACGCTGCCCAGCCGAGTTGGATTCGTCGATTGACCTCTCTCTCAAAGTTGGACCTACCTAACCGGACTACCTGTCCCAGGTAAATGTATTCGTCGACAACTTCAAGAGTAGAGTTCCCAACGGTGAGTACGACATGGACGTTAGACATTATTTTGGTTTTGTCCATGTTCATTTTAAGACCCACTTGTTGAGATACTCTGTTGAGGTCACCGAGCATTCGTCCTAGATCTTCCAGCGACTCCGCCACGACCACAATGTCGTCGGCAAATCGAAGGTGAGTGATGTATTCGCCATTGATGTTGATGCCAAGTCCTTGCCATTCCAAGAGGTTGAAGGCGTCCTCTAAGGTGGCCGTAAACAGTTTCGGAGAAATGACGTCTCCCTGTCTTACTCCTCTTTTTATGGGGATTGCCTTCGTGCACTGCCCCTGTACTCGGACTGACATGGTGGCGTTATTATACAAGCACTTCAACACTTCGATGTACCGATAGTCAATGCGGCATCGCTGGAGAGATCTAAGAACCGCCCAAGTCTCGATCGAATCGAAGGCTTTCTCATAGTCCACAAACGCCAAGCATAGTGGCCGATTATACTCCTCGGTCTTCTGTATAATCTGCCGCAGCGTATGTATGTGGTCTATGGTACTAAAGCCTTTCCGGAAACCGGCTTGTTCGGGAGGCTGGAAGTCATCAAACCTGCGTTCGAGACGATTCGTAATGACTCTCGAAAACAACTTATAAACATGGCTCAGCAGTGTGATGGGCCTATAATTCTTCAGTAAAGTGTTATCACCTTTCTTGAAAAACAGTACCACCACACCCCTGTTCCATGCTTCCGGCGTTTTCTCTTCGAGCAAGACGGAATTAAACAGCCTCTGAAGGACTTTAAGTACTGGCGTTCCGCCCGCTTTCAGAAGCTCTACGGTAATTCCGTCTTCGCCCGGCGCTTTGTTATTTTTGAGTTGTTTGAGAGCCATCCTAATCTCGTACAGGCTGATGTCCGGGATATCTTCAGTGTAGTGTCGGGTTAGCTTGGCTCTTGGGTCTTTTACCAAGTCAACAACAGGTTCAGCTACTGAGGTATACAACTGCCCATAGAACCTCTCTATCTCCCTGAGCACCTCCAACCTATTCGACGTTACGTTTCCGTCCTCCATCTTCAGCTTCGTCAACTGGCTTTGCCCAATAGACGCGTCTCTTGCGAACACTTTAGAGCCCTTGTTCTGTGCTATGGTCTCCTCAATACGCCTTGTATTGAAGGACCGTAAGTCTTGTCGCAAGGACTTCAATATCTGTCCATTGAGCTGCCTATAGGACTTAGCATCATCGGAGGTTTGGAGCGTCATGGAACGTCGCTCAGCCATGAGGTTTCGGGTGTAGTTGGATAGTTTTTGAGGTCTATTTTTACGGTGGGGCTTAAAATACTTGGACCCGACCGTATGGACAGTCTCTACCAGCCTGTTGTTGATTTCGTCCACTGATGCGCTGCTGTCTAGCAATTCGAAGCGGTTTGCCAATTCGAGTTGAAAGTTCTCGGGGTTTTGGATATGTGCATTACAAGGTCGGAGCGTAGACTTCATCAGACGCGATCTTTCCATTTTGACATTAATATTTAATGTGCCTCTGACCATTCGGTGATCACTGCCGGTTTTTACCCTGTGGATCACGGAGACATCATTAAATATTTGTCGCTTGGTGCTCATTATGAAGTCTATTTCGTTTTTGGTGGAACCATCAGGGCTCATCCAGGTCCATTTCCTATGAGGCGGCTTCTGGAAGAAAGAGTTCATCATAAAGAGTCCCTCCTTCTCCAGGAATTCGGCCAGCCTCTGACCCCTGGGGTTGCGCTGCCCATATCCAAATTGCCCCACTCTCAACTCATCATCGCCCCGTTTGCCCAGCCGCGCATTGAAGTCACCCATAACCACTGTAAAGTGTGTTTTGGAAGTATGTATGGCTCTACTAATGTCCTCATACATAACTTCGACATCATCATCTGAGTATGTCGAGGTCGGTGCGTAGACCTGTATGACCTTCAGCGAATATCTTTTGGATATTCTGAGTATCAGGTACGCTACCCTGCTCGACACACTAGTGATGGACACAACGTTGTCTATGAGTGACTTGTGGACGATAAATCCGACACCACCTTGGGACTGCTGTTCGCCCTCCCGGTAGTAAAACAAGTTGCCGGATTTTAAGGTTATCGTGTCCTCGCCCTTTCTTCGGACCTCCGATAAACCGACAATATTCCACCGCAACTTGTTTATCTCTTCTTCCAGCTCAACAAGCTTCTCATCTGTCCTCAAAGTGCGTGCGTTGTATGTCACCAGGGCCAATTTTCGTTTTTGGTGGTAGCCGAATCTCTGCCGGAGATTCTTAGCACCCCTTGTCCCGTCGTTACCATGGCTGCTACCGTGGCCAGGACGATCAGGACTGCCGGGGACTAGGGGCCTGGTTTTCTTCTTTTCTTCCATAATAGTGATTGGGGGGATTTGCCATACTCGCCACGCTTGGCAGGCGGGTTGGCGAGCGCAGTTTTTGATCGCAGAAGTGTTAAGAGAACGCTGCTGCCCATTCCCTAGTTTTCCCTTAGTCGCCTTGTACGACACCCGATGGGATGAGATGGGTTGGTCCTATTCTAAGCCGGGAACCACGCGGCGGCCCCTATTACATGGCACCTAACATCGCCGGCGAAAATTGGGTGTACTCAGCAACCCCCGCTTGGGGAATATAGGCATGACGGTGATTATTTTTATCATCAGCAGCCAAAAACATGTCCACTGTAAGACATAGGCCTTCCCCAAAGATCACCACGACGACCGGCTTTGTGCTGTCACCATTCAGCTACTTGGGATTGCGACCGTCACCAGGTCATCGGTCTATCACCCATAAATTCTTTTAAGGCATTTATTATTAAGCGCACTAGCGTATCGCAATATTGCACGAAAAGTACCTATTAGATTTTGAGGTTATAAATCAGTAGCCATTAATACGTATGAGGTTATATTGTGTGTGTGGACATTCAGTAAAGATGTCGGCGATTTCGATATAAATACTTACAATACTTTTAAATATTCGTTTTAGATTGCAAATTGTCCGTTAGATACGGATATTTGCCATTAGTTTAATAAAATATATAAATAATGATGGCATGGGTCAAATGTTTGTTGGTTCTGGGGCAATTTTCGACAATGTCCTTTAATTTCATTGTCATTATCTTTTCATGAACATTTTCACTGAAGTGGGCAACTTTTGCTAAGCCTTTTGAATAAAAATTCATAAAACCTGAATACACAAAACAGGCTTACGTGGTCCACAGTAACTGGAAAAGTTTGAGCCTGCTTTCAAACAGCGAGGGGATATAGGAAACTACCTGGTTCATTTTATGGACTGGTTATAACACGCGGCAGTGTCTCGTTGGTGTATCAGAATCAGAATGTTTTTTAATAATTTAAACCATTACAGTATTTATGAATCGTTAAAAAAGTAACAGATTCTACCACCACTTCGGAATGTCATTCTTGTGGAGAAGAAGGGCAAGAAACTCCAGGGTTACTCTTTTAAAATAGTATTTTTACAATTTTTTCCATGTGCATTTTGGTGTGGGGTATTATCAAGAACCATGAAAAGTATAACCAAGTTATACTTTTCATGAGAATGGCTACATGGTTCTTTCATTTACGGGTAAAGAAATGCGGAAGAAAATTGGTCAATTTGATTAAATTATTAGAAGAAAGAGAGGGAATAAAAATAATAATAGCTGAACATGTTATCCACTTTCAGGTGGACCTGGAACAGCACCTATCCAAGCATTATTATCTTTTAAATAATCATTTAGAGTATAATAAGCTCGCTTGCAGAGCTTCCGTTTAATACAAGATTTGAATTTATTTTCACTAAGTTGAGTGACGTGAAGTAGGATTTTATTATAGAATCTATATATCATCACGCCAGCTCCCTCGCGGAGTAGGCAGAGAGTGCAGAGTTTCAACAGGTTCTTTCCTTACATACCTCTCTGGCTTCCTCTACTCTCATAGTTCGTCTCATACACGCTCGCCGGTTACGAAGACTCTTGACTTGCCCTTCAGATAAGACACGGTCTATTTGGTCAAGGTAAGAAAGTCTAGGTCTTCCCCGGTACCTACATCCTTCCACTTTCGCATTGTATATCTGTTTTGTCATTCTTTCTTCTGACATTCTTTCTATATGCCCGAACCAACGGAGCATACTCTTTCTCATCTTTATACCGGTACTATCTTTCATACCTACTCGCTTTCTTACTACGCTGTTGCGACTACGGTCGGTCAGCGTGAAACCGCACATCTTCTGCAGAGCTCACATTTCGACCGAATTCATCCTGCTTTCGTTCTCCTTCTTACATACCCAACTCTCACTGCCATATAACAGCGTTGGGACAACGGTGGGAACAAGCACTCCGTTATGCATGGCCAGCTGCGCCTTTTGGCTTAAGTGCCGGCTCCCAAGTAGCCTTCCCATCGCACTATTCACTCTATTTCCTGCATTAACTTTTATCTTTATATCAGCGGTGTATTTCCCATCCTTACGGAAAGCGCATCCAAGATATACAAACTCATTCACTGGCTCCAGCACATCGTTACCAACCACAGTTCTTGCATTCGTTCTGGTTTCTTCCCGTTCAAAAACCATTTTCTTCACATTCAAATGTAAGCCATTGTTCATGCAGTCGTCTTTCATAACTGTGACTAGTGTTTGCAGATCAGTGGCTGTTGGCGCTATTAAAACCACGTCATTTGCATATAATAGGTTTACCATTAAATTACCCATTTTTACCCCTTCATTCATCGCATTCGGTCTTTGAAGACTTTTATCCAGATATATTATAAACAGTCTAGCGGACAACATGCAACCCTGCTTGACGTCGATTTTAACGTCAAACCAGGGTGACATGTTACCACCCACCGGTACGCATGCCCTGCTGTCCACATAGGTGGACTGGACGACTCGCAGCAGAGTGCCGCTTATACCATACTCTGGCAAAATATCCCAAAGTCTCTTTCGCACGACTCTATCAATCGCCTTCTCCAGATCCACAAAACCGCAGAAAACCCTCTGGCCTACTGCCAGATGCTTCTCTACGATGTTGCGAAGGGAGAAAAATTGATCTGAACATCCTCTTTCAGACCTGAAACCATGTTGTGTCTCGCACAACATTACATCGGACTTCTCTATTATAGAATCTATCATGAAAGATGTGTGTAGTGACGTATAATGCAGATGAGTCAAATCATAGGTCAAACCAAGTGAAGTTCTCCTGTTGAAAAATTCCCAGTACTTATTAGTTCGCAGTCTGAATTGAAACCAGAATTATTGGCAATACGCTCTTCCTTGATCCATCGGGATCTTATATCGCCGGCAAAAAGGGGATGTTCACAGTGCACCTATTATCCCTCGCTTGGGGAATTTAGTTTATTGGTTGTTTTTTGTTCATAAGTTATTGTTCCCATGAGCTTCTTGATGTCTCAGCTTCCGCGTATTTAGTGGTTAGCAACATAGCAATCGCTTATTAATGATTTATTTTTTTGATGGGTAAATTAAGACAATATTGCGTTAAAAGGAAATGGATGAAAAACACACAGGACACATAGATACGTATAAAATAATAATATTTTTATTTCATTTATAAATATTTTTTTATAACGTACCCCCACACTAGGATTAATTCATGTGTCTTGGGTGCGTTTACAAACATGAAAATTCACATACACAAATACCCAGACCGAAACAAATAATTGTGGGTCACACAAAGATTTATCCCGTGCGGGAATCGAACCTACGACTATTAGTCACAGTGGGCGTAGCGGCTTAACCACTGCGCTAAATCGTCCGCCTTTTATATTATCGTCCGAATTTTATACTGTTTATTTAGATATGAACTGGAACTAAACATTTTAATTAATTCCGCGATACCTACGTGTAATATATATTTGTGATAGTGTCTGTGAATACATTGCATCACTATTCCGATCTCGGTCTCGAACCTATTCGCGCCTTTATTAAAAAGGCGACACCTCGATATTTTGCGAACGCGTCCAATCATAGAATCGTAACCGCCGCCGACTACGAACGTAACTCCCCTCCTATCAGCCGATACCGCCGTTCGCGGCATGTTCTCACCGATCCTCCCGATGCCCTAACATCTCTTCTTTCGGATACAGATACCACACACCGCCGCCGAGATCGAAGAGTTCCTTGCCCGCCGGCCGGTGAAAAGCACCACCGCGAGACACCTATTATACGCACACGCAAACGCTCACGCACACGCAAACGCTCACGCACACGCAAACGCTCACACACACGCACGCGCACGCGCCCACGCACACGCAAGCGCACGCGCGCGCTCAGACACACACCTTTGCATAAACAAATGATATTTAATTTTAATATATATAATACAACTTTTTTTTTTATAATTCTATAGATTCTAGTATCCATACAAGCTTTGCTTAAAAATCCAGTCATCACACATATACGAGCTATTACTGTAGTTTTCAATTCCAGCCTTTAATTTCTCTTTTCAGCAAGTTCGTGTAGTGAAAAGTGCTTCTTTCCGTCGAGCGTCTACGCTGCTAACTTTTGCAAGGCAAGCTTAAAAATCTGTTCTAGAAAGACACTGTCGTCGCTCCGATTAGTTCTGATAGTTTTCCGTCAGCTACTATTTTAATTACATTAACTATGTTAGAGAGAGTTAGGGGTAGAGGTAGTTTTAATGATTTAAATAAATTCGCAGTAGACACATATTTATAAACGATATAAGCTTGTCAACTAATAACAAGTAACTGACAGACAGTAGTTTGGTTAGACGCAGATTTATGAAGCTGCAGTAGCAGAAGATAGTTTAAAATTTTAATCAATTTATTGAAAATATAGTTATTAAAGAGAATTGGAGACTGCCTCGGTAGTCCAGCATAGTCTAATAGGTGGAACGCGATGCGATTGGCGATCACCAGTTCTCGTGTTCGAATCGTAGTTTGGACAGTTTATTAGGGTCTTTCCATCAAAGAAATCACTATAGCTCGGAGTGCATTTCAATTTTCAGAGATCCACTGCTATGCCTTTCCTTTGCTACGCATTTTCAGTACAATATTGCGAGTGAGAGAGTGCTCTGTGTATTCTAATAAAACAAAAAAAAATTATAGAACCCTTTGACGCGAATACATACGGTTGTAAAATAAACTGCAACTCCCAGCCCTCCACTATTTGCGTTCAGTACATATGGTATTTCAAAGCGGATAAGTTTTCTCGCTGGGCGAGAGCCAACCTCATAGATAACTGACATCTTCCCGCCTTGTAATTATTAGGTCTTCATAAAAGAACTATGTTTTCAGACACTACAGATATATCCAAGTTAGCAGACTGCTTTTAAAGTGTATCGTTTCCTAACGATTTCGAAAAGCGCACATTGTAATAAATTACTTATTTTAGTCGTTGAAACCTGTAAGTAAATAGTGTTACATATTGCTATTTTTTCTTGCTTTGTACGTTCTTTCAAAATTAAAAGCACTCATTTTGAAAGAGTTATTTTGGAGTTTCTTCTTCATGAGAATGACATTCCAAACGGAGGGTAGACTTAACTAGATTTGTTACCTTTGTACAATCATAAATCCTATCTATCTATCTTTTTCATGACGCCAACAGGTTCTTTCTTTACATGCCCCTCTTGCTTCCTCTACTCTCATAGATCGTGTTTGTTCAGAAACAGAAAACACGAATCGAAACCGCCGCCACAGGTCGTCTCATACACGTTCGCCAGTTACGGAGACTTGACTATATATCATAGATACAAATATATCGTATTTCGATTTTCTCTAGTACTAAGTAAAATATTTTTTTGGATTGAAAAGTAAAATGCTTGTACGATCTCAATATATAAATACTTTGAAAAGGGTGAAACAATGGAAAATGGAGAATGAATTTTAATTTCCCGTCTGTCGCATCTGTTTTCCGCTTTTCGATAGATCTTTGCACAAGTATTGAAACTTTTCCTAATGTTCTTTTATCATGAAGTCACTAGAAATGAGTTTTATTATCTGCTCATTAAAATGCAGCAATAGCAGATGCAATTTCCATCTGCTATTAATACCGACTATTGTTTTGTATTCTCGGGGAATAAATGGTATACATAATAGATGGAGTACTTAATACCCTCTCACACTCACTCACGCACTCCATCACCTTACACAAAGAGAGGTCACACCACTTGTCACTACTTGACACACTAACACCTTACGCTAACTGTTTAGTTTTAGGCTAGTTAAATTTAAATAAAACAATTCTCGAGGGGATTGGCGCTGTACGCCGAAATACAGGTTTTCCTAGTTCGGCGACAGAGGCAACCACTATATTTAAGTACCTGTCAATTAGCCTAAGATTATTTTAAAACACTGTTGTATTGGTTTTTTTATGGTTAAATAAATTATTATTATTATTTATTAATAATTTTACGCTACTATAACCTCTATGTTCGTTTTTAGTCCATATTTAATTAATACTAATTTGACACTAAATCAGAATAACTTTGGTAGAAGCGAAGAACACCCTTCCGCTGTAAAACATATGAAAATCAAATGAAGCAGAGTTTTGTTCTAGCGTTTTAATTAGTACTAGAATAATTCACAAATTACTTAACTCATAGATATACTAATATAGACACATGAAAGAAAGAAAGAACAATATATTTATTAGTACACCTAACAGTTAAGTACACTACAGATTATAAGTTTTAACGATAACACAAAAAAATACAAAAATTGCACAAATACTTTGGTAGTGGCATTGTGCCGGAGTATCAGGGGGTGTGTCAACATGGCGGCTCGGCATGGCTGACAGCGATTGACAGTTACAAGAATCGACAATCGTGGCATAATTTTGGTCAGGCTTGTCTTGGCTTTGGTATTGGCTCTGGCTTAGCTTTGGCTTGGCTTAGCACGCTAATGCGTTGGCTGACATCACGCCTGTTACAAGATAGTATTTATACTTTCCTCGTACTGGCCGCATGGGCTGGTCACCACACATGTGGGGCAACAAGTCTAATTTTTATAAATTTAGAAATAGTGTCTCGTTTCTTTTATGAATTTATTTGCAGAATCACCTACTCAGCTACTCCTGCTATTTCTACTAGGACACAAAATAGCACTGTATAATGATGAAATTTTATCGACGGATTGATAGAATGTAAATCACAACTTGATATCCATCTTCCACGTATGATTTTGACTTACATAATAACGTGGGCACGTGTAGGTTCAAAACTTCTTTAGAAACATTTAATATATTTGGAGTAGGTATTCCCAATGTCAACAGATCATCACTCTACTTAAGAGATTACGTACAATAAGCAATGTTACCGTCGCGACAAGCTGCTTATCTAAGATACCCTTACAGTCGTCTAAACGGTACCATTTATCTGCCTATATCTAATCTAAACTAATATTATAAACAGGAAATTTTCGATTGTTTGTATGTTGGTTTGTAACCAATAAATTCAAAAAGTACTTAAACGATTTTAAAAATTCTTACACCGATATAAAGCTATATTATTAGCGGATAACATAAACTACATTTTATTCTCAAAAAATAAAAGACTCCTACTAAAATTGCAATAATGCAACCCAAGGTATCGAAAATTAGCCTATAAAAGTAATAATTTGGCGAGTGCAGCGTAAACTATTGATGATACATAAAATAATGTACTATATCTTTATAGTACTGATCATTATTCACAAAAATGTCCGCAAATCTATATGTCTAACTATTATAGTTAAGTCAAATTAACCAGATTTTGTTTAAATTAGTCAAAATCAAATCACGGGTAGAATCAAAAGATGATGACATTCGTATTATAAAATTAATCCTTATCCAACTAACTAGTTTCATAATCAATGTCGCTTCTTCTTATTCGCTTCTCTCTTGACAGGGTGGTGGTGGTCACGACGAGATTTAGTCGCTGGAGGCTGATGTAGCTCACCTTACGATATATATTTCTCCATTTACTTCGATCATTTTTGATTCTGGTGCACTCGATTAAAGGATCTCCCACTGCTGACTTAATTTGATTTCCACCGCATTGGTAACCTCCCACGAGGTCTAGTTCCTTCTACTTTGCCCTGCACAACCAGACGCTCAATGGAGGCGCTGTTACGCCTCGAAAAATGGCCGAAATATATGAGTATGCGAGACTGTACTAGAGCTGATAGACGCAATGTCGATTATCTTTATGTAAAATCCTTTTTAAATTATTCGAATCGGACCTTTCGTTTAGAAGTTACGACGGGTATAAATATGCTAAAAGTAGGAAAAAATATGGTTGTGAGTGAACTGCCCTACGCTTAGTGTAATTAGTTACCTTCACATTTTACACTAAAAAATATTAAGGCGAGATGAAGTTCGCGGGGACAATACATTAACCTCTGGCCCGCATTGGCACACTATTTTGAGGAGACTTCGCGTGTTTCGCAAGCTGCAGATTAAAATATAAGTCAACCTATACCGTCCCACTGCTGGGCAAGACAAATAATTTTTATTGCATTATCAAAGAACTTCAACTGATGAAATCTTAACTACATACATTGCGCGAAGCTTACGTAGAAATAATAAAACCTAGATTATAAATGCAGCTGGAATTTTATCTCAAGAAAGCTTAGCCGGCAAGGTCTAGCTTTAAAACAACTTTTCTGTCTCTGAAGGGATTACTGAAACACTTTTGTTTCAGATTGTGTATTTCAAGTTAATAATGTAGGAATGTACTTATAGGTACAATTAAGATGGAAGGTTATTTTATCTAGAGATTTATTTAATTTAATTATGAAAAGTGGAATAGATTTTTTTACACGGTTTATGGCGGACAGGAATATTTTATGTTGGTTGAGTTTAATTGTTTAGCTTCAATACTTTTGGTTAACGTAGGTACATAATTTAATTTTTAACTTGTGGCAATCTTTCTCTAATCTGTTCATTTCATTTTTAGAAGTTTTTATTTAACTGGTAATGTTCATAAGTCTGTCTGTGATCCATTTTTCAAGCACTTGTGGGTATTCGATTGAGCTGAAATTTGGCATACGTATGTAAGTTCGGTGACAATGCGATAATATCGTACCATGTAACTGGTCTGATGATGGAGTCGGAAGGTGGCCATAGAAACATGTGGACTATACAACAAAATCCCTCGTGTTTAGGTTTGTTAGATTGGTATTGACAAATACTTTATAACCAGATAGTGTTCACGGTCTGGTGTTGAAGCCGAAAGGTGGCCAATGGAACTACCCAACTGCTCAATATAATTCCGCCGTATTTGTGATTTTAGCCTGGATGGTGCCCAAGGTCTAATTCCGGCTGCATCCGGAAGGAACCCAAGATAGGAACTGCTCAACTGCTCAAAATATTTTAGTATATATTGAATATCTATACTAATATTATAAAGAGGAAAGATTTGTATTTTTGTAACGAATAAACTCAAAAACTACTGGACCGATTTCAAAAATTCTTTCACCATTAGAAAGCTACCTTATTCAGAAGTAAATAGGCTAAATAACATAGACTCGGTAGATGGCGCTGTTGTCGACCAGGTAAGAAGTCGCGGGAAACTGCTAGTTATATATAATTTGCTATTAGTCTTGATCGATAAATATTTTAACCCAGTAATCTCTTCGGATCAATGAAAAAGAAACTTTGTTCAACCATGCATAGAAACGGGTTTATTTGCTATGCAAAAAAAAGTATATCACAACCCTAGGAGGGACTCAGTGCTGCAAAGCGTTCAGTGCGGGTTAATTTAAATAATTGTTGCTCAAACAGTGGCACATCTGAAAGTTGGCGCGCCGCCGTCTGGTTTGCAACTCGCACTCGAATATACCGCTGGGCTTAATAAGCTCTAAGACATTTTCTTTGATTGCTATTCAATAGAAGATTGGCTTATGAATTTTATTTTATTTTATTTTTATTTTATTTTAGGTATATTTGGGAAACACACAGAACAATAGTATTAAATCTTAAAATAACTATTAAAGAGTTCACAATCCAATCAAGTTTCCACTAATAAGTGATACATATTGAGTTCTTAGATTTACGCGAATATTACACATGAAATAAAACTATTTTACGGATTTTATCGCGGTTTATTTTTTTATTTTTAGTTCCCGACGTTTCGAGTGCTTTGCAGCACCCATGGTCACGGGAGGGACTGAGGTGTTAGACGTCCAATAGGCATAGTTGTTCCGGGGTACCCTCAAACTTCTTAATTATTTTTGTTGTTGTTGGTCCGATCTACGCAGAATGAGCTCACGGTGTCTTGAGGTCTTGCAGTGTTATGCTTGGTTTTGGATTTGATTATATTAATTACCGGATCCCAAGACGATGGAAGCACCCAGCCATCTTCTCTATTGAAATTAGGATGTTTTTTAATTTCAATAGCCTCGCGAACCATCCTTGTAGGAATCGGTGTTCTTTCACGAGGATTTGTGGTCTATCAAATCTGATGTTATGGCGGGTGCGGTCAAGGACATGTTCACAGACTGCAGACTTCTTTGAGCGACGGTCGGGAACTAAAAATAAAAAAAATAAACCGCGATAAAATCTGTAAAATAGTTTTATTTCAAGTGATACATATTAATATTTAATAGAAGAAAGTCAACAAGTCATAGGTTAGCATAAGAGTTAAGATTTTAAAGATTTTATAAGAGAGCTATTAAATGATGTAATTGGTAAAGAAAATAAATCTATGTCGGAGAACCTTATATTATTGTACTTACACGAACGACGAATAAATGTATTTGCACCATAATTAGTTTTGGCCGTAGTTGGCTGAAGCAAGTTTGTCTTTCTAGCATTTATGCGGGGGCACTTAAATAGGACTTTACTTAATAGATACGAGGAATCAACATGGTTATTAAGTATTTTATAAAGAAACTTTTGGTCCCTAATTAGCCTTCGATCCGAAAGAGCCATCAATGTGGTTGGGGCTGGTAGGTTATAGCGATTAGAACGATAAACTAGATGGTTTGTAAACTTGTTTTGAATCCATTCCAACTTGTCAATGTAAACTTTATACTGAGGATTCCAAACAACCGAACAGTACTCCAATATAGGTAGAATAAAAGATCTATATAAAAGAAGAAGGGTGGAATTTTGTTTGAAGTCTCTACTAACTCTAAGAATAAAACCTAAAAGACGATAAGACTTTTTAAAAATTTCATTTATATGGTTTTCAAATAGAAGTTTGGAATCAAGATTAATACCTAAATCCCTTACGAGGGTGGCTCTATGCAGGGTCTGCCCATTTATGCTGTAATTATATAAAATGTTATTCTTTTTGCGTGAAAACGTTATAACACTACATTTGCTGCAATTCAAGAACAGCATATTGCGATGACAGTACTCAGCCAAGTTGTTGATGTCGTCTTGTAGACGGATACAATCTTCAGGTGAATTAATTGTTTTGAAGATCTTTTTGTCATCGGCATATAAAAGAAAAGAAGAACTCCTGAAGACTGAGGCGACATCATTCATAAAAATATTAAAAAGTAAAGGACCCAGATGCGATCCCTGGGGCACTCCTGAAGGGACGGGAATAAATGTAGAGCAAAAACCTTTAACAGTAACTGCCTGAGACCGATCCCTTAAGTAGGACTCCAGCCAGCGTAATAAATCACCATGTATTCCAAATCTAAAAAGCTTACTGAGTAGTATGTCATGATTTATTTTATCAAAAGCTTTGGAATAGTCAGTATAGACCACATCTACCTGAGAACCACTTTCCATTGCATTAGTCAATACGTCAACAAACTCGCAAAGATTACTTTCAGTTGATTTTTTTTGTAAAAAACCATGCTGTTGTTCTATAATATGGGGTCGAACGGCAGGAGCAAGAAAATCATAAATAATGCGCTCAAATAACTTTGGTATAACACTCAGTTTTGAGATGGGACGGTAATTAGCTACGCTGTGTTTGTCTCCCCCCTTAAAAATTGGCACAACATATGACTTCTTCCACATCAAAGGCACTGATCCAGAAAACAGTGACTGCTTAAAAAGGAGATACAACGGATAATAAATTTGTTCACAACAGTTGCGCAAAAATATTGGAGGAACCCCGTCCGGCCCAGCTCCTTTAGAAATATCAAGTTTTTTTAAATATCTCAACACGATTTCACCGGAGACATTAATAGAGGACAAGTCAACACAACCATGGAAAGGCTCACAGCCAGTAATATTTGCAACATTTCTGCAGAAAGCGGAGTTAAAATGTTCATTAAACATTTCGCATATGGTGCTACCTTCAGAAGAGGATTTTTCGTTGAGAGAGAAACTGTCAGGTAGATCTCCAGTATTCCTTTTGGATCGAATAAATGTCCAAAACTGCTTACTGCATTTTAAAATGTTTATTTCACATTTAGAAATATACGAATCATAGCTAATAATTTCCTGTTTCTTTTGCCTTTCACGAAGCATCGAAAAAGTACAATAATCAGCATAACGACCGTATCGTTTCCATTTCTTATGAAATTTTAGATTCTCCTTCACAATTTTAATCAAGGCCAATGAGTACCAAACTGGTTAATTTGAGTCATTACGTATTGATCTTGTAGGAACGTAATTTGATATTATATTGTTTAAAATCCTGTAAAAACAACTGACTGCCGAATCAATATCCAAACCTTGGAAACAGGCATCCCAGTCGATTCCAGACATTGCTACCCCTATGTCGTCATAATTGCACCTTCCAAACAAACGCACTAAGCGCGCCGGAGCATGTAAGGTTTTTGAAGCTATTCCAAACATTTTTATATCCAGAGAAGGGTGGTGGTTATCTTCCTTAACCAGCGGCGTCAACGATCGAGTAACTAAACATCCAAAGTTACTTATCACTAAGTCCAAACATCTGCCACTGACATTAGGAATACAGTTATGCTGATTAAAGCAATTAAAAGAAATGAAGCCCGACAACGCTAAAACCAGTTGATCATTACAATCATCCTTCAAATTAATAGTCTGAGTTTGCTCGTCACGTTCCCAAGACGCATTTCTGATATTAAAATCGCCAACTATGAAGAAACTATCCTCAGGATGTTGAAGAACTAAGTCTGACACTCTTTCGAAAAATGTAACTTCATCGAAAAACTGAGACTGACATTGAGGAAAATAACAGCAATACATGTGACATATACTCATATTATTTCTATTATTTATTGATATACTAATAGATACTATATCAGCCGATTGTTCATTATGATGATGGATTGATAGATACGTCAGATACCAAAATTCCCTTCCGGATAGCTATCAGCACGCCCCCACCCATACTGTCTCTCCTGGACGTGTAGTCCCGGTCACATCGATAAACATCAAAATTATAATCAAAAAGTTCCGAGTTAAATATTCCCGGCAACAACCATGTTTCACTGAGACAAATAATATCGTACTTATCATTAGCAATAATATTTCTATAAAAAGTGTTTGTTTTGCTTCGTAGTCCACGAACATTCTGATAAAATATGTTTAATTGGTCCATTTATTACAAAGTACACTATAGTAACGACACAATACTACTTGAATCAATCTATGAGTACAATATCTGATGTCAACAGCCAAAACAATCATAGGTGTCAATTTAATAAAATGAAAGTATTTGTGTTCTAAAAAATAATGTACCCTATTATAATAAAGTTCTCCAGCAAAGTCAAAAATTAAATTATAATTTAGAAAAATTAAAATGATCGTGAAAATATAATAACAATTATCCATAAAACAAATTAATAAATACACATTCAATATCAATTCAAATTTAAAACAAAAATCAAACCTTCCAAAATATATATTTGCGCTTACTTCAACTTTTTTAAATCATCCTGACAACCGATATAAATCACAGGACTTGTATCAGATTTACGCACCATTATATTACAGTTGCGCACCCATATATATTTATAAAGTTTTTCCTTTGCGATATTTTTAACGCTTTGTAGTAATACTTTATTTGACTTAGTCAGGTGATCGTTAAAGTATAATCTAGAAAGGTTTTGCGAGAACCCTAGGTCTGACGCTCTGAATTCCTTGACGGAACGGACTTTAGCCAAGAAATCATCCTTTCTGTATCTTGAGATAAATCGAACAATTACTGGTTTCGGTTTTTTCGTATTTTTGTCCAATGGGGCAACTCTAGTTACAAAATCAATGTCCTTTTGAGGATCAAGTGGGAAATTAACCGTTTTAGCAATATTTGTGAAGACTTCAAGTAACTGTTCGCCTTTTCTTTCTGGAAGTCCGACAATCTCTACATTGGATCTCCTAGCCCACTGCTCTTTTAAATTTAGTTCAGACTCTATCTCCCTAATTTTTAAGTCAATGGTGCTTATATCTTTTTTATGGTTATGCGCTAAAGTCAACTGACTACTCATGTCATCAACTCTTTTCACTAAATTATCATATTTGTCACTAATAAAGTTCAGGCTCTCTCGCAGGGTTGAGATTTCATTTTTGAGGTTGATCATAGTATCCTTAAATTCCTTCATAGCTTCCTGGATTTCCCCCCGCACGATGTCTCTCACCTGGTCCAACGGCACCACTTGCAGGTTCCATGAATGATCCATTTCCTTGGTTGACTCAGGATCTGAAGATTTCGTCGATACGCTGAAAGTGGAGGGTTCCCCAGCGTTCCGTGATCTTGTATTCATTCGAATTGGTGTTTCATCGTTATTGTCACGAGGCTTAGCTTGAACACAATTCGGGCAGATCCAGATGGATTTGAACTCTGCATCCGGCACCCAATCCTTTTTATTAGGTTGCACACAAGCGGCATGATAGTGTTGTTTACAAATAGTGCAAACCAAGAGCGATTTTTTGCTATCGCGGGTGGAAAAAGTCTTGTGGCAGCAAGTATAATTCATCATGAAAATATTATAATTATGTTGAAATGTAACGAACTTAATAATTGCTGATGGTAATGTGGAATCTCGCCACGGCGCCTCACTGTCAATTTGGCCTAGCGGCTAAACACCTCACCTCGGCACACGCTGAACGACCGGATCAAATCCCGCCGATAACCGCACACTTTTTCAAAGTTCTTCGGTTCGTGTGAAAATCGCACACTAATAAATGCCCCCAAACAGTGCCGCCTACCGACTGATCGGCTAAAAGGTCGTATACGCCGTGCAAAGCGCGTCGCTTACGCGTTTTGATCAATATCCGCAGTCTGCTAGAATTGACGGTACATTTAAATGTTGAGATAAAATTTTCGTACAAAGTCTTTATAATTGTGTCCTGTTCCAATGCAAAAAGCTGTAATCTGTATCACTCACAGTTAACTCGTATGTTGTCCTTTAGTTATTGCACACTCACTGCACTGTAACTCATCTTCAAACAGTTGTAAATTGCTTTTTTTGTCGCGAGTTTGGAAACGGTGTTGATCTGTCGAGAGTTTACTTGTTTATTGATAGAAACCTACCGCCTACTCCGCGTTATAGAGCTATTAAGTTATAAAACACTCATCTTTACTGCGACTTGCACAGTGTTCGGTGCAGCCAACACATACCGGCCATATATGAGTATGGTATCGGCTGTAGGGTCTTTTATTTATACAGAACAAACTGTTGTTCGTTCGCTTTGTATCTTTATACCATCGAAAGAACGTAAGATGCTGCTACTAATAGAAAATATAAGCTGGATACAACTGCCATAGGCTGCTATGAGACTCTCTGAGATCAGTAGAAAAATGGAACATTATTATTTTTTGTGTTCCAAATCTTAATAACCGCGATAAAGGCGAGGCGCTTGTAGCCCTGTGCGTTCGCGGTGTTCTTGGCGATCACCAAAGTTAAGCAGCGTTCGACTCGGTCAGCCTGAGATGGGTGACGGTTTGTGGCATTTTCATATTAGTTCATCTCCGTGCTTCGGAAGGCACGTTAAGCCGTTGGTCCCGGTTACCACGTAATGTGGTAGTCGTTAAGCCAAGTTGGAAGCCTTATAGGCGGCTTGATAAGTTCCAACAGTAGGTGGCCATAAACCTGCCTTTGCCAATCCGCACTGGGTCTGCGTGGTGGAGTATGACCTAATCTCTCTCACCTC
Source organism: Phalera bucephala (assembly GCA_905147815.2). Classification (NCBI taxonomy): domain Eukaryota; kingdom Metazoa; phylum Arthropoda; class Insecta; order Lepidoptera; family Notodontidae; genus Phalera; species Phalera bucephala. Next base: position 28,001,929 of record LR990612.1, read on the forward strand.
GATTTGTGAGAGAAGGCCTTTGCCCAGCAGTGGGACAGTATAGGCTGATATTATTATTACGAGTATATGAAGGAAATAATCGGAAGTGTGAGTATATTTCTTTGATTTTAGGCGGAACTTGTGGTAGAATTTTCAAAATCTATATATATAACGATAATATAGGTTTTGTAACGAGAATAATATAACGACATAACCCTGTCGCAGCTTATATTTTAGTACTATGTTGTGTTCACAAATTTCTTTAAAAAGCGTACTACAGTTTTACGAGTATAAACGACTTTTGAAAATGAAACTTACGTGCAGTAATTATGGATTTAGGACGAAAAATTTAAAACAGTCGAATCTCTTCTCTCTTTGGCCTCGCTACAAACTGTAGGTCCTATCAACATTAATCGAAAAACCGATAGTGAAAAGCGTATTGCAATATCGTACAATTTCCAAGTCGAGTGTGTACAGCGAATTGTTTTATACTCTCTCTCTCTCTAAAGCTACTCGTAGCAGGAATGTAGCAAAAAAATAATAAAGTGAACTTTAACTCCAGGAACAAATTGCATATTTATGAGGGAACTTCGCGCTGCGTGTCGGAACATCACGATCGCGGAGATTGCCGCCCTTGCAACACTTTGTGCATATTTTTTCCGTTGCTGTTACTTTAAAATTGCATTTAGGTATTTTGCGGATAAATATATGCTTTGTATTCCTATTAGTGGCATCAAAGACGAATTAAAAGCGCCACGGTAAGAACTATGTACTCGATAATAACGGTCCGATTTCTATTTCGACCAAAAACAAAAGTCCTTATATATTTGTCGTATCCTGTTATTTAAAAATCACAGTTTATGGAATGATGAGCAGTTATTTTCGTTTTAGTAACCTTTCAATCTTTTCATAGAGATACTTTATTAATTATTGCTCGAGTGTGTTTAGTTGTGAAGCGATGACAGTTGACATCTGTAAAATGACGAATCACCGATGACAGAAAGTCGACATAAGATGGCGGACGGCGCTGCGTTGTTATTCGATTGGCAACGGGGCAAGCGGTCGGACGTATCGCGGAGTGAGGTTACTCACTGCATTCCACGTGACTTAAACTCCAACTATTGTGCGCATCGTCGGATATCAAGGAAGATCAGTGTACCAGACAAGGCCTAAGTGTTATTTTATGATTCCTTTCATGTTCAGCTACCATGCAGATGACTATAAAATGAAGATAAATCCACCTTTCACCGTTATCAGTATTGAAACGGCCATCCAGAAAACCCAAGCGCCATCATATTAAATTAAAAATAACTAATAGCAATCATAGTTCGTCGCAGCTAGGCTCAAAGTCAGGGTAACGTAAGACCGTAACTTACCTCCATACTACGGTATCATTATCATCATCAGTCCAAAAGATGACGACTATGGCATGATTTGACTAAGGCACTATTGCATGATTTTAATTTATTTGGATGGATATAAGGGTACGATTTGGCGCAGTGGTTAAGAGTTTAAACCGCTTTGCCCACTGGGTCGAATAGTCGCGGTTTCGATTGTCTGACGGCATAAATCTTCATGTGCCCCACAATGATCTGTTTCGGTCTGGGTTTTTGTGAATGTAAATTTTTATGTTTGTAAACGCACCCACGACGCAGGAATAAATCCTAGTGTGGGGCTACGTTTTTTGTTAAAAAGAAAAAGATACCTTTATTGTAGAGACAGCCCTGAATTACAATTCTTAATAGCATATAAACATAAAAAATAGTGTATAAGAATAGGAAAACACAATCAAGATTTTACAAGAAATCCACTTAGGCTGTGCACATACAGCTTTGGGTATCTTTAACCACAAATCCGCGATTCATTACAAGCTGTTTATGGGGATATAGTGAAATGGAAATTCCTAGACATCTACTTCACTTATCCTATGTAAGGACTTACGTTTACAAAGCCTCCTGTTTGATTAAATCTACCAGAGTAAAGCAATTATGTGTAGTGCATCGCAAAAGCAACGCGATTAAATTAAATTGCTGAATGCTATTATATAATCATATTAATATTATTTCTTCGGAAGTAAATCTATCTGTTACCTTTTTATGCCCAAACCGCTAACCAGATTTTGATCAAATTCGGCTAAAAAAGGTTTTTTCAAGGGGTATTTTCATCTTTTGTCTCAATTTTTATTAAAAAAACATACTTTTATGACAAAACACAACGAAGATATCTTGATTAGTTGAGGAGTTCCTATGACCTCATTTCGGCTCCGTCATCAGACCTTGAACACTATCTGGGTCTAAAGTACACGTTAGGAGAAATCCAACGAGTCCAAACACGGCGGGGTTATATTGAGTAATTGGGTGGTTCCATTGGCTACCTTTTAACTTCATCATCAGACCCTTGACATCATCTGGTTGTAAAGTCAATAGCAATCCAACAAGCCTAAACACGATAGGGTTATGTTGTATAATTCACATGTTGCTATAGTCATCTTCCAACTCCATCATCAGATCAGCTCCATGGTACCATATTATTGCACACGTATCACATACGTATAGTGCGCAAGTGCTTGAAAAAAATATTATAGGATTTGAACCGGAAAGACAGACACATACGAACAGTGCAAGTTAGATAAAAGCTTTTAAAAAATCTTAAGTCCACCACGCTGGCCCAGTGCGGGTTGCCGAACTTCACACCTTTAAGAAACTCTTAAGCATGCAGGTTTCCACACGATGTTTTCATTCACCATTAAAACAAGTAATAGTTAATTTTTAATACGCATATAAGATCGAAAAGGCAGAGGTGACAGCTAGTACACATATAAATTATTATCTGACTGCCTCGTTGGTCTAGTGGCAAATAATGGGCGTTGCAATCTCAAGGTCCTGGTTTCGAATCCTGGGTCAGTACAGTACAGAAAAAATCCAGTATCAGTCTGAAGTGTGGCATTGTGCCTGGCGCAATGACAATAGGCTGGCTGGCTATCAATGTCGTTGCCGTGTGTGTCGGCCAAATAATTCGAATTTTTCTATCAAAAAATTTTCATTAGTAGTCCAGAGTATGAAACTGTGGCTATATGTTTATTCCTTAGGGTATTGGGATCTGCCATCGACCACGATATATAATGTACCTTTACATTCATTGTTGTACGTATCATTGTAGATGGCCCCTATCCTATTCGAGCACTTCAAGAATCAAAGGTCGTCGTGATGTCCAATCAGTAAAATGATCGATGTATTCGTGACTTCACATTCGTCATGGCATCGTCTGTTCATTCGAAGCCATGAAGTATTCGTTAAACCACGAGTATTCTTTTGTTTGCAATTAAGTCACGTTTTTTTAATGTCAGTATTCAATATAACGGTTGATATGAAACTTTAACGTAGCATTGGTAATTTTATTTTATTTAAAACTCTGGTCTTCACAAGGTCTGAATCTAAGTTAGTAGTCTGTAGTCTGTGATACTGTGCTATAATGTGTGCAATGTCCTAACTCTTACATTGATTACTAACGTCATGGAAGAAATTTGGTTGTACACAATACGCCTCTGCCATCCCTACGTGACGTATGTGGGTGTGACAGTGTGAGATCTGTGTAAAAAAACACAGTTGTAAAACTGATTTTTGCTTAGAAATGAGGGATGAGTGAGGGATATTTTTTTTTTGTGAAGCTGACTGTTATAGTTTTGTGTAGGCTATGTATCATCGCTTTCAGAAGTGAAAACGTGAGAGAGATCAACAAGCATCTTTTTTATAAAGAAAAGTTTTATAATTAAGTATTCTTTATCTCACTTTGATTTGTTAGGTAGGAGGCAGATTATCGTTTTAATTACTTTTGTGTAATTACAAAATGTACAATATCAAATTAAATATTTATTAAATCTCGTTTAAGTATTCCTGCAGATTAAAAAAGGAAATGAAAGCTAACATTCAGAGATCAAGGGCGTTCACTGAAAAAGGCGTAAATGCGAGGCGAGGCTAAATTAACCGGTATTGTCTGTGTCCGGTTCATCCCGACCGAAATCCCAAATATTAAAATTGTACATTCCAAATCATTTTCCTCCTCCTGGAATAATCTGGTAAAAATATGAAGCAAATTCGTTGTATCAATCGTCCTCGAAATTTAATATTGCAATGAAATGGGAATTCATTCGTTTCTGTACGCCCTAAGTAAAAACTTCACTTTTCGGATTCCGAGAAGTTATATGGGAAGCAATAGCGAAATAATATTTCTTTTCTGTGAAAAATATTAATGGAGGTACGTGCTCGATTGGACAAGTCAAGCCATACTTTTGTTCCATTGTTAGTATACTAACATTTAAATGATTGCTAGTTTCTAGCAATTACTGTGAAATATGAATGTGACGGCCAAGTTGATCTAGTGTCGTTGTTATACCATCTCTAGCGACCCGCTCCGTCTCCACAAGCGTGAATTTAAAAAAAAATAACGTTGACCCACACTAGGTATTATTCCTGTGTCGTGGGTGCGTTCACAAACATTAAAATTCAAATACACAAATACCCAGACCGGAAATAATAATTGTGGGGCACACAAAAATTTGTCCCGTGCGGGAATCGACACAGTGGGCGGAGCGGCTTAAGCTCTTAACCACTGCGCTAAATCGTCTGTCAAATTTATATTTTATACATAATTCCTTCTCTTGAATTACTCCGTCTATTGGTAAAATCCGTTCGGTATGAAAATCAGTTCGGTAGTTATTGAGTTTATCACGTCGTGACTGACAGGCAGACGCGACGACTTTGTTTTATAATATTTTGTGATAGTGATTCCTTTTTTTATTTGGATAATCAAGTGATGATAGCAGTAGTGTACAGTGTTAACCCTTATGTCGTAGACGATGCACAATTGTTTTCTGTAAAAATATTCCAATAACGTTTTGCCCGGTGAACTAGGATTTAACTTGATGTAATCATTACATTTAGTTATTGTGAATTTAATTACATTACAATTTTATTTTTGGCTTATTGATCTAAATCATCCTAGTTATTAAATTACTTTATGCGGGTACGAGCTACGATGTGGAAGAAAACAGCGTCAAAATAACGTCTCTCGTTTTCGCCAGGGGTTAGAAATAAGTACAAACAGAAATTATAATTGTGTCACGTCTGTTTACTACGTCGGCTAGTGTCGTTTTTACACTAGAAAAACGACCTCACGTATTTTTTTGACAGGCTTTGCACAACCATGATAAGCTGGAGGTTCATAAATAAGGATTAGTGTGACCCTATTGGCAATAAATCGTATAATTTTCGTGTTGAATTGATAGTGTTGAGCGCACTGGATTTATGGGTATTTTGTCCTTTGGATGATGGTGTATGTGGCACTGGATAATGCCCTTCTTAATATGGGGTTTTTGAGATTGGTAAGATTTAGTCATGGATAAGTGTCTCACTGTTCAGATTTGATTGAAAAATAAGAAAGATTCAAATCCCTATGTCTCATTTGGAACATTTGAATCAGCTAAATTTAAGCACAGTCAGCCCACAGACCCACATCACGTCACGTATTCCTTCGTTCTGTGAGACTGTAAGATCGAGATTCAGTTTTAGATTGGAATGTACGATGAAGCATTTTGTTTCTTCTGTAAGATTAGCGCCGTTGTATGCTGACTAGTGAATATATGATCGAGATTCTGATGCAAATGAAACATTTTTTTCTGTATAACTGTTTTGGATCTTGTAGTTCATATCATATCACGAAAGATCGACGCATGTCTAGTAAAAGTAATTGATCGCCGTGGCAATCTTTGGGTTGGCGATCTTTGACCTACAGTGAACGTCTTTTTTTTTTTTTTTTTTTTTTTTTTTTTTTTTGCTACGTCTTACAGCATTCAGTCTTTCTTTGGCGATGATAATGAAAAGCGATTACGTAAATGGCGGTGATTCGAAACAGTATTCTAGTCCAATTGTGAAGATGTGTTCGTTCGGGTTTAGTGTAGTTGGATGTAGGACAACACTATGCATTCCTATTAAATAGGAATTACACCTCGAAAACCAAGTACAAAATGAATTAGGTGCACTCAATCACATTAAAAAAAAAAATAAGCGCCGTCACGCATATATTCCCTAAGCAGGGTATACTGATCACATCTACTTCACCGACGATTATAGGTCCCATGTAATAGGGGGCGAGCCTATTGCCATTTTTTTAGTTATATCTAAGGAAAACATTATATAAGGTATCTATTACAGTTTGTATTACTAAACGTAGGATGGTAAAGGGCTTAGTGTACCTTCTTCCTATAAGTTAATTTAAAGTAGAACCTAAGTTAAATTAAGTTTTGTAAAGGACGTTTCATCCAAAAGTACAAAGTACGTAGTTATTAAAAAGTTTTAAGATCTTTAATAAACAATATTTTATACGTAAACGTGTCTATACTAAAAGTAGGAAATACAAAATCTATAAAAAAATCTTAAGTAGATCGTACCAGACTGCTTCGAAGGTCAAGTGCTCAATAACTGTAGCAATTACGCGGTTCTGGGTTAGAATCCTACGATAGACAAAATTGTTATTTCTATAGATGAAATAAATTTCCAATATCAGACCGGAGTTTGCCATTGCGCCAGGTATAATGGCAATTAGTTCAAAAAGTAGGTGTACTCAGTACATCCCTGCCACCCCTGCTTAGGGAATATATTCTCTGACCTCCGACACGGTGCTTATTATCTTTTTTTAATGTGATTCAGTGCACCTAATTCACATTGTACTTGGATTTCGAGGTGTAATTCCTATTTAATAGGGCTGCATAGTGTTGTCCTGCTTCCAACTACACTAAACCCGAACGAACACATCTTCACGATTGGACTAGAATACTGTTTCGAATCACCGCCATTTACGGTTTCGCTTTTCATCATCATCGCCAAAGAAAGACTGAACGCTGAAAGACGTTCACTGCTGAAAGACGTTCACTGTAGGTCAAAGATCGCCAAGCGCAGTGGCAGAGGTGAACTGGGTAGTTCACTTTTGCCACAGCGCTAGGGGAATATAGGCGAGACAGTGTTAATTGCATTGCTACCTATTTTAATGCAGGTTAAACTAAACAGTATTTATATACGGAAGTTTTTATTTTTATTAAATATACAAGTCTCACTTCTGTATCGTTTTCTTCAACCGTGAATACATTTTTTACTTTTCTCAAATATTGTTGATACTTATTTATTGAGCTAAATGTATTAAATCCACAGGTAGGCATTATCGAATAAAAATGCTAAGACAGAACGACACGAACTGGAACTGAATAAAGGAAATAAAATTGCCAAGTTCGAGATGTCTTATATTTGTATGGGGTCCAAATATCGGGAACTTCTACAGTAGATAATTATCTTCCCCCCCATCCCAATTAGGAGCGGTAAAAGCCATTGGGCCCTTTGTAAATAATTGTTTTTTATATTTTTATCTCCATTCTAAATATTAATAGTAGATTGCAAACTAAATAATATGAGGTATACCTAATATAAATGCTTGTAGCGACACAATAGTCTGTTTTACGTAATTTTTAATGGGGCAGATAATTCTACATACAGTGTTCGGAAATTTGTATTTTGTTTATTCATGTGTTGTTTCTAGAGTATTTTTATTACAACCTGTATATTATGAGACCTTATAGAAGATATTACAATAGAAAATGTTGCTTTCTACAAGAAAAATATTAAAAAATGATTTTATATATTACGCATACACTTGAATGTGAAGAAAACCAAGATTATGGTTTTTGAAAGGGAAGAAACCAGAACGAATGTAAGGATTATGGTTGGTAACGATGTGCTGGAGCAAGTGAATGAGTTTGTATATCGTGGATGCGCCTTCAGTAAGGATGGGAAATACACCGCTGACATAGAGAGAAGAGTGAGTGCAGGGAACAGAGTGAATGGTGCGATGGGAAAGCTACTCGGGAGCCGGCACTTAAGCCATAAGGCGCAGCTGGCCATACATAACGGAGTTCTTGTCCCAACGCTGTTATATGGTAGCGAGAGCTGGGTATGTAAGAAGGAGAATGAAAGTAGGATAAATGCGGTAGAAATGCGAGCTCTGCGGAAGATGTGCGGAGTGAAGCTGACCGACCGCATTAGCAACAGCATAGTAAGACAGCGAGTAGGTATGAAAGATAGTATCGGTGTAAAGATGAGAAAGGGCATGCTCCGTTGGTTCGGGCATATAGAAAGAATGCCAAAGGAAAGAATGACAAAACAGATATACAATGTGAAAGTGGAAGGATGCAGGTACCGGGGAAGGCCTAGACTATCTTACCACGACCAAATAAACCGAGTCTTATCTGATGGAAAAGTCAAGAGTCTCCGTAACCGGCGAGCGTGTATGAGACGAACTATGAGAGTCGAGGAAGCCAGAGAGGTATGTAAGGAAAGAACCTGTTGGAACTCTGTACTCTCTGCCTACCCTGCAAGGGATCTGGCGTCTCTTTGATCTGGGAAGGGAGATAGATAGATATATTACGCACGTTTACGGAACGCCAAAAAAGTCAAAATATATTAGAGCGTTCAAATTGTTTTCTTATTTTACATTCAGAACACACGAAATATAATGGGAACCTCGAAATTCAGCGGGGTAGCCCTAACACGAAGGTTGGTGGTACGTGACCGGTATGTAATAAGGGCGAGTTTTGTGGAGCACGTCCTCACCTCGTGAGATTGCTAACTCTGTTACGATGTTTCCACCCAATTATAGCTGTCTGTAAGAATGCCAGTTAGATTGCGGTGAAACTTCTCTTATTTTATTTTGTTTATAATTTAGATTAACATTGTTGGGAATAGAGAACAAAAGTGGCTGTGAATTTGTAATGTTAAAGTCTGTTGGGGTTCGCTACAGGTATGTAGATAATGGTGTCAGAATCGGAAGATGCTTGATCGCTTTGGGATACGAAAGTGGTAAAAAATATGAGTATGAATTTAGTATTTTTGTTAATTTCATAATTCTATTCAATGTTATATTCGCAAAATTGAGATACGGCAATACTGTCTAAATTTCCTACAAAATATTGTTACATTGAAATAATTAAACAAATCAGTCTTATGACCAGAGTGAGCCAGGTGGAAAACAGACCTCTACACTATAACTGTAGATTTGAATAGTAATTATCACAGTTGCAATAAAAATAATTATAACATTAGGTACAATGTAAAATGGGGAAACAATTCTCTTGTAACACTATGAAATAAATCAGAAAATACTAGCGATGTACGATTGCTATGTAAATGCGACTAAACAAAGGTCCCAGTTGCAAACGACACCCTGTAATTTGCAATGTGAGAATTAGCTTCTCCCGCATCAACACCCACTCAACAAAGCTGGAGGTAAGGCATAATAAATAATAAAAATAAAGTTTCTATATGATCGTAATTTTCTAAGGTACGGTAGTCTTAGAAGCAGAGCATTTATGCTGTAAAAATCACCAGCTCTTTATGTAAGTGCTATCGCTAGTAAATGGCTATAAAATTTGAAGTTACTGCGTTTACCTTCTTATAAAAGAACTAGTGGTTCCTGCGGCTTCTTACCCGATGATTTTTTTTTGCATTTAGGTGACCCCAGGAATGCAAAAAAAAACATTAAAAGCGGTCAAGCCGTTAAGGAGGAGGAGAATAAGAACACAGTCACACTTGAATTTCATTTATAAAGATAACACTGTTTTTGTTTGACGCCGGTATTTACGGTTAATATACGATTAATTATTTTTGGCATAACTAACCGACTATAATTGCGACTATAAAACCGACTATAATTCCCAGGGAAAAACATAGTAAGAAATAAACATTAGACATGGATTGAATTCTAAATCCGCACTGGGTCAACTTCCTGGAGATTTCATTCAACATCAGATTCTCTCCCACTTCGAACTACGCAAGAAAGCGTTTGTCTAGAATTTTGATTAACATCTAAGACAAATAATGTGTGTTGCGATTGCGAAAATATATAGATGAGAGAGATGAGAACCAGTGTATCCTACGAGTAAAATTATTTACAATTAATAGTAAGAAAGAATAATTCTTTCGGGATTAATAGTAAGTAAAACATACAGAGATATTTTCCTTTGAACTCGGAAATGTCAGGAGCTGGCGCGGTAATGTCTAAACGCAATTAAACAATGGTCCCAGTTGCAAGGAGCACCGGTTAATTGGACCAGGGAACTTGACGTCACTTGCACTAAAACACGCTCCCTCAGGGTAAGCACACGTTAGAGCGTTTATTTGTAACAAAACATAGAACCGAGGGACAATTTTAACAAAATTTTGATCAACTTCTTTTAATTTAATTAAGAATTATTTGTGTGACCTTTTATTAAATTCATCGTGGAATTATTGTATGTTACATTACATGTCATGTAACTATGACTGTATTGGTTTTGATTGAGTGTTACAAGTAAATGTTCTAACGTGTTCTCACCCTTATACACCGAACTTTACAATGTACGGGAGAGTAACGACGTTATAAATTATCGTAATAACGCTCTCACATTGTTATGTCTAGTGCCTGAGCCACTATATGTGGCAGGGAACAGGGAGTGGTAAGACTTGGGTCATAATTTACCAGGCGATTCAGCGATCAATTTTTATTAACATAATAATATATCTTATCTGATGGAAAAGTCAAGAGTCTCCGTAACCGGCGAGCGTGTATGAGACGAACTATGAGAGTCGAGGAAGCCAGAGAGGTATGTAAGGAAAGAACCTGTTGGAACTCTGTACTCTCTGCCTACCCCGCAAGGGATCTGGCGTGAGGTTATAGATAGATAGATAATAATATATAAAAAAAAAATTGTTGTGTGTGAATGTGTATGCTATTGGTCAGGGGCTTTGTTATAAGTTCACCGATTACTTCACACAATTTCACGAAAATTCCTATCTATCTGTATCTATGTATTTATGCCAAATTGCTTGCAGGGTAGGCGGATGGTATAGAAAGTAATATGTACTTATTTTCTAGTTTTTAAAACCTTGTTCCACACATGAATTATTCCTGTATTTAAGGTGCGTTTACAAACACGAAATTTACATATACAAACAGACCGAAACAGATACTTCACACAAAAATTTGTTCCGTGCGGAGATCGAACCCGCGATTACTCGACTCAGATACTCTTAACCACTGGACGAAGACGTCCGATGAATTTAACAATATCTAACATTAAATATATGAGCTGAGCTCAAAGCTATGCGGGAAATAGTGCTAGTGACATAGTTTAAATTCGGCATTAGAGGTGAACTTAAACGTGTTAGGTCGATAGAAGGTTAGGTGTAAACGCAGCCTGAATTAATACGTGACGTCATGTTGGCGTCATTTAATCGGTCCCCATGCCAATGTTGGCAGGTAATGTCGTTAGTGCGACCGGCTGGATTAATGCGCTGGTTGTGTGGCCGAGTCATGAATATACAGTCCCGTACTGATATCGTATTCGATGTACATTTTCATTCGCTAATGCGGCGCTTATGTAAAATTGTTGGTAAAACAAAGCAGGTTTGCATTAAAATAATATGCGAATATGGTTCTTCTAAGACACGTGCGTAAACGACTCAGAGGAGCTCCTCCTAAGTCGTTTAGGCGACCGATCGCAAATTCAGAAACTTTCCACACTATCTGTCCTCTATGTTATCTGCGGGCTTAATCGATATATCTCTACCATCGGTCAGCGTACTTATAGGTATCTCTGAGAGGTTAGGTCGTACGAGTTCTAAATTTTATATCTAGTATAGTACGGTAACATGTAAAACCAGTATTATTCATACTATAAAACTAAATTCATGAATTTAATTAGATGAGTTGAATCTCCAGCGAAATTTTATCGCATCCGACGCTATGCCAGTGAACCTAATAGTTTCCATTACCTAAACTGAATCCTGTACATCTCCTGAGGTACTAGTCAAAATACGAGTACCCTTTAGATAAGATGGCCTGTGCAGCGGCTGATATTAGATTAGCCGTTGTACAGCCTATCATGAATGATATTCCGAAAAGGTTTACGACATGAAAAAAATCCTCTCATTTCACCACTCCCTCCTAGTTCTAAACAGTTAATATGATACAATTTACAAAATTACACCTTTTCACGATTAATTGATAAAGTTGGGGGCTGTGATTATGATTCTCTCACAGATGTCCCTTCTTATGAAGACCCGTTTCAAATTGGAGATTTACTATAACCTTGTCAGGTCCATTAAAAGTCTAGGTCCCAACTAACTTTATATACCTCAGGTAAATACATCAAGCTACAATTATAATCTTCAAGACTTCTGTATACGCAGTATCAATACGATTGAATTCAATCCTATATGCGCACAAATCAAGTTTACGATTGTCTGCGGTTGTCGCCAGTCGCAGTCGTGATTTATTTATCAATTGAATGATGGTAATTAAAACTTCAGTTAGTATTAATGGAGTTTCAATTTCATCGGAAGCACAAAGGGATAAATAATTGTGGATTATTGAAATAAATTTTATCTCAATAGTCACGGATGGTTGTGAATGACGATTAACCATTTGAAATGATGCAATTTAATTATAGATTTAGCTGGAATAAATAAGTTTCAATTCAACACTTAATTTAATGGTACATTAAAAAGTACAGAAAGTATTAACGTTGACAAAGGAAGAGAGAATAACGTGTGATGATGTGGAATCTCTCTAGAATGCGTAGTTTAGCTCCAACAACTGTTGTTAAATTCTGGCAACTACTGCAAGTAAATTAGCGTGACGTTATATAGATTCTGTAAGGCTAAAGGCCCTTAGACTAGGTTGAACAATGATCGGCTAATAGGGATTGGAAGAGAGTAGCCGAGGATTATACTCAGTGGCGTGCACTAGGAGAGGCTTATGTTTAGCAGTGGGCAACTATAGGCTAATAATGTGTACGTAAATATGTCTAATAGAATGTTTTTAAAACGTACTAGTGAGGTAACGTTCGGTACCCTAATTTTGTAAGACCGGAAAGTTAGTTTTAGTTGGCGCCGGATAATTGAGTAAATAGTTTATTTAGAACTAGTGTCGCAGACAGTACTGGCAGCTTTTGATACTGGCATGTTTTTATAGTTTTGTCTATCTATCTATCTATATCATCACGCCAGATCCCTTACGTGGTAGGCAGAGAGTACAGAGTTCCAACAGGCTCTTTCCTTACATACCTCTCTGGCTTCCTCTACTCTCATAGTTCGTCTCATACACGCTCGCCGGTTACGGAGACTCCTGACTTGTCCTTCAGATAAGACCCGGTCTATTTGGTCATGGTAAGATAGTCTAGGTCTTCCCCGGTGCCTATATCCTTCCACTTTCGTATTGTATATAGTTTTATATTTTTGAATTTTGATACTCTTTATTTATGAAAAATAAATGAGTAGTTGTTCTTTGGCTTTTACGTTGATTTGGTCTGTTCGCGACAACTAGATTAAAGTAGTTTACCTTTCTTTACTTCTTCTAATATTGGACGTGTGTGTTACAAGTACAACATTTGACAATGCGATAAATTGAAAAAGTTTAAAAACGATGTGTATTTTAAATAGAACTTAAGATACTTATAATGCACATTCGGAAATAACAAAATTAGGAAATTGATGTTTCCAAAAAGTGTAACTTACCTATACAGTTTCTAAAATTAAAACTGAACACAAACTACAACGACATCAGACAGAGAAGAAGAACCAGACAAACGATGAATACAGGAAAATAGTTAGGGAAGATAATAAACCTTTCATCATTATCAACCGAAAAACATCCGGTGTGGATAATAGGCCTCTCCCAAAGTTTGCGCCGACTTGCTTTTAACTTTAACTATCTATCTATCTATCTATATCATCACGCCAGATCCCTTACGGGGTAGGCAGAGAGTACAGAGTTCCAACAGGCTCTTTCCTTACATACCTCTCTGGCTTCCTCTACTCTCATAGTTCGTCTCATTTAACTACAAAATAATTATTGTGTACCTTGATCATAGCCTTTAGCAGTGCGTATCTGGTAAAGACGTTCCTTTGCGTCTTGGACTCGCTGTACCTCGCCATCAGCGTCACAAGTGCTTTTTTCGCGGTGTCGTAGTTTTCATCCAAACGCACCCTCACAGCTCGGAGACGTTCGTTCGTTTCTATCACCTCCTCCTTCGTCTGCCCGCCTGGTACAAACAAAAAAACAAAACCTGTAATTACCCATTGACCCACTGTTAGGTACAGGCCTTTTCTCACAAACCGAGGTGAGAGAGACTACGTCATACTACTAACGTCAGTGCGGATTGGCAAAGACAGGATTGTGGCCACCTGCTCTTGTATATTATCGCCGCCTATAAGACTTCCAACTTGGCTTAACGATTACCACATTAAGTAGTAATAGGGAACAACGACTTGAAACGCCTTTCGAAGCAAAATGAAATGCTACAAATGGTCATCCATCTCAGACAGAACGACCGAGCCGAACGCTGCTTAAACTTGATGATAGGCAAATACACCGCGGACGTACAGCGCTACGAGCGCTTTAATTACCTGTCGTGTCAGTAAGGTCTAAGCCTTAGATAGGTATATAGAAAAACAAATGGGACCTAAGCCCTTTGGCAAGTACCACCCATTAGGCCCTTAGACTAACGGCACTTCATTAATGGCAAAGGTCAACAAAGGTCGGGGGTTGACGTCGACAAGTGCCAATGGTATAATTCTATTCATCTGTGAGAGCTCTTACGCAAACCCGAATCATGAGGCAATTAAATATTATTTAAAAATGGGCTTGACATCTTCAACATTTAAATAGGCGCGCAATGTATACCCACAGAAATAAGGGTGTGGCTATTTGGACTTTATTTAATCTATCTGTAATGACACGCCAGATTCCTTCCAGGGGAGATAGAAAGAACAGAGTTTCAACGGATTCTATTTTCAATAATGTTGTAAGCTGAATTTATACCACTTTACGCAACAATAAACGAACACAAAGCATCAATTGGTATTTATACATCAATGAACACGGCTGGTGCGTAAAACTCTCGCCATATCACGAGAACGTTAACGTATTTAAAGAATATACATACATACAATAAAATGTTACCCGCAGTTAACAGTGGAGATATTCGGTGATAACGAGTCGTCGTTTATTCCATGTTGGAAATTAATCCTCATCCGTCGGACCGATAAATGTCGAATCAATAAACTCTCAGGATTTCATTATACATTTTAATTGTACTCGTGGTTCTGTTCATTCGATTTGCACAACTCTATCTTCATTATCATCAAGCAGTCTGTAATAACCTACTGCCGAATGTAGGGCTTTCTTCTATCAAACTACTGCTTCTAGTTTTATGTTAGTATACTCCACAATTTGCTGACCACCTTTACGATCTCAGACCTCCATCTAGCTGATGGTCTACGTTTGGGCCTTCGTTCCGTTCTGGTTCACCAATGTGTCATACAACAACTTTAGACCAATGTGTCAACTTTAGTCCACCTTCGGATTTCAAGTCAATCTCTATGGTAATGAATATTTTATTCAGCTTCACCTTTTCACTTTAGGGTATTGGCCTCTGCGTAAGATGTACGCCACATGTCCCTATCTTAGCCAGAGCTTACCCATTTATAACCATATCGCCGACGCATCCTTGTACTGGCTTTCCACAATTGCGGTGTCCCTTCCGTGGCCACCATTTAGGTATTATAATAGGTGAGGTATCATAGACCCGTCCCGGCTTCGCACGGGTAGACATTTATTTTTTAAACATAGCCTATGTTACTCAGGGATAATTTAGCATTCTAATGGTAAAATAATTTTTGAATCCGGTCCAGTGATTTTTGAGTTATTCGTTACAAACAGACAAATATTTCCACACACACAAAAATACAAATATTTCCACTTTATACTATTAGTATAGATATAGATATCGAAAGAATCTCATAACGAACCATCAGGGTTTGAATAAATAAACATTTGTACGCATGGAATCGTTCAATCAGGTTAAAATGGATTAAAACGGATTATTCGATTTTGTGCGGTTCCCGGGAGGCACGTTTTCCGTATATCCGTAAATACATCGATTGAGAATGACTTTACTCATAATGTATTCAATTTATTTATTGTATGTGTAAGAAATGTCGATATTGTTTATGACCTGCCAATCTCACAAGTGTAGGAACATGACTATGTGAAAATCTATTTTATGATACCTAATTAAAGTAGAATGTTGATTATAAGAAATAAGTTTCCCATCATTCTGTTTTTTGGTATAGACAAGGGCAGATTGGTGGTAGTAGTGACCATGTAGTAACTTAAAGTTCTTGAAAACAAGTTGCTGTCTATTATTACACACATAATCGTATCTATTTATCAGATGATTGTTTAGTCACTTCCTCGTTGGTATTGGGTGCGAATCCTAGGAAGGACAGTGAGGGTATTTCTATAGGATAATTTTCAGTGTAGTCCGGAGTCTACAATCGTGCTTAGTATAATGCAAATAGAGTCGGTATTACATAGAGGACAAACATCGTCGGCAAACTGTGGATGTATAGAGTATAATCATTGTCACCCCCACTTAGGGACATAGGCGTGCCGGGTGTTAAGTCATATAAAAGTAACGCAATCGAAGTTTAGTCTTTTGATGTAATTATAGACTTTGCTTGAACAAAATGGACGTCAATTGGTTTTACCCTTACAAATTTGGTTGTTTGAGTTAGCACTTTAGTACAATAACAAGAAGCTTGAATTCAGCGAACATATCACAATCACACCTTCTATATAGAAGTTTAATTTTACAACGCTACAATCAATTATTAGTAGACTATTTTAATGATCAACAAATTGTCCAATTATACATTGCTTCTTGGGTCAGGTAAGATAGATTATCTCAAAACGCACCAAGACGTAATAAGATCGTGCTGTGTGATTGCAGCAATTTTTGCAATAACGTACTTGCAAAATCACAATTAATTGCCCATCGGAACAATACAAGCGATTTGCTTTCAATTGCTGACAAAGAAACTGATAGTAACGGATTGCAAGATCTTGCTAGGGTTAGTCGTTGAAGTCATGAGCGGCTAGGGTGAGGATTGAATTTTATGACTCTAAAAATTTATTTTTTATGAAGAAGCTCTTGTATTGTAATGGTTAAGGGTTTGTTAGGTGAGTATGATCCCTTGGAACTTGCCATTCGAGCGGCCGCATTCTAGTTTCGATGCTGAAGTAATGATAGTATACGACACCTATTAGGCCCGCAGGTGGTATTGGGAATGCTATCTTCTGTTAGGCAAAGGCCTTCTCTCACAAATCGATGTTAGAGTGTAGGTCCTACTTCACCACGGACCCAGTACGGATGGAGGCTGGTTATTGGCCATCTGCTGTTCGAACTTATCAAGCCGCCTATAAGGATTCTAACTTGGCTTAACTATTACCACATTAAGTGGCAACTTCCGAAGTATGGAGACGGCGGTCACTTATTTTAGACCGATCGAGCTGAACGTTCGTTAATCTTGGTGATCGCTTAGATCGCACCGTGTTCCCAACGCTTCCGAGACACCTTTAGTTGTTAAGTAATGAAATGGCCCCACTTCCATATCAATTCTAATTTTTTATTGTAGCTACAACTGGCAAGGGAGATAATAAAATGTATGAAAAGAAATACTCACTAGAAGTTCCTTCATCTTTGACATCTTGTACGATCCGGCGGACGCTCTGCGTAAACTTGCCGACCAAGTTCGTACTCGCTGGAACAAAGAAAATATCGGAATATAAAACAACGTCGGAACATTTCTACAGTCCGAGGTTTTAAGACTGTCGCGTCGCCTTATAAGATAAGAATTACCTATTCATTGTTTAAAACCAAACTGGATTTCAAATACAATATACGAAATTAGGAGATAGAGGAAGCAACAAACGTCTTAAAGATAAGAACTTGTTGGAACTCTGTACTAGTGTCTACCAAACGAGTGATCTGCATGACAATATAACTATGAGCTTAAGGAGTAACTTTTCTAAAGGCCTTATTTCCACTCTAACATCTATTTTTTTCAATAAAGGTAACAACCCCAACCAAAAACCGAATATTGATCTATTATTTTCTACATTTTCTACTAGAATTCATTTGCAAAAGGAAAAATACTGAATGCGGTTGTTTGGCGACTGTAAAGATTTGGTTTTAATGGAGTTTGGTTATTAGAATTAGCCACCATTAGTCTAAGTAACCAGTATTTGAAGTTCAAATGCACTCAGTCGCGCAGTACAGTACCAGTAAGCCGGTGCAAGCCGCACATAAACTCTTGCGGCTAGCTTTATCCGGAGCCTAGACAAGCGCCTTTCAAGCAAGAAAGCTGCTTGCGGATAAATATGGGATAAATTGTAATATTATTATACATTTCAACTAGACATTTTTGTGGCTGCCTCGGTACAATGACGAATAATGCGCGTAGCGATCACGTGGTCCTGGGTTTGGAAAACTTTTTTTTATGGAACGAGGAAATCCTCATTGATACTGTTTGGCCCGTACCAAACAGCGTGCCTTGCAGGTATTCCTCTATCCACCACCTGGGGACCCGCCCGATGGGAGATCTAGCAACTCCTCACGGGTGGGTTTGAATCCTAGGTCCGACAAAGTGAAGTTTTTTTTAGAAAAAAATCTCATGTCAGTACGGAGTCTGGAATTGTCCCGGTATGATAGCAATAGACTTGCCCTTCTATTAAATGGTACCTAACAATGTGTAAAAAGTGGATGTACACAGTATATATCTGCCACCCTTGTTTGGAAAATATAGGCGTGACAGTATTTACTTTTAATTTTTATTTATTAGCGGCGGATAAGCTCCGGTTTAAGTGGCATTTGGTTAACAAAATTTCAATGAGGTTTCAATGCACTCAGTCGCGCAGTACAGTATCGGCAGCAGTAAGCCGGTGCAAGCCGCGCATAAACTCTAGCGGCTAGCTTTATCCGGAACCCAGACTAGCGCCAGCTCAAGCGGGAACGTTGCTTGCGGATACGAATAAATGGTAATTTTCAATTTATCTATCTTATCACGCCAGATCCCTGGCAGAGTAGGCGGAGAGTATAGAGTTCCAATATTATTAAAAATTTTATACAAATGAATCAGAATCAGAATATTTTTATTCATGTAAACCATTTAAGTACTTATCAACATATTAAAATCGTCAGAAAAGTAACAACTGCTCTACCACCACTTCGGAATATCATTTCTGTGGAGTAGGGCAAAAAAAATTTACGGTTATTCTTTTAAAATAAAAAAATTACAATTTTTTCCATCTACATTTTGTTGTGGGGTATGGAAGAAAGCTGGTCTATCAGGAGGTTCTAAGTTAAATCAACACAACGAACTGTTAGGAAAATGGCTACATGGTTCCTTCATTTACACAGAAAGAAACACTAAAGGATTGATGCAACTATATCTAAACTGTTGTTAAGTTGATAAGCACGATGGATACCCGAGCTTTGTTAAACACTAAAACTCACAATATTTAATTAAAAAAGAACGTGGTAATAACATTTTTTTCTTTGTCAAATGATCTGTCACTCTACTGACAAAGGAATAAGAAATAAAATTATTTGTCTGACGTCGGGGTCAAAGTAGAGTATTTTAATAATTAAACGATTGTCTGTGATTATGAACCTAAGTGTTAATTAATCTAATCAAACACACCATAAACGTGTTTCAAGGCTTAAACTGGATGTAAATACTTAAGCTATATAAAGTCAATAGTAGTAAGAAAGCAAATAGGTATGAAAGAGAGTATCGGTGTAAAGATGAGAAAGGGTATGCTCCGTTGGTTCGGGCATATAGAAAGAATGTCCGAAAAAAGAATGACAAAACTGATATACAATGCGAAAGTGGAAGGATGTAGGTACCGGGGAAGACGTAGACTATCTTACCATGACCAAATAGACCGGGTCTTATCTGAAGGACAAGTCAGGAGTCTCCGTAACCGGCGAGCGTGTATGAGACGAACTATGAGAGTAGAGGAAGCCAGAGAGGTATGTAAGGAAAGAGCCTGTTGGAACTCTGTACTCTCTGCCTACCCCGTAAGGGATCTGGCGTAATGATATAGATAGATAGATATAAAGTCAATCAAAATTTTTGGCGAATTTTAATTTAAACGTTAAATACTAGCTAACAAGTTCTATGTTAAATGCAACAGTCTTAGCTTTTAATATGTTAAGTACCTACATTAAATTACATTTGCAGATACATGACTCCAAATGTATCATAAAAGATGATTTCAATTTATGTAAATGAGTTTTCTGAGATCTATATTCTGTAATTGTATGTATATGATTTTTTTTTTAGGTTGTTCACCAATGCAGAGAAGAAACCGCGTATGCTTACTGAGTTATTATGTAATATGTACTAAACGAGCTGATTCAACCAAATAAAAATACCTTTTTAATAAGCTTTTATATATAGTAAAAACACAACGAATATATTTTGCTTAGATAAGGTGTTTTTTTATGGCTTCCTTCCGGCACCATCACCATACTCTGAACACCATCCGGGTCTAAAGTACTCTTCAAGACAAATCTAACGAGCCCAAACACGGCGGGGTTATATTGAGTACTTGTGTGGTTCCACTGGCCACCTTTCGGCTTCATCATCAAATTGACCTGAACCTGAACACTTTCTGACTGTATTGTACTTGTCAATACCAATCTAACAAGCCTAAACACGAGGGGGTTACGTTATATAGTTCACATGTTCCTATGGTCATCTTCCGACTCCATCATCAGACCAACTTCATGGTACCATATTATTGCGTTGTCATCGAATTTACATACATATGCCAAATTTCCGATCAATCGGATACCCGCAAATGCTCGAAAAATGAGTCATGAGAATTGAAGCAGAAAGACAGACAGACAAACAAAAGAACATTGCAAGTTAAATAAAAGCTTATAGAAATGAAAAGAGAAACTTGGTGACTTTTGATACATAATAAAATATGTTTCTCTAGTTGTCTAAACAGTATCTCAGAGCAAAAGAAGGCATATTTTTGAAATAAAATTTAGAACTCCAACATGTCATATTGGGGAAGCACTTGACACAAAGTGAGCCAGAGTGTATCCCCTCTAATTTTTGCTACAGAAGAAATTGTTAAGGTGTCTACTATACTACAGAATACATAATAATCACGATGTAGGGACTTACAAATGCGATTAAGTTATTGAGGCGTCATTGTTGAACTAAACACTTTATCAAATGAAAAAAAAAAACTAATACATCGGTTTTCCGGTTTAGTGGTAGTAGTTCCAGCTGTTTTCATTCTACTCTGTTCTTAGCTTTTCCATCTTTTAACTTGTCTACCTCTTTTTTGCCATCACGTGGTTGCCAGTCTGTTATGGTTATTGTCCATTTCGCCATTCTGTCGCTTATCATGTGCCCTGTCTTTCGCCATTTCAACTGTCTTATTTTTTTAAATATATCTTCCACCTTAGTTGTAAATCAATTTCTTCTGCTATTTTGCGGTCTTTTATTGTAACGGCTATCATGCTTCTTTCTATTCTTTTCGGACATGTTCTCAGTTTTAGGAGATGTTTTCGGGACAACGCCCAAGTTTGGCTTTCATACGTAAGGCATGGCAAGATACACGAATTGAGTAGTTAATTAAGTTTAAGTTGTCTAAAACAGGAGTGTATTCACAGAACGATGCGTAATACTCGCCCACGGGTAAGTATCATAGATTTAAGTCTAGATTGTGAGTCAGGGGAAACAATGATTTCGTTTCCTTATGAGTTCCCTCTGATCTCATTTTTAAAAAGTTTGACGAGTGTAATTTCCATTCAGATATGACGTCTTTTTTATATGTGTCATGTCTAAGGTAACCTTAGAACATTTGAAATGCTCTTTGAAGATAAAGTAGGTATAAATCTACATACCTAAATACTAATCTTTTCATTTTTCATTCATGGGTATCATGGGTGCTTTTACAAACATGTAAATTACACAAATATCCAGACCGGAGAAATAATTGTGGATGACACAAAGATTTGTCCCGTGCGGGAATCGAACCCGCGACTATTAGACACTTTGCGACAAAGTTGTTTAGACTTTAGACGTATTTCTATGTTAATAGTTTAATTGATTTTTCAACTATGTATCTATATCACCACGCCAGATCCTTTGTGGGGTAGGCAAAGAATACATCAATCAAAAGCGTCATAATTACAATTGACTTTTAAATTAGAACCCCGAATGTTAAAATAAGATAGCTACACTTCGTCCGACCTAGGATTCGATCGCAGGACCTCGGCATTGCTACGGACATTAAACACCACTAAACAAACGAACTAGTCATAATACTAAAGGATAATACTGAATCCACACACAACAAAACGGCATAAAACTGCTGCGTTTGGGTATAACTTACGTATCTGTAGGTACCCGCTCGTAGCTAGAAACTTTATTAAATTAGTTATAATTTATTAATTACCTCAGATCTTTTTATCATGGTAGATTTAGCAAACTAACATTATAAAGCGTCCTCAGGTTGGCTATGGTTGGATCGAATTAATTCAAACAAGACCACTTCCATAGCTGTGCTCTAATTCTTGTGCCGTTTTTCGGATTGTCACGTTTTAGCTAGTACAAGTGATATGATATTAAAGTACGGCCTAACCAACGCGTTTAGGCGCGGCCACGGTGGCGTGCACGGTCGCGATCAGCTCCTGCAGTAATATTTGCATGGAAATATTCACACCAACGCGTCCTGCGTCCTGCACGCGCTATCTGGGCGGCGTCTGCATGCGCAATCATAGGGCGATACTAATCGCCACCATGATCACCGCCAGGGACGAAACCGTGGCCACAGCTGAATTCGTTGATTAGGCCGTACCTTTAATAAATAAAATACTCACAGCCGGAAACTTTGCCTGAAAAATTAAGAGGGTTTCTAATACATGTTGTTTTGGAATTGTAAGATTTAGTTGGAACTCCGTACCCTTTGTTAACCCCGCAAGATAACATTGATACATCCGATATGTTTGTTTATTAAGGACTGCAAAAAACGGTCAGCAATTGCCCCCTATCTCTTGTATGGTAAGTGACCCAGAAATAGCCTATTCACTCTAAAACAGGTTGAGGAGATAGAAGCTACACAGAATGACAAATCGTTATGATCCAGCTCAGCCCGCCTCCTCGTAAAGCGACGCTGCGCAACATGCCGGCCGTAACACGACTAGGTGCTTGGCGGCATGACTTTGTTGGGAGGGTGGTGACCAGGCCACGGCCGTAGCCAACCACCGGTAAAGATGCTCGTTTAGCACAGCCCAGGAACTACATGTAGGGAATCTAGAGTGAATCCTACGAACGCGAGCAACTTTGACCCCCTTTTGTAAATTAAATAATGTGTAAGACTTCCCAAATCATGCTGTTGAAGTTTCAATTAAATTCAAAGAATATTGTTGTCGAATCACGCAAAGGTAGCATTTTATCGGAATCGCCTTTGCATGCTCCCGATAAAATTACCCTTACGTTAACAAACAAGGCAAAGAATGTAGATTTTAATTAATAATTTTGTATCGTCAATATTGGCGCTCTTGCCTGCAAAAACAAAATTGAGGTAGTATTTTTTACTAAAAGACTAAAGAATTTGGGGATCCTCTTTTATGTAAATTTTGGTCTATTAAAACAAGGCTGTACTGATAGAGCAACGACTTGGCAAGATGTCTTTGGCAAGTTCGTTGTGGCAAAAATTGAAAGATTCTCGTTCTTTCAAGCAGGCTAATAACACTGGTAAACAGTGATTTAGTTAAACAAAATCAAGTTGCTTTTTAAAACACTATTACCTACCAGCAAATAAACCTCATACTTAGTTTTGTTCAATCACCCTCAGTTTCCGTTAAACATTGACTAAATTGATTACGCGAATTTTACTTACCGACGTGTGCAATTCCAATGTTATGGTCCGAACAGAAAGATAAACAGAAATTCCCAAAAATCGGCGATGCTAAAATAAAAGGGTATATTTGTAGGGCCACAAATTAGAGAACTACTGGCTGATAAACAGTTCGAACAAAAACTTAGTCCGATCGAAGAATCCGCATGACATGTTATGGAAATATTGTTCGTAATTTTCTTGTAACCATCGGGCCGAAAACTATAAAGTGTTGGTCAGTAACTACTTAACAGCTTACAAGGATATGGGATGCAAAATGTCGCTCAAAATACACTTTTTAAACTCACATTTGTTTTTTTCTCTAACAAATTGGGGCCGTTAACGACGAACACGGTGAGCGGTTCCATCAGGAAATATCCAACATGCAAAACCGGTACCAAGGAAAGTGGAGTCCGAACATGTTAGCTGACTACTGTTGAACACTTAAAAGCGATGTACCTAACGCTAAAAATTCCCGAAAATCCTGAATAAAAGTAAAATATAAGTTATTTTTATTCATTAGATATAATTTTAATCATATTGAATTTAAAACAAATTAGCTGCCGTTGCAATAAACTGAGGGTGACTGATTTTAATTGCGGATTAGGTACACACTAGTTGTAAATACAAAATAACCCATTCAATGTCATTTAATTTCCATTAAGGTCATTTTTGTCGATCAGTGTAATAGGGTCAGTACTGGAAAATTCCCTAATTAGTCGGTTTTGTTGACTGGTCAGTTTGATTATTAACTCTATAAAATTCTTTATTGCCTATCTATCTATCTCCAGTCGAAAGAAATCGACAGGTCTCCCCAAAGATCGCCATGACGACCTTTGTGCTGTATGCATCCAATTTTTACTCACGACCTTTATCAGGTCTCAGGTATCAGGCACTTGCCCAGGCCCACTATACGTGTTCTGTTACGTGATCGTCACTCGAGAACATTTCTGCACTTTATTTCCTAGTCTGCCAGAAATATTATTTATGACAGGAATCAAAAGAGGTTAATTTTTATGAACGACGTACCAAAAAGTATTATACAAATCCGTTTTTCATAAAAAAAGTGAAAACATCTAGATCAGAAGTCAGACATAAATAAGCCAAAACATCCTGGTGATAACCGGTGTATAAATTCTTTCTAATTCACATCATTCCCATGGGCTTGCTATCCGTAAAAAGGACCTATGTTCTTTAGTATTGTTCTATAGATTGTTTCACAAATCATGGTAAATGAAGACTAAAAAAATAATAAGAATTTCGTTGTACTGACCGCTGACGTCGTCGTGATACGGGCTCCGGTGTATTAAAAATGTAAAAACATTTTAAAATCAGAACAAGGCGCGGCACCTGTGGCCGTTTTGCGCCTTTATTTGTCACTTAAATGTTTGCTTTTGTCATCACTTGCGCAGTTTCCCTGTGTGCAAACATGGACGGCGTTAAACCTTTCGCTACGAGTGTTTTGCTGATCCTTTTCAAAGTGGCAATGTATTTTTTACATTTTTATGTTTGACATAACGGTTTGTGCATTATACAGTTACGTGTTAAAGACGTCATGCGGTGAAATGATTTTTTTTATTTAAGGTACACTACTAGGCATTTCTGGACCTTTATTAGTTATGACCAATTAAGTAACAGCGCGTTACGAAAACTTAGTGAAATAATCATTGGTTGGTATTCCCGTGGCATACAGAATACCATGACATGATCATTTCTTTGTGATAATTTCAACAGCAGATGACCACAAGCTTGGACATCTGCTGTTGGAATTATCATAAAGCTTCTATCTAACTATATCATCACGCCAGATCCCTTGCGGGGTAGGAAGAGAGTACAGAGATCCAACAGATTCTTTATGTATACCTCTCTGGCTTCCTTCATTCTCATAGTTCGTCTCACAAAGCTTCTAAACGGGTTTAACGATTACCACATAAAATGGTAACTGAGAACAACGGTTTATCAAGCTTTCCAAATGTTGCGCACGAATATGGAATTGTACACAAACGGTCACCCATCTCAGACTTACCGAGTTAAACGCTTCTTAATCTTATTCAGTCATCTTAGTTAGTCACACGGGTATCCGTTTGTAATAACACTTTTCAAACATCTCCTTAATACATACCTACCCACTTGTTTAATCAAAATTAATAGTCGATGAAGAATGATCACGCATGTTTTCTTCAATAAGTTGATAATTACAGTAATTCAAACTATCGATTGCAATATTCATTAAGTAAATAATAAAAACTAAGGTCAGAACCTTCTCATTAATGAAACATTTAAGCAGCACGAACATGTATGTATACGTTTAACAAACGACAGGCAAAGGTAAAGGTCAAGAGTCCTTCACATTTCGTAAAATTAGCTTTAATGCCCGACATCAAAAGAAAAGTACATGTTAGAATTAGTAAAAGGGCACTTTTAGGATACCCTCTTATGTATGCTACAAAGTTTAAAGAGAACTACGAAAAAATGTATTTGACACGGTCTAAAGGACGCGTTAATTGCAGTTTTACAGCATACAAATTGTACAAGAAACATGAATATTTACATAAAAAAACGGTTAACTTACTATTGTATAAAAAAATAATATTAAAAATTAGATACACGCTTTTATGCAGTCAGGCAATGAAACTACTCGTATTTAAAATGGTAAAACAAAATTAAGTGTGTGTACACAATTTTGTGTCCAGGCTGTTGAGGAGTTCCTTCATAAACTCAAACTCAAATAATTTATTTTGTATAAGCCCTGCTTACAAATAGTCAATTTACATTTATTGTAAATCTAATTTAATTACTAATCTACGACTGGATCGGCCTCCACTGATAGATCTGGCGAAGAAACTCAACGGGCTTGTCTTTTTCTATTTGATTTGACGGACGATTTAGCGCAGTGGTTAAGAGCTTAAGCCGCTCCGCCCACTGTGTCTAATAGTCGCGGGTTCAATTCCCACACGGGACAAATCTTTGTGTGATCCACAATTATTTGTTTCGGTCAGGGTATTTAGTGTATCTGAATTTTTATGTTTGTAAACGCACTTACTACACAGGAATAAATACTAGTGTACGTTTAAAAACGGCTACGTTTAAAAAAAAACGAAAGAGGAAAAAACGATTCTCTTTCTCTTTTTCCTTTCTATTTTTTTAATCATATTGTGTGGATAGAATCTTTAGGTTATAATTAAATAGTTTACGAACTTCAGTGTGATGCCCTATGACGGAGATACTCGTATGAGACTAATTATGTTATTTATAGAGAGTGCCTAAAGGATACCAGATGGATCAGTCTCCACGAGCAGCACCCGTTCACGAGTATGACTTCTGGAACAGCCATCACTCTCCTCGACCATATTGAAGGGGAGGGAGTGATCCGCGCCAGACAGCCACCGCAAGCAAAGACATGATCTGGAGTCAATCCAGGTCATGCTTACTATAAATGTATTATCATCGGAACTGAACTTCACTGGATCGGAACTGTCGCATTTCAGTTTCCTAAGATTAGGAAGTGTGAAGTCTAATTTGCTTGCAAGAGTTGACCTACAGAAACTAACAAATAAGTGTGCAAAAACCTCAACCTTACTATTATAGAAAAAAAAACATTAAATATTAGTATATTAAAAAACCTAAAGGTAAAAGTTACCAGGATCTAGAAATACGCTGAGAGAATTAGAAATGGATATTACAAGTTGGGAGGCGTGTGTGTGAGTGATGTACGCTGTTGGCCGCGAGACCTTTACAGCTTCACCGGACTTAAGGGCGAGCGTGCAACCACTACGCTCGAGCCAGAAGGGCAAGGGGCGACATACCCGAGGGCGCCTTGAAGAGGCACCCTCGAGTATGGTTGGGAGGCTCTTGTTTTAGTTTGTGTATAGAATGAGAATTCTACAAAAGGAGAGTTGTGATAAATATAGTATTTTTCACATAGGATTGGTAGTGACAGTTCTAATAGCCAAACGAAATTAATATTTAATCAATGGTGTTAAGGCATAAAACCATAAGTATAGAAACCGGTCATGCATCTTATTACCATTGAATAAAGTATAATTTCGTTTGGCAAATAAACTGTCTATAAATAATTAAAACTGTTAGTACACATGAGGGATTACGGTGTTCTTCTAAATAAATGATGCAGTGATAGCCTAGTGGTTAGACCGTTTGACTGCAAATTCAGAGGTTACGTGTTAAAACCCAGGCACGCACCTCCTCTGTCTTTTTGAAACTTTAACGGTGGTAGAAAAACCTCGTGAGGAAACCTGCATGCCTAAGAGTTTCTCGAAGGTGTGTGAAGTTCGCCAACCCGCACTGGGCAAGCGTGATGGACTATGGCCTAAGCCCTCTTAGTTTGAGAGGAGGACCGTGCCCAAGAGTGGGACAGTTTCTTAACAGGGCTAATATTATTTATTATTATTATTATAAATAAATTAGCCTATACTATATATAGTACTGCTGGGGAAAGGCCTCTCTCACAAATCGAGGTGAGAAAGCTAAGGTCGTACTTCACACGGACCCAGTGCGGACTGTGAGGATAAAAAAAAATCCAAACTGGTTATGCTTGTTTTATCGCTTTAAGTGATTTCTTCTACACAACCTTTAAGCAGAGAACAGAAAATATAAAAATAATAATGAGATGTGAAAATTACCGTTAAAATGATTAATGAAAATAAGATTATTAAAAATAAGGATTGTGAGGGGAGGAAGCCAGAGAGGTATGTAAGGAAAGAACCAGTTGGAACTCTGTACTCTCTGCCTACCCCACAAGGGATCTGGCGTGATGATATATCATCACTGATATGATATATGATATATCATCTTTACATCCTTATTTCTATCTATAGATAGAAATAAGGATGTAAAGATAATACAGACCGGTCAGTTAGTGTATATTGTACATTTTGGTGTCACAGTTTAACAGAATATTCGTAACGGATTTTGTGAAACCTAACGGTTTCAATAATCCTAACCTAAGGGTTAAACCATTATTTTTAAGCATTTAGATCCGATTTATTGTAATAAAATATCATTTTTTTTTTATTTTTTGCTATCGTAATCATCATTGGAATGTGTGCTAATAACGTTGTAGCTATAAATTAGATTATCAAAGTGTATTATAATTTATAATATCAATCTTTGTACCACAGACGTGCTGCCATCATAAATCAATGGAATTTATGATCCGTGTCAAGAGTTGGTCGGGTGTACACACGGGTACATGAATTTCACCGATATTGTGTATTTCAGTATGTACAAAATACCTATATCAGTTGGTTTTGTGCCCGTGTAATGTAGTAACCATTCAAATGTAAATTGAAGATACGTTTGAAATTTGACATCAAAAACAAAAGACCAACCTTACAGAAATTATTTATACACGTTGATTATTTTTACAACGACTACTAGATAATATTTATACGTAAAAGTAAAAAAAAATATACAAAGAGCGATTTTTGTGGTTAGTTTGTTATTTTGAAGTTTCCTAAGATAAAATAAAAAAAACGCGATTAAATTAAAAAAAGGTTGCTATATAAAACCGGAAAAAAAAGAAAATTTTAATGAACTGAATACATTTTGTAAATTACATTTAATCTAAATTGGAATCAATATTAGATTAATTTAAATAGTCCGTCGTCATCGTTATGAGACTATATTTCTGATTTATGACCTCCAAGAATGTATTTTCGGATTGCAAGCTGTAAATGTAAATGACGTGCTGTGGGGATGGCAGAGAGCATAGAGATCTAAACAGTTCTATTCTTACAGATGGTCTTATATTATTAGATCAAAAGTATGAGCTAACAATCGGTAAAATTCAAAATCTGATAACTATAACGCTTTTCTGTAAAAAAACTGCGTATATCAATAAAAAGAGATTAGCAAAAATACCAGAAGGTTACAAAAACCTTCTAAGTAATATAATCAAATAGTTTTTTTCCTAATGCTTCTTTCAGAACGATGGCGCTAAAAAGGTACGATAGCCCAGCATCACTTGAATCCCGACTAAGGAAGGCGGCTACAGTGTTTTGTTTTAGGTAGTTCACGGACGAGCGACACTTCCTGTTGACGACTGTTGACTGGATGGTCGTTGCCAGTTGTCAGCGACTGTTGCCCATTCGTGTCGATGTGTTATTGACGCTTGTCATGAACCCATCACGTCATGGCCTATAATCTCTTATATATTCAATTTGTAAACTCTAAGAAATTATGGCACTTCAGTTTCAAAATTGGAGGTAGCCCTCTGTAGGCCTGCACTGAATTTGGAGCGATTAAGAAAACCTAGACCCTAGAGAAGCAAACCTAGACTAGATTCTAAACTAAATTGTTCTGTTTCCTAATATGGGGTTTTCTTTTACTGAATCGCAATTGAAATGTAAACATATAAAAATTGTATCTGAGGTCTGTCAGTTGGGACCAAAGTCAAAAGACGACGATAGTCGGCAATGTGTTACCATCGATAACCGACGACAGGCGGTGACTCTCATGCAGCGTCGCCCGTCTGTGCGCCGCCTTACGATACCGAAGGTATTTCGAATATCCGAGTAATAAAATGCTTGCAATATCGAGTTTTAAACCTTTGCTTTCGACCAGTCTCAGGTCAGAATGTGATTGGGTGCTAGAGTATCTCTCACGATAAGCGACTCTATGTTCCGGTTATTAGTTGATTAAAATGGGGTTTTTCTTTGTTCTTTAATAGTTATTTTACGACCTTCACAGGAAAGGAATGAAATGTAAACCGAGATTTGATTTTGGATTTGATATTTTCTTTAAGCAATTGTTCTAAGGAAAAGTCAATCTTAAAGTTTAATGAACAAGCTTAACCGTCAACGCTCTCCTTAAAGCACAAAAGGTTTTTAACAAACAAAACTAGTTTGTTATTATAATACATGTTAGTTTCCCGACGGCGGTAGAACTGCGCAGCGTTGTTTAACATAATTAAAAGCATTTGCATGTTCCAGCTTGCAGCGCAATGGTTCACGTTGCATCCAATGTATTAAATTTCATTGTATAACAGAGCGCTTGTGCGTCGAAGAATGTAGAGTTCAGAGGAAATTGAGCTGTTCGTGCTGCGTTTTTGGTTACGTCGTTTAATTTTGCATAATAATATCCAATAGATTGGGTCATGCTCCAACACGCGGACCCAAAACACCAAACCGGATTGGTGGAGGCAGGTTTGTCACCTGCTGATGAAGCTTATTAAGTCGCCGTTAGGCATGAACTTGGCTTACCGGCTACCACATTAAGTGCACTTTCGAAGTACAGAGACGCCCAAACATAAGCTGACTAAAATGCAATGATTTATTATAATTTAAAGTGCACATATATTTTGTTTATTCTATTAGAATTTGTTGTTTGAATGTGATTGTGAAATATCTTGTTATTCTGTTTCTCTTATATGGGTCCAAGTAACTCGAAATAAATCATTTATTATTATAAAAATGCCACAAACGGTCACCCATCTAAGACTGATCAAGCCGAATGATGAAGCACAGCACTACTAGTGCCTCAGCTACTTGGGTATTTTGATGTAAAAATATGTGGTTATTGTGTTGAATAGCCCGTGGGGAGATTAACCCGTCTTCCCATAGTAATCTTGACTAACAGGAAGTCGTTAGAAGTGACAAAATCCCCCCATTAAATACCACAAATAGCGGAAGTTAAAGCGAAGCAATACTATAGCGTCTCATCCGAAGAGAACTCATTTGGGTTGAGTTGTCGGATATACGACAATACTTTCGAAATGGCAGTTTCTATGGCACCCACAGTCCGAGTCAGTTGGGTTATGGTTTACCTCGAAAAGGGTTTTCGTTTCGGAGGCGGCCGAACGTAAAAACAATACCAAATCGTTAATATATCTTCTTACGACGTGTAAGAAATATTGCCCCAACTCTAGTTAATGGGGAATGGTAAGGAAAATGATGATGAATTGGTTGTATGTTTCAAGTTGTATGTTGTTGTTCTAGGTTGTATGTTGGATGTATGTTTCACAGACACAACAAAGTATGATATTTTTGTGTTCCGCGTCTGGTCTCTGGAGCAAATGTAAGTAATAAGTGGTTCAACAGCACTCATTGCTTTTATACTTTGTCAAGCGATTAAAATAAGAAAACCATTTAATATCCACTAAGAAACCAGTTGCGACCGTAATAGGTATCACCCTCTATGCTTCCCATAGCCGCGGTTGACCGGTGCACTTAGTAGTGCACCCGTCCCCCTACAGCAACTGTCCCAACCGAGGGCGAGGCGCCCTCGAGTATGTCGCCTCTTGCCCTTCTGGCTGGCTAGAGCGTAGTGGTTGCACGCTCGCCTTTAAGTCCGGTGAAGCTGTAAAGGCCTCGCGGCCAACAGCGTACATCATTCACACACACACACACACCTCTATGCTCAACAACCATAATTTTATTGCAGTTTATCTAAAGTTGACGTTGTAATACTGACCCACTGAGTTGAGCAAAGACCTTCTTCACAAAACAACGTTAAAGAGATTACTCTATATGCCACCATGGAGGTCCATGCAAAAATATGTATGGGTGTTTCTATAAACCCAAAAAAGAACTCGCAGAATAAACAAAGCTCCTCGAAAGTCAAATAAATATCTTAAATAATTCTTCAAATATTAAAAAAAAACACCGTCACGCCTATATTCCCCAAGCGCGAGTGGCAAAGTTGTATCGTGTACACCTACTTTACAGACGATGTTAGGTCCTATATCATAGGGGACGAGCCCATTGCCATATACCGGGCACAATCCCAGACTTCGGAATAATACTGGAAATTTTTTGATAGAAAAACTACATTTGATTTGAAACCAGAACCTCGTGACTATTGAGACAGTCAGTCAAATATTATCGGATATTTGCATATGAAAGTAACAGTTGGTATGTACATAGGTATACGTGTAAACAAACAGTGCAGAGGTGGATGGCAGTCGGTAAAGCAACGGTGTTTGCACAAGCGAACCAGGAAATGGAATTTCTCATGGCGATAGACGGATACCGAGGTCGGTTTGCTGTGCTCAAATAAACTTATACTGTATTTATAGGTCCTGTGATGTCACTGAAAATCGTGTTTGATGTTATATTTCATGAATTTGAAATGAAAGTGCAGGGAAAAGGCGACTGAATGCTGAAACGGAAACTAATATTAATCAGAACAATGTTAATATTGCTGCTTAGGTTCTATTTGGTACTACACCTCATAAACATTCTAGGTAGATAGTCTTGCCATTAATGAAATAAAAATCTAGGTAGATAAGCGTGTAGACTACGCCACTGTTCGCGTGTAGAAAAAAATACTTGTCTGTAACATTTTATACGAACGCTAAAATCATACATTTAAAACAAAAATAAATACAGATGTTCGTCTACTTTACAGATGTTCAAGAACAGAATTAGAGAACATTTCCTATCTATGTAAGATATTTGTATGTATGTATGTATTCATGTAGTCTATTTTATGGTAATGTATAGCATGTAGTATATTTGTAGATATATATATGTAGTTATACCTTTTCTATCTATAAATATCTTTTATTTCCTTGCTTTTGTGTTGTACACTTATTCCTTTCCTCATTTTGATCATTTGTTTCTCTTTCACTTAAAGGTTTGCTGGTGGAAAACTCGACTTTGAGTTAAGCTCACCTTGTACATTAATTTACCTTGTAACAATTTGTTACAATTTGTGTATGTGTACAATAAAGAATTAAATGCTAAAATAAAGTTGTAGTAATGCCCATTATTATAAGTAATTAAAGTACTCATTTCACGGCAATAATAATTCATTGAAAAGTTTTTAAAGTTCAACCAACAACACGAACTGTGCAACTCTATTAAAATCCAACA
Source organism: Phalera bucephala (assembly GCA_905147815.2). Lineage (NCBI taxonomy): Eukaryota > Metazoa > Arthropoda > Insecta > Lepidoptera > Notodontidae > Phalera > Phalera bucephala. The sequence continues at coordinate 28,035,591 of LR990612.1, forward strand.
AAATTTCCGTCTAAGAATTCGACATAGCGTTAAAAACAATCTGTTCCTAGACGGCTCTGATGAAAATTAATTACCACTTAACTGAATTCCTTCGAAGGCGCTGCCGATTTAATAAAGTTATTGAAACCCCAAGATTTCACCGAAAGCATTTTCGGAATATTGTCGAAGAAATCTACGAGACTGCCATTTAGGTAATTCACAACGATTTTCATACCCTTTTTAATTTACTAGAATTCAGAGTGGATCAGCCGTCGGTTACTTAACCTATGGTAACGAGGCCCAGAGAGAGACGTACATTTCTGGCATAGTAAGGTCTTGTCTTTGGCTACTCGATTATGTTGATTAAATTCGCGGAATGAATGCTACAATCGTACAAGGATCTTTTGGCCCGCGGCCAAAATCGAAACTACTCTATCATCGAGTGAAATGTCACTTCATGACAGTTGCAGTGTTGCTGTTGGTTGAATTTACCCAAGTTCTTTTATTAATTTGTATCCGGACGGAACGTTAAAATATCTCGTTGGAAACAGGAAAAATTTACTAAATGATAACACTAATTTCAATATCATCCATGGGCCAAAAGAGCCTTGTCGCACAATATAACGGATAAAAATATAAGTATAAATACATAAACATATGTGGAAACCAAATAATTTTAATGAAATGTGGCGACTTCAATTTGTAATGGTACTAAAACGAACCAGCGTTCATGCATCCATTCCATGATGTGGCCCTTACGATTCAGTTTATATAATTAGGATTATGTACTGATTAAATTATTTAAATCATATTGAGTTCTTAGATTTACGCGAATATTACACATGAAATAAAACTATTTTACGGATTTTATAGCGGTTTATTTTTTCAATAGAGAAGATGGCTGGGTGCTTCCATCGTCTTGGGATCCGGTAATTAATATAATCAAATCCAAAACCAAGCATAACACTGCAAGATCTCAAGACACCGCGAGCTCATTCTGCGTAGATCGGACCAACAACAACAAAAATAATTAAGAAGTTTGAGGTTACCCCGGAACAACTATGCCTTTTGGACGTCTAACACCTCAGTCCCTCCCGTGACCATGGGTGCTGCAAAGCACTCGAAACGTAAAAATAAAAAATAAACCGCGATAAAATCCGTAAAATAGTTTTATAACATTAATTAAATAATCTCTCTAGTTTGTAAGTTCATCGTTTTTGGCTTGTTAAAAGCTCGTTGAAATGTTTATTTTGTTATTTAATAACACAAAATAAACTTAAATTTGGAAGCATCATTTCTATCGTAACTTGGAATACTTTGTGTAGCGCACGATCTGAGTAAATAATGATTCATTTGTTTTTATTAAGGTATCGGTATCGGAAACCGATATCGGTGTTTTTGTTATTTGGCTAAAATATAAGTCATAAAAATTTTCGTTTTATTCAAAGTTGGGCCGTTTATTTTTATAAATTACTAAACTTTGCTTTCAGGCACTCGGGCTCTTGATCTTCACGAAATGATTAATTTTTATCTCTTGTTCTCTTTCTTTTGGACAACAAAAAAAATATCAGGGTATCAAATACATCATGTTAAATAAACCATGGGAAAGGGAGAAGGCAGAGAGTGAATTATGCCTATGTCATCGAAGGAACGAATATCTTTTTTGTGATTTGCTTGTTTTTAATTCAGGAAACTTTAGAAAAGCTTAGTCCAAATAAATTCCGGTTTTGTTATTCAATCGAAAAATCTAGCTCGTTCCGCTTGTAGGGAAAACGATATATAATCTCGACAAATATAATCTCAACAAATCCTGATAAAACATACTTGCCTGTCTCTTTGGTGTAGTGGTACTTACTAAGGCTGGGGATCACGAAGTCCTGGGTTGGAATCTTACGTCGGACAAAGTGTGCTTTTTGTATGGGAAAAGTCTCAAGAGGAATAATATTACAATGGGACTTAGCATCGTTGGCCATATAGTACTAGTTTCTTCTAGCCCGCGACTTCGTCCGCGTTGATTTTAGACAGGAATCTTACATTTTTCCGGGATAAAAACTATCCTATGTATTAATACAGGTAATAAACTATCTGTGTACCAAATTACATCCAAATACGTTTAGCCGTTTTTGCATGATTAAGTAACAAACATACAAACTTTCACATTTATAATATAAATATAGGCGTCACAGTTTTTGTGTTTTTTAAGAATATTCCAAGCCAATCCCGCTAAGGGAATATAGACATGAAAGTTTTCCTACTTCTTTAAGAACGTTCCAAGAAACTCTTAGGAAATTCATTTTTATCGTAAAATGTTCCATTTGACCGGTTCAGCGAGGTCGCTAATCCCTATTTTATATTTTTCATTAGGCGCGAAGGATGGCGTGATGGCAACGAGTTTACGAGCAGTTTACTGCCGACCTCACCGAGTGTTTGCGGCCTTAATCTTGAAGAATTAAGCGTCTGCCAAGAATTAGGAGGACAATTTATAGCTATTGGAATAAAGGAAAGTCATGAACAAACGAATTTTCATAAAATAAGTTTTTGCTGAGGGCTAAATGGTGGTCTCTTACAATGGGTCTCAAAAAAAAGCTCAGAGTTGCTCAGCGAGCTATTGAAAGAGCTATGCTCGGCGTTTCTCTTCGTAATCGGATCAGGAATGAGTAGATTCGTAGAAGAACCAAAGTTACCGACATAGCCCATAGGATTCGTAAGCTGAAGTGGCCATGGGCGGGCCACATAGCGTGAGGATCGGATGGGCGTTGGGGCAAAAAGATTCTAGAGTGGAGACCACGTAACCGTAGCGTGGGACGGCCGCCTGCCAGATAGACCGAAGATCTCGTGAGGATTATAGGAACCCGTTAGATACAGGTGGCATTGGACCGGCTGCGCTTAGAGCGATTGGAGGCCTATGTTCAGCAGTGGACAAGTATAGGCCGAAATGATGAGGGCTAAATTGATTCTGGAGTACCGCTGGGGAAAGTTAGATTTATTGTTTGTTGCTGTCATACTAGTTTTGAATTGCTTGTATTATTGCAATAAGTAGTGTATACTTATTGGGAAGAAAAATATAATCACGCTTTTTTGTGGTGGCTTCTAATGTGACCTTGTAACGAAGACGAAGTCTTGGCCTTTATCCCTAGACGATTAAAATGTCTAATGCAAATTTTTCTATAAAAAAAATTCAAAATTAGTCCGGGATCTGCCATTGTCCCCTATATACAAGGGACCAAAAATAGGCGGCGAAAAGTGAGTGTACGTGCACAATACACCTCTGCCACCCTCGCTTGGGGAATATAGGCGTGACGGCGCGTACTGTTTTATTTATTTTTTCTATTATTATCGATCAAGAGACTTGATAACATAGAATAATTCTATATTATCGGTGTTGATTAAAATCCTTTTAGTGAAAAATTCAATATTTTATTAAGTATGGATACGAATTAATTAGAGAAGAAACTTCTTTTCGAACTGAGTAATGACGTTATCTGCAGGGTCGCCGCCGACTACGAACCTAACTCCCCTCCTATCAGCCGCTACCGCCATCCGCGGCATGTTCTCACCGACCCTCCCGATGCCCTTACCGATGCCGATCTCTTCTTTCGGATACAGATACCGCACACAGGTTCAGACACCGACCTCGCGTGCGAGGTCGAGGAATCCCTTGCGCGCCGGCCGGTGCAGAGCACCACGGCGAGACATCTAATATACGCCCTTCCCCATAGCGACTGCCCAAGCCGAGGCCGTTCCTCCTTATGGCGCCCTTGAGCTAGTTGCCCCCTTGCCCTTCTGGCTCGAGCGTAGCCCCGCGGCCAACAGCGTAGATCATTCACACACACACCCAAAAAATCTGCAGGGCCTTTATTCGGTATGACCAATTAAACACGTCGCGCGGCGAGTTACAATAACTTCATAGAAGTATCATACAGAAGCAGAACACCATTACACGATTTGTCATTTCACAAAGTTATTGCGCCGCGTTTGGTGTCACCACGAGTAAGGATCCAGATGATTTTTTCTTCCTTACGAAAAGAATGCGTTGTAGCAAATATTGTATATGGTCACGGCAAGGACTGTCCTTCCCGTGACCCGGTGCTGCAAAGCACTCGAAACGTTGGGAACTTAAAAATCAAAAATAAACCGCGATAAAATCCGAAAAATTGTTTTATTTCATGTGTAATATTCGCGTAAATCTAAGAACTTAGTAAATATTGTAGTGGGAGTTCAGGGTTTCAAGCCAGGTCAAGGACAAAGAAGTAAGGTACGTGTTAGATGTGTAATATAAAGCTGTAAAGGCCCGCGGCCAACAGCGTAGATCATTCACACACAGACACACACAAAGGTGAGCAACATAGTAGATATAAAGTTTGCTAAAGAAAATCGTCTTGACTGTTAATCTAGGGAAGTAACTACAGCTTTAAATTTCGTGATCCGCAAGAATTAACATAATGAGACGGTACGGTCAGCTACATAAGTCGCTTAAAGCCCACTCGCACGAATCGTTCGAAAACTTCAATCTAACGTTATAACATCAAATTAGTCAATAGGTAACGCTAACCCTGGTTCGTGCAAGTGAGCCTAAGATTAAAGTCCTGGATCTTTGTCTTGCGAAAAGAAACAAGTCTTTCCGATCCGAGTCTGTGTTATGAGATTTTATGTGTGGCCTACGTCGCCGTGAGGCCCACGGCACCGCGTCGGTGCGGGTGGGGGGGAGGAGCGTGTCATCAAGTCTCCCTCCCCCCGATGGCGGGCTCTTTAGAGCGCGGCACGAGAGCCGGCACCGGTGCGTTCCATGCCCAGATCCCGGTGCCCCTCCAAAGTGCTGATGTCGGCCACCCTGGGGGTTTAGTCGGTAGGAAATCGATACGCCCCGCGAGCTTTCCTAAAGGCTCCCGGAAGTCCTATGCAGGAATTTCGCCAGGGAAAAAGTCGTTATAAAAAAAATAAAAATGTTTTCAAAACGCGCTGCGTTTAGTTTCAGCGAATAAGGAACCATATTTGAAAAACTGAAAATGTTGAGTGACTTATGTTGCTGACGATACAAGTGTGTTGGAAACTAGCTGACGGAGTGCAAATTGAGTCTTGCAGTAAAGGCTTCCTCACGAGGGCAACTCAAAAGAAAGTAATTACTAACTGTAATTACTTTCAAATACCACAGACTATATATATATCTATAGAAGGAGGGCAGAGTTCCAACACGTTATTTTATTGCAGACCTCTCTAGCTTCTTCCACTCTTATAGTTCGACTCATACACGCTCAACGGTTACGAAGACTTGATTTGGTTACCACATACTAGTTTAAAAACTGATATACAATGCGAAAGTGGAAGGATGTAGGTACCGGGGAAGCTCTAGACTATCTTACCATGACCAAATAGACCGGGTCTTATCTGAAGGACAAGCCAGGAGTCTCCGTAACCGGCGAGCGTGTATGAGACGAACTATGAGAGGAGAGGTAGCCAGAGAGGTATGTAAGGAAAGAGCCTGTTGGAACTCTGTACTCTCTGCCTACCCCGTAAGGGATCTGGCGTGATGATATAGATAGAGATAGATACTAGTTTAAATGGATTCTGTCAATAGCCATAAAATGCATTTGGACCCGCTTAAAACGGTCACTGCTCTCAGACACTAACTAACTTAATTATGCGATTCTACGAGCGCCTTTAAAGATACTTAGAACTGTCACTCTGTACTAATACATAGGTATCGTTTTAAAGAGCCCTCGTAAGGTTGTTTTCCTCTTTGCCTTCTAGCAAACCGGCGTGAGGATGCGAAAGAAGATGAAGTCGAATAGAATAGTGACGTAACTATTAAAATCAAGCCTTATAGTTATCAAAATTAAAAAAAAAACGAATTGATGAGTTTTGTCATTATTATTATTATTATTTATTTTTTTTAAACGTAGCCCCACACTAGGATTTATTCCTGTGTCGTGGGTGCGCTTACAAACATGAAAATTCACATACACAAATACCCAGACCGGAACAAATAATTGTGGATCACACAAAGATTTGTCCCGTGCGGGACTCGAACCCGCGACTATTAGACGCAGTGGGCAGAGCGGCTTAAGCTCTTAACCACTGCGCTATATTCCACGTTGGGTCATTTTCGCGCGAATCGACGAGTTTTTTTATTTCTTATAAAAAATATTTACCGCGTCACTGATATTATTACTACAAATATGCTAATCTGCGTGAGTGTTATGATAATTAATTCTTCAGAACAGTTGTATAATATATTTATATAACTAAGTCCTTTAACTCTTATCTTCTGAGAAGCAAAAATGACCTCACCGTGGGATTACGTTGTTCATGACATCACGATATTCAAGTGACGTCATTATTCCCGACAAGCAGGTACCTGGGCCTCAATTCTTTTAACAAAACTTAGCTAAAACCAAAACTAAATCGCCGCCAATAAATGTGTGTATTTTATTTTTTAGTTACACCGCGGCTCTCTTGGCGATCGCAACCATTTACTCGGTCGGTCTTAGATAAGTGACAGTATAGGGCATTGTTAATATTCGAGGGTGTCCGTGCTTCGGAAAGCCCGCTAAGCCGTTGGTCCCGATTACCATTACCGAGGTCGTTAATCAAAGTTAGAAGTGTAATAAGCGTCTTTATAATTTCCAACAGCAGGTAGCCACAATTAGCCACGTCAATTCGCATTAGATCCGCGTAGTGGAATATGACCGATTTTCTCATACCTTATTTATGGAGAAGGGCCTTTGCTCAGCCGTGGAACAATATATCATCGGCATCAGCCCAAATTAGTCTATTGCTATGAACAATGTATGCTAATTTTTTAACCGACTTCTAGAAAGGAGGAGGTTCTCAATTCGACTGAATGTTTTTTTTTGGATGTATATTACGCAATCATTCCGCCATTTATAAATCCATTTTGATGAGTCTTTTTGCATTGGGTTCAGTATAGCTCCAAGGCGTTCTTATTTTAATTTCATCGGTATTGGACCTTGGACTTGGAAGATACACCAGGAAACTCCTTAACGACAAACAATACGAATGTGTAGATTGTGATATTATAGGTATTACATTAATCCTGTAGGTACCCTGCCATAGTACTAATCAGAATATTAACCGACTTCAAAAAAGGAGGAGGTCGACAATTCGTCTGTGTTTTTTTATAATGTCTTTATTTATGAACTGATTTTGATGATTCTTTTTGGGTTGGGTTTTTTAATGAAATTTTAATGAAATCGGTATTGAACTTTGAACTTTACGGGACTCCTTAACGGCGAACAACACGAATGTATAGATTCCGTTATTATGGTTATTATATCAATCCTGTAGGTACCTTGCTGAACAACTCAGCAAAATAATATAATATAGGTATATAAATATTAGTAAATAATTCACTTGTCACTTAAAATTGTAAGATAAAAATCTTTATTTAAAAAAAAACCGACTTCAAAAAGCAAAAAATAAATATTTGAAGTCGGTGCCAAGTAACCGACTGCACTAACCGGTACCGAGTCCAAATATTTATTTTTTGCTTTTTGAAGTCAGTATTATTTTAAAAAATAAAGTTTTTTTTATAACATAGTATAAGAAAACCACTAAACGCCGCGCCGTTGATGGTGGCGGTTATGGTTAGGTTTAAGCTGAATTTAATTTATAGAATTGGAATCCTGACAGTGATGCAGGTAATGACCTAACTTGTGACTGTAGTTTGAAGTCCACGCTTCTGTTGAATCGTATTGTATATGGGAAAATACACGTGTCAAAGGTTACGACTACCCGTCGAAAGAAGTCACGTTTTTTTAATATGACGAATACATTAGTAAAGTTTTTGTTACCTATATGCTTCAATATAATCATGTCAGATACTTTGCGCGGTTAGTAGGGAGTATATAGTTCCAATAGGTCTCATGCACTCTTGTCAGTTTCGGTGTTTCTTGACTTGTGCTTCAGATAAGAAACGCTCTATTTGATGGTAAGATGTAGAGTATACCTAGACCTAGGGGTCTTCTACTCCAGTATCTATATCCTTAATCTATTTTATAGTATTTAAATTTTAGTAAGCTTAACATACCTTATATAATAACAGTTAAGTATGTAAAAATGTTTAAATCAAAAATCTATACTTAATCTGGAGTCAGAAAGATAACGAAGTAAACAACTAACCCACTCGAAATGTACGAAGGACTCAACATACTATGGTTATATATACTCAGCTTAATCAATTCTAAGCTCAGTTCGTTAGCTGTTAAAATATTGGATCTATACGTCAAGGAAGCGTTAATGGGTAGATATCGCCTTACCAATCTCCAGAGTTGCCTTAGAATATTTCATTGAGAAAACGTGAGATGGGATCTTGGAATCGATTCTGCAGTGATAGGTTTGATGCCGTTCTGCTGACGGAGATTTTATTGAAAAGAATGGTGTAATAGGTATAAAGAGGATGTTGCAAGGCGTGAAATAGAATGAACATGGCTATGGCAGTTCATATTGGATTTGTTTTTAAGTCTATTATTGCGTACTGGTTTTCGAGTGGCGACCACGTACCGTAGACGTGTAGTGGGCAGGCCCTCTACAAGATAGACATATGACCTGGTGAAGGTCACGTGTAACAGGATGCGTATACCACAAATTCGGGCGTCGTAGCTATGTTTGGGGGAGGCCTTTGTGGTGGTCATCTTTCGGCTGAAGATAGCTTACGTCTGTCTTTCAGTTTTCCTTCATCAAGAATTATTGCAAATTATGTTTTCGGATATAGAAATTAAATAAACATTGCAAGTAACAACTGAAAATCTATACCTACTGAGAATCTATAGGCACGTAATAAAAATTACACTTAGTATGAAACCCGTACTAGCCGTTATCTTTGTATGTAAATAGAAAAGTGAAGTTAGAGAAAATTACACTAAGACTTACAATTTACTAAGTGTAAAGTAACGTTTATATCTTATACTAAGAAAGCTTAAAATTACGTTAAAGAGAGGAATAAAATCCACTCTTAACGTAAATCCTAGACGATTCTCAGTATTTCAGTCACGTCACAGAATAAATAAACTCCTTTCCTAACAAAGGTAACGAGACGAGTTTTAAAACACATAAAACAATTACTACAAGTTTGTTCCGGGACTGCAACGGGATTGTAGTGCTCACGTTGGGAACACGGAGTTTGATCTGGGAACAGAAACTTGAACGTCTATCTAAAACTTGGTATTACAGGTATAGTAGATGAGGTAGCGTTTCTCGCCATTCTTTTATCTTGTACCAAATCGTGTCAGTTCTATAACGAGTGGTTAGAGAGTAACGGTCGGAACAGTTTCAATAGATCTCAAACAACTCTCATAATACTGATTGAGACTGATTTAAAACTTCCTTTAGTCGCATTTTACGTCATGAAGTGGGAGTGGCGCTTTAGTCCCGGCACCAGTCATCATTGCAATCTTTGGTCTCCCCTTTGTCCTGCATTAGACGTCATTCGATTGATAATGATGACTATACAAGACCTGCATACGTTAAGGGGTATAACATTTAAGTCTGAGAAAACAGCTTCGGTAGGCAAGACACACAATTTCTTCAACCTTCTAGTCAAGAAACATGTCCACGACTTAAAATTTAAAATTTTGGAGGAGTGGTGTCTAGAGGTACAAAAAGATACGATTTTGGTGGTTTATAATAATTTGGTTTAACACACGATACACGTAATATTCAAAATACAAAGTTTGAGCTCTCCGATCATATATGACGTACAGGGTGCGCCGCCATCAGAAATGCATGAGGTTTATGACGGCCGTCGCTCGCAGCATGACGGGGCCCGAATCTCGGCTGCTTTGAATATTGAGTCATACGCGCCCGAGAACTTGTCAATCTTGCCATTATATTGTCAATAATATGCGCCTTGTAATGCAAGCTAAATACATCGACTGATACAAAAATACATTAATAAAAGCCAAGTCCAAGGTCAAGGAGTCACACTTCTTCTTTAAGAAATTGACGGTTAACGGTTGTAAATAAGGAACGCATTGACATGAAAGAACTAAAATCGCGTAGCAAATAAGCATACTGTACTCTACAAATATTGACGAGGAAAAAGTCGAACTGTTGTTATTGAAGTTTCCATGCTTCTTGCTTCTGGGTGATGTAAGTATAAATTAAGGAGTTGGGGTTGTTATTCAAGCTGAATTCGAAACAGTTAAGAAGTCAGCATAGTTATGAACAGCACAAGTAAAATACATATGTACCTGGGTCGATCTGTCTGCGAAAAACTATATGCAGCTATAAAAAACCAAAACTTGGAAGTATGATCCGAATGTCGAATCTTCGCAATTGTAAAACGGACTGCGCAATGATAACAAAACCTTGTTATGAATAAATGTAAAATTTAATTAAATATGTAGTCTTCAAAGTAACTTTTTATGTATGTACGTGTATTTATATATTTTCATGAACCTAATGAGAATGAATAAAGGTGTCACGTATTGTGTCCATTCATAATATTGTAATGTCTCTTTTGTCGAATAGACAATAGACGAAGCTGGATGAAGTAGGAATTCAAATTAGGTCAATTGTCTTGTGTTGAAAATTCAGCAGCGGAATTCTATGCGAAATTATTTTAGATGGTAAGTAATACAGAGGCAGGATATTGTCTAATTCTGTTTTATCTTTTGGATGGATGAATTTATTGGACACAACTTCTTTTAGGGCTGTTAAATGTAAAGGGAAGAAATAACAGGTATTAATAAAATAACTTATCAAATAGTGAAACCAACCAAGTTCACAATAAATGAAACAAGGAACATACATTCGTGTGTTGCTTGTTCGTCTTTATTGAATAAATTTAATTAGAGGAGCATGACCTACGGTATTCATATTCAGACATATGCTTCGCATGCAGTGTCCGCAGGAAATCGCCAGTATCGCCACGCTGTATGTTACGCTTCACGTTCCCTCGAAAGCTTCACCTAATACCTATAAACTATCATATATCAGAAATATTATAAGATCCGTACAAAACAGTCATATTTTAAAGAATAACTCATCTGTGGAGGCGAGGAATACAAATTCCCTTATTAAATTTTCACTAGCGACATTTTATTCAAATAGCTGCTATTTCTAGAACCCATTTATTCTTAAGTCTTGTTTTACGTGCTTATATGATATCACAATAGCATATTAAGTAAGTCTACGGCACAATTTGTAGCAATGTAAATTTTCATTACAGACTTATGAAATAAACGAATTACCTATACGGTGTCGCTATAATAAAAGGGACTTAAAACTGTAAGTGAAAGAATAATGAATGCTGATCGAACAATTTAAGATGTTTTAAACTGTTTAAAGTATCTATTTTTTATTTCTTGGCACGCTTACTTCCAAGTAACTCATGATAATGCTTCCAAATTACGATAGCTTGTTTTAGTACTAAGGGCGTTAGCTGACTGGCTCGAGTAGTCATTGCTTTGATCTCTCTCTGAAAACGTCTTGTCTGTCTTGACTGACATTTGCTTTGGTCTAATAAATAATATAATATCATCGGCCGATATTGACTCAATGCTGAGCAAAGGCCTTCTCTCTTCTAGGTGAGAAAGTTTATGTCATACTTAACCACGCGGACCCAGTGCGGCTGGTGGAGGCAGGTTTGTGGTCACCTGCTGTGAAAACTTATCATGCCGCTTTAAAGGCTACCAACTTGGCTTAACGACTTCATATATAATGCTGAAATGATGTTTTTAAATGCACACACGATATATGAATGATTATCAAGCATGGAATAGTGATTAAAAAAGCAATAAGTATGTAAGACAAGTATGTCTTCGTCGCTGTAGAAGCTCGTAAAGCCAAGTCAAAAATCAATATGCCACAAGCGATACCCTATTCTCTACAAACAAACACGAGTACAAGGAAAGGTAGCACGTAACACAGTGTAATGTAGTCCTATAGCTAATATTGCCATAACAGATGAAAACGTAACCAACCATAAATTCCCTTATGAGGTTTTGTCAAAAGATTTTCTGCTTCTAACATAGGGGGTGTGTAAGGAGCCGAGGTTAAATAAAGACGAAACGGGATGACAAATTATTGCTGTGCAGACGATGGCCTCGTTATATTAATATGGTCGGGAACTGAAGAGTGGTGCCTTTAATATTTGATATTAAACATGTTGCGGTCGTGGTTCGAGTGAAGTTGTCGTTTTGAAATATTTTCTAAAGGTTTTGTAGGCTACTTATGTTGTGTACTGTGAATATTGGCTTTTCTTTTGTACTGCTTGTAAGATGCTTTTTGTATAAGTTTGAACGTTAAAGCATCAGTATTGATTATTAGCACGACTAGAAATATTTTTATATTCTGGATGTAAAATATTTATCTGGATTGAATACTTTGAGAGGTATGCAAACGGAAGTATTATACGGAATTTCATTTGTGTCAACTTTGATTTACCGTTCGGTTTTGATCATAGAGATAGGACTTAAAAGCATAGAGAGATCTTATGATCTCTCTACCTCGTTCAGCATCATTTAATGTACACTTTTAGTGGACACTTGGTACCATTTTGGTAACCCTTTTAAAATTATTTGCTACTACATGGTTTTTCCTTCCTTTTTATTCAATATATTATGGCTTGTCATTTTGACGTAGGCTCCACGCAAATTTATCTGCTAATATTTCTTTGTCTAGTAACTGTGTTCTTGATAACTTTTTATTTGTTTTCAAGTAATAATTAATGTCAAAATAAAGTGTACAAGAGTGTAACTGATTACGATAGATTTGTTCCCTTTCTTATCACTGACATGACATATGTGTAAGCAGTGCAATAATATAATCTTGTTAATGCTCACTCTATGCTTTAAGTACCTCTATGGTTTTGATACTCCGACTAGAAGTTAGCAGTTCTATAATACAAATTGAGGGAGCATGATTTTACCTGCAATCTTCACCAGGTCAACGGTTATGATAATTATCGTGATCGAAAATGTTCGCGGAAGCGCGCGTGCTTCTACACAACTATGCGCAAGAGGGGCACTTCGCTGGTCCGACGAGTGCGACGAGCTCCAATAGCATGCTGGCCAAGGTCGAGTACAGGCTCGATTGCCCTACATTACCCACTGTTGTAAGCTTCACATTGCACACAGGGAATGTCGACATTGGGACCAATTTAAACTGGTATGACATTATGTGAATTTAATGGTTATTATTTTTAATTTTATTTTTAATGACATAAAACTTTTTTCACGGGAGGGACCGTGACCATGGGTGCTGCAAAGCACATGAAACTTCGGGAACTAAAAATCAAAAATAAACCGCGATACAATCCGTAAAATAGTTTTATTTCATGTGTAATATTCTCATAAATCTAAGAACTCAGTTTATTTTTAATATTTAATCTGACTGCTGATTTTATCTTATTTATTGTATGAGCCTTTGATACTGTTAAAATAAATTATTATTATTATTAAATGATTTTAATTCCACTATGATTATGTTGGTAGCTTTATTTAAATACAAATCACACATACTTCAGTATATTTTGATTTAATAGTAGGCATATTGAAAAGAGACTGGTCGTGACGTTACCGGATCATGGCGCTGCCGGGAGATCAGCGCTGCAGCATAATACTGCTGCGGCATTAGCTGAGGCAGGGGCCAATTTTGATCTCATACAATTACTGATTTTTGCTTGTGTGCAATTTGTGCTTTATTTTATTTATCTTCATTAATACTTTTTGTCATGTCGATAGATATTTGTTATATATTTCTTTCTTTTATTCTTTTTCATTCTTTTCTATTTTTATCGTATTAATTATTTGTCACCAAACATATGACACTTGAATTAATTGCCTTGATACAAGGCAAGGCGCCATAAAAGTGTACATTCATCTTAATCGCATCTTGTTACTTCATTAATTGAAATATGAGCGAATTTAATGAAGCGTATGGTGTACTCATACGTTTTGGAAAATCCCAACGAGATAATTCAAAACCTACATATAATTAAAGCATGCTGATTATAATACGATTAGTCACTTGTGCACGGTGGATGTCAATATATAAAACGGGTAAATAAAAGGTGTTAACGAAAGTTAAGTTCCGTCCAGAAACTATTACATGTAACCCTCGAAGTTACATGAAGCTACGAAATATAATATTATGATCACGGGAACTTCATGAGTGAAGTTCGATCATTATTATATGAGTTAGCTTCATTCGAACATATAAAAACCCTCCCATCTCAAGAATCCCCAAAATAGTATTTTCCATTATCTATAAAAGAATTAGGGGAGGCCCGTGCCCAACAGTGGGACAGTTTCTTAACAGCCTTATATTATTTGTTATATTATTCGCTTTGTGATCACGAGGTCCTGAGTTCAAATCCTAGGTCGGACGAGTGTAGTTTTTTTAACGAAAACTTAACAGTAGGAGTCCGGAGTCTGAAATTGTGCTCGGTATATGGCAATAGGCTCGCCCCCTATTACATGGGACCTAAAATCGTCGGCGAAACGTGGGTGTACTCACTACACCTCTGCCACCCCCGCTTGGGGAATATAGGCGTGACGGTGTTTTTTATATTATTCTATAAAAGAATAACGTTTTGGAACTGTAGCGACCATAGATAGATGATAGATATATACTAAATAGATTAAATCGATTGAAAAATCGATTCTTTACACGTGCAAAGTTGCCTTGCAGTCCCTTTACCCTACAAGTCACTTTCGTGTACAGTCGGTTTTTTTAAACGTTGTCGGTTTAAATTCTAATTATAATAATAATCCCAAAAAACCGGTACAACCCTACATATTTGATCTTAAAAATACTAAGGTCAAATTTTATTTTCTTTTGATGTAGAATCTAAGTACCAGCGGATTAAGCAACTACAAGTGCTCTATCGGAACAGTCACGATTATCTGGAATATGTCATTGAGATATCGATTTAGTTCAGTCGTGAGCTATTGTACAAACATAATTACTAGTCTACCTCCGTACTAAAATTACTGTGATCTGCGTTTGCGAACAAATTGCTGTATTTCTACTTTGTTCTTTCGCAAAATGTTTGAGGAAACGGTTAATCACTAAGAAGTCTTATAATCGTCACAAATACGATAAAATAATCTACCAAACCTGAATTTCAGATGGTGATAATGACAGAAAACAAAAAATGTATCAATATTTTTGGTGATAATACTGCATCTATAGTCCGTTTATTCTTAGCTGGCAATTTTTAGCGTGTAATACCTGTCTGAGAAAAGCCATTCTCCTGACATCGTTATTAGTGGTCACATTTGGTGAAGTGCTAGCACAAAAAAGTATATCCATTGCGTACAGTTTAATTATGGTTTTATACCGAGAGTCATTAATGTAATAATTACTTCTAAGTTACATATTACACGTTAAGCGAGCAGTGGGCTCGCATCACTATTCAAGCCACGCCATAAAACTCCCTACAATGATCGACCTGGATCAACCACCATAGATTTTCCAATAACCACCACCATTCGGTACTCATCTGTCCCGAACTGTTTATATTCTCTATATATCTATCCACGGCAACGGTCAAGATGGCGTCTAGACCTCGCTCGATGTTTTACCTCTGCTCTGATTGGATCATAGATCGGATACACGTAATACAACATAGTAACTTTAAAGAAATCAATAAGATTTTACACAATATTCAAGTGTAACATATCAAATAAAATTAATAAAGATTTAACAATGTATTTTTGTAAATAGTTATCTCGTACGTTTAGACTCCAAAAATCTACTTGACTTCGTCTATTTCCTCCGACATTCCTATCTTAGTATCGATATTTTTCAAATAAATTTTTGTGTTTTACCAAGTAGTTTTACTTTTCAAACGTTAATCTAAAGATTTATTAGAAAATAAGTATTTGAAGGATTTTTAAAATACCAAACGTCGATACTTTCTCATAACAATGTTAAAGAATTTGCGTACTAAATTTTGGCGAAGTGGAAGTGATTTTTTTTAGTTTGGTTTTAATCCGTAAACTGTTATTTTAAAAAACAATGTGTAATGTTGGTAGAATATTACCCATAATTATTATCGTTTTTATCGGGGAGTTAAATTTATTTTGAAAACAACTTTGATTGCACTTGCACAAAAAACAAGAATTAACCTTTTGCCTCTACCAACACTGTTAGAGTTCTGAAAACTAGATGAAAGATGAGTTTTGGCGGGAAGTCGAAGAGTGATGTCGTCAATTTGTTTTAATTTCCAAAATATTACTTAAATTATTGTGTTATTTCGAATAATAATGTGTAACTTTGGTGAAATATTAACCATTATATGTTCTTATTGTACACGAGTGAAGGTAATTGTAACAAAGTGATAAAACGTGCCTTTTCGATTCCCCTCAAAACGGCCGTCGCAATTGCTATGTAAAGTATCCATCCCTTTACTATCCCGGGTGCGGTACTTCATCAATTTCATAATCATCATTGCCATAAAGTTCATTGGGGATTCGCAAAATACACTTAAAATTAATGTGAAGCCACAACTTAAAAAAGTAGA
This sequence comes from Phalera bucephala, assembly GCA_905147815.2. NCBI lineage: Eukaryota > Metazoa > Arthropoda > Insecta > Lepidoptera > Notodontidae > Phalera > Phalera bucephala. The sequence goes on from LR990612.1 coordinate 28,052,059, forward strand.
AGTTAGATAAAAAGATTATAAATACAACAAGATTCTTCTTAACTTGCAATCACACTTTACACTCGAACACACAAAGCATAAGATTAAGATACACCAATCTGACCAACTAAACTTTTTTATCCATAAACGCAACCTTGCCTTATCTCAGAACATTTGTAACATCGCCAGATAACCCTAATAGTCGTTTAAAAGTCTCTTGGACTTTACATAAGGAGTAGTAAAGTTCATTTTACGACCAATGAATCCAGCTTTTTTATTAAACATTTATTGCACTCGATACTGCGACTTTATCGAACAAAGAAACTTAACACATAGATGTATTAAAGGATTGAGAAGTTTAAAGCTGGTAAATGATGCGATTAGCAGTATTTTATCTACTTAGTTTATAATACTTCTTTTTAAGTGACGAGAAATTAGAATAGAATGAAAGAAATCAATTGCCATTTATTGGGAGCAATAGTTCTTCCAAATAAATCAGACTATGTGATCCACTGCTGGGCCACCACAGGCTCTTACTCAACCAAGCAAACTCAAGGGAGCCGATTAGTAAAGGGCAGGCTTGTGGTAATGGCCACAGTAGATGTGCTGTCGGAACTTATTAGCCTTACAAGCTTCCAACTTCAGCTAACAACTAGCTTCCCGCGATTGACCATTTATCGGCCGGGAGAGTGACAGTGATGCAATTACTTTACAAAAGATTAAGAAGGGACTATTGAGCGAAATATAAAGGATATTGAGCGCGCGCTCGGAAATAAACGACGTACATATGTGCAAAAACAAACTTAATCATTTTCTAAAAAATACACTATGAAATTTAAAACTGTTTTACATGAACTTTGCCACAATTATTTTCTATGTTTTTAAGTAAATTTTATTGATTAGTTCCTAAGCGTTTTGGGCTGGAATCATAAAATGTAACGCAAAAGAAATAACTTTAGATTTTTTTATCGGGAAAATTTCGTTTTATCCTTTTACCAGATTCTTAAATATACAATCAATAATCATATTTCGAAATATTAAGTCTCTCCATATATTTCATGACGTGCATGGAAAACACGTTTTTATTCGCGGTAGCCTCTTAATTTCACATGTTGCTTATAAGATTGCTCTTGGAAATGTCATTATAAGTTTCATAATATGTTTTTCTTCACCGGTTTTCCTCTTCTTTTTGTGTCTATCATTGATTCCTGCACCTTTGGCAGCTGACAATTACTCATAGATTTTGAAAAATGACGTGGCTTAATCTTCTTCTAAGAGGAAATATATTGCAAATTAAAAAATCTACCTTTATATTCTTGCAACATGGCGAAAAGGAATATCGTTTTGATCTCAAATCTCAAAGTTTCCTCCCGTCAATGCTTCGTTTGACCCAAATCTATCCGGTTATATGAAGCTCAGAATTATGTTATCTTATAAATCTTTTTTTTCTACAGATAGTGCGAGCTTTTCCTGTACGTTTAAGAACGTAATAAAAATATCTATATGATTGGAATAAAAATGACCTGCAGTGTTGAATAAAATATGTGAGAAAATTGCTTTTTGTGGATACTATGGTTGCAATATGAAGAAGTTGTAGGTACCAGGTTTAGGTTATAAGTTTCGCAATTGTTTTCATATGAAGCGAGAGAACCACTTCACGAAGCCTTTCTAGTAAACGTTTACAGTGTTCTGGTAATTTTTAACACATTTTCAATCCTGACACACGTGTAACGATAATGTGATAGGACACACTAACAGAACATTATAGACTAACACTGGATTAGGAAGGATGGGGCACGTTTGGGTATATTGAACAAACTCCGATTTTAAATAGGTACGCTTTGAAAACACGGACGACTTCGTCCAGTGGTTAAGAGCTTATCCTCCTTCTGCGAGATTGTGATGTCCCAGAAGGAGGAGGCCGAGCGGGATCGGGAGAGGGCCAATCCTGCTCGACGAAGGCGACGGCGCCGGGGCGTCTGCCCAATAGTCTGGTGCTTAAGAATACGGACTAACTCGCGTCCTCAGTCCCCCGCAGTAATATACGGCGGGGGACCTCCCCTGCACCAACATCAGTAGAAGGGGCCTTCGGGGACGCGGATGTAAGGTGCAGGGGCTCTGAGCGTCCTTCACGAGTGACCCCAAGAAGGCCGGCGGCGTGGTGTGGCCCACGTCGCCGTGAGCACGGTTTTGGTGCAGGGGGGAGCGTCTTATTAATCTCTCTCCGATGGCAGGCTATTTGGCGGCACAAGAGTGCTATGCGTTACATACCGAGATCCCAGAGCCCCTCCGAAATGCTGATGTCGGCACCCCTTGGGGTATTAGTCGGTAGGAATCCGACACGCTCAGCGAGCTTCCGCCGAGGCTCGCGGAAGTCGTATGCAGCAGGATTTTACCCAGGTAAAACTACATTTATTTTTTATAAAGAAAGGTGTCTGCCCTTGTTTTAATGAACCAATCTGTGAACATAAAACAGAAAGTACACCATCAGCCTGACTGACAATCAGAGAGAGATACTGTTATATGTTAAAAAGAGAAACATTTACACTTCAGTACACAGAACAAAGAAGACTAGTAACTTCTTTATTGTGTGAAGTCAGACGGGGGGTTAGTGTGAAATTCGGATTATCATTAAGTAAAATTTTCCTACTTCCAGGAAACTTCGCACGGTTACTAATTAAAATAATAAGAACTGGGGTAAATTTTATAGCAAATGGCAACACTGCGACAGTCATGATGAGTACTGTGATATTTCACTTGATGACAGCGTTAGTTCTGATTTTGGCAGCGGGACAAATTGTATGACTGTAAACGTTTGGCTTAACTGACAATCAAAGAAAGATAGTGTTATATGTTAAAAAGAGAAACATTTACACTTCAGTACACAGAACACCGTAAAGATTAGTAACTTCTTTATTCCGTGCTTATACATAGCGTCGTCTTTCTCAGACTGTCACTCAAACTGAGCGTGTTACCTTCATCTATAGGTCTACACGATACTACACACTATCTATGTCTGTACACGTTTGGCTTGACTGAGAATCAAAGAGAGATAGTACATATTATAACAATCAAATAGAGATAGTGTTATATGTTAAAAAGAGAAACATTTACACTTCAGTACACAGAATACAGTAAAGAATAGTAACATCCTTATTCCGTGCTTATACATAGCGTCGTCTTTGTCAAACTGTCAGTCTAACTGAGCATGTCACCTTCATCTATAGTGTGGCAAGGATCTTTTGGCCCGAATATGATATTGACAGGGGGGCGTTAGTGTGAAATTAGGGTTATCATTTAGTAAAATTTTACTACTTCTAGGGAAATATTTCAACAGGACGGTTCGCACGGACACTAATTAAAAAAGAACTTGGTTAAATTTCATAGCATTCGGCAACTCTGCGACTGTCATGAAGTGACATGTCATTTGATGACAGCGTTAGTTCCTATTTTGGCCGCGGGCCAAAAGATCCTTGTGGGATGATTGTGGGACTGTAGCGTCGTCCTTCTCAAACTGTCAGTCAAACTGGACGATTTAGCGCAGTGGTTAAGAGCTTAAGCCGCTCCGCCCACTGCGTCTAATAGTCGCGGGTTCGATTCCCGCACGGGACAAATCTTTGTGTGATCCACAATTATTTGTTCCGGTCTGGGTATTTGTGTATGTGAATTTTCGTGTTTGTACGTGGGACTACGTTTTTTAAAAAAAAAGAAAAGAAAAAGAACCTTCATCTAACAGTATCAATCCATACTAAAAAAATAAGCATCATCTCGATTATATCACCCAAACGGGGGCGGCAGAGGTGTACTGCGTTCACCCACTTTTCGCCAATCCTAACCTATTGCCATATACGGAGCAATTCCAGACTACGCATAGACACTGAGAATTTTGGACAGAAAAACTACATTTTTCGTAAAATAAATGTAGAAGCTAAGTAACTAGAGTGACTCCAGGATAAAGGTAAGCGCAAAAGATAGCCAGTTACCTTAAAAGCTATTAGGCAGATACCATTCCGCGGGCGCTATGCAAATGAATGCAAATTAAGTCTTATTTTCAGTGCTGTGTTCGTGTTTTACATTTACCAGGGGCGGACTTCTACATTTTCCGCCAGTAGGCTATTCAATTTTTGCCGCCCCTACTAACCTCTGCAATCTAATACTAATACCGTAGTACCGTCGTTCACAATCAGATTAATTACACAATGAAACTGCAATTTTATGATTTGTGCTCTCTCGTCATCATAACATCAGCTTTTTCCCGTTATGAGTATGATCGTGAACTAAGGAATCGTTGTGTCAGTTTCTAGATTATTCTTACAACTCACGATTTCGTGAAGTTTACCCAAGAAATAGTCTTGGGGATATTTTTGCGCTAAGGAAAGCTCAATCATGGACTACTTATACAAAAAAAAAATGGTGCAAAATTTTCCGCCCCCTTAAAACTTGCTGCCCTAGGCTCCAACCTACTCAGCCTGCTGGTAATTGCGTCACTGACATTAAGTCACTAACAAAGGCAAGTTTTTCACTGAGTCATGGCAGTGAAATCACAGTTTTGATGTTTATTTAATGTTTCATAAAGGAAGGGAAGCAATTTTGGTTAGTGCGTGCTAAGATCCTAGGTTCAAAACCCGGATCGCATCTTTAACCTGATACGGGTTGGTCTAGTGATTGTACGCCATTCGACTTACTGGATCAAGTACTCGCAGGTTCAATCTCATAATGGGATCCATTAATATTCACCTTTATAGAATTTCCAAACGAATCCATCTAACTATATCATTACGCCAGATCCCTTACTTTGTACTTTCTACCTACCCCGGTAGAAAGTACAAAGTTCCAACAGATACACAATGTGCAACTGGAAGGATGTTGGGTACCAGGGAAGACTTAGACTATGTTACCATGACAGATATAATATTAGCCCTGTTAAGAAACTGTCCCACCGTTGGGCACGGGCCTCCTCACAACTGAAAGGGTTTAGGCCATAGTTTACCACGCTGGACCAGTGCGGGTTGGCGAACTTCACACACCTTAGAGAAACTGATAGGCATGCAGTTTTCCTCACGATGTTTGCCTTCATCGTTAAAGCAAGTGATAGTTAATTTTTAATACCCACATGCTTTCGAAAAGACAGAGGTGCGTGCCTGGGTTTGAACCCGAGATCTCTGACTTTGCAGTCCAACGGTCTAAGCACTAGGCACTGACACCACCATGACAAATATGCCGTGCCTTTTTCAAACTAATAATACCTACAAGCCCTTCACAATAACACTCTATACCTACAAATAAAGAAACTAATAAATCAAATCTCTGCTTGTTCGCGACACGCCTGTCAATATAGTCTGAGGTCGGTTCCAGGAGCAATTACCTACTAGCGTTTGAAAAATAAATATTTATTTCTTTTAAGGGCTGCTCGTAGTGCTGTAAGACCGCGATATTCATAGCAATCAACCAGATTAAGTAGCGTTTGGTTCGGTCGGTTTGAGATGAGTAAACATTTGTGACATTTTCATGTTCGAGCGTCGCCGTGCTTCGGAAGGCACATTAAAGGTTTCGCCACACACCCAACGCAGCGTGACGGGAGCGCAACGGTGGCGCGGCTTGGGGAGTTGTAATGTTTTGAAATATACGGGAGACGGCACACAGCGCAGCCCTGCCTGGCGCGACGGCAAACGTCACGACCGAGTGTAGCCGATCGTTTCCGTCGCGCTCCCGTCCCGCTCCGTCGGCTATTTGACCGAACCTTAAGTCATTGATCCGGGTTATCTCTTAATTTGGTTCTCGTTAAGCCAAGTTGGAAGCCTTATTTCAACAACAAGTGGCCGCAAACTCTAAAAATCCGCATTGGGTCCGCGTGGTTGAGTATGACCGTAATATCTTTCACCTCGATTTGTGAGTAAAGGCCTTTGCTCAGTAATAGAATAGAATTGGCTGATTTGTTATTATTCAGCGTTTTTAGCTACCCTCAAGGTGTAGATGCTACGGGTCTGAACCAAGGTACCGTCAATTTAGAGGACATTACTAGGGCTACAAGTTATTATTATCATATTTCTTTTGAGGTGCTTGTACACGGTGCCGTAAACGTTCGAACTATTGGTGTGGGTAACCCGCTTGGGAAACATTGCGTTACAAGCGAGTAATTACACCGTCACGCCTATATTTCCCATTCGGGGGTGGCCGATGTCAGGGTCCATATTATTATTAGCAATATGTAAACACAAATCTACTAATAACAACACTATGCATAATAGATATCAACCCTTCTATATAATCTGTATTTTCGCCTCCGGCTCGCTCTCTTTGCGATATCTCGTACAATCGAGTGTTTTTCTAATAGCAGATTATAGAATTATTCATCCTCGACCGTAATGGGGGGCGACCCTATTGCTATATATCGGGCACAATTCCAGACTCATGATGATAGCTGGGTACTACTGGTCACTCATGGCATATCGTCATTGTCAAACTAATATCTGCTATGTGCAAAAAGTGTAACTTTGAGATATTGAAGAAAAACGTTCTCCTACAAAATATTATTTTAAGCAGATTTTTGAAGAATATTTTTTTAGCGGCCACAGTTATCCGATAAAACTTAGGACTCGGACCGAAGTCAGCGGGAGCGGGGCGGCGGCGGCGGCGGCGCAGGGAGCGGCGCGTTTCAATGCATACATTTATATGAAACTGGCCTCGAAGGCAGCGGCGCCGCGGGGAGCGGGCGGCGAGCAGCGTACGCGTCTGCATTGACGTAGTGTTGAGTTGTAGTATTCTTTTTTTGATTTTTAAAGACCGAAGTTTCAAAATGCCCGCCGACGTGTTGGAGCAAATAATTACAATAAGTTTTGATAGAACATGTAGGAATTTACATCTTCTATTGCCCATAATAAATCAAACTTTTGGAGGGAATTAGTATCAAAAAGATGTTGTCGTCGCTGTTTAGACATTTCGTTTGCGAACAAAGATATTAATTTCTTGTAACACTACTACGCCGCTTTAGCGCCGTGCGGTTCATTTGTTCATTAAATGCACATTCATTGATTAAAGTTGTTGATTTTTAACAGATTTGGTAATCATATAACTAAATAGTGTCACTATGGGATTCCATAGGCATACCACTAGAAAATAATTATTGTTATTTGGTAATCTGGTAAACAATGACAATTTAATTGTTTGTTTACGGTAATCTGTTATTATTTTGACGGTTTTTTTGACAACTTAAATGCAATCATCCTCCTTTTCACACAATAAAATCGTAAACTTGTAATAAAAAATTTTTAAAAATAAACAAAATAAATAAAAAGAATATTGTTTTACAACTTTTAAAAATTTTAAAACAGTGTTCGAGTCTCCTTTTAAGTACAAAAAACCTGTAGTAGGAGACCTTTAGAGGAGAGTAGTGTCATAATACTATTGATAATGTAAGAGAGTACCAACTTTTAGCACAATATCAACTGAATGGTTATTGCAGCCTGTAATAATGACAAATTACGTATTTCGATATTGGTTTGACAACGACGATCTGCTATTTGCAAAAAGCATAATTTTGCGATATTGAATAAAAACGTTTTCCTCTAAAAGAAGCATATTTTTTTGCGACCAATATTTACCGATAATGCTTAAAGTCACATAGTCCTTTTATACGAAAATTTGGTTAGTATACTAGTCGTAATAGTCAAAATAAGTAGTCATAGCAGATATAAGTTTGACAGCGACAATATGCTACCTGATGTGTAGGTGGCCTTGTCGTATTACTACTGTGTGCCCACTGCCCGGTGGAATGTACATAATATTCTGTACAATATTGGCTCCGCACTGAAATAACCAATTACTTTGTGCACTGGCGCGATTCTGCTGTATATTTATTTTGTGAAGCAATGAAAGTGTTTTGATTCGATTTTAAATTGTTCTGTTTGTTTAGTATAGAGTTGAGTCAGATAGTCAGGTAGTCAGTCGGCTGTTGATTTGTATTCTTGCGGAATTTATGGATAGACATGATATTTGAGTATTCTATAGTAAATACAGCACGCTGTGTTTGTTTATAGCCCATTATTTTACTAATAATCGTTAGTAAAGTAGAATAATCTCAGTCAAAGTGAAATACTTGACCCATGATAGGTATGTAGCATAGCATTGTGTGCTTTGCTTGACCCGGCGGCCGAGCAGGTTACCACATACATTACACGAAATGTTTAGTTTTTCATCTATACAATATATAATAATATTATAAAGACGAAATATTTCTATTCTGGTATGTTTGTAACAAATAAACTCAAAAACTACGGGCCTGATTTCAAAAAATCTTTATCCAAAAGTAACATAGGTTGTATAACATGGACCCGGTAGGTGGCGCTGTTGTCGACCAGGCACAAAGTCGCGGGAAACTGCTAGTAAATAATAAATTAACTAATTTTAGTGTCTGTTTTATGAATTTGGATTCAGTATTAGTACTGTAGTTACTTCTATAAGTGCTGCGAGGATACAAATCGAATGTTAATGCTTTGATGTGTCAGTGGGGCTTTGGAATAACTACCTCCAAAACAATTGATAAAAATGATAATTTTATAAGCATGATCTTTATATACGAATCGTAATCGCGTCGTTACAAAAGTAAACAATAAAAAGTAATGATAGATAATCGATAATAGGGTACTATTATAATTGGTTCCGCCACGAAAAATCGTGTGCATTTAAAGTCATTTATCAACTACATCGCAACTGATATATTTATATTTTTAAGATGAACACATTTAGTTGCAGTTACGTGACCGGATTAGAACTATAGCACTACATCTTCCGTAAATAACTAATAAGGAAGTATATAATAAGTTTTATTGATAAGGTTTTTTATTATAGTAATAAAGTGATTCTCTATCACGTGGATTCCTTAAGGTCATTGCAGTACAGTTTACGCCAATCGTAAGCGAGAACTGGTGAGAGGTCAATCAAATTTTGATTTAACATATTTTATGAATCTCGGACGGCTTTAGGGCAGAAAGGCTCTCGATTGCCGACCACGTATCAGAAGACGTGGAGTCTGCCGGCCCCTACAAGGTAACCAATAACCTGGTAAAGGTCGCTGGTAAAAACTAGATCCAAATTGCACGTGTTGTGGTGATCTTTAGGAACGTTTTTTCTGCAGTGGAAGTCTTGTAGTTGAATTATATGGTGGTCTGTAAGTAAGATTATGTAATTGTTGATACATATGGTTGAAGCGACCTAAATAAATAAGCAGTTTGATTTCGTACACTTGATTCTTAGAGGCGAATATGAGATACTTGTAAACCTTTGTTAACTCGTTTTATCAACGTTTCATAATTTTTGTTGTTTATTAGCTTGTAGTTATTTTTTTATGACTTGTCCTTTTGCAAAGGTTTTACTGCGCAAGTAGTGTTTGCCTATAATTGGTTGCGCAGTATTGCTATTACATACGTTATTGTTATAAATTTACCTTACTTACTGTAACAACTGTTGGCAGACCTAAATAAAAAAATATAAAACTTTCTTAGTAAGTAAGGAAACTATTTATGGATAACGCAAAATGGCGTTTTATTTTCTCAAAATATTTAGTTTCCTCATCATAACGATGAGAAGTTAAAAGAAAAGTATTATATTATTTTTTGCTAAATATATACTAACATTAATTACAATAATTATATAAATTCTGAAATTCTCTGATTTTGACATAGCCAATTTGCTTATTTTTATTTGTTATATTGTAGACTTATAAATATTTTTTCTCATTATTTTGTATTCAGACATCCTAATATTTTCATTGTCTTAGCATTTCTAAACCAATGTTGTGCATGTCTATAATGGATGTAAACACTAGTTATTTCCTCTTCCATGAAATGTAGTAAAGACATGTTTGTGTTTGCATTGTTGATATGTCTAATAAATAAATATATAAATTATGTATGTACATTGATATGTATCAATACAAGGGATCTGGCGTGATGATATTGATAGATAGATATCAATAAAAAATATTGGCAGGATATTTCAGGCAGCGTAGAATAAAGTCGACATTGTGTATTAGCTGAACAGCCATTTTGATAACCTTTTCTGATCTCAATACTGATTGCTAAACGGCACCAGTGTACGTGTTATTATTATAGGTGACTATTTTTTTTTGAGTACATAATTTTAGCAAGACTAAATCTGTAAGGTTGCTACTTTTGCTCGTTTTTTTTGTTAGATACGGTTTTTAATTAAACCTGGAGTTTAGGATAGGCAGGCAATAAACATTTCAGAATTATTACCTCTATATCAGCGATATAGATAATAATCAGCGCTGTGTTGTGGTTACGCTACAACACAGCTTTACGCTGAGTGGTACCTCATAAGTACGGCTAATTTTATAAGTACATTTTATTTTCGTAATGTCGCTTTAATTTAATTTTTGTGGTGTACTTTTTAGCTAACTAATAAAATATCTTTTCTTTCTTCTTTCTTTCTTTCTATATTATAATTACACTCAATGGTTTCTAGCATATGCCAAATACCTGTTGTATTGAATTTCCATTTTATGCTGGTTATCAGTGTTCCACTTTATATGAGTATTATTTGCAAAACGTGTGTCGAATTTGTTGAATTTGAATACAATTAACCCGCATTTTACGCTGCAGTCGACGCCGAACCTATAGATATTGAATTAAGATAAAATTTATTACGCTCAAATGATTTTATCGTGATTTTAACATTATTTTTGCAATTTGTATAGGAAGTTACAACTCGTGTGTTATCCGATAAGATTGACGTGCCAAAGTTAATCAATAATTAATAAATTAGAATAAAAACTTCTTATGCCTTTTCTCCATTAGAGAAGAGTTGACAAAAGCGTAGATTGATTAAGCTATTGGTCGTTATGCTTAAACTGAATAAATCCTTGTCTTACTTTCGTGTTGCTTTTTTTCTCTCTTCAGAGAGTGAAATAGTAACGAAACGGCCAAATCAACGCGTTCAGCCGCGGCCGCGGTGGCGTGCACGGTGGCAATCAGCTCCTGCAGTAATATTTGTATGGGGAAATATTCACACCAACGCGTCCTGCGTCCTGCACGCGCTATCTGGGCGGCGTCTGCACGCGCAATCATAGGGATATACTGATAGCCACCGTGATCGCCGCCGGGGATGCCACCGCGGCCGCGGCTCAACGCGTTGGTTTGGCCGTACCTTAAATCATACTATAATACTGCTATTGTGTCGTTGATGTAATAGCGTATAATGGGTTGTATCCTGGGTTCAAATATTAGCTCGGACAGACTATAGTTTTTGGACAGAAAAATATCCAGTGTCAGTTCTGAGTCTGCAATCAAATCCGGTAAAAAGGCAATAGGCTTGCCCCCAATAACATCGAAACTACCATCGTCGGCATGCACGCGGTGCTTAAAGGTGGGTGTAAACAGTACACATCTACCACCTCCACTTAAGTTAAGAGAATATTATAAGTACTCTGAGATAGTGATGATGTGATCACGACCGATGAGCCACGGACACTGTATCGACTCCGTTATTAGTGACGATCGTGCGCTCGCATGTGGCTTATGTGGCTAATCTTCTTTGTTAAGATCCTGGCACATCGCAAGCATATGAGCACGCCGTTAATATAAGAGATATTCTAGCAAAAAAGACTAGAAACAAAAGTGAATAGAAAGTAATAAAGGAAATTAAAAAACGGCTGCCAACTGCACTCTCGTTATTGCCTCAGCCTGAACAAAATCACTTTGATTTCCTTAATTCCGAGGTAGAGAATATTGAAGCCACGGATTACGATTTTACAGAAAGTATACAGCTTACTTATTACCTTTTAACGGAGGTTTAATAAATTATTTTCATATATTTATAAAATTTTGTAGAGAGAAGAGTGCGTGCAGGGAAGAGGGTGAATGGTGCGATGGGAAAGCTACTTGGGAGCCGGCACTTAAGCCATAAGGCGCAGCTAGCCATACATAACGGAAGGAGAATGAAAGTAGGATAAATGCGGCAGAAATGCGAGCTCTGCGTAAGATGTGCGGAGTGAAGCTGACCGGTTGGTCCGCTTGACTCCGCATTTTCAACAGCGTAGTAAGAAAGCGAGTTGGTATGAAAGATAGTATCGGTGTAACAATGAGAAAGGGCATGCTCCGTTGGTTCGGGCATATAGAAAGAATGCCAGATGAAAGAATGACAAAACAGATATACAATGTGAAAGTGGAAGGATGCAGGTACCGGGGAAGACCTAGGCTATCTTACCACGACCAAATAAACCGAGTCTTATCTGAAGGAAAAGTCAAGAGTCTCCGTAACCGGCGAGCGTGTATGAGACGAACTATCAGAGTCAAGGAAGCCAGAGAGGTATGTAAGGAAAGAACCTGTTGGAACTCTGTACACCCCGCAAGGGATCTGGCGTGATGATATAGATAGAGATAGATAGATATAACATTTCTATGAATATTAATAAATGTGCCTGTTCCTTAATACTTTTCTATCAAAAAAAATCTTGGTAGGTAGTCCGCAGTACTATATACATTGTGTATCTAACATTGTCGGCAAAATATGGCGCATTCAGTACAGCTTTGCTACGGAATGTAGGCAGGCATGATGAGTTCCCTCTTGTTTTTATAGGCAGACGTAGTTCCTAATAAATTAAAATTACTTATGAAAACTAATGAGTAGAAAGACAACTTAAAAGATAGGTATAAGACACAAAATATAGTTACAAAAACGACGCGACAACAGGAAAGAATGAACCCAAAAAAATAACACCACTCGTGAGGTTAACTGACTGGATGAACCTGCCAAGGAGTGGTGCATTCAGGACCAGACTTATACAAGATGTAACATAATTAACGCAAGACCTGAAAGTAGATTGATTTAAATCGGAAACTGAATCGATTCCAACTATTTGTAATGTATGTTATATTTTTAATAGACCGTGCCTTATCTGAAGGGCAAGTCAAGAGTTTCCGTAACCGGCGAGTGTGTACGAGACGAAATATGAGAGCGGAAGAAGCCAGAGAGGTATGTAACGAAAGAACCTGTTGGAACTCTGTACTCTCTGCCTACCCCGCGAGGGAGCTGGCGTGATGATATAAATATATGTTTTTTTTTTAATTATCTTAAATTGCTGTTATTTGTTCAGACCGCTGTTATTACAGCGCACTGAACCAATAACATCAGTTTTTAGAAAATTTTATCATTATTCAAAGCAATACGGCTATTTTAAATGCTATTACATATCAATATGCACACAAAAGGTCATTATTTATTAAATTTTGTGTTTATTTGGGTACCAAAGAGCTAAAAAATATGTATAAAACTCGTAAAAATTGGAAGTTTCATTTTCGTATTCTATTCGTAAAGCAATAATTTAATTAGTGAGTTCTTGCGTTATATATGTTACACCTTGTATAAAGATCTTATTTAGGCATCGATCAAATATTTATCGACGTTTTCAGGACATTGTTTAACACCTAATGTAGATGTTCCCTAGCCAAGTTCCCTGTCTTCAGTCATTAATAATATTAGTAAACGGGATGGCATGTACGGCAATGGCATTTTACAACGAAAAGTCACGTGGTCAAAAGAAAGAGCTATCGATTGCGGAAAGAGAATAGAAACAAAATGATTGCAACTCTGCTAGGCCCGCACATCAGCAAATTGTTATCTTGGTAAATATTTCGACGTGTCCAACAAACAAAGTCCTAAATTCCAGTATTTATATTTGGCATAAATAATCTTATCAACGGGCACGAAAGTTGGAAATGCCATTTATTTTGTTCGGCATATGCATCTTTGTTCTATGGGACCGATTTCTAGTTTTTTCACCAAAATTACCTCAAATCGCACCACTGACAAACTAATTAAAAGGGTCCATATAATATCAGCCCACATTGCCCACTGCTGGGTAAAGTCTCTCACAAATCGAGGTGAGAGAGATTAGGTCATACTCCACTATGCGGACGCAGTGCGGATTGGTAGAGGCAGGTTTTTGGCCACCTGCTGTTGGAACTTATCAAGCCGCCTTTAAGGCATCCAACGCGGCTTAACGACTACCACATTAAGTGATAACCGGGACTAACGGCTTAGCGTGCCTGCCGTAGCACGGAGACGCTCGAATATGTAAATGCTACAAACGGTCACCCATCTTAGGCTGAGCAGAACGCTGCTTAACGTTGGTATTCGGTAAGTACAACACGGTCGCACAGCGCTACGAGCTCCTCCATAATTGGCCTAATCTTAATAGGTCCATGGTTTAATCTTATGGTAAAATATTATGGTCTGCAATGAAGATTGAGTATTGAAAAAAAATTATCTAATAAAGGATCCAGTTGTCATAAGAGGTTCCAAGTCTTAAAATACTTAAAAAAATAGTACATTTTCTTTGCTACTGACTAAAAATATAGCGCCCCAGGTGATTCTCTATAACGGACCTCCCGTTTCTCTTTATGATAATAAAATGTATTTTATGGAGCCCAGAACGGGCTATTGTTTTAAATTCAATTTGCAAGGGATTCAGCTAAACTCGATTACAATGTAAGAAATGGATATTTCCTTTCTTATTTATATTCACCTTGTAAGTACTCGTATGCCATATTCATTTAATTTTAGTAAAGTACGTCTAATGATTAACGACAAACGGATGGGATATTTTATTAAATTATGAAGTAAGGATAAGGAGTATGTCAATTACCTCAAGTATAAATGCAGTTGTGTGCCATTTGAAATGGGTGTGATAGTCCGGCATTCTCAAGAGCTGGAGCTAGAAGCACTACTGTGTGCCCAATTAAAGGTTGTGAAATCAATATAAAGTGTTACCCATCTCAGTGGTGACCTTTCTTAGACCTCCTAACTTCTGAACTATTTTAAGTATAATGATAACGCTACGTCCGCTTTATAGTTAATTTTTAAATTCACCATAGTTTTAATTTATTTTTTCATATTTTTTTGCGATTTATTTATTAGAATAAAATTACAAAAGCAGCCTGGAGTCAGGAATTGTGTCTGAATTAATGGTAATAGACTTGGCCCTTATTGAACTTAACATCCTCGGCGATATGTAAAATACATCTCTGCCATCCTCGATTGGGGAATAAGTACAAGCGCAACGATGTGTTTTTTTAACCGACTTCAAAAAGGAGGAGGTTCTATGTTCGGTTGTATGTATGCTTTTTTTTTTTTTTTTTTTTTTTTTTTTTTATGTATGTTCAGCGATATTTCCGTCAATTGTGGACCGATTTTGATAATTTTTTTTGCGTTGGGTTCAGTATATCTCCAAGGTGGTCCCATATTAATTTTATTGACATTGGACCTTGGACTTAGAAGATACACCAGGGAACTCCTTAACGACAAACAATAGGCATGTGTAAATTGCGATATTATGGGTATTACGTCAATCCTATAGGTACCCTACTATAGAATTCACTGGTCACTTAAAATTGTAAAATAAAAATCTTTTATAAAAAAAGGTAAACCGACTTCAAAAAGCAAAAAAATAAATATTTGAAGTCGGTGCCAAGTAACCGACTGCACCAACCAGCACCGACTTCAAATATTTATTTTTTTGCTTTTTGATGTCGGTTTACCTTTTTTTATAAAAGATTTTTTCCTTCAAAGTCCTGTTTGTTTATTATAGGTATCACCATGCCAGATCCCTTGAGGGGTGAGCAGAGACATAGTCTCTTCTAGAGCTTCAAAGTTAAACCAACAATACTATTTAAATATATGTTGATAATATATGTTTTTGACTGTTTAATAAAACAGTCAAAAAGCCATCTAAAGCTTTCGCATATTTTTTCCATTTCAAGTTATTTGCACTAGCAACATTTTTCATCTCATATAAAACCGTAGTACCCTTTACCGCAAGCGACGAATGAAGCCGCGATACCATCAGGGTTTTGTATATAAATATATTTGTATATTGTCTCACATAAGCTGACATAGAGGTTTATCTGTGAGGAATGACAAAACAGAAATACAATGCGAAGGTACCGGGTAAAACCTAGACTATTTTTGACCAAATAAAAAAGTCTCCGTGACGACACGGAATGTTATTATAGTGGATGAAGTAAGGAGGTCAGTAAGTACTTGTCAAAACTCTATACTCCCTATCAACCCTTTAAGAGATCTGGCCTTACAATATAGACAGATCTGTGAGAAAGCTGATGTCCAAGCTCGGATATGTTGGACAGAGCGTGACAGTACGGAGTCTGGAATTGTACCCGGAATAATGGCAATAGGCTCTTTCCCTATTCCATTGGGACGTAACATCATCGACGAAATGTGAGTGTGCATTGTACCCTTTCCACCGGCCGCTGGTTGGGGAATATAGTGGTTATTTTTATCCTCTCCAAATCTATTGTTCTCCAAAACTTATTTTTCCATAAATTAATTACCAGGAGTTCAAAGATTTTTGTGTCAAAAAAATAAATGGAAGCTAATAAAATGATTCCTTAAAGTCTGTATGTAGCTTAAAGGCGTTTAAGGTATAATTTTTTTAACACAAAATGCTGTCTCCGTAATGTTAGTAGAAAAAAACTGTGGTACTATAAACAAAATATACTTCTATGGGCCTCTGTTTATTCTGGACCCGTGTAGTTCTTGGTAAACAGAAAAAGACTATTATGCTTATGCATATTTACATGTGCACACTCCGGTGACCGTTTAAAAATAAAAAGGCAGTCGTAAAAAATGTAAAAAACCAAAGACGACGGACAAAAATTGCTACTTTTTTATCTCGTATTTAAATTCGGAATATTTGAACGGCAAGTGCGCATCATATTCACCATAATGCATGGAAATCCATGCCATAATGTTATTCATGGCCGAAACAAAAGACGCGCAATGTCGATCCAGAAAAAATATTGTTGGTAAGAAGCCTGCGATATGACAAACCATAAAAGAGATAGAGTTTAGTAGAGACAGACGATTTAGCGCAGTGGTTAAGAGCTTAGGCCGCTCTGCCCACTACGTCTAATAGTCGCGGGTTCGAGTCCCGCATGGGACAAATCTTTGTGTGATCCACAATTATTTGTTCCGGTCTGGGT
Source organism: Phalera bucephala (assembly GCA_905147815.2). Lineage (NCBI taxonomy): Eukaryota > Metazoa > Arthropoda > Insecta > Lepidoptera > Notodontidae > Phalera > Phalera bucephala. The sequence continues at coordinate 28,069,053 of LR990612.1, forward strand.
ATTTGTGTATGTGAATTTTCTTGTTTGTAAACGCACCCACGACACAGGAATAAATCCTAGTGTGGGGCTACGTTAAAAAAAAAGGAAAAAAAGTTAAACTGGATTATAGTGCGCCAAGATTATTTTGTCCGTAGATGACATTGATGTGAAATTAGGGCTATCATTTTCGTCAATTTTTCCTACTTCTAGGGAAATATGTCAACAGGTTTGTCCGCACGGTTACTCAATAAAAAAAGAACTTGGATAAATCTTATAGCTAACGGTAACTCTGCGACTGTTATGAAGTGATCTTTATCTGTAAATGAGAGAACCAGTTAGCCATTCACATGAATAGTTTATCTTGGTTAATTTAATTTTGACTCACCTGATAGGTACTACATTTTTCTCCCATACCCCACAAAATAATGTAGATGGAAAAATTGTAAAAATACTATTGTATAAGAGTAACCGTGGAGTTTCTTGCCCTTCTTCTCCACAGGACATTCAGAAGTGGTGGTAGAGTCTTTGTTACTATTTTGACGATTCATAAATACTGTAATGGTTTACATGAATAAAAAATAAAAAATTGACTGCCTCATTGGTCTGGTGGCAAAGCGCATCGCTTTGTGATCACTAGGTCCTGGGTTCAAATCCTAGGTCGGACAAATGTAGTTTTTCTAACGAAAAATTCCCAGTATGAGTTCGGAGTCTGGAATTGTGCCCGGTATATGGCAATAGGCTCGCCCCCTATTACATGGGACCTAACATCGTCGGCGAAACGTGGGTGTACTCAGTACACCTCTGCCACCCCCTCTGGGGAATATAGGCGTGACGGTGTGTGTATGAATAAAAAATATTCTGATTCTGATTCTGTGACATTTCACTCGATGACAGCGTTAGTTCCGATTTTGGCCGCGGGCCTCAAAATCCTTGTATGACTATGCATTGATATACACTTATGTATTACGTTATTTTGTACACTACGGTATGCAACACTATATAAAAATGATAATCCGGAATACTTATCAGATAATGACAAAACTGTCACATTGTCACGACAGGTGATCTAGTCAAGCAGTTTTATAAATTGACGTGGTACGTCAATGATTTTATGATAACTTATTATTGACAAATTTGTCAAATTGTCTCATCGTCACCTGTTGCCTTATTGCCTTTAAACCGGGCCGGATGACATTTTGAAGCTTTGATTTTATATATAAAAATATACATCTCTACTAATACTTACCTAGTTTATATTTGGTAGAATATCTAGTCAAGAGTATCCGTAACCGGCGAGCGTATATGAGACGAACTATGAGTGAAGGAAGCGTATACGAGACGAACTATGAGTGGAGGAAGCCTCCTCCACTCTCATTCAGTTCCAACAGGTTCTTTCCTGACAGACCTATCTAGGTCTCTCTGCCTATCCCGCAAGGGATCTGGCGTGATGATTTAGATGGATCCATAGATAGATCTCTTCTCTAGTGGGAATCACTACACTGGCTAGGAAATATAATGTAGCATTATTAGTCATGTATATTAAGTGTGATTATTGAAGCAAGTTGCCTAACATTCTTAATTCTTCTAATCATTGGCTTAGTAAATGATATGTAAATATGTTGCTAATATTTGGTTTAGACAATGATTCCCGATTGTAAAACATAAATTATTTCTTTGTTACAAAATTGAGAATGTTTAAAGACTTATGCCACTGACTGTACATCACTTTAGATTATAATCAAAATTCCGTCTGTCGTAAAATTTCAATCATATATGTAAGTATATGAATAAAAATAGACCAACTTTAATATGTTATTTGTTGATTGTCCTTTAAGTGAGAACAAGTTTACATAAAAAGGCTTTTTTTGGTCACCCAAACTAGTGTCAGAAACAAACGAACAAATATACAAAATTAAGCATAATATTATGTACTGATGCAGTGAGGTGCAGTGATAGCCTAGTGGTTAGACCATTGGACTGCAAAGTCAGAGCTCTCGGGTTCTAACCCAGGCACGCACCTCTGTCTTTTCGAAAGCATGTGCGTATTTAAAATGAATTATCACTTGCTTTAACGGTGAAGGAAAACATCGTGAGGAAACCTGCATGCCTAAGAGTTTCTCGAAGGTGTGTGAAGTTCGCCAACCTGCACTGGGCCAGCGTGGTGGACTATGGCCTAAACCCTCTCAGTTTGAGAGGAGGCCCGTGCCCCTGCTGGGCAGTTTCTTAACAGGGCTAATATTATTTATTATGTACTGTGTAGCAAGCACGTATAATTTTTTGTAACGATCAATATCGAAATAACGTGCCATCTAGTTCACACAACACGTTTCGTAAATAAGAATGAAAATAACGGCATTCCTTATCGATGATAAAAGGTTTACGAGTAGCCCTTTTCTGTTTTCACACTTTTATGGGATGAAAAAAGAATTCCCGCTAAAAAGTTTTTCGCGTTCATTTACTTCCATCCGCATTATTTGTAATTTATTCGCCTACTGGTTTGTTAAGGGCACTCTTATTTGATGAAGAACTTAGAATCTTGATCAAAAATATGTTCTAATTCTTTGCGGGTTCTAAGACAAATTCTATTAAACAACCGAGGGTTCTATTTGTTTTATTGGGTAGGTTGAATGAAACGTCTCTTTTTGTTACGTTTGTCTTTATTTATGTGTTAGTATTTTTTTTGATAAATGTGAGCGTGAATTTGATTTCTAATGGTGAGGGAAAATATGAATCGATAATTAAGAATATGGCCAATCAATACAATTGAATTACTAGACTAGTTATGTTTTACATCGCACAAAAATGTGTTTAAGTAACTTATTGCTACACTGTCAGAAAGTAGAAGGAGGTACCATTATTTTTTTTTTCTTTAAAAACGTAGCCCCACACTAGGATTTATTCCTGTGTCGTGGGTGCGTTTACAAACATGAAAATTCACATATACAAATACCCAGACCGGAACAAATAATTGTGGATCACACAAAGATTTGTCCCGTGCGGGACTCGAACCCGCGACTATAAGACGCAGTGGGCATAGCGGCTTAAGCTCTGAACCACTGCGCTAAATCGTCCGTCCGTATTGGTTTTATTATTTTCATAGATCGTACAAACTTACCGATAAGTATATGTGTATGCTAGTATAAAAAAAACACCGTCACGCCTATATTCCCCAGAGGGGGTGGCAGAGGTGTACTGAGTACACCCACGTTTCGCCGACGATGTTAGGTCCCATGTAATAGGGGGCGAGCCTATTGCCATATACCGAGCACAATTCCAGACTCCGGACTCATACTGGGAATTTTTCGTTAGAAAAACTACATTTGTCCGACCTAGGATTTTAACCCAGGACCTCGTGATCACAAACCGATGCGCTTTGCCACCAGACCAACGAGGCAGCTAATATAATAGTAATAATTTATTACACTCATAAAACATTACATTTGAGGTGTTACATTTATAGCATTTAAATTAGTGATACATGGAATGTTAACATTACGTTACCGTAAATCTGGCCCCCAAATAGGACATTTAGATAGAGCCTGTATTTGGGGGGATAGCGTTCAGCCAAGCATATCATAAAATATCATGTGCACTCAAAATATACTATGGACGCTGCACAAGTGTGAACTTTTTATGTAAATATCATAAAATAGAGTCTAATAAAGAATATTGTTACGACCCGGTCATACCCCGGTCATATCTCGGAAACCCATTATCGGGGGATGTTAATTTTAAAACGCATTACACACCATTAGGTCTCCTATCGATCCGTCAATAAAGATTTAGAATCCGCGCTTAAATGCGTCTAGAAGGTTCCTTTTCTTTAATTACCTACTTTTTCACGTACAAATAGGTATGTAATAATAATGTCGCTATGTGAGGCGCACCGGCTATTGTTCGATGTACTTCTACCGATGTATTTAGAGGGTTGGCGTCTGTTCCAGAACTTTCATACAAGTATAAAAGGAACACAGATTGCGGCGACGCACACAGTCTTTTCAGAAGCGACAGCGATCAAATCAGAGAACAAGAGATCTAAGTGGAATACACCGGCTACCTTAGCTACGATATACGAATACTACGAGTGACTCAGCGAATTGGAAGCAGTATTTGGGTACTAACAAGATAGTGCTAGTGTGTGTTTAGTGCTTGTATGTACTAGTGTTCCACGTACTGTTTTGTGTGTACAGCGCCTAATAAAGTACTTCGCACGATATTCGGCATTAATTTATCCCGCAAACGTAACAATGTTTTATACTCGTATATAATTATAATAATATGTATGAATACGTATACCCAGCAGAATTTCTAAGTAATTCTGCGAAGCCTAGATTATTTTACATAATCCATTAAAACTTATCTTACAACTATTATAATGGAGGCATGGATTCGTGTCACATTCCTCAAAGTTGATGTTGTGTATCCATTGATTACCATACAATCGGTGGCAATGAATCAAAGCGGATAATTAGACTGTATATACTTGAATAGTTTCAATACTAAATATGTCATCATATTAAATCAAGCGGAATGATGAAATAATTTGACGGTCGATTTAGCACAGTGGTTAAGAGCTTATGCTGCGCCGCCTACGGTTCAATTCCCGCACGCGACAAATCTCTGTGTGACCCACAATTATTTATTTCGGTCTGGGTATTTGTGTATTTGATATTTCATGTTCGCAAACGCACCCACGACACAGTAATAATACCTAGTGTGGGGCTACGTTTTATTTAAAAAAAAATAGAGGTATATAATTAGGCGGGACTGAGCTTATTTATCAAGCTGAATTTGTTAAATTAAATGCTAAAAACAAATGCTGAATTCGTTACTATAAATGAAAGTAAGCGACTTGTCATATTAAATGTAAGTTTCTCACTGGAAATTGAAAGACGAAAAACTGATATTTCAAAAAGGTCAAAGCAAAGATTATAATACTGAGCTTATATTATATATGAATTAATAATTTCACAACCACTTTCTGAAACTGGACGGTCCACAAGCCAAAGATACTTAGGATGCACTTTACAGAAATCTACGAAGTGGAAATCTTGTAAACATCTCTTTGCATAATATATTGCATTAAGCTTTAAAGTTGTCTCAACATCTACACGTTAAAGCTCTCTCAGCAACACATTGCTCAATCCTCATAAAACATGATCACCATGCAGATAAAACAAGTAGAACAGTAATTTCAATGGACCATTGTTTAATCCTTGATTACAGGATATGCGCTCAGCCTTCGACGCCCGGCGCCGACCTCCGTATGGAGAGCGACTCAAGAGCTACTTGTATTACATCTTAATATTGGTTTATAAAATATTGTATTATGAGTTTAAAAACTGCTTTTAAGGAGATGCATGTTGCTGTTAGTACACATATAAATAAAGTTTTCAATTCAAAACTCCTGCAAGGTAGTGTTGAGTTGAAAACTTTTAAGTTGCTATTGAACAGACATTGATCGAAGAAAAAAGGAATAAATTGTACCTATAAGTCGATGCTCCAGCGAGTGTCTATGAAATAAATAGGTGAGATATGTGTGTAAGGTGTTACAGAGACCTGATTGTGTAATAAAATGTATGCAAATTAAACCTGGAACAGTTGTAAGAAGGACCGGCTCGAAGGACCACGATGTCCGGGGTTTGGTGACAGAGATTTATGAATGGTTCGTAAATTAAAGATAAGATAAGCGATATTATGGTATATTCACTTAACTTAATCTAAAATGGTATGGTTACGAGCACATGCGAACCGATTGGTGATTAAACGTGTACTAAATGACGAAATGGTCGAAATTGCGCGTGCCGGCGTAAATGCTGACACCGCGTAACGCGATGTACGGTGCTAGCATCGTACATAGCCTATAAAAGTATGCTATGATATATTTGAAACAAGATTCTGTAAAAAGAAACGGATATCCTTATAGACTAATCTAAGTTTCACTCATTTAATGAATCTAAAAGAATTCTCAAATTGGATAAGGAATTCCTACGGGAATCATTAACAGACATAATTTAATTGTTTGCAAGTTTCTCAAGGTTAAAATATATACATCGAACATCAAAGTAATTAAAATATATTTTCGGTTGTTATATCTGCCGCACAAACTAGAAACTACACTAATAGGGCTATTAATTTTATTAATTATTTCAACTATTATGAAACGGCGCCAGCGCTCCTAATTTTTTATGTATCTATTATGTATCTAGTTAATTTATGACAGTCATGTTCATTAATTTTGGGAGCTTTAATTATCAGATAACATTGCTGTTATTAGTTTGCTCAGAAAATGTACACCGAAATTGTTGTAAATAGAATCGTGGACGGCGAAGTGTATTAATAGAAGCGTGGTTTATTAGTTTTCAAAATGATTGTTAATATGGTAAATTGAATCCACATTTCCTGGTTTATTGTATGGGTTGAAAATTTGAAGCTGGGAATAAATTAATGTAACGGAACACGCAAAGAGCCGACGAGGCTCATAAAAGCTACGGACCACTTTTAAAATTGAGTACCTAATGTTATGAATGCATCATCTGTTCGTTTTGTTTTTTCTCACGTAGAATTTTTTTAAGATGATTTTGGATCCTCGGGAATTACTAAATGCAAAGAAATACGTACGAAGTACCATCGAAGCTCATAAAAGCTAGCGATATTGTTGGTTGCATTTACTGTATTTATTCTTTTTGCGCTGGAGATATAATACCTTTAAAAGATTCTGAGTCTGCTGTAGGAAAAACTGAGGAAAGTATGTGGGACTTCTACTACACCAAATTCTCTGAGGAGGCTTCCTTCAACGGAACAGGGGATCCAGAAAAGGATATATTAATAGTATAACGTTGTTACACAAGTCGACATTGTTGCCGAGGTCAGGCCATTGTTTCGGCTATCTGCCACATTCACCTAAGATGAACAGTCGAGATGCGAAGTTGGGATTGCCGTAAATTGCTGTAGATTAAAAGATAATTACAAATAATTGAACGGCTTTGCGTAATTGATGAGTTGTTTTGTTTGGTGAGGTTAATACTTGTGATAGTATATGATAGAAACAATGAACTATCAAATATATGGACATGAAACTAACTATATGATGACATGACACCAAGACACCCAGATACATTTAGAGACCGGTGCGCCCTTTTAAATTATCTTTGTTCTTTTGTCGAACTTCCAAGTATGTCGTACATCGCAGTCGTACAAGGATGCCTGCGGCCAAAATTGGAACTATAACGCGACAAGGATCTTTTGGCCTATGGATGAAATTTACAAAGGCGTTAGTTACTATTTTGGTCGGGGGCCAAAAACCCTTGTACGACTGTAAAGCTGTCATCAAGTGGAACGTTACTTCCTGACAGAGATGCCGTTTGCTATGAAATTTACCCAAATTCTTTTTTTAATTAGGTCCCACCTGTTGAATATCTCCTTGGAAGTAGGAAGATTTTACAAAATGTTAACCCTAATTTTAGATCAACGCCCCCCTGTCAATTTCATCTATGCGCCAAAATTACCCCATAAATGTTTGGTACCTCAAGCGGTAAATGGCCATAACTTTTGAAAATTTGTAAAAGTATTAACAATTTGACTGCCTCATTGATCTAATGCGCTCGTAGCGCTGTGCGACCGCGGTGTTCTTAGCGATTACCAAGGTTAAGCAGCGTTCGACTCGGTTGGCCCGAGATGGGTGACCGTTTGTGGCATTTTCAAATTCGAGCGTCTCCGTGCTTCGGAAGGCACGCTAAGCCGTTGGTCCCGGCTACCACTTAATGTGGTAGTCGTTAAGCCGAGTTGGAAGCCTTAAAGGCGGCTTGATAAGTTCCAACAGCAGGTGGCCACAAACCTGCCTCCATCAATCCGCACTGGGTCCGCGTGGTGGAGTATGACCTAATCTCTCTCACCTCGATTAGTGAGAGAAGGCCTTTGTCCAGCAGTGGGCAGTACAGGCTGATATTATTATTATTATATTGATCTAATGGCGCAAGGTGCGCTTGGTAATGGCGAGATCTTGGATTTGAATCCTAGTTCGGAAAAAGTGTGTTGACAGCAAAGACTGGGTATGCAGCTACCTCTGCCACTTGTATATGGGGACTATTTGTTTTTACTAACAAAATGAGGCGATCATAGCGTTGTGCGTTCGACTCGGTCGGCCTGAGATGGGATTCGATGAGATTCAAGCGTCTCCGTGCTTGGGAAGGCACGTAAAGCCGTTGGTTCCGGCTACCCCTTAATCTAATAGTCGTGAAGCTGGGTTGGAAGCCTTAAAGAGGCGGCTTGATAAGTTCCAACAGCAGGTGGCCACAAACCTACCTCAACCAACCCGCGTGGCGAAGTATAACCTAATCTCTCTCCCCTCGATTTGTGAGAGGAGGCTTTTTCCCAGCAGTGGGCAGTATAGGCTGATATTAATACACTGAAGGGCAAGTCAAGAGTCTCCATAACCTGCGAGCGTATATGAGACGAACTATGAGAGTGGAGGAAGCCAGAGAAGTTTTTAATGAAATTTGGTTTGGTACTAATTATACCTTAACTTAAAATATTAAATACATTATATCCGGAAAAATGAAGCAATCCGGGATTATCGCGGGATAAACCATAAAATTATTCATTTTTATTACTGTTAGTCGCAAGCTGCAAGTTACATTAAAATGTGTGATTTTGCTTATACATGAATTCCTCCATGAACTGATCATGGATTCAGGTTCATCTTTTCATGAAGAATCTCTTTAGTGGTTAATAGCACATACATAAACATTTCATTTAGATTCTCAGATATGATTTCTAGCATGAACCGATGATGCAGTCAAGATTGTCTCTTCAGGAGTGACTTTTTAACGATGAATGTCCCGGACAATAAACTTCGCATATTCGTTTATTTGAAGAAAAAATGCAAGATTCTTGCGGGATAGTTTTTATTTCTCCATATTATCACGGCTATATGGTTATATGGCACATATGGAAACTTAGTATGGAGGTGTCTTAGTCAGTACAGGATCTATGCCATCCCGTAAAGGATGGTCTACCTATGTCAAATTACAAAATAAACGCGTGCGTAGCCGCGGGTACCAGTTAGTTTTTGTAATAAAAGAAACAAAACAGCGTTTTCTTTGTAATAATATTTTTATCAAGACTAAGTTAATATGTACTTCAGAATAATACAAAGTTAGGGGCGGTTAGGTTAACAATAAAGACTTCATTATGAAATATAATCTCGGTTGTAACACCTTTGTTCTACGAAAGTTTATAATCTCATTAGAAAGTTCTGAATAACAAGGCTTGTACAAATCGCTGATACATTTTAAAGTTAGCATTGTAAAGAATTCTTCACTCGGTAGTACAGGAGCAATAGATATATGTAGACTGATGAATGATTATGCTGAAGAAGGAAATCAGCCAACAAAAAGCTTTGCACAAAAGCAAAAACACTCATCAAAAAATACATCATAACAAAGCATTTTCACAAGGAAGTTTCACCGTATCTAGCTTTATAGGCCGTATCGGAAAGGAGAAATTTTTTTTATTGACAATATTATTGAATTCCACCACCGGCTTGGAAAGGAATTTGTTCCGAAACATCCAATTTCAACCGCTACAACTTTGGTGAAGTATTTAATTTATTGTTCTGCATAATCCTTTTGAGGGAATCGTGAGGTATTTTGAAGGGTACGGTGGAAATACGCGATTTCTGTTGAAGATATTCGGAGTAATGCCGTAACATTAGGGAAAATGTCTTTGTCGTTGTTGCTACTGTGATGTATTGTGAGCTGCGAGCAATATTTACGTTTAATTTGGATGAGAGTTTTAGTTCCTCGTAGTTATTGTGTTTCTAGGCGCAACGCCGAGTCTATTAGATGCGAAATGATATTTAGATTTATTTTGAATTTCGTGAAGTGGCAGCTGTGATAGAAGTCTTGTTTCGATGTTAAATTAATTATTTATTAAATGCCTTTGCAGTGTTATCGTTGTGTTAAGATTTAATATTGTTTTGTCATGTCTATATTCTACTGACTAGGATATTGGATTTATCGCTTATTTTTGGGACACGTTATATTGTTTATAATAAAGTTTTAGTGTACTTTAATACCATACCTATAAGTATATCTATCTATCTATCTATCTATATCATCACGCCAGCTCCCTCGCGGGGTAGGCAGAGAGTACAGAGTTCCAACAGGTTCTTTCCTTACATACCTCTCTGTCTTCCTCCACTCTCATAGTTCGTCTCATGCACACTCGCCGGTTACGGAGACTCTTGACTTGCCCTTCAGCTAAGACACGGTCTATTTGGTCATGGTATTTTCGCATTGTATATCTGTTTTATCATTCTTTCTTCTGGCATTCTTTCTGTATGCCCGAACCAACGGAGCATACCCTTTCTCATCTTTACACCGATACTATCTTTCGTACCTACTCGCTTTCTTACTACGCTGTTGCGAATACGGTCGGTCAGCGTGACTCCGCACATCTTCCGCAGAGATCGCATTTCGACCGCATTTATCCTGCTTTCGTTCTCCTTCTTACATACCCAACTCTCACTGCCATATAACAGCGTTGGGACAAGCACTCCGTTATGCATGGCCAGCTGCGCCTTGGCTTAAGTGCCGGCTCCCAAGTAGCCTTCCCATCGCACCATTCACTCTATTACCTGCATTCACTCTTCTCTCTATATCAGCGGTGTATTTCCCATCCTTACTGAAGGCGCATCCAAGATATACAAACTCATTCACTTGCTCCAGCACATCGTTACCAACCACAATCCTTGCTATAAGTATATACACTTCTATTACACTTTGATGCTACTAAACTGCGGTTTAAATATAATTATTTTAAGAAATGTATACCATTGGTTAAATAAAAACTATTTTTATCCATGTAAAACCATTGGCAAATGTCCCAAGGATTTTAGGTGTAGAATTAAAAACCTGGCTTACATCCATCACTACAGCAATATTAATGTAATCTTGGTGTGGAATTATGTTCCGGTTTTCCTTACGGTCAAGTAAGATTACAATTATACTAATACAGAAGCTTGTGGTGGGCGCCATGTACAGTTGATAATCCTGAAGTATCTAAGTGACTAAATCACATTAGAAGATCGCGCTTTTTTTAAGGAACAGAAGGTGTGGTTTATATTGTAGCGACCCCTATACATCGCTACATAGTTATGATTACCTACCAACAGATGGTGCTGACGATTCGCCATACATGTCTAGAACGCGATATTAGAGTGCGCACGACATTTAACTTATAGACAAGCCCCCGACAACAACTTCTGGGGAGAGTGGCAGGCCCCGCTACATAAAACACCCGTCTGGCTGGAAGATCTTCCCTTTGACAAATTCTGCCACAACGTTCCTGTCATAATATTCAACCAGGTATATGTGTTGGGAAAATAGAAGCACACTGCCAGTGAAGTGCATACGTATGTAAATGTATGGGCACAAATAAGGTAGAATTAATTCAGCGCGCCGCGCGAGTGCCCAAGTGTTTGCGCGGGGACGCTTTGACGTGGTTTTTGGATTTACATTATTGAAGCGAATAGCAAATTATGATGTGCATTCCAGTGCCTAATTATGGAAGAGAAACATGAGAGAAATTGCTTTGATCGTCCTGCTTGCTATGTTCTTTCTAAATGTCTGCAGCAGTTATGGTACACCGTCACCCCCGCTTGGGGAATATAGGCGTGACGGCGTAGTTATGGTACAGTACGACATTTTGTAAGTAGTAAGTTTTTTAAGTAGGTAGTTTTTTTTTTATTTGAAACAAAAATATATTTCCATTCTAGAAATGCTACATGCATGTTTAATTCATGTGAAATGCACATGAGACAAATAATTGAGGTCACACGGTGAGGGGAGTATCAAACTCGCGACTAAAGGACCCAATGAGACGAGCGGCTTATGCTTAAATAGCTAGACAAAGCCATCGTCAGGTAATTGTTAAAAGAATAGCGCCATTCCTATTAAAATAAATAGCGATAAAGTGTTCCAATAAGTATTTTCCTTACAGACCTCTCTCGCTTTGTCAACTCCCACATGTCTTATACACGCTCGTCAGTTCTTCTTCTTATTCGCTTCACTCTCGACAGGGTGGTCGTGGTCACGATAAGGTTTAGTCGTTGGAGGCTGCTGTAGCTCGCCTAAGGATATCTCTCCATTTAGTTCGATCATTTGAGATTCTGGTGCACTCGATCAAAGGATCTCCCCACTGTACCGCATTGGTGACCTCCCACGTGTTCTAGTTCCTTCCACTTTGTCCTGCACAACCAGACACTTTATGGATGCTCGTCAGTTAGGGAGACATGAATTGGACTTTACATAAGACACGTTCTTTTTGATCATAATAAATTAGTCTAGGTCCTCTCCGGTACCTACCGTCCTTTCTACATTTGCAAGAAAACTTTAAAATTAAAAAGTAAATATCTTCGTGCCTACATTCCCCAAGGAAGAGTAGCAACGGGGTACACCTAAATTTAGCCGACAATGTTAGCTCCCAATTTAATAAGGGTAATTGAAACTTATGGCAGTCAGTCACACCATGTAGGTACCACTATACCAGTAAGACAGGTATCTTTTCATTTTGATTTCGGGCTAGAGTTGTCATAATGTCAAGTGACTTAGAGGAAAATACGGTTTTACAAACCTGCCTAATGTTTAATAGGTACTTAACTAGATGTCTCCGTCATTCGTACTTGAAGCTTAAATAAGTTGGTAATAAATGAGAGGTTAGAACAATAAAATTATACGATTCCGCGAATACATAATGAATATATTAGATTTGCGTACTAAATACTTGCTAACACAGCTTTGTGTTTAACGATGTACTCGTATAGGGCTATTGATGTGTAATGTATTGGACTTTGTATTTGTTGTAATTGATCTGAAAAGAAGGTCCCGGATTATAAATTGAAATTGATCTTAAAGGAAGGTACTAAAACGGTACATTGTGTTTAAACAATTATTATGGAATAAAGCATTTTGTATTTGTATATGTAAATAATATCGATATAGCCAAAATAATTCCTTTCTCTGGAAATTGAGGCTTATATATTTTTTTTTCGGACGGGCGTTGGGGCAGAAAGATTATAGAGTGGAGACCACGTTTTGGCAAACGCAGCGTGGGACGGCCGCCTGCCAGATGAACTTGTGATCAATGACTTTCGATGAATCTTGTGAGAATCGCAGAAAGTCGGATGCAAGTGGCATCTGACCGGTTATGCTGGAAAGCGATTGGGGAGGCCTATTTTCAGCAGTGGACAAGTATAGGCTGCGATGATGATGATGACATTCTTTCAGGCACTCGTAGCGCTATGCATCTGTGGTGACTTTAACGATCACCAAAGTTAAGTAGCTTTCGTTTTGGCAATTCTCATATGCGTTCGTCTTTTTGCTTCAGAAGACACATTAAGCCATTGGTCCCGGTTACCATTTAATGTGATAGCTGTTAACGTAAGATGGAAGCCCTATAGGAGGCTTGATAAGTTTCAACAACAGATCGCCCTAAACCTGCATCCACCAATCGGCACTGGTTCCGCTTGGTGTATGACCTAATGTTGGCAACACTGCTCAGAACGGTTGTCTACGGTGACAGAAGTAATAAATACGCCCGCATGACGGCGGCGCGGGGAGTCGTCCGTTGGAGTTCGAATAATTAACAGCTTTGTTATTACGTGTGCGCATTAATAGTTTAAAAAAAGTGATTTCCAGCACTTCGATTGTTTTATTGAGGGTATATTACATTATTGTGTGAAAAGTTTACACTAATTTCTCTCACCCAGTATTTGTAAGAGACGGCCTTTGCCCAGCAGTAGAATACTACAGGCTCAATTATTATTTTTTATCATAATAACTTAACCTCCCTAAATACGTTTACAGTTCCTAATGACAAAGCCAAAAAGCATTTAACTATTTAAAGAACGCAAACGCAACTCATGAATATTTCATTGTGCCGCCATTTTCATACTCCGACCTCCGATAACAATACCTTCGCGATGGGCCGAGTGAAAAAAAGTTACAAGCAAAATGGATAAAGCGATCTCAAGGACGAACCTTTTGATACATTTCATGCGCCGGGTAACGATTTGGAGATTATTTGAGGCGTCTTATTTTTTGATGTAAGGACTGTGATTTTTGCTGTAGCTACCTTATACTTTATCTACTTAGATGATTTTTTAATTATTATAGATGAATTGTGGCCGGCATATGGCAATAGGCTCACTCCCTATTACATGGGACCTAATATCGTCGGTGGAAAGTGGGTGTACTCATCACACCTTTGCCACCCCCGCTTGGGGAATATAGGCGTGAATATGTTTATGATTTTATTCTTCTTCTTTAAGATATGGCTTCACACTAATTTTAAGTGTATTTGGCCAGTGTCCAGTGAGATGCATAATCGTGTTTGTTTAAATTAATTTAACTCCCCGATAAACTTGATGACAGCGATGATAATTAAATTAATGAAGTATCCCACCTTGGATAGTAAAGCGATGGATACTTTAAATACTAATTGCGACGGCCATTTTGAGGGAAATCGAGAAGACACGTTTAATCGCTTTGTTTCAATTACCTTCACTCATGCACATTCAAGAATACATAATGGTTAATATGCCACCAACATTACTCATTATTATTCGAATACAAGTATTGGAAATTAAGACAAATTGAAAACACTCACTCTTCGACTTTCTGCCAAAACTCCCTATCTTTAGGATTTTCATTGATGATTTTAACTTTTTTTTCTTCCTTAATTTGGTTAGTTTTTTTATAATTTCTTTCTTGATTTGGTTAGTTTTTTTTTATAATTTCTTTCTTAATTTGGTTAGTTTTTTATAAAGGTCTGTGATCCCTAACCTTTTTTTTTATGATCGATTTTGGTGATAAGTTATTTTATTTATCATCACGCAATGCAATTTCTTAATTTTTTTTAAACAAACGTAACCTCACATTAGAATTTATTGCTGTATCGTGGTACAAACATGACATTCATATACACGAACACGCAGACCGAAGCACACAAAGATTTGTCTCGTGCCAGGATCGAACTGACTATTTGATCTAGTAGGCGGAGCAGCTTAACCAAGCCACTGGATCAAATCGTCGTTAATTTTTGAAAAAGAAATAAATTTATGATTTTTTTTTCTTTACTTCGTGGATCACCGTGGTCTGCCAATATTAGTTTAAAGATAGTAATTTAAAAAGTTTACACTTCTAGGATATGCTATGATCATTTCTATCCGTTACAAATCTATCACCATATTAGACACATATAAGGTTTGAGATTATGTTTTTTTTTAAACCTAGCCCCACACTATGATTTATCCCTGTATCGTGGGTGCGTTTACAAACATGAAAATTCACATACACAAATACCCAGACCGAAACAAATAATTGTGGATCGCACAAAGATTTGTCTCGTGCGAGAATCAAACCCGCGACTATTAGACACAGTGGGCGGAGCGGCTTAAGCTCTTAACCACTGCGCTAAATCGTCCGTCAAATGACTATATTCTTATGTGAAAAAATTGCGAAATATAATTGAATTTTTCTTCCGCCAACGATTTTTTTTAATAAAGTTAAAATCAAAGTATTTTTAATCCAATAATTTATTTGATTCGATGATAATATTACACGGAAGTGAACGTGAAGCCAACTTACTCTATATTTTTTTTTATTTCCAGGAAGCAAAATATATTTTATATGTCGTGTTATATCAATAGCTGTCCTACATTTTCTATTCAGCAGTAGATCATAGTAAATATTAATGGAGAATACATTAAGCGCATATTTCCACGATCTTTGAGTGAATACATGTGTTTATCGCAAGTACTAGGTTATTAAGATCACCTTGAGATGCTTTTAGTAGGTTTTATGTTGTACATACAAATGTGCTGTAGTCATGAGATCAAAGCGAATGTGTAGATGTTTTTATATTCCCGGAATGTTTACGAATTCTTTGTGAATTACAGAAAAGCGTGTAACCACTGGATAGTATCTACCTATCACTCCTATTTCGTGTGAACACCGATAGAGGTTACTCAAGGAATACAAATTGTAAAAAAATAAATATCATCACGTTTCTATTCTCGGGAGGTGGCAGAGTTGTACTGCGGACACATATCGCAGTCGATGTCAGGTCGCCATTTAAAAGAGGACGGGCCTATTGCCGTTATACCGAGCACAATTCCAGTCTCAGGACTTTTACTATTTTTTTCACATTTTCAGTCCCCAAACTTTTACTAACATTTTTTCACAATTCAAGTCCCCAGACTTTCACTACATTTTTTTTACAATTCCAGTCCCCACACTTTTACTAAATTTTTTCCACATTTCCAGTCCCCAGACTATTACAAATTTTTTTTCACATTTCCAGTCCCCAGACTTTTACTAAATTTTTTCACATTTCCAGTCCCCAGACTTTTACTAAATTTTTTCACATTTCCAGTCCCCAGACTTTTACTAAATTTTTTCCACATTTACAGTCCCCAGACTTTTACTAAATTTTTTTCACAATTCCAGCCCTCAGGCTTTTACTTTTTTTTTCACATTTCCAGTCTCCAGACTTTTATAAAAAAATTTTCACTTATTTAGATCCCAGGCTTTTACTAAATTTTTTTCACATTTATAGTCCCCAGACTGTTACTAAATTTTCCCTTTACTTCAAATATATTTTCTTCTTTAGAATTTAGCACGACTTCTTAGCACCTATGTGAGGGAGCACAGGTGTACTTCTTCGTCTTTGAGTTTCACTTCTATCGGAGATTGGACAACAGAAATTCTAATTTTTGAGGCTGCCGCTCTGAAGAACGAGGTAGTGCTGCAGCCAAACCACTCCCTCAAGTTTTTTGACCACGACTGCCGCCTTATGCCGACACTTCTTTTCCCGGAGATTTTTCCTTGGATGATGAGTTGGAGTAATTTGTACTTGTCCTTCCTCAGGACGTGTCCGACAACTTTCTGCGCTTGATGGTGTTCATGCAGAGGTGTACAGTGTACACTTTCACCGACGATGATAGATCCCCCAACACCCTTACATTAAAAACTTACCTCAGTAATGTGTGCTACAATTTAAATGCGGCCGTATTTACAATTCAGTCATAAGCGTTGGCGGAATATGGAATCAGTCGGCATGTGGAAAATACAAAAACGAGTATTCGATAGCATCAATTCGAACGTTAAATTATTTCGTGTCGCTCGTGATTGAAATGTTTAATTATTTACCTGGCCTTTACATACGTATACAATTTTAAGTTCTTATTTCGAAAGAGGTTGTATTTATACTGTCCGTTGTTCGGTAAAGACTGCCTCTTACAAATAGAGGTGAGAGAGAACTCGTCATACTCCACCACGTGGGCTTAGTGGATGCGGATTACTGATAAGCTACGGCCTTAGTTGGCCAGCACCCTCACAGCAAAATCATATCGCCAAGCGACCCAGTTGTGTTCCGGCATGTTGCTCGGAGTTGCCGTACGAGAAGGTGTGTCTAGCCGGATTATACTGATTCGGAACTTAGTCTAACTTTCGTCTTCTCTGCCTGTTTCAGAGCCAAAAGGCTATAACTGAATCAGAGAGCCACATCTTGAGCCACATTATCACTTTCCATCAGATGAGATAGAGGTCACTTGCTGACCAGTCTTCAATAAGATAAACACCGTCACGCCTATATTCCTCAAGCGGGGGTCGCAGAGGTGCACTGTGTACATCCACTTTTCGCCGACGATGTTAGGTCGCATGTAATAGAGGCGAGCCTGTTGCCATATACCAGGCACAATTCCAGCGGCCTGACATTGGGAATTATTCGTTAGAAAAACTACATTTGTCCGACTTGTGATTAAAACCCAGAACCTCGTGATCGCAAAGCACATTATTCGCCACCAGATCAACGAGGCAGTTTTTTCTTTTGTCTTCAATAAAAAATGTAATTGTCGTTCGATTATTAATATTTAATTTGTACTGAAATCTTATATTTTCAGATCAAGTAGGTAAGGAGTGAAATTTTCCAGTTAATTCGATTACCGTTTCTACCGTAATTCCCTCGTTATTACTACATTTTCGAGGTTACCCGGATCCGATAATTTAACGCCAATAAATCGTGGAATTTCCCGTCGCCATACGGAGTCGGAATGGTTTAGCAAATCAATACGAGGTTAGTCGACATGTTCTGATTTAATAACTAAATATACTGTAATATATATGTATAATATATAATACATTGACGGATGGCTTGGTTCATTGATTAAGTCACTTTGCCCACCAGATCGAAGAAGTAGCGATTTAGATTCCCGCAACAGAACGGTTTATTTTATATGAAGTAAAACTATTTTACGGATTTTATCGCGGTTTATTTTTGATTTTTAGTTCCCGACGTTTCGAGTGCTTTACAGCACCCATGGTCATGGGAGGGACTGAGGTGTTAGACGTCCAAAAGGCATAGTTGTTCCGGGGGTGCCCTCAAACTTCTTAATTATTTTTGTTGGTCCGATCTACGCGGAATGAGCTCACGGTGTCTTGAGGTCTTGCAGTGTTATGTTTGGTTTTGGATTTGAATATATTAATTACCAGATCCCAAGTCGATGGAAGCACCCAGCCATCTTCTCTATTGAAATTAGGACGTTTTTTAATTTCAATAGCCTCGCGAACCATCCTTGGTAGGAATCGGTGTTCTTTTACGAGGATTTGTGGTCTATCAAATCTGATGTTATGGCGGGTGCGATCAAGGACATGTTTACAGACTGCAGACTACTTTGAGCGACGGTTTATTTTATGTTTGAAAAGGCATCCACGACAGAGGAATAATTTCTGGTATAGGGCTAATATTTTTTTATTAAAATGGGTAGCTCTGTGGGTTTATATCAGAATATGGAACAATAAGTTGGGGTTTTAGGTTGGGCAAAGTGTCAATATTCTATCGAACCCTTAGCCAGCCAAAGAGGTAAGGAAAGAACCTGTTAGAACTCTGTACTCTCTGCCTACCCCGCAAGGGATCTGGCGTGAGGTTAAAGATAGATAGATGGATAGATAGATAGAACCCTTAGCAGTAGTCCGAAGTCTGAAAAAAAGCTGAAATATGACGAAGTAGGTAATAGCAGATAGCAAGTTCCATAAGTTTTTCAATTTAGAAAACGTTGCGTGTTTAAATGTCCCTATGTTGCGTGTTAATTGCGCTTGTAAAATAGATAGGGTCAGGCTTTTATACTCGGCACAATTCGAGACTGGACTGTTACGAAAAATTTCAAACTCTACATTTTCAGACCTATGTTTCAAACCAAGAACCAAAACAATGTTAACCTTCATGATCACCAGCCTTACCCTGCACCACTAGACGAACGAGGCAGTTTCGTTTTTAGCTTTAGCTATCTTTCCAAGAAATAAACGTTTATGGATTGTATCTCTTCGTCTGTTTATTACCAGTCGGCGCCGAAGTCTGTTTTTCGTTCAGTTTTTTGTTTGACCGCGTTATCTAACTGATCACTTACGTAATTATAAACAAAAACCGTCCAATTGTGATTCGGGTTCGTGCAATGATGGTTCCGTATCACTACAAATTTATAAAACAGTATTATTGTGATCTTAGATAGACGTTTCGCTTCTGTTTCCACACCACCTTAAGGTAGGCTAGCAGAAAATGCCTCAAGCATTAGGTCCGCCTATGTGCATAAGTGTATAAAGAATAAATAAATAAATAATTTGGTACTCTTTACTGTACACTAATATTACAATGCTTGGGAGCTGGCACTTAAGCCAAAAGGCGCAGCGGGCATAACGGAGTGCTTGTCCCAACACTGTTATATGGTAGCGAGAGCTGGGTATGTAAGAAGGAGAATGAAAGTAGGTTAAATGCGGTGGAAATGCGAGCTCTGCGGAAGATGTGCGGAGTGAAGCTGACCGACCGTATTCGCAACAGAGCAGTAAGAAAGCGAGTAGGTATGAAAGATAGTATCGGTGTAAATATGAGAAAGGGTAAAAATGAGAAAGGCTCCTTTGGTTCGGGCATCTAGAAAAAATGTCCGTAGAAAGAATAACAAAACAGATATACAATGCGAAAGTGGAAGGATGTAGGTACCGGGGAAGATCTAGATTATCTTACCACGACCAAATAGACCGTCTTATCTGAAGGACAAGTCAAGAGTCCCCGTAACCGGCGAGCGTGTATAAGGCGAACTATGAGAGTGGAGGAAGCCAGACAGGTATGTAATGAAAAAACCTGTTGGAACTCTGTACTCTCTGCCTACCCGGCAAGGGTTCTAGCGTGATAATATAGGTAGATTTAATGTAGATAGAGTACTGTAGGTCTTACTGCTAACAGAAATTTCAGATGACTAATACATAGGTAGAATTAACATAGAGAATAACAGAATAGAATAGAAACTTAGCATCTATTTTAGGTAATAGTATAAGTTCTGTCCCTATCATTCTGTATTATTATAACGCGTTATTAACGTAACAAGAGACTTATTTTTTCTTCTGTGGAACTCTAAAAACAGTATTGTGTACTGAGCTTACATTGCATTTACGTAATCAGTTTGGTATCTTATCCACTAAATATTTGTGACCTTCAAAATAGTTAAATCCAGTGCAAGAATAAATCGTGTCTGTTTTAACAAAATTAGGTAAATATGAAAATTATCATTGTAGTATGTAAGGAAAGAACCTGTTGGAACTCTGTACTCTCTGCCTACCCCGCAAGGGCCTAATAGATCATCATCAGTATTATTGGAACAGGTTTTAGTTTTGTAAGTTCACTGCATACAAAATAAAGGTATCTGACGCAAACTCAGATGCTCCAAAATGTAAAGGCCACGAACTGTCACTGTCACCCATCTCAGACTAACCAAGCCTGCTTCATTATGGTAAGTACCACCAGCGCAGTATCACAGCGCTTTGAGACTTTTCTAAAACATTCCGGTGTACGTATGTTCGTTATCTTCTTCTCGTAAACGAGTTGACCGATTATGATGTATCTTTTTCTTTTGAGATCACTTGGATGGTTCTCAGCTATATTTGGACCAGATAGGTGACGCTGTTGTCGACCGGGACTACTATGTTAATATATAATCAACGCGTGCGAAGCCGCGGAAGCTGCTAGTCGAATCTAAATTACACGCCATTACAGTTGTCGTTTTTAACAACTTACCTAATGATAATTTGTTACGAGCTTTTGAAAAGTTTATACTTGGCACTAATTAAAACCTATTTCTCACACGGCTGTGAAATTACCGAGTTTCTCAGAGGTTAGACCTACGTGTTATTTAAGTGAAACAAGGGCGCTATTTAAGTGTCACTGAACGGCGGCGAATAAAGGGCGGAAAATGGCGTCTCGACTCTACAACCTTTATTAATGTGTGCACCCTGTCTAGTTGGTGCCAAATACTATTACAATTGTTATAGTGTTACAATGATAGGAAAAAAAATTGTGGTAAAATAGCTCTCATGATCGGGAACTCCGAGTTACCAAACGGCAATTTACACCTTTTGATTTAAATGAGTAATTTAATATTTAGATAAAAAGTTTCCGTTTTGATAAGATGCAGTTAAATAAATATACAATAAATTTACATTTTTACATCAAGTTACATATTTTAAATAAAAAACGTGTGGTGCGATTGTACTACTTGAAAAATACACGGGCAAATGTAACAATAATTTATCTTCTGGGTATTCTTTTCTATAATATGGTAACACTGGCACACTGGAGCCTTGTAAGTAACCCAATTAGTGGCATTATTAATGAACATATTGTGTAGATAACTAGCACTCTTACTGAGTAGGGTTTCGCAAGACTTTTAGACTTATTTTGCACTATGTACATCTTTAGTATGTACAGTTATAGCAACTGTTCTCTGAGTAAAGAGTTTGGACTCAGCTATAGCATAGGAATGCCCCTTTTTGTGATTGACTGGGAAAACTCTTTTAAAAATTTTTTAAATCTCTATGGGGAAGTAGTTATGTGAGATTATTAATTTCTATTCCGATCTCGGTCTGGAACCTATTCTGAGTCTTATTAAAAAGGTGACAATCCGCTATTTCGCGAACGAGTCCAATCATAGAAATCCCCTAATCGTAGCCGCCGCCGATTACGAACCAAACTCCCCTCCTATCTGTGGCAAGCTCCCATGTCTAAGATATTAAAATTACTCATTATTTTAAGACTAGTCTCTTATTTGCTCTAAATAGTATTTATTTTATGTTTCTATAAGTTTTAATAAATGTTTGCTATTGTTCTTTTTAACTGACTTCTAAAAAGGAGGAGGTTCTCAATTCGACTGTATGTTTTTTTTTGTATGTGTTTTGTATGTTACGCGATCATTCTGCCAATTATGAATTAATTTTGATGATTGTTTTTGCATTAGGTTCAGTATAGCTCCAAGATGGCCCCATTTTAATTTCATCGGTATTGGACCTTGGACTTGGAAGATACACCAGGGAACTCCTTAACGACAAAAACTACGAATGCGTAGATTGAGATATTATGGGTGTTACGTTAATCCTATAGGATACGCCATAGTACCATAGAACTAATCAGAATATTAACCGACTTCAAAATCGGAGGGGGTCGACAATTCGTCTGTGTTTTTTATAACATTAAAGACGTTATAAAAAACACAGACGAATTGTCGATTATGAACTGATTTTGATGATTGTTTTTGCGTTGGGTTTAGTATAGTATCGAGGTGGTCCCATTTTAATGAAATCGGTATTGAACTTTGGACTTTGAAGAAACACCAGGGGACTCCGTAACGGCGAACAGCACGAATATATAGATTCCGTTATTATGGTTATTATATCAACCCTGTAGGTACCTTACTGTACAACTTAGCAAAATAATATAATATAGGTATATAAATATTAGTAAATAATTCACTTGTTACTTAAAATTGTAAAATACACTCTTGTTTTTTTAAATAAAACCGACTTCAAAAAGGAAAAAATAAATATTAGAAGTCGGTGCCTCTTCCATACTGGGCTGGACTCTTCCATACTGGGCTGGAAGCGAAAGAAAAACTTAGAATGCCCCAGTAGCCATACTTTTGCTTGGCTGGTGGTAAGAGTCCACCAAAGGTAGTAACGTCATCCGATCAACGACCAGAAAAGGAAAATTTGAAACAAACCCTATACCAACCCGTCTGGCCAGCGTGGTATAGTAGGCCAAAAACCTCTTAATATGTTAAGACACCAAACGCAAAGGCCCCCAGTTCCCGGTAGTCCCGCTGTCCGCTGCCACGGTAGCGGTCGCGGTAACAGCGGGGCAGGGGGTGCGAAGAATCTCCGGGCTACGACACAAGGCTACCAAAAACACCTGACCCTGGCTACGTACAATGGACGCTCTCTACGGCTGGACCAACACCTCGCTGAACTCGAGGTAGAACTAGGTCGCATAAACTGGCACATATTGGGGTTATCCGAAGTCCGAAGACAGGGCGAGGACACGATAACCCTTGAGTCAGGCCACCTGTTTTACTTTCGGGAAGGTGATCGGCCCTCTCAGGGCGGTGTCGGTTTCCTGGTCAACAAAGCTCTCACTAACAACATTGTGGAAGTCAGCAGTGTGTCGACACGGGTAGCGTACCTCATAATTAAAATCACCAACAGGTACACCCTGAAGGTGGTACAGGTATATGCGCCGACCTCGACATACTGCGACGACATAGCCGAAGCCATGTATGAAGACATAGCCAAGGCATTACATGGCACCACCAAGGCTCACTACAACGTTGTTATGGGGGACTTCAATGCCAAAGTGGGAGTACAAGAACGCGGCGAAACGATAATCGGACCCCACGGCGTGGGGCGCCGAAACCACAGGGGGCAGATGCTGGTCAACTTTCTGGAGTCGCAGGGGCTCTTCTTGATGAATTCGTTCTTTAAGAAGAAGCCTCATAGAAAGTGGACATGGCGAAGCCCCGACACTGTGACGAGGAACGAGATAGACTTCATCATGACTGACAGGAAGTCTATATTTAGAGACGTCTCCGTGATCAACAGGTTTAATACCGGCAGCGATCACCGACTTGTCCGAGGCGCTCTAAATATAGACTTCAAGGCCGAAAGACGTCGCATGATGAGGTCTACTCTCAGACCTACTGCGCCTCAAATAGCTTTAGGGTCCGAAAAGTTCCAACTGGAGCTTCAAAATCGTTTCGACCTGCTGGAAACCGAAGGCAATGTTGACGAGAAAACCGACACAGTGGTCAAAACGCTACAGGATGTGTCTCGAAGGGTGTTTCCCGGCAAAAGCGGTAACAGAGAGTCTAAACTCTCGCTCGAGACTCTCGAACTTATGAGGCAGAGACGGGAAATGTCATCCACGCAGGCGTCTTCGCCGGATGGGAGGAACCTCAACCGGAAGATCCGGAAGCGGGTGCGACGTGACCTCCGATGTTCCAACACCCGCGCCATCGCGGCTGCGATTGAACAGAACAGAGGCACCAAAGTCTTCGCTCGCCAGCTAGGTAGATCCCATCTGACGAAACTTAATACAGCGGATGGCAAAACCGTGACCTCCAAGTTCGAGATACTCGAGGAAATTGAGAGTTTCTACAAAGACCTGTACGCATCACGGATGGCTAAACCCTCGAGACCCAGCGCTGACGACCACAGAGCCCCACTAGCACGCCACGATACGGAAGACATCCCTGATGTCAACCAGGACGAGGTCAGAGTGGCTCTCGAGCAGCTCAAAAACAACAAGTCGCCAGGCGATGACGGAATCACCACTGAGCTCCTAAAAGCAGGCGGGACTCCAATCCTGAAAAAGCTAGCGAGTCTCTTTAATTCCGTCATCCACCAGGGCTTAACACCTCAAGCGTGGAGCGGGAGTGCGGTGGTTCTGTTCTTCAAAAAAGGTGACAAAACCTTGCTGAAGAACTACAGACCCATCTCACTCCTGAGCCACGTCTACAAGTTGTTCTCGAGAGTACTCACAAACCGCCTCGCCAGAAGACTTGACGAGTTCCAGCCACCGGAACAAGCCGGGTTTCGAAAAGGCTACAGCACCGTAGACCACATCCATACTGTTCGGCAGATTGTACAGAAGACCGAAGAGTACAATCAGCCGCTGTGTATGGCTTTCGTGGACTACGAGAAAGCCTTCGACTCCATCGAAACCTGGGCGGTTTTGGATGCTCTGCAGCGATGTGGCATCGATTGGCGCTATATCGAGGTGTTGAGATGTCTGTATGATACTGCCACAATGACCGTCCAGCTCCAGGACCAAAAGACCAACCCGATCGAGCTGCATCGAGGGGTAAGACAGGGGGATGTAATATCCCCCAAGCTCTTCACCAATGCACTCGAAGACGTCTTCAAGACGCTGGACTGGACTGGGCGGGGCATTAACATCAACGGCGAATACATCTCACACCTTCGGTTTGCCGATGATATCGTCATCGTGGCAGAGTCACTGGAACAGTTGAGCGGAATGCTGCATAGCCTAAATGGAGCCTCTCGAGGTGTCGGTCTCGGCATGAACTTGGATAAAACCAAGATCATGTTTAATGAGCATGTCACGCCGGGACCGATCTACGTCGATGGTTCGATGCTCGAAGTTGTTCGGGAGTATGTCTACCTTGGACAAGTTGTCCAATTTGGTAGGAACAACTTCGAGAAAGAAATCAACCGCAGGATCCAATTGGGTTGGGCAGCATTTGGCAAACTACGTCACGTTTTCGCTTCGCCTATACCGCAATGCCTGAAGACTAAAGTCTTTAACCAATGCGTTCTACCTGTTATGACTTACGGGGCCGAGACGTGGACACTCACAGTGGGACTAGTCCACAAACTCAAAGTCGCACAGCGGGCTATGGAGCGAGCTATGATCGGCGTTTCTTTGAAGGATAAAATTCGTAACGAGGTAATCCGACAAAGAACCAAAGTTACCGACATAGCTCGCAGACTCAGTAAGCTAAAGTGGCAATGGGCTGGTCACATCTGCAGAAGGACTGACGGCCGATGGAGCAAGCGTGTCCTAGAGTGGAGACCGCGACTTGGTAAGCGTAAGGTAGGACGGCCCCCAGCTAGATGGACCGACGACCTCAAGAAGGTCGCTGGGACGGACTGGATGCGGAAGGCGGGGGACCGTGTGCAATGGCGCGTGTTAGGAGAGGCCTATGTCCAGCAGTGGACTACGATAGGCTGATTGATTGATTGATTGA
Organism: Phalera bucephala; assembly: GCA_905147815.2. Lineage (NCBI taxonomy): Eukaryota > Metazoa > Arthropoda > Insecta > Lepidoptera > Notodontidae > Phalera > Phalera bucephala. The sequence goes on from LR990612.1 coordinate 28,095,175, forward strand.
TTGGTGCCAAGTAACGGACTGCACTAACCGGTACCGACTTATTTCGCTTCATCATCTCGCATAGTTCGTCTCTTACACGCTCGCCGGTTATGGATACTCTTTACTACCAAAACTCCTTAGTGAGAAGCAGAAGCACCATCTACATCTCTGCTTTCTCTTCGTGTCAATGGTTCATATTTGCCCCGTTAAGCTCTTGCCGCGCTCAGCTCTTGTACAGGTACTCTTTTGTACAGGTGGTAAGGCAGAAAGGGTAGACCAGCAAGTCCGGGACGTCGCACCGCAATTATAGGCTGTTATTGTATCTCTCAACCTTCATGTGCACAGATTTAGTCAGTATAAACCTGCCATTTACTACATTTATAAAACATACTTATAAATAGCGCGGCGCTCGTAGCGCTGTGCGACCGTGGTGTTCTTACCGATCACCAAGGTTAGCAGCGTTCGACTCGGTCGGCCTGAGATGGGTGACCGTTGTGGCATTTTCATATTCGAGCGTCTCCGTGCTTTGGAAGGCACTTTAAGCAGTTGGTCCCGGTTACCACTTAATGTGGTAGTTGTTAAGCCGAGTTGGAAGCCTTATAGGCGGCTTGATAAGTTCCAACAGCAGGTGGCCACAAAGCTGCCTCCACCAATCCGCTCTGGGATCGCGTTTTGGAGCATGGCCTAATCTCTCTCACTTCGAATTGTGAGAGAAGGCCTTTGCCCAGCGGTGGGCAATATAGGCTGATATTATTATATTAATATTATATACTCATAAACAACATACCATTTAGTATAGCATTGTAAGCAATTAATATTAAAGTCAGCTAGCATCATTATTTTGGCTGTCAGATGCATGACGTAGCGTGAATACTGTCTGAAGCCTATTAGTGGAACGTGCAATCCAATACAATTAATGCCATCAATTGATATCGATATGTAATTCAATAAATGTATACGAGATATATGATATAACGGAGATACAGACTTGTATGCCTGGTTAAATTATATATGTCGTGAAGTTTTGGTAATTAACGTAGGAGTAGAAAATAATTGGTTCTAAATCGACAACTGAAGCGATTCCAACTACTTTTAATAAACATTTGTTTTTTTTTTGTAAATTAAACGTAGCTCCACACTAGGGTTGATTTCTGTATCGTGGGTGCGTTTACAAACATGAAAATTCACATACACAAATACCCAGACCAAATAATTGTGGGCCACACAAAGATTTGTCCCGTGCGGGAATCGAACCCGCGACTATTAGACACAGTGGGCGGAGCGGCTGAAGCTGTTAACCACTGCGCTTAATCGTCTGTAAAAGCAATACGGCATTTTCAATTGTACTTCTAATGCACCTCTGTATCTGCGTCGTTATGCGTTAATTCACGCGCTAAAAATACATTACGCCGGTAAAGCCTTTGTTTAATGCGTTAATGGAGATGTGGCAATGTTATTTATTTTTAACCGACTTCAAAGAGTAGGAGGTTCTATGTTCGGTTGGATGTATGTTTCTTTTATGTATGTTCACCGGTATGACCGAATTTGATGATTCTTTTTGCATTCTGTTCAGTATAGCTCCAAGGTGGTCCCATTTTAATTTCATTGGTATTGGACCTTGGACTTTGAAGATACACCAGGGAACTCCTTAACGACAAACAATAGGAATGTGCAAATTGAGACAATATGGGTGTTACGTTAATCCTATAGGTAACCTACTATAAAACTAAGCAGAATGTTAACCGACTACAAAAAGGAGGAGGTTCATAATTTGTCAGTGTTTTTTTATAACATATTTGCTTATAAACCGATTTGGATGATTCTCTTTCCACTGGATTCAATATAGTTTCAAAGTGGTCCCATTTTAATTTTATCAGTATTGGACCTTGGACTTTGAAGATACACCTGGGAACTCCTTAACGACACACAATACAAATGTGTAGATTGAGATATTATGGGTATTACGTCAATCCTATAGGTACCCTACTACAGAACTAAGCAGAATGTTAACCGACTTTAAAAAAGTAGGAGGTTTATAATTCGTCTGGATTTTTTTTGTAATTTCTTTGCTTATAAACTGATGTTGATGATACTTTTTGCATAAGGGTCAGCATAGCTCCGTAATGGTCGAATTTAAATTTTATTAGTATTGGCAAATAGCTTTGAAGATACACAGGGGGTTTCCTATACGGCAAACAGCATGAATGTGAAAATTCAGTTATTATGAGTTTCATATCAATCTTGTAGGTACCTCACTGTATAAATAACTAGGATAATATAAAGGAGGTATATAAATAATAATAATTAATTCACTCATGACTAAAAATAGTAAAATAAAAAACTTTAAAAAAAAGGGAAACCGTCTTCAAAAAGCAAAAAATAAATATTTGAAGTCGGTGCATAGTAACCGACTGCACCAACCAGCACCGACTTCAAATATTTATTTTTTGCTTTTTGGGCAGAAGGGCGCTCGTAGAGCTGTGCGACCGCGGTGTTCTTACCGATCACCAAGGTTAAGCAGCGTCTGAGATGGGTGACCGTTTGTGGCATTTTCATATTCGAGCGTCTCCGTGCTTTGGAAGGCTCGTTAAGCCGTTGGTCCCGGTTACCACTTAATGTGGTAGTCGTTAAGCCGAGTTGGAAGCCTTAAAGGCGGCTTGATAAGTTCCAACGGCAGGTGGCCACAAACCTGCCTCCACCAATCCGCACTGGGTCCGCGTGGTGGAGTATGACCTAATCTCTCTCACCTCGATTTGTGAGAGAAGGCCTTTGCCCAGCAGTGGGCAGTATAGGCTGATATTATTATTATTTTGAAGTCGGTTTCCTTTTTAAGTTTTTTCATAATAATTTATTTTCATCGAAAAGTGGATCGTAGTCAGTGTTGCAAAAACGCTCGAGTCGGCGCTTAAAACGCTTGCGTCTTCTACGTGTTTCAACGCTCGTGAGCGTCGACTCAGCGCTAAACGCTCGACTTTAGCGCTCATTTTTACAATACTAATCGTAGTCCGTTACAAAAGTGAACTAAACAAGTTTAAATAAACCGTTGTTAAAAAAACCGGTACTTATGTCGTCACCCATGATCGTTAAAACTTCGAACGTGTCTAAAAGTGCTTCGTAACCGTCGTCTGGAAATACCCAGCATCACTTGCCCCCACTTATTGTTAGTACTTCTCGTATTACGTTTGTTTAAGCGTATTATTTGGTATATCATTGCGGGGAACAAGGATGTCCGAGGTTCATTTGTGTGTCGAAATTATTAAAACTTCCACGAAAAACGATGGAAGGACATTCTATATAATTAAATGGATTGTGCGAGCGGCTTCCATCTGAGTGTCCAAATCTCCAAAATTGATATCGTCACCCCAGGTCCCCTGCAGGGTTTGAAGAAAGTACAAAGTTCTAACAGGTGTTTCCTTACAGATCTCTCTCGCTGCTTTTACTCTCTTTGTTCGTCTTATACTCGTTCACCGGTTATAAGTACTCTTGACTTGAAGCTGTAAACCTTTCACCTTTTTATTAGGGTATGGATCATCCAATCATATGACCTCACAGGGTACAGATAGAACAGTAAATTATTAAGTGTGTTCATAATTGGTATCCTTTGAAAGTTAAACTAAATGTTAAATTAAATTCTGGTAATTTTTAAGCCGAAATTATGTTTCATCCCTAAATTACGTACCTACTTCAGCCTGCTCGACTCAGTCAAAAATAACTCCAGCTGAATGCATATTACAAAGAGCCATTGAATGTTTTAGCAGTTCGCCTCACCGGCTCTCGGATTCTGTTTGAAATACCTCAAATAAAACCTTAATCCAAAGCGACGTTGGTAAATAAGCCACCTGAAGGATTACCGAAATTATTTAATTAATTTGGAACCCTACGAATAAGATTAATTTTAACAATTCACCCAAATTGAAGTGGTTAAATTTAATAATTCACTAAAATTTCCGGTGTTTTGCGTAAAGTGTGCGAATTTGCGCGAGAATTTGTGTGTAATATTCTGGTACTGGGTAGTTTAATTAAACCAAGCTGGCGTGCTAAATTTGCTATAGAAACTAAACACACGATTACGAACTTCTATTGATATGTACGTGTGCTTCTCTACAAATCTTTGTGTAACCCAAAAATGTATGTTTCGGTCTGGGTCTTTGTGTATGAATTTTATGTTTGTAAATCCACTTACGCCACAAGAATCAGGTATTTATATAGGGCTATGTTATTTAATCTTTGTTTAAGTCCCTAGAAGGAGGGGGATCTTTACTCAGCAGTGAGACGCAATAGGTTAGTTAAAAAAAGAGGAAAAAAAACAAACGTTTTAACGAACATGGTTCTTTTGTTAGTGGTTTTAATATCTGCTTGAATAATGCTTCGCAGTGGATGTTTGGTTTTCTATCTATCTATCTATATCATTACGCCAGATCCCTTGCGGGGTAGGCAGAGAGTACAGACTTCTAACAGGTTCTTTCCTTACATACCTTTGTGGCTTCCTCCACTCTCATACGCCGCTCACTCGCCGGTTACGGAGACTCTTGACTTGTCCTTCAGATAAGACTCGGTCTATTTGGTCTTAGTAAGCTAGTCTAGGTCTTCCCCGGTACCTACATCCCTCCACTTTCGCGTTGTATATCTGTTTTGTCATTCTTTCTTCTGACATTCTTTCTATATGCCCGAACCAACGGAGCATACCCTTTCTCATCATTATACCGATACTATCTTTCATACCTACTCTCTTTCTTACTACGCTGTTGCGAATACCGTCGGTAACGTAACTCCGCACACTTGTTTTTTTTTGTTACTTTGTTTATTTTTTCATTTCTTTATTGTTATACTGAAAATTGAGACGTTTTTACTCTAGTCTATGTACTTACTTGATAATCCCTAAATTACAAGTGGGCAATTAATATAATTGCTTAACAAAATCTTTCTGAATGATCTTCTGTTGCTACTCAGGGGTCATCGCTTCTTTTCAGTATCTCTCGTAATAAGAGGGCGGCCGTAAATCTTTATGTATTACGTACATTTGCTTCTGTAATTACCTCCCTTATAAATATTTTAAGTTCCATTTTGCTCTTCCATACCAACCTTTTTTCAGGCATGCCTTTCCCTGTAATTAAAAATTAAAAATTCTACCCTAATAAATGGGTTAGGAAGTTAATTTTAAAATAACTTAAAAGGTTGTTTTTGGACAAGAGGTAAAAAGCATTTTTGTTGTACATAAATTGAAATTAAATATTGTTTTAAACTATTGAGAGTTTGCTGAAGTTTAGCTAAAAACAGAATACATTTATAGAAGTGTAAAATCATGAACGGCCCATTGGCGCATAATGCGGTTGTCGATTATAAGTTCCCGGGTTCGAATCCTCGGTCGGATAACGTGTGCTTTTTCTATAGATCAATTCTCAGTCGGAGTACAGAGGCTGAAATCGTGTCCGGCATAATGACAATAAGCCCGTAATAAATCAGGACCTAAAATGGTTACTGGATAGGTGGGTGTACTCAGTACACCCTTGCCATTTTCACTTTGGCTCTATAGACGTGAAGGCTTTTATATTTTTACTTGAAAAATCATTAATTGGATTTTCTTTTGGCGAACAGGGATATGCATCGTCACGTTTTATCAGTGACCCTTCGGGGGTTAACCGGGATCTAAGCTAATTTACTTAATGCCTCTTTGAAAGCCTTTTCCGAACCGATATAAGGAAGCAATATTAATATATTTAACTTATACAAAGTTTAACATAATAAACGCAAGACCTGAAAGTAGTTTGTTCTGAATCGATAACTGAATTGATTCCAACAATTTCTATTGTACCTTACTTTTTTTAAAATTTTCTAAAAAATACCGTTACTCCTTCAGTGCGCTATAAAAATCTAAATTTATTCTTGATTCATAGCAATAAGGCGATTTTAAATGCATTCCTAAAGCGTACTTCACAAAACGCACACATGCACGTACAAGTTTCATTGCTAATTGGGGTATGAAAGTGCTTAAAAAAGGGCAAAAGCCTTTAAATTTGGAAAGTTGGTTTTCGATTTGAATTTATGAAGCAATTCTCTAATCGAGGTGTCTGAGGTCTTGCGTTTATTATGTTACACCTTGTATATACTAGTCAAAAACAAATATGGATTAGAGGGCCACTTTGTATGGGAAAATTAAGGAAGTTTTGGGGGTTCTAGACGTAAACATTATGACGATGATTTGTTTTTAATGAATAGTCTTAAAGTTGACACATTACACGGAAAAAAACAAGCTTACAAAGCTTTTGAAGAAAATTGAAAAAGAAACAAGAAAAACCTAAAAACTTAATATAAAACGAAATTAGCCGCGTTTTCCAAGAAGGCTTTGCAGCTACAGAGCACAGTGAATAACATCGTCACGCCTATATTCCCCAAGCGGGCGTGGCAGACGTGTACTGAGTACACCCAGTACTCAGTTTTACAGTACTTTTCGCTGACAATGTTAGGTTGCATGTAATGGGGGGCGAGCCTATTGCCATATACCGGGCACAATTCCAGACTCCAGACTCATACTGGGAAGTTTTCGTTAGAAAAACTTCATTTGTCCGACCTAGGATTTAAACCCACACCACCCACCCACAGTAAATAATAAATCACAAATAGTCCTAAGGTCATAAAAGGCTCCTATATTGTTTTGACTAGAATATATATTGGACTGCCCCGTTGGTCTAGTGGCAAAGCGCATCGCATTGTGATCACGAGATCGTGGTTTGAAATCCTAAGTGAGACAAATGTATGACGGATAGTTCCCAGTATGAGTCCGGAGTCTAGAATCGTGCTCGGTATATAGCGATAGGCTCGCCCCCTATATTTTGTCAAAAGATCGCATCATGGTGGCAAACAGAATCCCGTTACACAGTCATATTACTATGTTATCTTAACGCATCTCCTTAAGTCATAAGGCCCCTGTTAGGACTCAAATCAACAATATGAATTACGAAGCCTAAATGTCATGTCCTAAACTAAATGACATTGGTACTGACGGTATACGCTTGTAATAATAATGTCAGCCTATACTGCCCACTGCTGGGCAAAGGCCTTCTCTCATAATAAGAGGTGAGAGAGATTAGGTCATACTCCACCACGCAGACCCAGTGCGGATTGGCAGAAGTAGGTTTGTGGCTGCTTAACGACTACCACATTAAGTGATCACCGGGACCAACAGCTTAACGTGCCTTCCGAAGCACGGAGACGCTCGAATATGAAAATACCACAAGCCTGAGATGGGTGACCCATCTCAGGCAGTCGAACGCTGCTTAACCTTGGTGATTGGTTAGAACACCGCGGTCGCACAGCGCTACGAGCGCCTCGCTTGTAATGCAGTATCGTATCGTGCAAGTCACTGTCAAATGGTTGGTGTTGAAGATTAATTGATAAAATTTTTGTGATGGTATGTTTTACTTACGTACGAGTACTTGAAGTCGTTAGCGAGAGTTTTTTGCTGACGATCAATGAAACGGGTTTTCTGGTATTCTTCAATTAAAAAACTCTCTGTAGTTATCTAATCTGGAATTTTGGTAAAGTTGGAGTAAGCTCGGTATCAAAGTTTCAATGTGAACAAACTTATTGGTCATATTGAAACTTTTGACCTAGCTGTAGGGAAAACTATTTTATGATTGGTATAAGTTTAGTATACCGATACTATAATCTATGGTACATATAAGAAGACTTACTGTTATTTCCAAGTGTGTATGAGATAAATTATAAGAGTGGAGAAGGTTTGTTAGGATGGAAACCGTTCAGATAGGCCTGCGGGGGCGCTTACATATAGCCAGTTTCAATTTTTGTTTAATAAAATTTAACTACTAATCTACCACCGGATCTGAACGCGGTCTCTACTGAAAAGATCCGGCGAAGAAACTCAGCGGGCTTGTCTTTATTTATTGAATTCTCTTTCTCTTTTTTCATTTCTATTTTTTTAATCATATTGTGTGGATACAATGTTTAGGTTTCAATTAAATAGTTTACGATGTAGCTCCAGTGTGATGCCGTATGACCGAGATATGAGACAAATGATGTTATTTATAAATAGTGTCTAAATTATTCCAGATGGACCAGTCCCCACAAGCAGCACCCGTTAACGAGTATGACTACTGGAACATTTTGTGTTTCTGTGTGTGTGTGTGTTTGTGTATGTGAAGGGGGGTCTTCACAGCTACACCGGACAAGAGGGCGAGCGTGGAACCACTACGCTAGAGCCAGAAGGGCAACGGCGCAATTAGCTTAGGGGCGCCTTAAGAAGGAACCGCCTCGGCTTGGGCAGTCGATCAGGGGGAGAGCGTATACTAGGTGTCTTGCTGTGGTTCTCTGCACCAGCTGGCGGGCAAAGGATTCTTCGACCTCACCGGCGAGGTCGGTGTCTGATCCTGTGTGCGGTATCTGTATTCACAAGAAGGGGACTACTGAAAAAATCATCACTCCCCTCAACTATATTAGAGGGAAGGGAGTAACCCGAGCCAGACAGCCACCGCAAGCAAAGACGTGTTAGTCTTCTGCTTATCGTTTCGACGGCATACATGTCAAATCTATATTGAAGCCGCCCAAAACGCCTCCACCTTAACAGCATTGTTGGTAGCATTCATCAAATCCAGCCGCGAACAGGTGTTGGGGCATGCAGAGCACGATGTAAGGTGAGCCATCATTTGGGTAACACCGCACAAACACTTCAGATTGGTACTGTCTGTAAGTCTCCACCTGAACATGTTTTCCTTGCTCCGGTCGACCTAAGTCCAAAGTCTAGTTAAAAACATCCAGACCGGCCATGGCAATTTATGTCTAGGTCGAAGACTGTTAATAGGTGGTAAAAAAAAATTTGGAAGGGGCACTCCATCTCTCCAAAGGTTGCACCTCGCTTTTGATGGCTCCAAAGTTAGTGGGTCGACACACTTGATAAAACTTTTATGGCTCTTTAGCCGTTGTTGAACTGGGGTGTGGCCGTGCATGGGGTGCCGTAGGTCGTGTTCCATTTTTCGTCTCTCTACAGAGCTGGCTACAGATCAGTTGCTTCTGCCCACTCCTCAACCGCTTGCGCCGTGACTGTTAGAGACCCCGGTCACAACTTTGACAACCTGGTCGTGAAAGTTTTCGTGGGGTGAGAACCGAAATAGGGTGCTAGGGGGCTTGTAAAGGAAAGTGACGGTGCAGTGACCAAGGTATTTTGTTATGACCCCAATTACGTTCTGGGTCGAACATTTGATAGACTGTGTGCTTACGCCGGGAGCAACAAACACTGCATTACAGTGCTTCGGATGGCAGATCTCGGCGATAAGCGTGAGTCCAGGAATGTGTGGCCGGCCCTGCGTTTCGTCTCTATGGGTTTCTTGGACACGTATAACGTCGCAGTGCGTCGTACTACATAGTTCAGAAAGTATTTCTGACTTATAATGTGAGAAACCCTCGATGTTGATAGATACTACACACAGGGCGGGTTTTGGGGTTGAACTGGAGGTGTTTGGAATCGTGGTGAAAGGATTGGCCAATCGGCATGTAGAACTCACCGATTGTTACCAGGGTGCGCCGGACGTACGAAGGCTCATAAGATACGTCACACGAGTAGGCTCTTTTTAGTGAGCCTGACGTCAGAACGTTAGAACTCCGTACAATTGCCTACTGCGCTAGAGATCCGATAAAAGCCGGCGTTCGGCTTTTTCCAGTAGATAAGAGCTTAAGCCGCGCCGCCTACTAGATCGAGTAGTGACATGTTCGATCTTCGCACGGGATATATGTTAGTGTTATCGGTGTAAAGATGAGAATAGGCATATACATTCATATGTTTGCTAAATGGATTAGCATGTAGAGATTGAAAGCAACTAAGAGAATCAGTAAATATAATGGAGTAGTTTATAATGTTACGTTAATTAAATGCCAACTAACTCGCGAAGTACTTTATTAGGCGCTGTACTCACAAAACAGTTAGAAAGAATGTAGAAAGTAGAAGGATGTAGGTGCCGGGGAAGACCTTTTGTTTACTTGGCGAAAATCCTGCATAGGACTTCCGCGAGCCTCGGGGGAAGCTCGCGGGGCGTATCGGATTCCTACCGACTAAAAACCCCAGGGTGGCCGACATCGGCACTTTGGAGGGGCTCCGGGATTTCCGTATGGAACGCACCGGTGTCCCTCTTGTGCCTCGCTCCAAAGAGCACGCCATCGGAGGGAGACTTGATGACATGCTCCCTCCCGCACCGACGCGGCGCTCACGGTGACGTGGGCCACACCATGCCACCGTCCTCCTCGGGGTTGCTCGTGAAGGACGCTCAGGGCGTCCGCGACCCCGAAGGCCCCCCTGCTGATGTTGATGCAGGGGGGGGGGGGGGGGGGTCCCCCGCTAGATTACGGCGGGAGACGCGAGTTAGCCCGTATTCTTAAGCCCTGGGCTATTGGGCTGGGGGGCCTGGGCGGGCTGTGCTTCCGCCCCTGCGCCGTCGGCTTCGTCGAGCAGGATCGGCCCTCTCCCGATCCCGCTCGGCCTCCTCTTCAAGCGTGTGCTGGGCGGAATCCTGGTCCCCACCGCAGTGGTGACAGGGCGTCGTCGCCTCGCGTCCGATTTTTCTCATATAATCACCGAAGCAACCATGACCGGTAATTATCTGAGTAAGTCTATAGGTGACTCGCCCTCTCCTTTGCTGTTGCCAGGTTTCGAAGGACGGCAGGATAGCTAGGACGACGCGCTTGCGCGCAATATGCTCTTGACTGAGCCTCGCGCGCCACTCCTCCAGAGCGCGCCGTCGTTCCCGCCGTCTCAGTTCTTCGAGCGCAGGCACGCCCTCGCCGCTTTGGCGAACGCCGCGAGTCTGGTCGTAGACCCTCGCGTCCATGTCCACCAGGATATCGAGTGGCGGAAAGCGCGCCAAGAGTGTTGCCGCCTCAAAGGATATGGTACGGTATCCTCGTGCGATACGGATGGCCATCTTGCGCTGCAGGTTCTGAATCTTCATCCTGCTGCGCCGGACGCCCGACAGTCGATGTGACCACACGGGCGCCCCATAGAGGGCCACCGATCGCACGACCCCCCCGTAGAGGCGGCGCACCTCCTCCGACGGTCCCCCAAGGTTGGGCAGCAGTCTGTGCATAGCACCCATTACTTTCGACTCGGGGGACTAGGCGCTCGAAGTGCTCCTCGAAGCCCCAGCGACTGTCCAGGGTGAGGCCTAGGTACTTTAGGTACCTCCCCACCCGGACTGGCGAGTCTCCAACGCGAACCCACGAGTCGGGCGGTTCCCTGCTCCTCGGCAGTTTGTGGAACCATAACGCCTCGGTCTTATGAAGCGCTATCTCCAGGCCCAACTCGCGGATCTTGGCGACGACGACCTCTGCCCCAAGCTCGGCGAGCCCGAAAGGTGTCCCCCTCGGCCAACATCAGTGTGTCATCAGCGTAACATACGACGCTGATGCCGGGGGGGAGATCGACACGCAGGGCTGCATCGTAGGCGAGGTTCCATAAGAGGGGGCCCAACACGGACCCCTGCGGAACCCCGCAAGACATTTCCCTCCGGTGCAATGTACCGCCCTGTCCAATGTACTGGACGTATCTATCGCGTAAGTAGTCCCTGACCACGGCCTGCAGGTATGGGGGGACGCGATGATGTTCCAGCGCCCCCAGGATCGCACCCCAAGACAGGGAATTAAAGGCATTGACGATGTCCAGACTTATCGCCAACGCCACCCCACCCCGGGACACGGCCTGCGCCGACAGGGAGCGGACGCGAAGTATCGCGTCCAGCGTGGAACGCTCCTGTCGGAAGCCGTATTGGCTTTCAGCCAGGTCGGGACCGACACGCGACAGATGCCCGCTGAGACGAGCGGCAAGAATCCTTTCGAACAACTTGTCGGCCTCGTCTAGCAGGCATATGGGACGGTACGCAGAGGATGTGTCTACAGTCCTGTCTTCCTTCTTCAAGAGGACAAGGCGAGCCTCCTTCCAGGCCGTGAACAACTTGGCATAACGGATGCATCTATTAAACAGCCGCCTCAGCCTGTCCCCTAGGGCGGCCAGAGCGATCACCCACACCCGCCCCGGTATACCGTCGGAGCCGGGCGCGGTATTGCGAGCCCGCAAGCGGCTAACGGCTCGGTCCAGCTCCAGTTCGGTCACCCCCAACTCGTCGGGGGGACTGAGGGACTACCCCGGACCGTCGAGAATAGTGCGTCGATTACCCAACGCAGCAATCCGGAATCTAGGGTCTCCGTCAGGGGGGGCACCCAGGGTCGAAGCTTGCCCAACACCACCCTGTAGGCGCGCCCCTATGGATCTCCGTTGAGTCCCTCTAAGAGCTCGCTCCAGGACCAAGACCTGGCGTTCGCAATAGCGATTTGGAGCGCCTTAGTAGCCGCTCGGTAGGGCTCATAGGCTCTGGCCTTCTCCTCTTCGGTGGCTCGCCTTCTTCGTCGGGCTCGGGTGTACCGGCGTCGCGCGCGCAAGCAGACCTCGCGCAACTGCGCTATCTGCTGCGACCACCGGTACACTACCTTTCTCTTGGGGCAGCTGGTCCGGGGTATGGCGGCGTCGCATAGCGCCGTCATCGTGTCCCGGAATCAGGTCGCCTCCCTTTCCGGATCGGACCAAACCTCATCGGCGTTTTCCGACCACGCCGCGACGCTGGCTGCGGCTTCGAGAAGATCTCGATCTAGCCGCTTGAGGGACCAGCGTCGCGGGGGGTTGCCTGCTCTGCGGCTGGGATGGTCGGAGGGTCGGAGGGCCACATCAAAAAAGATGTGGCGGTGGTCGGATAGTGTGACCACCTCCTCCGCTACGCGCCACCCTGACAGCATGCTAATGATAGCGGGAGTCGCCCACGTTAGGTCGACGATCGACTCCCCCTGCCACCGCACGCATGTGCTGACGGACCCCCGATTCACGAGCCGGAGGTCCAGCCCAGCCGCCCACTCTTGCAGCGTCTCTCCCATTGGACTGTCTCTGGGGTTACCCCACGCCCTAGCGTGGGCGCCGGGGAAGACCTAGACTATCTTACCATGACCAAATATACCGTGTCTTATCTGAAGTAAGCGGCGAACGTGTAAGAGACGAACTATGAGAGTGGAGGAAGCCATAGAGGTCTGTAAGTAAAGAACTTGTTGGAACTCTGTACTCTCTGCCTACCCCGCGAGGGAGTTGGCGTGATGATATAGTAATAGTAGTACCTACAAATATTTGTTTCGGTCTGGTGGTCCGTGTACGTGAATGTTGAGTTTGTGAACGCATCCACGATGGAACTAATTCTTATGGGACATTATTTTAATGTGTATTTCTACCGCTATTATACAGTTTACAACTGTTGACGCATGGCAAGTTGTTCCATTATCGGTTAAGTGCCACTTAAATTTGACTCGCCTTCAATTGGGTTTTTCACGATAGGACTGACTGACCTGTGAGTAAAGGGGCTTCAAAATCGTTATATAAACATTTTTTTAGCAATAAGATGGATAATCTTAGGCCGGCTTCAATATTCAACTAAAGGGTAGATTTGCTTACCGACAGTAGTATTTTGACAGATTTTCCACACAGAATATATCAAAATTCTATCTGTAGTAGGCAAATCTATCCTTGCGTTAAATATTAAAACCGGCCGTAAGTAAGTATGCAAGAATATATACTAATATTATAAAGAGGAATGGTTTGTTTGTTTATAATCGATAAACTTTGAAACTCCTGAACCGATTTTAATAATTATTTCAACAATAAAAAGCTAATGTCGCTTAAAAAGCTAATCAAAAGTGGCATAAGCTATATTGCAATTCAGTAATTATAAAAGATATAAAAATACTAAAAAACAAAAGCGTGCGCAACCGCGTATGAAAGCTAGTTTTATAATATTTAATGGCAAATACGTCGCGATCAGTCTATATAAATTTTAAATGCTATTAAAAGGAAATATAAATAAATAAACACCGTCAAGCTCGTATTTCCCAAGCGGGGGTTGCAGAGGTGTCCAGAGTACACCCACTTTTTGGCGACGATGTTAGGTCCCATGTAATAGGGGGCGAACCTATTAACATATACCGGGCACAATTCCAGACTCCAGACTCATGCTGGGAAATTTTCCTTAGAAAAACTACATTTGTCCTACGTCCGATTTGAACACAAGACCTCGTCATCACAAAGCGATGCGCATTGCCACTGGACCAACGAGGCAGTCATTAAAATATTTTGAAATTTTTGCACAACCATATAAATAATTTGTTTTTGACGTCTTCTTAAAAAAAGCAAATTGTATCATACAATTTTTAACCTGACACCAAAGAGAAGAATTTATCACTAATTTACTTGCTCGCAGCCATGAGGTGTTCGTAATTAGGATTTACACAGAAGTAAGTACATATTGCGTGATTCAGCGTAGTCGATGAAGATAATTTTGTATGACTCGAAAATATAAAACGCGTACGAGTCAAGGTATTTGGTATACCTACATACATACATTACGAGAAAATGAAAGAAAAATAAGAATAGTCATATCAACCATTTTTATTCTGAAACCTACTAAATTTGTGGAAAGAATAATATTTTAGGAATATAAATTCCGTATGAATCTAAATGCAGGCGTGTACGTCAAGACCAAAAACCAAGAATGGCTTGACGTTAAAGCGCGTATGGTGTTCATAGTACAGTCAAGACCAAAAACCAAGAATGCCTTGACGTTAAAGCGCGTTTGGTGTTCATAGTACAGTCGAGACCAAAAACCAAGAATGCCTTGACGTTAAAGCGCCTTTGGTTTTCATAGTACAGTCAAGACCAATGACCAAAAGTAACTTGAAAAAGCGTGTTATTTATTTATTTATTATACTTTATGCACTACTGGTACAGAGGCGGACATAAAAAGGCATTTTCTAACATTCTACCTTAGATAATGTAGAAACAATTGAAACGGGTGAAAGCACCACATGAGGTCGAAAAAAAGAAAAAAGAAGCAATGAGATTAATAAATATTTATATTATGTAGACGAATTAATAGTGGTTTTTAATGTGTAGTCACGTAACTTTTTTGACCAAATGTACGACCAAATGTACCTCTCCTTACTCCTTCGGATAAAAAGGGGGAGAGAAACATTTATTTTTTTAAATATTATTTAAGTAAAGATGTTTATTTAAGAGAATATTTGAAATAATGATAAAAAATATACCTAATTAACTAATTATGACGGACGATTTGGCGCAGTGGTTAGGCGGTTAAGCCGCTCCACCCACTGGGTCGAATAGTCGCGGATTCGATTCCCGCACCGGGCAAATCTTTGTGTGATTCACAATTTTTTGTTTTGGTCTGGACACGCACCTACGACACAAGAATAAATCCTAGTGTGTGCCTTAAAACCTACTCATAGAGTTCTCTCTCTTTCATAGCTCCGAAAGAATGTGTGATCATTTGCAAGGACCTTTAAATGCATTTGCTGAAGTCACGGTATTCACCTTTCCGTAATATCAAATGCAATATTTTAAAAGACATTTTAACACTGGTACCACATTCAAATGACAAAATGTAGACATAAATCTTTTAGATAGCCTAATGCATTTGATAACAAAGAAAAATGACATTAGTTTTTTAATTTATGTGCAGGAGATTCTTAAAGCATTTAAAGTAGATAATTCTTATCTTAACTTTTGTCTCGCTTTTTTGTTTTAATTTCAAGAGAATAAAAGATTATAAATAAAAGCTTCATTCTATCTATCTAAATCATCACGCCAGTTCACTTGCAGGGTAGAGGAGGAGGTAGAGGTACGGAGTTTCAACAGGTTCTTTCCTTACAGACCTCTTTGCCTTCCTCCACTCTCATAATTCGTCTCATACACGCTCGCCCCCTATTACATAGGACCTAATCATCATCATCATCATCATCATCAGCCTATAGCAGTCCACTGCTGGACATAGGCCTCTCCAAGTGCACGCCACTGGGTACGATCCTCGGCTACTCGCATCCAGTTTCTGCCAGCCGCCCTACGAAGGTCATCGCTCCACCTAGCCTGAGGGCGTCCTGCATTACGTTTGCCAGTCCGCGGTCTCCACTCAAGAACTCGTTTGTCCCAGCGGTTATCGGTTGTTCGGCTAATGTGACCGGCCCATTGCCACTTCAGCTTACTAATCCGGTGGGCTATGTCGATAACTTTGGTTCTCTGTCGAATGACTTCGTTCCGGATTCTATCCTTCAGAGAAACTCCGAGCATAGCCCTTTCCATAGCTCGCTGAGTGACTTTAAATTTATGAACCATTCCAACCGTGAGTGTCCACGTCTCGGCTCCATATGTCATAACGGGCAGGACGCACTGATTAAAGACTTTTGTCTTTAGACTTTGTGGAATGGGCGATGTAAATACTCGACGTAATTTCCCAAATGCCGCCCAGCCCAGCCGTATTCTTCTGTTGACCTCTTTCTCGAAGTTGTTTTTCCCCAACTGCAGAGTTTTCCCTAGGTAAACATATTCTTGAACAACCTCGAGAATAGCGCCATGTATTGCAACAGGTTCCGGTACTACATGTCGGTTAAACATTACCTTGGTCTTGTCCAAGTTCATGCGGAGACCTATTTGTTTGGAAGAATCGGCTAGGCTGGCAGCATCTGTTGTAAATCCTGCAACGTTTCGGCCATAATGACGATGTCGTCTGCAAATCTCAAGTGTGAGATATGACTGCCATTTATGTTTATGCCATGACCTTCCCAGTCCAGCGTCTTAAACATATCCTCCAATGCATTTGTGAACAATTTGGGGGAGATAACGTCCCCTTGTCTCACTCCTCGATGCATTGAGATAGGGTTGGTCTGCTGGTTTTGCAACTGGATGGTCATGGTCGCGGCGTTATAGAGACTTCTTAACACTTGGATGTATCGCCAGTCGACTTGGCATCGTTGCAAGGATATCAGAACTGACCAGGTCTCGATCGAGTCAAAGGCCTTCTCATAGTCCACGAATGCTAAGCACAGGGGCCGATTATACTCTTCGGTCTTCTGTATAATCTGCCGTATAGTGTGGATGTGGTCTATGGTTCCATACCCTCTTCGAAACCCGGCCTGTTCCGGGGGTTGAAATTCGTCGAGCCTTCGCGCAAGACGATTCGTGATAACTCTTAAAAACAGCTTATAAATGTGGCTCAGGAGCGAAATTAGGCGGTAGTTCTTCAGTTGGGTCTTATCACCCTTTTTGAAAAACAATACGACCACGCTCCTACCCCAAGCCTCTGGAGTTCTCCCATTAAAGAGGACAGAGTTAAAGATATTTTGGAGCTCCTTTAGCACGGATTTACCTCCTGCTTTTAATAGTTCAGTTGTAACTCCGTCCTCTCCAGGGGCTTTTCCATTCCTTAGCTGCTCAAGAGCCATCACGATTTCGTCTAGGCTGATTTCGGGCAGGTCTTCCGTAAAGTGGCGGCTTAATGTAGCTCTAGGATCCTCATTTCCGTGATCAGGACGAGATGTATGCGAGGCGTATAGTCGGCTGTAGAAGTCTTCTACTTCCAAAAGAATCTCCGGCTTAGAAGTGATGACGTCCCCACTGGCTTTGGACAACTTCGTCAGATGGCTCCTCCCCAAAGACTGAACGAAAACTTTCGACCCCCGATTTTGCTCGATTGCTTTTTCAATAGCGCGTGTATTAGCGCATCGGAAGTCATGTCGTACCAGTTTGTTAATTCGTTTGTTGAGTGCCCGTTGCTCTAACGAAGTGTTGGGTGGGTTTACACGTCGTTCCTTCATAAGCTGCAGTGTCTCCTCCGAAAGCTTCGTTTTCTTACTTATACGTCGCGTTTCACAAAATCTCGTACCTTCCTCCCTGATGATTTTAACTATATTTGTGAGGGCCTGGTCTACGTCATTTGTGGTTTCCATGGTAACGAATCGGTTCTCCAGATTTGACTGGAACGCTTTAGATCCTACTACGGTTTGGAGGAGGTTGGGCCGGAGCCTGGCCTTCATCAAACGGACTCGCTCGAGCTTAAAGTTGATATTCAGTGAGCCTCTGACAAGTCGGTGATCGCTTCCGGTATTAAACCTGTTGATCACTGAGACATCTCTGAATATGTGCTTCTTGTCCGTTATGATGAAGTCAATCTCATTTTTAGTCCTAGTGTCGGGACTTTGCCATGTCCACTTTCTTTGGGGCCGTTTCTTAAAGAAAGAGTTCATCAAGAAAAGCCCCTCTTTCTCAAGAAAGTTAACAAGCATTTGCCCCCTATGATTCCTGCTACCGTAACCGTGAGATCCTACTACCGATTCGCTGCAAATTTGTACTCCCACTTTAGCGTTGAAGTCCCCCATGACAACGTTGTAGTAGGCCTTAGTGGTGGAGTGTAAGGCCTTCGATATGTCCTCGTACATATCTTCAACTTCATTGTCAGAGTGTGCCGAAGTCGGTGCGTAAACCTGCACAACCTTTAGGTTATACCTATCGGTTAACTTAATAATAAGATACGCTACCCTGTTCGACACACTAGACATTTCTACAACGTTGTCAGAGAGGGTTTTATTGACCAAGAACCCTACGCCGCCCTGGGATAGCTGATCGCCCTCTCGGAAGTACAAAAGGTGGCCTGATTCTAGGGTAACGGTGTCCTCTCCCTTTCTTCGGACTTCACACAGTCCCAGAACGTGCCACCTTATCCCTTCGAGTTCGGATTCTAGTTGCGCCATGTGCTCGTCAAGCCGTAACGTGCGTCCATTAAACGTCGCCAAGGTTAGTTGATTTTGGCGGCCTCTCGTAGCCCGGGGATTCTTCGCACCCCCTGCCCTGCCGTTACCGTGACCGCCGCCGTGATCCGGAATAGCAGGGCGGCCGGGAACTGGGGGCCGTGGTTTATTTTGGCTTGCCATTTGGAGGGTTTGCCCATAATCGCCACGCTGGGCAGGCAGGTTGGCGATCGCAGTGCGTAACTCTTCGCATCGGTGCCGCTGCTGCCCGTCACCGATCTGCGGTATTTAGTCACGCAGTTATTTGTTATGGTTATACCGCCATTTTTCGGTCGTCAGAGCCTCGTTCGTTGATTAGCAGGATGTACCACGAGCAGGTGAGGATGACTTGGAGCCATATGGTGGTATTTGACTCCCTTACATCCCAATATCGTCGGCGAAAAGTGGGTGTACGCAGTACACCTCTGCCATTACACTCTTTTCCCCGATTGAAGAATCTAGGCGTGACGGTGTTTATTAAATCAAGGAAATACTTATTCGAAATGTTTTTTTTTATTAACTCAACCACAAACAAAAAAAAAATTTAAGGTTATGGGAAGCGCTTCTTGTTTAAATATTATAAAAACTTATATGTAACATAAATACCCATGGATAGTTCCTACTGGTGAAGAGCGATAATATATCGATGTGGTGGATTTTGTACCTATGTAAGTAACCGCGCCATTCATGGTTCTAACCATAGCTATAAAAAAATATAACAACTAAAACACCCATTCTTCATTTGAATCCACTGCGTTCTCTAATAATTTTATTTTTAAATTACTTTTTAATAAAACAAGCTTTTATGCAGCAGGTAATTGTGCAATTTAAAACGACCAATCAATATTATTACTCACTCACACGTACTCAACGAATTTAGTCAAGATGTAGAAAACCAAATTCAAAAATAAAACAAAATAAAAAAGTCTTTTCAGATATTCCTACTAACGGACAGACGATTTAGCGCCGTGGTTAAGAGCTTAAACCGCTCTGCCCACTGCGTCTAATAGTCGCGGGTTTGAGTCCCGCACGGGATAAATCTTTGTGTGATCCACAATTATTTGTTCCGGTCTGGATATTTGTGTATGTGAATTTTCATGTTTGTAAAAGCACCCACGACACAGGAATAAATCCTAGTGTGGGACTACGTTGTTTTAAAAAAAAAGGAAGAAAAAAATAATTAAAACACGAACTTGGTTAAATTTCATAGCAAACAGCACCATTGCCACTGTCATGTTTGATTTCATTCACTTGATGAAAGCGTTAGTTCTGATTTTGGCTCGGGTCAAAAGATCCTTGTCACACTTTACTCTCTCTATATTATGATTAGGCGCTCGTAGCGCTGTGCGACCGCGGTGTTCTTACTGATTATCAAGGTTAAGCAGCGTTCAACTCGGTTGGCCCGAGATGGGTGACCGTTTGTGGAACTTTCGAGAATTCGAGAGTCTCCGTGATTCGGAAGGCACGTTAAGCCGTTGGTCCCGGCTACCACTTAATGTGGTAGTCGTTAAGCCGAGTTGGAAGCCTTAAAGGCGGTTTGATAAGTTCCAACAGCAGGTGGCCACAAACCTGCCTCCACCAATCCGCACTGGGTCCGCGTGGTGGAGAACGACCTTATCTCTCTCACCTCGATTAGTGAGAGAAAGTCTTTGTCCAGCAGTGGGCAGTATAGGCTGATATTATTAATTAAAATATAGGTATAAATAATTAACAGCAAAAACTATACTTGAAATATTCAACGTCTTATGATCGCTTATTGATCGTAGGTAGTATGAAGTCATCGTGTATTTTGTTAAGCAAAGGTCACGGTCGGTCAGTGTTAGATAATACTATTGCCTGACCCCACAAAGCGCGTGTTTGCCATGGCTTGACTAATTAAGACGAATACCCGCTGAGAATAATCTTCCGTAAACTGAGGCGGGGCTTTGAAATTATGTTGTATAACAATATACCTACATTCCAAGGTTTGCTGTCAATAACTTAATTTTGAGTTGAGCTTTTTACATTTCTTTCCTTACTACATTATTTTTTGTAATCGTTTCTATGTGAACAGTAAATGGGAAGGAATATTTTATTCCAAAGCGGATTCGTAATATTAGTAGTTTATCTATCTCTCTATCTATCTATAACCTCACGCCAGATCCCTTGCGGGGTAGGCAGAGAGTACAGAGTTCCAACAGGTTCTTTCCTTACATACCTCTCTGGCTTCCTCGACTCTCATAGTTCGTCTCATACACGCTCGCCGGTTACGGAGACTCTTGACTTTTCCATCAGATAAGACTCGGTTTATTTGGTCGTGGTAAGATAGTCTAGGTCTTCCCCGGTACCTGCATCCTTCCACTTTCACATTGTATATCTGTTTTGTCATTCTTTCCTCTGGCATTCTTTCTATATGCCCGAACCAACGGAGCATGCCCTTTCTCATCTTTACACCGATACTATCTTTCATACCTACTCGCTGTCTTACTATGCTGTTGCTAATGCGGTCGGTCAGCTTCACTCCGCACATCTTTCGCAGAGCTCGCATTTCTACCGCATTTATCCTACTTTCATTCTCCTTCTTACATACCCAGCTCTCGCTTCCATATAACAGCGTTGGGACAAGAACTCCGTTATGTATGGCCAGCTGCGCCTTATGGCTTAAGTGCCGGCTCCCGAGTAGCTTTCCCATCGCACCATTCACTCTGTTCCCTGCACTCACTCTTCTCTCTATGTCAGCGGTGTATTTCCCATCCTTACTGAGGGCGCATCCAAGATATACAAACTCATTCACTTGCTCCAGCACATCGTTACCAACCACAATCCTTACATTCGTTCTGGTTTCTTCCCTTTCAAAAACCATAATCTTGGTTTTCTTCACATTCAAGTGTAAGCCATTGATCATGCAGTCGTCTTTCATAACTGTGACTAGTGTATGCAGATCAGTGGCTGTTGGCGCTATTAAAACCGCGTCATCTGCATAAAGTAGATGGTTTACCACTAAGCCACCCATTTGTACACCTTCATTCATCGCTTTCAGTCTTTGAAGACTTTTGTCCAGATATACTATAAACAGTCTAGCGGACAACACGAAACCCTGCTTGACGCCGATTTTAACGTCAAACCAGGGTAGTAGTCTTCAGGGTGACCTGTTACTGTGATGTTCTCTCAAGATAGAAATCAAACCCCAGTTTTCCGTGGCATCATTTATTAGCGGGATGACATCCGTCACCCACAACTCATCGTTCCATAAATCGTGTCGTGACCATAAAGGTCGCTATACTACACTCCTCCCCACTAAAACGCTAACTACACTCCTCCCTACTAAAATGGGAACAACCCAACTCTGTGGAGAGACCAGCAGGAACCAACTCTATTTCGGTAACTTATTTAGTCTACACTTCCGAATGGGTCGCGGCTGGGGCGGTACAGGCGTGGCTGGTAGCGTTGTGTATTCCTCTTCCGGTTGCTCAAGTCGCCGCCCCTCGGGCGATGAAATCGTTACGAGCCCCGTTTCCGGACGCGGCCCCGTCGTGCGGGCGTCTGTTAACTCTGCCTGCCCTGGTTGGGCCTCTAGAGGATCCACGCTCGGTGCAACCCCGTGCGATTGATTACGAATTGTGGGGATCACAAGTAAATTCGCATCCCTACGCCTTAACTGATCAATATGCCTATGTATGTGGTTATCTTTTCCATCCGAAACCTGAAAATCCTTAGCCCCTGAGGTGCTAGCCACTGTACCTGGTAGCCATTTCTCTTTCTTTAAAAACTGGCGATACCAAACATCGTCACCAACTCTCACTACCCTATCCACACCTCCCGCGGCATCTACTTGAGTCCTTTGCATCCCCCGCACCTTAGCTTCCCTATCCGGCTTGATTGCGTCTAAACGCGTTCGTAAGCGCCTACCCATAAGCAATAACGATGGAGTTTCACCTGTCGTACAATGTTCGGTGTTACGGTAGTGGAGCAAAAACCTATTTAACGCAAATTCCACACACTCTCTTCCTAATAACGCTTTTCTAATCACTCTTTTTAGAGTCTTAACAGCATTTTCAGCCGCACCATTCGAAGCCGGGTGATAGGGAGCCGAAAAAACATGCTCAATTCCCTCCCTCTCCAAAAATGTCGCAAATTCCTTACTAGTGAAAGGCGGTCCATTATCTGTTACCACTTGTCTAGGGATGCCAAACCTACTCCATAGCTCGTTCAGCTTAGAAACAGTTCCACGCGCCGCCGTATTTGGCAATGGAAAAACCTCCAGCCACTTGGACATAGCGTCCACTACGACCAAGAAAATTTTCCCTTCCACCGGACCCATAAAATCCAAGTGGAGTCTGGTCCACGGCCGGCCCGGCCAGGCCCAAGGGCGTGGCGTCGACCGCGGCGGCGCGTCCGCATACGCCGCACATGTCACACATGCGCGGCACTCCCGTTCTACCGCCTCATCGATACCAGGCCACCACACGTAGCTGCGAGCTATGGCCTTTGATTTGACTATGCCCATGTGTGGCTCGTGAATCATATTCAACACTCTCCCTCGACAACTCTCCGGAACTACCACTCTGTGCCCCCACATAATACACCCCAATTCCTCGTATAGCTGGAATTTCCTATTAAAGTATGGCCCCATTCCTGCTAAGTCACAGGAATCCGGCCAACCATCCCGAACATAAGCTAATACTCGACTTAAAATGGGATCTTTTAACGTTAAATACTTAATTTCCCTGTAGTCCAGCAACAGAGCGTCCTGTGCAAAATGTAAATATGTTTGCTCCGGCATCGAGTCTTTAGACTGGGTATATTCGTCGGTCCGCGGTAATCTAGATAAACCATCGGCACAGTTGTCACTAGTTTTAATATACTCAATATCATAGTCATATGCCGATAAGATCACTGCCCAACGCTGCATTCTACTCGCAGTCATAGTCGGTATGCCAGCGTTGGGCCCTAATATGGACACTAACGGCTTATGATCAGTACGCAAAATGAACTTGCGACCGTACAGGTACTGATGGAACTTTTTTATACTAAATATGATCGCTAAAGCTTCTCGGTGAATCTGAGAATAATTTTTCTCAGCTGCTGTGAGCGTCCGCGACGCGTAAGCAACCGGACGCTCCCCGCGCGCTCCGGGCTGCGATAACACGGCGCCCACCCCCCGCGCGCTCGCGTCGCACGTCACCGTTAGGGCTTTCTTCGGATCATAATGAGCTAAAACCTCACTACCCACCAACGCACGTTTGATCTTCTCAAAGGAACGCTCGCAATCCCTGTCCCATGCCCAAGAAACCCCTTTATGCAATAACCTAAGCAAAGGTCCCAATAGTGAACTAAAATTCTTGACGAACCTACCAAAGAAATTCACCATACCGAGAAACGACCGCAATTCCGTGATATTCAAAGGCGGACTAATTTTTAAAATGGCCTCAATCTTAGACTTATCAGCCTTTATTCCGTCTTTCGTGACAATAAACCCTAAATATTTAACTTCGTCTACCAGGAAAACACATTTGCTTTTTTTCAGTTTTAACCCATTATCGGCCATTCTCTTGAAAACTGCTTCAAGAGCCTGTAAGTGTTCTGTTTTTGTCCTACCGCCAATTATGATGTCATCGAGAAACCCCTGTACATGAGGTATACCCTGCAACAATTTCATCATAATTCTCTGAAAAATACCTACGCTTGACGATAGCCCGAAAACTAGCCTATTATAACGGAATAAACCCTTATGAGTATTTATAACAGTGAATTTTTTAGAGTCATCTAGTTCTATTTGGTTGTATGCGTTAGATAAATCAATTTTACTAAAATATTGTGCACCATTAAGACCTACAAGCACCTCATCAATCTTTGGCAGAGGGTAACGATCGATCAGTAAGGCGGGGTTCAACGTTGACTTGTAATCCACACAAATCCGTAGCGTACCGTCCGCTTTATTAACAGGGACCAAGGGTGAGGCCCAATCTGAGCAATCTACTGGCTCGATGACGCCGGAGCGCAGCATCGCGTCCAGCTCCGCATCGACGCGCTCGCGCAGCGCGTACGGCAGTGGCCGCGCCCGGTGGAATACTGGCTCCGCGCCCTCGCGCACGCGCAAAGTCGCCTTGCCACCTGTGTACCGTCCCAGGCCGTCACCGAACACTTCTTTATACCTGTCGAGTAATTTACATATTTCTTCGTCAATGTGCAAACCCTTTTTTATAAAATTACATCTAAATTTAGGTACATCGATTTGTAATTCAGCTAACCACTGCCTGCCGATCAAAGAAGTAGTACCCTTATCAATAATAAATAACTCTAAACACTTCTCCACGTTATTAAAACGTACCGTGGGCTTAATAACACCTACCGGCTTAATTTTTGTGCCGTCATAAAATTTCAAAACGGTGCTATCTTTTTCAATTGGTAAATTACTAAAAAGATTCTCATACACAATATTACTAATGCATGATATCGCCGTACCGGTATCAATTTCCATCTCGAGTAAAACGTTATCAACCGTGATGAGTAAACTTACGGCTTTATAGTTATTTAATGCCAATAGATTCATGTGTTCGATATCATCCTCTTCCTCCTCCTCGCTCGACTCCTGACCGGCGTGACCGTAATGGAAACCTCGCCTCACAGCTTTATCGCCACGACGTTCATGCCACTCCCGCAGGCTCCGGTCATGTATAGACGGACACACCCTTCGCAAATGACCAACCCGCTGGCACTTGCTACATACAAACTTGCGAAACCGACAGGTCTTGAAGCAATGGTTGTTAGCACCACAAGCTGAACAGCTGTCTCCCGACAATTCCGTCGAACATTGTACTCTTGTTAAAGTCCGTGAGGATGACGACAACTTGCCGCCGGCAGGCGGCTGGGCGCCTGCCCGAGCATTGTTCGCTGCCGGCACGCCCGCGCCGCTGCGCCCAGCGCACCCGGGAGCCTGCCCGGCGCGCCACGCACACGATGACAAAGCATGCACTGGCCAAGTGCCACTGCCAGTTGCTTCAGAATCCCCTTTCGCACCTTCGACCACCGCTGCGTCCCGCTTCGCCGCTTCTAAAGAACAAGCTAACTTGACAGCATCCGCAAACGTCATCGAATCGTTCTCCGCGAATAGCCGCTGTCTAATTACTTCGCTTCTGATCCCGCAGATAAATTGGTCCCGCAAATTTTCATTCAAACTTGAATCAAATTTACAATTACGTGATAATTTCTTCAATTCCGCCACAAAACTTGCGATATTCTCTCCTGAGTTTTGACGCTTTTGACGGAAACGGTATCTCTCGGCGAGACAACAAGGCGCCGGTTGCAAATGTTGACGCATAAGATTATCGACTTGCACATATGTCAACTCAGAAGGCTTGTTTGGGCTAGCGAGATTTACTAGTAATTCGTAAGCCTCGTCCCCCATGCTAGCAATCAAAGTCGGTAGCTTTAAATCTTCTACCACTTTATTCACTTTAAAGTACATATCTAGTCTATCAACATATGATGACCACATACCAGACTGTACATCAAATTCATTCAATTTTCCGATCGACATTTTTATGTATGATAATTACTTCGTTAAACACACCAAACACACGTAATTTAACTCGTCGCCACTGTGATGTTCCCTCAGGATAGAAATCAAACCCCAGTTTTCCGTGGCATCATTTATTAGCGGGATGACATCCGTCACCCACAACTCATCGTTCCATAAATCGTGTCGTGACCATAAAGGTCGCTATACTACAGTTACCACCCACCCGTACGCATGCCTTGCAGTCCACATAAGTGGCCTGGACGGCTCGCAACATAGTGCCATCTATACCATACTCTGGCAAAATGTCCCAAAGTCTCTTTCGCACAACACTGTCAAATGCCTTCTCCAGATCTACAAAACCGCAGAAAACCTTCCGCCCCACTGCCAGATGCTTCTCTTAGATGTTGCGGAGTGAGAAGACTTGATCCGAACATCCTCTTCCAGACCTGAAACCCCCTTGTGCCTCGCACAACATTCCATCGGACTTCACGCGCATTCTCCGTTCAATAATTTTACCGTACACCTTGGCTGCCAAGCTGATCAAACTGATGGCTCTGTAATTGGCGCAGTCATATTGTGAACCCTTGCCTTTATACAAGGGTACTATGACTGCGCGGCGCCAATCTGTAGGGACTCTACCGGTCCTCCAGCAAAGGTTTGCAAGGGCCCGGAAAGCGTCTCGGACGCAAGTTCCGCAACGATGTGCTGGAGCAAGTGAATGAGTTTGTATATCTTGGATGCGCCTTCAGTAAGGATGGGAAATACATCGCTGATATAGAGAGAAGAGTGAATGCAGGTAATAGAGTGAATGGTGCGATGGTAAGGCTACTTGGGAGCCGGCACTTAAGCCAAAAGGCGCAGCTGGCCATGCATAACGGAGTGCTTGTCCCAACGCTGTTATATGGCAGTGAGAGTTGGGTATGTAAGAAGGAGAACGAAAGCAGGATAAATGCGGTCGAAATGCGATCTCTGCGGAAGATGTGCGGAGTCACGCTGACCGAGCGTATTCGCAACAGCGTAGTAAGAAAGCGAGTAGGTATGAAAGATAGTATCGGTGTAAAGATGAGAAAGGGTATGCTCCGTTGGTTCGGGCATATAGAAAGAATGCCAGAAGAAAGAATGACAAAACAGATATATAATGCGAAAGTGGAAGGATGTAGGTGCCGGGGAAGACCTAGACTATCTTACCATGACCAAATAGACCGTGTCTTAGCTGAAGGGCAAGTCAAGAGTCTCCGTAACCGGCGAGTGTGTATGAGACGAACTATGAGAGTGGAGGAAGCCAGAGAGGTATGTAAGGAAAGATCCTGTTGGAACTCTGTACTCTCTGCCTACCCCGCGAGGGAGCTAGCGTGATGATATAGATAGATAGATAGAGTTAGTTTTCGGAGAAAACCTAGACTATCTTACCAAGACCCAAAAGACTGAGTCTTATCTGGAGGACAAGTCAAGACTCTCCGTAACCGGCGAGCGTGTATGAGATGAACTATGAGAGTGGAGGAAGCCAGAGAGGTACGTAAGGAAAGAACGTGTTGAAACTCTGTACTCTCTGTCTACCCCGCAAGGGATCTGGCGTGATGATATAGATAGACAAATACCCAGACCAAAAAAAATATTGTGGGTCACACAAAGATTTGTCCCGAGCAGAAATCGAACCCGTGACTATTCGACCCAATGGGCGGAGCGACTTAAGCTCTTAACCACTGCGCCAAATCGTCTGTCTAATTCTATGTAGTTCTAGTTTATATGTGGAACCCATATTTCTCAAGTTAGAGATCTGGAAATTCATATTTAGGTTTTTGGTAAGAAATAGAATTACGTATTTCAGCAGTTCAAATGTCATCGTTTTAAAATCACGCGAACAAAGACACGGGTGCAGCTAGTATCAATAAAAAAAATTAACAAACCACGTCACGCCAATATTCCGCAAGCGGGAGTAGGAGAGGTGTACTGCTTTTGCCTACGATGTTTGGGCTCAATATAATAGCAAACGAGCCTAAAGGATAGGATATTATCCCTTCAATACATAGCTAAATAGCATAAAAAAGATACCTTTAAATGTATAAAATACGCTTACGTTAATATTATCTCCGGGCCTTTAGACGGCGTATCACGTAAAGACCATTTGAGAGAATTTAATGTTATATAGTTCGCTTGTCGAGATCAGCTACTGAAAATGTAGGAACGTGCATATCGAACTAAAAGAGATATTGTATGCATATGGAGTTCTTAGATATTCGCGAATATTACACATGAAATAAAACTACCTTTCGATTTTAATCGCGGTTCATTTTTGAGTTTTGGACGTCAAACACCTAAGCCTCTCCCGTGGCCATGGGTGCTGCACAGCACTCGGAACATCAGGAACTTTTAATTCAAATAATACTGCGCGTAAACATCTGAAGAATAGATATATTTCTTGAGCTATTATGGAAAGCTGACTCTTTGCCATGGAAATAAAAGTAGAAGTGGTAGGTTGATAACTCGGTCGTTGATCAGCTTGAATAGCCAACTTATATATTATTCTTATACAAGCTGTGTCGTAAATAATGCAAGACTTCAGACACCCCGATTAGATAGTTGCTTCACAAATTCAATACACAAACCAAATTTTATTTTATTTTTTTTAAACACATTTATATCCCAATTAACAATGAAATTTGTACATGTATGTGTGCATATTAAGAAATAAGTTTTAAAAATGCATTTGAAATCTTCGTATTGGTATAAATCAAGAATAAATTTAGTTTATTATAGCGCGCTAAAGGAGTAATAGCATATTTGCAAATTAAAAAATAAAAGTAAGATACATTAAATATTGTTGGAATTAATTCAGCTATTGATTTAGAACAAACTACTTTCTTTCTACTTGCTGGGTAGAATATTCTAAGTCAAAGAAGCAGGAGAAACATCAAAATTCTTTGAAATCAAACCACACGGGTGTACCACACGGATCAGTATTAGGGTCAGTGCTGTACTCAATATTTACCGCAGACTTGCCTGTAGTGGCGGGGATCACAACGGCGACCTTCGCTAATAATACTGCAATACTAGCTAGTAGCAAGGACCAAGACCAAGAATCAAATTTACTAGGAGAGGATTACACGCGGTAAATTCCTGGCTAAATGGATGGAGAATTAAATCGAGCGCTTCTAAATCAGTCCAAGTAACATTCACCCTACGAAAAGGTGATTGTCCACCCGTAAAGCTTGGGGACAATACTTTACCCCACAGTGATAGGGTAAAATATCTCGGCATGCACCTTGACCGCCGATTAACATGGAAGAATCACGTTAAAGCTAAAAGAAAAAAACT
Source organism: Phalera bucephala (assembly GCA_905147815.2). Taxonomy (NCBI): domain Eukaryota; kingdom Metazoa; phylum Arthropoda; class Insecta; order Lepidoptera; family Notodontidae; genus Phalera; species Phalera bucephala. The sequence goes on from LR990612.1 coordinate 28,124,630, forward strand.
CAATATGAAATACAAACCTTGCTATGGCTACTAGGGCGCAATAGTAAATTAAAATTGGACAACAAACTCCTAATATACAACATGCTACTCAAACCAATATGGATGTACGGCGCGCAGCTATGGGGTAGCGCTAGTGACTCTAATATCGCCATAATCCAAAGAATGCAAAATGTAATCTTACGTACAATATCCAATGTGCCATGTTTTGTAACTAATAACGAAGTCTTCATCATCACGCCAGAACCTTTGCAGGGTAGCCAAAGAGAATAGAATTCAAATAGTTCATTCCTTACAGACGACTTTGACTTTCTCCGCTCTCATAATTCATCCCTTTGGTAAGACACGAAATATTCATCGTGGTAAGACGTTTTTTCCCGGTACCTACATTTCTCGTTGGATATCTATTTATTCATTCTTCCGACATTCTCTATGGAACCACCTGTAAACCAAATTTACGTATATATAAAATATATGCGAATAAACGAAACTATTTACGTCCTTAATTAACTAAAATTAATCTTGTAATTAACATGAGAATTGTTAAAATTAATTTGCAAGCATCAAGATAGCGGGAAACGGGAGGCGGCAAACTCGCAGTTTATAGTTACAAATTGTTTGAGCCTTGACGGCTAAAGTTTAAAGGGGCAAACACGGTCGAGGCGTTACCGTTTATTTTGCCCCCCTTGTGGATTTGCCTCACGAGACTAGTATTAAATAAACGAATAGGCTTGATCTAGTGGATGAGGCGAATAGTTGCGGGTTCCATTTCCGGCACCGCACGGAACAAATCTTAGTGTGACTCACTAATGTTTCAGTCTGGGTGTTTATGTGAAATTCAAGTTAATAAACGCATTCACGATATAGGGATAAATCCTGTCGTTAGGCTTAATTTTTACATTTAACTTGCAATGTTCGTATGACTGTCTGTCTTTCCGGTTCAAATCTTGTGATCCCTTATTCAAGCACTTGCGGATATTCGATTGAGCTGAAATTTGGTATACGTATGTAAGTTCGGTGACAATGAAATAATATGGTACCATGGAGCTGGTCTAATGATAGCGTTTGAAGGTGGCCATAGAAACATGTTAAACATACAACGTAACCCGCTTAACCCGCTCGTATTTAGGCTTGTTAGATTAGTATTGGCAAGTCTTATTCAGACAGCAGCTTAGAAGTGCTGACCAATGACCATCAACAAAACGGGTAGTAAAAATATCCCCAAAGAAATAAGAAATAAGGTCCTTGAAAGAAGAAAACTTAGGAGAATATGGCATAACAGCCGGCATCCTTCTGATAAAAGGGCAATAAATAAAGCGGCTGCAGAACTGAGGAACTATTTAAAGACCATTGAAGACGATACTCTAAAGAACAAACTATACAATTTTGATGCTAGAGCAAGGAATGAGTATTCCCTTTGGAATATGGTAAAACATAGCCAAGCGGCGCCGCAAACTGTACAGTATCCTATAAAACTGGACAATGATACATGGGCAAGAAAAGAGAGCGAACGTGCTGAAGTTTTCGGATCTTTCCTGGCCGATGTATTCACTCCCAATGTTGACGATGCAACGACCGATTGAGTATTTGAAGCAGGAAAAGTAGAAATTCTTGACCATCCTCCATACAGTCCTGACCTAAGCCCTAACGATTTCTTTACATTTCCTAAAATTAAGAAAAGTCTTCGTGGTCAAAGGTTCCAGTCCGGTGAAGAAGCAGCCGACACTTTCAAGTCAGCCATTTTGAACACCCCCACTTTAGAGTGGAATAAATGTTATAATAACTGGTTTGAGCGAATGGAAAAGTGTATTAAGCTACGTGGTGAATACTTTGAAAAACAATAAAAAGTACTAAGGTTCTAGTTGTGTTTTTTCTTCAAACGACAAAACTTAAAAGGCATGCCTCGTACAGGCCAATAAGCCTATTACCTGCAATGTCGAAATTATTCGAGGAAATTGTTCTGCTTAGATTAAACGGAATACTTAACGATGGAAAAATTATCCCACAACATCAGTTTGGATTAAGGACAGGACATTCAATTATAGAACAGGTACATAGAGTGGCGAATAAAATAAGAGAGGCTTTAGAGCGGAGAGAATACTGCTCGGCTGTGGTCTTAGACGTACATCAGGCATTCGACAAGTTCTGGCATTAGGGCTTACTGTATAAAATAAAGAAATTGTTGCCACATAATTATTTTATACTACTTAAGTCATATTTAGAAGACATAATCTTTCAGGTAAAAATGAATGACTCTTACTCAAAATTTCATGAAATACTAGCTAGAGTACCCCAAGACTCTGTTCTGGGTTCAACATTATATCTGATATACACCGCAGACAAACCAACTACACAAGGAGTTCTTTCTGCTACTTTTGCGAACGACACAGCTGCCCTGTCCAACAGCGTGTCGCCGTATACAGCCTCGCTAGTGTTACAAAGTCACCTGGATAAAATAAACACCTGGATGAATAAATGGCTAATAAGAGCTAGTGCCAAGAAATGAAAACACGTGACGTTTACACTTAGAAAGTATAATAGTCCACCTGTAAAATTAGCAAACGATGCACTCCCACACAGTGAGGTAGCCAAGTATTTGGGCATATATCTGGATAAAAAACAAACATGGAGACATCATATTGAAAAAAACGTGATGAGCTTAACATACAACTTAGAAAACTTAAATAGCTCCTGGGGAACTCATCACCAGTTACCTTAAAAAACAAAATACTAATTTACAAAGCAGTACTAAAACCTGTATGAGCATACGGAATTGAACTGTGGGGTTCAGCAAAGAACTCTAACATAGAAACACTGCAAATAAAAAAAAAATCCAAAGAAGAGGCAGATCCTTCACTGGAAGGATGAACCTCATCCGCCAAACTGGCATACAACCCGTCTGCTAATGGCTAGTAAGCCGATTGCATGATTACGGAAACGAAAAAAAATTCTGCATATAGTTGATGATTTACCATATTGTTCACCTTCATTCATCGCTTTCAGTCTTTAAAGACTTTTATCCAGATATATTATAAACAGTCTAGCGGACAACACGCAATCCTGCTTGACGCCGATTTCAACGTCAAACCAGTGTGACATGTTACCACCCACCCGTACGCATGCCTTGCAGTCCACATAGGTGGACTGGACGGCTCGCAACAGAGTGCCATCTATACCATACTCTGGCAAATTGTCCCAAAGTCTCTTTCGCACAACTCTGTCAAACGCCTTCTCCAGATCCACATAACCGCAGAAAACCTTCCGGCCCACTGCCAGGTGCTTCTCTACGATGTTGCGGAGGGAGAAAACTTGATCTGTACATCCTCTCCCAGACCTGAAACCCCCTTGTGCCTCGCACAGTATTCCATCGGACTTCTCGCGCATTCTGGGTATTTGTGTATGTGAATTTTCATGTTTGTAAACGCACTCACGAAATGGGAATAAATCATAGTGTGGGGCTTTTTTTAAATAAAAACAAACTTGAATCCCCTATTTCACCACCTTCACTCTTTTGTGAGACAAAATGTAGTTAATATCACATTGCCCTTCAAACCTCGTGGTCAAATAATCCCTTGTCCACTGGCCGGTGCACGGCACCACGGCGAGACACGTAGTATACGTGCCCTCATAGCAAAAGTCGAAGCCGAGGCTATCCCTGTTTGAGGCGCCGTTAAGCTAGTTGCTACCCTTGCCCATCGGGCTGGAGTGGAGTTTTTGCACAGTCGCCCTCTTGCCCAGTAAACCTATAAAGACCCTTCTGCTATCAACGCAGATCAATCACAAATAATTTGTGGAATAGTCTTCATTAATCATTATGTCACGCTAAAATCTAGCACATAATCTATCTCACATCGCATTTGCCGTCATTGTATGCAATCAATTGCGTACAAATATGCAATCACAATGCAACTGCGATTTCCAGATCCACACGTCCATACGGCAACACAAATTTACATCTTTCACCAAATTCTTGCAAGCAATGTATTACATTATTATTTCTACCATAGAGGTCATATTATCGTGTCATATTTTTTGTATAATTAACAATATTGCATTAGGTTTTATAAATCAATTAAATTTCGTAAAAGTTTTTAGAATTGCTAAGCTTTCAAGTGTATAATGATTGATCTAATAATGTGAATGTGATTTGGTAATGACGAAATGTAATGATGATAATGATTTAGAAATTGTAGCCTATAAAAGACATTAACTTTGCAAATGCAATACTTTTGCAAATGTCGAATAAAGCAATAAGTCAATGCTGGCACCATTTTGTTAAAACTTGTAATATGTGATGTCATAAAATAATTAAATAGATGCGTTAGGTTTCTTTCAATGGTTGCCTGTAGCCACTTTGGTATCTCAAAAATTAAATAATTCTCTTCCCTCCCTTTTTTTATTGAGGACTTGTGAGCGATTCACCTCTATCTCCCTTGACGAAAAGTGACGATGGGGCCCAAGATGTTCAGAATCGGTATCGGCTATCTATGATTTGAGTAGTTGGGACTCTTTAAGGTAACTGTTTAAAGAAGCTAATATCATGACGGTCTCATGTCAATATATTTATGAAAATATTTTTTATACTAGAAAAAATTTAGATCTTTAATCAGCTACGTGATAGGCCGACATAGAAATAACATATGACATAGAAATAAATTTTTTGTCCTTCTCCACAAGAATGACATTCCGAAGTGGTGGTAGAGTTTTGTTACTTTTCTGACGATTCATAAATACTATAATGGTTTACATGAATAAAAAATATTCTGATTCTGATTCTGATATAACCGGGCTAGACTCACTTACTAGTAAGGCAACTATTATATTGGCCAAAGGTTAACTTAAGTGTGATTATAAAAAAGTAGATTTGAATCTCTAGATTAATGGAACTTCCATCTGACAATAACAGAATAAAGACGTACGCATTCTTATTTAAAGAAAAATAGCGAACAACAAAAGGTATGCGAAATTGCACCAAATAAATCATGTTAAGACGCTCATTTCACGACTCCACATAACATCATTCTGGCGAAGTGCAAACTCATATTTTACCTACTTCAATAAACTGCTAACACGTTAAAAGCTTTATGCATTTGCTGTGAGCCCGCAGCTGGTTAAAATGCATCAACGAAATGGACTTAAATAAGCAAAAACATTTCAAACATGTTTAAAATGACGTTTGAAATAAAACTCTACCACAATGATAGTTAAATAAAGTTTCATAATTCACAATAATCTTTGCACCTATCGGGGTTAGTTCGATGTTTATGTTTCTTAATATTCAGTAATTGATCTAAACCGGCGACTAATATAACATTAACTTCTCACAAAGGACGTTTACGTGTTGGGCGCATATCCCCATGCAAGCCTTTCAGAGAGCTGGGTAAAGTCCGTGAAACTCAGCGAGATACATATATAATAACAAGAAAAAAACCTATAATATTTTTAATGGTTGACACCAGTGGTTGACATAGTAGTGCTTATTTTTCTATCTATCGACATCATCACACCAGATCTCTTGCTGGTTAGGCAAGGAGTACAGAGTTTCAATAGGTTCATTTCACACAGACCTCTCTGGTTTCTTCCACTCTTATTGCTTATTTTCGATCCAAATATTTATAGTTCACATCGCATTCGTTCGTTTTTAGTCCGTTGACGTGACATGACATGACATTTGGAATTTCGTATTCGGTTTGTTCGGAATTTTTGGGCCGATTTTATTCGTAGGACTGCCTCGTTGATCAGGTGGTATAAAGCGCGCTATCGAAAACAAGGTCCAGGGTTTTTTGCATCGAAAAATATTTCGTATTGACCATAGTATAATGGCAATAGGCTCGTCCTCTACAATATTAGGAAGTAACATCATTGCCGAAAAATAGATGCGCACTTCTGCCATCCAGACTTGGTAAATATAGGTAAGACGGTGTTTTCTTTTTAAATTTTTGTTTTATTTGAAGCTTTTGTATGATAAGTTGCACGTGGCATATTAGATTAAGGTGAATTTCGCCGCTCGAAATCTTGGCGGACTTGGATGCGAGGGTACGACCAGACTTGTGGCGTCCACCAAAGCGACGAGGGCGTGCCTGCGCTCGGAGAAGTGAGACGGCGGGAACGACAGCGCGCTCTGGAAGAGTGGCGCGCGAGGCTTAGTCAAGAGCACATCGCACGCAAGCTTGTCGCCAAGCTATCCTGCCGTCCTTCGAAGCCTGGCAACAGCGCAGGGGAGGGCGAGTCTCCTATAGACTTGTTCCGATGATCACCGGTTACGGTTGTTTCGGTGATTATCTCGTATCGATCTCGAGATTGGGAGGGGACCGATCCTGCTCGATGAAGGCAACGGTGCCGGAGGCACAGCCCGCCAAGGCCCCACAGCTCAAAAGCCCGGGGATTACAAATAAGGGGTAACTCGCGTCCCCCGCCGTAATATCTGGCGGGGCAATGCACCATTATATTACCAAGTCTCCCTCTCTTCAGAGCGCGCCACAAGTAGGGCACCAGTGCGTTCCATATAGAGATCCCGGAGCCCCTCCAAAGGGCTGATGTCGGCCCCCCTAGGGGTTTTAGTCGGTAGGAATCCGACACGCCCCGCGAGCTTCCCCCGAGGCTCGCGGAAGGCCTATGCAGGATTTTCTACAGGTAAAAAAAGGTGAATTACCTATTTCGTGTACAAGGATTGGGCAACGAATATTTCTGGATCAATTGATTTTATCTCGACCGATGAAGCTGTAAAGGCCCTGTGCTGCGGCCATTAACATCGTTCGGCCACCACGGAATAAAACTATTAGCACATTGGGGCGGGCCTATGATAAAATAGTGGAAGGAACTGGATACCGTTGTAAATCATTGGCCTTCAATAGCCCTAGAGTAAAATGGAAATCACGATGGGTGGCTTTCACCTAGTAATGTAACACTAGGCTAGACAATAAAAAAAAAAGGTTCCTTGTTTGATCATGATCTAAAGTTAAGCACCGTCACCCCTTTATTCCCCAAGCGGGGGTGGCAGAGGTGTACTGTTTAGACCCACTTTTTGCCGACGATGTAAGGTCCCATGTAATAGGGGCGAGCTTATTGGGTTGCAGGATCCGGACTGATACTGATATTTTTTTATTTGTGGTGTTTTTGAATGTATTTTTATTAATTCGACTTTTTTCTTTGTTACTTTTTATACACTTAGTTTAGATGTCATAATTTTATATACATAGTTTTAAATTTATTACAAAAAAAATTAAATTGTAACATAGCATTGGCTTCACTTTAATGGTGTTTCAATTGTGTCTAATAAATAAAAAAAAATAAAAATGTCTCCGACCCAGGATTTGAACCCAGGACCTCGTGATCGCAAAGCACTTTATTCGCCACTAGACCAAGGAGGCAGTATCTAAAGTTCTCTTTGTAAACTCGATCACAAAATATTTTCCGCAGGATTTTTAAATGTAATAAAACAGAGTAGTTATGCCTCAGATTGCAGGTAGATTGGATTGCTTATTTAGTTTGTTGACATCATCACACCGTATTAAAAAATCCACCTTCGTTGGTTATTGATATGTTGTATATTATCCGCTATTAAGTGGCAGTGGGCAGATCACATATGCCGCAGAACCGATGGCTGTTGGGGCGGACTGGTTCTTTAGTGGAGACCGCGTGTCGGCAAACGTAGTGTAGGGCGCCCTGTAGCTACGTGGGGCGACGATGATATTCGTAAGGCAGCGGGCAGGGTTGTATGGTTTTTTCCCATCTCAAAAAATGCCAACGTACATGTGTATCTATGTACGTACATACACAATATATGTACATACTTATATACAGAGGTGTCGGTAACGGTAACAGTGTCGCGAGTTCAATTGCTTTTTCCCATCTCATAAAATGATCAACGCACCTAAAGAAGTTTTCACTTCAAAGAAATCAGATTTTTTCTGTTTACACTACTTAAAATAAATATTGAAATAATTTCATAATATTTTTTTGATCAAACTCCATATCATGTTTATACGCAATCGTGACCGAGAACCAGCAATTGATTTTAAATTAAATGTAACTACAGGTCGCTTAGTCATTCATACGTAAATACTTTCAACAAGGATTTGAACTGGTTCCGGGAGAATGACGTCACAAATGGATGTAGGAAATACATGTATTTTTGTATGGCCACTACATACATAATAATATAATGCTCTTGTAATAATAATGTTTGGCTAAATATTTTTTGATTCATATGTAACGCTTCATATGAAGCGCTACAAGAATACGCGCGCTCCTTCCAAAGATCTGCATATTAGAGATACCAAGTACAAAGCGGTAGTAAAGTTTAAATATCTAGGCTGTACTATAGCAGATACAAATACTCGCGACGAAGAAATTGACATCCGCATATAAAACGCACTACGATGTAGCGCCGGCCTACACAAAGTGTTGGTGTCCAAGCTTCTGAGCAGAACTACGAAGTTCCGGATCTACAAGACCGTTATAAGACCAATATTATTGTATGGGTGTGAAGCTTGTACACTAACACTAAAAGAGGAAAAACAAGCTACTTGTGGCGGAAAGAAAGATTCTTCGGAAAATCTTGGGCCCCGTCCGAAACTCAGATGGAAGTTGGAGAGTCCGCTATAACGCCGAAATCGAAGAACTCATGGCTGTTCCTAATATCATAGAAGAGATCAAAGCATATAGACTCCGATTGCTTGGCCGTATTTAAAGAATGGCAGAAGACCGTAGTGTAAAGAAGGGCTATCTGGGCCGACCAATCGGCCGCCGATCGGTTGGTCGTCCCAGGTATCGCTGGAAGGACATGTTTGAGGCGGATCTGCGTGAGCTCTAAGCCGAAGACTGGCAGAGAATCGCGCAGAACCGTGAGAAGTGGCAGAATCTAGTTTCGGAGTACGTAAACAGATTACAACAATAACAGAACACAAGTAACTAAATTTATTTCTGGGAAGTAACCCTTAACAATGTACACAAAAGGGAATATATATTTTCCCTATGTCATTAAAATACGATAAAATATAGTTGAGAAGAAAAATTAACCCATCTTGAAAACAATAAAGTAATAACAATTTAACAGGTAATATGAAATGAAACTATTTTTCAGAGTTTATTTTTGATTTTTGAGGTCCCGACGTTTCTAGTGCATTGCAGCACCCATGGTCACGGGAAGGACTGAGGTGTTAGACGGCCAAAAGGCATAGTTATCCTGGGGTTCCCCTTAAACTTCCTGATTATTTATCTTGGTCCGATCTACGCAGAATGAGCTCACGGAGCCTTGAGGTCTTGCAGTGTTATGCTTTGGATTGATTCCAAGTTGATGAAAGCACCCAGCCGTATCCTCTATTGAAATTAGGATGTTTTATAATTTAAATAGCCTCGCGAACCATCCTTAGTAGGTATCGGTGTTCTTTCACGAGGATTTGAGGTTTATCAAATATGATGTTATGGCGGGTGCGGTCAAGGACATGTTCACAGACTGCAGACTTTTTGTGCGATGTTGTTTCAGGTTAGCTGTGTTCTTATACCTGAGTTTCTATTGATCATTTTGTTTCCCTTTGTAACAGAGACCATATTAACAACCACAGTACAAAGCACTCTAAGATTCGGGAACAACTTGAAAAATAAAAAAAAACGGGATAAATCCGAAAAGTAGTTTTATTTCATTTGTAATAATCGCGTAAATCTTAGAATTGAAAAATGTTAATAACAGATATTCGGAACGAGCAACGTGTGTGTGTGAATGATGTACGCTGTTGGCCGCGAGGCCTTTACAGCTTCACCGGACTTAAAGGCGAGCGTGCAACCACTACGCTCTAGCCAGCCAGAAGGGCAAGAGGCGACATACTCGAGGCGCCCTCGGTTGGGACAGTCGCTGTCGGGGGACGGGTGCACTACTAAGTGTACCGGTCAACCGCCGGCTATGGGAGGGGATCTACTACTACGTCGTCGTCGTCGCCCGTATTCTGACCGGAAAGAAGGGATGACAAAGCATCGGGGGGGTCGGTGAGAACATGTCGCGGCCGGCGGTGGCGGCAGGGGTCGGGGGGGAGATCGTAGTCGGCGGTGGCTACGATTAACGGATTCGCATGGGTAGATGCGTTCGCGAAGTGACGTGTTGACGCCTTTTTAATAAAGGCGCGAATAGGTTCGAGACCTAGATCGGAGTGGAGGTTGACGTTCCGTACGAACCAGGGGGCTCCTACGGCTTTACGGAGGAAGCGGTTTTGAACCACTTGGAGTTTATCAATGTGAGAGGGGGCCGAATGCCCGAACACAACACACGCATAAGTCATGATGGGTCGAACGCAAGTTTTGTAAAGTGTCACCTTATTTCTAAGGGACATTTTACTCCGCTTGCAGATTAACGAATGGAGACGACCGAGCACAAAGGATGCTCGGTGACGGACCCGCTTGATGTGCGGGCCGAAGGACATGGTACTGTTTAGGGTGACCCCTAGATATTTGACCTCTTTGACCCAGGGAATGGGTCGGTCGAACATGGTCACTTGGCCGAGATTACTTCTAGGGCGGCGCAGGGAGTGGCGCGGGGTGGCACCTCTGGAGAAGAACACCGCAGCGCTCTTGTCCGGGTTCACCTCAATACACCACTTCCTGAACCAATTCCCTAGGGAATTGGCGGATGCCTGAAGGTTTCTGGTAATGAAACCCTTATTCCTATGCGAGACGTAGAGAGCGGTATCATCCGCGAATAGGGCTAGATGCGCCTTACTCGAACGAGGAATGTCGTTCGTGTAAAGGCTAAACAGGAGCGGAGAGAGAACTGAGCCCTGTGGGACTCCAGCACTGATGGGATGGGAAGTGGAGCGCGTCATTTCGACGCGATAACGGAAGGCGCGATTCGACAAGAAGTCTCGTAAGATGAGCACGAGTCTGTCTGGCATACCCAATTGGTAGAGTTTGTAGATCAAGCCGTTGTGCCAGACTTTGTCGAATGCCTTCGCGACATCTAGGAAGAGGGCTCCCGTGTAGACGGGTTTGGGTCTATTAGGACCGGAGAGGATGTGCTCCGTGATGCGGTGCACTTGGTGGACGCAAGAGTGTTTGGCTCGAAAGCCGAACTGCTCGTCGATAAGGATACCCCTTGACGTTACGAAGTCTTTGAGCCGCGCCAGAAGTAGGCGCTCGTAGATCTTGGCCAGGGAGTTGAGGAGATTGATAGGACGGTAGCTCGCGGGGAGATTGCGAGGTTTGCCGGGCTTGGGAATGCCTATGACGTCCGCCTCCTTCCACTTAGCGGGCAAGGTGCAGTTCGTCATGGCGGCGTTTAGTATGGCCACTAAGAGGCAGATGAGTTGGGCGGGCAGGCATTTCAGAACGCGATTCGAAATGCCGTCAGAGCCGGGGGCTTTTTTAGTTTTCAGACCCATAATGAGATCTTCGACCTCCGTTTGGGTGATAGGAGGTAAGGAATCGACGGGGGGGAGGGATGCCCTGCGCTCGACTTCCCTGTCGACCGCGTCGACGTGGGACTGGTCGACGGACTGAGAGCTGGGGTGCACTGGCTCTCGAGGGAGTCGGCGAGAAGCTCGGCCTTTTCGTCGTCGTCGAAGGCTGGAGGTGCGCCTGAAGGGCGGGACAGCGGGGGCATGCCAGTCGTGGAGTCGGATTTGAGGCTACGCACCAACTGCCAGTAGGACGAGCAACGTACGAACGCTATATTATTTTAATAATTCTATATTCAAAATTTGTTCTCTATTCAAAGCATTGAACTTGGCAGTTAGGGTGTTAACACACTATATCCGGCCGACACTAGCAATTGCAAACCCCCAAAACAATAATAGGGCGAAATTATCTAAACCACCGATCCGCATCTGACGTATTGTAATTAGGGCAATAACCATTTTGGGTGAACGTGCAATCAGCAATTTAGTGTAAACAGGCCATTACCGGCTGATGTTCCCACTAAGAACTTTTAAACTGCCTCCCGTGGCATTTCGTTTAGTGGAAAACATTTTTGGATTTGTCGCCATTTTGTGGAATATTCGGTCGTATTTATTACAAGCTTTATTTGTATAAAAAAAAAAGTGTTATGATGATGGTTCCGTGTAAAACTTTGGAATTTTGTTCCGTCGATAATCAAATAGCGGTAAAAAAATAAATACGAAACTTAAAGTCCTGCTAATAATATATACGCAAAAGTTTATGAGGATGAATGTATGTATATTTGTTGGTTACTCTCTCACATAATAAATACAAAATGGATTTTAATAAAAACTTACAGTAAAATAGCTTATACATTAGAACAACAGATAGGTTATATTTTATTAAGATCTATCTATCTATCTATATCATCACGTCAGATCCCTTGCAGGGTAGGCAGAGAGTACAGAGTTCCAACAGGTTATTTCCTTACATACCTCTCTTGCTTTCTCCACTCTCATAGTTCATCTCATACACGCTCGCCAGTTACGGAGACTTGACTTGTCCTTCAGATAAGACTTGGCTTATTTGGTCATGGTAAGATAGTCATATAAGATCTATTAGATAGGCCTAATAGGTCTTCCCCGGTACCTAAATCCTTCCCCTTTCGTTTTTGTATATCTGTTTTGTCATTCTGTCTTCTGGCATTTTTTCTATACAGCTATTACAAAATAATCGCGTAAGCAGTAGCGGGTAACTGCTTGTTTAAAATAAATAAATAATCGAAACACCGTCACACCTAAATTCCCCAAGCAGAGGTGGCGTACCGTGGACACCCACTTCTCAGCGACGACCTTGTGTGAAGAAGCAAATAAAACACCTTTTATACATCGTTATCAAAATTCGAACATTAATTCCGTGTTCGTACAAATACACTTTTTAACAAATCCTGGTCACTCGATTCCTACGTCTGCTCCGTTTAAACGCTTGAATTTAAATAACTTCAAAATGGCCGGTCTTATCACATTAAGTTTTACTTGAGTCAAATCAGATACCGTTTCAAATCAGCGTTTACGTTTAAGCATCAAGTCAAATGAAGTACTATTTATTTTCTTTAACAACTCAAAGTCAGGTAAAATACTCCGACAATTCAAAATAAACAATATAGCCTATTGTCGTATACCGAGCACAATTCAAGACCCCGGATTGCTACTGGAACTTTTTTGATACAAAAACTACATTTTGCACGACCTAGGATTCGAACCCAAGTCCTCGTGATCGCTATGAGCATTATTCATAACTAGACCAACGAGACAGTTAACATAAATAAATAATAAAGTGAGGCATTCGTTAATGTTTCCATGTTTTATCAACTCGCTTTTTTGTTTGTTTGTTCTTCACAAATTTTGCTTTGTTACTTCTTCTTCTTCTTTAAGTTATGGCTTCACACTATTTTAAGTGTATTTTGCCAGTGTCCAGTGGAAGCATAATCGTGTTTGTTTAAATTAGTTTAACTTCCCGATGAACTTATGTGCCCCTCCCTGGATAGTAAAGCGATGGATACTTTACATACCAATTGCGACGGCCGTTTTGAGGGGAATCTAAAAGGCACGTTTTATCACTTGGTTACAATTACCTTCACTCATGCACATATAGGAACACATAATGGTTAATATTCCTCCAACATTACACATTAGAATTAAAAATAACACAAATTTTGGAAATTAAAACAAATTAACAACATCTCTCTTCGATTTCCCGCCAAAACTCCTTTTAGGTCTCTTGCTTTATGTTTACATACTTCTTCTTGTTCTTTAAGTTATGGCTTCACACTAATTTTAAGTGTATTTTGCCAGTGTCCAGTGAAATATATAATCGTGTTTGTTTAAATTAACTCAACACTCAACACCTCGATGAACTTGATGACAACGTTGATAATGAAATTAATGAAGTACCCCACCCTGGATAGTAAAGCGGTGGATACTTTACATACCAATTGCGACGGCCGTTTTGAGGGAAGCCAAAAAGGCACGTTTTATCACTTTGTTACAATTACCTTCACTCATGCACATATAAGAACACATAATGGTTAATATTCCACCAACATTACATATTATTAGTCGAAATAACACAAGTTTTGGAAAATAAAACAAACTGACAACATCACTCTTCGACTTCCCGCAAAAAACCCTATTACATACTTTGTAGTGTGTTTTAGAAACGTGAAATATAAAAGAGTATTTTTATTTAAATATTAATTTTTAAATTTCGAACTGGCGAATTGTTACGTACAACCGAAACCACTGAAGCCATTAATTAAAGCCAGCGATGCAGTGAGATTGGTGGGTGTAAAAATTAGTTTGACCTTACACTCAATCAAATCAAACTTGGAATTAAAATTAAAGTTGTATTTGTATGATTTTTTATAGAAATAAATGAAGAATATTTACAGCGTCAGTTGCATGGTTAGGATTAAAAAAATAGGGAGATGCGTGACATTTTATTTTTGACGTTGGCCGAATACAATTCTGAAATAAGTAAAAAAATAAAGGAGCGGTGCTGATTTCGGATTGACACTAGGAAATTCTTTAATAGAAAACTACACTTTGTCCGGTTTACTCAAACCCAGGACTTTGTGATCCCTAGGCACATTTTATATCCCTGCAAGGGATCTGGCGTGATTATAAAGATAGATAGATAAAATTCCTGAAATAGCTGAAGGTTTTCCATAATAAATAAATAAGCAAGCAGTGATAGCCCAGTGGTTCGACCGTTGGACTGCAAACTCAAAGGTCTCGGGTTCAAACCCAGGCACGCACCTCTGTCTTTTCGAAAGCATGTGCGTATTAAAAATTAATTATCACTTGCTTTAACGGTAAAGGAAAACATCGTGAGGAAACCTGCATGCCTAAGAGTTTCTCGAAGGTGTGTGAAGTTCGCCAACCCGCACTAGGCCAGCGTGGTGGACTATGGCCTAAACCCTCTCAGTTTTAGAGGAGGCCCGTGCCCAACAGTGGGACAGCTTCTTAACAGGGCTAATATTATATTATTATAAATAAATAAGTTGGACCGCCCATACATGTGTAAACTCAGGTCAGGGTCCTTATTCGGTATGATCAATTACGTACTTAACGCGTCGCGAAACGATAGCTCCATAAAATTATTGTTCAATGTTACTCTAGTGGTATACAGAATTAGTGTTGTAAAATCGCTCGAGTCGGCGCTTAAAACGCTCGCGTTCTTCTACGTGTTTCAACTTTTGTGAGCGTCGACTCGGCACTAAATGCTCGACTTCAGCGCCAATTTTTACAACACTACAAAATACCATCTGCCTGCAGCCTGCTTCTTTGGTTTGGTGGCGAAGAATGCGCTGGGCGATCACGAGGTCCTATGTTCGAATTCTAGGTCGGACAAATGTAGTTTTTCTAACGAAACATTCCCAGTATGAGTCCGGAGTCTGGAATTGTGCCCGATATATGGCATTAGGCTGGCCCCTTATTACATGGGACCTGGCATCGTTAGTGAAAATAGAGTGTTAACAGTACATACAGACGGACGATTGAGCGCAGTGGTTAAGAGCTTAAGCCGCTCCGTCCACTGTGTCTAATAGTCGCGGATTCGATTCCCGCACAGGACAAATCTTTGTGTAATCCATAATTATTTATTTCGGTCTGGATACTTGTGTATGTAAATTTTCATATTTCTATGCGTATCCACGACACAGCAATAATCCTAGAATGGGGATACGGTAAAAAAAACATCTCTGCCGCCCCTGCTTAATATAGGCGTGACGGTGTTTTATCGTAACGCGCCGCGTTTAGTGATAGCGAATAAGGGCCCAGTACTGCAGACACAAACATCATATACTATCAAAGAAACATAACCAACAGAAACATATAGCGTAATTAACTTCCGGAGTCTCTGTCGTGTATGGAAAAAAACATCTCGCCCAAACTGGGAGAACCTTTTGTCTTTTTGTTGAACATAAATGGAAAAGAGATTCACTGACCGGTTGGCGTCGCGTCCATATTTGTGGCCAACCAACTCGGTTGACGCCGCTTTGTTTCATACGAACAACCAACTTGTGTAATTTTTTGGGTGGTTGCATTTTATCTTTTGGTAGGGCCCGCAATTTGTTTTAGTGCTTGCATCATTTTTTGACATTATTTTCTTATGACTAAAAATATTTATCAGTCAAATTAAACGATACTAGTTTCTGCACGCGACTTCGTCCGCGTTGAATTTAGACAGAAACCTAACATTTTTACGGGGTAAAAATTATCTCTGAGAAGATAATCATTCTTCATTCCTTAGGATTTTTTGCGAATCACGTATTCCACAATCACATCGGGCGTGCTATACCGATTCTTATATCGATACAATTGTTCCAGTCACGAATGATCGAATCATTAGTTGATGCAATTTTATGATTGATATTCTTAACTTGTCAAAAGTTTGTAATAAGTATCTACTATGAAATCCATTCCTCATTCCTCGAGGCTTTTCGCGGATCACGTATTTCTCATCCAAACGGACGTGTTTTACCGATCCTGATATCGATACCATTGTTCCAGTCACGAATATTCGAATCATTATTAGATGAATGATGACAGCCTCGTTGGTCTAGTGGCAAAGCGTATCGCTTTGTGATCACAAGGTCCTGGGTTAAATCCTAGGTCGGTAAATGTAGTTTTATCTAACGAAAAATTCCCAGTATGAGTCCGGAGTTTGGGATTGTGTGATTGAAAGTTTGCAGTAACTACTAGAAAATCATTCTTCATTCCTCAGGGTTTTTCGCGAATCACGTATTCCACAATCACACCGGGTGTGCTTTACCGATTTTTACATTGATACTATTCTTCCAGTCACGAATAATCGATTCATTAATTCGATCACGACGTATAGATATGAATCTCTCTGATGTCATTTAGTTCGAAACTATGACATCATTACAAGTTTACTGTCTGACACAGGGGTTAACTTGATTAGTTTATTTTATAATTCAATGTTAATGAGATGAGTAATTCTGTATTATCGCGTGTTAATAGAGTATTTAGAAAAAAATTGACGAGACATCCGATACGTAAACGACTACTAATCGATTTGATGTTAACTGATTTGGACGGGATCCTATCAACTTCAATAATTCTATCGTGACATTGAATCAAAAACCATTATCTGTAAGCGCATAGAAGGTCATGAAGAAGAAGGGTTGAATACGCCTTATTGGTATACCTAAACCCGTACAAATCTCGGTCGCAGGTAATGAAAAAGCTTCCCTCTCCCCTTACGAAGGTTTCCCTTAAAGGGGTATTTCGTTGTGCACAAAGTACACCTACATTTCGGTATGATACAGTTTATGGCATGATATAGTTATATCATTTGGAATATTATACACTCATGTACCTACATTTTATTGATGCTGTTAATCAGTGATAATATTCAGAGGATTCCGCTGTTACTGAAATCGGAGTACTTTTTAATCGAAGACTAGTGAGATCTGCTGGCACGAGTAAGTTGACGTTGCCTTAATGCTATCGACTACGATAGCGTTATGCTAACCTAAACTGATTTGTACTACTAAGTAACGCTAGCTTATTAGTTAATATGCCATCTTTTTCACACTACAAATTTACTTAATAAAGATCAACGAGACAGAACGCATTTTCGACAAATTTACGATAACGTTAAATGGTTTGTTCTAAGCCAATTGCTACCAACATTTTTGCAATGATAATAAGAGAATTAGTAAAACAGCGTAATGGCTCAGTCATAATCAGGAGAGTAATAAGTGATCCTTGACTTTATTTTTACGAAAATCATTTGTCTTTCTCTGTCTCTTTTTTTCAATAGAAATTTGTTAAATTTAATTAAGCGTTCTATCAGTTGACATCTTTAGCTGTCTCTTGGGAAACACACGAACCAGAAATTTTCCGTTTTGTTCATCCACTTAATTAAAGCGAGAACTGCTTACTTTTCAGGAAACGTTTGCGAAATACATTTGAGAAGTGTAAATGTATTGAGTAAATTATTCCTTCGTTTGAAGAGATTGACGTTAGAATATGAAATAAATTAGAAATGATTTAAAGCAATGAATTTGAAACTCAGCTCTACTAGTCTACGCTATAGATGCATTAAATATATTTAATTGGTATCCGATTCTACCACGGCTTCTAATAAGGGGATCGGGTAAAATATTTGCGGTTTTGTTATTAGCGATATTAATGCATTTTCTATTTACACAAACAAATGTAAGTTACTAGATCTATTTAAATTATGGAAGACATGTTGGCAGTGGATATATTTTTAGTAAATATATGTATAGACTAAACCAACCCATCAAAAGTATGAGGGACCAATTCTTACAAGAGTTACTTACGGGTTGCCAAATATCCGTAGAATGGATCAAAGAGAAATAAATTGTGGTGAATGTTAAAATATGAATTTTGTCCTATTGAAACTATTCTCTCTAATTGGCCAACTCATTTTCCTTTGAAGGAGGCCTATATCCGAAGACGAACCATGGAATGCTGTGATGGATAAAAATATTTAAACGTCTATGGAAAGAATAAGTAGCGCTTTTTTCTTCACTGATGTTTGGTCAGTTTTAAGGAAATCTAACATAAACCTGTTTTTAAAAAGATATAACACCAATACAACAGTACAACAAGATCATTTAATTTTATTACCGTACATATGTAGATCTTGCAGACCTGTTAGTACCTTTTTCCGTGTGAATAGGATCACGTTAGTTTTCTTTGAGTTAACCGAGAGACTATTTGTCGTGCACCAGTTTGTGACTTTGTCTAGAGCTTCCTGCATCAGTGTCGATACTGTATTTGGAAACTTTCCATTGACTGCTATCACTATATCGTCCGCATATCCAACTCCGTAGAACGGACCTTTGTTGATTATCCTCAAAAGAGAATTCACTACCAGGCTCCACAAAGTCGGCGATAAGACACCTCCTTGCGGGCATCCTTTAGTCGTTTTGACGAAGAGACTTTCTCCTAATATTGTAGATTGGATTATCCTGTTCTTTAGCATGTTTTTGATCCATCTGATTAGAGTTGGTTCTATCCCATGCCCTGTAGCAGCTGTTTCAATGGATGAGAATGTTGTGCGATCGAAAGCACCTTCAATATCCAGAAAAGCTGCAGCACAGATTTCCTTTTGCTGCAAGGCCATCTCTGCGCGAGTCACAACATAGTGTAATGCAGTCTCCGTAGACCTACCGGGTAGGTACGCGCATTGCATCTTATGTAGAGGATGATCCTTTAATGGACCATCCTTTATGTGCCTATCCATCATTTTCTCAAGACATTTTAAAAAGAACGATGATAAGCTGATTGGTCTATAGGATTTGGTATCCTCATAATTCGGTTTTCCCGGTTTGGGGATGAACGTCACTGTTACCTGCCGCCAGATCCTAGGGGTATGCCCAAAGGCCACACACGCCCTGAACAATCTACACAGGTGTTGGTTGAGTAGTCGTTCCCCCTCTTGTAACAGAATGGGATAAACACCATCCGGTCCAGGGGCCTTAAACAGCGAGAGACTGCTAAAACATAGCAGACTACAATTAAGGCAACTAATCGGAGCTTATACTGGCCATTATGGCACAAAAGAACATCTACATAAGATGAACCTTTGCAGCGACGTGGCATGCAGGAACTGTGGGACAGAAGCTGAAACCATGAAGCACGTTCTATGCCACTGCGATGCTCTGGCGGCGCGGCGAATGAAGCTACTGGGAGTGGCCTATCCAAACCCAGAGGAATTTCGGCTCTTTCCTCCTGCTGGAATCTGCAGCCTGGTACAGGGAGTATTCGATTCTACAGGTATGTAAGAGCGTTAGGGCAAGGACAGCACAAAAGATCCCAACGGGTCGAAGTGCGCCTGAGGTCTCCTCGGTCCGATAAGCCAATGACAAGATAAGATAAGACAACAAGATCATGAGAACTACGAAATGTCTATTACAAATTCGCCTTTCTACTAACTTATAAGTTCACTTTTAAGAGAACCAATAGTAAATAAAATTTGATTCTCAGCACCATGTCCCTTATTCGGGCATTCCGTCAACGTCAGAACATTCAGCCAGTTTCAAACGTAAATAACTTATCTAAATTTACCTCGCTGAGTAATTCGGTCGATTTCAGCGACCGTTGTAATATATATGGATGTCGTTATAAGGGTCGTCTGGTAACGAAGTAGTCGGTCGCCGAAACACAAACGTTTATGATACGGGTGTGTCGAATATGTGCATATTGTAGTTTAAATTGCAGCCATTAAAAAGGTTGCAGCAATATTTTGAGAGGCTGTAAAACTTTTGGAAGCGTGGACGCGAGTCATCTTTGTTTCTGTCGTCAACATTAAATTTAGTTGTTGACATCGGTAGTTATTGTTTTTTTATTAGAGGTATAAACTATTGGTATCAAAGCATGTCTATACCTAAATCAAATGTCTTAGAGTCAAAAATAACGTTAGTCTAAAGGTAGTTTTGAGTTCAGTCTTCAAAAAGCAGACTCAAAGTAAACATCATCACGCCTATATTTCCCATGCAATTATTCCAAAGATGTGCTGTGGAGGATGTTAGGTTCCAATGTAAAGGAAGCGAGCCTATTGCCATGACACCGGGCACGATTCCAAACTCCATACTGCTACCGACAATTTTCAGATGGAAAAAACGCCACAAACACTTTGTCCCCCTCAGAATTTGCACCCAGTGCCTCATAAACATCAGTAACTACATGAATGAGGCAGTCTAAAGCAATAAATCAGTACACTAGAAACCCAAGAGTGCCGTAGTGTTGGTCGTAATGATCCGAGTAATGAATGTTAACGAGTACTCGCTGGCGCCGACCGGCCGCGCCGCGCACATCACATCTGTTGCTAATTTGCTTTGCATTAGTTCGTGAGCCTATATTTAGAAACACCATTAACTAATATCTTAATTGTTTAAATTAATGTTTACTTAGATATGTGATTTTCTTTTAAACCGACAAGCTCGTTACTCGTATTCAACTCAAGAATAGATTTGGTTACTGTCAGTAGAATTTTGACAGATTATCCATACAAAATGTGTATTGGCACATTTTGTAGGGAAAATCTGTCAACATTCTACTGATTACTATGGATAGAATATTAATTCTATTAGTAGTAGGCAAATGTATCCTTGAGTTAAATATTGTAAACGGCCGTTTGTTATCAAAGTAGGTATGTTTGACCAATAAAAGTGGGCGGGTTATCTAAGTAATTTTGATCCCTCCATTATACAATTCACAAAATGACAACTAAAAGGAAACTATACTATACGCAAAATGTACAAAGGGAAAATGTACAATATGGGCCAATAGCAGTAGAAGCGGGGTTCATCGTTCATAGGACTGACGGCCGTCGGGACAGAAAGTTTTCAAAAGCGCTACTATGTACCGAAAGACTTGGAGCGTACAGATCCCCCATAAGATTGATCGATAACGTAGTAAAGTTTGCTAGTATTGTAAAAGGCTACTTAGTACGTAAAAAGGTTATTTACTCTGAACATCACAATCAGAGGCAATACATACGGCTGAGAACCTAGCTAGTTGGCGGAACAAGCAACATTGAAGATATCGACGCAAGAAGCAACTTTAAGCAATTAGGAGATCATATGGTTGAAGTGATAATTCAGTCTTTGAAGTTTGAACGATCTGAGGGCTTAGCATGAACAGATTAATGTTAGCGTAATGTTATCGAGAAAGTGTGCTGTTACGTTTATCTTCCTTCAGTCAATTTGTGGAATAAAAAGGATGGCTATTAACTCGCTCACGCTAAGCTATTGCTCCTTGCTAAGCTCTAAGTCCACAAAATGACTCCCAAAACGATTATACCAAAGACACGACGCATATAAATCCCTTGAATATATTCACGGATTTCAATCTGACTCAACAAAGTAAATAAGGTCCGAATATCAGCGGACCACAATCACGGACTCATAAAAATCCACGTCGCTCCATCCACCTCAATTTTACAGCACATTTAACTGTAATAACGACTGTAGATAAATGGGACAAATGGAGCCACAGCTAGGTGGATCAAAAGGTCCGGATCAAAAAACCTTCCTGTTACATGGAATATCTTTTAGCTGGGATAGTTTAGACGAGGGGTTTTTAACGTGCGAGAGGGTTAAAAGCTTTAATCGGTAACTTAAAACTATTATTGATGAGACGGCGTTTGTGTGGCTATCGACTTTTATGTACACACCGTCATACCTATATTCCCCAAGCGGGGGTGGCAGCGGGGGCGAGAAATAGGGGGCGAGCCTAGTGTACATATACCGGGCACAATTTTAGACTCCGGAGTCATGCTGGGAAGTTTTCGTTAGAACAACCACATTTGTCCGACCTAGGATTTGAACCCAGGACCTCGTGATCACAAAGCGATGCGCGTTGCCACTAGACCAACGAGGCAGTCGACTTTTAAGTATATCCATTAAAAAGGTAGTGACCAAGATGAATGATGATGAAAATAAAAATAGTGAAGATATTGAGTCCAATGGTGTTCCTGACGTCCTGGGTTTAAATTTTTACGTCGGGAAAAGTGTGGGTTTCCTATTATAACGTTTTTAAATACGGCTTGCGGTTGAACTTTTGAACAGATCACAGATCCTGAAAACGGCACAATTCTAAATAGCAATGAGCTATTGTCATTATAGCGGGCATCAATTGTCATATTGAGACCTAAAACTGTCGGCAATATGTATACCGTACACCTCTGCCACTCCCTTGGGGAATAGAGGCGTGACGGTGATGTATTTGTACACATTACGTTACTATAAGGTGTAACACATATTACGCAAGACCTCAGACACCCCCACTAGATTATTGCTTTACGAATTCAATATTTGAATGAATTCAATACGAAAATCAAACTTACAATTTTTAAGGAGTTTTCTACTATTTTTTTAAGCTCTTTTGTACCCAAATTAACCACCATATTTAAAAAATAATTATATTTTGTGTGCCTATTGATGCGTTTGTAATAGAAATACATTTAAAATAGCCATATTGCTTTGAATAATTATTAAATTTTGTTCAATACAGCAAACTGAACGAATAAAATCTATCTATCTATCTATCTATAACCTCACGCCAGATCCCTTGCGGGGTAGGCAGAGAGTACAGAGTTCCAACAGGTTCTTTCCTTACATACCTCTCTGGCTTCCTCGACTCTCATAGTTCGTCTCATACACGCTCGCCGGTTACGGAGACTCTTGACTTTTCCATCAGATAAGACTCGGTTTATTTGGTCGTGGTAAGATAGTCTAGGTCTTCCCCGGTACCTGCATCCTTCCACTTTCACATTGTATATCTGTTTTGTCATTCTTTCCTCTGGCATTCTTTCTATATGCCCGAACCAACGGAGCATGCCCTTTCTCATCTTTACACCGATACTATCTTTCATACCTACTCGCTGTCTTACTATGCTGTTGCTAATGCGGTCGGTCAGCTTCACTCCGCACATCTTCCGCAGAGCTCGCATTTCTACCGCATTTATCCTACTTTCATTCTCCTTCTTACATACCCAGCTCTCGCTACCATATAACAGCGTTGGGACAAGAACTCCTTAAAATCAATAATTGATAATTAAAAAAAAATATGAAATAAAAAAAAAAAATTAACACCGTCACGCCTATATTCCCCAGAGGGGGTGGCAGAGGTGTACTGAGTACACCCACGTTTCGCCGACGATGTTAGGTCCCATGTAATAGGGGGCGAGCCTATTGCCATATACCGGGCACAATTCCAGACTCCGGACTCAAACTGGGAATTTTTCGTTAGAAAAACTACATTTGTCCGATCTAAAAAATATGACATACTTTAAAATAGTTGGAATCGAGTCAGTTGCCGATTTAGAACAAACTACTTTCAGGTCTTACGTTAATTAGGTTACAGTTTGTAAATGATGTAATTTTAAGATACACTATTGTGTTGGGATACTCCTGTAATAATAGTTGTAAGAAGGTTAATAAATAAATATATTTAACCTGTTCCTGCGTAATTAATAAGTACTCGTTATGCCGAGTATTACTTATACTTGTATTTGTAATATAAAATGTATTAAAAGCTGCCTATAATAAATACGTGGAGCCACTAACACTCGTTTAATAATACGGTAGTTAATACGAGTAACACGGTACTTGTTTACAAATAAATAGATCTAATAAATAATAAATAAAACAAGCAAAATAAACTTGTGACCTTTGTTCGTTAATGTGCATTGGATCTTAAAATAACGGTAAGTTTATGTATATCTGAATACCGGATTTTAATTATGTATCAAAATTCTCTAAAACTTCATTACTTCCAGGGCCTTTATTCGCTATGCCACATGAGATTCCCCGCAAGTAACGTGTGACGTCATAACAAGCAGTAAACATAAACACGCTTCCTTGACGAGCCTTCGCGTGGAATTACAAAATGGTATTCGGTATGCCGTAAGGAATGTTGTCTACGGCAATTTTATTTTTAATTTGAGATATCGCTGGATTCGTTCATAATCTTACATCTGTTAATTTCGGTAAAGTATCGGTTTTTCGAATATTCGTTTCAACTTATTCAATTTCGGTAAAAATATATTTATATGTGCTGATAACATGGTTTTAAGTATGTGTCTATTGAAAACTAAGTAAATAAGTAGGACCAGATATAAAAAAGGCAACTTTAATTAACATTAAAAAAAGATCCAAGTTTTAGAACGTACGAATGTCAAAAACAATAACCTATACCCACACCTAAACAAACAAAGACTTGTCCCACACATATATATAGTCTGTTTTTTTTAAGTGGTCAATTTTACATACAAATATTGTGTGATAACTTAAAGCAATACAATTGGTTCAAAATTAGTTTATTTTATTCATTCATTAATTCCCCAATCCTTGCTCTTCGTCCGAACCGACCACTTTAGTGTCTTTAGTTGTCACACCATGTTTTTTCATAAAATTGGCCACTTAAGAAAAACCAGACTAAACCTAGCACCATTCCGGTCTCAGCCTTGAACCTATTCGCACCTATATAAAAGCCCTTTTTAGCTGCTGTCGCCTACGCACTTGACTCGCCTCCTATCAGCCGTTATTGCTGCCCGCGCCATATTTTCAGCAACCCTTACAATGCCCTTACTTCCCTCCTATCAGATACCGATATCACACACAGGATTAGACACCGACCTCGCCGGCGACGTGGAAGAATCCCTTGTCCGCTGGCCAGTGCATCTCTGCACTGGCCAGCGGACAAGGGATTTTCTTTCATGTTCACCACGGCGAGACACCTAATGTATGCCTTCCCCCATAGCAACAGCCCAAGTCGAGGCCGGTCCTCCCTGAAGCTAGTTGCCCCTATGTCCTTCTGCCCCCCACTCCGGGAATACCGGCGTGACGGTGCTTATTTTTTATTTTAAAGTTTGTTTTGGAAATATACATACAGTGAATTAAAAGGTATACTTTTTTATTTAGTTTATTTACTATGTATCTTTATCTTTACTAGCTATCTATCTACACATATACATAGATAGAGACATATTTCATGTATCTATCTAAATTAAAGAATTAATAAAGAAAATAAAAAATAAAATAATAAAAACATCATCAAGCCAGATCCCCTGCGGGGCAGGTATGTATATAAATGAAACAAAAGTAATTGGTAAATCAACAAGTTTTATTTATGAATAACAAATCAATAATCACATGCAAGTCATTTGGTATTGTTAAATGGAAACTTGTAAGTCCTCATCAGAACAACAACACATACCCTCTTTGTAACCTATGACCACAATAAATGCTATTTTATTTGATTTGAACAACAAACATTCAAAATTATACAGTTTGGTATACCACACAGTAATGGTTCCACTTTGCTACCAAGGTTACCACACCATAATTATGCAGCTATAATTGAAAACAAATTGAAATAAAAACATTTTTCTTTCATTCATTAGTATAAAAATTCCCACCACAGATGACATCACCGCACATCTTCCTCTACAAGAATGGGTTAACTTGGGTGTTCTAATTTTCTCAACCATCAGCAATTCTGTAAAAGAAGTTTCATATGAAAGATATGATTTTAGATGCAAAATTAGTGCTTCATAATATATGCAACACATTATTTGATGAACAATTAAGACTCACTAATAGAAAATGCATTATAATAACCCTACATTCTACTTGTAATGAAAATTGATAATGAAAAATAGCCTATTATGTTATTTTAGGTCAACATCATCCACCTATGCCCTATAATTAAATCAATGATACAAATATTTAATACACCACAAAATCAATAATGTTGCACACCACAAATTATTTGTCTTTATAAAATAACAAAAGTCACATTTATTTTAGTAGATACGTACTTGTTTTTTATGATCACAGTTTTAAATGGGCCTCCTAACGCATTTAATTGGTAGGTTAGGTCTTTCCACATTTCTCGATGACCTTCCTTGAGGAGAACAATTGATGTACCCAGATTCCACCTGTGGGTGGGTAAATATGCTAATTGGGCAGTAGAAGCTTTCGTCCGGTTCATTGTGACTACAAACTAAAACAAAACACCATATTTTTAAGATAAATGTGTACACTATTGTTGAAATTGAGAAGTTCACTTTAATAGATGAGCCACCACAATTTTCCAATGTCACTGGTTATGAGTAATAATTTATTACTACGACGACGACGCGATGATCATAATATATCATTTAAATTGCAATAAAACTATTTAAAAATGTTTGTTTACATTGAATTACCTTAGCAAGTTTTTAACATGTTTTCAATAACACGCAAGCGCGGAGCGTGTTATTTTGACAGTTCGAAACATGGCGTGTGACGAGCCTTGTCATGTTTTCAAATCTGACAGTGGCATACAGAATTCCATTCCACGCCAATAACACGTATGTTTGATAACACGTCTTGTTTCGTGTTTAAATTGTCATAGCGAATCAGGGCCCTGTTGTGGATTGTTGTTCAAAGTTTCTTACCTAATCTTATCTTGTTTAAAATCTGGCCCAGTTTCCTCTTACTACCATAAAAGAACATAAATATGGATAATGATTATTATTGGCATATAACCTGGCTTAAAGACGGCAAAGCTGAAGTGGGATTGGGCAGGATATGTCGTGCGTATGGACCTGAAAAGGTGGACAAACATCGTCACGGTATGGACCCCTGAGGACGGTCACAGACGCCGTGGTCGGCCGAGACTAAGATGGCGTGACGATTTGGACACTTATGTGGGAAAGACATGGATATTACAGGCCCAGGATCAATTTGTGTGGAGACGTAAAGCGAAGGTTTTGCCAAGCAGTTGGATACAGAATAGGCTATAAAAAACCTTGCAATGTTTATAGAGAAGTATTCATTGTTTAAATATCGAAATACTATGGATAATACCTGGTAAATGAAAATGAAAAAATAAGATAATAGTTTCTGTCAGTTTAGGGCATTGCAAACCTTAACGACTTAACACTAAATAAACTAAAAGTATAGAAATGGATGCTTTATACGACAGCAACGTTTTGAAAGTGTATGTTACGATGATTAATTTAATGGAATATATTTTGTTAAAGGTGATAACATGTTTTTACTCATAATATCTCAGTTTTAAACAAAAAGCGCTGGATATTTGCAGCTAATTCATGGGTCACATTAAGATTCCATTACAGTTTAAATGAAAAATGTTTGTTCGAATGAATATCAAGGCTTAAATAGGATTAGGCTGGGCTCATATCCCAAACGTCATTTCAAATGAATAAAAAGTGTTATTAAAATATTTGACGGGCTTAAATCCTTAATATATTGTTGTATATAAGTAACTTTTATGTAGGTACATAGCATGCATAGCATCCATATTGTGTTGTTCTAAATTATAAAATATTATAGGCTGGATTAGTGGTAAGCCATTTACCTAGAGAACAAAGATAATTAGAAGAAGACTTGGTATTAGATGGTCTTGTTCCGAATTTTTGACACGCGGGAACTGACTAAACTTCATGATAAGAGTACGCGACGGCAATAGACACTCTAGGTCTATAGGCCGTGTGTGTGTCTCGACACCGAATTAATGATTTGGTATGCCTATGATTTTAGCATCGATATTTGCCTCAGGTGATGGTGTCGTTATTTGTGTAATCTTACCCCAAAATAATCGTAAGGGCTTGCTGCGCGATCGATGTTATTATTCCATTATATAAATTTTCCAATTATTTATCGGACAAAGATCACACAGCATCAGACTTCACTGGCGCGATTCCTTGCCCACCAGCCTATGCAGAGCCCCATGGTCACACACCTAGTATATACTCTTCCCTGTAGCGTCAGGCGCGCTCTGCGTTCCCCGAGCCAAGTCGTTCTTCCTTGTTGTGCCCTTAAGCTAGTTTCCGTTTTTACCTTGAGCTAGTACGAGTGCAGTTGTGTCTTGCGTTTGCCCTTTGACCGAGAGGACTCCCAGCTTAACCGCGCAAAAGAACAAGCGCATGGATATGATGACTATGTGTGTGTGTGACTAATCTACGTAGCAAAGTAGATTAGTCAACACACACACACACACATAGAAACATATCCATTGGGTTACTCAGGTACTCAGGGTTCAACAAAAATAATACGTAATTCGTGTACATATTTGAACAAGCTTGAACATCATTAGTGAAAATGGATATGTCATTTTAGGAAAAATAATGTTTTTCTGGTGTAAACGAGCAAATTATACTGGAAGTCAGGTACTAATAGCACCTGGAGCAGTAAAAATTATAAATACGTAAGGTGAGCGAGAAGTATTTTATTTCCCATATTTTCACCCAAAAGAATGTCGCCATATTTTTAAATAATTGGTGATGTGGCTTTGGCAGGAAATGGCCTTAAAAGCTATCTGCTTGGATTCTAATTGAGATGATATAAAATGATGGTTACTAATCGAACTCTGTTATGGTAAATCACAACATACAAGGTTCTTACAAATTAAGTTAAGTATTTAAAAAAGAGTTTCAGATAAATATTTAATGGTAATGGAAAAAAAAGAGGATATTGCTTGCGTTCTTTACCGAAGTCCTCGCTATCTGTGGAATTACCTACTAGTGATTCAATTTAGTCTACCTTTCTTTTGGTTTTTTTTTTGTTTATGCACAATATAACTATTCATTTCTAAATTAATTCAACTCCCCGATGAACTTGATGACAACGATGAATATGAAATTGATGAAGTACCCCACCCTGGATAGTAAGGCGATGGTTCTTTACATACCAATTGCGACGGCCGTTGTGAGAGAAACCGAAAAGGCACGTTTTATCACTTTGTTACAATTGCCTTCACTCATGCACATATAAGAATACATAATGGTTAATATTCCACCAAAATTACACATTATTATTCGAAATAACACAAGTTTTGGAAATTAAAACAAATTGACGACATCACTCATCGATTTCCCGCCAAAACCCCCTCTTATAGTCTGTCTTATAGCGAGTTATATAATCGTAACAATGGAGGACTTAAAACCAAACTTTATAACTTTAGCTTTAGCTATAGACATAAATTAATGATTAGAATCAACAAACAAATTAATCATGTTATGATAGAACATGTTTTATGATAGAACATTACTAAATTGCTTTCTTGATTCTAATCTTTAATTTCTGTTTATAGCTTACTATACTTAATTAGTTAGTAGAAAATTATGTATATTTTCGTTAATATTATTACCAATTAGGGTGACAGAATAAAACGCCAACTGGTATGTTAACCTTGTCTCTTTTAATGCCAGTTGTTATTTTGCCTAAAATAGATATGTCAAAGACATTGCACCCACTTTGGTTATTAGATAGATTAATTGATATTTCTTATGGAAGAATTTCAAAACTAGTCTCATTCTTGATGTTGAAAAATTGTTCGCCGAATTTAAATTTAGGCGACGCTTATTTTAAAATAGTTAAGCAGTTGCCAGTTTAAAATAGTTAAACTTTGAGAGATATTGTCTTGGACATCTCTTTGTTTATGATGAAGTCAGAAACTAATTCATCAGTAGGCAATCCGACCAAAACGTAACCATTTACATAACAGGTCCTTGGTTGTATGCCGTTAATGGTAAGCGAATAGCAAGGCAGTTGTTCATGCTTCATTCTTGCTGTGATTATTTGATAACAGTTGTATAGTTTTATTGGAGAAAGTCAATATCCTTGTGGAACTCGAATATCGTAGAATTTGTGTC
This sequence comes from Phalera bucephala, assembly GCA_905147815.2. Lineage (NCBI taxonomy): Eukaryota > Metazoa > Arthropoda > Insecta > Lepidoptera > Notodontidae > Phalera > Phalera bucephala. Next base: position 28,154,723 of record LR990612.1, read on the forward strand.
AGAGTCGCTTTGCAATACGTATAATATTATTTATTCAATAACATTATTAAATTGAACTAGAACATAATTTTAAGCATATCTAGTTCGACAAAAGACAAAACCACGAGCAGTGTCAAAGTCACACAAAATCAATATCAAATGCAACAGATACGCGTCAGATTGAAAGTACTGTAAAGCAAAATGAGACAAAAAGCTTGTACTATGTACAAGAGAACACTTTCAATGGAAAGAGCCTTGCGGTCGCAAGACTGCCTTCAAAGGGGATATTTGAGAGAAGTAAAATTTAGATTTAAGCTGTACATTGTTGCTTTGTCGTAAACTTTATGGTCACCTAAATAAGAGTTGGTGTTCTCAGTAATAATTTTGTTGACGATCCACAAAGTTATCTTGTGCAGTCAAACGTTTTGTGTTTTAGTTGTAGTTTTAATTAAAAGAAAATGTTTTGTAACATTTGTGTTTGCTGGTTCCTTTTTTATGTACGCCAAAGTGTAAATTTTGGTATACAATACAAATACTTTGAATTAAGTATACTTTATGGTTGCTGTAAAAAAAACATTTTAGTAGATAGCTGCGCGGATTATCTTCTGTTCTTCTTTTCGTGTCAATGGTTCATACTTGTCCCGCTCAGTGAGTGGCTACCTCAATTGCGCCATCCGTAGCCGCTCTTAACTCTTCCCCTGTACAGGCAGTGGGACACAACGAGTAGACCAAGAAAAAGAAGCATTTGTTAGAATGATAGACAAAATTTTAACTAGGATCAATGTAATCATACTTATTCTATTCCTTTTATTTTCACACCATCTGATTGGTTTTTAGTATCGTTATGGACCAATACTTTTCAACTTGCCGCACATAGGCTAAATATTACAAGGCATTTATAAACTATTTAATATCTATCACTCCTCCGACATGTGGCGCCCAGATTTTATGCGTAACTAATTAAAAAGATAAATTAATATAGTGTTTAGACTTGCAAAGACGGGATTATAGTCTGGTTAATTTATGCGTCACTAAACAACAACTCGTATGATACATGTGCACACATAATGAAGTTGTAAATATGTCACTGTAAACCCGTACAGTAATAAAACAATGTTATGTACTTGAAACAATGGCTTACGCAAGCTTATTGTAGTTAATCTTTGTCTTTTTGGCTAAGTAAGGTTAAAACCACACCGCAGATAGTCCGTTTACTGCGAGGAGGTATACTGGTCGGTTAAGTGATTCATTGCAGTGAAATAAAGTAATATTTGCTTCTGATACAAGCAGGCGTATCGTTTGTGTGACTGTAAGCTTAGGGTCAGCAAGCAGGAGTTTTCATTTCCTTTGTGTGTGTGTGTGTGTGAATGATCTACGCTGTTGGCCGCGGGGCCTTTAAAGCTTCACAGGGCAAGAGGGCGAGCGTGCAACCACTATGCTCGAGGCAGAATGGCAAGGGGGCAACTAGCTCAAGAGCGCCTCAAGAAGGAACGGCCTCGGCTTGGGCAGTCGCTATGGGGGAGGGCGTATACTAGGAGTCTCGCCGTGGTGCTCTGCACCGGCCGGAGCGCAAGGGATTCTTCGACCTCGCCTGCGAGGTCGGCGTCTGATCCTGTTTGCAGTATTTGTATCCGAAAGAAGGGATGTAAGGGCATCGGGAGGGTCGGTGAGAACGTGCCGAGGACGGCGGTAGCGGTTGATACGAGGGGAGTTGTGTTCGTAGGCGGCGGCGGCTACGATTAGCGGTTTACTATGATTGGACGCGTTCGCAAAATATCGACGAGTTCGAAAAAAAAATCGAGTTGTCGCCTTTTTAATAAAGGCGGGAAGAGGTTCGAGACCAAGATCGAAATGGAGATTGACATTCCGTATGAACCACGGGGCTTCGACGGCTTTGCGGAGGAAACGGGATTGAACCGTTTGGAGTCTATCGATGTGAGAGCGGGCGGCGTGCCCGGACACCTCACAAGCGTACGTCATGATGGGCCGTACAGAAGTTTAGTAAAGTGTCACCTTATTCCTAAGGGACATTTTACTCCGCTTGCAGATCATCGGGTAAAGACGACCGAGGACAAAGGCTGCTCGGTTACGGACTCGCGTTTTTATTTCCATTTAATGTACTTATAGGCTAACGCGCCATTCTCATCTGGCTGGACTTATGGTTGTTAAGGCGGTTAAGTATGCTGGCGACGCTGCTTGTGGGTCTTTCATTACGCGGAATTGCCAGCATGCTAAAAGTGTATCCGTAAATATCATGCCATGCTACGGGCGCGAACTGGCAAGCGTGGTGGTTGTCTTAGAGCATAATATAACACGTGACTTTTGACAAAAATATTATACGTCTAAGTGAAATTGACCTTAAGTCCAGTCAGTCAGTGTCGCTGTGGCGCGTGGCAGGCTGGTTAGTAGGCGGTTTTAGTCGGACGATATGTAATATAAGTAACGCTTAAAAAATAACGCTTGCCTGAGGTAATAAATAATAGGTGATTTGATTATTTATTAATAATAGATATATTTCAGTTATGTAATATAACGATCACTCCTACCGACCACAGCTGATTTCTGCCCGGCCCGTCATTACATCGTGCACTTTGGATCGGGCGGTCGGGGCGAACGGACGTTTGAGGCTAAATATTTTCCAGTGTTGATTTTGTTAATTTCAGTGACACTTATAATTTATAAATAAAAATAATTAATAATAATATAAGTCCAGGGTGTTATATTTTTTTGTATTTTTTTCATAAATGTAGCTTCAAGGTGATTACAATTGTTTATACTAATTACATATGCACATTACATTAAATAATAATAATAGCCCTGTTAAGAAACTGTCCCACCGTTGGGCACGGGCCTCCTCCTGAGCGGGTTTAGGCTATAGTCCACCACGCTGGCCCGGTGCGGGTTGGCGAACTTCAAACACCTTCGAGAAACTTTTAGACATCCAAGTTTCCTCAGGATGGTTTCCCTCACCGTTAATGCAAGTGATAGTTAATTTTTTAATACGAACATGTTTTTGAAAAGACAGAGGTGCGGGCCTGGGTTTGACCCCGAGACCTCTGACTTGGCCAATAGGCTATCACTGCTGTTCACATTACATTATACTAAAAAAAAAACAAAATATATATTGGAGCAGCCCTAAGCCCTAAAGTAAATATGACACAGTAGGTGCTCTCAATAATCTGTTGACTAAGTATTTTTTATGGGAACGTTTATTTATCTAGAACGGAAAACGATAATCGAACGATAGCGCTGTTCCGTTATGAGAAATCTATTGGACACCCGTGTTATATGAATCATTATACTGAGAAAATAGTTCAAAATACATGTGTACACGCGTGATTATTTTGGCACCGATAAATATGAAATATAGATAGTGGCATATGAATGGGATGAAGGTCAGTGCGTATGTGTGACTGAATGTTACAGTTTTATCAAGGTATGGGAGGTTGTAAGGAAGAGGTATTTTATGAACTGATTATAAAAGTTGATGTTTAATATTGACTACATGGCCTAAGTCCATAGATCATTTGATTCAAATAAGCCGGGTAGCATAAGGACGGGTCACATGAACTCGCTCCGAAAGAGAGCATTCTGATCGTCTAAATGGAGTTCTGAGCTATTAAAATAAGATTTATTTTTACATTTCACATTTTTGGTGACTAGAAGACATTCAAGAGCCTTTCTAATGCGCTAAATATGATACAATAAATAGCGAATCGGCTCTCTTCATTTGCAAGCTCTTTCATGCTTAAGGAGTCGACCTTTTATCTGTACTCTTAAACGCTATGACCAAATCCGACGTGTTGCTATAATTTCTTGAAATGATCGTACAATGGTGTTCTATACAAGGTGTAACATAATAAATGCAAGACCTGAAAGTAGTTTGATCTAAATCGGCAACTGAATCGATTCCAACTATTTTTAAAGTTAGTTAATTATTTTTATAATTTTCAAAATATGCTGTTTCTGTTCGCTGCATTAAACAAAATTTAATAATTATCAAAGCATTACGGCTATTTTAAATGTATTACCATTACACACACCTCAATACGCATACAAAAGTTAATTAATTATTAAATTTTATGGTTAATTTGGGTAACAAAGAGCTTAAAAAAATGGTGGAAAAGGTTGTGGTGGTTCTTAAAATTGAGAAGTTTAATTTTCGTACTGTATTCGTAAAGAAATAATCTAATGAATGTTCTTGCGTTATGTATGTTACACCTTGTATATGTGGTGGTCTATTTGGTAGGTTATGAATGAAGACTTTTTGCCAGACGATTTCCTTTTAAAGTTGTACATAATATTTAAATTAAGAGTGTCAGAGATGATGTATGGAAGACCCATGTCAAGGAGGATGATTCTCGATTTAGAAGACGATGAACGAAGATGACTTTTTATAAAGAAGAAGAATAAGGATTAATATAAGAAAGCATACGACTATTGTGTGCATTTTCTTTAACAACTTCCGCGACGGCCCTCAGGTCCTACCATCTCTAAATCTAACATATATCACTGGAGTACAAATAAATAATTTCACCAAGTTATCGTAACGTGTATAAATGGTCATAGCGAATAAAGTCTCTGTGTGATAAAACAAGTGCTCTCCGATGCTCGTCGAGCCGGTCCATGTGAACGGAATCTTACGCTGACATTCGTGAGTGTAGGCAATGTGGCTCATGGGAATGCGTGGTTAGGGCCGTGATCTCATCGATAAGACAAATATTTTTGTGCTCCATTAATATGTGTGTTTGGAATAGCATCTACGACCCACACAAGAATATTTTTGGAGCGGGGCAACGTTTGTTTAAGAAAACAAACATAATATAAAAGTCGATCCGCGGGCAAAGATCTTTTGGATATTTTTTTTTTTAATATTATCAAAGGTTTATTAACGATTCTCGTATCTCATAAATTAAACATTTCCAGATTAAAGTCTATATGATCAAAGGAAACATTATTTTTGGCGATATTTAGGTCTATTTTTGTGAGAAACAGGCTGAAAATCGATGCTTCATAATAAAAATGTATCGGAGAAATCTGTACCTTCAAGTGTTTCAGTTCCTTGTTCTACATAAAACGATAGCGGTATCTACTCAAGATAAAGTTCCATAACCTGTCATAGCTACTTGACGTAAAAAAGGCCGAGCATTGCACTGCACTTCAAAGAAGACAAACAAGTCAAGGAACACCTTGAAAACCAAGAACTCATTACTGACCACACGGTTAAAAATCCCACTTCAAAAGATTGTAAATCCGTTATTGCTAATAATGTTACCACATTAGAGAACAAATTTGGACGTAGGATTTACGATTCATTAAACTTAACGATCGGTTGCAAAGGAATTCGGGACATACATTTCGATTTAGCTAACGCGTTTGAATAGAATTCAGTTTCAAAGACACTAAGTACGGCAAATTGATTTGTGGAAGAGAATAGTTCGTTCAGTTACTTTAAAACATTCTAATTTTGTTTCACGACACTTTGGAAGGATTCTGAGATATTTGGGAAGGTAATACACATTTCGGTTTCGAATGTACACATTGCATCAAAATGGCCATAAAAATTATAAAGAAAAAGACGCGAACCCAGTAAAAAATTCCACATCCAATATAAATGACGGGAGACGGACCTATTTCTGCGATAATAGCTTCTTTTTTATTTTATAAAACTTCTATGACTACCCCACACTAGGAACTACATAAGTACGCACACCCAAACAAATATTTGTAGGTCATACAAAGATTTGTCCCGTGTGGGGATCGAATCCACGAATTCTCGACCCAGTGGGCGGAGTGGCTTAATTTCTTTTCGTCCTCGTTCTACCACTGGACTAAGTTATAAGCTGAAGCGTGGTATCCTGGCTAGAGCCCTGACGCCCTGTTAAGGCCCCTCGGTCAACAGAAAAATATCATTCACACACACAAAAAAAGATTAGTTCCTCTTTACGATGTCTATGTATGTACTGAAAGTGACGACAAATTGAGGTATCACTGTGACCTCCATCATGAAATTTGGTCCTAAAGCTGTCAACCGCGCGCTATTAGCAAAACTACGATTTCACCTTAATGACCCATAGTGTTGGTCATATTTGACCGAGTACTCTAATTCTTATAGGCCAGGTGAATAATGGTCATTAAAGTTAACAATAATTTTTGGTACAAATGAGGAAAAATGTGATATACTTATATCTCATTTTTTAAAGACAGTAAGTGTACCAATATAAAAAGAAAATTTATTTAAAAAGGAAATCAGTTTTTTCGTTGTATCATCGCTAGTTAAGTTTGTTCAAAAGTTAAGGTGCAACGTAAATAGAGTATTTTCGCGTAGTTTATTAGTTATTGTGTTGTTGTAGATTATAAAGTACACCAATATAAATAGAATAGAGAACGGTTGGCAACGCTAGTGGTACACTGGGCTGGCCAGCATTGGAAAACGAATATAATGGGAAAATTTTTTAAGCCAGGTTTTTTGAAGAGTGGATATTGACGAGACAAGAAAAGAATATATGGGCATAATGCCAGGGAATTAGAGGAATAGATAATCATTTGAAATAGTCAAAATAGTCAAAGAGAGGTTGAGTTGCAGATGCAGGCAGAAAGAAGATATATGCTACGGGTGTTTTGGTTGTTTTTAACTACAAGTTATGTATTCTAATTATTATATCCTAAAATGCCAGTATGCCTTCTGCAACAGGTAGCGTTATAATGTCAAGGTTTTTATGATTTCAAGAATAGTAAGGTTTTTAAGGCCTCTTGATAGTCCCGTATTCTTTTACGAACGAGAAGGCCGTTAGCTGCGGAGCATTAACAGCTTTACTATAGTCTATTCCAATCAAACTTTAAAACTTTGTGAACAAACCATAACAATTTTTAGATGTTTTAGTTGTGATTGCAGTCTATAACAAGTGTAATATGAAGGAGACAGTATTTCCGAAGACATCGAAATGAAAATGCTGTTAGTAAGAAATCGAGTGAAAAAAGTATATGATAAGTGAAAAAAAGTTTGAAAAAATATTAAAGTTTGATTGGAATAAACTTTAGTTGTATCTAGTTGGAACTCTGTACTCTCTGCCTACCCCGCAAGGGAGCTGGCGTGATGAAATAGGTATCTAGGGTTAGATATATAGGTATCTAGGGTTAAAGTTTTGCAGAATATATAATACATTTTGTATCTATCTAGTTCCCATTATGCGGGATACACTTCAATCAATCAATCAGCCTATCGCAGTCCACTGCTGGAGATAGGCCTCTCCTAGCACGCGCCATTGCACACGGTATTGCCTCCGCCTTCCGCATCCAGTCTGTCCCAGCGACCTTTTTGAGGTCGTCGGTCCATCTAGCTGGGGGCCGTCCTACCTTACACACGGATACACTTACCTACTAGAAATTTCAAGACTTACTAGAATTAAACGTACTAACAGGACGATTTGGGGCACTGGTTAAGAGCCGCCCACTGGGTGGTCGAATAGTCGCGGGTTCGATTCCCGCACGGGACAAATCGACCCATAATTATTTGTTTCGGTCTGGGTATTTGTGTATGAGAATTTTCATTTTTGTAAACGCACCCACGACACAGGAATCAATCCTAGTGTGGGGCTAGGTTGTTTTTTTTTATACCCCACCGGACACACGGCTAGTTGTATTAGAATAATTATAAACTTAAGATTTATTTAGAAACAAGTGCGCAAGAATAAAGGTATTTTTATCAATACCACGTTATAAATATACTAGTACGGAGTACTTTAAAGTATGCAAGTATGCGGCTACATCTGTAGCCACTTTTAGACTAAAAATAATTCTAATAATAGGTGTACCCTTCTGAGAGCCATGAGTATATGTATAAAGCGTACATCGATAGTCATTCTGAAAATAATGCAAGTAATTTTACATCTTACCGAGTAAGACATAAGTCACAAAATTGATGGTATCTTTATTATTTCATGAAATAAAGTTCAATAACTATCTATCTATTTGTTAGTTTTGTCTGATCAATATTTTCTCACAGTGTTTTTGTTTGGAAAAATAATACAAATTAATATCTACTCAACAAATATAATAATAACTAATATGCTAATAATACGGTCATGATACTTTAACTATAATGTCACGGCTTTCCCAAACGGATAGCTTAGAGACATTTGGACAACAATATATAGTTATTATATAAATAAAATAAATGTGACCTCTTATGTGTGAATGTGAGCTCGGTCACCCATCTCTGACTGACCGAGCCTAATAATGCTTAACGTTGTTGATTGCCGCAAGAAAATTATTCATATAGGGAAAAATTGAACGGTAAAACCAATAACTAATAAATGGAACAATTCCCAGTTAAAAGGGTTTATAATAATATTTACCTACGTTTGTGTACTTAAGGGAATGCATCACAGACGATTAATTTATATACATAATCATTTGTGGTATATATTTCACTGCTATTTAGAGATTCAATGTTTATTTTTTATGTCTTGTTCAGGTTTTATTTTTTTGCCTTTTAAAGGCCTTTGCAATTTTAATTATCAGTCGCGCCTGTCGTATCTTTATCAAAGTAATTTATTGTTTCATCTGGTGGGCGGTAAAGAATTTTCATGTAAAGCTTTGGTTGTAAAAATATATTATATTTTGTTCGTTAACTTTTTGTGTAGGTAGCACGGTACAAATTATAATGTGATTAGTATTTTTAGAATTATATAATCAAACATTCGAATACAGCCATAAGTGGCTTTGATTTGGTTTGCACATAATTTGAGGTGGAGATTTAACTCAAAAAGTTAGTTACTTGAATTGGCACTCTGATTTCAAATTAAGAGGCATTTTTCCCCTGTTCATGTTTTTTGCGTTACCTACATATATCCTTAATCCATTCCGCTACCGAATATCGTCATATTGATAAATTTAACTAAGAGAAAATGTTGTGACTTAAACCTGTTGAAGATATGCGAGTGAATAGAATATCGCACTTCTTTTTCAAAAGAACATCCGTAAAAGACAACCAATGGAGTAAAAAAACTGACTATCCTTAAAATTGCTAAATCTAAACATTTTTTACAGTTTTTAAATTATAAACCTGATTCGAATTATCGCATACTTAAGCTACGACCACATGTTTACTGCTTCAGATAATGCCCCTGATTCGAATTTCACATATATTAATTACCCTTACATTTTCTGATACGATAAGCAGAAACGATATACTCGGTCACTTATCAATACGTACTGGGTCAATCAATTGAGCGTGCGTATGAATAATAAACGCGAATATGCCCACATAAATATTGGGTCTCTTCTTGCGCTGGCGCAGACATTGACTGCCACGGCCGCGCACGCGCCAGTCTCGCACCACCCGTCGCGTTGACAACACGCACACGCAATTATAACAATCAGTGATAACAGTACTACATTTTGAGGAAGTTACCTTGTGATATATATTGTATGACGTAACACGTAAACAGTTGTATTTTGTGTTCGACGTCTCGTGGAACTGAAATAGAATTCAAGGTGCGTGAGTAAATTTTCGATTTATGTCTCTGTATTTTTAAAAATAAAATTGTACGAAACCGGACTTACTATTTTTTACATGCTGGAATCGTGTGGCAAAATTTTAGTGTTCTATTGTCTATTAATAATTAAACTCATTTAACGGTTCTCCAGTGTTATACAGAATATTATTATACGATCATTTCACGAAGAAATCGTAACCTGCCGCGTATGGTCATGGTAGCGACTAAGGGCCCTGATAAGTTCTTATAATATTCCTATTGTAAAAATGCCGCTAGATAATTTACTTAGTAAAAAAACACTTTTTTTGATTCAATGTGTTGCCTAGTGGAGGTAGCTATAATTTTGAATTTAGTGGGCTACCTACTTCTTCAGCGTGCAATATTTGTAAATAGTTTTAATACTAAATTTGATACATGTTATGCATTGCTTATGTAAGATGAAGAATACTGATATATCTATGTATATATTAAGTCTGTGTGGTCTGATAAAGGTTAAATCATATTGAACGTTTTATAATACGGTACTGCATTAAGCAAAACGAGAATCCGTTATTAAAATATATTCTGCTACTTGTTCAGACCTTATTTTCGCGCCATTTTTCAAAGATAACCGCTTGATCTAGTTGAATTTAACTTTGTAAACATACCCAGAACAGTAATGATCTCTAAAGAGAGGAAAATTTATAGTAAGCAATTAGTTTTCTAAAACTGACACAAGTTGTTTTTTTTTGTTACTAGGTTCACTAAAAACTGAACCGGATACGACCACCTTATTAGAATGCTAATTTTGGTAATTTATTATGTTACTTTCATTAATGCAAATTTTTCTTTTATTATTTTATCTCACTAGTCCTGTTGAGAGTGTTGGCAATTCGAAAAACCAGTTTTCTCGTAAAGAATGCAAAATGTCAACAGGTATTTCAAGATAAATGATTAAAATTCAATATACGTTGAGGTCATCAATGTTAAACACGTACTTAATAGACTTGCCATAGCGCCTCACAAAACCACCTCGTCGAAAGAATAACTAGAAATATAGTTTTGTTAAGAGGTTTGTTTCGTCGAATATGTTCGTCCGTTTGTTCCTTGGATTTACGAAATGATTGTTACTTAAAGCGATTATGCGTTTTAGTGTAGGCATGTTCTTATCTTAAAAAATGCATATTTTTTTTAAATTGGATATTTGCCCTTGCCGATGGTTGTCCAAAAATGTTTAGTTCATCATATAATTTTCTGTTTTAAAAAAACTTACCCTCTCCCCCCCCCTCTTACACTAGGATTTATTCCTGTATCGTGGGTGCGTTTACATACATAAAAATTCACCCAGATCGAAACAAATAATTGTGGATGACACAAAGATTTGTCCCGTGTGGGAATCGAGCCCGCTACTGTTACACACAGTTGGCTTAAGCTCTTAACCACTGTGCTAAATCGTCCGTCTATATCGTTTGTATTAAACATATAATTATTTAACACAAACTAATGAATGCGTTTCATTAACATGAAAACTTACACTAGAGGTTCAGAGCCAAAGAACAAATTATTTGAAGTTCATAAATAGTCATGTAGAGTTACCAAGCTGTTACGGTCATCCTTATATTAAACTTGTACAAAAAAAAGGCCGACATGGCAGCTTTACTACGTAATCTTACTTTACGTCAGATTGAACTTGGGCCTCTGTAATCCCTAATAACAGAGGCCCAATTCACGATAAATAGCGTAAGCAATCAATGTATTTACTTTAAATCAAAATAAAAACAATGTGAGGATGGACTAAGAAGACATCTGCTTACTCTTTTAGGTATAACGAGTTTAAGTAATAATAAATGATGACTATGAACCCAAAAAAAAAACAACAATATAGACGCCTCCACAACAATACAATCGCTGTATAAAAGTACGATGTAATTACATCCGCGTTTCCAAAATTGGAATCAACTGTTCTTCCTTACATTTTTTTTCCTTTATTTTTCAGATGAATACACTCATTTTGATTTGTGTATTATCATGCCTGGTGTTAGTCAATGGCCGTCATTTTGAAGACCGAAAAGAGCACGAAAAATTGACAGATATTGAGGATCAAAGTGAAGAGTTTTCGACGCACAGAGAACATGGAGTCGAACAGGCTCGTCACCGACGAAGGAGATGGCAGATGGGATACGGATACGACTACCCGCCGCCCCTTCACGGCTACTACCCAGAAAGAAGAGAATACGATAGGAATCCACAAGATTTGACAAGAATAATAAAACTTCTTGAAGAGATTTCGAGCTATATACGACGACCGCAAACACCGGCGCCTGCACCGCAGCCAATTTACATTCCATACCCAGTTCCTTATCCATTCCCGCGATATTCTCCTTGCACCAACCAAGGAACAAAAAAGCCGAACATTACGACTCGATTTCCGGATATGGAGGATACGAACCAGAATTGGGGATTTGTATTGCCGGAAGAAGAGGATGAGGGAGACTACGACGACGGCTCTAGACCGATCACCTTCGAACCTATGAAGCCGAAACGGCCGATGAAGAGGCCTATGCCCAAAGTTGAGCATGGGAGCAGCCAAGCACAGGTAAAGAATATTAATTACTAACGTTTGACCAAACACCGTGCGTCTGTTTTAAAGACTGATATATGTATGAAATCTAATCCATTGGATAGCCTAGAGATACAACTTGACCTCTTACTAGTATAGTCAGCACCCATCGATGAACTATCACAATGTTCTAAATTGGTAATGCTCTTGGCGGCTCAAATATTATGAGTAGGTAACATACATTTTTAGGGTAGGGTACTTATTGCGCTGATCAGTCCCCGCTGCATACTACGAAGAAATCGAGCTATAGATTCCTGCCTCCGTTTCTACCTAACAGATTAAGATCTGAAATTATTATTCTTTAAGGCTGGCTACTATGTAATAGTTACATAAGTCGATTCATTTCAAAACTATAAAGGCTTGTATTCTTCTATATTATTCCAGTTACCTGGAGAGACCATCAAATCAAAAAGTGAATTTTTGGGTTCAGAAACTTAAAAATGTTTAACATGCATACATAAGTCTATTACAATTTGATGATTGTCTAGATTTATAATGTTTTCATATTTATGATATTGCCTTTTATAAAGGTATTATGTTAGTATGTTACGCCGGATACCAATGAAAAAGAAAGTGACATTAAATTTTATTGTAAAATATATGCTCTATGATTTTCGTGCTACGTGATATACGAGTATTAGAACATATCTAACTACTTATTTTAATACCTATCAAGATGATTCATTTAGCCAATTGATTAATAATTTCACGTAACTGCTATCGAAACATGAATAACCATCCAGTTACACGAGTCGTTTCCACTTTCTGATTTCGTGCGCTCTTGGCTTGTGATAGTTAAGTCGTTTGCAACTAAATAATGTTCTCGGCTACACCCGTATTATGCCGAGTCTATTTAAAAGCATAGTCTGATTTAAATTTATAATGCTAGGTTGGAAGTAACCAAATAAGTTTGACCTCTACAAAGAGGAAATATATACCAGTACTAAGTAACGGTCAAGCAGAATTCTAGTTGGTGTAGTCTTTTTCAGTCACTTTAAGTTTTTTAAATGCGACGGTCATTTAGAATCTGATTGAAAAGAACTAAAAAAAATGTGTGTTTAGAGATCTTAAAATAATCGCTTCTCTTCATTAATGTGCAGACATATTCTATATCAGTATAGAAGATTGTTTATCGTCAGTGTTTTCAATTGAATTTCTTTTTCTAGGCTCAAGCCTCAACTTCTGCGCCAAACTTCGCTGATGACCCTTCGGCGTTTAAGGCACCAAATCCTTGTAACGCGGCGATCCTCGCTTGTTGTGCCGACAAAAACCAAAGGACCTGCTTCAGTAACTTTGGATGTGTAGCTACCTTCGACAGTGGGAACGCGTGCACACCTGAGTCCATAACTTCCGCCCTGGAATCCATCAAACTTGCGTATTCCCCTGTAAATTGAATCTAACTTTTAGGATAGTTCACACAAAACACAACAAGTCGCAATGAGAGCTATAGTGTTTATTTAAATTTCATTTAAAATTTCGGATTTGACAGCTGAATCTGTTATAAAAGAATAACATTTATTAACGTGAGCATACGGTTCAATATTGGTAAGAGATCTATTTTGTTCAAAGATATAAGATATATAATGAAGTAAAACATTTTCGGATTTTATCACGGTCCCTCCCGACACCATGGTTGCTGCAAACCATTTGAAACGTCGGGAACTTAAAAATCAAAAATAAACCGGCAAAAATGGCATCTGTATTTCGCGTAAATCTAAGAACTCAATATATAATGACATCAATTTGAATGATATGCACCTTATATCTTTTTTACTAAATGTCATTTTACATTGTCTATTTCATCTGTCAAACTGAACTTTTTTTACTTTAGATGCTCCTTTAATTTTTTCGGTTTTGGATTACTGTGAGCGACCGTTATGTTTGTTGTGAACCCTCCCTTAACTGTTGGTTAACTATCAGTATTTGTGAAACCGTTTCTGCGGTTTAAGTTAATTTATGTTGTAATGGAAATGGTTTGTAGCTGTTTCATTAACTGTTTGAAACAGGTTATTTAATCGTCATATTACTCGAGAAAGTCTCAGTGCTTGGGGAAGATCAGGCACAGAGAAATTGTTACTATACCTGTGTCATTGCTAAAATTCTTCTAAAAGATTTTGAAGACTCTAAACCGATACCGAACTCAAGTGTGAAATTAATCTCAGGATAACTCTTCATTTTTCCGCTCTTTCTCAACTAGGATATGGTCAAATGAAGTATGAAACTATCCAAGAAAGAGTCGTGGTATGGAAAAGAAAAATGCTATTGAGATCGTTCTCGCACTTAAGTTTAAGTATAGTCGTTGTGTAAAGTTATATTTATTCCCTTATAGCCTTAGTTAAACTAGAACGAATCATTTAACTTCAATTGATAGCAAAGTCAATATTGAATGCACGTATTTACGAATAATCGGAGGCCCTAGCACTAATAGTTGATGTCATCGAGTTGATTTGCCATGCTTTTCACACTGCAAATTTACTAGATAAAGATGAATGCGACAGCACGACGACAGTCAAATATTTTGTGCTTAGCCTACTGAGTTTGTGAAATAAAATTTTTGATATTACTTTTGAGATTGAGGCCACATTCGGTTTAATGCTGTTAATTAATGTGGCCATCAAATACCCAATTTGAATGCTTTATTACTAAAGAACGCTAATTATATATACTTATTTCTAACTACCTACATTGCAATGAATCCACCTTATTAAGTTAAGATATTGGTAATTAAATGTAATATATTCACTTAAGTTTGTATCGTAGTAGGTTTTTTATTCTGATAGCGTTGTTTCGATGCCATATGATTGTCGTTCCTTAAGCCCTTAGCTTATAAATGTAATACTTCGGTACTTAGAATTAAGACACAAGGTTCACATTAACCTGATCTGGCTACATTAGTTTCACATTGACGTGGCTTATCTAAACTAGTTTCACATTATCGTGGCTTTACTACACTAGACTTACATTAACGTGGCTTAAGGTGCTTCTACACGGTGTCAGTAAACGTGCGAACAACATGCGTGGATCACTGGCGCGTGAACTCGCGCGGCAACTGCTTTACATGCGTGAAGGCTTAGCATGAACAGATTGACGTTAGCGTTGTCTGATATGCTGTCTTTTTTATACTAAAAATATACTTAATAAAGAAGAAGCATGACGCGAGACAACTTCATGATGACATTAAAAGATTCTGCTTAGCCCGCTGGACTCCACATTTCGTTTGACACGAGTTTTGGACTCGCACCATTTACTTGCATCATGTGCATGCTCCATTAGTATATTAGTATTTACACGTAGTAAACGTGTAGTTTGAATGGCGTATCATGGGATATTGTAGTCGCGAATTAGAATTCTTTGCAGTTTTGAAACATATAAATCAAAATGTATTCACAGTGTACACGGAGGAATTAGCATTTATTGTTGTTACATACATATATTTTTAGTCTACCGGCAGCTATTAATCGAGTAAGTGCATCCTAGTCTGTATTTTAATTATTTCTAAAATTAAGTAATTAAAAATTAACACTGATAAAATTCTTTTATTATGATACTGTTCCCTTGATATTTGTTTGTATAAATTATGGAGTCTTTACAGTTATGTTTTACACGGCAGAGGTATGTTTTACCTCCCATACCTTCCACCCATCATCCTAGAAGGCCCGGCAAAATGCGTGTACTAACTACACTACACGCACTATTGTATACACATATTTCACCGGGATATTTTTGCTCTCAATGGGATAAGGAGCGACTCTGTAGCCATTCGTCGTACACATCATTTCATAAATCATCAGAAATTTTTGAGGGTTGCCTCGGACGTACAGGTTTCCTCACAATTATCGTTTTCTCAAGGTACGAGCTGGGCTTTGAACCCTGGACAGGCGCTATTATCTTTTATGATTATGGTATGTACTGGCATTTGGAATTCGTTTGAAGGCCGAAAATAACCCAATACGCTCTTCAACAAAGATTGCAAATAAACGTTGCTACAACATTATAGGCGTGTCTAAATCGAAACAGATATTTGACTTAACAGATACTCTCCCTCTGATAATTAAGATCTTCGCTCACAAAGCGAGATGAGAGAAAATATGCGGATGGCGGATCTCTGTATAAATAAAGCTGATCAAATATAGGTAGGTACTATGTAAAAATCGTGTAGTTAGATAGGCCTCTGCAGCGAACTAAATCATTGATAGTTTGGCCTAGAAAGATAACGCCCGTGACTCAGTAAGCGTACTGCATTGTTATCGAATGTAATAGTTGCTGTTTGCCAAGGTTATTATCATTTAATAGATGTTGATTGTTTTGTTGGTCTAATGGTACGATGCAGCTGACATTATAGACGTCCTGAGGTCTTGGAACCAACGATCTGACTTTACGAGGAAGAACGGGTGTCGCAATCGTTCGCTCCCTGTTTTCGTCCCTTGTTATTTAAAAGCGTCTTTCGCCCCTTTTTACGGTACCCGTTCACCCCTCAACACGGGGTGAACTTATTTTTAACAGACTTTAAAAAAGGAGAAGGTTCTCAATTCGACTGTATGTTTCTTTTTGTATGTATGTTACGCGATCATTCCGCCAATTATAAATTGATTTTGATGATTCTTTTTGCATTGAATTCTGTATAACTCCAAGGTGGTCCCATTTTAATTTCAGTAGTATTGGATCTTGAACTTCGAAGATACACTAGGGAACTTCTTAACGACCAACAATACAGATGTTTAGATTGAGATATTATGGGTATTACGTCAATCCTATAGGTACCCTACCATAGAACTAGCAGAATATTAACCGACTTCAAAAAAGGAAGAGGTTCATCATATGTTTATGCTTTTTTATAACTTCTTTGCTTATTCACCGATTGTGATGATTCTTTTTGCATTGGGTTCAGAATAGCTCCGGGGTAGTACCATTTTAATTGTATCAGTATTGGATATTGTACTTAAAGATACACCACAGGACTCCTTAACCGCAAACAGCACAAAAGTGTAAAATCAGTTACTATGAGCATTATATCAATTCTATAAGTACCTTACTGTATAACAATATAATATAGGTATATAATTATTTCCTCATCACTTAAAATTGAAAAATAAAAAACTTAAAGAAAGGGAATATTTTATGCCTTTTTAAGTCGGTTTCCCTATTTTTTAATAAGATTTTTTCAATAATAAATAAGTACCCGTTCGGCCCTCGTTCAATAAAAGCATTATTTTTCGAAATAAATATATATATTGTAATCTAAATTTTATTTCACTGTGACTACAATTTATTTTGAGTTGATGGCTTTAAAAGTTTTTCCGAAACTATATTTTGACATAGACTAAAAGCAAACGGAACCATTTTAATTTTCAAGGGGTGAAGTTCATTTATGCTATCAGGGACGAAACATACAGGGCGAACGGGCGCGAAACCGAAGAACGTTGTTGAGAAAGCATGCTGTCATGTTCATCTTTATTTAGAAAATGTATAGTGTGAAAAGAATAGCATATCAACTCTATAGAGCGTTCGAGCGAGCGTGTCTGTTCGTGCTAAGCCCTCGAGTTTTATAATGTTCAAATCCCATACAGTGTTATAGGGTGTTATTACTGAGGTCGTCCTTATGTTCCGAGCCTGGAATTGTACCGAGTACAGCAATAGACTCGGCCTTGAAATTGGAATCTAACATGGTTTTTATAATGTGGGTGTACCCCATACAAAACAATTTATGGCACTTACACCTCTGGTACCCCCGTTTGGGGACTATTGGTGACACAGTTCTTTAGAAGGATATATTTTTATAATCATTTCTTAAAAGCGCAGGGACTTGAGAGTACAACTATATCCTCGAGTGCGAGATCGTTTTGTCAAATTATTCCAAATATATTTACCTACACTTTTCTGTGGTAGTAATGTACCTATTTGTCAAATAGCATTTAGACAGAAATCTTAGTACAACGCAGATCATTTTTTTACTAATAATATCCTACCTAGTACCTAATTGCTTTTGACGACACTTACACATTGGGAAATGCTATACTGTATGAAATCAAGCTCCTTTTAACATAATTACCGCTATTATTCATAAAAAGTACGCAATATGAATTGGTCAAACAATTGAAATGCTAAATATTGACCTTTGATATTTATTTATTTGAACAGTCATGCGTGTTTAGTCGGCGGAGTCTGTTGGGCGACTGGCTGCATCTTTCTTTTATATTATATCACATGTTTGTGCTAGGTATGTACTATATCTTAATAGGTATCTTTATAAAGTGTGTTTAGTAATCATATTTTAGAGTGTATAGTAGCGCTCGGGTTTGCTTGTAAAACATCGTCATGGTTATTTTACCCCAGCGGGGTTGATGAAATGTGCAGAATGTTGCAGGTGTACTCGCAAAATCGATAATCGATACATCGCGGCTTATGTCGTGCCGAATCCTACTCTTATTTACGTCGTTGTCACTTTTGAAACGATGATTGAACGAACGATACAATATTCGACATCATCGTCTGTAGACCTACTCTTAGTAGTAAACCTCAGTTACGAATATTCGAATTTGACAACGATCTAAACGACACTTAATCGATAATTTCAACGACACCTCTTAGGACGTTGTCGTTATTATCGTTTCAAATTTAATTCGTTTCAAAATCCACATCTCAACAAGGATGATGTAATAGGCAGTAAACCTAGTGCTATTCTGGGCCTCATTCAAACTCCGGATGTATTCGGACAACTGCTATAGGTATTTTTCGGTAGAATAATCCTGTAGAATAATTGTCTGATGTAGGATTTTACACTAGAAATACGTAACCGCAACTGCGTCTAATGGCGAAAGCTAACTTGCTTGTCTAGAAAGAATTACTCTGTTATGGAATCTTGATACTTTATAATACCTTGTAGTGACCCATATACATCGCTACATAGTTGCAACTACCTACCAATAGATGATGCTCACGATTCGCCATACATGTCTAGAACGCGATATTAGAGTGATTAGAGTGCGCACAACGTATATCATTTATACAAGCTTAAGACAACAAATCTTGGGGAGAGTGGCAGGCCCCGCCTGACACAATACCCGTCTGGCTGGAAGATCTTCCCTTTGACGAATCCTGCCACACCGTTCCTGCCATATTTCAATACATGACCTCCAGTCTCGGAAGGGAGCCATCCTCTCGGTATCAATATAATAATCTATAGATTGTACTGAAATAACCCAGTTCTTTCAGTACAATCTATAGATGGTGGAATTTTATCTGGGATACGTTTTGTTGGAGCTTCTAGTAAAATGGTATCATACCTATTAATAAATATTAATTGATTACGCGTGAGTGCCTGTTTATAGGTGTCTGATCAGAAATTTTCAGAATCAGGTAGTAAAAATGTTAAATACATAGTTTTTCTCTAGACAGCATTTAATTAATATCCATTCCACGTGTCTACGTGTCTAAACTTCACGTGATTTTTCTACAACTAAGTTTATTCATCGCGGTATTTTAAAATACCCGGAATATAGCTGACCTTCCATAGTGCTCTTAAATCAAAGAATCTAATAAATCATTCATATATTTATCTTCAGTCAAAAGTCATTCACTGCAGGACAAAGGCCTACCACAAAGATCGAGGACCGGCTTTGTGCTGTAAGCATCCAGCTTTTACCTGCGATCTTCACTAGGTTACCGGTACATTTTGTAAAAAAAACATAATAACAAACAAACTGAAGGAAGCTCTATTTTAACTGTCAAATTCTCGACAGGTTTCATAAATGCATATAACGTTTACGATGATTATTAACATATAAATAACAGGAAAAGCGCAAAACCTCAGGTAGAACAGGTTCCAGGCAAACTAATAGCGACATCAGTCCTCCAATGGCGTGGTCGCATCAAAAAACCTGTTATAGTATTTAACTTATCACCGCATGAAGAGCACGTATCTGTATTTGTAAATCTTCTGACGGCAATAGGAATTCATATATCAAGGTGTGATATTTTGTGTTGTTTATCTGTAAGTGTTGAATAAAAGGAGAGTGAAGTGACGTCACAAAATCCATCTAAGGAAGGGAGAAGATACATGGTACTTAACGTCGTACTTAGGCGATCTTCTGTGTCGTGGATAAAACAACCTTGTGTTGGTATGTGTTTTGGGTTTCCCGTCAAGCAAGTCCGGTTTCTCAAAAAGCACGTTTTTTGGAGGGATGACATATTGCAAATCTGTTTGTAGCGAATGTTAATACCTGCGTGTTAGAAAACAGATTCTATAAATATTGTGATGTGTATTACACATTAGAATCTACCGATGTTATTATTATAGATCGCATGTGTAATTTCACCGCACTTCTTCTTTAAACATCTTAATATTATTGTATTTTTTTAAGAATAACATCTATATGCTTAATACTGTACAAATTATGAAATGTCACTGAAGATTTTTTATCGTACAGGGTAGAATAGGAAACCTTTGCCCAGGAGTGAGTTAATAATGAAACATTAATTAACACCTATTGTCCTTACTCTATTAAGAAAACAATCTTAATTTTCCTCGATATTCTTTATTGGT
The DNA here is from genome assembly GCA_905147815.2 of Phalera bucephala. Lineage (NCBI taxonomy): Eukaryota > Metazoa > Arthropoda > Insecta > Lepidoptera > Notodontidae > Phalera > Phalera bucephala. Next base: position 28,175,343 of record LR990612.1, read on the forward strand.
TATTTTGTTTTCGATGCCAGTATCACTTATGTATATAACTGGTTTCTCAAGATTTTACTGACGTATACGCAAACAAACTGGTAACATTGAGCTTTGAGACTGCCAATGTCATATACCCGTTTGTGAATAATATTCGTTATATCATTTGTTTGCAACATCTACAAATGTTATATTTAAGAATATCGTTGTTCTAACTTAGATGTATGATGATAATAATCGTACTGCAAGTTTTTCTAAATATATCAAACTCGATATCAATTTTTCAGATGAATTCATCAATGTACATTGCGGTGTTTTTTTACCTGGCTATAGTCAGTGGGCAGCAAACAAAAACCCTAAAAGTCTCAGATGAAATAACTCCTGTAGAAATACCAAAAGAAGATAGTACAAGTCACAGGCGAGTGAAACGAAGACATGACCCCGCAAGTTCTGTTTCACAGAATGAGTGTAACCCAGCAGTTTTAGCCTGCTGTAGTGACAAAATAAAAACAAGACAGTGCTTTAGGTCCTTTGACTGTGAACTCTTTTATGAACGTGGAGAATCTTGTAGTATAGAAATTATTCAAAGCGCACTGGAACAATTCAAAGAAGCATTTTCCACTAACGATAGCAGCAACACCCAAAATCGAGATAGAAGATGGCATTACGCTTATGATCAACAACAAACAACGCAAACTACTCCACAACCTGGTACACAAATTAGTCTGCAATCACTTTCACAGACTAGTCCGCAGCCACAATATCAAAAGACAGAGGATTATAATGCGAATCAACAAGAATATTTACCTAGAATTTTCAGTTTATTGGAAGAAATTACAACTTACGTGAAAAAGCCTCAACAGCAGCCAGTAGTACCACATACTATATATGTACCTTATCCTGTACCGTACCCTGTTCCTCAAACCAATAGCAAAGGAGATACTGTAAATGTACCAGATATACTTAGCCGAGGTCCGCCAATAGAAGATGTGTCAGAACGGGGATCAGTAGATTTAAAGTCGAATGATGGGAAAGACGGTGCAAGACCAATCTCCTTTGTTCCTATTAAGCCGGACCGAGCACTAAAGCGTCTGACACCGAAAGTGGAACACGGCAGTATCCAAGACGTATGTAATGTTAATAATAATAATAAGCCTTATTGATTTCCTTAACAGGCTAGTTACACTTTATAGTAAATTTATATAAGAAAGTTATATTTGTATTTATTAATTAGTTAAGGCCCCTTTCGGGTAAAGGCCTCCTCCAATACTTTCCAGGTTGTTCGATTTTTGGCTTTGTTTATCCAGTTGTGTCCTCTGATTTGTATAATTTCGTCTGCCCAGCGCTCGCACGGGCGTCCTCTGGTTCTGTTGCCACTTGGTCCCACCCATGTTGTAACCTGTTTAGTCCATTTTGTATCTGGAAAGCGTGCCACATGATCTGTCCATTTCTATTTCAGACGTTGGGAATGTTTCAGGACGTCTATGACATTGGTTATTTTTCTTATATCTGCACTTCTTTGTCTGTCTTTCAACCGGATGTTTAGAATACTTCTCTCCATCGCCCGTTGACTTTTTATTAGTTTGTTTCTTGTTAAATATCCATGTCTGAGAGCTATAGGATAGGCAGGGTAACACGCAAGAGTCCATTACATTTTTCTTCAATTTTACAGGGATCTTTGATTTCAGGATTTCTTTTAGACTCCAGAATTTCTTCCTCATCCTTCCTTCATGTAACGTTAATACTATATGCTTAAAATTCTGTTTGTTAATACTTAATAATCTTGAGATGAGAAGTAAAAGTTAAAGTCATCGTGAAGCTTTACTCACATTTATGTTTCCTATCACTGATGATTTACTTAAACTTTATAAGGTTATTCATTACATTCCGTGTTTCTAGTTAACTTGTATATTTTATGCTTGCATTTGGACATAACACAGCAGCTAGTGAAATCACATTTCTTGAAGTTAACATAAGATTAAAATTGATTCTTAAAACATTGTACTTTGTTGGTTTAGTAGCAAATTAATGTTTGATCACAAGGTCCTATATATGATGTAATTTTCCGATAGGAAAGTTTCCAGTATCAGTCCCGAGTCTAACAATGTACCCAGTGTAATGGCAATACACTTTCTTCCTATTATATGGGGCCTAATGCCATTGGCGTGAAGTGGCTACACCCCTTCCAACAACCTGGATTTGTTCATTTTTTTGGGTTGGTAACTACTTTATCTTTTTTTCAGGTCCAATCATCGAGTCAGGAGTTTCTTTCTGTTTCAACTACGGTTGCTGAAAACAAATGTACAGCAGCAATAGTAACATGTTGTGCTGACAATAAAAACGAACAAAAGGGTTGCTTCTATACACTCGGATGCGGCACACAGTACGATAATGGAAACGTGTGTAACTCCGACTCTATCAAGGATGCAATAGAATCGTATAAAATTACTTTTTTACAATAAGAACTACGATTGCTTACTTCAAAAGTCAAGTGGAAGTTACCAAATCCCTATATATTTATATGCAAAATGCACTACAATATGAGTCACAAGTGAAACCTTTTTGATTTTAAGTTCGAATTAATAGTTGTTGATTAGGCAAACAATGTTCATATTGATTTGTTTTAAAAAAAAATAGTAGCAAATTCCACTGTTTTTATGATTTTGTTATCTCCGATAATGTACCGAATAGTTCAAATTTCATATGCAACTGCAATATCAGACACAAATAGATTATTGATTTTATATTCCAGTTAGAAATATCTAATACCTGTTAGTTAGGCTAATAATGTCTATATTAATTATATTAAAAAATATGTACCAAATGTTGCTATTTTATTATTTTATCTCCAATAATGCATACAATCAAAATGATCTATCTATCTATCTATGTATATCATCACGCCAGATCCCTTGCGGGGTAGGCAGAGAGTACAGAGTTCCAACAGGTTCTTTCCTTACATACCTCTCTGGCTTTCTCCACTCTCATAGTTCGTCTCATACACGCTCGCCGGTTACGGAGACTCCTGACTTGTCCTTCAGATAAGACCCGGTCTATTTAGTCATGGTAATTTAGTCTAGATTTTTCCCGGTACCTACATCCTACTTTTGTATTGTATATCTGTTTTGTCATTCTTTCTTCAGACATTCTTTCTAAATGCTCGAACCAACGGAGCATACCCTTTTTCATCTTTACACCGATACTATCTTTCATGCTTACTCGCTTTCTTACTGCGCTGTTGCGAATACGGTCGGTCAGCTTCACTCCGCACATCTTCCGCAGAGCTTGCATTTCTACTTTCATTCTCCTTCTTACATACCCAGCTCTCGCTGTCATGTAACAGCGTTGGGACAAGCACTCCGTTATGTATGGCCAGCTGCGCCTTTTGGCTTAAGTGCCGGCTTCCAAGTAGCTTCCCATCGCACCATTCACTCTGTTCCCTGCACTCACTCTTCTCTCTATATCAGCGGTGTATTTTCCATCCTTACTTTACTTCCTACAAACTCATTCACTTACTCCAACACATCGTTACCAACGACAATCCTTGCATTCGTTCTGGTTTCTTCCCATTAAAAAACCATAACCTTGGTTTTCTTTACATTCAAATGTAAGCCATTTTTCATGCAGTCGTCTTTCATAACTGTGACTAGTGTTTGCAGATCAGTGGCTGTTGGCGCTATTAAAACCGTTAGATCACCCATTTGTACACCTTCATTTAAAGACTTTTATCCACATATATTTGAATCAGTCTAGCGGACAACACATAACCCTGCTTGACACCGATTTCAACATCAAACCAGGGCGACATGTTACCACCCATACGCATGTCTTGCTTTCCACATAAGTGGACTGGATGGCTCGCAACAGAGTGCCAATACTCAGTTAAAATGTCCCAAAGTCTCTTTTGCACAACTCTATCAAACGTCTTCTCCAGATCCACAAAACCGTAGAAAACCTTCCGGCCCACTGCCAGATGCTTCTCTACGATGTTGCAGTGGGAGAAAACTTGATCCGAACATCCTCTTCAGGGCCTGAAACCCCTTTGAATCAAAATGATCTCAATATAAAATACTATTTTGATAGTATTATTCTTTTTTACATATAATAATATGCCTCTGTCATGGGTGCCATAACATGTGCAAACGTCCAGATCGAAACAAATATTTGTAGATTACAGAGAATGTTTGTCTCACACGGAGATGAAACCTATGACTATACAATCTAGTGAACCCAGTGGATCAATTTAAATTAAACCGTGTATTCATCAAAAAATAATGAGAAATCTAATTTCTAAATCGTGAAAATTTTTGATTTCACATTTTAAATTTTGTTGTTTTAATGTTTGTTTAGGTTTGTTGGTCAAAAAATATTTTTTAATTGAAAGATGATATTTTGACAAAAATACCATATAACAACGCTCGTCCACAACAAATGGTATCTTTTTTATAACGATCAAAATAACATCCTCAGGCAACATAAAAAATTTTAAGTGCTTTTCTTTTATCTCATCATTCAAGTTAGACATGAGGAAATTGGGCGAACACCATAATATAACGTAATGATTAATTCAATCTGCAATATATGGTATAGTGGTTCCCATCATTTGTCAGTGTCGTATGTTAGACTTTAGCATTAACTTCTTGAATAAGTAAGTACCTTTGTATGTGATGAAAAATTGATACACAGGATGAAAAATTACTGAGTATCTGATTCAACTACTCTTTTTATGGATTGTCAAACTTACTGTTCTGGCATAGATAAATAATGGAGTGGCCCAAAATGCTATTGCTATTGATAAAATACTATAATGTCAAAGAACAAAATATTGACAATATAAAAAAAACATAGTTAATTTCTTGAAGCATACAGGTCTCATGCGTCCGATTTGTTTCTAACGACGTCTTATCTTATCTATAATAGTTACATAATTGTATGTAACTGTTGAAATAATCTTGTAAAAGCTTATAAAAATATATATAACATAACAATTTGTATATTTATATTTAGAAGTACCAATTTCTATGGTAGTTGTCTGTGCCAGTATATTCGAAAGAATGTCGTTCATTTTGACTTTACATAATTCGACGACCCAGCCACTGTATTCAGTTACAATTTCTATGCCCAGCACTAACTAAACTAAAGGTGTAGTAATCTTACCACACCCTCTTTCAATTGCTAAGATTTATATTGGAACTAAGATATATGTAGGGACACCAATTACACTAAAGAGGTGTGCGAATAGTACTTCTACGTCCACCAACGCTGACATCTATTCCTAGTATAACAGATGATTTGTCGCCAACTTTTCGGCTTATTATGTCATGTCTCTTTGGGGAATTAGTAAAGTTCTCTTGTCAGATTTCCTCATTGTGTTTTCCTTTATCATTGGCAAGTTAGAATTTACACATGTATATTCCCATTACTTGAAATAATTCTCCATCCCATGGTTGCTTGGAAGAGATCGCTCATTAGCTAAGTCTGGCTTTGTGTGACATTCTTATGTTATTCTAGCTACTATTTGCTAAACTGTTGGTGTATAATAAAAGTTTAATCTATGTGTATGATGTGATATCTACCATTGAGCTATTATGTACTATGTACTAGAGAAGACATCTCAGGTAATTTTTTTGTAGTGAAAGTCCTTATAATATCGTCCCGCAACGTGACATCTTTCAATGTTATTTCAAAAATATGCCTTTATATGCATTGATATACATATGTGTGATATAGCTTCTCAATGTTACACAATTATGATTTACGTAAATACATGTATGATGTAGTGTATTTAAGTGGCATATCTTTAGTGATAAATTTGAGCCATATATCTAAGTTTATATGGCCGTTCGTTGAATTTAAACTCCACATCAAACCAATTGAGGTAAAATCACGAGACACTTTGTATATCTTACAAGTGGATGCGATAGCAGCTGGTTAACTTTATTGCATTCTAGTGTTTCTACAAAATGGCATTGGAAATAGAAGGTAAGAAGAAATGCACGTCTCAAATTCAAAATATAAAAAGCAAGGTGTATATATATGTTGGGACAATTGGTTTTGGAACATAAAGTCAGTCTTCTATGATTTTGTTTTCGTAAAGTTGCACTTTGCAATAATTGACCAATAACACGCACATTACGTTTTGGATGCGAGTATAATGGAATGAGTCATGGCGACGTCTGAAATTACTTTGTACAAGTTTTTCTTTAACTTGCAATGTTCGTGTGTCTGTCTGTCTTTGCGGTTCAAATTTTGTGACCCGTTTTTCAAGTATATGTGGAATCCGATTGAGCTGAAATTTGGCATACGTATGTAAGTTTAGAAATGCAATAATATGGTACTATGGAGCTGTTCTGATGATGAAGTCGGAAGGTGACCATGGGAGCATGTGCACTATACAACCCTCTCGTGGTTCGGCTTGTTGGATTGGTTAATACCACAAGTACTATACAACCAAATACTGTTCAGAGTCTGATAATGAAGCCGAAAGGTTGCCAATGGAACCCCCCAACCACTCAATAAAACCCTGCTATTTATAGCCTCATTGATTGGTTTTGACGAGTATTTTAGACACGGAAAGTGTCCGGGGTCTAAAGATGACGAAAGGAAGCCATGGGAACTCCTCAACTAAGCAAGATAACCTAGTTGTGTTTTTGCTATACAAACTTGTTTTTAAAAATGTCTCTTTTAAATTAAAATTATTTATTATTGACAAAAAGACAATGCTGAGAATATTTTAGGTCGTTCGGTATGTCTTTTTACACACTTTATTTTTCAAATCACCAGCTTATTAGTGATAACTGCATTATCGTGTCTGCTTATAAAAAAAGACTTCATCATCATTATCAGCCGAAAGACGTCCACTAGCGGACGCAGGCCTCTCCAAATAACCAATTTTGTTATATGACCGTTATTGAAAATTACTATAAATGACCCTGTTACAGTTCCCTTCAATACAAGTATTCATTATTCTGTACCCTTCATTATTATTACGACCTTGTACCTTGTTGAACTGTGTGTTTTACAGCACCATGTTCAAACGAGTATTTTTAACTTGTTACGCATTCCATGGTCTGCTAACTGGGGGACCCTTCCTACTTTTCATTGTTCTTTTTGGAGTAACAATAGCTTGCCAGATGTATTGTTGACCTTGCTTCTTACGATGCAGTTAACCAAAAAAGTATACCGAAACTAGATTAAGAAACATTTGGTTTGGTAGTGTAATATCAAAGTAATAAATTCCAGTTATCAACAGAATATTCTAATGATTGATTATCGCTAATTTATGTCAATTTGACCATATACATTTTGTTTAAATCATCACAATAGTTTTGAAAAACAAATCTAATATACATGAAACATAACTTTGGCTACTTTTACAATTTGGGAATGCAATATATAATTACACACACATTATTTAATTTGAATGCTTAGAATCGATTTTTGAATTACAGTAGGTAGATACAATAGGAGAGGAAGGCATTCAATCAAATTAGATGATAGGAACTCATAAATATAGAACTATGCACTTGACACCAACTTGAGTATCACATGTTGTACTTATTAAACCAATTCACATTTTGTCATCAGCAAAAATGTTCGAGGCTACAACGACACTTATGGCTGTCATGTTCAATCACAACACATTCTCGACGTTATATGATATCATATTAATTGGACTCATTTAAATATTTTATGACTGTAGTAACTATATTCATAATTGAAATTGGTTGTTTTGAAATCAGCAACTGGATCAATCCGGGACGGGCAAAACAATAACTGTAAGTCCTATTTGTAGTAGCTCTTCTAGCTGTTGGTTGTGGAACATAAAAGCTAAGGTAATAAGGAACGGTATTGTCAAAATGATATGTTTCAGTTAAGTCTGTGAAGTGTTAAGTTTTTGTATCTATCACTGTATTGGAACATGTCTGCCAAATAAAAGAATTTGATTAAAAAATAAAGAATACGTCCTGAAGATTGTCCAACTAGATTATTTTGATTTCAGGAAATGAACGTGCTTAGTTAATAACTCTTTTCAGCGAGATTTCCACACATATCTTACCTAACATGGTTAACAATGCAGTAGACAAGTGGCAGAAACGCTAGACGAATAGAATCTTAAATGTATGAAGTCGATTCTGTCATGTGTTGATTTAAAAATCAACTCCATATTCAAGCAACATAGTTTCAACGAGCCCTTAGGGTCGGAGCGAAAGTGAAAGTTAAACATTAAACGTACACAATTGTACCTTGCCCAAGCGTAAGAGTTAAGTTAAGGTCTGAGAAAATAAACCTAAGTTGTACACCTAGACGAAAAAATAAAGTTTCTGACTCTATAAATTGGTCAATCGATACAGAGTCAGTAGGTAACGCAACAATAAAACTACATATAAAAGTATTCGGCGGTTTGTAAACGTTGATTAACCTTCACCAAACTTGTTCGTTTTTTTGTGAATATTATGATATCGTGCTTATTGTTCCAGTTCAAAGCAGCGTCCGTGTGAATAGGCTTTACGTAACGTGACCGATGTGTGGCCGAAATGTTATTGACTTAAGTGATTGATGAAATAGAACTACTTTTTCGGATTTTATCGCGGTTTATTTTGATTTTTAACTTCCCGACGTTTCGAGTGCTTTGCAGCACCCATGGTCACGGGAAGGAAAAAAAATCAAAATAATCCGCAATAAAATCCGAAAAAGTAGTTTTATTTCATGTGTAATATTCGCGTAAATCTAAGAACTCAGTTAAGTGATTGATGATAACGTGAAACGTATATGTATTGATCTCTTATAATATGTCATAATGTAAAGCTTTTGTCAATTATTATACAATATGACTGGTTGACGTAGATAAATGTAATATATTTAGCATCACGAAGTAAAATATTAAAAGCATATGGAGTCACGGACTAAGAAAAAAGGAGGGCTTCGCACCGCTCATGTTGAAAGTGAGATATCTTAAGTATGCCGATCCATTTGTATAGTCTAGTCAAATGAAAATAATAAAAAAATGAAATGCAATGAAAAAAAAAAAAAAAAAAACCTGTGTCAGCTTCACCGTCCCCCAACCCCCTCTACCCCCCCGCCTTAAACCTGGGTTACCTTAGGCCAAAAGTACCATCTGCGGCCAATCCTTCGTCGGCTACGGTCACGAGTTTAAGCTGAAGCCAAAGGTTCAAGCACCAAAATTGAACGATTTACGACTTCCGAATGCCTTTGAAAAAATAAATATTAAATCCGTCACGCCTATACTTTCCAAGCGGGGGTGGCAGAGGTGTACTGAGTACACCCACTTTTCGTTGACGATGTTAGGCCCCATGTAATAGGGGGCGAGCCTTTTGCCATATACTGGGTATAATTCCAGACTCCGGACTCATACTGGGAAGTTTTCTTTAGAAAACCTACATTTGTCCGACCTAAATTTGAACCCAGGATCTCGTGATCACAAACCGATGCGCTTTGCCACTAGACCAACCCTCGTTGGTCTAGTGGCAAAGCGTAGTATATAAATAATAATATTATTCCAGTGTTATTATTTTTAAATAATAGTAGTTGTGTAGTGTTTTAATAATCTCGTTAAGTTAATACAGCCAACAAAACTTTTTAAAAATGTTGCTAATCTATCTATATCATCACGCCAGATCCCTTACGGGGTAGGCAGAGAGTACAGAGTTCCAACAGGCTCTTTCCTTACATACCCCTCTGGCTTGCTCGACTCTCATAGTCCGTCTCATACACGCTCGTCGGTTACGTAGACTCCTGACTTGTCTTTCAGATAAGACCCGGTCTATTTGGTCATGGTAAGATAGTCTAGGTCTTCCCCGGTACCTACATCCCTCCACTTTCGCATTGTATATCTGTATTGTCATTCTTTCTTCAGACATTCTTTCTTTCTTTCTGTTGCTAATCATGAACCATATGTCTGAGGGTTATTAAACCTTCGGATTTAGCTTGCCGAAGGTTTTGGAGATGGCGTATTATTCGGCTTTAGCCAAAAATTGACCTTCGGTCGGACCCTAGTAATGATACATATCACAAGACAATCTACAAGTAATCTATCTATCTATCTATAACCTCACGCCAGATCCCTTGCGGGGTAGGCAGAGAGTACAGAGTTCCAACAGGTTCCTTTCTTACATACCTCTCTGGCTTCCTCGACTATCACCGTTCGTCTCAAGTAATCTGGTAGCTTTATAATTTTTGAAGTTACGCACGCATAGTTCGGTACGATGTTTCCACGGAGTACTGGCTATTAGGGTGCTTTAATCTTGACATGAGCGACGCAGTCCTCCCTTTTTCCTAGTTGGTATATGCAGTGTTCGATTCTTAAAACAAATACTATATAATATTTTTCACATAGGATGACCGTTCTAATTTCCGTACGAAATTATACTTTTTTCAATGGCAATAAGAGGCATGACCCGTTTCTATACTTATGGTTTTGTGCCTTAATACCATTGAATTAAATATTAATTTCGTTTGGCAATTAGAATTGTCACTACCCATCACATGTGAAAAATACTATAGGAAATACATAGAATAACAATGATCCAGAAGCCGCGTTCTGCCGTATTTGCACGAAGCGCGGTGAAGCCAAAAAATCCCGCACTCACCGCACTTCCCACCCGCATAATGTAGTTAGTTAAAAATGATTTATTTATTTATTTATTTATTTAGGATAAAGACACACCATCGACAGAATCACAGATATCACAGTATAAATATTGTAACAGTTTAGGACAGTGTGAACTGTCATTACAGGAGTGTACAGCTTTTACAGAAAAGAATACAAGATTATTATAGGAACATGCAATCTATTGATAAGAATATTTGAACACAAAAAAAAAAAATAAACATAAAAAAGTCAAGATTATGGAGATTAGAGATATTATATAATAAAATTGTAATAGATGGTATTTAATCATTTTATTATTATGTCATTTTTATTATTATGTCATTTTTATCATTAAGTCATTTTTATTATATAATAAAAATGACATAATGATAAAATAAATATATATTATATTATAAATTTACCACTTATTGGGGTAAATATTCAGTAAGAGATTATAAAATCATTATTATTTCTAGCGGTAACATGTATCTTTATACATATAAACAAAATAAATAGACGTAATTAAGTAGGTTTTTAAAATAAAACGCGATTCCATTAGCAGCAAGTTAATAATGTTTATTTTTTAGTTATTTTTTTTTATTTGTTTAATTTTCATGTTTGTAAACGCACCCGCGCCTCTTCAAGGCGCCCTCGAGTATGTCGCCCCTTGCCCTTCTGGCTCGAGCGTAGTGGTTGCACGCTCGCCCTTAAGTCCGGTGAAGCTGTAAAGGCCTCGCGGCCAACAGCGTACATCACTCACACACACACGACACAGGAATAAATCTTAAAGATTATTAATTGTTTATTTTTTTTTAAATAGCTCCTATTTAAAAAATAATAAACAATTACGAGGTTCTAGGATCGATTCTTAGGATGGGAAAAGTGTAATATTATTTTTGATATTCCTTTTGTAGAATATTTTTTTTAAATATTTATATTAAAGTACTTTCGTCATTTTGAATAAATAGATAAATTATTATGTAATAAGTTACTAAATTTATAAAAGTTATATATAGTTATATATAAAAGCTATAACAACTAAGATCCATAGTAAAAAAAGAAGGGAAAAATTACACTGCTGTATTGGCAACACAGACAAAATGGCCGCATCATTTTCGGTGACAATTATGAACGGAACATTTAATTCAATATTTAAATAATAAGATGTCCGATTGCGCTACTTACGCATGGAATGTAATCCCATCTTGTTTCTTTTTGAGCTTGACGGAATTATAACAGGCAGGAACGCCACAGGACGCCATAATTAAATTTAATTCGATACGCATAGAGCACGTTGTTTCGCGCGACGGTCGCCGAGTGACTAATCGCGTAAATGGCTGACTACTTGCTTCGCAGGTACTAATTGTTGCTTCAACGCAATGCGCGACCGCGGCTTCTAGATTATTGTTATTCTATGAGAAAATACTTGCTTTTTTATTATTATATGATATTTTGTCTGCCCAATTAAAGTTTTTTTTTTTGGTCTTTCTAATTAGAATTAGGCGTAGATCAAGGAGTAGTAGATGATTCATTATTTTCACAGGTTTCTTAAAATAAAAAATATAGCCTTTTAAAATTAGAATGAAAAGTCGTGAGACGATCAGAAACATAAAATATGTATGTGAATCTACCATAAAGATAATAATAAGGCTTATATTTCTTATAAATCACTAGAATAAATCCTAACATTCAAATAATATCCAAAAAATTTAAAATGATATAACTCAAATTAATTTACATTATAAAACAGCCGTTTATCGGTGCAAACGGTACATGACATCATAAATTGTATGAATATTCAACGAACAGTCACGGGTTCAATGTTATCTGCTTATAACAGCTGTTCAAAGGTTCAAATGCACTCATTATATAGCATTTGGGGTGAAGGGTCGAACTGCTATAGTGATTGTAAAGGATGATCCAATGTGAATTTCCTATATTGGCAACAATAACTTAATATTGGCAGCACTGTAAATTTGACAGCTGTCAAAAATGTCGCATGTTTGAAATGATAATTGGATGAAGTTGCATCTCAATACAAAAGGGGGGGAGCCTATTGCAATTAAACTAAACGCCGGATTCGGATAATGAGATATTTTTAAATAAAACTTATTAACAATTTGATGAAAAATATACAAAAACACAAATTCTCCATCTTCGTCATCCTAACGTCACTCGGGTTAGTCACTTTCGTATCAATATTGAGATCTATTTTTTTGCACCAGTCACTGAACTTGCGACTGATTCACTCATTTAATAAGGTGTAACCCCACCTGTTGCGGCGCGTCATCGGCACGCTATATCACTTGCTGAATGTCAAGTAGCCCAACTCAAAAATATTATTATTTGAGTTAGCACATTATTTTGGAACATTAAGGTTATTCTCAGCAACAATTGACTCTTAAAAGCTCTAGTTAGAGTAGAATAGAAACAAAAAAGGTAGTTCAGCAGTGGGACACCAAATGGCTTAATAGAAACCTGTAAAGTATACTAGACTATCTCACTTAAATTTTGGGCAATTTTCAGTTGTAATTAGTGCAAAAATATATTGTTATACACTAATTCAATTATTTTTGAAATGCCCCAATATACATGTTACACAATGTAACGTATGTTATTGCTCGTAACTGTACGCATACGAGGCATGCCCTTTTAAGTTTTGTCGTTTGAAGAAAAAAACACACCTAGAACCTTATAGTACTTTTTATTGTTTTTCAAAGTATTCACCACGTAGCTTAATACACTTTTCCATTCGTTCAAACCAGTTATTATAACATTTATTCCACTCTAAAGTGGGGGTGTTCAAAATGGCTGACTTGAAAGCGTCGACTGCTTCTTCACCGGACTGGAACCTTTGACCACGAAGACTTTTCTTAATTTTAGGAAATGTAAAGAAATCGTTAGGGCTTAGGTCAGGACTGTATCGAGGATGGTCAAGAATTTCTACTTTTTCCTGTTTCAAATACTCAATCATTTGACGAGCGCTGTGTGAGCTTGCGTTGTCGTGGTACAGGATGATGCGTCGCTTTGAGTTAGATTTTCGAAGTTCGGCAATGATTTGTGGTAAACAAACTGTGGTATACCACTTTGCGTTAACCGTTCTACGATCTTCAAGTGCAATAGTCGCAACATGGCCGGTTTTTCCAACGAACGTGGCCACCATCTTCTTTGAAATGCTTCGAGAACGAACAACTTTAGTCGGCTTTGGCTCGTCTTGAAAGACCCAGATTGTAGATTGTTGTTTGGGATCAGGATCGTGGGCATAGATCCAAGATTCGTCACCACTGATGATGTCGTAGACGTGATTTGACTCTCCTCGGTTGAACCTTTGTAAAGTTTTCTTACGCCATCTGACGCGGGCCGCCTTGTGATCGTCGGAAAGCAGATGCGGTATCCAACGGCAAACTAGCTTTCTCACACCAAGCGTTCTGTATGGTTGTCCCTGAGATGCCTAATAGAGCCTGTATCTCTCGATACGTCACATGACGATCTTCGAGAAATAGTTGTCTCACAGCAATGATGTTATCTTCGTCCTTCGCGAGATTTGTCACTAACACTAGTATGTCCACGCTGGAATTCTAAATACCAGCGTTCGACAGTCCGCAGACATGGGGCTTCATCACTGAACACAGATGTTAGCTCTTCAAAACACTGAAGCCGTGTCAGGCCTCTTCTAAATTATTGCACGAACATTTTCCTTAGAAAGATTCATTTTCGTACGTAACCTGACAGATTCCAATGGACGCTGTGACTAAACAATAGCATTAATCCTAATACTTTCAACTGTTTTGCGATTCATAATTTAAACACATTCGAATATAGAACAGTTCCAAATTCAAAATTGCCGGGAAATATGGAAACGACAGAACTTAAAAGGCATGCCTCGTAGTTGATGAGTCTGTAATTTTAATTAAATCTTGCAAAAAGTAAACATATGTTATTAAGGATATACTAATGCTTAAAAATATATGTTTATTAAAGAATAACCTGGTGGTAGTACTATCCATTAGACACGGCCTTCGTGGTCAGATTTGATCATTTGTATTTGAAGCAGTGCAAAGATTCGAATCCCAATATATATCATTTGGAACATTTGAATCAGCTAAATTCAGACACATTCGGCACGTTGAGCGAAATCGCGTTGTGTATTCATTCGTTCGTTCTGTGAGACGGTAAGTTTAGTGAAATTAAGATCGAGATTCAGATTGAAATGAAGCAGTACAACTGATTTGTTTCTTATATTTCTCTTTAATGTTTTAATAATAATAATACACTTTATTGTACACCAAAAAAATCAATACAAGAAACAAATTAAATACAAAAACAGTACAAATGGCGGTCTTATCGCTTAAAGCAATTTCTTCCAGACAACCGTTGGAAGGAAAACAAATAAGAATAAAAAGGGCAGTTGGTGGTGTACACTATTGATAATAATTTACAATACACATATATATAATATAAACCTAGTCATATATATACAGATATTACAATATACACTATTACATACTACACACATATTATAGCTAAACACAGATAAAGATAAATAGTAAATAATCATATTATTGACAGATAGTGACTC
Source organism: Phalera bucephala (assembly GCA_905147815.2). Lineage (NCBI taxonomy): Eukaryota > Metazoa > Arthropoda > Insecta > Lepidoptera > Notodontidae > Phalera > Phalera bucephala. The sequence goes on from LR990612.1 coordinate 28,190,513, forward strand.
TTAACCATGTTTTTGAACGAAACCAACGACTTTGCACGTCTAACTGACACTGGCAATGCATTCCACAGACGGACGGCTTGAATGGTAAAGGATTTATCGAAGAAATTTGTGGAATGCATCGGCATTTTCAGTTTTAAATTTTCCGATGATCTCAGGAACTTCGAGTGTGTCTCATGAAGAAACTCAAATCGATCTTTGAGGTAAGAGGGAGTTATCGGATTATACAGGACACTGTACAGAAGCGATAATATATGAGCATTCCGGCGAAGGCGAATTGGCAGCCACTTGAGCTTTGTACGAAATTCAGAGACATGGTCATATTTACGCAAGCCAAATATGAACCTTATACAAAAGTTTTGAAGTCGCTCAAGTTTATTAAGTTGCTGCTCTGTGAGGTCAAGATAGCTGGCATCTGCATAATCTATTATAGGGAGTAGAAGAGATTCTGCGAGTGCAATTTTTGTAGCAGTTGGAAGAAAATTGCGCAACCTTCTTAATGAACCTGCAGAAGCAAAATCCTTTTGGCTGAGCTCCTGCAGCTGTGGACCCCAAGTGAGATTGGTATCGATGTAGATCCCCAAATCTTTACCCTGCTTTTACTTACTGGTATAGTGACACCATTAAAAATAATTTGAAGAAGTTGCGACCAATTGATACGTGAAGTAAGTCTGGAACTACCAATAACTATCACTTGTGTCTTAGTTGGATTAACATTGAGGCCGTAGCACCCACTCCATTCACATATCTTAGATAAGTCATGGTTCAGTGTATTCACAGCTTCCGACAGCCTGGCTAATGGTGCCTGTGTTATGTTGTAATGCTTTATGTTGTAATGTTTTATATCACTGAATTGTTTAAGCAAATATTGACACAGGTCTATTATTTATGTCTTATTATTTTTTTGGACTGAGAGGATGAATGCAATTGATTACAGTTTCTACCAACGTGATGACGGTTAATATTGCCAATATCGCTACTGGCTTGAATATAGAGTATAACATCCAGAGTAAATAGACATCCGTAGTAAATAAAAACCCAGAGAGAATGAGTGAAACCAAGAGTTACAGAGTCTGTCTAAGTAAATACATATGTAAAACTGCGGAAGCGAAGGTTTCTTGAACCATGCTTGAGCCCGTTAACAAAGTGTTAGTCAGTTGTGTTTAGGATACAACAACAATGAAAATGAAAATATATATTTATTGTATATACAAATAATGTTGATACTTAATAGTGAGCTCACAAAAAAAAAATTAAATGGTCCGGTAATTAGTTTAAATGTCCAAATTTAACTTTGAGCCTGGGACAGTGGTTTTTTAAATTAAGGAGTTACTTTTGGCTGTAAATGTCTACTATGGATTTAAGAGAAAAGATATTGCGGATGATGAAGTGATCTAAGTATTGTATAGGATTCTGAGTTTTGTTATGGATACCATAAAGACATCGCGACAAACCCATGATGGCAAGATGAACTGGAGGTCTTTACGAACTATTAGATTTCAAAATCTCCAAATAGAGTAGAATGGAAACGATGAAGGACGAGAAAAACCTGTAATGTAATCAGCGCTTACTGAAATTTTGGGCAATACTGGTTCAAATTTAAAAACTATCCACTAAATAAATGTACCTTACATTAAGACAAAACTTAAAATTAATAACAAAGTCTAGTCATAATTTAGAAAACAAAAAACTCTGGTACCTTTGATAAGATTTAATTTGTGTTATATTAGGGCTCTCTTGCAAACTTATTAAAACAACAATGCCTAATTGTTCATCATAATTAATCGAGTTTATACTAGTTAGTTTATGAATTAGTCGAGTTTATTCAGCTACTTATTCCAATTATTCCAAAAATAACGAAGATATAAATTAAACGCACCGCTAACCGAATGTTATTTTTGCAATGACTTGATGTACGATCAACAAAATAAGTCGCTTCAAATTCACCGTTTTTCCAACCGCTTGCACACTTTTGTGTTAAATCAAATCCATTATTTTAGTTGATCTTAACATATTTGGTTTGACAGTGTTCACCATAGATTGTAAAGTAAAGAGTATTACAAATTTGAGGTGTGTATGAGACGAACTATGAGAGTGGAGGAAGCCAGAGAGGTATTTAAGGAAATAACCTGTTGGAAATTTGTAATCTCTGCCTACCCCGCAAGGGATCTGGCGTGTTGATAGAGATAGATAGACGGATTTCAAAAACTGAGAATGTTAAGCTTACTTTGTTGAATGTACAAGTTACTATATACTTTCCTTGAAGTACATCTGGTGTAAAATAGTTATTCAAGTTGGCGTACTTTTCATTGCTGGTGTGGTAATATAATTATAATATAATAATGATCACAACTACAGATGGCCCAAAGGCCATTCTAAACTGTAAATAGTTTCACAAAACGTGGGATCGATGGTTGTAGTGCTTTATTTTAAAAGCTAATTATATATTGTTATATTGTGCTATTAAGAAATAGCATGCTAGCTGGGAAATGCACCGCAAATTCAGTTGAGTCATTATTTTTAATTATATCGTGGGAGTGTGTTATAATCTCTTCATAACTGTTGCATGTCTCGCCATACTTCGTGTCATTATCTATTAGACCAAACGCATATGCAATATAGGTAACGAAGGAGAAGCATATCACCACTGTAATATAACTGTATTGTTACGCTATTTAGTTGTATTTTATGTAACAAATGGAATTTTACGGCTGTGCACAAAGCATTTGACTTTAAAACTTTTTAAATATTTTTTCACTAAAGTTTTTATTTCGGTGTCTAAGGACATACTGTCGCCTTTATATAACACGTGTTATAGATTGCAATCACATCTAAAATGGTGATAGTTTGTTTAAAAAGTTTTAAAGTTTCATTGGGATAAACCAGTTTAATTGCCACTACAGATGATAAGAGAGCTGGCTTATCCCTCGCTCAGTAAATTAGCGTATCTTTACAGCGAGACAATGCTTTTGCCACCAAACAGCGCGGACAAGACTTAGGTTTATAATTAGTTTTAATATTTTGGGCTCTTTTTTACACGGTGTTATTTAGCTTGCAATGTTTGTTGGTTAATTTTCTACGTTAAATCTAGTAATATGAATTAGAACCACTTCTTCTTATCCTAAAATTAATATTATCCCTGTTAAGAAACTGTCCTACCGTTGGGCACGGGCCCCCTCTTATACTGAGACGGTTTAGGCCATAGTCCACCACGCTGGCGGGTTAGCGAACTTCAAACACCTTTGAGAAACTCTCAGGTATATAGGTTTCCTCACGATGTTTTCCTTCCCCGTTAAATCAAGTGATAGTTAATTTATAATACGCTCATGCTTTCCAAAAGACAGAGGTGCGTGCCTGGGTTTGAACCTGAGAACTCTGACTTTGCAGTTCAACGGCCTAACCACTAGGCTATCACTGCTTCCTCTTATCCTAAGGAATTAAAAATTTATATGTTGCTTCAGCTCCAATGATAATGGAATTAATTAACGCATTTCTATGAAAAGGTTGACCAGATTTTACACCCAGGATGGGCTGCAGACGAAAGTCTCTCTCAACGGTCAATAGCATAGATGCGATATTTTGTCGATTTATTCGGTTACATAAAATCTTGAATTAAAAAGTCTTTTTAAAATAAAATTATTGAAATGAAATTGTCATGTATTGCAAATTCGTCATTCCAATTGATGAATAAATCTTATTAGAATTCTTAAAGGAACTTGCTAGTAATAGTTTTGTGTATAAAATATTACAAGCCCGTGAAAAGTTTGAGATTCTCAACGGAAAGAGCAACCTTATCTTCGGTAAGTCACCTTTGTCTCAATTTAGGTCTAATTACGTAAAATAAACGTTTATTTGTGTCTATTTATGTCTATAATAGTTAAATAGGATGTATTCTTTTTATTTTTGCTAAAGATTAAGTCGGAAACCTTTATATTATTGTTAAAACTTTTGCCTAGATTTTGGCCTATCTAAACAAGAAATCCAGACAAGTTTTTTGGTAGCTTACGAGGTATTTTTAGATGTTAATGTCTGCTAACACAGCAGACAATGGCGGAATGATGTGGAGCTGGAAATATTTGTTTATATTTTTCGAAACACAGAAATCAGAATTATTTGTGTTTCCAACATAACATAAACAATAACAGCCTGGAGACGTTTAAAGTAGGTAAGAAAGAAGAAAAAGAAAGAACAAAGAAAGAAATTTTAGGTAGACTTGCAAACATTTATACCTATTTAAAATTAAGTATTTAACTGTTTCTGTGATTCATAATTTATTACAAAATCATTTCCGCCTTAGTTTAGTCAACTTAAATATGAGTAATGTAAAATTATTATTGAAATAAAAAAAAATACAGTAATGACTAGCAAAATATAATACACTATTTACAACTGTGCCAAATGCGCTGGCGTTCGGCAGGGTGCCCAGGACGCTGGCAGCATTCCCGCGCTGGATAGCAGTGCTGATCCTTTGCGTGACACTACACGTGCCAGCCCTCTGGTCACGTGTACTGTCGACTAGTCTTTTAGACAGTTCCCCAAAGATGTGATGGGCACTTGAACCCCATGGACCCAAAGTCTCCACACCAAATGGCTCAAATAAGTATCCTTTATCCAGGTTGCTGTATTTGCGCCATTTGCGGCACTCGGTAGAATCCGCGGGGCTACCAGCTTTAATGACTTAGTTTAGTAGATACTATATCATGTAAATTATGAAATTGGGCCCATAATAAAACTTGATCATATTTTGATCCCACCAATATGGTAGAATTCCGTTTCGGAATAAAGATTCGTAATTTCAAAGTCAGAAAATCCATATAAAATCAAGGATCTACGTATGTTATCAAATATTTTACACGTACAGGGCCACGCCCTATTTGCTAAGACTGTCAATCAATAGAACATTACCTAATTACGCTCATAACTGGTTACTTATTACCAAACAATTGAAAAACTATCACGGAAGCAAATTACATACATATTATCGTCAATTTCCAATAATCACTGCATGCTGAATTGTTTTAATTCTATCCATAATTGGATAATGATAAAAGCTGCAATTACACATTCTATCATTGTTTGTTAATAATCCATCTTTGACTAGATGTCAATTGATGTCATTGAAAGAATAAAAAGACGTTATTTTATATTACAGAGGGCTCAGCACGAAAATTCTAACATTAGCGTGACGCTAGCGAGTTGATATGTGAACCTTGTCATACTAGAATTTATTAAATAAACAGGTATGTTATAGCACGCTTACTCGCTAGCGTCACGCTAACGTATCTTTTCGTGCTAAGCTCTCAGACGTACACATTACGTCGACGACGTATGATGACGATGTTGCTATAGAAAAACTACATTTTCTTCTGACCTAGGATTCCTGCTAAGTACAAGGTCATATATAATTGACATCAATGGTTTTATTCATTCAAGTCACCAGAGTGATTAAAATAAATGCTACGTATTAATGTCCTATAACCACCCACCGCAAAATCCTTGTTCTTGATGTCTGTTGACAACCTCATGAAAACTAATTTTCTTTTTGCAATTTCAGTTGGTAAGGAAGTTAGGTAATAAATTAGCCTATACTGCCCCCTGGACTGCTATAGTAAAGGCCGTCTCCCACAAATCAATGTGAGAGAGAACAGGCCATACTCCACCACACGGACCCAGTGCAGATTGGTGGAGAAATAAGTTTAGAGACTGGGAAAATACTTGCTAACAATTTATTATTCGCTATTAGGTTTGCATCGCATCATGATGATGATCATGATTAGGTTCAATCATAGCTGCGGAATATTCGGTAATGAACCGGATTGCCAGCAGAGGTTCCGTGTGGCTCAGGATAAAGGCAGATTCGGAAAGCTGGCGGCCAACCATCAGTAAAGGAGAGGCACTAGAGAGGTTAGGTTAACAATCGAGCTAAAATATTTCATATCAAATATCAAAGTTATATCATGAAGTAACTTTGCATTGCATTGTCGTAAAAAGATTAACTACGAACAGGTCCAGTTCTAACCGTTTTCGGATAATTATTTCTCCTTCGACGAATATAATAAATGTATACTTAAACTGCGTCACAATATAAATTCGGAATATCAATAAACTTAATCAATTATCTACAACTTAACAGTCATACTGTAAACAGACTGTCATAAAAATATTCAGCCAGTAATAATAACTACTAAAAATTTGCTCATAAAACTAACACCGTCACGCCGATATTCCTCAAGCGGGGGTGGCAGAGGCATACTGTATGCGCCCACTTTTCACCGATGATATTAGTTCCTATGTAATAGGGGACCTATTGCCATATACCGGGCACAATTCCAGACTCCGGATTGGCATTGGGGATTTTTCAATATAAAAACTACATTTGTCTGACCTAGGTTTTGAACCCAGGACCTCGTGATTGCAAAGCACATTATTCGCCACTAGACTGACGAGACAGTAAACTAACTACCTTTTTTTAAAATTGTACGCCTGGATAAAACCGTAATTAAAAGGCCAACGTTAAATTTGTAGTGTCCATATTCAAGTTTCCTCAAATAATGAAAAATAAAAAATGTTCAATGACACATCAGCTCAGGCCCCTTTATTATTTCACACCAAAGTAGTTGGGAATTCCAGTATTAAAAAGAATAAAATCGCAGTGGGTCACGAACTTTAGGTGTTTCTTGCGCGCTCAACATGCGCGGGAGCAAGCGTGGTGACGGTCGCGATTTAATTCTACGAAACAGGCTTTTTTATTTTGTATTTATACAAATAAAAACAGGGCGTTAAAGATTTACTTTTGGTCTGGTCATTTGAGATCTCAAAGTTAAAGAAGAGAAGAGGAAAAAGATCTTAGAATAATCTTAGTACCAACTTTTCTGAAAGATTGTTACTTAAAATGACTCGTCTGAATTTTCAAAGGAAAAAGTAATAATTTGTAAATTTTTACTTTAAGGACTCAATCGATAAATACTCAATTTCTCTGTTTGATAAATGGTTGATATAACAAAATATGTTCTTATATTAACTGCTATGAACTATGTATCAGTCCAGTTTTCCACAAGCTTTTATTTAACTTGCACTGTTCGTAAGTATGTCTGTCTTTCCGGTTCAAATCTTGTGATATATTTTTCAAGCACTAGCGGGTATCCGATTTAGCTTAAATTTGGCATAGTACTTACATAAGTATTATGCCAAATTTTAGGTCTTACTTACTTAAACTTACATAAGTTCGGTGACAATACAATAATCTGGTATCATGGAGCTTGTCTGATGATAGAATCAAAATCAAAAGATTTTTTTTCATGTAGACCAAAGGGCACTTATGAAAATTATTGATTACTTAAGACTCTACCACCCGTTCGGAAAGTTATTCCTGTGGAGAAGAAGGGCAAGAAACTCCACGGTTACTCTTTTTAAAAATGAGAGTTTTACAATTTTTTTTGTATACATTTCATTCATGGGGTATGGGAGAACCATGCAGAACGAGCTAAATAGATGTGCTTAAGTATAGAGTAATCATAGGTGTACTTAGATTCATGGTATCGGTCAGTATCTACATAGTCCTCTAATTTACAAAATAGAGATACAACATCTCTATTTTGTAAATATCAAGAGGTATATAAAAAGTATAATAGGAGAAAAAAAGGGTTACTATAAAATATGTAAAGAGTGCGTACAAAATTATTGGTTCAGCTATATAGCTCCAGTGTGATGCCGAACGAGACAAAATTCAACAGTAATCCGGTATATGTTTAATCAGTCAAAGGATAGAGGACAGACCGGTCCCCACCAGCAGCACCCGTTCATGAGTATGATTTGAGAAGCAGCCATCACTCTCCTCGACCATATTACAGGGAAAAGAGTGACCACCTCTACAGAGCCGCCACTAGCAAAGACATTTTAGTGAGCATGACTAATTCACGACCCTGTCGATAACGTTTGAAAATAATATTTAAAATCAATAAACACTCGCTAGGCAGGACACGCTGCACTTAACATTATATTCTTGTGAAATTCAGGTAATTTGTCTAAAGGCATTTTTATCATTTAAAAATCATTTACAGCATCTGATTGCTCAAGTAACATAATGCAAGTAAATAATAGTGCTAGCTCTTACTTAAATAATCCTGTTAACCAGCTGGCCACGAACATATGCAAAAAACACATACATCCACAAAAGTCTGTAATTGTTTTTTCACATAAAATAGGCTAAGACTAGGTTCCTTATTATCTAGGCATTTAGATCAGAAAGTAACTAATTTTTGTCCACCTGGGGCCAGTTTAAATTATTTAATTTAGAATATTAATCAAGCCAATTAAACCAAGGACACAACCATTGTTACATTTTATAGTGACAGTCTATCAGTTAAGAGGAAGGACCTCACTAGGGGTATTGAAAATTTATTAGAGCTGAATGTCAAATTTAATTGTAAATTTGTATTCTGTGCCTTGCCATATGCCATTAATTTAACAATTCAGAAAAACAGACACATTTATGACATGAATTTATATATTTATAATTTGACACATCGTCATAGTGATATAATTTGACACATCGTTATCGTCATTGATATAAACAAAATTATTCGCAAGTTTAGGCTGACCGAAGATGCTATGTATCTGCCCTTTACAACTAAACGACAGTTGGCTACATTGTTAGCATTTAATATACACAGAAATGACGCGGTTACATGCAATAAAAAACCAAAATAAAATTATTGATACTGGGAGCAACTCTAAGTTGTGTGACCATAGTTTAAACTAGCGGGTGCGATAACAGCTAAATCATTAGAATTAAATAGTTTTCACCAGAATATGCAAGGTTTAGCTGGCAAAGATCTCGAGGAAGAATTATTTCTTAGAAAATTCAATACCCATATATTTTGTGTTACTGAACGTTGACTTAAAGCTCACGAAATAATCAAATATCAAAGACAGTACACAGTGTTTAGTGCGTTCATAAGAAAAACAGCCATACGCAGATGGTCTCTAATATTAGTCGTCAACGATATCAAGTGTAAGCGTAAGGACATAATGGGCCTTTCTATTGAACGCATTGTTGAGATATCTTGTGTCGAACTGGATAGTTATGTTGTAGCATTCGTTTACCGACCGCCTTCAGGTGATTTTAATACACTTGAAATCGTCATGGAAGAGGTGATAAAAAAACTTACTGGTATTAAAAAGCAGTATTATATGTGGTGACTTCAATGTCAATCTAAACGAAAAGTCATTCATTATCTCTAGATTTATTAATCTTTTTAAAATATTTTAATCTAGTATGCTTGTTTAATAAACCAACTAGAATCACTGCTACTTCTGCTACCTGTTTAGATAATGTGTTCTGCGACTGCGAAGTGTCTGATAAATTAATTATAAACGCTTTGCCCTCAGATCATAGTGGTCTGTTGGTGTCAGTACCCAGCAACCTTATACCTATGTTATGTAAAGTTACTTGTAGGCCGATATCAGATCGACGTATAAACTGTTTTAGGGATAAAGTTCAATCCCAAAGTCTTTATAATATAGCAATATGATTAAAAGGTCATCAAATAAGATCAAAACCACTTGGGGTAACATTAACTCTGTTTCTGGGAGAACTCAACCACGTGATGATCATATTGAACTTGTAATTAATGATGACATCCTAACAGATGATTTCGATATTGCGCAGACTTTTAATATTTTTTTAGAGTAGAGTAGTAGAGTAAATTTAATATATTGTGTCTTGAGTGTATTAAACAATATATTACTCATTTCGAACCAAATTGATAACTGTGAAAGAGCACCATTCACATCGTCAAAATTAAGCTTAGCTCGGTCAACTTTGAAAATCAAGGAAGTATCATCTGCGAATAAATAAATTCGGCAGGTCATTGATATATACTAATAAAAGAAAGGGTGGAACACCAATTAAAATATTAACTTCCTGACACTTGACCCCGTTAATTACTTTAAATTTACTACTATTAATTACTTTAAAACTAATGTTTGTCTTAGAAAAGAGCGTTTCCAATTATTAAATAAGTTGGATACCTGTACAAAAGAATTAGAATATAGTGCATCTAGGTACAATATAGAAACACAACAATTAAAAAACGAATTACTATTTAAGGAATTGACTTTAAAGGATATTTTTAGTAAATATGAAGCCGCTCAGACACAATTATGTGAACGGATGCAGGAGGTTAGCGAGCTAATTGATTTGGTAAGATATAATGCAGAAAGATATGAGTCTCTGACCAACAATATCTCGTGTGCCTGTGCCCCTTCGAAATCTATTCCTGAGACCAGGCATGTAATACCCGTGCAAGAAACTAGTAATTCGATAGTGAGTTATAGAACATTAGTTTTCTCAGACCAAATTGGAGCAGGCTTTGAAGCACTTCTACACAATGAACTTAATCAGATTGCAACCAACTTCTGTTATAATAATTTGCCCTATAAGTTATTGATAGATAGAATTTTACTGACAAAAATAGATAGTACCACTACAGTTGTTTTGTTGTTTGGTAACAGTCTACGCATCCAAAAAAAGGGCATTGTGGATGGTATTAACACCTTATTAAAATTAAACCTAGGAAAATTAATGTTGTGTCCCTTTTCTTACTCTGACTACCTGTCAGAAAAACAAAATAAACTTATTCACTACTTGAATAATTATATGTATATGATATCATGTCAACATGATAATGTTTTGTTTTTTGACACTAATAAGTTTGTTAGTGGATTTAAACTGACACAGGAAGGTATGTTTCTTCCCAAGAAATGCAAAAAAAACAATGGCTACTTTGATAGCATATAATATTAACTCCGTTATAAGTAATATAACGAAAACTAGGGTAAGAGACGAGCCAGTATTATATAGTTATTCTAATAATACTGTGATAAACTGTTTAAACGACCGAGTCTGACAACAGAGGTACATACTAGTATCTCTAGCAAATCACATATTGTAAATAAGGAGGAAGAAAGGCCTGGTACTTTGAAACTTTTCCATCAGAATATACAAGGATTTTCTTCAAAATCTTTAGAGATAGAGTTATTTTTGGAAAAATACTAAATATGATGTTGTTTGTATTTGTGAACATTGGTTTAAATCGTATGAATTAATTATAAATTATAACAATTATTCCGTCTTAAGTTACTATACTCGTAAATCCAAGCTTCATGTAGGTACATCAATTTTGGTTAAAAAAAATATCAGTCGAGAGAACGTAGGGATATAGTTGAGCTTTCAGTTGAACAGTGTGTTGAAATTTCTTGTGTTGAGCTGGATAAGCATATTATTGTGTGTGTATACAGACCCCCAAACAGTCAAAATTTTACTACATTTGAATCTGTAATGGAAGATGTGCTGAATAAAACTTTCATGAGTAACAAGTCTGTTGTAGTTTGTGGTGACTTCAACATAAGTATTTTAGAAAAAACATCGTATAGTGACAGACTCTTACGTTTATTCAATTCTTTTAAGTTAATTAATGTTTTCCTCGAACCGACTCGAATAACATTAACTTCTGCTACATGCATTGACAATATTTTTTTGTAATTGCGATTATATAGATCAAGCAGTAGTTAGTTATCTACAATCTGATCACACTGGGCAAACAGACACTTTCACTAATATTACACCATTGAGAAGTGTTAAAGTTAAATCTAGAAATATAACACCTGCAACATTGCATACATTTAATACAGCTTTGAGTAATAAATTAGATATTTACACGAGTATCGCAAACGAACCTCATAAACTGTATGCTGATCTTTTTTCAATTATACAGGTACAATTTACTAGTAACTTTCCCATTAAAATGAAAAATATCAAACCCAAGTTCACCTTCTGTGATTGGGCCACCGCTGGAATTCGTAGAAGTAGGGAAAAGCTATATGAATTATATGACCTAAAATCCCAAACGAATAGTGAAAGTTTTGCAAGGTATGTTGCAAATTATTCTAAAACGTTTAAAAGAGTATGAAAGGCAGCAAAAGCGCTACATATAAGTAAATGAATTAAATCTGCAGATGACAAAATTAAGGCCACCTGGAAAATTGTTGATAGTGAAACTGGGAGGTCTAAGCACCGCAGTGTGGACTTTACTCTAGAGACTGCGCGTGGGCTCATTCAGGCAGATAGTGACGTAGCTCAAGAATTCGAATTTTTTTTCACTATTATTCCGGTAGAGACAACAAAATCCTTAAATTTCTCTTCTTCCCTTGCAATTTCTTTTGTTAAAAGCAACATTACTCTTTGTCCGGTGGAGTTCGGGTTTGAGTACACTAATCGCCGGTCTGTTATCAAAGTCGTTAATGATTTAAAATTAAAAGTAACTGAAGACTTATGGGGAATGTCTGTAAAAGTGTGTAAATCCATTATACATACAATCGCGCCACACTTAGCTGTTATTTTTAATATGTGCGTAGATCAAGGAGTCTTCCCGAATTTAATGAAATTTAGTAAGGTAATACCACTGTTCAAATCCGGCGATAGTAAAGATGCCAACAACTATAGGCCAGTGTCTGTCTTGCCAGTGCTCAGTAAAGTATTCGAAAAGATAATGCTCATGCAAATGCTAGATCATTTTAACGCAAACAACATCCTGCACGATCAGCAATTTGGTTTTACCAAAGGGCGTTGTACTACTGACGCCGGTGTAACTCTAATAAAGCGTATCTTCGATGCCTGGGAGAACTCACAGGACGCCATTGGCATTTTTTGTGATCTTTCCAAAGCATTTGATTGTGTGAAACATGAAACACTGCTGCTTAAATTGGAGCACTATGGTATCCATGGTAAAGCACTTAATCTTTTAAAATCTTACCTAGAGGACAGACAACAGTGTGTTCAAATAAATCAAACTAAATCTCTAGGCTCTTTAGTTAAAATGGGCGTTCCACAGGGATCGATACTGGGTCCGTTCCTATTCTTAGTTTACATAAATGATCTACCTGAAGTAATTAAAAATCGAGCGAAGATAGTGTTATTTGCTGACGATACCTCTTTGATTTTTAAAGTAGGTAGACATGTTAATAACTTTGACGAAGTAAATGACGCTATTCTTCAACTACATAACTGGTTTACATCCAACAATTTAGTGCTCAATAACAAGAAAACTAAATGTATAAGGTTTTCTTTGCCAAATGTAAAAAGTACTGTACATGATATTATACTGAACAATGAGAAACTTGAGTTAATTAATGATACATCTTTTTTAGGGATTACGCTTGACTCCAAGTTACAATGAGGTCCTCATATTGAGAATTTAGGTAAACGGCTTAGCTCCGCTGCCTATGCCGTAAGATAGATCAGACAACTAACTGATGTGGACACCGCGAGGATAGTCTATTTTAGCTACTTTCATAGTGTCATGTCTTACGGTATATTATTGTGGGGTAGGGCAGCGGACATTGAGTCTGTTTTTATCTTGCAAAAAAGGGCTATTAGGGCCATCTATAACTTGAGTGGTCGCGACTCTTTAAGAGAACTGTTCAAAGTAGCTAATATCATGACGGTCCCATGTCAATATATTTATGAAAACATTAGGTATACTAGAAAAAATTTAGATCTTTTTAATCAGCTAGGTGATAGGCATTGCTATAACACACGACATAGAAATAAATTAGACCAACCGCGGTTTCGTCTGTCAAAAATTCACACGTCTTTCATGGGGGCACTGTGTTAGATTTTATAACAAAATTCCCATTGACGTCACTAAACTTAGTGAAAATAAGTTCAAAGCTTGTGTAAAACGAACACTTTGTAAGCAAGCTTATTATTCAATAGAAGATTATTTAAAAGATAAAAATGCTTGGATAGATGCTGTTCCAGCTCCACTTGAGTCATGATAGCCTATTCAACTGTTGTTAGTTAACATTACCTCTCTTCCTTTTATTAATTTAAAACAATATGTACTTTTTTTGTAAATGAGGGAACCATGTAGCCATTCTCATAAATAGTATTATTCGCTTTTTTAACTTAGACTCACCTGATGACCAACCTACATTGTTCTCCCATACCCCACAATAGAATGTAGATGAAAAAGTTTGTAATTTCTTATTTTAAAAGAGTAACCGTGGAGTTTCTTGCCCTTCTTCTCCACAGGAATGACATTCCGAAGTGGCGGTCTTTGTTACTTTTCTGACGATTCATAAATACTGTAATGGTTTACATGAATAAAAAATATTCTGATTCTAATTCTGTTAATCTCAACACATTGAGATTTTTCACTTAAGTATGAAGCTAATAACTTGAGGGCAGTGTTTTTACCGTAATGGCGTAGCTTCTTAATACTCAACACAGTCGAATGCCTTAGAGAGATCACAGAAAACACCAATGGCATTCTGCGATGCCTCGCAGGCACCGTAAATTTGCTGAAACAGACCTGCTCCCGCGTCTGTGGTTGAACGTCCCTTAGTAAAACCATATTGATCACCGTGCAACAGCTTATTTTCATTAAAGTGGTTAAAAAATTGATTGAGTAGGATCCTTTCATAAATTTTACTGAAGGCCGGTAAGATGGAAATCGGTCTGAAATTAGAAGGGTACAACTAAAATAAAGAAAGGTAAATCGGTACAACTTAACTAAGTTTCATTAAGTCAGGGAACATCTACACATCTATTAAATATCGTCGCCAGCGCAGGTGCTATAGCCATTACTATGCTATCTAGTATTTTTAATGATATACTCCAGAAGTCGACAGTGTTTTTAATGTTGAACGACTTAAAGATTGTCTATCACATATTTAAACTCAAACAAGACATTACATTCTTTTACACTGCTTTTTAGTATTAGTTCAGCTTTTGGGGAAGAGGAGTTCAAGGAGCCCGTATTATGAACTGGAATTACACTAAAAAAAATAGTTAAAAGTCTGCGCAGTATCGAAATCATCTGTTAAGATGTTATCATTATTACAAGTTGAATATGATCATCACGTGGTTGAGTTCTCCCAGATACATTGTTAATAATACCCCATGTTGATCTTATTTGATGACCTTTTAATCATATTGCTATAATATAAAAACTTTGCTGCAGTACATATCATGCTAAAAGTCTGCAAGTAGTGTTTGACATATTCCAAGGAAGCTGGGTTTTGATTATATGTTTTCGTATTATAAAGTTCGTATATCTTAGGTCTACTTTTATGAATTCCTACAGTAGCCCAGGCACTAAACTTTGCTTTCGTGGCCATTGAAAATGTTTTTATTATTAATATATTATCCTATTCTATTTGGTACCAAAAAGGTTTGATATAGGTAATTGGGATCATTATGTAACCAATCCATATGTCTTAGTCTTATTCTTATTCAGGGTCTGATGATGAAGCCGAATGAAAATGGATCCATCCAACTACTCAACATAACCCCGCCGCGTTTCGGCTCGTTGGATTTGTCTTGACTAGACTGTAGACCCAGATGGTGTTCAGGGTCTGATGATGAAGCCGGAAAGAAGCCATAGGACTTAACTAAGTTCAACTAAGTTCAACTAACTAAGGCTTCTGATATATCTATGTTGTGTTTTGCTATAACAGCGTGTTTTAAAAAGATCTTTTTAAATACTTTACTTTATGCAGATGACGCGGTTTTAATAGCGCCAACAGCTACTGATCTGCAAACACTAGTCACAGTTATGAAAGACGACTGCATGATCAATGGCTTACACTTGAATGTGAAGAAAACCAAGATTATGGTTTTTGAAAGGGAAGAAACCAGAACGAATGTAAGGATTGTGGTTGGTAACGATGTGCTGGAGCAAGTGAATGAGTTTGTATATCTTGGATGCGCCTTCAGTAAGGATGGGAAATACACCGCTGACATAGAGAGAAGAGTGAGTGCAGGGAACAGAGTGAATGGTGCGATGGGAAAGCTACTCGGGAGCCGGCACTTAAGCCATAAGGCGCAGCTGGCCATACATAACGGAGTTCTTGTCCCAACGCTGTTATATGGTAGCGAGAGCTGGGTATGTAAGAAGGAGAATGAAAGTAGGATAAATGCGGTAGAAATGCGAGCTCTGCGGAAGATGTGCGGAGTGAAGCTGACCGACCGCATTAGCAACAGCATAGTAAGACAGCGAGTAGGTATGAAAGATAGTATCGGTGTAAAGATGAGAAAGGGCATGCTCCGTTGGTTCGGGCATATAGAAAGAATGCCAGAGGAAAGAATGACAAAACAGATATACAATGTGAAAGTGGAAGGATGCAGGTACCGGGGAAGACCTAGACTATCTTACCACGACCAAATAAACCGAGTCTTATCTGATGGAAAAGTCAAGAGTCTCCGTAACCGGCGAGCGTGTATGAGACGAACTATGAGAGTCGAGGAAGCCAGAGAGGTATGTAAGGAAAGAACCTGTTGGAACTCTGTACTCTCTGCCTACCCCGCAAGGGATCTGGCGTGAGGTTATAGATAGATAGATAGATAGATCTTTTTAAATAAAAATTATTAAAACAAATATCCGCTACACATCAAAAAGCAATTACTAATTTTATGTTTTTTTTACTAGAAATAGATAAGGAATAATGAAAATTTTTCCATCACGCTAGCCACCGCATCCAACTAACATCATACAAGGAAAGCCTAAACATCACGTTAAGGTCAAGTAAGTGTTGTGACCGCACGTACACACCCACAAACCCGTATTAGTCATAACGATGACGTCTTACAGACTTTGAATAGAAATATTAATACGTGAGTGAGTAAAGTGGTATTTTTGAATCTTCATGACACGTGAAATTGCACGTGTTTTAAGTTTTGTATCATAGATATAAAAGTTTACTGGGTATCTAATAAGGAGATTGAAAGCAGGATAAGTGCGGTCGAAATGCGAGCTCTGCGGAAGATGTGCGGAGTCAAGCTGACCGACCGCATTCGCAACAGCGTAGTAAAAAAGCGTATAGGTATAAAAGATAGTACGGTGTAAAGATGAGAAAGGGTATGCTCCGGTAGTCTGGGCATATAGACAGAGCGTCGGAAGAAAGAATGACAAAACAGATATACAATGCAGAATGTAAATGCACCCACCACAGGACCACCCAACCACAGGAATGAATCCGAATGAAGAAACAAAACAGACAAAAAAAGATTCAATCAATTATTTTATTGTTTGTCCGTGTCTTTTGAATTTGTTTTGGAAATATTGATTGAATGCTGTTACTTCTATTTCTTTCTGTGAAAGAATGGTTTGTGTTTGGACGTACTTAAATACCTACTGAATCTCTGACCATTCTGACGCTTTTTTCCTTTAGTATGTTATGCTACAAATAGGTTATACTGCATGTAAATGTAATCCAAACACAATAAATGGGACTCCTTATTAATATTAATTTACTTACATATTAAAATATAAATGTAATTATCCTGCCATTGACATATTCTCATAGTAATTAAAGCAAATATAAACTTTATACACATAGTTTATAATGAATAGTTGTTTCATATTTAAAGACATTTTATAAAAAAATTAAACCAGGCGCTTTTCGCGTGAGTTCCTTCAAGAACAGCTAAAGCAAGCAATGGATAATTATAAAGAAATATAATTAAAATAATCCTAATAAATAACTATGCTATTTTGCTATTAATACAAGACCATAAAAATAAACGAAATCTACAATGGATATCAGGATTTTTTTACAGGGCTAAGAAAACCTAACCAGGTCCATTTGACAAGCAGCAAAAGGCCGCTTCATCATCATTATCATCATTAGCCTATATCAGTCCACTGCTGGACATAGGCCTTTCCAAGTGAACGCCACTGGGTACGATCCTCGGTTACTCTTACTTGCCTGAAAATGGAGGCGTATGTCTCTAAAATATAGAAACAGAAAGATTGGTATGTTTTGCTCCTTGAAAAATACATCTACATTATCTTACTTCCGTGAAGATATAGAATTACTAAAAATCTTAAGGAAAATCAAATTGAAAATGTATCGTCATTAATGACATTGCAGTTTCGATTTGTCGCATTTTTTTACAAGGCGCCAACATCCCATTGTTGGGCAAAGGCCTCCCTCCACTGTTTTCATTTTGTTCTGTTTTTAGTTTTTTAATGCCAGTCTTTCAGGAAGGAGTCCAGCTCGTCCCGCTATCTCCGTCAGGGCCTGCCACGATGTCGCTTTTACTATATTTTATTTCTGTGGTTTATAATAATAATATAAGCCCTGTTAAGAAACTGTCCCACCGTTGGGCTCGGGCCTCCTCTCAAACTGAGAGGGTTAAGGCCATAGTCCACCGCGCTGGCCCATTGCGGGTGGACTTCACCCACCTTCGAGAAACTCTTAGGCGGTTTCTTCACGATGTTTTCCTTCACCATTAAAGCAAGTGATAATTATTTTTTTCTGGGGTTTGCATAATAAAAATTATTCATATTCGAAAATTCAATCAACAATAATTGTAGTTGCCAGACCGAGCGGATTTTGGCAACGCATCACTTTGTTTTCGAGGCAAACATCACGACCGTACGTGCCAATGTGCAAGTATGTAAAGCTAGACATTTTCCTTGTGTTTTCCCTGCAGAAACACATATGATCTTGCTTGGGTTTTACTGAAAAATATTAACTATGTACCTACTTATGTAAATATAGACGAAATCAGAAGTAAGTTCATGATTCTACTTCTTGATTTTAAAAATATACAACGTGGTACCGATACCACCGTAAAGTGTTTAATTTATTATATTTTTAATACGGCCATAAAATTTAAGAATTACTATATTTTTAATCGTTCAAATCAATAGCCAAAAGCAAGAAATAATATCGCCGTTGACTTAACATCGTCGGTAAAAGGGGATCTACACAGTTCACCTCTGCCACCCTATTTATATACACATTTTTTAACCTATCACTTGGCTTTTTAAATTAAAGATAAGAATGAAAAAAAAAATTTAAGCAGTATTTTTTACACTAGCAATGTCGAATCAGTAAATATGGGCCAATTATCACATTTTTACCCAGATAACAAAATAAAACCATCTTTTTGTTCTTGATACGTTTATTTTACTTAAAAGCCTTGTATAACTTCAGACCTCCGTCCGTTAAAATAGGATTTTATGATCACATCATATATTTTTCGATTTGTTCGTGACATTCCTATTAAAAACAGGATACAACCTCGCTAGTAATCCTCAAACTGACATTTGATGAAGTGCAGACATCTTGAAAGTTGACTTTAAGTATTGTAAAGATCAAATGAAGTTGATCTGATTCCGATTAAGTTATGAGAATATCGGAGTCACTGTCAATCACACATAGTGCATTATTGTTAAGTCAGTACTTATTAAAAGCTGGGCTGAAAGATAAAGTAAATGACATATTATTATTATTCATAAGCAATGCAAAACAGTTTTGATAATTAAACTATTTATGTAGAGTAAATCTGCCCTTTAATATCTTCCATTAACGGTAAGTTCTAGTACAGTGGTCAACAAGCTGTATATCCACAGTGTGTACGGTAAATAGTTGTTCATAAAATATTAAGATTTCTTTTGGGACCGAGTTTTTTTAAAAGTAGTCGTAGGTGCGTTTACAAACATGAAAGTACATGCAACAATACCCAGACCGACACAAATATTTGTGGGTCACACAAACATTTGTCCCATGCGGGAATAAAACTTACTACTTGTCGATTCAGTGGGCGAAACGACCTGGACCAAGCCGACCATCAAATTTCTTAAAACAAAAATGTACTGAGTTCCCCAAAAAATATGTAAAGCGGAACTTCATCGGTAGAGCACTTTTATATGTACTGGCAGTACGTTCCATAACAAGTTTTAGTTACTTCTATTGTTTTTGACTGCGTAGCATCGCTTTGTGATCACGAGGTCCTGGGTTAAATCCTAGGTCGGACAAATGTAATTTTTTTAACTAATATTTCCCAGTATAAGTCCGGAGTCTGGAATTGTGCCCGGTATATGGCAATAGGCTCGCCCCCTATACATGGGACCTAACATCCTCGGCGAAAAGTGGGTGTACTCAGTGTACCTCTGTCACCCCGCTTGGGGAATATAGGTGTGACGGTGTTTTTTCTATTTTTGTGACCGCTTAATTCACTCACTGGATCCATTCGATGGCTATATTAAAAAAAATAGTTGTGACTGGTTTCACAGGCCTACAATTTTTTTTTTTTGGTACGGTTCTGTTTGTGCCTATGGTCGATAAAGTAGGTAATGTACAATATATTGTCATACGTTATATTTACTCATCAGCTCTAGTTTACCTTCTACCCTCATTTAATTTTTTTCCCGGTCTTTTTCGTAAATATTCATTATTACAATAACATCGATAAAGTTTGTACGTCCAGGTGTTGTGTTAACAATCGTGATACATTTTGTTATGTTTGTGGTGAATACATACTAAAAGATCAGCGTAAATCGATAACAGATACTGAATCGTCTGTATTTTGCTTACTTCGGTATTGAAATTCGACACCAAGATAAAGTGTGGGCGCCTCATAGTATATGTAAACTATGCGTTGAACATTTGCGACAATGGGAGAAAGGGACACGTAAGTCTTTGAAGTTTGGAGTGCCTATGATAAGGCGAGAACAAAAAAATATTATGACGACTGTTACTTTTGTATGACTAATATAGTCAACAAAAACAATCGCCGTAAATGGAAATACCCTAATATTTCTTCAGCACAAAGACCTACTCCGCATTCAGGAAATGTTCCAATACTAGCTTTTTACCAGGTAGTGCAGCAATCTCAGGAGGAAAAAGCTGAAACACCTATTTCCTCTCAAGTAGATGATGACTTTGAATACTATGGAAACACATTAAATCCTAAGCCATTTTCGCAGAATTAGCTTAATGACCTCATCAGAGACTTACATCTTTCTAAGGAACGTGCTGAGCTACTGCGTCTAGATTAAAAGAAAAAAATTGCCTTTCCTCAGATGTTCGAGTGTCTACTTATCGCACGAGAGAACGACTCTTATTACAGTTTTTTTTCATCTGATCAAAATTTTGTGTATTGCTGTAATGTGAGTGGTTTGCTGATATTCATGGGTTTGACGATCTATCAGTCCAATGAATGATGTCTCTTTATTGCAGTAGGAAACGAAGTCTTAAAGCAGTTCTTCTACATAATAGAAATAAATATGCTCCCGTTCTAATTGCTCACTCAACATCTGTGAAAGAAGAATATGAGGTAATTTTAATTCTTTTACAGACATTAAAATATTTTGAACATAACTGGGTAATCTGCGTCGACTTGAAGATGGTTAATTTTTTAACCGTCTTCTAAAAAGGAGGATGTTCTCAATTCGATTGTGTGTGTTTTTTTTATTGGCTCAACAGAGTTGTTATACTAAATACCCATGCTTTATTTGTCTCTGGGACAGTCGGGCCAAATCACACCATTGGACTCAAAAAAATTGGCCTATGAGAGATGCTCTTGTTGTCGGAGAAAGAAATGTTATAAATGAACCCTTAGTTTTAAGAGAAAAAATCATTCTTCCGCCATTGCATATAAAATTAGGGCTGATGAAACAGTAACAAACTGTTTCATCAGCCCTAGGCTCTCGACAGAAATGGTCAATGTTTTCAGTTTATTTCGCAAAAATTTCCTGGTTTAAGTACTGAAAAACTAAAAGCCGGTATCTTTGATGGACCTCAAATACGTCAGTTAATGAAAGTCACCACTAATTTTGAGACTTCTATGAATGATCTGGAAAGGCTTGCGTAGAAATCTTTTGTAGCAGTTGCACAAAATTTCCTCGGAAATCATAAGGCTGATAACTATGTAGAATTAGTAGAAGAAATGCTGGTTCGCTTCAAAAATTTAGGCTGTAAGATGAGTATAAAATTACACTATCTCAATAGTCATCTAGATCTATTTCAACATAATTTAGAAGATTTAAGCGAAGAACAAGGCGAAAGTTTCCACCAAGACATAAAAACAATGGACGAATAGATACCAAGGAAGGTGGGACACCCATATGATGGCCGACTATTGCTGGGGAATCATGCAAGATTGCCCACGTCAGTCTCATTCTAGAAAATCACTTAAAAGGCAATTTCTTGATGTTTAATAACAATAAAATAATTTTTTTTCTGAAAACTGTATTTTTTATATCACGGGAACTCGAGCTGATAGAAAAAAACCGGTAACATTTTTGATATCACCATGTAAGACTTACTTAAAATCAGGTCTAAAATCCCCGGCACCAAAATCGTTGTAGGCCTGTGATTGATTGATTATATTTGATTCAGCAAGTAATGACGATAAACGATTGTTACTACACTATTAGTAAAATAAGGGGTTATAATTTCAATTTCAGGGTTGTAAATCAAACCGTAATTCCATTTTTTAAGAATCAATTTTAACACATTTCTTTAGAACATCTGAACCCCGGATCTTCTAACTAAACGTTAAATTTCTATGAAATAGTAAGACTACCTAAATGTGAATAAATCAATTCTATTTTTCCCGTTGTAATAGGATGTTCTGAAAACGAATAACTGACGTCTTCAGATCTCAAAGTATTCGTTTAGACGTAAATATTTTTAGGGACAAAGCGTTATTCCGTGGTTATGATACTAAACAGAATCGAATTCCCGGTATATTTGGAATAAAAATAACTAAACACGAATATGCGATAAAATAATAATAGTTTAAGAATGTTTTTTATTCAGCTTTTATATGTAGGTAATCACAAGAAAATAAAGTGATTTAGATAGTAAAAGAAAATAAAAGAAACACCGTCACACCTTCATCCTCTAAGCAGAGCATAGGGTTGGTGTGTACAGTCAGCTACGTAAATCGTTGAAAATTCTCAGTATTTCAAACCGTTAATACTCTTTATTAGAAAAACTTTGGTTGAAATTGTTAAAGCCTCATCATTATATTAATACGTGAAGCAATAACTTTGTACCCCTTTTTACGAAAATTGCGCGGACGGAGGAGTATGAATTTTTCCACACTTATAGTTTATATAGAGAAGGAGTGCAGAAGGCTAATATTTTTTTTTTTAATTATGCATAAATATACATTAAATTAATAAAAAAACAACATTACACACACTACCATGTATTTTACACACACGCATAGTATATACTCTTTTGTTTATTGATAAAGTCTGTGGTCAAATTGAGAATAGATTAATAATGATTGTCTTTAATATTATTTGTCTATAGTCTTACTGAATGTCAAACATAACCAGCAAACGTCCAACTGTCTTTGACAATAGAACCTTATTAAGGTTCAAACTTATAATTTAAATTAATTATGGTCGAATTTCGACCAATGGGCGACCACTAGTTATTATAAACATGCTCAGATATATGTAGATAAACAAAAATAATGTATTTGCGTAATGTACAAGCGGTTTGAAAATCTGAGAACGTTAAGTAATTTGTGTTGCTGACCATCCAAGTACGATTTTAGATCCAGGGCCCAACGCTAAACTCCGGATTGATACTGGAACTTTTTATCGAAAAATTACATTTTTGTCTTACGAAAAGAAAAGACACTAAATAAAGGAACTCAATACTTTTTATTTAATACCACTTTAATAACAAGAAGGATAGTTAAAAGGCATTGATATCTGTATCGTGACGGCTTCCTGTTAGTACTGAAGGACTGTTATGAGAAAATCATTTGACGAAATTGAATCCGTTGGAAATCGTTATCTTATTTAGACGTTATTTTCCAAAAAAAAAACAATTATCTCAAATAAGGAATTTATTTAGGTCCAGCGTCCATAATACGACAATTCTTTATGGTTCAAGACTCTACATTTCATTATCAGTAATTCAGAGCATATAATTGAAAACCCAGAGCTCAATTGTTCCGATAATTTAATCGATATATCGAATCGACACATGTTCCACTGTACATTCGTAAAACAATTTAAGGCGGGCATTCGGTTAATGTAAAAATTAATTGAGTGTGACGAACGAAAAGACGTGTGGTCCTTAGATCAAAATAAAATAGAAAGACACGGGATATACACTGCCTCGTTGGTCTAGTCGTGAATGATGCGCTTTGCGATCACGATTTAAACCCAGGACGGATTTAAATCCTAGGTCGGTTTAAATGTAATTTTTCTATTGAATTTTGAGTATCAGTCTGGAATTCTGCCCGGTATATGGCTATCGGCTTGCCCACTATTACATGGGACCTTCCATCGTCGGCGAAAAGTGGGTGTACACAGTATACCCCTGCCACTCCCGTCTGGGGAATAGAGGCGTGATAATGTTTATTTGTATTTATTTACTTTTATTGGCCATAGATTTTACAAGTTAGACCGATAACCCGATAAAGGTCATGGGTACCGGCTGACTTGGTATAAGGGTCTCAAAGAGAACGCTTTGGGAAGGGTTGAATGGAGACAATGCATACATCAGTTGCACTGACAAGAGTTTAAGTCTTATATTAGAATGAGTGATCTTACCATGGCCAAATATACCGTGTCTTATCTGAATGGCAAGTCAAGAGTCTCCGTTACCGGCGAGACGATGAGACGAACTATGAGAGTGGACGAAGCCAGAGAGGTCTGTAAGGCAAGAACCTGTTGGAACTCTGTAGTGCGTCAAGGGATCAGGCGTGATGATATAGACATATAGATAAAAAGAACTTTTAATATGGCCATATTTACTAGAAATAATAATATCAGCAGTTTATCACCATTTCCTATTAAACAGTTTTTTTATTTCCAGTGTGTCATAGTGTGTTTCTTTCCTAAGAAATTAATTTTTTACCTCTGCAAAATAAATCCTATTTTCTAATAGGATATCAAGGGGACGACAGCCAATCATGTGCCCTGCTGAGAAATCCTATTAACGATGCTCTCGACAGATTTCTTTATTATGTACCTATTGGGAACAAAATTGGCGTGAAGTACGAAGCTGTAATTTATAGTTGGAGAAACATCTTACCATTAATATCGTCTGACATTGACGTCGTAGAAGATGGTACTTACCTGTAAAAGAAAATATAGGATCAGTATTTATATCATAATCTAGATATTATTGTCACCAATGCTGCCCACGTAAACTTAATGCATTGAAAAGCTGTGGTATTTTGATTGAAACGATTCGATTAAGCGCAATGGTTAAGAGCTTAATCTGCTCTGCCCACTGTTTAATTCGTTCTGGTCTGGTTATTTGTGTATGTGATTTTTCATGTTTGTTAACGCACCTACGACACAGGAATAAATACAAGGGTGGGGGTAAGATTAAAAAAAAATAAAAAAAAAACAAGATAGCTGACTGAGACTGATTATTGAGAGGTCAACCTGTATCTCTAGTTTTACAAAATCGATTTTAATAGAATTTTTTTTTTTATTAGTTATAATAATATTAGCCCTGTTAAGAAACTGTCCCACCGTTTGGCACGGGTCTCCTCTCAAACTGAGAAGGTTTAGGCCATAGTCACCACGCTAGCCCAGTGCGGGTTGGCGAACTTCAATCACCTTCGAGGAACTCTTAGACATGCAGGTTTCCTCACGATGTTTTCCTTCACCGTTAAAGCAAGTGATGTCATTTTTGAAAAAAAAATTGACTTATTAGTTATGTTTTCAGAAAATCAAACGGATTATAGGGTGTCTGGTCATGTAATATTTTTAACAAATAAAAACCCACGGGTATTATTGATGTAGGTAGAAGCGAATTGCCTGATGCCTTCGAGATTTCCATCCACATAATGCCAATAGACCAACTAGACAATCGCTATATAACTTATAGCTATATACTTGCTTTTTAATGTGCACTCCATTTAAATATAAACTAATGTGGTAAAAATATTTTAACAATGTAACAGTGTAACTACCTATTTACTTAACAGTATTAATAAAAAAGGCTAATGTTATGATACAAAGGCCTTGTGATATATTTATTCGAGAACTAAACTAGTATAGAGTATAAGTAATATTCAAAGACTATAAAATTAACAGAGAAAAAGCACATAAATAACAGTATGAAGCTACAGTGTCATTTTTAGTCACTGTTGTCATGTTGTACATACATATAATGAAACTGTTACAAAGTCGCGTCTGTACATAAAATATTTTTTGGAAATAATAACTCGGGAGTATCATACTATCGATGTAGAAGCCAATTCTACAATTTTTGGCTTTCGCGTCTGTTTGTCCGTCCGTCTGTCTATCCAAGGGTATGAATCATCATCGCGCAAAAACCACTAAGCGGATTTTGATGAAACTTTACACGCGGATAACTTATATTGTTGGGTAAGATGTTGTATAGTATTTATCCCCGAAAATTAAAAGAGTTTTCCAGGAAAGACGAAAATAAGCGAAACCCTAAAAATACACTACCCCAAACCTGTTTGATTAATTTAAATGAAATTGTGTATAATAGTAGTATTTATACCTATATTTTCGAAAATCGAACAATTTTTAAGAACAAAAAGCTAGTCAGATGTTAGTGAAACTTAACACGCAGATATTTCATATGACAGACAATATAGTAGTTAATACTATTGTTTTTAGAAAATCAAACAGTTTGTAGGGAAAAGTAAAACATTATCCATACATATAATAAAACTGTAACGAAGTCGTGTCTGGATATGTACTATTTTTAATAAATCATCATTATATTAATACGTGAAGCAAAATCTTTGCACCCCTTTTTACGGAAATTGCGCGGTAGGAGGAGTATGAAATTTCCACACTTATAGTTTATATAGAGAAGGAGTGCAGAATGCTAATATTTTTTTTAAAATAATGCATAAAAAATACATTAAATCAATAAAAAAAACGTTACACACACTACCATGTATTTGACAAACACACACATATATACTCTTTTGTTTATTGTTAAAGTCTGTGGTCAAATTGAGAATAGATTAACATTGTTGTTTATCTTTAATATTATTTGTCTATAGTCTTACTGAATGTCAAATTTAACCAGCAAACGATGAAAGAATAGGTCAAATTGCGACCAACGGGCGACCACTAGTATAATATAAATACCCAAGGGTATAAGTCTTGATGTAGGTAGAAGCCAAAACCTCTAAATTCTGTACACTAATACTTTCTTTCATACCTACACGCTTTTTTACTTCGCTGTTGCGAACGCGGTTAGTCAGTTCGAGTCCGCACATCTTCAGCTGAGCTCGCATTTGACCGCCTTTATCCTGCTTTCATTGTGTTTTTGTTGTATGAAAAGTGACATCCTCTCTAAAATGGCTAAACATGCCTGAAAATTACGCGAACGAAGTCGCGGGTACAGCTATAACAAAATAGATCAATTGACGGATTACTTTACCAATTTTTGCTCAAGTCTTCATACACAACGAGCGTGTATGCGACAAACTATGAGATTGGAGAAAATTGAGAGGTCTGTAAAGAAAGAACTTGTTGGAATTTTTTACTATATGGTCTACCTTGCCAAGATTCGGGCGTGATAGATAGAGATGATAGAGAATTTACATCGTTAATGTCTGCATCCGAAGCTTACGCTCGGTCTATGTTAGTTATATGCATAGATCAATACGATGCAGCACAAAATCCTTGTCATTAGACACTTGACATAAAGACTGGCATTGAATGTAGCTCAAGAGTAGATATATTAAAGCTTTTCAGATTTAAGCGATTTTCGATAACGTTCTGTGGGAAGCGAAAATATATTGGCTATGCGGTATTTCTACTGCACAAATCTAAGCCGCTACTACTATGGGTAACGAATGTTTATCCGTTGACGTCCTTCTATTCAGTCTCTTCAGTGCCTAACGTGAATAAAGACCACATTGTAATCGATTGTAATGCCGGCTCCACACGCTTGCCACTTGCCGCAAACTTCAAACCTCTACAAATGCTTAGACAAATTAAGTGAGCCAAATTGGGTATCCATAAGCTTGCGAGTGCGCTGGTGTATCGTGAGCAAGCAAGCACGATTAACGCCAATCTCGCCAAGGCTATAACGTTTGGTCATTGAAAAAAATGACACGAGGAAAATGCCAGGAAACGGAAAGTTCGAGAACGAAGATGGTGGATGATAAAGAATAACAGAAATCGTACCAGTTATTTATTGATTATTATTTATATATTGATTGCGCCAGCACAAAAGTGTGGATGCATCGCAACTTCGAAACTTCCTTCGATTTAGGCTTTAAAGCCGACACCAGACAGATCGGCGGCAAGTCCTTTTTTTGGGACTAAGCCCGCCACTCATTCCCACCATTGTAACTCCTATAAGCCAGGATCCACAATAGTCTCCTTAGATGACGCCAAGGTTTGAACCTTGGGGCGTCTCGGGAAGCACTTTAATTGTCTTGGAACCCGCAACAAATTTAATTAGAAAGAAAAACAGGAGGAGTAGGAAAAGTAAAAATTCCACTTCCCTTCCTCTATAAAGCGGGAGACACAAAAAAACAATTGGCAGATCAGCCATAGAGAAGGAGACTACAACTAGGATAAGCCCAGTTGGAAAGCACAGTCACGAAAAAAAAATGCTTGCAAACCTTTACAAGCCAAGCCAAACTATCCTATCTACACGTTTGAATATGTTGATGCGTGACGGGGTTTGGCATGCGTGTGCGCCCGGCATAACCCTTGCAAGGTGGGAGGGACACAGGGAGGGATGTCTTTGCTACTGCTCCCGAGCAAACCGGTTTCGCAAAACAAGCGAATAATGACTAATGAGGCAAGTAATATGATCGTTAGATGGCATTAAGATCGCGCCGCGCTTAGATATAACGAATGAGAACCCTCAACGGTACAGAGTGTATTCTAGTTTCGCACCAGTCACGAAATTTAGTACAAGTACCCGGCGGGATACTCGGTAGTTTTTGCTACCTATAGTGGCGAAATTTGCTTAAATATGAATACGTCTTATTCGTATCTAAATGGAACCCACGCCTTCGAGGTCAATCTACAGCTTCGACAACAATGACTGTAGCACCACAAATTGGTTTGATGCGAATTGTTATAGCGGAACTGGTGTGTTAAGACAGTTTTACAATGTTGTTTACTTCTTCCTTTGAAAGATGTAGCCCAACACTAGGAGTAATTCCGGTTTCGTGGATGCGTATACAAACATGAAACTCATATTCACAAACACGTAGGCCTAAACAAATATTTATGGGTCACACACAAATTTGTCTCGTTCGAGGATCAAACTTGCGACCTCAATGCAGTGGGTGGAACGGCTTAAGCCACCAGTGGACCAAACCGTCCGCCTGCAAGGTGAATTTAGACGAGTTGGAATAATCAGATCCAGTATTGCCGATGTACTAACCCTTTTAAGCATTTCTACCATTCTACTATTGTTGAATAATAAATGCGAAGGTGCAGATGATTGAATGTCTAGATTTTTAGATGTTTTTTTACTAGAGTCTAAATCGCTAAACGTGTTCAAATGACATTTGGCAAGATAAGCTATATAACTTTGGTCGAAGATTAAGCGACTGCCTCGTTAGTCTAGTGGCGAATAATGCGCGGTACAATCACGAGGTCCTGAGTTCAAATCCTAGGTCGGACAAATATAGTTTTTCTGCTGAAAAAAAAAACCATTATCAGGCTGCAGGAATGGAATTGTGTCCCGTATATGCCTCCTATTATATTGACCTAACATTGATCACGAGAAGTGGACGTACACAGCCTCTGCCATCCCCGCTTGGGAAATAAAGGCGTGACGGTGCAGACAGCAGCAGAACATTAAGCGAGTGGAGCTGCGGGAAAAAATACTGGTAATAATAAAATCCCTAAATGTAGAAATTCCTGCCTCGCTGTTCTGGTGGCAAAGCGCATCGCTTTGTGATCACGAGGTCCTGGGTTCAAATCCTAGGTCGGACAAATGTAGTTTTTCTAACGAAACATTCCCAGTATGAGTCCGGAGTCTGGAATTGTGCCCGGTATATGGCAATAGGCTCGCCCCCTATTACATGGGACCTTACATCGTCGGCGAAACGTGGGTGTACTCAGTACACCTCTGCCACCCCCTCTGGGGAATATAGGCGTGACGGTGTGTGTAGAAATTCCTTATATTAGTCAGACATCGTACTGAATACAGACAGGATTCATATGATTAATAAGGCTTTTTACTTATTATTTTGTGTGACACAGGTTTTGATCAGATTCACCTTTATGTAATAAATTCTCGTGTAGAACATCCTTTTTAGATAAATGTCAACTAAAAGTTTAGAATAATAGAATATTTATAATAATAAAGGTATTAAGAGAGAGAGAGAGATCTGTAAGTTGTCTGTTTGAGCTCTATTCTCTCTGCCTACCCCGCAAGAGATATGGCGTGATGATGTAGATAGATATTAGTTAGTTAAATCTATCTATCTATCTATCTATCTATAACCTCACGCCAGATCCCTTGCGGGGTAGGCAGAGAGTACAGAGTTCCAACAGGTTCTTTCCTTACATACCTCTCTGGCTTCCTCGACTCTCATGGTTCGTCTCATACACGCTCGCCGGTTACGGAGACTCTTGACTTTTCCATCAGATAAGACTCGGTTTATTTGGTCGTGGTAAGATAGTCTAGGTCTTCCCCGGTACCTGCGTCCTTCCACTTTCACATTGTATATCTGTTTTGTCATTCTTTCCTCTGGCATTCTTTCTATATGCCCGAACCAACGGCGCATGCCCTTTCTCATCTTTACACCGATACTATCTTTCATACCTACTCGCCGTCTTACTATGCTGTTGCTAATGCGGTCGGTCAGCTTCACTCCGCACATCTACCGCAGGGCTCGCATTTCTACCGCATTTATCCTACTTTCATTCTCCTTCTTACATACCCAGTTCTCGCTACCATATAACAGCGTTGGGACAAGAACTCCGTTATGTATGGCCAGCTGCGCCTTATGGCTTAAGTGCCGGCTCCTGAGTAGCTTTCCCATTGCTTCTTAATTAATATGAAAATAATAGTTCTTTGGATGCATTATTATTTTATGGTTGCAACACGCACGTTGTCTATTCATCAGATCTGTATCAGTCTGCTATTACGATTAATACAGGCGTTTAGATATATTAACCTTATGGGATTTATTTTATTGGGTGATCACACTAGAAAACTTTAGTCATATGCAATACTAAGAATTGGTCCGGAAACACATAGACGCTTGTGATGTTCACTATCGGAAGCTATTGAATTTAAATTTACTTAAACAACTATCGACCGGTTCGTGATTTTAGAATTCCAAGTTAATCATTGCTTGAGTATGAGTTGAGTCATGACTTATCATACTTTTATATACATAGAATTGTTAGACGAGTGATTATCTACTTAACTTGCACTAAGTACTCTATACTAATATTCCATACACATAAATCTTTTTTAAATTGCAGATAGTCTATACCTATATTCCACCTGAGGATCAGACACCGACTTCGCCGGCGAGGTCGAAGAATCCCTTGCCCGCCGGCCGGTACATAGCACCACGGCGAGACACCTATTTTATGCGACTGCCCAAGCCGAGGCTGTTTCTCCTTGAGTCGCCCTTGAGCTAGTTGCCCCCTTGCCCTTCTGGCTAGAACGTAGTGGTTGCACGCTCGCCTTCTGGTCCGGTGAAGCTGTAAGGACCCCCAAACGGTTCCCCAAACGGGGATGGTAGAGGTGTTACTTTGGATCTCCGATATAATATCGCCTACGATGTGAAGTCCCAAAGTAATAGAGGGTGAACCTATTTTTGACTCAATGCTCGCAGGTCACTTAGAGCCCTTATTGCAAATCAGCTATGAACTCGGACGCAGGACGGGTTACAACTTTTAGCCGAATGGAGGACCCGTTTTGATGACGATATGGGTCCATATTTGTTTTTCATTTAAAGGTATCTATTTTTTGTTTATTTATTTATGGACTTGTGTTGTTATTCAAAATAAATAAGTTTTCTTTATATCTTTCTATTACCATTCATCATCATTATCAATCTATAGCAGTCCTTAACATAGGCCTTTCCAATTCAACGCCATTGAGTACGATACAACCCTTAGACTAAGTCTTGTAATTCATTTAAGACAGCAATGTTACTGGGCACATTCCTATCTTAAATCGAAAAATACATTTTTTTCGATTTAGCATAAAAAATGCGTAATGGCTAGCTACATTATGGGCTAGTAGATAAAGTAGGCAGTATACTATATGTTACTGAATAGCTATTAAATATTATCTGGAAGAAAGTAGTCAACCACATAGCCGTGAGCTAATGAACTCTTTTTTGGACACAATGACTCAAACGACAAGAAAGTTCGCAAAACCCGTTTTACGTATTCGGTGAAAGCAGTGTTGTTGAAACGGGACAACACTGCCGACACAAACTACTTTTAAAAACCGCACAGAATTAGCTTTAAAAGTGAACCTAAGCTAACGGTCTACTTTAAACTCATTCTATTCACCAGATTTTGACATTTGCCTAGTTCTTTTTTTGAGCATAGGCCCCCCTTACAATTTCCACAAGTGTGTCGGTCTATTGTCATTCGGGCCACAAAGTACCCGCAAAGGCGTGTTTTAAAATGAGAAACATAAATAGAGGGCGTTTTGTTAAAGTTGTAAACGTCACATTATTATAATCATTATATTAATAAGTGAAGCATAAACTTTGTACCCCTTTTAACGCAAATTGCGCGGACACGTGAAATTGAGAATAGATTAATATTGTTTGTCTTTAATATTATTTGTCTATAGTCTTACTGAATGCCAAACATAACCAGCAAACGATGAAAGAGTAGGTCGAATATCGACCTATGGGCGACCACTAGTTAAATATTGAAACGTAAATAATAAAGGGTAAAATAAATTAAAAGCAAAAAATCACACATTTGTATTTATAAATATTTTCCTGGTATAAAGCAATTATTTAATTGCATCGCTTAAGAAAAAAACACTGTATGATTGAGCTATTTATTTTAGTTGTTATATTTCAATCCGTAATTTAGAAGCTAAATGTAGATATGTCAAAATATTTATGCAATAAACTCTAAGTATAACTAAATATGGGAATCTTGTAATTTTGACAAATTTTCTTTAAACGACAGCTGCCATATAAACGATTGATAAATAAATCATTACTATTTCGTTTTTTTTTACTTTACAGTAGGTTCCACGAAGGTTAAAATGAACTGTGTCACACAGTTATACAGATATTTGTAAGTTTCTAAGCATATTTACAATAACAAAGGCGTCCGTAAGTATCTCCCACGGATGTAAGTAACGGTGCCAAAGCTATACCAGTTCAATGCGAGTTTCTTACCGTGGTGGTGGCTTCGTGATGGCACCAGGCGTTTTCGTATAAACCATTCGGCCCGCGCCACTAGCGCCAGTCGCATGTAACCCTGACGAGCCACAGCTTGTCCGTTCCAAATTGAAAAATTCAAATTGCGTTCGATATTTGAATGTGACATAGAATACGTTACATCGTAAGAATACTTTTTCGATCGTGAAAGTGTTTTGCGTGGTTTAAAATTCGTAACTGGAATATTCATTTGTGGAGGTGAGCTTTCGTTTTAGTTATGTTTATGTTTAGTAAACGGTGATAATTGCATTGCTTACATGAGCAATTCTCTATCATATACTTATAGTTATAAATAGTTTATATGAGATGTTGATATTATATTGGGTGCGTAATAAAACGCAGATAAACACGAGTTGCTTAAACCCAAGTTAAATAAATATAGTATGGTATAGCCGGCTATTTAATTCTTGATTTAATTAAGTCCCACTTTCTAAATAGGTAAGAAACTGAATTTATTATTTTAATATATTCGGCAGGTAACTGGCACTTAATTTAAGAATGCTAACTATAAAAAAACAAGCAGTTAGGATTCCAATAATTTGTTTTTATATTTAATTTGTAATGAGCAGTGATAGCCTAGTGGTTAGACCGTTGAACTGCAAAGTCAAAGGTCTCGGGTTCAAACCTAGGCACGTACCTCTGTCTCTTCGAAAGCATGTGCGTATTAAAAACTAATTATTACTTGGTTTAACGGTGAAGGAAAACATCGTGAGGAAACCTGCATGCCTAAGAGTTTCTCGAAGGTGTGTGAAGTTCACCAACCCGCACTGGGCCATCGTGGTGGACTATTGCCTCAGCCCTCTCAATTTGAGAGGAGGCCCGTGCCCAACGGTGGGACAGTTTATTAACAGGGCAAACATTACTTTTTTATATTTATGCCCAAAAAAAATTACATGTAATGTTTACTACATAAACGGGTTCCTACCACGAACCGTACTCGATGGTACCTCCTTACATAATAATATGTTAAAATGAGACTTCATTAAATTTTTATTTATATCAATATCGCGTGATAGGTCCTACCAACATAAGTTCCTAGCTCGAAGTCAAGGTCAATTTAGAAATAAGTACTAGATAATCTGCAGTGCAGTAATTCGTACCATTAGCTTACGTACTTGAACAGGCCATGTAAAAAATATCATTACCAAAAAAACAGTTTCTTATAGCCTATCTACACCGACCATCTTTATTCGCGCAACCATTGTTACAGTTTTTGGGGTAATTATGTGTTGCGCTAAATAACAACGGAACATCACTTCAATTTACACTAGCTAGTTCAAATTTGAATATAATGTATTATTAAACATTACGAAATGAGTTATGAAAGTATAAATATGATAATTATACGTATAGTTGGTCTGACTGCCTCGTTTGTCCAGTGGCGAAGCGCCTCGCTTGGTGATCATGAGGTCCTGGATTCAAATTTTTGATCGGACAAATGAAGGTTTTCTAACAAAAACTTTCCAGTATGAGTCCGGAGTCTGGAATTGTGCCCTATATATGGCAATAGGCTCGCCCCCTATTACTTGGGACCTAACATCAATGGCGAGAAGTGGGTGTACACAGAACACCTCTGTCACCTCGCTTGGGAAATATAGGCATGACGAAAAGTCATTGATTTTACCATATGAATGTAATAAAAAATGCCTATAGTTGAGGAAACAGACGAACGAATGCTAATGAATGACATAACGAATAAGAATAACTAATAACTTCTCTTCGTTGTATATTTTGCAACTGATAATATTATTAAGAAATACGCGTTCTCGAGTTACCACCATGTATCGGAAAACATGAAGTGGGCGATCTCTTCACAAGATGGGCCAATGACCCGGTGAAGGTTTCGGGCAAAAACTGGATGCATTTCGGCAAAGCCGGTCGTCGAGGCCATCTTTGAGGGTGGGTGGTCTTTGTCCTGCTCTGGACGACTTTTGGCTGATGATCTTTTTCTTAGAAAAGAAAAAAGGCGGATAATTACCCCCCAGTCGAATTTAATTTAAGCAAATGTTCTTTTTCTCAGTTTATTTAAATTTGATAAATTATTTCAAGCGAGCCCCTGTATACCTGTCAAATAATAGCTTCGCTAACATACTCTTATGTTTTTTCTGAGACATAAGTACGGTTAAATATTTAAAATCGCTTGCTTACTTTTGTTATGTTTAAAATCCGTTTGTCCGAAGTGCGCGTGTTTGTAAATCTCCTCCTTCCTTCCTCCTAAAGAGCTTGAGTGATTTTTTTTGTGCTTATGAGGTGACTTAGACGTTTCTTAGCTATAGTTCGATCAGACAGGTGGTGTTGTTGTCGACTGATTACTTTCGATTATTATGAATTCAAAAGTAACTTTGTCTGTTTGTTACCATTTCACGCCCAAATTGCAGAACAGATTTTGATCAAATTCGGCAAGAACGTAGATTTTATTCAGGGGTATGACATAAGCTACTTTTTGTTGTCTCAAAAAAAATCTAAGGGTGTGAAATAAACGCCTGAAAAGAACGCGAACAAAGTTGTGGGTGCAGTTAGTTTATATATAAATACGTTGTTAATATTTGTTTCATAAAGAATATTATTTAAGCGACTTACGTCGATGACCCCTATGTCGATTTCAGTTGGAGCAGGGTTTGACTGCGACACGTGACACTACCAATTTATGGTTTCTTTCTTCAAAGCCCTAAGTTTGGGTCGCAAAATGTATTGCATTTTAGTACAGTCAACGGTATTTTTTATTCAGGACTAGCTAACGTTGAACCCTATCTCGCCTGATAGAAATGACGATAAGCCGAAGATGTACCTCACTGACTCATCATCATCAGCTTATAGTAGTCCACTGCTGGGCATAGACCTCTTCTATAATAGCCGCTGACTACTAGCCTATTCACTCCGAAAAAGGCTGAGAAAACGGAAGTTAGACCGAGTTTGGAATCGGTATGGATAGGTTAGACCAGCCTCCTCATAAGGCCCCTCCGGTCCTATTATAAGAAACGGAGGATACGTGACACTAATATTGTACGTGGTTTTAGTTGAATAGGTATAACTAAAAGTCAACAACATTACGAACAGGACATCATCTAGACTAGACGAGGTATTCACGTAGCGGATACAATAATCGAACTAAAGCAATAATGTGTCATAACATAAATAAAATGATATTGAAAATGAAATTCTGTTGCTGATACAATTTGGGTGTTAATTGAAATGTCACGTAACGTTAAATATCTGTAATAATCTCTCCTCTGCATAATACCTACAAACCGTGTACACCAAAAACAAGACTATTTTTTACTCGGAAACGGGTTACAAAATTTCATATTTTGATTCATGCCGCATAGACACGTAGTCGTTAGCCGGTCTGCCTAAGATGAGTGACCGTTTGTGGCACTTCCATAAACGAGCGTCTCATTGCTGCGTAAGATACACTAAGCCGTTGATCCCGATTACTACTTCAAGCGGTGGTCGTTAAGATAAGTTGGTAGTCTCATAGGCGGCTTGATAAGTACCAATAGCAAGTGGCCATTAACCTGCCTTCACCAATCCGCAACGGGTCCGCTTGGTAGATAACCTATTCTCTATTACCTCAATTTGCAAGGCCTTTGCCCATCAGTAGGACAATATAAGCTGATATATTGTAGAAATAACACGAAACTAAGAGAGTGGCGGAAGCCAGAGAGGTTAGCAAAGAACCTGTTGGAACTCTGTACTCTCTGCCTATCCCGCAAGGGAACTGGCGTGAAGATATAGATAGATAGATAGATAGATAGAATAAAACGAAACTTCACCCGCCTTCGGATAAAATCGGCACATCTTGACATACTTTAATGTGTTGGATATCATATTTTTTGATTGATGCTAAATAGCTCATATAATAAAAGTTCCATGATACCCAATCATTTTTGAAATAACACCGTCACGCCTATATTTCCCAGAGGGGGTGGAAGAGGTGTACTGAGTACACCCACGTTTCGCCGACAATGTTAGGTCCCATGTAATAGGGGGCGAGCCTATTGCCATATACCGAGCACAATTCCAGACTCCGGACTCTTACTGGGAATTTTTCGTTAGAAAAACTACATTTGTCCGACCTAGGATTTGAACCCAGGACCTCGTGATCACAAAGCGATGCGCTTTGCCACCAGACCAACGAGGCATCATTTTTTTAATAGTTGAATAAATAGCACCTGAAATTCATTAACGAATCCGGAAATAAAAAAAAATAAAAATTTATCTTTCGTTTATTATACAATAGTTTCACATAAGAACGTTATGTAATGGTAATATTTATTCTTTGAAATCATTGAATGTTAAGAAATATTGACATTACGTTTAAAATTTTACGGTTCAAATAATCGGTAACCCAAAACGCTAAGACCACATTACAGATATTAATGTGGTACGATTATTGTCAAATTCAACATTAATATTTAGGTTCATTTAGTTTGATTACTTCCTATAAATATCTATATCTACCTACCTCCTTTTTCACTTCCCATTGTATGTTGTATGTTAAATTTATATAATATTATTAAATAGTATTATTATTGCTTAACTGTTCTCCAGAGAACTGATGTTGTCGTAACATTGTTGCGGAAGCATGCGGCCATGTTAATTTTTATATAGTAAATTTGTATTGCCAAAAGGATGGCATATGTAATTCTTCTTTTCATTAAAAAAACGTAACTCCTCTCTAGGATTTATGCCTGTGTTGTGGGTGCGTTTACGGACATGAAAATTCATATACACGAACACCCAGACCGATACAAATAATTGGGCGTCACACAAAGGATTGTTCCGTGCGGGAATCGTACCCGCGACTATTCAACCCAGTGGGCGGAGCAGCGCGCCAAATCGTCCGTCTTTATTAACTCGATAACGTCTCGCTAACTTCAATCTACGCTAGTACTAAATCTTCTAATGGAATCCCACTGTAGGAGTCGTTGCTCTTTACGCTCTACTATTTTGTTGCAATTTGAATGTAAAAATATGTGACAGATAGTTAAAAATAAAAATATCATGAAAAGGATGGCATATCCGTACTCATATTATAAATTCGATAGTAACTCTTGTCTGTTTGTCTGTCACCTTTCACGCCTAAGCCGCTAAACGGATTTTGATCGAATTTGGCATAGAGATACATTTTAGTAGGACGGACCGATATAGTCTACTTTTTACCTAAAAAACGCTTACATACATAAACACACCGTACATAAACACACCGTCACGCCTATGTTTCCCAAGGGGGGGTGGCCGAGGTGTACTGAGTACACCCAATTTTCGCCGACGATGTGAGGTCCCATATAATAGGGGGCGAGCCTATTGCCATATACCGGGCACAATTCCAGACTCCGGTCTCATACTGGAAATTTTTCGTTAGACAAACTACATTTGTTCGACCTAAGATAGATAGACTTTTGGTAAGAAGTAAAAGACTACGTGTTTCAGCGTTTTTGAAAAATCATCCCACTTGGAGATAAAACACTATTTTACCTATGTAACATTACAAAATAACCGAGTGCACACCCGCGGGTAACAGCTAGTTAACTATATATATATATATATATATATATATATATATTAGCCCTGAGTGCTTAATAATACATACAAGTTTTATCTACTAACGGGTTCACGGCCTTCTTTTGAGCGGTTTACGAGTTGTGACATGGAATCGTAAAAAATGGAAATGATGTACGAAAAGATAAGAATTTCGTAAGAAATATTGTGATTCTGCCACCGAGTACAATAATGAAGTAATTGAATCTATGTACTGTTAAGTAACTATATAAATTAAGTGTGTTAAGTCAACTTTTCAAAGTCTGTCCATCTCATAATGGAGATAATTTATCTATCTATCTATATTATCATGTCAAATCCCCTGCGGAATAAGCAGAAAGTACGAAGTTCATACAAGTACAGGATGGAGATGATTAAAGTGGAAACCATTTATTTATTACTCTATTAAATGGATTACTTCTTATGATATACAATGCGAAAGTGGAAGGATGCACGTACCGGGGAAAACCTAGACTATGTTACTACGACCAAATAGACCGTCTCTTATCTGAAGGACAAGTCAAGAGTCTCCGTAACCGGCGAGCGTGTATGAGACGAACTCTGAGAGTGGAGGAAGCCAGAGAGGTATGTAATGAAAGAACCTGTTGGAACTGTACTCTCTGCCTACCCTGCAAGGGATCCGGCGTGATGATATAGATATACTTCTTATGATGTCTAGTGATTTAGAACGGAGGCCAAGGGGCCTGAGAGAGTGAGAGAAGGCTCTCACTAGATCTAATAGTACGCGAGATCGCACGGGACACATCATTGTTTCCCAAAAATCTTTGTTTCGGTGTGGGTTTTGTGTATGTAAATATAATGTTTGTATACACACCCATACCACAGGAATAATTTCAAAGGTAGAGGTATATCTTCAAATTTAATATTGGTCTGCCGTGATAATATAAAACAAGATTTCTTATCTTAATTATTAAAATTTCGCTCAACGTTCACCAACTTGATTAGGGCCAGGGGCTTTCTCAAGTGTATAAATTTACATAATTTTTGCTTTTATTTCATAATATTACTTGGCAGGACTCGTTTCTGCGTCGAGGATAAATAATTTACGAGCGCCGTGCGTGAATATACAGACAGAAATAAGTACCTCAGAAAACAGAACCTTTGTCTCAGGTAGGGATCGATCAGTGAACCCTCGATCCAGTGATCCGAGTGACTTATACACACAGATTAATACTATGCAAAGTCATAAGAGAACTGAGCACAAACCGTTTGACACTATCGTAGCATTATCGAGAAAGATGGCTGTCACGTTCATATTTATTTGGTAAATATATGGAGCGAAAAGGATAGCATATCACCTCGATAGCGTCACGCTAACGTCATTTATCGTGCAGCCCTATGTTCATATTAAAATCACAGTTCTTTAAATTGCTTGTACACTTCTCTTTTGCATCAAATTCATTACTTTTCTAAATGCAATCAATCTTCAATTACGTACTAATGTTTGGTTTTGACAAAGTTAAGAGTATTACTGATTTGAAAACTTAAGAATGATGAGTGAAACGCTGATAATAACGTTTGTATCCTCATTGGGCAATTGTTTGTTCTCTCCTCTATTTCATGTACAATGTAACGATGTTATATTTTAGTTTTGTTCTACCATAACTAGCCGTTGGGCGAGAAAAATTAAAATTGTAGATATGTCCAACAGTAAAATAGTAAAAAAGATTCAAAAGTTATAATGTAAATGTCAAAATAAAAAAAAATATTCAAAACATAATTGAACATAGGTAGTTATAATTGAGGATAATTCCTTTAAAGTGTATTCAGCAGGGTCCTCATTTCGATAAATAAAAATAATATAATTTTATATCCGTATTTATCGGAGTAACCACAAACAAAGCTTTGAACTTTACGAACAGGATTCAAGAACGCCGCAGTCATGAAAATGCGAGATAACTCGGATGCTGCGTTAGTTATAGTCACGACACCCATCACTCTTCTATATGGATGGGCAAAATATATCGACATATCAATATATTGATATACTTTCAAAAAGCTATTAATATTAATGTCGATATTTTATTTTTGAATGAAATAGTTTGAATTTCAGTGCTAGGACTGTGTAGCGGGCTAGGTTTAAAAAAAAATCGTCATTGTCAAACTAATACCTGCTAGGAGCAAAAAGTATAATTTTGAGATATTAAATAAAAACATTCTCTTGTAAAATTTTATATGAAGCAGATTTTTGATGCAAATTTTCAGTAACCACAGTTTATCGTATAATGCTCGAGTCATGCAGCATTCTCTTTATACGAAAATTTGGTCAGCTAACTAGTCTTAATAGTCAAAATGTCGAAATCTCCAAAAAGTGCACATAGCAGATATTCATTAGTCAACAACAAAATATAAAAAAAAAACGATATTTCATTTGAGTTTTTAAATTTTGTTACAATGTCGATAATTTTTTGCAGCAACTAAATTCATCCAATTTTCATAGAATAATTTATTTATTTATTTATTGAACAAAATCCACAGCCTTTAAAATTTATGTAATTAACTTAGATATTCTACATACAGCCAATAACGGATTTACATTTTGTGTACTAACATATTTTTGTGCGACTAATCATTACATGCTTGTAGTTTAAATATTAAACGTAATGTAACAAAAAAAAAAGGAAAAGGAAATTGTTAGACAGTGTTTTTGTGTGTGTGTGTGGAAGTGTATGTGTAAGTTGAGTGTAGAAATGTTTGTGCGTTAGTGTATGCTATATTATATCATGCCATATTTTTGAAACCTCTTATTCAAAATGTTACATACTGCAGTCCTGAAGGTTTGTTTACTGTTTGGAGATAAATGTTGTTATTTTGCTTGTTAAGTTGGTACGGTAATTTATTTTTGGTATTAATACCGAATTTGCTCACCTCATTCCAGCCGGAACAGTTAATTTATTGGATCGATGTAATTTTTTTGTTCTTCATAATTTTGCCACTTCGTCATACTATGGTCCAAAAATATCGTTATTTTTTTCGCATTATCTATTAATACTATTGCTAAATATCAGCAGGTACGATATTTATCGATATATTTTTTTCATTTGTCCATCCCTGCTCATCGATATAGAGTGATCGATAATGTACCAGATAACCTTTATTTTTGCATTAAACATACACGATCACGAGAATCCTGCTGTATACCTACGATGTGCTAATGGTCGTTAATGAGAGAATGATAGACTTGCAGGAAGTAACACGACTTTATTCATAGTTGGCCATTCTTGGTGATGCAGGGATGTCTTAATAAGGATGTAATGACAAAAGCAGACGCCTATTTCGTAAAGGGCGAAAAAAATCTACTCGTATACACAAACCAGTCAGAACCAATGTCACCGACATAGCTCTGAAAATCAGCAAGCTAAAGTGGCAATGGGCTGGTCACATTTGCCGCAGAACGGACAACCGTTGGAGCAGATGGGTTTTGGAGTGGAGACCACGAACTGGCAAACGTAATGTAGGGCGCCCCCCCGCGAGATGGGGTGACGACATACGTCGGATAGCCGGCAGGAACTGGATGCATAAAGCCGAGGATCGGGCTCTGTGGCGCACATTGGAAGAGCCCTATGTCCAGCAGTGGACTAATTTGGGCTGATGATGATGATACAAATCAGCATGAGAGGCGATCATAATTCCGCTAGCTAGTATGACCGCGGTATTCTTAGCGATCACCAAGGTTAAGCAGCGTTTGACATGGTCGGTCTGAGATGGGTGACCATTTGCAGAGCGCGTCTCCGTACTTCGGAAGGCACGTAACCCGGTTACCATTTAATGTTGTACTCGCCTATAAGCGACTTGATAGAATCCAACAGTGGGTAGCTACGAACCTACCTACCAATCCGCACTGGGTCCGCGTGGTGGACCGGAGTCTAACCTATACTCTCTCTCAGCTCGATTTATGAGAGGTCTTTGCCCAATGGGACAGTATAGGCTAATATTATTAATTTTTATGTAAGAAAGGCTTACATAGGAGGCAGACGCTCGAAAATAGAATTTCCATAAACGTTCACCCATCTTAGGCTGACCGGGCCGAGCCGAACTTTAGTAATCGGTAAAATAGCGCGGCCTAACATCGCTACGAGCGTACGAGAGTACTATGTTGTTCGGGGAACTAATTCGTTGCCTAATAGAGATAATAATAACATGGCTTCTCTAAATATAGGTACATAGACAGACAGTCTACCACAAACCGCATATCATCGAAATGTTAAACAATGGCTTGTTTGCCATTTTGCACTAAAACTAACCAATAATTTGTTTTAATTCAATAATAATTATAAACACGGTATGGATGACCACATTTGTTTGTTATTCATTCACATAATGTTACGTATTGATATTAAAATAGTAATCAAGAATCTCCGTAACCGGCGAACGTAAATGAGACGCCGGATCCCATGCGGAGTAGGCGGAGAGTACAGAGTTCCAACAGGTTTTTTCCTCACATACCTCTCTGTTTCATTCACCTCCACTTTTTCATTCTCATAATTCGTCTCAAATACAAATATCACTAGTTTTAGTAAAATAAAACAGACATACCTGCTGAATTGTTCCATTTTCTTAGGGGATACCGCGTTCCACCTCGGTGGTAGATAAATTGAAAAAAAAAGAAAAATAACAATTTGTAAATACCGCTTGGTTTACATAAAATGAATGATTAAAGCTTGAGTGACGAATTTTTTTTTTTTTAAATGATCGTTCGTGTGTTATTAAAAATTTTATTTCTTTAATTCTTCATGGTTCCCGGTATTCGTTTAGTCATACATATGATCATATTCATACATACAACAAAAATCTTAATTCGTATAATCAAAGAGGATGAGTTTTTTAGCCAGAAATTGAAAAAAAATCATTCCAGTTCCGTCACGAATTAATGTTTTTTTTAAAGAAAAAAAATCAAAACCACAATTGTAACACTATCTTTGACGGTAAATTAAATTATCATAGCTACATTATAACGTCACAGTGTTTATTTTTTATGTCAGTAGTTACTATAATACAATTATTTCACGGATATACGATGTATGTAATAAAGTTGACTAGTTCTCAACTAGCTTGGAAGGTGCATTAATTACAGAATAAAGTCGATATGAATGGCGCTCAAATTAA
This sequence comes from Phalera bucephala, assembly GCA_905147815.2. Taxonomy (NCBI): domain Eukaryota; kingdom Metazoa; phylum Arthropoda; class Insecta; order Lepidoptera; family Notodontidae; genus Phalera; species Phalera bucephala. Next base: position 28,234,365 of record LR990612.1, read on the forward strand.
AATATCTTAGTTTCTGCCCGCGACTTATCCGTGTTTACTTAAGATAGAAAATTACAATTTTTTTCGAGATAAAAAGTATGCTATATGTTAATCCAAATTTCATCCAAATCCGTTCAGGTATATATTGGGCAATAAACACCGAAACAACTAAATATACAAACTTTCACATTTATGATATTTGTAGGATAGTGGGACTAGCTGTCATACGTGACTGCGCACGCGTATATTTTGTAACATCTTTATATATTATCTCATAATTACTGAAATACGAAGGCTATGTTACTTTTACATAATATGCAGTTTTAGAAAATGAAGCTTTCTAATGGTGAAAGAATTATTAAAATCAGTTCAGTAATTTCAGAGTTTAGCGATTACAAGCAAACTAAGAAATCTTTTCTCTTTATTATATTAGTATAGATTTACCAGTACCTAGCATCGAATTTAGAAATACATATATTTAACATTCTTTGATGCCTATACCTTCAAATTAGTGATCAAAAGTTTATCGAATTTGCGGTGACAATTCTATAAAATAATATAAATAAATGTTGTCACCTTTCTATATTTTTCAAGCGGGGATATTAGAGATGTGCTGTCACTGATGAATCAGTCTATACTGTCCCACTGTTGGGCAAGGGCCTCCTCTCACATATTTAGGAGATAGAGATTAGGGCATACTCTAACTACGCGGATACAGTGCAAATCAAGGAGCCACGCGAACGAAGTGCGGATTGGTGGACACAAGTTTACGACCACCTGCTGTTGGACTTATCAAGCTGTCAATAGAAAGAAAGAAAAACATCTGTTCAGCGACACAAAATACACGGCAAAAAATATAAAATAAAAATTAAACATGGCACTGTAATGGACACTCAGTATAATGCCGGGGCAACTCAAGTGCCACGACGTTGGTCTTCCGTGTATACCAGTTCAAATTGAGAGCGTAACTGCGCGCAATAAAGTTTATCAGTCTAAATGAGTGTAAATGAGGTTATACTTGTATTAATATTAGCCCTGTTAATGTCTGTAAAAAACTGTCACATTGTTGGGCACGGGCCTCCTCTCAAACTGAGAGGACACACCTTCGAGAAACTCTTAGGCATGCAGGTTTCCTCACGATGTTTCACATGCTTTCGAAAAGACAGAGGTGCGTACGGTACCTGGGTTTGAGCCCGAGACCTCTGACTTTGCAGTCCAACAGTCTAACCACTAGGCTATCACTGCTGAGGTTGTACTAGTTAAATACTAAAGTGGAAAATAAAGTATATGACATTATTAATAAAAACAACAGTAAACAATAAAAATAACAGAGTTTAGACGATACAAAAGATAAATAATTGTTGGTGCAAAAGATGCGCTTTTAATTAACGTTTAACTCCGTTTAACAACTACCATATTAAGTGCCATTCAGGTTCAACGGCCGTACCTTCTGATATACGGAGTCGCTACAAAATGGAAATGCACAAACGGTCACCCATCAGAAATTGACCGAGCCGATAGCTACTTAACCTTCGTGTTAGGTATGAATACAGCGGTCTCGCAAAATCCAATTATATTTTTCTTTAGGTATTTTATTACAAGGAATAAATAACCCTGTAGCTTCAATAACTCATTACAATAATGTAGAATAATGATTATGCATTGATGATGACATCCATAAGATATGCGTCGTTGATATAATCAGACAATATTAATAGAAGGAAGTAGTGAATCCTATAATAATTTAATCAAATTATAACCTCTTCCTTTAGAGTTCTTTTAAGAATTATTATCATACGTTTCACTTGTCGGACGTTAGGCATCTCACTGGATCTAGATCTTAAATTTTTATTTGTTACCTAACCTTTGCTATTATAAAAAAAGGAGTATATAATCAAAAGGTTAGGCAAAGGTTATAAAAATAACCGAGAGAGAAGGTTTATGCCGTCTGTGGGTCCATCCACTGTATAGGCTGAAGGCTGATATTCCAATAAATAACAGCCTATACTACTTACTACCCTACTACTTCTGGGTAAAGTCGTTCTCTCATAACTGAAGTCAGAAAGATTACGTCATACTCCACCACGCAGACCCAGTGCGAGTTGGCAAAGATAAGTCAGTGGCCACCTGCGGTATTTAAAAAAAGTTGCCCCACACTATAAACAATTCCTGTAGGGGGTCCCTGTCCAAAATCTTAGGTGCGTTTACAAACATGAATTCACATGCACAAAAACCCCGACCGGAATAAATATTTGTGAGTCACACAAAGATGTGTCCTATGTGGAAATCGAACCCGCTACTACTCAATCCTGTGGAAGGAGCGACTCAAGCTCTTAACCACTTTACCAAGCCGTTCGCCGTCCAGTCGCTTCTAAAGCTACTAACTGGGTTCCACGGCTCCCACGCATGCTTATGTCGCTAAAAGCACTGCGGTGCTGAAGCACTACGAGTGCATACTACCTTTCTATTACAAATACTGAATTATTCCGGGTCTGAACTTGGTCATACACACGAAAAAGTCTGTGCTTGCTGTGGCTTTTTGTATGGGTCACATCCTTCCCTCTAATATGGTCGAGGGAGGTTGCTCTCGTAGTCATACTCGTAAACGGGTGTTGCTTGTGTAGACTGGTCCACCGCAAATCCTTTAGCTTATCATTCTTTGAAAATATTATTATTAGTCTTATATCTCAGTCATAAGGCATCACACTGGAACTGGATCGCATACTTGATTTTGTATAATAAAATGATGAAAAAAAAGAATAGAGAACTAGACAAAAAGACAGGCCCGCTGGGTTTCTCGTCGGATCTTCTCAGCTCCGCGTTCTGATCCGGTGGTAGATTAGTTAGTTAAAAAAGATAATATGACCCTGTGTATTTAGCCCCGCAGAGTTTATACAGTATAAATAGTTTGAGTTTGATTGGAAGTGAGGTTTGTAAATTTTGAGCATACTTTTAACGACGGCAACCGTCGATTTCGAAGCTTTGCTAACTGAATACTGCTTAAGCTTGATGATCGTTAAAGACACCATGGTATCCCACAATGGTACAAACGCTACAAGCACTTCTGAATATGCTGGAATAAGCTTTAGATCTATCTATATATCGTCACGCCAGATCCTTTGCGGGGTTGACAGAGAGTACAGGTTTCCAACAGGTTCTTCCTTGCAGACCACTCTGGCTTCCTCCACTTTCATAGTTTGTCTCATACATGCTCACCGGTTACGGAGAATCTTGACTTGCCTTGCAGGTAAGGCACGGTCTATTTGGTCATGGTAAGATACATTCATCCACTTTCGCATTGTATAATTGTTTTGTCATTCTTTCTATATGCCCGAACCATCGGAGCATACTCTTTCTCATCTTTACTCCGATATCATTTATGATTCAGCTATAGATAATGATGATGATGAGCGTTTCAGGCATGAGAAGTGAACAAGTCGACGTGTCCAATGAACAAAGTCTTATGAACTAAAATATTGTATTTAGCATAAAAAACTTTATCGACGGGTACGAAAGTTGTAAATGCTATTAATTTTGTTTAGCATATGTAACTTTGTTTTATGGGACCTTCGAAGTGTAGAATTCATCTGCATTTATTACTCCGTCTACCTACAAAGGGTGGGTGACCGTTTGTGGCATTTTTATATTCGAGCGTCTCCGTGCTTCGGAAGGCACGTTAAGCCGTTGGTCCCGGTTACCACTTAATGTGGTAGTCGTTAAGCCTAGTTGGAAGCCTTTAAGGCGGCCTAATAAGTTCCAACAGCAGGTGGCCACAAACTTGCCTCCGCCAATGCGCACTGGGTCCGCGTGGTGGAGTACGACCTTATCTCTCTCACCTCGATTTGAGAGAGAAGGCCTTTGCCCAGCAGTGGGCAGTATAGGCTGATATTATTATTTACCTACAAAGGTCCCACCATATCGAAGTTTCTTTGTTATGTTATTATCGACCCGCTCAGAATAATAGTATTCAAACTGTATTATCATGCAACAATATGAACTAAACGTACGTCCTGAGGCGCGGTGACATTCAATTTTTGTTAGTCACTTTGAGAATTAGTTCGGGCTAGGGTTGTCAACAGTACTTTGAAATAAAGTATTGTGCTCTGTTTTATACACGGTGTTATTTTAGTCGTCTTAGAGCGAAAGCTCAGGGGATGTATCCAATGCCTACTATTTACTGGTACTAAAAATGCAAGAAGAACACTTTGATAAGTAACACCTTCATAATAATACTAATGTAGTTCATTAAAAATAGCTATACCAAGCGCAAAATGGACATCGAAGGGTGGCGTGGATCGTCAGCTGAACCGTAGAAACCTTCGGTGTTCCGGATTTTCACCCTAGATATATTCGGATAGGACAGTGGGTAGATGTGAATTATTGAAATGTTTTTTTTTATTCAATTTTTTTAGTACCAGGATAGTAGGTATTGGATACATCAAGACTAAAATTACACCATATATATGGTGGGTGCTCTTTTTATTCTTTTACCTTTATAAAGCGCGCTAAAATACTGTACCTATTTACCCTAACTCCTCATTTTTTAAATAAAGTTTACTAGTCGTCATAACATTGGACTAAAGAAATGATGAGAGTGCACTCTTCATAATCCTGTGTCGGACGAATTGTGATTTAATCATCGAAAAATTTAATTAGCAGTGTTAATCTAAAACTGTGTCCGATATTATTATATCAGGCCTAATACCAGACTCCAAACTGAATATTTGCTCTATTAAATAAGCTGACATCCTAAGACATTGCAATGTATGTACGTACGGAGTACACTTCTTCATCCCCGTTTGAAGAGATATAGGCGTGACGGTGTGTTTTGCCATACGATTTATTTTCTATCTGAAATCACGCACTTTATTTCTTCTAAAAAAGGTAGGCAGCCCTAGTTTCAACACTGTTTATAAACACAGCGCACGATCGGTCGTGTCACCTCCATTTTTAAAAGGTAGGATGATGCAGAAGCACATGAGTGGAAAATTAAACAAAATATCTTACAGGAAAAATTATATACTTACATTCGATAAACTTAAATTTTCTTCATAGAAAATCTGTTTATAAATTTACAACATAATTTAATAAAAATGAAAGCTGAAAGTGCCTTTATCTACGAAAGCCTTTGTATACTTTAACTTTACTGTCTAGCAAATACCTAACATAATTTCATTCGTTTTTAAATACCTATAATCTTTAAACAATTCTTTAATGTACTTAACTAAAACTTCTATTATATTTCGTAATGAAGTCAAATGGGTCGCTAAAGATCATAAACGATTCACTATTTAGTTAGACGTATATTCAAAATCAAACAAATTGACTGCCTCGTTGGTCTGGTGGCAACGCACATCGCTTTGTGATCTCGAGGTCCTGGGTTCAAATCCTAGGTCTGACAAATGTAGTTTTTCTAATGAAAAATTCCCAGTATGAGTCCGGAGTCTTGAATTGTGCCCGGTATATGGCAATAGGCTCGCCCCCTACAACATGGGACCTTACATCGTCGGCGAAACGTGGTTGTACTCAGTACACCTCTGCCACCCCCGCTTGGGGAATATAGGCGGGACGGTGTCAAACAATGTGACGAACATTTGTCTGTTGATACAATTTAAACCGTAACTACCAATAATACGTATATTTATTGCATCCTCGCAGTTTTCCGTGGCCAGTCGACAACAGATTCACCTACCGGTCTATGTTTCTTCTGGGTAATGTAGTTTTGTAATGGTGAAAGAATTATTGAAATCGGTGCAGTAGTTTCAGGGTTTATCAATTACAAAGAAACGAATAAATCTTTCCTCGTTATAATATTGGTATGAATTTCTTTTTGGAGAACCTGGAGACCAGCTCCTGTAGAAACTTGAGTTTTTATTAAGGGCTTACAAGTAACACAGTGTCGGTCACGCCGCGGCGATTATCCCCGGGATCAATGCACGGTGCACGACGTATCGGGTAATTAAGATGACGTGATGGTGCGACTAGGGTTGCCGACATTTTTAGAAGAGTTTCAGAGTGAGTACTTCTTCTTAAGTCGTAAGACGTCGGCTGCCTACAAGAAGAAGAAGTAATACTCATCCCTAGAAGTATGTATCTTGTATAGGCCTTCCCCAAACCGTACAAACCTAAGAAAGACTATTAATGGCCTACTGCGATCGACCATTTATCGACCGGAAGAGTGACAGTGATGCAATTACTATACAAAAGAATAATAAGGAACAGATATATTAAGCGCGCGCTCGGAAGTACACGACGTATGTGCAATAACAAATGTTATAAAAAAAACACCTTTATCACGCCTATATTCCCCAGAGGGGGTGGCAGAGGTGTACTGAGTACACCCACGTTTTGCCGACGATTTAAGGTCCCATGTAATAGGGGGCGAGCCTATTGCCATATACCGGGCACAATTCCAGACTCCGGACTCATACTGGGAATTTTTCGTTAGAAAAACTACATTTGTCCGACCTAAGATTTGAACCCAGGACCTCGTGATCACAAAGCGATGCGCTTTGCCATCAGACCAACGACGCAGTCACAAATGTTATCATTTTCTAAAAAACTACACTATGAAAAAAAACTGCTTTACCAAACCTTTGCCACAATTATTTGCTATGTTTTTAAGTAAATTCTATTGATAAGTTTTTAAATATTTTCCGTTTGAATTAGAAAATGTAAATAAATAGAGATGACTTTAGATATTTTGTATATCGAGTATTTCTTTTACCAGATTCTAAAATACACAGTCAAAAATTATATTTCGAAATATAACTCACGATACTTCTTGAAGCGCATTGAGTACAAAAACACGTTTTTATCGCGGTAGCCCCTTAACGCCCCAATAAAAAAGGTACAAATGTACGAGAATGACATTTTATTAGGAAAAGTCACGTGGTGAGATCATGGCACTATAGATTAAGGAAAGAAGATAGATACAAGATATTTGTAACTTTGTTAGTCTTGAGATATGAATAACTAGTTTCTGCCCGCGACTTCGGCCGCGTTGACTTTAGATAGGAACCTAACATTTTTCCAGTATAAAAAGTATCCAGTGAGTTAATCTAGGTAATAAACGGTCTGTGTATGTAATTTCATCCAAATCCGTTCAGCCGTTTTTGCGTGATTAAGTAACACACATACAAACACCTAAACTAGTAGGATATTAATGTTTAAAGAAATATCATTGTAAAGTGTTCTTTATTTGTTGGTGAAGATAAATAATAAAAAAACCACCCTCACACCTCTATTTCCCGAGCGAGGCAGAGATGTACTCTGTACACCCACTTTTCGCCGACGATGTTGTCCTATGTATTAGGGGCGACCCTGTTGCGATAAACCGGTCACAATTCTAGACTCCAGACTGATACTGGGAATTTTTCGATAGAAAAACTGCATTTGTGCGACCTGGAAATTGAACCCTCGTGATCGCAAAGCAAACTATTCGCCACTAGATCAAAGAGGCAGATAAAACGCGGCAAAATAGTGGTATCATATTGTTTTAAATGTATCTCCCTAAAGGTTTGGAAACGCTCGGGTACGTTCGTTCGTGACGTTTGCCGTCGCGCCGAGCGGGGCTGCGCTGTGTGGCGTGTCCCATACATTTCAGTACATTACACTCCCCAAGTGAAAGTGGAAGGATGTAGGTACCGGGAAAGTCCCAGACTATCTAACCATGACCAAATAGAGAGTCTTATCTGAAGGATAAGTCAAGTCTCCGTAACCAGCGAGCGTGTATTAGACGAACTAAGAGAGTAGAGGAAGCCAGAGAGGTATATATAATATCAGCCTATACTGCCCAATGCTGGGCAAAGGCCTTCTCTCACAAATCAAGGTGAGAGAGATTAGGTCATACTCCACCACGCGGACCCAGTGCAGATTGGTGGAGGCAGGTTTGTGGCCACCTGCTGTTGGAACTTATCAATCCGCCTTTAAGGCTTCCAATTCGGCTTAACGACTACCACATTAAGTGGTAGCCGGGACCAACGGCTTAACGTGCCTTTCGAAGCACGGAGACGCTCGAATATGAAAATGCCACAGACGGTCACCCATCTCGGGCCGACCGAGTCGAACGCTGCTTAACCTTGGCAATCGGTAAGAACACCGCAGTCGCACAGCGCTACGAGCGCCAGAGAAGTATGTAAAGAAAGAACCTGTTGGAACTCTGGACTCTCTGTATACCTCGCAAGGGATCTAGCGTGATGATATAGATAGATAGATAGACAACTCCCCAAGCTGCGCCACCGTCGCGCTCCCGTCGCGCTACGTCGGCTATGTGGTGATTCACGGGTTTGACCCGGACTTTTGAAAGGCTTACATGGGGATATGGGTCCAACACATAGAGGTCCTTTGCGAGATTGTGTAAGTCACCTGCTGGGATCAAGTTGCTGAAAATGACGAAACATAAACAGTGAACTGACTCCGTCAGGTGCAAGGGCTATTAATATTTATTTTGTCTGAGAGTATTAAAACGTAACAACTGTATAAAGGAATGCCAGACGCTTGGTTATACACATTAAAATGCACTAGAAGAAAGTGATACATATCGGGGTAGACAGCATCTCCAGTTGTACGAGTAATTAATAGTCTTTACTGCACGTAATCCAATTTGACTGTATCTCGTGTATGCAGTAAATATGTAATTTTTAAAGTTAAGGATATTTTGGCCCGCGGCCAATATCGGAACTAACGCTGTCATTAAGTGAAATGTCACTTCACGACAGTCGCAGAGTTGCCGTTTGCTAAGAAATTTACCCAAATTCTATCTATCTCTATCTATCTATAACCTCACGCCAGATCCCTTGCGGGGTAGGCAGAGAGTACAGAGTTCCAACAGGTTCTTTCCTTACATACCTCTCTGGCTTCCTCGACTCTCATAGTTTGTCTTATACACGCTCGCCGGTTACGGAGACTCTTGACTTTTCCATCAGATAAGACTCGGTTTATTTGGTCGTGGTAAGATAGTCTAGGTCTTCCCCGGTACCTGCATCCTTCCACTTTCACATTAAATATCTGTTTTGTCATTCTTTCTTCTGGCATTCTTTCTATATGCCCGAACCAACGGAGCATGCCCTTTCTCATCTTTACACCGATACTATCTTTCATACCTACTCGCTGTCTTACTAAAATTACCCAAATTCTTTTTTTAATTAGTTACTGTTAGGATCACCAGTTGAAATATTTTCCTAGAAGTAGGAAAATTTTACTAAATGACAATCCTAATTTTACCCCAACACGGGCCAAAAGATCCTTGTCGCACTACATTATGTTTTGGCATCGATATATTGTTTGTACTAGATGGGTGACAATCCCGAAAACGGATACATTTAGAAAAATAAGGTAACTTATTGTTTCATTTTTCCTTTTAAAATGCTGCTGCACACTAGGAACGATTCCTATGTGATGGATGCGTTAACAAACATTAACTTCCTTTACGGAGCGAAATTCGGAGCGTTACGATAACTTCGTGAAATTATCACATTCTGTAAGTCACTGGAGTACCATTAAAACGAATTCCACGAAGTTATCGAAACGCGTCGCGTTACGTATTTAATTGATTAAAGCGATTAAGCGAATGGAATGACAGCCTCCCTATGAATGGACCGAGGACATGTTGAAGGCAGGGGTCGAAACCGGTTTTTAAAAACCGGTTTAAAACGTTCGGAATCTGGTTAGAAATTACATTCTTATATTAATTAGTCAATGAAGAAACCTCGTCAAATTGAACCAAATTAATTTTGTTTATCCGCACAAAATTTCAAGGACAAATGATCCTATCTATCTATCTATCTATATCATCACGCCAGCTCCCTCGCGGGGTAGGCAGAGAGTACAGAGTTCCAACAGGTTTTTCCTTACATACCTCTCTGGCTTCCTCCACTCTCATAGTTCGTCTCATACACACTCGCCGATTACGGAGACTCTTGACTTGCCCTTCAGCTAAGACACGGTCTATTTGGTCATGGTAAGATAGTCTAGGTCTTCCCCGGCACCTACATCCTTCCACTTTCGCATTGTATGTTCCTATGTCTAACAAATCTATACGATCGTGACCTTGAAAAAGTCAACGAGCAGAAACAATTTTAAAATTAACCGGTTAATTTAGTTTTCAATACCGGTTAAAATGATGTTTAAAACTGATATTGAAATTAAATCGGTTTACTCATTTTTTTAGAAATGAAAATCATATCGGTTTAGGATAAATGTCCGAAACCGGTTCGAAAAAATAACCGGTTTCCTACCCCTGTCTGAAGACCGTAGGTAAAAGGATGCGTGATAAAAGAATTAGGAGAAGGACTGAGCCGATCGTAATGGTGGTCTTTCGGGGGCCTTTGTCCTATAGTGGACATCTTTTCGTTGATACTTGCAAATCCTGTTATAGAAGTTACAGCAGGGGAAATGTGTGGCGGATTTAGCCGCTATAAACGATACACCCAGACCGAACAAATATTTGTGGTGTCTCGCAAAAATTTGTTCCTTGTGGGGTCGAATTCAAGATCCAGTAAGTCGACTGGCCTACGCGCTACGCTTAAAACACCTGACTACTGTCCTCTAAAATTGCTTTAAAGCACTCTGCATGCCAAACCTGTATCTAAGGTGGCTAGACCGGCTATGTTAAGCCACTGGGCTTATTTTAAAATAATGTATCCCGCCCACACTATACCGCCGGTTCTACATGCCTTCAAGTCGGCTGGTGTAGTGTGGTAAATACTTTGTGAATCGCTAAATAAGAGCTCTTACCGTATACTCTATCTATCTATCTATCTATAACATCACGCCCTTGCGGGGTAGGCAGAGAGTACAGAGTTCCAACAGGTTCTTTCCTTACATACCTCTCTGGCTTCCTCGACTCTCATAGTTCGTCTCATACACGCTCGCCGGTTACGAAGACTCTTGACGTATACTCAACATCAATGTATTTCAATGTGTGGGTCGCGACCCCCTGGTGGGTCGCGAAGCCCCTATAAGGGGGTCGCGGCGTTGTCGAAGCCTTAAAAAAAATTAAAAATATATCTTATCAGGAAAATTTTAATTAAAGGACAAATTTTGTAGGTTTAAACAAGTCAACAAGAATAAAAAAATACATATTAGTCACATTTACATTAATATGAAGGTTGCACCTGTTATTCGATAACTAATTTCTCCCATTTTGGAACCTTTTTTACTACATGCTATGCAATCAATGTAAAAATATGTCTGTTATAGGTACTTAATTATGTATTTAGCCGAGGCTTAATTATAAAATTTAAAATTTTGTGTTGGTTGTGATGTTTGTAACATAATAAAAAAACTGGTTACTAATAGCGAATGGTAGGGGGTTGCGAAAAATATTTACATACTAAGGGTTTCACATCATGAAAAAGGTTGAAAATCACTGCTCTATACATAATCAAAATTTAAAAGTCAAACAAAATTATTGTCACGTCTATATTCCCCTAGCTAGAATGGCAAGGTTTATACTGTGTACACTGGACTGATTTTATGTTTAGGTCCGATTAAGGACAAAGACCGTGTCTTATCTGAAGGGCAAGTCAAGAGTCTAACTCTAACCGGCGAGCGTGTATGAGACGAACTATGAGAGTGGAGGAAGCCAGAGAGGTATGTAAGGAAAGAAACTGTTTTTAACTCTGTACTCTCTGTCTACCCCGAAAGAGATCTGGCGTGATGATAGAGAGGGAGAGAGAGAGAGAGAGATTTTAGGTCTCTATGTAATAGGGTGAGGGTCTATTGCCATTATACAGGGCACAATAGCAGACCTCGGACCGACACTAGCAATTTTTTCTATCTTGATATTTCCACCTAGGATTTAAACCCAGCACCTTGTGATCGCTACGCGTATTAGTCGCTAGACCAACGAGGCAATCATCAAATTACAAAACACGAATATATTGACGTAAATTTGTTACTTTTTTGACGATTCATAAGTACTACAATGGTTTACAAGAAATAATCTGATTATGATTCTAATTCTAAGATTGAAAATTATTTTTACCTAAAAAAATCCGCGACGTCCTATGGCCTTGTTGGATGCCGGCCGTTAATTGTAGAAATACTTAAAATGACGTAATACACCATAGAATATTTCTACTACAAAAACCCTTCGTTATTCACCATACTAAATGCTTCGGAAACAATTACGGACACCACTATGTGAACCGGCACTAACGTAAACAACACGATATACTAGGGTTGCCGACCGTACTTTTAAATAGAGTAAAATGCTTTGTTTTGTGTATGTATAATAAATAAATAACACCGTCACGCCTATATTCCAAGCGGGGGTGGCGGAGGTGTATATTGTTCCCACTTTTCGGCGACGATGTTAGGTCCCATGTAATAGAGAGCGTGCCTATTGCAATATACCGGGCACAATCCAGACTCCGAAATCATACTGGGAAGTTTTCGTTAGAAAAACTAGGAACTCGTGATTACAAAGCGATGCGCTTTGCCACTAGACCAACAATAATAATTAAAAACACTAATAGAGTACGCTACAGTACTCTACGATAACTTTGACTTTTTGTCACAAAATTTACTAATAATGGTCATAGTAGTAAAACCTGAGCCTTGTTCGCTATCACTAAACGCGGCGCGTTTCGATATCTTTGTGAAATAATCTTGTAATGGTAATCTGTATGCCGCTGAATAACAATTAATAATAATAAATAACAAAGGGTTTGTATTTTCTCTTCGCAACTGTTGAAATAGAAAAAAAGCAATCAACGAACAATTATTGCACGAAGTTATCCATGTAAAGCGTTTAATTGGTCAAAAGACAGAAGGCCCTGATTGTCATGTTAATAGGATTACGAAATATTATTTGCATTAAGGGGCTACCGCGAAAAAAACGTGTTTTGTATTCAATGCGCTTCAAGAAATATAATAATATTAGCCCTGTTAAGAAACTGTCCCACCGTTGGGCATGGGCCTCCTCTCAAACTGAGAGGGTTTAGGCCATTGTCCACCACGCTCGCCCAGTGCGGGTTGGCGAAGTTCATACACCTTCGAGAAACTCTTAGGCATGCCGGTTCCCTCACAATGTTTTCCTTCACGCAAAAAGACAGAGGTGCGTGCCTGGGTTTGAACCCGAGACCTCTGACTTTGCAGTCCAACGGTCTAACCACTAGGCTATCACTGCTATTAAGTTTAAAGAAATATATGGATTAGAAACCCAATATTTAGATATATAATTTTAGACTTTATATTTTAGAATCCGGTAAAAGGAATACACAATTGTGTATTCCTTTTACCGGAAATGTTTGGTTTAATTAAACCAAACATTTCTCGATATAAAAAAAAGTAAAGTCTCTATTGCTTTACATATTCTGATTTCAATGCGAAAAGCTTAAGAACTAGTCAATGGAATCTATATATTAATACGTGAAGCAAAAACTTTGTACACATTTTTACGAAAATTGCGCGGACGGAGGAGTATGAAATTTCCCACACTTATAGTTTATATAGGAAGGAGTGCAAAATGCTAATATTTCTTTTAAATTATTCGCAAAACATACATTAAATCAGTAAAAAAAAATATTACACACACTACCATGTATTAGACACAATACACGTCAAATTGATGTTTGTCTTTAATATTATTTGTCTATAGTCTTACTGAATGTCAAACATAACCAGCAAACGATGAAAGAGTAGGTCGAATATCGACCTATGAGCGACCACTTGTTTACTTAAACACATAGCAAATAATTGTAGCAAAGTTCTTGTAAAGCAGAATTTTATAGTGTAGTCGTTTTAAAAAATGATAATATGTGTTTTTGCACATACGTCGTATATTTCCGAACGCGCGCTCGATATATCCGTCCCTTATTATTCTTATGTAAAGTAATAGCATCACTGTCACTCTTCCGGTCGATAAATGGTCGATCGCGGCAGGCCATTTATAGTCTTTCTTAGGTTTGTACTGTTTGGGGAAGACCTATACAAGATACATACTTCTAGGGATAAGTATAACTTCATCGTAGTCGGCGGCGGCTACGATTAACGCATTCGCAAGGGTAGATACGTTCGCGAAGTGTCGTGATGTCGCCTTTTTAATATAGGCGCGAATAGGTTCGAGACCTAGATCGGAGTGGAGATCGACATTCCGTACGAACCACGGGGCTCCTACGGCTTTACGGAGGAAGCGGTTTTGAACCACTTGGGAGTTTATCGATGTGAGAGTGGGCCGAAGGCCCGAACACATCACACGCATAAGTCATGATGGGTCGAACGCAAGTTTTGTAACGTCGCGTCATCTTATTTCTAAGGGACATTTTACTCCGCTTGCAGATTAACGAATGGAGACGACCGAGCACAAAGGATGCTCGGTGACGGACCCGCTTGATGTGCGGGCCGAAGGACATGGTACTGTTTAGGGTGACCCCTAGATATTAAGAAGAAGTACTCACTCTAAATCTCTTTTAACAAATGTCGGCAACCCTAGTCGCACCATCACGTCATCTTAATTACCCGATACGTCGTGCACCGTGCATTGATCCCGGGTATAATAATCGCCGCGGCGTGACCGACACTGTGTTACTTGTGTACTGGAAATTTCTTGTTGGAAAACACGTGGACTTTGGTACTGATCGAGTACTTTGTTATTTTTCTTCCATGGGCTTAGCACGAACTGATTGACCTTGCCGTAACGTTGTAGAGAAAACGTACTTTTGCCTTCATTATTATTTAGTTAATCTGTAATGTGAAAAGGATGCCATAAAACTCGATACCGTCACGCTAAAGTCAACCTGTTCGTGCTAAATCCTCTGTTATTTTCATATCGAGATGGACACTGTTATTCTAGTCGCATTGGAAATGTTTTACAATAGTTGTGTTTGTAAGTAATTGTTGGATAATTATAGTAGTATAAATAAATAAGTTTGCAATCCGTGTCTTATATGGGCAAGTCTATTTTCCCCGTAACCGGCGAGCTTGTACGAGTGTGAAGGAAGCGAGAGAGGCACTCTAAGGAAAGAACCCGTTATAATAATAATAAATATAATAACAGCAGCCCATACTTCCCCACTGCTGGACAACGGCCTTCGTCCACAAATCGAGCTGAGAGAGATTAGATCATACTCCACTACGCGGACCCAGTGCGGATTGGTGGAGGCAGGTTGTGGCCACCTGCTGTTAGAACTTATCTAGCCGCCCTTAATGCTTCCAACCCGGCTTAACGACTACCAAATTAAGTGGTTATCAGGACCATGGGCTTAACATGCCTTCCGAAGCACGGAGACGCTCAAATATGAAAATGCCGCAAACAGTCACCCATCTCCGACCGACCGAGTCGAATGTCACTTACCCTTGGTGATCGGTAAGAACTTGGGATCACGAGGTCTATGTTCGGAGTCTTGGTTGAACAAAGTGTAGATTTTCTATCAGACTTACAACATTTTATAAGTATCAGTACTGAGTATTGTGTTGTAACCGATATAATCGTAAAGTTTGTCCCCTATTACATTGGAATCTAGCATCGACAGCGATATATAGAGGTGTTAATAGTACACCTCTATTGACTCTGTTTGGGAACTATGTCGGTGTCTATATATAATAAATTTAACAGATTAGCAAGGCAATATAATGGATTACATAATTCATGTACTATTGACATTTTTTCGAATAAAACCTTAAAACTCAGAAGGATGGTGTTAGAACACCTGAGCTAAGCATTATTTAAAAATATTTTTTTTTAATTATTTTTGTATTAGGAATTATTTTATATTTGCTTGTTAAATTAATTCTGCTGCTACTTTTAAATTTAATAATATAATTTCCTTTTTTGAGTTTAAAACTTTGTTGTATTTTAGCAATTTTTTGTTGTATAATTTCATAGCAGAGTAACAGTTGTAGTTATTTAAGAACGTTGTGGTTGCCTATAAATGTGGCAGCATTTAAATAAAGTATGTTAACAAGAGTGTATACTAACATAATATTACATAATGTTTGTCAAGTTGGTGATCCTAAAATAAAATAAATCAGTTCCACTGTTGGGCAAAGGCCTTCTCTCACAAATCGAGGTGAGCGAAATTAGGCCACGCGGACCCAGTGCGGATTAGTGGAGGCAAGTATGTGGCCACCTGCTATTGGAACTTATCAAGCCGCCTATAAGGCTTCCAACCCGGTTTAACGACTACCACATTAAGTGGTAAATGGCTTAACGTGCCTTTCGAAGCACGGTTTATACAAAGTGTAACATAATAAACGCAAGACCTCAGACACCCCGATTAGAGAATTGCTTCATAAATTCAAAATTTAAAGGTTCTTACCCTTTTTTAAAGCACTTTTATATCCCAATTAACAACGAAACTTGTACGTGTATGTGTGCGTTTTTAAAAAATACGTTTTAGGAATGCATTTAGAATCTTCTTCTTGCTATGAATCAAGAATAAACTTATTTTTTTATAGCGCACTGAAGGCGTGAAAGCATTTTTTGCAAATGTAAAAAAAATGTAAAATACATTAAAAATTGTTGGAATCAATTCAGTTACCGATTTAGAACAAACTTCTTTCAGGTCTTGCGTTTATTATTTTACACCTTGTATATATTTCCAAATTACGCATTGATTTTATGTCGAAATGCTAACTTCATGAATAAATTATGCAATACAAAAACTTAATTACTGATAGCGTTAACATTTTAATAGGTACTCTGCCATAAATCTGTTGTAAGTGCTAAATCGTGCATCCGCATTTTTGGCTAACAGAGTTTCTTGAAAAAAAAAATCTGTCCTGACCGGTCAAAAAGTACATTTTATTTTATTAAAAAAATACAAGGATTTTTTTCTGTGTCGTGGGTTCGTTTACAAACATGAAAATTCACATGCTCAAATACCCAGACCCAAACAAATGAGTGTGGGTCACACAAAGATTTGCCCCGTGCTAGAATCGAACCCATGACTATAAAACACGGTGGGCAGAGCAGCTTTAGCTCTTAACCACTGCGCTAAAGCGTCCGTCAAATGATATGAAAGTGAGATTTTACATTTATGAAATAAAGCTTGCTCCGCCATTGGGTATTATTTTTGTGTCCTTTTCAAACATAAATTTTACATATGTACCTGTGCATGTGAGTCTAGTACTAAACAGGTAATTATGGCTCAATTAAACATCTTTCCCATACGGGGATCGAACCCGTGACTGCTTGATCCAATAATCTAAGCGGCCTACGTCAAAACTTCTACACCAAAAGACAAATTTTATTTATATATTACTAGCGGCCCGTCCCGGCTTCGCACGGATGGTTATTTATTTTTTCAACATAGCCTATGTTACTTAGGAATAATGTCGCATTCAAAAAGTTTTTGAAATCGGCCCAGTTGTTTTTGAGTTTCATACATACAAAAATACAAATCTTTCCTCTTTGTAATATTAGTATAGATAGAATTTGGAATATAAGTATTCGTCTTCTGATCACCCCTTTTGTGTGACCACAATCGTATTTTACTTATGACACATTTTATTTTATGATTCAACTTGAGTGGAAGACGATTCATACACCAACTCCTAACATGGCTCATGAAATATTTAAAAAAAAGGTTGCCTGATGACAGACGGTGATAAAATTGAATTCTTTTTTTTATTTTATCTCCTCTGTATTGAAAGGTTTTAGTGTAGTTACAATCCAAGATGCTTTAATAAATTAACACTAATAACTCGTTGGTCTGAATGGAATGGAATCGTTGGATGATGCACGTAGTGATCCCGAGGCCCTGGGTTCAAAGCCTAGGGCGGACAAAAATGTTATTTTTCATTGAAAAATTTTCAATGTTATCAGCCTGGAGTCTGGCATTGTGCGCAATATAATGGCAATAGGTTCGCCCCCTATTACATGGGCCCTAACATCGTCGGCGAAAATTGCGTGTCCACAATACACCTTTGCCACCCCCTTTTGGGGAATATAGGCCTAATTTTTGTTCGCGGCTCCACCCGAACTAAATTTTTCTGCAAAATTATTTACACTATACATTGATATAATATGTTGATCTAGCTTCTAAAAATTCCCCTTGCCAAATTTCATCTAAATCTGTTTAATCGTAATTGATTTTCTAATCTAAAGCTTACGATTTGATTTTAAAATACAAGGTGATCCACTTATACTACGATGACAAAAATAACGGTTTATACAAATCAGATAACTGTTAATTTTGTTTTTATTTCCAAAAGTGGCGTCATAATTGGGTGGTATAAAACATAACACAGGTGATAATAATTATCAAAACGAATAGTTTTGATAATTATTATCACCTGTTTTAGGTTTCGTGCATATACATATTTTATATGTGGGATTGTAAGTGTATCTGAATGTTTAAAGGAATGATTGAGGTTTGAAAGATGATTTTGTATATAAACCATATTCGAACATTGGGAATGAAGGAAGGAATGAGTGAGTGAGATATGAAAGGAAGGAATGAAGAGAATTGTGCAAAAAACCGACGGACGAAGTTTTAATATAGAAAATAAGAAAAAAGATTGAAAAAAGCGCAGACTAAACTATTTATTCGAAGTAAGCTGTTTAATTTTAACAGAAAGAACCCACATATAATGTTCAGTTTTCAGGATATTATTATTAAATAAGGCGCTCGTAGCGCTGTGCGACCGCGGTGTTCTTACCGATTACCAAGGTTAAGCAGCGTTCGACTCGGTCGGCCTGAGATGGGTGACCGTTTGTGGCATTTTCATATTCGAGCTTCGGAAGGCACGTTAAGCCGTTGGTCCCGGCTACCACTTAATGTGGTAGTCGTTAAGCCGAGTTGGAAGCCTTAAAGGCGGCTTGAAAAGTTCCAACAGCAGGCGGCCACAAACCTGCCTCCATCAATCCGCACTGGGTCCGCGTGGTGGAGTATGACCTAATCTCTCTCACCTCGTTTGTGAGAGAACACCTCGGCCTTTGTCCAGCAGTGGGCAGTATAGGCTGATATTTATTATTAAAAGTCTGCATAATATAATAAACTGTCAACGGCTTGTTCTACTGGTTAAGGGCTTACGCCGTTCCTTCCATTGCATCGAGTTCGACGCCCGCACGGAACAATTCTTTGTGTGACTCACAAATATTTGTTTCGTTTGGAGTATTTGCGTATGTAATTTTCATGTTCTAAACGCACCCACGGCATATGAATAATTCCTATTGTGTAAAAAATATGGGAAATTGTCGGCACTCGTCCTCTATCTCCTTGCAAGTAACCTTGCCAAAGATTAAAAATACCTGAATAGAAGGTGCGTGCCCTATGAATTGTGTACCAGATTGCCTATAAGAAATATGGGTCTATAAAACTTTGGAAAATATTGAACATTCCATAGATAAAAGCTTTTGTTGTGGTATTTCATTAAAGTATCCATGTTAGGCCGTCAAGTTTTTGATATAACATACCTTTCATGCCTGTTTTAAGGCAGAGGTGTACATACTACTATTTACTGAAGTATCATTGACTTTACAGGGTGAACTGGAATTGGGATATTATGCAGAAAGTTGTTGCATTTATTTCATTAAAAAAGTTTTTTTTAATATAATATTAGCCCTGTTAAGAAACTGTCCTACCGTTGGGCACGGGCCTCCTCTCATACTGAGAAGGTTTAGGCCATAGTCCAGCTGGGCCAGCGTGGTGGACACCACGCTGGCCCAGTGCGGGTCGGCGAACTTCACACACCTTCGAGAAACTCTTTAGGCATGCAGGTTTCCTCACGATGTTTTCCTTCACCGTTAAAGCAAGTGATAGTTTTTTTTAATACGCACATGTTTTAAGTAAAGATAGAGGTGCATGCCTGGGTATGAATCCGCTCCCTCTGACTTTGCAGTCTAAAGGGTCTAACCACTAGGCTATCACTGCTTGTTGTTTTTTGCGAAAGTTAATTTAGTCTCCAATACTAATTTATCAGCTGATCGATTGAACTTGTATGGGATAGTGTAAAAAGGCAAGAAAAAATAAAATTGTAGTAAAAAAGTTATTCAGACCGACGTATTAATGCAACAACTTTCGGCATAATACCCCAATTCGGGGTCAACCAGGATCTGATGAGAATTTTGTGAGTATTCTTCGAACACATTAGTTCGACAACTGTTTAGTAGGCGGAGGCAACTCCATTCATTATCGTCAGCCGAAGGACGTGGACGTTTTGCAGTAAGCTCGTCTACTTAAATGCATTAATCGAAAAATAGATTAATTTTGAGTCGAATAATCCACTTTAGATTAATCTGAAATACTGAATAGATTCAGTGAATCAATTCAAGCAGTTTACGTTGCATATTTTATAAGAAAATGGTGGTCGAGAAAATGTTTTTTTTTTCAAAGAAAACGTAGCTCCACGTGGGTGCGTTTACAAATACCCACACCGAAACAAATAATTGTGAGTCACACAAAGATCCGTGCGAGGATCGAATCCGCGACTACTCAATTCAGAGGACGGAACGACTCAAGCTCTTAACCACTGGACCAAGCCGTTCGTAATGAATTTTTGTACGTCGATTATTTAAGTAATCACAAAATACTGTACTAAACATTTTTTTTTAATAGTCTCTTGATTTTAATAATCTTCAAATTGAACGCACCCCGAAATGGTACAAATAAAGGGATTATAAAAGACATCAATCAGCATATTAATTTTCGCCTTCGGATTGATTAATCGCGAATCGATCTTTGAATACTCGATTTGATTCATATCGATTCAAATATCGATTTCTTTTGAATTAATCGCCATGCCTAATTTGTAGGACATATACCTCCCCAAAGATCGCCATGACTACCGGTTGTGTATTATACGCATTCAGCTTTTACCGGTGACTTTCACCAGGTCATCGGCAACACGATTTCAAATAAACTTAGAAGTCTGAATCGGTATTCTATGTGTGTGAGTGATCTACGCTGTTGGCCATGGGACCTTTACAGCTTCACTGGGTGAACGTGCAACCACTATGCTCAAGCCAAAAGAGCAAGGGGGAACTAGCTCAACTGTGCCTCAAGGAGGAACGGCCTCAGCTTGGGCAGTCGCTATGCGGGAGGGCGTATTTGAACTCTCAAGATTACAAGGCGATGTATATAACAACTAGGTTGTAACTGTCATACAATAATAATTGCATATATTTGAAGTAAACTCTCAGAAGGGTGAGGCAATCTAGGCATAATACGTTTTAATAGTTTTTTAACGTTTCTTTGAAGGTGAACATGGTTGTAATTGCGAGGCAAATTGTTAGTTACTTCATAGTTTATTAACGTACTAACTAGTTATTGGTTTTACAAAATATGCTTTGTTTCTTTTTAAACCTTGGGGTTTGCGAAGGTTAGGCTGGGAAGGAATAGCTGGAATAGCAATAAAATTCAATCAGGTGATGATTTTTGTACCAAGAACGTTTGTACCCTTGCCCCATGCACGAAGATATGCGCCTATATTCTGAGATGTCGATGCCGCATCTAATGTTAATTCAATAGTCATTGTTGACTTCCCTTAATGTGCATTATTTAAATATGTTCGTGAAAATAACGTTATCACCGTCACGCCTGTATTATTTCCCAAGTGGGGGTGGCAGCGATGTACTGTGTTCATCTATATTTCAGTGACGATGTTAGATCCCAATGTAATAGAATTGCCTAATGCTATTATACTAGGTACATTTTCGGATAGCTACCGAGAGTTGTTCGAAAGAAGAAGTAATTTTTTCCGACCCTAGGATGAAAATCCTTGTTATCGCCAGCCACACTATGCGCTACTAGACCAGAGCAGGGCATTAAAGTGTATTTTAGTGGGCATGCAATTAATCACACGTATAAGGATAATTCTTCGACTATGCGCTCACGTCACGTTGGATACTAGGAAAAGCACACATGATACTCCTAGTTTCTGCGACTAACGACTTGGCAACTGCATCTCGTTTTCACGATATATTTACTTTATTTTACAGTAGTATCAGTCTTACATTCCATTATTGATAATAGAAGAACAGGAGACATTACTAGTTCTGCGGTTCTCCATTCCGATCGCGGTCTCGAACCTATTTCGCGAACGCGTCCAATTATAGGAATCCGCTAATCGTAGCCGCCGCCAACTACGAACCTAACTCCCCTCCAATCAGCCACTACCGCCGTCCGCGGCATGTTCTCACCGACCCTCCCGTTGCCCTTATTTCCCTTCTGTCGGATACAGATACCGACCGACCTCGCCAGGAAGGTCGAAGAATCCCTTGCTCGCCGGCCGGTACAGAGCACTACGGCGAGACACCTAGTAAATGCCCTCAGCAATAGTGACTGCCTAAGCCGAGGCCGTTCCTCCTTGAGGCGCCCTTGAGCTAGTTGCCCCCTTGCCCTTCTGGCTCGAGCGTAGTGGTTGCACGCTCGCCCTCTTGTCCGGTGAAGCTGTAAAGGCCCCGCGGCCCACAGCGTAGATCATTTACACATAGTGCTGCGGTAATGTGATATTTGTACCCATTAGCAAGATTAAGCAACGTTCACTTCGGTCAGTCTGGGATGGGTCTCCATGCTGCGAAAGGCACGATAATTACCACTTCACGTTGTTTAAGTCAAGCCGAAAGACTTATAGGAGGCGTTCATGTTCTAATGTTGGGTGGTCATAAACCTGCCTCCACTAGTCCGCACTGGGTCCGCGTGGCAGAGTATCACCGGTACTGGTCGGTCTCTCACCTATATTCGTGAAAGAAGGCCTTTGCCTATCAGTGGAACAGTATAGGTTTATATAATAAGACAAACATACCATCAAAGTACACATTTTATGACATGTTTACAAAAGGAATTCAATGAATAATTTATTGAAACGATGTCATAAACTGAAGGAAGATAATTACAAAACCCGGTTTGAGCTACAATTAGTTGCGTACTTTTTATTTTAAATGAAATGAAAGGTAAAACCAACGACGGACGATTTAGCGCAGTGGTTAAGAGCTTAAGCCGCTCCGCCCACTGCGTCTAATAGTCGCGGGTTCGATTCCCGCACGGGACAAATCTTTGTGTGATCCTCAATTATTTGTTCCGGTCTGGGTATTTGTGTATGTGAATTTTTGTGTTTGTAAACGCACCCACGACACAGGAATAAATCCTAGTGTGCGGCTACGTTATTAAAAAAAACGCTAAGTATGAATTAACCTATAATTTTACTAATATGAGTACTCATTAGG
The DNA here is from genome assembly GCA_905147815.2 of Phalera bucephala. Taxonomy (NCBI): domain Eukaryota; kingdom Metazoa; phylum Arthropoda; class Insecta; order Lepidoptera; family Notodontidae; genus Phalera; species Phalera bucephala. Next base: position 28,257,460 of record LR990612.1, read on the forward strand.
CAGCAATTGCTGTTGCGCGCCATTTTTTGTTCGATATGAATCATCATCATCACGACATCTCTACTAAATACATAATGTGTTTAGGCAAATTAGCGAAGTAAAGCTACCTAAATGTGAAGGTCATATAAAAATTAGTTAAATGCTAATGCAAGATCCCGATCTAGATACAAAATCACTAAGACTCACATGCACGATCCAGGGTTAGTGATACCTATTTTTTTTTAATACATAGCCCCTCACTAGGATTTATTCCTGTACCGTGGGTGCGTTTACAAACATGAAAATTCACATACGCAAATACCCAGAGCGAAACAAATAACTGTGAGTCACACAAAGATATGCCCCGTGCGGGAATCGAATCCGCGACTACTGGACCCGGTGGGCGAAGCGGCTTAAGCTCTTAAGCACTGCGCGAAATCGTCCCACGCTTTCTTTTTATAATACTTTTTATATTGTTATAATCGATTCTTTTTCGATATTTTCGAAGTAAGTTGTAGGTAAAAGTGTGCGGATATATAAATAAAACTTGTCAGTTCATTAATACGTTTCACAATGCAGGCGGCGCCTTGGGCAGAGTCTAGTAAAGAATAAAATACAAATAATTCAATAAAAGAATTAGGTCTAATTACTTAATAGCTTTTCTTTTATAATTTCTTATTGGCGGGTTTCATATACGTAGTTAAGTGCCTGCCAAATAAATAACACCAACAAGTTTTAAAAAGGATATTGCTCAATCTATTTCATATTTATTGTAGGTACCTCTTCCTACTATTTAGAACTTTAAGTTTTGATCCTCTCCCCCTATTAAATGGGACCTAACATCGTTGGCGAAACGTGGGTGCACTCAGTACTTGTGCCCCCGCTTGGGGAATATAGCCGTGACGGTGTGAAAGTTTTGATATTACTTGGTAATTGTATGCACCTGGCAATTTTCTATTTAATTGTAATCATTGAATAAAGCGGCATTATAAGCTCCATAAAAACAGCTAACACGCTCTGCAGTCTCCGACATGCCAGCACAGCTCAGGGCTTGGTGTCGGCGACCTTATGGTATGGTAACTCGGCAGTGCTTGGCCGGCGGACCGGCGATATTCAACTTGTCGTTTATTACTAACTGTAATTAAAGTTGCTAATGACGTACCGTCGGCGATGTTTTTCGATTTTTAACCATGTAAATCCGTCAACTAACCCACTAACAAAAATCCGCAGACATGCGGTAAGGGCGCGGCGGTAGAATCCATATATAGAGCGTTTAAAACTATTTCGTTTCATGAAGACGATTAAATCTCCTTTTAGTACACGTGTTGCATGTAGATTGCTTTGAGCGGAGTTCAAGAGCGTTCAGTATCGTAAACCCGACCATTATAGCTACATATCAACAGTCTCTCTATCAGATTGCTTGGCAAGTGTATGTTAGATGCATGCGTAATATCTTGGTTAAAACTGCTTTACGCGATACCCAATACGTATGGTCACAGGTATAGTATATACTTATGTACCATTTTTTGTGAGATGGATGGGAAATCTTCAAAAGATTCTCCCGTCTTCTATGGATAGGAGCAATAAAACTGGAAAGGTTCTTCTGAACCCATCTCCTGACCTCCATAGGAGTAATTGTTGTTTCCCTTCATCTTTATAGTCTATTCCAATCAAACTTTTTAACAAATCATTACCATTTTTAAATGTTTTAGTTGTGATTGCAAACTATAATACCTGTGATATGAAGGCGAACGTATTCCCGAAGGCATTTAAAAGAAATTGCTGTTAGCAATGTCTCGACGTTCTTGTGTATAGTGAAAAAATTTTTAAAGTTTGCTTACTAAGTCATAAATCATCAATCGCACATAAATTTTCAAAAACCTAAATTAATGACCAGGGACCGGAACTTGTGCGGTAAGTTAATCGTTTTGCCAACGCCTTAGAAAACGCAAATTAGGAAAATACCCACGTTCATGAAGCTGCCATTAACTCGTGACTCAGGACTGTCACGCTTGCATTTACATTACAATTGTTTGGTAATGTAACTAGACACTTATTTAAATCAAATTAAGGTTCGTTTTGTGTACCAAAGTCAAACTCAAACTCAAATCGTTTATTTTGCATAAACTCTGCGGGGGTGCTAACAAAGTGTCATATTTACATATTTTTTTTAACTCACTAATCTACCACCGGATCGGAACGCGGTTTCCACTAAGAAGATTCGGCGAGAAACTCAGCGGACTTGACTTTTTTGTTAATTTCTCGTTTAATTTTTTTTCATCATATTTTGTATAAGATACATACATTTTTATATTATACAAAATCATTAATGCGATCCAGCTCCAGTGTGATGCCTTACGACTTAAATAGAGGACTATTTTTAAATATATGCTATAATTAAAAGCTAGAGGATTCTGGGTGGACCAGTTTCCACAAGCAGCACCCGTTCACGAGTACCACTACTTGAGCAGCCCTCACCTCCCTCCACCATACTAGAGGGAAGGAAGTGACCCGTACCAAATAGACACTGCAAGCATAGACTTTTTAGTGAGCATGACCAATCCCAGACCCCAGAGTGCAGTCAGAAAAAGTCTACGAAAGGAGCAGTACTTCGAGCTCGTTTGGCACGACATGGCGTCTTTTATGGAACAATACAAACATTATACCATCTGACGCAACGAATGCCTAAATTATTCCTATACAGACAAATTGTATTCTGCATATGATAACACGTAAACATAACTTGATATAGGTGACACATCAGCAAGAAGTCAATTTGGTGTAGTAGAATTTTAATATGAAGGAGAGGTATGTAAGGAAAGAACCTGTTGGAACTCTGTACTCTCTGCCTACCCCGCAAGGGATCTGGCGTGAGGTTATAGATAGATAGATAGAATTTTAATTGTTTCTTATTTGTACAAGCCTGTTTGTAGAAAAAAAATCATTGAAGGCGGATGATATTATTGTAAGTGGTGGACGTCAAATTGTCTGTCGTGTCCTATTTATTATGCTGCCAATATCCTCAAACACAAAAATAGCCTATCGTCGTTCCATTTTTAAAGGTCACAATAATATTGTGCGGCATTAAGATTAGTAGGAAAGAACTCTACTTCAGTACATGCAAAAAAACGACTTATACGGGCTGTTGATGTGTATTCTCAGAGAATTATGCAATATCTAATAAATTTTGCGGTATTAAAATTAGTTGGAAAAAACTCTACTTCAGTACATGCAAAAAAACGGCTTATACGGGCTGTTGATGTGTGTTCTCAGAAATTTATGCAATATCTAATAAAAGGAGTAATTATATATTCTATAGTACTTACAACGACGGACGTCATCACGCCAGATTCCTTGCGGGGTAGGCAGAGAGTACAGAGTTCCAACAGGTTCTTTCCTTACATACCTCTCTGGCTTCCTCCACTCTCATAGTTCGTCTCAAACACGCTCGCCGGTTACGGAGACTCTTGACTTGTCCTTTAATGGATATGTGTATTATAATATGTGTATTGTAAAATCATCGTGAAAACTCGTGGATTTTATTTAAAATTAGAACCTATATTTAATAGTCAATAGGATAGGTCTTATACTTAACAGTTAGATATTATATTACTGGTAAACGCCGAGGCCAACAGTTACTGTCACCATTTACTTCCTCTTAAGAAGTTCTCGTGAGTAATTATGTATTTAGTTCAATAACTATAGCACAGGCGTATTTAAATGTCTAAGGATCTAATACCTATATTTATCAATACTGATATTATAAACAGGTAACGTTGTATGTATGTATGTATGTATGATTGTAGGAGATAATCTCTGGAACTACTAATCCGATTTTGAAAATTTATTCACTGACAGAAAGCTATATTATTCCTAAGTGATGTAGGCTATTATATTTTCTTTTGTCTATAATAAAAAAGTAGCCTCAAACTACGAATTGTTCCTGTGCCGTGGGTGCATTTACTAGTTTAAAATTCACACACACAAATACCCAGACCTAAACAAATGTTTGTGGGTCACACAAATATTTGTCCCGTGTGGGGATCGAACCCGCGGCTACTTGTGGGCGGAGCGACTCAAACTCTTAGCCACTAGACCAAGCCGTCCGTCACGCCTATATTCCCCAAGGGGGGATAGCAGAGGTGTACTGGGTGTACACACACACTTTTCACCGACGATGATGATGGGCACAATTCTTGACTCCGAAATCATACTAGGAAGTTTTCGTTTGAAAAACTATATTTTTGTCCGAACTAGAGTTTGAACTCATAACCTTGTAATCGCTATGCGTATTATTCACCACTAAGTCCACGAGGCAGTCTATTTAATCATAAGCTATATTATTAAGACGAAAATAGCGGAATTACAAAAAACCGCGTGCGAAGACGCGGGCAACGGTAATGTACACTACACTTGTTTAGGTTCTTAGACATCGATACTAATATAATAAAGCTGCTAATCCACTGCTGGACATAGGCCTCTCCTAACACGCGCCATTGCACACGGTCCTCTGCCTTCCGCATCCAGTCTGTCCCAGCGACCTTTTTGAGGTCGTCGGTCCATCTAGCTGGGGGCCGTCCTACCTTACGCTTACCAAGTCGCGGTCTCCACTCTAGGACACGTTTGCTCCATCGGTCGTCGGTCCTTCTGCAGATGTGACCAGCCCATTGCTACTTTAGCTTACTGAGTTTGCGAGCTATGTCGGTAACTTTGGTTCTTTGTCGGATTACCTCGCTACGAATTTTATCCTTCAAGGAGACGCCGAGCATAGCTCGCTCCATAGCCCGCTGTGCGACTTTAAATTTATGGACCCGTCCCACTGTGAGTGGCCACGTCTCGGCCCCGTAGGTCATAACGGGTAGGACGCATTGGTTGTACACTTTAGTCTTCAGGCATTTCGGTATAGGCGAAGAGAAAACGTGACGTAGTTTAGCAATTGGTGAATAAAGAATTTTTTTTTTTTTTGAACGCCCTAGTCTCTTGTATTACAAGTCGGATTTGAGAAATTTATTTTGCATTTGATAGCGCGAAAACCGCCACGACCCTTAGGAGCCAAGTATAAAGATAAAAGTCAAAAAGAACGCTAAGCGAAAACGAAGTGATAGCGCGGGCGGGCGATGCATTGGGTGAGTATCAGTTTAGTGGTAAACCGAGGGTGAAACCGCGGGGCACTGCTATTATAGTATATGGTCGAAAATTGTTATTATTTTGTTTCACGGCGAAGTGAATGGATGAAATGAGGTTGTAATTTTTAATCATATTATGATGTCGAAATAAACGTATGTTATGGCCTTAAATGTCGTTAGCAACCTTAATCTAAAAGATATATGTACATTGTATTTAAAGGTAAACACCGCTCTATTTTACCAAACTGGGTTCCGGACTCATATTGGAAATTTTTCCCTCGAAAAATTGGAATCCAGGACCTCGTGATTGTTACGCGTGTTATTCGCCGCTACACCAACAATCTAGCAGAGGCCATATGCCTCTTGTTACTTCTTTAGCACGCTCTCTAATCTAAACATCTAAATGGATATTAATAGGTATTACATCTATCTATCTATCTATATCATCACGCCAGATCCCTTACAGGGTAGGCAGAGAGTACAGAGTTCCAACAGGTTCTTTCCTTACATACCTCTCTGGCTTCCTCCATTCTCATAGTTCGTCTTATACACGCTCGCCGGTTACGGAGACCCTGACTTTTCCTTCAGATAAGACCCGGTCTATTTGGTCATGGTAAGATAGTCTAGGTCTTCCCCGGTACCTACATCCTTCCACTTTCGCATTGTATATCAGTTTTGTCATTATTTCTTCGGACATTGTTTCTACATTTTAGTATTACATTTTGTATAAAATGCTTATTTTTTATAAGCTTTTATTTAACTTGCATGTCTGTTCGTATGTCTGCTTGTCTCTTTCCGGTTTAAATCGTATGATCTATTTTTCAAGGACTTGCGCATATTCGATTGCGCTGAAATTTGGCACACGTGTGTAAGTTCTAACAATGTACTAATATGGTATCATAGATCTGGCTGATGATGGAGTGGCCATAGGAACCCTTCGAGTTTAGGCCTGTTAGATTGGTATTGACAAGTACTATACAACCAAATAGTATTCAGGGTCTGATGATGAAGCCGAATGGTGGCCAATGAAACCACCCAAGTACTCAATATAACCCCGCCGTGTTTGGGCTCGTTGGATTTGTCTTGACAAGTACCTTAGACCCGGATGGTGTACAAGGTACAACTCCTCAACTATGCAAGATATCCTCGTTGTGCTTTTGTTATAAAACCTTGTTTTTTAAAAGGTATTTTTAAACGCCGACTGCCTCGTTGGTCTAGTGGCAAAGCGCATCGCTTGGTGATCACGAGGTCCTGGGTTCAAATCCTTGGTCGGACAAATGAAGTTTTTCTAACGAAAACACTTGCCAGTATAAGTCCGGAGTCTGGAATAGTGCCCGGTATATGTCAACAGGCTCGCCCCCTATTACATGGGACCTAACATTGCCGGCGAAACGGGGGTGTACTCAGTACATCTCTGCCACTCCCGCTTGGGGAATATAGGCGCGACGGTGTGGTGTCTTTTTAAATTTAAATTATTATTTTAAGTGTCATCATAGTAGATAAAAGTTGTTCCTTTTATATATAGGTTTTATAACATGACGGAGGTTTTGCGCAAATGTCCCTAACACATTGACACGCTACGACCTTGCTAATTGAATGATCAATTTACTTCGGCACTACAGTTTTTCCCCGACTTTGAAATATTGAGTAGAACACAACAGCTTGAACGGAGCAAATGGTCAAACTCCCACTGCGGCTCAGAGTACAGGGAAATTCGCTCCGACTTTCCTGTTTCGTGCGGAACAGATCCAAATTAAATATGACAAGCAAAAATACATCAACCAGAACCACCACTACATGCCAAACTAAACTTTACCCCTAGAAGTTTACATTTGAATTCTGAATAGAATTTTTGTAGCGCTTGGTAGGTTTTTGGTGTATATTGTTAAATTTCGAGCTTCCTTATTTATATAACGTGACTTGGCTCGTTATTTTTATACGTGCGAACCCTTGTTATTGTTTAGACAAAATTCATGGGCCGCTGAAGAATCCTAATTCTATGGTAATGCGATCCCTAGAGAGCAACATATGGGATACCGATAACAAATAGTGTACATACATTTATGTATACTAGTCGCCCAATTCGCCAATTGATCTAAATTCGACCTACTCTTTCATCGTTTGCTGGTTATGTTTGACATTCAGTAAGACTATAGACAAATAATATCAAAGACAAACAATATAAATCTAATCTCAATTTGATCACAGACTTTTTAACAATAAACAAAAGAGTAAATATGCGTGTTTGTGTCAAATACATGGTAGTGTGTGTAATGTTTTTTTTTATTGATTTAATGTATTTTTAATGTATAATTAAAAAAAATATAAGCATTCTGCACTCCTTCTCTATATAAACTATAAGTGTGAGAAATTTCATACTCCTATGTCCGCGCAATTTTCGTAAAAAGGGATACAAAGTTTTTGCTTCACGTATTAATATAATGATAAGGGGTTTTTGTAGATTAAGAAAATAAAATTAAAAATACGTTTACCTTCGAAGTATCGAGGTCGATAGTGGTTTGGATTTTAAATATTATTTAGTAATGAATTTATTACGTAAATAGTGAATTGTAGTAAAGACCTAAAAGTTTTTTAAAAAAAACGAGGTATATCAAAATGTATGCTACACCACTATTAAGAGTGTGCATAAAATAATACCCGTATTGTTTAATGAATATTTTTTTTTAAAAACAGTATGGAAATGGTAATATATTATATCTTTTTAATACAGGTAAGGTTTAATAAATGTGTGGTGGGCCACAAAGATCATCGGTATAAAATAACAAATACCAGTACCAATAAAAGTAACTCCAGCCTAACAAAATCCAACTAAAAGAAAACAGAGGTAATTAATCAATCAAATATTTACGATTAACCAACACGAATTACTACGCCAAACGAACCTTATGATTGAGTAAAACCAGTCGTTCATATAATAATATAAGCCAGGATGCCTATGACAAAGTGTTAAACTGTGGCGTCCTACATTTTATATGAGCAAATGTTTGCTTAGACCTACATTAACACATAACAGCTATTAATTATGAACGTAAACCAATCATATATATAATACATGTATTCTATTAAAAAAATTATGCATGAAGGACATTCATTCAACATCAATTTAAAAAAGAAAACGGTTAAATATCACCTCCGGAATAGGGATAAAATTGAAACCCGTGTAACTAGGACTGAATATGGCAAAAGAAACATCTTTTTTGAGGGAGTGCAACTGTTCAATAATTTACCTGGAAATATTAGGAATGCTAGCATCATGAATATTTACAAAAAAATATCTAAAAACACACGTTTCTGAACAATATAATGTGGATTAAAATAAAGTCAGCCTCGATCATTAATGTTTCAGTATTACGGTAATTTAGTTTTCTTTAAGTGAAATGTAAATTTCTTTGGAAATAAATGTCTTTGAACCGAATTATATAATGACGCATCATAATACTTCTACGCACCGTGTTACGGAAATTTAAACTCAAGCGGCAACTAAATACGATAATTGTTTTGCATAGTAAGAGAAATTAGTTACTTCCTTTTCTTATAAAATTAAAAAATAAACACCAAATGGGGACGCCAGAGGTGCACTGTATATACCCAGCTGTTGCTGGCGATGTTAGTTCCCCATATATTAGGGATTGTTATTATAGAACACACAATTTCACAAACAGAAATGCTTCTGAGAATGTTTAAAAGAAAAATCTTCATAACGCTTAATACCCTGAATAACTCAAATGGTCTATCTATCTATCTATATCAACACGCCAGTTCCCTTGCGGGGTAGGCAGAGAGTAGAGAGTTCCAACAGGTTCTTACAAACCTCTCTGGCTTCCTCCACTCTCATAGTTCGTTTCATACACGCTCGCCGGTTATGGAGATTCTTGACTTGCCCTTCAGATAAGACACGGTCTATTTGGTCATGGTAAGATATTCTTTCTTTACTCTGCAATTCTTTTTATACGCGCGAACCAACAGAGAATATCCTTCTGGAGCATACTCAAATGGTATTTTCAAAAATATAATACTAACGAAAAGTTAATCAAATTTACAAGATATTTATATGATACGTTTTAAATTGTATTAGGTACATTTCAAAAAAATTCTATAAATTCCACATGCTGTATTTACCTGTTTAAAATATGATCGACATCCCCAAAAGTTGACTACGTAAGATTTCTTGAAACAAATGCTACTATTTCTAGAAGACATAACATACTGATAGGTACTAGGTAGGCTTTGTGTTAGTAAAACAACTTTTTACTTAATACCTAGAAATATTGTTTTAACTTAACAAATAGAAATATTACCACTGTATCTAAAAACTTAAATCGCGAAGAAACTGACTGTGCTCATTCCGATGGAGTAATAGCGACAGTAACGTGAATAGGAGCAGTGGCATCTCAATTGTTAGGCGCACAATGGTGTTCGCAGCACAAAAAAACTTTGACTTTTAACTGAACACGACGCCGACAAACCTACGTGAAAGACGGCTTTGTTAAAATGTAGGTGTCAGATTATAGGATTTTAATTAATCAACAGCTGATTTCAATTAAACCGATCGTGATAAGGCATTAAATGCATATTAATTTCAAAACAAAATGAACACCACACCTACATATCACCGAAGAAGTTAGGTCTTCATGTTATTGTGGACGAGCCTATTGCAATTATATCGGGCACAATTCTATTCTCCAGGCTGATACTGAAAATGCAGAATATTAAAATGAATATGACAATCATTTTACCTATCTAATATCTATTATTCATGTAGGTACACACTTATTCTAAAGTGAAAGATTGATTGTAAGATAGTTCGTATCAGGTGTAAAATTTTAAATAAATAAATGTCCCCGATTGCTTTGACATTAAAGTGCTAGCTGTTCTATTTTAGTTTTCCGGACTACATAACATTTCATATCAATCAATCAATCAATCAGCCTATCGTAGTCCACTGCTGGGCATAGGCCTCTCCTAACACGCGCCATTGCACACGGTCCTCCGCCTTCCGCATCCAGTCTGTCCCAGCGACCTTTTTGAGGTCGTCGGTCCATCTAGCTGGGGGCCGTCCTACCTTACGCTTACCAAGTCGCGGTCTCCACTCTAGGACACGCTTGCTCCATCTGCACATTTCATATACTCATTAACAATATCCAATAATTTTGTCGACCAAAAATACCTCAGATACAAATAGTTTTGTACAACACTTGTGTAATCATAAATATCAATAACTTTAGTATAAGACTTTTACGATGATACTTGATGTTGTTCCATCATCCATAAAAAGTTACTTTTCCTAATTTCAGATGGCGAAGATAACCCACTTAGTACTCGGCATGCTCATCTTGCTCATACACGTCAACGCTGCACCGAGTGACGTAAGCAAAATCGAAGATATCGTCGAACTGGAACAAGTAGATCCTATACTAGACTCTGAACCAAAAGCTGTAGAAAACGAGAACACAAACCAAACACATCGCCAGAAAAGATGGTACAATCATTTTGGATATGGATTTCCTCCAATTAGTCCCATGATTTATCCAAGCTTTACTAAGAGGGACGAATCAGCCCACATCGGCAACTATGGATACGATGACCCGTTTACCCAGATTCATAGAAGACTGCAAGAAATTGCTAACGTTGTGAGACAACCGCCGCCGCCGCCCTCTCACATTCCTATATTTTATCCAGTTGTATTCGTGCCTACGTTCGGCTGTGGATGCGATGAGACCACAACTAAAAAACCTCAAACTGGCGTTGATGAATCAACGGAAACAATTCCAGATGTCACAGAGAGATGGCCAGAAATGGAAGACGAGAGACAAAACTGGGGATTTGTCGTCAACAATACGGAATCAGATGACGATGTAGACTACAGCAGGCCTATATCTTTCAATCCTATAAAATCGGATAAACCATTGAAGAGACCTTCTCCACCTGTGGAGCACGGGACTATTATAGAGCAAGCCAATTCTGTAGAACAATCTACAACAACTACTGAAAAGCCTTCACCAAATCAATTGAGTGCTAATAATAATCCAACTTTAACACCGCCAAGTCCTTGCGACAGTGCAATACTAAGTTGTTGTCATCAACAAAATGTTGTATATGACTGCTTTGCCGCCCAAGGTTGTCCAGACTTGTCGTCTTATGGCAGCCCTTGTAATAGTAGTGTCATTTTAAAGGTTATAGAGAAATTCCGAAAATACTACGGGCAAAGGTCAGAATGAAGAGGTTTTATAAAATACAGTTGACCCGCAGTAATCCGACAAACGTGTTGCAAGGCAGTGTCGGATTATCGAATTTGTTGGAATTTAGAGTAATGCCTGCAATCCGGAACTTTTTGTAAAAATACTCTTTATAATCCGATACATAAATTACACATCAAAGTGGTAATATTATGTATGCACTATAAATACATACATACGATGTGGAATTTTGTAAATTAAACGAAGATTTGCCGAATTAAATTTGTTATACACGTTATAGGCATGTCGGATTACACTGAGCGGATTACATAGGGTCCGGATTACGGGGAGTCCACTGTAGATGTTTCGAGGTAGAAATATTAGGTTCTAAGGCAAGTTGTAATTTATTTAAAATATTATACCACCTTTTATTGTTTGCTTCTTACTCATGTTCCGTGTGTACTACGACTATACACAATACTAAAAAAGTTAGTGCAATGATGGTTAATTCAACAGAATATAATTAAAAAGCATCGGTGATAAATTCTGTATACTAATATTTCAATGTTTTAGAAACCTCCTTTATATTGTATGATAAGATTATTTTAGACAGCTTCTATGTTTGACGCAAACCATAGGCACAAAAAATGTCATTAAGTTTTTTACTATTCTGTAATTGTGTTCAGTTAAACAATACACAAGGATATAGCTTATAGTAGGTTAGCCTTACCTATAATAAGTTATGCACAAATGTGATTATAATATAATAATATCAGCCTATACTGCCTACGATTGAGCAAAGGCCTTCTCTCACAAATCAAGGTGAGAGAGATTAGGTCAAACTCCACCACGCAGACCCAGTGCGGATTGGTGGTGGCAGGTTTGTGGCCAGCTGCTGTTGAAATTTTTCAAGTCGCTTATAAGGCTTCCAATTCGGCTTAAAGACTAGCACATTAAGTGGTGACTGGCCTAACAGCCTAACGTGCATTCCAAAGCACGGAGACACTTGAATATGAAAATACTACAAATGGTCACCCATCTGGGCCGACCGAGTCGAACGCTGCTTAAGCTAGGTGATCGGTATGAACACCACGGTCGCACAGCGCTACGAGCGCCTCAAATTTGGTATATATAAACAAATAAATCACAAGTGTAGAATAAACTTTGCTTTAGTAATAGCAAGTCAGTGGGCCTAGCCGAGTTCCATTTGTTTCTCTCTCTGCCTTCTGTAATCGATACCGCCTTGTTCTGATCACGTGACTGTTCGTTGTAAAATGTCAATGCCGTACATTTGTCCGTTATCTAGCATCGTTGACAACAGTTAAAAGTCGACTTGGCTGAAGGAGTAGTAATAATTGATTGACAGTCACTGCAAAGTAAAGTGTGACGATGTTAATCTTATATAATGTAGAAGATAACAAGATTTAATTTTTATCTCTACTAGGTTTTATAAAGAAGAAAATTCAGTTAAAGGTACTGAATCAATTCACTCATAATTGCTTAATACGAATTTTGTACGTGTAAGGTAATTAAATAATATGAGGATCACGTCTACTGTAATTCATTTAAATATATAAGTAAATACTCTAAATTGCAATCCAAATAAGAATGGGAACGTCAACGATCTCGACCTGAGGACTTAGCATGAACAAATTGGCGTTAGCGTAACGCTATTGAGGTGATTTGCCATCCTTTTTACAATAAAAATTTACTAAATTTAGATGAACTCGACAACGTCACCCAAATCTCAATTGTCAACTTGCTACAAATTTATTTCATAACGTGTTTGTAAACCCTTCGTTACTTTGTGGCGAGTTTACAATAACCCATCTACAGTCCTACAAGGATCCTTTGGCCCGCGGCTAAAATCGGAACTAACGCTTTCATCAAGTGAAATGTCACTTCATGACAGTCCCAGAGTTACCGTTTGCTATGAAATTTACCCAAGTTCTTTTTTTAATTAGTAACCGCGGGACCCACCCCTTGAAATAATTCCCTGGAAGTACGACATTTTTACTGAATGAAAGCTCTTATTCCACATCAAAGCCCCCCTGTCAATGTCATCCACATTATATTCGTGCTAAGCTCTCTGAGTACTTGCCAGGTATAGATTGGCAGTAGCCTATAGCTATGAAGTTATATGGCATCCTTTTCACATAACAGATTTAAAACAGCGTGGTGTCATGTTCATCTTTATTTAGTGTATTTGTAGTGTGAAAAGGACAAAATATCAACTCGATAGCGTTACGCTCACGTCAACCTGTTCACGCTATGATTTAAAAAGGTGACAGATTGCAAAGAACTCCGCAAGAAACAAGGAGCAACATTATTTAACTTGGTCTTAATAAAACTAAATCTAACAAAGTTTAAATTGGATTTTAAGTAATATAAAAAGGCATTATATGGCAATTCTGTGACATCACAGTAGTGCCACAGGAGTAGCTGTTTTACCTATTGTACTACCGGTAGTGTCACGGGAAAATGTCTTCTACTCGTATAACACGACTAGATGTGCCAAGTCTTTGTATCATGAAGGATAAACGGTGGAAAATCATTCCTATTCCTTTTTGGATAGCATAGTAATTAGTGTATTGACAAAAAATGTGTTCCTATGTAATAAACCGGGTACATGACAATAATAAATACGTCCTTTAGGTTTAATGTGTTTATTTTATTTACTAGTTATTTTAAGGTTTTAATATTAATGAGAGTGGAGGAAGCTAGAGAGGTATGTAAGGAAAGAACCTGTTGGAACTCTGTGCTCTCTGCCTACCCCGCGAGGGAGCTGGCGTGATGATATAGATAGATAGATAGATAGAATATTAATCATCATCATCATCATTCAGCCTGTACCTACCTACTCCTGAGTGTAGGCCTCTCCTCAGTTAACCATTCGTTCCGGTCCTGTGCTAGCTTATTCCATAGCATTTTCCGGCCATCTTCACGATATCATCACTCCCTCTGGCTGATGGTCTACCTGTAGGCCTGCGTCTTTTTCTTGGCCACCACTCTGTCTACGTAACCGGCGCGCGTGTATGAGACGAACTATGAGAGTGGAGAAAACCAGAGAGGTATGTAAGGAAAGAACCTGTTCGAACCTTGTACTCTCTGCCTACCCCGCAAGGGATCTGGCATGATGATACAGACAGACACTCTGTTACGGCCTTGGTACACCTGATGTCGTCCCACTTCATCAAGTGTCCTGTCCATCTCCACTTTAACCTTGTGATCCGTTTATCAACATCTTCAACTTTCGTCCGCCTTCGGATTTCTATGTTAGGTGTTCGTACAGCAAGGGAGATGCCCAACATGGCTCGCTCCATGGCTCTTTCTACCACTCTGATTTTATATAGACTGCCCTTTGTAAGCGACCAGGTCTCGGCACCATAAGTGAGGATGGGCAAGACACAGTGATTGAATGGCTTGTGGGATATCGGCTGTTTTAATCATACCTTATTCATAATGCAGATTTTCCAGCTGATATTTGTTAGCATTGTCTTTATTAGAAATGTCTTTTTAAAGAGTAATGGTCTAAAAGGTTTCTGTACCGTGTGCTTTTACAAACATATATATTTCTTTTACATTTTAATTAAAAAAATAAAAATAAACACCGTCACGCCTATATTCCCCAAGCGGGGGTGGCAGAGGTGTACTGAGTACACCCACTTTTCGCCGATGATGTAAGGTCCCATATAATAGGGGGCGAGCCTACTACTATATACCGGCCACAATTCCAGACTCCGGACTCATACTGGAAATTTTCCATTAGAAAAACTACAATTGTCAGACCTAGGATTTGAACCCAGAACCTCGTGATTACAAAGCGAAGCACTTTGCCATTAGACCAACGAGGCAGTCCATATCAATTGTAGGTACATAATTATTTAAGTATTGGTCATAGGAAATGTACACAAATTAAGAATTCCCAGAATTTTTATACAATTTAGGAAGTTTGTTTAGGAAATGTGATAAATATTTTAGTGTTACGTATAAACATTTCGTCCCACGGCTGGGTAAAAACCTTCTCTTCCAAATCAAGATGAAAAAAATTAGGACTCCTCCATGCGGACCCAGTGTGGATTGGAGGAGGCAGGTTTATGGCCAACTGTTGCTGGAACGCCTAAGTGATATCCGGGACCAACAGCTTAATGTGCCTTCTGAAACGGAGACGCTCGAATATGAAAACACGACAAACGGTCACCGATCTTAAACTGACCCAGACGAACATTACTTAACCTTGATGATCGCCAAGAACACCGCATTCGTTTCAAAACGAAATGTTTAATATGTTTCATATTTCTGATTCATATAATAATCTTCATGGGGAGAGTGGCAGACCCCGCCAGACACAATATCCGTCTGGCTAGAAGATCTTCCCTTTGACAAATCCTGCCACAACGTTCCTGCCATAAATCTTTGCGTGACCCACAATTATTTGTTTCGGTCTGGGTCCTACGACACAGGAAAAATCCTAGAGTGGGGGCTACGTACTTTAAAAAAAAAAAACTTAAAAAAAAAAAAAAAAAATACACCGTCACGCCTATATTCCCCAGAGGGGGTGGTTTTTTTTTATTTCAGTAAAAATGTTATGTAACCCCATTTTAAAAAAATTGTTAGGGATTGACATTTAGAAGATTGGGTATTAGCATATTAAAGAATTTTCCTGTTACTAATGACGTCAATGGGAAATATGGTGGTTTTTAAATTCGCAGAAGATAGTTGCGATATAGAGATAGAGAGAGAGATGTCGGTTTATAACATAAGTTAATGTGTGTTAAAGGACTAATACTAACTAATTAAACTATACTTCTGGTTCTTAAAGAAATTTTCCATTACTGGTGGTTGGCCGCCTTTGCGAATATGCCTATATCCTAAACCACATGGAACAACTGCACTGAGCTTGCGATTTTGGTCCAGTCCCAATATGTTGCATAGGCATCATTTCTTCCACCTCTTGTATTGCATTTTTCCATCAACTATACAGAATTAGTCAGCGCTTTAGGATTTTAACATTCATGAAAATACTTTTTGAATTAAAACGCATTCCATATTCCTAATAAAAAAATTATTCAAACATTCGGGAACAGGGCGCGGTTTACAATCTCTTTAATAACACTAAAATAATCTTATTTTGCTATGAGAAAGTGATGTGGATATACATAGTTTTTAACTCTGTATCTTTTTCACGACAAAATAAGACTCAAAAATGTTTTGTTAAAAACGTTGTAACCCCACAAACTGCCATGTGACTATTGACATATTCATCTTAATATGGCAAGTTCAACAAGTCAAATTATATTAGTAATGAAGATTAATTAAAATTTGGGTAAATCCCAATACGGTTGAATGTGCCAAGATGATGATGTATATCAGCTTTTTTTACTGGAGTTGATCTATCTGAATCGAAATTATTACTTATCAAATCCGTCTACTTGGATCTAGTGAAATTCGTAAACAGTAGTTTTATTTCATTTTGTTGAATAAGATTTTGATTATATTACTGCCTCGTTCTTAGAATCCAGTCCTTTGTCTGGTGAAGCTGTAAAGGCCCCGCAGCCAACGGCGTAGATCATTCACACACACAAATCCTGGCATCCAGTTATTGAAGCGATCGCTAGAGGGACGAATTGAGCGGCGGTAAACAACTTTCTTTCCCTAAAATATACTCAAAGGAGCAAGGAACAAGAAGTTGGATTCAGCTTGGAGATCCCGTGTTGAAAGGAGCCGTCGACGGGTTTTTTCAGACTGGAAATCAGACTTTCCCACACACGCACAGAAAATTTATAAACATTTTTTTACCAACAAAACCTAAAAAAGTAAGGAAATAAGATGTAATTGTATCTTTTTCACCGACGACCAATTGTTTAGTTGGTGTACTGTCGACCGTTTGCTACCGTCCTAATACAAGGTCCTAATATGAGGAGTGGGCAGGCCCCCTTCAAGTGGGCCTTCTGAAGATTGCGGGTAGAAGTTGGATGCGTACAGTATTTGTGCCGGTTGTTGTGTGTCCTGCAGTGAAGACAGATACAAAGTTAAGCTACTAAATCGCTGTATCTAGGAAACATGTTCTGCCCGCCGTATTTAATCATCATCAACCGAAAAATATCCACTGCAAGACACGTCGTCAAAAGATTGCTGCGACAACCGGCCTAAATATCTAAATATTCTTTTTTTATTTAAAAAAAACATAGCCCCACACTAGGATTTATTCCCGTGTCGTGGGTGCGTTTCCAAACATGAAAATTCACATACACAAATACCCAGACCGGAACAAATCATTGTGGATCAAACAAAGATTTGTCCCGTGCGGGAATCGAACCCGCGACTATTCGACACAGTGGAGCTCAAGCTCTTAACCACTGCGCTAAATATTGGACTTAAATTGCTGTATATTGAGAAACATGTTCTACCTACCTAATTTAATCATAATCAGCCGAAACATGACCATTGCAACACACGTCCTTGTGCCTTTGCCGGCCTTATGCTAAAAGCATCCAGCTCTTACCTGCGAATTTCACCAGATCATTGATTTAAAATAAATCAAATCAATAGTAGGACCTAATTGCTATACGTTTTTCAGTCATCATGATCGTATAGCGATGTACTGTCAGTAATGCGAACCACTTTAAAAATTTTATGTCAAGAGGAGGAGGATGGAGGAGCCATTAATTAGCTTCCGGTGTCAGTTAGTGCAGCAATCCGCCGCTAAATTTCCTAGTCGGGCAGTCCTCATCGATGTGCTGGATAGTCTGCACTGAGGTCCACAGTCACAACAAGGGGAATCAGTGATGCCCCACTTGTCCAGATGGTAATTATATCTTGGGACTCCGGTTCTGCTTCGGTTGATGGAGGACCACACCAGCCGTTGCTCTTTGAAGCCTACAGCCGAGATTTCGGCTATGGTGATGTTACCCTGGGAGGTGTCCGAACTCTCCTGTTTTTTCCACTCTGAACGGATGGTAGGGTGGTTATGGTTTGCATTGATATCAGCCCCGAAACGCTCATCTAATTTAATCATCAGCTGAAAAGCGTTCACTACAAGACATGAGAATCCCCAAAAACCGCCACGATGGCTATTTTAGTACTGTACGAATCCAGCTTTACCTGAAACGTTCTCCGGGTTATTGCTAATCTGTTATAATCAACTAATCTGTTATTTCCTACATTATTACCTACCACTTAAAATATCGTTAAGATATACGATTATACTTAGAATAAAGATTATACAAGACCTTATATTCATGGTCAACTCTGAATTAAAAAATTCAATACAATAGTCGCCGTATTGTCGACTAATAGTAATACAACAAAATTAACATCGTGATAGCTATATTCTCTAAGTGGGGATGACAGAGGTGTACATAATACACCCACATTTCGCCAACGATGTTAGATCCTAATGTAGTAGGATGTGACCCTAGCGCTACACTTTCTGATATTATAGACAGGTTACTGCACAGAACAAAGAAGACAAGTTCTTTTTTTCTTCCGTTCGTTCTTATCCTAAAAACATTATTTGACGTAAGATTCGAACTGAAGACCTCGTGACCGTCAAACGCCACTATTCTAACGAGTAAAGTATCTAAAGTTTGTATTCATTGTGCCGTATTTTTGACCACAACAACTAACAAGTGTAGTATTTTGATAAAAAGAAAAACAGAATCATGTATACAAACCGCGGATGCAATGCGTATACAAATTACTACTAATGTAATCGCCATAACATGAAATAGTAACATCTTATTCGGGATTTCCCAACCATTACTTCGATCCACTGCAAAACATCTCATTAAAATTAACCGATTCTAAATAAAATATCCCCACACCTGTCAGAAAGAATTTCGCTTACGTCACAAATATACTAAAAATTTAACGAAATCCCGCATCCCCGGTATTCAAAGAAGGAAAAATATTACTTAAAAACACGTTATTAACATGCTTTAGTGT
Source organism: Phalera bucephala (assembly GCA_905147815.2). Classification (NCBI taxonomy): domain Eukaryota; kingdom Metazoa; phylum Arthropoda; class Insecta; order Lepidoptera; family Notodontidae; genus Phalera; species Phalera bucephala. The sequence continues at coordinate 28,276,709 of LR990612.1, forward strand.
ATACTAGAACTCAGATGAAGACAGAATTAACGTAGAAGCGGACGTATTAAAAGAGAACCGACGAAGTAAAAGAGAATTATATAAAATTTTGTTTTGAAAAAAGGACCGCAACTACTGGAAGAAAGTGAGTTATGTTTAATTATACTGGAAATGACGTAATAATTCTTAAGATTATTTGTGTTTTATAATTATATACGAGGTCACGGATAGTGATTATTTGTAATATCAAGTTTTTTGGTGTTACTCAACGATATTGAATATTTATGTTTTCCGCAATCTAACCTTCCGACCTATCGGTATGTAGCCACGATATATTATACTGAATTGTTATCAATTACAGTGACAAATGTCAACATATATTTTCCTCAAACTTATATTGCTAAAAATGTTCACACGTGCACGTGAATTGACAACAAACAGTTTCATTACGACTGTGTGCCCTTGACATTACAAATAGCTGTCACATCTCGAAAATTTAATTATTTGTTTTCGTACTCTAAGTTTATTCACTAAAAGGTTTAATTTATATTGTTCGTGCTTCTATAGTTATGTCACTATTGCATTCGACCAAGGAAATAATGAAGCCTCTTCACAAGTTTTGTTCAAAAGTTGGTTAGTTGTTGGAATGTTACAAACGAGTATTGGTGTGTTGGCAATGCGCTCGCGCAAATCGTGCCTTGTCCTCAGAGTCTGGGAAAACCAACTGCATCCGTTAGCTATATTAATATACTGGATACACGTTTCTCGTCACGTGACTCATACGATTTATATAACGTGGGATGTTTACGGCCTTTTGTGGCCGTAGAAATGTGGATCACCTTATGTGTCGGAAGTGACAAGTTTGATAAAAACAGAGGGCTTAGCTCGTATAGATTGACGTTATTGTAACGCTGTCGAGTTGTTATACCGTCTTTTTCACACTGCAGATTTACTATATAAACATATACGTGACAGTAATCTTTCTCGACAGCGTTATCATAACGTCAAATGGTTTGTGCTTACTCCTCAGACTTGGAGATGCTAATAAACTATTTGTAGCCAAACCATCTTTGGCTTCTATTTCTACGGATTGTGTTTTTTTTCTCAAATGTCTCATGATGATAACCTAAGCTTTATTATTTATGAACAAGGGGAGTTTTACCTCGTTGGTCACTCCTTGAGTGGCTCCCCACAAAAACACTTGTCATACGTAGCTACAAGACCATAGCTGTTCGTATATTGTAACTTAAGCTTCACTAGTCTGGATATTCGAACTTTCATTCATTACCCAAAACCCGTCCACTGTAGGATAAAGGCTTTCTCCAAAAGGTCGCCACGACGACCAGTTTCGTGCTTTACGCATTCAATCTTGTGTTGTAGGCAAGCCCCTCCCAGGGTGGACCGATAACCTGTTAGCGGCCGCGAGAAAAAGCTGGATGCGCCCGAACCGAAGTGGCGGTAGTTTTTGTTACTATTTTAACGATTCATAAATACTTTAATAATTTACATGATTCAGAAATGTTCTGAATCTGTTGAAACTTGCTCGAATAAAATTAAAAACATTAAATTAGATACGCTCGTGGGGAATTTATCACTATATTGAATCCACATGATTATAGTTTCACATTACTACAGCATAGATATAAACCAGATAGTTCGATACTTATGTTAATCGGCAAGCCCAAGGCCCTTATTCGCTATGACCAAATAAACACGTAACGTGAAGCGTTAATATAACTTCGTCAAATGACTGTATAATGATAGTACAATGCATGGAATAAGGATGTACCTACTCCAAAATAACATTACACGATAATTTCATGAAGTTATCGTGCCGAGCCGAGTTTAGTCTCATCGAATATAGTGTCCTTTCTCAAACAGATTTTGCTTTTGGAGTCAACTTTTGGCCCTGTAGCTTGAAACCATTAAGGTTTGGTCATATAGCCGACGGATCGCGACGGGAGTGCGACAGAAACGTTCGGATGCGTTCGGTTGTGACGTTTGCCGTCGCGCCGAACGCCGGGAACTGCACTGTATGGCGTCTCTCGTCCATTTCAGTTTACAACTCCCCAAGCCGCGCCACCGTCGCGCTGCGTCGGCTATGTGGCGAAACCTTTAAACTAACTTGCATTGGTTAATAAATATTCAACTTAATACTAGGACACACAAGTTAATTTCAGTATTATTATATACTTTTACATTTTAACTCTGAGAAACAATGAATAAAACGTTTGGTTTAATTCTACTCTGTCTTTTGCTTATGTAAGTGAAAATACATGTTGAGGTCCTCGAAAACTTTCGTCTTATAAAAGGACTCCAATGGAATAGACGTTGCTAATTATATCACCAAACAACTTGCACTAACGTAATACTTCTAGTTTCTGAAAACCCGTTCGGTAGCGTTTTAAAATTTGCCATCATGTGTTAAATACAAAACTATTATTGTATTATATTTTGGCTAAATATCATTTGCATCACAATTCCGATTAACGTCTATCAATTAAGCCAAAACTGTTCAATAACTAAGCTTCTATTTCATTGATTCTGTTGCAGCAATGGCGACCTCCACAGCACTGATCTTCGTGATAGTAATCATTGCGCAAGCGATCTGCGCTCCACAAGCAAGCAACACGATCGCCAGCACAATAAGATCCCCATCCCAAATTTCATACGAGGAACTAGTATACATCATGCAAACGAGAAACGGTGATACCACACAGAAGCCTACAGTGCTAACACCCTGCGCTAGAGCAATCCTAGGATGCTGCAAAGAAAAAAAGATGAACGAATCCTGTTCAGAATCCCTCAACTGTGGAGCTTTCTTCTTTGACGATAATCCCTGCGAAGATAAGTTCGTACGGGATGCTCTGAACGCCGCGAGAAATTTCTACCAGCAATTGGAAAAAGGCTCGAAATAAAGTGAGGGACTATTGAATTGTACAGGCTTTAGTGGAATTGACAAGACTGTTTGCTGGGTATCGACGCCCTAATTTAGATTTAAATAACTTGGACCATTCAGACTCACGAACCGTGGAGAAAGTAGGAAGATTTTGAAGGAAAAAGTGTATATTTTGAAGGAATTGTACGTGTTACTTTTTCCTTTATTTTTGTTATATTCGTAGCTATATTGTAGTATCTTATTATGTCTCTATATATAAATCACTCTAATAGCGAAACCACAAACAAATGTTCGTATTAAATAAACGTGAATAGTTTTCGGTGCTTTACCTACTTAACAACTGCCAATTACCAAAGCTGTAGTAATAGGACAGAAGAAAAAAAACATTATTCGTCTATATACGTTTATTAAAACCAAAAGTACAAGAATATGCATGGTGGAAAACAAAGTATTTGCAAAATGTGTCTGGCTGTCTGGCTGATGGCACAGATAAAACACAATTTAAAACGAATAAAGCCTGTTTGGCGCAATGCCAAGTTCTGGCAGAAAACCACCGGCAACAAGTGAATAAAACCTTATAAAATTGGATAGTAAATATAATATTATTTTCTTCATAGTCGATAGTTGGGTTGTGTTGTTAAATAAATTTTGAGTGTGTAAATATTTATATACCTATTAAAATTGAAGTGATGGAAGCCATAATTGAGTGATAGAAATTGTAGGCAAATCTCTTTTTATTTTTACGTCATATCACTCACTTGGTTATTTAAAACCTAATTTCTCGTATTATGATAGTAAAATTCAAATAAACTTTATGCAAATTTCACAAAAGACGTATGGAAAATAATTAGATTAAGTGACAATCAGTCTTATTCGAATTAATAAAATTTTGAATAAGATATTGGAACCTGTTGGAACTTTGTAGTCTCTGCCTATCCCGCAAGGGATCCGGCGTGATGATATAGAATAGAATAAGATATTATTATACATTTATTGCTGATGACATGTAAATTTGTTAGATGTAAATTGTAATTTCAAATAAGGTACGAGTATATGTAGATAGTTGAGAAATATTATATTAGAGATTATAGTAGATAATTTTGGATCACATAAAAAGTGATAACTCAAAGTGAAAAATATCATTTAATTTCATGAACATCCACATCCAGTCACACTTATTACTTTTGTAATGTTATAAATATTAGATAAAATTAAAAACATCAGTCAAAAAATATCAAACAAGGAACTTGGCTGTTTTTACCAAAGTTTTTAAATACTCAGCGTGAAATCGGAGATTTGAAATTAATTTCGACTACATGATCACACTGATCGTTACTACATAGTTTCGTAAAAGCTCTCTATTGTAGCATCATACTTAATAATATATAAAGACACAATATCATTTTATGTTAAGAATAAAAAGTCCTTTTACATCGTAAAGAATTTCTTTGAACGACAGTTTTACAACCCATGTTGCTTAGTTACGAACCTACTTCTAACATTTTACTGCTTTTCATTTACGAGTCTATTTTCTAGGTAACTATTGGATGTGCTTTTTACTGTACAGACTTTGTAAGAACCTGTCAAATGTATTGGAAAGAAACATGAATGGCATAGCAGAGCTAAAAATAAAAAAAATAAAAAAAATAAAAAAAACGCCTATATTCCCCAAGGGAGAGCAGAGGTGAACACTGTACACCCACTTTTTGTTGACGATGTTAGGTCCCATGTAATAGGGGGCGAACCTATTGCCATATACCGGACCCAATTCCAGACTGCGGACTGATACTGGGGAGTTTTAGCAAGAAAAACTACATATGTCCGACCGTGGATTTAAACCCAGGACCTCGTAATCGTAAAGAGCATTTTTCGCCACTAGACCAACGAGGCGGTCGAGCAACGAGGCGGTGCATAACAGAGTTAAAGGAACGAAATACTATCATGCTTAGATTCGCATACGATGTAGTCTTAATATAACACTGGAATTTTATAAATTTACTATTATATTATATTATTACTTGACATTGGCGAAATAAACTATTAAAGTGTGGGGTCATTCATTCAAATAAAAAGAATATAATAAGGAACAAAGGACCGCTTCGGTGAATATTGAGCCAACCGAGGATCTCGTGACGTCCAACTAATTCTCTTAAGTGTTTGATGTTTCTGTAGTTAAAAAGAATCCAAAAAAAATATGTGGCTAATTTATTATTTAAAATTAAAAGTGTGCCAGAAGCGAGATCTTTTTTTCTTATAAATGATGGGCTTAAGTTAAAATAATATAATAATAAAAAAAAAAATATTAGCCCTTTTACGAAACTGTCCCAATGTTGGGCACGGGCCTCCTCTCAAAATGAGAAGGTTTAGGCCATAGTCCACCACGCTGGCCCAGGGCGGGTTGGCGAACTTCACACACCTTCGAGAAACTCTCAGGCATGCAGGTTTCCTCACGATGGTTTCCGTGACCGTTAAAGCAAGTGATAGTTAATTTTTATTACGCACATGCTTTCGAAAAGACAGAGGTGTGTGCCTGGGTTTCAACCTGAGACCTTTGACTTTGCATTCCAACGCTCTAGCCACTAGGCTATCACTGGGCTTAAGTTACTCTAGAAAAAATATCTCGAACAGTCGCTGTAACTATATATACTACTATATTTTATCTCGTCATTAAAACTCTGTACAGGAAGCTATAAAGCCAAACAACTGAACATTGAAATCTGTTTACAACCGTGTAAAATACGTATTGTTCGCTTACTGCTAGGGCATTTATTTTGAAGACGTAACGATAAAATTGGTCATATCAGTAAGGTGCGCTACGAGCGCCTTAAAAATAGCGCCTTAAAGTAACTAAACCTGTAAACATACTGTAAAAATACATTTTACAGGTTTAGTTACTTTAAGGCGCTATTTTAAAGGCACTCGTAGCGCTGTGCGACCGCGGTATTCTTACCGATTACCAAGGTTAAGCAGCGTTCGACTCGGTTGGCCCGAGATGGGTGACCGTTTGTGGATTTGATATTCGAACGTCTCCGTGCTTCGGAAGGCACGCTAAGCCGTTGGTCCCGGCTACCACTTAATGTGGTAGTTGTTAAGCCGAGTTGGAAGCCCTGAAGGCGGCTTGATAAGTTCCAACAGCAGGTGGCCACAAACCTGCCTCCATCAATCCGCACTGGGTCTGCGTGGTGGAGTATGACCTAATCTCTATCACCATTTGTGAGAGAAGGCCTTTGCCCAGCAGTGGGCAGTATAGGCTGATATTATTATTATTAACCACGTCACAAAAAGTGACTGATAAAATACTCGAAAAAAAGACTTCCTTTCAGTATATTTCTTAGAGTATTCCCACAGTAAAGATATGTAAACAATAGAGCGTTTTAGTATTAATGACCCTAAGAAGAATCATGTACTCAGATGCGCGCTCTACGCAACTTCTCGGCAAGTCTTGTGGGTGAGTTCGGCGGAGTGCGCGTTTGTGTGCGTGATTCTTATTCGGAACGTTAGTACTAAGGTGTTCTACTGTTTATATGTCATTATAGGCGGTGTGGTTTTTTATAAGCACCTAAGAATAAAATAATTCTAAACATAATAATAACATCATGTTCCCAACACATCAACAGCAAAATGCACTTGGGCAGCACTCGCTACCACTAGTAACAAAGTCAGGCAACAGAAATCGTAATAATTTATAGCAGTTTATGTGGCCGGCCTAACCAACCGCACACGTGTAATCTAACTGGCCTTTCAGTTAAATTTCATCTCGAATTGGAACCATAAATTACTGCTAATGGTGTTAATTAAATTGGGGATTCAACCACGCTATCGCAGTGATTTTAGCGAAAATTCAATTATACATTTGTTCCTATTAAGCTATCCTAATTTTTGTAAATCAGATATTATCACCGTTTATTTTTTATTTTATGTTTCCGAAGTCGACTGCCGTTGTGTTGTAAAGCACTCGAAACTTAAGTAACTTAAAATTAGAGATAAAGCTCTATAAATCCAATACAAGAAAAAAATACTGGATGTGTACGCGTATATCTAAGAACTTACGATACTACATAACACGCCTATATTCCCAAAATGGGAGTTACCATTGTACTTGCAAGAGTTTCTTTTCAAGAAACAGTAAGCTGTATGTCAATGAAAACAATTATAATAAGCCCAATTCACAATCCCTTTAAACAAAATTAGTATTTGTGCACTAATTGCATAAGTTAGTTTTTGCACATGCCTCTATAATCCGAGACCCCTTACAAATGGCGTGATTAACTTTCGTATCGTTATAATTAAAACTCGTATCTTCGCCTAATTGTTTCCTCGGGGACTACTTTCGCAACATGGATATCGAAGTTTTCGGTAATGACTGTAATCCAAGTTTTCTTTGATCATTATATTACTTACTAGCGACCGGCCCCGGCTTCGCCTTGGTAAATTATACACACAAACCTTCCTCTTGAATGACTACGTCCATTGGTGAAAACCGTTTGAAAATCCGTTGGGTAGTTATTGAGTTTATCGCTTTCAGACAAACCGACAAATGCAACGACAAAGCAAACTTTAATATAAAAAGTAATCGTGAAGCTTTTTCTGGTCCATTTTCTCACGGGAAAGGTATTCCAAAGTGGTAATTACAGACACTGAATAGGTAGTTACCTAGAATTTTTTTATTGAAAAATACTTTTTTTATACATTACGCATATATTGAGGCGCTCGTAGCGCTGTGCGACCGCGGTGTTCTTACCGATTACCAAGGTTAAGCAGCGTTCGACTCGCAGCGGTCGGCCCGAGATGGGTGACCGTTTGTGGCATTTTCATATTCGAGCGTCTCCGTGCTTTGGAAGGCATGTTAAGCCGTTGGTCCCGGCTACCACTTAATGTGGTAGTCGTTAAGCCGCGTTGGAAGCCTTAAAGGCGGCTTGATAAGTTCCAACAGCAGGTGGCCACAAACTTGTCTCCATCAATCCGCACTGGGTCCACGTGGTGGAGTATGACCTAATCTCTTTAACCTCGATTTGTGAGAGAAAGCCTTTGTCCAGCAGTGGGCAGTATAGGCTGATATTACTCGTATATTATTTTATATTATACGCATATACTTAATTGCATATTTGTTTCAAGCTGCTCAAATTTGCGGATACATCTGTGTCTGGACTAGATAACATCGATATGAAAGAAATAAGAAATGAAGAAAGAAATTTTATTTGTCACGGCATGTGAGACACGATAATTAGCCGATATGCACATCCTTATAGGCAATATTACCATATAATTACAAAAAGTACAAACGATTAACTTTGTCATAAGAAAAAAATACAAAAGAGGAAAAAATACAAAAAAGTAATACACATGAATATGTGTCTCACGGCAGAACCAAATAGGTATCCAGATCAGCTTAATGTCAGGCACAAGTACGAGACGCTGATTTTCATCTCCTGAGTCTTCACAGATGTCAATCAATTGATAAAAAAATATATCTATATAGCTCAGAAATTTAAATATTATATAGGTACCTTTTTGTGCGCATTTGGCAAGTGTGTGAATGAAATGAGTGTAATAAATAATATATTATACAAAGTGTAACATAATAAACACAAGACCTGAAAGTAGTTTGTTCTAAATCGGAAACTGAATTAATAAAATTTCGAATAAGATATTGAAATCTGTTGGAACTCTGTACTCTCTGCCTACCCCGCAAGGGATCCGGCGTGATGATATAGAATAGAATATAATAATATATTATTATACATTTATTTCTGATGACATGTAAATTTGTTAGATGTAAATTGTAATTTTAACCAAGGTACGAGTATATGTAGATAGTTGAGAAACATTATATTAAAGATTATAGTAGATAATTTTGGATCACATAAAAAGTGATAACTATATTTCAAAATTCTTCCGATATAAATAAGACAGTTTTATGATAAATTCAAAGTGAAAAATATCATGTAATTTCATGAACTAGGATCACGTCAGTCACACTTTTTACTTTTGTAATATAATAAATACTAGATAAAAAAAAACATCAATCAAAAAATATCAAACAACAAACTTGGCCGTTTTTAACAAAGTTTTTAAATACTCAGCGTGAAATCGGAGATTTGAAATTAATTTAAAACTGTACGTTACTACATAGTTTCGTAAAAGCTCTCTATTGTAGCATCATACTTAATTATATATAATGACACAATATCATTTAATGTTAAGAATAAAAAATCTTTTTACGTCGTAAAGATTTTCTTTGAACGACAGTTTTACAACCCATGTTGCTTAGTTACGAACCTACTTCTAACATTTTACTGCTTTTCATTTACGAGTCTATTTTCTAGGTAACTATTGGATGTGCTTTTTACTGTACAGACTTTGTAAGAACCTGTCAAAGGTATTGGAAAGAAACATAAATGACATAGCAGAGTTAAAAATAAAATAAAAAAACGCCTATATTCCCCAAGGGAGAGCAGAGGTGTACACTGTACACTCACTTTTTGCTGACGATGTTAGGTCCCATGTAATAGGGGGCGAACCTATTGCCATATACCGGACCCAATTCCAGACTGCGGACTGATACTGGGGAGTTTTAGCCAGAAAAACTACATATGTCCGACCGTGGATTTAAACCCAGGACCTCGTAATCGTAAAGAGCATTCTTCGCCACCGAGGCGGTCGAGCAACGAGGCAGTGCATAACAGAGTTATAGGAACGAAATACTATCATGCTTAGATTCGCATACGATGTGGTCTTAATATAACACTGGAATTTCGTAAATTTACTGTTATATTATATTATTACTTGACATTGGCGAAATACACTATTCAAGTGTGGGGCCATTCATTAATATAAGAAGAATATAATAAGGAACAAGACTCGCCATTATACCAAGCTTAATTACAGACCCCAGACTGCTTCTGTGAATGTTGAGCCAACCGAGGATCTCGTGATGGCCAGCTTTATCATACGCAATTAGACATACAAGGCAGCCATGTACAAATTCTCTCAAGTGTTTGATTTTTCTGTAGTTAACAAAAATCCAAAAAAAGTATTATTTATTTATTAAAAATAAAAGTGTGACAAGTTCCCACTTCCTTTTTTTCTTGTAAGTGATGGGCTTAAGTTAAAATAATATAATAAAAAAAAAATATTAGCCCTGTTAAGAAACTGTCCCCATGTTGGGCACGGGCCTCCTCTCAAACTGAGAAGGTTTAGGCCATAATCCACCACGCTGGCCCAGGGCGGGTTGGCGAACTTCACACACCTTCGAGAAACTCTTAGCCATGCAGGTTTCCTCACGATGTTGTCCTTCACCGTTAAAGCAAGTGATAGTTAATTTTTATTACGCACATGCTTTCGAAAAGACACAGGTGCGTGCCTGGGTTTGAACCTGAGACCTTTAACTTTGCATTCCAACGGTCTAGCCACTAGGCTGTCACTGGGCTTAAGTTATTCTAGAAAAAATATCTCGAACTGTCGCTGTAACTATATATACTACTACATTTTATATCGTCATTAAAGCTCTTTACAGGAAGCTATAAAGCCAAACAACTGAACATTGAAATCTGTTTGCAACCGTGTAAAATACATATTGTTCGCTTACTGCAAGGGCATTTATTTTGAAGACGTAAAGATAAAATTGGTCGTATCAGTGAGGTGAGTAAAAGGTATTTTTACAGGTTAAGTTATATATTTTTAAGGCGCTCGTAGCGCTGTGCAACTGCGGTATTCTTACCGATTACCAAGGTTAAGCAGCGGTGGACTCGGTTGGCCCGAGATGGGTGACCGTTTGTGGCATTTTCATATTCGAACGTCTCTGTGCTTCGGAAGGCACGTTAAACCGTTGTTCCGGCTACCACTTAATGTGGTAGTCGTTAAGCCGAGTTGGAAGCCTTAAAGGCGGCTTGATAATTTCCAACAGCAGGTGGCCACAAACCTGCCTCCATCAATCCGCACTGGGTCTGCGTGGTGGAGTATGACCTAATCTCTATCACCATTTGTGAGAGAAGGCCTTTGCCCAGCAGTGGGCAGTATAGGCTGATATTATTATTATTAACCAAGTCACAAAAAGTGACTGATAAAATACTCGAAAAAAAGACTTCCTTTCAGTATATTTCTTAGAGTATTCCCGCAGTAAAGATATGTAAACAATAAAGCGTTTTAGTATTAATGACCCTAAGAAGAATCATGTATTCAGATGCGCGCTCTACGCAACTTCTCGGCAAGTCTTGTGGGTGAGTTCGGCGGAGTGCGCGTTTGTGTGCGTGATTCTTATTCGGAACGTTAGTACTAAGGTGTTGTGCTGTTTATATGTCATTATAGGTGGTGTGGTTTTTATAAGCACCTAAGAATAAAATAATCCAAACATAATAATAACGTCATGTTCCCAACACATCAACAGCAAAATGCACTTGGGCAGCACTCGCTACCACTAGTAACAAAGTCAGGCAACAGAAATCGTAATAATTTATAGCAGTTTATGTGGCCTGGCCTAACCAACCGCACACGTGTAATCTAACTGGCCTTTCAGTTAAATTTCATTTCGAATTGGAACCATAAATTACTGCTAATGGTGTTAATTATCTTGGGGATTAAACCTTGCTATCGCAGTGATTTTAGCGAAAATTCAATTATACTTTTGTTGCTTACATTAAGCTATCTTATTTTGTGGAAATCAGATATTATCACCGTTTATTTTTTATTATATGTTTCCGAAGTAGACTGCCGTTGTGTTGTAAAGCACTCAAAACTTAAGAAACTTAAATTTAAGATAAAGCTCTATAAATCCAATACAAGAAAAAAGTACTGGATGTGTACGCGTATATCTAAGAACTTACGATACTACATAACACGCCTATATTCCCAAAATGGGGGTTACCATTGTACTTGCAAGAGTTTCTTTTCAAGAAACAGTAATCTGTATGTCAATGAAAACAATTATAATAAGCCCAATTCACAATCCCCTTAAACAAAATTAGTATTTGTGCAATTAGGAATAAGGTAGTTTTTGCACATGCCTCTATAATCCGAGACCCCTTACAAATGACGTGATTAACTTTCGTATCGTTATAATTAAAACTCGTATCTTCGCCTAATTGTTTCCTCCGGGACTACTTTCGCAACATGGATATCGAAGTTTTACGGTAATGACTGTAATCCGCCGCGTGGTTCCCGGCTTAGAATAGGACCAACCCATCTCATCCCATCGGGTGTCGTACAAGGCGACTAAGGGAAAACTAGGGAATGGGCAGCAGCGTTCCTTTAACACTTCGACGACCAATAACTGCGCTCGCCAACCCGCCTGCCAAGCGTGGCGAGTATGGCAAACACCCCCAATTATGGAAGAAAGTAGAAAAACCAGGCCCCTAGTCCCCGGCGGTCCTGTTCGTCCTGGCCACGGTAGCAGCCATGGTAACGACAGGACAAGGGGTGCTAAGAATCTCCGGCAGAGATTCGGCTACCACCAAAACCGAAAATTGGCCCTGGTGACATACAACGCACGCACATTGAGGACAGATGAGAAGCTAGTTGAGCTGGAAGAAGAGTTAAACAAGTTGCGGTGGAGTATTGTTGGTTTATCGGAGGTCCGAAGAGAGGGCGAGGACACGATAACCTTAAAATCCGGCAACTTGTTTTACTACCGGGAGGGCGAACAGCAGTCCCAAGGTGGTGTCGGATTTATCGTCCACAAGTCACTCATAAACAACGTTGTGTCCATCACTAGTGTGTCGAGCAGGGTAGCGTACCTGATACTCAGAATATCCAAAAGATATTCGCTGAAGGTCATACAGGTCTACGCACCGACCTCGGCATACTCAGATGATGACGTCGAAGTTATGTATGAGGACATTAGTAGAGCCATACATACTTCCAAAACACACTTTACAGTGGTTATGGGTGACTTCAATGCGCGGCTGGGCAAACGGGGCGATGATGAGTTGAGAGTGGGGCAATTTGGATATGGGCAGCGCAACCCCAGGGGTCAGAGGCTGGCCGAATTTCTGGAGAAAGAGGGACTCTTTATGATGAACTCTTTCTTCCAGAAGCCGCCTCATAGGAAATGGACCTGGATGAGCCCTGATGGTTCCACAAAAAATGAGATAGACTTCATCATGAGCACCAAGCGACAAGTATTTAATGATGTCTCCGTGATTCATAGGGTAAAAACCGGCAGTGATCACCGAATGGTCAGAGGCACATTAAATATTAATGTCAAAATGGAAAGATCGCGTCTGATGAAGTCTACGCTCCGACCTACTCATGCATATATCCAAAACCCCGAGAACTTTCAACTCGAATTGTCAAACCGCTTCGAATTGCTAGACAGCAGCGCATCAGTGGACGAAATCAACAACAGGCTGGTAGAGACTGTTCATACGGTCGGGTCCAAGTATTTTAAGACCCACCGTAAAAATAGGCCTCAAAAACTATCTGACTACACCCGAAACCTCATGGCTGAGCGACGTTCCATGACGCTCCAAACCTCCGATGATGCTAAGTCCTATAGGCAGCTTAATGGACAGATATTGAAGTCCTTGCGACACGACTTACGGTCCTTCAATGCAAGGCGTATTGAGGAGACCATAGAGCAGAACAAGGGCTCTAAAGTGTTCGCAAGAGACGCGTCTATTGGGCAGAGCCAGTTGACGAAGCTGAAGACGGAGGACGGAAACGTAACGTCAAATAGGTCAGAGGTGCTCAGGGAGATAGAGAGGTTCTATGGACAGTTATATACCTCAGTAGCTAAACCTGTTGTTGACTTGGTAAAAGACCCAAGAGCCAAGCTAACCCGACACTGCACTGAAGATATCCCGGACATCAGCCTGTGCGAGATTAGGATGGCTCTCAAACAACTAAAAAACAACAAAGCGCCGGGTGAAGACGGAATTACTGCAGAACTTCTGAAGGCGGGCGGATCGCCGGTACTTAAAGTCCTTCAGAGGCTATTTAAGTCCGTCTTGCTTGAAGGGAAAACGCCGGAAGCATGGAACAGGGGTGTGGTGGTGCTGTTTTTCAAGAAAGGTGATAACACCTTATTGAAGAACTATAGGCCCATCACACTGCTGAGCCATGTTTATAAGTTGTTTTCGAGAGTCATTACGAATCGTCTCGAACGAAGGCTTGATGACTTCCAGCCTCCCGAACAAGCCGGTTTCCGGAAAGGTTTTAGTACCATAGACCACATACATACGCTGCGGCAGGTTATACAGAAGACTGAGGAGTATAATCGGCCACTATGCTTGGCGTTTGTGGACTATGAGAAAGCCTTTGATTCGATCGAGACTTGGGCGGTTCTTAGATCTCTCCAGCGATGCCGCATTGACTATCGGTACATCGAAGTGTTGAAGTGCTTGTATAATAACGCCACCATGTCAGTCCGAGTACAGGGGCAGTGCACGAAGGTGATCCCCATAAAAAGAGGAGTAAGACAGGGAGACGTCATTTCTCCGAAACTGTTTACGGCCACCTTAGAGGACGCCTTCAAGCTCTTGGAATGGCAAGGACTTGGCATCAACATCAATGGCGAATACATCACTCACCTTCGATTTGCCGACGACATTGTGGTCATGGCGGAGTCGCTGGAAGATCTAGGACGAATGCTCGGTGACCTCAATAGAGTATCCCAACAAGTGGGTCTTAAAATGAATATGGACAAAACAAAAATAATGTCTAACGTCCATGTCGTACCCACCGCACTCACCGTTGGGAACTCTACTCTTGAAGTTGTCGACGAATACATTTACCTGGGACAGGCAGTCCGGTTAGGTAGGTCCAACTTTGAGAGAGAGGTCAATCGACGAATCCAACTCGGCTGGGCAGCGTTCGGGAAACTGCGCAACATCTTCTCATCCAAAATACCTCAGTGCCTAAAGACTAAAGTTTTTAGTCAATGTGTGTTACCAGTGATGACATATGGATCAGAGACGTGGTCTCTTACAATAGGTCTCATAAAAAAGCTCAAGGTTGCTCAGCGAGCTATGGAAAGAGCTATGCTCGGCGTTTCTCTACGTGATCGAATCAGGAATGAGGAGATTCGTAGAAGAACCAAGGTCACCGACATAGCCCTCAGGATTAGCATGCTGAAGTGGCAATGGGCTGGCCACATAGCGCGAAGATCGGACGGGCGTTGGGGCAGAAAGATTCTAGAGTGGAGACCACGTATTGGCAAGCGCAGCGTAGGACGACCGCCTGCCAGATGGACCGACGATCTTGTGAAAATCGCAGGAAATCGTTGGATGCAGGTGGCATCGGACCGGTTACGCTGGAAAGCGATTGGGGAGGCCTATGTTCAGCAGTGGACAAGTATAGGCTGAAATGATGATGACTGTAATCCAAGTTTTCTTTGATCATTATATTACTTACTAGCGACCGGCCCCGGCTTCGCCCGGGTAAATTATTCACACAAACCTTCCTCTTGAATGACTACGTCCATTGGTGAAAACCGTTTGAAAATCCGTTGGGTAGTTATTGAGTTTATCGCTTTCAGACAAACCGACAAATGCAACGACAAAGCAAACTTTAATATAAAAAGTAATCGTGAAGCTTTTTCTGGTCCATTTTCTCACGGGAAAGGTATTCCAAAGTGGTAATTACAGACACTGAATAACTACCTAGAATTTGTTGACAGAAAAATATTGTTTTTATACATTACGCATATATTGAAGCGCTCGTAGCGCTGTGCGACCGCGGTGTTCTTACCGATTACCAAGGTTAAGCAGCGTTCGACTCGGCCGGCCCGAGATGGGTGACCGTTTGTAGCATTTTCAAATTCGAGCGTCTCCGTGCTTCGGAAGGCACGTTAAGCCGTTGGTCCCGGCTACCACTTAATGTGGTAGTCGTTAAGCCGAGTTGGAAGCCTTAAAGGCGGCTTGATAAGTTCCAACAGCAGGTGGCCACAAACCTGTCTCCATCAATCCGCACTGGGTCCGCGTGGTGGAGTATGACCTAATCTCTCTCACCTCGATTTGTGAGAAAAGGGCTTTGTTCAGCAGTGGGCAGTAAAGGCTGATCTTACTCGTATATTATTTTATATTATACGCATATACTTAATTGCATATTTGTTTCAAGCTGCTCAAATTTGCGGATACATCTTTGTCTGGACTAGATAACATCTATATGAAAGAAAAAAGAAATGAAGAAAGAAATTTTATTTGTTACGGCATATGAGACACAATAATTAGCCGATATGCACATCCTTATTTTTTTTTTAACGATTAACATTGTCACAAAAAAAATACAAAAGAGGAAAAAATACAATAAAAGGAACATAACAATGTAATACACATGAATAAGTGTCTCACGGCGGAGCCAAATAGGTATCCAGATCAGCTTAATATCAGGCACAAGTGCGAGACGCTGATTTTCATCTCCTGAGTCTTCACAGATGTCAATCCAGTATCAATTGATAAAAAAATATATCTATATAGCTCGGAAATTTAAATGTTATATAGGTACCTTTTTATATAATAACAATGATATCTAGTCGTTCTATATATTCATATGCAGTTTATAATAATCTAAGTGCGGGGTGTGCATTGATTCCAGGTGAGCCTCAGTAAGGCTGCGGTGCGAGTGACAGGCTGCCGCATTCTATTACCATATTATTTGGAATTTAATTATTAAGATAATAATATATTGTTCTAATTATTTGCTAATTTGTGTGATACATTATTTGAGTTAAATGCATACTTACATAATATACGCTAATTTTATAATAATAGATAGGTTTATATTTACATTGCCCAGATTATCTGTCTGTATCCAAGACTCAACTTTGTCCGACTTAAGTCAAACCCGCCCTGGGTTTAAAAAATACTTATGGTATAGTTTAGTCTAGTATACAAAATAATACTGTACTATAGAGTATACTCCCGTAGGTTTGACTTCTAGGGGTTGATGAGTTAAGCAAAGCTCAACTTGTTAGGGATACAGTTAACTGATTTGTTTTGCTGTTTAATTGGAAACAGGAAAGTTTTCTGAATTAATGATCAAAGTCGCGAGAACTACGACATCGTGTTTTAGTTTGTTCGCATATAAATATGGTTTATCTTTCTGTATTATTACACTAGATCTCTTGCGGGGTAGGCAGAGAGTACAGAGTTACAACAGGTTCTTTCCTTACAGACCACTGGCTCCCACCACTTTCATAGTTTGAAAGGAACAATGACAAAACGGAAATAAATGCGAAAGTGGAAGGATATATCATATGATAATATGTATCGGGGAAGACGTCTTTTTTTCCTGGGGAAAATCCTGTATAGTACTTCCGCGAGCCTCGGGGGAAGCTCGCGGGGCGTGTCGGATTCTTGCCGACAAAAACCCCAGGGTGGCCGACATCAGCACTTTGGAGAGACTCCAGGATCTCCGTATGGAACGCACCGGTGCCCCTCTTGTGCCGCGCTTCGAAGAGTCCGCCATCGGGAGGAGACTTCATAACACGCTCCCTCCCGCACCGACGCGGTGCTCACGGCGATGTGGGCCACACCATGCCACTCCTCCTCTCCCCTTGCGTCCGCGACCCCGAAGGTCCTTCCTGCTGATGTTGGTGCAGGAGGGGGGGGGGCATCGGGGAAGACCTAGATTGTCTTACCATCGCCAGGTTTTTGCCGTGTGGTGCCGGCAGAGCAGAATAGCGCCACCCCATATCTTCCCGTGGGTATCGTAGAAGGCGATTAAGGGAGTGTGAGAAAATACTGACTCCTTGTATCTTTCTCACCGTGATACTGCTCCGTCTGTCTGAGTCCTTCTCCGGTCGTAACGGTCTCCGTTCCACTGGGCCCAGAAGGATAAGGATGAGTATGTGCACCTGTGTCTCGCGCGTATACTTGTGCACCTTAATATTTCCTGCGCATCTGACCGCTTCCGTTACTGGACTCCGAGTACGCAAAAGTCCTGTGGCGATGGGTAGAAGTAGAGAGGTCTGGCCTGATGCAAACTAGGCTTTGTCTGATATCTGCACGCAGGCGGTCCCGGGGGCGTGAGAACACGCCGTGGTCGTTTCCGAGCTGCACATTTGGGACGACAGCACGGGCTCGGCAGCACTTGGGATGTCAAAGCAGCCCTGTTTAGGGAGGCACTGCTTTCCCCGCTCAGCTGGGGAGGGGGCTAGAAAAGGTGCCCTAAAAAATGCTCGTCCCGACATGGCAGATGGTAGTAACCGCGGCTATCATCGCATCATTTAAATCGTGGTCGACGCCGCAAAGGAAATTTAAAAAGAACACCTGTTTTGACATTCGGCGCGTGGAACGTGAGAACGCTTCTTGATCGAGATGTCAACGCCTGCCCCGAACGTAAGACCGCCATAGTAGCTCGGGAACTTCATCGCTATAGCGTGGATGTGGCTGCTCTCAGCGAAACACATCTCCCCGATGAAGGAGAGCTGGTGGAAGCAGGTGGCGGCTACACTTTCTTCTGGAAAGGTACCGCTGCCTCCGAAACTCGACGATCAGGGGTAGGTTTTGCCATCAAGAATCACTTAGCAAAGCATTTAGAGGAGTACCCTGTACATATCTCAGACCGCGTAACCACACTGCGCCTTCACCTGGACAAAGACAACTACCTTAATGTCATCAGTGTCTATGCTCCAACGTTAGACAAGTCTGATGACATCAAGGAAAAGTTCTATGAGGAAGTGACACATTGCCTCGATAGCTTCAACGCCAGGGAGCAGGTTTTATTGCTGGGCGATTTCAATGCCAGGGTTGGACGGGACTATGAGGCTTGGCCTGGAGTTCTGGGTAGACATGGAGTTGGCAACATGAACAGCAATGGTCAGTTGCTGCTCAGTCTTTGTGCTCAATACGGTCTGGCAATTACGAACACTATGTTTAGACTTGCCGCCAAGTACAAGACAACATGGATGCACCCAAGATCTAAGCATTGGCATTTGATTGACTATGCTATCGTGAGACAAAAAGATTTCAGCCAAGTACAGGTCACCCGCGTGATGCGTGGTGCGCACTGCTGGTCTGACCACCGACTTATTGTCACTAAGCTACGAATCCGCCTCCGTCGCCCGCGTAGATCTCTTATAAAAAAGCTTGCTTCTTTGAACTTGGATAAGCTAGAAGATATCGCGGTCAGGGAGAAATACGCTGAAGCTCTGTCTGAAAAGCTGATGCCAGCTAATGAGGTAGGTGATGTTGATGCTGCCTGGGGAACTATGTCATCTCATATCATGGATACCGCTTCAACTGTACTGGGTAAAAAAATCCGTCGCAACGAAGACTGGTTTGATGGAAATGATGAAACCCTGCGGGCAGCATTCGACAAACACCGAGATCTCCTGCGACAGCACAAAAGGCAGAGAGGAAGCGTTGCGGTTGTTAAAGCTAGTGACCTCGAATTGCGCAAGCTGTCTCGACATATGAAAGACAAGTGGTGGCAGGACAAAGCTAGTCACATGCAATGGCTCATTGACACAAACCAGCTGGGTGAGTTCTACAGTGAGGTACGTAAGCTGATTGGTTCATCCTACCAAGCTCGGGTGCCTTTAAGGTCTCTAGACGGTAGTCACATGTTGACAAGCAAGGAGGATATACTAAACCGCTGGGCGGAGCACTTCAACATTCTGCTAAATGTGGATCGATCAGCTGATCTGCAAAGTATCGGTTTAATGCCTCAGCTCCCTATCGCCTTTGAACTGGACGAGACTCTATTGCGTGACGAGGTTGTTACTGCCATCAGACAGCAACAAAACAAACGGGCGGCTGGCATTGACCTTATACCGGGAGAGCTGATAAGATACGGCGGAGAGGAGTTGCACACGTTAGTGTGGGAACTATTTGTTCGCATGTGGGAGGAGGAGCGCGTTCCGGATACCTTTAAAGTATCGCGCATAAGTGCTCTTTACAAGCACAAGGGTGACCGATCTGACTGCAACTCCTACCGCGGTATTTCGCTCCTTTCAGCCCCCGGAAAGGTCTTTGCTAGAGTTCTCTTAAACCGCCTAAAGAACTTGTCTGAAAAGATTCTGCCTGAAACCCAGTTTGGCTTCCGACCGGACCGAGGCACATGCGAAGCTATATTCTCTGTGCGTCAACTGCAAGAAAAGAGCAGGGAACAGGGCTGTCAGCTGTACCTTTGCTTTGTTGACCTGGAGAAGGCTTTCGATAGCGTGCCTCGGGAAGCTCTATGGTTGGTGCTAGGTAAGCTCGGGTGCACGGAAAAGTTTGTGAGACTTCTTAGACTCCTGCATGACGACATGCAATGCTGCGTTGCCGTAGACGGTGAACAGACAGACTTCTTCCCCGTTACCTGTGGGGTGAAGCAAGGATGTGTCTTAGCGCCTACTCTGTTCGCCTTATACTTAGCGGTGGTAGTTAGAGAGGTCTTACACACTGTTTCTCAGGGAGTCCGCATCCGCTTCCGCACAGACGGCAGCCTTTTCAACTTGGCTAGACTTAAGGCTCGCACTAAAGTCTCTTACGCACTGATCACTGAGATCATGTATGCTGATGACTTGTGCTTCCTATCAGAATCCCTAGACGGCCTGCAACAGCTGATGTCCGCATTCCACCAAGCCTGCCGTAAATTTGGCTTAAAGATCAGTGTCAATAAGACGGAGGTGATTTCCCTGGACATGCACGGTCACGAGACACTGACCATAAAACTTGGTGAGGATGTGCTAAAGCAGGTGGATAGATTTCGCTATCTGGGGAACACTGTAACATCCAAGTGTGACCTTGATGCTGAGATCAATAGCAGGGTGGGTACCGCAGCTGCGGCATTCGGCAAGCTATGTACCAAGGTCTGTATATGGCAATCGTGCTGCCAAACCTCCTATACTCCTCTGAGACGTGGTGTGTATACCGCCGCCACATTCGCACTCTGGATCGCTTCCACCTTAAATGCCTCCGTACCATCATGAGGATCAGATGGTCCGATAGAGTGCGAAATACCGAAGTTCTGCGACGAGCCAATGTTGGTGGCATTGAGGCCTATTTAATGCGTCGACAGCTTCGGTGGTGCGGTCACGTATCTCGTATGGCGGAGGAAAGAGTGGCGAAGCGCATCTTCTACTCTGAACTGGAGAAGGGCAAGCGGAATCATGGCGGTCCCCTCCTCCGGTACAAGGATGTCCAAAAGCGACATATGAAGAGATGCAACATAGAGCCCTCTCGTTGGGAACGTTTGGCAGCACAGCGGCCAGAATGGCGCAGGATGGTGAACAGCCAAGTACACGAGTTCGAGGCTCAGCGTAAAGCTGACCTTGACGCCAAACGCAATCAGTTAAAGGCCCGCCCACCTGCTGCCATATCATACAACTATGAGAACGGCGTACTTACGTGCCCTCAATGTGCACGGAGTTTCGCCGCGAAGATAGGCTACATAAGCCATCTTCGAGCGCATCAGCGGCATTACTCTGACTAGGGGTCTTTAAAGTGGTCGCCATGGCCGAAATCGGTCGGATCAATCAATCATCATATTGTAGAAAAGGTAATAACAACACCGTTATGCCTATATCCTTGGGAGTAACGGTGATACCTAGCGATCACTGTAACAACACCAACCAGTAAAATATCGCCAACTAAAATGACGTAGGTCAAACTGTCCGACACTGATTGATTGATGACTTTTGATCATTTTGTTTTAGTGGTCAAAAGCGCCAGTCATCCGGCCTTTTTGTACTGGCCGGGGATTAAACCGGTTTATTGTGAAATATGGGTTACCGGAGTTTAACAATTGATTTATAGAGCGGTGGATTGCGTACATGGGTTATGTTGTGTAAACAAACGGAATTTGAAAACATTTTTTTTTACCAGTCGTAAAGAAGTGGTGTGTAGATTGAATACTCTCTGCCTATCCTGCAAGGGTTCTGGCGTGATGATATAAATAGGTAGATTAAGTTGATGAATTAACCTATACTATCTCAATGCTAGGAAAAGGCATTCTCTCACAAATCGAGGTGAAAAGAATAGATTAGCCTCAACACACAGATATAGTGCGGATTGGTGGAGGTATGTTTGTTATTGTCTGCTGATGGGATCTATCAATTTTTGGGATTACTCAACTAATCATAAGGTCTCCAAATTTCTTATTAGCCAGAACGGCTTAACGCGCTCCTCGGAGCACAGGGACGCTTGAAAGTTGAAAAAAATAATTAAAAGCAGTATCAGCCTAGCTGTTGGAACACGTGAATATTCTTACTTTCTCTCTCTCTCTCTCTATAATATCATCACTAGGGTGTGCCAAAAAAAAACTTTTTTTTTTATTATGTACCATGAAATTATCGTCTGAGATGACGAAAAAAAAATTGTGTTAAAGTTTCAGCTCTTA
Source organism: Phalera bucephala (assembly GCA_905147815.2). Taxonomy (NCBI): domain Eukaryota; kingdom Metazoa; phylum Arthropoda; class Insecta; order Lepidoptera; family Notodontidae; genus Phalera; species Phalera bucephala. The sequence continues at coordinate 28,298,850 of LR990612.1, forward strand.
ATATTAATATTAAGAGGTGGCGCATTAGAGTTTTTCTTTTTTTCTTTAGTCCCATACAAAAAAATTCATATCACACCATTCGTTGTGCGTACATCAAAATTTTTCAAGAGTTTTTTGTAGGAAATTGAACGTTCTACAAAAAAGGTTTCTTACATTTTTCTCGCACGCCTCGCCATTTTAAAGATATTCAAGATTGAAATTTAAAGATTTTAAGGTACATTTCTTTTTTGCTTCTGAATTTTGTAAGTCGTTGACAAATGAACGTTATGAAATGCGCAATACATATTTTTGCAGGAAATTAAATGCTCTACAAAAAAGTTCTGTTATGCTTAGTCGATTAGAATAAGCGTTTGAAAGATATTTATGATCAAAGTTCAATACTTATCGCTCTTACTAATTTTTCAACATAGTCTTCGGAAAATTTTAATATAATTCATTAGTTTCGAAAAAATTAATGCAAATTTAAGTTTTTATCAGCACAAAATTACATTTATCTATTATTTAAAATATTTTTTATATACATGTACGTTAGGGAGTGCCAAAAAAAATTTTTTTTTCCTTAGATACCATAAAAAAAAACTCTAATGCGCCACCTCTTAATATTAATATTAAGAGCTGAAACTTTAACACAATTTTTTTTCGTCATCTCAGACGATAATTTCATGGTACATAATAAAAAAAAAAAGTTTTTTTTTGGCACACCCTAATCATCACGCCAGATCCCTTGCAGGGTAATTGTATCTACGATATCCAGGGTCCAAATTTCGGCTCGCAGATCTGGTTTTGCTTGAGAGTCCATGTCAGAGTTAGTCTAGTTTTCAGAAGACTTGTGAAATGATGTGCCGGAAAAATGGAGACAGGCCTCAAGTTGGGACTAAAAATACCTAGGTGAAGCACTGAGTTCTTAGATTTACGCGAATATTACACATGAAATAAATATTTTTGGTTTTCGACGTTTCGAGTGCTTTGCAGCACCCATGGTCACGGGAGGGACTGAGGTGTTAGACGTCCAAAAGGCATAGTTGTTCCGGGGTACCCTCAAACTACTTAATTATTTTTGTTTGTCCGATCTACGCAGAATGAGCTCACGGTGTCTTGAGGTCTTGCAGTGTTATGCTTGGTTTTGGATTTGATTAAATTAATTACCGGATCCCAAGTCAATGGAACCTTAGTCCCTCCCGTGACCATGGGTGCTGCAAAGCACTCGAAACGTCGGGAACTAAAAATCAAAAATAAACCGCGATAAAATCCATAAAATAGTTTTATTTCATACCTAGGTGAAGTGTTGGCTTAATAGTATAGAAGTATATATAGACGGACGGCTTGGTCCAGTGATTAAAAGCTTAAGCCACTCTGCCCATTGGGCCAAGTTGTCACAGATTCGATCCCTACAGGGAACAAATCTTTGTGTGATCCATAAATGTTTGTTTCAGCCTAGGTACTCGTATTTGTGTATGCATAATTTATAATACAAAAATTATTTATTTATTTTCTCTCCACAAAGGTTTATCTCTTCTCTTCTTTTTTGTTGGTTCCTCATGACTAAGGGTCGTGACCACCACAGTCAAGGTTTTGCACAAGCGTTCCCCAGGCTTCCCGGCATTCAGCCTGTTTGATGGCATCTGGAATACTCGTGCTCGTGGTCTCTTTGATGACGTCTGTCCATCTGATTGGCGATCTTCCTCTACTCCTGTTTCCTTCCACGTGGCCACAAAGGTTCATATTATCTCTTCACAAAGGTTCATATTAGCTTAAAATTATATATACTAAATTAGTGAAAAAGGTTCCTTTGTGAGAGACTGGTGTCAGTACTAGGTGAACCTGTGTTACGGATCATCAGGCTTCCACCCTCTGACTTAAGATATATTATATCACAGGTACTTATTTATTTCGTGTGAATGTACGGCATACAGATTTGTGTATGCAAGTGTATATTGGTGACAGTTGTGCTTGTGAATAATAACATTAACGCGCTTTTACTTAAATAAGTTGTTTCGTGTGAAATATTAATAACAATACTGCTGAATATAAAATCTTACTGAATACAATGGAGAGACGATAAAAATTTACTAAAATATTTTTTATTTCACACACGACACAGGAATAATTCCTAGTGATAAAAATAGAGCCAATTACACTTTCCCAAACAAAATTGGAACTAGACAATAAATCAACAAATATAAACTCTTTAAGTACATCAACCTCGGCCGACCCTTGTTAGCTGCGCCCTAACTAAGCCAGTCAGTAATTGAATTCCAACTAAGTTTACACTGTGTACCGTTATAATTCCTCTGAAGGACGCGATTCGGCGTCGAAATAACAATAAATATACAATAGTTAGATGGATTAACGTACTCGGTTCTACCGAAATCTAATAACCTACGCAGTGGCTTTAATTAAACTCTGATTTTCTAATTGTTGTTAGTGGACAGTTTGATTCTATCTATCTACCTATATCATCACGCCAGATCCCTTGCAGGGTAGGCAGAGAGTACAGAGTTCCAACAGGTTCTTTCCTTACATACCTGTCTGGTTTCCTCCGCTCTCATAGTTCGTCTCATACACGCTCGCCGGTTACGGAGACTCTTAACTTATTCTTTAGATGAGGCACAGTTTATTTGGTCATGGTAAGATAGTTTAGGTCTTCCCCGGTACCTACGACCTTCCACTATCGCATTTTAAATCTGTTTTGTCGTTCTTTCTTCTGACATTCTTTCTATATAGCCGAACCAACGGAGCATACCCTTTCTCATCTATACTCCGATACTATCTTTCATACCTACTCGCTTTCTTACTACGCTGTTGCGGAAACGGTCGGTCAGCTTCACTCCGCACATCTTCCGCAGAGCTCGCATTTCCACCGCATTTATCTTACTTTCATTTTCCTTCTTACATACCCAGCTCTCGCTACCATATAACAGTTTGATTAGCCAAATAAAAAAACTGTAATAATGTTATCAGGTATTTTTAAATGTTGCGCCGTGTTTAGGAATACTCGTGGGCCTTGACTGCATTTAATCGGTAAGAATACCACAGTCGCATAGCGTTACTTTACTAGATACTTGTCTTTATACCATTGACTAGTTTCTCTCCGCGACATCGTCCGTTAGCTTAGACAGGGACCTAACATTTTTCCGGGATAAAAAGTGTCTTATGTGTTATTTCAGGTACTAGACACTGTACAACTATCTGTGTGCCAAAGAACAATGGCGAGATTATACCCGAGTGTCCTATGAAGTGTCTAAAAATACGACATGTGCAAATATTAGTGATATAATTCGGCCGAATTTTACTTAAAATTTATTTTGTATGTAAGAGTGCAGGATAATATTTTATAAATTAAATTACTTTATTTGATTGAATTCATATTCATCAATCATTTATTTTATATGAATCACCCGAATCAACATAATTGCCACATTTGAAAAAAAATGTTAATAGTAGAAACTAACACTGCTAGGCAAATGTGTCACATATATACGAGTATCATAGTTCACCAGCTTTTCATATTTCACATAAAAGTAAGTAGTATACTTAAACCTAGTGCCTACTATTAGAAATTCTAATGGTTGCAAATTACCCCTTTTTAGAAGACTCGTTAATAAAAATTACCAATGACCCATTGCTAGCTATTAAGAGGTAATTTTATCAAGGTCATATTGACATAAGCTTTAAACATGAAATGTTAGTATGGCTGCGTTACGTCAAATGAGTACTATAATATTTTTTTATGGTTACCGCTGAGTGTTTTAGAAGCCTCAAGGTTATTAATAGCTCATGATTCCTCTTCATGAACCTCAAAACTTAAAATTTTAATATCTTTTTTTTCAGTAGCTTAAATAAAAATACTCGGTGTTTATGTTTAATTAATGGAAACCTATAGCTTTCATATGTTTTCTTACATTGACGCTTCAAATCGATATCAGGCAAAACCATGTATCTGCCACTGTTTTCTTTCCATTTCCAGATCTTGCCATTGTCCTTTATTTATTTTCTTTGGTACATAAACAGGTTACACCCAAGATATGATTACTTTAGGATTAATACAAATATTAATGAGCTAGGGAATAACCCTAAGATAATGTACACATGAGTACATGAATATAAGAAAAAAGAAAGCAGACCATCAACTGTAACTGTAATATAGCTCAGGATTTAGTACACTGATGTTACAACATTGAGCATATTGAAAAGGACATTGAATCTTTAAAACTAAGTCAACTGACTATCATGCAAATAAAATTACCTCAAATTAAATAGATTAATAGAAACAGAACAATTGATTAGACCAGATTATTAGGAAGTTAAAAAAATAAAAATAAGATAACAGAAAGTAATAAGAAATATCAGTAATAGACACTATTAAAATATTTAAAATTTGACACTGCGCTTGAAAGAAATATATGAGGGTTCAAAGATGTCGATATCTATATTGCGGTTTGAAGTTACGTCGTTGTATAGCCTACACATGCGGATAATAGGGTTATAATAAGAAGTGTTGTTTTTGTATACTTCAAGTGAAAATAGACGAGGATGACGTGTGACATATCTTGTATTTAGGCTGACTAATGAGAGTAGTTTAGGAGAATTTAATTCAGAGTGCAGAATTTTATTCAAATACAAAAGATCGCTATGCTGCCGCCGAAGTGAGAGACTTACCAAGTCAAATTTTTTTAACATATCATTGTAAGACAATTACCAAGTGCATATTCCTAACCGGAGGCACGCCAATTTAAGGCATTTACGCTGAACCGTTTCGATTCTATTAGAATGTTGGGCATAGAAAGGAGACCATATTACCGACGCATATTCGAGGGTGCTTCGAATCAGACTGCAGAAGACAGTAATTAAGGTACTCGGTTGCTTAAATTGCTTAGTTGATCTAAAGACGAAGCCTAATAACTGGTTTGCTTTGCTTACAAGACAGTCATAATGAGCTCTAAATGTCAGCGTATCGTCGAATAGAACTCCGAGATCTTTTACTACACACTGCCTGTCAATAGATGTCGAGGTCACGCTGTAATTAAACAATATTTGTGTATGTTTACGGGTAAAGGTGATAATGCTGCATTTGCTTACATTAAGAGACTTTCTATTGTTTTCGCACCACTGGAGTACGGTATCCACGTCCTTCTGCAGCAAGCGGCAATCATCAACGGTGTTGACAGTGGAAAAAATGTTTAGGCGTCAGCATATAACAGGCAGGGATTAATAAGCAAATCTATTAGATCATTTATAAATATGACAAAGAATAAAGGACCAAAATGGGAGCCCTGAGGAATACCGGAAGTGATTGGAAATGGAGTTGACATATATCCCTTTAAAGCCACAAGCTGGCTTCCGTTTGTGAGGTAAGATTTAACCCAGCGGTACAGACTACCCCTAATGTCATAACATATGAGTTTGTGACATAATAATTGGTGATTGACTTTGTCAAAAGCTTTACGAAAATCGGTATAAATAGAATCAACCTGTTCCCCTCGAGCAAAAGCGTTATAATTTTTATACTCTAATAGATTAGACACAGTGGATTTATTCTGGAGAAAACCATGTTGTTGAAGTGAGATTAGCGAGTGGACATGAAAGTATAGGGGTACATAGACTAATTTTTCAAATATTTTCGCGAAACACGATAAAATGCTTATAGGCCTATAGTTATCACATCTGGACTTATCACCGGACTTGAATAATGGGACAATATGAGCTAATTTTCAATAAGTGTGGAATATCCCAGGGTCACAAGAGATTTATTGAAAATTATAGATAATGCAGTGCAAAGTTCAGCACCACAGGATTTAATAAGTGACGGAGGAATGCCATTAGGTCCTGGGCCCTCGTTGGTATCTAGATTTTTTATGCAAGTTTCAACCTGTTCTGGCTTTATAATGACACTGCAAAGAACATCGCACACAACTGGACTAGGTAGCGGGGATAATTCAGAAGGCACATCAAATACAGACCCAAAATACTTGAAAAACAATTCACATATTTCCATGGGAGAAGACACAGTCTGGTTTCCAAGATGCATTGTACGAGGTATTGACCCTGAACCCTTACTCACGGCTGTGGATGAAGTTCCAAAATGATTTAATGTTACTGTGCATTGACCCTTCCACGGTGGCTAAGTATGAACTATAGCATTCATCAATCAATCTTTTAGATCTAGTGCGCAACAAAGCAAAAGTATCGTAGTCTCTAGGATTTGCATATTTTTTATATTTATTAAGGTATTTTTGCTTCTCCTTAATGCATTTAATAAGGGAAGAACTGAACCAGTGCGGAAGTCACGTCCCTTTTGTTTAATAAAAAGAGTGTGAGCAGATATTATTTTTCTCAATATACTGTAAAAAGTTACAACTTTTTAAAAAGTAACAGCTTCATCAACATTAAGGGTAAATAATAAAGCAACCCAGTCGACTAGACGAAAGTCAGATTGTATAGCCTCTACATTACTCTTTCTATAGTTAAAGCGTTTATTTTTGCTGGGGCTGAGAGTATTGCCATTATGAAGGGTAAGGTTGTCAACCACAAGAGGTGGGTGGTGTAGTTTGTCTATACGGATTAGAAGTTCGCAGCTGTGGACCTAAAAGTCATTGGAATTTGAGAGCATTAAAGATACCGCCTGTTCTCATTTAGAATAGTGTTATGTTGGGTAAGAGCACAGATGGACATGAAATCAAAAAGCAAGGTAGCTTTAGTACCAGAAGGATTAGATGGACTCATTGAGAAAGAATTTGAACTTCGGGACCACGACATATTCGGTGTATTGATGTCACCAATTATTAAAAATAGGTCATTGGAGTCATTATTCAAAATAACCTTTTGACAGTTGTCATAAAATGACTGTAGATGGGAGGGATGTAAGTCAGGAGGAAGGTAGCAAACACAAAGATGCAATGGACTCATAGCAGTGTTGCTAGCCGTTGGGATTAAAGTCAACCAAAGATCCTCGACATCACTAGACCATGATTTTTGGTATACAACGTTCACACTATTTTTAACAGCAATTAGCACGCCACCTCCTTCATTCTTAGAAACGCTAGTGTCCGAACGGTCTCTACGGAAAACACTGTATCTACTATCAAAGCATTCATTGTCGTGCACTGAGGCATTAAGATTAGTCTCAGTGAGACAAATTATATCAAAGTTGAGACATTACTATATAATTCGTATAACTTACTTCTAAATCTATTTACATTTTGGTAAAACAATAACATAATCGAACGAGAGAAAAAATGCCATATAATACTGATTAAATAAAACAGAGAAAAGAAAAATAAGTATCTGATTACAATCTATCACGAGTGTCATAATTTTTCACCAGTGTGACCCCTCAGTTCTCATCTTTGCGCATGTAGATGCGACCGAATTTGACCCACACGAAGTTATATTTTTTTTCTTTAGCAACTTTTCTCGCAGCAGCAAAGAGTTGCTTGCTTTCAGGCGACAAATGCTCACATATATAAATTCTTTGCGGATCACCGGTGACACCAAGGTGGAAAGAATTGAGTAGATTGTTCTTCGAGACCTTATTGTACCGCGTAGCAGCTGTAAGGATTTGATCCCGGAGAACAGGTGATGACAAAGATACAAGTATATTACGTGATCGGTTAGATCTTTGATCCATCTTGGCAATCCTTCGACAGGCCTGAATGTCAGAATTGTTCAAGGGTATATTTATAGACTCACATAGTTTTCTCACCATCAGCATAACATTTTTATTACGACTTTCCGGGACCGCCTGAATTTTTAAGTTTCGGCTGCGGGAAAGCTTTTCGGCAGCTGATAAACGGTTTTCCAGTTGCCGCAGGTTGTTTTGAAGGCGAATATTATCAGCTTCTAGTTTCTTAACGTCCTCAGTCTTCGCATTAAGTTCAGCTTTAATATCCCGCTGCTCAAGAGCCAGAAAATCAGTCGTCTGCGTGAAATCATTTTTAAGCATCTCTATCTCTTTAGAGACGAAGTTCATGTCTTTACGAATGTCCTCCCGAAGCCTATCGGCAAATAACGACAAACAAACATTAAATTTTTGGTCCAACAGAGATGAGATGTTTTCCATTGTGACAGTACATGAGGAAGAGGCCGTGGCTGAACAGGTCTAGGAAGCGGCGCTGGCAGTGACTTAGGAAGTAGATTCGCCGTCTTATGACATATTCATAAAGTCTCCATCATCACTCCAGGAAACCTGACAGTCTTTTACAGGGGTGTTCAAGTTGGGCTTCATTCTGCGCGTAACGTTACTACATGCCGGACACATCCAAGTGTTAAGAAAATTAGCCTGCAGCTTCGAAAATTGAGCCTCTGTCAAGTTGAGGCATGAGCAATGATACTGGTGCTCACAAGATTTGCATGTCATGGTCACCAGAAGGCATAGCTTTTTATTAGAGGCATAATATTTTAAATTTGTGTTCTGCATTATGTACAAAATATTAGTAAAAGAATGCCTCTGGAACGCACCCTGATTTATTACGGCTAGTCTATGGATTTCCTTACAGTGTCAACCTCGGAATATTTAATCACTGTTGGCAACTTTGCTTAACAAGTGTCATGTCAAAGTTCACCAATCAGCTGATCGAAAGTAAGCTGCGGAAGTAATTCTATCAACGAATGGTGTTCACTGTTTATATTATATTATCTTGATCTATCTTGAGTTCCAAAAGATAACAGTTAATATTTTCTCTCACCTCCAAAAGAATGTGTAAAGATTCTGAACTCCGTGCTTGGGAATTAATATGTTTGTAAATAGTGAGGTTAACTTGAGTGGATTATCACAATTTCAAAGTTAGACACCAATTTATAACAGGTAAATTTACCTTTTTAATCAGAGAGCTGTATCAGGAGATGTGTACTTGTCAAAGACCGGAAACGGAATGACCTTTCATCCAAATCTGTTCATCTGTTTTTGCGTGATTGTGTAACAAATATCCAAACATCTAAACATGCAAACGTTTACATTTATAATATTAGTCGGATAAAAACTAAACCTGTCGATGTGATGTCGATATTTGCTGAAGCGATTTGGTGATATGAAACATGAAGGTGAACTGCAAGATAAACAACATATACAAAATAGACGATTGTGCGCAGTGGTTAAGAGCTTAAGCCGCTCCGCCCCCTGGGTTGAATAGTCACGGGTTCGATTCCCGCACGGGACAAATCTTTGTGTGACCCACAATTATTTTTTTCGGTCTGGGTACTTGTGTATGTGAATTTTCATGTTTGTAAACGCACCCACGACACAGGAATAAATCATAGTGCGGAGCTACGTTTTATTAAAAAAAAAAGAAAAAGAAATGCCTCATATGTATCTGAATCTTAATCTTTCATTCACTACTGTCTTACGCGACGCGATTTTGTTCAGTAAGCCAACTGTGCCCGAATGTAGCTGATGGTTGATATTATTCAAAGATTTAAATATTTCAAATGAGGTATGTTGCGATTCGAATCTTTGCAGTGTTTTAGAAACAATAATCGAATCTGAACACTGAGGAAGTTTTGCCATGTTTAATAAAAACCAACAGACCGACTTCTTAAACGCTACTTTTCCCAAAATAAGGCTCGTATGGGTAGGGTTGGTAGGGAAGGTACTTACAAAATTCTCTTGGTATTTTAATTTTCCTATGTACATTTTATATCCCATTTCTAATTTGAATTTCAGGCGGAAACGGTAACAGACCCTTGCGGGATAAGCAGAGATAATGAAACGTCATTCCCGCGTCCCTTTAGGTCCATTGTTTAGTTATGTGTGCATACTACCCTCATTGTTTAAGGGAGAAAACATAGCGAAGTGAATAATCCAAGCATTGACATACATATTACTATATGTATGTCAATGTTTGGATTATAGCGATAGCAAGAAAAAACTACGCAAAATAATGAAATTAGTTTTTTTTTGTGGTCACATAAGGGACACGATAAGATTTATTTTACAAAACATTTCCTCACACTAGGAAATATTCCTGTGATGAAGTCATCGATCAAATATGATGTGGCTGTATTTACAGACATAAAACAACCATACTGAAATAAATGTATCTGTGAAAGAAAACTATTTTTCGGATTTTATCGCGGTTTATTTTTGATTTTTAAGTTCCCGACGTTTCGAGTGCTTTGCAGCACCCATGGTCACGGGAAGGACTGAGGTGTTAGACGTCCAAAAGGCATAGTTGTTCCGGGGTACCTTCAAACGTCGGGAACTTAAAATCAAAAATTAACTGCTATAAAATCCGAAAACTAGTTTTATTTCATGTGTAATATTCGCGTAAATCTAAGAACTCAGTAAATGTTTCTGTGTCATACAAAATATTTGTCCGATGCTGGGACTGAATTTACGACTCGATCCAATAAGTCAAAGACTTAAACGCCACTTAGCATATTATATCAAATAAATTGAAACTGGGCCCTTATTCTCGAATGACCAAACGCAGTGCGTTACGATATCTTCGTGAAATGATCGCATATAGTATTCTGTATGCTACTGTAGTACCACTAACCGACCATTTCATGCAATTATTGTGATACGCTATAAAACGTGTTTAATTGGTTATAGCAAATAAGGCCTCTGATGCGATTATCACGTTTCACTAGTAGTATATTTGTATCCCCATTTATCACCACAAATAAAATCTAAAATGCCCTGCTCAGACTCACGTCCAACACTAATCCTACAGACTAAAGTGCAAATGGGGCCCATCTTGGAACGAAAAATCACCGGATCGTGCTCCTATCTGTACCCGAGTGAAGGAATATATCGCCATCATGTGTGCCTTGAGAGTAATTTGCTTCAATGTAAGGGAACCTTCGTATAGCGTTCCCCAATCGAGTTTATGTGATACGTCGGAAAATTTCTTGCTAAATGGTTATGTTGGGAAACAAATCTTTTGAACTTGGGTAAAAAATACCGGGGAAGACCTAGGCTATCGTCTATCTTCACCAAAAAGACGTCTACTGGAGGATAAAGTCGGAGTATGACAGACGATTTAGCGCAGTGGTTAAGAGCTTAAGCCGCTCCGTCCACTGTGTCTAATAGTCGCAAGTTCGATTCCCGCACGGGACAAATTTGTGTGACCCACAATGATTTGTTTCGGTCTGGGAATTTGTGTATGTAAATTTTCATCTTTGTAAACGCACCCAACACAGGAATAAATACTGATGTGGGGGTACATTCATAAAAAAAGTCTTCCCCAAAGGTCGCGACGGACCGGTTTTGTGTTGTACGGATCCACTTTCTGTCTTCCGGCTATCTTACCATAATCACATAAACCGTGTTTTCTCCGAAGGTCAAGTTCAGAGTCTCCATTGCCGACAAGCGTGTATGAGACGAACTATGAAAGTGAAGGAAGCCAGAGAGGTCTTTAAGGATAGAACTCGTTGGAACTTTGTACTTTCTGCCTATCTTGCAAGGGATCTTTGTAGTCAAATCATTGTCAACCGTATGCCGTCCAATGCTGGATATTATGGGGCTTTCCTAAAGATTATCACGACGACTGAATTTATGCTATATGTATCCAGCTTTTAAGTGCGTCCTTCATCAGGTCATAACTAACACTTCACACAATACTCCAGAATATAGTTCTGTCCATGTCAATAGACTTACTATAACACTCCAAAACTACAAATCTTACTAATTTAAAATAATTATTATGCTTATCTAGGATAGGATCAAGACGATATGGCTAAAGGTTGCAACTGTGTCAAAATTTAGGAACAGGAACTTTATTCTACAGATCTGGCCCGCAGAGCCGCGGAGACCATATACGAAGGTATATATACGAAGTTAACCCCATAATATCTCGGAACCTTGTAGCTGGCCCGCGGTTCATTAATGCGTCGACACCCGCCCCGACTCCGGCCTAACGATATTTCTAGCTACCCTTGAATCTTAACCACATGCATATTAATGATTCTAACTTTAGAACTTGTTAGTTTATGACATATATTTACGATTCAGGTTTAATCTAAAAATACTTGAAGATGTGAGATAAAATAAGGCTCATTATAAAGATAGATGTTTCGACATGCTTTATTATTAGGTCTGTAGTAGCATTATTGTGAGGTAGGCAGAAAAAAATAACGTCTCTACTTATTTTTGGGTTGCTGCTGAATTCTGAAATACATAGGAAACACGAGTAGAGATAGTATTGAATCTTATTTTTTTTGCCTATAGCGTATACTAAATGCTTAGATTTAATGGTGGGTCGGTAATTGTTCTAGACCAGGGCTGTCCAAACCAGATACGATCCCGGGCTTATATAAATTTCTAAATAGATACGAGGGCCGCAGAAGGAAATACTTTAACTTTAAGAAAATTAAAGGTTACTGTGTAAACCCAATAGACGTCTAGCATCGACTATCGGATCGTGATTGGACCAATCACGTGAAAAGCTGGCACGGGCTACGTCACATATCGTCTGACAAGAACAACAACACGCACACAAATACACAGTTCGGTAAATGCCCTAATAATGGTGACAGAAAAGTTGCTGCCATCCGAATAAATATTTCATGCGGTTATTTGGGATACCATAAAATACAATATTGCTCTACCAAATAAATTTTGTTGAAGGAATGTTTTTGTATTTGCGACAAATCAAAAATATGTCGCGGGCCGCAAGCGATCCGCGGGCCGTGCTTTGGGCAGTCTTGCTCTAGACAATAAATATCAGAAATTGTCTAATTGAAGATGTGCGGAGTGAAGCTGACCGACCGCATTAGCAACAGCATAGTAAGACAGCGAGTAGGTATGAAAGATAGTATCGGTGTAAAGATGAGAAAGGGCATGCTCCGTTGGTTCGAGCATATAGAAAGAATGCCAGAGGAAAGAATGACAAAACAGATATACAATGTGAAAGTGGAAGGATGCAGGTACCGGGGAAGACCTAGACTATCTTACCACGACCAAATAAACCGAGTCTTATCTGATGGAAAAGTCAAGAGTCTCCGTAACCGGCGAGCGTGTATGAGACGAACTATGAGAGTCGAGGAAGCCAGAGAGGTATGTAAGGAAAGAACCTGTTGGAACTCTGTACTCTCTGCCTACCCCGCAAGGGATCTGGCGTGAGGTTATAGATAGATAGATAGTCTACAAAATATTTGTCGGCCTCTACCCTTCATACACCTAATCGCAGTACGGATAATCAAATTACATACCCAATTTTCCTAAAATTACAACTTTAATCATATAAACAAATCTACATGACATAACGCCACATAAACATTGAACTATTCCAAACTAAACTCAAACAAACATACACATGAGCCAAAGTTGTCAAATTGCTATTGACTTCTGATATAAATGTGTATACAGGCTGTGTGATTTGTGTTCTCATGGAATTTATGGAATACGTAATAGTAACGAAGTACTTAATAATTCTATACTAGATGTTACTTGCGGCTGCGCACGGGTTTGTTTTGTAATCCTACTAATATAACGATGTGTGTTATTCAATCACGCAAAAACGAGTGAACGGATAAGATGAAATTTGGCACATAGATAGTCTATTACCTGGATTAACATATAGAATACTTTTTATCTCGAAAAAATGTTAGGTTCCTGTCTAAATTCAAAGCGGGCAAAAACTAGTATATTTATAAATCATGTCAAGCCTATATGTAACTTTGATGTAAGTTATATTACTGTAAAGTTTCATCAAAACCCGTTCAGTAGGTTTTGAGTGAAAGATTAATAAACATACATCTATCCTCACAAATTGTCGCGTTTATAGTATAAGTAGGATTACTTATAAAATAATGTTTGTTTTAGCTATTACTATTTTATGCTTATTTTAACCGATTATAAATGCTTTGAGTAGGAATTGAATCCACATCTGAATGATGCCAGGGACCGCTCTATAGCAACTTAAGCAAGAAGCTGAAGTGGTGAATATTTCTTCTAGTATATTTACATCTTTAAAGATCCAATATGATCAAATTAACAGGCTTATACATAAACAAACCCGGTTTACTGCTGCCTCGTTGGTCTAGTGGCAAAGCGCATCGCTTGGTAATCACGAGGTCCTGGGTTCAAATCCTAGGTCAGACAAATGAAGTTTCCAATTTGGCATTCTGCCCGATATATGGCAATAGGCTCGCTCCGTATTACATGGGACCTAAAATCGTCGGCGAAAAGTGGGTGTACTCAGGACACCTCTCCCACGCCCGCTTGGGGGAACATAGGCGTGACGGTGTGTGCAAGGCCGGTTTAAACACAATGTTGTCATTTTAAACCGAATATGTAAAGATATTTTCCCACAAAAGGCTGCGCTGGATACGAACCATAATTCCTTAGTACACGTAACCGGTGTCATGAGAGTCATGTGAGCGAATGTGACAACGACGATGAATGACATACCTAGTGTATTACCTTTTGACTTATTTATTCAACATATTTTATGTTGACCGATATAATAATATAATGATAATATCAGCCTATATTGCCCACTGCTAGGCAAAGGCCTTCTCTCACAAATCGAAGTAAGAGAGATTAGATCATACTTCACCACGATGATCCAGTACCAATTGGCAGAGGCAGGTTTTTGTGGGCACCTGCTTTTGGAACTTTTAAAGCCGCCTGTCAGGCTTCCAACTCGGCTTACCGACTACTACATTAAGTTGTAACCGGGACCTACGGCTTAACATACCTTCCAAAGCACGGAGACGCTCCAATATGGATTGCACAAACGGTCGCCCATCTCAAGCTGACCGAGTCCAACGCTGCTTAACCTTAATGATTGGTAAGAACACCGCGGCCGGACAGCGCTACAAGTGCCTCTGGCTGATATGCTGAATTGATTTTCTATATATTGTACTGGAGAAAAAAGTGCATCCAATAGGCCAAATAATGGGACCAAGTAGACGAAGCATGTATGATATGATTTAAGCTAGAAGTGATAAAAAATAAAACACCCATATATCTATATTCTCTAAGCGGGGGTGGCAGAGGTGTACTGTGTACACTCACTTTTCGCCGACGTCCCATGTAAAGGGGGTTTTACCTACTATCAATAACTTTGACATATACTATTAAGGTTTTTGAAGGTGTGTGAAGATCGCCAACCCGCACTGGGCCAGCGTGCTGGACTATTGCCTAAACCCTCTCAGTTTGAGAGGAGGCCCGTGCCCAAAGGTGGGACAGTTTCCTAGCAGGGCTATTATTATTATTATATACAATTGTGCCTGGTAGGATGCTGTAGCCCTGCCCCCCCCCCCCCTCCCTTATTATAGTCTTTTTCACGAGACATGGGTACGGTAACATTTGGAATTTGACATTTATAGAAATGTGATGATAAAACTGAATGAAGTCGAATAGATTAAAAATCGTATCGAGATAATTTATTACGAAGAATGAATCGATATTCAGAAAAATAATTTAGGAACATAAAGAAAACAAAATACAAGAATTTCATTATTTATTTATTCACGAATCAAGCGATTGGCCACAAAAATCGTTTCATAAATCGCTTACATGAAAAAAGTTTAAAAGTCTATGAATCTGTCTATTTTAATATGTTAAAATGGTGCATCCACGTATTTTGATTATTTTCTTGACCATGAGTATACTATGCATCTCAATTCGATATATAGAATAATATATTCATAAAGAAATCAGTAATCGATTTTGTACGTTTTTAAAAACAATGTATCGATAATAAAACGATTTCATTGTGTCAGTCCCTAAAACGCGACACGTTCCAATTTACATAATTGAATAAGTTTTACGAGTTTTATTAACTTTTTAAGTTTTTTTTTTAAATAATTATGTAAATTTATAAACAGCATATGATTTTAATGAAAATTGAAGTAATTATTTTTTTTGTTTATTTCTGAATTCTTATTATTTCTGAATTCTTCTTAATTTCTCTGAATTGAAATTAAAATGGAATTTGATCAAACATCGTCGCACCCATGGTTCGTGAAAAACACTATAAAAATGTGGGCGTACATAATACATGGAGGCGTACAGGTGCACTGTGGCAGAGGCCACTCTTACATTGGAAATATGAACAATTTTAGTTAAAATTTTTGCTTCGGCGAGTAGAATAAAACTTTTAAAAGCACGGACTTTAATTAGTTCTTAACAAAACCAACTGCAATTCTAACTTGGAGTAATAATAGGACATTATGGACAAAGGACTTGCGAATTAAGCATCTGTAGGTTATTGTTTAATAATACTGTTAGAGATTACGTTAAAACAATGGTTCAAGAACAAACTATCCGAATTATTTAGAATACCTCACGGTCATAGTGGTCACACATTATCTGATTTCACATGCATTTTAAGTATTAATATAATATCTTTATTCTAAGCTTTCAATTAACTTGCGTTGTTCGTATGTCTGTCTATCTCTCCGGTTCAAATTTTGTGATCAAGTTTTTCAAGCACTTTCGGGCTAAAAGCTAAAATATGGCAAACGTACGTAATGCAATAATATGGTAAGTACCATTGAGCTGATGCCTATGGAATTGTGCCCGGTATATGGCAACAGGCTCGCCCCCTATTACATGGGACCTAACATCGTTGGCGTAAAGTGGGTGTACACAGTACACCTCTGCCATCCCCGCTTGGGGAATATAGGCGTGACGATGTTTATGGAGCTGATCTAATTACCTAAGGTAGCCTTAGCAACATATACACTATATAACAGAACCCCCTCGTGTTACTTGGATTGGTCTTGACAAGAACAACAGACTCGGGGAGTGTCCAGTAGTCATACTCGTGCATGGGTGCTGCTTGTGGGGACTGGTCCACCTGGAATCTTTTAAACAATAGGTCGTACGGCATCACACTGGAGCTAGATCGTAAACTATTTAATATATCCTAAACATTGTATCCACACAATATGATTAAAAAGAGAAACAAATAAAAAGAAAAGACAAGCCCGCTGAGTTTATTCGCGGGATCATCTCAGTGGAGGCCGTGTTCCGATCCGGTGGTAGATAAGTCCTTGCAGGGGCAAAATAAATTATTTGAGTTTGAGTTTCCAGGGTCTGACGATGGAGTTGGCAGGTAGGTGGCCATGTCATACGAACATGTCAACTAATTTACATATTTAGCTGTTGTCATGGTACCTAATAATAATACTAATCCAAATACCCTATAATTTTATCAAAATCTATAAAATTCAATCTAATAAGAAGCCCATAAATTTCAATGAACATAAATCCATTACGAAAGTCTAATAGTCTGCCTGTATTCCCAATAAAATATTCCTCCTGTAACGACATCGCCCCGAACAAGTCATGTTCTGTCACCGACATTCCCAAGGTGAATTTAGAATGAATTGCGTCCAATAGTGCCGATTGGATATTTCCAAAGCCTTTGAATTATTTATAGCCTAAAAACATTGGAGAAAATTTAGATGAACTGGAAATCAATTTAAGGGAATATCTCAGAGGGAGCAATGTTTTTCTTGGGCAAAATAAAATATCATTTTTGGAAGGTTTTGGATGCTCAAAGACTTAATTGTGATTGAGGATTATGGATCGGCAAATACAATGCAGGACGACCTCAGATAGACAATTTTCTAAAGGTGACTGGCAGGAATTAGAATCAAGTAAACGAGGATCGTACCAAGTGGCGTTCGTGTCGAGGTGCCTGTGTCCAGCAGTGGACTATGGGTGATAGTAAAAGATATGACAAAGAGACAAGAGAGAGGGTAAAAACAATCCATTTCATGGAGGCCGTTAAGGAATATTTTTTATTGTGGTTATAGATCCGATTGAGATAATTTCAAAAGAACCATAACGCCAACTTAGTTGTAGCAATGGTTGTACTCTATTGTAATAAAATTACGTCAGTTTTGTATGAAATTACTCCAAATAAAAATCTATTAACATTGGAAATAATTTTTTACCACCAGACCAAAGCAAAATTATTCCATTGAATTAGATAAATAATCCGACCCAAGAAAACGAATAAAAAGATATTTTCTTGTGACAAATAACATGTATCTCCTTTCTCAATAAGTAACCTCTAGATATACAAAAAATAAAACGATGACGATGTCGACAGGGTCGTGGATTGGTCATGCTCACTAAAATGTCTTTGCTAGTGGCGGCTCTGTGGAGCGGGTCATTTTTTTCCCTCTAAAATGGTTGAGGAGAGTGATGGCTGCTTCTCAGGTCATACTCGTGAACGGGTGCTGCTGGTGGGGACTGGTCCGTCCCCTGCCCTTTGTCTGACTGAACGTGTACCATAATGCTGATGAATTTTGTCTCGTTCGGCATCACACTGGAGCTATGACCAGTTGTTTTGTACGCGCTCTTTACATATTTTATAGTAACACTTTCTCTTACTATTATTATTATGCTTTTTATTATATACCTCTACAACATCTCTATTTTGTAAATGAGAGGACTATGTAGACACTGACCAATATCATGAATCTAAGTACACTTATGATTAATCTATACTTAAGCACATCTATTTAGCTCGTTCTGCATTGTTCTCCCATACTCCATAAATGCAATGTATACAAAAAGAATTGTAAACCTCATTTTTAAAAAAGAGTAACCGTGGAGTTTCTTGCCCTTCTTCTCCACAGGAATGACTTTCCGAACGGGTGGTAGAGTCTTAAGTAATAATAATTTTCTGTTTTTGACTATTCATAAGTGCCTTTTGGTCTACATGAATAAAAAACTTTTGATTTTGATTTTGAAAAGGAAATCCGCCATCAAAATGCTGGCACAATGAAATTTACCGTTTCTTTTATCCTTAATTAATCATCTATCTTGCTTTCAACGTTAATTAATGTTGTTTTTCTTTGGCCATCTACTCTCGTATTGGAGTATAATTATTTGTGTACAGAACCTCCGAACAATAATTTTATTATTTATTATGACAGGAACGTTTTCTGAAGAAGATTATGTAGGCTAGGTTCACATTTGTATCATAGACTATCGCGGTGTATCGTGGCAATACTTATATATTGCATCATCGACGTGCTGCATCGCGAGTTTGGACACGAAATCTATCTATCTATCTATATCATCACGCCAGCTCCCTCGCAGGGTAGGCAAAGAATACAGAGTTCCAACAGGTTCTTTCCTTACATACCTCCTTGGCTTCCTCCACTCTCATAGTTTGTCTCATACACACTCGCCGGTTACGGAGACTCTTGACTTTGTATATCTTGGATGTGCCTTCAGTAAGGATGGGAAATACACCGCTGATATAGAGAAAAGATTGAATGCATGGAATAGAGTGAATGGTGCGATGGGAAGGCTACTTGGGAGTCGGCACTTAAGCCAAAAGACACAGCTGACCATGCATAACGGAGTGCTTGTCCCAACGCTGTTATATGGCAGTGAGAGTTAGGTATGTAAGAAGGAAAACGAAAGCAGAATAAAAGCGGTCGAAATGCGATCTCTGCGGAAGATGTGCGGAGTCACGCTGATCGATTGTATTCGCAAAAGCGTAGTAAGAAAGCGAGTAGGTATAAAAGTTAGTATCGGTGTAAAGGTGAGATAGGGTATGGCTCAAGGCTCCGTTGGTTCGGGCATATAGAAAGAATGTCAGAAGAAAGAATGACAAAACAGATATACAATGCGAAAGTGGAAGGATGTAGGTACCAGGGAAGACCTAGACTATCTTACCATGACCAAATAGACCGTGTCTTATCTGGACACGAAATGATACGGAATAATACGCTGTTGCCATACCGCATCTGATACACTTTGTCTTGCGAGTGATATCACTTAGACGCATGACGCGGCAACATAAATTAAAAGCGTTCTCTCACAAATCGAGGTGTAAGAGATTAGGTCATACTCCACCACGGGAACCCAGCGCGGATTGGTGAAGACAGCTTTGTGGTCACCTGCTGTTGGAACTAATCAAGCCGCCTATAAGGCTTCCAACTTGGCTTAACAACTATCACATTACGTGATAACCGGGACCCACGGTTTAACGTGCCTTTCAAAGGACGGAGACGCTCGAATATGAAAATTCTACAAATGGTTACCCATCTGAGGCCGGCCGAGCCGAAGCCTGCTTAACCTTGGTGATCGCTAAGAGCACCTCGCCACGAACGACAGGATGCACTATAATTTGATACAATGCTTTTGGTTATCAATCCATCTTACTTGATACATGTGTAGCTATAATGGGAACTCATCCATAAAAAAAACGAAAACTTAAAACGGTACGAGTAAACGTGATACACCGGAATGATACAAATGTCTACCTAACCTTATGTACCTAAAAAATAATATCAATAATAATACATTACCCGGACTTCAGTTACACGGTATTATATTGCTTGTATATGACAAGACAGCTAAGCATGTTTTATTATAAAATAATTATATACACCTAAGACACCAAAAAGACTCACAACAAACTTTTCACTATAGTTATGGAGACCTCTAGTGGCACGAAGAAAATAATTTCATCGATAGACATCGGTATTATTATTATACAAACAATAAAAGAAACTATAAAAAAGAATATGTATTGTAGTAACATTATATTTCCAAGATGCTTACAGGAAAATTACCTAGAATATTGTGACTTACAGTATCCGATAAATGTGTTTCGAATAACCGGAGAAAAAATCGAATGCGCAAACCGAGGGTCGCAATCGTGTATGGAAACTAGAACGACACGAAAACGGAATGAGATATCATCATCCCGTCTGTAATGAAGTCATCTATCTTTCTATCTGAAAGTCGGTACAGGAAATGCAGACGAGATTTCCAATGAAAAATTGTAGGGCTTTAAGAGCTACTCGTGAAACAGAAGCAAAGATGGTCGGCGTAGCGAATAAATGAGTTTCACTTTCTTTCGACATTGTACGTTTATTGAGTGTAATTTTCCTCATTTGCATCGGAACTAGCTAACTATAGACGTAATTAACACTATATTTTTATCATATAGAACATTGTAATTGAATTTTACTTACTGTAATATTAATTTTACCTTGTGGGGTTTGGACAGAGATCCAACAGTTTCTTTCCTTAGAGACCTCTCTAACTTTCATCACTCTTATCGCATGCACGCTCGCTGGTTACGTAGACTCTTGACTAACCCTTAAGACTCGGTCTATTTAATCATGGTAAGATAGTCTAGGTCTTACTCGGTAGCTACATCCTTCCACTTTCGCATTGTATATCTGTTTAGAAATTCTTTTTTTGATGAATCATTTGCTTTTTTATTAAAATGTTGGTTGATATATAATTAAAAGGACGCGCGCTGTAGCCGCAGACCAATGTTACGCTTTGCTTGTTTGCGCTTCTGCTTTTATAAAGAAAGCAAAGCAGGACTTACTACGTTTAAAACATATTATGTAAGGTCTTGGTAAGTATGAATAGGAAGCTGAATACGTGCAGGAAATCGTCGTGGCGACCTTTGACCTGCAATGGACGTCTTTCCGCTAATGTTACATGATGTATAATATAGTAAGTATTTACTAAAACCTACGCCAGATTCCACAAGATTTGCTACATAGAATACCAAAATTTCCTCATGCTTGAAACATAGATACAAATAAATATCCAAAGTAAATCGAAAATAAAATATCTCGGAAAACTATCCTAAGCTTAATCACGAACTAAAAACACAGTTTGGCATCAAAGTGGTGCATTCACACAGACAGGCGTGACACAAGGTCGATTCATTAGTGACCTTAAGAGACGGAAAACGATTGGATAGGACGTGGATGAAAAGAAATGGGGGTATTAGCCACTTGTCTAACAGCTTCGAGTGGCAATTTTGTTTCTAGGAATATCTACCTACTATTTCATCGATTTTCTGTCTTTAGACGGTTTAGAATTACATCTTGGATTTTAATTGCCAAGTTTAATTAAAAGAGACTTCTTGCGCCTTGCACCTGTTATATAGAAACTAAGTCACGTCCTAACTCAAAAGTGTGGTTTTTATTCTTCTGAGCGTCTGGATTATCAGAACGATCGGAAAAGAGAAAACATGTCAAACACCGTCACGCCTATATTCCCCAAGTGGGGGTGGCAGAGGTGTACTGAGTATACCCACGTTTCGCATGTCAAAATTGATATTTTATTTAAAAGAATACGTTGAAACACTATATCTTAATCAGATATAGATCAATATAGTCAGACGGGGGATTTAGCGCAGTGGTTAAGAGCTTAAGCCGCTCCGCCGACTGTGTCGAATAGTCGCGGGTTCGATTCCCGCACGGGACCAATCTTTGTGTGATCCACAATTATTTTTTCCGGTATGGGTATTTGTCTATGTGAATTTTCATGTTTGTAAACGCACCCACGATACAGGCATAAATCCCAGTGTGGGGCTACGTTTTTCAAAAAAGGAAAAAAATATATATAATCTAAAAGCACTAAAACAGAATTACTTGACATGACAGCTACACCTTACATAAAATGGCATGGCACTAAATTTACTATAATACCTGACAACTAAGCTGGTCATAAGCATCACACGTCTTCAAAAATAATAAATAATTTATTACTAGAAACAATCATCATCATCCTTTACTATGTGGACAACCAATTTATAGCAATCAGTAAACACATCCAATTATCAGTTTATATGACTATCAATTAAAATTGGGTATATAATAACCTTAGAATGATAATAATAGAAACCGCATCCAGTCGTAATTGCACGCCACGCGGTGAAGCCAAGAGTTCAACAAACGTCCCGCACTCACCGCACTTTCCCACCCGCGTAATGTTGGCAGCCGGAAAGATTTCCACTCATTGGGGTGAATGTTGATGACGATAGAGTAGATGATAATAAAAACATTGTTGCGGTAATGCGTATTTTAATGCATTTTAATTTCAAGAAATAGAATATAATAGATATACTTAAACTATTAAGGTTGGTAAAATTTAATGTGGGGAAATATATATTATCATCATCTTAACTAAATATTTAAATGATGATGTAGGTTACTACCTACAAACATATTATATAACTACCTATAAACTATATTAATACCATTTAATACTAGAACTAATAAAGTCCTCAGAAAATAAAAGAAGGGGAAAATAAAATTATTATACTAGCAACACTAACAAAATGGACACGTCTTTTACTATGACAATTACAGACGGAAGTATTAATTCGATATTTAAATAATACGGCACCTGATGCGCTAGTTAGGTATGACATATGATAACATCATGTTTCTTTTTGATCTCAACAGCATTTTTAAAGGCAGGAATGACACATGACGGCATAATTAAATTTAATTTGACACAAGCATACACGTTATTCCGCACGACGGAACAGTGACTACTCGCGTAGACATGTGATTACCTGCTTCGCAGGTAGTAATTGTTGTGTCTTCTAGTTTATTAACCGACTTCTAAAAAGAAGAAGGGTCTCAATTCAACTGCATGTTTTTTTTTCTTCTGAAGTGATGCGCTTACATACATTCAGCAATTGATTTTTATTTATATAGAAGAATCACAATTTAGATATGACTGTAGCATGCACAATATCATAGCAATTTACTCAAATTAAGTTCGTATCGTCATTATACAGGAAAATAAATGCTTCACAAATACACTCGTAAAAAATATTTACGTGCCAGAGGCGTGCTTGCGTAGGTGTTCACGATTATAGCCTTATATATGACATAAGAATGTAATGCCATTTGTTTATAGGGTCTGTACCGTACTTGGGCAGATACTTATTTTGTGTTATTTCTTAGACGTTAGGACGTTTTGATTACGACGTAGCAGATATTATTAATGATCGTACGCTTTTTTTATAACATTTTTAAATATCAAATTTAACGCATAATTAAATTTACGTTGAAGTTAAAATACTTGCCTTGCATCTGCACCGGATCGGAACGCGGCCTCCACTAAGAATGTCCGGCAAAAAACTCAAAAACCTAGTTTTATAACTTTAATGGGATGAAATTCTCTTTCTCTTGGTTATTTCTTTAATAAAATTCCTAACTATACCAATTTCTTCTTAAGACTATAAGTGAAGTTAAGTGTTGCAGACGCAATAAATTGCCTAGAATCGATTTTAATTCATGAGTAAAATTTGGGTAAATCTATGTCAATCACCACCGTCACGCCCTTATTTCCCAAGCGGGAGTGACAGAGGTGTACGGAGTACACCCACGTTTCGCCGACGATGTTAGGTCCCATGTAATAGGGGGCGAGCCTATTGCCATATACCAGGCACAATTCCAGACTCCGGATTCATACTGGGAAGCGTTTTAGTTAGAAAAACTTAATTTGTCCGACCTAGGATTTAAACCCAGGACCTCGTGATCACAAAGTGGTGCGCTTTGCCACTAGACCAACGAGACAGTCACTATTTATCTAGGTCTATCTATCTAGGTCAATATTTATCTAATATATTATAAAATACCTCATTGGTCATTAAAACTTACTTTTTGATAATTATTAAATTGGAAATTACTTAAGAAAAAGGAACCATCAGCTCTTAAACGCTACGTAAGTTAAAAAATTAAATTATACTTCGGGCCACGTGTTACATTGGGACCTGACATTGTCATACATATCTACTACCCCTGCAATAGAGGGTGTCGTTGTTTTTTTTTCATTTTACATGATTACTCTGTCCCATGCCCCGATATCGCACACCGGCAGGAAGGAAGGCGAGATACGTTTCGTATCGGGACGGAATAGCCTAGAAATGACGACACAACTTTCCGACGATATAGAAAAAATTGCTCGCTAGGGAATAAGCAGTGATAGCCTAGTCAGACGGTTGAGCTGCAAAGCCAGAGGCCTGGGGTTCAAACCCAGGCACACATCTCATCTTTTCGTTGCGTGTTAAAAATTAACTATCACTTGCTTTAACAGTGAAGGCAAACATCGTGAGGAAACCTGCATGCCGGAGAGTTTCTCGAAGGTGTGTGAAGTTCGCCAACCCGTACTAGGGCAGCGTGGAGTTTGAGAGAAGGCCCGTGCCACGGTGGAACAGTTTCTTAACAGGCCTAATATTATTCTTATAACCACAAAGTTCATTGATATGCCTTGCCAGTACTTAGCACGTGCAGCTGGTGTCTTCGAATTCCATTCCTTTTACCTTGACACATCCATACGTTCTCTACACTAATGAATTGTTAATGTTTACCAGTTAGATACCTATTATGAGTTCCTACTTAAGAACTAGCTATGTTTTTTTTATAGAAGTAGCTCCACACTAGGATTTATTCCTGTGTCGTGGGTGCGTTTACATACATGAAAATTCACAAGCACTAATACTCAGACCGAAACAAATAATTGTGGATCACACAAAGATTTGTCCCGCGTGGGAATCGAACCCGCGGCTATTAGACACAGTGGGCGGTGCGGCTTAAGCTCTTAACCACTGTGCTAAATCGTCCATCATAGAGATGTATGTGATATATTATTCAAAAACGACTTTGAACATAGGTACGTATTCTTTAAGACAAAAGTACAGTTGGTTGCTGCTAATATGAGGCGCTCGTAGCGCTGTGCGACCGCGGTGTTCTTAGCGATTACCAAGGTTAGGGGACTTTGGTTTAATATAAATAGTAATCGTGAAGCTTTTTTTTGGTCCATTTTCTCACGGGCATGGTATTTCAAAGTGGTAATTACAGACACTGAATATCTACCTAGAATTTTTTGATAGAAAAATACTTTTTTGTACATTACGCATATATTGAGGCGCTCGTAGCGCTGAGCGACCGCGGTGTTCTTACCGATTACCAAGGTTAAGCAGCGTTCGACTCGGTCGGCCTGAGATGAGTGACCGTTTGTGTTATTTTCATATTCGAGCGTCTCTGTGCTTCGGAAGGCCCGTTAAGCCGTTGGTCCCGGTAGTATTAAGAAAAAATAGTGCTACTTAAGGTTGATTTGTTAATAATTATAAAACCCGACATTTAACCCGTAGGTTGCGGAAACACGCAAAATCGTGTCAAATCGCCGTAACCATTAAGCAAAATGATGTTCTTAAATCTTTATACGAAATGTAGAAAATTACTATATGTATATCTTGATTGCTTCGTTGGTCTAGTTGCAAAGCGCATCACTTTGTTATCACGAGGTCCTGGTTTCAAATCCTAGGTCGGACAAATGTATTTTTTCTAATGAAAAATTCCCAGTGTGTGTCCCACTCCGGAGTATGGAATTGTGCCCGGTATATGGCAATAGGCCCACTCCCTATTACATTGGAGCTAATATTGTCAGTTAAAAGAGGGTGGCACACAGTACACCTCTGCCACCCCCGCTTGGGAATATAGGCGTGACGGTATATATTTTAAACTCAAGCATTTTACTTATTTTACTAAGGTTCCTCAATGGATGGAAATAAATATGAATATTTAAAGTTCAATCAAGCAAAGACCTCGACATGGAAGGTAAAAAAATAAGCTGCCAAAATATCTTAGCCGAGAGCTTTTGAAGCGGGAGATTTTGTTGCCATTTATCAGCTTTGACGTCACAGAACCAAGGCGACGACAAGTCTTAGTTCAAGATGACAACCTAGAAACCTAGAAAGGTAAGCCAGTAATTAAAGACGCCTTAGGGCAACAGACCGAACTGTAGCCATACTACAGAATTCAGTCTCAAAAGAGGTTGTAAACGGTCCCTGTCTTTATGAAGACAGACAAGTTATTGCGTATGGATAGAGGTGTTGTTTTCTTTTGAGATTTCTTTTGTGTCGTTATTGTTTATAGTTTGTATGGTTATCTAGATGTGAAGGGGGGCGAAATACAAAAAAAAATAGAGTAAATTAAACATCACAATGTCACATTCTGTTTTTAACTGTTTCAAAATGCGACATCGTCGTTCAGAAGTACAGGAAGTAGTTTAAATTACATAAATGATTTCGATAAAATACGTTTTAAATTTGTTTGAAGTTCAGAAGTAACAGAATTAAAATAAATAGAACGTTAAATATTTGTAGTTGTTTAAGTAATCTGCTTTTTTATTGGAATGAGAAAATTAAAGGTAAATGGGGGCATGAAAATATTATTTATTATTCCTTACAACAAAAGAATGGTTGGGAAAACCTGCTGTAGATCATTTATCCGACAAAGTCACACTATTTTTTTTAATTTATTCTACATGCACATTTGTACATAGGCGGACTTATTATATTACCTCGTAATTGGCCGAAGCAATGTGTGGTTTGTGGCCCCATAGTTCGATACTGACTACATATGTAAAACATAACCTACAGACACTCTATTATCTCTTCTTATTTCACAATAGGCGTTGACGATATTTAGGAAGAAAATATCTCAGAAGCGCCGAAACCGGCGCGACGTTCCTATACCTTCTATATCCGTTTCCGAAATCAATTTTGGCACCAGCTAAATCTCATAATCATAAATTACGCTATTTAATTTCGTTTACTATGCCTGTAGCCTCGTAAAATTTTACGTCTATTGCTCCCCAATTCCCAGCTATTTTTCTTTCGTTTAATATTTATTTTCTTTTTATTAGCAGCCCAATAAAATTATGAATTTGCCAGCTTTATTAAATACTTATGAGTTACATAATTTTAGTTTATGTTCTAAGTCGTTTTATATGGTGTGATATAAACGTGAAACTTATTACGAATAATATCAACTCAATTGGTAACTAAAGGTACCTTATTAAGTCTTCATTAAAAACTTTCTTTAAACAAACGTAGCCCTTCACGTGGAATTATTTCTGTGTCGTAGGTGTGCGCAAAGGCGTCAGGGTCTCGATAGTAGAATTACCGTTGCTTGGCATAAAAGAAGTTAGTCGTGGTTAGTATACTTATGACAAAAGCGTCAGGGTCTCGATAGTAGAATTACCGTTGCTTGGCATAAAAGAAGTTAGTCGTGTTTAGTATACTTATGACAAAGGCGTCAGGTTCTCGATAGTAGAATTACCGTTGCTTGGCATAAAAGAAGTTAGTCGTGTTTAGTATACTTATGACAAAGGCGTCAGGTTCTCGATAGTAGAATTACCGTTGCTTGGCATAAAAGAAGTTAGTCGTGGTTGGTATACTTCTGATAAAGACTTTAGGGTGTGAAAAGTAGAGTTACCGTTGCTTGGCATAAAAGAATTTAGTCGTGGTTAGTATACTTATTACAAAAGCGTCAGGGTCTCGATAGTAGAATTACCGTTGCTTGGAATAAAAGAAGTTAGTCGTGGTTGGTATACTTCTGATAAAGACGTCAGGGTGTGAAAAGTAGAATTACCGTTGCTTGACAAAAAGAAGTCAGTCGTGGTTGGTATACTTATGACAAAGGCGTCAGTGTCTGGATAGTAGAATTACCGTTGCTAGGCAAAAATATCACGTTATACCTACATCTACATCTAAAAGGTTAAAGATAAAGTAACTCTATAAAACGAGCACAAACGAGAAACCTGTATTACGCATAGACATGTTGCCTGCGGTAACTTATTTACATAAAACAGAAGCCTAAACGTTTGTTATATTATGCATTTACGGAACAGGTATATTTTACTTCGGTCTCTGTATTCTCAAAAAACCTCACGTATTTTTTTAGGTTAAAAGATTATCTCTATATGATTCTGTCCCAATTTTCTCCTTGTATATTTTTTTAAGCTGATATATTTAGGGAAAGAAAATTGCTAAAAAGAAACCAC
Organism: Phalera bucephala; assembly: GCA_905147815.2. Taxonomy (NCBI): domain Eukaryota; kingdom Metazoa; phylum Arthropoda; class Insecta; order Lepidoptera; family Notodontidae; genus Phalera; species Phalera bucephala. The sequence continues at coordinate 28,327,390 of LR990612.1, forward strand.
CTCTACGTCACGTAGATTTTCTAAACTAATACGACGTTATCCTTACTAATATTATAAATGCGAAAGTAACTCTGTCTGTCTGTCTGTAGCGCTTTCACGCCAAAACTACTGATCCGATTTAAATGAAATTTGGTACACATATAGTCTAGAGCCTGAGAAAGGACATAGGCTTTTTAATGCGAAAACACGGTTGTAACGGATTGAAAGGGGGGATTAAAAGTAGTATGGAAGTATCGTCATTTTTAGAGCTAGAAGCTTGAACCTTATTTTTTTGGCTGTTGATTCGATATAAATAAATATGACATTCAAAGTTTGTAAAAGTTTTACCCTCAAGGGTGTAAAATAACAATAGGGAATAGGGGAATAGGGGATAGATTAGGAAAAGTTTGTATGGAAATATGTAAGGCTTATGTGAACGTTTTATGGTTGCGACAAGATACAATATATTAGAGCTATTCTGATGTAACATTTACAAAGTCATCATAAAATGTGAAACAGAAGTTAACGCGAGTTGCCAAGCACCGCGCCGTACACAATGAGCCCTGTGCAGCGTGCAGCCGGGGGGGGGGGGGGGGGGGAGATATGCCTAAGTGTGCTTACATTCCACGCGGACGAAGTCGCGGGCACAGCTAGTTATTAATATATCGATGTTAATATAGAGATCTGTAGTTCGCTGTAGATTACACAGAGATACGTAGTTCTTACGCGCGACGTTCCTATACCTTCTATATCCGTTTCCGAAATCAATTTTGGCACCAGCTAAATCTCATAATCATAAATTACGCTATTTAATTTCGTTTACTATGCCTGTAGCCTCGTAAAATTTTACGTCTATTGCTCCCCAATTCCCAGCTATTTTTCTTTCGTTTAATATTTATTTTCTTTTTATTAGCAGCCCAATAAAATTATGAATTTGCCAGCTTTATTAAATACTTATGAGTTACATAATTTTAGTTTATGTTCTAAGTCGTTTTATATGGTGTGATATAAACGTGAAACTTATTACGAATAATATCAACTCAATTGGTAACTAAAGGTACCTTATTAAGTCTTCATTAAAAACTTTCTTTAAACAAACGTAGCCCTTCACGTGGAATTATTTCTGTGTCGTAGGTGTGCGCAAAGGCGTCAGGGTCTCGATAGTAGAATTACCGTTGCTTGGCATAAAAGAAGTTAGTCGTGGTTAGTATACTTATGACAAAAGCGTCAGGGTCTCGATAGTAGAATTACCGTTGCTTGGCATAAAAGAAGTTAGTCGTGGTTAGTATACTTATGACAAAAGCGTCAGGGTCTCGATAGTAGAATTACCGTTGCTTGGCATAAAAGAAGTTAGTCGTGTTTAGTATACTTATGACAAAGGCGTCAGGTTCTCGATAGTAGAATTACCGTTGCTTGGCATAAAAGAAGTTAGTCGTGTTTAGTATACTTATGACAAAGGCGTCAGGTTCTCGATAGTAGAATTACCGTTGCTTGGCATAAAAGAAGTTAGTCGTGGTTGGTATACTTCTGATAAAGACTTTAGGGTGTGAAAAGTAGAGTTACCGTTGCTTGGCATAAAAGAATTTAGTCGTGGTTAGTATACTTATTACAAAAGCGTCAGGGTCTCGATAGTAGAATTACCGTTGCTTGGAATAAAAGAAGTTAGTCGTGGTTGGTATACTTCTGATAAAGACGTCAGGGTGTGAAAAGTAGAATTACCGTTGCTTGACAAAAAGAAGTCAGTCGTGGTTGGTATACTTATGACAAAGGCGTCAGTGTCTGGATAGTAGAATTACCGTTGCTAGGCAAAAATATCACGTTATACCTACATCTACATCTAAAAGGTTAAAGATAAAGTAACTCTATAAAACGAGCACAAACGAGAAACCTGTATTACGCATAGACATGTTGCCTGCGGTAACTTATTTACATAAAACAGAAGCCTAAACGTTTGTTATATTATGCATTTACGGAACAGGTATATTTTACTTCGGTCTCTGTATTCTCAAAAAACCTCACGTATTTTTTTAGGTTAAAAGATTATCTCTATATGATTCTGTCCCAATTTTCTCCTTGTATATTTTTTTAAGCTGATATATTTAGGGAAAGAAAATTGCTAAAAAGAAACCACCTCTACGTCACGTAGATTTTCTAAACTAATACGACGTTATCCTTACTAATATTATAAATGCGAAAGTAACTCTGTCTGTCTGTCTGTAGCGCTTTCACGCCAAAACTACTGATCCGATTTAAATGAAATTTGGTACACATATAGTCTAGAGCCTGAGAAAGGACATAGGCTTTTTAATGCGAAAACACGGTTGTAACGGATTGAAAGGGGGGATTAAAAGTAGTATGGAAGTATCGTCATTTTTAGAGCTAGAAGCTTGAACCTTATTTTTTTGGCTGTTGATTCGATATAAATAAATATGACATTCAAAGTTTGTAAAAGTTTTACCCTCAAGGGTGTAAAATAACAATAGGGAATAGGGGAATAGGGGATAGATTAGGAAAAGTTTGTATGGAAATATGTAAGGCTTATGTGAACGTTTTATGGTTGCGACAAGATACAATATATTAGAGCTATTCTGATGTAACATTTACAAAGTCATCATAAAATGTGAAACAGAAGTTAACGCGAGTTGCCAAGCACCGCGCCGTACACAATGAGCCCTGTGCAGCGTGCAGCCGGGGGGGGGGGGGGGGGAGATATGCCTAAGTGTGCTTACATTCCACGCGGACGAAGTCGCGGGCACAGCTAGTTATTAATATATCGATGTTAATATAGAGATCTGTAGTTCGCTGTAGATTACACAGAGATACGTAGTTCTTACGCGCGACGTTCCTATACCTTCTATATCCGTTTCCGAAATCAATTTTGGCACCAGCTAAATCTCATAATCATAAATTACGCTATTTAATTTCGTTTACTATGCCTGTAGCCTCGTAAAATTTTACGTCTATTGCTCCCCAATTCCCAGCTATTTTTCTTTCGTTTAATATTTATTTTCTTTTTATTAGCAGCCCAATAAAATTATGAATTTGCCAGCTTTATTAAATACTTATGAGTTACATAATTTTAGTTTATGTTCTAAGTCGTTTTATATGGTGTGATATAAACGTGAAACTTATTACGAATAATATCAACTCAATTGGTAACTAAAGGTACCTTATTAAGTCTTCATTAAAAACTTTCTTTAAACAAACGTAGCCCTTCACGTGGAATTATTTCTGTGTCGTAGGTGTGCGCAAAGGCGTCAGGGTCTCGATAGTAGAATTACCGTTGCTTGGCATAAAAGAAGTTAGTCGTGGTTAGTATACTTATGACAAAAGCGTCAGGGTCTCGATAGTAGAATTACCGTTGCTTGGCATAAAAGAAGTTAGTCGTGTTTAGTATACTTATGACAAAGGCGTCAGGTTCTCGATAGTAGAATTACCGTTGCTTGGCATAAAAGAAGTTAGTCGTGTTTAGTATACTTATGACAAAGGCGTCAGGTTCTCGATAGTAGAATTACCGTTGCTTGGCATAAAAGAAGTTAGTCGTGGTTGGTATACTTCTGATAAAGACTTTAGGGTGTGAAAAGTAGAGTTACCGTTGCTTGGCATAAAAGAATTTAGTCGTGGTTAGTATACTTATTACAAAAGCGTCAGGGTCTCGATAGTAGAATTACCGTTGCTTGGAATAAAAGAAGTTAGTCGTGGTTGGTATACTTCTGATAAAGACGTCAGGGTGTGAAAAGTAGAATTACCGTTGCTTGACAAAAAGAAGTCAGTCGTGGTTGGTATACTTATGACAAAGGCGTCAGTGTCTGGATAGTAGAATTACCGTTGCTAGGCAAAAATATCACGTTATACCTACATCTACATCTAAAAGGTTAAAGATAAAGTAACTCTATAAAACGAGCACAAACGAGAAACCTGTATTACGCATAGACATGTTGCCTGCGGTAACTTATTTACATAAAACAGAAGCCTAAACGTTTGTTATATTATGCATTTACGGAACAGGTATATTTTACTTCGGTCTCTGTATTCTCAAAAAACCTCACGTATTTTTTTAGGTTAAAAGATTATCTCTATATGATTCTGTCCCAATTTTCTCCTTGTATATTTTTTTAAGCTGATATATTTAGGGAAAGAAAATTGCTAAAAAGAAACCACCTCTACGTCACGTAGATTTTCTAAACTAATACGACGTTATCCTTACTAATATTATAAATGCGAAAGTAACTCTGTCTGTCTGTCTGTAGCGCTTTCACGCCAAAACTACTGATCCGATTTAAATGAAATTTGGTACACATATAGTCTAGAGCCTGAGAAAGGACATAGGCTTTTTAATGCGAAAACACGGTTGTAACGGATTGAAAGGGGGGATTAAAAGTAGTATGGAAGTATCGTCATTTTTAGAGCTAGAAGCTTGAACCTTATTTTTTTGGCTGTTGATTCGATATAAATAAATATGACATTCAAAGTTTGTAAAAGTTTTACCCTCAAGGGTGTAAAATAACAATAGGGAATAGGGGAATAGGGGATAGATTAGGAAAAGTTTGTATGGAAATATGTAAGGCTTATGTGAACGTTTTATGGTTGCGACAAGATACAATATATTAGAGCTATTCTGATGTAACATTTACAAAGTCATCATAAAATGTGAAACAGAAGTTAACGCGAGTTGCCAAGCACCGCGCCGTACACAATGAGCCCTGTGCAGCGTGCAGCCGGGGGGGGGGGGGGGGGGAGATATGCCTAAGTGTGCTTACATTCCACGCGGACGAAGTCGCGGGCACAGCTAGTTATTAATATATCGATGTTAATATAGAGATCTGTAGTTCGCTGTAGATTACACAGAGATACGTAGTTCACTGTAGATTACGCGATCTACGCTGTTGGCTGCGGCCTTTACAGCTTCACCGAACGCAAGGTATAGTAAGCTGTTAAGGCCCCGCGGCCAACAGCGTAGATCATTCACACACACCTGAAACCTTGGTTTAGCCTGTCTAATAAAAGCTAAGAGTGATGAATGAACGTTTTCATAAGCTGGCTATACTGCGGCTAGTGTCACCTATAAGGCTACAAGGATGTTTTGACCCGTGAATGACAGGGGGGCGTTGGTGTGAAATCAGTGTTATCATTTAGTAAAATTTGCCTACTTTCAGGGAAATATTTCAGCAGGTGGTTCCACACGGTTACTAATTAAAAAAGAACTTGGGTAAATTTCATAGCGAACGGGAACATTGCGATGGTCATGAAATGATATTTTACTCGATGATAGCGTTAGCACCGAGTTTTGCTGCGGGCCAAAATACCCTTGTCGGATTGTATTGTTCTAGTGAACAACAGACATATGTGAATTGGTCTTGATACACGCTAGACTTATTTAATGTTATGTTAGCATTCCACAAAATTCTATATCATTTATATTTAATACCTCCAGGTACGAATACTTCTTCTTCTTCTTATTCAAGTTATGCCTTCACACTAATTATAAGTGTATTTTGCCAGTTTCCAGTAGGATAAGTGTTTGTTTAAATTAATTCGACTCCCCGTTGAATTTGATGACATCGATGATAATGAAATTAATGAACTATCCCACCCTGGATAGTAAAGCGGTGGATACTTTACATACCAATTGCGACGGCCGTTTTGAGGGAAGTTGAAAAGACACGTTTTATCACTTTGTTACATTTACCTTCACTCATGCACATATAAGAACACATAATGGTTAATATTCCACCAACATTACACATTATTAGTCGAAATAACACAAGTTTTGGGAATTAAAACAAATTGACAACATCACTCTTCGACTTCCCGCCACAAACCACCTACGAATACTTATTAAATTCCATGGCAGTACATTGATAATACTTTGGGTCGTCAGAAAATCCGTATTTTAATCAAAGAATTTAAAAACTTACAAGACGATAATAAAGTAAGTATAAGATTGCCGTAACAGAAAACCAAGGACTGATAAACCATTAACACAAAAGAATTTAATAAGTTAGAATGCTATAATTTCTACGTTACTCTCTCCCTACTCCTCCTCCCTTTCCTTCACTCTCCTGTGTATTCGTTAAAATCATATAACTTATGTACATGTTTTTTTTACTAATGTAGTCAGGTTCAGTTCATCCGGAGTTACCATCATTTTCCACCCTTAGCTTTCATTACACAGACTCTAACATAAGATACTTACATTTCTGCGAGTCGGTCTTGTGCGGTTTCTTGTCGCGCACCATGCTGGCGGCTGCGCGGTGCGGCGGCGGCGGATGCGGGCGGCGCGCGCGCGGCGCCCCGTGATACTATCGCCCCCGTCCGGCGCCGCCCGCGCTTAATGCCACCGTGTTCTCGTGGTTGTGCCAGATACCTGTGGAAACACTAGTCATTCGTGAATGGTACGCTATACCGGGCCACTCAAATACAACGGTTTTTTTTTTATATGGGACTATTTCGTCAAGTGGGGCGGGGGTGGCACAGGTTATACTGTGTACGTATTCACATTTCCCAGATGTTAAGTGCCAATGTAATAGGAGGCTAGGCTATTACCATTACACCGAGCAAAGCTTTTCAGCAGCTGAAATTCAGCTCCGAACTGCTATTCAGAATTCTTCCGTTTCTCGACAGAAAAAACACATTTTGTCCGACCTATGATTCGAACCGAGGACATCGTAATTGCCGGCCACATCATCCGACATTATACCAACGAGGCAGTCTTCTCGTCTTTAGGTATCCTTTAATTTTTAAACTCAAAAGATCCTTTAACTGGTTTTATTTAACTAATCATGCACACTTATAAGCGGAGACACGTATTACTGCTATTGAATTTTTGTCAGGAACTCTAATAGTAATTACAAAAGAACTCAAAACTTTGATTACTTGAATATATTCCAATTAATAAAACTAAAAGACCTGATATCTTTTGTTCTTCCTTTATTTTAAGTTCCTTTAATACTGTTCAGCCACCGATATGTACTTAATTTAATTCAATTTTTTTTTTGAAATAACTTATCCCCACACTCGTAATTATTCCCGTATCGTGGGTGCGTTTTCAAACATGAAATTTCACAAACACAAATACCCAGACCGGAATAAATAATTGTGGAACACACGAAGATTTATCCCGGGCGGGAATCGAACCCGCGACTATTAGACACAGTGGGCGGTGCGGCTTAAGCTCTTAACCACTGCGCTAAATCTTCCGTCCGTCCGTAATTAAATGGAACAATAATACGAGAAATTCAGATCTTATACAAAGTTTTTGTGTACTTCGTCCCAATAAGTAATGTATGTGAACTTAGTCCAAATAACTGATGGGATAATCCAATTTTCAACAACATCAAAGGAACGGTCGCATCAAAGGAGATCAAAAAGTTGCACAGACTTAAGTTTGGAGTCCACAGTAGCTACTTATAAGCAGAATATATTTATACAAGTTATATTATAAAGCCTGCCTCGTTGGTCTAAAAGCGAATAATAAGCTTTGCGATCACGAGATCACGGGTTCCAATACTAGGTCCGCCAAATGTAGTTTTACTTTTGGAAAAGATCCTTAGTAGCCGTCCGGAGTCTGAAATTGTGCCCGGTATATGCCAATAGGCCCCTATTTACATGGGACCTAACATCGTCGGTGAAAAGAGGGTATACACAGTACACCTCTACCACCCCAGCTCGGGGAATATAGGCGTGATGGTATTTTATATTACAAAGGCTGTTTGTTGATTTGTATTCTAGCGGAATTTATGACATATCCACATAATATATGGAGTACTTATTTATTCTGCTTTACTTAAACCAAGCTATATTTGTTTTAGCCGATATTTTTACAAATACTGATAAAACCCTATTAAGTCCTATTTCTACCAAACCATTATTTCTACGAATGATATAACTAACTGTTATCAATTTCCCAACTCACCTGTATTCTTTGTAATTTCTCATACAATACTTATATCTAATTTTTTAAAATAAAAATGATAAATAAGCAGTAAATCAGAATAATTTCTATGTGAAGAATACTACCACGCGAAAGGTATGCCGATCGATGAATTGTATGTATCATCACTACACGCGGGAGAAACACAACTCAAGATTTTTCCTAATTAAAAAATATTAAAACAGAATAAACCAAGATTATGGTTTTTGAAAGGGAAGAAACCAGAACGAATGTAAGGATTGTGGTTGGTAACGATGTGCTGGAACAAGTGAATGAGTTTGTATATCTTGGATGCGCCTTCAGTAAGGATGGGAAATACACCGCTGACATAGAGAGAAGAGTGAGTGCAGGGAACAGAGTGAATGGTGCGATGGGAAAGCTACTCGGGAGCCGGCACTTAAGCCATAAGGCGCAGCTGGCCATACATAACGGAGTTCTTGTCCCAACGCTGTTATATGGTAGCGAGAGCTGGGTATGTAAGAAGGAGAATGAAAGTAGGATAAATGCGGTAGAAATGCGAGCTCTGCGGAAGATGTGCGGAGTGAAGCTGACCGACCGCATTAGCAACAGCATAGTAAGACAGCGAGTAGGTATGAAAGATAGTATCGGTGTAAAGATGAGAAAGGGCACGCTCCGTTGGTTCGGGCATATAGAAAGAATGCCAGAGGAAAGAATGACAAAACAGATATACAATGTGAAAGTGGAAGGATGCAGGTACCGGGGAAGACCTAGACTATCTTACCACGACCAAATAAACCGAGTCTTATCTGATGGAAAAGTCAAGAGTCTCCGTAACCGGCGAGCGTGTATGAGACGAACTATGAGAGTCGAGGAAGCCAGAGAGGTATGTAAGGAAAGAACCTGTTGGAACTCTGTACTCTCTGCCTACCCCGCAAGGGATCTGGCGTGAGGTTATAGATAGATAGATAGATAGATAGATTAAAACAGAATAATTAATAGTTACTTTTCTGGATGTATTCATTTTATTAATACTGTTAAATATTAGCAGTGCAGCTGCGTCTGAGAAAATACAAAACAAGAATTTGCATTAGGAAAGTTCATTTTAATTAATTTTCTGCAGAAGGTAATACTCGAGTATTTCGACGAATAACTCAGATATGTAATTTTATTTTAACCAATAAAATAGTCTCTAAAGAAAATAGAATTTTGTCTCCTTTTTTAGTTTTAAAGTTATGAGCTAACTTTACATATAAAGTTATTTAATTTAAGCAAAGCGTTTTATGGATTCATTTATATTCTGGATATAAATCTCTAGATAAATACATAATTAATAAAATGCCAAATGAAGTGCCGGTTATATTTACAAATACCGTCTAGGGAATTTATGCATCTAGGTTCATGAATTAACGACTAAACAGCATAACCTATACATATAATAAAACTGTATAAAGACGTATCATCATGGAATATTTTCGAAAATAATAGCCTGGGGATATTACACTATCGATACAGAAGGAAATTCCACAATTCTTTACACCGATACTTTCTTTCATACCTACACGCTTCCTTATTACGCTGTAACGAACGCGGTCGATTAGATTGACTTCACACATCTTCTGCATAGCTCGAATTTCGACAGAATTTATTCTGTTTTGTATTCTCTTTTCTGCACGAAAAATGATGTCATCTACAATATGCCTAAACATGCCTGATAGTCAAGCAAACAAAGTATACAGATAAATTCCAAGGTATTCGATGTCAACTACCGATTGTTAGATTTAGTCATGGTAGAATAAAAATGACGAAGGTGCCCTTAAACTGTCTCAGGTCGTTTGTACTTGCCCACAAACGAACACTATAACGCCCTGAATAATACCCAGCAATACAACTCCATTGCACATATTTATAGTTAACCGACTTCAAAAAGGAGGAGGTTCTATGTTCGGTTGTATGTATGCTGTTTTTTATTATGTATGTTTCGCGATATTTTCGGCAATTGTGGATTTTGATGATTTTTTTTGCATTGGGTTCAGTATAGCTCCAAGGTGGTCCCATTTTAATTTCATTGGCATTGGACCTTGGACTTAGAAGATACACCAGGGAACTCCTTAACGACAAACAATAGGCATGTGTAAATTGAGATATTGTGGGTATTACGTCAATCCTATAGGTACCCTACTATAGAATAATTCACTGGTCACTTAAAATTGTAAAATAAAAATATTTTATAGAAAAAGGTAAACCGACTTCAAAAAGCAAAAAAATAAATATTTGAAGTCGGTGCCAAGTAACCGACTGCACCAACCAGCACCGACTTCAAATATTTATTTTTTTGCTTTTTGAAGTCGGTTTACCTTTTTTTATAAAAGATTTTTATTTTATTTTACACTAAGTTTTATCTTCTTATATCGTGCACATGCGTAGAACTGACGGCTCGTTGAGGCAGAATAGTTCTCGGGTGGTGACCACGTAGCGGAAGACGTGGGTTGAACAGGCCCCGTACAAGATAGATGGATGAGCTGATGAAGGTCTGGAAACCGGGAGGCCTTTGCCCTGAAGTGGACGACTTTTGGCTGAAGATAGATATGACGTAATAGGCATATTTCCATTTATTTATGTTTGTGTAGTATGGTAAGTATATTGCGACAAGGATCTTTTGGCTTGTGGATGACATTGACAGGGAACGTTGGTGTGACATAAGTGTTATCGTTTAGTACAATTTTCTTACGCCCAGAGAAATATTTCAACAGATTTCAACAGATAATTTTGGTAAATTTTATAACAAACGGCAACTCTGCAACTGTCATGAAGTGACATTTCAATTGATGACATCGTTAGGTCCGATTTTGGCCGCGGGCCAATAGATCCTTGTGTGACTGTAAGTACAATTGTACCCTGCTAAGTGGCTGGTATGCGTACTAGCGCGCATTGGTATCTGCCGTGCGGTTGTTGTATGCAGATATGGGCAAAACGTAATCAGATTTATGATTATGTTTACATTTTCTAATGTTCTATTTATCTATCTATATCATCACGCCAGATCCCTTGCGGGGTTGGCAGAGAGTACAGAGTTCCAACAGGTTCTTTCCTTACATACCTCTCTGGCTTCCTCCAATCTAATAGATCGTCTCATACACCCTCGCCGGTTACGGAGACTCTTGACTTGTCCTTCACATAAGACTCGGTCTATTTGGTCATGGTAAGATAGTCTAGGTCTTCCCCGGTACCTATATCTTTCCACTTTCGCATTATATATCTGTTTTGTCATTCATTCTTCTGACATCATGATTGAAGATTAAAAATGTAATCGTAATCCTTGAAGATTACAAAATGTAATTGTAATGGTTAATCATTAATCTGATTACATTTTGCCCATCTCTGGTTATATGGCACTTCCTCTAATTTTTGTTTCGTAGATTAGGTAGACAAATTGGGAGGTAACATTTAATAGTTATATTTAGACTGAACTAAACACAAGTAAGTACCTCCAGTAACTTCCACGATTTCGATTGCCTAAAGATTAACTTGGTTTCAAGCAACATTCGGGGACCAACTTAGTCTATACTTAGTTTAAAGTTTTACCAAGTATGTGCCGAGTTTCGCGATTGAATTTCTGTAGACGTACACTTTACCTATCTTGTCTAGTCAGCCGGGAAATATCTGATTTAGAGCTCATTTCAGAAGATGAGTTTAATTTCCTCCTAAAGCTGACTGTACTTCGAGAATTAAGTTTTTTTTTCGGTTTTACATACGTTTGTTACCTCATATTTTGTTGTTTCGCAGAACAACATTTTTGTATGAATTCACCGTCGGGGAAGAACTACCTATATGAGGATTTTACAATACCATAAACACTGCGGTAGCCATCTTTGATACGGCAGAAAGTATCTGGGTTCACCAAACTGTGCCCCTCACCTGTTCCTGACCAATATGTAATATTTATTTAACACAATTTGAATTCGGTTGCAATATTTCGTATTTATAATCATTTCTTTACTGCAATTCATTTTTGACGCCAGTCAACATTCAACCTCCAATGAGTTAAATTCGAGAAATATTATACTAACATACAAAATCTATTTCAGTGCTCTCTAAATCCCTTAAAGATAATTTATATATGAATGTGCAAACTTAATTAAAATTATACAGAATAAACGTACTCGTTAAATTTGCTTAACATATTAAAGAGCATACATTTACAACTTGTCTTGTGTGCAACGGTTCGATATGAACATACTTAAGTCATTTTATGGGTTTTTGGTCGAACAAAAGTCATTGTGACGAATCTTGCTTTTTATTTCCGAGAAAAGGGTTTTAAAATAACTATTAAAATACTATGTAGAAGACATTATCATAATACGTGTTCACTACATTCAAAGTTATGTGTAATCTGAGCATCGCGTGTTCGGCATTAATCAATCAATCTCAAGCGGGTTTTGGTGTGAATCCTAACTCGGATACTGCGTTATTGCTGCTGAAAACATTACATAATGACAAAACAGATATACAATGCGAAAGCGGAAGGATGTAGGTGCCGGGGAAGACCTAGACTATCTTACCATGATCAAATAGACCGTGTCTTATCAGAAGGACAAGTCAAGAGTCTCCGTAACCGACGACCGTGTATGAGACGAACTATGAGAGCGGAGGAAGCCAGAAAGGTATGTAAGGAAAGAACTTGTTGGAACTCTGTGCTCTCTGCCTACCCCGCAAGGGATTCGGCGTGATGATATAGATAGATAGAAAAATGTACAGTGTGGTGTCTTGAATTGCGGCAATTGTAACGGCTTTAGATTCGTCCCCTGTTCCATTGATACGTACAGTTAATCGAGATTTCATATCGAACGACTCTGTGCTTGGGAAGGTATAGCTTTGTTACCGATTACCGCTTCGCGAGGTTACCGTTAAGCCAAGTTGAAGGCCTATGAGTGGATTGATAAGTTCCGGTAGCAGGTGTCCACTAACCTGCCTCCACCAATCCACACAGAGCCAGCGGATTATGTCCTATTTTCTTTTACTTCGATTTGTAAGAGAAGACCTTTACTCTTTAATGGGACAGTAAATGTAGATTTTTTAAATATTATAAGCTTTTTCGACGGAAAAAAGATCACGTTTAAAAGCTTGTTCAAGTATCAAGTTATTCATTAAATAATTATAATGAAGGCGCGTGCCCAAATCCCGCAACGGGAGCCAAATACGCTAGATTGGAACCCTTCCAAACCGGTTTTTATGCAATCTTTTTTAATTGAGGACTCAATAATTAGTTGGGAAGGTTGTCCCTGGTATGAACACCAGGTGTTATGTTTTTACAGGACAGTTATATGTTGGAAAAAAAATTGCTAAACTTAAATAACTAATATTTCATCAATATGAAGGAATAAAAGCTATTACTGTTATATGTGTAATAATATAGGAGATAATTTAATCCTTATTTTATAACATAAATAATCCATGACTTAGAAATTCTCCGATTCCCTTTGTCCGATTCAACTCCCTTCAGAATCGATTTATTTAATCAATAACCACTTTACGCGCCCTATTACGTTGGAACCTAATTTCGTTGGCAAAATAAGGATGTACATAATAATTTCTCCTACCCCCCACTCTTGAAATATAATCGTGGCAGTGTTAATTAGTTTATATGGATAACATACTATACAATTCGTGTTCAATTATATTTTAGTTCCAGTATTTTCTGTATCCCAATTCCCGCCGAACTAGAGTTGGTGATACTGAAATCCCACCCGTCGGTTCGCCGCGATGATTACTGGAGCGAGAGAATTCATTAGCCTTCCGGAAAAACGATCAAAGCAATTTAGAGCCCATCAGGTGGATTCAGTGACGCGACAGACAGATGCTGTTGCATCCAGCCTAGTAGGCGGAAAGTGTTCTGCTGTTTGTTTGATTTGAGGTGTGCTGGGTTTTGATATGAAACTTTTTACAGGTATTGCAAGTTATTGATACAACACTCTATACTGTTTTAAATCCTGGAAAAGATATTCTTATACGAATGGAGTTGAAGGAATAGCATGGCTTAGATAACAATATCGCGTACTTGGAAAATACTTACTACTCATCGATATGCATACTATACGCACGTGTATCAGTTTGCTTTGGAGACGGTTATCTACCAGGATCAAATCTATCATGCTTTTTGGTTCATTCCTTCTCCACGTGTACATATGTATATCCTTATGTTGGAATATCGTATGAGACACAAGGAGGCCCCTTTCCAAACATACATCCACAATGAGCTTACCTGCATCATTCACTCTCTTATCACCATAAGGACCCAGAGCAGCGTCGCAAGTTTGCCGCCTGGTTCCCACCCATCCGTTCAGATCGCCACACAAAATCACCTTTTCATTAGCCTCAGCCAGATCCAGAACCTCTCTGACATTATCCCAAAACTTCTCAAGGTCCTGGGGTGTCGACGAGCTTACGGGAGCATATGCTGCCACCAAAAATACTTTAGTGACACCCCGTTTTAAACGGACCCAGAGAAGTCTTGCATCGTACAGGACATAATCTCTCACTCTAGAGGCCAGGCGATGAGACAGCAATATACCCACTCCCATGATGGCATGACTGCCCTGCGGTACCCCGGACCACAGAGCCATCATGCCATCAGGAAGATCACAGGTTTCATTGCCCCTTCGCTTAGTCTCTGTTACACACAGAGCATCCAGGCGTCTCTCTTTCATTACATCAATCACCTCATGCATCTTATCTTCCATACCACCCCTTACATTCCAAGTGCCTATTCGGCACTCTGCACCCCACGACTCACCAGTTCGGGCCCGGCGTGATGGGTGGCGGCCCCCATCGCCGCTTCCACCTATATTCGTACCGACGGGGGCGGGCCGGTACGCGTCGCCTCGGGGGGACGCCCTAGCCCGCACTGCGGTACGTCTTCGGTCCAAGATTGCAGTCATAATGACTGGCAGGGGTCGCGATGAACACGCTCTTGGACAGACCCCCAACTGATTTTATATTTTTAATAGCCACGTACCCAAGTACATACGTTCATGTAGTATACACGTTTTTAGATATGATATTTAAAATATGGGTACTGCTAGTAAAAGCTACTTAAAATAGCTAAATTTCCTAAATAGCAATCGCTCTTCAGTTGGCTGTAGCAAACAAAATATACCATCATTCAAAGAATTGCGCGATTTCAATTGCACTTCCAATAATTTTTCCTCAATTCGCAGGTACAGGTAAATAAATTTTTCGTTATCAAAAACATAGCATAGTATACCTCGTATAGCAAACTTTAAAAAAAACAGTAATTAACTCTTCAAAACAGATTTGATTTATGTATTGAATTTGCAAAGCAATGATCAAATTGGAGTGTCTTAGGTCTTGCGTTATTAACCTTACAGGTTGTATATAACTTGATCCATCGTTCACTCTAGGTAAAGGCCTGTCTAGTGCATATAGGAACATTGTTCCGCCATTTAAGCTGTCTCTGTAGACACGGCGTGTCATGTACTAAGTTCCCTGCGCTGATGGATTGATCGCCTGTCGCTAAGCGCTTGTCACAGCACAGCTCTCAACTGTACTAAGTCAGCCATCTTGGAATACCCTGGGCCTGCAGTCTCGACTGTGGATGCTAACTTTTCACGGTATCAAGGCATAAACGATCATGAAGCTTAAGAAAAGGGATTTCTTTTTAACTGGGGACAATAAAATATATTTACGCGAATATTACACAAGAAATAAAATTATTTACCGATTTTATCGCGGTTTAGTTTGCTCAATTCTGCGTAGATCGGACCAACAAAAATAACTAAAAAGTTTGAAGGTACCTACTTCGGAATAACTATGCCTTTTGGTCATCATACACTTCTGTCTCTCCAGTAACCAAGGGTGCTACAAAGCTTGAAACGTCGGGAAATTAAAAGTCAAAAATATAGGACGAGCTCGTTCTGGAAAAAGCTAGATTGTGTTTAATTACTAATTAAAATCCAAAATGCGGGCTAGCTGTCGATTCGTACGAATTTTACTCGTAAGAATTGTGCGCATCGCTACCTTTAAAAAAATATTTTTTTTAGTAGTCGGTTCGCACGAATACAATTTTTTTCATGCCAATCGTCACGTTCAAAAATATGTAAGTAGGTTATTCGCACACTTCATATTTTGGACAAAAAAATAACAAAAAATGTACAGTAAGGTACGAACATTTTATTAAGATTATTAGCGACATGATGTATACAGTTGCCAGATTATTCATTTTTATTTTATTTTTTTTAAAAAACGTAGACCCACACTACGATATATTCCTGAATCGTGGGTGCGTTTACAAACATAAAAATACACATACACAAATACCCAGATCGGAACAAATAATTGTGGATCACACAAATATTTGTCCCGTGCGGGAATCGAACCCGCTACAATTAGACACACTGGGCGGAGCGGCTTAAGCTCTTTACTACTGCGGAAATCGTCCTCGTAATTAGGTACATACATTTCACTAATAAAGTATAAATCACAATTTTACCATGAATTAATTAGGAAAGTAAATACTTAATTTATCTACTAAACTGAACTGCTTGAACAAAAAAAGAAAACAATTTGTTATCCTGGCTAGTCGAACCAGAAAGTTACGCAGCTTAAGTTCCACACAGAACTGCAGGTTAATTAAATTATTGTCAGTCACTAGAATTCAATCTTTTAAATGAACTCCGTTCATTATGATCCATATGTGCTCAATGGATACGTTTTACATCATTTCTTCAATTCACCAATTTAGGGGTTTAGAACAAATGATATTTTTATGTCATTTATATGCCATTAAAGACAATGTACTAGGACATCATAACAGACTAGGAGGTCTTAGGTTATGAACGAAGTACTCGAAAAGTATGGATAAGTTAATTATTACGAAATCCGTTTTTAAAGTACTAGGATATCATAACCGTACAGATGTACAGCACAGCTATCCTAGATAGATTTTGATAAATAAAATTCCATTGTCATTGAAGTATGCCAAATTGAACTAAAACGGATGCAAGCGAGTGCTTGAAAAATTCAATAAAATACAAATTACAATCACTACATATTATAAACAAGTCACCCGCCGCATCTGTCTGTCTGTGTGAATGCGATAAACTTAATAACTTCTGAAAGGATTTTCATACGGTTTGCACCAATGGGTAGAGTGATTCAAGAGGAAGGTTTATGTATTTCATTCACCCGTGTGAAGCCTGGGCGGATCGCTAGTAAACAAATAAAGCTAAATAAAGTTTTTAAAAATATCAAAATCCTATATGCATCATAAAATTACAGGTAATCAGCGTCGGCCAATGTCAAACAGCTGCGAATGCTAAAAACCGGTAAAAAAAGTTTAAACGCTATTGGTAAATTAATAACACAACCAGAAAGGTTTGTGTCGCTAGGAATAAAATCTCATTTTAATTATATTATAATACATTTGCTTCCTTGTTTATTAATATTTATGGTCGGGCGTGTTCAACCGTTCTTTTATTTATTTTACTTATTATGCCCTTCTTACGTATTTCTGAAGGTGACGATTCGTACGATTCGTACGAGCCGAATACACAATACAAGAACTTCCAATAATTCTTTCCAAAACTTAACACCAAAAAGCTCATTTTTATCAAACCCCTCTACATCATGGTACTGGTCGTTAAATCGTACCGTATATGGTAGCTACGATAAGATAAACTTTGATCGATGCTCATGCTTAAACCCATCCGAGTAATGGCTGTGGAAATGGTATCACGCTGCCGTGAAAATGATAAAAGGATAGTATTTATGTATGTTTATTGACTACTAGCAGTCTCCCGCGACTTCGTACCCGGTCGACAACAGCGCCACCTACCGGGTCTATGTTATATTGCCTATGTTACTTTTGAATAAGGTAGTTTTCTAATGGTGAATGAATTTTTGAAATCAGTCAGAGAAGAAATAATCGTTACAAACATACAAAAATACAAATCGTTACTCTTTATAATATTCTATCTATCTATCTATATCATAACGACAGATCCCTTACTATAAATAAAACACCACGTAGACATAATCCCGTATGTTTACATAAAATTGGCGTAATGGTTAAAATGCTTTTTAAGAACTCTATTTATCTATTTACCTTTAGCATCACGCCGGGTGCTTTGCTGGGTATTGCTGGGTCGACAGAGAGTACAGAGTTCCTTCACTTTTGCTTTGTTCACTCTTGCCTTGCACTTCAGGTAAGAAATGATCTATCCAGTCTTCAATGTATCTACATCCTTCCACTATCGCATTGTTAAACTAACTCGATTTATACACTTAAAAATATAAAAATATATCAGACGGTATAAGCAATCTTACAACATATCGTCCGACATAGCAAAGCCCAGTGAAGTGAAAAATCGAGAATTCAAGAAAGTTATTTGTACGGAAACGTTTCGACTTCCTTTTCCAATGAAATTATGTTGGTTCGGGGAACTTCACAAGCCATCTTAATAAGGGAAACTTTGTTACAGTTTAAGTCGCCTGTTGACATCATACCAAGTCTCGTCCATACTTTTAATTCGTTTTTCCAAATCTTTCAATTACCGAGGTTGTTACAATTGGATTGTCGTTTGTGAGACGAAAATTTGTGAGAAGAATAATCCATTCCTATTGGAGGATCGGACAGTATTTTTTATAAATATACATGATATTGTGTATGTTTGCTTGCAAGAGGAATATTAATATATCCATATCCAGTAAATAAAATTTTAGTACTGATTGACGAAGCAGAGCCTATACACGAAATTTTGCACAGGAATTAGCATCGATGAGTAGTAAGAAATTATTTTTTTAAATTTAACTCCTAACAGGTTTAACCAGAGGATCAGAAACTAAAGATTGAGAAGGTGCATTGGGCACACGGCCTAATACTGTCAATAACATCGTAAAAAGCTGTATTTGTACAATTAAAATATTAAAAGAACAGGTATCGGAATCGACTATTTTAAGGGTTTTTCGGTTTACGTAGATACTTGTTTGGCTGTTTGTGCTGATGTCACACAAAAATCACTGAACCATTTTTAACGTGACTTTCTTGAATTCTTACTTGAATAGCATATAGACGGACTTAAATAGAATGATACGCTATGCTAAGACAACATAGGTTTGCTTTGCTTACGATACCGCTACAGGATCAGACACCTCGCCGGCGACGTCGAAGAATCCCTAGCCTGCCGGCCGGTGCTGAGCACCGCGGCGAGCAAGCCGAGGCCGTTCCTCCTTGAGGCGCCCTTGAGCTAGTTGCCCCCTTGCCCTTCTGGTTCGAGCGTAGCGGTTGCACGCTCGCCCTTTTGTCCGGTGAAGCTGTAAAGGCCCCGCGGCCAACAGCGTAGATCATTCACACACACACAGCTTTTTGCGGTATTTGTTGATGGTCGATTTAGACACCTTTTATGACCGGCTATATAGCTAGAAAAGACGAAAAACACTTGTCAGTCACCTACAGAGTTGTACTGATCGAACCACAACTTCTGAACCAATCTCTACCAGTGAGCAGAAAGGGCGAGACGCTCTAAGCTACTACACCATCCGCTGTCAAACCTATTCTTACTTATACCTCAATGAGACAGCCTTTTTCCAGCAGTGGGATATTTTATTATTATTAGCCCTGTTAATAAAATGTCCCACCGTTAGGCACAGGCCTCTTCTCAAACTGAGAGGGTTTAGGCCATAGTCCACCTCGCTGGCCCAGTGCAGGTTGGCGAACTTCACACACCTTCCAGAAACTTTTGGGCATGCAGGTTTCCTCACGATGTCTTCCTGCGCCGTTAAAGCAGGTGATAATTAATTTTTAATACGCACATGCTTTCGAAAAGACAGAGGTGCGTGCTTGGGTTTGAACCTGAGATCTCTGACTTTGCAGTCCAACAGTCTAACCACTAGGCTATCACTGTTACTGTGCTATGCAGTGGGATAATATAGGCTGATTTATTAGATTACTTGACATTCAAGGTTATTGTAGCGAGGAACGCCGATAATGCCCGCCCGTTAGGTCAAGTTACAGTATCGGACGTAAATCCCGGGAAACTAAGTGTCGTGAACTTTGATGGCACGATAATGTATTGAAACAGGTGACGTACAAAGCATTTGTTATTTTCCCTTTTGTATAGATAGGTAATATTGTAATGTTCTATTTAATTTGTACCTATTATTTTCCTGTTGACTGGTATTCTTTCAGAAAAAAAAAAAAAAAAAAAAAAAAAAAAAAAATTTGGAATACGTACATCATGGAGCCTCTCATTTTTATTCCAACATTATTAGTAGATTTTATTTTTCGTTAGTCGAAGAAAATAGTACCCTACCAAGCGGTAGGTATATAGATAGGTAGTTTTTAAATGTTCCACCACACTCGTGAGGTATCATGAAATGTTTTTTCATAATAATAATAATATTATAATATTAGGCCTGTTAAGAAACTGTCCCACCGTGGGCCACAGGCACTTCTCAAACAGAGGGTTTAGGCCATAGTCCACCACGCTGGCCCAGTGCGGGTTGGCGAACTTCACACACCTTCGATAAACTCAGTAGGCATGCAAGTTTCCTTACGATGTTTTCCTTCACCGTTAAAGCAAGTGATAATTAATTTTTAATACGCACATGCTTTCTAAAAGACACAGGTGCGTGCCTGGGTTTGAACCCGAGATCTCTGACTTTGCAGTCCAACGGTCTAACCACTAGGCTGTCACTGCTCATTCTTCATAATGAACTAATTAAAAAAACCGTTCGTTCCTTTATAGAATTTGTACCTAATAGCAGTCCAGCTATTCCTTGAATAGGATAATATCTAGTAGCTATAATCCCCGTTTTAAATAATTGAGAAAAAAATGTTACTTCGTTTAAGCTTTTTGATCAGCAAATATATTCCTAAAATATAAATTGACGTAACGCTTAATTTCTATACATTATTTAATATGGATGAATCGTATCTAAAGGATTTTGATTAAACGAATCAATTCGTAGGGTCTGATAAAGCGGTTTATCCGGCTTTAGGCTCCTGGGAGCCCATCAAATAGGCACCCCAGCTAAGCTCGGTTTAGAGAAACTCATTTAGGAACCCTAATAGAATAATAATAGGTACCAGAAATCAATATGTTACATGAAATTTGTTACATCATCGCGGGTATAGGAAACTTGAATAAAAATTTACGACGCTTAAGCCGCTCCGTCCACTGTGTCTAATAGTCGCGGGTTCGATTCCCGCACGGGACAAATCTTTGTGTGACCCACAATTATTTGTATCGGTGTGGATATTTGTCTATGTGGATTTTCATGTTTGTAAACGCACCCACGACACAGGAATAAATCCTAGCGTGGGGCTACGTTTAAAAAAAAGTTACCTAATTGATCTGACATAATTTGTATATTGTTGAAGGAGTGAATAACGTTCTTCGGCCTTTATCCTGAAATAGACGTCTTTCGTTCGGGAATGATATTAAGATGATCTATCTATCTATCTATAACCTCACGCCAGATCCCTTGCGGGATAGGCAAAGAGTACAGAGTTCCAACAGGTTCTTTCCTTACATACCTCTCTGGCTTCCTCGACTCTCTCTCGATATTAAGATGATGAAGTGAAAAATCTTTAAACCCGTACAAGAATATATTATTGGTAAAAACGAAAAACACAACAAGTATTTTCAATGCCAAATAATTGTAGTGAACTTATAAGCTATAGCTTATTATAGATCTTGACCGTTGCCTAGGATTTGAACTTGTTAAAAATTTGTCAACAAGTTATAGAAGTTTTTTTTGATCTACGCTGTTGGCCGCGGGGCCTTTACAGCTTCACCGGACAATGTTTTAGAAGTCCATGTCGCAGTTATAAATTAATATCATCACTATCTGTAGCGATAGCAGTGATAGCCTAGTGGTTAGACCGTTGGACTGCAAAGTCAGAGGTCCCGGATTCAAACCCAGGCACGCACCTCTGTATTTTCGAAAGCATGTCATATTAAAAAAAATACTATCACTTGCTTTAACGGTGAAGGTAAACATCATCTCACATAAGAGTTTCTCGAAGGTGTGTGAAGTTCGCCAACCCGCACTGGGCCAGCGTGGTGGACTATAGCCTAAACCCTCACAGTTTAAGAGGAGACCCGTGCCCAACGCTGAGACAATTTCTTAACAGGGCTAATATTGTTATTATATTATCTTAAATTTCAAAGATCTTATGTAAAAATAAAAAAATACATCCGATGAACTCACACGTAACCGGCTTTTATTTGACTATTCTACGCACCTCTGCCCACAAAATAAAACAAAAACCCCTCAATGAAAACTAAAAGTTATAAATGGTACCTATACTCTTTAAATATTAATTAACTGTCCACGCTATTTAATTCCAACCTTTTCAAACACCAAAGTTTTCACCCACACAAAATAAGCGTGAAACGCCGAGGGCAACCTGAAGGATACTTAATTTGTGTAGATTTGTAAAGGGCTGAAAAACAAAATTCGCAAGTAAATAAACGAAACTTGGACACAGCTTAATAAGTACAGATGGCTCGCTTCATGATAACTGTGGCGCCAGATGTATTGTTACACAAACAAATTGACACAAACAAATTGACGTTATAACGCTATCAAATTGATAATATGCATACTAACTTATTTGACATAGATTTGTTTGAGATCATTTTGGAGAAACGTCGATGTTCAGGATATTAAATATCCCAGCATTATAACTAAAACCATCAGAAATTTAAACAGTCTTTACAGTACCGTTACTGACTTAGCTTTACCCTATTTATCGCGGTTATATCATATCATGTTATGTCACAGTCATGTCACAATGAGCTGGCTGGTCTTTTAAGCTTTGAAAATGATAATGGCAGGGATCCAGCTTAATTTATCATTACGTTCTAACCGGGACTACTTTTTTGCTATTGTTTCCTAGTCAAAGGTATGTATTATTTGACACCATGTAACGATAGTATGTCAAACAAAACACATGTAATTTTAATTGGTTTGACTTAACACCGAATGGATAGAAGTGAGAACTAAACGTATTTCGTTAAATTAAAAAATAATACCCGACGGACTTGAAGGGCTAATGATATGTTTAAATAGTGAATTAAATTTTAATTATTTTTATAAAAAGTGAAATTTCAATGACCATGTAACAATAGAACTAACATGCTAGCAGAAAATTTCAAATAAAATAAAACGTGTTTTAAACCTTTTTTCCTTCTTTTTTTCTTGAACCTAAAGAGCGTAGCCTGTTTATAACTCCGGACCCGTTAACCACACGAGCAGTATATACAACAATGTAACCGAGTACGTGTTATTTTACAAATAGGCACCAAAAGGTCCGACAGGAAGGGTCACATGGTAGCTAAGCGGCCGTCAGGTATCCCTGTAAAGGGACTGTTTGAATGATCAGCTTCGTGATTGCGGCGGCGCCTCCCTGAATAATAAACAGCGTGGTCAAACGCTCCGAAGGGCACATTAGTTCCAGAGATTTATTTTAACCGGAATCACATATGATACTCGTTTAATTTGAACGTTTTACTGGATTTAGGGTACAGACACCCATAAAATGTCGCCGATCGTTCTCAATTTTACAAAGCGGCATATACCCTGTTCTTTATTTTATAAACGTGGATTTGATACATTTATTTATAAAATAGCAGTGATAGCCTAGTGGTTAGACCGTTGGGCTGCAAAGTCAAAGGTCTCGGGTTCAAACCCAGGCACGAACCTTTGTCTTTTCAAAAGCATGTGCATATTAAAAATTAACTATCACTTGTTTAAACGGCGAAGAAAAACATCGTGGGGAAACCTGCATGCCTAAGAGTTTCTCGACGGTGTGTGAAGTTCGCCAACCCGCACTGGGCCAGCGTGGTGGACTATGGCCTAAACCCTCTCAGTTTGAGAGGAGGCCCGTGCCCAACGGTGGGACAGTTTCTTAACAGGGCTAATGTCAATGTCATGGCATTTATAAAATAAGTACAATACGACCGACAGAAGGCTTGGGCCAGGGGTTAACAGCTTTAGCTGCTCCGCGCACTGAATCGAGTAGTCGCGAGTTCGTTGCCCAAAAAAATGTGTACATTTTCTACAGAGGGAAGATTTATTTGTTTTTTGTAATCGATAAACTCTAACCTGCTGAACCTATTTAAATTATTCTTTCACCGTTAAAAAGTACGATACATTATCCAGAAGTAAAATAGACCGAGTAGGTGGCGCTGTTGTCGACCGGTGCGAAGCCGCGGGAAACAGCAAATGCAAAATAACTTTTAAAGCATGATAATAAGTATAAATAAATAATGTGTGGGTAGTAACTGTCGTTGAGAAAAGTCACTGAGCAGTTCCTATCATTTCCAGTGGAATAAATTTGGTGACTAATTTTTTAGAAACCTTGGATATGGAGGTTTCTTTACGATATTTTCCTTCCAAATTGAATAAGTATCAGTCGCGCCTAGTAACTATTATAAAACCCAAAAGTGCGCAACTTAACTCTGAACTTTTACTACAAACTAGTCTTTATCTCTATGCCAACATGCTCCAAATAATCACTCTTCCCACGGACTTAAGAAGGACGCAACAAATTTAATTTTACACGAAACCGCAATCCGGGGCGTAAGCTGATTGTAGGGTCCTGTTTTATAAGGAATCTTAAGCTCCTGTCGGACTCTCATTCCAGATCCGTTTATATCGAACATTTGATTTATTGGAAATAATTTTGTAAGGACCCCGACGGCTGTTTCCTTACCTTAGAACACGTGTTTTAAGCTCAGGGTTTACAAAGAAGTAATTATAATCTATCTATATCATACGCCAGATCACTCGGAGCAAAGGCAGATTGTACCGAGTTTTAACTGATTCTTTCCTTACAAATCATTCCGACTTCCTCCGCTCTTATAGTTAGCCTTAGGCACACTCGCCTCTTTTTCTTTAAATGGGTAGAGATGTAAATTGTACACTCACTCTTAGTCGAGGTAATGTTATTCCTTATAATATGATAGGACCAAAATGACCTAGATTTACCTTACAATCACAACGATCATTTTTTGACGACTCTTTGTTACTAATTAATGATATATGAAATAAAACATTTCAGAATTGATCATGACAGAAATAAAAATATTGCAATGCATCCTAATCAAGGAGCATTAACATTCCACGGTAAATGCGGCGATATCTTTAGCCACATCGTCACTTTCCATCAGGTAAAGTAGGAGTCAATTCTTAATGAAAAAATGTACCTATACCTACGGGTATATTTCTAATCAAAATATAGGAACTCAAATATAGGAATACAAATATTTAACCAAAATACCAAAAAGAATTCCCACCACCAAAACCTTCCCACACAACTTAGGAAATTCTAAAGGAGACTTTTCCACCACTTGAGGGACAAAGACATTTATCATAATACCAGCCACACGGAACATACTCAGAAGTAAGAAGTTTCTAGGTGAAGTGTTCCCCAAACAATTATACATACGACGGTGGTGTACCGAAGTGACTTCAGTCCGAACAAATGTTGCCGTCACTACCCACCGGTAATGGGGATCCCTCATTCAAGTGCCTTTACGAGAAAATGTACGGGCCGAATGACAGCGGTTTTGTGCAAAGAATGTATTATTGTTAACTTAGAAAAAGGGTTACACGATCCATACGACTGACAGATACTGTTATACTTTAAAAATATAAGCGTTTACAACTTCCTACTACAACCAAAAAAGGTTCTCTGTCAGACTTATAATCACATAAGCTCCTTGAAAAACTGACACTACGTTGTCCATTAACCACAAAAACTATAGCAAACAAACATGTTATTAAAATCTGGAGGTACGTAATAACATAATGGTCTTAGAGTTGTGTATGAACGAGAGTGAGCCAATGAGTGTAATTTAATAGCTTTAGCCGGAAGATGTCCATTGACTTCTTCCGAAGATCGCTATAATGACCGGAATTGTACTATACAACTATTAGACGTAACCCTCACCAGATCATTGATTCATCTAATGGGAGGCCTGCACATTCCACTTTTTCGGGTACGTGGCCGTAACTCTAGATTTTTTGAGCCCCAACGGCCCTCACTGACACTCCGTTTGACAATAATCACAAGAAATATAGAAAGAGAGAATGATAATTATAGCATTTGGCGAGCTATATTTTCTGACTGCTTCTGTGGAACGTAGGTATGAATGTATGTATGAATGTTATATCTCTAGAGATAATATCAAAATGATCTCAAATAATTTTACATAAAAGAGAGTGAGAGCCTTAGGAGAGTTATTATAATAGCTGCTTGATTGATATTTATTAATTTTCACCGTGCTTAACTCAGCCCCAAACGATGAATCTGTAAAGTAATTCTACTTTCCTACTAATTCAAACAAACCAAAAACCCAATGAAGCACTTTTTATGTTTACGAACTAATATTCACCTTGTGGGAAGTATTTATGTAATCTGTAACATCGATGCATAAATATGATTGCTTTTGATTCCATTAGTGAAGTAGGTAGGAAGAACAGATTATCGACTTAGAAGTAAATGCTTACACACTTCTCATGCCTCTTCAGTATTCATACAGCTTTATAAATTTTAATTTCCTCACTCAGTGTCGCCATAAAAAAATAACCTCGCCTGCAGTGAGGACTCAAAACTAAATACTAATACGTACGAACTCGGACGCAAATGGATCTCGTAAGGGTGTTGTTGTACTTAAAGTAAAGTACTCTTGTGTGGCAGAGATGGTATTAACTATATAAATAGATTTGTCTTTGCTAAGCTTTGAGGCCATAAGGTTTTAGGTAGTAACTTCGATTTGGTAATATATGCCATTTAGGTCTCTTCAATTGTGTCACATGTTGGACTGTAATATCAAAGTATAAAAATAATATCGTGACGTAATGACTTGTGGCGTTTGTTCAATATGCAAGTTACTAGTACGAGTTGAGGCTTGCGTGGGTTAATTGCATCTGTAAATGACGACTGCGGAAATAACTTTGGTTTACCGTTTCTTCGGGTTACTGCGTATATAAGTGCGCATGTTTACTGACATTATGTAAAAGCATACTTAGTTATGTAGTTTGGATGTTTGTTAAGTCCAATAGGTACTCACGGAAGAACATTTTTTTCCGTTGATAAGCATAGACTTATATTTGGCAAGTAGCTAAACAATAAAAAAGCATTAAAACATTACCCAGCGACGGTTCTTGCGTGTGATAGATAGGGAGATAAGTTAATGATAATGCAGCTACAATTAACCTGACACTAATAGCCGATGTTGGTTAAAAATCCGCCAAGCTAAAATGTGATTGGGCTGGCCGTATCTGCTGCATATTAGACACACTGTAGGCTTAAATAATCTCAACTGGGTTCCTCTCAATTTAAAGGACATCGCAGCAGGCCTAGGAAGAGATGGCGGGGCGAAATGGACGCTTTATGAGCGCATTCAATAACCTTAAACAAAGTAGAGTGGAAACGATAGAGAGAAGCCTTTGTCCAGCATAAGACACCAACGGTTAGGTTATAATAATAATAAAATATATGCAAAACATTTACATCACATGATACAGATCATCGTGCTGATTTCGCATGGAAAAAACAAAAACACGTAACTGTTAAAATAGACAAAACATTTTTATCAAAATTCACTGAGAATTTCTGTGCCAACGAACAACAAACTTTTTTCACAAAGAGTCAGACGAAACATCGATATGTCTAAAGCTCAATCTAAATTCATAGGTACCTGTAGGATGACAATGACAAGTGGAACACGCCACAAGAACAAATCGTATTACGTACTACCGGAACAAGCCGACAAACTGTGACAGTTACTCGATGCGCAATTACCGAGACGGAACACGTTAGTTGTCCAAACTTTGACAAACTCATGCTTCTACCGTAGAACGGTAATGACTTTGTTAAGTTCTGTCGTTAATAAGTAATCTGACATCGTTATATCTATAAATAGAGTTAGCTAAAAATTTTAAACCTCATCATCATCATCATTTCAGCCTATACTTGTCCACTGCTGAACATAGGCCTCCCCAATCGCTTTCCAGCGTAACCGGTCCGATGCCACCTGCATCCAACGATTTCCTGCGACCTTCACAAGATCGTCGGTCCATCTGGCAGGCGGTCGTCCTACGCTGCGCTTGCCAATACGTGGTCTCCACTCTAGAATCTTTCTGCCCCAACGCCCGTCCGATCTTCGCGCTATGTGGCCAGCCCATTGCCACTTCAGCATGCTAATCCTGAGGGCTATGTCGGTGACCTTGGTTCTTCTACGAATCTCCTCATTCCTGATTCGATCACGTAGAGAAACGCCGAGCATAGCTCTTTCCATAGCTCGCTGAGCAACCTTGAGCTTTTTTATGAGACCTATTGTAAGAGACCACGTCTCTGATCCATATGTCATCACTGGTAACACACATTGACTAAACACTTTAGTCTTTAGGCACTGAGGTATTTTGGATGAGAAGATGTTGCGCAGTTTCCCGAACGCTGCCCAGCCGAGTTGGATTCGTCGATTGACCTCTCTCTCAAAGTTGGACCTACCTAACCGGACTGCCTGTCCCAGGTAAATGTATTCGTCGACAACTTCAAGAGTAGAGTTCCCAACGGTGAGTGCGGTGGGTACGACATGGACGTTAGACATTATTTTTGTTTTGTCCATATTCATTTTAAGACCCACTTGTTGGGATACTCTATTGAGGTCACCGAGCATTCGTCCTAGATCTTCCAGCGACTCCGCCATGACCACAATGTCGTCGGCAAATCGAAGGTGAGTGATGTATTCGCCATTGATGTTGATGCCAAGTCCTTGCCATTCCAAGAGCTTGAAGGCGTCCTCTAAGGTGGCCGTAAACAGTTTCGGAGAAATGACGTCTCCCTGTCTTACTCCTCTTTTTATGGGGATCACCTTCGTGCACTGCCCCTGTACTCGGACTGACATGGTGGCGTTATTATACAAGCACTTCAACACTTCGATGTACCTATAGTCAATGCGGCATCGCTGGAGAGATCTAAGAACCGCCCAAGTCTCGATCGAATCAAAGGCTTTCTCATAGTCCACAAACGCCAAGCATAGTGGCCGATTATACTCCTCAGTCTTCTGTATAACCTGCCGCAGCGTATGTATGTGGTCTATGGTACTAAAACCTTTCCGGAAACCGGCTTGTTCGGGAGGCTGGAAGTCATCAAGCCTTCGTTCGAGACGATTCGTAATGACTCTCGAAAACAACTTATAAACATGGCTCAGCAGTGTGATGGGCCTATAGTTCTTCAATAAGGTGTTATCACCTTTCTTGAAAAACAGCACCACCACACCCCTGTTCCATGCTTCCGGCGTTTTCCCTTCAAGCAAGACGGAATTAAATAGCCTCTGAAGGACTTTAAGTACCGGCGATCCGCCCGCCTTCAGAAGTTCTGCAGTAATTCCGTCTTCACCCGGCGCTTTGTTGTTTTTTAGTTGTTTGAGAGCCATCCTAATCTCGCACAGGCTGATGTCCGGGATATCTTCAGTGCAGTGTCGGGTTAGCTTGGCTCTTGGGTCTTTTACCAAGTCAACAACAGGTTTAGCTACTGAGGTATATAACTGTCCATAGAACCTCTCTATCTCCCTGAGCACCTCTGACCTATTTGACGTTACGTTTCCGTCCTCCGTCTTCAGCTTCGTCAACTGGCTCTGCCCAATAGACGCGTCTCTTGCGAACACTTTAGAGCCCTTGTTCTGCTCTATGGTCTCCTCAATACGCCTTGCATTGAAGGACCGTAAGTCGTGTCGCAAGGACTTCAATATCTGTCCATTAAGCTGCCTATAGGACTTAGCATCATCGGAGGTTTGGAGCGTCATGGAACGTCGCTCAGCCATGAGGTTTCGGGTGTAGTCAGATAGTTTTTGAGGCCTATTTTTACGGTGGGTCTTAAAATACTTGGACCCGACCGTATGAACAGTCTCTACCAGCCTGTTGTTGATTTCGTCCACTGATGCGCTGCTGTCTAGCAATTCGAAGCGGTTTGACAATTCGAGTTGAAAGTTCTCGGGGTTTTGGATATATGCATGAGTAGGTCGGAGCGTAGACTTCATCAGACGCGATCTTTCCATTTTGACATTAATATTTAATGTGCCTCTGACCATTCGGTGATCACTGCCGGTTTTTACCCTATGAATCACGGAGACATCATTAAATACTTGTCGCTTGGTGCTCATGATGAAGTCTATCTCATTTTTTGTGGAACCATCAGGGCTCATCCAGGTCCATTTCCTATGAGGCGGCTTCTGGAAGAAAGAGTTCATCATAAAGAGTCCCTCTTTCTCCAAAAATTCGGCCAGCCTCTGACCCCTGGGGTTGCGCTGCCCATATCCAAATTGCCCCACTCTCAACTCATCATCGCCCCGTTTGCCCAGCCGCGCATTGAAGTCACCCATAACCACTGTAAAGTGTGTTTTGGAAGTATGTATGGCTCTACTAATGTCCTCATACATAACTTCGACGTCATCATCTGAGTATGCCGAGGTCGGTGCGTAGACCTGTATGACCTTCAGCGAATATCTTTTGGATATTCTGAGTATCAGGTACGCTACCCTGCTCGACACACTAGTGATGGACACAACGTTGTTTATGAGTGACTTGTGGACGATAAATCCGACACCACCTTGGGACTGCTGTTCGCCCTCCCGGTAGTAAAACAAGTTGCCGGATTTTAAGGTTATCGTGTCCTCGCCCTCTCTTCGGACCTCCGATAAACCAACAATACTCCACCGCAACTTGTTTAACTCTTCTTCCAGCTCAACTAGCTTCTCATCTGTCCTCAATGTGCGTGCGTTGTATGTCACCAGGGCCAATTTTCGGTTTTGGTGGTAGCCGAATCTCTGCCGGAGATTCTTAGCACCCCTTGTCCTGTCGTTACCATGGCTGCTACCGTGGCCAGGACGAACAGGACCGCCGGGGACTAGGGGCCTGGTTTTTCTACTTTCTTCCATAATCTACACTAACAAATAATAAACCTGTAAGAAAACATGGAACTAACACGCCACAGTAAGAGTATGTTAGCTTCTCGTTTGAATGAGAAATGAAGCCGGATGTAACGAAGGGATTTTTCAATGCTAACTATACAAGGTGTAACATAATAAACGCAAGACCTCTGACACCCTAATTAGAGAATTCCTTCACAAATTCAAAACGAAAACCAAATTTCCAAATTTAAAGGTTTTTACCCCTTTTTAAGCACTTTTATACCCCAGTTAACAATGAAACTTGTAGGTGTATGTGTGCATTATCAGAAATGCATTTGTAATCTCCTTATTGCTATGAATCAAGAATAAATTTAGTTTTTTATAGCGCACTGAAGGAGTAAAAGCATTTTTTGCAAGTTTAAAAAAAATAAAAATAAGATACTTTAAAAATAGTTGGAATCAATTCAGTTATCGATTTTGAACAAACTACTTTCAGGTCTTGCGTTTATTATGTTACAGATTGTATATCTAATTTGTCTATTCAAACTCCAGATTGCGGCATTGCGGTGTGAGGGCTTAGCACGAAAACATTTACGTTATCGTGAGGCTAGCGAGTTGATATGCCATCCTTGACACACTTCAAAGGACATTGTTCTGCGTCCATACATGATTTGCCCCAGAACCAACACCAATGAAAAAATGCGTGTATGATTTCAAGTTACCTGCAAATTATCTTCATGCATTTATTATTAAACGGACAAGCGGGGTAATTGCATTATTGCAAAAAAGTATTAGATTTTGAGGTTATAATTTAGAAGCTAACTAATACATTTGTAAAATCGTTATTTTAAAAATACACCAGCAATAATAATCAATTTGATCATTATTAAATGTAATCGATTGAATACAAGCGATTGATGGGATTGACATCTCCAAACGTAATTCGTTTAACAACGTTGACATTCAGAAAAGACGTTGGCGACTTTGATTAAAGTACTTACAGTTCTTCGAAATATTCATTTAGGATTTAAAATTCTCCGTTAGATATGGAAGTTTGCAACTACTATAATAAAACAGAAAACATAAATAATTACGGTATAGGTCACATGTTTGTTGGTTCTGGGGCCATTTTCGACGATGTCCTTTACTAAATATACATGAACGTGACAGCACGCTTACTCGCTACCGTCACGCTAACGACAATCTTGTCGCGCTAAGCCATCAGCATAATGGGAATAGTACGAAGTAGGGAATAGAAAAGTCTCGCAGTCAGCAAAATCTCTAATACGAGTATGTACACTTTTACCAACCCCGCTAGAAGAATAATGGTGCCACGATAATTATAACAGCCAATGTTGTTCAACTGTTGGGCAAAGGCATCCCCTCACTTTTTCCACTCTCATCTGTTAGTTGCTATGCCAGGCTAGTCTCTCAAAAAGTTATCCAGTTCCTCCCGCCACCTCTGTCTGGGTCTAACGCAGTGCCCTTTCTGCCATGCCATAATGATTATTATTATTTTTATATAAAATTAGTAGCTTTCGGCGGCTTTGCACCTGAAGGCCAATTTTCGTATTTAATTGACAATTAACAAAATTTGGTATTCTGCTCCTCTACGATCCGATTTCAGTATCATCATAGTCTAATTTTGATATTATGTCAAGTTGTTTAATCTAAGATAAATTGTTGATTATGTGTTGATCACTTATTAATCTCAACTGTCACAGTCTAAATAAAAAATATCTACCAGAAATCTTCGGTTCACGTTTGTTTTGTATATTTGTTGTTCATGTCATTTCATAATTTTATCGGAATACTGTTTATATTTTGTTCAACTTTCGGTCCGATCTGGATTCCGTCGATATCGATATTTTCCGAGAATACCATTTGTGAGATTTATGACATTCAGATTAGATCAAGACTGCAGTTTGAATACTTTTAATTACGAGATTTGGCCTTCAGATCGACAACAAAGCCATCTACGCGGCCCAGTATAACTAAGAATCATCCAGGTGACACCATAAGTACAAAAAAGTTCATCAAAACCGGTCAAGTCATTAAGGAAGAGAAGAATTACAAACACGCGCACACCGGAATTTTATATATAACTTAAGATAACATATTGTTGTTTTCAAAATAATGTTGGACTTTCAAAGCCTAATTTTCACACTTGAATCATTATTATACAGGTTCCCAAAAATTAAAACATTAGTCTTAGGGCCTCTCACCGCCCTCGAGTAAAGCCTGAAGTAGATTAATCGCCTATCTACAACTTTCGCCATCTTTGAGTAGCCTTGTCTGACGGTTATTTTAGATTTATTGCCGAGTAACGCTGATAGACCTCGATTCAGGCAGATCGGAGCATATACAAGCCACTATAGAACAAGAGAACATCTAAACAAGATGAATCTATCTAGCAACGTGGTATGCAGAAGCTGTAACACAGAAACGGAGACCATAAAGCATGTCCTCTGCAAATGCGACGCACTGGCGGCGCAGGGAATTAATCTAATGGGGGTAGCTATCTATCTCCAGAGAAATTCAAACTCTTCTCCATTAGCGGAATCTACGATCTGTTACAGGTAGTATTTGAATCAAAAATAAGAGCATTAGGCAGCAAAGAGCAGCACAAAAGATCCCATCGGACCGAAGTGCCCTTGAGGCAAATCTGCCCATAATCGCCATATAAGATAAGAAGATAACGCTAATCGAGAAGCACGTTACTCGAGGGTAGTGAAAAAGATCCTTAGTGCGTGAAAAATACATTACAAACTTAAAGATTCAAGTCGTCCTCACAAATTCACGAACAGTAAAGTTATTAAATAAAAGTACCTAAGAGAGTCGTAAAATTGCTGAACATTTTATTCAACAGATATAGCTTGCGAAATCATAAAAATCTCCTAAAGGATTTCGTAACGAAATTTCCTTGTCTGCAAAAAATATTCGGTGATTCTTACCTAGAGGATATAGTAAAATAAAAGAGGTGTATTTTGTCATCATATCGAGAAGATTTATTTTTATTATTTTTTTGTCTTATATCCAATTTACACACTGGTCACTTCCACGTGAAGAGAGGGAAGATTTGTCATATAAACTCACCACTTATGCTCTACCTTCCTTCCACACTATCACTGCCGGGCGCTCCCTTCGCTAGCGGTTTTTTGAGCGGAAGTCAAAAGACTGACAGGCCATAACACTCAGATAAAGAATATATTACCTCTTATTCAAAATACGAGTAGTACACATTGTCAAATAGATTCGTTGTATTTATTTTATCCGCCGAAAACTAACAGAAAATGTTCAAATATAAAGAAGTTCCCCAATATTAACTCTAACTTTTACGTACGACAGTGTGATATTGTGCTGAAGTAAAATTCGATTTAGGAGATGTATAGGCTAGCTATTTAGGCTCTTGATCAAGATATATGAAAAGACTATGATATACAATGTGAAAGTGGAAGGATGCAGGTACCGGGGAAGACCTAGACTATCTTACCACGACCAAATAAACCGAGTCTTATCTGAAGGAAAAGTCAAGAGTCTCCGTAACCAGCGAGCGTGTATGAGACGAACTATGAGAGTGGAGGAAGCCGGAAGAGGTATGTAAGGAAAGAACCTGTTGGAACTCTGTACTCTCTGCCTTGTCAACAACATAAATAACTGAAGATTCTTAATTTTAAAGTAGCTTGCATATGTTTGTTTTGCATTGAATTAATTTATTATTCTTGATTCAAATAATATTTTAATAATTGTTGATAATATTTGATTTATAGAATGTTAACGAGGGTCCTACTCATATTATAAATTTGTAAGTTTGTATGTTTATATGTTTGTGACTCAATCACACAAAAAGGCCAAACGGATTTGGGTGCAATTTGGCACACAATAAGTTTATTACTTTGACTAACACACTTTTTATACCGGAAAAATGTTTCTGTCTAAAGTCAACGCGGACGACTTCACGAGCAGAACCTAGTTTTTAAAATAAAGAATACGTAACCTTCCTATAATTGAAAACTTCAGTAGCTTATTTCGCTCACTATACTTCGATCGCCTTGAAAGTCTGTAATTAAAACATATAGATCCATAAGCATGCTTACTGTGATCTCAAGACAATATGAACTTGGCACAATACCTGGTATACTTATATTCCATATTAAGTCCCGAAATACTTATGACATATTAAGGACGATAAACTTTCATTCTTTCATTTTTCTACCCATGCCCTTTCTTTCTGTCTTACCTATGACTATGAGTGCTGCAAAGCACTAAAATTATCGAAAGTTTAAAATACAAACTAATATTATAAATTTGAAAGTAACTCTGTCTGTTACCTGTTCATGCCCAAATCGATAAACAGATTTTGATCAAATTCGGCAAGGATATAGATTTCTCAAGGGGAAGGATCTCCTAGAGAAAATCTACCTATTGTCTCAAAAACAGATTAAGGTTGTGAAATACACGCCTGAAAATAACGCGTACGAAATTGCGGGTACAGCTAGTTAAAAATAAATCGCAATGATCTCTGTATAGTTTTAATTTAAAACGAGATTTTTTAAAAACAAGATTTATCGGAATATAGCAAACACAATGGAGACCGACAAGTACTATGCTACAAATGTAACGAGCCCCAACACGTCGGGGTTATGTTGAGTAGTTGGGTAGTTTCGTTGGCCACCTGCCAGCTCCATCATCAGACCCTGGCAATCATCCGTGTTTACAAAACTTGTCAAGACAAATACTATGAGCCCAAACACGGTAGGTTTATGTTGGGTAGTTAGGTAGTTCCATTGGCCACCCTCCGAATCCATCATCAGACCCTAGACACCATCCGGGTGTAAAGTACTCATCAAGACAAATACAACGAGACCAAACACGGCGGCGTTATATTAAGTTCTTGTGTGGGCATATTGGCACCTTTCGCCTTCATCATCAGACCCTAAACACTATGAGGTTGTATAGTACTTCTTAATACCAATTTGACGAGCCTAAACACGAGGAGGTTATGTTGTAGAGTTCGAATGTTCTACGGCTACCTTCTAACTCCATCATCAGACCAGCTTCATGGTACCATATTATTGCATTCTCATTGGATTTACATTTACATACGTATGCTAAATTTCAGCTTAATCGGATACCCGCAAGTGCTTGCAAAATTAATCACAAGATTTGAACCGGAAAGACAGACAGACGAACATACGAACATTGCAAGTAAAATAAAATCTGGTAAAAAAGACGTTTCTTTAAAAAATAATGCTTTCCATGTATGTATGCTTTCCATATTTGTTTCTGTATGAATGGTTTCGTGTGTGTGTGTGTGTGAATGATGTACGCTGTTGGCTGCGAGGCCTTTACAGCTTCACCGGACTTAAAGGCGAGCGTGCAACCACTACGCTCTAGCCAGCCAGAAGGGCAAGAGGCGACATACTCGAGGCGCCCTCGGTTGGGACAGTCGCTGTAGGGGGACGGGTGCACTACTAAGTGCACCGGTCAACCGCCGGCTATGGGAGGGGATCTACTATTACGTCGTCGTCGTCGCCCGTATTCTGAGCGGAAAGAAGGGATGACAAAGCATCGGGGGGGTCGGTGAGAACATGTCGCGGCCGGCGGTGGCGGCAGGGGTCGGGGGGGAGATCGTAGTCGGCGGTGGCTACGATTAACGGATTCGCATGGGTAGATGCGTTCGCGAAGTGGCGTGTTGACGCCTTTTTAATAAAGGCGCGAATAGGTTCGAGACCTAGATCGGAGTGGAATGAATGGTTTCGAAGATAAGGCAAAGTATGAATTACCCAAGGGCTTGTCATGAACAGATTGACGTAAGCGTGACGCTCTGTCGATACACCATCTTTTTCTCACTACAAATTTAATAAATACAGATAAAAGTGATAGCAAGATTTCTCGTTAGCGTTACGCTAAAGCCAAAAGATTTATGCTTAGCCCTTTTAACATGCATGGGGTTTAGTATGAACAGATTGAGGTAAGGCTGATGCTATCGAGGTAATGTCATCATATTCTCAGTACAAATCTATAGTAACACTAATAGTCTTTATTATTTTAAACGCACTAATCTCTAAAACTACCGCTGAAATTTAAAAAATCTCTTTTCCATTTGATAGCCCAATTCTTGAGGAAGGTTAGGTTAACATCACGCCACGACCCTTAGGAGCCGACCAAAAAAAAATGTCAGACAGAACGATAAGCGAAAACGAAGTAGGTAATAGCGGGGGCGGGCGATGCTTCGCGACTGCATTCGCGTCGTGGTAAACAGCGCGTGTGAAACCGCGGGGCACAGCTAGTTTACTTATTAAAGATGAACGTGACAACATCCTCTCTGGGCAACGTTACGATAACGTGTGTGTGTAATGATCTACGCTGTTGGCCACGGGGCCTTTACAGCTTCACCGGACAAGAGGGCTATCGTGCAACCACTACGTTTGAGCCAGAAGGGCAAGGGGGCAACTAGCTTAAGGGCGCCTCAAGGAGGAACGGTCTCGGCTTGGGCAGTCGCTATGGGGGAGGTCGTATACTAGGTGTCTCGCCGTGGTGCTATGCAACGGCCGGCTGGCAACGGATTCTTCGACCTCGCCGGCAAGGTTGGTGGTATGTGTTACGAGAACGTGAAATGGTTTGTGCTTAGCTCTAAGGAGTATATACGGGGTGCATAGCACCAATCTACGTAGCCAAAGTATCTAAAAAAACATACCAAACAGCATCACATATTTCTCTGTAATCTCCCCTCTGGGTCCAAGTACGTTTGTGAGAAATTTTACCATCGAAATTCTATTTTATTGTTTGCCGATAAACACGACAATAAAACGGACCTTTGACGATCCACAAATTATTAGGCACACGATTTTATACGGGCCCTTATTCGCTGTGACCAAACGCGGCGTGTTACGAAACTTCGTGGAAAAAGTGTGTAACGGTATTCTGGATGTACCGTTAAACGATCATTTCACAAAGTTATCGTAACGCACCACGTTACGTATTTAATTTGTTATAGCGAAGGGCCCTGAGCAACGCCGGTAGCGCTGTATAGCCGCGGTGTTTTCAGCGAACACCAAAGTTAAGCACCGTTCGTCTAGGTCAACATGGGATGGGTGACCATTTGTAGTTTCCATTTGTGAAGTTTGAAATTTGCGCTTCGGAAGGCTCCGTGGTTCAGCCAAGTTCAAACTTTTATGGGCGGATTTAGTAACTCCCAAACGAGATAAATACTTAACCACAAACCTGCCCCCGTCTTTTGTCCTCTCTTACATAAGATCTAACATCGTCAGCGATGTATGAATTTATACAGAACACCTCTGCCACCCCCACTTTTGAAATATATAAGTGTGGAAAAATAGTTAAGTTCATACCCCTGACGGACCCGGAGGTATAGAATAAAGCCCCATACAATACGAGTCATCTTTATATATACAATATCTAACATAATGCCCAAAAGACCTGAAAGTAGTTTGTTCTAAATCGGCAACTAAATCGATTCCAACTATTTATTCAGTATGTTATTTTTTTTTTTATTTATCAAAAAATGTCGCTACTTATTCATTTCGGTGTATAGACAAAATTTTATCATTATTCAAAGCAGTATAGCTATTTACATTTCTATTACACACACCGCAAAATGCAAACAAAAGATGAATAATTATTGAATTGCATGGTTAATTTGGGTACCAAACAGCTTAAAAAATGGCAGACATGTCCATAAAAA
Organism: Phalera bucephala; assembly: GCA_905147815.2. Taxonomy (NCBI): domain Eukaryota; kingdom Metazoa; phylum Arthropoda; class Insecta; order Lepidoptera; family Notodontidae; genus Phalera; species Phalera bucephala. The sequence continues at coordinate 28,365,914 of LR990612.1, forward strand.
TTAAAAATTGAACGACAAATTGAATTCATTCGGCGATAATCTAATTGGGGTGTCTGTGGTCTTGCGTTATTTACGATACAGCTTGTATAGACACAAAATAACTCTTTCGTGTCGGTAAAAAAAAATATATATACTATAATATAATAATAATATCAGCCTATACTGCCCACTGCTGAGCAAAGGCCTTCACTCACGAATCAAGGTGAGAAAGATTAAGAAAATATAAGAAAAACTAATTAAAGAAAATCCAATACCAATAAAAAATACTAAACTTCTCTACCATTATCTACCACTTTTACCTGTTTACCAAATCTAAAGAAAACCATATCATTTGACTTAAATTTCCCCGGATCGAGTTCTCGTATAATGGTTGTTAAAATTTCTGTCTAGTAAGTACAGAATTATTTTATTTAACTTACATAATTTTTAATCCAACATAAACATTTATAAGGTAATAACGCAATGTAGAAAGGATGATAGAGGTATTCTTATTATTCTCTTATCATTGAAACGATTAACAACACATTTTTACTACTCTCCACTTACCCTCATAGAAATTCACGGTGGCCCTTGCAATAAACTTAACACTATCACCTTTTCCAAAAAAAGTAGGTAGGTAATGCTAAAAAACATGCAACATTTATAATTTCAATTAAATTTATACTCACCAATCATTATATTTGTCTAGAAGACTATCAAATTCTCACCCCTTACAGAAAATACTTTGAAAAAGTTTGTATCACGAATCAAATAAACTAAAAAAATTACGGATTTAATTCAGTAAATGAATGAGAGTGCTTTACAATGTCCAAAAAACGAAAGACAGAAACGGTTAGTGGGTACTAAAACCTCAGCTCTATAGACGAAATTATAACGGAGGTAGAGGAGCCAAGCTCTCACAGTGAGTGTTCCGAACCGACTGGATTGTATCCGGGATGGCTTTTCCCGATTTTACATTTTCCATGGGAACACAACTTTGAGAAGGATTCGCTGCGAATTGGAGGCTACATTTGATTATGCGACAGCGCCATCTGTTTCATTTCTGGGAAGTTTTTCACGCCATCTATTGAAATTTTCCGGAACCGACTGAATACGCCGGAGCTTTTCAATTGCGGTTGTGACCTTTCTATCAGCTGGTATTGATGAACAACAGATGTCCTAATGTTGCTTCTCGTTACATCAGGACAATTATGGGGTATAAAATAAATAATATTAATTCTAAAGAAAGTAAACAAGCTTAACCCGCGACATTAAAAATAATGGTCGTCTGGCGATCTTTGAAAGAGGCTTTTGTCGTGCAGCGGGATGTTTTTCGGCTCATGATAATGGAGTTAATTGGGAGAGTAATCATTAATTATTCTTCGATCCCTTCTACCAATTAGCTTCATGGATTAGGCAGATTAGTACATGGTATACCCAAATTTGGTTATAGTTTCCATTAAGCCCAAGGCCTGGAATTGCCGCTAGGGGGCGAGCTTGTCGCCATCTTCGGACAACGCCAAGTTATCTTGAGCCTTCATTTAATATAGCAGTTTCCCCCGAATAAGTACCCGGTCGACAACAGCGCCACCAGGACTATGTTATAAAGCCTATGTTACTTCTAGATAAGGAAGCTTATTGTTGGTAAACAATTTTTGAAATCGGTCCCGTAGTTTTTGAGTTTATTCGTTACAACCATACAGAAATACAAATCTTTCCTCTTTATAATGTTGGTATAGATTTCTAGCCAAAACTCGTTAGTTTCTTATATATAATCGACGATTTAGCGTAGAGGTCAAGAGCTGAACCCGTTCCGCCCACTGGGTCTTGTAGTCACGGGTTCGATTCCAGCACGGGACAAATCTTTGTGTGACTCACAATTATTTGTTGCATTCTAGGTATTTGTGTATGTGAATTTTTACAATCGCACCCACGACACATAAATAAATCCAAGAGTGGGGCTAAGTTTTTTAAAAAAAATTAAAAATATATACCTACAGTGTTATCGTAAGTCATATAGCATATAAGTTTCGAAAACTTAGGGATGCGACCTCGCGAATACAAAGCGTGCGGTCTATCAAATAGACAGATATACAATGAGTAAGTGGAAGGATGTAGATATCGGGGAAGACCTAGACCATTTTATCATGACCAAATATACGGTGTCATAAATCTGAAGGACAAGTCAAAAGTAAGAGTCTCCATAACCGGTAAGCACATAGGCAGCTAGAGAGGTTTGTAAGGGAAAATCCTGTTGAAACTCTGTAAACTTTGCCTGCCCTGTAAGGAATCCCACGTCTTCGTCACGCCCAAAAAGAGGGCGCGGAAGTGTTTTAGTTCCCAATTTTAGCTATGGACGAGCCGGGCAAAAGTCTCGACTTCGGACTGCTACTGAAATTTTTTTGATAGAAAAACCCAAAAAAATCAAGGGAACCCAGGACATGGTGATGGGCAGTGCTCTTACTACTAGTTGGCCCAACAGATGCCTTCAACAGATTGTCTATCCAAAATATCTTGGGCTCATACAAAAACCTCATACAAAAGACGCTTTTCCAGGTTTTCCAAATTTTCAAACTTGCCTGCCTCGTTGGTCTAGTGGCAAAGCGCATCGCTTTGTGATCACGAGGTCCTGGGTTCAAATCCTAGGTCGGACAAGTGTAGTTTTTCTAACGAAACTTCCCAGTACGAGTCCGGAGTCTGCAATTGTGCCCGGTATATGGCAATAGGCTCGCCCCCTATTACATGGGGCCTAACATCGTCGGTGAAACATGGGTGTACTCAGTAAACCTCTGCCACCCCCGCTTGGGGAATATAGGTGTTTTTTTTTTTCAAACTTTGCGGGAAACTTTTACAATTTTTCAACACTTAAAAACCTTACTTGGATTATTTTGAACATACAAAATAGCCAAGTCGGCCCAGCTGTTCTCTAGGGCTGCGTTCAATAACGCATAGCATTCGCTTTTACAAGCTTTTATTTAACTTGCAATGTTCGTATGTCTGTCTGTGTTTCCGGTTCCAATCTTGTACACTACAACTACTCAATATAGCCCCGCCGTATATGGGCTCGTTGGATTTGTCTTGACGAGTGCTTTAGACCCTAATGGTGTCAAAAGCTTGTTATTAAAAAGATCTTGTTAAATTATTTTTTTAGTATAATACGCATAGATAGACTAGGTAAAGAGCGATAGACAGAGCTACGCTCGAAGTTACCCTGCGGGATGGAATTAAAAACGTAGGGAGGAGGACCAAAGTCACAGATATACCACTCAGAATTTCTAAATAATAGTGGCAGTGGGCCGGGCACATCAGTCGTAGAACTAACGGCGTAAAAGCAGAAGGGTTCTCAAGTGGTGAATACGTGCTGGTAGACGTGGAATGGGCAGGGCCCCTACAAAATGGACCAGTAATTGGTAAAATCGCTGATAAAAAGGTAGATGCGTACGAAACAAACCCAGCCAGCCAAAGGTCGTGGAGACGGTCTTACGCCAATAAAGGCCTTCCTTGTCTAACAGTGGCTTATAATGACACTGTGTTTTTTAACTGCCTCGTTCGTCTATTGGCGAATACTGGGCGATCACGAGGTTCTGGGTTCAAATCCTAGGTAGGACAAATGTAGTTTTTCTAACGGAAAATTCGCAGCATCAGTCTGGAATTGTGCCCGGTATACGGCAATAGGCTCGATCCCTATTTAATGGGACCTTATATCGTCGGCTAAAAGTAGGTGTACACAGTACACCTCTGCCAACCCCAGCTTGGGAAAAATAGGCGGTATACGGTGTGACTTTTATTCAAGTTTTTCTTTTTTTTTGTATTGTTTTAAACAACATTGGCCCATGCGAGAAATTATTTCTGTATCCTCGGTACTTTTATAAATATGATATTATAATGTTATCCCTGTTCAGAAACTGTCCCACTGTCGGGCACGGGCCTCCTCTCAAACTGAGAGCGTTTACACGATAGTCCACCACGCTGGCCCAGTGCGGGTTGGCGAACTTCACACACCTTCGAGAAACTCTTAGGCACGCAGGTTTCCTCACGATGTTTTCCTGCACCGTTAAAGATGGTGATGTAAGTTTTTTTTCTATATATGATATTGACGTACAAATACCCAGTCCAAGACATTTGTAGGTCAAGAAAGATTTTTCCCGTGCAGGGATCGCACTTGCAATTACTATCACCTATTTTTAACAAATGTGTTGTAATAACATACTAATAACGATCACCACATATCTTGTTTAATAATGTTCATGCCAAAATACCAACCACTGATATTTAATCTACAAGTCTTTTTCTCTTTTGTAAACCAGGTATTCTCATATTTAATCTTATTAATACATTTTATACCTATTTAACTGTCGTTTTTGTGTAAATCGATTCGTCTCCGCGCCATCTTTTATGCTCGATAACTTGATGAACGTACCTACTTAATAAAAAAAAAGAAAAAACACCGTCACGCCTATATTTCCCAAGCGGGGGTGGCAGAGGTCTACTGAGTACACCCACGTTTCGCCGACGATGTTAGGTCCCATGTAATAGGGGGCGAGCCTATTGCCATATACCGGGCACAATTCCAGACTCCGGACTCATACTGGGAATTTTTCGTTAGAGAAACTACATTGGTCCGACCTAGGCAGTTATGTCTGCCTCGTTGGTCTGGTGACTTAATTAAGTAGGTTATGACCTACTTAATTAAGTTTATAAAAATAACTGATGCTTCATGAAACATGCACGATAAAAATGAAATCAGTCTTCCCGGTGCGAGATTTTATTCAAGACGGCTTGACATGTGTCAAGCCCTAAAGAATAAAAATGAATATATAACAAACCTCCTCTCCATTAAACAACCTACTGAAACAACATGTAAAAATAAATACATTACACTTAAAAATGAAGGTAAATATAAGAGTTTTAGCGGGAAATCGAAGAGTGATGTCGTCAATTTGTTTTAATTTCCAAAACTTGTGTTATTTTGAATCATAATGTGTAATGTTGGTGGAATATTAACCATTATGTGTTCTTATATGTGCATGCGTGAAGGTAATTGTAACAAAGTGATAAAACGTGCCTTTTCGACTTCCCTCAAAACGGACGTTACAATTGGTATGTAAAGTATCCACCGCTTTACTATCCAGGGTGGGGTACTTCATTAATTTCATTATCATCGTTGTCATCAAATTCATCGGGGAGTCGAATTAATTTAAACCAACACGATTATCTCACTGGACACTGGCAAAATATACTTATAATTAGTGTGAAGCCATAACTTGAAGAAGAAGGTAAATATTTGGTTGTATGTACATTTAAAAGAAAATACACATTATTTTTTATTAGGCATATAGCATATAAAAAGAATGCCAGAAGAAAGAATGACAAAACAGATATACAATGCGAAAGTGGAAGGATGTAGGTACCGGGGAAGACCTACACTATCTTACCATGACCAAATAGACCGTGTCTTATCTGAAGGGCAAGTTAAGAGTCTCCGTAACCGGCGAGTGTGTATGAGACGAACTATTAGAGTGGAGGAAGCCAGAGAGGTATGTAAGTAAAGAACCTGTTGGAACTCTGTACTCTCTGCCTACCCCGCGAGGGAGCTGGCGTGATGATATAGAGATCTAGATAGATAGATTTTTTATTATTTTTGTTTGTCAAAAACCTCCACACATATATCCTATGTGTGGGTCTATATAGGATTTATTTCTGTGTCCTGGGTGCGTTTACAAACATGAAAATTCACATACACAAATACCCAGATACCCAGACCGGAACAAATAATTGTGGGTCTCACAAATATTCGTCCCATGCGGGAATATGTCTTAAGCTCTTAAGGCTTAGCTCTTAACCACTGCGCCAAATCTTTTAAAAGACCTGGAAAGTAAATACTGTCTGCCTACCGAGCATGGGATTCTGCATGAAAATGTATTTAATACTGGTATTTATATTAATAACTAGCAGTTTGGATAAAAATTATTAATTATAGTTCGGCACGTATAATATAATAATAATATCAGCCTATACGACCTACTGCTGGGCAAAGGCCTTTGCTCACAAATCGAGGTGAGAGAGATTAGGTCATACTCCACCACGCGGACCCAGCGGATTGCTGGAGACAGGTTTGTGGCCAGCTGATGTTGCTTATCAAGCCGCCTTTAAGGCTTCCAACTCGCCTTAACGACTACCACATTAAGTGGTAGCCAGGACCAACGGTTTAACGTGCCTTCCGAAGCACGGCGACGCTCGAATATGAAAATGCCACAAACAGTCACCCATCTCGGGCCAACCAAGTCGAACGATGCTTAACCTTGGTAATCGGTAAGAATACCGCGGTCGCACGGCGTTACGAGCGCCTCAAGTGACTTGATTTGAATTTGCACATAATGATAATAAATTATAAGCTTTAAAGCTTTCTCGTTTGTGAAAACAAACGCACTGATTCCAACAAAACCCAATGAAAATCCGTGTATTATTTTTTAAGATTAACGTGTACATCCGAGTACATACAAAAGACGTTACATAAATATATAATAAAATACCTAATTAAAACTAATTTAAGTTAATAAAATAATTACAGATTATCAAATTATACAAATGACTTTTATGACCCTATTAATATAATTGTGTATTATCAAGTTATTTTATTATGGAAAACTAATGTGTAGGAAATACACCGGTTTTAGACGAACACGGGGCGAATCCGGGACGGGCGGAAATGGCCATCATAAAGGACATCATTGTTTAGCAATGGGAGATTACACAACATATCTTGTGGAACTTGAGAAAATTATATCACTCAATACAATATAAACGGTTAAACGAATAAATTATTAAAGCTTTTTATACCGCCAAAAACCAATTAATTCACTAAAAGTCAGTTTTTAGATGAATGCAATTAAAACTTTAACGATAATTATACACCGTCACGCCTATATTCCCCAAAGGGGGTGGCAGAGGTGTACTGAGTACACCCACGTTTCGCCGACGATGTTAGGTCCCATGTAATAGGGGGCGAGCCTATTGCCATATACCAGGCACAATTCCAGACTCCGGACTCATACTGGGAATTTTTCGTTAGAAAAACTACATTTGTCCGACCTAGGATTTGAACACAGGACCTCGTGATCACAAAGCGATGCGCTTTGCCACCAGACCAACGAGGCAGTCAAACGATAAATTTTACTAATTAAACTATGATTATTTAGGTTATTTTATTACTAGGTAATTTAATGTTATACGGTTATCTTATTAATCCGTAATAAATATTTCTGGAGTGATCCCACGCCAAATCCCGTGCAGGGTATGTAGAGAGTACACAGAGAGTACACACCAACAGGATCCTACTTTATAGATTTTTCTGGCTTCCTTTGCACTCAATTCTAAGCTCTGCAGAAAGAATGGGCTGCAAACGAGCCTGCCAGGGTTAGGGTTAGCAAACAGACCGCCTCGGAGAGCTGAAAAAATTTGGTCGTATTTAAAATATTATTTTGGGACGTTGAAATATGATTTATTATTAAATTTCACATCTTTTGTAAAAAAGGGATCTTCTTAAAGCACTGAATGTGAAACATTAAAAGCAATTGACCAGCTCTCTCTGTTCGCGGTTTTTTTCGTGGTCGAGCAGCCAACCAGCTTCACTTTTGTGGTATATGTCTAAAAACAAGCGCTTTCCAAAGCTCTTTGAGAAGATGTAGAATAATAATAATGCTTTTTAACCGAAAAAGGAGGAGGTTCTCAATTCGACTGTATGTTATTTTTTGTATGTACGTTACGCGATCATTCCGCCAATTATGAATTGATTTTGAAAATTCTTTTTGCATTGGGTTCAGTATAGCTCCAAGGTGGTCCCATTTTATTTTCATCGGTTTTGGACCTTGGATTTGGAAGATACACCGGGGAACTCCTTAATGACAAACAATACGAATGCGTATATTGAGATATTATGGGTATTACGTCAATCCTATAGGTACCCTGCCATAGAAATAATCAGAATATTAACCGACTTAAAAAAGGAGGAGGTCGACAATTCGTCTGTGTTTTTTATAACGTCTTTTTTTATGAACCGATGCACGGATTTGATGATTCTTTGTGCGTTGGGTTTAGTACAGTTTCGAGGTGGTGTCATTTTAATGGAATCGGTATTGAACTTTGGACTTTAAAGATACATCTCTCCTCCTTAATGGCGAACAGCTCGAATGTATAGATTCCGTTATTATGGTTAATATATCAATCCTATAGGTACCGTGCTGTAAAACTCAGCAAAATAATTTAATATAGGTATATAAATATTAGTAAATAATTCAATTGTCAAAAATAAAACCGACTTCAAACAGCAAAAAATTAAATATTTGAAGTCGGTGCCAAGTAACCGACTGCACTAACCGGTACCTACTTCAAATATTTATATTTTGCTTTTTAAAAATTATTTTTTTTAGAATATTATACATCTTCTCATCACTAATGCTTTTCGCGCCGGTCTGTATAAACGGACCCATATTTTTTGACTTACGGTCAGAGGCGGTAAAAATCTGTTTTCATGCCAATTTTTTCTGCAAGGGATTGCGTATTAATTAGGATAACCAATACTTTAGATCGACAGACAAACCAGTTTTGACGATCTTCTTTATTATCGACTAACATGTGCGGCTCGTAATCGTTGAGATTGCCAATCTAAGGGTGAGTGATAGTCCTTCCTACATTGTATTTATTACAATGGATTTCTGACTAGTCCTGGGACTAGATAATGGTTAATGGATAATGGTTTTCATAACTTATTTTTATGATTTATGCCACTTTGTACGAGAAGTAACAAGTAGAAGTGTCTACTGGTCACTTAATAGACAAGATACATTTATCTGTATGAATATCCGCTGAGCATTTTTTTTAACTACGTATCCCTACTCTTGGAGTTATTCCTGTGTCGTGGATGCGTTAACAAACATGAAATTCACATACACAAAAATCCAGACTGAAACAAACGTTTGTGGGACACACAAAGATTTCTCCCGCACGGGAATCGAACCGGCGACTACTCGATCTAGTGGGTCGATATAGAGCTTAAACTACTAAACCAAGTCGTCATCCAATTTGATAAATAAAAATTGTTGCCTGACTGACTGTGTCGATGGTCTAGTGGTGAATAATGTGCATTGCGATCACGAGGTTCTGGGTTCAAATCCTAGGTCGGACCAATGTAGTTTTTCTATCGAAAACTCCTAGTATGAGTCCGGAGTCTGAAATTGTGCCCGGTATATGGCAATAGGCTCGCCCCGTATTATATGGGACCTAACATCGTCGGCGAAAAGTGGGTGTACACAGTACACTTCTGCCAACGAGATGATCTGCCTTTCTCGAGAAAACTTGAACACCGAGTTTCTATTGCCTCGAGACCGTTGTAAAATCACTAGATTATTCAAACCGCAATTAATCACCTATAAAGATCTCCTGACCGAATGACAGGAAATATGGGGCACAACAACAAAGGGCCGTCACCTCTACCTGTTCTTTCCATCCGTGCGTGAGCATTTGCCAAGAACATGGCTGGAGGTGGACCACTGTGTGGCTCAATTTCTCACAGGACATGGCAACTTTAAAAGTAAATTATTCTCTTTTAAACTGGTACCTTCACCGCTATGTCAGTGTTCCAACTCTAACTACGAGTATGAACAATCAGCACACCACGTTCTTTAGAAGTGCAGTCTCTGGCACATCGAGCATACCATTATGTCTAGTCTGCGAAATACATCTAGGGTAATCTACTACACGGATCTTGTAGAAACTCGGGATAATTTCCGTGCGTTCAAGCGTTTTTGCCATACCTATTACTGGAGTCAAACATGAGGCTTACAAATAGGCCCTGTTAATATTTTTTCGTGACCGTGGTGTTTTACAACTGGGCTTATCCTAGTTGTAGTCTCCTTCTCTATGGCTGATCTGATTCTTTCTAATTAAATTTGTTGCGGGTTCCAAGACAATTAAAGTGTTTCCCAGGACACCCCAAAGTTCAAACCTTGGCGTCAACTAAGGAGACTTTTGTGGATCCTGGCTTACAGGAGTTACAATGGTGGGAACGAGTGGCCGGCTTAGTCCCAAAAAAAAGTACACTTTTGCCACCCCCGCTAGGGAAATATAGGCGAGACGGTGTGTAAAAATTGTCTTTATTTGTTCTATCATTCATTTTCTAACTCGTCCCTACCTCCGAGCAGGAACGACCAATTGGAATCGTTTCCTTTACCAATGTGGATTTTTTCGACTGAGCAGTAAAATATAACTGATAAATTATCATACTTAGGGTCTCCGGGAACCGTAGCATGTGCACTCAGTTAATCTTCGGTAATGACCGTTTGAACCATTTAATTGCCTTAAGGAATCCTTCGCGAAATCTATTAGCGTGCCTACATTCACCTGCCTTTTTATTTTGTTTCCCTTTCACGGTGGAAAAATCTTCAGAGGTTTCTTAGTTCCTCTATGACGAAAATGTGAGGTATGTGAGACTTTTACTAGACCAAGAACAAACCCTTTTCTTCGATACTTATAATTTATCTCATTATATAGTATAGTGTAGTAAGACCTCCGGAATCTCAAACATACCACACTAGTGTCCCTCTCTAGTGCATTGCTTAATTGAACACAGTTCAGGGAGTCAGAATCACTTCTCTTACAAGCTCATGGTGTTCACAGCGGCTTGGAGCCAATGACGCCATCGTTGGAATTGTTTCGTCAAATTTCTTTGTCAACTTAACCTCAATTGTGGGCCTGTTATGTATATAGTGAATAACTAACTAATTGCAGACCTATTCCTTAAGCCTTGTATACCAAAAAGGCTATAATCGTTTCTACCTAAACCAATTATCATTTGTTTAATGCCCCTTAAATTATTGTTTTTGTTTACACATGCTAATTATTAAGAAAGTTTATTATTAACGAGAAAGTGCTACTAGCATGAATATTAAATAAATTGCCAGATAGATAAATATTTTCTCGTGGTACTTGCCTAGGTAATGGTGCCACGACTTCCCGTGCAATATAGATTTAGTCAAGAAATTGTGATAAATGTCGTAAGATCGACACGAGTCAAGGCTAGTTAGAATATTATTGCAAATTTTTACACAAGTATTATTCAATACAAGATCTATCTATCTATATGATCACGCCAGATTCCTTGCGGGATAGGCAGAGAGTACAGAGTTCCAACAGTTTATTTCCTTACATACCTCTCTGGCTTCCTCCACGCTCGCTGGTTACAGAGACTCTTAACTTGTCTTCCCCGGTACCTACATCCTTCCACTTTCGCATTGTATATCTGTTTTGTCAATACTAGATGTTAATGATAACTGCCTTTGTAGTCTAGTGGCGCATATTGCGGCGGCTGATCACGAGGTCCTGGGTTCCGAAACCATTGGGGAACACAGTGTGGTATTTCTATCTGAAGATTCTTCGTAGCGGTCTGGAGTCTGGAATTGAGCCCGGTGTAATAACAATTAACTCGTCCCCCTGTGTTACATTGTGACCTAAAATCGTCGACGATATACACAAAACCACTGCAATAACGGCGTTTATTTTATTTTCATTTACTAGATGTTGCCTGTGGCGCCATCGGCCTAAAATATCCGGCCTTTAAGGAACCTGTTTCAGGCCAGTAAAAAAGCGAACTAATAACATAACAAAATATATAATACACACCGTCACGCTTATATTCCCCAAGCGGGGTTGGCAGAGGTGTACTAAGTACACCCACGTTTTGCCGACGATATTAGGTCCCATATAATAGGGGGCGAGCCTATTGCCATATACCGGGCACAATTCCAGACTTCGGATTTATACTGGGAATTTTTCGTTAGAAAAACTACATTTATCCGACCTAGGATTTGAGCCCAGGACCTCGTGAGCACAAAGCGATATGCTTTGCCACTAGACCAACGAGGCAGGCAAAATATATAATAATAAGATAATAATAAAAACGCGGATTGGTGGTCATCAGCTGTTAGAACTTCTTAAGTCGCCTTTAAGACTTCCAACTTGGCGTAACGACGACCTCACTAAGTGTTAAATACAGACATGTTAGTCCAAAATATAGACACGCTCGAATATGAAAATGCCACAAACGGTCACCTATCTCAGACCGACTGAGTCAAACGCTGCGCTACGAGCGCCTTTTAGAGTTATACTTAGCCGTCATTTCATGAATGAATCTTGTACATGCGAATGTAGGCTGTTTACACATCGCGCCCTGTCTACGCTTGTGTTGACTACGCGTATTGTAGTTTCATTGATTAGTGTAACTCGTAGTAACCTTAGCTTATGCCAATCAATTTTATTGCCTCATTGAATATTATTATAATGCCCACATTAAGAATTTTACTTTCAGTGAAGGGTGATACAACTCGAGTCATAGCACATTTATACAACGCTTACATAGCACTTTTTGTACAACGTGATCGCCTAGAAAGCAGTGATAGCCTAGTAGTTAGACCGTTGGACTGCAAAGTTGGAGGTCTCGGGTTCAAACCCAGGCACGCACCCCTGTATTTTCAAAGCATGTGCGTTTTTAAAATTAACTATCACTTGCTTTAACGGTGAAGGAAGACATCGTGAGGAAACCTGCATGTCTAAGAGTTTTTCGAAGGTGTGTGACGTTAACCAACCCGCAGTGGGCCAGCGCGGTGGATTATGGTCTAAACCCTCTCAGTTTGAGAGGAGGTCCGTGCCCAACGGTAAGACAGTTTCTTAACAGGGCGTATATTCTAATCTTTACGTTATTGACTGTCAAAACCGTAAACCAGGACTCCAAACAGTAGAAATGAGAGATTTTTTCTAAACTTTTAGCTTAATTTTCTCACAACCATGATTTTGAACTATGTCACTATTAACTGAAGGTGCTGATTTTTTTAGGTATAGTTTTAGAATTATGCTTATTAAAACTTCCCTCATTCTATACTTAGGTTTATATCAATAGGTGATTAAAAGTCATATATGGGTGTGCTTGACACTAAGATTATTGTTATTATTATTATATTTTTGGGATCAGAAGTGGAAATTAATTAAAAAAAATACAATTCACTACACACAACTCTTTTTATAAACTTAACAAAATATCTGTGAAACTTATTGTGACAATTTAAATAACAAATGGTGAATAATTTGCACTAATCAACAATAATCGCACTTAACAAAGATAATTAATCTAACGTGGCTTACGCTGCCTCATAAACCAATTTTAGGAAGTTCCGACCGTTACGACCGTCTACAAGTAAAAAGGGACAAATCTTAGACTACTCTCGCTTTTATACAAAATGGGGGGTAGTCGAATGGCATCGGTGGGGGTGCCGCTTACACGGCCTCTCCTGACAGGGTATCGTCCTCGATACCAGCATTCTTAATAACGCCGCCATAGCCTGTGGCATCCGTAGTCGAGGGATCTTCATCCAATGACGCCATGGACGGGCCTGCTACGTTCGGAGGTGCCTCTGCTGCTGATTCAGAGTCATCTGAGATTTCATCTGTAAATAACATCTTTGTGAGGAATACGAAAATGAAACAACAATGAACTCACTTGACCTTTCAAATCTTTAGCATTCACTTAATTCAAACTTCCACACTCAGGCGTCAACTCTTAAGAAAACCATGTAAACCCGTGCGTTCATCTTTCTAATAAATATAACAGAGACGTCTCTTTTACAAAAGCAAACCAAGTCTGTTCCTTATTCACCGCTGCTCAGTGTCTTCTCCCGCCTTGAGGAGCTGCTGAGCCAGCTGCCATCAGCTGGCTGGCTGACTGCTTCTAAAACATGACCCGACTAACAGGTCTTGCCCGACTAACAGGCTTTGCCCGACAAACAGGCTTTGCCCGACAAACAGGCTTTGCCCGACAAACAGGCTATAGGCTGATCATCGATCAGTACCTATGTTGCAACTTGGGGCCCACCAAGTGCCAATGATACTCAGAATATCCAAAAGATATTCGCTGAAGGTCATACAGGTCTACGCACCGACCTCGGCATACTCAGATGATGACGTCGAAGTAATGTATGAGGACATTAGTAGAGCCATACATACTTCCAAAGCACACTTTACAGTGGTTATGGGTGACTTCAATGCGCGGCTGGGCAAACGGGGCGATGATGAGTTGAGAGTGGGGCAATTTGGATATGGGCAGCGCAACCCCAGGGGTCAGAGGCTGGCCGAATATCTGGAGAAGGAGGGACTCTTTATGATGAACTCTTTCTTCCGGAAGCCGCCTCATAGAAAATGGACCTGGATGAGCCCTGATGGTTCCACAAAAAATGAGATAGACTTAATCATGAGCACCAAGCGACAAATATTTAATGATGTCTCCGTGATTCACAGGGTAAAAACCGGCAGTGATCACCGAATGGTCAGAGGCACATTAAATATTAATGTCAAAATGGAAAGATCGCGTCTGATGAAGTCTACGCTCCGACCTTCTTATGCACACATCCAAAACCCCGAGAACTTTCAACTCGAATTGGCAAACCGCTTCGAATTGCTAGACAGCAGCGCATCAGTGGACGAAATCAACAACAGGCTGGTAGAGACTGTCCATACGGTCGGGTGCAAGTATTATAAGCCCCACCGTAAAAATAGACCTCAAAAACTATCCAACTCCACCCGAAATCTCATGGCTGAGCGACGTTCCATGACGCTCCAAACCTCCGATGATGCTGGGTCCTATAGGCAGCTCAATGGACAGATACTGAAGTCCTTGCGTCACGATTTACGGTCCTTCAATACAAGGCGTATTGAGGAGACCATAGCACAGAACAAGGGCTCCAAAGTGTTCGCAAGAGACGCGTCTATTGGGCAAAGCCAGTTGACGAAGCTGAAGACGGAGGACGGAAACGTAACGTCGAATAGGTCAGAGGCGCTCAGGGAGATAGAGAGGTTCTATGGGCAGTTGTACACCTCAGTAGCTGAACCTGTTGTTGACTTGGTAAAAGACCCAAGAGCCAAGCTAACCCGACACTACACTGAAGATATCCCGGACATCAGCCTGTACGAGATTACGATGGCTCTCAAACAACTCAAAAATAACAAAGCACCAGGCGAAGACGGAATTACCGCAGAGCTTCTGAAAGCGGGCGGAACGCCGGTACTTAAAGTCCTTCAGAGGCTGTTTAATTCCGTCTTGCTCGAAGAGAAAACGCCGGAAGCATGGAACAGGGGAGTGGTGGTACTGTTTTTCAAGAAAGGTGATAACACTTTACTAAAGAATTATAGGCCCATCACACTGCTGAGCCATGTTTATAAGTTGTTTTCGAGAGTCATCACGAATCGTCTCGAACGCAGGCTTGATGACTTCCAGCCTCCCGAACAAGCCGGTTTCCGGAAAGGCTTTAGTACCATAGACCACATACATACGCTGCGGCAGATTATACAGAAGACCGAGGAGTATAATCGGCCACTATGCTTGGCGTTTGTGGACTATGAGAAAGCCTTCGATTCGATCGAGACTTGGGCGGTTCTTAGATCTCTCCAGCGATGCCGCATTGACTATCGGTACATTGAAGTGTTGAAGTGCTTGTATAATAACGCCACCATGTCAGTCCGAGTACAGGGGCATTGCAGGAAGGCGATCCCCATAAAAAGAGGAGTAAGGCAGGGAGACGTCATTTCTCCGAAACTGTTTACGGCCACCTTAGAGGACGCCTTCAAGCTCTTGGAATGGCAAGGACTTGGCATCAACATCAATGGCGAATACATCACTCACCTTCGATTTGCCGACGACATTGTGGTCGTGGCGGAGTCGCTGGAAGATCTAGGACGAATGCTCGGTGACCTCAACAGAGTATCTCAACAAGTGGGTCTTAAAATGAACATGGACAAAACGAAAATAATGTGTAACGTCCATGTCGTACCCACCGCACTCACCGTTGGGAACTCTACTCTTGAAGTTGTCGACGAATACATTTACCTGGGACAGGTAGTCCGGTTAGGTAGGTCCAACTTTGAGAGAGAGGTCAATCGACGAATCCAACTCGGCTGGGCAGCGTTCGGGAAACTGCGCAACATCTTCTCATCCAAAATACCTCAGTGCCTTAAGACTAAAGTTTTTAGTCAGTGTGTGTTACCAGTGATGATATATGGATCAGAGACGTGGTCTCTTACTATAGGTCTCATAAAAAAGCTCAGAGTTGCTCAGCGAGCTATGGAGAGAGCTATGCTCGGCGTTTCTCTACGCCATCGAATCAGGAATGAGGAGATTCGTAGAAGAACCAAGGTCACCGACATAGCCGTTAAGATTAGCAAGCTGAAGTGGCAATGGGCGGGCCACATAGCGCGTAGATCGGACGGGCGTTGGGGCAGAAAGATTCTAGAGTGGAGACCACGTATTGGCAAGCGCAGTGTGGGACGACCGCCTGCCAGATGGACCGACGATCTTGTGAAAATCGCAGGAAGTCGTTGGATGCAGGTGGCATCGGACCGGTTACGCTGGAAAGCGATTGGGGAGGCCTATGTTCAGCAGTGGACAAGTATAGGCTGAGATGATGAAGTGCCAATGGCGACAAACGCCTGGGTGATGCGACACAAACGCAGGAGAGTGAAAACTTTCCTCACCCGACCTTGTTAGCGACCAACGCTACAGGTCATAGCTTGCTCTCGAAAAATGCAGCACAGGTCTCGCCACGGCATGCGCCTCGCCATAGCACACGCCTCGCCACAGCACACGCCTCGCCACGGCATGCGCCTCGCCATAGCACACGCCTCGCCACGGCATGCGCCTTGCCATAGCACACGCCTTGCCACGGCATGCGCCTGGCCATAGCACACGTCTCGCCACGGCATGCGCCTCGCCATAGCACACGCCTCGCCACGGCATCATACGTTGCGCCGCTGCTTGCGTAGTCTTGCCATAACCACCACTCAGCAATCGGAGGGTGTAGCGACCACTCGTTAGAACCTTGACCGTCTTGTATGAGCCACGCATACCGGGATCAAGTTTTCTTGTTGCTGCGTTTTCTACGTTGTTGCCGATTACGCGATTTACTTCGAGACGAATGCCGTTCACGGTTACGTGATCTTGTTCGCACCATATTAATTTTAACACTGATTCGTTAAAGAAAAAATAATACCCGCAATAACAAAACAAACGAATGACCTTGCAAACTAATCACCATTCGAATCAAAACAACACTTCAAATATTAACGACTTACTTATCAGTGGGCGAAAGAAGTTTATTTATTTATTTATTATTTATTTATTTATTCTCAAATTACAACAACTATCTTTACAGGTTATTTCCTAATACGATAGTGTAGTCAACTTATTTAAATACATTACAATACATTCATTACATTAGTTCGTCTATTTTATTAGAAACATTAACTTATTTATTATTTAAGAAATTGTACATTATATTTAATTATTTTTGAATTATATATTAAATTAGATTATATTATAAGATAAGACATATAAAGTTGCTTTCTGAAATTCGCTCATGGAACAGATAAATAAGTCAATTCTCTCGGCAACTTTATTTAGTGTGTGCAAAGCACGCGTCAGAGGCGAGTTGGCTAGCAAGCAGGTCCTGGCGCGCGGCACCGCCAGCAGCCGCGGCCGCCGCCGCCGCGCCGCGTACCCGTCCGGCACGCACAGGCCTAGCCAAAGCAGTATGCTGGGATTGCAGACGATGCCTCTCAGCACCCTAATTAAATAATATGCGAGAGCCAATTCCCTTCTTGTTTCTAATTTATCGTATCCAACCATGCCCAAAACGAACAAGGTTGGATACATCAAAGGGTAGAAAGGATACACTCCATATAGCTTGAGGTACAAGCATCTAGCAAATTTATTTTGTATGCGCTCCATCATTTGCCTGTATTTCTCTTCATGTGGAGCCCATACGACGGCATTGCACTCCAGCTGACTCCGAATGAGCGCGTTGTACAGGACCGCTATTGCTCTCAGATTTGTGAAGCTCTGAGATTGTCGTAAAACAAAGCCTAAAGTTCGGAAAGCCTTTTTGCAAACGTTGGTGATATGATCCCTGAACCTTAATTTTGCATTCAGATGTACACCCAGATCTTTGACTACTTCTGTCCGGTTCATTACTGAGGAGTCAATTGCATACTCGTAATGAAGTGGAGCTCGCGATCTACTAAAAGATATTACAGAACATTTGCTGATATTAAATTGCAATTTATTTTTCCTACTCCACTCTGCGACTCTGTTTATGTCCTCTTGCAAGCGTTCGCAATCACTCTTGTCTTTAATTGCTAAGATCAATTTGAGGTCATCGGCGAACAGTAAGCACTGGGCTTCCCTGACAACTTGCGGTAGATCGTTTATCATAATGATAAATTCCAAGGGCCCTAAGTTACTACCTTGTCCTACTCCAGTTCTAGTGAAATAAGTGTCAGAGCGATATCCACTAGTTCACTATCCCACTTCTGATTTTGGGATCAGAAGTGGAAATTAATTAAAAAAAATACAATTCACTACACACAACTCTTTTTATAAACTTAACAAAATATCTGTGAATCTTATTGTGACAATTTAAATAACAAATGGTGAATAATTTGCACTAATCAACAATAATCGCACTTAACAAAGATAATTAATCTAACGTGGCTTACGCAGCCTCATAAACCAATTCTAGGAAGTTCCGACCGTTACGACCGTCTACAAGTAAAAAGGGACAAATCTTAGACTACTCTCGCTTTTATACAAAATGGGGGGTAGTCGAATGGCATCGGTGGGGGTGCCGCTTACAATATATTAGATTATTGTTATTATATATAAAGTAAGTATACTTCTCTTTTTAATATCTATCTATCTATCTATCTATAACCTCACGCCAGATCCCTTGCGGGGTAGGCAGAGAGTACAGAGTTCCAACAGGTTCTTTGCTTACATACCTCTCTGGCTTCCTCGACTCTCATAGTTCGTCTCATACACGCTCGCCGGTTACGGAGACTCTTGACTTTTCCATCAGATAAGACTCGGTTTATTTGGTCGTGGTAAGATAGTCTAGGTCTTCCCCGGTGCCTGCATCCTTCCATTTTCACATTGTATATCTGTTTTGTCATTCTTTCCTCTGGCATTCTTTCTATATGCCCGAACCAACGGAGCATGCCCTTTCTCATCTTTACACCGATACTATCTTTCATACCTATTCGCTGTCTTACTATGCTGTTGCTAATGCGGTCGGTCAGCTTCACTCCGCACATCTTCCGCAGAGCTCGCATTTCTACCGCATTTATCCTACTTTTATTCTCCTTCTTACATACCCAGCTCTCGCTACCATATAACAGCGTTGGGACAAGAACTCCGTTATGTATGGCCAGCTGCGCCTTATGGCTTAAGTGCCGGCTCCCGAGTAGCTTTCCCATCGCACCATTCACTCTGTTCCCTGCACTCACTCTTCTCTCTATGTCAGCGGTGTATTTCCCATCCTTACTGAAGGCGCATCCAAGATATACAAACTCATTCACTTGCTCCAGCACATCGTTACCAACCACAATCCTTACATTCGTTCTGGTTTCTTCCCTTTCAAAAACCATAATCTTGGTTTTCTTCACATTCAAGTGTAAGCCATTGATCATGCAGTCGTCTTTCATAACTGTGACTAGTGTTTGCAGATCAGTGGCTGTTGGCGCTATTAAAACCGCGTCATCTGCATAAAGTAGATGGTTTACCACTAAGTCACCCATTTGTACACCTTCATTCATCGCTTTCAGTCTTTAAAGACTTTTGTCCAGATATATTATAAACAGTCTAGCGGACAACACGCAACCCTGCTTGACGCCGATTTTAACGTCAAACCAGGGTCAAGTCTTTTTAATACACAATTCCAAACTCCAGACTCGTACTGGGAAGTTTTTCGGTAGAAAAACTACATTTGTCCGACCTAGGATTTGAACCCAGGATCTCGTGATAACAAAGCGATGTGCTTTGCCACCAGACCAACGAGGCAGTTATGAAAATGAGGATCCTATTCCACCTAAATGTATGAAACTGTTGATTGTTGTTTTTTTCATTTCCTATAAGTATCACCATATCAAAAATTGATCGTATTGATAAGTACTATAACCATGTACAGGTATTGCAGACCTATCCCTTAAGCCCTGTATACCATAAAGGCTCTAATCGTTTTTACTTTAACCATTGATATACACGTTAACACTAGATTAGCAGTAACGGCGTAAATGTATGTTGCCTAAGATTATGCCAGTGTTGCCAATAAAAACACAATTTGGTGTTCCCGTCTTTATGGGAAAATGTTGGATGATTTTGTCACTTATAATTATGTGTACGTTTATAAACATGAAAATCACACAAATAAATAACCAGACCTAAACACAAAATGTGCGAACCACACAAAGATTTGTACTGTGCGGGAATCGAACCGGCGACTATTCAGTTTAGTAACCGGAGTGGCCTGCCGCTCTTATCGTCTGGGCCAAGAAGTCGTCACTGGAAACAACGTTTTCCTGAGTTTGTTGAAGAGATACGCATTTTGTAAATTTGTATTTATTTTACCCGCTCTAAATAGACTGCAACCATCAACCTGCATATTTTGAAAATAATCCAATAGATAACATTAGGTGTGTTTTGATTATTACTCATTCAATAATATTTTAATAGTTTGACCATATGCCCTAATGGACACTATTAACTAATATCCAAACAATCTGTATTACAATTCTAATTTCATATAGAATGAAATGAATTAGGTACTATAATAATTTATTTTATTAATTCATGTATTGGATTCTATCTGAAATGTAACGAAGTTATTTAAAAAAATATATAATAAACAAAATTATATTCATAACATCATTAAAAATTTATATTCATTGTGAATTTAAATTGTGGGAAAAAATCATATAGTAAGCAACACTGAGCCTCCTACTACTAGTAATATTGCTACCTCTATCGGATCTACGTAATATCGGTATGGTGGGGAACAAGAGTAAAAGAGATGGATATATGTTTACTGCAAATTATTTATTGGATTCAAAGCTACATCGGCATAAGTTGTTACACTTTTTTCACGCGCCGAAGTGACGTTTGCTTCTCTATTTATTTACCTCAATGACCTTAACCAATTGTCATTTGTTTAATGTCCCTTAAATTATTGTTTTGTTTACACATGCTAATTATTAAGAAAGTTTATTATTAACGAGAAGGTGCTACTAGCATGAATATTAAATAAATTGCCAGATAGATAAATATTTTCTCGTGGTACTTGCCTAGGTAATGGTGCCACGACTTCCCGTGCAATGTAGATTTAGTCAAGAAATTGTGATAAATGTCGTAAGATCGACACGAGTCAAGGCTAGTTAGAATATTATTGCAAATTTTTACACAAGTATTATTCAATACAAGATCTATCTATCTATATCATCACGCCAGATTCCTTGCGGGATAGGCAGAGAGTACAGAGTTCCAACAGTTTATTTCCTTACATACCTCTCTGGCTTCCTCCACGTTCGCTGGTTACAGAGACTCTTAACTTGTCTTCCCCGGTACCTACATCCTTCCACTTTCGCATTGTATATCTGTTTTGTCAATACTAGATGTTAATGATAACTGCCTTTGTAGTCTAGTGGCGCATATTGCGGCGGCTGATCACGAGGTCCTGGGTTCCGAAACCATTGGGGAACACAGTGTGGTATTTCTATCTGAAGATTCTTCGTAGCGGTCTGGAGTCTGGAATTGAGCCCGGTGTAATAACAATTAACTCGTCCCCCTGTGTTACATTGTGACCTAAAATCGTCGACGATATACACAAAACCACTGCAATAACGGCGTTTATTTTATTTTCATTTACTAGATGTTGCCTGTGGCGCCATCGGCCTAAAATATCCGGCCTTTAAGGAACCTGTGGTAGTGCTGTTTCAGGCCAGTAAAAAAGCGAACTAATAACATAACAAAATATATAATACACACCGTCACGCTTATATTCCCCAAGCGGGGTTGGCAGAGGTGTACTGAGTACACCCACGTTTTGCCGACGATATTAGGTCCCATGTAATAGGGGGCGAGTCTATTGCCATATACCGGGCATAATTCCAGACTTCGGATTTATACTGGGAATTTTTCGTTAGAAAAACTACCTTTATCCGACCTAGGATTTGAGCCCAGGACCTCGTGAGCACAAAGCGATATGCTTTGCCACTAGACCAACGAGGCAGGCAAAATATATAATAATAAGATAATAATAAAAACGCGGATTGGTGGAGGCAGGTTTGCGGTCATCAGCTGTTAGAACTTCTTAAGTCGCCTTTAAGACTTCCAACTTGGCTTAACGACGACCTCACTAAGTGTTAAAATCAGACATGTTAGTTTAAAATATAGACACGCTCGAATATGAAAATGCCACAAACGGTCACCTATCTCAGACCGACCGAGTCAAACGCTACGCTACGAGCGCCTTTTAGAGTTATACTTAGCCGTCATTTTATGAATGAATCTTGTACATGCGAATGTAGGCTGTTTACACATCGCGCCCTGTCTACGCTTGTGTTGACTACGCGTATTGTAGTTTCATTGATTAGTGTAGTAACCTTAGCTTATGCCAATCAATTTTATTGCCTCATTGAATATTATTATAATGCCCACATTAAGAATTTTACTTTCAGTGAAGGATGATACAACTCGAGTCATAGCACATTTATACAACGCTTACATAGCACTTTTTGTACAACGTGATTGCCTAAAAAGCAGTGATAGCCTAGTAGTTAGACCGGTGGACTGCAAAGTTGGAGGTCTCGGGTTCAAACCCAGGCACGCACCTCTGTATTTAAGTAAGCATGTGCGTTTTAAAAATTAACTATCACTTGCTTTAACGGTGAAGGAAAACATCGTGAGGAAACCTGCGTGCCTAAGAGTTTTTCGAAGGCGTGTGAAGTTAACCCGCACTGGGCCAGCGTGGTGGATTATCGCCTAAACCCTCTCAGTTTGAGAGGAGGCCCATGCCCAACGGTAAGACAGTTTCTTAACTTATATTCTAATCTTTACGTTATTGACTGTCAAAACCGTTAAACAAGACTCCAACAGTGGAAACGAGCGATTTTTTTAAAACTTATAGCTTATTTTTCTCACAACCATGATTTTGAACTATGTCACTAGTAACTGGAGGTGCTGATTTTTAGGTATAGTTTTAGAATTATGTTTATTAAACTTCCCTCATTCTATACTTAGGCATAAGCCTATACTAGGGGGGATCAAAAAGTAGTGAGAACAACATACTCCTAGGTAAAAAAAATACTGGCAGGCATGGGTCAGATACATATTTGTAATATTAATTAAAAAAAAAAATTCGATTCACTTTTGTTTTTTTAGAATGTAGTCATTTGTATGCTTCGTGTCGGAACGTGTTCTCGAAAAGTGAAGGAAAGTGGAGGAAAACGAAGTGCGAGCCGTTAGTAAATACCTCTGTTTAAAAAAGTTCACGACGCAAGACATTCATTGCGATTTGGAGGTAACATTAGGAGAGTCTGCTTCGCCGTATTCCACTGTCGCAAGGTGGGCTTCTCAATTTCGAGTAGGGAGAACGAGCACGGAAGACAAACATCGTTGCGGCCGTCTATCGACGTCAGTCACTCAAGAAAATGTTGCGAAAGTCGAGAAAATTGCATTGAGCGATCGAAGAGTTACCATCCGATACTTAATTCAAGAAACGGGCATTTCATATAGAAGTATTCAATTCATATTGAAACAATCTTTGAATATGGGAAAAGTCTTCGCAAGATGGGTGCCGAGAATGTTAACCGACAGTCAGAAACAAAATCGACTTGACATTTCGAAGATATTTTTGGACAAGTTCCAAGAAGATTCTGAAAACATTTTGTCTCGTTTCGTAACAATGGACGAAACATGGGTCCATCATTTTGATCCCGAGACAAAACAGCAATCTTCGCAATGGAAACGGTTATCATCACCGACCCCGAAGAAGTTTCGTGTCGTGGCATCGGCTGGCAAGGTTATGGCCTCAATATTTTGGGACTCAGAAGGAATATTGTTGATTGATTACCTGGAGCGTGGAACCACTATTACAGGCCGATATTATGCAGCTTTAATTCCCAAGTTGAGGAATGCCATCAAAGAGAAAAGGAGAGGGAAACTTCGAAGGGGCGTGTTGTTTTATCACGACAACGCACCCGCGCACAGGTCGGCAGTTGCGATGGCTGCCATTCAGCAAGCTGGCTTCGAATTGGTTGACCACCCCCCTTATTCACCAGATCGACGGCTAGCGATTTTTATCTGTTCCCTAAATTGAAAAAATACTTAAGGGGAAACAGGTACGAAGACGATAACGAGGTGATGGATGCCGTGGAGAGCTTTTTGCAGGACCAAGACAAAACTTTTTTTGTGAAAGGGAGCCTTGGATAAGCGCTGGACTCAGTGTGTAGAGAGACTCGGAAACTATGTAGAAAAATAAATTATTAAGTTATCAATAGTCATTATATTCTATCTCATTCTCACTACTTTTTGATCCCTCCTCGTATATCACCTATTGATATAAATCAATAGGAGATTAAAAGTCACATATGGGTGTGCCTGACTGTAAGATTATTGTTATTTATTAAGTAAGTATACTTCTCTTTTTAATACACATACCGTCACGCCTAAATTCGTCAAGCGGGGGTCGGTGTACTGAGTACACCCACGTATCGCCGACGATGTTAGGTCCCATGTAATAGGGGGTGAGTCTATTGCCATATACCGGGCACACTCCGAACTCGTACTGGGAAGTTTTTCGTTAGAAAAACTACACTTGTCCGACCTAGGATTTGAACCCATGACCTCGTAATCACAGAGCGATGCGCTTTGTCACTAGACTAACGAGGCAATCTTTTTTTTAAGTCGTTATTAAATATTCTTATATGGACAGCTAACGCTTAATTGTATTGATTTTAATTTTGTACTTAATTAGTACCTACATAGGTACATAGCATAACTATTAATAGGTACATATTCTTAATTTCTTTTTTTTTGAAAACGGTATTGAACATTGTCCAAACCTACATATATAAATATATAGTATTTAGATAAAAAAAATATGCGACTCAAAAATCCGAAAATGTTCAGCGTATAAGTCGCAGACGGTACCTTCATCCGATTACTAGAAAAAAAATAATTCTATTCGAAAAAATCTAATAGGTGGAAAATCGAATTTTACAAATAGCGCGGGAATCCGAAAACCCGCGAAATACAATTTCCTGCAGGCACGGCGCCTCGCGCCGCGGCCGCGGGCTAGCGCCGAGTGCGAGATGGCGACGCGGCGAGCGCGGTCATACGACGCCACTGCTCTCTATCAGTCCCTCCGCGCCTCCCGCGCCGCTCCTCCGCGGCCAGCACGGCGCCCGCCGAGCGGAATTTGCACGAGCGACGCGCCTCGCGACGCGGCTCGGTTCAGTGTACGTGCGACCGCTCGCGGCCGAGGACGAATCGCCGCGCTACGCGCACCAACACGCTTATTACGCAGTTAAAACTATCGCCCGCCGCGTGGACTCTTGTGAAACAACTTTTAGTGTCTCAAAACCCCACCTGTAACCACCCCGGCTCGACTAACATAAGCGTACCCCCCCAAGTAACTCAGTGATAACTCTTATCAGTGTGGAAAAGTTGTAAAGTGTTCCGAAGTCGGAAGGACGGCCAATTTGCGCAGTCTTTGGGACCTTCGACTCCGGTGACGATACGATACTCGTCGTTTCGGCCGATTCGAGCCACGTTACAAGGTTATCGCGTCTCTAGCCCGCCAGTGATGAATTGGAAAATCGGCGCGTAGTCGCTCACGTGGTGTCCGCCCCGCCCCCGCCTCGCCCGTGCTTATATTTAGCGAAAATCGCCTCTCGGGAGCGGCCCGACGGCCGACGCTTCGCGCACAACGCTGTTTATGAACGTTAGCGAGACGCCACATGTTATTGGCTTCGAATAACAGAGCCGATAAGCAGAAGACAGATAACCTTTCCGGACCGCAGTCCGTGTCCGACGGTTCTGGAAATAGTAAGAAATCGGTGAAAAAATCAGAATAGAGAGCGCACTGAGATGCTATCGGCCGGTATCGGCACGCGCCGGTGAGCGCCCCTCCGACACACCTACCGAAAAATTCCATTGGGCGAGATAAAGCGGCGACATGTCTATACAGGGGGGCAGTGGGTACCAGAGCCCGTGGTCTTCGCAGACAGGGCTCGCGGAGCTGGAGGGCACGATGGGCGAATTGGAGCCTCTGGGCGAGCTGACGGAGGTCGGTTTCGAGCCGCAAACGCGAGCGCGCTCTAACACGTGGCCGCTGCCAAGGCCAGACAACTACGTCGAACCGGCCGACGACTCTGGCTCCAAGAAGAACTCCAATCAGAATCTAAGTGGTAAATATCATATTTGTCCGGCGATTCGATAGTGAGGTCGACGCGATATGCGAGGTTATTTAGGTCGGCCAACGTAGGTAGTCCGCAATAGTGCGAGTAGTCCTATCAAAATCAAATACGAAACAAAAACATAGAATGACCGCTGATACAAATAAAAATACAACATATTGTTTACCTGATTCATTTGCATATGTAGGTAAACCCGCTACGTGATACTTATGAGCAGGCGTTTAGTTCATATTTCAGTTATATATAAATAGTTGGTCATTAGCTATGGCCAACTATTTATGCTAACTTTATTACTATACTATACTATTTTATACTAACCAAAGGTGTCATAAAAACAATGCTATCAAAATTGTTTGCATCTCGTTATTTGCAAACAAATGATAGCAATTGATTTAGTATGAGGGAATAAAGTTACATGCAGAAAGTGTCATTACAATAGCACCTTACAATATTCATTGCTGCGAGAGTGAATCAATCAAATTGTTATTCATGAAATCGCTATTAAAATAATATATTTTTATCCTTAAGAAAGATCATTAATAAAATTCCTAGATAAATGAGCAAGATTTATTAATTCCTTAATATAATATCAGCCTATACTGCCCACTGCTGGGCAAAGGCCTTCTCTCACAAATCGAGGTGAGAGAGATTAGGTCATACTCCACCACGCGGACCAAGTGCGGATTGGTGGAGGCAGGTCTGTGGCCACCTGCTGTTGGAACTTATCAAGCCGCCTTTTAAGGCTTCCAACTCGGCTTAACGACTACCACATTAAGTGGTAACCGGGACCAACGGCTTAACGTGCCTTCCGAAGCACGGAGACGCTCGAATATGAAAATGCCACAAACGGTCACCCATCTCAGGCCGACCGAGTCGAACGCTGCTTAACCTTGGTGATCGGTAAGAACACCGCGGTCGCACAGCGCTACGAGCGCCTTAATGTTAATGATTATTTAATATTTTGAAAAATAAAACATTATCCTAAAAAATATTAAATTCCAAGATGTCAATGTTCCTTTATGGATCATAAAGATAATCTTAAATGAAACAAAAAGTATATAATTAACTAAAAAATATAATGGCATACCTCTAGAGAAATAAAAGCAACGAGGAGTAGTGGTTTGGTCGTACCAATCACTTCGCACATGTGTATTCACGACGTACAAGAAGTGTATATGGCAATATTGATATACTTATTAAAATGCCAATGCCAATGAAGAGTGTAATCATACATAAGATGCAACAAGGGTGAAGTCGACGTTCCATTTTCAGCCACCTACAAAAAAATATATGCGAGGAGACTGAATTTGTCTTTAGATTTGACGCAAATCAATAGGCAAACTTTGTTTTAGCCCTTTAAAAAAGCATAAATCAAAATACTACTGTTAGGTGCACATATTCATTTTGACAAATTTACAATGTCGTTATGATACAGGGCTGACTGGTATGTTACCAGTAGTCTACCATTTGTGGATTCCATAACAGTTTATGTTTTGGAATCTATTCCAAATGGGAGTTAAAACGTTGTTGCAATCAATTAAAGACACTGAAATGCATTTTTTTATGGATTGAGCTTCATTGATATCTTCGTTAAAAGTAACGTCTTAAAATTTAACTAACGCTGGTGTTGGGTTACGATACAACTATTACTCAATAGTGTAATTATGGGTCTTATGCTTTTATATAGAAAGACTGGGGCCTTAACTTCCAATTAGGATGAATATGGATTGACTATAAAAAGTTTCCTTTAAACATCATGTAATCGAAACAGAGAGGAGAAGAATTAACACTAATACGGTCAAACACTTAACTTCCTTTTATGCAGTATCTAGTGGATACATTAACAGGAATATGAGCATTGTAATAATTATATTAATAATTAAACACCACAAAATGATGACCATAAATGAAGTGACCAATATGGTGTTTTATTGTAATACCTTCTACATTACATTATATATACGTGTATATTATATACGTGTGTATATGTACTTTAATACGTTTAAAGCAGACAATTATTCACATTTTCCTGTTACGCATTATGGGTCGTTCAGTATAATTGCTAATTCGGGACATACTCGTACTTTAAAGAACTCGAAGAATTTATAATTCATTATTTTTGACTCCAGTACAGAATTACTGCCTGTAATTCTGAAGTCCTTTTTATAATAAAAGTTGATAGAAATAAAGAAGTTTTTTATTAACTGTCCGTTAAATAAACCCTTCACGCTTTACATAAAATTAATTATTAACTCTCTCGACGTTTTACAAAACGATTGTCCCAATTAGTCGTCGTCGTATTACATGGCAATTAATGAGCTTCTAAATGTTAGGATGAAGGAGTAGGTACAGAGTTTTAGACACCTTGTACCTTGATCCTTACTAAACCAACTATGTTTAAATTTTAAAAATCGCCATACTTTCTAGCAGCAATATCTGTTGTTGATATGGAAACGGTCGCAGAAAAGACGTGCGTGCGATTGGTAAGTCTATAGTGGGTCAAAAAAGATTGAGATTGTAGTGATGATAATGCCTAGATCAGATACTTAAATAATTGAACTGTTACAGTTGCCGTACTTAAGAAAGTGTAAAATACAAAAATAAATTATTCCAAAATCCTTCCTATATCTAAATTCCTTGCAAAGAACATAAGTGTCACAAGTTTGAAAAGCAATTTTATGACGAAGAACCAAGAATACATTACGCTTACAATACTGCTTAAATAGAGCTTATATTACTGTAGATAAGAACGTTTAAGCCGTTCTTGAAATTATAAATTACTTTATTTATAAATTGACTTCGTCAAGCACGGACAGCTTCTTAATTATTTGCCTTGTCGAACTCCAGATCGCATCCCAAGTTTTCCACTAAACATGAAATCTAAAATGAGTGGTTGTTTCTAAGAATGGTGGTAGAATATGATATTATAATTAAATATCTCACCAAAATGTGGGAATGCTATGGTGTACATAACAGTACCACTACGTTAGGCTGAGTGTTTATTTACTTTGTGAATAAAGAGCATACAAATAATGGTTCATTTCACTTTAATAACCTGAGTGATTAAAGACTACTAATTAGCGATCATTATCTCTGACAGTAAATTATATTTTTTTCTTAAGTATGTTTACTGGTATTTAGTTGTTGTTCAAAAATGTTTGGCTATATTAGGTCTTGGGGCTGACTGCTTAATTAGTACTTTTGATTTGAAAACAAAGTAGTGATCCTCAAAATAGATTTTATACAGGTTGTATTTTTCTACAAAATAGGTATCGATTTTTAATTTTCTAAATTATCCATATCTCGAATTGACGTCATAACTTTAACCATCTGTCAAATATTTAAATAATTAACTGTAGGTGAGTATTTATTGTCGTCAACCAATAAAGTGATCTTTCACATTTTATTATCAACAGTTTTAACGATGCCGGTATCGCCTTGAAGTTATTAATATAAACGAAATAAAAACATAATAAAATTCTACATTACTTATTCATACTTAAAACATTTTAAAACGTAAGTATAGTTTATGACAAAAAATCCAATAATTGTTCCGTAAGGAGAACAAGATAGAATCTGGTAAGGCCAAAGATCTGTATAACGGACGTCAAGGATGTGAAATTCTTAACCGACAGAAACTTATGAAAGATAGGTCAGGATCGCAGCATGAGAAATTGCATGCTGTGCCTATCTTCAGCTGTATCCAGGGCCTCAATTTTACTACTAAAACTTCGCTAAACTAAATCTCAACTGCCTCTGATCAAATTTTTAATCGCCGAAACATTAATCGCCTGCGGTTAAGGTTCAGTTTTACCGGAATTTTGTTAAGTATTGGAGACCAGGTCGTATCTAATAAAAATGTATAAATCAGTTTATACTAGCCCACTGCTGGGTCTTTGCACAGCCTTCTCTCACAACACACACTAGAGAAAGATTAGGTCCTACTCCACGGACTCCGCGGCAGGCAGCTCGTATCTGTATCTTTTAATTTACAGAAAAAAAACCACTTTGATACGAGTACTCACGTGACAAAATTATATTACATAATTATTATGTTCATTGTCACGTATTTACCCCAGATTTTTCTCACAAAGTCGGCGCGCGAGCACGTACATGTCGTGTATTACATTAGTTATTGCACGAGGTCGATGCACCCAGCTTTCCTTGTTTCCTAACTGATAACTAACTACGATTGGAATACCTTTAAGTATACTCTATCAGTCTGTTTAATCCTATTATTAATTTCCTTAACAAAATTTAGCATGCGTCTTTGCTGGCGTGAACCTAAAATATTGAAACCTGCCGCCGCGTACCTACTACAAAAAGTCGAGCTGTTATATGTACGGTTTCAATATTCAACTCGATTTGCTTACTGTTAGAAGAATTTTGACAGACTTTCCATACAAAATATGTCAACATTTTATCCGTAGTAGGCAAATCTATCCTTGAGTGAAATATTGTAAGCACGAAAGAACCAATTTTCTTCAAAGATATAGAATTTTTGAAAACATAATTTAAGCTATCATAATATGCTAATTTTCAATATGATCTTTTTTGCGTGATGCCTTAATGAACGTGAAAGCTTAAATGACGTCTAAATAGTCGACCCCTTAATTCAAAAATATTTGATTGTATCTGAAATTTATGTTTATAAAGACAACGACATTACATGAAAATATGGCCAAGTGTGAGGCATCCTCTAAAAATGAATTAAAAAGAAGAAAATTATTAAAGAATTTTTCCTCCAGATAATGAGTCAACTAGTGTATACTTAAATATTAGAATTTGTTGTGTTGGCTACGAGACAATCAGTTGGAAATTCCCTAGGCAAATGAGATGAGCAAACTTATACTATAACTAAAGGTTATTACTCGCAAAAGAATTATATAGCTGCGAATTGTCAAATATCTTCGTGACTATCCTGAGAAAAATGTTCGGAATGTGTACTAACAATATTAGTTTTACAGCATCTGTTATTTTACATAGAAAATATTCCTTAAATAATATCGTGGTGAAAATAAAGACGCATGGTTACTCGTATTCTATTAAAACTATCATCATCAGTCACTGCTGGACATAGGCCTCTTCCATGGCACGCCACTGAGTTCGATCTTCAGCTTTCCTCCTCCAATTCCTGCCCCCTGCCTTACGAATATCGTCCCCCCACCTAGGTACAGCTACCATCAAAACAGCTCGACATATATGATGAATTTTAAAACCCATGATCTACAACATTTTAATCTTGTCAGTTTTGATCTAAATCGACCTTGCACATAAATGTCACATCATATTGAGCGTAAAGTTTGTTAACCCATTAGTTAAGTAATTATTTATAAACTTGCAGTCAAGTCACGGACAAAGTCAATAATCAAGGTTATAACCACGACATCCAGTAAACTTATATGCAGTTGGCAACGACGTGTACAAATTACAAAAAAAGTATGTAATATGTTACCCGCGCAAGTCATGGATCGACATCCTTTTGTCCGTATTACTGAAGGTCATTCAAGAAACGTTTTGTCTTTAATTACGCACGATTAGATATGAGTCAAGATCTAAACTCAAGCGCTCTTATTTCAGAACACCTTTTAAACTTTAATCAGCTGGATTATAAATTATGCAAATTAGAGTTTTACTATTATATCACAGGCATTAATATTAGTAATGCGACTCGAGCCATGTTTGCACTCGAGTGACTCGAGGGAATTTGTCTAACTACTAGCTACTCGAGCAAAAAAAAATTGACTCGAGTCCGCTTGCACTCAAGTTACCGAGTCAACTCGGCTCACCAAGTAGATTCGGTGAGCGAAAAATAGATGTCACTTTACTAGTTCATTATCGCGCGTACGTCGCGCCACGCGCAGCTTCAGCAAATTATAAAACAAACATGAATTTAGTACTTTATTTCATATTATCACATATTATTTATTTAATAAACCTATTTGAAAATGCTTTAACTACAGTAATCGAAACTCTCAACTTGAGTGATAACTTTTATTCGAGCTGCCGGGATTGTAAATAGTGAACTCGAGTGATTCGAAAACTCGAGTGATAAAATAAAATAGTCCAAATCGCTCAATCGACATAATAAGCCCAATTTCCATATGCCACTGCCGGTGCAGAATAGGATAGTGATTTTATACTGACCAAACACAAACCCCCATACTAATAAACATTATAGTATTTTTCGCATAGAATGGTTAGTGATTATACCTTATTTAATGGCAATAAGAGGCATGACCCGTTTCTATAATTATGGTTTTATGCCTTAACACCACTGAATTAAATATTAATTTCGTTTGGCAATTAGAACTGTCACTACCCATCCTATGTAAAATATACTAAAAGCGGCTGAATAGTTACACTTCTTTCGAATGTCTAATGACAATTGACATAAAGAGAGAAATTAATGGGTAATTCACGCGCTATACAACATGTAAGACCGAAAGAGTGTTACTCTTTTGACATGATTAAAATTAATTGTTATCCTTCTAACTCTGGAAACAATATAATAACTATGAATCATCAGCATAATTCGGTCGGAATCCATTATTAATTAGTAACCACAATACACGCGTAAGGCAAGTGATTATACGTTAAATCCAGAAAATTATTAGTTTAAATAAGTGTTTGCCAACGAATTAATTCAGTTGTATAAGATAATTTATACGTACTCGTACCTAGCGCTTGGTAGACATCAACTTGTTACTAAGTTTTTACGGCACCTAGTTATACGCATTATAATTCAACTTATTACCTCCTTCCTACCCCAAGATGCAGTCTTGCCAAATTTTATCAAAATCTGTTTAGCGGTTTAGGCGTGAAATAGTGACGGACAAGCAAAGTCACTCTCACATTTATATTATTAGCGTGGCTTAATATAATTTTTTCATAATATTTTCGTCGGTTAAAACGTACAAATATCTGTATTATTTGGATGGTGTTTATAATTTGGTCGCGCGTAGCATTGTGCGACCGTTATTACCGATTACCAAGGTTAAGCAGCGCGCGACTCGCTCAGCCTGAGATGGGTTGCCGTTTTTGGGATTGGCATATTCAAACGTCTCCGTGCTTCGGAAGGCACGTTAAGCCGTTGGTCCCGGTTACCACTTCATGTGGTAACCGGGACCAACGGCGATAAGTTGCAACAGGAGGTGGCCACAAACCTGCCTCCACCAATCCGCACTGGGTCCGCGTGGTGGAGCATGACCTAATCTTTCTTAGCTCGATTTGTGAGAGAAGGCCTTTGCCCAGCAGTATAGGCTGATATTATTAATAATTTCTATCTATCTATATCATCACGCCAGCTCCCTCGCGGGGTAGGCACAGAGTACAGAGTTCCAACAGGTTCTTTCTTACAGACCTCTCTGGCTTCCTCCACTCTCATAGTTCGTCTCATACACGCTCGCCTGTTACGGAGACTCTTGACTTGCCCTTCAGATAAGACCTGGTCTATTTGGTCGTGGTAACATAGTCTAGGTCTACCCCGGTACCTACATCCTCCCACTTTCGCATTGTATATCTGTTTTGTCATTCTTTCTTCACAATAATAATTTGGTTGCGATAAATGTGTATACAAAATTTCTTTCAGCTTATCTCTTAAATTCCTACGATATATTATTATTCAGTTCACAACTTAAATATATTAAATAGGTACATTGATTATTCATATATAGGTATAAAATTCTATCATACTTTGGTAGGTAGGTAAAGTTTACGTGTCAATAAAATATACAGCGGTGAACGAACTAAGGCTTTATGCTTAAATTATCTTCCCTTGTGACCTATTAAAGAGTATTAGGAATTCATATAACTAAATCACATACGGATTATCATGTAGTTATATATGAACAGGACGAATATATCGTACGTCGTGCGCCATGTTACAGTTCTGGCCATTATGCGTCGCGGGGGAAGATTCAAATGAAAAGCTAAACAATTGTTGAAACAGTGCTCCAGCCACCAGTTGTGACCCTGTTTAGACAGACGCGCAGAATTTCTTCTTCAAAAGTATAGGTTCCCAGTCGCTCAAACATGCTCGGCGTGTGTGTGTGTGTGTTTGAGTGATATATGCTGTTGGCCGCGAGGCCTTTACAGCTTCACCGGACATAAAGTGCGCGGCGCGATGTCGAGCACGCTTAAGTACAATTTCATGGGGTCACAACTAGCGAGCTTTGCAACGAGCTTTATTGGTACCTAATAGCCCAATTGCATATTACAATTATCTATCCCTTTCTAGGGTAAAACTATTCTAATTCTACACATCCCTTTCCAGGGTTACACTCTTCTAATTGTATTACGTAATCCTTATGTGCTAGTTACTAAATCTATTACATACTATACTATTTTAACTTAATCTATTACAATATCTATTTTATATACATCATGAAGACGTCGTCCCGTACAATATTTATGACCTCTATTAAATTAATAACTTAGGTAGTAATGACGACAAATCAATTAACTTAACGTACGCATAAAATTACATTACATATAATATAAATAATATTATATTTAAATATATATAAAATTAATATAATAATATTAGCCCTGTTAAGAAACTGTCCCACCGATGGGCACGGGTCTCCTCTCAAACTGAGGGTTTAGACCATAGTCCACCACGTTGGCCCAGTGCGGGTTGGCGAACTTCACATACCTTCGAGAACTCTTAGGGCAGGTTTCCTCACGATGTTTTCCTTCACCGTTAAAGCAAGTGATAGTTATTTTTAACACGCATATGTTTTCGAAAAATCAGAGGTGCGTGCCTGGGTTTGAACCCGAGACCTCTGACTTTGCAGTCCAATGGTCTAACTACTAGTTATCACTGCTTATGCTTATGATACATAAATAAGGTTAACTATACTAGCTATATACTATTCGCACCGTCAGAACAGTAGTGACTTATGTTGAAAATCAAGTTTTTAGGAAACTAATCGGGTAAAGGGCGAGAAAGTTAAAGAGACCGAAGTATCGTATTTCTTAATTCTGCCATAAAAACGCGACAGTTTTAATATTCACCAGATATAGAGTACCTTTAAATGACCCTCTATGACCGTAACTAGATTGTTTAGATTTTTGAGTTAAGTCTATACCGTACTGAATGTGCGAATCTAATAATCATTTTATCATAAAACAATCAAGGAAACAACGTCTTACTAAAATAGTTTAGGACATTTTTGCCTATTTATTAAGTAATAGCAAATGATTGTTCGCGCCTTTATTAAAAAGGCGACAACCCGATATTTCGCGAACGCGTCCAATCATAGAAAACCGCTTATCGTAGCAGCCGCCGACTACGAACCTAACTCCCCTCCTATCAACCGTTACCGCGGTTCGCGGCATGTTCCCACCGACTCTCCCGATGCCCTTTCATACCTTCTTTCGGATACAGATACCGCAGACAGGATCAGACACCGACCTCGCCGGCGAGGTCGAAGAATCCCTTGCCCGCCGGCCGGTGCAAAGCACCACGGCGAGACACCTAGTATACGCTCTCTCCCATAGCGACTGCCCAAGCCGAGGCCGTTCCTCCTTGAGGCGCCCTTGAGCTAGTTGCCCTCTTGACTGTCTGATTCGAGCGTGGTGGTTGCACGCTCGCCCTCTTATCCGGTGAAGCTGTAAAGGCCCCGCGGCCAACAGCGTAGATCATTTACATACACACACAAAAGCAAATGATTGATACAGGAACTATCACTAAATACCAACTACTTATATATTGATGGCTGTTCCAGTAGTCATACTCGTAAACGGGTACTGCTTGTGGAATCCGTTAGATCCTCTTTATAAATAACATCATTAGTCTTATATCTCGGTTGTACGGCATCACATTGGAGATCTTAAACTATTTAATTATAACCTAAACATTGTATCCCCACAATATGATTAAAAAAAATAAGAAGGAAAAAAAGAGGACGAATATTAAATAAAAAAAAGGCAAGCCCGCTGAGTTTCTTCGCCGGATCTTTTCAGTGGAGGCCGCGTTCCGATCCGGTGGTAGATAAGTAGTTAAATTAAGTTTAAAAAAAAATGGAAATTGACTATTTGTACGCGCCCCACAGGGCTTATACAAAATAAATTATTTGAGTTTGTGTTCAATAATTTTTACAATGCTTATAATTTTGACCACTGGGATATTGACCATTGACATCATTATCAACCCATAACCACCTAATACTGAGAGTGGGTTTCTTCTATGGCTCTTAACCATTTTCGACCTTACGCTTTCCGCATTCAGTCTCTTCCAGCCATATTCGACAGGTCATAACACCTTGCGGGTTTTCCTGCATTTAAAGGTCTCCTTTAAAGCACCTTTTTCAGTATCTGTTATAAAATGTTTGACATTATGTATGCTACCGTTAGTTAGCGGCGTTCGTAGCGCTGTGCGACCGCGGTTTTCCTACCGATTACCAAGGTTAACCAAGGTACTGCACGGTCGGTCTGAGATGGGTGACCGTTAGTAACATTTTCATATTCGAGCGTCTCTGTGCTTTGGAAGGCACACTAAGCCGTTGGTCCCGGTTATCACTTAATGTGGTAGACGTTAAGCCATGTTGGAAGTCTTATAGGCGGCTTTATAAGTTCCAATAGCAGATGGCCACAAACCTGCCTGCACCAATCCGCACTGGGTCCGCGTGGTTGGAGTATGACCTAATTTATCACACCTCGATTTGTCAGAGAAGGCCTTTGCGCAGCAGTAGGACAATATTAACTGACATTATTATTATTATGTATCCTACCAATGCCCATTTTTGATCCGCTAACTCTTGAGCGACGTCGATTAGTTT
Organism: Phalera bucephala; assembly: GCA_905147815.2. Classification (NCBI taxonomy): domain Eukaryota; kingdom Metazoa; phylum Arthropoda; class Insecta; order Lepidoptera; family Notodontidae; genus Phalera; species Phalera bucephala. Next base: position 28,403,017 of record LR990612.1, read on the forward strand.
TGTTTTTTTTTGCCAGATTTTAGTACTTCTAACACATATTCCTAAGTTATCCCGTTTCATAGCTGTTGCGTTGACCATTGACTTAAGTATAAAAAGTGGTTAAAACTTCTGAAATCTTTAGTTTCTTCCCAATTTCACAGTCTTCTCTTTACAGGTGCACCTCCTCTCCCATCATCGGGCACAAAGAAAAACTCTTCCCGTCGCAACGCATGGGGCAATCTTTCCTACGCTGATCTCATAACACAGGCCATCACCTCCGCACAGGACAACAGACTCACGTTGTCGCAGATATACGAGTGGATGGTCCAAAACGTGCCATATTTTAAGGATAAGGGTGACAGCAACTCGTCTGCTGGATGGAAGGTAGGATTTTTTCATCATATTACCTATGAAATGACATTGTCGAAAATTGCCCCAGAACCAACAAAAATTTGACCCATGCCATCATTATTTATGTATTTTATTAAAATAATGGATAATATCCGTATCTAACGGACAATTTGCAATCTAAAACGAATATTTCAAAGTATTGTGAGTACTTTTATCGAAGTCGCCGACATCCTTACTGAATGTCAACACACAATATAACCTCATGTATTAATGCTACTGAATTTTATTGCAATTCCCCCGCTTGTCCGTTTAATAATAAAATTTATGGGTGATTTAAATCATAAAAGTATTTTTTCATTTATGTTGGTTCTGGGGCAAATAATGTATAGTCGCAGAACAATGTCCTTTCTCAAGTTTTGTCAACAATTCAGAAATATGCTTTAGAATATTGAAAAAAGTATGTTCTTGGTGCTTATCGTTATTTTGTACCTCACAAGCGCTGTATTGTAAGAATTGTTAATAGGTAAATAATGTATTTTTCAATATGGAGCCTAAACAGTATGTGTAACTAAACTCAACATTTCATATCAAATCGATAAACAGATTTATACAAATGAATAAAATTAAAGTGTCTGTTTGCAATGTCAAAATAACAGCTTTTTACTAAATGCATTTGAAAGTATATATAAGTAAATGAAAAAAAAAATTGTATGCCTGTTTATTCCGGCTTATCTCCGAAACGGCTGGACTGATTTGACGGTACTTTCACTGACAGATAGCCAATGCTATAAGGAATAACATAGGCTACTTTTATGATACAAAAATATTTTTCTTAAATTCTAAGTCGCGGGTTACAGTTAGTAATAACTAAATTCAATAACTAAAACTTACATTTGGAATTCATTGGAATCTGTCGGGAGTGCGAAGAAAATAAGACGTTGTTTGTCATGTCATCTATTCGTCACTTCAGAACTCCAGCAGATACCTCGTAGGGTAGACAGGTAATATAGAGTTCTAATAGATTCGTTACAAACTTTCGTTCCTACTTTCGTTCGTACTTTCGTTCTTTTGCTTCTTCCATTCTATAAGTTTCTATCATTATTCTCGCCAATTACTGAGACTCTTGATTTGTCCATCACATAAGACACAGTTCATTTGTCATAAAATGTTGAGGATGTCCATTACTACTGTCAAATTCAAGAAGAATACATTCTACATGGTAGGTTCATTAAAACTTGAAGCTTTTGCTCCAAAACGTCTAGTTTCTTCAAGAAAGAACGTAATCGTCTTAACTACATGCTAAATATAGCACGACAGTCTTGAAACACATTAGTTGTTCTGTTAAATATTTAGTAAACATGCATGCGTTTAGTTACATTGTTTACGATCCGTCTACTAATCTATATTCCGCGAATTGAACTGAAACTGAAATTCATTTGGTGGATATTTTTAAGGGCATTCCTCAATATGAATCATTTGGCGTGTGTCCATCAACTTGGATGTTCGATGCACGAAGTGGCATCATGCCATCTTGCGCGAACTATTGTTGATTTCTATCTTTGTACTTTTTATACAGAATATGCAATATATTATTCTACATTCTTATCGTACTTTCGTGGAATCTATTATATTCTATAGTAGACTAGGTATTTATTGACAGATTTTGAGAAAAAGATCTCAGAAAGTTTGTTTGTTCTGTTGCAATTAAATTTCATTCCCGGCTCCTCCCGAAGGAGGGAATGATTTTCGAGAGTATGTATGTATTTATGTATGTTTATTTCTTTGGCACGCTCTTGAGCCTGAACAGCTTGATGGAATTTGAAATAAGGTCTCATTAGAATGGTTTTAATTGTGGAAGTGATATAGGGTATATTTTAACGTGAAGTCGGCTGTTATTAAATAGAAAAGAGACGGTTTATAAAAGTCGTATAAGATTGTCGTTATTACCATATGGGTATCAAATCAAAAACAACAGCCAATATCATATAACCATTATTTTTTGTTATTTTTTTTCACACAAATGACAGTTAATAAAAAATAAACTATGACGTGTTCTCTTTTCGGTTTATTTGCGGTGGGGTTTTTGATACTTTTTGGATAAATTAGTCTTGTATTGTAATCAATTATTTGTTTGTCACTAACTTTTCGTCATCATATAAAAAATGGTAACAAGAAAGCGAGTAGGTATGAAAGATAGTATCGGTGTAAAGATGAGAAAGGGTATGCTCCGTTGGTTCAGACATATAGAAAGAATGCCAGAAGAAAGAATGACAAAACAGATATACAATGCGAAAGTGGAAGGGTGTAGGTACCGGGGAAGACCTAGACTATCTTGCCATGACCAAATAGACCGTGTCTTATTTGAAGGGCAAGTCAAGAGTCTCCGTAACCGGCGAGTGTGTATGAGACGAACTATGAGAGTGGAGGAAGCCAGAGAGGTATGTAAGAAAAAAACCTGTTGGAACTCTGTACTCTCTGCCTACCCCGCGAGGGAGCTGGCGTGATGATATAGATTGATAAAATAACGGTCGGTTCAACACAACGTCATTTAATTTAACCACAGTTTTTTTTATATAATTACTTTTCAGTCGGAATTCGGATTTAGTAATCAATAACTAGTTTTGAACTATGATCCGAAAAAACTAATTTTTTAGCTCACCCAAAAAGTATATAAAAAATATATACGACTACGATAGCGTGGGCTATATTTTTGAACTCTAAATACATTTGTTTTTAAAGTATATTACCAGTTGAAAAACTAATATTTTCTATACTTACCTAAGTATGTAAGTATTTATTATAAGGTCTCAAGTAAATATCATCACGCCAGATCCCTTGCGGGGTAAAAACTGTACCCCGCAAGGGATCTGGCGTGATGATATTTACTTGAGACCTTATCAGCGTACATCATTCACACACACACACAAGGAAGGAAAGAAGGAAGCTGGAAGATGGCCATCTTCCAGCTTCATCTTCAGACCCTGAACACTATCTGGTTGTAAAGTACTCGACAATACCAATCTAACATGTCTTAACACGAGGGGGTTACGTTGTTAAGTTCACATGTTCCTATAGCCACCTTCTGACTCCATCATCAGACCAGTTCCGTGGTACCATATTATTGCACATACGCATGCTTGCCGTAAGTGCTTGAAACATGAATCACCAGATTTGAACCGGAAAGACAGACAGACAACATTGCAAGTTAAATAAAAGCTTATAAAAATCAGTCTTTTTACTATTAAGAGTTCCAAAAAAAGTATTTAAGTAGCCTATAGCTTCTGCTAACTAATTTTGTTTAACGATCGGTTACACGGATACAAGTGGTCGCTGGTAAAAAACTAGATGCGTAGCTACAACACAAAACTGACCATCATGGCGTCTTTGAGGAGGGGTTTTTCCTAATCATCTTTCGGGTGATTATTAAGTAAGAGTACTGTTAAAAATCACATTTTGTTTCCATTACGGGAGCCTCTAAAAGTATACTATAGCGTTTGCTAATTATGTTTTAGGGTTCCGCAATTCAATCGATAAAAACGGAATCCTTATTTTGTTGGCTATTTGTCTGACGCTTGAATCGTATAATCTGATACTTTCCCATGGCGGTTAAAAAAATCGAAGTTTTTTAGTCAATTCGATTAAAAGATATGGCCATCTCAACTCACTCATCGAAACCTATATAGGGTATTTGCCGTTGCCTAAAATCATGATATTTGGCAAGCAAGGTTGAAGAGTACAAATTAAGGAAAAAATACCGAATATTGTTCATATATTATAATTAGTATTACATACATAACGTTTTGATGTTTCAAGATATTTGTATTACATACACAAATTTTGGCTGAAACATTGAAGTAGCGTATCTGGTTACCCTTGTACGGAACCGTTGGAGCCCGCAGTTGCCCAGTTTTTTTTAATAAGCAATGGCATTGAATCGAGATAAGTACGCCGAGCGGTGGGTTCACGTATTAGCATTAGCACAGTAAACATTTAAACAGTAGGACATCTTAGTGCTAGAGCGGTCTGGTCCAAATAAAAATGATGCACACAGAGGCGCGGCCGCGTAACTTCTCGGTTGGGTCAGTGGCTGATTACCTGCTGGAACCTGTTGAAAGCCGCATAAAGCTCGCGTCTGTGTGCGTGATTCCTGTTCGTGCCGTGAGAACAGAGATTTTCTACTTCCTATCTTCTTATTGTTTCGACGGCAGACATGCTGTATTTATATAGAAGTGGTCCAGAACGCGGCCACTTTGACTGCATTGTCGCAGGCAGCCAATAAGTCCTACTGCGTGCAGGTGTTAGGGCGCGCACGCACGTTTGGACATCATTTGGGCTAAACTGCACAAAAACCCTAGATTGGTATTATCTGTGAGTCTCATGACTATATTTTGCTTGCTCTGGCCGACCTGAGACCCTATTTAAATACTTTCAGACCGATCATGGTATTTCATATCCAGGTAGGAGACATGTGTGTGTGTGTGTAAATTATCTACGCTGTTGGCCGCGGGGCCTTCACAGCTTCACTGGATAAGAGGGCAAACGTGCAACCACTACGCTCGAGCCAGGGGCTCGCTCGAACCACTAAGGGCAAGGGGGCAACTAGCCTAATGGTGCCTCTAGGAGGAACGGCCTCGGCTTGGGCAGTCACTATGGGGGAGGGCATATACTAGGTGTCTCGTCTTTGTGCTCTGCACCGGCCGGCGGGCAAGGGATTCTTCGACCTCGCCGGCGAGGCTGGTGTCTGATCCTGTGTACGGTGTCTGTATTCGACAGACGGTAACATGCCGCGGACGGCGGTAGCGGCTGATAGGAGGGCCAGGTGGGAGACTCAGCAGGTGGTACATAAGGGTTTCGAAGGGATACTCCAACCCTCCAAAAGTTGCAATTCGCTTTTGGTGATTCCGAAGTCTACACATTTGATGAAGCTTTTACGTTTTTTCAGCGTAGGACGTTCTACTGTTTTACATATGTTTACTGTGGCATTAGTTTGCGTTGGCGCCTGGCCGCTAAACTAGCCAAACACACGCCATGTTCAAACCGCTTCCGCGTTCACAGCCCGTCGCCTTGAAACTGTTAATTTTATTTAATTTTGTCATGTACATTTAAATTCAAGTGCGGGTTCAATGGATAGGTTCACGGGTTTTGCTATTGGATTTCTCATAAAATACTAAAACTCTCTTACACAAATAACTCATTCTATTCGAACAGTATAGGCTGACTTTATTTCCCTTTTGTCACAAATTGAGATAAGGGAGATTAGGCCATACGCGGCCACGGGAACCCACTGTGGATTGTTGAAGGACGGACTTACGAGAAAAAGAAAAACCCGTGGAAAAGTCTAGATAGAACCAATTTTTTAATTTGCATTAATTTACAAAGATAAGGCGGATCTCCTAGCTAACCTTTGCACCGCAATAAATTAGGAGGCTAAAAATATATCTATTCTAGTGTTGTATAAATCGTTTGTTGTAGGTATTAATTTGTGTCTATAAACGTAGCAGGAAAACAGAAGCAGGTTGGTAGCCATTGTACCGAAATAGCCCTCGCGACTCAATAAAAATTTCTAAAACACTACGCATTTTTGGTCGAACTGCGCAGTGGCACACGTTATCTCAATCGGCTGTGACACGACCGATATAAATGATAATAAAAACACTATTACACGCTCGATCTACCGTTTTACAGCAGTGTAATATCTTAGCTCTGATACATTGCTGTTACGCAACCACTGCCACCGCGATCCACCGGAACTAACACTTCGATGGAAATCATTCAATTTAATACATTTGTGTTTAGTTTAGTTTCTGTATAACGCGCGGTCACATGACGTTGACACGCCCTCGCTTCGGAGGCGAATATAAATATTTATAAACATATCTTCGGTACCATTCGTTCAAATCTTAAATGCGTAAAAATTTCATCATATAGTATCTAAAATGTTCTATCTGATGTATCGGAGATTTTCGTAGACCGGCACGAACCAGATGACCTTCGTGGGCGTACCCATGGCATTGATTAATGTTTACGCATACAATGCCCATTGAGCCGCTACACGCGTGCCGGTCAATTATAATAATTAGAGCGCCCGTAATAAAGTCTAAAATCAAACGGTCACGGCCCTTGTCATTGTGAGCCCAGTTAATTAGCAAACTGTTGAAGTCGTGCGTCACATTCTTGCATGATAGGTACGAATAATGAAAGAATGAGAGAGACGGACGATAGGACATGCCACCTAGTGAGGTGAATGAATTGTAAATTACGTACACGTGCTTACTAATTCGAGAATGCCTGTGATTTGTTAACAAATTTTTCTATAATCGACCATTTATTTTTTAACATGCAAATTAAAAATCTATTTTCACCCGACCGCCTCGTGATAGTGATGTTTTATATATTAGACAACAGACACGTTTGATTACGATTTCTGCCAATTACTAGCAGACTTTTTTTAACTAGCAGTTACCATTGAAGTGATCTTATATGGCATCAACATTTTACTAATTTCAATTTATTTACATATAATTGAATAATAATAAATTAGTCCCCACTGCCTGACCCACTACGGAGCAAGGGCGCGATACAGCCCTTCTTTTGAAGAGGATTATTTTTTTTATGGTAGCGAGAGCTGGGTATGTAAGAAGGAGAATGAAAGTAGGAAAAATGCGGTAGAAATGCGAGCTCTGCGGAAGATGTGCGGAGTGAAGCTGACCGACCGCATTAGCAACAGCATAGTAAGACAGCGAGTAGGTATGAAAGATAGTATCGGTGTAAAGATGAGAAAGGGCATGCTCCGTTGGTTCGGGCATATAGAAAGAATGCCAGAGGAAAGAATGACAAAACAGATATACAATGTGAAAGTAGAAGGATGCAGGTACCGGGGAAGACCTAGACTATCTTACCACGACCAAATAAACCGAATCTTATCTGATGGAAAAGTCAAGAGTCTCCGTAACCGGCGAGCGTGTATGAGACGAACTATAAGAGTCGAGGAAGCCAGAGAGGTATGTAAGGAAAGAACCTGTTGGAACTCTGTACTCTCTGCCTACCCCGCAAGGGATCTGGCGTGAGGTTATAGATAGATAGATAGTTTTTTTTTTTTTAACAAACTGCACTTTATCCGACCTAAAATTCAAACTTCAAACCACGTGATCGTTAGCCGAACTATTCGCTACATTACCAACGAGACTGATACATAAAATAAACTACCAACAATATATTAAAAGGAAAATAATTTTGTCATGTGCCGCTTATAACATTACTTCAAATTGAAAGCGGTACTCAAGAAACACATTCCAGTACACTTTTACACTTCGACAAAAATAAATTTGCTGTTGCGAAATAGTTCCGTATGCCCACCGGTTCGCGATACAGAACACACATTCCAGTTATACAACTGCAATCATTAATTTGTACTCATTCGTTTATGTAGACGTCCGTTTGATAGAACTGGAAAAAAACTTTCGGCACTCCGAAGGTTGTTGGAAGTTGATGGAATGTTCGAGATGTTATTACGTACTCGGCTTACTCCCACAGTATACAGGAAATAGATAAATCATACTCATCATCATCATCTCAGCCTATACTTGTCCACTGCTGAACATAGGCCTCCCCAATCGCTTGCCAGCGTAACCGGTCCGATGCCACCTGCATCCAACGACTTCCTGCGATTTTCACAAGATCGTCGGTCCATCTGGCAGGCGGTCGTCCCACGCTGCGCTTGCCAATACGTGGTCTCCATTCTAGAAGCTTTCTGCCCCAACGCCCGTCCGATCTTCGCGCTATGTGGCCCACCCATTGCCGCTTCAGCTTGCTAATCTTAGGGCTATGTCGGTGACCTTGGTTCTTCTACGAATCTCCTCATTCCTGATTCGATCACGTAGAGAAACGCCGAGCATAGCTCTCTCCATAGCTCGCTGAGCAACTCTGAGCCTTTTTATGAGACCTATAGTAAGTGACCACGTCTCTGATCCATATATCATACCGTCTCACTCAATCGAAGTGAAAGAGGTCATACTCCACCATGCGGATCCAGTGCAGATTGGTGGACGCAGATTTGTTGCCATCTATTGCTTGAAATTATCAAACTACCTTTAAGGCTTCCAAACTTAGGCTAACAAATTACATTAAGTTAAAAGAAGGACACACCTCTGCCTCTTGCATTTGATAAAAGTTTCTGCGAACGATTAAAGGTTTCAAACCGAGGTCTTGAACAAGTAGAAAAGCCCCTCCCTAGACACCGAGGCAAATATAATACGAAAACACAACGCCAAAATGTACCGCACCTTACCATTTCTTAATTACTGTAAATATGCGAAACTGGATGTCGGTACCGGGGAAGACCTAGACTATCTTACCATGACCAAATAAACTGTGTCTTATCTGAAGGGCAAGTAAAGAGTCTCCGTAACTGGCAGTGTGTATGAGACGAAGTATGAGAGTGGAGGAAGCCAGAGAGGTATGTAAGGAAAGAACCTGTTGGAAATCTATACTCTCTGCCTACCCCACGAGGGAGCTGGCGTGATAATATAGATTGATAGATAGATAGATGTGATTTCTGCAAGTAGAACCGTTAAGAATGAACATTGATGTATTTCTAAGATTAAAAAAACCACAAATTCTTGTAGAATTTGCAAAGGACCGCAGTCTCCACTCACAATCATATTGAATAAAATACATAGAATTTAAAGAATATAAAACGCATTTCGCTGACAAGACTGTATGCGCTCAGAATAATCAGTGCGAAATACGAGCGTATCAATTATATCGAGTGTTTTCAAAGCATTCTAATACTTCCAAGAATCTCTTATCTTGGCACCACCTCCGTTTTTTGTACACTAAGCGTAAGATATTGATGACACCCAAAGAAATAACGAATGCGTGAATACAATGGGAGCATTCTACAGTTCTACAGTAGTGGAGATACACACACGGACTCATATATGTGACATGTGAATCTCATAAGCCAAATGTTCTACACCTCTATTTCAATTTTCCTGCTACTTACAATTCTCGTTATTAAATTACACAGTGGGTTAATTGCTAAAACAGTAATAGTTTCAGTAAAACCTTTCCTTTACATGTCTTGAAAGATTGCTAAAGGAGTAATTAAGAATCATAACGGCGTTTGTCCAGCCACCAGTCACGGCAATGAGTTTAACTCATATAGGATGACGAAGACTGATGTAGTTTCAGTGGAATTTGATCTAAAAAAACGTCTCAGTTGTAGTAATAAGATGTGACTATTATTATTACAAACAAATGTTGTCCTACTCGCCTAAGGGCCTCATTTTACTTTCTCCAATTTCTTTTTAGACACGTCACAGAAATATCTTAAAATGTGTACATTTTATCCCGTCATTTAGACCTGCCAACCAGTCAGTTGCTATTTCTTGCCAAGCAGCAGACATGGCCAGCCGTGTCCTACGCGAGCTTTGCGGAGTTTGGCCTTTGTCGATCATAGCAATAAGAATAGGTTTAAATTTAATAATATATGTTGTAAACATTCGTATATATGACGGTGCCTATACACCAGTATGCATGCTCGTCACGTTGGCATCCAAAACCGCATGCGATCTGATCTTTATACATAGGTTGGTACTGTTTTCTTTAGCTCACTTTCAATTTGTTTCGACCTTGGTATTCAATTTAGGTATGTGATACTTGCTTATGTTTTTTCATCATTAGCTTTTGTAATCCAAAAAAGAACTGTTGATCAATGTTAAATGGGTAATCATAATTATCTTTTTAGGAAAGAACTTAATGTGCTATGGTCGATGACAGCATTATTTGCAAACTCCAAACCTCACTATTCCTTCGATCGATGGAATGTAAAAGAACTAACTAAAGATCATACATATTGATATATGTATGATCTTTAGTAGTAGTAGACCTAGACGTTTAGTAGACCTATGTTTGACAAATAAATAATTCTGATTCTGGAACTTGAGACAAACCCGCAAAGAATGGCGCAAAAACGAAATATTTATTTCGCAAATGCCTACAACGGTAAATAAAAATACATAAATCTACTTATACTTATATTGCAATCCACTGCAAGAATACAACCACCTGATCAATCACTTCTAACAATTTATCTTCAGGAAAGTGTTCATGCATTAAATGACCAAGAGAAACATAATAAAATTGAATTACAATTTTAAATGGACGACGTAAAAAACGGGACAATATAATTATATCACGTTGAATATAACGAGACAGGTCCAATGCTGAATCGTTTAATGATGTTCTTGTATTTTTTCAACATTTAAACTCCATCGTTCAGTCTAGAATCTTATTCGGATTATTGTTATTGGGCTGAGTTGCTTCAAACGCACTTCGACCTCATGGGATCTTTTGTGCTGCCTTTGTCTTACGTACCTGGGGATCTTAAGAATATTATTCTTTGTAACAGATTTTGACTTAATGCTGCTACGTATCTGAAGGTCCAAATACCCCCTGTAAAACATAGTAAATCCCTTCATTCAATCAATTTCATCCATTCCTTTCGTCTAATCGCTTAAAGTGGAAGTGTTGGCTATTAGAACATTATCTACCAGAGTATGTGCTACTATTGTTATACACGTGTATATCGATAGTATACGGTAGAATTAACACACTAGCAAAAGATTGCACTCATGCACTGTAAGGTATTAAAGGAGAGGCTTAATAAATTGAACGATTTATGTTAATTGTAGATCGAATCTAAGTTTGTCTATATAAAGAAACCATACGTAGTGTACCTATTTACGTTTATCTCTTAATAAGCAGATTTTTATCATTACTAGTCAGTTTGAAGAAATATATTATACAAGGTGTAACATGTATAACGCCAGACCTCAGACACCCCAATCAGATTATTGCTTTACGAATTCAATACGCAAACGAACTTCCAATTTTTAGGAGGTTTTTACAATTTTTGATTAATTCGTGTTTAATTTGGGTACCCTTTGGTAACCACGAAATTTAATAAATAATTATCTTTTGTGTACATATTGATGTGTGTGTGTGTGTGTAATAGGAATGCATTTTAAATAGTCTGATTGCTTTGAATAGTGATAAAATTTTGTTTAATACAACGAACTGAACGAATATCAGCAATTTTTGATAATTTAAAAGAAATAGTAACATACTTTTAAAATAATTGGAATCGATTCAGTTGCCGATTTAGAATAAACTACTTTCAGGTCTTGCGTTAATTATGTTACACCTTGTATACTGAATATGTTCTATAAATTTTATTTTACACAAGCACAATGAATGAAGAAATTGGGAATCGTACTCAGTGGCGTGTAATCAGAGAGGCCTATGCCCAACAGTGGACTGCTATAGCGTGGTGAAAATGAAGATAGAGGATTGCCCACAGGATATACCAATTACCTGTTGAGGGTCGCGGGTTAAGTTTGGATGCGTACAGCACCAAACTAACCCTTGTAGTGATCTTTGGGTGAGAATTATGGACATCTTTTGACTGATAGAGATACAGCTATTATAAATAAGAAGAAGTAAACGCAGCGTATATCCATCACGGGTACCGGATGTGCGAAAAGAAGCTCTTTTTGGGACAAAAATTCGTATTCGCCGTATCGATGTCGCAGTGGATCCAGTTGAATAGCAAATGAACGTTGACCGTTATACAAGACCGTTAGCACGCCTTCACAAAATCTCGCATATAGTCCTTCCTAGGTAACTTATATACGTACAATGTTATCTTCTATCTATATCATCACGCCAGATCTCTTGCGGGTAGACAGAGAGTACAACTGCCAACAGATTTTTTTTTTTTCCTGCCTCTGGCTCTGGCTTTCTACGCTCTCATAGTTCGTGTTGTTTCAAAGTCAAACTCAAAAATCATTTATTTGTATAGGCCAATACAATAGCGCTCATAAACGTCAAAATTATTACATTTTTTTCATCTACCACCGGATCGGAACACGGCCTCCGCTGAGAAGATCCGGCGAGAAGCTCAGCGGGCTATTTGTTCAACCTTTCTGATAACCATTTTTTGCTTTTTCGTTATTCTATTATACAGCATTGTTTAATGTTGTTGATTAAGGAGCTGCTCAACCCCAACCTGTTTTATCGTCAAGATAATCCGAAATTTTGTAATACTCTTTCTTACACAGTCTAGTTTTTATTGCTTTTTAATTTTATTGATAGGCATGTTTCGGATATCTATGGGTAATTTGTTGTAGAAGCATTGACCTATTAAAGAATTACTAATTCTGTGGAGAGGAGTGGAATGTACAATAAGATCATCTTTGTTCCATGTATTAACATGACGAATATATAAAAGATTTTCATATATAAATTGTGAGGCAACAGTTAAAATATATATTTCTCAAAATGTCTCCTTATGAGAAGCCTTTGGGGCCAAATTGTAAATTTGTCGAACAACCCTTTTCTGAAGAAGTATTTAGTTCTGTATGCCCCATCTTAACGTGTTCTTGAGATTAAGACACGATCTTGTGTGGTATCTTTCCTAAAAAAAAATGTTCTCCAAGCGAAATGGCCGAAGTGTACTTTGTACACCCATACACAAGTTAATATGATAAAGTAGTGCCATTATACCTGGTGCACTTTCTAACTGCTACCGAGAATTTTTAGATAGAACGGCGACTTATCCAACATTAGATTCGAACCTTGACGGACGATTTAGCGCAGTGGTTAAGAACTTAAGTCGCTCCACCCACTGTGTCTAATAGTCGCGAGTTCGGTTCCCGCGCGGGACAAATCTTTGTGCGATCCACTATTATTTGTTCCGATCTGGGTAGTTGTTGTGTGAATTTTCATGTTTACACAACACAGGAATTAATCTTAGAGTGGGGTAACGTTAGGACCTAGGAAGAAAAAACCTAGGACTTCGTGATCGCCAGCCGAACATACGCAGCTAGATCATTCAGGCGGTTTCCTTTTAAATATACATATAATAGTCCTCCCTATCAATTTCGATAAAGGTGAGATGTTTTATAACAAACATTAAAATGTTTGTTATAAAACATTAAAATTTTTCAATTTGAAAAATCTACCTAATGTCGAACTTATGAAAACGTAAAATTGAATATAATTAATGCTTATTTAAACATTACATTAATTTCCCATGCTCATATCTATTCATGTACAATACTAGCGGAAGCGGTAGCTTTGATTCTTTAAAATTAATGTTCTTACCTACAAATGCTGGATATAAATTATAACATTTTAGAAACACAATTTCATGATTATTTATCATTTGTTGCGTGTTTTTTCCACAACTCGAATAGTGAATGAAAATATCTACTAATGGATATATTTTTTATTAAGGCACCTTCTCACTGCTTCCATTCGGTATTTTGGAGAGCAATTTTTCAAGAAAGCGTTCTTACGCCAAGCCATTATGCATATTTAAGCGTAGTTATGCCATAATCTTCTAATAATGTATGTAGTTGGTATCCTATTGATATAATATGAAAGCTTGTATGTTTGGATATTTGGATGTTTGTTACTTAATCACGCAAAAACGGCTAAAGGGATTCGGATGAAATTTGGCACACAGATAGTTTATTCTCTGTATTAACACATAGGATACTTTTTATTCCAGAAAAATTTAGGGTTCTGTCTGAAATCAACGCGAACGTAGTCGTGGGCGGAAGTTAGTCCTACTAATATTATAAATGTAAATTGGTAACACAATCACGCAAAACAGCTAAATCGATTTGGATGAAAATTGGCTCACAGATAGTTTATTGGCAGAGGCTATATTAAATGAATTGAACTTATGCTACCATAGATAAAGCTCAATTTCTTTTGAATACCTCTAACATTCATACATTTATAGAAACATTATTGATGGAGGCGCTCGTGGCGCTGTGCGACCGCGGTGTTCTTACCGATCACCAAGGTTAAGCAGCGTTCGACTCGGTCGGCCTGAGATGGGTGACCGTTTGTGGCATTTTCATATTCGAGCGTCTCAGTGCTGCGGAAGGCACGTTAAGTCGGTCCGCGTGGTGGAGTATGACCTAATCTCTCTTACCTCGATTTGTGAGAGAAGGCCTTTGCCCAGCAGTGGGCAGTATAGGCTGATATTATTATTGATTATTAACTGTTCTCATTTTTACAGGATGACATAGTTTTTAAATTTATCCATCGCGTCCTATTTAAATAGCATTAAGTAGGTCATTATCTTCTATTTTTGTATAAGCAGTTATTGTCTGATCTACGTTAAAATTTTCGTCTATATTCTATGGCTACCTGACACAAAGGATGTAAAAACTGAAATTGAAGCGTTTCAGTTGATTGAATAATCCAACAATAACTGTTCAGTTGTAGCATTTGCTGTAAATAATTTATGTTAAAATTTTCATTTGTCATAACTAGTAGTACAGGTATAACTACGTCTATTTTTTTCAACCGGGGTAACAGATGTGTAGTAAACACGCGCCGACGATTTCAAATCTCAATATTTTAAAGGGGTTTGTGGTTTAACTGGGTCTTTTTTTATATGGGACTAAGCCCGCCACACATTCCTACCATTGTAACTCCTGTAAGCCAGGATCTACAGTCTCCTTAGATGACGCCAACGTTTGAACCTTGAGGTGTCCCGAGAAGCGCTTTAATTGTCTTAGAACCCGTAACAAATTTAATTAGAAAGAAAAACAGGAGGATTCGGCAAAATAAAAATTCCACTTCCCTCCTTTGCAAAGCGTGAGACACAAAAAAAAATGGCAGATCAGCCATAGAGAAGTCGACTACAACTAGGTTAAGCCCAGTTGTAAAGCACCACGGATACGAAGAAATATGAACAGGGCCTATTTGTAAGCCTCATGTTTGATTCCAGTAATAGTTATGGCAAGACCGCTTGAACGCACGGAAATTATCCCGAGTTTCTACAAGATCCGTGTAGTAGATTACCCCAAACGTATTTCGCAGACTGTTTAACATCATGGTACACTCGTTGTGCCAGAGACTGCACACCCAAAGAACGTGGTGTGCTGATTGTTCATACTCGTAGTAAGACGTGGAACACTGACATAGCGGTGAAGGTACCAGTTTAAAAGAGAATAATTCACTGCTGAAGTTGCCATGTCCGGTGAGAAATTAAGCTACACAGTGGTCTACCTCCAGTCATGTTCTCGCTAAACGATCACGTACGGATGGAAAGAACAGGTAGAGGCCCGTTTTGTTGTATCCCATCTTTCCTGCCATTTTAACTGGGTCTGTAAGAAAAGAACCTGTGGTAACGCTGTACTCTTGGCCTGCTACGCAAGGGATCTGGGATTAATAATTTCTGTTAATATCGAATCCCGTTATAGCCTAATTGTAGGAAAATTCCAACAGAGACCTTTCTTAATAAGTAATTGAGGTTACATTGATTTACACGAACGCCATCTTGGCATGTAGATAACGATGAATGTTATATTTGCACAGCGGTATGTGAGCGCGATAACAAGACCATATGACACTCATTCATACATTACATATGCTGTGTAGCGGGGAAATAAGAGAAATTCATTTAATGTTGGTACAGTGGATTACAAACGCTTTAAACTGAAGGCAAATGATATATCAATTGTAATCATTCCTTTCTTTCTAAATCAACAATTAATCCCTTCTATCAGTTCGGTACACCGACGATATATTGATAAAGGAAGGCAGAGGTTTACTAAGTCCCAATATATATGGTAGCGAGCTGATTGTCCTTACACCAAATATGCTACGCCATTATACCAAAAAAAAAACAGACTTTAGAATGATATTGGGAATTATTCGATAGGAAAACTACACTTTGTCCAACCTAGGATTCAAATCCGGGATCACGTGATCGCTACGCAAATTATACGCTACTAGGTTAATAAAGCAAAGAGCTGTCGATTACAAAATTAAAAAAAAAAGAGTAGAAAAAAAAATACTAACCAGAATTAATTGGTCATTGTAATTAGAAAATCTCCATTAGATATAGGATCCATCATTGGATTTCTGTGCTGGCTTTCCAAATCGGCATCCAACCCTAAAAGCTGGATTTTGGACGTTGGATTTCTGTACTGTCTATAACAGGCAGGACCAGACTAAAAACTTGCCATCCAGTTTAGTCAACTAAGTTTTTGGTGCTATAAATTGAGTCTAGCTACTAAATTACTGAGACTGCTTCTAAAAAAGCAGCTGCTAATTTTAATCCTTAATTGTAAATGTCAATGCTAGAAAATAGATTGGTTACGTATTTAGCAATGACTAGTTTTTATTTAATGAGTTTGCTTGCTGCGTAGTGTTAATTTTTCAAGAATTTACATAGTTTAATTTGTACTAGTGGTCGCCCATAGGTCGATATTCGACCTACTCTTTTATCGTTTGCTGGTTATGTTTGACATTCAGTAAGACTATAGACAAATAATATTAAAGACAAACATCAATTTGACGTGTATTGTGTCAAATACATGGTAGTGTGTGTAATGTTTTTTTCATTGATTTAATGTATGTTTTATGCATAATTTAAAAAAAATATTAGCATTCTGCACTCCTTCTCTATATAAACTATAAGTGTGGGAAATTTCATACTCCTCCGTCCGCGCAGTTTTCGTAAAAATGTGTACAAAGTTTTTGCTTCACGTATTAATATATAGATTATGTTACTACAGAAGTATCGTGTTGACGTCAATTCAAACTGGAAACTAGACTAAGACACTGGCATTTGTCTTTAAAAACATATCTATCATATACATTCAAATCGATTAAAAATTAAATTAAAGAAATATGTGCATGGTTGAGTATTAGTTTAATAACAAAACAACTAACCTACGAATACTATTACAAACAAAGAAAAGAAAAAGATGAAAACTAATCATTGTAATAAATAATATTTGAAAGTTTTGACGTCATTATAAGGGACACACATTATATTACACCCGTGGGTGACATTGACAGATGACGTTGGTGTGAAATTAGGGTTATAACACCGTCACGCCTATATTCCCCAGAGGGGGTGGCAGAGGTGTACTGAGTACACCCACGTTTCGCCGACGATGTTAGGTCCCTTGTAATAGGGGGCGAGCCTATTGCCATATACCGGGCACAATTCCAGCCTCCGGACTCATACTGGGAATTTTTCGTTAGAAAAACTACATTTGTCCGACCTAGGATTTGAACCCAGGACCTCGTGATCACAAAGCGATGCGCTTTGCCACCAGACCAACGAGGTGAAATTAGGGTTATCATTTAGAAAACAAATCTTACTTCCAGGGAAATATTTCAATGGGTTAGTAACCCATTAAAAAGAGAACTTGGGTAAATTTCATAGCAAACAGCGACTCTGCCACTGTTATGAAGTCACATTTCACTTGATGACAGCGTTAGTTCCGATTATGGCCGCGGGTCAAAAGATCCTTGTCGGACTGTACAGTCCGACAAGGATTTTATATATATTAACCCGCAAGGAATTTTGTTGATGATATTGATAGATAGAGGGGTTAACTGTTATTTAGTGATACTGCTGTGGTTATTTGTATTTAATCCACACGATGGATTAGACCGCAAAAATGTAGTTTTATATGTAACTAGCTTCGTCCGCGTTAAGTTTAGACGGAAATCTAACATTTATCCGGAATACAAGTATCGTATCAAGTATCCTACAAAGTATCCTATGTGTTAATTCAGATAATAAACAAACTGTGCGCCAATTTCAATTCAATTTCCAAATCCATTCAGCCGTTTTTGCGTAATTGAGTAACAAACATCCAAACATACAAACTTTCTCCCCTCCCATAGCCGGCGGTCCCCCCACAGCGACTGTCCCAACCGAGGGCGCCTCTTCAAGGCGCCCTCGAGTATGTCGCCCTTCGCACTTCTGGGTCGAGCGTAGTGGTTGCACGCTCGCCCTTAAGTCCGGTGAAGCTGTAAAGGCCTTGCGGCCAACAGCGTACATCACTCACACACACACTTTCATATTTATAATTTTAGTAGGATAGAAAAATAAATAAAACACCCCGTTTATTATGCTGGAATTACCGTCTGTCAATTAAAAATGTAACAAGTCTACCATTTACGATAAATCATTACTCATGCAAACAATATAAACGTGTCGGTCTAATCCCTACAGACGTGGTAGGAAAACATGTTATAATACGAAATTACAACGTAGTAACGATTGACACTATTATTCTGCAAATAGTATTTTAATTTGCCAAGTTTAAAGTTCAAATTGTGATGCAACACGCAGACTACTTCAGACATTTTAAAAACACGTTCCACAAAATAATAATGGCGGGCGAATTGTAAACTAAACGATAAACGTCATTCTAGTATCATTTTGTTGTGAAAAACATGAATGGGGAATACGTATTTACCAATTAGAATACCCTAATGATTCATTTGTTATGGTTTTTATGATAGGTAATGTAATTTAGCAAAATTAAGACACACACACCGTCACGCCTATATTCCCCAAGCGGGGGGTGGCAGCGGTGTACTGAGTACCCCCACTTCGCCGACGATGTTAGGTCCCATGTAATAGGAGGCCTATTGTCATATACTGGACACAATGTTTGCATCCGGATTCATACTCGGCATTTTTCGTTAGGGAAACTACATTTGCCCGACCCAGGATTTGAACCCAGGACCTCGTGATCACAAAGCGATGCGCTTTGCCATTAGGCCAACGAGGCAGTAGTTTTTTTTTAAATTGTGTGGTTTTATTGCTTGGTTGTACCGCGTCGGCGCATACGCACACAATCTGCATGTTTTTGTGTGAAGCTCACATCTGTCGACGTACGTTGTTGTTTTACATAAAACCTATTCTATATCAGGGCATGTATTCGGTATGACCGACGTGGTGCGTGAAATTATAAAAAAGTAATTGTATTCTTTACGCCACTGAAGTACCGAGGAACAATCATTTCATGAAGTTATCCTAACGCACCACGTTACATGTTATTTGTATGTGGTCATAGCAGATAAGCGCTCACGAGTATTTTTTTTAATGTGCTTATTCCGTATTATGGAAAAATAATTTTCCAATTGCATTTGATTCTAACAGGGTCTCATTTACCCTCACAGGACTGATTGAATCGACTTATGACTCTCTCATTGAAAATCCGCATCAAAAAGTATTTTCCGCTTGTTCGTTGAAGCTGTAAAGGACCTGCGGCCAACAGCGTGGATCATTCACACACACAAAAAACGACTTATATTCCTATACATGTCGATACAATACTATACTATATAATAATACACTGATTGGAGATTTGAATTTTCTGAAAAAAGTAGAAATAAGCCCCATTGAAAAGATCGACAGACGCGCCTCTAATTGAATATGCAAAACAAAATTTATGAGTATTATTTATTTAATAAGTAAATTAAAAATAATGATGAATGGAATTGGAAAACTAAAAAAGCTAGAACAGGAGAAATGAAAAAGCAGAGATAGCCGTCGGCCGTCGCCGTAGGCTGCAGAGTCAGAGGTCTCGGATTCAAACACGCACCTCTGTCTTTTCGAACGTTATTTTTTTAATACGCACTTAGTGTATTAAAAAAATAATTATCACTTGCTTTAACGGTGAAGGAAAACATCGTCAGGAAACCTGCATGCCTAAGAGTTTCTGTGAAGTCTTGTGTGAAGTTCGCCAACCCGCACTGGGCCTGCGTGGTGGACTATGGCCTAAACCCTATCAGTTTGGGAGGAGGCCCGTGCCAAACGGTGGGACAGTTTCTTAACAGGGCTAATATTATTTTTATCATAGGAGAAATGAAATATTTTAGTTGTTAAAATAAGAGTCATAATAAAAGTCACCAAATCTTTAAATTGTGTCATTTGAATTCTGCCAGCGATATATATAATGTATGTAAATTAAATATTAACGAAATAATGCCTAATTATACATGCCTATTTATTAAAAAACGTTCCGGAATTATTTATAGCAACCACAAACTTACATACTCGATGGATATTCACATGTGACATTTTCATTGACATTACTGATAAGATAGTCAATATTTAACATTGACACATTTTGCGAAATATCTCGTTAAATGTAACACATTATGAGTAGGTATATTGATACAAAATTAAATGAAATATAGCCGCCGTTTGGACTTGACCTATTTTAAAGAAGCGTTAACATTAATTATGTCTACGTTTGACTTATCTATGTGACATAATTAAATATTATCCTCATTTTATTTTTATAATATAATCCACTTTCGAAGTGGTATAACCAACTGGTCACCAGTTAATTATATGTTTAATAAATCTTTTAACCGCTTAATTTTAACTTTGTCCCCGTGCTCCTGGTGTCCACTTACAAATCGGCAAATTAATAAAAATAGTTATTTTCAAAATTTTTAATTATGACAAGTTATTTAACGTATATTACATATTTGGTCTCTATTATATTAATTAACTAATGAGGCGCTCGTGGCGCTGTGCGACCGCGGTGTTCTTACCGATCACCAAGGTTCGCCTTCGACTCGGTCGGCCTGAGATGGGTGACCGTTTGTGACGTTTTCATATTCTAGCGTCTCCGTGCTTCGGAAGGCACGTTAAGCCGTTGGTCCCGGTTACCACTTAATGTGGTAGTCGTTAAGCCGAGTTGAAAGCCTTAAAGGCGGCTTGATAAGTCCCAACAGCAAGTGGCCACAAACCTGCCTCCACCAATCCGCACTGGGTCCGCGTGGTGGAGTATGACCTAATCTCTCTCAACTCGATTTGTGAGAGAAGGCCTTTGTACAGCAGTGGGCAGTATAGGCTGATATTATTATTATATTAACTGCGTTAGTATAGCACGAATTTGAATGAACGAGAAAAACATAAAATATGAACGAATAAAATTTAAAAACTTCCGGTTAACTAGAAAATGGTCGGTAATGGCACGAAAATATTTGTCGGATAATTCCGACTGATATGGTCAATTAGTTAGGCTTTCTGCAATGATTGGTCAGTTTATGATGCGTCATCGATAGTCTATAAAGAAAAGAATTGAACCACACCTAACCACACCATTACGAGTGTTATTCGAAATCCACAATTATTTTCTGTCACTTTGACACTAATGAAATATCTAAATGACATATCGATTAGTCAAAGAGGAGTGACTCAATTAATCTAATCAACTTAACACACATTAGATATATCATTAGCTCCAGTGGGCGGGCCGAGGGCGGGGATTTGGAGCATGGCACAGAGGTGCATCGGTGCGTCCCTAGCGCAGATCTCGGAGCTACTCCGAAGTGTCGATGTTGACTACCATAGAGTTTTTAGTCGATAGAAATACTAATATAAAAACAGTTGCAGATTTAAGTAGTAGGGGTCCGGTCCAAATCAGAATCCCGCACACAGACATGCGCTCTACGTGGCTGCTCGGAAGTGTACAGCGGGTAGTACTGAGAGCTGCTGAGAAGCCTCGTAGAACGCAGGTCTATGTGCGTGATACTTATAAAAATACTATGATATTCAACTGCTGCCGATACACCGCGAGCTTTTCCCGAAGCTCGCGAAAGTCCACCGAAAGATTTTCCTCAGAAAAAAGGTATATTGTTAGCTCCTGTACTAACAATACATATCCATAAACCGCCGATATCGGAGATCAACTTCGCATCTTCGTAAACATCATACATGTCATATGCAGGATGTCTTACCATGATTTATGTAGGAAAAACAGTGCGCCGTAGCCGTTGACATTTGAATGGGTAATGCAATGAATTAAACAGCACGTGTACCGGGTAGCAAACACGAATAATGTTCTAATGTAGCAATATCGAGATTAGGCGCCATCTCGCTTACACTAAATGTTTGGTGAATGAGAATGAAAGTGACAACAAGCTTTCTTGAATCTGATCCGTTAAAGTAATTCGTGATAGCACTGTACAGTTTAGTTGCGTCAGTACTCCTCGAATTGGTGCCAAAACAACGTTATTGTTACAATGAGGGTGTCTGTCGTATATACGATAGTGTATTGATGAGGACTTCGTGTACTTGTATCCATTCTTGATTTTTTATTTAGAAACAAAGAAAGGAACATCTTAACATCATTCTAGACATCGATATATCGTATCAAGATACAGAATACCGTTCAAAAGTTACATTAAAATCGTTCCCGAGTCCACGTGGGTAGTTATAGTTATTATAAAAACATAAAATAGGGAATATTGGACCTTACTCGTGTCACTAAAAGTTGTATTTGCAAAAAAACAGAATACTGTTATTTTTTTAGTACCGTCCCCTTTTTCCTGCCTTTTAGTGGTGCCATTTTTCGCGCGGCGAGCGTGTATTTACCTATATTTGATCGATGATTCTAGAGTTTGTATGAATCTATTTCTACTATAGATACAGGCATGAATTACGTGATAGATGTGTCCGATAATGCCAGAGATATTTATATAAAAAAGTTAGTTTTGCGTTGAAATCTTATGCGTGCGATGCACACAAATTGAGTTAAGGCATAGAAATCCAAAATCCGACTGATAACATTGATGTCTCGTCATAATATGAGCGGTTTTAAACTCATATACTTGAGAGATACCATACCAATGATAGGAAATAGTAGGTACTAGTGAATTGACCTTTGTCCTATGATTAATTGCGAATCACTCCACGGCAAAAACCGCCGGCGAAAAAATTCCAAATACGTATTAACCTCTAATACAATATTTTTTTCTTCACTTCCTCTATATTCGATCATTAAAAATATCTGCGTTTTTAGAATAAGATAATGTATGTATATGTGTGTATGTATATTTTATTTCTTAACAGACAATTATCTCGGAATAGTGGTAGGCGTAACACTGATAGTTATAAAATAATTAAATATAACACACACAAACGGGTATTATTCGTTATCATTATAATAATTTGTACTTAAGGCGAATAGACACGTATTTCATAGAAGTGGCTGTATGATCATAATGATAATTTTATTATTTGTTTATATTAATTATAACCTTTTTCCTGTATATGTGTGTGAGCGATGTCGAATATTCACGGTGATATTTTTATCGTATTACGATCTAAAGTATAACTTGATTATATTAAAATCTGTTAGTTTATCATACATATGATCTATTTTCAGCCGAAAGATAGTCCACTGTAGGGAAAAGGCCTCAAACATCGGCACTAAGACTCACTCAGTACAGTACGTATCCAGCTCTTACCAAACTCTGCGAACTTCATCAGGTATCTCCTGAAGAGAAGCCAACCCACTCCGAATTTTCGGCAGAAACCTGGCTACCACTAGCGACAGCCATTGGCCCTGGCAACGTACAGCACACGGGTACTGGTATCTCATTTGTCATATTAGACAAATTCAATCGTTCAACTCTACACAGTTCACGAAGATTAATATCAAAAGATAAGTTCAATCACACAAGAATCTCGAGTCCCGCGGCCAAAATTGGAACAGCTGTCATCAAGTGAACTGTCACTTCATGACAGTCGCAGCGTTGCCGTTTGCGACGAAATTTAACCAATTTCTTTTTTTAAATTAGTAATTGTGGGGCGCTCCTGTTGAAATATTGCCCTGAAAGTAGAAAAATTTTACTAAATGATCAATGTCATCTGCGGGCCAAATTATTCTTGTCGCAAGATATTGATGCGCCGTATTCTTTTTGAAAATTGCTTACCCTGCTTCACTTCATATAAAACAGTCATATCTCTTACTAATTACTAAAGTGGTTTATGTTTTCTAACACCTCGATTTGTGAAAGATGGTTTTAACTCGGCAGGGAGATAGTATGGGCTGATGTATTATTCCTAATAGATTCGAAGGGCTCCTACCACCTTTTCAGTGCTATAGACCGACGACCGAACCGACATGCGGTTAGTTTGTTTATTATAAAAATAACTTTGCACTTGCCGAACCCTTTTATTTGAAGATCACAATTAATAGAAAGACAAGCAATTATTTTCATTTTAGTAACCTTTTAGGCTTGTCTATAGACAAACTCTATGCTTTTAATAATTGCTTGCAGCTGTCAGCTGACGATTTACCAATGAGAGATACTCAATGTAAGATGGCGGAAGGCACTGGGTTGTTATTCGATTGACAACGGGGCGAGCGATCGGACGTATTGCGGAGCAGCTAACCTCACTGCATTCCATTTGACAATATTAATCTCTAACTCGGATATTTTGCTACAAAAGTCTAGATATCAGGAAAGATCAGAGTACCGGACAACACCCTAGTGTTATTTCAAGATTTTCTTCATGTTAGGCCACCACGCAGACGACCATTAAAACGAAGATAAACCCACCTCCTACTGCAACCAGCGTTGCAACGGCCATCCCGAATACCTAACTGCCGAGACACTTATGTAGATACATAAGCGGACTTAATGCCGGTGGCATTTTTTGCCAGACTACCTTGATTCAGTTAAGTTTAGTTTTAAGTTAAAATAAAATTAATAAAATTTCCGTGACTTTTAGGTATCATATTATAATATTTGTGTGACACAGATATTAAATATGTTAATAGCCTAAAGCACAGGAAATTATTATACGTAATCGTTCTACTAATTTATCGATGTTGAAACCGAATTGATCAATATTCAACATCGATTCTACATTTGTCTTCCTATTGCTAATTAAAAACTTTTAATGACGTGTTTTAATTCTGCACAATTTTTATTTCATTGGGTGGACTTTTTATAGAAGGGGTAAAGTGGAAACGGATAGGAATTACAATTATTTATGATAATCGATTAACAACTCGCAATCAAAGCACCTTGTACTTATCTAGATATTAATTATAGACATCTTTAGTACCTACATTTTCTAATAGGAATAATTTAAAAAGTGCAAAGTAATAAATACTAACATGCCATTTAATGGAAATGTTCGTCTCTTCAATGGTAGGTAGTGTTAGAATAGGCATGGCTTATATGAATAAAAGGGAGCGATTACATATTAATAAACGTACACAAGAGCAGATAAATAAAAAATAATGTAGACACTTCTTGGTTTTTGAATTTTTATTTACGTAACACAGCTACAAAGTGATCAAAATCACTGATTTATAATTATATTAAGTTCATAAGTCTGTAAAGGTAAAGGTTATTCCCGGACACAAAACCACGTAAAAGCCAAAAAAAAATGTCATAACGAAAGATTTAATCCCAATAAATATTATAAATAGCATCATCAAAAATAAAAATAAAAGTGGCTCTATTAACAGACCCGCTAAAAGAATAAAAAATACGTTGCCTAATTTATTTATTTAAGCTGCCTATTTTATAGTCTTGTTTTTCTCTTTCGAAATGCCGAATATTGTGGATTATTATAAGCAACCATACAAAATAATAAAAATATATATTAATAAATAGCAGTGATAGCCTAGTGGTTACACCGTTGGACTGGAAAGTCGGGAGGTCTGGGGTTTAAACCCACCTCTGTCTTTTCGAAAGCATGTGCGTATTAAAAATTAATTATCACTTGGTTTAACGGTGAAGGAAAACATCATAAGGAAACCATGCCTAAGAGTTTCTCGGAAGTGTCTGAAGTTCGCCAACCCGCACTGGACCAGCGTGGTGGGCTATGGCCTAAACCCTCTCAGTTTGAGAGGAGGCCCGTGCCCAACGATGGGACAATTTCTTAACAGGGCTAATATTATTATTATTATAAAAAATAATTAAGGGACATGACTTGATCTTTATTAAGTACTACTTACTTACTTACTCCGTTGGCTCAGCGACCCAAAGTGAGTCTTGGCCTCCGAAACGAGATTCCGCCACTTCTCACGGTTCTGCGCGATTCTCTGCCAGTCTTCGGCTTGGAGCTCACGCAGATCCGCCTCAACCATGTCCTTTCAGCGATACCTTTCTTATTAAGTAGTAAGTATGAATCTTTATTATGTATGAGTCTTTATTAAGTAGTAAGTATGAAATCTTATGGGATGACTAAAATTTCGGCAGCAATATTGGCTGGTGTATAATTTGTTTACGCATTTCTTGCCTCCTTGTCATATGACAACACATATACAACCTGTGACATAATTATCGCAAGACTCAAAAGTTAGTTCTAAATCAGAAACTGAATTGATTCGAACTATTTTTAAAGTATCTTACATTTCTTTTTAATTTTCTAAATATGCTGTTACTCCTTCGGTGCGGTATATATAGCAAACTACATTTATTCTTAATTCAAAGCTATACGGGGATTTTAAATGCATTTCTAAAACGTATTTCTCAATACGCCCAAGTACTAAAAAATGGTTAATACTTTTTTATTTGGAAATTTGGTTATCGTATTAAATTTGTAAATTGATTATCTAATCGGGGTGTCTGAGGTCTTGCGTTATTTACGATACACCTTGTATAACCCAAACACGAAACGGCAGACGTCACATTTTACCCTAACTCAACAAACATCACTTATGATATGAATTATTAAATTAAAATTAAGAGTTCCAACCAATTCGGAATACGTCTTCGTATCTTATCAGAGTCTTAACAGCGGGTGACGGAGCACGATACTATGCAACCGCGATTTGTGTTGTCATTTCTGACATTATTCTGTATGCTTCATCCATTGCGGGGTTTGATGGTCTTGGAAAACGTTGCAATGATGGTCGACGAGCAATGTATCTTGGTCCATTAAAATTATTGTGCGGGTGTTTTTAAATGACCGTGATTATGGTAATAGCTGGTTGGTGGATAGCAACTGGCCTTGGTTCGCTTATTTGAACTATATAGGCCTAAATTGACTTCGGAACACGAGAAAGTTTCACGCAATCTATTTAGTTATTAATACGAGTGGCTGACTTACTAATTTGAGTCGATTACTCTATTTGCTCTGGTAGCTATTTGTAGTTGTAAAGCTGTTTGCACTGAGATGTGTAATGTGTACAAACCGTGATAGCTGCGAGGTGATTGTTTTCTACACGTGCAGGGCCTCAACTCTGATATTTCTACGCAATTTGTCGCGTGTGTGTGTGAATGATCTACGCTGTTGGCCGCGGGGCCTTTACAGTTTCACCAGACAAGAGGGCGAGCGTGCAACCACTACGCTCGAGCCAGAAGGGTAAAGGGGCAACTAGCTCCAGGGCGCCTTAAGGAGGAACGGCCTCGGCTTGGGCAGTCGCTATGGGGGCGTATACTAGGTGTCTCGCCGAGGTGCTCTGCACCGGCCGGCGGGCAAGGGTGAAGTCGGTGTCTAATCCTGTGTGCAATGTCTGTATCCGAAAGAAGGGATGTAAGGGCATCGGGAGAGTCGGTGAGAGTCAGTTAAGAGTTTTAATACGTGTTACGTCACGACGCTTATGACTCCCCCTTGTCACACAACGTCATACTCTGTTGAAATAACGTCACAAGTTAGGAGAGACGGATCCCTCTTAACTTGTGACATTATTTATGGATGGCCTCTTAGGTATTGTATCATATACTAATTTGGTTTTTTTTCTATTTGGTTTTATTTTATATATTGTTTCGCGTTGTAGGCAAAACTTAATTTATGTTATTCTTATTTTTTTAATTAGGTAATTCTTTTGTTACCATTTTGTTACATTTAGTTACTTGTTATTTTCCTTACTTAGATGACTTTCTCTTTTTTTTTTGTAAACGTGTGTGACATCACCTAACGGCCCGACGGAAGACCAGCACTAGTTGCCGTGGAAAGCTTCTAGCATTATGTTGAGTTCGGGACCGTTTTGTTACGATGTTAGAAATTAAGAATATTCAAGTTTTTGTCTCTCTCTTGTATGTACTAACGCGTTGGAAATAAACTAATAATACTGGGGTATATTACTAGGTGTACCTAGAATAGTTAATAAACCAAGCGCCTACGGACAGCCCCCCACCAATCGACAAGAAAAAGCTTATAAATCAAAAAAAAAACCCGTAAATAAAACATCGGTGGACCAAAAACTCATAACGAGTTTAGTTTAACCTTGCCAATAAATTTGCCGATACAAATTAGTTCAACTTTTGATGTACCTACGACTAGAGGGGCGCAATAGAGGTTGCACGCCACCTTGCCCTGATTGATTTATACGTCTTGTTTGTCACAGAGTCGATTTATTTGAATTCCTGCCAGCCCCGGGCAGCCAACGGATTAATATCGAGCAGACCCCCGCGATATATCCCCGACTTCGGGCAATAATTCAATATTTCATCCTTCGATCCGGGACCTACCCTGTGAATTAACATACAAACGTCAAATCGTTTCATGAATAAAAAATGTATTGGATTTAGTAAAATGAGTCGCGCGAACGGCGGCCGTTTACTGTTGCCGCCCGAAATGTCTATTGCGGAAATATAAAACGTTCAGGATTACTGATTTAGTTTGATCGCACTCTATGCGTATTCGGTGGTAACACGCGATTTGGCAGCTAAGTTCCGAACGATGATACTTCGGGACTCGAAAAACTCTTAGTCGTAAAACGTTCGGCCGTTAAATGAGCAACTCTGGAATTGGGTATGGCATAACCTTTACTGCCGTTTAATGCAACCAACCGAACGCTGACATTCGTTTATTGAGGGACTAGTTCCAGTGTTGCCGTTGTAAAAATGGAAGGATGCATACTCGGTGGTTATTAATAATCGATTTTGTGATAAAAAAACATAAAACGTTCGGATCGAAAAGAAAAAAAAATAAAAAGTTCAGAATGTAATTTTTTATTGCTCTTGCAAGCAAGTTTGCTAATAATGGCGACTTAAAATTTTATTATCTAGTTACCTAGTAGTAACTATTTTATTCAATGTTCTCTATTTCTAGTCTTCAGTAATATTGCTGTATCTTTATAGTCAGCGATATAATTACGATACAAATTGTTGTCATAGCATCAAACTTTTTACAGCAACGGTTATTACTAGTCAGTATATGAGTACCTAATACATTCACAAAAGTAGATTTTTATTAACAATAAGGACAATGCTTATATTAATAAAACAGTTTAACAATTGATGTAATAAGCAGAACAATAAATTAGTAAATATAATAAAAGAATTGAAACTGACATGTTCCTTCATCAAATTATTATCTTGGCAATCTACGGATTTAAATTAAGAATTTATTTACTTACTGTACATTTAAACATTGTAGGTAAAAAAAAATATATTAATTTTTATCAACATTATATAATCACAATTATAATTTAACAAAAAAATTTCAAAAAATGGCTACTTAGATCGCCTTGTGAGTGTACTAAAATAGATACCATACTACGAAGACATTGAACGTAAAATTTATTAACAGTGCAATAATATTTTAACCACACGCGACCATCACAAACAAAATCAAACTATATATTCTTATCATTAGAGTTTATATTCTTCTTTTCGCATCATATAATCTTAACATATTATTGCATAAAATGCTAGATTACGGTAAAGGGTTGGGCACCGCAAGCGAGTTTAAGCTAAAAATTCCACGAGCCGTCGTTTCTAGAGGAACCGGTTTAGTTTTTAAACTACTTATGTTACTGCTACGTCGGCCCAATTGGCAATACTTTCGCACTTCTAGAATCCCGTTTAGACTATTAACGCACTTCTAAAAGTTGATTAAACATTAAAATTGAAAATACAACATTTTCACAGACAATTCTGTACCTTCAGTGAAAGGTGATACAACTTGAGTTATAGCACTTTTGATATTAGCTCGTAAATCGTATCGTATCTAGTAATTGATCGTAAATCTCATAGATGTATAAATGCTCGTCTGAACTACTTAAAAATACAGTACGCTCGGTTTACTTGACTAAATTGAAGTTAGGCAGTTGCGCGTGCATAATCGCTAAGAAAAAAGATATTGTAAAAAACATCTCACGTATCAAAGTTCAAATACCCTATTTCGTTCGAGAAAGATTAGTAACGGATACTAATTACATGGTATTGGGCATCGATAAATTATTGGTACTAAAATTTGTATCCCGAAAAAAAACAGCCAAGAAACGGGCGCGTTTGCAAATACATTCGCATGCTCGTAGCTAGCATCTGTAAAAGAAGAACTAGCTTCTGTGAAAATGGTTTTAAATTATTAATGAGCTCAGATTATTTTATTATGGCAGTCTTTACATTCTACCGCATCTTCAAGTTAGCTATGGTTGGATCTAACTAATTCGAAATAAGACCACATCTATAGTTATGCTGTTATTTTTGGGACCGCCACCTTTATTCAAAAACCTAATATATCGATGGTTTGGACGTGAGTCGCGCATCTGTGTTGCGTAGAGGTAACTTTAATACGACAATGTTAAATCGCCTGTACAAAAATTGAATAGCGTTTCTATATGAAACAGGCGCCTTATTCAAGCGTGGGCGTGTTGCGCAAACACACTGCCAATTGACAGTTCACGTTTGTACGGCCAACAGCAAAAGTGGACACTGATAATATTGAGTTCTTAGATTTACGCGAATATTACACATGAAATAAAACTATTTTACGGATTTTATCGCGGTTTATTATTGATTTTTAGTTCCCGACGTTTCTAGTGCTTTGCAGCACCCATGGTCACGGCAGGGACTGAGGTGTTAGACGTCCAAAAGGCATAGTTGTTCCGGGGTACCCTCAAACTTCTTAATTATTTTTGTTGGTCCGATCTACGCAGAATGAGCTCACAGTGTCTTGAGGTCTTGCAGTGTTATGCTTGGTTTTGGATTTGATTATATTAATTACCGGATCCCAAGTCGATGGAAGCACCCAGCCATCTTCCCTATTGAAATTGGGATGTTTTTTAATTTCAATAGCCTCGCGAACCATCCTTGGTAGGAATCGGTGTTCTTTCACGAGAATTTGTGGTCTATCAAATCTGATGTTATGGCGGGTGCGGTCAAGGACATGTTCACAGACTGCAGACTTCTTTGAGCGACGAGCTGACCTAAAACACCGAATAATTAAGAAGTTTGAGGGTACCCCGAAACAACTATGCCTTTTGGACGTCTCCCTCCCGTGACCATGGGTGCTGCAAAGCACTCGAAACGTCGAGAACTAAAAATCAATAATAAACCGCGATAAAATCCGCAAAATAGTTTTATTTCACTGATAATATTGTTAATTTTATCGTAATTTTCAGTTCGACAGTTTTGTATCTATTCTAAGATTATAACGAGGAAAGATTTGTTTGTTTTTTTTTGTAATAGATGAACTCGGAAACTACTGTACAGATTTCAGTAATTCTTTCACCATTAGTGAACTACATTATCCACAAGTAACACAGACCCGGTAGGTGGTTGTCGACCGGGTGCGAAGCGGCGGGAAACTGTTAGTTTAATTTGACGGACGATTTAGCGCAGTGGTTAAGAGCTTAAGCCGCTCCGCCCACTGTGTCTAATAGTCGCGGGTTCGAGTCCCGCACGGGACAAATCTTTGTGTGATCCACAATTATTTGTTCCGGTCTGGCTACTTGTGTATGTGAATTTTCATGTTTGTAAACGCACTCAAGATACAGGAATAAATCCTAGAGAGGGGCTACGTTATCTAAAAAAAATAATCATAAAACTGTTTATTACGAACTATGAGAGTGTAGGAATCCAGAGAGGTCTGTAAGGAAATAAGCTATTGGAACTCAGTACTGGAAATTTTTGATGGAAAAACTACACTTTTGACGTACGTACGTACCTAGGATTCGAACCTAGAACCTCATGATCGCTACACTAGACGAAAGAGGCAGTGTTAAACTATACTTAAAAACTTTTAAGACTGACTGTACACATGATATACACGTGCCTTGTCCGAATTCGCGTTGGTATTCAATGTTTTCTGATCCGATCGTACGAATAAGATCAACAACTAATTTCTTAGGATTAGTCAATTCATCATCATCATCATCATCAATCAGCCTGTATCTACCCACTGCTGAGTGTAGGCCTCTCCTCTATCATGCCATTCGTTCCGATCCTGTGCTAATCTATTCCACCGTTTGCCAGCCACTCTTACGATGCCATCGCTCCATCTAGCTGATGGTCTGCCTATAAGTCGGCGTCCTGTTCTGGGCCACCACTCTGTTACGGCCTTGGTCCACCTGCCATCTTCACGTCTCATCAAGTGTCCTGCCCATCTCCACTTTAACCTTGTGATCCGATTACCAACATCTTCAACTTTAGTCCGCCTACGGATTTCTATGTTTGGTATTCGGTCGACGAGGGAGATGCCCAACATGGCTCGCTCCATCGCTCTCTATGCCACTTTGATTTTATAAAGGCTACCTTTTGTAAGCGACCAGGTCTCGGCACCGTAAGTAAGGATGGGCAAGACACATTGAATGAATGCCTTGGTTTTCAGGCACTGTGGGATGTCAGCGTCAAATTAGTCAATTAATACCTGATAACCTGAGGCTTTTAGAGGATAATAAATTGTACATTAATATGATACATGATATTGAGTTCTTAGATTTACGCGAATATAACACATGAAATAAAACTATTTTACGGATTTTATCGCGGTTTATTTTTTTTATTTTCGAGTCGTCAAAGAAGTCTGCAGTCTCTGAACATGTCCTTGACCGCACCCGCCATAACATCAGATTTGATAGACCACAAATCCTCGTGAAAGAACACCGATTCCTACCAAGGATGGTTCGCGAGGCTATTGAAATTAAAAAACATCCTAATTTCAATAGAGAAGATGGCTGGGTGCTTCCATCGTCTTGGGATCCGGTAATTAATATAATCAAATCCAAAACCAAGCATAACACTGCAAGACCTCAAGACACCGTGAGCTCATTCTGCGTAGATCGGACCAACAACAACAAAAATAATTAAGAAGTTTAAGGGTACCCCGGAACAACTATGCCTATTGGACGTCTAACACCTCAGTCCCTCCCGTGACCATGGGTGCTGCAAAGCACTCGAAACGTCGGGAACTAAAAATAAAAAAATAAACCGCGATAAAATACGTAAAATAGTTTTATTTCATGATACATGATGTTCTAATATACCTGTGGTTATATTGTACTGTCCAACCGAAGGTCGATTTTTGGCCGAAACCGAAGCCGAAGAATCAGAATATTTTTTATTCATGTAAACGATTACAGCATTTATGAATCGTCAGAAAAGTAACAAAGACTCTACCACCACTTCGGAATGTCTTTACTGTGGAGAAGAAGGGCAAGAATCTCCATGGTTACACTTTTAAAATAAAAATTTTACAAACTTTTCCATTTACATTTTGCTGTGGGGAATGGGAGAACAATGTAGGTTGGTCATCAGGTGGGTCTTAGTTAAAAAAAGCAAACTATACTATTTATGAGAATGGCTACATTGTTCCCTCATTTACAAAAAAAAATACAGAAATAAAATGTCATTATGTTAAATTATACAAGGAATGTTAAGTAATAACAGTTGAATAGGTGGTCATGACTCAAGTGGAGCTGGAATAGCATCTATCCAAGCATTTTTATCTTTTAAATAATCTTCTATTGAATAAGCTTGCTTACAAAGTGTTCGTTTTAAGCAAGCTTTGAACTTATTTTCACAAATTTTAGTGACGTCAATTGGAATTTTGTTATAAAATCTAACACAGTGCCCCATTAAAGACGTGTGAATTTTTGACAGACGAAACTGCGGTTGATCTAATTTATTTCTATGTCGTGTATTATAGCAATGCCTATCACTTAACTGATTAAAGATATCTAAGTTTTTTCTAGTATACATAATGTTTTCATAAATATATTGACATAAGACCGTCATAATATTGGCTTCTTTAAACAGTTCTCTTAAAGAGTCGCGACTACTCAAGTTAAAGATGGCCCTAATAGCCCTTTTTTGCAATGTCAGCTACTGAACATTTAAAATCCCTAAAAAATTTGTTCATGATTGGCTTATTATGTTGACAGTATTAACTTAACGAGATGATTAAAAATACCTACAACTGGTTCAAAATAATAACACTAGAATAATCCTATTTATAATATTTACATACATACACACACACACACACACACACACCCACACACACACACACACACACACACACACACACACACACACGCACACGCACACACACACACACACACACACAAGCACGCACACACACACGCGCACACGCACGCGCACACACGCACACACACTCTTCCATTCATATAATGGGTACGTCGTATCAATCGTTCTATTTGTAAAACTAAATAAACCTAATCCGGAGAATGAAATTGGTATAATGGCAACAGAGTGACCGCCAATAGGAGGTATAGGTCAATTTTAATAACAGTGGACCTATACCTCGGAAAATATGAGTCAATGTGGATACCTAGTACACCTCTGCCACTCCCGCTTGAATCTAAGAACGTGTCACGTAGAATCCTGTTCTAGACGGATGTTCATTTTTTTTCACAGCCTTTTTTTATCCATTGATGGGCCCATAAAGAACATTTAGCTAGCCAAATTGAAGAGGAACAACTAGATGAGTAAAAAAACGAGCTTTTTATTCAATTTTTTTTACACACAATAGTATTTATTTGTGTGTCGTGGGTGCGTTTACAAACATGAAAATTCACATACACAAGTACCCAGACCGGAACAAATAATTGTGGATCACCCAAAGATTTGTTCCATGTGGAAGCGGCTTAAGCTCATAACCACTGCGCTAAATCGTCCGTAAATTAGGTGCTTATTTAAATAATCAAGTATTTGAGTTATGTTCCTTTGCCAGCCATTTGTGGAATTAAGAGCTTGAATGATCTATCACATTTGTACGTGATCCTTATTTAATAGTCACCCAGTTTTTAATATTATTACTATTCATACGAATATTAATCTAATGTGCATAATTGTTGGGCCACGACCTCAATTAACCCACAACCTAATAATCGCGTTAATCACGAAATTACGTATGTGAAGATCGTCGATTTCCGAGCCCGACGTGCCCGTCTGCCCACTCGGCGACCTTTGCGGGTTATGTACAATCAGTGACATAAGTCGGTGTACATTGACAGTTTTTCAAATGGGTAATACTGAGTTCTTGAATTTACTCGAATATGACATATGAAATGAAACTTTTTCACAGATTTTCCCGACGGTTTGAGTGCGTTACCTTTGTGTGTGTGTGTCTGTGAATGATTGGCCGCTGGTCGTTGGATCTACGCTGTTGGCCGCGGGGCCTTTACAGCTTCACCGGAGAATACTTTACCGTGGTTTTACAGAACCAATGGTTATGAGAGGTACTAGTCCTTTAAAGCGATAAACTAGTTTAATTTCATTGATGGACGGCTTGGACCAGTGGTTAAGAGCTTAGGTCGCTCCCCCCACTGGATCGAGTAGTCACCGGTTCAATTCCCGCACAGGACGTATCTTCGTATGACCCATAAACATTTGTCTCGATCTGGATGTTTGTGTATGTGAAAATCATGTTTGTAAACACACGCACGATACAGAAAATAAAACGTACCGTGTAGGTACATTAAATATTTTTAATCAGCACTTAACCGGTTTTTACCTACATTTAAACCGTTAATATAATATTAAACCCCTTTTCATGCCATACCATAAATTATACGCTACCTTAATATAGTTTTAAAAATTAGGTATGGCACTTAAAATTTTAAACATAAAACCCGAAGGAACAAAAAAATATTCGCACTCTTGTTTTTTTTTATAACTTTTGCACTTGGTGGTACACTATAATGCGATTGGAGCACGATTAACATAACTAGTCGTGCCGAGAAGCGATTATGCTAATTACATCTCAAGTTATAAGGGGTATTATTGCAAGTAAAATATCTAATTTATTGAACCGGGCTGCCTGTGACACATCGTAAGGCTGTAAAGAAGGGTGTATTATCAAAGAACCTTTGATGATAGCACTAGAATCATTGCATTCAGTGATCGTTGTCAAGATCTTGAGCGAGAAAAATCAGTAAAAGATACTAAGTTCTTAGATTTACGCGAATATTACACATGAAATAAAACTATTTTTCGGATTTTATC
Organism: Phalera bucephala; assembly: GCA_905147815.2. Lineage (NCBI taxonomy): Eukaryota > Metazoa > Arthropoda > Insecta > Lepidoptera > Notodontidae > Phalera > Phalera bucephala. The sequence goes on from LR990612.1 coordinate 28,439,152, forward strand.
GCGGTTTATTTTTGATTTTTAAGTCCCCGACGTTTCGAGTGCTTTGCAGCACCTATAGTCACGGGAGGGACTGAGGTGTTAGACGTTCAAAAGGCATAGTTGTTCCGGGTACCCTCAAACTTCTTAATTATTTTTGTTGGTCCGATCTACGCAGAATGAGCTCACGGTGTCTTAAGGTTTAGCAGCGTTATGCTTGGTTTTGGATTTGATTAATTTAATTACCGGATCCCCAGCCAGCCATCGAAATTAGGATGTTTTTTTTTAATTTCAATAGCCTCGCGAACCATCATCTATATTAAATACTATAAATATACTAATATTATTAAGAGGTGAAGTTATTATAAGTATATTTGAAGGAGAAGGAGGAACTACTGATGCGATTCTGAATTTTTTTTCACTGTCATTTAGCTACATTATTCCTGAGTGTTATAGGTAATTTTATTGTGATAAAAAATAGCCAAATAACAAAATAACAGCATGCGAAGCAGGCAATAGCTGGTTATATATACATGCACAATTTAAACTATATGTTTCTGTCTCACCAACTGAAGCAAACAACCAATCAAGAACTGTATGAACGGATAAAATATCTTTGATTTTACAATATTAATTTTGATCATAAATTCACAATCCACATTTTAAGGTCGAATCGAAACACTCATGTGCTAAATTGAGATCAGTCCAAGGATATCAATATGACACCTAATAAACTTAAAAGGATAAAAGACTTCATATCTTCTGATATCGAAAGATTAATATAAATACCAAGATTCATTAAGAAGTCAAGATGTTTATTTATTTATCGTTATTTGGTCGTTTGGTGACTAATTCTTACGCCTGGTTGTGTAAAAAACTACAGTAAAGAGAAGTACGGTGGCATCAGTCTAATAAAAATATTGAGTTTTATTTCCGCTATTGTTGAGTCGAATTTTGAGCTACACCGGTTCTGTTTTATGAAACTGGGTACAAGGTCAACCACTAAATATAAATTCAGAATGAACATTCAGCGTAGATCGAAACAACAAAAATAATTAGTAGATTTTATTTCAGATTATTGTTACATTTTTTTAACTAGTGGCTTAAAAATAGTAAAATATTTGTTATAGCAAGTTAAGAAGTTTAATGGTACCCCGGGACAACTATGCCTTTTGGACATTTAACAGATCGGTCCTTCCCGTGACCATGGGTACGGCAAAGCACCCGATACTTTGGGAACTTAAAAATCAAAAGTAAACCGCGATAAAATCCGAAAAATAGTTTTATTTCACACAAAATATAATTATCACGTAGTTTTGGAGGTCTATCTTCCGCTTGAAGCTAAAACTGTAGCTAAAAACAATGGATGGATGTACTAAATACGTTCATTTATATCTTAGTCAATTGACCTGAAACTCTTCTCCGGTCAGTTGCAGTCACAGAAATCATAATAATACGACATTCTCTTATTATTATTATTTCTGTGGTTGCAGTCCATGATCTTAAGTCACTTTGACATGTGAAAAATCGTCTCTTACACACACTGTCTGGCCTATATTCCCCAAGCGGGGGTGGCAGAGTTGTACTGAGTACACCCACTTCTTGCCGACGATATTAGCTCCCATGTAATAGGGGGCAAGCCTATTGCCATATACCGGGCACAATTTCATACTCCGGACTCATACTGGGAAGTTTTTTTTTAGAAAAACTTAATTTGTCCGACCTAGGAATTGAACTCACGACCTCGTGATCACCAAGCTTGCGTTTTGAAAATCTTCTTTCACTTTTGAAAACCATTTCTATGAGTAGCATAATATACCAAGTTCTAAATTCATATTATTTCCCGATGAAAATGATGATAAGAATGGTAATGAAATTGATGAAATATGTGAAAATAAAGTTGTAGGAGTAAATAAAGTGGTAGTGGTAGTGGTGGTTACAAAAGACCAATTACAAAGGGTTTCTTGGGGTAATTGAAAAGTCCTATCTTGTGACTTCGTTACCGTTACATTACTTTAATCAAACAATATTTCACACTCAAAACAACACTACTTTCTCAAATTGAAGTAGCTTCAGCCTTCCCGCCACAAAACTACCACGTCAATACCACAATCAGCAAACAAATCATAGAAAATGTAATATAAAAAGCAACTTAATACGTGTTAAATTTATAATCATTCATTTAACTTGTTAAAAAATTGCAATCATGTATTTAGCATCGCGAACATTCCTCTTATTGATAAAAATGAATCGATATGAACTCATGCCACATATGGAACAATACCTACTATCTCTTAACCAGGTTACTTGTATGTAGTTTTTGTAATGATCGAGTCAGATGTGACCTCGGCAGAATCTTTATAATATCACGCCAATCTTTATGGCAACTCTGAATATAGTCGTGTACCGATGCACAGAATGCAGAGATTATTAAAAGAGATTACTATTGCAAAAGGTTAGTGGTAAGGCCGCCCATTGTTACACTACTTTGCAAATTCAAATACTGTATTTCCATATTGTGTATCTTTGGTGGAACAGTTAAGTGTAATTTTTTTATCTATCAATTTCATTGGTGCGCGGTTGCGTCGACTACTTTCAGAGAGGCCATAAAAATTGGCGCAAGCTATTGGGTTTTTCATCCCAAATTCAGTCATTTTCTATACATCGTCTTGGCTTTCATATTGTTTTACAGTTAGCCTTAAGTTTCCCTTTTGTGTAGTTTATAAAAACATGAATATTATTTTTTCTACCCTTATTTTATTGGTTTGATGTAAATTTTTCAATTTATCTATTGAGCACTAGACAAATGTTTGTGTGACCCACAAATATTTGTTCTGGTCTGGGTGTTTGTGTATGCAAAATTCATGCGTGTAAATGCACCCATCCCACAGGACAAAATTCTTATGTGGGGCCTAAGATTTAAAAAATTGAACATTTAACTATACTAATTTCTGAAAACGAACACTAGTTTCACTTATAATTTTAGCAGGCCTACATCTCTAGTTAGCAGCACGAGTGTTTACTGCAAGAGTTTTTCTCTATATCGTATTAATAAAATTACAAGATACAAAATCCAATTCGTATGATTAACGAGGCACAGTTGAATTTATTCCATTAGTTTTATTGCCGATGGTTCGAGGTCTACACATTCCGGTAGCAATTGGCTTCTTATCTCAAGTGAAAGTTGATCGATCGGGTGAGAGGATTTCGTTTCTATTATATTAGTTTTACGGTTAGATCAGATGGTTAGTTGCGAGTGGAGAGCACAGTATAGTTTATGACTTCTTTAAGTTGGACGATCATTTTTCTTGGATCTATGGATTTTTGCAAGGCTACTAAATTATCTCACATTTATGATTGGTTGATAGACTGCGACCTGGGTAGGTTTACTTCCCAGGTCGAACAGAGTTATTGAAGTTTTATTGGCAAAAAATCTCATTCAGTCCAAAGTCTGGAATTGTGCCTGATATGAAGACAATAAATCATAGTATGGCCTTTGCGGGTCTAATCACCGAATATGAATGCCTTACTTTTACAATCTCCGACAGTAGATTCTCTTCATTTGCTTCTTGTTTATGTATTTAGCATCTGATATGTTTGTTTCAGCATTTTCTTTGGCCTAATCCTTCTTCTTTGCTCACTCACTCCAATTTCACAGTTTCTGTTACAAAAGTCTCTACAAATCACAGTTTATTTTTCTGAAATTTTAGTTAATGCCCCTATCAATCCAACCAGAGGAAACTTCGAATTCGAAAGACAAGAATGCCGTGGGTGGACAATGACAGTTACGAAATTAGACTAATTATTAGCGCCAAACCATCTGGACGGTTTTACGGGATAACCGTATTTATTCTGGCACTAAATATAAACGAAGTTGTGGGCTGTGCCCTCGAAATTTTCACTTCGAAATTTACTGTCCTCTTGATGTAAATATAGCTAGTGTTGTTCGAATGAAGGTGTGAAAGGGATATGTGTCATATAGCACAGGGAAATGGGTGAATCGATAGAATATAAAAAAATTGGAAAAAAAGGAATTCCTTGAGCGAATACAAGTTTATCATAGATTCTTTTTGGATGTTTCAGAAGAGAATACAATTTCAGTGTTATTAATAACAGAGTATTAGCACGATCGTTTTTTCTCTTATTTTGCAAGGGAGAATTTGTCTGTGAGACGAGAGTGTTATGTGAGATTTTTTGACTTTTGGCTTTTTTAAAAAGCTATAGCTCTAAAAAAGCTAAAATGATGATGTTTGGTATAAAATCTACTCAAATTATTTTTTAATTAGAAACCGTGCGGACCCACCTGCTGAAATATTTCCTTGGAAGTAGATAAACTTTACTAAATATTAACCCTAGTTTGAAACCAACGCCAATGGCATCCATGGGCCAAAAGATCCTTGTCGCACTGAACCTTATTTTTACACTATCCCATATATCTTTACACCGTCACGTCTATATTCCCCAAGCGCGGGTGGCAGAGGTGTACTGAATACGTTTCGTTAACTTTTTTGATTGGCCAACTTTACTTTTTTGACATCCACTCCCAGCACAATCAATTAATTAATTAACCAATCAATTCCCACTTTTTTTTCGAAACTCAACCGCAACGCGATCTTCACATTTTTTGTCGAATATGGTAGATATGTAGCTGCTGGGGGTTCACCGGAACCAGCTAAATTTTGAAAGTGGTCTATGAGAAAAAAAATCTGCGAACTCTGATCTATTGCCATTTCGGGCCACGAAGTTCCCGCCAAGGTTTCCCAATCGTTGTATCACCTTTATCTAGAACTAACTCGTCATCTGCGGCCACCGCTTGGTATCTAGTCGATGACAGCGCTAAAAACAATTATTATGCTTAGACGAGTATTACACCCGTAATACTGCGTCTGATAAGCCAAATTCTAGTTATTTCGTCGTGTGTTGGTCTGGTCGCGAACTGCGCAGTAAGATAAGCAATAAGTGAAATAAGAATGAGCTTCGCTTTTTTATTTTGAGCTTCGCTTTTGACGTCGATAACATTATTTTTTCCTTATTTTATAATTATTAAATACCAATAATAATAATGTGGTAGGTATAATCTTACATTAAAGATATATGGGCTGCATCGTTGGTCTAATGGCAAAGCTCATCGCTTTAGGATCACGAGGTCCTGGGTTCAAATCCTAGGTCGGACAAGTGTAGCTTTTCTAACGAAAACTTTCCAGTACGATTCTGGAGTCTGGAATTGTGCCCGGTATACGGCAATAGGCTCGCCCCCTATTACATGGGACCTAATATCGTCAGCGAAACGTGTGTACTCAGTACACCTCTGCCACCCCCGCTTATAGGCGTGACGGGGATTTTTTTAAATCGGAATAACTTTTTAGGTGGATAAAAAAATGCCTGAAAATATTATTACTGATATTTTTAATTTCAATTGAACACCTTACATTACAGTTACAGAGCCTTCTACTTTATTGACAATTAGTAAATACTAGAATGGTTTACCTGAATAAAAAATATACTGATTCTAATTCACCCCATATCTTATTTTGATTATTAAAGAGTAAAGCCTAAAACATATTCCAATTCCATAAAAAAGACATCACCACATTATCGTGACTAATCGAGTGGGCAACGTTAGACATCGATTGTTAATCGTGAAACGGCCAATGTTTCCGAGAATCGTTCGCCATTGACATTTCTAAGCGTTGTGTCGTGGCGCGGCCATGTTTACGTTTGGTGGCTGGTGTTTACAAACAGAAAATTGTTTACCCCGCTGACATAACGCTGTGCAGGCGTCACATGGCGTCATACCGCGTCACGCCTCCGCTCCACGCTTTGCCTACACACAATCCTGTTTCATTACGACTTCTTATAAACATCGTCACGCCTATATTCCCCAAGCCAGGGTGGGAAAGGTGTACTGAGTACACCCACTTTTCGCCGACGATGTAAGGTCCCAAGTAATTGTGGGCTAGCCTATTACCATATACCGGGCACAATTCCAATTTCCATTTTTTTTTTCTTATCTAATTATTCTACTACCGGAGAACGCGGCCTCCACTGTGAAAATCCGGAGAAAAACTTATCGGACTTGTTTATTTAATTCTCTTTCTCTTTTTATTTTTATAATCAGATTGTATAGATACAATGTTTGGGTTACCTTACGTTTGAGATGGTGATGCCTGACGATCGAGGTATCAGACCAATGATGTCATTTCTAAAGAGTAAGTGTCTAAAGGATTCCGGATGGCCCAGTCCCGCAGCACCCGTTCACGAGTATGTGTACTGGAACAGCCATCCCCCCCGTCAACTATATTGGACCTTCATGTAATTGGAGGCGTTTTTTTTATTGAGGACTGGTCAGGGATTGACGCCTATCTCGCCTGTTAAACTGACGATGGCGCCGAAGATGTGGCTGACTGGTTCAGTAATAGCCTATTCAAGTATTCACTCTGATTTTAAAGATACCCAAGTTATACCTTTTCAGAAACACAGATGGCGGGAGATGTATCTTAAAAAGGTCATCTTCCGCTTTATTGAAATGAGAACACAATATGAAATACAGTTGAAAGATAAAAATTTAAATAAACATACTTTTAATTACATTTTTATCTTTGAACATTTCAATATGATTCATAATACTAAATTAGGTATATCGGGATGCAGATTAGTTCTAGGTTAAGTTAATACCTATTGTTGTTGAATCTTTGATATTTTTTTGGGTTATATAAATTAACATTCCTTATTAATTGGCCATAATTAAGCCAAAATATGCTTATCTTACACAAAAAGAACATTCAAATTTGGAAATTATCTTTAAAAATAATAAGGTTTGATTTTCTATAAATATTTTTAACGGTGACACGTTTTTCCAATGGAATATTTTTATTGGTGTTATGTTATCAATAATGCTTGAATCACATTCGACGCGATTCGACAATTTTACGCTCTAATTGTATTCGCTATGAACTTTGTGAGTGCTTGACATATTGTTCCATATGGTATTGCGACATTTTAAACGAACAATGCTAGTTAATTAGATTCATAATAACATATTGAAAGTTTACGGTCCATTTATTTATTAATTAAGTACGTATACGGATTTAAGTATTGTTTTTTTTTTCTAATGTTCTATCTATGTATGTAAATTGAAAATTGATTGTAGGTTCACCTGAAGATGATGTACTCACTTGGACTATGTAATCACTTGTAAATTAAAATATTTGTTTAATATTTCATTAGGACGTTTTACCGCCTAAGTGCATATTAATCAAGTAGACACTTATTTTCTGAGTAATGTTGGTTGGTTGCTTATGAAATAGGTAATAAATTTTCATTGTCCTTATTTTTTACCAGATGACAAGTTTTAAATATAGTAATTTTTGATAACGAAATTGGGACAACCCTCCGAATTTAATTAAAGTTAGTCGTAGGATCAAATACAACGTATACAAATTAAAAATTACAGCTTAATCAATAAAATAGTTATATTCATTCAGGTTATAATTAATTTCATGGATAACTTTTATTTAATATGAAATGAAACTATTTTACGGATATTATCGCGGTTTATTTTTTATTTTTAGTTCCCGACGTTTCGAGTGCTTTGCAGCACCCATGGTCACGGGAGGGACTAATTTTAATTTAATTTTATTTATTTATTTAATAATTGAAAATTCAACCTTAAAACATATTAACAAAAAACATATTCCTTTGACACATCAAAGTTCATATACCGTACACTACGCATTAGTTACGTAAAGAACGATTCCATAGGGACAATGCTAAAAATAAAAACTAGCGGAACATTTTGAATAACTACGCGTAGCTATCTAATTCCGTAACTTCTTACTTATATACATAATGTAATGTAGCCAGTACTTTGCATAGAATGCTATAACTTAGTAAGTTATCATGTATGTATCGGACAATGCTGAGCCGTGATCATAATACGGAATAATATTTTTTTTGACACCATTCAGTAAGCCAGTACGTGAACATGTAATGGACAGCACACGTTAAGTTCGAAGGCTCGAAGGTTTAGCGGAAAAAAAAATCTTTAGTTTCGATGGATTAGAATATTTTTTGAGGATGTTAAATATTTTAACATTAATATTTTAAAATATATACAATGAATTTAGCATAGATTTTAATGCCCCTCGCATATGGTGGCTACCAAATATGAAACGGATGTACCAATAATGTTAAAAAAAAGACCTTCACGCCTACATTTCCCAAGCGGGGGTGGCAGAGGTGTACTGAGTACACCCACATTTCGCCGACGATGTTAGGTCCCATGTAATAGGGGGGCTATTGCCATATTCCGGGCACAATTCAAGACTCCGGACTCATACTCGGTAGTTTTCGTTAGACAAACTACATTTGTCCGACCTAGGATTTGAACACAGAACCTCGTGATCGCAAAGCGATGCGCTTTGCTACTAGACTAACGAGGCTACCAATAATGTTGTATCATTAAATTGTACTTATACAAGGTGTAACATAAACGCAAGACCTGAAAGTAGTTTATTCTAAATAGGCTACTGAATCGATTCCAACTATTTTAAAGTTAGTTATTTATTTTTAAATTTTCATAATATGCTGTTACTCATTCTGTTCGCTGTATTAAACTGATATTTGATATTCGTACTGAGTTCGTAAAGCAATAATCTGATTCGGGTGTCTGAGGTCTTGCGTACAATGATACACTTTGTATACTCTACGTACTTTTTTGTGGAGTAGCTGCCTACTGCTGGGCAAAGGCCTTCTCTCACAAATCGAGGTAAGAGAGATTAGGTCATACTCCACCACGCGGACCCAGTGCGGATTGGTGGAGGCAGGTTTGTGGCCACCCGCTGTTGGAACTTATCAAGCCGCCGATAAGGCTTCCAACTCGGCTTAACGACTACCACATTAAGTGGTAGCCGGGACCAACGGCTTAACGTGCCATCCGAAGCACGGAGACGCTCGAATATGAAAATGCCACAAACGGTCACCCATCCCAGGCCGACCAAGTCGAACGCTGCTTAACTTTGGTGATCGGTAAAAACACCGCGGTCGCACAGCGCTACGAGCGCCTCTTCGCACAGCACTACGAGCGCCTCTAGTTTATATGTAAATTTTACGCGATAGGCTTGGCATTGCTAAGCTAAATAGTATTTTATAAAACTGGTTTTTATTTAAGACGCGTAGATGACTCTTTACATATTTGAATGAAGGTAAACATCGTTGTTAAACTAGCTAAGGCCAAGACTAGATGCGTAATCTGACTAACAGAGAAATCTTGAGAAAGATCTTGTTATAGGTTAAAAAGAGGCGTATTTACATATTTCCCATTTAACATTAACATCCTTCAGGACAACTGACATTTAAGCTGACACATTCGATGGAAAGTATATTGCGACAAGAATATAATGGCCCGTGGATGACATTAACAGGGGGGCGTTGGTGTGAAATTAGGGTTATCATTTAGTAAAATGATCCTACTTCCAGGGAAATATTTCAACAGGTGGGACAGGTAAGTAATAACAAAAATCTTTAAAAAAAAAATTAAACCGACTTCAAATAGCAAACAATAAATATTTGAAGTCGGTACCGGTTAGTGCAGTCGGTTACTTGGCGCCGACTTCAAATATTTATTTTTTTGCTTTATGAAGTCGGTTTTATTTTTACATTTTAATTTTAAATTTTTTAGTGACAAGTGAATTATTAACTAATATTTATATACCTATATACATACCTTATTTTGCTGAGTTGTACAGCAAGGTACCTACAGGATTGATATAATAACCATAATAACGAAATCTATACATTCATGCTGTCCGCCGTTAAGGAGTCCCCTGGTGTATCTTCAAAGTCTAAAGTTCAATACCGATTTCATTAAAACGGGACCACCTCGAAACTATACTAAACCCAACGCAAAAATAATCATCAAAATCAGTTCATTAATAAAGACGTTATAAAAAAACACAGACGAATTGTAGACCTCCTCCTTTTTTGAAGTCGGTTAATATTCTGATTAGTTCTATAGCAGGGTACCTATAGGATTGACGTAATACCCATAATATTTCAATTTACACATTCGTATTGTTTGTCGTTAAGGAGTTCCCTAGTGTATCTTCCAAGTCCAAGGTCCAATACCAAAATTACAATGGGATCACCTTGGAGCTATACTAAACCCAATGCAAAAAGAATCATCAAAATCGATTCATAATTGGCGGAATAATCGCGTAACATACATACAAAGAAGAAAAATACAGTCGAAATGATCCTCCTCCGTTTTAGAAGTCGGTTAAAAAGAACTTGGGTGAATTTCATAGCAAACGCAAAGCAAACGGCTACTCTGCGACTGTCATGAAGTGACATTTCACTTGATGACAGTATTAGTTCAGATTTTGGCCGCGGGCAAAAAGAACCGCGTACGGCTGTAATTTGAACTCATCTGTGGTCCAATAAAGGCCTTACTTTTGAATATTTCTTAGTCCTATATCCTATCTATCTATCTATAACCTCACGCCAGATCCCTTGCGGGGTAGGCAGAGAGTACAGAGTTCCAACAGGTTCTTTCCTTACATACCTCTCTGGCTTCCTCGACTCTCATAGTTCGTCTCATACACGCTCGCCGGTTACGGAGACTCTTGACTCTTCCATCAGATAAGACTCGGTTTATTTGGTCGTGGTAAGATAGTCTAGGTCTTCCGCGGTACCTGCATCCTTCCACTTTCACATTGTATATCTGTTTTGTCATTCTTTCCTCTGGCATTCTTTCTATATGCCCGAACCAACGGAGCATGCCCTTTCTCATCTTTACACCGATACTATCTTTCATACCTACTCGCTGTCTTACTACGCTGTTGCTAATGCGGTCGGTCAGCTTCACTCCGCACATCTTCCGCAGAGCTCGCATTTCTACCGCATTTATCCTACTTTCATTCTCCTTCTTACATACCCAGCTCTCGCTACCATATAACAGAAAAATTCCCAGTATGAGTCCGGAGTATGGAATTGTGCCCGGTATATGGCAATAGACTCGCCCCCTATTACATAGGACCTAACATCGTCGGCGAAACGTGGGTGTACTCAGTACACCCCTGCCACCCCCTCTGGGGAATATAGGCGAGACCGTGTTTTTTTTTTTATATTTCTTAGTCGGCCTATACTGTGCAACTCCTAGGTCAAAGGCCTTCTCTCACAAATAAAGGTTAGATACAAGAGAGAATTATTATTTCATTTGCACATCAGTAAATTAGCCAATCTGAAGTTTCATCAGTTTAAATATGCCAATCTGCGTTAACTTCTTAAATAGTAATCATCACGCCAGCTCGCTTGCAGGGTAAGCAGAGTACAGAGTTCCAACAGGTTTTTCCTAACATACCTAAATGGCTTCCTCCACTCTCACAGTTCGTCTTATATACACTCGCCGGTTAAGGAGACTCTTCAAGTAAGTCTTCGTTAATATATATCTAACGACATTTATTTTTGACTTAAAAATGTATAAATTTGAAAAAAATATTTAGAGACTGATTTACAGTGGCAATTATTTATGTAATTTCGATCTCCTTAACAATTTGAAATTTGTAGTTTGGCTAGATTTATTCTATTCTATATATTATATAGGGAGTCTTAAAAATATCAGTTCAAATATTTTATGCGTCCTTCACTCTTATCGTCGTATGTTAATTGCAAATAAAGCGTTGTTTGTTACATACACAGCGACTTTTCATAGCTTGCTGAAACTTCACATTATGAATCGATTTTCCTTTTCAGACACAAATAATAAAAACGAAAACAAATCTACGAATATCACTTCTGGCTACAGTGATTTTCTCGGAACATAATTCATTTATTGCGCAGTTATCATTTAGATCGACTTCAAAATGTTTGTTCAATAATTTAGATGTTCTTTTTCCGCGAATCGTTTCCGAACGTCCACCGTCATACATACTTATTAAAAACGTAACCCCACCCTAAGATTAATTCCTGTGTCGTGGGTGCGTTTACAAACATGAAAATTCACACACACAAATACCCAGACCGGACCAACCAATTGTGGATCACACAGAGATTTGTCCCGTGCGGGAATCGAACCCGCGACTATTAGACACAGTGGGCGGAGCGACTTAAGCTCTTAACCACTGCGCTAAATCGTCCGTCATTATAAGTATAGTTGTCCAGTAAACAGCACGATTCACCGTGGGAAGTCATAACTGGGGTCAATACCTATCAAAATATATGGTATTTTGGTTTATGTATCTCGAGAAAAAATATTTAGAAGAATTTGTCCTTTGTGAGGAAGACTGACGTATGTGGAATTTTTGACACAAAAGTTCTTGATGGTGGCCTCCTCCTCTGAAAGGGGGGCTTCGGGATCTCTAAGAGGAACGCACCAAAATAATCTACGACGCAAACGAATTTCGCCCTAATTTCAAACTCATCCTTTGGTAACTTTCAACGAATTAGGTCCATTAAACTCATTAATGTAGGGCCACGTGCAAAGTCAATGTCACGTATTTCTGTTTTATTTTGATCTAAGGTTCCTTATTATTCCATATAAAATAAGTATAATCAACGCGATCGCAACGCAAAATGTGTCATCGGCGCGTGAGTGGCGTGCGATAGATAATTTCCTACTTAACATTCATTGAATTTCAAATAAGCTGTAAATAATGAACATTATGTTACGTTTCTGTCATTTTCATATTCGAGCGACTCCGTGCTTCGGAAGGCACGTTAAGCCATTGGTCCCGGTTACCGCTTAATGTGGTAGACGTTAAGCCGAGTTGGAAGCCTTATAGGCGGATTTATAAGTTCCAACAGCGGGTGTCTACAAACCTGCCTCCACCAATCCGCACTAGTTCCACGTGGTGGAGTATGACCTAATCTCGAGAGAAGGCCTTCGCGAAGCAGTGAGACAGCATATTATTATTCTTAGGGTCTGTTCAGAGACTGACGCCTATCTCAACTGAACGAAATTGACGATGAGGCCGAAGGTGGGGCTTACTGAATCAGTACTTCACTCTCTTAACTCTTAAATGGGGGAGGGGATGGAAGTAAGACCGAGTTCCGAATCGATATGATTAAGCCAAACCCTCCTACAGTCTCCTCATAAGGCAACTCCGCGAAATATGCTCAATGCACTAATGCCTGTCACGTTTCCATTGAATGTTTTTATACGATATAAAGAGAAAGATATTTCTTTCTACTGATATGCAGGGATAAACTCCGAAATGAGGTTATCCGTCAAAGAACCAAAGTAGTTGACATAGCTCGCAGAGTGAGCTCGCTAAAGTGGCAGTGGGCTGGCCATGTCTGTCGAATGGAGCAGACGAGTTCTAGAGACCGCGACTCGGCAAACGTAAGGTAGGGCGCCCCCCAGCTAGGTGGACCGACGACCTGAAGAAGGTCGCAGGGTGGGACTGGATGCGGAAGGCGGAGGACCGTGTATTGTGGCGCAAATTGGGAGAGGCCTATGTCCAGCAGTGGACTGCAATAGGCTGATTTGATTGATATGATTGATTGATATGCAGGGTTATACTATCTAATCATTTATGCGTTGCAGTTTAGGATATCGTCAACATTGTTTTATAATACAAATATATTTATATATTACTATGACTGCCTCGTTGGTCTAGTGGCAAAGCGCATCACTTTGTGATCATGAGGTCCTGGTTCAAATTCTCGATCAGACAAATGTAGTTTTTCTAACGAAAACTTCCCAGTATGAGACCGGAGTCTGTAATCGTGCCCGGTATATGGCCATAGGCTGGCACCCTATTACATGGGGCCTAACTTGTTTTTTTTTACATTTTTTTCATTCATTGATTTCTAGGGTTATTTAAAGAGTTTTAGATATAAACACATATCTTTTTAACTTTGTAATTTTAACGGGCGTAGAAGACGGTATATTGTATCAGATTAAATTTAGTAAAAAAATGTAATGCGGGAAAACGTGCACGTAATTGTAAGAAAGCTGTACCAAAAATTTTAATTCATTCAAAATTCAGCTATTAAACAAAAAAAGATACATTGAAATCGATTCGTCCGTTTGGGAGCTATGACGTCACCAACATATCTACATGATCATATATCTGCTAATATTTGAAGGGTAATTTCTAAATTGCTAGCTACTTACAAAAAAAAAATCTCAGTGACAGTGGGCGGACCTTGGGCGGACAAAGGTTAATAATGATGCTCATTCAAAATATACATTTTTTTATATGTTGACATATGCCAACAATCACTTTTGGCAACAATGTTTTTTAGGTATAAATCAAAGTCATCGCCGACGCTGACAACTGTCACACACTCGCGCGGACTACGTCATTATGACGTCAAACCATACACGTGTATCTTTTAGGTAAAGACCAATCCAAAGCCCTCGCTTAACAGATTGTCGTTAGTGTAACGCTATGGAAAAGAACCTGTTGGAATTCTGTACTTTCTGCCTACCCCGCAAGGGATCTGGCGTGATGATAAAGATAGATTGTCTCTTTAAAACACGTAGCAACACACTGTAAATCATTCCTGTATCATGGATGCGTTTACAAATCGATTGATATTTGTTATTTCAGTAAATTGCCTAATTTCTTTATTTATGAGTTTTAATGCCATAAATTCTTCAATCGTATCGGTATCCTATTCGCAACATCGTAGGATTCCCAATCAAAAGTTATTCAAATCAAATTCATAATTAATTCATCAGTTGACAACGAAATCTAAGGTCACCACTGTGTAGTCAGCTGAACTGATGCGGCCATGGCAGCTAAAAATAAAACCCTAATAAGTATTATTGAAGGATATTTGCCGAATTCTTATAAAGATATTGTGTTTGAGCTATTTTTAGGATTACCAAACGTACTGAAATATCTATCTATATCATCACGCCAGATCTCTTGCAGGGTAGGCAGAAAGTACAGAGTTCCAGCAGGTTATTTCCTTACATACCTCTCTAGCTTCCTTCGCTCTCCTAGTTCGTCTCATACACACTCGTCGCCGTTCAGATAAGAAACGGTATATTTGGTCATGGTAAAATATTATAGGCCTTCCCCTGTACCTGCATAAAAAATATAATGAATATTATTCATGTATTTATTTAAAAAACGCTCTACTTTAGGTAGTTACACTTTAATATCTATATAACACTGATAGATTACGCTAAAATACTATATTTAACTCAAATATTACATAATACATACCTTAATATAATGCATTAAAAACAAACCTATTTTTATTTACTGGACGAAATACGTACTCCTTTTAATAAGTCCACCCTGAAATGAGTTAATAGAATAATATACTTAAATTCCTTAAAAGAATTAACCACCTCAACTCGAGATGAGATCAAAAGTGATGAAAAATATTAGATATGTCCCAAAACATGATAGTGATTTCGGAAAATATATTTTTTGAGTTAAGAGTTTGTTTCCTATTTGGGACTCTACTTAAACGGTGTACTGAGATTTTTTCAACCTAATTCTTTACAATACAGAGTAGTGAAAACTGAATTTCTCTTGCGTAGTCATCACTAGAATTGCCTTTTTCGCACATACGAGGTGTTAGCGCTAATGGACGTTGTGTCAAGAGGTATTAAAACTCAATGTCTTTTAATTTTACTGTTGCGACTTAGCGATAGTTAGTCATTAAATGTATATTTCAAACGACGCAATTTGCAGTGTAATCGGACAGCTCAATCAGAGAACTCGGTACAGGTCCAACACGTCACGGCATTCCGACCTCAGAGCCATTCAACATAACTATTTATAATTTGTTATATTATGTTAATTCAGGCGCGAGTCGAAAGGCGGATGGCCTTGTGAGGCGCCACAGCGCAGCGGCGACAAAGTGGATCATTGTATATAGGACAACTGTGGAAAGAAGGCACTTTGTCTGTTCGTTATTCGTCACTTTTGCAAGCATTCTGTTTCTATCCGTGTAATGCGTGGAACATTATCTGCGTGTTTGATGAGAATCAGTGGAGATGAGCAGAGTAAAGAAACGAGTTACTCGATACTCGGCATACTCGCCATTTTGATTACGCGTACCCCACCGAATCAGTCGGTTCAATTGCTGAGTATTCGATTGTTCGTAATAAGTAGTAACATATAGCGTGTACACAGCTACCTTTAAACATTTTTCATTTAGGTAATTGAAACAAGCATGATATTTCAGTTTAAATTTATAATTTTCAAAAACACTAAAATATCAGACGAAATCTACTGAACTGGCGTAACTAATATTTGACATTCGATAAAGGGTTATGATATAGAACTACAAAGCTCTCAGCAGTGTCTGGATAACCGGACAGGGCAGAAAACTTTGTATTTCATTCTGTAGTATGTTCCTTTTTCTTTTTTATTCTTCTTATCTTGTCAAGAATAGATATGTTTTCGCACCAATCCAACGTAAACTTAACCGAGTAGTTCGACCGCGGTACTCAACGAAAATAAAATCGAGTGAAACTAGGTATTCGGTTAGTCTGTACAACCTGAAAATCTTTCCAATGAATCATGTCGAAAAGAAACTGAGTTGCTTTTCATGAATACAGTTACGAGATGTTTAGTTTTCGTGGTTTACCCTCTAACTTGTCAATTAATAACGTGACTTGTACTATTTGAGCTACTGCTATAGTGAACTTGAATTTTATTTTAGCAATACAAATGTGAAATAAACAGAGCACTCGAATAATTCGAATGTGTTTTCGAATGAATTCTTAGTAATTTGTTAATCGAGTATTTTCTGGTATTCGATATTGCATTGTTTCGGTGAAAGAAGCTGAAAAATTCAACGTAAGGAGAGTTGAGAGAGTTACTTGACCTCTTCAGGAAAAGTATATTTAATTTACTTAGACGGCAAAAAGAGATATAGCTAGAAACTGCGTATATACACACATCTTTTTACGGCAAAGTAGATTATAATAACTTTGTTAAGGAGATTGTGGTACGCGCCCTGCACATAGGTTATTACCCTAAATATGTACTTAATACATATTTAGGGTTGAAACCTGTGATCTCCCTGACGGCATGATGACTCTGTGGTCTGGAGTGCCACAGAGCGATCGTGCCAGCATGGGGGTGGGTATCTTGTTGTCCCGTCGCCTGGCTTCTGGAGTGAGATATTAGAGTGGAGGAAGCCAGAGAGGTCTGTAAGGAAAGAACCTGTTGGAACTCTGTACTCTCTGCCTACCCCGCGAGGGAGATGGCTTGATGATATAGATAGATAAGGTTGCAAAAATACTGATTGACGATAATCATACACTAAAGCTTATCGTAATTTTTTTTAGTCATAAATAAACGTAGCCACACACTAGCATTTATTCCTGTGTAGTGGGTGCGTTTACAAACATGAAAATACCCAGACCGAAACCAATAATTGTGGGTCACACACAGATTTGTCCCGTGCGGGAATCGAAGCTGCGACTATTAGACACAGTGGGCGGAGCGGCTTAAGCTCTTAACCACTGTGCTAAATCGACCGTCACGTCCGTAATATATTACGATAGATATAAAAAAAACCTGTCTATCTATATCATCACGCCAGATCCCTTGCGGGGTAGGCAGAGAGTAGAGTTTCAATGAGTACTTTCCTTACAGACCTCTCTGGCTCCTACTCTCATAGTTCATTTTACACGCTCGCCGGTTACACAGACCCTTGACTTGCCCTTAAGATAAGAGAAGTATTCAGTAGTATTTTTTTATTCATTTCTCATATAGACTTAATTAGTTATCTCTCATAAATGTACAGTCATACTAGGATCTTTTGACCCGCAGCGAAATCGGAACTAACGCTGTCATCAAGTGGAATGTCACCTTATGACAGTCGCAGAGTTGCCGATTGCTATGAAAGGACATTGTCGAAAATTGCCCCAGAACCAACAAACATTTGACCCATGCCATCATTATTTATCTATTTTATTAAAATAATTGCAAATATCTATATCTAACGGACAATTTGCAATCTAAAACGAATATTTCAAAGTATTGTAAGTACTTATATCGAATTCGCCGTCATCTTTACTAAATGTCAACACACACCTTATAACCTCATGTGTTAATGGCTACTGAATTATAACCTCGAAATCTAATACCTTTTTGTGCAATATTGCAATTCCCCTGATTGTCCGTTTAATAATAAATGCATTAAGAGACTTTATAGGTGATTTAAAATCATACAAGTATTTTTCATTGCTGTTGGTTCCGGGGCATATCATGTATGGGCGCAGAACAATGTCGTTTACAAAAGTTTTTTTTTTAATGAGTAACCGTGCGGTCGCACCTTCTGAATTATCTCCCAGGAAGTAGGTAGGGTAACATTTTACTAAATGATTACCCTAATTTCACACCAACGCCAAAAGATCCCTATCGCAGTATAACACAACATAGATTGTAATTTAGTGTCAACATCGTAGTACGACATACTCATGTCTGTACTATAATATATTCGCGACTGCCGACGCCACTCGCCGTTCAATTAATGGAATTTGTACTGCGTATGTGGTCTCCTACGTCAGATATATACGTACTAGATAAATGTTTTTACAAATGCGCACGCGCATATCTGGACGAAACAACACAGTTTTCCTGGAATGTAGGTTTCACATGATTCCAAGTAATTCTATCTGTCTATCTATCTATATCATCACGCCAGATCCTTCGCAGGGTAGGCAGAGAGTACAGAGACGTAATTAATTTCCGAGTAATTAATTTCCATATATTACTTTCCTATCCTATTTTATCATAATATTACTTCACTAATCATTCGTCGTTCGTCCGGTATATTTTTTTTTAAACGTATCGCCACACTAGCATCTATTCCTGTGTCGTGTGCGTTTACAAACATGTAAATTCACATACACAAATACCGGCACACATACGCAAATATGGCAATAGTCTCGTCTTCCTATTACATGAGAGCTAAACATCGTCGGCGTAAAGTGGGTGTACACTGTACACAGTACAGTGTGTTTAACCTAAGCACAAAAATACCCATTATATAGTTTAACTTATGACTTTCAACTTTAATAGGATCTCATAGCACGTCATCAAACGTGTTAAAACTTCTTTGATTCTAAAATTGCCTTCTTTGAAGCTACAAAAAATGTTAATCTGATTTAATAAATATGCGTAATTATATAGAATAATTTTATCGTGACGCACTTGGAAACATCCCGTGGGAATCTCCTTTACATAAGCAGAATTACTGAGACATAATTGAATGTTTAAATAATTTGTATTGTTTTAATAAACTGATCAAGTTAGGTCGTGACGTATGCACTATTATCAGCAACATTATTACGTGATAATAACATTATTATTTATGTCAATGTTATGAACCTCTGTGTGTTGTTCTCTGTGACTTGTTTACGTAACTTGACAGTGTCAAAGAGCTTATGTAAAAAGGGGTAAGACTTTACCGTTATCAATTCATTTCGATAACTTTGAATGTAGGCCCTATGTCATGCATCGCCAACCTTTTCAGCGGGCGGGTCATATTTATTTTAATTCTTTTTTACACACTGAAAGTTTACAAATGTTTTTCTGGCCCTTTGGACCATCCCACTTTTCTTTATACTTGGATTTGGACGTTTGTGTGTGCGTGTGTATGTGTGTGTGTGTGTGAATGATGTACGTTGTTGGCCGCGGGGCTTTTACAGCTTCACCAGACAAAAGGGCGAGCACCCAACCACGCTCGAGCCAGAAGGGCAAGGGGGCAACTAGCTCAAGGGTGCCTCAAGGAGGAACGGCCACGGCTTGGGCAGCCGCTATGAGGGAGGGCATATACGCGGCGTCTCGCCATGGTGCTCTGCTCCGGCCGGCGGGCAAGGGATTCTTCCATTTCACCGGAGAGGTCGGTGTCTGATCCTGTGTGCGGTACTCGTATCTGTATCCGAAAGAAGGGATGTCAGGGCACCGGGAAGGTATGGATTTGGACAACTTTGCGGGCGTTTCGGGGCGCGAATTAGCAATAGATCGACAGCTGTGGAAGTACAAATAAATAAATTGCTTTTAAAGGTTATTTTAAAAAAGCGTTTTTTTAAAATCAAGCTTTTGTGCAACCAGTTAATGGTGCAATTAAAAACGGCCAATGAAGATTAAATGTAAATCCAAAAATTTCGTGTCTATGCTGTTAGTCATTGTTCCTTCGTCTGAAGCAACTCCTGGATTAGAATTAGATCATGATCATACTTAACAATGCATTGTCATCGGAACTGAACCAACATGCCAACTTTACAAGATAAAAAGGAAGATCTAAACTAACAAACATTGCAAGTTGACTAATAATATCAGCCTATACTGCCCACGCCTGGACAAAGGCCTTCTTTCACAAATCGAGGTGAGAGAGATTAGGTCATATACTACGCGGACCCAGTGCGGATTGATGGAGGCAGGTTTGTGGCGACCAGCTGTTGGAACTTATCAAGCCGCCTTTAAGGCTTCCAACTCGGCTTAACGGCTACCACATCATGTGGTAGCCGTGCCGGACCAACGGCTTAACGTGCCTTCCGAAGCACGGAGACGCTCGAATATGAAAATGCCACAAACGGTCACCCATCTCGGGCCGACCGAGTCGAACGCTGCTTAACCTTGGTAATCGGTAAGAAAACAGCGGTCGCACAGCGCTACAAGCGTCTCAAGTTGAATAAAAGCTTCTAAAAATAATGTACATAAGCGAGCTTATTTCAAAATCGAGTCTTCTATTAGCAAACCTTTGAGTTTTTACAAGGATAGCTTATGCTTTCTTTTCTTCAAGTGCCTCTCTGTTACTGGAGGTTGGCCTTCAGCTTTGCGTATATGCTTCTTTCTTGAGCCATACGGAACAACTGCTCAACGATGGGAAGTCCGGTCCACTCCCTAATGTTATGCTTATTATTTTCTATAAATTAAGTACAGTGTATAAGCTGAAAGGTAGTACATATAACAGTAAATAATGGTTAAAAATAGTTATATTTATATAGAGAGAAGAGTGAATGCAGGTAATAGAGTGAATGGTGCGATGGAAAGGCTACTTGGGAGCCGGCACTTAAGCCAAAAGGCGCAGCTGGCCATGCATAACGGAGTGCTTGTCCCAACGCTGTTATATGGCAGTGAGAGTTGGGTATGTAAGAAGGAGAACGAAAGCAGGATAAATGCGGTCGAAATGCGATCTCTGCGGAAGATGTGCGGAGTCACGCTGACCGACCATATTCGCAACAGCGTAGTAAGAAAGCGAGTAGGTATGAAAGATAGTATCGGTGTAAAGATGAGAAAGGGTATGCTCCGTTGGTTCGGGCATATAGAAAGAATGCCAGAAGAAAGAATGACAAAACAGATATACAATGCGAAAGTGGAAGGATGTAGGTGCCGGGGAAGACCTAGACTATCTTACCATGACCAAATAGACCGTGTCTTAGCTGAAGGGCAAGTCAAGAATCTCCGTAACCGGAGAGTGTGTATGAGACGAACTATGAGAGTGGAGGAAGCCAGAGAGGTATGTAAGGAAAGATCCTGTTGGAACTCTGTACTCTCTGCCTACCCCGCGAGGGAGCTGGCGTGATGATATAGATAGATAGAAAAATAGTTACAGAACATTTAGGTTTAGCCGTTTGTGAAATTATCACATCAACAAGACTCTGAATTATGTTTTGTTAGATGACGATTCGACCTTTTATAAAATGCCGATATTAATTAATGTTCATTTCTGTTTCAGGTAAGGATAACTCTAACTACACTACCTGCTTAATTTTTCGTAAGTTATTGTATTTTTATAAGCATAGTCTTATAAACATTAGACGGACGATTTAGCGCAGTGGTTAAGAGCTTGAGCTGCTCCGCCCACTGTGTCGAATAGTCGCGGGTTCGATTCCCGCACGGGACAAATCTTTGTGTGATCCACAATTATTTGTTCCGGTCTGGGTATATGTTTCTGAATTTTCATGTTTGTAAACGCACCCACGACACAGGAATAAATCCTAGTGTGGGGCTACGTTTTATAAAAAAAAACAAATAGATACTTCTTAAAAAAAAAACAAATATTTAAAAATTAAACTGGAACTGGACTGCCTCGTAAGTCTAGTGGCACAGCGCTTTGTGATCCAAAGTCCTGGATTCAAATCCTAGGACGGACAAATGTAGTTTTTCTAACGAAAAATTCCCAGTATGAGTCCGGAGTCTGGAATTGTGCCCGGCATATGGCAATAGGCTCGCCCCCTATTACATGAGACCTAACATCGTCGGCGAAACGTGGGTGTTCTCAGTACACCTCTACAACCCCCGCTTGGGGAATATAGGCGAAACGGTGTGTTAAACTGGAACTAATAACGATGATTCAAGTGAATAAATATGAATATTAAAGTGATAAAATAAAGAAAAATTAGTAGACTAAAACTACTATAGTGCCTATATTATATAAATATAACAGTTTTAAAACAAAATACACGTAATATTTCGGTCTTACTCGTCAGATTAACGTAACTAATTGAACTAGTACCTACATAAAACCATGAGTTATTCCCTCAAGGTCAAGGTTAATGGTTTTTAGCTGTCTTTAAAATTACAATTGCGTAATTGGTCGGTCGATAAATTTACGAAGAATTCTATTCTATAGGCTCGTAAGTCTGTTCTCGGTGATTAAAATTTTCGTACTTCTTATATTTCCTGGTTGAAAATAAACTATTTGTTAAAATCAAAACCAAAAGTTTGTTTATTCATGTAGACCAAAAGTCACTTATGGATAGTAAAACACAAAAAAAAATTGATTACTTAAGACTCTACCACCCGTTCGGGAAGTCATTCCTGTGGAGAAGAAGGGCTTAAAACTCCACGGTTACTCTTTTTAAAAATGAGAGTTCTACAATTCTTTTCGTATACATTGCATTCATGGGGACTGGGAGAACAATGCAGAATGAGTTAAATAGATGTGCTTAAGTATAGATTAATCATAAGTGTACGTAGATTCATGGTATCGATTAGTGTCTACATAGTCCACTCATTAACAAAATAGAGATTTTGTAAAGGTATATAATAAAAAGTATAATAATAATAATAATAAGACTGCCTCGTTGGTCTCGTGGCAAAACGCATCGCTTTGTGATCACGAGGTCCTGGGTTCAAATTCTAGGTCGGACAAATGTAGTTTTTCTAACGAAAATTCCCAGTATGAGATCGGAGTCTGGATACATGGCAATTGGCTCGCCCCCTATTACATGGGACCCAACATCGTCGGCGAAACGTGGGTCTACTCAGTACACCTCTGCCACCCCCTCTGGGGAATATAGGCGTGACGGTGGTGTTTAATAATAATAATAAGAGAAAAAAGGGTTAAAATAAAATATGTAAAGAGTGCGTACAAAATAATTAGTTATAGCTCCAGTGTGATGCGGAACGAAAAAATTAACATATCTTTAAAATAATTGGAATCAATTCAGACACCGATTTGAAAATAAAGTATTTCAGGTCTGGCAGTCTACATGGTATATATTAAAATAATGGGTGAGCATACTCATATTAATACAATTTCTATTAGCGATACTTGGTTCTCTTTATGTTCATGAACCCTTCCGACATCATTTTATTTTCTTTCCGAAGTGATACATCTATACTAATATTATTAAGAGGAAAGATATGTTTGTTTTTCTCCCAAAACTACTAAACCGATTTTAATAATTCTCTCACTATTGGAAAGCTGCATTATCCAGAAGTAGCATGGGCTAGTATTTCAGTAATAATTAGATAATATATAAAGATTACAAATTACCGCGTGCGCAGGCGTATGACTGCTAGTTTCCATATAAATAGCCCCGATCCAATTTTTATGCGTTTGTGCTTCTTCTGAAGCGTCACTCTTACAATCATTTTAATATTTCATATAATTTTGCATTTTTACGCGCAAATAACGGAAAGGAATAATCTATCCATCTCTATCTATCTATATGACGGACGATTTAGCGCAGTGGTTAAGAGCTTAAGCCGCTCTGCCCACTGCGTCTAATAGTCGCGGGTTCGAGTCCCGCACGGGACAAATCTTTGTTCCGGTCTGGGTATTTGTGTATGTGAATTTTCATGTTTGTAAACGCACCCACGACACAGGAATAAATCCTAGTGTGGGGCTACGTTTTTATTAAAAAAAGAAAAAAAAAATATCGTCACGCCAGATCCCTTACAGGGTAGGCAGAGAGTACAGAGTTCTAACAGGCTCTTACCTTACATACCCCTCTGGCTTCCTCTACTCTAATAGGAAAAGGAATAATAGGACCTATAAACACTGTATTACAAAAGAAAAACCCCAAAAATTAGAAATTCACCAGACTGGAAATTACAAGATACTTTCAATATTATTCATGACCTAACTTATCCATATATAAATAATAATACAAGGATGAACAAATGAAATGCAGTTACAGGAAAACCGCGGTCCCCATTATACTCTAAGGATACATATATAATATTTTCGTTGAACTAATAGGACGGAAAATTATGTTAGCTCAATTATTTTAATTTGCTACACACTCAAAGCTGAACACAAATAATATATTAAAAAACAAAAAAATTTGGTTTTCGAAATCTGTAGCAATTATTATTATAAGCTTACTGTCTCACTGTAAGGCGAGCACATCCCTTCCCTTCCTCCATCAATGCCAGTCCAGTGCAAACTGTTGTCAATCCTCATCATAGAAGTAGCTTTTGAAACTAAAAAATCTATGGATTAGTAAAATTGTTTATTAATGACTGCCTCGTTGGTCTGGTGGCAAAGCGCATCGCTTTGTGATCACGAGGTCCTCGGTTCAAATCCTAGGTCGGACAATTTTAGTTTTTCTAACGAAAAATTCCCAGTATGAGTCCGGAGTCTGGAATTGTGCCCGGTATATGGCAATAGGTTCGCCCCCTATTACATGGGACCTAACATCGTCGGCGAAACGTGGGTGTACTCAGTACACCTCTGCCACCCCCTCTGGGGAATATAGGCGGGACGGTGTTTATTAATGCTAATAGGTTAAAAGAAAATCTAATATAAAAAGTTGTAACATAATGAACGCAAGACCTGAAAGTAGTTCGTTCTAAATCGGTAACTGAACTGATTCCAATCATTTTAATGTATATTCTTCTTCTTCATTGCGCTTTAAAAAAACTTAATTTATTCTTGATTCATAGCAATAAGGAGATTACAAAACCCCATTTCTCAATACGCACACATACGCGTACAAGTTTCATTGTTAATTGGGGTATAAAAGTGCTTAAAAAAATGGGGGAGAAACCTTTGAATTTGGTTTTCGTCTTGAATTTATGAAGCAATTATCTTATCAGGGTGCCTTGGGTCTTGTGTTATCAGTAGTCTAAGTGTTACTATTAATAAAAATTATTTTATACTTGTCTTCTATCAAATCCAACTAATTAAATTAATTGTCATCCTGGCACCAGGGAATAAAATTTCACGACTACAATTAAAATGCAAAAAGGTGAATTGACTTAATAGTTATGAACTAATGTTTTCTTTTTAATAAATAACTGTGCTATTAACTTATCCTATTCTTGAATATTTACATAAATGACTAGCACTGTTGCTAGTCTTTGAGGTAAATATTAAAGAAGCAATAAAACTGAACCAAAATTCTTACCGACAAAGTTGCACAAACTTACTAGGAACTAGCTTATTTACATAACCAATACAAAGGAATAACAGACTGGAAACTTTTGGAAAATCAATATACTTAAACCGTGAGCATTGAACAGTTGTAGCTAACGCGTAAAATAGTTTGGCAGTGTGTCAACGCATTAGTTCTTTGGGACTGAAGTTTATAAATAGCGAGATATCGACTACAGACGGAATATTCTCATTTATTTCATGGCTATTAGCACTTTCGGCATCTATCTATGCTATAACATCCCAGTTTAATTTCATTGGTACTGGACCTTGGACTATAAAGATACACCGGAAAACTCCTTAACGACAATGTGTATATAATTCTTATGGGTATTACGTCAATCATACAATGCCGTAGAACTAAGCAGAATATTAACCAACTCAAAAAAGGGGGTGTTCTTGTTAGAAGATAAAAGGATACAGTGGCCTATGTTATGAATTGAAATAGGTCAATTTTGCCGTGCATTAAATTTACTGCACGCCAAAATTCACCTTTTTTTCCTGGGGAAAATCCTGCATAGGACTTCCGCAAGTCTCGGGGGAAACTCGCGGGACGTGTCGGATTCCTACTGACTAACCCTCAGGGTGGTCGACATCACACACGGGCCACCAAATTCACCAATTTCAATTCAAAAGTTAGATACATTTTTTTAAATGCCTATAAAGGTTTGGGTTAACCTTGGTTTTGCCCACAATTAAGTCCAAATCATTACGATTTTTCACCACAGTCTACCTAGTCTGATGGGTTGGGAACAAACCGTGCCTTACTTTCATTTCTTCGCGCATTGCCGCGCGACTGACTTGTTCGAGTATCGAAGCTTCATGCGTGCACGTCACTTGGGGTCTGAAAATCAGCGCCAATTAAACCCCATTAGTGCGGCTAAATAGTTATGAGTATATTTTATTGTTGTAATATCGCTTTTATTATTTTTGTAGTGTATTTAACTGTTGGGCTATTTGATAAATACCTTTTCTTCTTCTAGTGCCAAATAACTTTCTTCAAACGTCCAAGATATGATGATATTGGCCATCACCGTACGGAACAGAGTTGGGATAGTGTAGATTCATTAATTGTTATATACGCACAAGTTAAATTTTGTGTAGACTAGATATAGTAATCATAGGTACCTATTTTATTTTTGTGCCCACACATATATAATTAATTATGTACCTACGTATGTGTCATTATATTTTTCACCAAAATGTAAAATTAAGGAAGGTTATCAGCTGTGTATACAGGGTGGCTGATGCAAGCGTGGGGCTTTAATAAAGAAGGTGAACCAGTTAGCAACAATGTTCCATATATTTACGTAAAAAATGGAATAATACTTGTATTAAAAATATCACTTTTACGTATTACGAACTTGACCTTTGGTAAATTTATATTGTAATTTTTATTAGGTAAATTGTTGTATGTGACGAACTATGAGAGTGGAAGAAGCCAGAGAGGTCAATAAGAAAAGAACCTGTTGAAACCCTGTACTCTCTTCCAACCCCACTAGGGATCTGGCGGGACGTGGCTTGATGAAACTACTAGTGTTCCATAGAAAAAACCTTTGCGTATCAGTAGCCGGCGAAACGCAAATGACCAATCAACAGAAACATAAAAACACTCCCGCGCATCTTTCTCTGCGCCCGGTCAACGTGAACCGAATATTAGCAATAACACCCATTTATTATTCACGTACCTACTTACAATATTTTTTCATCTAATTCCTCACTATTCTTACTACTACGAATTATCTGATCGACTCGACTCTCATAGATCGTCTCATACGCGCTCGCCGGTTACGGAGACTCTTGACTTGCCCTTCAGATAACACATGTGTACTTGGAATGTAACTTGGTATGGAAGATAAGATGCATGAGGTGTTCGGGTGTAGACCTATTTTTACGTGGGAAAATGTTCATGGACTTCCGCCAGCCTCGTGGAAAGCTAGCAGGGAAAGTCGAACTCTTACCAACTAAAACCCCACAGTAGCCGGCATCGACACTTCGGAGTGGGGCTCCGGGATCTCTGTTAAGAACACACCGGTGCCTGCCTGTGTCGTGCTCCGAAGAGCCCGAAAAACGAGCCCGGGGAACCCGTTCCCCCTCTGCAACAACGCGGCGCTCACGGTGGCGTCCGCCTTCGTCCTTTTCGACCCTGGAATACCTAGACTATCTTATCATGATGCTTATCTACGAATTAATTCTTGCAAAAAACATTTAAATGCAATTGGTTTGAACGAATATCGTTACTCAAGGTCGTATTATGTAACAAACAGTCAAGATTACATAATCCAAACCGGTTGACGGCTTAATTCGTGGCGAACGATTGAATTTTATGTGGGCTGTGAATTTTTTGAGGCCATATTTTGGGCAATGTTAACAAGAATTCTATTCTAGGCTTATATAGCGCGATTTCGTGAACTTGGACATTTAAGTATAGTACCGTCAACCGTATTACAGAGAGGTGCAATGTTTATTTACGAAAGAGAGTTAAGCCTAACGTTTTATGCAATAAATTTGTTTAATAATTTGTACCCAAGTAGTCCTTCCGTTCTATTTCTAGCAATATTTATCTATCCATTTTTAAAGGATATTTAGCGGTATAAGGTAATAAGTACGTAAACCCTGAAACAGGACGTGTCGATAGCACTCTCACCGGAAAAAAACGTGATCATGAATCAATACCAGTTTCATATACCCATACAAAATCTTGACAGGACACATTTCGCTCAAAATATATATAACTGATGATTTTTTTTCATCATCTCTATTATCCAAATTCGGAATACCTAACAAAACTAACACAAATTATGTTCTCTTCAAATACAGAAAAAGCTACAAGAAAATAGAACATATTTTGTATAGGAATACACTTGAACTTTTTTTGCGAGAAAGTTTCAAGTATTGGTATTGTATTCAAATTTGTAGTTTCCTTTTTAATAATCAAGTCTATTATAAGGCCTGATTACTAAACGTTATTAAATTAAAACGTCTTATAAAAGGAATAATTCTCTTTTATTAAACTTAATAAGTATCCCGCTGATTTTTTTATGAAGTGCTCATTTCACCAATTGTCTCATCATTATCTCAATTGGTTTCCGCATTGTTCGTTATATGGGCGTTATAAGCAAAAGAAGAAGTACTCAATTTGAAAGTTAAGTTGACGGCTGATGCCTAAGTCTAGAAAATAGGAGGCAATTTAAAAAATCTGAAGCTGTTAACACTTACTATTGGACATAGCAAAAGTGCCTCACTGTTCAGATTTAATCACTTTTATTTGTTATAGTGCAAATATTTGAATACCAATATGTGAGGCATATGGAACATTTGAATCAGCTAAATTCAAGCACAGTTGGCCCACCGACCGAAATCGTGTCACATATTCGTTCTCTAAGACGTTAAGTTTAGTACATGCAAGATTGAGATTCAGATACAGATTGATATGCAACATTTTGTTTCAATATTTAATATTAGGTACACTAACTGGTGGATGTAAAATCGAGGTTCAGATATAATTTAGGCATTTGTTTTAGTATATCTGTTCCGTATCTTGTAGTTATCGTTCATATTTTATATCATTGAACAGGTCACAGGTCTACTTACTTCAGTAAGCATCCTGCATAAAACCAAAAATTATTTACTAACATTATAAACTCGGAACTAAGTTTGTCTGTTACTTTTTCACGCATAAACCGATAATCAAATTGTGATAAGCAATTGGCAAGGGATAGATTGTAAGCTAGGTAAGAACATACAAATAGGCTATATTTAGTATGATATATTTTTAAAGGCCCTTGGATTATTGAATATTGGCTGTTACCCTCTACTTACAATATTTTTTCATCTAATTCCTTACTATTCTTACTACTACGAATTATCTGATCCCCAGATCCCTTGCGAGGTAGGCAGAGAGTACACAATTCCAGCAGTTTCTTACCTTACAGGCTTCCTCGACTCTCATGGATCGTCTCATACGCGCTCGCAGTTCCTTATCAATTTTTAACAGATACACAGAGTTACTTTCACATTTGTAATATTATTAATTATAATAACAATTTAGCCTATATTGCCCCACTTATGGGCTAAGGCACTCTGTCACAAATAGAGGTGAGAGAGATTAGGTCATTACCACGCAGATCCAATACGGATTGGTGGAGGCAGGTTTGTGGCCACCTACTGTTGGAACTTATCAAGCCGCCTTTAAGGCTTCCAACTTGGCGTAACGACTACCACATTAAGTGGTAATCGAGACCAACGGCTTAGCGGGCCTTTCGTCCGAATCACGGAAACGCTCGAATATGAAAATTAATATTAATACTCGTATGCACTAAATAGTATCAACTCATTTTAGGCAGTGTATGATGTTAACAGCTTCAGATTTTGTAAATTGTTGTCGTTTTTCTGGGAAAACTTTCGTTGGCCAGACTCCGTGGTGTGTGCGTAGGGCGCTTGGCTCTTTGAATGGGTCACAGGTTCGATCCATGCAAGGGACGAAATCTGTGTGTAAGCCATAAACATTTGTTCCACTTTGAGTGTTTATAGGTTCAGAGGCGCGGTTTAAGCTTTTAACTACTCAACCAAACCGACTTCTCAACTCAAGTTACTTACATTTTAGTTTCTAATAATTATGACTTGCAGATGATACAGGATAACATAAGTAAACCTCAATATTCAAAGAAAACCTAACAACCTTCTATTCTCATTTCCTACATTTAACAATAATTAATTCTATAATAACAATCCTTAAACCAGATCATTACGATAACTTGCTCGCCTTTCCAATACGGTTTCACATAAATTGGTAAATGTAATACAACCTTGATGTCAAAATTGTAACAAGTTCATATGTAATTGTTCCGAATTTAATTTATATAAACGAACGCAAGTAAATTATTTCATTGTTATGTAGCACCTTTTATGTACATAAGAAAATGTGGACGCAATACTAAAAGTAGAATAAACCCTGCCACTTGTAGCTTTACATATTTTTTTATCGAAAAATTAGAGCAGAAATGATAAAATTATTGTTTATACAATCACAGATTTTCATTCGAGGTAAAAACTGGACGCGAACAGTATAGAGACGGTGGGAAGATGGTCGCCATGGTGATCTTTAGAGTAGATCTTTTTCCTGCAGTGGTCGTCTTTTGACTAATTGCTTTATACAAACTAGACTGCCTCGTTGGTCTGGTGGCAAAGCACATCGCTTTGTGATCACGAGGCCCTGGGTTCAAATCTTAGGTCGGACAAATGTAGTTTTTCTAGCGAAAAATTCCCAGTATGAGTCCGGAGACTGGAATTGTGCCCGTTATATGGCAAGCTCGTCCCCTATTACATGGGACCTAACATCGTCGGCGAATCGTGGGTGTACTCAGTACGCCTCTGCCACCTCCGCTTAAGGAATATAGGCGTGACGGTGATCTATCCAAATAAATAAATTTAAACCCAATTTATTTTACGAGTTGATCTTTAAAGTTATCAACCATATTACCCAATACACAGGAGCTATATTCACATCAATAAAAGAACAAAATGTTCAAGTATCTTCTTATAGAACGCGATAATACCAATATACGGCATTTAACAGCCGACGTGGAGCCGTTTAGTATCACTTAAAGACTAGCTACTCCGATGCCCACTCGTGCCCGCCTGCGTCCGTGAACTCAGCGCAAGAGCATTCAATCGTAAACTGTGACATTTTACTGACATTGCGCTTCTATCGCTGCTCTGACATTTGTGGCCTGCACCAACCTTGTATAGAGCGCCTTGTACGGCATACCCGGCTTATAAATTAATAGTTTTATTGCGAATGCGCCGTTTAGATGTCCCGCGCGATACTTGTATGTTACTAGCTCGTTATCGGATTAAGTCTTGGGACAAATTAACCGCGATACGTATCGTTGGTGACGTCACGGGACAAGCCGTCGGGCGACGGCCTCACTCGGTCCACTATATTTAGTCAGTTGCAACATATCCGAATATTTCGTTTATCGTTTTTGTTGCGAAACACACGTCTACTACACTCTGTGGTCGCGCCATGTCGCCAGACATATGTCGCGCCATAAGCGACACGTGCCGACATTGTCCCGTAAAAATACAAGATGTGCGAAACAGTACGGTACAGCCCGCATTATTAATCTTTGCCGCAACCTTCAACCAACCTCCAATACTAATGCGCCGTCCACATTTGTTTAGTAAATATTTATTTTTGCGCAACACTCTGCGACTTCTGTCAAAATAGCGACGCGGCGATAAGAAACTGGTCTGCAATGTCGCCAGACATGTGTAGCGCCACAAGCTACACGTGTGAGGCACATGTGTCACTTAATGAATATAAGATGTGCGAAAGTTGGACACGATTTCCTACCGTCCGCAAGATTGATCACTCGCCGCAACCTTCAACAAACCGAGCCGTGTCACGGTACCCTTGCCACAATACTAACATGACCGATTTACGACCTATTTGACATGGTTCGTTCACCGTTGCACTTACATTGTGAGGAATATAGTACAGATGCGGTTATCGTGAGTTTATTTTCTCGCTTTGCTCTTTGTAAAGCTAGCTGACGCACCGGCGAGGAGTTCGTTGAACTGCGCAGTTGCAGGCGAGATCGTTGCGCGGGCGCCGACTTTGACAATCGCAACCTTGGGCGACGGTGGCAAGCGCCTTTTTCTGTTACCTATCTGGAACAATATAATTAAAGGTCAAGTGCGTGACGGACTCCGAGGTTGAACGGGGTTCAGTACTTGTTTATTGCGCGCAAATTGTCATTTGATTGCAGATTCTGCAGTTTATTGTAATAGTTGTAACAATGGCAATAATTTTAATTACGCATCGATATTTTGTGCTTGTAGCGAAGCGCACTGCAACCGTTGTGAACTTGGCGATAGCCAAGGTTAAGCAGCGTTCGAATCGGTCAGTCTGAGATAGGCAACCGGTTTTTCGAGTGTTTCAGTGCTGCGAAGACACGTTAAATGATTGGTTCCGGTTACCATTTAATGAACCAGTTGTTAAGCCAATTTGATAGCTCATGAGCGGATTGATATTTTCAAACAACAGGTGACCCCGAACCTGGCTCTTCCAATCCGCTCTAGGTCCGCGTGGTGGAGTATAATCCGTACTCTTACTCGATACGTGAGAGAAGGCGTTTGTCCATCTGGGGGCAGTGTAGACTGATTGATGAGCTTAAGATTTAATTAGCTGTAACTTTTAAAAAGAAAAATATATTTCGCTCACGTTTACGCCTACGGGGACAGAAATATCTTTGCGAAAAGATATTTCGATCCCAATAGTGAGCCAATCACCATTCTTCGGGCACATATCCAATACCAGGCTATAACTAAATTTCCCAAACATAGAAAACCAGTTATGTTTTGCCTGCTCTAAAAATCGACAGAGGATCTCACAACTCGCCATAGAAATATTAATAATAAGGATTCTAAAGGTCTTAGGTCCGTATTACAGAATGTAAATCAGTCGTGCATCTATTTTCAAACTCAAAATCAAATCGTTTATTTTGCATAAACCCTACGCAGGGTAGAGTTAGTCTAATTTATCTTATCGTCTAGTTTTAAAAACTGCCTTTGTACTAAAATTTTAGTTTTAAAACAAGGTTTACGACTGATTTTCGTTTTGTAATTCGGGCCTTATAGTGAGAAAATTATATCAAAATGCTTTAGCACTGCGTGGACCAATGTACGCGATATCAAACTTATAACTATATTGAGTTCTTAGATTTACGCGAATATTACACATGAAATAAAACTATTTTACGGATTTTATCGCGGTTTATTTTTGATTTTTTGTTCCCGACGTTGTAACTATACTTGTTATGTAACACAATTCATTAATAAATATTTTAATAGCAATAATGTGTATGTGAGTCTGTCTGTTTTTTTTCAAAATGCATTTGGCAAAGCAGCGACAGTTGTTTTGAATAAAAACGTCCGTTATTTTTCTTATAGTGTTTTATTATCACAATTTCTAAGCAATTAGCAAACCAATGTCTAGACGGACAGAACGCTAAATCATTTCTTTATATCATCACTCCAGATCCTTTGCAGGGTAGGCAGAGGGTACAGAGTTCCAACAGGCTCTTTCCTTACATCCTTCTCTAGTTTCCTTCACTCTCATAACTATAAGAGTCTCGTCAACTCGCCTCATACCCGCTCGCCGACTTAAATTATTTTATATAAAATGGAGCCAAAAAATTGTTTATCGGTTTGATTTAACTAAATTGAAAGACCGTCTAATATCTGTAGAACCCTATAATAGATTTTCGGTTTTTGTACAACTGCTACTGAACCGTGAAAATTGCCATTATCTTTTTATAAGTACATCTTTAAGGCTACTTAGTTGTATCGAATTAGGAAAGAATAGACGTAATTTATTAACAGAAAAGCTAACAGGTATATATTAAAATAAGTCGGTACAACCTTGTAGTAAGTATACTGGTACTATTTCCATACAATATCAGCCTATACTGCTCACTGCTGGGCAAAGGCCTTCTTTCACAAATCGCGGTGAGAGAGATTAGGTCATACTCCACCACGCGGACCCAGTGCGGATTGGTGGAGGCAGGTTTGTGGCCACCTGCTGTTGGAACTTATCAAGCAGCCTTTAAGGCTTCCAACTTGGCTTAACGACTACCACATTAAGTGGTAACTGGGACTAACAGCTTAGCGTGTCTTCCAAAGCACGGAGACGCTCGAATATGAAAATGCTTCAAACGGTCACCCATCTCAGGCCGACCGAGACGAACGCTGCTTAACCTTGGTGATCGATAAGAACACCGCGGTCGCACAGCGCTTCGAGCGCCTCTGGTACTATTTACATGTTGATAAATAAACGAATAGCATTCTTTAAAATTCTTGGTATTTAAGCAGTGATAGCCTAGTGGTCAGACTGTTGGACTGCAAAGTCGGAGGTCTCGGGGTTCATACCCAGGCACGCACCTCTGCCTTTTCGAAAGCATGTGCGTATTAAAATTAACTATCACTTGCTTCAACGGTGAAGAAAAACAACGTGAGGAAACCTGCATGCCTAAGAGTTTCTCGAAGGTGTGTAAAGTTCGCCCACCCACACTGGGCCAGCGTGGTGGACTATGGCCTAAACCCTCTCAGTTTGAGAGGAGGCCCGTGCCCAACGGTGGGACAGTTTCTGAACAGGGCTAATATTATATTATATTATTATTCTCTAAAAACCTAGTTACGAATTGTACTATTCAATCGTCGAAACCACAGAATAAAGAACACCAGACGGCTTAGCACTAAAATTTTATACGATAGCGTGATGCTAACGAGTTGATGTGCATCCTAGTCATACTACAATTTAATAAATAAACATCGCCGTGAGAGCACGTTTACTTGTTCGCGACACGCTAACGTCAATATTTTCGTGCTAAGCTATATGTACTTTAATTCGTAGTCGCAACCTTTTCGATTATTGTTTAAACTATTATAGGTCTACCACACTAGTTTTTATTCCTGTGTTGTGGGCGCGTTTACAAACAATAAAAAAACACAAACAAATACCCAGACCGAAACAAATAATTGTGGGTCACACGAAGTTTTGCCACGTGCGGGAATCGAACCCGCGACTATTTGACCTAGTGGGCGGAGCGGCTTAAGCTCTTAAGATTTCGCCACATAGCCGACGCAGCGCGACGGGTGCGCGACGGTGCCGCGGCTTGGGGAGTTGTAGTGTACTGAAATGTACGGGAGACGACACACAGCGCAGCCCGCTCGGCGCGATGGCAAACGTCATGACCAAACATAGCCGAGCGCTTGCATCGCGCTCCCGTCCCGACCAAACCTTTAACCACTACCCATATAGTCAGTCAATTTGAATTTTTAATTCCGAACGGCTTCATTTATCCTACTATACTATATTATCACGACAGATCCTTTGCGGGTTAAGTACAGAGAGAGTACAGGGTTCCAACAGGTTCTTCCCTTACAGGCCTCTCTCGCTATCTCCAATCTCACATAGTTTGCCTCATACACGCTTGCCACAAACAAGGACCTGACTTAATGTCATACAGATTATATGAAAACGGTCAAAACCTACTATAAATCTCCGCGTAGAACTTTACTACCCACGCACTACGACTACGCGTAGTACGAGTATTATTTGCGTACTACGCAAATACTATGTAATAGTAGTAGTTATACTACGCTGATATAAAAATACGACGCGTGGTTATCGTTTAGAGGATTAGCATACTACGCGAATGCACACTGTAGTCTTAATTTTAATTCAATTATACTTATTTGTAGGGATATGTATGTGGCGTAAGCAGTGATAGCCTAGTAGTTAGATCGTTGGACTGCAAAGTCAGAGGTCTCGGGTTCAAACCTCTGTCTTTTTGAAAGCATGTGCATATTGAAAATTAACTATCACTTGCTTTAACGGTGAAGAAAAAACATCCTGAGGAAACCTGCATGCCTAAGAGTTTCTCGAAGGTGTGTGAAGTTCGCCAACCCGCACTTCGCCAGCGTGGTGGACTATGGCCTCAACCATCTCAGTTCGAGAGGAGGCCCGTGCCCAACAGTGGGACAGTTTCTTAACAGGGCTATTATTATTTATTATTATGTAATCGTTGGCGTAAGCATAGATCGCTCGTAGCGCTGTGTGACCGCGGTTTTTTTACCGATTACCAAGGTTAAGTAGCGTTCGACTCGGTCAGTCTGAGATGGGTGAGCGTTTCTGGGATTGTCATATTCGAACGTCTCCGTGCTTCGGAAGGCACGCTTAGCCGTTGGTCCCAGTTACCACTTAATGTGGTGGTCGTTAAGCCAAGTTAGAAGCCTTATAGGCGGCTTGATAAGTTCCAACAGCAGGTGGCCACAAACCAGCCTCCACCAATCCGCACTGGGTCCGCGTGGTGGAGTATGACCTGATCTCTCTCACCTTGATTTATGAGAGAAGGCTTTTGCCCAAAAGTGGGCAGTATAGACTGATAGTTTAAGCATAGATGGGCAAAATCTAATCATATTACTATTGCATTTTGTAATATTCAATCATAATTCAAGATTAAAAGTGTAATCGTAAACGTTGAAGATTACAATATGTAATTAACGGACGATTTAGCGCAGTGGTTAAGAGCTTCAGCCGCTCCGCCCACTGTGTCTAATAGTCGCGGGTTCGATTCCCGCACGGGACAAATCTTTGTGTGATCCACAATTAGTTGTTCCGGTCTGGGTATTTGTGTATGTGAAATTTCATGTTTGTAAACGCACCCACGATACAGGAATAAATCCTAGTGTGGAGCTACGTTTTTAAAAAAAAAAGAAAAACAATTGTCATCGTTAATCATTAATACACCATCACGCCTAAATTCCCCAAGCGAGGAGGGTTAATCATGAATCTGATTACATTTTGCCCATCTCTGGGCGTAAGAAGGGCTAATACCCTGTAGTGGGTGGAATCATTTGGAAGTGATCCACTTTTAAACATCCAGTAGCACTCATTTTCTAGAGACCCCAATTTTAAGCCAAACTTATTATCTCCAGACCCAAGGTCTAGTATTCAGACCCCCAATACCCGTTCCACAATGTTACAGATATTATAACATTATATCTATCTATCTATCTATATCATCGCGCCAGATCCCCTGCGGGGTAGGCAGAGAGTGCAGAGTTCCAACAGGTTCTTTCCTTACATACCTTTCTGGCTTTCTCCACTCTCATAGTTTGTCACATGCTCGCCGGTTAAGGAGACTCTTGACTAACATTATTTAACAGAGTCATTCGCACCCGTTTCCCTGTCCGACCAACCCCGACCCTCAAGTTTCTACAAAGTAATTAAACACAGAAGGCTCATTCTATTTGAAGCTACAAACTGAGGGCTTTGTATGAATAGATTAACGCCAGCATGACGCTATCGATTTGATATGCCATCCTTTTCACTCTAGAAATTTACTAACTTAAAATAAATGTGACAGCAGACGACCCGAGTAAAATAACATGAAATCCCGATCAAATGAGCTTATCCTCTGATGTAAGCTTACATTGGGACTTGCGATCACCAATCAAATCTATATCTACTCTTCTATACTAATATTATAAAGAGGTAAGGTTTGTGATGTTCGGGGTTGTCTCCGGTAGTACTGATCGGATTTTAATGATTCTTTCACCATTGGAAAGCTACCTTATCCAGAAGTAACATTGACTATATAACATAGACCCGGTAGGTGACGCTGTTGTCGACCGAGTACGAAGTCGTGGGAAACTGCTACTTAAAAATATTTTCGATTACTGACTGGTGCTTCCTAGATATTTTGATTACCCTATGTACCCCTAAGTAACTGACCATGTTTAATATTACTAGGTAGCCCTTAGCAAAATATTTATTTTTAAATCGAAGCTAGACTTTATCGTTACGAGGTATTCCTATCCCACTGGGTATTCCTGTTCTCGTTAGTTCATGCATACCTTAAAAAAAAAATTGGAACTCATAATCAGACTTTATTGTTACGATCCATTGTTCTATTGCTGGGCAACGGCCTACGTCCACATTTTTAACAGTCCTGTTCTGTTTTACCATGTTTAATAAAGAGTGGAAATAAGTCTTTCCAAAAATTAACTTTTGAGAACAAAGCACAAATCTATTAAAATGATCGTAACGTTGTTGAGAAAACATCCTATATTTTGAAAATTTTAAAGGATGGCACACGAACTAGTGGTGTAAAAACGCTCGGTTCGGCGCTTAAAACGCTCGCGTCTACATGTTTCAACGATCGTGAGCGTCGACTCAGCGCTAAACGCTCGATTTCAGGGCTCATTTTTACAACACTCACATCAACTCAATAATGTCACGCGAACGTCAATCTATTTGTGCTAAACCCTCTGATATATACCTGTATTGTGATATCTTATCACGATATTAAGCCACGTGGAAGCAACAAGTGGCGCGTGTACGCATGCGCTTAAGGGGTGTACCCTTCCCCCGCAACGTCTCCCCCGCCGGAGGGAAACCAATTCGTCGCCGTACTTTTCCACTAAGAAAACCTATGGGAATACCTTTTTTGTTAGTACACTATAATGTATTAGGCTATTTTGGTCGACAAGTATACAAATGCAGTTGATAGATAGATTCAAGGTATGGTGTACTTTCATAAATTGCCTCATTCGGAAATAGAATGTTGTTTTAAATAAAGACATCATTAATAATATCCTTAAATTATGGAATCTATTTACGAGGTGTAATATACATAGCAAGCTGTGATAGCCTAGTGGCCGTTAGACCGTTGGAATGTAAAGTCAGAATTCTCGGGTTCAAACCCAGGCACGCACCACTGCCTTTTAGAAAGCATGTGCGTATTATAAAAATTAACTATCACTTGCTTCAACGGTGAAGGAAAACATCGTGAGGAAACATGCATGCCTAAGAGTTTCTCGAAGGTGTGTGAAGTTCGCTAACGCGCACTGGGCCAGCGTGGTGGACTATGGCCTAAACCCCAGTTTGAGAGGAGGCTCGTGCCCAACAGTGGGACAGTTTCTTAACAGGGCTAATATTATTATTATTATAATATAAATAACGCAAGACCTGACAGTAGTTTGTTCTAAATACAAACCCTGACACACTCACTCACTGACTGATTCATAAACGCCCAGCCCAAACCCTTGGACCTATAGTCTATCTATTCCAATAAAACATTAACACTTTTTAAAACTTCTTTTACTCTACATAAAAACGTAACCAACGAGCGTGTATAAGACGAACTATGAGAGTGGAGGAAGCCAGAGAGGTACGTAAGGAAAGAACCAGTTGGAACTCTGTACTCTCTGCCTACCCCGCAAGGGATCTGGCGTGATATAGATAAAAACGTTGACTTCTTGCTAACAGCATTTTCATTTCGATATCTTCGTAAACACTGTTGACTTCATATTACATATAACATTTAAAAATGAGGTTCCCTTTATAATATAGACGAGGAATAAGGGCGGATTTTATGAAATTCCTACGGGATAGAGAATAAATGGGATTCGTATTTTCGCTTTAACGTTGCCTTATTTTCTCAGCTATAATTATTAGAGACTCCAACTTTACACATTACATGTTTGTATGTAATGATAATTACTAAAAACAATTTTTAGAATTTATCGAAATTCATACGGGATTAAATTCAGCATGTATTTCGATAGGACACGGGACACAGGCAATTTATTTAATTTTGGGACCTACCTATGTCAAATTACAAAATACACGCGAGCGAAGCGGGCAATAGCTAGTTAATTAAAATATAAAGAAAGAATTAATACAAAAAAGTTGGAAGAAAGAATGACAAAACAAGTATACAATGTGAAAGTGGAAGGATGTAGGTACTGGGGAAGACCTAAACTATCTTACCATGACCGAAGACAGAGTCTTATTTCCGGGGCATGTCAAGAGTCTCCGTAACCGGCGTGCGTGTATGAAACTATGAGAGTAGAGGAAGCGAGAGAGGGCTGTGAGGAAAGAACCTGTTGGCACTCTGTGCTCTCTGCCTACCCCTCAAGGGGATGGTGATATAGATAGAGAATAACATTAAAATTAAGTGTTAATTATAAGCACCATCTGTTTTCTATATAAGTATACAACATTGTAAATTATTTTATACGATCTGTTGTAACCGTTTTTTTTGTCACCTATTCTAACTAATAATCTAGAAAGGAAGTAGGAAGCTGTGAACACAAGATTCCTTATCTCTTGATTTAAAACATAATTTTAAACATAACTACGTCGCAATGGAGACCATTTAATCCATTTTCCTCAATTAAAATTATAATAGGTACTACACATATAAATAAAAATGTATAAATTGCCTATGGTTATAATACTGGATTAAAATACTTGAGAAAGAAACCGTAAATAACCAGACGTATTTTTGTTGGGTTATGCGCGTCGCATATGCGTATACGCATTCAAACTCAACCGCATTCATAGGGTTGTCACACACTGGAAGGAAAAGATATTAAACATTAATCAAAAAGCTAATCATTAGAGCAATAGGGTTGCCTACATAACTACTTTATTTTATTAGGGGCATAACAGCTTTATTAGCTCCTCGCATGAAAACGAAACTATATGAAATAGTTTCGATGGAATGTACAGTCACAATAATATGAAATCATTTAAGTTCGTACCACGGAAGACCAGCATCGTAGTACCCTGCAGGTGCCTATGTTTGTACTTTGTCGTCTTTTTTTCTGTTTCTGTGTCCCTAAATAAATGCTTTTCTTTCTTTTCTAACTCTAAAGTTTGTATTCAAAACGCTGGTCTTTATAAACATGACGTTACGTTATCTTAAAGTGCATACCTAAATATTATTGCTCTTAACTGTACCTATACTTTTTCGTAATCTCAATTGCAATTTACTATTTAAGCATTTGACGCAAACTAGCAATAGCAGGAACTAGTTGCTATTTGCTATTTAAGCATTTAACGGAGAGAAGCAATAGCTGTGATACATTTTATGACGATCTTGCAAGGAATTGGTTTATGTAACATATTGTTTTATATTAACGCGACTGTATAGATTAGATAACCTATATTAATTATCGCGTATTTAAATAAGCGGTTTATATATGTCTTACATCTCGGCAATATGCAGTTAGTATTCTCCATTGTTAAATAATGTAATTTAAATAATATAATTTATTGTGTTTTGTCTGCAAGATGAGTTAAATGTGAAAAAGAGATTCCGAAATTCCCTGTATTTATTTTATTTTTATTTATTTATTTAGGTATACCAACAGTTATTACAGTAAATCGTGTTACAAGTTTTTCATACAAATCCATTATCGAACAATGCTGCACAACCAATTATAGGTACACACAACATGTAATAGGTACTTTAATCGTTGGGAGAAGACAATGTTTCACTCAACCAGCGTATTGCAATATAATAAAACTATAATAATAGTTTAAGCAAATGAAAACAACACAAGACTTAGACTTAGAGTTTTTGACATTACAGAGAGCACAGGGGAGACCCCAACAATGGGTGGTGTAATTTTGTTTTTGTTGTCTATGGTGAACAGAAAGCGCGGGTGAAATCTGCCAGACTATCTGCGTGGATATCACAGCGATCGCTTCGGCTATTTATAAGTTTGCATAGACGTGGTACTGGAGAGTTTGCACCAAAGTTCGTTCGCCGAAGAGGTGGTACTAATGGGGTTATAGGTTTACGGGGAGAATTTCGCGGTACTCTGAAACAAAACTTACTAAGAAGCTGAGGGGAGTCAATTTTATTCCTAAACAGCTTGTGAAAAAACTTAAGATCTAGAATATCTCTGCGTTTCTCTAAAGTTTTCATTTTATAATGTGATAGCTTATCTGTATACGACCATTTAGTTTTTTTCCCCTTGGTATTTGAATAGGCCAAGTGCTTTAAAAACCTCTTTTGCACCCGCTCTATACGCAATGAATGTGTCGCATAATGAGGCCTCCAGACCACGCTACAGTACTCCAAGATACTTCGTACTAAGCTAATGTACAAACATATTTTGGTGCGTGAGTTATGGAACATTTTGCCGTTGCGAATTACGAACCCCAACATTCGAAGGGCTTTTTTAATAATGCTGTCAACATGTGGCACAAAAGATAATTTGCTATCTAGAAACACCCCTAGATCCCTGATACCGTTTACTTCCGTCAGTGAGGTTCCATTTATACTGTAGGCTGTATTTATATTTTGTAATTTCCTGCTGAACTTGATATGTCGACACTTATCACAGTTCAACAAGATATTGTTTCGTTTGCACCACTTAGAAAGTCTATCTATATCTTCCTGCATGAGAACAGCATCCTGCTGAGAAGTAACTGCTCTTACTAGTTTAATGTCATCAGCAAACAAGAAGGGGGTAGAATGGTGAAAACATGTAATGACATCGTTGATAAAGATGCTAAATAGAACAGGACCTAAATGCTAACCTTGAGGGACGCCTGATTCAACGCTGCGACAGGTTGAATGAAACCCATTGACGACTACATAAAACTCTCTCTGGCGTAAGTAGGATTGCATCCATTCAAGCAGGTCGCCAGAAACACCGTACATGGAAAGCTTTTGGAGTAGTACTTTATGGGACACGCTGTCAAATGCTTTACTGAAGTCCGTATATACAGCGTCTACTTGTGTGCCTTTATCCATGAACTGTGTCACGGTCTCTGTGTATAATGTAAGGTTTGTACATGTTGACCGGGATTTTATAAAGCCATGCTGTTTCTCACTTAATATCCTTCCAAAATGACGCTGTATATACGGGCATAGCAATGATTCCAAGATTTTTCCAAATATAGACAGAATCGATATAGGTCTGTAGTTGCTCACCACCTCCCTATCACCATTTTTAAAGATCGGAATTACTTTAGCTAATTTCCATTTATTCGGGAAACACCCTGAAGTAATAGATTTGTTATATATTATTGTTAAGGGGGTGGCTAAGCTTGTTGCACACCTTGCAATGAATATTGTGGGAATACTGTCAGGACCTGCACTCTTTGATACGTCGAGGTTTTTCAGTTTCCTTAAGACGACGTCCCGGCTCAGTGCCAAAGTGGATATGTTGTCATTTATTGAATTAAAGTGTGTAATGCTGCAATCCAGAACCTCCGTGTCCTTAATATAGGCCTTGGAGAATGTTGAAGCAAACAGATTACATATCTCTGTGCCTTCAGACGCGGATGTGGTCCCATCCGAGATTATTGCTGGGTAGCTACTCTCCCCGCCGCGTTTGCCCTTTACATACGTCTAGAAATATTTTGGGTTAACAGTTATCGCTTTTTCAGTATATTCTATATGTATTTTATAACACGTTTTTATCTGTTCGTCACATCGTTTATTAATTAAACGCAGAGACACAGAATCTAATGGGTTATGATATTTTTTAATTTTTTTCCTAATTCTGTTCTTTTCTCTTAACATTCTAACTAAATCTTTACTAAACCAGGCTGGAGTTTTTCTATTTGTTTTTCGACTCATTGGTACATACGTGTCGATGGTCGTCTCCAAAACGTTGTAAAACATGTTTACCATGTCATCGACGTCTCTACAATCGCGAAACAATTCACTCCAATTTTGACTCTTTAGGTACTCATTTATTTGTCCGTAATCTGCTTTATAAAAGTTTGTTTTTTTGCAGTCGCTATTAGGTTCAAGTTGCTTAATTTTATTTAACAAGGATATTTGTATGTTTAGGGGAGGGTGAAAGTTATCAATGGGACTTAATGGTTCCGCTTCACAAACAGTGCAACCCGGAACACCCA
The DNA here is from genome assembly GCA_905147815.2 of Phalera bucephala. Taxonomy (NCBI): domain Eukaryota; kingdom Metazoa; phylum Arthropoda; class Insecta; order Lepidoptera; family Notodontidae; genus Phalera; species Phalera bucephala. Next base: position 28,482,965 of record LR990612.1, read on the forward strand.
CCAGCACAATGTCAAGCATCTTTCCATTTTTATTTGTGATGGTGTTACATTGGTGTAGACCATTAACCGAAACGAAGTCCGCAAGTATCTCACCAAGCGTGGAATGTTTCTGTGCAAAATTAGAATTGCTCATCTCCGACCAGTTCACGTGACCCATGTTGAAATCTCCCACAATGCAAGTATAAGCATTAGAATTATCTAAAACTTCATTACATCCATCCAGAAAGTGCTCAAGCATACGTCGTGACACGGGCGGCAGAAGATAAATTGTACAAATTTCAAGACTACAAGGTTGAGCTGTATCATGTTGAAAGAGGCCACGGGATATCTTGGTTTTTTTAATATTAAAACGGCTCACATCCACGCTTTATCCAGAAAGGACTGAGAATTTTATGAAGATTGTACCCCCGCGAAACCACAATGTACGCCGGTGAAGCTGTAAAGGTCTCTCAGCGTAGATCATTTTTACAGAAAGATCACAGCAATCTGTAAATAAAGAATCTTAAAGCTAGTATTGTTAACATCTTAACCCTTAGTCCCTATAAAACAATTACAGTGAATCGCGATTAAAACCGTAGCCCACGCGCGCTTGTGCGATCGGTCGCGGTCGGCAATTACTCGGCAAATACAACTCGATTGCGCGACGGCGCGTTAATGCGTAATTAAGCTGCTCAATTCACCAGCCGACGTTGGATTATGTGAATTACCTTTAACAATTTATTTCGGAAAAGGTATAGATAATGTAAAGCTAGTTCGCTACCACACAGATTTGTTTTTTATTTTTTGATTATGGCATTCGGTTACGAAATTGAACCATTTTTGTCTGTGATGATAAACATAATATTTGAAATTAATTTATTAAAGTAATTAAACTTTGAATTAAATTAATTTGGTTTAAAAACGAATGAAATATAAATATGATTATAAAGATGTTAATGAAATTGGTGAAATGAGAGTGGTGACTACTTTACAGACGAATTACTTTTATTCATTAAATGTGTAAAGAGGCAAGTTGTTATAAAAAGATGTTTTAACAATTTAATAGTTTTAGATGACGTTGTAAATCAAAATTGGCAATTTTTGGTTTCCTTTTAATTTTTTTTTTGTGGCAACTTGTTAAATTATGCCATTGTATAAAGTTTACGAATATTCATATCTAAATTAATTCAACTCCCCCAATGAACTTGATGACAAAGATGATAATGAAATTGATGAAGTGCCCCACCCTAGATAGTAAAGCGATGGATACTTTACATACCAATTGCGACGGCCGTTTTGAGATCGAAAAGGCACGTTTTATCACTTTGTTACAATTACCTTCACTCATGCACATATAGGAATACATAATGGTTAATATTCCACTAACATTACACATTATAATTCGAAATAACACAAGTTTTGGAAATTAAAACAAATTGACAACATCACTCTTCGACTTCCCGCCAAAACTCCTTCCTTTTAATTATGGATTTAACTGACTCTTAGGGTACGGCCCAACCAACGCGTTTAGCCGCGGCCGCGGCGGCGTGCACGATGCCGATCAGCTCCTGCAATACTATTTGTATGGAAATATTCACACCAAAGCGTCCTGCGTCCACGCGGTATCTGGGCGGCGTCTGCACGCACAATAATAGGGAGATACTGATAGCCACCGTGATCGCCGCCGGGGACGCCACCGCGGCCGCAGCTAAACGCGTTGGTTTGGCCGTACCTTTACGTCATATAAATGTTAGTAAGTTAAGTACTGTACGTCCAGATATTATCTGTTCCACTTACATACCAAAGTTCTTCGACTTGTTTGGCACCGTGGCGATTGGTGGGTACCTTTTCGTTGCCATGGTTACGTGGTCACGGTACGGTGCCGCCAGTCTTAACACTAAATTAAGTAGGCATATAACTTTATTAAATTATGTAGATGAGAGTCGAGGAAGCCAGAGAGGTATGTAAGGAAAGAACCTGTTGGAACTCTGTACTCTCTGCCTACCCCGCAAGGGATCTGGCGTGAGGTTATAGATAGATAGATAGAATTTAGATCTTCACTTGAATTATTATTAAATTTTAAGATTTATGTGAATCCACAAAAGCACATCGAATTGTGGAGCTCCAAAAGTGTTATAATTTATGACTGTAGTTTTTAGTTATCGTTATTATCTTATTTAAGTAAATATTAAAAAGGGAAGAAACCAGAACGAGTGTAAGGATTGTAGTTGGTAACGATGTGCTGGAACAAGTGAATGAGTTTGTATATCTTGGATGCGTCTTCAGTAAGGATGGGAAATACACCGCTGACATAGAGAGAAGAGTGAGTGCAGGGAACAGAGTGAATGGTGCGATGGGAAAGCTACTTGGGAGCCGGCACTTTAGCCATAAGGCGCAGCTGGCCATACATAACGGAGTTCTTGTCCCAACGCTGTTATATGGTAGTGAGAGCTGGGTATGTAAGAAGGAGAATGAAAGTAGGATAAATGCGGTAGAAATGCGAGCTCTGCGGAAGATGTACGGAGTGAAGCTAACCGACCGCATTAGCAACAGCGTAGTAAGAAAGCGAGTGGGTATGAAAGATAGTATCGGTGTAAAGATGAGAAAGGGCATTCTCCGTTGGTTTGGGCATATAGAATGAATGCCAGAGCAAAGAATGACAAAACAAATATACAATGTGAAAGTGGAAGGATGCAGGTACCGGGGAAGACCTAGACTATCTTACCACGACCAAATAAACCGAGTCTTATCTGAAGGAAAAGTCAAGAGTCTCCGTAACCGGCGAGCGTGTATGAGACGAACTATGAGAGTCGAGGAAGCCAGAGAGGTATGTAAGAAAAGAACATGTTAGAACTCTGTATTTTCTGCCTACCCCGCTACCGTAAACTGATTTAAGTCCAATATGTGTTTTACAACATAGAATGTAAAATAGGTAAACCTACCTCTCCATTCCGATCTCGGTCTCGAATCTGTTTGCTCCTTTATTAAATAGGCTACAACCCGATAATTCGCGAACGCGTCCTATCATAGTAATCCGCTAATCGTAGCGGCCGCCGACTACAAACCTAACTACACCCTCCTATCGGACGCTACCGCCGTCCGCGGCATGTTCTCACCGACCCTCCCGATGCCCTTACATCCCTTCTTTCGGATACAGATACAGCACACAGGATCAGACACCGACTTCGCCGGCGAGGTCGAAGAATCCCTTGCCCGCTGCCCGGCGAGACACCTAGTATACGCCCTCCCCATAGCGACTGCCCAAGCCGAGGCCGTTCCTCCTTGAGGCGCTCTTGAGCTAGTTGCCCCCTTGCCCTTATGGCTCGAGCGTAGTGGTTGCACGCTCGCCCTCTTGTCCGGTGAAGCTGTAAAGGCCCCGCGGCCAACAGCGTAGATCATTCACACACACACACACACACAAGGTAAACCTTCCTACTTAATATTATACTGTAGATACACTACCTACTTAATAAATATTTTTACCTAATAAAAAGGAACTTTAGCAATTAACGCCCACTTGCTCTTTCATACTTATTACCCTAAAAATAAAACAAGACACGTGTAAAAGTATTAATTCAATATTACTGGGCCATTATTCCCTGTAAACAATTATACACCTTACGCGGCGCGTTATGATAACTTTGTGAAATGATAAAATGGTACTCAACTGGAGGTCCGATGATGTTGTGAGTATCGCAGGAAGTCGTTGGATGCAGGCCTATGTCCAGCAGTGGACAGTATATAGACTGAGATGATGATGATGAAAGTATGTAAAACCAGTGGCATACACTAATGGTATTTCATTACACGATCATTTCACTAAGTTATCGTAACGCTTCGCGTTTGGTCATAATGAATAAGGATCCCGAGTGACGGAACGTCGCCGCTGTTCTCACGATTATTAAAGCGATGTCAAAGAGAAATGTTCCATTTATCTACGAGCTCTTTACAAAATACGTGTTTTCGTCGTTGTGTCCAACCATGTGGCTTTGTTTACATTCAATGTCGATAATGCTTACGTATATACGCTTATCTTAGCAATATCACAGACCAGTTCAACGGAATAAACTTAAAATGCCCTACAAAATATCGTAACTTGTTTTTACTACGCCATCTGTGAGCAAACACCTCTATAGGTGGTAAAATATCAATGTGAAATATAATCGATTCATCTTATTAATAAATTACATATTCTATTACAAACTAGATGGTAAGTTCTTAGATTATTATAGATATTAGATAGATTTACACGAATATTACACGTGATAAATCTGTTGTTTTTTAATTCTCATGGTTTCAAGTATTCTACAGCACCCATGTCTATCCTTTAACTGACTTAAAAATCGAAAATAAAGCGATAATATCCGAAAAATGTATTTATTATCAGCTGTTATTTTTATTTAGGTAATTTCATTTTCTTAATTTCACTGGCTCTTACACTAACTTCCAGGGTATAAGTCAGCGTCATTTGTGCATAATACAACATTTTGAGCTTTTTGGAGGTCACGATTCGTTCTATGGCTATAGACAGTCAATTCGTTTGAACTGGTCTGTGGTAATACCTAAAACTGTTTGAATGTGAACCCGACTGATTTGCGAATCCGCCCACTCGCTTTCTGCGCAGTTAAGAATTTGAGTGAACGGATAGGACCGCTACTGGTCGGTCACCGTTCTATTTTTATATTGGCAATTTTAATAAATTATATAATATAATGTCCGCCGATTTTTGCTGTAGATACATCTCTATATATTACCGGATAATTTGAAAGCACCGGTTTTTATAAGCGTGTTAAGTAAATTCAGCGAGATTGTAAATTGTTAGTAGTTTGTGAATAGAAAATAGTATCGCTCCCATCTATCTATCTATATCATCACGCCAGATCCTTTGCGGGGTAGACAGGGAGTACAGAATTTTAACAGGTTCTTTCCTTGCAGATCTCTCTGGCTTCCTCTACAAAACTAGCTCTTTTATAGGTACGTGTCGTTTTAAACAATTTTTTTTCATCTGGAAACAATGTTTAGGTTGGACATTTTTTCCAGTACTGGGAACACTTTTAAGTACTATGTCCAGCCACAGTTCAGCGACAATATTAGACCCCAGTAATAAAGGGAAAGTCTATTAACATGGCACCGAGTACAATTCCAAAGAAAGTTAACAATAACTCTTTATCCTGCTCTAGATTCGAACTCAGTTCCTCGTGATCATCAGCCGCACTAACGAAACCTTGTTTTGTTTAAATTTTATATCGTCCGTATTTTCTATTTTATACAAGGTGTAACATAATAAATGCAAGACCTAAAAGCAGTTTGTTCAAAATCGGTAACTGAATTGGTTCCAACAATTTTTAATGTATATTATTTTTTTTTTATTTGCAAGAAATGCTTTTACTACTTCAGTGCGCTATAAAAAACTATATTTATTCTTGATTCATGGCAATAAGGAGATTTAAAATGCATTTCTAAAACATATTTCTCAAAACGCACACATACACGTACAAGTTTCATTGTTAATTGGGGTATAAAGTGCTTAAAAAAAGGGTCAAAACCTTTAAATTGGAAAATTTGGTTTTCGTTTTGAATTTATGAAGCAATTTTCTAATCGGGGTGTCTGAAGTCTTGCGTTTATTATTACACCTTGTATAACTTTCAAGATCGCGTGTAAATTCTAACAGTTCTATAAATACAGATAAGTGCACTTGTACCCACCACGATGTGTTATCACTATTATCATTAATTTTCCTAACCTTTAATTATGACTGGTTTTTATCGGTCGAGCGCTATTAGTGATGTAGCGATCGCGTGATTGACGACGATCACGACAGAATTATCGATATGCATCGGACCTAAAACGGGCTCATTCAAGCACCATGATTAGATGCTAATGTCGTTAAGATACTATCATTGATATATGTCGGAAACAGGTGGGTTTAACAGAAGATGTCGCTGGTTGGGTCGCATGAAAAGTTTGACTGGATTTTTAGTTATTTATTAGCTGAAGTGTTCTGATTGTATATCATTTCGATTCGATTGAATTTAAATGATTTAAATCCTAAGTGTGTTTGGCATACTTTTATAGATTAAATATCGTTTGTTGTACATTCAAAACTTGTGAAATAATGCCCTATTTCGATGCTCGCGCTGTTTTCTGTAGGTCTACCATAAGTTGATGTTGTTTAATGCCAAATCTAAAATCAAAAACGAAGCAAACATGGTCACGTCTATATTCTTAAACATAAATTTTTAAGTTACATAAACAATTAAAAATGAACATTAAATATATCTTCTCTGTAAATATACCTTCAATTCTATTTGTTGTTACCGCTTCAATATTGTCTGAATTAATGTATAAATGAAGTGCGAGATAGCCCCAACACAAGTATTCATATTATTCTTTCTTTTAAAAAAACGTAGCCCCACACTAGGATTTATTCCTGTATCGTGGGTGCGTTTACAAACATGAAAATTCACATACACAAATACCCAGACCGAAACAAATAACGATTTAGCGCAGTGGTTAAGAGCTTAAGCCGCTCCGCCCACTGTGTCTAATAGTCGCGGGTTCGAATCCCACACGGGACAAATCTTTGTGTGATCCACAATTATTTGTTCCGGTCAGGATATTTGTGTCTGTAAATTTTCATGTTTGTAAACGCACCCACGACACAGGAATAAATCCACTAGGATGTGGGGCTAAGATTTAATAAATATATATATATATATATATATATATATATATATATATATATATATATATATATATATATATATATATATATATATATATATATATATATATATATATATATATATATATATATATATATATATATATATATTCATTCGACATCATCAGTGGTTTTTTTGTCATAGTTGATACTTGAACATAGGACAGCTTAAGACGGGAAATTGCCACAAATAAAGTCACACGCTTTAGTTGTTCATTGTTTATGTTACTCGACCACGCCTTCTCAGAAATTCTCAAACTATTAACGTTACGTGAGAATAGGATTAAGGTGTAGTTTCCTAGAGCTGTTTAGTCCAGTCGTGTTCTAGTGTCCATTGCGGTAGTAAGTTTCAGGTGGTTAGGTATTGTCGTAAGGTCATATGCGCAAAGTTTAAAATATCTATATCTATTAAAAGGAAAAACTTTTATTATGGCAACACTGACAAGAATTAATAACAAAAATCAGCAGTTTCATATATTTGGATGAAACATTTTGTTATCGCGCACGCACGCACGCACAGACACACACGCACACGCACACATCCACACGCACACACCCACACTCACACACACACACACACACACACACACACACACACACACACACACACACACACACACACACACACACACCGTCACGCCTATATATACTTATCAAGCCGCCTTTAAGGCTTCCAACTCGGCTTAACGACTACCACATTAAGTGGTAACCGGGACCAACGGCTCAACGTGCCTTCCGAAGCACGGAGACTGTCGAATATGAAAATGCCACAAACGGTGACCCATCTCAGGCCGACCGAGTCGAACGCTGCTTAACCTTGGTGATCGGTAAGAAGAGCCTTTTCACCAAAGCGCCTTTTAACCAAATCTTACCCTTAACCTAACTATGGCTTTGATCTACGTTTATTCATAGAAGGTCAAGCGAAGTACAGGGTCGATTATACAGCGCTCGCACAGTGTGATTATCTTTTATACTTCCGCGAAATCTTTATCTTGCTTTATGATTATGTTGTGATGAATGAGCGCGGTGAACGATAAGCGGAACGTATTTTGTGTTCTAATGTCGTGAGACACTCGTTATGCTAGATTTGATAACTACTTTTTGTTATATCTTAATATTTCGGGTCAACTGGTGGTACGTTTGAATATTTTGTTTATTTTTAGAAAACGCGTGATCTAACACGTTGTTTGGTCTGTTGAAGAATATGTAATGTATTTTTATATAATACTAGTTTCTGCAAGCGACTTTCCGCGTGGACTTTAGACAGGAAGCTAACATTTTCCGGGATTAAAAGTATCCTATGTCTTCGTCTTCTCTTCCTCTGTATCCTAGGCATACCAGACGGTGCCTACAGAGGCGCACTCTTCAAGTATGCCCCAGAACAACACAGGAAAGAATGGGAAAGACACACAGGGCTTAACCACTCCAAGGAATTTCTCTCCGTATGGTGTGAGAGCGACAGCAAGAGATTACTGAAATACAGTAGACTACAACTAAGGCAAATAACTGGAGCATTCACAGGCTACTATGGCACGAAAGAACATCTACACAAGATGAACCTATGCGGCGGCGTGGTATGCAGGAGCTGCTGTACAGACACTGAAACCATGAAGCATGTCCTCTGTCATTGCGACGCTCTGGCCGTGCGGCGAATGGAGCTACTGAGATTGGCCTATCCAAATCCAGAAGAACTACGACTCTGTCCAGCTGCTGGGATTTACAACCTGATACAGGGAGTATTGGACACGGCAGGTACGTAAGAGCATTATGGCAAGGACAGCACAAAAGATCACATCGGGTCGAAGTGCGCCAGAGGTTTCCTCGGTCCGGTAAGCCAACACTAAGATAACATAAGATCCTGTCTTATTCCAGGTAATAAACTATGTGTCCCAAATTTCATGCAAATCCGTTCAGCCGTTTTTGCTTGATTGTGTAACACACATCCGTTTTTACAAATATGCAATCTTTCATATTTATAATATAGTAATTAGTAGGACTAGCAGTTTTCCACTCGGCACCATGTCGACAATGGCGCCATCTACCTGGTCCAACTATAACTAAGAACACCAGAATTTTACATATAAAGATATATTAAAGCTTGTTGGTAAAATATTTCCTCAAAATAGCTAAAGTAAATACTTGTTGTACAAGACGTTGTTATACTAATGTAAAACTTTTTTTAACTATTTCATAAGGTAGTCTGAGAGAATATTCCACAAGCATTAAGTGCACCTACCTATATACATAAGTGTATGAAAGATAAAAAAAAATTGAGTGATATGTGAAACATTCCGAATCGCAAGTGAAAAAAAAATTAATTATAAATCATTGTCAGTCTAAATTCCGCACGACCGCCGCAGATTTTTTTTTGTCGGATAATATAAACAATTTCAGACGTCAATAAAGTACATGGAATGAACTAAGAAAAGTGGGGATTTTTCCATTTAAACCACTCCACGTGGATCGGTCGACGACTGCGACCATTGACACCTGTCAGAGCGCATTAACACAACCGGCATTATGTAACTGCCAATAGGAACGCCTTAATAACATTCTTCCGCCAAATATAAAAATCCAACAAATGAAATAAATCTTCCATTATCAATAGGTACAAATAATTACTTGAAATAATTTGATGTTATACAGATCCTCTTAATTTTTTGCCGTCGCTTATTTCTATCCGCTTACACGTGGACGATTTCTTCTACTCCTCCTTAGTTTTTGCTATAAGACACCAAGAGGTTACAGCTTATAGAAATGAGGCGACTGATAAACATGAAATTACAGTCTTTAGCATTTCGTTCAGCGTTTTTCTGTACTTCTCCGTGATACACGTGGATAGATTGTGAACATTTGAATTCAATTTAACTGTTTTTCTTTAAACGTTTCATGGTATAATCTGCTGTAAATTTCTGGAAATGTATGATAAATAAAATGTATTCAAGCACGTTTTAAAAAAATATATAAATAACCATGAACTTTCGTTCCATTAAATTTATTAGTTACCACGTTTTCCTTTAGAAATATCGAGAAATTAAGACGGCTTATTTTCTCTTGTTTGATCAACTTTCTGAAATCAAACTTGCGAGGGTAAACAATATTACGTGAATAATGTTTACAAACTTATTCGTACGGTACCATTTTTAACGAGAAATTTACAGCCTGACCTTACCATTATTAACTTTTTAAAAGTTCTACTCAGCTCTCTGCCAGTCAATAGTTAACTATTGCATAACTTCTTGGGGTGAGGCAAGCAAATTGCACCTTCTGGAAGTTGAGAGAGCTCAGCGAGCTTTACTCAAGGTTGCTGCGGGATTGCCTTATCGGTATCCAACCATTGATTTGTATAAACACCGGGATGAGCTTACTGTTACGCAGACTTTTATTCTATGTATAATAATAAATAATACACAATGGGAATATAATCCTAATTTAAACAAGAATAAACGGAGAAAAGGTTATAGATGTTCTACTGATTCCTTTCACACTAAACTTTCACAAAGATTTTATTGCTTTTTGGGAGGATATCTTTGTAATAAAATCAACTCCTCGCTATCAATATACCCATTACGTAAACCAATATGCAAATCTACACTATATAAATGGCTGAAAACACTTGACTATAAGGCAACTGAATGTCTGCTCATACTAAATAGCTAATATCTTCAACACACACACTCACTTGACTGACAAGTGTGCACAACCTGAAACCGGTAAAAGTGCCATATCATCAATACGATCAACTCTTACTATGGCGATACTCACAGGAATAACAAAAAAATCTGTTTCATATACAATGTTTACCAATCGATGAAAATGTATGTCTTTGTTTTTGGGACTAAACCCGCCACTCATTCCCACCATTGTAGGTCCTGTAAGCCAGGATCCACAATACTCTGCTTAGATGACGCCAAGGTTTGAACCTTGGGGTGTCCCGGGAAGCACTTTAATTGGCTTCAAACCCGCAACAAAATGTATAAGTCTGCTGATTTTTTTTTCCCGGTATGTGTCGCTATTGTAAACTCTTGTTTTTTTTTTTTATATCACGTAGTCTTACACTTTGTATTATTCCTGTCTTGTGACTATGACTGTCTTGAACCCTGTGAGAGTAAATAAGCCGATACTTTTCACTGTCTCACGTTTTGTAGGTCTGTTTTCGATACCCTGTATTTACGTAAATATTATTTCTTCAACCCTATTGGTAAGGGGCTATTAGGAACCTTTCCAGGCAACAGTCTACCACATTTCTGGAACTATTAATTTTGGGGAAGTTATCATGTCTTTCAAAACTTATTTTGGTTACCTTATACAGATAACACTTTATTGTTCCACCAGATACAAAAAGAAAAAAGAAACATGATTACAAATTAAAAAGGAAGTGTAAAAATGGGCGGCCTTATCACTAGTGATCTCTTTCAGCCAACCTTTAGATGGAGAAGATCTGAATTAAATACAAGATATAGCGGTGTACTTAACAAACAAAGCAGAACAATACACAAATAAATCTTGATCTAAAACATATAATATATACAAATGAAAATAATAGACACTTTCAAGATAAATATAAGTATGCAAATGGTTTTACAACGTCAAAGATAAGTCTGGAGCAAAAAACTAGCAACAGCAGATTGAAATCAACTAAACTTCAATTCAGTGAGGTAGAACTCTTTCACCTGACCTCTAAATATATGAATAGATGGAGCACGGCTTATAGAGTCAGGTAGTGAGTTCCACAATCCTTGCGTTGTTTTTTAGGGTTTTCCACAAATATATTAATCATTACAGTAATTTTTAGATAAAATTTTCTGTAGCAAATTCAGTCTCTCCGTCATATTTTTGCGTCTTTAAGTGGCAATTTGTGCAATCATAGCAGCATGAAATGACCTTTTGATTGTAGATAACTATGACAGCGTTTTAACCTCTCCATATCTACTTACTAGTTGAACTGTACTGTGAGCCTTTGAAGATTATCTTATGAACTTAAACATTATTCTATAACCATCTCTTGCTGGAGAAGAAAGGGATGGTTATAACTTCAGAAAAAAAAATGGTTAAGGTCCCGATGTTACCAAAATCATCTCAGGCATCCAACTTGTGTGTGATCATGATGGTTGAGAAATGGTTTCTACTCAACTCTACTAAATTAAATATCATCCTTATCTAATTTTAATAAAAGTTGTAAATGGCATTAAAAGAAATAATTTCAGCTCTATATTTCAATTGGATAAGGCTTATATTTATGTAAGTGGGAAATTGCTCGAGAAATTTCTATTTAAACCACGGAATAAATAGGTATTCTTTCTTTATACTGTGATTGAAACTGTACGGACTCTTTAGTTGCCTGTTACAACTTCAAAGGGAGGGTGGTGGTGTTTTTCTTATTATTATCCGATGACTACACTGATTTCGGCAAAATGCTGATCAGAATATGAAGGATATTTTATGGAATAATTTAAAAATATTATCGACCCAGCATTTTTTCATTAATTTGAAGTATCGCATAAGTATCAGTGGCGAACTGTGAAATTTTAGACAGTTTCTTTTTTTTGTGGCAATTGCGTTTACATTATGCCATTGTACAAAGTTTACGAATATTCATTTCTAAATTTATTCAACTCCCCAATGAACTTGATGACTAAGATCATAATAAAATTGATGTTGTGCCCCACCCTGGATAGTAAAGTGAGGGATTCTTTACATACCAATTGCGATGGCTGTTTTGAGGGAAATCGAAAAGGCACGTTTTATTTCTTTGTTACAATTACCTTCACTCATGTGCATATAGGAATACATAATAATAATAATAATACACTTTATTGTACACCAAAAAATCAATACAAGAAACAAATTAAATACAAAAACAGTACAAATGGCGGTCTTATCGCTTAAAGCAATTTCTTCCAGACAACCTTTGGAAGGAAAACAAATAAGAATAAAAAGGGCAGTTGGTGGTGTACACTATTGATAATAATTTACAATACACATATATATAATATAAACCTAGTCATATATATACAGACATTACAATATACACTATTACATACCACACACATATTATAGCCAACAGATAAAGATAAATAGCAAATAATCATATTATTGACAGATAGTGACTCCTAACCATGTTTTTGAACGAAACCAACGACTTTACACGTCTAAGTGACACTGGCAATGGTTTTTTTTTGGCGGGAAGTCGAAGAGTGATGTTGTCAATTTTGTTTTAATTCCCAAAACTTGTGTTATTTCGACTAATAATGTGTAATGTTGGTGGAATATTAACCATTATGTGTTCTTATATATGCATGAGTGAAGGTAATTGTAACAAAGTGATAAAACGTGCCTTTTCAACTTCCCTCAAAACGGCCGTCGCAATTGGTATGTAAAGTATCCACCGCTTTACTAGCCAGGGTGGGGTACTTCATTTATTTCATTATCATCGTTGTCATCAAATTCATCGGGGAATTGAATTAATTTAAACAAACACGAATATATATCTCACTGGACACTGGCAAAATACACTTAAAATTAGTGTGAAGCCATAACTTGAAGAAGAAGAAGAAGAAGACACTGGCAATGCATTCCACAGACGGACGGCTTAAATGGTAAAGGATTACATAATGGTTAATATTCCACTAACAATACACGTTGTAATTCGAAATAACACAAGTTTTGGAAATTAAAACAAATTGACAACATCACTTCGATTTCCCGCCAAAACCCTCTTTTAGACAATTATCTTTAAATTCTTAATTCAAAAATCGGCTGTGAGCCTAAAGCTAAATAAAGAACCTATATTTTACGATTTTGAGTTAAGTCTTTATTCGTAATAATGTTGATTGTGTTAATGACTGCTATGGGTGTTCCTTATCTTAAATACTTACACGCTTAAACATTTCTTAAAGAAAACTTTATAAGATAAGAATTACGGTGCAATTTGGTTTGCATACTACGCGAGTGTATAGCATGGATTTCAAACGCCAAGGTCGAATTCTTTACAGCCTCATCAAAACGGATCTAATTGTAATTTACGATTGTTCTCAGCTGCATTTTAGTATAAGTAAGTGTCTAACTATGTTACGGTACCTATCTAATGTAAAAATAATTTTGGATAATTAGGTTAAAACGGTAACGGGTACGGTTGAATATAATAAAAACATATCTCTTTTAACTATTAGGCTTTCAACTTGGAATAAATATAATATTCAACCTCCTTCAAACCGTTTCAAAGTCGATTTAATTGTTTTTAAGATGTAGGTACCATCGGATGGCGACCCGATGGACAACAACGCCGAGGAAGACCTAGAAAAAGATGGAGAAATGGTCTGAAATGGCCAAATATCAGGTTAAGTGGAAAGTCATGGGAGAGACCTTTTCCCAGCAGTGGGACGAAATAGGTTAAAAAGGTACATTTAATAAAAAAAAAGAAAACAAACACCGTTACGCCTATATTACCCAAGCGGGGGTGGCAGAGGTGTACTGAGTACACCCACGTTTCGCCGACGATGTAATAGGGGGCGAGCCTATTGCCATATACCGGGCAGAATTCCAGACTCCGGACTCATACTGGGAATTTTTCGTTAGAAAAACTACATTTGTCCGACCTAGGATTTGAACCTAGGACCTCGTATTCACAAAGCGATGTGCTTTGCCACCAGACCAACGAGGGAGTCAACATTTTGGTAAAATATTTTTTTTTTGTTTAACCTTATTTATACTGAAATCTAGTGAATTTGTTTTGTATGCGTTTTGTGTGATATTGTATTGCTACTGCTTTTTTTATTTGTTGCGAATAAATTTATTTTCTTTCTATCGTAACGATATTTATGATGCCGCACATAGTTATGTGCTTGTTACGATAACCTGCTGTTTTTGCTGTAACCGGAATATTCTGTGTAGCGAATCAAATTGTATTGTAACGTGTAAATCTGCCTATGTGCGTATTAAAAAATTAACTATCACTTGCTTTAACGGTGAAGGAAAACATCGTGAGGAAACCTGCATGCCTGAGAGTTTCTCGAAGGTGTGTGAAGTTCGCCAACCCGCACTGTGCCAGCGTGGTGCACTATGGCCTAAACACTCTCAGTTTAAGAGGAGGCCCGTGCCTAACAGTTGGACAGTTTCTTAACAGGGCTAATATTATTATTATATATTAACCTAACCGACCAAATATTTTTTCTCAATCCACAGTTCCAAATTCAAAATTACGGCACGCTTATTTTAAATTCATCGCACTTATGAGTGATCGCCGGCGAGACAGCCAAATTTTCGTGCCATTCCGAAGCCTTGTTCCGACCGGAGTGGTCAGAGCGGCAACGTCGCAAAGGCGGGATGGGTCGCGGGCGCGGGGGGAGCCGCTAGCAACAGGCGCCTCGTCCACGTGCTCGACGGCCTTGCCACACGTATCGGTGGAAGCTTTGCGCCTTTTTTTAGATAACAACATCTAATCACTTAAACCGAACCGCTCGATTTACGTAATACACGAAATATGATTGTATAATCGCAGTAAGAATTTGAATTAAGAACTCGATCAAAAAATTGCGGCGTTGTTTTTGTGCGGGTATGAGTTGTCTCTGTTTACATTTTGCACGCAACTTTAGACAGGCAACATTTGCAAATTATAAGAAATTCTATTCGATTGTACAAAGGATAGTGTATTTATTCTTTTTGTGTTTAAACTGCTGGTATTCAGGTGCTCTAGATTATAAGTATATATATATATATATACACTGTCTCGTTCTCTGATAGGAAAATTCTTGTTGGAAACTATCGAGACTCTGGACACGTTGGCGCCTTTTCTTCTACCTTTACTATGATGACAGTTACTAAAAACGAAAAGGCGAGCAATTTCATATATTTTGGTGGAATAAGTATCAATATTTTGTATGGCACTGCTTAATTTTTATTTCCGTTTAGTGTCGTAATAGTAATAAAAAAAGCCAAAACAACCATTTAATAATTAAAATGGTCATTATCAAAACTAGTTGCTCCCGTAATGAGGTCAATATATCGGTGTGTGAACTGATCTAGCGAACCGTATGTCATACGTGATTAGAGATGCAGAGTTATTTTAATATCGATAAAAATATCGATATTTATAGGGACTCCTATCAGATATCGATAATCTATAATATCAAACATTTTTACAGATATTATCGATATTTTGTTAAAATAATTAAAAACGCCGTCCTTACTTTTAAAAGAATAGCAACGGAGTCTAGTATTTAATTATATTTAAAAAAAATTGTATATTCGCAATTAAACAAGCAAAATCAAAGAGAAAAGCAAGAAAAGAACTTTTAAATAAAACAAACTATTAAATTAGCAACAACTCACAGTAATAGAAAAGAAATTTCCGACTGTCTGCCATAACATAACTATAAACAAGGGTAAAAAAGGACCCGTGTGAATCTATACCCAGTGAATGAAATTGTCAAAATACCATCATGATTGATAATTTCGGTTATATCGATAATATCGTATAGATGTTGTCATAAGATCAATACAAAAATCGATAATTTTACTTCGATATTATCGGTCTTCCGATATATCGTTGCAACCCTATACGTGATTATAAGGTTTGCTCTATTACATCATCAGGGAAATAGGGCGCAGTAATACAAACTCGGTCCCGCGGCGAGCGAAGGCCACAAAACGTTAATGACTTCCGCGTGGAATCCTATCTACATCATATAATAATGTATTTTAATATTAACGAAGTAATATGACGATTCCATTTGATGTTCATTCCATGTGTAGTTTGTCTGTGGCAGTTTTTTAAAATTAGTTTTTTTTGTTTATGGCATCGCGACTACGCGTATGTTGCCAATGTGAATTATTACGAATATATATTTCAAAATTAATTCAACACCCCCGATGAACTTAATGACAAGGATAATTATGAAATTGATGAAGTGTGGGGCACTTAGTAAAGCGATGGATTCTTCACATACCAATTGCGACGGCCCTTTTTTAGGGAAATTGAAAAGGCACGTTTTATCACTTTGTTACAATTACTTTCACTCGTCCACATATAAGAATACATAATGGTTAATATTCCACCAACATGACACATTATAATTCAAAATAACACAAATTTTGGAAATTAAAACAAATTGATAACATCACTATTCGATTACCCCCAAAAAAGTCTTTTAAAATTAGAAGTGATGTTTGAAATTCTGACAAAATAAGTATTGCAATACTAAATTCTTAGATTTAAGCGAATATTACACATGAAATAAAACTAATTTACGGAATTTATCGCGGTTTATTTTTGATTTTTAAGTTCCCGACGTTTCGAGTGCTTTGCAGCACCCATGGTCACGGGAGGGACTCGACGAAACGTCGGGAACTTAAAAATCAAAAAATAAACCGCGATTAAATCCGAAAAATAGTTTTATTTGAAGTATTGGGATCTTAGTAATTGGTTCTTTCTTTTTTAAAATACGTATTTTTATAGCCTAATTGGCCAGCGTCAACTTTAATAGGTCGCGCTAAGGTCGCGCTATAGGTACTTTTACAAATCGAGTTACAAGACTGCGAAAAAATCAAGCTTTAATCTATACTTAAAAATTAAATGTTTAAAGTAACTTATTTTTTTAAACAGTCTAATTATGTGGTTACATAATGCAGAATGTAAGGGACAAGTACATAAAACCTGAAAAGGGGGATAGTTGATACTTGTCGACACTAATGTACAGAAAATTAAAAAAATAAGTCAGTCACTTTTGTAATTTCCGTATCCCATGTATAAAACCACTTTTTTAATTTTCACCGAATGTCGTCGTAGTAAAATTTGTGCATATTGATGAGCACTATTACTTGAACCAGGTTTCGGGCATGTTTCCCTAACATACTGTAATGTAATAAAAAAGTTTTTATTATTACTCAAACTTCTTAAAATGTCCAGGGACATTGTGAAATATATCGTTCAGTAGAAGCCAATAATGATATACCTAAATATCGATATTGGCCTCCAGCGATAGGCCAGATACAGTTTGATTAGATAGTACATATCTTGCATCGTACGATTACTTTTACGAATGTCACTTGTCTTACCAAAAAATCTGTCCAATGACCGATAAAAAGTAAGGAGCGACTGAAAAGAAAGTGAATTCAATAAAGTGCAAAAAGTTAAGAAAACCACATTTCTGCAGCTTTCGAAACGCGGCTAGTGACTTGGCAGACGATGCGGCTGTTATAAATATACTTTGCATCAATAAATTTCAGATGGAAATAAAAAATGCATTCCCATGAGTGTTGTCGTATCTACCAACTCATTGGTAGAGCTACCAATTTGTCTTTAATTTACCGTCATACTCCTCAAAGCAACCTATTTTTGAAAATATTACGACACCCATCGATCAAATATAAGGAGATACACGCTCGTCGCACGAAAACTGGCACCACCAAAAAGCAGGCAAATGTGGACGGTACTAAAAAATTAACATATTTCCGCTTTTTTGCAAACACACCTTTAAGTGATAGGAGTAAGGTAGAATATGTCCTAATTTTTAAAGAAAGAAAGAAAATAAGTTATTTGCAACGCGTTAGTACATATACAACTTGAAGAAACAAAACTTGAATATACTTAATTTCTAACATCATGGGAAAAAGTAATGAAATATAAGACTACTTCAAGAAAATACAAAAGGTAAGGGGTACTATTATTGCAAAGCGTGCAGACTGATTTAGAATGATAGCGTAGGTAGATTTACCGATTTTTCCTGTTACGGTCTACCAATTTCTGGACCATCTACTATTTTTTTAAATTAAAGTTGCCAACACTGATTCCCGTGACGCAGTTTTATTCATCAAACGCGTTTGGAAGTAAGTTTTATGCAAACTTGTGAAAACGTCTGCGTTCGCTGGTTGGCTAATGTCCAACTGAGATGGGCTTGATTGACTGTTAAAAATTTTATAGTTATACGTTCGAGCTGTCCGTTCGATGGCTCAAGTATGTGTGTAATTTGTGTGAGAGGATTGAAGTGTGCTTATATTTTTATTAATCTTCACAAATCCGCAATGGATCCGCGTGGTAGAGTTTGATCGATTCTATCTGGACTAGATATGTAAGAGAAAGCTTTGCCCGTTAAAAGCCAGCCTAGGCTGGGCAAAGCTTTCGGACTTTTAATTTAAAGCAAATATTCACACTTCTTTTAGATTTTTTATTTAAATAGGATTATAGTAAATACCTTTTTGATAATTAATTATTTTATTCGTTTAAACGGCTGTAAAGTGTAATTATTTATTTTTGTTTCAGGTAAATTAATCATCATTTAATCTACATCGGTGGTTCCTAAACTTATAAGGTAACGGACCTCACAACTCTTTTATTTTATAAAACCCTACATCACATGGTTAAAAATGAGAGACAGGTGGAAATCTTAAATGTGAATAAAATCATTTGATGCCGAATTCTCGCTGCCTGCAGAAATGAACCTACTTCTCATCACATTTTTCCAAAATAATGTTCTAACTGTAGAATTATACAAGGTGTATCATAAATAACGTAAGACCTCAGACACCCCGATTAGATGATTGCTTCACAAATTCCTAAGATATTCCCCAAATTTAAAATTTTTATCACCGTTTTTTACGCACTTTTATACCCCAATTAACAATGAAACTTGTACGTTGTACGAAATGCATTTGAAATCTCCGTATTGCTTTGAATCAACAATAAATTTAGTTTATTATAGCGAACTAAGGGAGTAACAGTATTTGCTGCAAATAAAAAACTTGTAATATACATAAAAAATAGTTGGTATCAATTCAGTTATCGATTTAGAACAAAATACTTTCAGGTCTTGCGTTTATTATGTTACACCTTGTATCGGTACCTCGTGCAACGAATTCTGACAAAAAGCCTAATAAAAGCCGGACAAGCCGGACTCGTGTATATTTGCCCAAACACCACCGTAAAAAGCCACACATATCAAAGCCGGACGCCTGCTAACCCTAATCTCGTCGATACGTACACGTGTGCCCACCTATGTTATAGACTTAGTGCCGTGAGAGTGAACAGATGGTCCTTCAGTTATATATCCATCTATTCTATAAAAGATAGCGAAGATATGACCGTTATTAGTCCGCTATCCGTCGTTTTAATGAATACACACTCCATAAATATTTATAGCCTCGATTTTAATATTAATAAAGATACATGTTAAATTAATTAGAGGTGTTTGAATATTTTTAAGGCTAAGAAAATAAACATACGACTTTAACGTTTGTGATGTTTATTTAATCATAATTTGGCAAAAAAATATATACGTGTTAGTCCTTAATCAAAAATATAAATAATATTAGTCAAGTTCATCATAATACATTGATCGATTCGAGAAGTTTAATAATTATAACCTACCTAAAATGTAATACCATACAAATGACAGTTCTGTTTAGCCTTGACTTATTTTTTTAGCTTCAAAGCAGATTCCTTTGTCTATTCTGTTCTATATTATAGCGCTAGATCCCTTGCGAGGTAGGCAGAGAGTATAGAGTTTTAACAAGTTCTTTCCTTACAGACCTCTCTGGTTCCTCAACTCTCATTCCTTTGCGCATATGGAATACACCGTCACGCATATATTACTTAGGCGGGATTGGTAGAGGTGTACTGAGTACACCCACTTTTCGCCGACGATGTTTGGTCCCATATATTATATGGTGAGTTTATTTCCATATACTGGGCTCAATTCTAGACTCCGGCCTCATACTTGGAAGTTTTTCATTGCAAAAATTACATTTGTCTGACCTAGGATTTGAACCTAGGATCGTTGACCACAACTCGATGCGCTTTGCCACAAGACCAATGAGGCAGTCTATGGAAGGCAGGCACATGGAAATACGGTTATACATGGTGTAACATAACTACAGCAAGATCTGAAAATAGTTTGTTTTAAACCGGCAACTGAATCGATTCCAACTATTTTTAAAGTGTTACAGTTGTTTTAATTATCAAAATTTGCTGTTATTCATTCAGTCCGCTGTATTAAACAAAATTTAGTTATTATTCAAAGCAATACGGCTATTTAAAATTCATTTCTATTACACACACATTAATATGCACACAAAAGTTAATTATTTATTAAATTTTGTGGTTAATTTGGATAAAAATTGGAAGTTTGACTTTTGTATTGTATTCGTAAAGCAATAATCTTATTGGGGTGTCTGATCTTAGGTCCTGCGTTATATATGTTACACCTTGTATATTTATAAAACAAATTGTAGCTCCCAGTCTTCATCATCGCCAGAAGATGCCCACTGCAGGAGAAAGGCTTTCCCAGAAATCGCCGGGACAACCAGCACAGATTATGCACAAAAGCTTTTTATTTCATCAAATACAAGTAGTGTATTTTTAATTTTCCAACATTTTACTAAGTATACATAATATTAATAATGAATGATATTAGCCCTGTTAAGAACCTGTCCGACTTTCGGGCAAGGGCCTCCTCTCAAACTGAGAGGGTTTAGGCCATAGTCCACCACGCTGGCCCAGTGCGGGTTGGCGAACTTCACACACCTTCGAGAAACTCTTAGGCACGCAGGTTACCTCACGATGTTTTCCTTCACCGTTAAAAGCAAGTAATAGTAAATTTTTAATACGTACATGCTTTCGAAAAGACTGACTTTGCAATCCAAAGGTCTACCACTAGGCTATTCCTGTATATATTATTACATGCTATAATATTATGGATATATAAATAGTGCTTTATCAGTCGCTAGTATTATAATTAATTAAAATAAAGCCAATAATATGCAACAAGATGTAGTAGGTATACAGGAAGAATCGTCTACATATTATTATGAATTGATAAGTATGAAAACTCATAAGTATTGTTAGGCATATACATAATGTATGGACGAACGACAGAAATCTTCTAACATTCCGTGACTGGTTGATCACTGTGCTATCTTAATTAAATCAATATGATCCTACTTATATTATAAATATGAAAGTTTGTAGGCATGTTTAGGTTTTTGTTACTCAATCACACTAAAACGTCTAACGGATTTGGATAAATAGTGTATTACGTTTTATCCCGGAAAAATGTTAGGTTCCTGTCTTATGTCAACGTGGAAGAACTCGGGGGAAAAAACTAGTAACGAATAATGCGTGGGATGTTCCACAGTCAGTTGAGATTTTAGAGCAGGTGAACTACTCGTATTGAGATATTTTCTTCGTTTGGTTAAAGAACGTAGGTAGAATTGTTTAAGCCACTCAAAGGCCTTTGACTTGGCTTAACGACTGCAGGCTAATATGGCTTTGCACCGTGGATTAATATTTCTAGAGAAATTTCACCGATTTTGCATAATTACCGGCGAATCTCCGTAGATAAGACTAGCTGCAGTCGTATTTTTCAGGAAGGAAGGATACAGTGACAGTTGTAAGCGTCAAAGAAAATTATACTTTATTCAATGGCAATAAGAGGCAGCGCCTGTTTCTATACATATGGTGTTATGCCTTAATACCATTGAATTAAATATTAATTTCGTTTGGCACCTGGAACTGTCACTACCCATCCTATGTGAAAAATATTATAGGTGACAAGACTTTAGAAGTTACGTCCTACCTGCCACTCCAGGGTGTAGCAAATCATGCGCGCATTGAACCGCGTTGCGAATAGATTTATTAACAAACATGTCTAATACATTCCCTTAAAATAAATTTCAGGCTTTTTTGTTTCTGAAGCTTGGAGACGTCTTGCGAACGCCGAAAACTGCGCAAAATTTCGATTCTTATAATGGTCAATATCTTCAGCGTCAGTAGATGGCCATGCTCTGATGTCTTTACTAATATAAGGTTTTTGCATTATAAAAACAAAAGACACGAGTTGGTCAATATCCTTAGCGCATTGCCGCTAGATGACGTCTGTACTAATGTAAGGTTTTTTGTTGCATTATAAAAACAGTTTTAATATACGAGTGGTCTAGGAATCGACGCAGTTTTATAGAAAAGGTGTTTTAGTTTTTCCGAATCTAAAATTATCCCAACCAGCGACCTATTGACGGATTATTTGGTCCTTCGAGCCGGATATGAACCAGCGACCTATGGATATCAAAATTTATATATTTCCTGTACACTGTTCATTAGGTAGGTAAGTAATGTGTTCATTTTACTACTCCGTTGACAATAGCAGGAAAATTAAATATATAATGTAATTAATATTATGAATGTTCTTTTATCCGTGTGGTTATGGGGTAAGAATTGTTTCCCTACCGCAAGCCAAACTAACAGTGAGTCGTATTAGGGCTGTCATCATAAAAATTTTCGAAGCCAGACAAATATTTCAAAAACCAGGACACTTCCATTAAGGCTTTTTTACACACACACCGTCACGCCTATATTCGCCAAGAGGGGGTGGCAGAGGTGTACTGAGTACACCCACGTTTCGCCGACTATGTTAGGTTCTATGTAACAGGGGGCGAGCCTATTGCCATATACCTGGCACAATTCCAGACTCCGGACTCGTACTGGGAAGTTTTCGTTAGAAAACTACACTTGTCCGACCTAGGATTTGAACCCAGGACCTCGCGATGCCCTTTGCCACTAGACCAACGAGGCAATCAGGCTTTCTTTTAAATACATTAAAAAGAATCGGTGAAGAGCTAGGTAGGCTCTCATAAATGGTTCCGCAGCAGTAGTTCTGTCAATGTCTATATTCCTATAGTATAATTTTTCTTCTGAAAAAAGGTGTCCCGTAGAAGTGTCAAATCGAGTTTTGGCGGGAAGTCGAAAAGTGATGTCGTCAATTCGTTTTAATTTCCAAAACTCGTGTTATTTCGAATAATAATGTGCAATATTAATCATTATGTATTCTTATATGTGCATGAGTAAAGGTAATTGTAACAAAGTGATAAAACGTGACTTTTTGATTTCCCTCAAAACGGCCGTCGCAATTGGTATGTAGAGTATCCATCGCTTTACTATCCAGGGTGGGCTACTTCATCAATTTCATTATCATCGATATCATCAAGTTCATTGGGGAGGTGAATTAATTTAAAAATACGATTATTGCATTTCACTAGACATTGGAAAAATACACCTAAAGATAGTGTGAAGCCATAATTCAAAGCAGAAGTAAGAAATCTTTTTAATTAATTAATTCCACTGGAATCTTTCATTATCCTTCTTCGGTTACATTTTACAATTGGTTGAGAATATAAATTAGCTTATGCTGGCCCACTGTTGGGCAAAGGCCTTCTCTCATTAAACTAGGTGAGAGAGATTAGATTATACCTACTTCACCACGCGGCAAGTTTGTACCTGCCACCACCAATCTGCCACTATCACCACCACCAACAAAGCCCCCTGCTGTTGGAACGTATTAAGCTGCCTATAAGGCTTCCAATTCGCCTTAACGACTACCACAGGAAGTGGTTACCATACCTCACGAAGTACGGATACTCTCGAATAAGAAATACCACAAACGATCACCCATCTCAAACCGACCTAGTTTTTTGACACGGAAAACCCTTTATGGGGACCCGTCCGCGTTCGGGGCACGTGGAGGGATTATGTCCTTGGTGCATCGACGGTCGGAGTAACCCGGCCGTCAATGCACCAAGTATACCGACTAAAAACCCTGCGGTGACACCACCTTGGCCGCATATTCTCGAGGCTACGGGAATGAAATATTCTTCGCGCGACCCCAACGCGGACTACCTTTTCAGTCCCCCCTTGGGAGCGTGTACGGAGCGCTCCCTCTCCCCCTACTAGACGCCATGCTGGTGTCACTCAGCATGGCGTCTCTCCCCTCGAACTGGTCGACAGACTCCCCCGAGTCTGTCACCTAAATCTCAAACCGACCTAGCCGAACGCTGTTTAACCTTAGTCATTGCTAGGAACAACGCAGTCGCACAGAGCCTCAAATTGTTGAGTTAGTATATTTAATTAATGGTACACTTAATTTAGTGAAACTCCGTGCTCTGTTCGAGGAGCATGCATCGTACTAAACGCATTACTCGAATTAGTCCAGTGAGGCATAGCAAAAAATTCAATTTGCCTTCCCCGTTGTGCAACCGAGAAAAAAAAGGTTGGCCGGTAAAAATTATATCCATTTTTCCGGAAGAGCCGGCCAGAGAATAATAGGGGTGCGGACGCTACTCGAAATCCGATTAATGCACGCCTTACCGGGAATCGTTAACAAGCTATATTCAAGATAACGGGAATTATATAAAATACGGGTTTTGTACTTACCGATTCTACTAGGGATTAATTTATTTAGGAAAATAAATTAAAATAACTTTTAATTTGGCGCGCATTGAATTACTTTTTTAACTGTCGCCAGCAATAAATAACTGGACAAGTGCGAATAGCGCTCGCTCTTTGTGGGTTCCGCACCAGTTTCGGTTTCGGCAAGTTTCGTCGCCAAATTGTAGTTTTGGCGTTGGTAGAAAACCAACCGAAACTAGGGCCGAAACCGCAACTATTTCGTGAGCTTCCTCACGAAAAAGTTGCGAAATAGTAGGTTGTGTCGAAATGACTGAACTATGGATGGTCTAGGCATGTCGATTTATTTCAATAAAATCTAATTTTAAATCAATTTTGACTGCTTGCACTGGATTCGATTTTCGTGTTTTAGCCTGTTGGATCTGACTTGATTAGTACTATAGCTTTAGGTAGTGGTTTAGGTGTATGGATCTGATAATGAACCTGTATGGTGGCCCTAGAAACTTTTCTACTACAAAATAGCCCAGTCATGTTTGCGTTTGTTGGATTTGTTTTGATAAGTTCTACAATAGCCAGGGTCTGATTGTGGAGACAGAAGGTGCCCATAGGAATTTACCAAATATACAACTCAACTCTAGACAGCGCTATTTTAAGCTTTCATCGACATTGAGGGGAAATAATTATTCTTTATATGATACTATTATACATTAACAAATTTCGTTCCTTTACTCTCTCCCTTTCTCACACTCTCTCTCTCTTTCTCTTTCTCTGTCTCTATTTATATCATCACGCCAGATTCTTTGCGGTTTAGACAAAGAAGTATAGAGCCACAAAATGTCACTAAACGGCCTTATCTTAATCTGTCACCGGATTTGAGGGAAAATAATTATATTTTATATGATATAATTATAAAGTCACAGATAACTGTCAGACAGACAGACGCACAACGAAGTAATCCTATACGGGTTCAGTTTTACCGATTGAGGTACGGAACGTCAACATTATTAATTCAAAATTAGAATTAGGCTCAAAACTGGGTTTTCCATAATGATTCATAAGGATATTCTGATCAGGACACAAAATTGACACAAAGTCTCGTAAGCAGTAATTATTTCTTTAAGATCATGTTCAACTACTTACGGAAGTGTAATTAACGTAGTAAAATCAGAAAAAAGCCTTCAAGGCTTAGCGGCCTATAAGCCGGCCGGTAAATAATAAACAAAAGGCCTATAAACCGGTATATGTAATCAAATAAATTAAAATTAATTCGTTACATAATAAGAAAAATTTAAGTTTAGAACACGGTCTTGTATTCTCACAGAAGTAAAAAATCTTCTATTTGGTGATTGAATTATTTTTTATGCGGTTCCACAGATTAGATATGACTTAAAAAACTCTGACAAGTGTTATCTATTGTTCTAAAGCCAATCACAGAGTAATAAAAAAACATTCTAAATACTTAGGCCTGTATTACAGAATAGAAATCAATCTAGTTTTAAAAGCTGATTTTCGGTTCTGAAAGATTCGTTTTAAAACTAAATTCACGTCTGACTTTTGTTCCATAATATGAGCCTTAGAGTCTACGACCCTGCAGTAGATGAGACGGGCACAAAAATACTCAATTCGGATACATGTCAGGGAGTTGCATAAAGGACATTATTAGTACATTCGAGGGCATTGTCAACCGCATAATTAGATCACCACCTATTAATAATCCACAAACACACCAGTGGTGCCTATTAGTTGTATGTTTATTAAAACGTTGAGATTACAGAGTTCAACGGTTAAATCATCGTTTATAATTCCTACATGATAAGGCGTTATCGTTACTTGCTGTGGAATATAATATTTATACGGGCTGTACAATACAAGTTCTTAGATAGATGTAACAGGTATTTAAGTAAAAATAATAGGTTAGTGTCCGGTATATGCAATAGGCTCGCTCCCTATTACACGTAACCGAAAATCGTCGGCGAAAAGTGGGTGTACACAGTACACCTCTGCCACCCCGCTTGGGGAAGTTTTTGAAGTGAAAACTTCTTTAGGCACGTGGGGCATTTTGGAGATGGAAAAAACAATTGAACTCGCGGCACTATTACCGACACCTCTTTGAAGTGAAAACTTCTTTAGGCGCGTTGGGCATTTTTGGGATGGGAAAAAACCATTGAACTCGCGACACTGTTACCGTTACCGACACCTCTGTATACATCATCATCATTATCAGCTGCAAGACGTCCACTGCAGGACAAAGGCCTCCCCCAAAGATCGCCACTATGACCGGTTTTGTGCTGTTCGCATCCAGCTTCTACCTGCGACCTTCACACGGTCTGCATACAAGGTGTAACATAATAAATGCAAGACCTCAGACACCCAGATTAGAGAATTGCTTCATAAATTCAAAACGAAAACCAAATTTTCAAACTTAAAGGTTTTTACCCTTTTCAAAAACACTTTTATACCCCAATTAACAACGAAACTTGTACGTGTATGTGTGCGTTTTGAGAAAAACGTTTTAGGAATGCATTTGGAATCTTCCTCTTGCTATGAATCAAGAATAAATTTAAATATTTATAGCGCACTGAAGGATTAAAAGCATTTGTTGCAAATTTGAAAAAAAAATTTATATACATTAAAATTGTTGGAATCAATGCAGTTACTGATTTAGAACAAACTACTTTCAGGTCTTGCGTTACTTATGTTACACCTTGTATAAGTATGTACATATATTGTGTATGTACGTACATAGATACACATGCACGTTGTTCAAGTTTTCACTTCCGTCGGCACTCCCGGAGTGCCACTGTTTTTGTTTTTTATTAAATAGGTTAGTCTTGCATTAAGTGCAGCCCCGGGGTTTTTGGCGGGAAGTCGAAGAGTGATGTTGTCAATTTGTTTTAATTTCAAAAACTTGTGTTATTTCGGCTAATAATGTGTAATGTTGGTGGAATATTAACCATTATGTGTTCTTATATGTGTATGAGTGAAAGTAATCGTAACAAAGTGATAAAACGTGCCTTTTCGACTTCCCTCAAAACGGCCGTTGTAATTGGTATGTAAAGTATCCACCGCTTTACTATCCAGGGTGGGGTATTTCATTAATTTCATTATCATCGTTGTCATCCAATTCATCGGGGAATCGAATTAATTTAAACAAACAAGATTATATATCTCACTGGACACTGGCAAAATACACTCATAATTAGTGTGAGGCCATAACTTGAAGGAAAAAAAAGAATTAATTTTAAAAACAAAATAGGTAGATTAGTTTTTTTTTTAAGTTTATGGCATCACGACGACGCGTATTTTGCCAATGTCAAGTATTACGAATATTCATTTCAAAATTAATTCAACTCCTCGATGAACTTGATGACAAGGATGATAATGAAATTGATGAAGTGCCCCACCCTGGATAGCAAAGCTATGGATACTTTACATACCAATTGCGACGGCCGTTTTGAGGGAAATCGAAAAAGCACGTTTTATCACTTTGTTACAATTACCTTCACTCGTGCACATATAAGAATACGTAATGGTTAATATTCCACCAACATTACACATTATAATTCAAAATAACACAAGTTTTAGAAATGAAAACAAATTGACGACATCACTGTTCGATTCCCCGCCAAAACTCCAAAATAAAAATTTAGGTAGATTAGTGTCTACAAAAATGATCACATAGTTGTGCATAACTATCTAGGTACATAAAAAATAAAATAGAACAAAAAGTGACCGCTCATTATGATACAATCTAACAAAATTTTAGTCGTCAATAAAGAACGACAGTTCTTGAAATTGCACTCGGCACTTTATCACCATTGGGTTCAACGAACGCAATGTTACCTAGGACTAAGTACTTGTCCCCGTTCACAACCGCATACATTACGACATTATGCAGTTTCAGCCATAAAACGGATCCCTTTACGTTCTGAGGATTTTAAAAAACGCCACAACCGCGTCAAACCCGATTCTACGACTTTCCCCGCCATTTATATCGCATAACGTTTTCATAAAGATTTATACTGATTTTCACACTATTTCTTGTGTTTATACCCTTAATGGAATTCCGTTAATGTATTCGAATCGTAAACTTTACGCAAAAAACATGATAATTTGCAATAAAAGTGTATTTTTTTTCAAACGATTTTTTTTTTCTTTTAGGGATGTACCATTTAATCCGATAAGGATAATCATTTATAAGTTTTATGGGTCGGGAAAAAAACGTATAAATGTCGAAGATGAATTATGTGGGTATTAAAATTCGAAATGTTTTTATTGGAGCCATATAACAATCAAGTTGCTTTGTTTTATATGATTTTTGCTGTACAGCGGTATTATGCTTCTTTTTTATACTGGCAATTGGTTATGAAGTTGCGCTATTTGTGTAGTGTAACTTAAATCTCAAGTTGCACTCGAGTTAATTTAGATCCTTAATGAATCTATCTGACTATCTATATTATCACGCCAGATCCCTTACGGGCTAGGCAGAGAGTACAGAGTTCCAACAGGTTCTTTCGTTACAGACCTTTCGGGCTCCCTGGTTCCTCAATGGAAATAATGATAATGTAGTTAATGAAAATACCTAATTAATAAAGTGTTCTCGGATTTATTCCTGTGTCGTGGGTGCGTTTACAAACATGAAAATTCACATACACAAATACCCAGAGCGAAACAAATAATTGTGGATCATACAAAGATTTGCCCCGTGCGGGAATCGAACCCGCGACTATTAGACACAGTGGATGGAGCGGTTGAAGCTCTTAACCACTGTGCTAAATCGACCGTCCATATAGAGATGTTACATACAGAGATCAATTATGACGGTTGTCTTGGGAAAATTGAAAAGTCAAGTTTCATCCGTCACGTTCCCTCATACATATTGGCGAATACAAAATGGTTATTACTCAACATTTAGTATCCAAAACTATCTTTTCCTAATTGATAACATCATTTCTATTAAACATTTTATCATTAGCGCATTTTTAATAAATTATGATTTTCATCCTACTGTTGAGATAAGGTCTCTATTATGCTTCTTCATTTAGCAAACCATGATTAAACATAAATATTGACATTCTGGACCCACCGCAGTAGAGTTGTAATAATGAGTGCTGAAGTCGAGCGTTTAGCGCTGAATCGACACTCACGAGCGTTGAAACACGAGCGTTTTAGCGCTGACTCGAGCGTTTTTACAACACTACCTACGAGCCATACCCCTGGTAATACTGGAGTGGGTATGAAACGTACCACCCTTCCTGAAATAAACGTATGATAATGAATAAAACAACCACATGTACCTAAAAGTATCTTGAGTAAAGAAATCGTAATAATAAGAATACTAGAAGTTATATACCCGCGTTAACTTATCACCATAATGTAAAAAATGCCACATATGCTCCAGAACTGCGTGAACCAATGTCTGCGATGACCGTGGCTGAAGTTGGTATGAGTCTTCCAATACCTGTAACTGTACTGCCCCACCCCCGACCCCTGCTGCCACCGCCGGCCGCGACATGTTCTCTCCGATCCCCCCGATGCTTTGTCATCCATTATTTCCGCTTAGAATACGGGCGACGACGACGTAGTCGTAGATCCCCTCCCATAGCCGGCGGTTGACCGGTGCACTTAGTAGTGCACCCTGTCCCCCCACAGCGACTGTCCCAACCGAGGGCGCCTCTTCAAGGCACCCTCGAGTATGTCGCCCCTTGCCCTTCTGGCTTGAACGTAGTGGTTGCACGCTCGCCCTTAAGTCCGGTGAAGCTGTAAAGGCCTCGCGGCCAACAGCGTACATCACTCACACACACACACAGTGGCTGTAGTTGGTATAAGTCTTTCAATACCTGTAACCTGTAACCGCGAAGGTAATACAATTCATCGAAAAGTATTTTAAAAGGAATGTGTGGGTGTAAGTGATTCCGTGTCTATTTTTTTTCAAACTGTCCATGTTTTTCAAAGCAGCGACAATGGTATCGAACAAAATCGAGCGCTGTTTCTGTTCTAGTATTTTATGATTACGATTTTCTGATAAGTAATCAAAGTCGCACCAATGTAAAGCATGTAGCATATGATTATTATTATTAGATATAATAACTCACCTATGCAGACGCCCCGTGTGCGTGCACACGATAACAGATGCATGTGTGAGTGGCATGTGTGTGTGTGTTCGCCGCCGCCCGCGCACTACTCGTTGCAATGTCACCTCCCCAACCTTGTCGGGTTAGGTTAATCTTCGGGTCGCTGACCGTAAAAATTATAAATTAGGTAGGTACACACTTAATCTACGTTACGATTTGTATGCCAGCACATCCGAAACACATCATTTAAATAATCTGTGCAATAAAAACGCATTCAACACAATTTTCCCACTACCTCATGACATAACCGTAGCATAACTTTTAAAATTAGAAAGATTTTACAACTCTCATTAATTAGTCTATTTAAATAAAAAACGACTAAAAATATCGTAATGATATTTTTGACATTATAAATGTCATTCACAATTCATTCATCCACTTTTAAGGATGTCGAAGAATTTTTATAATTTACTGTTATACTCTATTACTACTTGACATTGGCGAAATACACTGTTAAAGTGTGCGGCCATTAATTAAAATAAGAAGAAGAAGAAGAAGGATGTCGAATACGTTCCTCATTTAATATTAAATTATTAACTTTGATTACTGCCTAAGTATATGCATCAATTATGATGTGATTTATGATATGAATGACCTGAATAATGTTACAAAATTAATGCCGATGAAATCTTGATAATTAGCACCCGCTGACGTCTGTCGTCGGACGAGCAACTAAATGTAGACAAAATTGACTAACAGTGGACAGCAATATCAAGGTGATCTTCAAATAAACATTAAAAAGTCGTGTATCATATAATTTATGTCAAGAACTGTCAATTCATAACTTTATACTTTTTAATCCTCTTAAGAGTTTGTTACTATACTTAAAACCAGAAGTCAATAAAGCAAAAGCTATAACTTAAATAGCTTCAAATATCGAATAAAGATTTTGCATCAAAGTCATCTGTAAGGTCAATTCACTAGCTCGCTAAGTGGCAATAATTTAGGTGGAAATTAAAATGACAGAAACAATATGTACCAAAACCTACCCATTATGCTTACTCATAAGGTCTACGTTTTGCTATATTTTAACTAATGTGTTAAGAATCTAGAGATCTCTTATAAGAAATCTCCAGATTGACTAGTAGAGGTATATTATAGGCTGAAAATATAACCAAATACCCAATGCGTACTATGATGATTGCATCATTCATTCGGACAACCTCAATTCTTGTCGTTTTTTCAATGCCAGTTTTAATATACCTACCTACCTTGGTTAATACCGCATGTATTAACTAATTCATCTTAAATACGTGGTTCAACATTTATCTTAAATTCAAGTGGTTCTAAAGCTTTTATTTTTAAAGTTTTCTCACTCCATATAATATAAGGACGAACTATAATACCAACTCACCTAACTGCTCCCGCTTCTAAAATATCCCTGGTTAGTAAATTCAAGTCGACTATCTTTGTATTTTTGAATAACTATTAATGTTTAAGATAGACGCTTACTCATTAATCCAATAATGATCATTATTTAAATTGTAAATTTTTAATTTAAACATCCGTAAGATTATCAGCTGTACAAATGATTTCTGCTGGTTATTTTTTCCTCATAGTCGACGAGACACTTTCTTATTACGTTTAGATTTCATTGTTCACGATATTATATTTGGAATATTTGACATATGCACCATAAGGGTTTTTATTTATGGACGGAGCAATCGAAAAACATGGAACTACGAACAGAATTCATTTTTTTTTTAAATTTCTAGGTAAACATAGCCTACATTAGATCACAAAAGAAACATTTTTTCATTAATTCATCATCATCTTCCACTGTCAGATCTTACAGAAGGCCATACTGCTGTCATGAACCTTACTTCATAATATATCAAAATTCTATTATAAAATACGAAATATTTATGCCTCATCAAGCTTTATGTACGGGGATGGCTACTTGAAAACTCGAGACAAAGCCTCCAGGCAATCCATAAAACTTAATTTAACCGCTCTTTTATTACCTGTGCTTTAGTCATCAACTGCTTAATTTCCTCGAATTACCTCGTGTGTGGGTGTGACATTGCGATTGACATCTATTTTTTATTCATACTATTGTATTCGATAAGTTTGATAGATATGATTATTGTAAGGACATGGGTAGACGATCGATACTTGAACATAACGGTAATGTCACGAGTTGCGTCAAAGTCAAGTCGGTAATTGATTTTTTTTAGTTAACAAATAGAGTAGTTTTAATTCTGTCTTTTTATTTAACTTATCGCAGGAACGTTGTAGCAGGAATTGTCAAAGGGAAGATCTTCCAGCCAGACGGGTGTTGTGCCTGGTGGGGCCTGCCACTCTCCCCGAGAGTTGCTGTTGGGGGCTTCTATATTATATGTTCCACATCGTGCACACTCTATATCGCGTTCTAGGTATGTATGGCGAATTGTCAGCACCATCTATTGGTGGGTAGTCGCAACTATGGAGCGATGTATAGGGGTCGCTACAATCTATATGGTCATACAGTACGCAGTTCTAACACGTTCTTTCCTTCCGCTTCCTCCCCCCTCATAGTTCGTCGGAAATACGCTCGCTATTGCGGACACTCTTGACTCGTCCAATAGGTAAGACATGGTCTATCTGATCTCGATAGGATAGTCAAAGTCATCTCCGGTACCTATGAGTACGTCCTTCAATAGATATGGTACATTTTTCCGTCATTCTTTTCCGCGACACTTGCTATACATCCAAACCACCGAGTTGTTTCATCTTCACCAATGTTTAAATCTGCAATGGAATCTGATTATTGCAAATACGAGTATCTAATCGGGTTTTAATTGTTATTTATTGAGTCATGAACATTTAATTCTTCGTGAAATATTAATAACTGCTTACTGTCTAGTAAGTGTGGTGAGTCTGAAAAATAGGCACAATATAGAATAGGTGAACTGCTTATCAAAACTCTAAGCTGGTTGTAAAT
This sequence comes from Phalera bucephala, assembly GCA_905147815.2. Taxonomy (NCBI): domain Eukaryota; kingdom Metazoa; phylum Arthropoda; class Insecta; order Lepidoptera; family Notodontidae; genus Phalera; species Phalera bucephala. The sequence continues at coordinate 28,516,895 of LR990612.1, forward strand.
AAACAAATTGTATAGAGACAAGAGATGAATATGTAAGAAAGCGTAAAAGCAGGATAACTGCTTTTAAAATATATCAAGAAGCGCTACGGGAATTCTAGAATTCGTATTAATTTGGCACAATCCAAAAATTTGATATGTGATTCCTACTTAGCGTTAAACTGTTTTCAACTTTCAAATTATTATATCAAAACCAAAATATATTTAATCTGACTACACTAGTTCGTGTATTGAGAACCTAATCATTGATTGGGCGCTCCTTAATACAATGTGCATTATCTCTACAATGACAAATGATGTATGCAAATCATTCTAGTTCTGTTACAACGCAATGAGATTAGGAATGTGGCTCGTGGCTGATTTTTTGCGCGCATCGTTATACGCTCACGAAGTCAAGGTCGTTCGTTCGAAACTTAATCCGGCCGCGTTGTTGCTAAGTGCTGTCGGATTTAGTACTGTAGCAAGCGAAATAGTTTTCTAACGTTTCTGCATTCATTCATCGTATTTCGGAGAAAAAGGGGAGTTATAAAACCTTAGCTATAGACTATTTTCTCTCTTGCTGTTATTAACATTCTGTTCCAATTTCAGGATTGACTTAACTTACCTGTATTATGTGTATATGTATTTCGCTATTCATAGGTACTTAACCTTGCTTTATATCTCAGAACCAATAAAAATTAGCATCTTTATCAGCCGAAAAAATTCCATTGTAGAACAAGATAGCAGCGATAGCCTAGTTAGACCGTTGGACTGCAAAGTCAGAGGTCTCGGGTTCAAACCCAGGCAAGCACCTCTGTCTTTTCGCAAGCATGTGCATATTAAAAATTAACTATCACTTGCTTTAACGGTGAAGGAAAACATCGTGAGAAAACCTGCATGCCTGAGAGTTTCTCGAAGGTGTGTGAAGTTCGCCAACCCCCACTGGGTCAGCGTGGTGGACTTTGGCCTAAACCCTCTCAGTCTGAGAGGAGACCCGTGCCCAACGGTGGGACAGTTTCTTAACAGGGCTGATATAATAATAATTATTATTATTATAGAAAAAGATCACTTAGATGACAAACTTTGTGCTATATGCGAAAGCATACTGGAATATATTATCTAAATCAGATCGGAGAGTTGTTTTTATTAGAATAGTCTAATAATAAAAACTAACTCTTTCACTCTTTTCAGTACCAAATTTTAGGAAGAAGTATGTATACAAGGTATAATATAATAAACGCAAGACCTCAGACACCCCTATTAGAGAATTGCTTTATAAATTCAAAACGCAAACCAAATTTCCTAATTTAAAGGTTTTTACCCTTTTCAAAGCACTTATACCCCAATTAACAATTAAACTTGTACGTGTATGTGCGCGTTTTGAAAAATACGTTTTAGGAATGCATTTGGAATCTCCTCCTTGCTATGAATAAATTTAGTTTTTTATAGTGCACTGGAGGAGTAAAAGCATTTTTTGGATATTTAAAAAAAAATGCAAGATACATTCAAAAACGGTTTGAATCAATTCAGTTACCGATTTAGAACAAACTAATTTCAAGTCTTGCGTTTATTATGTTACAGCTTGTATAAGGAGGGATAGCAAACAAATGTAGACCTATCTCTCCCTGTCAAACAGAGAGTACAGAGTTGCGACAGGTTCATGCCTTACATACCTCTCTAGAATCTTCTACTTTCATAGTTCGTCTCATACAAGCTCGCCGGTTATAAAGACTTGATAAATAAGTATTTAAATAAATCCGTCCTTTATTCAACTTGAGTTTGGCTTGTCGTGTATCGACTTTGCTGCAATCCGTTGCTAACCGCTACCGAATCCAATATTATAACAACCCAATTGTATTTTTATTACCCCGACAGACACTAAATCAATCAGCTATCAACCCAAATGGCGCTTAATAACACGCTGTCAATGATAATGCAGGCGACTTATAAAATATTGATTGAAGTTCGACAGTTTTACGACTACCTGTCTTTGGACTATAATGTTGCGCTTGAGTTCTTTTTGTTTGATGCAAATTAGGAACGGATTTTTAGGTAATATTGCTTTGAAGTTTAAAGTTATCAATGTAATTTATAAAAGCGATATAAATGCTATCCTCTGTTGAGTGTCTGAGTCTAATTAAAAAACGATGTGCTGGTATGATTGAAGGATATTAAGCCACATTCAGAGAATAAGGTTGCCTTTCCACCAAAGATGGGCAAGGTTTTGTAGCGAGGGATATTTTATTATTTGAAACCCGTGAATAGGAACATTTCGTTTTAATTTCATATATATTATAACAAAAAAAAACCATCTGAGCATTGATTACTGTAAAAAAGACTATCTAAAATTCTTCGAGATATACTTGAATTGCTCTCAATTCCAATAAAAAAAGACGTAATGCACGCGCAAAAAAGAAAACAACGTAATGCACGCGCGCGCGTAATATTAAACATTTAAACCCAAATCGTCATCTATTAACTCGACAACCGTAGGCATCAAATATTAACATCGAACCGTAAATTCAGTAGAAGTCGACTCCATTAAATGCGAAAGGGTGGTTTTATTGAAATGCCTTCGGAACGGATAATTTCCACAATTAGCGTTAAGACGTGGTTACGAATGCACGCTCATGCAACATGTAGTGCGAGATTTGCGTCTATTTGCATTCCACACTCATGTGCTAATATCCTCGAAATGGATGAGACGATTTTAATGACGTATCTTATAACATATCGTATCTATTATATGTTTGTAATGCCCAAAGGACTTAGCGTGAACAGATACGTTAGCGTAACGCTATCGAGTTGATTTACCATCTTTGTCACCCTACGAATTCACAAACCAAATATGAACGTGACGGCATGCTTTCCGGTACTATAACGTCAAACTGCAAGTATGTGCTTAGGTCTCAAAGCCGAAGACCAATATTTGAAGTTGTTCTATATTAGTATCCGAGCTGTAACCACTCATTTCAATGAACCTAGTCGGCTATACTCAGAACTTTAGAACAAGTAATAGTAAATGGTTTTTAGCTCTTCAGTAGTTGTTTCAACGAAAGTGGAGCTTTATTCTTACCAATAACTACAGGGGTGGATAATTATGGCAGAATACTATGTTTTTCTTCTGAAGTTACTCTTTTACGATCCACTTAATACCTATAGATCGGGAACAAATTTATTGATCGGTAATTATATGATTTCAACTGATGACATTCCTATACTACCGATTTAACACCATTGCAAACTACTTGAACTATTTATGTAAGTACAATTCATCGGAATTCCCTATATTCGGATTCTCTATATCACATGTAAACAACTACATCCTCAAATTATAATTAACGTTTACCACATTGTTATAACAACGACGTATTATATAACAATATATTCAATAATTTAGGCAATTTACAAATTATTTTAGCGTTTTCCGCAAGTACCGTATCCGCGAGTACTCACTTCTATTTATAGTTTCGTCGGCACGTCCACTCGATGGCCAAACGCAATATATGCAAATGACCTGGTAGGTACTAGCTGGTACCGCGGAAATCTTTAAGTGCCACTGACTATTAACGAATAGGATATACGCCCGGACTTAAAAACTCGCCATTTTACTACCGTTCAACTAACAGCCGATCTTTATCGCTGAAGTCATCGCTTGACTTTTAATAACGAGATCCGCAGCTTTTATTAATTTGCATTTTAATATTTTTTTTTATTTCATTACATTCACGGATAAAATTCTTAATAGCTGTTTTTCTCGTTAGATTTACTATCGCCAATAAATTTGTCCAATTTAAGTTTGCACATATCAACAGTTTTTAACTTTTATATGAGTAGATGACAGTCGAATAAAACCTGGAGCCAACATAAAAATTTACACGGAACAAGAATAAAACTGTGCACGCATTTGCCCCCGGTTGAGCACAATAAAAAGAGTTGCCATATTTCGCTAAGTTCCAACTTGTTATGATCAGAAGGTAGAATGTGATCCCTGATGTGAAACGCGCGTTCTGATTGTGTAAACTTTTAAAATCGCGCTCCTGTAACGTCGCGTATTCACGACAATAAAGCTCAGACAAATATAATAAGTCGGAAAGTTTATCTTAGAATGTTTCTTTCATACGAGCGCTACGAAGATACAACATTTTCGTACGTGAATCTTACTTATCATGTGGGCCATAAATCTGGTAATTCTGTTTATTGCGCGACCACTTCGGACAACTCGTGTGGTCTCGCCTTTATCCTCGCTAAGTACGAATCACATTTAGCGTTCTCTTTTTAAACTTCCCTCGGTTTCTTTTTGCACTTTGTCGAAAGTTTCCCTTCCTGTAACATTTTACCGTGAAGCAGTTTCCACGGTGCGATCACATCGAGTTAATAAGTTCCCGTTTCGATGGCTCCTGCGTTTTAAACTTTTAGGATATGAGATAACAAGCTAAGAAAGGGAGACGCCGATTTGGCTAAGTCCACTTTAAAATCACAGTGGATTACGTTGTTTCCTCCGGCGAATCGGGAAATTCTTTGAAAGCTTATGGCAACATTATTAAAGACTTCGTTATTTGTATTTTTTTATGTCTTGTAAATTTATGATCTTTTGCTTTTAATTAGTTACGTATTAAAAGGTATAATGAGAACACCAAAATGTTTTTAACAGTTATAAAAGTATTTAAAATTTTAAGTGTTAATTTATATTATTACATGTAAAACAGTGAAAGTATACACTATACCAAACAACTTTTTATAACCTGTCCTTTTTGAAATAAGATCGAAACTATAAATAAGTGTTGTCCTGGCCGCCTTGTTTAACTAATGGCACATCTGTGGCGACCATGAGGTCTTGGGCTCAACTCCTAGGTCAGACAAACTATTATTGAGGTTTTTCTATATTTTTTTGTAGCAATCGGGACTCTGGCACTGTGTTCGGTATGTTGGTAATCGATTGCTCCTTACCACCTTACCTGGTCGACGAAATGTGAGTGTAAACTTTACAACTCTATCGGTACACTTAGGGATATAGCAGTGACGTCTTTATTTATGTGTGTCATTAACACCACTCAAGCTAAAACATCTTTAAGTCATGATTCTTCTATCTGTTACGTTCGAAAGCAGGTTGTTGAAATTTCTCGAAGTTTTCGCTGAACATTTCGCAGAGGGTCCACCCAGACGACAGGCGCCGCCGACGGACGACAGCCGAATGAATGAGCTCTACAGCCAAAAGCTACCATGGAAACTAAACTCGATTCGTAAAACATCCACAAACATTTCTTGAGGTGGTCGTTAACGCGAGATTGGTAATGAGTTTTGGTAACTACACGTACACTAATTAAATTTCAAGGACTAAGTCCTTCAAATATTTATTTATTTAGGTGCATGGAAAACTTACAGCATATAAATAATATACATTAAACAGCTTGTATAGGTAATGGAAAGCCAATGACAAGTCTTCACTTCTAGTAAAAATTGGTACATAGCTAAAGTTAAATAATAAATATAATTTAATAATACTTACTGTTTCGACATTTTGGACATAAATAGAATTGAATTCCGGTAATGGAGTTTTCATTTTGAATAAGAACCTTTTATTAAAGCTATGCTTTTCCAGGAGAATATTTTTATTACATTTTCTTTTCTTGTATGTAACGCATACTTCGCCTAAAAAGATGAATGATTAATTCGTCGTCGTCGTTTGTTCGTCTAGAATAATGCGGAACTGGACTGCTTAAGCTATTAAACCGTCAATAATATTTTTAATTGAGAGTGAAAACTAAAGAACCTTTACCGGGAATCCATTCAGCTATTATCAAATACCAAGTTTTTGGAAGAATTACAAACGATACAATAAAATTACGCTTGTATAATCTACGCCATAGATAAAAATACCTAATATCAAATAGCTCTATAGGAATTGTAAGAGGAAGAAAAACCCGAATAGATTTGTTCTCACATTCCCCTTTTCCCCACCCCAGTGTTGGCTGACAACTTAATTTTCATGATTCCTCCATATTTCCGTCCAAACGATTGAGTTTGGTCGGCGGATTCTTACACCATGTTCTATTGCGTAAAACAATTTATTGATATTCAACTAGAATTTATAAAAGAATATAGAAATACTTATATTCGTCATAGAAAGTGGATCAGTAAATGAACTCTTAGTACTTAATTTATTAATAGAAATCAATCGCACTTCTTTGTGCCATTAATTTCTTTGTCATTAATGTTTAAGTAAAATATTTAACTTCACTACAATTTTTAATCATAACCCTGACAACATACTTCCGAGCAGGAATCAAAAACTTTTGTTCAATACCTAATAATATCAGCCCTGTTAAGAAAACTGCCCCACTGTTGGGCACGGGCCTCCTCTCAAACTGAGAGGGTTTTAGGCCATAGTCCCCCACGCTGGCCTAGTGCGGGTTGGCGAACTTCACACACCTTCGAGAAACTCTTAGGCATGCAGGTTTCCTCACGATGTTTTCCTTCACCGTTAAAGCAAGTGATAATTAATTTTTAATACGCACATGCTTTCGAAAAGACAGAGGTGCGTGCCTGGGTTTGAACCCGAGACCTTTGACTTTGCAGTCCAACGGTCTAACCACTAGGCTTCAGTACCTAAAGGGAACAAATCATAAAGTATCTAGTGTAACCCGCGAAGTACACGATGCAATGGAATTTCCAAAAATAATGAACCAACAATTTGCGTTTTCCAAAGTGTAGCACATGCAAAAGATAGATAAAATTTGAAGAAATATAAAATATTAAACAGTAAGGCAGTTATAAATCTTAAACCGCAGCCGCAGCATTATAAATCTTAAACCGAGGTAACAGAAGAAGTTAACAACTGATTATTCGATCCCAGATCACCCAATTTGCCCGTTCATTTCACCTGCGTTAACATTTTTTCAGTTCCACACCTAGATTATCCCAGACCTAATAGTTTTCACCTATTACCGGCGGCGACCAAAATTTATCGCTTTCGACTGTTGATTTATCTGCGAACGGACCGGATTAACTATCGCTAACTTGGCGATAGTTAAGACTGCTATCTCTGGTGTTTCAGGGCGAAAGCTCTTTCCTTTTATCTAAATTGGTCCGCTACCAATAAAGATTCGTCGACGACTGTCGTAAACCATTCGCCCCATACGCTTCATTATGGGGCAAACTTTCAGATATGATGGAACAATTTTATTGTCCACCGATGTCGCGAGATCTCTATCGGTAATAGGATTCGGTGGCGTGAGTTCTCTGCCGCTACCGGACACTAGTTTCGGCGAAATTTAAAATGTCTGTCAGCCAACTTGCGAACTGGTACTCTGCAACTATGTACGTACTAGTATAATAGTTAGCTTCGACGGACGGGACGCAGAACTTTTGCATAAAGTTTGCAGTTACAGCGTTTTAGCGTTTGTTGAATATTTTTAGGTTTTTCTTTCTTTTGTTTTCGCTTTACTACGTTCTATGATAAATGTTGAGTCTTTATACGTAAAGACATACATTCTCTCTGCTTAGTACTTTCGGTAAGATAGTAGATATTCAGATTTTACTTTTTAGTTTATATTACTTACAATGCAAACGATTTGGCGCAGTGGTTTAGAGCTTAAGCCGCTCCGCCAACTGGGTCGAACAGTCGCGGGTTCAATTCCCGCGCTGGACAAATCTTTGTGAGACACATAATTATTTGTTTCGGTCTGGGTATTTGTGTATGTAAATTTCCATGTTTGTAAACGCACTCACGACACAGGAATAATTCCTTGTGTAGGGCTACGTTTAAAAAAAATACTCACATTGAAGAAGTTAATACTATTTTAAGACCAACAACCATTAACTAAGTGAAATAAAATTAAGTTACAACTTGTAAGTAGGTAATCATATCTTTTACAACCCATTACAAAGAAAAACTACTCCACTATAGATTACAAATGTCATTATAGTTTACTGAACAAATGCATATAAATTACATCCCAAACTTACCCATTAAAGGCTTGCTTCGTGGGTTTACCCCTCTCACTTTTACTAATGAAATATATCACTGGTGCGACAAAGACGCATAAATCTACGCCTAATTGAATTTGTCATAAAAATTGAAAGTTTCGTCGCTCCCAGGGCCCGCACTTCACGAACTAGTTTTAATCCATTCTCCTTTGAAGGGAACTTCTAATTTATAGTGAGTGCTAAGTTCGTTCCGACTATTCCAAATACAAAAACTTTGGGGGCTCCACCTACGCTGATGTAATCGTTTTATCTGAAATTAAATCGATTCAGCGTTAGTCGAGTGGTAACGCTCGGTATCGAACAGACTAATTCGGTTATTAAGTTAGCTTTTCAAATATAGATTTTTAAATGTAAAAGTGAGGCGCTTGTAGCGCTGTGGTCCCAGGTTTTTAGCAACCATCAAAGTTAGGTCTCCACTGGATCTGAGGCAGAAACATGAAGACATTGACATAAGCGTGAGACTTTCGAGTTGATGTGCCATTCCTTTCACACAACAAATTAACTAAGTATAGATGAAAGTGACAGCACGCCTTCAAGATATGGTTACGCTAACTTCAGTGGCTTCATGCTAAGCCCTGATTCTGCGAACGGTGACTGTTTGTGGCATTCGCATACTTGCACATTAAGCCATTGGTCCTAGTTACCACATATTGTGGTAGTCGTTGAGCCAAGCTAGAAGCCTGATGGCGACTTGAGAAGTTCTGAAAGCAGGTGGCCCCAAGTCTGGCTCCACCAATCCACACGTCCACGTGGTATGTCCTATTCTCCGTCACCGCGTTTTGTGAGAGAAGACCTTTGCCCAGCCGTGTAGATATTGACAAAGCGTTTCTTTTTGTTAAGAAAATTTGCGGTGGCATATTATTGATAACGATATATTAAGTGCGGATAAAGCGATTTACCGTATGTGTAAATGTGTCGAATTGAAAACGTCAAGATTCATTGATTGATCGATAACACACGATAAGTATCTTAAGTGCCAACTGCTTACTTCTTGTTCGTACTTATGTAATCTACTACTGATAAAAGCCGTGTTCATCGGAAATTTTCCTTGCACTTTGGATGGTGTATGCGGTACCAGCAGGCCGAATAGGCTGGACCCTAGGGCGGCAAATTTGGCTCAATTTTTTTTTGCCTTACAATAATGTAAAAAAGACATTTTGACGGACGATTTAGCGCAGTGGTTAAGAGCTTAAGCCGAACCGCCCACTGTGTCTAATAGTCGCGGGTTCGATTCCCGCACGGGAGAAATCTTTGTGTAATCCACAATTATTTGTTCCAGTCTGGGTATTTGTTTGTGAATTTTCATGTTTGTAAACGCACCCACGATACAGGAATAAATCCTAGTGTGGGGCTACGTTTTTAAAAAGAGAGAGAGATATATACACGTTTATACACGTAGTTTTAAGGCATACCTTACCCTAACTTAAAACTAGTACATGATTGAGCTTTTTCTAAGCACAAAAATTTACCCAAATACTATTTCTTGTGTAAACTTCACTAAATCGTGAGTTGTAAGAATAATCTAGGAACCGACAGAACTATCCCTGAGTTCACAATGATGACGATAGAGCACAAATCATAAAATTGCAATATCATTGGCGAAGAAAATGTACTTAATATGATTATGAACTAGGGTTTTGAATTGAAGAGGTTAGTAGGGGCGGCAAAAATTGAATAGCCTACTGGCGGCTTATGTTTAAATCCACCACTGTGTTAGATACATGTTAATCAATCGACTTTGGTTAGACGCATATATTCACAATTTTCAAACAAACAATAGCCCTTACTCGCAATGGTCATTCCACTCGCCTCCACAGAATTAGTAATTCTTTCATGGGGCAATGTATACGCTTCTGCAACAAATTACCCATAGATATCCGAAACATGCCTATCAATAAGTTTAAAAAGGCTATTAAAACTAGACTCTGTAAGAAAGGGTATTATAAAATTTCGGATTATCTTGACGATGGAACAGATTGGGTTTGAGCAGCTCCTCAATCAGCAACATTTATAAATGATGCATAATACAATTTTTAAAAACAAAAAAATAGTTATCGAAAAGGCCAAACAAATTAAATTAAAAGACTAGCCCGCTGAATTTTTCGCCGGATCTTCTCAGTGGATGCCGCGTTCCGATCCGGTGGTAGATGTAAAAAATGTAATAATTTTGACGTTTGTAAGTGCTTATGTATTGGCCTATACAAATAAATGATTTTTGACTTTGACAATTAATCACGTAACGCGAGTTACGATAACTTATTGATATGATCGCTTAGTGGTACTCCACTGGCATATAGAATACTATTATACGATCACGTAATCAAAAATAGCTACACGCCATGAATGAACTACCGTATACAACCAGAAAAACTACTGAACTATCCCAATTGCGATTACTTATAGATTTGGAAAAACTCAATAAAGCAGCATTTCCCGAAGTATGGGTCGCGAGCGAATATTGGGTGGGCTAAAATTAGGGCGAAACGAACGCCACGGCTAACGGACGAGCGATTTCGGCTATGGTTAATATTGGAATACTGCCTCGTTGGTCTAGTGGCAAAGCCTATCGTTTTTTGATCACGAGGTCTTGGGTTCAAATCCTAGGTCGGACAAATGAAGTTTCTCTAACGAAAAATCTTCCCAGTACGCGTCCGGAGTCTGGAATTGTGCCCGGTATATGTCAATAGGCTCGCCCCCTATTGCATGGGACCTAACATCATCAGCGAAACGTGAACTCAGTACACCTCTGCTACCCCCGCTTGGGGAATATAGGCGTGACGGTATTGTTAATATTAAGCACATAAGAACACATAATGGTTAATATTCCACCAACATTACACATTATTAGTCAAAATAACACAAGTTTTGGAAATTAAAACAAATTGTTAGGTGGGTCGCGGTCCAGTCAACTTTGGGAACCACTGCACTGAAGTCTTATGGCCGGTTTCAATATTTAGCTCGTGGATTTTAGATATGCTTACTGTCAGTAGAATTTTGACAGATTTTCCATACAAAATATGTCAATTTTTTTTTTCTTTTTTTTTAACACTCGTATTCACTCCTGTATCGTGGGTGCGTTTACAAACATGAAATTCACATACACAAATACCCAGACCGAAACAAATAATTGTGGATTTGAAACAAAACTATTTTTTCGGATTTTATCGCGGTTTATTTTGATTTTTAAGTTCCCGACGTTTCGAGTGCTTTGCAGCACCCATGGTCACGGGAAGGACTGAGGTGTTAGACGTCCAAAAGGCATAGTTGTTCCGGGGTACCCTCAAACTTCTTAATTATTTTTGTTTTTGTTGGTCCGATCTACGCAGAATGAGCTCACGGTGTCTTGAGGTCTTGCAGTGTTATGCTTGGTTTTGGATTTGATTATATTAATTACTGGATCCCAAGTCGATGGAAGCACCCAACCATCTTCTCTATTGAAATTAGGATGTTTTTTAATTTCAATAGCCTCGCGAACCATCCATGGTAGGAATCGGTGTTCTTTCACGAGGATTTGTGGTCTATCAAATCTGATGTTATGGCGGGTGCGGTCAAGGACATGTTCACAGACTGCAGACTTCTTTGAGCGACTTCTTTAATATTCGCGTAAATCTAAGAACTCAATTGTGGATTTGTTCCATGCGGGAACTGCGCTATATCGTCAAAATCCGTAGTAAGCAAATCTATCCTTGGGTTAAATATTGAAACCGGCTAGGAACCAATATATATAATGCATTACAATGCTTTAGGTTAATCTATAAATAACAGTATTTTATTTTATGATTTTCCTCCTGAATTAACTGCGAAATATATTATTTGTAAACGTATACTATATATAGTAACGTTAACGAGTTGATATGCCATCCCTCTCATACTGCAAGTTTAGTAAATGAAGATGAAGGTACGTTCCCTTGTTACCTTTACTGTGCGTCGAATGATTTGTGCACGAGTCCGGTGCCTGAAATTCAGCATGGGTTTAGAAAGTATAAAATAAGCAGTCTAAATCATATTAGGTTATAGCTAATATTTTTTTATGATATGTTTGTACCATGACCAAATAGACCGGGTCTTATTTGAAGGACAAGTCAGGAGTCTCCGTAACCGGCGAGCGTATATAAGACGAACTATGAGAATAGAGGAAGCCAGAGAGGTATGTAAGGAAAGAGCCTGTTGGAACTCTGTACTCTCTGCCTACCCCGTGAGGGATCTGGCGTGATGATATAGATAGATAAATATGTTTCTTAAGCATTTCTTTCATCCTCTGTTTTCTAATTTTACTTCGCCTTATTTTAACTCTGCCGCACTCCATTAAAAACAGATTTAGTCACGTACTTTACCAAGTTTTCTTAATTGTCCAAGTTAATTTGATGTTTTGGTGTATTTAATATATATTTACCGCTCAATTCATGCTTGTACTAATTATTTGTCACTTTTTTTAACTTGTCAAACTTGACATTGGCAGAATCACCGGTTAACGATGGAGCCATAGATTATAATTGGAATTGAAGCAGAGGGCTAAGCACGGATAGATTGACGCAAGCATAACGTTATCGAGAAAGTATGTCACCTACATCTTGATTCGGTAAACTTGTGGCGTGAAAAGGATAGCTTTATGTTATCGTCCGTCTGTTCGTGCTAAATTCTTAGGAAGTGTAATCCAGCCCAATGAAGTCCTGTCTAGTCCATCCATACTAATATTATAAATTCGAAAGTACCTCCGTCTATATGTCTGTCTGTTTGTCTGTAACCTTTTCACGCCCAAACCGTTGAACTGATTTTAATCGAATTTGGCAAGGAAATAGATTTTATCCATGGAAAGGACAGAGGCTACCTTTTGTCTCAAAAAAATTTTGCGCACTGGTTAAGAGCTTGAGCCGCTCCGCCCACTGTGTCTAATAGTCGCGGGTTCGATTCCCGCACGGGACAAATCTTTGTGTGATCCACAATTATTTGTTCCGTTCCGGGTATTTGTTTCTGGTTTCATGTTTATAAACGCACCCACGATACAGGAATAAATCCTAGTGTGGGGCTACGTATAAAAAAAAGGAAATAATTAAAAGTGTCTAATACACGCCTGAACATAACACGAACGAAGTTTGCTTGTAGGTTTGTTGTAAATTAAAAAAAACATTTTTAAAGGTCTAGTCGACGCTTTTCGGGAGAAGGGCAGTGACATAACGTAAATCCAGAATATGATATCCATAAGATGACGAAGTGTTCTTTTCTTGAGCTGAGCACAAAAACGTGACGTGAGCGTGACGCTATGTGATATGCTATCCTTCCCATACTACAAATACACTATATAAACATGAATGTCACAGGACGATTACTCGCTATCATCACGCTAACTTCGAAGTTTTCGCACTAAGGCTGATGATACCCATATGAGTCCCAGTGTCAGACAAGTCTAACTTTTAATACCACATACTAAAGACAATATCTGTTTTAAGACTACCTTACCATGTACATATAAAACCCGTAAAAAGTTGTCACATTCCGGCGATTTTACGTATTTTGTCCCAATTACGAGTTGAAAGAGTGCCAGGGTGATAAATCAGTGGAGTCCTACCTATAACATCCTGCGACATTGTAACTTGTCTACTGTTTTATACAGTAGAACTATGTCAATCTCACTTTTAAGATTATTACTTCCGTGTTCGCCTACACGCTACCTTACTTGCGTGTTTATAGGGTTGAAACTTTAGTTTCATCTTCGGTATCTTAGTTTGACAGAGTACTATAATTAATTAAGCACTTAGTAAGGTTTCTTTTTTCATTTAGTGTTGCCATGTGTAGTATAAAACACAGTATGTTTAATATAGTACAATAATAGTATTAGCCGTAAATTACATAAAGACTTTTAATAATGTTTTAATCAATATTTTTGATAAGAAAAAATGTAAGTAACGATGTAACGATGTAATGTGATGTAACGGAGTTCTTGTCCCAACGCTGTTATATGGTAGCGAGAGCTGGGTATGTAAGAAGGAGAATGAAAGTAGGATAAATGCGGTAGAAATGCGAGCTCTGCGGAAGATGTGCGGAGTGAAGCTGACCGACCGCATTAGCAACAGCATAGTAAGACAGCGAGTAGGTATGAAAGATAGTATCGGTGTAAAGATGAGAAAGGGCATGCTCCGTTGGTTCAGGCATATAGACAGAATGCCAGAGGAAAAAATGACAAAACAGATATATAATGTGAAAGTGGAAGGATGCAGGTACCGGGGAAGACCTAGACTATCTTACCACGACCAAACAAACCGAGTCTTATCTGATGGAAAAGTCAAGAGTCTCCGTAACCGGCGAGCGTGTATGAGACAAACTATGAGAGTCGAGGAAGCCAGAGAGGTATGTAAGGAAAGAAGCTGTTGGAACTCTGTACTCTCTGCCTACCCCGCAAGGGATCTGGCGTGAGGTTATAGATAGAAATAGATAGAAAAAATGTAAGGTAAAAGTAAAATAAAGTTTCCGTATAAGATTGAAAGGATCGCTTCTTCTATATTTCATTTTAGAATATTATATAATTTGATAAAATTGAATGGTATCCACAAACTCCTGTAAAGTTTGTATCAAAGTTGCAATAGGAGTGTAACGTTTGACAGCCCTGAAATTAAGCCTCTGTTCCAGTGGTCGACTGCTACGCGAGTGCATAGCGATGTCCGTATTTATTTTGTGCATAACATAAATAAATAAATATAACAACAACACCGTGACGCCTCTTCTCGTCCCCAAGTGAGGGTGGCAGAGGTGGACTGTGTACTGTGCAAACTGAGCCTTTTGCTAAATACCAGGTACAATTCCAGACTCCGGAAAAACTATAATCGTTCGACCTCGTATTTTAACCGAGGTCCTCGTGATCGCAAAGCACATTTACCATGAGACCAACGAGGCAGTCCCACTAGTCCAACGAGGCTAGTGTAGTACTCTATGTACATAATAGTGTTTTTATTTTATGTACTTTGATTATTTTAGCATAATCGGTTTCGATTTATTTTATTTCAGATTTATCGTTCACGGGTGTCGGGGTTTATAATAAAGCAACCTATACTATACCACTGCTAGGTCAAAGTCAAAGTCAAAATATTTTATTTATAGGACAAAAAGAGCGTAAACAACCCTCCAAAATTATTACGTTTTTATTCAACTACCACCGGATTGAAGCGCGGCATGCACTGAAGACCCGATGAGAAACCCGGCGGGCTAGTCTTTTAACTTAATTTGTTTGGCTTTCTGATAACTATTTTTCCCAGTATCAGTCCAGAGTCTGGATTTGTGCCCGGTATATGCCATTAGGCTCGCCCCCTATTACATAGTACCTAACGTCGACAGCGAAAAGTGGGTGTATGCAGTACACCTCTACCACCCCAGATTGGGAAATATAGGCGTAACGGTGATTTTCCCATCATATGCTCCAACTTAAAACAGGCTAACATAGCAGCGCATTCAGTGGAAAGCAAGCGCATCCCACTGGCGTCTGTGTGGCGCGCGCTCCCCCGCTACCGAAAAAACTTGCAAGTCGATGGGCGGCGCCAGCGAACATTCAAATTTATCGATTGTCCCGACCGGCTCATTACAACATTCCTCAAAACTTACCCACTCACCAACTTAGCCCTTTAACAACACTAGCGGCGTTACTTTTTATTCGACACCCCCTCCCGTAGCCTTTTTTCATCGCCAGTTATTATTGTCTGTTAAACTTTAAGTGCTTGGCGGCTAACTTTCGATGTCTCAGTGATTTACGATGAGCCGTTTCGAAGTGTTTTATCGAGCATAAATGTAAGTTCGCTACTTGTTGAGACAAGGTCGTGGCGTTATGATCTCGGTATTACTGGGTCACTCGATTCTTTATAGGCTTCTTTGATTTTAGTCTACGTTTGTGAGTTGTATGCTGGATGCTGAAATTGTTTCGTAGGTTAACAGTTGCCAATATTAAAAGCATATAAAAGCTAAGAAATGAGTTAAGGCCATGTAATTCTGATACATTATCAAAACCTAAAGTTCCGTACATGTAAGTTGAATGTTGAAGTGAAAACTTTTTCACTAATATTATAGTACATAACTTGGGCAATGACCCCACAAGGAATTCCTTTATAAATATGTTACCCTGCTCGATATAATGTTGTATTTGTATTACCTTGTGTTCTCATGTAAGTGAATTTAATTCTTTATGAGAAATAAAGTTTCTATAACCCCAAATTTACATGATCATAAACTTCCTCACTCGATATAATTTTTATTTTAGAAAATCACGGTGATATTAGAAAATGGCAAAGCAGTTGTAAATTACAGATATGCCACAACCATTGCTTTATTCGATTACCAGAAACGTGAATACTCAATTTCACTTAAGGTACGCAGCCGCGGTGGCGTCCCCGGCGGCGATCACGGTGGCGATCAGTATCTCCCTATGATTGCGCGTGCAGACGCCGCCCAGATAGCGCGTGCAGGACGCAGGACGCGTTGGTGTGAAAATTTCCATACAAATATTACTGCAAGAGCTGATCCCCACCGTGCCGCGGCCGCGGCTGAATGCGTTGGTTTGGCCGTACCTTTAGTACCCACCTAAATACTAGAGGCAAAAATCCCTAAATAGAGTTTTGCCGGGAAGTCAAAGATCCCTCTTTGACTTCCCGCCTGTTGTCAATTTGTTTTTATTTACAAAACTTGTGCTATTTTGAATAATAATGTTTAGTGTTGGTGGAATATTAACCATTATGTATTCTTGTATGTGCATGAGTGAAGGTAATTGTAACAAAGTGATAAAACATGCCTTTTCGATTTCCCTCAAAACGGCCGTCGCAATTGCTATGTAGAGTATCCATCGCTTTACTATCCAGGGTGGGGTACTTCATTAATTTCATTATCATTGTTGTCATCAAGTTCATCGGGGAGTTGTTAATTTAGAAATTAAATCTTACAAACATGTTTATGCATCTCATTGAAAATGGGACAATATACTTAAAATTAGTGTAAAATCATAACTTAAAGAAGAAGCCCTAAATATGCAGTAGAGCACGCGACGTAAAACCGTAACTAACGTCAAAAACCGTTGGACTAACTTTTTGGCTACCAAATACCTGAATACTCAATTAAACATAGTACCCAGTCACCTAAATACTCGGCAGAAGACAGAAGCCTTAAAGATGCTTGCACAAATAGAGCACATAAAGGAAAACCGTAACTTGCGCCAATTACAGCTGCTCTTACTTTTTGGCTACCAAAAACCAGAATACCCAGTTACACACATACAGAATAGCCCTAAAGATGCCTGCACAAGTAGAGCACACTACGGAAAACCGTAACATCCATGTAAAACGTTCGTAATCTGAAATAGTGTTAAGTGGAAGAGCGAAGGCCATATATCTAGTGAAGGAAGGAGCGATGTCGTTGAACAGTAGTTTCGCATCTGCGGGCGTGTGGGGGCACGGTATGGAGGGGGGGCAATGATCCATTAATCTGGCAGAAGCCCATGTGGCGCCACCGTCCTACCTGCCGACGCGACGCCCGGACGCCTACCTAACGACATAGATCGTACGTTTTCACCATGTGCGAATATCTGTACTTTTAATAAATTTGAATGTAGTTTACATGTGTAATATTCCTCCCAGGTACATGTGTTCCTAGGAGGAATATTGTACCATCAATACATTATAATGATTGCCGGTTTTTTATAATAGACGGTTTTCCAATAGAGACTTTCAAGACCTATGTATATACGATTTATTTGAAATTCGAATTTAGGTGTGAGGAAATTCTAAATTTAAAAAAAAAACTGTTTTTAGTCGGTAAAAAATTCAAGGGTTTTTTATGCAATCATACATCTGAAATCTATAATAAATAAAAATATTTTAATAGACCCGTTTAGCCGTTTTTTAAAAAACGCTTCGTCAATACGCAATAAAATTTCAGTATGTACTTGATCTAGAATTTAAATATTTTATAGCAACCTTCTAACAAACTTTTTAAGCACAAACTTTACTTTGTCAGAACTTTATCCCAATTTTCTTATTAAAATATGTAAATTAACCGAACTGAGAATGTTGCCATTTTCGACCTCGCACAGTTTATCTACTCTCCTTCTGTCAGTCCAATTATAAAACACTTCAACTCAGTTGAGTCAAGACCTGCAGTCTCGTATAAAAGAATTTCCAATTTTCTCTACTTGTCCAGCCCAAAGTAGAATAGTTAGCCCACCTAATTATTCGTTCCTCATCATTATCACATTAATATTTACTTAAAAATGTTTTGCATGAAAAAATTGGTTGAAAATTGTATTTAAAGCATTTTGTAATAAAAATAAAACTACATTCTGCATCGAAAAATTGACGGTTTATACAAAACGTGCGGCGTAAAGTTTGTTCATCGGAATTTGTTCGGCAAATATTATTTCGGTCAACTTACGTCAAAGCCATTTATCACCTAGTAAATAAATGTTATATGAATATAATAAAAATAATATTATATAAAAAATAATTATCACTTGCTTTAACGGTGAAGAAAACATCGTGAGGAAAGCTGTATGCCTAAGTTTCTCGAAGGTGTGTAAAGTTCGTAAACCCGCACTGGGCCAGCGTGGTGGACTACGGCCTAAACCCTCTCAGTTTGAGAGGAGGCCGGTGCCCAACGGTGGGACAGTTTCTTAACAGGGCTAATATAATATTATATAAGCTGTCTTTATTAATATTTTATGACTCAAAATCAAAATTCGAATGTGAGTTCGAAATTCGAACACCAAATAAATTAATGGCGTTCCTTGGCGCTCATTTCGCTCCGTTACTGCTATATATCATAATACAACTTTTCAATGATTTATTCCCGCCTACGACAATAAAATCAGTGAAATTGACATCCACATGACGCATCCACTCCATTACTAGGCGTAGTACGTTATACCTACCTAAAGTACCGTCGTTCCACCCAGAGCGAGTCGTGATTCCGGATATAATTCCGGGTAAGGCTTTCCGTCTATTTATTGGTCATATGTAGTAGTAGTCACATGAATGCCTACCGAGGCCTTGGTACTAGGTTAATGACGCATCATTCCGCTACTACGAATCGTCGTAGACCCCTCTACGCACCAATAAAATCGTAACATCAAGTTATACTATACAGCCTGCGAGAAATACAATCTAGCTCTGTATTTTGATACTTTGGTATGCAGCCCAATACTTATATAAATCTTTTTGAACGAAAGTACATTGCTTAGTATATAATATAAGTGGCATTGGTGATATTTTTCTTATTATTTGCTATTATAGACATTATACGCAACACCGGATGGGTTATATGTGTTGTACATAAACCAAAAAACAATAACACTAAATTCCAAGTGGCCCAAAACGAATTATTCTAATTGCTTATTGGTCATCGCTCATTCAGTACAATTAGATTAGAAAGACATAGAAGTTTTATTTTCTGCAACTTGACCTATAAAGAAAACATTGCATAGTACTATATAAAATGATACACAACTCTGGCTACCTGTTTTATATTCCTTCCATTATATTTATATTTAACACAAAGCTTGAAAATAAAAAAGACACCTCTCTCTGGAATAAGTCCGCAACGCCGGTGAAACGGTATGATAATTGTGGCAATTTACTGAGCGCAATTCGCTAAGTGGAATATTTTACTTATCCTCCCGGCGTTCCACAAGGCACGGCTAGCAACCAGCTTATACATTAAGACGTATTGCTCGCATTCATTACTGTACACACCTCGTTAATAAAGCGTGTGTCCAAAATCGACGGATTCATATCGGCAATGGATTGTGCAGCAATTTTTTCGGTCGATTCTGAGGTGACGTTACACCCAGTTACCTTATGCAAAGTATGGCACCTTCCAATAAAATTAGTTGAAAGGCTAACCATCGTTATAAGTAGATGGCAAGTGTTTTATTTATCATATAAGTAGCATGTCTGTAGACGTTTGATTGTAAACTAACATTCATAAGAAAGTGGAATATTTGAACTAAAATAATATATACATTTATTCAAAATTGGTATGAATTATAATTTTAACATATAGTAGGTGCATTATTTGTTTCATAATTTAGTAGATAAAATACTTTTTATCCAATGCAATAATTTCTTTACAGCTTTGAATAGGAAAATCCAACTTCCATTTAGGTAGAGAAAGAATCGACGTTCTAACTTTAAGCCTTGAAATATGACCTCTTTCCCAGTTTTCACGTTCGCATGCACATAATATAATATGCATGCACTATGCATCGGATCGGAAGCCATGGTGTCGCCGAACACGGCAACTGCGACGCCATATTTCAATCCCTGAATTGACACATAGCTCTCTCCTAAACGCAAAGTTTCGTGCGAAAACTTCAACCTGGCATATTTACTTAAGGTATTCTCTACGAAACATACCGATAGCTCCTTGACGAGTGAAAAGTTTTATTCACATAGATAGGTCATGCTCTAACCAGTAGAAGTTTTCACATAAATTGGCGGTCATTCGACGCGAATATGCTGACTGAGGGGGTAACAAATATGCCAACTTGGGTTGTTATAACAGCGATATGTAAGTTCTGTGATACTTCGCCATTAAGTTTATGGAAACGACGGTCGAGATTACATCACACTTTCTGAAAGCTTTATGTAATTCTTCTTTCTTCGTTATCTACGATAGGTAGTCGAATAAAATTTTCGTTTTCACGTCCGTCTATTAATCAAGAAGACGGATTTGACGGCAGTTGTAGAAATTCGTCTTTAAGAAAATTAACGGATGAAAAATCCGAACGCAATCTGTCAGACTGCTCCCTAATTCTAATATAATTAGCGGGGGAAGTTTTCACGCGTGGGAGGCGACCGAACGACAATGACGCGTTAAAATGATTAATTTTTGTAGAAGCGCCGCGGATGGCCGATAGTAGTATACGCAAGTGCGCCTTCCGATCCGACGATTAATCTTTCTCTTTGCACCATTGTACCGCGATCCGGGTATTTTTTCTGTCTTACAATACCATTAAGAAACTGCCACCGCTAGTTGGTACTTCACGGCTCTTCCCACCGCCTCATCGTTAGGCCCATTGAAGGATTGAAAAGGTGTTTGCGTTCCTTTGCGGGAAAATAGGTCTCCCCTCGGTTTTTTAAACCGTTATCTCCGGATCACTTAGGCTTCGATAGTTATTATACGGCGAGAATGTTTTAATCTTCCACCGTCATCGGCTGACAATGGATCTTAGGCGAATTTTATGTAGTCATTCCCTTTCCGCGATATTTTAAAAATATTCTTTTCGTTGCAATTCTATTTGAAATTACATTGATGAGAATGCATTGTGGGTAGTAATAAATGAGGTGTAAACTAGAAAATGAACATAAAATCACATACTATAAGGAATCTTAGGTGGGGTCAAGAGTATGATGAGCAGATGTCGGATTTAGATCTGGGTGCAAGCCAACTGTTCCGGCACCGTTCGAGCGTCTCACATAAATTAAATTTCGTTTTTTATTTTTAATAAAATGCAATTACGCGTCTTTTATTTTAGATCGCAATATTGGAATAAACTTTGCAAAAATAGAAACCAACTTAATTTATTGTTCTCATTACATTTGTATTTTGTAACGAACATTTTAGATCGAACGAAGTTTTGAAATTTTGTTCTTATTTTAAAGTTATAAATCGATTCATTCTTATTTTGAAATTTTTATCTGATCCAAAAAATACATACAGTCGAACATAGATAGAACCTCCTTTTTGAAGTCGGCTAAAAATAAATGCTTTTTTCATTTCGTCATTTTAGCTTGAGCGGCGAGCGATGTCATTAGAATCCGTGTTAAAAATTAAATATTTAAATAAATAAGTAGCTCTCGTGCTTTTTAAGTAGTACGGTGGTAGCCAAAAGTGTAGACATTACACCCAGTTTTCACCGTTTAATTATATAATTGTTATAAATAAGAAAATTATTACATTATTCACAGTTGGTAGGTAGGTATGATAACTTTTCGGAGGGCGTCCAGTGTGGGGAGTCTTATCAGTGGCCTCGCCCGTACCGCGGCCATCGAAGCATAATATAGAATCACGCTTAATCAGGGAATGACCTATGTGCTCACGTACATGCATATTATCTATCTATCTCTCTCTCTCTCTTTCTATATCATCACACTAGATCATTTGCGAGGCGCTCGTAGCGCTGTGCGACCGCGGTGTTCTTACCGGTGTATCACCAAGGTTAAGCAGCGTTCGACTCGGTCTGCCCGAGATGGGTGACCGTTTGTGGCATTTTCATATTCGAGCGTCTCCGTGTTTCGGAAGGCACGTTAAGCCGTTGGCCGGTTACCACTTAATGTGGTAGTCGTTAAGCCGAGTTGGAAGCCTTAAAGGCGGCTTGATAAGTTCCAATAGCAGGTGGCCACAAACCTGCCTCCACCAATCCGCACTGGGTCCGCGTAGTGGAGTATGACCTAATCTCTCTCACCTCGATTTGTGAGAGAAGGCCTTTGCCCAGCAGTGGGCAGTATAGGCTGATATTATTAGATCATTTGCGGAGTACGCGGAGAGTAAAGAGTTCCAACAATTTCTTTCCTTACAGACCGCTTTGGCTTCCTCCGCTCTCATACTTCGTGTTATACCCAGTCGCCCGTTACGGAGACTCTTCAGATAAGGCACGGTCTATTTGGTTATGATAAGATAGTCTAAATCTTCCTTTTTTTTGTTTATGTTTGATCGATCTACGCTATTGGCCGCGGGACCTTTACCGCTTCACCGGATAAGATTGCGAGCTTGCAACCACTACGCTCGAGCCAGAAGGGCAACTAGCTCATGGACGCATCAAGGAGGAACGGCCTCGGCTTGGGCAGTCGCTCTATCGGAACCCCCTAATCGTAGCCGCCGATTAGGTGGTTGCGATGAAACGCCGCCGGTCAGAAATCAATTTCATACGTTGCATAGAAGAACTAGCGATAGATGTTATTTATTTATTTGATCTTAATACATTGTTTGAAGCGTTATTGTTTTAAGTATTCATACCTAAAACATATTCTTTTCGTGTTAGTTTTTAGGTATGATTGAAATAAATAATAATAATACTAGCCCTGTTAAGAAACTGTCCCACTGTTAGGCACGGGCCTCCTCTCAAACTGAGAGGGTTCAGGCCATAGTCCACCACGCTGGTCCAGTGCGAGTTGGCGAACTTCACACACCTTCGAACAACTCTTAGGCATGCAGGTTTCCTCACGATGTTTTCCTTCACCGTTAAAGCAAGTGATAGTTAATTTTTAATACGCACATGCTTTCGAAAAGACAAAGGTGCGTGCCTGGGTGTGAACCCGAGACCTCTGACTGCAGTCCAACGGTCTAACCACTAGGCTATCACTGCTTTCTAGTTAAAATTCCAACGTTTATAATTTTACGTAAATGACATTTTTTATAGTACGTTATAATATTGCGACTTCGTATAACAAACAATATGCGTATACTTATATTGATATGACATTTAAAGATGTTCTTTGTTAATTTTCCCATCCCCAACACTAATAAACACGGATGTTCCAGATGTTCTTCCTAGTCCTATGGATCACGGCCTTTCATAAATGAGATAAATGTTAATCTCTCGTATAATCAGATCATTTTTATATAATAGTTTGTAAATACTGCAATGCTAATCGCAAGCAATTAGGGAAGTCGTTATAGATAACATTGAGGAAATTCCTTGCATAAAACTCACAACTTTCGAACCGTAGGTAATTTATATTAAAATCAATAATGAATACGCAAAAGATATTCATTACATATTCAATATATAAATATAAAAGATAAGATAAAAACTTTCATGCTTATATTTACCAGAAGATGGAGTGGCAGATTACCACAGCAGAGTACTATATAACTCACATTACACCGACAATGTTAGGTTCTATCGTTTTCCTAACCTCCTTTCCTGTTTTAACGTAGCCCAATTAATAAATTACCAGTAAATTCACAAACACAAACACTTACACCAAAACGAACATTTGTGGGCCATACAAAGATTTTCCGTGCGGGGATCAAATCTGTGACCACTTAGTCCAGTGAGCGGAGCAACGTCCGCTCCAAACCATTGAACCAAGCCGACGTCAAATATATAGGTAACTAGCGTGTGTGTGTGTGTGTGAATGATCTTCGCTGTTGGCCGCGGGGCCTTTACAGCTTTACCGGATAAGAGGGCGAGCGTGCAACCACTGCGCTGGAGCCAGAAGGGGGCAGCGAGCTCAAGGGCGCCACACACACCGAATCAGACACTGACCTCGCCGGCGAGTTCTAAAAATCCCTTGCCCGACAGCCAGTGCAGAGAACCACGGCGAGACACCTAGAATATGCCCTCCCCCATAGTGACTGCCCAAGCCGAGGCCGTTCCTCCTTGAGGCGCCCTTGCGCTGGTTGCCTCCTTGCCCTTCTGGCTCGAGTATAGTGGTTGCACGCTCGCCCTCTTATCGGGTAAAGCTATAAAGGCCCCGCTGCCAACAACGTAAATCACTCACACACCGCACCATAAAAAAAGGATAAAAAAATGAATACTAATTTGAACACTTAAAAAAATATGCATTTATTCAAATTAATAATTTACATCCATTTTATAAGGCATTTTGTGTTATTAATATCTTTCTACTGCTTATATTTTTAGATATTTTAATCTGTATATAAATATTATAAGGTATTGACCACATTAATCAGACTTCTGAATTTCGCTTTCTCTCTCTCAGATCCCTTGTGGAGTAGGCAGAGAGTACAGAGTTCCAACATATTCTTTCCTTACATACCTCTCTGGCTTCCTCCACTCTCATAGTTCGTCTCATACACGCCGTCTGAATTTCTATTTTGTATTTAACATAGCTATAAGTAAATTTTTTGCTTTATCTGTACAAATAGGTACACAAGTCTATTCATAGTACAAAATCACACCTTAGTACCAGTACGGGACATTAGCCGGAACATTAAAGTGATTTATACGGAACTCGGATACAAACCCAAGGATCCGTGGTCGCCAGCACGCATATCGAATTTTTCTTTTCCTCTGAGTAATAAATGAATGGTAAAACGCTATAAGTAACATCATTTTAGATTTAAGCAAGATAAAAAATGCTATTTTGGCTACCCCGCAAGGGACCTGGCGTTATGATATAGATAGATAGTTAGGTCTTAGACTTAAAGAGATGATGGGATCCTTCTGCGGTAGTTAGAATTACTTCTAACTGGTTAAAATAATTGGGACAACTTTAAAACGAGTACATTTATATGCCTTACTTATAAAAAGGGCCTGATAAGTATTTTTTTAAATATATAGCGGCTAGAATAACTCGGTTCTCGGTTTCTTATCATCCCTTTCGGAATATGATCACTAAATCCCTTGTCCGTGTTTTATTTAAATTTGTAAACAAAAATATCTTTAACCTCTCATCTTACTACACGTAGCGATGTGCGACCGCGGTGTTCTTACCGATTACCAAGGTTAAGCAGCGTTCGACTCGGTTGGCCCGAGATGGGTGACCGTTTGTGGCATTTTCATATTCGAGCGTCTCCGTGCTTCGGAAGGCACATTAAGCCGTTGGTCCCGGCTACCACTTAATGTGGTAGTCCATAAACCGAGTTGGAAGCCTTAAAGGCGGCTTGATAAGTTCCAACAGCAGGTGGCCACAAACCTGCCTCCACCAACCCGCACTGGGTCCGCGTGGTTAAGTATGACCTGATCTCTCTCACCTCGATTAGTGAAAGAAGGCCTTTGTCCAGCAGTGGGCACTATAGGCTAATATTATTACTACACGTGGAGTACTGGTATATTATATAAGAGTAGTGTAATATAATAAGTATATTAAAATTACTGTATGGCCTTGGCTCACGAGTAGAATAATACCTTTTTATTAGGTATTTAAAAGATTAGCTACCTGTTGCGTTGTATCTCGCTATAAATCATATTTTAATTAAACGTACAAAAAGTTATTTTAAATGCAAATGGGTGATCAAAGTGGCTATCGAATGTTATATAATACAACATGCATAGATAACGTTCACATATTTTAGATCATAATTACTGCCGCGGGACATAAATTTATATCAGGGAAGTATGCATATTGTTTTAATGAGAATTAAACAAAAAAGACAAGCCCGCTGAGTTTCTCGCCCGATCTTCTCAGTGGAGGCCTCGTTCCGATCCGGTGGTAGACTAGTAAGTTGGGACAAAAAATGTAAATAGGAGACTTTGTAAACACCCCCGCTGGGTTTATACAAAATAAACGATTTGAGTTTCAGGTTAGTTTTTATTTTTAAGCTCTAAACCACTGCGCTAAATCGTCCGTCAGTTGTTATTGCAATCAAGTTATGAAACTTAAATTAATTTAACTGCCTTGTTGGTCTAGTGGCAAGCGCATCGCTTTGTGATCACGAGGTCCTGGGTTCAAATCCTAGGTCGGACAAGTGTAGTTTTTTAATCGACTTCAAAAAGGAGGAGGTTCTATGTTCGGTTGTATGTATGCTTTTTTTTTTTTTTTTTTTTTTTTTTATGTATGTTCAGCGATATTTCCGTCAATTGTGGACCGATTTTGATAATTTTTTTTGCATTGGGTTCAGTATATCTCCAAGGTGGTCCCATATTAATTTTATTGACATTGGACCCTGGACTTAGAAGATACACCAGGGAACTCCTTAACGACAAACAATAGGCATGTGTAAATTGCGATATTATGGGTATTACGTCAATCCTATAGGTACCCTACTATAGAATTCACTGGTCACTTAAAATTGTAAAATAAAAATCTTTTATAAAAAAAGGTAAACCGACTTCAAAAAGCAAAAAAATAAGTATTTGAAGTCGGTGCCAAGTAACCGACTGCACCAACCAGCACCGACTTCAAATACTTATTTTTTTGCTTTTTGAAGTCGGTTTACCTTTTTTTATAAAAGATTTTTATCTAACGAAAACTTCCCAGTACAAGTCCGGAGTCTGGAATGTGCCCAGTATATCGCAATAGGCTCGCCCCCTATTACATGGGACCCAACAGCGTCAGCGAAACGTGGGTGTACTCAGTACACGTCAGCCACTCCCGCTTGGGGAATATAGGCGTGACGGTGTGTGTGTTTCATTTAACTTTATAAACGGAATACACACAATATGTATAAAGCAATAATGATTAAACAATGTATATTTTAAGCATCTACTTATAAAACTAGTGAGGTTTATGCATTTTAACATGAATTATCATTAACGTCAGTTACTTTGTGGAAGTTCACTAAATTTCACAAAGTAACTAATGTCAATAAGCAAATAATTGCAATTATAATAAAATTGTAAATTAACTATATCACTTTTATCAAGTTTACAGTTACCGAAGTAATAAAAAAGTCAAGATAAAAATCAAATAAGTATCGATATACATTTAAAATGCGGTTAATTGGCAATTTTACCCTACTTAACCCTGTGCCATGATTTAAAATAATTTTAATTTAAAAATACCTTTTTAAAAACCAGCTTTTTTATAGTTGTTTATTTTGACTGCCTCGTTGGACGAGGTCCTGGGTTCAAATCCTAGGTCTGACAAAATGAAATTTTTCTAACGAAAAGTTCCCAGTATGAGTCCGGAGTCTGGAATTGTGCCCGATATATGGCAATAGGCTCGCCCCCTATTACATGGGACCTAACATCGTCGGCGAAACGTGGGTGTACTCAGTACGCCTCTGCCACCCCCGCTGGGAAATATAGGCGTAACGGTGTATATACTAACATAATATGAATTATCATAATCACAAAATCACTCGTCTGCATTTGTTCTAAAGTGATAATTCCATTGGCTAGACAGGGAGGTCTGGAGTCCTATTATACAGGCTTTGGCTCAGGTTAGGCTCCATATCTCCCACAAATTACATTGTAACCCCTAGACTTATCATGTATCTGTACGCAATTTGAAATGAAATAAATTATTATTATTATACTCATATAACATCACAGGAATTTCCTAATGCATTATAATAATATATAATAATTCTTTCAGCAAATTAATTCAGAATGCGTCATTGGCGCTCTGCTGAGCAAGTTGGTTCTGCCGCTTGGCAGAACCAACGAAGCAAAAATCCAACGAAGATATCTCGCTTAGTTGAAGAGCTCCTATAGTTTCTTTTCGACTCCATCATCAGACCCTGGACACCATCCGGGTCTAACGTACTCGTCAAAATAAATCCAACGGGCCCGAACAGGGCGGAGTTATATTGAGTACTTTGGTGGTTTCATTAGCCACCTTTTTCGGCTTCATCATCAGACCCTGAACACTACTTGTCAATACCAATCTAACAACTTAAGCACGAGGGGGTTATGTTTTACACACATGTTCCTATGGCCACGTGGCCCAGCCCAGACCAGACATTAGATTAGGATGGTCTAATGTCTATCTATCTATCTATCTATCTATATCATCACGCCAGATCCCTTGCGGAGTAGGCAGAGAGTACAGAATTCCAACAGGTTCTTTCCTTACATACCTCTCTGGCTTCCTCCACTCTCATAGTTCGTCTCATACACGCTCGCAATATATCGTTCGTATCCAAGTTAAATAAAAATTAAAAAAGAAACACATTCACACACCATAATTACACTTTATAAGCAAGAATACACACGAATTATTATTCAACGTAAAGTACCAGAACAATTGTATTAATTTTACTCATTCAAAATTCAAAACAAATTAGCTTTTGAAAGTTATTCGTAATTAATTTTCCAAAGATTATCTTCAGAGAGACATGAAGAACATTTGTTAGGTTACATCGTGATTTGAATCGTAAAGACGTATGCTGATTCCGGAATTGTGTTTCATTCAATTGTTTTGCTTAAACTATGAATTAATTTCTAACAATGAATTAATTATATTTTTTAATGTAAGAAAAAAAAAAAATTTCTTTTTTCCTTCTTCTTTCTTTCGTGTTAATGGTTCATATTTATCCCATTAAGTAAGAGGCCATTTTAATCGCAATAGACATGGCTGCGTTTAGCTTCTTTGCACGGGTGGTGGGGCATGAGGGGAAAAAATATTAAAATTGTAATTCTAAAAAGCATTCTAATCCAACTCACACTTGTCCGGTTTTTTTTATCGATATACCTAGATGATAAGTATGAATATCAAATCGCTCGCATGGTATCTAAAGAGCAAAATGTGGACAGATTATATTCCTAATTGATTTACTTTCAGTCGATTTAGTAGTGTATGTGATTAAGTAGTGGATCTGAAGATGAGCATGAATAGTCTAAAATTCAATGAATACTGTAATAATTTACGCATTTCCATCCAAATTGAATTTTCGCGTACGCCATTCTTGTTCTCTTTGTCTTGGCACAGGTATATTTTGTAAATATCATGACCCTATTTTATAGATATTATTTGTTTTGCAATCTCATACTCCATCCTACAATATTTTTCAAGTTCAAACGGTCACAGTGCAGATATGTATCTTGTCTCATCTGTTATCAAGAAAACACTAAAATACACGGGACTGGCTCGTGTGGCAATAATATATTCGCAACGCTTATTTACTCACACAGTGGTGGTAGAGGTGTACTGAGTACACTCGCATATCGCTGATGTAATTAGGTCTTAATATAGTCGAGTGCAGACTCCAGCCTACAACTTTTACAATTTTGTTCTATAAAAAAATACAACACTTTGTCCGGCCTAGGATTTGATCCATACCATACGTACCATGAGCCACTAGACCAACGAGTCAGTCCGTGAAGAATTACTAAATATTCCATCTGTACCAGAAGTCTGTATTGATATCGCATTTACGTCACTAAAATAGGTCTCATTAAGGCCCTTTATTCGTTCGGGTTCGGTTGTTTTCCCAATTCTACGGCCTCAGGTGGGCGACAAATGATTCGTAATGACGTATTCAAATCATGCCGTCTCGATCCGACCTCAGTACAATCGAATTACGAAAATTCCAATGTTTTATTAAGTTAAACTTTGCTTCGGCAGCTCTAAGTGAATTTATTTCTACTTAGTTATCGGCTCGGGGAAAAGTCATCTTGCTAACGTTTCGGTAAGTTGAATAATTAAATTTGTCACTGGTGGTTGACACGTCGCGATTTTCTTCCAAATTTCTCGGGGCCGTCACGTTTGTGGCGCCCCCACGCCCCTCGCCCCTCGCCCCTTATTGCATAATCTCGATTCTATAATTTGAATTATTTATTCTTTGATTCCACACTCCGCAATATTTCGCGCGTTTTTATTATCTTGGATTTTTTAAAAAGGTTTTCATTTGAATAAGGAGTGGCGGAAAACACGATATACACGAAAATAGTGTTGGGAAAGTTTATTTTCTATTAAAAAAAATCACAAAGTCTTTTATAATCGTCGGATATAGGCTTATGGAAATTAGAGAAAAATTACGTTATACTCTTATTCACTAGTTTTCTATTAAATCACTAGTTCATATTATATGCTAAATATATATTAGGTTTCCCTATTATAAATATAAGTAGGTTATCTATGCTGAATACTCGATAATATGGCTTAATTATGTAGTAAGGTTGAAAAATGTTAAAAGAGTGACCATAAAGTTTCATTCCCATCTTATGACCATGAAAATACATTCTGTAATAGCAGGAATGTTTAAAAAGGATTATTTTTAGTGGTAATAAGCTTGTCACACATTTATACCCCTGTAAGCCAGGATTCACAATGGTATCCATGGATGACACCAAGGTTTGAACTTCGGGGTGTCCCGGGGAGGGTTTTAATTGTTTTAGAACCCGTAACAAATTTAATTAAAAAGAAAGAATGGAGGAGTAGGAAAGTAGAAAGAACTGTTGCAGATTTTGTACCTAATTTGTCTATAAAACGTAATATTTTGGCCTTCATTCTTGTACCTACGCTACTTATACTTAGATCACCCTGAGGTGGACTAGCATATATTGCCTCAGGAAGACACAAATGTGTATGAAAAATAAAATAAATAAGGACACAAAGTTACACTGTTCGTAAAACACAAGCTCGTAAGCAGTAAGTCCCTTAATTCCATTCATCTAATAACTGTACTAAATCTTTATATGCGCATACATTCGTGTGTGACGCATTGTCTGACCGGGCGAAGGACGTATGGGGAGGAGGTAACTCACACCTATATAGCATGTTAGGTTTTCAGGTACCTACTACTACTCTACGTACCTATGTAATGATATTTTTATTTAATGTAGTATGTATTTTATTTGTATTTATGTTTATTTTATCGTATGTTTGAATGTGTGTTTGTATAACTGCCCCCTTATTGACCTTCTCATCTCTCAACACTTAAAGATTCGCTGAAAGAGAACCAATATTTGAGTAAAGCTCGCCTTTGTATATCACATGTAAAATTACAATTGGTGTTGTACACAATAAATGATTAAATAAATAAATAACACACACAAGTAGGTACAAAATTATGACTTAGAAGTAGACAACAACGATTACAAAGTCATATAGGCCGGCCGCATATCCTCAGATTTTTTCTGTCGGAAAATGTTTATCGCGCGTCGGGGGATTTTCCACATACCCTACATACACACATCAGATATGCAATAATCTTAAAGACTCAGAATATTTAATTTCGGAAATCCTGCTGTACAAAATGTATTGAGAGCGTACTTTCAGACATTCTGATTAGGGCCCGCCAAGACCAAACACGGCACGTTATGATAACAGTAAAATTATTGAGTAGTGGCATTCGTTATGCTACTGGAGTACCATTAGATGATCATTATACAAATTTTACGTATCGCGCATATGTATATATTTGGTCATTGGGAATAAGGGCACATGCAAAATTCCGAATGATGCAATGAAATGATGAAATAGAGCAACGGAATGCAATGTTATTAATATTATTTTTAATATTTCTAATAGGCTGCGGGATTTCGTACAAAATGTATATGAGTGCCTCTAACGCGCGTTAAATTGTTTTTACAGAAATTTTTAACTTTTTGTTAAGCCAGCCTTATACTACAATTTCGACCTATATTATTCTATTTGGTTTCTTAATTAGCTCACTGTCACAAATAGAAGTTAGTCCATTACTGTTCTAAAAAAATTTAGACATTACATACATACTCACGCCTTTATCCCACTGGGATAGTTCTACAGTTCGACACAAACTACGATTTTGACACAGCTGTTTCGCTTCTACATCATACATCTCCTCATGTATATCTGTTGATTCTAGAATTTGTATTCATAATTAGATTTAAGAAATTGAAATATTTAAAAAAAAAATATCAGTAGCTTCTCCAACTGTATTATCATCACGCCAGATCCATTGCGATGTATACAGAGACCACTCACACACCTTTCAAGCTTCCAGTAGATTCTGAGACTATTAAAATTCATTTCGGAAGGCCCGTCATGTGTGCACCCAACGTGTCGCCCTAAAAGAATAATCGCACTGAATTATTCAGCGATCGGTTATTCAGTCGCCAGTTTTTATGTTTATTTCTTACAAAATTTAGTTTCTCTTGGTAAGCGCAAAAAAATTCGTCAGCATTACTTTCTGGTTGCAAAGAAATCGTTGAAATATACCCACTAGGTTACTGATTGTAAGGAGTTATAAAGAGAAGTTTTTTATGCGGTCGTGCCTAGTAATATTAATTTTGAATGAGGTTTTGATGACTATGAAAAACTCTTTTAAGGTTTTCGCTTCTTATGAAAAAAAATCAACGACGTGTTATCATTCCAGTAAATGCTTAGAGATTATAAGAAATTCTTTAAGATCTATCTATCTATGTCGTCACGCCAGATTCCTTGCGGGGTAATTTTGATCTGTCTGCTATTAAACATATGCTTGATTACCACATCGTCGTTGTCAAACCAATATCTGCTATGTGCCCTTTTTGGAGATTTAGACATTTTGACTGTTAAGGATAGTTTACTAACCAAATGTTCATATAAAAAGACTGCTATGTGATTAAGCATTATACGGTGAACTGTGGTCGCTAAAAATGCTTCAAAATTCTGCTTTACAGGAGAACGTTTTTATTCAATATCTCAAAGCTAAACATTTTGCACGAAGCAGATATTGGTTTGGCAACAACGATATGACATTATTTATTCTTATGCTGTGTCAATTATTATCTTAAAAGTAAATAATTTTCTTGTGGCTAATATTTGAATTAAAATCAATTTAATGTATGCTAGGCACTATATATTATTTTTTTTGTTTTAAGTAAGGAATATCCATTTCATCTCAGTGACCAACCAAATAACCAAGGAACCAATTTGGAAAATAGGGAAAGGAACCAACCAAGGAATTATTTCTGTATCGTTGATGCAAATACGACATCATCAACAAATATGACCAAAAATTTGCAGCAAATTACTAAAGTTATTAATGAAAAATCAACTTCCCTACAACAATGGGAAAATAATAAAGATAACACTCCAGCAAATTCGAAATATACCATTTTACAACACAACCAAAATCCCTCGGAACATCGTAACTAATCACTCGGCTCGTCACTTCGGCAACAGTCGACAATAAACATCGGAAATCATAAGCCATTCTGTGCCATTCCGTCCGAAGATTGCGTAACGTATAATAGCTGTGGAAATTCGACAAAATTTAAGTCGGTGGAGCATTATAGGGGACGAGGAGACGGTTAATTCACCCCATAAGGGTCGCAGTGGCGCCACGGATCCTGCCGTAGACAAAATTCCTAAGTACGATGTCTTGCCGCTCCCGTTCGTGGCACCGCGTGGATGTAGGATTACTAGATGGGATTGAATTTTATGTCTAACTATTTAATGTAGGTCTTAAAACTGATTGATTTAAGAACATCACATAGATTAAACCGGTAGATCTAGAAGCATAAAATGTTGCAAAGCAGTTTCTTATTTAACGTAAGTGAGCTGTTGCTCACCTACGTTTAAACGTAGACACTTACGTATCAGAAAGGTGTTTTTGAAAATTCAACCCATGGGAGAGTTTAATAACGGATTAAACTTACCAGTTTCTTTCTAACCGGTGTGTTAAGAAGAAAATGGTGAGTAAGCATACAGTGCTGCATAGCATTTTCTTATTTAACGAAAGTTAGCTGTTGCTCATCTACGTTATAACGTGGACACTTATGTATCAGAAACGTGTTTTAGAAAATTCAACCCCTGGGAGAGTTAAATAACGGATTAAACTTACCAGTTTCTTCCTAACCAGTGGGTTAAGAAGAAACTGATGAGTTCAAATATGAAATTTTGCGTAGCAGCAACAGGTAGAGAGCAATAAAATAGTACAAATACTAACAGTTCAGGAGAAATTCCGTTTCCAACCAAAACAGCCTTACGAGTATATTATATGGAAATATGTATTTATAGTTGTCCATGTGTAAATGTATGCATTGTGTTAGAGTTTGTGTGCATTAATATAATAGCCTACAATTAATAGGATTTTAGGTACTTCATGTTTACCTTTACTTATAAAATATGTATTACTTATGCATTTACGAGTATAACTTCATTTCTCGTATTACAATGTTAATATAATCGTTTTTAAGTGGAAGGCCACTTAGCATTATCAATTGTCCTTAACCCTTGGGCAAAATTAATTTTGTAGTATTACCACCGTTCAACTTTTGTTTTGTTACAAAAATATTGGTTGCGACGGGTTTCATAACAAACTTCAAGATTATCCAAAGGGGCAAGAAAATTATACTCGGAGTTACCTGCGATTCTAAAGCAAAAACGATTATATCCGCAGGATTAGGAGCTGGCAGTGGTTGAGGCGAAGATATTGCTTGTAGAACTAACAGCCACTGTAGTAAAAAGATTCTAGAGTAGCGACCACGTATCAGAAGAAGTTGAATTGGCAATTCCCCTAAAATTAAATACAGTAGACGTCTTTTTGCTTTCGATGAAAATTAACAATCGTCATCATCATCGTATAGCAGTACCTATAGCAGTCCACTGCTGGACATAGACCTTTGCATTACCCGCCACCGAGTACGGTCCTCGGCTCCGAAAATTAACAATGTTTAATAAACAAAAATGCTTGTGTCTTGTATTTTCAAGCTATTACGCGGAAAATGTTCAGATCCAAGGGTTTCGCAAACGATAGGTTCGCGCGTGCCGAACGAGTATGTGTGGCAATGGGCGACGGCCGCAGCTGCTGGCGGTGCCAAGCGGCAGAACCAACTTGCTCAGCAGAGCGCCAATGACGCATACTGAATCAATTTGCTGAAAGAATTATTATATATTATTATAATGCATTAGGAAATTCCTGTGATGTTATATGAGTATAATAATAATAATTTATTTCATCTCTACAAATTTCAAATTGCGTACAGATACATGGTAAGTCTAGGGGTTACAATGTAATTTGTGGGAGATATGGAGCCTAACCTGAGCCAAAGCCTGTATAATAGGACTCCAGGCCTCCCTGTCTAGCCAATGGAATTATCACTTTAGAACAAATGCAGACGAGTGATTTTGTGATTATGATAATTCATATTATGTTAGTATATACACCGTCACGCCTATATTTCCCAGCGGGGGTGGCAGAGGCGTACTGAGTACACCCACGTTTCGCCGACAATGTTAGGTCCCATGTAATAGGGGGCGAGCCTATTGCCGGGCACAATTCCAGACTCCGGACTCATACTGAAAATTTTTCGTTAGAAAAACTACATTTGTCCGACCTAGGATTTGAACCCAGGACCTTGTAATCACAAAGATGTGCTTTGCCACCAAACCAACGAGGCAGTCTTTTTATGTTAGTGTTTGTGTTTGAGTGTGCGTTAATAATAAACAAAAAAAATAAAATAAATACATATTTTATAAGAAGCGACCTTCAACAAGAGAATATTTAAACCAAGAGCTTGGATACAGAATAGGTACAGACAAATTTATTATTCATTCCTGCTATATATCACGAAAACTCAGCCCATATTTTGGATATGACGCTTCAAGTTAGATTATATTTCTCTCGTTCCCTGTACAAAGTACCGTATTCTGTACCCGTTCAATCTTCACTGGTGCGTGACGAAATACGGCCGTGCTAACCGTAATATATAGAATACCGAAAAAAAAACAGGTAAATTACATGAAAACCGTACGTGACGTCACACTGGCAGAAAATTCGATTAACTTAGTTGCTTGTCAGCAAACTATATATCTTTACTGCCCATAAATTATATTCGTGAAATTATTATATCGGATACATTAATATTGAGCCTCCTATAAATATAGTATAAGGTTTTATCCAATTCTATAAATAAGTTCGGTGAGAGATAAAATAATTTATGAACTTCTCGGCTCCTATCGTTAAAGAAAGTTTTAGGACGAGTTCCAGTTCACGTCATCTTTAACTGATTACTTAGTTCAACATATATCATCTTTTATAAAATTTCGAGGTTAGAAGAGAAAATAATGTGTATATTGTTATATTAATGTTTCATATTAATCGTAGTACTTTGTAATCTACGATACACTCGCAATATAATTTACTAAAATAACCAAAGAGTTGGGACATCAAAATTTTTGATATGGATACTCACTTTTGCATCAAATTTATCGCTTCGATATTAAAAGATTTTCTTTACTAAAGTGTGTGTTCAGCAAACTTTGTAAACTACCATGGTTTTTCACATTTTTCTCGCTTCGAAACTCTAAATCTCTCGAAATCACGGCCGGAGGTTTTATGCTCCCATGACGGGATCGCGACGCGGCGGCGATCAACGCGCGCTTGTCACTTTTATAGCTTACGTAATTCATGGTAAGGGCTCCTGGCGACAAATCCATCAAAGCGTCGACAGGCCATTTGTTGCGTGTGTTTTCACGCTTGATAAATCGCGAGAGTTGTCCACATTTACGCGATTTATGTACGCGTTCAATTGTTGTACATCACATAAACTTAATTGAACGTAGTTGATAACTTCCAACGCTCCAACTGTTATGGACTCTTAAAGATAATTCACTCGAATGACCGACATTATCCTTCAAAGGTTTTGCCTTATTGCCACCGCGTTTAAAGTTTTTCAGACATTGGAAAATTTCAAGAACAAAAACATAAGACACCCATGAATTTCACATGGCATTTTTACAATTCGAATCCGTGGATATTTTCCATAAAAGAACAGGACCTCTCAAGTACTACGTCGGTACCGTAGAACGGGGTCTCTGCATTTTTGACGCGCAAATAAAAAAGTCGTTTTTTGTTCGAAGACGCATACATAAAATTTGAGTGATTTACACGGTCGAGGTTACGTCCAGGATTTATGCATCCGAGCTGAACCGTTCGGATGACAGACATTCCTGTTAAATTATCCGTGAAAAATCCGCTGAGAAATGTTTGTGTATCCGTGATGATATTGCAGTTTTGTTGCGAAGATTAAGTTTAAAAATTCGCACGTGTTTGTACGGGGCGTTGAGAACGCCGCAAGTGGCAGTTTTCACAGGGCACGCAGAAATTATTTATGGACTGTTTTATAGCTAAACTTCATTCGTTGCTGCGGTCGCTTTTATTCCTTCGACGGGAAAAAGTTGCCAGATTTTATTGCCGGTGTGAGATAGGACACGTTATTGCGCTAACTTTCAACGGTAGCGGGAATTAAATAGTTTTTTTTTGTGGCAAGCGTAATCCGCGCCCGGATATCGCGGTGAGTTTTCGTTTATGACGATTTATTTTTAGCGTGAGTTTACTTCGAGTTTTAGTGCGTATTAAACGTAGTGATAGTATACCGTAATAAGAACGTAAAATTAAAAACCTTCGTGTGCGAAATAAATCCTTTCTATAAAATAATACGAGAAAGTTGTTAGATGGTTTACGATGGTTTAAAATTTAGTATCATATGTAAATACTTATAAAAGACGAAAGCTTATTGTTGTGCTAGAATTTTGACCAATAGATCAGCACCCCTATTGTAAGTTTTAAGTTAACTAAAGGCATACGTTTGAGTTTAAGAAATTAATGTCAAACTTTCAATTTTCCGTCAATTCAATATCCAGTAGTAATAAAAAAACACCGTCACGCCTATATTCCCCAAGCGGGGGTGGCAGAGGTGCACTGAGTACACCCACTTTTCGCCGACGATTTTAGGTCCCATGTATAAGGGGTCAAGCCTATTGCCATATACCGGCCACAATTCCAGACTCCGGACTCGTACTGAGAAGTTTTCGTTAGAAAAACTTCATTTCTCCGACCTGAGATTTAAACCCAGGACCTCGTGATCACCAAGCAGTCAAGTAGTAATATATCACTTATTAGATATGCATTTTTTTTTCTTTATTATTGCTGTAAAAAATATTATTAATTATTCTGAAATACACGCAGAGTAACATTCTAACAAAGATAATCAATCATAACAGTTATAGAGGTAATCGGTAGTCGGCATTGAATTAATGAAATTTAAACTCAGTGCCAATACTCTAAGCAAAGTGCAATTAGTTAAGTGATACTAATCACTCTCCGCACTTTACTAAGTGCGGAGAAGGTTTCTTTTTCATATCTCCCTACTGACATTAAAGAGTTAAGAATTGACTATTTACGTTTGAAAATTTACCGCCTGAATTATTTTTATGACGATTAACTTAAAAGCTTTCCAACCACCCTAAGATTTATTCCTGTGTCGTGGGTGCGTTTACAAAAACATGAAAATTCACATACCCAGACCGGAACAAATATATGTTGATCACACAAAGATTTGTACCGTACAGGAATCGAACCCGCGACTATTAGACGCAGTGGCTTAAGCTCTTAACCACCGCGCTAAATCGTCCGACAAATGTCATAGCATGCGTCTTTAGGTTATACAAAAATAAATTAATTAAAAACTTTATTAATCACAATCTCCAGAGTAATCAGTGAAAAGAAGGATATATATACTTATTAAGTATACTGAACTTTTCTGACAATCATTCTATTCTAATTTGAGTAGTTGACTGGATAATCTGCTGCGTATCGTAAATTGCCTTGCATTTTGTGTGACCGCGACGACGGCAACGACTCACATTCCTATTTATAACCGCTCACTAGGCATGAAACATTGCACAGGTAACACGTGAAATAGCATATGAAATCATCATTACTTCTGCTATTTTTCACAACAGCTCCTAAAATCACACTTAATATGAAATCGCATTTTGCATACTTTTCGATTTAGCAACAAGTGCTACGCTAGCTCAACACTAGCTCTTAGCGAATTCAAAATTATGCCTGTGATATTTTACACGTCCAATCCCTGCGAAAATTGCAATTTTTTCGAATGAAAATGAATTAAAGCTAGCAAATTATTTCGATGCCTTCCGCTCACTACATATCTGCAACTTGGCTGCTTAAGATGTTGGTAGTTGATACCTGTTTTCTCTCAATCTCTCAAGCATTATTATTTGTAATCTTACTTAGCCGAAAGCTTCGTT
Organism: Phalera bucephala; assembly: GCA_905147815.2. Lineage (NCBI taxonomy): Eukaryota > Metazoa > Arthropoda > Insecta > Lepidoptera > Notodontidae > Phalera > Phalera bucephala. The sequence goes on from LR990612.1 coordinate 28,556,200, forward strand.
GGTCAAGTAGCGCATAATACAGGTATTGATCACAAGGTACTGGAACAAGGACGATTCATGTCTTAACTAGGGCAAACTTCATTGGATAATTAGTTTAAATAGTAGCTGCGATAGCAGTCCGAAGTGTACAAAATGAAGGATACACTGCATTCTTTTTAAATGCTTTCCAATTTTAACCTGTAAACTTTACGAGCAAATAATCGAATTGTATACGGATTCTCGTTAGTCTTATCTCGTTCATCAAACCAGTATATTCCAGTTTATTATTTAAATTAATAGAAACTAATGGCCATGCACAATATGCATCGTTAAACTTTATGCGATTTTAAATTAACTGGTCTTTACATTATGTTCGGTACACACTTGTATACCACGCGATTAGCATTAAAATTTCTTGAGACAGCTTTTACGTTGATCATCAAAGATAATAAAATATACTAGTGTCGTAACGCCTTAACAATTTGCGCACGTTGTAGTAAGCATTCATAGTTAATGTAAAGGATGGAACATAACATCGAAGATGCGACTAAATTTATAAGCTTTTTAAACTTTAAAAAATTAACTATCACTTGATTTAACGGTGAAAGGAAACATCGTAGAGAAACCTGCATGCCTAAGAGTTTCTCGAAGGCTTTTGAAATTCGCCAACCCGCACTGGGCCAGCATGGTGGACTATGGCCTAAACCGTCACAGTCTGAGAGGAGGCCCGCGCCCAATAGTGGGACAGTTTCTTAACAGGGCTAATATTATTATATATGTTTGCCCACTGAGATTATGTATAAAACTACGTTGGAGTATGGAACCATGATTTCAGCGCGTTTCTCCGGTGATTATACACAAGATATAGATCGTGTACTTTTTCTAACTCTTTAAATACTGGGTTTTACCACAATCAGTTTATCACATATCAGATTAGCGTGTCCGTAAGAACCATAAATGTTTAATAAATCTAAGCGACACTCACTGAAGCAAACCATAAAATTTATCTAATATATCACTCTATTTTGCGATCCCAATACGACATTGATTAACCTTAGGCCAAATTCTGATTTAAAAAATGAAATAGGTGACATTTTAACAGCAATCACTCAAAACATTTGCCATTTCACTGACATTATTTCAATTCAATAAAGTAAATTTGGGCATACGAGTATATGCGACCATCCCTTCCAGGACAATTATCGTGGTGACACTGAAAGCAAAGATTTTACAAAATGTTTTAATCCATAGTTAAGCGATGCTTGTCATCTATTCGTAAATCAATATTTAGCCGTCATAGACTCCTAAAGGTACAGTGGTACCTCAGTTGGTACATCTGCACCCATAGGAGGCTAAAGTCGGTTGAGAATTAATCAGTAATAATTCGCAATCCAACCGTTAGGTTGTAAAACAGTGTACACCAATACTAACAGTCGTTCGTATGTTGCAGAACTCGATCCGGCATAACCTGTCGCTGCACAACCGGTTCATGCGAGTACAGAACGAGGGTACCGGCAAGTCCTCGTGGTGGATGATCAACCCGGATGCGAAGCCCGGCAAGTCTGTGAGACGGCGCGCCGCGTCTATGGAGACGTCGAAGTTTGAAAAGCGGAGAGGCAGGGTTAAGAAGAAGGCAAGATAATTTGAGATTTTTGTATTTTTGAAATACTATCTGTTACGTCTTTGTTTATGCTATACAGCCCTACACTTGTCGACGTCTGAAAGACCAAGGAGCAAGGCAACGTCATAGAACGGGCAGGCTCTACACTAGGTGGACCGATGTGTTAGTAAAGGTCTTGGTTAAATCTGGATGTGCAGGATTGAAAGTCAGTTGTTGTGGCGATCTTTGAGGGAGGTATTTATCCTGCTGTGGTCGTCTTTCGGTGATGATGATGATTATGACTTCTATTGATTTCATTTTGTGTTAATATCAAGTACGTTGAACTCATCGAGGAGGCTATTATAAACTAAATACAGAAATGAAAATTCAATTATCTCTGTGGTTATATTTTTTTCTATATTTAAGTGTAAAACACAAATCTTTCTGTGAAGATATCGTAAGACCGAGTTGCAACCTTCACAGACTACATTATAAATGCAGTTTGCAATAAAATCTACTCTTGTATTTCTGTAAATAAAATAACAAAAATTAATTCTACTAATATTTGGGGCATTCCATTATTACAGCATTATTTACACTTCTAGGCTGAAGCATTAAGAAACGGTGTGCCAGCAGACGCGACGCCAAGCCCCAGTAGTTCAGTCTCGGAGAGCCTCGACATGTTCCCAGATTCCCCGATGCACAGGTAACAACCGAATAAACATCAACAATTTAACCTTAGAGAAATGTTCATAGCTTACAATAGTCTAGATTACATTTAGAACAGTAGTATACCACTCCCTCGAGCGATACAGGTAGATAACATCGCGGAAAGTCCGAAAGAGCTGTGGCAAGAAGCCAATAACGGTAAGGGGCTTGGACGCTACTTTACGATACTAATTTGACTTTAAAGACATAATAATTTACGTATACGGGTAATGCGCTGGCGAGTATTGCCAAAACCGCAAATATCCGACCGTGCAACATTACTACACAACGTTGCCTCGCCTCCTTGGGAATATTGAAATTTAACGACACCTAGAAACAAGTGAGGCAGATGATACGCTCACTACATAATAAAACCATCGGCATGAAGCTGCGTTGACCAGACTAATAAAATTGAGTTATTGCAACTCTGCTACTTTATGATAAAAGGTTTTAAATCATTCAGAACCATTAGATGATGAGTTATGTGAACGCTGAATCTCGTCATTTCGACGATATTTAACATTTTTATTGCCGATTTATTTTATCTGGATTACGGACAAATATATTATGGACGGTTCGATGACTATTCGAAGGGCCAGCCTATAACCAGTATCTTATCTGACGTTTTTGTCATCGTTTGTTGTAATAAAGATTTTTCTAAGCTGACCATTCAACCCCGTTATAGTGATCGCTTCATTTAGCATACGAATTATATGTTGGCGATCAGCATAGATATTAGATTTGCATGTTATCCCATTACACTTCATGTTTGAGATCGTTTAGAGGTCCTACTAGAAAAACTAGCTTTAAGATTAATTTCTGCTGTTCATTTTGATTATTTGCCTCTTGATTGTCGAGGATTGGATCATGTGACGGGACTTAGCATAGTTATTTTCTTTTTTTGTAATTTCTGGTCACATTATCCGCATCGGCAACCGAGATAAGTATCATTTTTGACGCTTGGTCGCTTGCGCGTAGCAGCAATTTTCAGTTGTCACCGGACTTCCGCCCGAGGGCGCCTTCGAACGCGTCGTCGTGTGGTCGACTATCTCCAATCCCATCAATGATCCCACCGGAGCCGGAATGGGCATCAGAGTACACCCCGGCGGGTGGCACAGACTACACCTCAACCAGCGAATTTTCTCAGACGGACTTCGCGTCGGACGAACTGGCGGGCTCGCTCGCCGATTCCATGAAATTAGCCGGAACAGATCCATTCCTCAGCACGTAAGCATTTTGTAGTACGCTTTTACGCGTCGAGGTCGGAATTTTGGTTGAAGTCCAAAAAATCGCTCTCGACTTTACTGAGACAATTGTCGTAATCGCCTTGGCCCTAGTTACGCTTCGCTTTATTTAGATTACCTTTAGATTAATATACTTTTATGAAAATTAAATAATAATTATTATGATTTTGTTGAGCAAGAGTCACATCAGTGGGCATGATTGGTGGAATGACTATTAGTCTGTTCAATTCAGTACCGACATTATAAAAACTATGAATAGTTCCAAATTTACAAGCAGTATTGTATGACTGCTTGACATTAAAAATAACGTCATTGATTGTATTGTATGACGAATATAAAATATTATTTGGAATCTTCAATATCACCTTTGATAATAAGAATCATCCTCTTGGTCTGATTGGTTTTATTGAGTACAATATATTTGAAATTTTTCGTCTTAAAAATGAATTCTTCTGTTCTTATTTTTCTGTTCTCATTAATTTTAATCAGAAATCAGATAAATGGTGTAGGGAATCTACTACAACTTAAACATATACAAACAGCGGGTCGATCTCTTCAACTGTCTTTGTTTTTTAAACTTGGTTAATCGCACTTTTAATCGACTACAAATGAAACCGTTTAATATGCTTGGAAGATCGGCGTAAGCAGAATTTCTATTCAACCATAGCAACTTAAACATGCAAAAGAGGATTACAATTACGTCTCATAATAGGACTTGCAATTACCAATACTCGCTCAAAAACATACTAAATTTGAGTTAATACAATTTCACTCTACTCTCAAGCCTTTGGTAAAACTATAACAGTCTATCTATCGTTCTGTTAAATTCGGTCTGTTAAACTTGAATAATCCTACTAATGGTCGACGACATAATTGGAACAGTCATATGAGCAGACTTACATTCAACCTCTTCATAAATTCGAATTACGACTGCAATCTCCTGGTACTCATAAAACAATACTCAATTTAGGTTGATACAATGGCACTCTTTCCACAAATCTTATCTTAATACTAACAACAGGTACGTTCCAACGACGTCGTCGTCGTCCAGTAGTAGCTACCGGTATGGTGCGTACGGCTGTCCGAGGCACCCGCACGGTGGCTGCGCATGCGCATCCATGTACCCGCACCCCGCGCACCCCGCGCACCCCACGCACCCGCACCACAACGCGATGGACTTTGTAAGACCACCACCACCGGCAGATCCAGCTGATATAATGCAAACAGGTAAGATATAAAAAGGCATCTTTACTTCCTAAACGACTTGAGTACAAAAAGTAAAAAAGTGCAAAAGATCCAAAATAAGACAGTGCAACCTATCTATCTATCTATCTATAACCTCACGCCAGATCCCTTGCGGGGTAGGCAGAGAGTACAGAGTTCCAACAGGTTCTTTCCTTACATACCTCTCTGGCTTCCTCGACTCTCATAGTTCGTCTCATACACGCTCGCCGGTTACGGAGACTCTTGACTTTTCCATCAGATAAGACTCGGTTTATTTGGTCGTGGTAAGATAGTCTAGGTCTTCCCCGGTACCTGCATCCTTCCACTTTCACATTGTATATCTGTTTTGTCATTCTTTCCTCAACAGTACAAATAAGAGAGTGTAAACTAGATAATGCTAAATAGCCAAGTAAGGCAGTATAAAATCGACTGATGAAGCAGTGCGAAAATTGACAAATAAGACTGCAAGATATCTTGTGGCTTACAAATAAGATATATTTTGATTTCAAAATAAGTAAATGAACTAGTGCAAAATAAATGAATAAAGCAGTGCGAAATAAATGGATGAGAGAGTGCAAAATGGACGAATAAGACGAAGCAAAATAGATAAAGTGTGTGCAAATAGACGATTAAGACAGTACAGTACATAACACACATGCTAATTTCAGGAACTACTACACTAATTTTCATTTAGTGTCAACCAATAGATACTGATTATCATATATTTTTACAAATTGTCTGACCTATGATATTATTTGTTGCTTCTCGTTCAAAGCCGGGTGGGCCTCTAGAATTTAATAAAAGACATAATTTGTTAACTATAGTGATGGACTCATACAAACTACGTGACCATGTCCCACATTTGAAACCGCAGACTTAACGTGTCAAGTTAGAAATATGTACCCCTTTACATGACTTTCGTTATAGAAGGATAATGCTAAGAATTTAATGACTGGCGCATATAATATGAATAGCTATTGAGGTTAACCGAGCTTAGTTATTAAGGCAATATTATACAAAAGTGTGTTCGTATGGAGTTTCATTATTTACGAGTAATACATTAAGTGTGTATATTGAAATGGAAGACAGAGAAAGTTGATTTCATATTATTGTTTTAAAACACCGTCACGCCTATACTCCCCAGGGGTGGCAGAGGTGTACTGAGTACACCCACTCTTCGCCGAAGATGCTAGGTCCCATGTAATAGGGGGCGGCCGATTTCCCGGTATATGGCAATAGGCTCGCTCCAGACAATTCCAGACTGGGAAATTTTCGTTAGAAAAACTACATTTGTCCGACCTAGGATATGAACCCAGGACCTCGTGATCACAAAGCGATGCGCTTGCCACTAGACCAACGATGCAGTCTATTTCCAATTATATTTTTACAAGCTTGATCTTAAAAATTTCAATCGTTCCGTTCTCGAAGACATGCCTTCTACCCTTTGTCTTAATAGCTTACACTACAACTTTGCAAAGTTCTGCAAGTGTTAGATCTATCGTTATATTACATTATTTCTCCTCTTTAATTGCTCCTATTATTCTTTGTATTTCTTTAAGCATCTTAGGTGTTATCCTAACCCTTGGAAGACTTTTGAAGGAACATGACACCTTTTGTTAGTAACTTACTAGCTGAGATTAAATGCTGAAAAGAAGAAATAATGACTCTATTTATCCAGAAAATAGTCAGACCCAAATGGTGACGACGTCGGATGCGGCGCTGATGAACGGCGGCATGATGGTGCAGACTGGGGCAATGGTTCAAACCGGATCGATGGTGCCCACCACTGTGATGGGACAGCTCATGGGGGCACTGAACGCAGGACTCGCGGAAGACTTGAACATTGAGGCCTTGGAACATGGTTTTGATTGCAATGTCGATGAGGTAAGGGCACTAGAATAAAATGCTATTTATTTATCTATCTCTCTATCTATCTATCTATATCATCACGCCAGATCTCTTGGTGGGTAGGCAAAAAGTACAGAGTTTCAAGAGATTCTTTCCTTACATACCTCTCTGGCTTCCTCCACTCTCATAATTCGTCTCATACACGCTCGCCGGTTACGGAGACTCTTGACTCGTCCTTCAGATAAGACTCGGTGTATTTGGTCGTGGTAAGATAGTCTAGGTCTTCCCTGGTACCTACATCCTTCCACTTTCGCATTGTATATCTGTTTTGTCATTCTTTCTATATGCCTGGACCAACGGAGCATACCCATTCTCATCTTTACACTGATACTATCTTTCATACCTACTCGCTTTCTTACTACGCTGTTGCGAATACGGTCAGTCAGCGTCACTCCGCACATCTTCTTGTTTATCTATCTAGTTATTAAAATTTTAACACTATAAAAAATTAATAACGGCACAACTATATCCCCTAGCAGTGTACTATAGACACCCATTATTCGCTGAATATGTTAAATTCCAAGTAATAGAGAACCAAAAGCTTATAGCCAATATACCGAGCACAGAGCCAGACTCCGGACTGACACTGAAAATCTTTCTATCGAAAATTAATATTTTGTGCGGCCTTGGATTCGAAATCAGAGCTTAATATATGCTGACGAAAGTGCCATCCTAAGCCCTGCTGCTATATATTTGAACATGGCTAATGCACAAGCATGGATGCATTTTTCAACGTTTTGTTACTCATGCAATCCTTTTAAATAAACTACGGATATTGTATACTATCAAGTGCCATCGAAAAGTACGGCTTCTTTAAATAACTATTTTCAAACAGGTGATAAAACACGAGCTCAGTATGGACGGTTCCCTGGACTTCAACTTCCCGCAGCAGCACGGCGGCATGGCGGCCGAGGCGGAGAGCCAGTTCGCTGCGCCGGCGCCGCCCGTACCGACCACGTTGTCGGGCGGCGGCGCCCCCCGTACCCCGTACTCTGTCGCCCCCTCCTGGGTCCACTGAAGCAACCTCCTAGAACATTCGGACCAGTTACCTACTTACCAGAAGTTGTTCACAACTTGTACATACGAAACATTCGTGTTTTAATTTTTTTGTTAAGGCGGCATGTTCCGATCGATTTTAGTACAAGTTTCGGGGGTATGGTAAATTAATTTGATAAATAATGTTTTATCGATTGCATAACCGATACATAACGGTCGTTAGATTAATACCTAATTCCTGTAAACAACGGTCATTATATGCATACCTAATATATTTTATTTACAGCAATTAAGAGACAACTTAGTTTTTTTAAACAAAAAACATTCATGTTTTTTTATTTGACATATCACCCTTTTTATTTCGCTTAAAAGGAAAAAAAAATATTTCAACAAAGAACGTTACTATTTAAATTAAAAATAAGAACGTACCGTCTTTTATTTTACGAGTACTATAACTTTTTTTAAAATCGATCAAACTACCCGCCATTTCGCATCGTAGTCGAGATTTACTTTGTTCTTATCATGTTATCTAATGTTAGAATTTTATCTAGTGTTAAGGACGGTTACCGATCGTTGTTGCTGTGTCAATTGTGTTAGCGTAGGCTTTAGTGTTAAGCTAGGTGGAAGCTTGTGATATAGATAGGGTATTGTAATCCGGATCGTCGGACCTGGGAGGGGTGCGATGGACGCGTGGAGGAGCCGGACACTGATGAGAGGTAACAATATTTTACATATTCACAAAACTCCAGTAGTGTACAAACATGTTTGGTAACTAAGACGGCTTATTTATAGTCGACGGACGATTTAGCGCAGTGGTTAAGAGGTTAAGTGGCTCCGTCCTCTGTGTCTAATAGTCGCGGGTTCGATTCCCGCACGGGACAAATCTTTGTGTGATCCACAGTTATTTGTTCCGGTCTGGGTATTTGTGTATGTGAATTTTCATGTTTGTAAACGCACCCACTACATAGCAATAAATCCTAGTGTGGGGCAACGTTTTTAAAAAAAAAAAAAAAAACTATGAAATCCTGAAATGCTCTAATCATTCTACATTTACTAATCCGAATATCCATATATCTCTTTTGATATATTTTGGTATAGGTACTGAATGTACTGATACAAGTTAAAGTACCTATCAATTTGATCAATTGTAACCCGTCGTTCGTATGGACGCTTTTTCAACTCGCGGTGCTGAAGTGTTGTACAGCGCTTTCATAAAAATTTACTGTTAAACGATTGTTTAATTCCAGTGCTTGACGCGAAGCGCTCGTGCCAACGCAGGGTTACTATAATGGCATTCACCGAAAATAAAAAATAAGCGGTTCCGTACAATGTTACTTTTACATTTCACCAAAATGTCCGAAACTGCTCATTTTTTTATTTCGATTAAGAGTCTGCATAGTACAAGTTGTTCGTATTGATAAGTACTAACCTATTTTTAGACTTTGACCATCCATCCTTTACAACTTGTATACTGTATCTCGGTACCTGAATATTCGAATTCGATTCGGTTTAATAGATTCTGATCTAGATATGATTTAAAAAATTCAATTTATTCACTAAAGTCTTGTAAGTAATCTATGGTCATGGACATTTTTATTCGAGAGTATTTTTATTCGATTAGATAATAGAAATTCAATATTTTTCAACAATTATGTATTTGTACACACATTGTCAAAGTTATGTAATGTACGTATGGTTCTAGATATTTTTATTCGAGAATTTTTATGTCACGTATCTCGTCAACAACTGTTTTATGGGACGGAACCGACTACATCTTGTACAGTCGCCATTGCCAACATTTTCTCTATTCACAAAACGCCATGAAAGAAACCAGAGCGTAAATGAATTTTCCTTTTTTACGACACCACCTAAAACCAGCCGCAGAAATTATGTAGTTTCTCTGTCAGCAACAAAAAATCTGCAGTAAACTGCGTATTTCTTGACACATTCTTATTTACGATGTTGAGGCACTTTCACACCACAAAGTCTGGGCTCGTCTATTGCTATTTAGAAATTTAGAATACTTCTAAAAGGTTCTTTCAAGGGTACCAGGGGATCCCTAGATTTGGTATTGGATGATATAAAATTTTATTTATATCTATGTATTTGGTTCGATTGGCCCAAAAGTTTTTAAAAAGGCTTACTTATACTCCAGTATAAGAACCTCTTATTCCATGAAAATATGATGACATATATATATTATGTACCAATTTGACACAAATAAATTCCCTTGTCGGCCGACTTGCGAGCTCTGCGGAAGATGTGCGGAGTGAAGCTGACCGACCGCATTAGCAACAGCATAGTAAGACAGCGAGTAGGTATGAAAGATAGTATCGGTGTAAAGATGAGAAAGGGCATGCTCCGTTGGTTCGGGCATATAGAAAGAATGCCAGAGGAAAGAATGACAAAACAGATATACAATGTGAAAGTGGAAGGATGCAGGTAGCGGGGAAGACCAAGACTATCGTACCACGACCAAATAAACCGAGTCTTATCTGATGGAAAAGTCAAGAGTCTCCGTAACCGGCGAGCGTGTATGAGACGAACTATGAGAGTCGAGGAAGCCAGAGAGGTATGTAAGGAAAGAACCTGTTGGAATTCTGTACTTTCTGCCTACCCCGCAAGGGATCTGGCGTGAGGTTATAGATAGATAGTCGGCCGACTTATCCGAGCATTTTGACGCAACTTTGCGTGTTTTCGCAACATATCACTTAATATTACTCTACAGTGTTACGTCATCTTAGTCTTATTCGATGATAATATTAAAAGAATACGCAAGGTGAGAATAATAACAAACGCAAAATGAAGCTCAAAACCACGCTAAAATTTAAAAAAATATTTGATCATGTGTATTATTAGCATATATCTAGAAAAACTACAGAATATATACAAATGTTTTATAGGTATAAATTCTACCTTGGTGTGAGACCCCCTTTACTTATTACAAAAGATAAGTACATCACTCATGTTTACGTTTCTTTGTACGCGGATTATGAGACGTGATGCCCTCCTTATTTATGTAAGAACCAAAAAAAATGGTTCTAGGTACGCCCGTGTCGTTTGTTTGCAAATTATATTGGCCTATGAATAATTTGTTGCGACTGTAAAGGAATGAACGTGTTCAACCCGATTTTTTTCTAGAATCTTTTTTAGTGTTGCCAATATTATTGTGTCTCATTATTATTTTTATAGTGGTGATGATATATTTGTACTGCTATCGGTCAAATAGTAAAAAATATTTAAGTAGGTGTTTTACGATAAAATCGTGTTTTCGGTTTTACCTTACTATTTTCTTTTGTAATATATTCTTGATCTTAATTCTTAAGAATCTAAAGAAAAACACGGAAACCAAGCATTAATAACCCTTACACAAAACCATATGTGATTTATCGATATGACCAATAATTATAATTAGACTCCGATTGAGCGTCGCCAGCCAGCGCTCGTGATTCAATTTCACCAGTGAGCGAACCTATTTGCGCGCTAATGAGGGAGCTCCGGAGCCAGTAATTAATCATATCATTTCAGCGTAAACGGTGGCGGTCGCGCGTCGACCGATCGCCTCCGAATAATGGAATATCACGAAAAAATCTCCAGAACACGACGCTAGATTAAACCCGCTTCGGTAATGACTTGTTTTTTAGGGTTACAAAAGAATGTATACGTCTTCACCAGACGGTGAGTTCGCCGTGGAAAAAAAATTGTTAATTTTTTAATGCTTGGACACTTGAGCGACTAAAGTTAATGGGGGGTAAAAATCTCGCGTCGGGAAACTCGATTTTAAAAGTACCGAAACGTGATTTAACTGTTCATTTGGCACGCGATTACATAATGGCAGTTATTCCACGGACCGTTCAAGGGAACGACATGGGAAATATTTTTTTATTATTAAACGGCTATTTTAAAAGAACAAATGCACACTTCATTAATTTTATATTCCGTTTCTTTTGACGAGTCGAATTCGGGCGCGAGTTATCGGTCAACACCCGGGAGTTTTATTAACGAGCTGATTTTCATAGAGGGCCGGGAGAGCGGCGACATCGTTTAAATTTCTGAACTCATCCGGTATTCCGTTCGGCTAGCACCGTAATTAGGTACGGTCCTACCTTTACACACGATTTCCCGGCACTTGTTAAAAGTTTTCAATTGCGTTAGCAGGGGTCCTTACACGGAATTTATTCATTATATTCTCCCCCGCCCCTCTACTTAATAAAAATCTTCTTTGCTCTCTTTTATATCTTGGCGTAGTTATAGGTAAGTACTTTAAATATTTGCCGCATGGCCTCTCTGATGAGTGATGAATTATACATTTATTTCAGAAATTTTATTACTGTATTAAAATTTTTATTTACATAGCTGATTCGACTTGTCGGTGCCTCGTGAATTTAATGCATAACTATTAATTGTAATCTTTCGGCAAAGAAAATTGCATGTGACAACTAAAGCCTTAACTGTTACTGCTTTTAGAACTTTTAGGTGGCATTCAGTTGTGAGAAACATAACAATTGACCTATAAATCATACTACAATTTCTTCGCCAACAATATTTTTCTGGACCTCAACTATATTGCCTACAAATACCATTTAAATTTCGTCTAAATCAAAAATATCTTAATTACTTAAGTAGAGAAATAAACCGCCACATTAGAGCTTTTATTTAGATAGGTACCTATAAATTATGAAAGCTTGAGTCCGTTGCTAATATCTATATTCAGACAAAAAAAATCACGAATCTTTTTCTTTTCTTGATCAGTATAATTTATTTCTCATATGGAGGATTCAACCCACATACTTAATTTTGGGATACCAACCGATTTACCAAAAAAAATTATACCATATCTCATATTTTAAATTAGCATTTAGATAATATTAAATAATAATAATGCACCGTCACGCCTATATTCCCCAAGCGGGGGTGGCAGAGGTGTACTGAGTACACCCACGTTTCGCCGACGATGTTAGGTCCCATGTAATAGGGGGCGAGCCTATTGCCGGGCACATATCCAGACTCCGGACTCGTACTGGGAAGTTTTCGTTAGAAAAACTACACTTGTCCGACCTAGGATTTGAACCCAGGACCTCGGGATCACAAAGCGACGCACTTTGCCACTAGACCAACGAGGCAGTAATTATTAAGTACCTTCTCTTATTTGATTTCCTAACTTTAGAAATTGAATCTAAACACTTTAAAATACCATTAGTCAAATTTAAGACATTTTTGTTCTTGGAACATTTTAGGGTTGGTCATTTTTAGGATAAAACTATATTTTCATTGACATTTTCGTTTATAAATTATCACGATTACCGATCATATTGCAAAAATCGCCTCTTATATTCACGAAAAAAAAAATCATCCCATCAAATACCATCAATCTAGAAAGTTGTGGTTCAATTTTCGAGTCCAATGTAAGTCTGGCGGATGTACGCGGCATATCCAATAAGTCTGGGGTCCTTTATTATTTGACGGCTTGCCAGACTTTGATCGCTTATTTAAATGAGTACCAACATAGTTAAGGATGTCAATTTTTCTTGAGCATTACGTGACCAACGGCCCTGTTACGTCGTGGAACTCGTAGAATATTTATTCCATGCCATCAAAGTTGAAGTAACGTTGACAGAGTTGGTGCGATGGTCGTAATAGAATTTAAAATAAATTTGTGGGAATATGAAATGTCATGACGCAATAGTCTTTTTTATCTGGTTAGTCTGGTTTTCAATCTGATTATTTTTAAGAAATCATTAGAATCTTAAAATTTGTTCGTTTGGCCTCCAAAGTTATAAGATTGAATACATTAAGCAGCTATAAACTTGAAGGGCTGATAATTAAGAAACCCCAAGATATGATCCAGTTTTTGATTGTAGGTATGTTCTAAACGTATTCAGAGTGAGATATTATTAGTTTTTAAAAAAAGGCAGCAAATATGTACCCATTTTTATTCGAAATTTATTTTTATAATTTTTTAATAGTTCGACTTGATAAAACATACTACTTAATTATACTTGCAAATTTAAATTAGCTATCTATTCGATATTATTAATATCTGCAATGTCATAGAACTTGACGATTATATTCTTAATTTATAATAAAATTAACATTCTTGACATTTATTATCCAAACGGAAAAAGTAGACATAATTAAGCAGCTTAGGTATAATAAAGCAATAACCTCTGAGATAATATTAAATATCATAATAATCATATTTTTTATATCTTAATAAAATCGCATTTATCTTAAAGATATTGTCGTTTTACGGGTCCCGAGTTTAATATTGCAAATAAATTATATCGATATGAAATTGAAATTGGAATGTTTTAATTAGATTTTTTTATACTGCTGGTTTTGGAACTTCACTGCATGAGGCTGCTACAAGCGATATGTTGAAACAAATCCGGCAGTTAAGAGTTGTACGGTGACATTAATCGCTGAACAATCTTAGCTTTTTTCACACTTTTGTTTTGCATTAATTCCATTTTTTACCTTAATAAAATTCGAATATGTTACTAATATTCGGCTTAGTCAATGTTTGTTAGCGATTTTAAAATAAAGAATATTACTGTTTTGGCAAAACAAAATGTTTAGTGATTATGTCGCTGACGAAACCTAAACCTAACTAAATTTAAGTCGGTTAAAATCTTATAAGGTTTAGTTACCGAACAATTTTAAACTCTACACCTCTAATATTAATCTACACTTTACATTACACCCTCCGAAACTTTTAACTACACTACCAAAATTTCGATCTATTTTACAACAAAAAAAAAATCCCAAATACACTCCATGTAATTTTGTTGAGCCCGGCTTTAACATTCTTCGTCGATGTCGGTCGTCGCAAATTGGATTACGTGGTAACTGTCTGAGAAGCACGCCCCGCACTGCTAACGATTTTATGATTTTATTGCGGGACCCCAAAATACTCCGCGATTATCGCGATACAAATTAGGGCGCGTTAAGTTCAGCCAGTTATGGCCACAATTCTAAAAGTTGGGTAGTTTGGAAATGTTCTTCCTTTTTCGAATTTGATAGTGTTGGAATATTTACTGCCTCGTTGGTCTAGTGGCAAAGCGCATCGCTGGGTTCAAATCCTAGGTCGGAAAAATGTAGTTTTCCTAACGAAAACTTCCCAGTACGAGTCCGGAGTCTGGAATTGTGCCCGGTGTATGGCAAAAGGCTCGCCTCCTATTACAATGGTACCTAACATCGTTTATTTTATTTTATTTAAGTCATGTGGTCAGAACAATGTGCTATCGATTACGATAAGAAAATAGATACAAAACGCTTGCCACTTAGCTAGTCCTAGTAGGTCCAATTTTTTTGAATACATCTTGAATTTTAGGTTGAATTTAGACGGACGATTTGGCGCAGTGGTTAAGAGCTTAAGCCACTCCGCCCGCTGTGTCTAACAGTCGCGGGTTCGATTCCCGCACGGGACAAATCTTTGTGTGATCCACAATTATTTGTTCCGGTCTGGGTATTTGTGTATGTGAATTTTCATGTTTGTAAACGCACCCACGATACAGGAATAAATCCTAGTGTGGGGCTACGTTTTAAAAAAAAAATGTCATTTAACTTAGCTCATTTCGAGGATACTTTCCTAATAACTTATATAAAAAGTTAAAAGAAATGTATTTTCTCTTCGATACTCTATTTACATAAGCTTTTTACAAACTAATTAAGACACTCTAAATGAATATTATTGATTCATATTTGTAGATTTATAGACTTTATGTTAACACTCGCTAGCCGGGGGGGCATACCCGGCGTAATACACACCTAATAATATCAGCCTATACTGCCTACTGCTGGGCAAGTGCCTTCTCTCAGAAATCGAGGTGAAAGAGATTAGGTCATACTCCACTATGCGGACCCAGTGCGCTTTGGTGAAGGCAGGTTTGTGGCCACCTGCTGTTGGAACTTATCAAGCCGCCTATAAGGCTTCCAACTCGTCTTAACGGCTACCACATTAAGTGGTAACCGAGACCAACGACTTAGCGTGCCTTCCGAAGTAAGGAGACGCTCGAATATGAAAAATTCGCAAACGGTGACCCATCTTAGGCCGACCGAGTCAAACGCTGCTTAACCTTGGTGATCCGTAAGAATCCCGCCGTCGCACAGTGCTGCGAGCGCCGTAACACTTAATTAAACTTTATCTTTTAAGTTAAACGCTGTGCAGTTTCCATTCAGTTAAACGCTGCACTGCGATTGTCCCAGCCATCTGGTTAAACTAACAATTCCGTCGGTCAGTTATTAAAATATATAACATCAAACTTTAAGTACCCAAGATTTTAAGCTCCTGCTAGTAAGTTGCGTTTTGAATGCATGAAACAAGTTCTATAACTTATGAATGTTCGTTTATTATCACAAATTAAAAACAAAATACTTTTTTGGTAATAATATTCGACTTGTATTAATGGGGGTTCAAATCCTAGAGCCGACAAATGTATTTTTTCTAACGAAAATTTCCCAGTATGAGTCCGGAGTCTGGAATTGTGTCCGGTATACGGCAATAGGCTCGCCCCCTATTACATAGGACCTAACATCGTAGGCTAAAGGTGGGTATCCACAGTACACCTCACATCGTTGGCGAAAAGTGGGTGTACTTAGTACACCTCTGCTCCCCCGCTTATAGGCGTGACGGTGTGTGTTTATAATACTTTTTAGTCTTAATGGTGGATAGTGTTTCAGCCGTATAAAAAAATCTAGCTATTAGTCAGCCGATTTATAAAAAAAAATTCAGAATCAGAATTTTGCTTAAAACTGGGCATTCATTCAAATATCGGCAATCACTAAACTGGCTGACTACTTGATCGCCGAAATTTAATGGTTACCTAATGGTTTGTGATTAGTTGTTAATGTATAAACCTACCTATCCCAGAATAAGTTCTCTGGAGTTGTAGAATATACCCCTATATCAGTATATTTTCAGCACTTTTTCTACACGTGTTCAGAGGGGCGTAGGGCGTACACCGCCCCGCCCCGCCCCGTGCAACAAGTGCCTCCCCCCGCGCCCCGGCCACCCCCTTACACCGGCGGGGCCGTCGCTAAGACTTACTCATTTCAGTTTTTTATTTCTACATACCTATAGACTAGTACTTAAATAGGTTATGACCGATTTGTTCTGTATCGAAGAAATGATCATGGAATTTTTCTGTGAAGAACATTAAAATGATTGCAAATTATTGAAGTATCTTTTCACATGAGGGGATTTTCGTAGCGATTTGCCTTTAGGGGTGGCCCAAGTAGACTTTTCTGAATACTAAATACAGATAAGCAATTTAATAGTTTGACCACCCCCTGTTGATTATAGTCGTAAACCCCTTCATGTGAAGAGAGACATAAACATTAACAATTTGAAGTATTTCATTCTTCGCGACACAATTATTCCATGATAACATTTTTTCAAAACGTAACTGTCGGTCTATTGGGTGATACTTTCGCTCTATCACATAGAAATCTAAAAGGTCCTAGGTTTAAATCCTAGGTCGGACCAATGTAGATTTTCTCTCGGAAAATTCCCAGTTTCAATCCGGAGTCTGGAATTGTACCCGGTATACGGCAATAGGCTCGCCCCCTATTACATAGGACCTAACATCGTAGGCTAAAAGTGGGTGTCCACAGTACACCTCTGCCACCCCTACTTAGGGAATATAGGCGTGACGGTGTTTCTTACTTTCTAATATCAAGATTTTTATAGTAGGAACACATTGCGTCGCTTTGCACAGTTTACGCTCACCTACGACAAGGCTACTACGCTACGTAGCCCTCTTATAGTTTTCAAACTTAAAATCGAGCTACTAAATACTTGCACTCCTGTTAAACACAAACTATAAATTATTTATTTTGTATAAACCCTGCGGGGGGGGGGGGTACTTACAAATGGTCATATCTACATATTTTTCTAACTTACTAATCTAGCACCGGATCGGAACGCGGCCTGCACTGTGAGGATTCGGCGAGAAACTTAGCGGGCTTGTCTTCTTTTCTAATTCGCTATTCATTTAATTTTTTTAATTTTTTGTATTTAATTTTAATTTTTTTCAGTTTCTTACATTTTTATATAATGCAAAATTAAGTATCCGATTTAGCTCAAATGTCATGGCCTTACGACTGAAATATAAGACTAAATATATTTCTTTAAAGAATGATACGCTAAACGATTCTGGGTTGACCAGTCTCCACAAGCAGCACTCGTTCACGAGCCACTGCAATCATAGACATTTTAGTAAGCCTTTTCAATCCCAGACCCCAGAGAGCAGTCAGAAAAAGATTTCTAAAGGAGCAATACTTCGACAAAACATTTTAATAATACATAACAACAATAGTTCGTTATTTTACTCCTCTGTCTGTAGGAATAACCACCCTAGGGCTTACACTAGACTCGAGTGAAGAACTTAAATGTACGAAGCTACATGTTCTTAAAGCTATTGTCTGGAACACTTGTTTGTACAGACAATAACGTCTCTTTTTCTAATTTATGTCGTGAAACGCCAATAAAATAATTTCTGTCTATCTATCTATATCATCACGTCGGATCCCTTGCGGGATAGGCAGAGAGTACAGAGTTCCAACAGGTTCTTTCCTTACAGACCTCTGGCTTCCTCAACTCTCATAGTTCGTCAAGTATAGGCCCGCTCTCTACATAAAATAATTTGATTACCGTAAACCTGTCTCTTACAGAAATTAACATTTTTGTTAAAGAAAGATGCTTAGAGAATTCAGAATAACTGTGGTCATTCTTTCGGGAACAAGCGTCTTAAAAGTAACAAAACATTTCTGTTCTTCTGGGGGCATTGAGGGAAAACTGCCATGTCTACCTCCCCAAATCTGATTTTGCAAAAAGCCACACCTCTGCCATGGGTTGCATAGGTGTACCTTTTCGTATCCTTGTCAAACCGGGGCGCAATACAGCACCCTGTGGTAACCCACATTTCGTTCACATATTTAAATTACCATTATACCAAGCGAAATCCAGACTCATTTGATACAGAATAATTTTCGGTACAGGAACTATGACTTAGGTTTCAGAGCAAAGAAATCGAGATCTCCCACCTCATCATGCGTCTGTACTAAGGAGGCTTAAAAAATGTTTAAGTGTTTCTCTTTTTAGTACAGAACACACCCAGTACGCCATTACTTACGTAAAGCTCCAAAAAAAGTACGTTCCTATTTAAAAATCACTGCGACACCCAATAACTAATCGCCACCAAATATCCACCAGAGGAAGTGTGCCCCAAATAACACTACATTTAAGAGGTCGGCAGTCCCCTTGGTATGAATAAATTTGCACGAACACCGCCACGCCTAGCCGGATCCACTCGATACCGTCGACGCCTATGCTTTATAATCCGTGACATCCGAAACTCGATTTATTACCGATGTGTTGCCAGCGGAAAAAATCCGTGAAAGTTCACTGTTGTTAGTGACACTTTTAAAAATTGGAGGTTATTCGATTTTTTCTGTTTGTTTTTTAAACGGACGGACGGAGAGCGGTTAAGAGCTTTAGTCGCTCCGCCTACTGGTTTGAGTAGTCGCGGGTTCGATTTCCGCACGGAGACAAATCTTTGTGTGACCCAAAAATATTTGTTTCGGTCTGGGTGTTTGTGCCTCAGAATTTCATGTTTGTAAATGAACCCCGACACAGGATTAAAAAATAATATTGTGAAAAAAAAGCAGCGTAATACATCCACCGCACGACAAAGAGCTCCCCAATGACCATCACGACGACCGGGTTTATGATGTACGCTTCCACCCTCGACCTTCACCAGGACATTGGTCTAGGTAGGAGGTCTGCCAACTCCACATCTAAATACTGTTGCTTCTCTTTATAAAATAGATATACTTATAACTTGGAGTCGGAAGCGAATCTACCTAAAGCCCCATGCTGCCGGGGTGAACGCTCTACCTACCACCGCTTCGGTAGCTGTGTTCAGTTCATTTCTATTTAGAATCTCTATTCCATATGCAAACACTACATGTATTAAAATAAAATAATAAAAAACATTATTTTTATCGTCGTCTGCAGAATTTGAGATCTTAAAACCCACCGAAAATCAGAAATTCAGTTGTGAATTAGACAAATAGAAATAAAATCACGTTTAGAAATATAACAGGCCGAAATGGTGAAATTTCATTCTACTGAAATGATTGCTCTATCATAGTTCAACTCAAAAAACATCAATTTCTTCTTCTAATTTAAGAGTTTTATTGTTTTCGGTGAGGTTAATGTATGCATATTCTTTGAGTTCCTTATATGACATGATAGAACTGACTTTTAATTATCTTGTGCAACTTATCCTCGGTCTTCATATTTCTCTCTTCCCTTCTACTTTTCCAAAAATATTTCTAATAAAACTGTCACGTCTATATCCTGTCGATCTATTAATTATCTAATCTCTGAAACAATCTGTAATCTCAAAAAATCGGTTCAATACAATTCTTTTTCTTACCGTTACCAAATAGACCGTGTCGTATCTGATGGGCAAATCAAGAGTCTCCAAAACTAGCTAGCGTATATAAGAGGAACTATGTTGACGCGAGAATCGCTCTCGCTACCTGTGCTCTCACAGGAAAGAACCTGTTGGAACTCTGCACTGTATGATCTTACAAGAGTTCTGACGTGACGATATAGTTAATAATACAGAATTCAATGGGATATACAGTTATGCAAGGATCTTGTGACCGGCTCGGCCACCGAACTAACGCTATCATCAAGTGAAATGTCACATTATAACAGTCGCAGAGTTACCGTTTGCTATGAAATTTACCCAAGTTATTTTATAATTAGTGACCGTGCGGATCCACCTGTTAAAATATTTCCTTGGAAGTAGGACAATTTTACTAAATGAGAACTCTAATTTCATACAAACGCCCCCTGTCAATGTCATCCACAGGCCAAAATATCCTTGTCGTGCTATAAGATTTATTGTATGTTGTCCAGGCAGCTGAAAATCAAACAAAATTAAAGTCCAAATAAAAACCTATCTTTAAACTCTTACACATGTAACCAATAGAAACACAGGACCGTTTTTATAAAAAGATTAAATCAGTATATCACGTCCCAAGAGCTATATCGTGCCACCTTACCAGTACTCGGTAAAGTCAAACGTTCGCCGCTAAACGAAGGTTGACATTCAAGTCCTAGTGTCCCATACACAATCATACATCATCATACATGGACAGAGGTTAGCATTATTGTGTCAATAATTAAACTATTGCAATAATAATTTGAAATCTATTGCTAGATTTTAGAGTTTTATTTTGAATGTCACGTCAAACGATGTGGTCACACGCTGTATGTGATCAGATAAAGAGAGGAGCGCGTTTTTATGGATTAAAAGCTAATCTTTTCGCGATACAAATTCATAAAAATAATATTTCTTATTTCAATCCTCTAGTACCAATGCTTCGGCAGTATAATGATTTGGCCCAGTCTAATCCTAACCTTGATATTTTTGAAAATCAAATCTGTAAATACATTAAAAGTGTAAAAAAAATCCTCCATCGAACACATAGTTAGTATTATATGTAATAGTAACTTCCCTTCTTGCAATTTCGTACGCTTTAATTTTAATTCTTAGCACTCACACGATAAGTTTATTATCGCCCTTTCGCTAAATACTGTTTATGCTGAATATACATATTATGGTTTGCAATCTAGATCTTTACTATAAATTGAATTGTTTAATATCCACTGATTGTTAACTGTGTTGTATATAAAAAAAACAATATGACGATTAACCTATGTTCACACCTCAGTCTATCCGATAAGTATTTAGGTGCCCGTATAGCCCAGCTCATGTGTGTTCGTATATCCGACAGAAAACCTATGTTTAGTTTTGTTAAGTGCTTTACTATAGCGCAACAAGGATGTGTTGGCCCGAGGATGACATTAACAGGGGGGTGTTGGTGTGAAATTAAGGTTACGATTTTCCTACTTCCGGGAAAATATTTTAAAATGTGGGTCCGCACGGTTTCTGAATTAAGAACTTGGGCTACGGTTACTACAAAAATACCTTAGGTAAATTTTATACTAAACGGTAACTCTGCGACTCTCATGAAGTGACATTTCACTTGATGACAGCGTTAGTTCCGATTTTGGCCACGGGCCAAAAGATCCTTTTATGACTGTAACAGTTAATGTTATAGAGAAGAATAGATCTATCTAGATATCGTGGATTTAACGCTTTTTTGGCGATTATGTCTCTAGATAAATATCTAGAGACAGAATGCAGAATTGGACGGCCGACTTGGTCCAGTCGTTAAGAGCTTAAGGCACTCCGCCCACTGAATCGAGCAGTTGCGGGTTTGATCCCCGCACGGTACAGATCTTTGTGTTACCATCAAATATTTCTTTCGGTCTGGGTGTTTGTGTATGTGAGTCAGTTTCACGACACAGGAAATATTTCCTAGTGTCGGGCTACGTTTTAAAAAAAAATATACATTTAGAGACAAAAATTACCATAAATTTTGACTATACTAAACACTATAATGACTTGTCATACTTAAGAAGTATTGACATACTTTAGGAGTATTGACTGCCTCGATGGTCTAGTGGCTAAGCGCATCGCTTTGTGATCACGAGGTCCTGGGTTCAAATCCTAAGTCGGAAAAATGTAGTTTTTCTAACAAAAATTTCCCAGTATGAGTCCGGAGTCTGGAATTGTGCCCGGTATATGGCAATAGGCTCGCCCCAATTACATGGAACCTAACATCTTCGGCGAAAAGTGGTAGTACTCAGTACACCTCTGCCACCCCCGCTTGGGGAATATAGGCGTGACGGTGTTTATGTGTAGGAGTATTGAATACTAATTTTGATTCTTGATATCAACCTGACATTAGTTCTGTTCGACCGTAGGCACTACCTGAAAATAAATTCAGATACCATAGTAGTACAACCAGCTTTTGTCACCATCCACCCCTAGCGTCTTCTAATTAAAGTAAAAAAATTAGGCGAGCTTCTTCAAATTTCTAGAAAAAAAGCCTTAGCCATATTAAATTCTGAACGTCAGAGCAATTACACTTCTATGGGTATAATACCACGGTCTAGACTCAAAGGTCAAGACCCTGTACTTAATGTTCTCTCAAATTGCACAGTTTGCGGACGATGTATTACGGGTTCTTGAAACTAATTTTTCTACTACAAATATTTCTTTTTAGTTTTGTCTGGGGCGTTTGACTAAAATGTTAGAGCATTTTAAGTAAAATATATATTTATCAACAAGATTTCATTACCTATATCTGTAAAAAAATTCAAAGCTATGTTGTTCTATTACTGGGCGAAGGCATCCTTCCACTTTTATGCTATATTAGTTCTTCAAAAAGGCCTCCAGTTTATCCAGCCATCTCCTTTTTTGCCTACCTCGTTGTCTTTTCCTATTACGTGGGGACAAAGCTTTAATAACATACGGTTACCCTCAACATTATCTGTGTTGATATTTTTTAAGCCAAAAGAAGCGTACGTATGTATGCCCTTCCTAAAGACGCAATCTATATCCATTCCAATTTTTATTAAAATCATTTCGGTGGTATAGGTGTAAAAAGATAACAGACAATACTTTCAAATGTAGTATGGAATAAGCGTATATATACGCTTATTCCATACTATTAAATATGGAACTATATAGCTTACACTGTAATTTTTAAGTATGGCGAACTTCACAAACCTTCGAGAAACCCTTAGGCATGCAGGTTTCCTCACGATGTTTTCCTTCAGTGATAGTTAATTTTTAATACGCACATGCTTTCAAAAAGACAGAGGTGCGTGCCTGGGTTTAAACGCGAGACCTCTGGCTTTGCAGTCCAACGGTCTAACCACTAGGGATATGGTACTGCTGGAATATAGAATAGGCAGTATGGAATAAATGAATAATAATAAAACACATGTAACGTCTACTAAAGATGAACTTATTATTTCAATAAATGTATTAGTTTCAATGGTGTACCAATAAATTTTATCGAGAATGTCTTGCGAAATATCATATTTCTGGCTCGCTATCTTGAAAACTCTGCGTCTAAACTACGGAGAGTGTGAGTACAGTCTTCGTATCTTAATTGGAGCTCATGTGCGCGTCTTATTTCGGAATAAGTATGCCAATTATCCACATCACATATTAAGAACGCACTTATTCTGGGCAATGAGTCACGCGCAGAGAAAGTCCGTTACATCGCTGAATATGCGACAGATTTATCGTGGTTAGTAGTGGTAGGGATGTAACTACGTTACAAATTATCGATAATACGGATTATCTCATACATGAATGTAAAGATGTTTAAAAAGGTGTAAGTACACTCAATATTTAACTATCAACATATTTCTTTCTCTGCAATTTATTGGGAACTAGCTATACCTGCAACTTCATTTGCGTTTGTTTCTCAGGCTCACTCTTAAGCTTTTTTGAGACAAAGGCTACCCTATGTCCTTCCCCTGGGGAAAACTTATTTACTTGCAAATTTGATCAAAATGTGATAAGGGATTTGGGCGTGCAAAGGTAACAGACAAACTGGCAAACAGACAGACAGTTACTTTCGAATTTATAATATTAGTATGGATTATCCATTTTGTTCTAAATCAGTTTAAAAATGAGTTATC
Organism: Phalera bucephala; assembly: GCA_905147815.2. Lineage (NCBI taxonomy): Eukaryota > Metazoa > Arthropoda > Insecta > Lepidoptera > Notodontidae > Phalera > Phalera bucephala. Next base: position 28,580,444 of record LR990612.1, read on the forward strand.
ACCTAATTTGTGATCATTTACTACTTAATATTCCTAAAAATCGTATGCGATTTCTCTAAACTAGCACTTTTAGAAATTTCCCTAGCATTTATGTAGGTAAGTAAATATACTCAAAAGTGAGTTTCCAAGCTTATTTTACCATACAAAATGACAAACGTTTTATACGACCACATATAAAATGTAAAGCGTAGTTGTTGAACGTTCGCCCTTTTGTTCGGTGAAGCTGTAAAGGCCCCTCGACCAACAGCGTAGTCATTTACACGCAATAAAAAGCGTAATATCAAAAATACTAAGATAAAACCAAATCTATCCTACAAAATCATCTCATATTATATCTCCAAAAATTCATACGATAAAATATTACAATGTAACAAATTTAAATCGATATGCGTGGCGCATCATTACTGGTCGTCACCTGGGTGTGCGGGGCGCGGGGGCGACAGTCTCGGCGTCACTATGTCGGGCAGGTTACGATTTACTCTCCACCAACTCAGCAGAAAGTCTGCCCGGACAAGAAACGCTGATACTCCACATCGAGTCTCGAGCGAGAATTAGATCGAGATTACTACTATACCGCTGTCTTCTGAGACATTTTATTGGTCGTACGCATTTAATTAGGATGTAAATCGGTTGCCCGCTATGTCACGAAATTAGATTGATACACCTAACATTTTATGTTTGCTAGACGATTTTAGAGGTTAATCCTAACTGGTATTCAAATTATATTACTGTTCTATGTAAAGCTGGGTATTCATTCGTTGGGTTTACCCATTTATATTTGGGCACAGTTTAAAATGTATCAGGTGGATCTATTACCGAATTGCAAGTTAGATTTACTGCGTTATCTTACGCGCTTCTATTAGATGAAGAGCAGTTACTTACTTAATGGCACTATTTAGAGATAAGTAGCTTGTGGGAACTACAGAGTAGAACAACAGCTTTTTTTTCAGTTTTCATAACCCTTTACGAAAACTAATTCCGAATCTTATGAAAATTTCTCAAACTTCATAAGATTAGGTATCAGTCATGTTTAGAGAATACTAGATAAAGAAACTATACCACATGAATGGAGTCGGTTTTAGCCACAGAAATAATGATAAGATTATGTCTTATTATCACGATTTCCACGGATCTGACATTGCAAACCTCTCTTGTCTACGCCCGTTTTTACGATTACCTTATATTATTTCACATAACCTTATCTGTCCGTAATAAATAGCTGTCCTCGATTTAAGACCCCAGATGGCTACTCTATCTAGTTCAGTGTTTAATTGAACCACCGGCGGTCGTGATCTCTGATTGACTTTGACCAATTGGTTCATTGATGCGAGGAAATCTATTATTAGAGTCATGATCTTGGGGATCATTCTGCTCTAAATCATTTGCCTTTCAAGATTAATTAATAGTTTCATTAACTAGGGTATTAGAAGGTGGGTAGATTATAATTGAAGTTTCTGATGAAGATTTTTTTTAGTTTAGCGGATCTATGACTACCATAACGTGCGAGTTATCTGCTTTCATCCAATATAATTAAGGAGAGTCATGGCTGTTGGATGGATGGCTCCTTGCGGGGACTGTTCCATCCGGAATCTTTGAAATTTTTATTCTTTTAAAATACCATTAGTCTCATGAAATGTCCATCATAAGGTTTTAAACTGGAGCTAAATCGTTTGTGGCGTCTCGGAACCCTCCGGGACTTTAACTCTGAGATGTATGTAGTCACAACATTCCTAAAGTCCTCCCAGGACTTTAGGAATGTTGTGACTTTCCAAACTCTATTAACCAATGTATTCTCTTGTCTCACAGATTGGATGCAACGGACAGAATTCCTGCTTCGCCCGTCACGGCAGTGGAGCACTCCGATGGACCCAACTTTCAGAAGGCACGCTACCCCCGAGTAGCTAAACCGAACATAACGATTCATCACAATTAAGAACCAAAATCGAGACCAGTTATTACCGTGGAGACTGATAAGTGTTCTAGAATTGACGATTATATTGACGATCAAAGTGAACATTCAGTGAAATTTAGACATTGACCATATTATTTTAAGGCAATGTGACCTCGCGAAGATGTGTAGTGCCGATACACACTACCATCGTATATTGGACTTCGGAGCCGGGCGGGGTAGTGCAAGAGCTGGAAACCTCCGCTCCTCCTAAATCTATCAAAACTTATTGTTAGTTATAGGTTCACACCACATCTCAGTGTAAGGAGGCACACCCGACTGATTTTGAATTATTTCCGATTGTATTGTACCCAAAGTCGATTCTGCATTGAATCTACGCTTGTAGTCATGGTGTTTGCGAATAGATGTGAGTTTGCAACGGGGAATTTTGCAAGTGTAAATCTGGCTGAAATGTATGCATACATTTCTATGAATGGGCTATATTTTTCGTGGATATAAATTTTGTATAATAATAAAAATGGAACAATATTTGTGTGCTGGTAGTATTTGTCGTCAACGCTTGTTTTGCAGTCATTTATATCTAATATTATTGGCCTGACATATAGCACTCGACAGGCGCTACCTCCTGTACTATTTGTAGAAATAATAAAAATAGAATTCTCAAAAGCAATGCAAACATTTTCAACAATGCCATAATGTACATAGATTTATTTTATAGTTACTTTTATATATATGTACATGCGCCATTTTTAACCAAAAACTGTTTTCAATTGCTCAACATATTGACGCCCAATTCTGAGCAAAATGATAATGTAAGCTCGTAACAGAATCGACGTAATGAAGCACAAGTATAACTTAATGTTGCTACAATAATCGTGCCTGCTAGTGTATGTCGAGCGGCAATGTAAATATACACGCTCTTCCTTCAACGATTCTATGAAAACTGAGTTGGAATTTGTGTCTTGACATGATGCACAAACAAAATCCGTTTTAGTCAAATATCTAGTCCCAGATATTATTTTTGTTCAATAAGCTATTTTGTCAGATATATAAGCAGAATTACTCATAGATGAGCTATGGGGGCTACCCCGTGTAAACTCTATAGAAGCAAAAGTAAGTTCATTCTGTGAATTACCTCAGCGGACTGTTTGTGATAGATTTAGCCAATAAGTGTTCAATTTAGTGCGTGTATCGTATAAGTCAATTCTTGTACTTTTTGGCGTCCATTTATATGTATGATTTGAAAAGCAACGTTTGGTTAATTGCGTCTCACATGTGATTGTTTACACATACTTTTATAATGAAATTAACGGCTTTATATATTTTAAAACGTTTGTGGAGTTATGCAGGTGTATGTGGGTGCATTTATAAACAAGATTATCACATGTACGAAGACAGACGGAAAGATTTTTGTGGATCGCACATGGATTTGTCCGGTTGAGAGATCGAACTCGCGAGTCCTTGATCCATTGGGTGAGCCTACACTCTTGACCACTTGACCAAGCAAGTCAGTTTAGCTTATTACGAATATACGCAGCTGATGTGGTGCTATAGGTAATTAATTAGAGCATCTCTGAATGAGTTATTTTAGTGCACTTGAAACGGATACGAATGTATAAATGGCGTACAAAATTAACGAATAAATTACCATAAGTTCGTAGATTAACGCGAATATTACACATGGAGGGAAACATTTTTTTTTTTTTGGATTTTATCGTCGTCATTTTTGTTATCAACAAAATAATTCAAGTTTGAAGGTACCCCGGAATAACAAGGCTTTTCCAAGTGAAAATTCTTAGTCCTTTTCATAAAGAGCGCTGTAAAGCGCTCGAAACGGCGGGAACTTGGAATAAAAAATAAACCACGATAAAAACCGAAAAATAAATTTATTTCCAATAAACTTTTTGGATATAATTTAGCTAAATGCAGGATAGCGACGCGTTAATCCCAAATTTTGATTTGTGTAATATGTATGTAGATAGATAATGTTTAAATTTTTATCTCTTGAATGACTTAAAGTCATAGGATGTTCGACATCGGTCCTGGAAGGTGATGGGTTTATGATAGTAACCATTTGCCAAATATAAATACGTAAATCCAATAAATCGATAGTACATTATGTTTAGTCCGATTCGTTAGTGTGTAGTGTTAGACGAATGGCTCTACGGAGGTATCTCAATGAACTAGTTAAGGAAGTTAGTTAATTATCTCTTGGTTGTTAAAATATTTTAGTAAGTATATACAAAACGAGCTGTCAATATTCGTGGTCAATTAAATATGGACGGAATTTAAAGTCTGGGCCTAAATTTAAACCTTCTGGTACCTGTATGATTTAAACTAATGAAATTCTGCTGCAACCGAAGGCTTAACGAGTTGCTTAGCGAGTTGTATGCCATCCAAAGTCAAAGTTAAAAATCAAAGTCAAAGCCAATACAATAGCACTGACAAACGTTAAAATTATTACATATTTTACATCTACCACCGGATCCGAACGCGGCATCTACTGAGAAGATCCGGGGAGAAACTTAGCGGGCTAGTCTTTTAATTTAATTTGAATGGACTTTCTGATAACCATTGTCTTTTCTTTTTAAGAATTGCGTTATAACATCATTGATTAATGTTGCTGATTGAGGAGCTGCTCAAACCCAATCCGTTTTGTCAATCCTTGCCACACTACAAATTTACTAAATAAAATGAACCTGACAACACGATTACCTACTCGCAACCGCCACGCCAACGTCAAAGTTTTCTCGCTAAGCACTCAGATTGATGTTATCGTAACGTTGTCGAGAAAGCGTTCTGTCACGTTAATCTTTATTTATTAATTAGTAGTGTGAAAAGGACGGCAAATTAGCTAGATAGCGTAACGCTAAGGTCAAACTGTTTGTGCTGCACCCTTTTAATTTAAAACATCGCCGGTCTACGGCGTTCAGCTATTTTCAAGTTTATTACTCTTGAGGTCCGAATCACACTAATATCGATATTAACACATACCTATGTATATGCGTTCGAAAACGGCGTATTCGGAACGCAAGCCTTCGTTTTGATAGCAGATTCTTATTAGTAGATTTGGGATCCTAATCCATTAAGGCCTATCGGTAATATGGAGTGAACAGTGTAGTAAGTTCGAATAATTATACGTAACATAATACTTTTGAATGACGCTTTTAGAGCTCACTCGCCGGGTAACACGCAGGAAAAGGGGAGCATGAAAGAAAGTAGTGAGGGCATGTAAAGTTTACTTAACAACAACATCAACATCTTCCTTTCGATTGTACAATTACAATTTTGAAAAAAAGTCTAGTTCCACGCTAAGAATAATTCCTGTGTCGTGAGTGCGTGTACAAACTTGAAATTCCCAGACCCAAATATTTGTGGGTTAGACAGAACTTTATCTCGTAAGGAGATCGAATCGAAAAATACTCGACCTAATAAGCGGAATGACCTGCGCTTTTAAACACTAGAACAGTCGTTTTAAGTCGGTTTCGCTGTTAAATAACGCGGCTTACATTCTTGCGCTGGAAAATCTCATGTCCTCTCCTCTGCATATTGCCGCATGAGAGCTCGAAGACATCAGTGGTTAGGTATAAAGATAAATGTAACAGCATGTATTTTCGATGGTTTCGTTACGCGAATTATACTAATATCTCAGTACAGTACAGTAAGTCGATTTTGTGCTTTTAGTCCTGGTTTGCTAAAGACAGGCTACATAGCGACTGACCAAGCCGGGGGCGTTTATCCTTAAGGCGTCCTTGAGCTAGTCGCTCCCTCTACCCTTCTTGGGGCAAAGGTATTGGTATTGCGGTATGTTGTTGCACTGTTACCGAAAAACGTATCGTTCAAAAGTTGTTACAACAGCGTTGCAATGTTAAAGTGAAATAAATCGCACCAACGTTTCTAAAATAAACCAACATCAGTGGATAAACGATGGATAATGTAGAAAATGTTGCAGCAGATAATTAATTTGGTAATATTAAAAATTTTATGACGTACGAAAATTTTAAATAATGCATGAACAAGGCGAAGTAAAGAGTAATATTTATAAATAAAATTTATTAATAATATTAAATGACCAATTGAATAAAAAACTCAATTTTACCCATCTTAACCACGGTAAATTGAAGGTTGCGACTAGAGGCACAAGTTACAAGTTAGCTTGCTACACACCAGAAATGGAGATGTTGCTAAGAATTCTTTAACCAGTAAAATGTAGGGATAAGTTTTTATGGATGGTATCCTACTTGTGTTTTAATGTGAGTATCTGTTATGTTCGCGCATTGACTGCTCTGTGGACCTGTAACTGTTCCAGTAGCGGCTACGTTCACGCTCTTGGAGCGTGCAACGTTGCATGTTACGCGGCGTGCGCTCCGCAAGCGAAGTGCAATGTGTACGTGAATGCGAGTAAAGCAACACGTGTAGTGTTTATATCTCGTGTCTCACACACTAGCTACTATATCAGCAGGGCTACCACAGGCGGTGCGACAAGACATATGGTGCGACTTTTGTAGCTCTAGGCGTGATATAATCGTCTTGTCATAAGTATCATGGCGGGTCGTGACTAAAGTTTGACACGAGAAAACTCGTTTTAACAATTATTTTGTATTGGTGTACAGACAAGATGATTTTGACTCGCGTTCAAAACTTGAAACATGGGCGAGAGAATCCTTACTGCATATGCTAGCCCTTCTGGTGACAGCCTATTCGCACTGCCAGCGTTCTAATGAAAATGTGGAGCATGCGTGTTCCTTGTAGATATTCGGGTGTCGGTTAAGAATAGTTGCAGACACACGGAGCAGAGTCAGTGCGCAAATATAGTGGATACTAGCTTTAGGTGTACGTCACGAGTAGCATGCAAACATCGACTTGATCTAAGTAGAATAATTTGGTATGTGTAACTGAGATGCGTAAACGCATGTAGGCGCATACGATCGCCCATCTGTTTATAGCGTATGGGAATTGTCATTAGTTCGTAATAGATAATATATTTTAATAATAGACCATGGTTATTGCCTCGTTAGTAATCATGTATTTATAAGATTTATGGGTCCGCATCCCACTGCAGAAAAAAAATCTGTGTAAATTATTTTGTACAATGTTTCATGATTTCATTTTTTTTTCTATGTTTGCATCATTATTTTTATGGCGTATCGTTAGTAAGTATATTAATTTTGTTGATTTTTATTTACAGTTGCTTACTATTATAGTTAATGTAACGACAAAAAATGTGAAAAAATCTAGATAAATTAGGATGAAATTATGTGTTTCAATGTAAATATATAGACGAAAACATGTATGTAGAAGTACATAAATATTATTTATGTATTAAATTTGATATTGTTTTCAAAATTTAATTGGTTGTTTCAATTTATTAACAATTTTCCTTACTAAAAAACCTTATTTACTCTGGTCCAAATATATTCCCCGTAACCTTTCTGTAAAACATTGTACCCCTAGGATGTTAGAGCATATTTAGGCATAACAAAATAAAAAGGTATAATAAGTAATACAATCATCCTACTTCCTACGAATATAATATACTAGTTGCTCGCCCGGCTTCGCGCGGGTGTACGAATGAAACAATGAGACCATTATGTCAATATTTCTTAAATAGATTAACAAATAAGATACTTGTCATCCCGGAAAAATGAGAGGTTTCTGTATAAAGTCAACGCGGACGAAGTCGCGGGAAGAAACCAGTAGGTCTACCATGACACGTAATTCCGAAGTTTCGGGCGATTCCTACCACGAAGTAGTTTCGTTCTGAAATCGGTCCCGAAGACGGCTTGTGACGTTTCGTCAGTCGTGAAACGCTACCATGAAGTGATCCGAACAAACGAAGTTTCGGCCATTTGACAGCACTGCTTTCGTGATTTTAACCTCAATTATACGAAAACTAAAGAGGTAACTTTTTACTTTCGTGTGAATTTTATAATTTTGGGTGTTTTAATTTAAAAACGAATGGTTAAATGGTGATTATGTTGATATCTTAAAGCAATAAATGCATTCAAACTGGAATTATATGGTTTGTATAATATGATTATTGCTATTTTAACATGGAGTACAAATACACGAAATAGCACGCTTTTTCTAAAAATCAAAAAGGTTGCGGTCGCTCGTTTCTCATAAAAATTCTTTTCGAGTTGCTTTTCTTAAACAACCAAATAGCCTTTGTTGCCGTCCCCATGCCTATAATAACAAAATATAAAAATTGAAAAAAACAAAAAGAAAAGACCATTAGTCTGGTTCGAACTCACATCGATATCTATTGCAAACATAATAAAAATAATTGCGGCATTTCTACCTAGGTAAATATGGACCAATTTTGGAACATAATATGCATTGTTCGCGCTTTTATGTCATTATGACAGCTTGATATTTACTAATTTTATACGACTAACTTGAAATGTTCATAAGTTACCATGTGTCTGGTATGAAACGAATGCACTTTTTATTAGGTTGGTTTTTACTACATCATTTATACTAACTTTTTTCGTAAACGGAAACATACTTCGCATCTATCATTCATTCACGAACACAGTTTATGGTGCCCGACCGAAAGAAATAAATCCGATGCAACTTCATGGTAGGTACAACATCGTATTTCGTTCGTGTATCGTTCGGCTCCGAGGTTTCGGATTGAAACTTTCATGGTAGACCTACAGTTCAAAATTTTGTTCTACCACGTTATTGCCTACACAATGGCGGGTAGTACGGATAATCACTACCCACATAATCGTACTACCCACAACATAACACATTAGTTTCACAAGGGACACTTTTATTGTAAAACTTTCTGTATATTTAACGCTTTGTAACTGAGATTTTTTTATTACAACTTGGTGAAGTTTTTATTATGCCGAGAGCTATTTCTTAAGATTTTTATGTCTGTTACAGTCGTCCCAAAGTCATCAGTTTATAATAAAGTTACAATATAAAATGAAAGTTATGAAGACGTGATTGTGATTCTGCGATATGGTGGAAGTTCTGAAGGCGGTTATAGTGGACATTAAATTTGAATAGGATGGGAAATGGAAAGGCATGAGTAGAGATAGTTGTATTGGGTTTAAGTGAAAAAGTGATTATTAAAAACGGAGACTTTAAAGAAGAACGGATAAATGAGACTTTTTGTATAGTACCAATATTATCAACGTATCTTATACACCGTCACGCCTATGTTTCCCAAGTGAGGGTAGCAGTTGTACTGAGTACACCCACGTTTTTCCGACGATGTTAGGTCCCATGTAATAGGGGGCGAGCCTATTGTCATATACCGGGCAAAATCCCAGACTCCGGACTTCTACTGGGAAGTTTTCGTTAGAAAAACTACACTTGTCCGACCTAGGATTTGAACCCAGGACCTCGTGATCACAAAGCGATGCGCTTTGCCACTAGACCAACGAGGCAGTCTTACTAACTTACTAAGTGAGGGTAGCAATTGTACAGAGTACGCCCGCTTTTCGCCGACGATGTTAGATAGAGGGTACAATTCCAGAGTCAGGACTGATACTAGTAATTTATTGATAGAATAAACAAAGGACAAGTCAAGAGTCTCCGTAAATGGCGAGCATGTATGTGACGAACTATGAGAGTGGAGGAAGCCAGAGAGGTATGTAAGGAAAGAACCTGTTGGACACTGTACTCTCTGCCTACCCCGCAAGTGATCTGGCGTGATGATAAAGATAGATAGATAGAATAAACTACATTGATCCGACGTAGGATTTGAACCCCCACCCCTACCCTGATCACAAAGCATGCATCGCTATGAGGCAATATAGTAGGGTGGCAAAATTTTATTTCCTTTTATATAAATACTAGCTAAGCAATACGAGGACAGTACAACAATATATTTTAGACCTATACTTTAATGTATCTAACTACCTAACCACGATAAAAAAATAATCGCTCAACATATGCAAAATATTCCTCAAGTGGGGGTGGCAGGAGTGTACTGTATACACCAACATTGCGCCGACAATATTAAGTGGGTGACAGACGTAAGAGCCTTAAACATGCGGTTTTAAAAGAACGCGTACTTACTCGGCTCGACGTCGGCTACACACGGCCGACTTGCTCATACTGTTCCGCGATGTCGAACACCGTTTTGTGTTATTTAGGAATAATATGGTATGTTATGAAAAACAACAAAAAAATATGTAATCGGAGAGTCTATGTAAAGGATTTTGTGTGTGTGTGAATGATCTACGCTGTTGCCGCGGGGCCTTTACAGCTTCACCGGACAAGAGGGTGAGCGTGCAACCACTACGCTCGAGCCAGAAGGGCAAGGGGGGCAACTAGCTCAAGGGCGCCTCAAGGAGGACTGGCCTCGGCTTGGGCAATCGCTATGGGGGAGGGCGTATACTAGGTGTCTCGCCGTGGTGCTCTGCTCCGGCCGGCGGACAAGGGATTCTTCGACCTCGCCGGCGAGGTCGGTGTCTGATCTTGTGTGCGGGATAGGAGGGGAATTAGGTTCGTAGTCGGCGGCGGCTACGGTTAGTGGATTTCTATGAATGGACGCGTTCGCGAAATATCAGGTTGTCGCCTTTTTAATAAAGGCGCGAATAGATTCGAGACCGAGATCGGAATGGAGATCTACATTCCCTATGAACCATGGGGCTCCGACCGAACCGTTTGGAGTCTATCGATATGAGTGCGGGCGGCTCACAAGCGTACGTCATGATGGGATATGTAAAGGAATGGTTAACCAAAAGAGAGAATAAAAATTCGCAAGCAATTCCCAAGTGCAACCCATTCGAATTTTTAAACAAAATTCCGGTTCGCGGCTCGTGTCCTGCCACACGTACAAGCCGAAACGAGCTACGAGCAAAATTTCAAATCGGTTGGATCGCCAACGATCTTGCTCGGCGATTTTAAAGTACGCGTATTTAAGGTGACACACACGCGAAAAAGGTCGCCAAACCACTAGTACGCGTACTTAATCGAACGTCTGTCACCCGCTTTAGATCCGAATAAGGAACAATTACAGAATGTTATTAAGAATTGTTGAAAGGTATATATAATATATTATTATATAACCATAATGACACTGTCCTACCTAGGATTCGGACTCAGGATCTCTTACTTGCTAGCCGCATTATGCGTCATTAGATCAACGATTGAAATACGTAATATGGTCATTATTTCGACGGACGATTTAGCGCAGTGGTTAAAAGCTTAAGCCGCTTCGCCCACTGTGTCTAATAGTCGCGAGGTTCGATTTCCGCACGGGACAAATCTTTGTGTGATTCACGATTATTTGTTTCGGTCTGGGTATTTGTGTTTGTGAATTTTCATGTTTGTAAACGCACCAACAACACATTTTATAAAAGCAAAACAAAGAACTAAATAAATATATAAATTGTCTATGTCTCATTTTTAGTTAGTTATTTGTTTTGAGAATCGAACACTCAACACTATCTACCCTTAGCATCTACCTATCCACTTATAAAGAGGGAAAATTTGTTTGTAACTGATAAACTCTTCAACTTCAATAGTTTCAGAGTTTATCGGTTTTATTAATTTTTTATCATTAGAACGCAACATTATCCAGAAGTAACATAGACCAGGCAGGTGGCGCTATTGTCGAACGGGTGCAAAGCTGTGTGAAACTGCTAGTCTGTAACGCTATAGGAAATAAAAATAACCAATAAAAAAATAAAAATTACCAATATAACAAAATTCAATTTTCGTTAAAAAACTCCTTATATCGGCCTTGTCTAAAAAATGCATTGGCTAGTTGGAAAATTGATTTACGTCATTCTATTGTCTTGTCATTTTCAAACTGTTTTCAAGTGATTTAATGGTCTTTGGCCATTTTGACGAAAACGTAAGGTGTTTCGAAGGATATCAGAGAATTTTCTTTAAATTAATTATGAGAACCAAGTTATTGAGCTTGCGTAAAAATCTAGCTCTTGTTATCAGTCGCCGACATTATGGAAAACCTCGTTAGTACCGCCGTCCGCGGCATGTTCTCACTGCATACAGGATCAGACACCGACCTCGCCAGCGAGTTCGAAGAATCCCTTGCCCGCCGGCCGGTGCTGAGCACCAAAGCGAGACACCTAGTATATGCCCTCTCCCATAGCGACTGCCCATGCCGAGGCCGTTCCTCCTTGCACTTCTGGCTCGAGCTTAGTGGTGGCACGCTCGCCCTCTTGTCCAGTGAAGCTGTAAAGTCCCAGCGGCCAACAGCGTAGATCATTCACAAACACACACACACACACACATAAAAACACCTAGTTAGTAATGAAAATCGCACTAATACTTTTTCAAAGAGGGTTTCCAAAGCGATTCAGGCGCTTTTAAAAAAAATGTAACCTCATCCATTTGTTTTATTTTAGCGCTTTATTAACGCGCGTTGAAAAATCGTTCGTGCGAATGAGGGATAAAGTGGATTGAACCGTATACTATACCGAGCACCCTTAACGTGGTGTTATCGCTTGTGACATCCACCAGTAATCGGTTCGGTGTCATACGTTCTAAATTATCACACCCAACCGCCTAAATTCACTCTCGCAAGTACAAAGGTGTAGATACCTTGCACCTTCCTGTATTCCGGGGAAAAATTGGTGGAAGTGGAATTACTCTGTGTGGTACGCTTTCCTTCCAGCTCGCTGCGATGCTCATATGAACGAGTTGCCCGTCCCGTGCCTGCCTTGGGAGCCGTGGTACAGTGACAAACAAAGCTTCTACAATAAGGTCTTGTTCTTCGGTGCATTGTGGTAAGTACAAACCTAATAATATTAGCTTTCTGTCGCTCATAGCGATGCAAGACCGAGTTTTTTTAACGGTCAAGAAGTGTATACAGAGGGCGATTCGGTCACTGTGAGATGAGTAAACCGTCTAGGCCATTTAAATATGAGTCCAATTTCTCTCTCAAATGTACTATCTACAGAAAAGGTGCTAGATATTGACGAGTAAGGTAACCTTCTAACACGAGTCTACGCATTAAATTTAGTTAGATAAACACGTGACAGAAAAGACATAGATTGATTGAAAAACCTAGAGATGTACTCTGCGATTCGAAGCCTCAATCTTCTTATGATAACTATGCACGAAACTAATGCAACGGTTCTACCAACTGGGTAATCACGTCTACTCTTTAGATCTCAAGCATCGGCCTCCTTACCTATATATCCACCTCTCCTGACCTCTTCTCTACTCTCTATATACATAATCCCGGCTCCTTTATACTTTCAGGTTTTTATTCTCATTCGGCATGATGCTGTACACGGATAGCATTTACCTGAACTGCAGGCCGCCGGCGCAGCCCGGCCCGCCCAGTGATATGGTGGAAGAATGCGACGATATAGACTCGTGAAATGTCAACTTCATTTCGTTATTATTAAATGTTATTTTTTGCTGAATGATTTGTTTGTTGTTTTGATTAGCTGATGATTATCAAATTGTATTATGAACTAGTTTTTTTTATATTGTCATATACATACAGCCTTTGCCTACGCCTTCTTAAGCCCAGTTCAAGTGCATAACCTATCGGATCTAGGGTTACCTTTTTTTTTAGAAAAAAAAAACTGATTAAAGCAGTTAGTTTTTAACACGCAATAAAGAAGTACTTTCTTCTTTGTTCCGATTTTTTGATTTTTATAGTACAGAAATCATCAGTGAAGTGTGCCAAAAAGTCAATTAGCGTAGATTTTAACGTCTTTCATAAGTGTCATGAATTTTTGGTACATCTACTTAACAATAAAAAAAAACCGTCACGCCTATATATATATATTACCCAGAGGGGGTGGCAGAGGTGTACTGAGTACACCCACGTTTCGCCGACGATGTTAGGTCCCATGTAATAGGGGGCGAGCCTATACTATTGCCATATACCGGGCACAATTCCAGACTCCGGACTCGTACTGGGAATTTTTCGCTAGAAAAACTACATTTGTCCGACCTAGGATTTGAACCCAGGACCTCGTGATCACAAAGCGATGCATAGATATAAATATGGCTGGAAACCTTATTCTGATCATATGTTCAGAGGACGTCTGACTACGACATCAGCGACGTTAAGTTTAGGTATATAATAAAAATATTTTGCCCTTATGCAAGCCTTTCAAAGGTCCACGTGCTGTAGGAACTTATCAAGCCGCCTATAAGGCTCCAACTCTGCTTAACGACTACCATATTAAGTGGTAACCGGGACCAACTGCTTAACGTGCCTTCCGAAGGAGACGCTTGAATATGAAAATTCCACCATCGGTCACCCATCTCAGGGCGACCGAGTCGAACGCTGCTTAACCTTTGTGATCGGTATAGTATTGTACGAATTATAGGTAAAAACAAAATAATACTACTCGGTATTTAATGTTATTTTTTATTTCCGCACAAAATATGGGAACAGATTTAACTAGCTTACACGAAACAATTTTTGCTTATCGATAACGCCATTGGTGTATAAACTTGATTAGCAATACGCGCTAATGAAATAATACTTGTGCAATAACAAGTACAGTACCACAAGGATCTTTTGGCCCGCGGTCAAAATCCGAACTAACGCTGTCATCAAGTGAAATGTCACTTCATGACAGTCGCAGAGCTGCCGTTTGCTAGTTAATTTAACCAAGGTATTTTTTAATTCGTGTCCGGAGGACCCGTCTGTTGCAATATTTTCCAGAAAACAAAAGGACTTGTTTTGCGTCCATACATGATTTGCCCCAGAACCAACAGCAATGAAAAAATATTTGTACGATTTCAAATCACCCATAAATTCTCTTAAGGCATTAATTATTAAACCGACAAACGGGGGAATCGGAAATATAATTCAGTAGCCATTAATACATTGAAGTTTTTTTTTTTTTTTTAACGTAGCCCCACACTAGGATTTATTCCTGTGTCGTGGGTGCGTTTACAAACATGAAAGGTCACATACACAAATACCCAGACCGGAACAAATAATTGTGGATCACACAAAGATTTGTCCCGTGCGGGACTCGAACCCGCGACTATTTGACACAGTGGGCAGAGCGGCTTAAGCTCTTACACACTGCGCTAAATCGTCCGTCTATGTTATATTGTGTGTTGACATTTAGTAAAGATGTCGGCGACTTTGATATGAGCATTTACAATACTTTTAAATATTCGTTTTAGATTGCAAATTGTCCGTTAGTTACGGATATTTGCCATTATTTTAATAAAATAGATAAATAACGATGGCATGGGTAAAATTTTTGTTGGTTCTGGGCTAATTTTCGGCAATGTCCTTTACTATATGTCAATCCTAATTTCACACCAACGCCCCCCAGTCAATGCCACGTACGGGCCAAAGATCCTTGTCACACTGTATACGCTTTCTATGTCAATAAATATCTTCGTCTTTGTGGTGAAAAGATCTAGCAGTATAAATCAAGAAAGATCAGTAAAAAGCGCTAATAAGTGACATTGGAAGTCTGTCTTTGCAGAATTATATTTTGTGATACCTATGCACTGACTTTTTCCCAAAGGCTTATGACCAGTAAAGACGCATTTCAAATTTATAAAATGACATTAAGAGCTAATCCAATCATCTATTCTAATGATAGATTAGTAATTATTGCCACCTTTAAAAGAATGTCTTTGCAACTGGATGTTGGATCTAACGATGATAAAGAAGCGATAGATAATAGATATCTATCTAAAAAAACGGATGGTTTTATAATATACATAATATACAAGTGTAACATAATAAACGCAAGACCTCAGACACCCCGATTAGAGAATTGCTTCATAAATTAAAAACGAAACGAAATTTTAAAATTTAACGGTTTTTACCTTTTTTTAAAGCACTTTTATACCCCAATTAACAATGAAACTTGTACGTGTATGTGTGCGTTTTGAGAAATACGTTTTAGGGATGCATTTCGAATCTTCTGGTTATGAATCAAGAATAAATTTAATTTTTCATAGCGCACTGAAGGTGTAAAAGCATTTTTTGAAAATTTAATAAAAAAATGTAAGATTCATTAAAAATTTTTGGAATCAATTCAGTTACCGATTTAG
Source organism: Phalera bucephala (assembly GCA_905147815.2). Classification (NCBI taxonomy): domain Eukaryota; kingdom Metazoa; phylum Arthropoda; class Insecta; order Lepidoptera; family Notodontidae; genus Phalera; species Phalera bucephala. Next base: position 28,596,339 of record LR990612.1, read on the forward strand.
AACAAACTACTTTCAGGTCTTGCGTTTAATATGTTACACCTTGTATATACATTACAAAATTATAAGTTTTACATTGACATAATGAATTCGTTAGTGATAATGTCACTTTATGTAGTGAAATGATAATGATGACCTTTCTCCAATTGAGTGCTTAACAGATAGAGTTGATTGTCTTCATTTAGAAAGCCACTACGTGAACGTCTAACGGTCGGTTTAAATATTTAACTCAAGGACAGATTTGCCCACTAAGGATAGAATTTTGACAAATATTGTATGGAAAATCTGTCAAATTCTACAGATAGTAAACAAATCTATCCTTGAGTTGAATATTGAAACCGGCCAATTAATAGATCGACGTGTCCAACGAACAAAGTCCTATAATCCAGTATTTATATTTGGCATAAATAACCTTATTGTCGGGCACGAAAGTTGAAAATGCCATTTATTTTGTTTGGCATATGTAACTTTGTTCTATGGGGCCGTCGAGATCATAGGCGAACGCTTGTTTTTCACACAGAACGGAGGTCGAAAGATCTCGAAAACATTGGAGAACCGGTGGGCCAATTTTACTGTTTCAGACTCATCGCATCGGCACGGCTTTCGAACATCCTCTTACCACAAAAGTCCCAATATTACTTTCTAAATTCCCCTCCGACCCGGTTTAAGGCAAACGTAAATATTTCAATAATTAAAATAACACTATTGGTGAGGGCACTCACTGCAAACGTTAGTATTTAATGTGTAAGGTATTTAACGATACAACTGTACTGAACATTACACATTACAATTTGAGTTTAAAATGTGTTGATTGGCACAATCATCTGTCCATACGGCGAGTACCCTCTTTTTTTCTATTTCTGTCACAGAGCATCATCTTAATTTTTTTATTCCTTACTTAAAAAGTAAAATTAGAAAGAGTGAATAACTCTAGTTACTCGTAACACTGACCGAGGTTCATCATTGTTGCTATTGTATACAAAAGCCGACACGTAACAGACAAGTTTTTGGTAATTCCATCTGGCCCTAGCTCGATTTGCGGTTTGATTTTAACGTACGTTTGAACCTATCGAAATCCGTAGGACCTAGTATACAACAAATTTTACATTTTCAAGTAGATAAACGTCCACGAAATCGATAATTAGTAACTCATAATAAATCTACAAAATGAATGTACAATTAACTTATGCTCCGTACTCGCTACGAACGTGCTCGCGCGACACAATCGAGTGTTTTAAATCGAACACCGTTAACTGTTCCGCGCCTATTTGAGTACAGGGCGCGTACCACAATCTCTTTAACAAAGCGGTTATAACCATACTTTTCTGTAAGAAAGAGATGCAGATCAACGCAGTTTATAGCCCTTTTTTTAGGGCAAAGTAAGATTGAAATAGTTTTGCTAAAGAGGTTATTATGGAGGAGGGATAAGTAACACTCCAGTTCAGATGATGTACCTCCGAGGTAAAGGAGCTGCAATCAAAGGATAATCTACTTACAATAAGACTTTTTTACTTCTTATGTTAAGCAACAGTTGTTCTCATTTTAATCTCTATTAGGTTTTTCAATTACGGATCATTCGCGATGCGATAACTTGGTGGGTAAGACCACAAAGCAAATATAGAGAGGAGCCTATATTAGATTACCCTATTCAATCACAACACTGCCCAGGGTGGCGCGATATAAAGAGAACGTTAAACCCCGGCCACTTCTGTATTTGCCATCTAGCTGAGAATGACAAACGGACGTAAACCACGCCTACAGCTATGACGTCAAGGCCTAGTTGGAACACACGGTTGTTTATGCGACTCCTCTTTATATTTACTTGCTGGTAAGGACCTTGCGACTGCAATGTCCAGAACAAAGAGGTAATCATAAAGGAGTTTTAAAATGTAATTACATACATTAAAAATTAGAAGTGATGATTTTTCGTCGTTATAATGGGTTGGCTGGGTATCTACCACAAGCTTATTATAATCTTACTTTGCCGTGAGACAGAAACGAAACGACAATGAGGTAAGGTCATTTACACTGATACTGAATTGTGATGCGACTCCACAAAAATATTGGCCCGAGTTCAGGATCGCCTCAGTCTACCCTCGATAGAATGTCAAGATATTAAATCCAAAAACAATATGTTAATATCAGCCACAGTCTAAAGAAAGATCTAACTGGATGCAGATATGAAATAATGTGTCATACTTTAACAGAATCTTATTAGAAATTGAATTCTGTTATTATAATCTTAGGGTTAATTCAAATGGTACGTGGAATGTGGCTGATAGATTGAGATTGTGTATTCTTCGATTTGGAGTTCGTTTTGTAATTTTTAGGTAGATCGATGACCTGTTAAGGTCGCAGGTAGAAGCTGGATGATTACATTACAAAGCCGGTCATCGTGGTTATCTAGGGGGGAGGCCTTAGGCCTGCAGTGGACGTCTTTCGGCCGCTAATGATGATAAAAAAAAATATTTTGTAACACCACGCTACTTGCCGTAAAGCAAGTTAGGGATAGACTGACGCGGGCAGACAGACCGTGTCAGGAACACCACGCTGAGTTCTATGACGCAAAGTACGGATGTAGACTTTAAGTCGGCAAAGCTGAAGTAGGATTGTGCTGGACATGTCGTGCTTATGAACCTGCTAAGGTGAACAAATGGTCCCCTGAGGACGGTCACAGACACCGTGGTCGGTCGAGGCGACGATGGCGACTTGGACACTAATGCGGGAAAGACCTGGATACTACAGGCCCAGGATCGATTTGTATGGAGACGTAAAGGGGAGGCCTTTGCCCCGCAGTGGGATACAGAATAGGCTATTAAGAAAAAGTTCAGTCCGATCCGATTCCGGTCCGATTTTACGAGGATACCATTTGCGAGATTTACGACATTGAAATTAGATCAAAGCTTCAACAGTTTTAATTACGAGAACTAATCTTCTGCGTAAGTATAGCTCCTCCTCTTTCTAACGGCTAAGTAAGATTACGATAATACTGCTTAACGGCTGGTTTCAATATTAAGCTGGCGCAGATGGCCATACATAACGGGGTGCTTGTCCCAACGCTGTTATATGGCAGCGAGAGCCGAGTATGTAAGGAGAATGAAAGTAGGATAAATACGGTGGAAATGTAAGCTCGGCGGAAGATGTGCGGAGTGAAGCTGACCGACCGTATTCGCAACAGCGTAGTAAGAAAGCGATTAGGTGTGAAAGATAGTATCGGTGTAAAGATGAGAAAGGGTATGCTCCGTTGGTTCGGGCATATAGAAAGAAAGTCGGAAGAAAGAATGACAAAACAGATATACAGTGACTAGACGAGACTATCTTACCATGATCAAATAGACCGAGTCTTATCTGAAGGTCAACTCAAGAGTCTCCGTAACCGGCGAGCGTGTATGAGACGAACTATGAGAGTGGAGGAAGCCAGAGAGGTATGTAAGGAGAGAGCCTGTTGGAACTCTGTACTCTCTGCCTACCCCGCAAGGGATCTGGAGTAATGATATAGATAGATAGATAGAACTTAACGATAGACGACGATATTTACTTATTGTCAGTAGTATTTTGACAGATTTTTCATATAAAATATGTCAAAATTCTCCTGAGAGTAGGCAAATCTATCGTCGAGTTGTCTATTGAAACACTACTTTTTATTATATAACGACATACAGTACGACAAGTATATTTTGGCCCGTGGATAACATTGACAGAGGGGTTACCATTTTTTTTTTACTACTTCCGAGGATATATTCCAACAGATGCGTCTGCACGGTTTCTAATTGCTATCATTATTTATTTTATTAAAATAATGGCAAATATCCGTATCTAACGGACAATTTGCAATCTAAAACGAATATTTCAAAGTACTGTAAGTACTTATATCGAAGTCGCCGACACCTTTACTGAATGTCAACACACACACACAATATAACCTCATACGTACTGGCTACTGAATTATAACCTCAAAATCTAATACTTTTTGTGCAACATTGCGATTCCCCCGCTTGTCCGTTTAATAATAAATGCCTTATAGAATTTATGGGCGATTTGAAATCATACAAGTATTTTGTAATTGCTGTTGGTTCTGGGGCAAACCATATATGGGCGCAGAACAATGTCCTTTCACTTTAACAGCGTTAGTTCAGATTTCTAACCGCGGGCCAAAATATCCTTGTAGACCTGTAAATTTTCTTAATGAGTCGAACGCCACCAAAAATGGACTCTAAATAACCATAGACAATGGCGACAACACGGAATATTTAAAACTATTTAATTAGCTCTATAACGATTATTGCTCGCTGTTTCGCAGTTGTGGTGATTACTTAATTCTATAATAAAATTTCCATATATATAGAATTACCATACTGAGTTCTTAGATTTTCGTGATTTCGTATTTTTAATTTAAAAATCAAGTCAGTTCCCGACGTTTCACCTTTTGGACGTCTAACACCTCAGTCCTTCCCGTGACCATGGGTGTTGCAAAGCATCCGAAACGTCGGGAACTTAAAAATCAAAAATAAACCGCGATAAAATCAGAAAAAGTTTTATTTCATATAAAATTACCATATCTGAATTATAGTAAGTAAAATTTACAAGTTTTTTTTTAGTTTTTAATTAGATACAGAGGTCTAAACGACTTAGTCCAGTGCTTAAGAGTTAAAGCCACCTCGCTCTCTAAATCGAGTAGCCGCAAGTTCCCGCAAGGGACAATGTGAACGACAAATATTTGTTTCGGTGTGTGTGTGTGTGAATGATGTACGCTGTTGGCCGCGAGGCCTTTACAGCTTCACCGGACTTAAAGGCGAGCGTGCAACCACTACGCTCTAGCCAGCCAGAAGGGCAAGAGGCGACATACTCGAGGGCGCCTTGGTTGGGACAGTCGCTGTAGGGGAACCGCCGGCTATGGGAGGGGATCTACTACTACGTTGTCGTCGTCGCCCGTATTCTGAGCGGAAAGAAGGGATGACAAAGCATCGGGGGGGTCGGTGAGAACATGTCGCGGCCGGCGGTGGCGGCAGGGGTCAGGGGGGAGATCGTAGTCGGCGGTGGCTACGATTAACGGATTCGATTTGTTTCGGGTATGTGTTTGGCTACAACCAAAAAAAAAAGCAGAAATCTGGATTTTTTTAAACGTAGCCCCACACTAGGATTTATTCTTGCATCGTAGATGCGTTTACAAACATGATACTCCACATACGCAAATACTCAGACCAAAGCAAATAATTGTAGTTACTAATTAAAAAAAGAATTTTGGTAATTTCGTAGCATACGGTAACTCTGCTTTACTGTGTTACCATACTAGCAAAAATGCCTCATAACGTACGTTCAATAGACACAACTGATATAACGTCATCACAACATTCAGATATCTTAGTTAACGAGTATCTATAGATAATAACCGAGATGAATGAGAAAATATTTTTATTTATTACAATACATGTCACAGCCGATTGATAATTATTGCGATTCGAAATGAAAGTAGGTACTTAACGACAAGATCAAATCTACTTCGAGACCATTCAATAACACCTTGATGTGGAATTATGCGTCGATCATTGATGCCCGATGGGATATTCAATACCCATAATAAATGAACTTCCCTATTAAATGGGATTTAATATCGGCGAAAAGTTGGTGTATACAGTACACCTCTGCAATTTTTCAATTGTCACGCCTATATTCTCCCTGTTTGGGAGAATATAGGCGTGACAATATTTTAATTTATAATTTAATATAAATGCACTTTCAAAAAAAAAATTTTACTCTTTAATACAAGCATGCCAAGCATGCGGCCCACTGAGCATTTTCCCGCAGCCCAAATAAATTTTGAAAACAGCCAGATAATGCCGGTTGTGAGCGTGTTAAAAACCGTTTTGGCAATTTAATAAATATACTTATCCTATAATAGAAACTATATATATAAGCAGTGATAGCCTAGTGGTTAGACCGTTAGACTGCAAAGACAAAGGTCTCGGGTTCAAACCCAGGCACGCACCTCTGTCTTTTCGAAAAGCATGTGCATTAAAATTTAATTATCACTTGCTTTAACGGTGAAGGAAAACATCGTGAGGAAACCTGCATGCCCAAGAGTTTCTCGAAGGTGTGTGAAGTTCGCCAACCCGCACTGGGCCAGCGTGGTGGACTATGGCCTAAACCCTCTCAGTTTGAGAGTAGGCCCGTGCCCAACAGTGGGACAGTTTCTTAACAGGGCTAAATATTATATTATTTATAATAGAAACTGTTTTGGTTATGATTTTCAGTAGTTTGTCTTCTTTAAGATTAGGTTTTGCGCCCCACCTAGTCTACGGTCTTCATGGTTTTGGGCCACCAGTGAGTTGACATGGCTTCTTTAATACAAATACGACGGAACGCCCAGCGGTGGGACAGTTTCTTAAGTGCTAATATGATTAACTATACTATAACGGCGAACGCCAAATTTACGGGATCATAACTTATTTTATGAAAAACGAATCCCTTATCCCGCCTTCTTGACGCGTCAAAATGGCGTGAGTAAAGATAGCGGGATCACTATTATTCAAAATTATTACGGAGGCATTCAATAATCATCAAGCACATTAAAGTATTTAGTTTTAATATAGGTCAGAGATGGGCAAAATGTAATCAGATTACTGATGACTCATAAGATCACGAGTAAATGTAGAAAATGTAAGCGATATTATGAAATTAGGTACTAAATGGTGGTATTTAGACCCTGTGAACGCATGGCCCTACCACTTAGTCCGATCAACCGGACCACGTAAACTTTTCCCTGTAAGTCGGATTCATTCGACTAAAGGGAAATACGAGTTTTCACGGTTCGACTCATAAGAGAACGATTAAATGTAGAAAGTATAATTAGTAATATTATGAAAATAAAATCGCTTCCAATACCTAAATTCCTTATTTTCAGTTTATTCTACGTTCAAGGTCTTCATTCTAACGATCTGATGACTTTTTGTTAAATTACTGTAATGGAACGTCGTAGTAGTAACTTCTCTTGTAGAACATAGATAAAAAAAAAAAAGAACACCGTCACGCATATATTCCCCAGCCGGGGTGGCAGAGGTATACTGAGTACACGCACGTTTCGCCAACGATGTTAGGTCCCATGTAATAGGGGGCGAGCCTATTGCCTTTTACCGGGCACAACTCATACTGGGAATTTTTCTTTAGAAAAACTAAATTTGTCCGACCTAGGATTTGAACCTAGGACCTCGTGATCACAAAGCGATGCGCTTTGCCACCATACCAAAGAGGCAGAAAAAAGAGATCTAAAATGAAATTAGTTCTCGGTGAGATATTTCAATCGGACCAAGAGAAAAAAAAAAGTTCCTGGTCCTATCGATCGGACTAAGCTGTCGGACCACGCGGTCACAGAAGTATTAGATTATCAAAGAATAAGTTATGATCCCGCAATTTTTTCGTTCATAGGAGAAGAACACATAACTCAACGTGGCCGCAGCTTTCACACCTCCATCTAATTAACATTGCAGGCTGTATAAGCAGGGTGAAAATAAAACGACTTTTATCTTAATCGATCATTCATTACAAAAAAAAACTGTCCTTCGACAAATCAAAAAAAAAAAAATCACCGTCCTTCCTACATTTCCCAAGTCCCGGGTGGCTAACATGTACACACATTTAGGTCGGTAGATCCCGATTAATTAGGGGTAGAGCGGATTGCCATAATACAGGGCACGTTTGTAGGCTCCGGAATGCTATTGACAATTTTTCGAATTTTAAGAACCCCAGATTTACTTTGTCCGACCTAAGAATTGAACCCAGGACTTCGTGATCGCCACCCGCATCATGTGCTACTACACCAGCAAGGTCATTATTGAACAAAAATATAGTAAAATGTGTGTTTCGTTATAATCTACTTTTCATTTTGAAATACCTCATTCATGCACCTGTATATAACACTATATTCTAAGTATCTATATCATCACGCCAGATCCCTCACAGACCGCTGTCATAGTCTCTCACTCTATATACTCACGCCAGATCCCTTGTGGGGTAGGCAGAGAGTACAGAGTGCCAACAGGTAGAGCACCTGTACCTACTCTTGTACTCTATATTCTGTCCTAACTTTATCCACTCAACTCGAAAGTCTCATGGTTTAAACCTGTGATGTTAAATCTAAAATCTTAGGTCGAAAAGCAGCTCGGCGGTATTTAAAACCCTATCAACATACAAATAAAGTACCATTTCGCTCAATGATCAACACATTAGTCCACATTAAACTAATCTATTTCTGGGAAGTGCAATTTTATTGTTCAAATTATGAACTATCTTAGAATCGAGACGAAGTTTATCCGAACTATAAGTATTAATTAATTATTATAATGTAGGTGTGAGTTATCTGCTCTCCGGTTTTGGCTTGGGGGGCTTGAATCCTTGGATTTTTTTCTTCTTTTTCTCCTTGCCACCTCCCGCTTGGAATGTTTTCCAGCTGTCTACGCGGTTTTGTCGAGATTCCTGAAACATAACAAGAAATTCTTATTTAATAAAAAAAACTTAAAAAAAAAGGAAAACCGATATCAAAAAGGACAAAAAAAAATATTTGAAGTCAGGTCAGTCAGGTGCAGGTTGGTGCAGTCGGTTACTTGGCACCGACTTAAAATATTTATTTTTTGCTTATTAAAGTCGGTTTTCCTTTCTTAAAAAGTTTTTTTATTTTAAGTGATGAGTGAATTAATTATTAATATTTATATACCTATATAATATTAGTCTACTTAGTTCTACAGTAAGGTACCTACAGGATACATATAATACTCATAATAACTGAATTTACACATTCGTGCTGGTTGCCATCAAGGAGTCCCGTGGTGAAAGTCCAAGGTCCAATACCGATAAAATTAAAATGGTACCTCTTCGGAGGTATACTGAATCCAAGGCAAAAAGAATCATCAAAATCGTTTTATAAGCCAAGAAGTTATAAAAAAACACAGACGAATGATGAACCTCCTCCTTTTTTGAAGTCGGTTAATATTTAACTTAGTTATATAGTAGGGTACCTATAGGATTGACGTAATACTCATAATATCTCAATCTACTTATTCGTATTATTTGTCGTTAAGGAGTTCCTGGTGTATCTTCAAAGTCCAAGGTCCAATACCGATTAAATTAATATGGGACCACCTTGGAGCTATAATGATCCCAATGAAAATAAATCATCAAAATCGGTCCACAATTGACAGACATAACGGTAAACATACATAAGAAAAAAGCACACATACAGACAAACATAGAACCTTCTCCTTTTCGAAGTCGGTTAAAATAGAAATTACTTCGTTATGCACAAAAGGGGTAATCTTCAAGGAGCACGAATGATTTTTACCAAGTAATTAAGCAGATGTGACTATTCATAACTGTCAGATTATATATATATATATATATTAATATAAGATGGTGACAGTTCAAAGTGCCAAACCGAATATATATTTAATTCAATGATGTTAAGGCATACAACTATAAGTATAGAAACAGGTCATCCCTCTTATTGCCATTGAATATAGTATAATTTTCTTTGACACAATTGTCACACTACCCATCCTTCATAAAAATTACTATAGTTTGTAGCAACGCCTATACATCACTACAAAGCTTTGCCTACCTACTCACAGATGGCGCCGAATACAAAAATTGACAACGAATCTCCATATATGTCTAGAATCCGTAGAGTTACTAATAGTGTTCCCCCCCGACCCCTGCCGCCACCGCCGGCCGCAACATGTTCTCACCGACCCCTCCGATGCTTTGTCATCCATTCTTTCCGCTCAGAATACGTTTACGACGACGTAGTCGTAGATCCCCTCCCAGAGCCGGCGGTTGACCGGTGCACTTAGTAGTGCACCCCGTCTCCCCACAGCGACTGTCCCAACCGAGGGCGCCTCTTCAAGGCGCCCTCGAGTATGTCGCCCCTTGCCCTTCTGGCTCGAGCGTTGTGGTTGCACGCTCGCCCTTAAGTCCGGTGAAGCTGTAAAGGCCTCGCGGCCAACAGCGTACATCACTCACACACACACACTAATAGTGTGACAAAAATATTATGGCCCCGTAAATGACATTGACGGGGGGCTTTGGTGTGAAATAAGGGTTATCATTTAGTAAAATGTTCCTACTTCCAGGGAAATATTTTAACAGGTGGGCCCGCACAGTTGCTAATGAAAGAAATAGCTTGGGTAAATTTCATAGCAAACGGCAACTCTGCGACTGTCATGAAGTGACATTTCACTTGATGACAGCGTTAGTTCAGATTTTGGGCGCGGGCCACAAGTTCCTTATATGACTGTATGCAAACAGTCGGGAGAGTGGCAGGCCCCGTCAGTCATAACACTTGTTTGTCTGGAAGATTTTCCCTTTACCAAATCTGCCACTCGTTCCTGCCACACGTTATTGAAAATTAAAACTTACTCCGATCCCACGTACGGACATAATAGATTTATATTATCTCCAGTACGAATGTGGTACCCTTGAGCGAACTATGTCACACCTACCGGTGTGCTCTGAATGCCACACTAATTTACACACAGGAAGACGTTGACCACGGACAATGCCATCAGCATGGTTACTTAGCAACTAAATTAAGGGCCTGACACGATCGACTTATCAAAGGGAGAGTGACAGTGAAGTAATTAATTTACAAATGAATAATAAGGGACGAATATATTGAGCGCATGCTCGGAAATAAACGACGCATGTGCAAAATCAAATTTGGTTATTATATCATTTCGCATTGGAATCAAAAAATGTAACGATGTGTGTAGAGATGTGTCAAAAAATGTAACGTGTAGAGATGACTTCAGATTTTTTTTTCTATCATGAGAATTTCGTTTAATCGTGTATTCCTTTTACCAAATCTAAAATATAGAGTCAATAATCATATTACAAATTATTAAGTCTCTAATCCATATAGTTCTTGAAGAGCATCTATATCATCACGCCAGATTCCTTACGGGGTAGGCAGATAGTAGGCTCTGGCTTCCTCCACTCTCATAGTTCGTCTCATACACGCTCGCCGGTTACGGAGACTCTTGACTTGTCCTTCAGATAAGACTCGATCTATTTGGTCATGGTAAGATAGTCTAGGTCTTCCCTGGTACCTACACCCTTCCACTTTCGCATTGTATCTCTTTTGTCATTGTACATATTGTGTTTTATATTTTTCTTGTTTGTTTTCTATCATTCTTTTTACAGCCCGAACCAACGGAGCATAGCCCTTTCTCATCTTTACACCAATACTATCTTTTATACCTACTCGCTTTCTTACTACATTGTCGCGAAAACGACCGCATTTATCCTAGTTTCATTCTACTTCTTACATACACAGCTCTCGCCGCCATATAACAGCGTTGGGACAAGCGCCTTTTGGCTTAAGTGACAGCTCCCAAGCAGATTTCCCATCGCACCATTCACTCTGTTCCCTGCACTCACTCTTTTCTCTATGTCAGCGGTGTATTTCTGAAGGCGCATCCAAGATATACACATTGTTACCAACCACATCCTTGCATTCGTTCCGGTTCTTCCTGTTCAAAAACCATAATCTTAGTTTTCTTTATATTTAAATGTAAGCCAATGTTCATGCAGTCGTCTTTCATAACTGTAACTAGTGTTTGCAGATCAGTGTCATCATGTATCAAAACCGCGTCTGCATATAGTAGATGATTTACCACTAGATCACCCATTTTTACAGCTTCATTTATCGCTTTCAGTCTTTGAAGACTTTTATCCAAATATATTATGAACAGTCTAGAGGCCAACACGCAACCCTCCTTGACGCCGATTTCAACGTCAAACCAGTGTGACATGTTACCACCCATCAGTACGCATGCCTTGCTGTCCACATAGGTGGACTGGGCCGCTCGCAACTAGAGTGCCATTTATACCATACTCTGGTAAAATATGCCAGTCTCTTTCGCACAACTCTGTCAAACGCCTTCTCCAGAAGCACAAAACCACAGAAAACCTTCCGGCCCACTGCCAGATGCTTCTCTACGATATTGCGGAGGGAGAAAACTTGATCCGAACATCCTCTTCCAGACCTTGAAGGGTATGGAGTACAAACATACGTTTTTATCACGGTAGCCCCTTACGGCAACTTACCAAAGCGTATATAGGACATTATGACACAAAAGAACATCTGTACAAGATGAACCTGTGCAGCGACAGAAACAGAAACTGAAACCATGATGCACGGCCTCTGCAATTGCGATGTATTGGCGGCGCGGCGAATGAAGCTACTGGGGGTAGCCTATCCAACTCTAGAAGAATATCGGTTCTTCACCCTTGCCGGAATTTACAATACGGTACAGGGAGTATTTAGATCTCCTGGTATGTAAGAGCATTAGGGCAAAGGGCAGCACAAACGATTCCATTGGGTTGAAGTGCGCTTGAGGTGTCTCAGCCCGGAACTAGCCACCAATTAGGTAAAATGGCCACTTTTTGGCTCAAAATATTATCAGTTTTTACCATCAACTCAATAAGTTGAGGATTTGATTATTCTTTCAATCTATTTAGCCTGATTTATAGTATTTCAACATATTGTTACGACCCGAACATACCCCGATGTCTTGAAAAGTCTTTATCGGGGGCTGTCGATTCTAAAATGCATAACACACCCTTAGGTCCCCCGGTGATCTGAGTAGAAATATCTAGAACCCGAGCTTAAGTGCTGAAATGTCTAGAAGGTTCCACCCCTTTAATTATCGCTGGCGCGTGGTCGCGGTATACCAGTACCTATTTGTTCACATACAAATAGGTATGTAATAATAATACCGATTTGTGGGCCGCGCCGGCTATTGTTCGATGTACTTCTATAGATGTACTTAGAGGGTTCGCGTCCGTTCTAGAACTTTCATACGAATATAAAAGGAACACAGAGTGCGCTGACGGACACAGTCTCTCCTCCTAAGCGATAGTGATCAAATCGGAGAACAAGCGATCTAAGTGGAATACACCAGCGACTTCAGCAACGATATACCGATACTACGAGCGACTCAGCGACTTGGAAGCAGTATTAGGGTACTAACGAGAGTAGTGCTAGTGTGTGTTTTGTGTTTGTGTGTACTTGCATTCGACGTACTGTTTTGTGTATACAGCACCTAATAAAGTACTTCGCACCTTACTCGGCCCCTAGCTAAGTACCCCGCTACGTAACAATATTTTTATTATAGTAACTGCATGTTGACATGTCTGATGAATACATGGACAGAACACGCAGTACCACAGGCACATTTCACATTACTATACACTCTGTTCTATGGCATAATTAACATTATTATGTGTTCACCTCAAAGTTCTTAGCCCACTCTTTTTCGAATGACTTCTGTTCCTCTTGTTCTATTTCAGCCTCTCGTTTCCGCTTCCTCTCCTCCATGTCTCTGACTTCCAGGTGTTGTCGCTTGCGTTCCATGTCTGCAAACAGCTGAAAAGTACATACTAATTAATATAAACATTGAAGAAGCTAGAGGTCTGTAAAGAAAGAACCTGTTGGAACTCTGCACTCTCCACCTTCCCCGAAAGGGATCTGTCGTGATGATATAAATCTATAGATAGATACAATCAAATCATCTTTATTTCAGGTTACAAAACCCATGTGTATATAAATATTTACGTATACCGAATTAGTAATTTTACATTATTTATTTGTTTTTAGATATCATAAACCAGGTGTATCCCAAGTGAAGCTGTAAAAACCCCACGGTCAACAGCGTAGGTCATTCACACACCACACATAAAAAAAACCTACACAGGTACTCTATGTACCTGTGTAGCCTTCGGGTTTGCTGGCAACAACTCTCAGCAGAGTGTTGTCACTGCCCCGCACACGTATCAGGAATGCGCATCTTTTACGGATACAACCGAACCAGTCGTCAGTATGCGCCGCCGCAATCATACCTGATGTGCTGCAAAAACGAGAAAGCGACAACATTGCTTCAAAATTATTTTTATATTCTGGACATAGGTTTTTTCTTACATTAATCAGCAATCACTCAAATAGGTGTCTAAAGTGCGATTTGACAGGACCGCGAGAAGACCAGTCCTTAGCCTGTCTTTCATAGGGAACACTTTGCCTTTACAGTATGTTTGTTGAGTTGAGCTGTCAGGATGTTGGAATGAACAGATAAGTATTCTGAATATTAGGCACATTAAGCCATTAATGGATCCCATGATGTTTATTGATGATTTAAGGAACATGCAAATTATATCCTTTGCAACTTATGATTGTTCAAGGACAATACAAATAGTGCCAGAATAGCATTACACAGATAATGCTACGTATATGCTGTTTGCCATTATTGGCAGAAAAAAAACATGTTCATTATACTGTACATACCTTCATGGTCATGACATAAATGGCATGTTTATATTTGACTGGATCGTCTTCTGGAATGCCTTCAGACAATCTATTTTCTTTTTTGAATTTTTTTCTTTTTTGTTCAATCTGAAAACAATAAAGAAATTTACTAAAAGTCTATTACAGTTTTTTATCAATTTAGAATAGAGAATGGTTACTTTCGTTTTCATATTTAGATTATGCTTATGGCTCAGTCTGGACTGAATCTAAAGCAGGCAGCTTGATGCTCATACCCATCTCTGTAATAGAGGTCAAGGTGTATCTTATTTCTATTCAACTGACACCAAAAAAATGGACTGCAAGCTGTTTAATTAAAAATCAAATTATCGGTTTTCATATGATAATCATATAATATACAGACAAGAAACATTTTGTGTCCAAGAGACTTCTAAAAAGTCAACAGCAATATTTTTTTTATTGATATGTATACAAATATATTCTTATGTTAACATAACATATAAGTATACTACACGAACAACAATATCAAGATCTGATTCCGTTGGTTCGGGCATATAGAAAGAATGATAAAACAGATATACAATACGAAAGTGGAAGGATATAGGTACCGGGGAAGACCTAGACTATCTTACCATGACCAAATAGACAGCGTCTTATCTGAAGGACGAGAGACGTGTGTGAGATGAACTATGAGAGTGGAGGAAGCCAGAGAGGTATATAAGGAAAGAACCTGTTGGAACTCTGTACTCTCTGCCTACCCCGCAAGGGATCTGGCGTGATGATATAGATAGATAGATATAGATTCTGCAGGCAAATTGTGTTGACACCAACTTCTAATAAAATAAAATCATATTTTACAGTACTCCAAAAGAAAATTGCACTTGAAATATGATACAATATGATGCCATATTGTATAATATACACTACAATAGTACGATACAACTATCACTCATGTTTACCATGTGATCAGTTCGTTCTTTCGCTTCCTCACATATGTCCAGACATTTTTTCCTCGTATCATCATTTTCCAATGTCTTCCAAGACCTATTTACTATTTCAAAAGCCTGTTGTGCCCGTTCCAAATCATCCTGAAAATTAAATATATTAATATTAATAAGCTGATTAAATGACCAATCATGAATTTAGTTAAAAATGAGATTGATTCTGATGAGTAAATCAGTGTTGTGTTTGTATTTCATTGTCAACATTCCCTCACACCACAGATCTACTTTCATTCCTTACCTATGCTGTGCTGATCTGGACATCTCTCGGTACGATCCAATCTGTGGATAAAAATGAAATGTTGACGGGCATAACCGTCTAGACATATGGACTTCTTACTAGAGGACTGTGTTAATTTAAAAATGGGAATTTTTAAATCTTACGAGACAACCTGTAGAGCGTAAATTTAAAAAAAAATGCAATCTTTAGGATATTTGGTATTGTTTAGAAATAAATTATAGTTTTAATTACCTATACCTTTTTATTTTTGTTTATGCTGATGGCAGAGACTGTTAGTAAATGAAATTGAATATATTTCTCACCATATTTTTGTCAGGGTGCACAAGTATAGACAGCCGTCTGTATTTCTTCTTGATTTCATCTAGAGTCGCGTCTGGGTCCACTTGCAATACCTCAAATGGGTTTAGATTAAAATATGTAGAGCCAGGACGAAGTAACCTCTCTATTTGTTGTTTTGGGGTCAAAACTGAATCACGCTTCTCGATTTCTTTGACCTGTGGTAATATAACGAGTAATTAGTAGTCAATTTTAACGAGTAAGGGTTACATCCTGCAAATGAATTAATGAATTTTAGTTGTGTAATGAGGGCTCGTGAAAAAAATTTCCACCGCCAAAAAGCACCATACCTTACTAGAATAGACAGGAAAGAGCTATTAATAGTGTTTTTGTAATGTAACGCGATGGAAACAATCGAAAATGGCACAAATTATAGGAATAACACGACACGTTACCTCAGTGTAGAATTCGTCGAAAGAATCTGCGCCCGCTGTTGTAGAAGCCATTTTCGTGTTAATTAAACTACTGCATAAACGAACGAGTAATCCACATGCGTGAATTTAATCACAAACTAGGTTTTTAATTTAAAATTCAGAACAAAATAATAAATTAAACGACATTAATGCACCAAAACCAAGCAGCAGAAAATAGGCATGCAATTTAAAATCGTTTGATCGACTACTCGATTACAGACTGAACTCGATTCATATCGCTCGAAATATATAATTGAATCTCTATAATCGGTGCTTTTTTAGAACTTGTCCGTAGGAATTTTAATCGCTATTTTTACTTGGTTTTGCTACTATCTATGCGTGACATTGAAACAAGAACTTAATATAATTAATTATCTGATAATATGACGATACGTTCTTAACTAATCGATTGAAATCAATTATATTTTTATCGATTGAAATTAATATAATATGCAGAATTAATTTTTCGAACACGTCTTTTTCCTGATGTAAATTTTTTTTGTATGCATTTAATTACAAGATTATCAAATACCTGTATGAAATGAAATACCTTGGTATTTTTAATAATAAACGTGTTTTGTGATTATTTTTGGATACTGTACACACCATACAAATATGCCATATCGTAGATTAACACAGTCTTAATAATGTACAAGCACCTAATTATTATATCTGTGTGCGCAAGAGACTTTTGAATGTTTTGATTGGATTCACAGAATTCGTTCATATTTTAAATCGATTTAAAAGTCGATGATTTCATATGTGAATATCGTTTATTCGCTTTAAATCGACGTTGTCATACCTACTTCATTGACAATTTCCTTGACAGCACAACTTCCCTCAATCAGTTTAGTCCAGTGACGTTCTTGATACGGCAATCGCCATAATATACGGCATTCAAGTGTTTACCTATATTACACTTTAATTACCGTGATAATATTAAAGCAATTTATATAAGGACAGAAAATAAAAAAATTTGTCCTCATTCGTACAAGCGCTTTTGCGAAGCGCGAAACCTTATATTTGTCGAAAAAGCGCCCAAAGCGCTTGAAAAATCCGCATTATAAAAGGGCTGATGCGTATGAGGAGGAATGAGAACAGAAGGTACATTTTTGTTAACCGTGAATTATTTTAGTGTTTTTCTTTCTTAGTTATTTCAATCTTAGAGTCATTATTCTTTATATACGTATTCTTTTTGCGAAAAAATATATTTACGTAGCCGTGTCTACTATTATAATTATATTTTAAATATAAATTTCCGTGGAATAAAATAATAAAATGCAGGTGTATTTCATATCATTGTTCCTTGGAAATTTTGACATCAAATTAAACAAATAATATACAATAACAGAAACACAACGGAGATATTTTCTTTAGTTAAACAGTTCGTATGGCCTTCATCCGGCTCCATCACCAAACCGTACTTACCATCCAGATTTACAGTAGGTACTCGTTAAGACAACGTTGTAAAGTACTTGTCAATCAAAAAATCAAAATCAAAAGTTTTTATTCATGTAGACCAAAAGGCACTTATGAATAGTCAAAAAGAGAAAATTATTAATTACTTAAGACTCTACCACCCGTTCGGAAAGTCATTCCTGTGGAGAAGAAGGGCAAGAAACTCCACGGTTACTCTTTTTTAAAAATGAGTTTTACAATTCTTTTTGTATACATTGCATTTATGGAGTATGGGAGAACAATGCAGAACGAGCTAAATAGATGTGCTTAAGTATAGATTAATCATAAGTGTACTTAGATTCATGATATTGGTCAGTGTCTACATAGTCCTCTCATTTACAAAATAGAGATGTTGTAGAGGTATATAATAAAAAGCATAATAATAATAGTAAGAGAAAGTGTTACTATATAATATGTAAAGAGCGCGTACAAAACAACTGGTCATAGCTCCAGTGTGATGCCGAACGAGACAAAATTCAACAGCATTATGGTACACGTTCAGTCAGACACAAAGGGCAGGGGACGGACCAGTCCCCACCAGCAGCACCCGTTCACGATTATGACCTGAGAAGCAGCCATCACTCTCCTCAACCATTTTAGAGGGAAAAGAATGACCCGCTCCACAGAGCCGCCACTAGCAAAGACATTTTAGTGAGCATGACCAATCCACGACCCTGACGACATCGTTCGAGAATAATATTTAAAATCAATGAACGCTCGCTAGGCAGGACACGCTGCACTTAACATTATAATCTTCTAGATTTCAGTTAATTTGTGTAAAGGCATTTTTATCATTTAAAAAATCATTTAGTGTATAATATCCTTTACTCATTAGTGAAAATTTAATATACTTTTTAAATCTGTCAAGTGGCAACTCTAACATGGGCTTTGGTATCTTATTGAAGCAGCGAATACCGACTCCTACGAAGGAAGTAAATACTTTTTTAAGCCTAACAATTGGTAATACCAGTTTATGTTTATTTCTAGTGTTTAATTTATGAACGTCACTCACTTGATTAAATAAATGGATATTCCTACGTATGTACACTATGTTGTCGTATATATACTGTGAAGCGACCGTGAGAATGTTGATCTCTTTAAAAAGTTCTCTGAGGGAAGCCCTAGGTCCAAGATTATAAATGGCACGGATAGCTCTTTTTTTGCAGTATGAATACATTTTCCACGTCAGCAGCGTTACTCCACAGTAGGATACCATAAGACATAATGCCATGGAAGTAACTAAAATA
Organism: Phalera bucephala; assembly: GCA_905147815.2. NCBI lineage: Eukaryota > Metazoa > Arthropoda > Insecta > Lepidoptera > Notodontidae > Phalera > Phalera bucephala. Next base: position 28,615,337 of record LR990612.1, read on the forward strand.
AACTAGACGTGCTGTATCCACATCCGTAGGTTGCCGTACTTTCCACACTGCATAAGCAGCGGAGCTAAGTTTACCCGCAAGTGATGAGATATGGGCCCCCCATTGGAGTTTGGAGTCTAGGGTAATGCCTAGAAAGACAGTGGAGTTCACGAGGTCCAGCTTTGTGCCATTAATAAGAATATTCGTAGCATTAACTTTTACATTGGGCATAGTAAATTTAATACACTTTGTCTTGAGTGAATTGAGCAATAGATTGTTATTTCGAACCAATTTGATATCCGTGAAAGAGCACCATTCACATCGTCAAAATTAAGCTTAGCTCTGTCAACTTTGAAGATCAAGGAGGTATCATCTGCGAATAGTACAATGTCACAGACATCACGGACAAAGTTCGGCAGGTCATTAATATATACTAAAAAAAGAAAGGGTCCTAAGATGGAGCCCTGTGAAACACCAATTGAAATATTAACTTCCTGAGACTTGACCCCGTTAATCTCAACACATTGAGATCTTTCACCTAAGTATGAAGCTAATAAATTAAGGGCAGTGTTTTTAATACCGTAATGCCTTAGCTTTTTAATAAGGGTTGCATGCTCAACACAGTCGAATGCCTTAGAGAGATCACAGAATACACCAATTGCATTCTGCGATGCCTCCCAGGCACCGTAAATTTGCTGAAGCAGACCTACTCCCGCGTCTGTGGTTGAACGTCCCTTAGTAAAACCATATTGATCACCGTGTAACAGCTTATTCTCATTAAAGTGGTTAAGCAATTGATTGAGTAGGATCTTTTCATAAATTTTACTCAAGGCCGGCAAGATGGAAATCGGTCTCAAATTGGAAGGCTCGCTTTTTATCCCTGATTTAAAAATCGGTACAGCTTTACTAAGTTTCATTAAATCGGGGAACCTACCCTTCTCTACACATTTATTAAATATCGTCGCCAGCGCAGGTGCTATAGCCATTACTATGCTATCTAGTATTTTTAATGATATACCCCAGAAGTCGACAGTGTTTTTAATGTTTAACGACTTAAAGGTTAAGATTATGTCTGTCGGGGTCACATTTAAATTCAAACAAGACATTGCATTCTTTTACACTGATTTTTAATATTAGTTCAGCTTTTCGGGAAGAGGAGTTCAAAGAGCCAGTAGTATGAACTGGAATTTCACTAAAAAAATTATTAAAAGCCTGCGCAATATCAAAATCATCTGTTAAGATGTTATCATTAATTACAAGTTCAATAAGATCATCGCGTGGTTGAGTTCTCCCAGATACACTGTTAATTATACCCCATGTGGTTTTGATCTTATTTGATGACCTTTTGATCATATTGCTATAATATAAAGACTTTGCTGCAGTACACACCTTCCTAAAAGTGTTCGAGTAGTTTTTAACATATTCCAAGAAAGCTGGGTTTTGATTATATGTTTTCGTATCATACAGTTCATACATCTTAGCTCTACTTTTATGAATTCCTACAGTAGCCCAATCACTTTGCTTTCTTCTTCTTCTTCTTCTCCAAGTTATGGCTTCACACTAATTATAAGTGTATTTTGCCAGTGTCCAGTGAGATATATAATCGTGTTTGTTTAAATTATTTCGACTCCCCGATGAATTTGATGACAACGATGATAATGATATTAATGAAGTACCCACCCTGGATAGTAAAGCGGTGGATACTTTACATACCAATTGCAACGGCCGTTTTGAGGAAAGTCGAAAAGGCACGTTTTATCACTTTGTTACAATTACCTTCACTCATGCACATATAAGAACACATAATGGTTAATATTCCACCAACATTTCACATTATTAGTCGAAATAACACAAGTTTTTGAAATTAAAACAAATTGACAACATTACTCTTCGACTTCCCGCCAAAACACCCCACTTTGCTTTCTTGGCCGTTGAAAATGATTTTATTTTAAATATTATCGAATTCTGATTTCATGGTATCAAAAAGGTTTTGATATAGGTAATTGGGATCATTATGTAACCAACCCATATTAGATATGCGATTGTAAACTTTATCCCTAAAACAGTTTATACGTCGATCTGATATCGGCCTACTTTACATAACTTAGGTATAAGGTGGCTGGGTACTGTCACCAACAAACCACTATGATCTGAGGGCAAAGCGTTTAAAATTAATTTATCAAACACTTCACAGTCGCAAAACACATTATCTAAACAGGTAGCAGACGTAGCAGTGATTCTAGTCGGTTCATTAAACAAGCATACTAGATTAAAAGATTTAAAAAGATTTATTAGTCTACAGCTAATGGATGACTTTTCGATTAGATTGACATTGAAGTCACCACATATAATGCTTTGCTTTTTAATACCAGAATTTTTTTTTAACACCTCTTCCATAACGTTTTCAAATGTATTAAAATCACCTGAGGGCGGTCGGTAAACGCATGCTACAACATAACTATCCAGTTCGACACAAGATATCTCAACAATGCGTTCAATAGAAAGACCCATAATGTCCTTGCGCTCTTTACACTTGATGTCGTTGGCGACTAATATTAGAGACCCTCCGCGTAAGGCTGTTTTTCTTGTGAACGCACTCAACACTGTGTACTGACTTTGATATTTGATTATTTCATGCGATTTCAGCCAATGTTCAGTAACACAGAATAAATGGACGTTGTATTTCCTAAGAAATAATTCTATCTCGAGATCTTTGCCCGCTAAACCTTGCATATTCTGATAAAAAATATTTAATTCTATTGACTTAGCTGTTGTCGCATTTACTAGTTTAAACTATGGTCACACAACCTAATGTTGCTGCCAGTATCAATCATTTTATTTTGGTTTATATTGCATATAACCGCGTCATTTCTTTGTATATTAAATGCTAACAATGTAGCCAACTGTCGTTTAGTTGTAAAGGGCAGATACATAGTATCTTCTGTGAGCCTAAACTTGCTAATGAATTTTTTTTATATCAAAATACCAAACTAACTATCCTAAACACTAGGAGGAGATTATATTATATAGTTAATAATATTAATAATAGTCTGAAGTACCTTACTACCAGTACCAGCCTCTTCCAGTGTTCAAAAGTAGTCATATCACGCTCTACTGGGATCGATCTATCATCACGGATAGGACTATTGTAGCCAATAAACCTGATATCGTGATAATAGATCGATCGATGCGTCGTGTAATGCTAGTTGATGTCCGCATGATGGGAAACTTGTGAAGGCCTATACCAAGAATATTTGGACTTGGCCTATGAAGTTACCGCCATGTAGAATGTTCATTCAACTATCATTATTACGATAATCGTATCAGTCAACGGCCTAATTGCGAAGAGCTTCGATAAACACCTCGAGAAGCTCTAGCTAGGCAGCTGGGTGAAGGGCCTGATACATAAGGCGGTAGTTTTGGACATAGCGCGTATTGTGAGGAGGTTCCTCTCTTTCAAGCCCTGACCACCAGTGGTTTGGTCGTAGACCTCGCTGTCGGTGGAGCAAATATATTATAAGAATATTTGTATTTTTGTATATATTTTATAAGAAATTGTACTTAATAAATGCATACCTAATACTAATAACTTTATTTATTTATTAAAAGTACATAGTGTAACATATTACTTGTAGCCCTCACACTAGACGCAGCTTGTATCGTGAGGACCGTAATCCGATTTACTTATATATAGGTATAACGTAGGGATTATATACTCTTTGATTGGCAGTACAGTGAGTCTTAGAGTAGGAATACAAATATTATTATAATGAATGAATGAATGATTTTTTATTTTTTAAACACAGGTACATATAAGTTCTTAAAACAATTTGTTACACTATGTTTTGCCTGTGGCATACAAATTATTAGTCAAATATGGCATAGATTTAAGATTATGTATAACATGTGCAAATATTAATTACAAATAGTCCAGTTATAATTTAATACAGGGAAAAGTAGGAAAAATTACAAATTAGAATAATAAGTTGAAATACATAATTCACTCATAAAATATTATCATTAAGAAATTTGTCAATTGAATAGTAACATTTGTCAATTAATATATTATATAGGGTTTTCTCAAATTTGACTATTTGCATGTTTTTATGTAATCTGGAAGTTTATTAAATATGCACGGTGCCACTCCAAATAAACCATTTTATACTAACGCAGTCCTACATATTTTGTTACACAGAATATTTTGGTATTGAGTGCGTAATGGTCTATTACATTTCCGCGTTTCTGATAATTTTGCAAGCAATTTTGGATTCTGCTTTACAAATACTGCTACCTATAAAATATAAAATGAAGGAAAAGTAAGAATCTTTAGGGCTTTAAACAATGGAATACAGCTATCAGTCATTGTGAGATCGCATATTGCTCGGATACATATTTGTGCTATAAGAACCAAACCTCTGTCTGTAGAGTGACCCCAAAAGATAATGCCGTATCGTATAACAGATGTAACTAGACCGTAGTACGCCGTTAAAACAGTTTCGCGATTTGCCACCTTTGACAGTTTAAAAAGTGCATAAGCCAATTGGCTTAGCCTTTTGCATAACTTATTAATGCGGGATTTCCAGTTCATTTGACTATCTAAGGTTATTTCTAAAAAAAGTGTAGTTTTGACTTCTTCAATAGATACACCCCCATAATTCACATTCATTTGGGTTAAATTTGTGGGTCTTTGAAAAAAATGCATTATTTTAGTTTTTAATAAATTAATTATAAGATTATTATTCTTCATCCATTTAACTATATCACTTAACGTATCATTTATGTCAATTTCATAATTAGTCTTATTACTACATTTTATGATTGCGGTGCTATTGTCGGCAAATAGGACCATTGGATGTCGTACCTTTTTGGGCAAGTCGTTGATATACAATACAAAACTATATAAAATAAAATACCGATTCGTGTCATCGTGTGTGTGATTGTGTGTGTGTGTATGTATGTGCCGAGGAAGATGTATATGCATGTATGAATTCATATGCTAATATCATAGTACTTGTAAATATATTGCGACAAGAGCTGTCTATATAGCAATCATTACGTAACAATATAATAAATTTTCGGTTTTAGCGTATGATAGTTGTAAAAGCCAGTTTTAATTTTACCTTCGCTTCTTTAATTGAATTGTTTCTGATGTCACATTTGAGAACTACTTTATTATATGTGAATGGGGCTAAAAAGTATAAATGATGCTGAGCAAATGCAGAACTCACTACGGACGGACACTAAATGTTTTTTTGTTTAATACATGCAGGTAAACGTTAGTTTAAGGTATTTTTATATTGTAAAATGACTACTTTATAAATGTAAAGTTTTCTTACTCCTAAAACGTTATATAGAGTATGTGTACAATATATCTGCGAGGTTTTTAAGTAAATCCTTCAAGACCGATATTTGTGCTCTTTCTAAGTCGATCATAGCAATCACGCCATCACCACCCTAAATTGTGATGCAGTAAGAGATAATGGACTCACAAAGCGATGTATATACTAAATTCGAAATATGGGTGTCAGCGACCTCCCGGAGCCGACACATGACATGTGTAAGTTTGTGGGCCGTAGTTGCCAAGGCAGATATGATCCCTAAAAGAGCTGTTCTTCCACTGACACGCCCAGATATTTTATGTTTTATCCTCTACTCATGGTTTCACAATTGCAATCTGTTGGGTTGTTCCAGGTTACATGTACTTTAATTTGCTTGATTGCTACAGGGTCAGTTAATTTAGTTTTATGGGAACATATAAATTTTGTTGTTGGAGTATTTAAGGTCAGCAAATTGTTATCTAACTAAGAAACTATTTTAGTCATACCTTTTTCAGCATTTTCTTTATTTCAGACTGCGACTTTTCATGATAAATTAGTACTGTGTCATCGGCATAGCATATAATATTCGAGCTAGAGTCATTGAGGATTTTGTAAACATCATTGATGTAGATTAGAAAGAGTGTCGGACCAAGAACGCTACCCTGTGGGACGTCAGAATCAACAGGAAGTTCTGAACTCAATTAACCATTAACTTTAATGCATTATCTTATGTTAACTTGACATGTTTCTTTGGCCACCTTCCGACTCCATCATCAAACCTGCTCCATGGTACCATATTATTGCATTGTTACCGAACTGACATATAAATTTGAGCTCAATCAAATACCTCGAAGTGCTTGAAAAATCGATTACAAAATTTGAACGGGAAAGTCAGATAGACATACGCTACGCTACCCTGTGGGTCGCCATAATCAACAGAAAGTACTGGACTCAAGTAATCATTAAATTCAATGCTTTATCTTCTGTTAACTTGACATGTTTCTTTGACCACCTTCCAAATCCATCATCAAACCAGATCTATGGTACCATGTTTGCATTGTCACCGAACTTACATATAAATTTGAGCTCAATCAAATACCTCCAAGTGCTTGAAAAATCGATTACAAAATTTGAAAGGGAAAGTCAGACGGACATACAAACATTGCAAGTTAAATAAAAGCTTGTTAAATACCTGTAGAGTGTAGAAAGCCAATATTCTCGTACAGTAAATCAAATAATAATATTGAAAACTATTTAATCAATTTATTCAATTATTATATTATATTATTGTATAGCGAGAGATCTTAAGACCTCATTGACAAACGATACAGCAATTCATGTTATTCTTATACTAGGTGTTACCCGCGGTTGCGCACGCGGTTTTTACGTAATTTGACATAGGTATAGTAGTGGGGATGATTTTTCCAAAAACGCAGAAACATAGTAAGTAGTTCTTTATTTCTTATCAAAAATCTGAATTTTCAAAATATGGATTTTCATGTCTAAAGCCTGTCCTTCTCCCGGCTAAAATGTAGGTATATTAGTCCACGGCTGAAAATAGGCCTCCTCAATCGCTCTCCAGCGCAACCGGTTCGATGCCACCTGTATCCAACGACTTCCTGCGATCCTCACGAGATCGTCGGTCCATCTAGTAGTCGGCCGTCTCACGCCTATCTCCATGGCAGAATTGATCAAAATCTGTTGTGTTTTAGCCGTGAAAAGGTAACATACAGACTGGGTTAGTTCCGAATTTATAACATTAGTACGGATTTATTAAAAATACGGCAATTTTTGGTTTAATATACGGCCGCCCTACAACTGTCAGGAACAACACTGACTGACAGACTGTAGCGTTGCGGAACAATCAATAGTTTGACTACCGATAGCTGACCTCGAAAATCAGTCATAATAGTGATTGTACTATCGATTGTATTTACACGTGGCAATTGACGGACGATTTAGTGCAGTGGTTAAGAGCTTAAGCCGCTCCGCCCACCGTGTCAAATAATTCGATTCCCGCACGGGGCAAATCTTTGTGTGACCCACAAATATTTGTTTCGGTCTGGGTATTTGTGTATGTGAACTTTCATGTTTGTAAATTGATTAAAGGACTAAGATTATTAATTAACAAGTGTAAATATCCTAATAAGTAGATTACTAAGTTAGCTTAAGGATCCAAGTTTATACTGTTGATAATTCCTTTCTTTTGTGATATTTGGTTTATAAGTTAATGTTTATATAAATTATATAAGATAACATGTAAATAAGAATATTTTATGATTATAACTGTTTTATCTAGCGAGATAAGCACGCCTAAAATATTGAAAAATAAATGGTTGATTTTTCCGTGTTTTACTTACCATATTAGGAAAGTTAGGTCTTAGGTATAAGCCTACCTAGGTTGTAAGGAACATGTGTGAACATGCATGTGCACGCCCCGACGCTCACTTTAATAATGAAGCCGAGCGCGCCGCTAGGAGCGCATTATATAGTACTGAGGCGGGGGCGAGGCGTTATTAAATACGGCGCACAGAAAAACCGCCGCCTCTCGCAAACCGAGCCACGCCACGTGCACACACATGTATAGAAAGGTGAGGAAATGTATATACTATCATGTAACAATCAGGCCTCGGATACGAAGTCAGCGGGAGCGGCGGCGGTGGCGGCGCGGGGAGCGGCGTGGCAACGCTGTACCCGGTCTCGAAGCCAGTGGGCAGACTGCACGGCGCTAGAGCGGCATAGTGTTGTGTTACGAGAAATTAGTACCGAAATAGGCCGACTTTGCTGTTCCATATTGGTGTTCTATCAAAAATCATTTTAATAGTTTGCTTCAACACGTCTGCGGGCTTTTTGAAACTTCTGACGCAAAAAGCAAAAAAGAATACTACAACTCAACACTATGTCAATGGAGACGCTCGGGAACCGCTAGATTGGTACGCACCGCTCGTATGCCGCTTGCCGCTCGCTCCCCGCGCCGCTGCCTTCGAGGCCAGTTCAATATAAATGTATGCATTGAAACGCGCCGCTACCCACGCTTCCGCCGCCACCGCCTCGCTCCCGCTGACTTTGTGTCCAAGGCCTTAGTATAAGATCGAACAATTTGAAAATATAAATAAAAAGATGGGAAAATAGGCAGAGGGGGGTGAGGCACAGAATGTTCTAGAAAACGCGACTAAACAGTATATAATAGGCGCCGCATACGCCTAGCATTCATTCGGGAATTGGGCTTCGTACTAATAAAATCTAAATAAGGAAGAAAAAAGATCTACAAAACTATGCCGCCTTCACTGCCTCCCAGATTGCGTTCAACAGAGCATTTTTATTTTGGAATTTGAAGCCCTAGGTAATCTACGCCACACAAGCACTCTAAGACATTATATAGCGATGGCATAAAGTCCTAATCGAGCGCTATTCACGAATTTCCTTATTATTCTAATAATGTGTGTACGTCTGTATAAATGTTCTACACTGTTCGCCAGGAAGCCTTTACAACTTTACTGGGCAAGAGGGCGAGCGTGCAACAAATACACTCCAGCCAGAACGGAAAAGTTAACTCCAGGGCGTCTCAAGGACGAACGGCTTTGGCTAAAGTTGTGGCTGTGAGCATATACTAAGTGTCTCGCCGGGAAGCGCTGCATCGGCCGGTGGGAAAAGGATTCATGGACTGCGAACTTAGTGACTGAAGCGTGCAACATCTGCATTCAAAAGATGGAACTGCTTAATTTATATGTTTGTTAACATAGTTTACAAACAACACGTAAATCACTAATTTAAAAAAAAAACATTAGGGATTTCCTCTGCTTGGCAATATCCATCATAATGTACATATCAAAATATTTGAGTACTAAACTAAGTGGAACTTGGATTTTAATGTCAGACGGACTCTACAAAACGAATATAAAACTTTCCTAATCATTCCTTAAAAGGCAGAATTTGAATGATCAAATAACTTATATTGCTTTACAAAAAGGAGCAATAGTATCGAAGAATTACTGACTATCGATAGTATAATAGTATCTAATGCTAGCAATAGTTTTGCGTCAACAATGTTGCATGGTACATGTATTCGTATTACTACGATAGTATCGACAGTATTGTACATAATACTATCGATACTAGCGATAGTATCACCGTTTATCAATAGTATTGCTCATTTTGTACCTTGATGGTACTATCGATAATATTGATTTAATTGCCACGTGTTGATGTAATTGATAGAACAATCGATTTTATGATAGGTTTTCGAGGACACGATTCTATCACTATACTATCGATAGACTATCACTATCGCCGCAGGACTATGACAGAGCGTGACGAATAAATGACTGACTGACACTTACAGAGTATTTTATAATCTGACACTTCAGCAAAAGCAAGCTTAATTATTGGTCTGTTCTGTGCTTCTGTGGCTAATTATTAAAAGAAAATTAGGTATGTACGTTTTGTTGATAAAAAAAACGTGGTAAAAATCACTTTACTTAGAGGCAAGGGACAGTTTATTAATCTTGTACCTATCTTCTTTTATTTTGTAAGTACCGACCCGCAGTTATCTCCACACAGTGGCTTTTAACTTTTATTTTCTTATCTTTGCAAGGTAGGCAGAGAGTACCTACTTATAGAGAGTTCCAACGGGTTCCTCCCTTACAGCAGACCTTTCTGGCTTCTTCCACTGTAAACTTTTATTTTCTTCCAATAAATTTTATCTGTACTAATTAGATAGTTATCATCTCACTTATTGTGCTGACCAGGTTGAGATATACAACATTTTCTTGGCTTATAATATTATATATACTGTCCCTATGCTGTGCCTATAATTATTTCTACTACATCTTATGCATATATACAAGGTGTAACAAAAATAATGCAAGACCTCAGACAGATTACATAAATGCTTTTTAAATTGAACAGGAAAATCAAATTTCCACATTTAAAGGCTTTTACCCTAGTTTAAGAACTTTTATACCCCAATTAACAATGAGATTTGTGTGTATGTGTGTGTTTTGAGAAATAAGTTTTAGGAATGCATTTGAAATCTCCTTATTGCTATGGATCAAGAATAAATTTAGTTTTTTATAGCGCACTGAAGGAGTAAAAACAATTTTTGTAAATAAAGGAAGTCATAAGATATAATTGTTAGAATCAATTCAGTTACCAATTTAAAACAAATTACTTTCAGATGTTGACTGCCTCGTTGGTCTGGTGGCAAAGCACATCACTTTGTAATCACGAGGAGGACCTAGGATTTGAATCTAGGATCAATTCCCAGTATGATTCCGGAGTCTGGAATAGTGCCCGGTATATGGCAATAGGCTCACCCCCTATAACATGGGACTTAACATCGTCGGCGAATCGTGGGTGTACTTAGTACACCTCTGCCACCCCCGCTTGGGGAATATAGGCGTGATGGTGTAGATATACTTTCAGATCTTGCATTTATTATGCTACACCTTGTATAGTAGTTCAACCTAATTTTTATCATCTTTACCTAAACATAACTGTAGAAATAAGTTCTTCATTCACAACATCATTATTGGGATTCTGAATAGTCTAAATGGTAAGATAGTCTAGTCTTCCATGTAACCTAAATCCCTTTTGTATTGTGCATGTTATTATAATTGTTTCTCTTCAACATTCTACATGTCTGCACTACCAGAGCATGCCCTTTTTCATCTTGTAACAATGCTTTCTTTCATACCTGCACATTTGCATTGCTGTGTGGTAGATAAAAAAGAACATTTTTCATATAAACCAATATAAATCTGCATATACTTGCCACAAATCAAGGTGCGAAAACATGAGCCATATTGTACCATGCAAACCCAGTGTGGATTAAATCCTATTTACTAGTACTAATTTGCAAATTTTAATGTTGGGTCTCCGTTGTCTTGTACATGCTTTGTTTATACTATTTTCATCAGGTTAATGATATCTATGAGAAACATGCTAACATAGTTCAAGATTCATGTTTTTTTTCAAACTCTATTAATTTATTTTGTATAAGCCCTGCGGGGGCGCTTACAAATAGTCAATTTCCATTTTTTTCAAATCTAACTTAACTGCAAATCTACAACCAGCAAAAAAACTCAGCGGGCTTGTCTTTTCTTATTTAATTCTCTTTCTCTTTTTTCCTTTAAATCTTTTTTATCGTATTGTGTGGATACAATGTTCAGGTTACAGTTAAATCTTTTACTATCTAGCTCCAGTGTGATGCCGATATGAGACTAATGAAGTTATTTATAAAGAGTGTCTAAAGGATTCCAGATGGACCAGTCCCCACAAGCAGCACCCATTCACGAGTATGATTACTGGAACAGCCATCACTCCCCTCGACCATATTGGAGGGAAGGGAGTGACCCGCGCCAGACAGCCACCGCAAGCAAAGACATTATGGTGCGCGTGACCAAACCCCAAAGACGGTGGTCAGATTGGGTCTACAAAGCATTGAATCTTGAGTAGATTTGCGAATTATCACCATACCTGGTCGTTGATCAAAAGGTATAATAATACATTGATATACAAGGTGTAACGTAAGAAACGCAAGACCTGAAAGTAGTTTGTTCTAAATCAATAGCTGAATTGATTTCATAATTTTTATTGTCTCTTAATTTTTTTTTAAATTTGTGAATAATGATGTTACTCCGTTAGTGTAAAAAAAATATTTTTTCTTCTTAATTCTTGATTCATACCAACACGGAGACTTCACTCCTTTAGTGCGCTATAATAAACTAAATTTATTCTTTATTCAAAGCAATACGGATATTTCAAACGAATTTTGTAAAACGTATTTCTCAATACGCACACATACATACACATACAAGTTTCATTGTTGATTGGGGTATAAAAGTGCTTAAAAAAGGGGACAAAAATTGTTAAATTTGGTTTTTGTATTGAATTTGTGAAGCATATATCTAATCAGGGTGTCTTAGTTCTTGCGTTATTTACGATACAGCTTGTATAGATATTGGTTATTTATAAGGAGAATTTTTAGGCAGAATATTGGACCATGGAAATGGTCCTTCTCGTAGCAACTGTAGGTAGACTCCATTTCTTCTTGAGACGCTTTTAATAGTTGCCCCCCTTTACCCTTCCGGTTAGAGCATAGTTATTGCTTACTTGCCCTCTCTTCCAGTCACGGTGTCAGTCTTAATAGTATATTGACATACATAAAAGACTTATTTTTTTTACAAAAAACTGCCGTGCCTCAGATTTACGGTCAGCAACATAAGTCTACTAATATTCTGTTTTTTAAATTGTTTGCACACTTTTGTCTCAAATCCATTATTTATGTTGATCTATTATAATCTATTTGATGATGTTGCTAATAATGTGCTTTAAGCTATGTTTACTAAATTTAATAGAATATATAGTATTACTGATTTAATAAAACTGAGAGTCTTAAGCGACTGATAATTGCTGACTGTATGATTACTTTAATAGTAACAAATAATTTTTATCGGATATTACGTAAAAACTGAGTGCTATGTTTATGAAATGATAATAATTATTACGATATACGTAAGTAGGCACAGTACACCAGTAGTTATGATTCAAATTAATTTGCATAGTTAATTGATAAAGTTGTTTATGTTCACATTTTATTGCTTAACCAGATGTGCTGATTTCAAGATCAAAATGTATTTTTTAACATTTTTATCTTTCTAGACTATTAGACTGGTTTCATAGTTACAAGGTTGACTAGCGCTGTTCGGCGTGAACCGGCAGATGTACTGGGCTAATATGTGTGGTTTATTGATGTCTTGTGCTATGAACTACCGGAAAAGTTAATCAGTAGCTGACTTCCCAACCACGAAGCAAATATAAAAAGAAGTCGGCCTAAGAAATTGTGCTTCCGTGTCATCCAAATCGGCCCTGATGTCATCCGGCGTGGTTTGCGTCAGTCTGTCATTCTCAGCTAGATTGAAAATACAGAAATGGGCTGGGTGTAACGTCTCCTTCATCCCGCGCCACCACGCGCAATGGTACGCTTAATCGTATAGGGAAATCTAATGATGCCACCACCTTTTTATATTTGCTTTGTTTGTTCAACCGAGTGACTATTAAACTAGTTCTACCCAAAGAGAAACTTCACTGTACTTAGAAAACTTTTCCGTTTTCAACCAGGTAACAACAATGTTCTCGAATAAAGTGGTCATTATAACTGGATCTAGTTCTGGTATCGGTGCTGAGACAGCTATTGAATTTTCGAAACTCGGCGCAAAGCTTGTACTTACGGGGAGAAACAAACAAAACTTAGATAAGGTTGCAGTACAATGCGAGGAAAATTCACCAAACAAGTTAAAACCTATTATAGTTATTGCCGATATGAATAAGGAAAGTGATGTTGAGAATATTGTTAAAACCACTATCGATACATTTGGTCAACTTGATGTACTAGTCAATAATGCAGGCATTCTTGAATCTGGATCTATAGAAAATACTTCTTTGGACCAATACGATAGAGTTATGAATACTAATGTGCGCGGACCGTACCATTTGACAATGTTGGCTGTTCCGCACCTATTGAAAACGAAAGGAAATATTGTCAACGTTTCCAGTGTCACTGGTTTAAGATCTTTCCCGAATGTTTTGGCTTATTGTATGTCGAAATCTGCTTTGGATCAATTTACTAGATGTGTAGCGTTGGAACTGGCGCTAAAAGGAGTTCGTGTGAATGCTGTGAATCCAGGAGTTATTACAACTGGTATACATATGAAGAGTAGCATGAATGAACAAGAATATGAAGTGTTCATTAAGAAATGTGCTGATACTCATGCTTTGGGTAGAGCTGGGGATGCTAAAGAAGTTTCATCCGTTATTGTGTTCCTGGCTAGTGATGGAGCTAGTAATATTACTGGTGCGACTTTGCCTGTAGACGGCGGACGCCATGCTATGTCCCCTCGTTAAGCAATGCCTCATTTAATGTGGTCTGTATTAATGTATTCAACATTTTGTGAATTTGCATTTCCAGATATTTACGATCTAAATGTCTATGTGTATTTTAGGCAGCATTAAATTTATATATTTTTTTTAAATACTTTGCCTAATACGGGAATATTTTATCAGTATTCATTCAGCTATGATGACGTCAAATTGTTAAATCATTATTAAATGACATTGTATTTATGTTAGTTACGTACTTATTTACCGTTTCAATAGACTCCGATTTTTTTGGTGGTGACCATTCATCTTCATCTTCATACTGTCACGAGCATGATCACTGGGTTACCTTTAGAAATCATTAAAATTCTAAATGTTAACATTTTGCTCCTCTTCGTGTTTAATTTATTTGAAGGATTGAAGAATCCTAAACATATCTAATAACATTTTTCTTTTGATTAGGGCTCCACGATGTTCGCCAACAAAGTAGTTCTAATCACCGGAGCGAGTTCTGGAATTGGCGCTGAAACTGCTCTAGAATTTTCGAGACTTGACGCCAAATTAGTGCTAACTGGACGGAATAAAGAAAATTTAGAAAATATCGCAAAGCAATGCGAAGTTAATTCGCCTAGCAAATTGAAGCCTTTAGCCATTATTGCCGACGTCAATAAAGAGAAAGAAGTTGAAAGTTTAGTAAAGAAATCTATTGAAAATTTCAAACAGCTCGACGTACTTGTCAACAACGCTGGCATCGTGGCCAGCGGTAGTATAAGTAATACTTCTTTGGAACAATACGACACTATAATGACCACTAACGTACGCGCTCCTTACTACTTAACGATGTTAGCAACGCCACATCTGATAAGAACAAAAGGGAACATTGTCAATGTATCCAGCTTAGCTGGCTTGAGAGCCTTTTCTGATGGTTTGGCATATTGTTTATCTAAAGCTGCTATGGACCAGTTCACCAGGTGCGTGGCATTGGAGCTTGCTCCTAAGGGTGTTCGCGTGAATTCTGTTAATCCTGGAGTTATAGAAACTGCGCTTCATTTGAGAAGTGGAGTTAGTGAGGAAGATTATGCTATTTTTATGGAGAGGTGTAAGGAAACTCATGCTATAGGAAGAGTGGGTACTACTAAAGAGGTTGCTTCTACGATTATATTTTTAGCTGGTGATGGAGCCAGCAATATAACAGGTGCGACTATTCCTGTTGACGGTGGTCGTCATGCGATGTGTCCGCGTTAAAACCATGTTAAACCGATAGGAACATCATACATTTTGGGTTTTAGTTTATCTTATCATTGCCACAGGTCTTCTGACATTATTTACTTTTCTATTGTAGAAATCCCATTTTATTTGTAGTGTAACGTACAGTACCTATACATATTATTTGTATCACAACTTTGATTTAATTCTTGTTGTATTATTAAAAATTGTAAACACGTTTGTTGCTGTGTGTTAATGTATTTTGTACCTATGTAGTTTAGTTCTTCTTCAGTTCGAAATTCGTTTGGCTTGGCTTTTATTACTTTATATGAATGTATTTACTTATCTTATTGTTATTAGTGCGATTAGAAATAAAATCCATTAACATTTTTATTTATTGCTTTTTATTAGCGCAACGTGCAATAAAAGCAATAAAATATTTATACGTTTAATAGCTTTCTTATGATCCAAATTCTACTAAAACTCTGATAACGCTTCTTTATTCGATGTCAAAAGTCGCATTACAGTTCGTTCAAAGACCGTCATTATTCTAAAACTAAAACTATTACACTACTACTAAAACTTACGAAGTTTGCGAGTGCTAATAATAGTAAATTTCAAAGGGTTGAATTTTATTATAGATGGTAGAGCGCCAAGATGACCTGGGTAGAGCGAGCGCCTCCTAATGTGTGTGTGTGAGTGATATACGCTGTTGGCCGTGAGGCCTTTCTTTACCGGACTTAAGGGCGAGCGTGCAACCACTACGATCGAGCCAGAACGGCAAGGGGCGACATACTCGAGGGCGCTTCAAGGAGGAACGGCCTCTGTTTGGACAGTCGCTACGGGGGGAGGGGGTGTAATTAGTGCACTTCCAATCCACGACTTTGTCGTCGTCGTCCGTATCCGGAGTGGAAAGAAGCGATGTCAAAGCATCGGGGGGGATCGGTGAGAACATGTCGCAGCCGGCGGTAGCGGCAGGGGTCGGGTTCGTAGTCGGCGGCGGCTACGATTAGCGGATTCGCATGGGAGGATGCGTTCGCGAAGTGTCGAGTTGTCGCCTTTTTAATATAGGCGCGAATAGATTCGAGACCGAGATCGGAGTGGAGGTCGACATTTCGTACGAACCACGGGGCTCCTACGGCTTTGCGGAGGAAGCGGGACTGAACCGCTTGAAGTCTTATCGATGTGAGAGTGCGCTGCATGCCCGAACACCTCACATGCGTACGTCATGATGGGTCGCACGCAAGTTTTGTAAAGTGTTACCTTATTTCTAAGGGACATTTTACTCCGCTTGCAGATTAGTGGATAGAGACGGCCGAGCACAAAGGATGCTCGATGACGGACTCGCTTGATGTGCGGGCCGAAGGACATGGTATTGTTTAGGGTGACCCCTAGATATTTGACCTCTTTGACCCAGGGAATGGGTCGGTCGAACATGGTCACTTGACCGAGATTCCTTCTGGGGTGGATCAGGGAGGGGCGTGGGGCACCTCTGGAGAAGAACATTGCAGCGCTCTTGTCCGGGTTCACCTCGATTCGCCACTTCCTGAACCAGTCCCCTAGGGTATTGGCGGCGGCCTAGAGTTTTTTTGTGATGAAGGCCTTGCTTCTATTGGAAAAATAGAGGGCGGTATCATCCGCGAATAAGGCTAGTTTAACATCATTCGAACGAGGAATGTTGTTCGTGTAAAGGCTAAACAGGAGGGGAGAGAGAGCTGAGCCCTGCGGGACTCCAGCTCTGGAATTTTCGGGGTTAATAGCACAGCGTCGTTGGTCTAGTGGCAAAGAGCATCGCTTTATGATCTCGAGGTCCTGGGTTCGAATCCTAGGTCGGACAAATGTAGTTTTTCTAACGAAAAATTCCGGTATGAGTCCGGAGTCTGGAAATGTGCCCGCTATATGGCAATAGGTTCGCCCCCTCTTACATGGGACTTTACATCATCGGCGAAAAGGTGGCAGAGGTGTACTCAGTACACCTCTGCCACTTGGGGTCCACGTCACGTTAATATTCCCCGCTTGGGGAACATAGGCGTGACGGTGTTTAATAGCACAGGAGTTAAGATATCTTTTGAGCACGTCCGTGTATCGTAAATGTTGGCCACCATGCTGATGTTTATAAAATTCGCCTTCAAAAACTGGACCGTAAGCACTAAATTTTAGTAAAACTAGGCCTAAGCCCTCCTATACTTACACTTATAACACTCGAGGCCAATTTTATTGTTCTACTTGCAACCGAGTGTTTAAGACCAAATTCGGTTTAGCGACCCATATTAGGGCTCATAACAGAATAATATTTTAAAGTTTGAGACGCCGTCGAAACCGATGTGGAGGACAATAGTATATATATTACTTATTTTTTCGATTTTAAGCTTAAAAAGGTAGGCGAGACAATTCCTTTGTTTCATTTATGATATAGATACCTACTATGCATTCGTTTTTATTGAAAATATTGTTGGGCCGTAATAATGAAGAGTTCAGAAAATGCGTGCTTGGCTCATTTTCTCCGAGTCCCTATAAAATAATAAATTAGAATTAACACTTAAGAAGCTGATCTATCTATCTATTTATATATCTCGCTCACCTCTATAAATGGTAAAACATAATGCAACAGCGAAGTTCCTGGTAGAGTTTTCATGTCCGTTATTAATAAAAAATCAAGAACCGGTATAAACTACTGCAGATGTTAGTCTGGGACCTTTGCAAATGAATGAATAGCCTATCAAACTAAAGAAAAAAGTAATTACTTTTTAAATAATTTGTCAACTGCTTCCTTAACTTTTTTATAGCCTTTTTCAGCTTCATTCCAAACATCCTTAGGGAATTTTTTAATACTTTCCCAAAAACTTTCAAGATCTATCTGTTTTTTAAATTCGGCTTCATCTTTTTTGATTTCCGCCATATCGACTGAGGTAGTTAGCTGAAATTAAATTTAATTAAGTATAAATGAAATTCGATTTAGAGATCGGTGCTATGTTTATAGCAAAGTATTGCTGATCCTGTATTTTAGATCATTATGGAGAAGAGATGTTGCCGTTTTCTCCGTAATTTGGCAACGGAATTTGAAATCATACCGTTGGTCTTAAAATCCGTAATATTCGTGAACGTAATGCGCTCCACAGAGTACATTATACCTACCGATAGTACGCTCAGCCATTATGGTTTCATAAAAATTTGATGCATCTTCCTATGATATGTGGGGACTGACCTACTATTTCAGTAAATTCTGCATTATTACTCGGAGAAAAGTTAATACAGCAAGAGTAATTTGTCACTACCTATTGCCTTTAAATATTTATTCTTTACCTGATACCAAAACGCAGTCTGCATTATAACAAGTACTAGCATCGTGGTTAATAAAAGAAAATAATATTGCAGTAAACAATCGGTATTCAGTAACTATTATTTTGTCGATAATTGTAATTTGCAATTACCGTTTATATTTAATTATTAATCAACATAAGCATGGCAGTATTATTTCCAAACAGTTGACATTTTAATTATTTATAGATAAGGTTTTAATTTCCTGATAAAAAGTGCTGGTTAAAAAATAAACAGATTCTTTATTTCTATAGCGCTCTATGTAGAGCCTAAACGGTTTGATTGATTTTATGGTATATAGGTAAGATTTAAATAGGGCCTTTACGTTTTCAGGTAATTATTATCAGCGCAGCCGGTTTAACAAGCTTTTATTTAACTTGCTTTGTACGTATGTCTGTCTGTCTTTCTGGTTTAAAATTTTGTTCTGTTTGCATTCGATTTAGCTGAAATTTGGTATACGTCGGTTTGTAACTTTGCTGACAATGCATTAGCCAGCGAGTAAAAGAAAGATGAAACTGGAAAGGGGTAAAATGGATGTAGTGACAGGATACACATGGGCGTTAAGAATGTTAAAAGCATTTGTCAAATAAAACTTAAAAGCTGGATGCTCAAACTCAAATAATTTATTTTATATAAACCCTGCGTACCCTTACAAATTGTCAAATTACATTTTTTTTTATCTTATCTAACTAACAATCTACCACCGAATCGGAACGCGGCCTCCACTGAGAAGATCCGGCGAAGAATTTCAGCGGGTTATGTCTTTTTAATGGAACAACCATCACTCCCCTCAACCATATTGGAGGGAAGGGAGTGACCCGCGCCAGTCAGCCGCCGCAAGCAAAGACATTATAGTGAGCATGATCGAACCGCGTATAACACAAAGCCGGTCATTGTGTCATCTTTGGAGTTGGTCTATGTTCTACAGTAGACGGCTTTCTGCTGAAGAACCAATGAAACACCTATATTTTTGTGTCGGTACTTCCAATTTTAGGGACGTTATAGTAATATTGTCAAGGAGTGCTGTCACTTCCGTCTTTGTTTAGTAAATTTGTAGTTTGAATAGGATGGCATAAAAGGCGGTTGTTCATACCAGGTATGGGCCACAGTGCAGTATACGTAAAGCTAAAGCTGTAAAGGATATGCGGCATAAGAAGGAGGAGGCTTACGCACTCCAGTGGGCGGAAAGAGCTGATAGAGATGATTATGATATTTGATAGGTTATTGGTATGTACCCAGTACCCCTATTTGCCCCCTTGAGAAAATGAACGCGACGGTTTATTTTTTTTACCACAGTACCTAAGGCTTTTCAGTTGTTTAGTTTTTAAGTAACCCTGGCAGGCCAAGCAGTTTCTTTGTTATGTTTATGAATGATTGGAATATTATCTTTGTCGCATTGATGATACGTCTTGTCTTATTCTTGCTTGAGGTGCGATCCATCATTGGGGCCATTAAAGTTGTATTTGGTAAATACGTAGTTGGATCGTTTACTCCTTGCTGTAATGAAATAATAAAAATAATGTTAGAATAGTCTATAACCATAAGAAAGAATAATATAAAATTGTTTTGGCTTTGAAGCCAGATTAATCGAACAAGAGTAAAAGCTTCTATTTACTCAGCATGCATTAAGCAATAGAAGAAAGTAGGTAGCTAATTAAGTGATTTGTACACGTGACACACTTAAGGTATGTATTTCATATAAATAATATTAGCCCTGTTAAGAAGCTGTCCCACCGTTGGGTACAGGCCTCCTCTTTAACTGAGAGGGCTTAGGCCATAGTCCACCACGCTGGCCCAGTGCGTGTTGGCGAACTTCACACACCTTCGAGAAACTCTTAGGCATGCAGGTTTCCTCACAATGTTTTCCTTCACCGTTAAAGCAAGTTATCGTAAATTTTTAAAACGCACATGAATTTGAAAAGTGCCTGGATTTGAAACCAAGACCTCTGACTTTGCAGTCCAACGCATAATCCACTGCTAGTGGATAGACATCCACTAGGCTATCACTGCTTATCAATTCAAATCACTTCATATCAATTCAAATTTTTTTTAACTATCTTGTCAGGGTGTTCATTCAAAGTCGGACGATGTAAAATTTAAACTTAATAACAAATTCAAACAAACAACTTGATCTTTGCAGAGCCAAAAGAGTTTATGGTCATCTAAGATCTGTTTTTAACACCAACTAAATATTATTGAACTCAATTGGAAAATTCACCTCGTTAATGCCTTTCTGGAATCCTTTCGACCATAAATTAGCGGTGTTTTCAATGCCTTCCCACAGCCCACCACCATCTTTCGTTTTCTGTCTCAAATTTATGTTGTCATTTTTAACAACAGCGACATCATTGGAGCTGCTTAACTGAAATAAAATAGTAATTATGATAGCGGTTAAAAACTACAACTAATCTAATAAATCTATTGAAAAACAAATTTTTATACCACAAAACGTGACGAGCTATGAAAGTGGAAAAAGCCAGAAAGGTATGTAAGGAAACAACCTGTAGGAACTCTGTACTCTTACTTGCCTACCTCGCAAGGGATCTGACGTGATGATATAGATAGATAGAAAATAGACGACGCAGCTATCTTGTTTAGTTGAAGAGTTCTTTCATCAGACTAGCTCCTTTAGGTACCATATTATTTTATTGCAAATATTGAACATTAAAGACGGGCGTATGAAGTAGATTCAATAGAAGCTTGTAAAAAGTTGATCCTGAATGACTTATCTGTATTACTTTACAATATCATCGTTACCTGATAGAAAAACGCATATTGAACTATGAGCATTAGCATTATACAGAATTGTATTGTTTAAGCAACGATATTATAAACTTTACATACTAATCTGTAAGTATTTTATGCTAGTCATTATAATTTATACTAACCACTTTATTATAATTAGTTTCTGAATATTCTATGGCGTTAAATTAATAAGATGCACCGTCACCCCTATATTCTCCAAGCGGAGTGACAGAGGTGTACTGTGTGCACCCATTTTTCACCGACGATATTAAGTCCCATGTAATACGGGGCGAGCCTATTGCCATATACCAGGCAATTCTAGACTCCGGACGGATATTAGGAGTTTTTCGATGGAAAAACTACATTTGTCCGACCTAGGTTTGAACCCAGGACCTCGTGATCGCAAAGCACATTATTCGCCACTAGAAAAACGAGGCACTTAATTCAATATTTAATCAATTGAATGCTTCGTTGGTCTCTATAGATAGATAGAGACCTTGTGTGTGTGTGTGAATGATGTACGCTGTTGGCCGCGAGGCCTTTACAGCTTCACCGGACTTAAAGGCGAGCGTGCAACCACTACGCTCTAGCCAGCCAGAAGGGCAAGAGGCGCCCTCGGTTGGGACAGTCGCTGTAGGGGGACGGGTGCACTACTAAGTGCACCGGTCAACCGCCGGCTATGGGAGGGGATCTACGACTACGTCGTCGTCGTCGCCCGTATTCTGAGCGGAAAGAAGGGATGACAAAGCATCGGGGGGGGTCGGTGAGAACATGTCGCAGCCGGCGGTGGCGGCAGGGGTCGGGGGGGAGATCGTAGTCGGCGGCGGCTACGATTAACGGATCCGCATGGGTAGATGCGTTCGCGAAGTGTCATGTTGTCGCCTTTTTAATATAGGCGCGAATAGGTTCGAGACCTAGATCGGAGTGGAGAAAGTGTCAACTAGTAACCCTTGTTAACTACTGAATTTAAACACTTTGCGACAATAGAAGATTATGGTATTTGATACATTGAATGCCACGTTGTCGAAATGACGCGCTCCACTTCCCACTCCATCAGTGCTGGAGTCCCACAGGGCTCAGTTCTCTCTCCGCTCCTGTTTAGCCTTTACACGAACGACATTCCTCGTTCGAGTAAGGCGCATCTAGCCCCTTTGGCTGGCTAGAGCGTAGTGGTTGCACGCTCGCCTTTAAGTCCGGTGAAGCTGTAAAGGCCTCGCGGCCAACAGCGTACATCACTCACACACACACACACACATAGTTGACACTATAAAATACACGAACGAAATTTAAACAATGATTAGTTGGATACTAATATAAAAAAATCATTTATTTTTTAGATGATTATAGTAAAATCAGAATTAAATAAGGAAAAACCTGTTGGAACTCTATATTATCTGTCTATCCCGCAAGGGATCTGACATGATGGTATAGATAGAAAAATTAAATAAGGACTTTAGTTGATCACATTTTTTGTAATAATGGGATTAAAAAAAATGCAAAGACTGAAAGCGATGAATGAAGGTGTACAAATGGGTGACTTAGTGGTAAACCATCTACTTTATACAGATGACGCGGTTTTAATAGCGCCAACAGCCACTGATCTGCAAACACTAGTCACAGTTATGAAAGACGACTGCATGATCAATGGCTTACACTTGAATGTGAAGAAAACCAAGATTATGGTTTTTGAAAGGGAAGAAACCAGAACGAATGTAAGGATTGTGGTTGGTAACGATGTGCTGGAGCAAGTGAATGAGTTTGTATATCTTGGATGCGCCTTCAGTAAGGATGGGAAATACACCGCTGACATAGAGAGAAGAGTGAGTGCAGGGAACAGAGTGAATGGTGCGATGGGAAAGCTACTCGGGAGCCGGCACTTAAGCCATAAGGCGCAGCTGGCCATACATAACGGAGTTCTTGTCCCAACGCTGTTATATGGTAGCGAGAGCTGGGTATGTAAGAAGGAGAATGAAAGTAGGATAAATGCGGTAGAAATGCGAGCTCTGCGGAAGATGTGCGGAGTGAAGCTGACCGACCGCATTAGCAACAGCGAGTAGGTATGAAAGATAGTATCGGTGTAAAGATGAGAAAGGGCATGCTCCGTTGGTTCGGGCATATAGAAAGAATGCCAGAGGAAAGAATGACGAAACAGATATACAATGTGAAAGTGGAAGGATGCAGGTACCGGGGAAGACCTAGACTATCTTACCACGACCAAATAAACCGAGTCTTATCTGATGGAAAAGTCAAAAGTCTCCGTAACCGGCGACCGTGTATGAGACGAACTATGAGAGTCGAGGAAGCCAGAGAGGTATGTAAGGAAAGAACCTGTTGGAACTCTGTACTCTCTGCCTACCCCGCAAGGGATCTGGCGTGAGGTTATAGATAGATAGATAGAAAAAAATGCATAGGTACGTTTAAAAAATGATTTTTTATTTAATAAGCCAACATGAAATATAAATAACCAAACATGAACAGCTCGTGTAATTTGGCGTACCTACTACTGGTAAAAATAGTTTTTTGCGTTACACAAATACACTGGCGGAATGATAACGACACAACTAAAAAACAAGAACAGGCGAAATGCAGCTTAATATATTTTAAATTAGAGTGCTTACTCAAACATTCTTATTTTTTAGTTGTGCCGCTATTATATTCAGCCAGCAAACATTCTACGAGACTTCTTTACCACATTTTCCATGTCTGCTTAGTTGTTTGCCTGTTTTTAACCAACAACGGTATGCTAAACAGCCCATTCGTTTTGTTTATGAATCCATGCAGCGCTTTAATCATCATTGTCTTATTGAAGGTGTCTTTGGCGTTCCGTTGCGAACCGGTGCGGTAGAATTGAGGGGCAGCTGTAAACCTTGGAATGTGTGCTCTTGAATCCTTTATTTCTTGGGGCTGTTCAATTATTAAAACATGATTAGGTTATCTTTGAGATTCTGGACTGTCTGCCTAATCCGCAAGGAATCGGACATGAAAATTGATTTTATCGATGAGAATAAAATCAGACGACAGCCTTGTTGATCTAGTGGCGAATGGTGCGTTTTACGATCACGAGGTCCTGGGTTTAAATCCTAGGTCGGACAAATGTAGTTTTTCTATCGAGAAATTCCCAGTATCAGTCCGGAGTCTGAAATTGTGCCAGGTGTATGGCAATAAGCTCGCCCCTTATTACATGGGACCTAACATCGACGGCGAAAATACACAGTACACCTCTGCCATGTTATTTTTGGGGGAAAATATCAGAATTGTGAATAAACACAAAAAGTAAAAAAGAAACACCAAATAAACACCGTCACGACGGTATTACCTAAACCTATTGTATCATGTACCATCACCATCTTTTGGCCGCCGGTGTCAGATCTCATATAGGTAAGAGGTAGTCCGCGAGCGAATTTTGCAGGCCACAATTCCAGACTCCAGAATGATACTGGATTTTTTCAAAAAACAAAACTATACTTTGTCCTATCTAGGATCCGAATTCAGGACTACGTGATCAACATCCAAAAGTTATCGGCGTTTGTAATTATAATGGTTGTAATGGCAAAAGGCCCTATCACATTGTGATCTTAAATTGTCAGTGAAGTGTGGGTGTACATTGTACTCTTTTAGTACTTCCGCCTAGTGAAAGCAGGCGTGATAGCGGAAAGCTTGCTAAAAACAAACAAACAATATGGTCCAAGAGCTAGAATTTTGTGAATTAATAGGCTATTATTTGTAGTTACGATTTAGGCATACTTGCCAGCAACAGTAGGTATACCTTAATAAAATATCCTTAAACTTCTTGTAAAAATCTAAGTAAATGTTGATGTAAAGTTAGATATCTCCTTCTACCATTTATTCTTATTTTAAACATTTACAAAACATGAACAAAGTTTAACGGAATAAAAAGCCCATTAAACCACTTCATAATTCAGACAAATGAAAAAGTATATTAAAATTTGTTTTTGTTGCGAGAACCTACTTTGAAATGTGTACGAAAAAATATTGTTTGTGTTAGCGCTACCTAAACAATTTGTTCATTGCATCCTCTACCACATTATAGCCTTTTTTGACTCCATTCCAGAAATTCCGATCATGGTCACCTTCTCCTTCCATCTTTTCACTAAAAGTAAAGTTATGAGTTCTCTTATTATTGTGGCTTTCTAGAATCAAGAAACTATCGAAAGGACATTGTTCTGCGCCCATACATGATTTGCAAAAAGGTACTAACGGAAGATCAGCGCTGGCTGTCCACAGCCAGTAAACCTGCTGAGTTAGAACCTATTTTGTAATGCACTTTAAAGTTGTTCCGCCTTTTTTAATAGGTACGTACCATATTAACTTATGCCATCATGTACTTGTACCGTGTAATATTTAATCTTATCTTTGTATTGTGTTACAAAATAAACGTTTTTATAAATATTAGTATTATTATTTGCCCCAGAATCAACAGCAATAAAAAAATACGTGTATCATTTTAAATCACCCATAAATTCTCTTAAGGCATTTATTATTAAACGGACAAGCGGCGGAATCGCAATATTGCACAAAAAGTATTAGATTTTGAGGTTATAATTCAGTAGCCATTAATACATATGAGGTTATATTGTGTGTATTGACATTCAGTAAAGATGTCAGCGACTTCGATATAAGTATTTACAATATTTGAAATATTCGTTTTAGATTGCAAATTGTCCGTTAGATACGGATATTTGCCAATAAAATAGATAAATAATAATGGCATGGGTCAAATGTTTGTTGGTTTTGGGGCAATTTTCGACAATGTCCTTTTCGAACAAAATTGTTAAGTGTTAACACTACCTAGTCAGTTTGTTAATTGCACCCTTTACCAACTTATAGCCTTCTTTGACTCCTTTCCAGAAATTCTGTACGTGTTTTTTCACGCTGTCCCAGAAGCCATCACCTTCTTTATTTTTTTGTCTCAAATAAATGTCATCGTTTCTGACTACTGGCACTTTACTAGAGGCTGTTAACTGAAATGAAAATATAGTAATTATTACAATTAGGGACATCTGGTTAACCAGTTTTTTTTTGTAACCATCGAGTCTTACAAAGATTTATCCCATATAAGATTCGAATCCCCTACTACTCAATCCAGTGAGGGGGCAACCTACGCTCACAACTATCTACTAGACACACTGTCGTTGCCATTTAATTGAGTGTCGGAAGTAAGACAAAAAAGCAAGGTAAACAAAGCAAATAACTAACAAATCATAATTGTGATTAGAAGATAAATAAATTAGCTCATAGTAAGTACCCCATCGCTGGGTTTTTCTCATGAATCGAGGTGAGTGGTTGTGTGTTTTCTCGACCCTGATCAAAAACTTCCATGGTTCTCCGCTATTGTGTTAAATAATACCTAGTTATATTTAATAAACCTCTTTAAAGGTGTATAAAAGGGTAATCTAGTGGTAAACAATATTAATGGCACCGAGTGAATAATGCGATGGGTAAGCTAGTTCGGAGTCGGCACTTAAGGCAAAAGGCACAGCTGGCCCTTCATAATGGAGTGCATATATTGCCGCTGTTATATGGTGAGAGTTGATGAGGGTGGTGAGGGTGTGTATTATGTAAGAAAGACAATGAAAGCGGGATAAATGCGCAGAGGGGAAATGCCCAGAGTTACGCTGGTCAACCGCGTTTGCAACAGTAGGTATAGAATGAGATCGTGTCGGTATAAAAGTGAGTGATAGTGTAAAGATGAAAAAGGGTTAGGATTCAAACATAGAAAGAATGTCGGAGGAAAGAAAGATGAAACAGAGATACAATGCGAAAATAGAGAGAAGGTATCGGGGTAGATCTAGATTATTTTGCCAGGATCGTGTCTTATCTGATGGCAATGGCGGATTTACACATTTGCCGCCAGTAGGCTATTCAATTTTTACTGCCCCTACTAACCTCTGCCATTCAATTCACAATCATATTAATTACATTTTCTTTGTCAATGAAATTGCAATTTTATGATTTGAGCTCCATTGTCATCATTACATCACCTTTTTCCTACTATTAGTATGATTGTGAACTAAGGGATCGTTTGTTAGTTCCTAGATTATTCTTACAACTCACGATTTAATGAAATTTACACAAGAAGTAGTCTTTTGGTATATTTTAAAGCTAAGAAAAGCTCAATCATGTACTACTTATAAAAGATGTTTGAGCCAAATTTGCCGCCCTAGGCTCCATCCTACTCAGCCGGCTAGTAAATGCGCCACTGCCTAATGGACAAGTAAGGAGCCGAGAGAGTGAGACGATCTTTGAAAATTGAAGAGGCGAGGAAGGTTTCAAGGGCATGGATCTGTTGCAAATCTGTACGCTCTGCCAACTCCTCAAGGATCTGGAGTGGATTATATTGATATAGGTAGATAAGAGGATTGCCAATTGTTTATTTATTTATCTGGGGTCATTAAAAGATTATTTGTTTTGAATAAATGCCTTATTTTGTATATAATTACAATGATATGGCGTTATAAAAATCGTGAACTGCGAACTTTCTGTTAAGTATAAAATATAAAGTGACTTAAAAGCGCCTAACAAAAATATAGATACCTAACATAGACTCTGGTTTGTTCAAGAGTTTCGAACTGTACCTATTTTAAAAAGGTTTAATAGGATTTGAACAAAATATACCGATAGTGACCTTTAAAATAAATATATGAAAATATCCATAAATAATCAGAGATATGAGATAATATGAATAGAGTACGCTCGATTTGAAAACCTCCTCCTTTTTTGACGACTGCGTAAAAATGCTGGTCACTGGATGGCTTTTATATGGTTAATTACACTTGAATTAAGAGATCGGTGCGATACGTAACATTAACAATCAGACCAGTTAAGTATGGCATTCAGCATATTTGTTGATTCAATATTTATCCGAAAGAAATAACTACAATACCGAAAAATGAGAGTGGAGGTCGCCAAAGAGGTACATATGTGAGGAAAGAACCTGTTGGAACTCTGTACACTTTGCCTACCCGTAAGGGATCTGGCGTGATTATATAAATAAATAGATAGAAAAAAACACTTTTGAACGGGTCAGTCACGTAAATTTTGCAGCGTCAGCGATTTACGCTACGCTAGGTGGCTTGATTTAACCATTTCTAAAACAGTACATTCGCAAATCACACCCCAAACGCGCATGCTCATTTTATCATTTATCATCTATTACTTTTTCTATCATTTAGAATACCGCTTTAAAGAAATACATTCTATCAACTTCCACCTGACTATCATTTTATTATCAAGTATCAAACATTTTTCTATCAACCAAAGACAGCACGGGTTCCGTTTCAGCCCGTACAACTTTAATGTTTTGTTTTGCTACTTCAATTCATTCTCTTATTCATAAGGTCACTGAAAACTTGTCGAGGACACAGCTAAAATCACCCCTTGTAAATGTACTATAAACAGCTTCCTACTGTCTTAAAATTATAATTGTTTTTACCTGAAACCAACCCGCAATCTGTATCATAAGAAACAATAACATTTTGTACTATATTATTGTTTCTGTCCGCAAAAATTGTCCCTGTGAATTAATAATCAGTAGAAAACTGCCATTTGAAGATAATTACCTAGATTTTTAATCATTACAAAAATAAACATAAATCCATGTAGGTAATTAATTTGCAAGCCATATCTTACTTAATTAAATTTCTATTAATGCTGTATTTTATTACAAACAGAGGTGTGGTATACGTTAATACAGAGAGGCATTATTTAAAAGAAAAATGCTTTGAATCTTGTATTCATAAACATTTATATTTTTTTTATATAATCCCTAAAACATGAATTTCTTTTCTACACTATCCTAAGAATTCTAAGACCTTTCGGTAACCTATTTTAACACCTCTAAAAAATTGAAGAACACCTGGATGTTTCGAATACGTGTAAACTTGCTCTTTTAGTGTATCAACACCTTTGTTTACTCCGTACAATAATTTCATTAAAGAATGTCCATTGTGTTTTTCAAGTTCTATTGGGACCACTTGTATAGAGTTAAGAACATCTTCACCTGTAATGGGGATGTCCCCATTGATGGGGATGCCCGTTGATGTAGTTACCTGAAATTTTAATAAATTAATAACACGTAGTTCGTTAGTGATAGCCTAGTGGTTAGAACGTTGGACTGCAAAGTCAGAGGTCTCGGGTTTAAACCCAGGCACGCACCTCTGTCTTTTCGAAAGTATGTGCGTATTAAAAATTTACTATCACTTGCTTTAACGTTTAAGGAAAACATCGTAAGGAAACTTGCTTCCCTAAGAGTTTCTTGAAGGTGTGTGAAGTTCGCCAACCTGGTCTGGGCCAGCGTGGTGGACTATGGCCTAAACCCTCTCAGTTTGAGAGGAGGCCCGTGCCCAACGGTGGAACAGGTTGTTGACAGGGCTAATATTATAATATTAAACGTAGTTCTTTATTTAATTTCCACAAACCATTGAACCCTAAAACACTGCTTTGATCAGGCAATTCTTAAAAGTTGTCTATAGGGGTTAAGACGGCCTATTTTAATTTTGCTCAGTTTCACAGTCTTATTATCTGAACCTCGTTGCATCCTGTTCCTTCTGCAAACACATCCTCCTACTTCCATTTCATCATATCTTTGTTTATAGAAGAAGTTTAAAATATTTATTTGTAACACGTAACACAAAAATAGATACGCTGATTGCCGAAATGGGATAAGTGGTCTGTGCTTATTCTACATTAATGTTTACCTGGCACCAGAACAAGATCTGAATTAAAATGAAGCACGTTAAGAAACCCATCTTAAAGAATGTTGGTCATCCAATTGACAAATCCTTTTCGTGTGATTTATTTTAACACTTGTATTCTGTTTATTGATTTTAGATTAATTGGCACATACGAAAATATTTTGTGGTATTCTTCGTCATAGAACTTATTGAAGATATTCTGGCATTGGATCAAAATTAAAATCATTTGCCACTAGATAGAAACGTTTGGTATGGTTTTGAACTTTCTTAAAATAGGTTTTACGTAATTCTTGGCAAAATAAATACAGCTAAAGAATAGCCTGGTTCGTAGAGATCACTAAACTGAACTGAATTCTGTGCCAGTTCGTATTATTGTTCACGACGAAAGGTAGCGTCATGGGTTTGTATTTTTGGAAGATTGTTTTGTGTAGGCTTAACTGAAATATTAAACACGTGTCACGTATGTTATTGTTACTACTTGTTACTGTAGCCTATTGTTTGGGAATTTATATTTGTGATGGTTTCCGATTGACCGGTTCAAATATCTATTCGAAATTGTATTGTTAATAATAGGTATATGTGATATTTCGTGTGCTTATACTTGAATTGGCTAAATTTGAATTGGTGCCGTTGCAACTTATGTTTTTTTTATGCTTTTCTATTTATACACACATTCTTTTATAACGATCAAGACTTTTTTGCGAGCTATGCGAATTGGAAAAGCGAGAGCGCTTCGTTATTGTCTTACGGACCTCTGTCCGTTAGATAATAACCTAATGGAACGTTGTACGTTCTGCCTACCCCGCAAGGGAGCTGGCGCGATGGTATAGATAAATAGATTGACGATATAAAACGATGGATTTAATTGACGATTATCTTTTATTTCCAGTTTTACAATCACCAAAATAATTAACTTCCTATTTAGTTAAGTGTATTTTGATTCTGGGAAGTGCTTCCAATGATTCCAGAGAATATGGTACTAGCTGAGCAGCCTCCAATCTGTACGATGATCCTGCCAGCCGCAAGGCCTGCTTGAACTAGTTTAGTCCCGGCGCAAACTTCCATAGCAGCTGGTAATGTGGCAATCGAAAGATTGATGCCGCCAATCTGCGAAAGGAATGGGTAGATTAGTTGAAGTGGCAACATGAGCTAAAAGACGTTCACCGTAAGAGAAAGGCCTCACTCAAAGATCGCCACAAAGGACCGGCTGTGTGCTGTACGGATCCATTTACCTGCAACCCTCACTACGTCATCGGTCCGTTTTATGGTCTACTGTAGAGTAAGCCTTAATCTAGTTTGTTGATACTTAAAATTTTGATAATTCTCATAAAACTATATAGCTTCTAAGTAAGTCGAGAAAGCAGAGAGTAAAATATAATCTGAACATTATAAGAAGTAAATAAAAAAATAATTAAAATGGCGTCGTAAAAGAGTTCCCAAGCAAGGTTGGCAAAGGTGCTGTATAAGAGAGTGTACCGTATCGTGTAGGTACACTTACTTATTACCGATGTTAGGTCCCAATATAATGGGCAAGCCCATTACCATTGGTGGTATATTCCAAATTCCAGACGAATACCTACTGGGATTTTTCAGAAAAAACATCTGTCCTAGATCCTTTTGAGAGTCGGACTATGCACCAACAGATCAATAAGGCAGTATATAAAGAAATTTTGTTTTGTATACATATACCTAAATGATCCTTGCTTACCGTTAGAACACTCTGTGCTTGGAAGAAGATCGACTTAGCTTTAACCCTTATTACAACTCGGCTCAAGCAGACTCCGGCCGTAAACATATTGTGATTCTCTTCAGTACATTTTTGCATATCCCCGATAGCTTCGTTGGCGTACTCCAAAGCGTTGGTCGCGAATTGTGCCAATCCTTGTACTTGTTGAGCGACGTCTTCAATGCGTTCATCAACACAGCTTAAAGTGTTGTTTGCTGTTTCGCTAAACATATTACTGGCTTCTTCACGGCGAGACTGTAAGGGAAGTATCGGTTAAGTTTACATTGTCAAACAAGACAAAGACAGGCGAATAAAATCATTTAAGATAAATGACTAGCCCGCTGAGATTTCGCTGGAGGTTTTTAGCGGTGGCCGAACTTCGATTCGGTGTTAGATGTAAAAAATGTCATAATTTCAACATTTGAAGGCGTTTTTTGTTGAAAAAAGGAATGATTTTTGAGTGACTTTGACTTTGCATGATGTAATAGTGATTTTGGTTTAGTAACAGTCCAACCAAATATGCAATCAAAGGTGACATAAATGACTACTATACTATTTGCAATATTGTAATTTATATTATATATTTTCATGATTTTTTTTTGTAATAATTGGCTTGTCAGTCTGGTCCTTAGCTATAGTTGGACCCGGTAAGTGGTAGGTACTGTCACTGGGTGCGAACCCGCTGAACTACTAGAAATAACCATGGATTAGTCATGGGATCTTTACTTACATTAACACACTCGCGGACGCCTGCAGTTGTATTCGAAATCCTCTCCAAAACGTTATCAATAGCCTCCTTAATTCTGATTCTTAGTTTTTCAATATCATTAGCGATTTGCTCTCGCATGTGTCTTGCCTCCTCTTTTAATCCAACCGTGAAGTTAGCGACGGCAGTTATAGCCTCTTGAGCAGATTTTCTGAGGTTGCCTACCAATTGTTCTATCAATTTCCTGTAAAAATAATCATTTTTGAGTATGATTTTGAGTTTCTGTATTTATAGTACAACCTTGTTAATGGCTAAATTGTAAAAGGCAGGAACGAACTTTCGCTAGTAAATGGAAAAATGGCAAAAATCTTAAACGCATTTAAATGTTTCAGATATTCATAGGTATATTATTCTTCTTGACGTGAGGCGGAAAGAGCGTTCTGTGGGATCTTTAATTATAATTTAACCATACTACCTAATGTGAGCTTGTGTCTAGGTCTCGTAAAAATCGTCACGTTTAGAGTTGTTATTCGCTATGACTAAACGTGACGCATTACTATCACTTCATGAAATGAGCGTGTAATGGGATTCTGTATTCTGTTGGAGTAGGACCACAAAACGATAACTGCACGAAGTAGTCGTGACTTGCCGCATTACTTGTTTAATTCATAGAGATAAATCTAAAAGCATAGAGAGATTATAAACCCAGTTCAGCTGTACACGTTTATTGGACACTAGGTACTATTTAGGTAACTAATTTAAAAATGTTTGCTCCTACATGGTTCGTTCCAGTTCGAACTTACTATTCGGCTTGTCATTTTGACGCTTGGAGAGTGACGTAGAGCCTCCACGCAAATTTATCGGTTAATATTTGTTTGTTTAGTGCATGGATATATTACAAATGGATTGAGTACTCTGCAAAAAAAACGTGATCACAGGGATACATACTTAGAGCCCTACGTCTCTTTCTATGTAGGGTGACCAAACATTGGTACAATTATGGAATTGTTGACATATAAATAACGTATAATTCTCGGGCACAGTTTATTGCTATAATTCTTTCTTTTTACGCATATGCCCCATCTTAAATGTGTAGTATTCAAAGTTTATGATTAAATTGTCCAATTTCTTGCTGACTGTAAATTTTTTTCAGAATCTGTAAATTCAGCTGCAAATGTTGCAAAAACTAAGGATAGTCTCCTAGGTACCGTTTTTCTCTATCTACAACGGTTGAGATAGCTGCCCTTAATCCATCCATGCCCCATCTTAATCCATCCTGTATATAAAGACGAATTGAGAACCTTGTTTGTTTTGAACTCGGTAATAAATGGTTTACAGCGTATTTAAACCATATCATAAATAGGTATAGTCCGTATTAGTTCTACCTTATGGTCACCGTACTGCATCGTAATGGGTGCGAGCATGACACCGGGCTTCAGGTTATTGCTCTCACTCATCATGGTCTCTCGAGTTGTTTAAATCATAGACAATTCAATGTTGTGTCTGTGAGTAAGAGTTTAATTCTCTTTAGGAATATTTTGACAGTAGTCAATTGCTTGTAATATATCCATGGTGCAGTGACTGTGTTCTCGGGGACTTTTTATTTGTTTTCCAGTAATAATTAATGTCAAAACATATAAGAGTGTAACAGATTACGATAGATTTGTCCCAATTCTTATCACTGACATGACACAAGTGTAAGCAGTGCAAATATATAATATCTTGTTAACGCTCCCTCTATGCTTTTAGACGTATCTCTACGGTTTAATTGGTGACATAGAGGTACTATTAGTGATAACGAATAAGAGTTCAGAGGGTATAGATAATTACTGCCAGCGTTAATAGACCATAGTTTTGAAGTTCGCTGTCTGCGTTTATAGTCCATAACATTCGGCTCGTAGGCTTATTTAGAACTTTTACGTTGGTACAACAAGTGCAGTTAGGAAGGCAGTTATAATATGATGGATATAGTATAAGTATGTGCCATCGGCTTATATTTTTACCTGGAATCAACCAGGAGACCTTCGTGGACTGACTGTGGTGGTTGCACAACCAATTCGTTGCCTCCATCTTCTGGTGCTGCAAAAACTGCGCTCACCTACAAATTTTAAATTAACAGATTCAACCTTATAATGTTTGCATAGGACTCGTACTAAAACCATTAATCCTTTCAGTAAATTTTGTTGATAAGAATGCCATAAATGTTGACACTATGATCTGTAGATAAATACAAGGGTTCTAAAATAAAACAGCACTTGTTGACGTTTGTAGTAACTCCTACAAATGCCGTTCTGATGCTATGTAAAGGAATATGATGTAACCTTTATATATTCTAGTTATTAATAACAATTAAGTTTGTTGCAAAATCACTATATTGAACGATAAATAAATTGGCTTTGTAAACTTATGCTAAAGTTGAAAACAGCATTCGGTTGATAAATAATTGTTTTCTCACCAGCGTTATGTATTATAACACGATCTAAATAAATCTTTAGGAATTGAGACGATGTATTTGAGCTGACAGTGGACTGCTGTAGGCTGACAATGATAATGATTTGAGTTTAATAGAAGTATAAGTATGACTGTGGACTACTACTACTATTCTCTACCTTACATCGGATTGAGGTAGGTAATTGTCCGCCGTCCGCGGCATGTTCTCACCGACCCTCCTGATGCCCTTACATCCCTTCTTTCGGATACAGATACCGTACACAGGATCCTTGCCCGCCGGCCGGTGCAGAGCACCACGGCGTGACACCTAGTATACGCCCTCCCCCATAGCGATTGCCCAAGCCGAGGCCGTTCCTCCTTGAGGCGCCCTTGAGCTAGTTGCCCCCTTGCTCTTCTGGCTCGAACGTAGTGGTTGCAGATAAGGTAGGTTTTGAGGATCAGTTTTGTAGTTGGAAATTCACAACGGAGATAGGCGAATGTAAACAGATTAATGATTACAATTGCATTTTGTAATATTCAATCATGATTCAAGATTAAAGAGGAATCGTAATCATTGAAAATTACAAAATAAAATAGTAATTCCCTAAGCAAATGTGGTTAATCATTAATATGATTACATTTTGCCCATCACTGATTCACAGCATTACATGCATAACATGTGATCGTATAAGACCCAAATTTTTAACTTAATTGCCTTATCCTAAAGACTTACCACTCCCAAAATTAGGCACAGAACCGTTAGAAATTTCATTTTGGAAATATTCACTAACTTAATCACGGCTGGTTATGATCTGATGATGCTGACCAAAAATCTTATGGTTTTTATAGTACTTTATGCAAAACATTGCGCTAATGTTTCAACTAGAGTAAATAATTTTTATCTTATCTGATTGCTAAGAAAATGGGGAAACGAAGTGTAGGGCATTTGAGATGTCTTAAAATTACTCAATGCATGTTTACTGTAAACACCATTTTCAGTTTGTAGAGCCTGATTTGTTAGTTAGCAGCACTCTGATGACTGCTTTAGTTCAGCGAAAAAAAAAATACTTAGGTATGACGTATAATACGCCATACGTATTGGGTAAACAAAATGTAAATGGTTTTCCAAAACATGAAAGCATAGGCATATCAAAGCCTATACAATAATATGCCACTATGCATGCTATTTTTAAACAGGGGTTTTAGCGGATTTGATATTTAATTTTCGAAAAAAATCTACCAGAGGGATATTATCGTCAGGATTTCTCAGGTCCTATCGTTTTAGGAGCCCCTGGCTTTATATCAGTTTTGCCATCCTATTGGAAATATAACTGAGATTATAGTACCAAAATTATGAGAAAACAGATATCTCCTTTGGGTACTTTCTATCCATTATCAAAATTGTTTAATCTCATGGCGTCTATGCGCCATTTTACAATTCATAAGACAGGTTTATTCGGTTGTAATTTCAAACATAAATTATTAAAATTAGTTCTAATTGTTTGTTAATTGTAAGTAGTTTGACGGACGATTTAGCGCAGTGGTTAAGAGCTTAAGCCGCTCTGCGCACTGCGTCTAATAGTCGCGGGTTCGAGTCCCGCACGGGACAAATCTTTGTGTGATCTACAATTATTTGTTCCGGTCTGGGTATTTGTGTATGTGAATTTTCATGTTTGTAAACATACCCACGACACAGGAATAAATCCTAGTGAGGGGCTACGTTTAAAAAAAAAATCAGAAGCAAGGAGAATACTACCATTTCTTAACTCTATGACCTTTTTTCGACAAGGTTGCTCGTCCCGAATTTTGGGACGGATGAAAACGCAAAACAGTAAGATCTCGTGAAAATTGATGGTGTGCAAGAATTATGGAAATTTATTTTTGTTGATCGCTGAATGAAAGAGAAGTAGGTTAGTAGGTACTATATTCTATTTTACCTAAAATAGAATATATATTTATTATATATTCTATTTTAGGTAGATAAATTTAATAAAGGTGACCTATGTGTGTCATATATTATGACAGCAGACGAAGCTTTTGCTTTTTCAGGCATATGGAAACCAACTAACTAAAATGGTTGATAAGCAGCACATCAAGGTATCAATAGATTCTTTTCTACTACCAGCACTTTTTATACTTTGTTTCCACTTAGGTACTTTTCTCATGCCAAATACCTCAGTGCCTAAAGTTTTTAATCAATATGTGTTGCCAGTGTTGACATACGGATCAAAGACTTGGTCTCTTCCAATAGGTCTCATAAAAAATCTCAGAGTTAAGAAAGAGCCATGCTTGCGTTTCTCAACGTGATCGAATCAGGAATGAGGAGATTCGTAGAAGAACCAAGGTGACCGACATAGCCCATAGGATTAGTAAGTTGAAGTGTTAATGGGTGGGCCATATAGGGCAAAGATCAGAAGGGCGCTGGGGCGGAAAGATTCTAGAGTAGAGACCACGTATTGGGAAGCGTAGTGGGACGGCCGCCTGCCATATGGACCGACGATATTGGAAGGTCACAGGAAGTCCTTGCACGCGATTGGGGGACCTATGATCAGCAGTGGACGAGTATAGGCCGAGATGATGATGACTTTTCTCATGCTTTCTAAGCACATTAAGCACCATTACCTACGTACATACATGTACCTCGTTCTTAGAGATCATATCGGTGATATGTGTTCCATATCTACATTTAGCAATATTTGTAATCTTCTTAATTCATAAAGTAAATACGTTCTCATTTTTATTCTGATGCAAGTTCAGATAGAGACGCGTTACTTTACAATATCATTTATACTAAATCAAACAAGTTTATCACTCTATATTTTTATGTTTGGGTCTTTCATATGTTATCTGTCGTTGGGTAATAGTTGACTGACCTCTTTCAAGTTTTGGCTAAGAAATATCGAAAAAGAATAGCTATGGTTGTATGCAAGTTAAAGGAGTTAAGTTTGGTCTAAATACAAGAATTTTGATACATTTTTAAATGGGCTAAGCTGCATTTAAATGATTTTCTTACCTAAACTCATAATGCATGCAGCTGAACGATAGTATATCGCACTTCAGCTCAAATGGTGTCATAAGTCAAACAACGTCAAAAAGTTGTGAAAATTATTATAATCTAATTTTTTTTTCAGTATATAGGTCCAAACTGGAAAAGTAACTAAATGTAATAAGTACATAAGTAAAAGTTTTTAAAAACGTCAAATTAGAGGACGTTTTTAAATTACGTTACACGAATTCCATGGTTATTGGAGCCCCGTATTGGTCATAGGTGGTCAAAATTTGCGCGATGTCACACTTCGATGGGCTTCTCCCTCTCGCTTTAAATTATGAAAAACCCTATAATAATAATAATAATAATAAAGCGTTTATTTCTCCTCACATTGTGTATGTACAGGGTAATAATATAAGTAAGGTAAGAATTTTTATAATATCATAATAAATGAATGTGAGGAGCTGGTGTCTGAGTTAGGCCAAGGCCTGTATTACAGATCACCAGGACATTGTGACATTATTTGATCAAAGGTGCGATATATTCTTTAAAATGGAGGCTTATAGGTATAACGTTCTTGACTGGTGAAGCCGAGAAAGCCACTTTATAACAACATTGAATACATAATTTAATATACTCGTATGATTAGATTTATAATCCTTTAATAACGCTGTAACAGTAACGTACGTAACAGTACGTAGGCAGTTTAAGATAATTGTTACTAGTATCAAAGCGTATATACATCAATGGTTTAATATATGGACAGCTTAATTGGTTCGTTTTGTTACATAATACATATATGTATACCATTATGTAATAGTAAGGTTGTGAGCTGTCAGCAGTATTATTTAGTAGTTTGTCTTTCTTGTGTGATATTAAAGGCTGGTGGTGGTGTGGGTGACCTAACGAATTATTGAGCAGAGTTTATATTGATAGAAATTTCGATTTGACGCCTATGCTTGGTGTCAAAATATTTTTATATTTTGGCGTTTATATGTATAATATCAGTAAGTATTAGAGGTGTAAATGAACCACAGTAAACATGTGAATGCACTCTACAGCTGGTCACCTTTACTGCGTTTCGCTAGGAGTATGTTGGATTTTAGAGTTAATTTAGTTCTATGAATATAAGAAATGTCTCATTAGTCTAGTGGAAATACCACGTTGGCCTACAGGCGGATAGTGTGACTAGCGATCACCAGGTCTTAGGTCGGACAAAATGTGTTTTTTCTATCGAAAAAATCCTCAATTACTGTCCGGGTTCCGGAACTGTGCCCAGTATAATGGCAATGAGCTCGTCCTCTATGACATTGGACCTTAATATGTGCGTCGATATGTGGGTTTGTACCTCTGTCGGGTTCATTTTAGAGAATATAGACATATCGGATATCGTTAGGCTTATGAATTCAACAAAATAATATGGGACTATCAGGTCACAAAGTGCAAGAATTATAATAGTTGACCTTTAATCTTCTAACCGCTTTTTATAATAACTTGAGCGTGCCTTAAGACGAAAAATATTTACCTTATTCATCACGATAATCGCTCACGTTTCTGACCAACAATTATTAATACCAATGCCATGAATATGTGTTTCGATGTCAATGTAAATGGTATGCGAAGTTCGTGCACTTGTATTATATCATCTGATCTGTTGTTTGACCAACATTCGTCTTTAAGGCCTGTACAGATACAACCGCGTAATTTCTTTTTAGTAAAAATGTAGCGTAGTAAGATATACAAGTGCAAGTGCAAGGATATAGGTACCGGGTAAGACCTAGACTGCTTCACCATGACCAAATAGACCATGTCTTATCGGAAAGATAAATCAAGGGTTTCCGTACCCCGCGCGCGTGTTTAAGACGAACTACGGGAGTCGAGCATTCCAAAGAGGTCTGTTAGGAAAGAAGTTGTTGAGATTCTGTACTTTCTGATTTTCTGCAACAGATCTGGCGTGTGAATTTGGATAGAAAAAAGTAGCCCACTCTAGTATTCACCAAGCCAAAAAATAAAAATGGGTCATACAAAGATTTATCCCGTGCGGGGATCAAAACCGCGACTCAATCCAGTGGAGTGGCTTAACTAACGGACCGAGCTATCTGTCTTTATACAAATAATTAACGGAATACCGCTCTATAGTTTTCGCTGCCACAGCAGATGTCTGTTTATACAAACTTAAGTGAGCTTAGCTTTGTTGGTACTGACCCAGAAGACAAGAGAACGAATGCAAAGTAACCAACTAAATAAACATAACTAAAAGGGCGTTAAATCAACTTTAAGTTAAAAAGATTAAGATTAAGACGTGAATTTATTGTTAACACCCATTATTCACCAAAAAAGGAGAAAGGCATGAAAAGGTTTACATAGTAAACTCAAATATCATCAAGGCTTTGGCGAATGAAAAATAATAACCAAATTTAAACGTCAAAGCATAAAATACTCTTTTAATGTGAGAGGAAGTGCAAGTTAAAGTGTAACAACTATTAAACTTTACCTATACTCATATAGGTAAAGTTTAATAGTTGTTACACTTTAACTTGCAGTAGTAGTCAACGCATTCGTTGATGTGTCGGTCTTTGGGGGAGGCTTTTGGCCTGAAGTGAATGTTTTTCCGCTGAAGATAACTAGATGTCGACAAATTTGGACAAATACGTAACCACAAAAGTCTTGTACCCGTTCGCCCCCTGTTTTAGCACGTTGTTATTTAAGTATGGAAAGTAAGGATGGAAAATACACCGCTGACATAGAGAGAAGAGTGAGTGCAGGGAACAGAGTGAATGGCGCGATGGGAAAGCTACTAGGGAGCCGGCACTTAAGCCGAAAGGCGCAGCTGGCCATACATAATGGAGTGCTTGTCCCAACGCTGTTATATGGCAGCGAGAGCTGGGTATGTAAGAAGGAGAATGAAAGTAGGATAAATGCAGTGGAAATGCGAGCTCTGCGGAAGATGTGCGGAATGAAGCTGACCGACCGTATTCGCAACAGCGTAGTAAGAAAGCAAATAGGTACGAAAGAGAGTATCGGTGTAAAGATGAGAAAGGGTATGCTCCGTTGGTTCGGGCATATACAAAGAATGTCCGAAGAAAGAATGACAAAACTGCTATACAATGCGAAAGTGGAAGGATGTAGGTACCGGGGAAGACCTAAACTATCTTACCATGACCAAATAGACCGGGTCTTATCTGAAGGACAAGTCAGGAGTCTCCGTAACCGGCGAGCGTGTATGAGACGAACTATGAGAGTAGAGGAAGCCAGAGAGGTATGTAAGGAAAGCGCCTGTTGGAACTCTGTACTCTCTGCCTACCCCGTAAGGGATCTGGCGTGATGATATAGATAGATAGATAGAGGTTATTTAAAAGCGTCTTCCGCCCTCTATTACGGCACCCGCGAGGCGAACTTATTATTAATATTTATAAAGTACTCATTTGCCCCTCTTTCAATAAAAGCATTATTTGTTAAAATAAATGTATATTTTAATCAGAATTGTATTTCACCGTAACTAAAACTTATTTTGAACTGACTTCAAAAATGAGGAGGTTGTATATTCGTCTGTAGGAAAATTTTTTGTTATGAATGTTCACCGAAATTTCCGTCAATTGTGGACCGATTTTGATGACTCTTTTTGCATTGGGTTCAGTATAGCTCCAAAGTAGTCCTATTTTAATTTCATTGGTATTGGACCTTGGACTTTGAAGATCCACCAAGGAACTTTTTAACGACAAACAACTCGAATATGTCGATTGAGATATTATGGGTATTACGTCAATCCTATAGGTATCTTACTGTAAAACTAAGTAGAATAATTTAATATAGGTATACAAATATTATTAATTAATTCAATCATCACTTAAAATGGTAAAGTAATAAATTATTTAAAAAAGGGAAACCGCCTTCAAAAAGCAGAAAATAAATAAGTGAAGTCGGTACCAAGTAACCGACTAAACCAATCGGCACCGACTTCAAATATTTAGTTTTTTTTTTTAAAATTGGTTATCCTTTTTTTTAAGTTTTTATGAGTTGATTGGCTTTGGAAGGTTATCCTAAAAGGTATTTTGACATAGACTAAAGAAGGGGCAAACGGGACTCTTTTAACTTTTAAGGGGTAAACGGGTTCAGTTAGGCTATCAGGGGCGAGACATACGGGGCGAACGGGCGCGAGACCCCACAAGTTCGCCTCCGTTCGCTCGCTCACATTCGCTAGGTCTGTACACTCCCTAACTTTATGTTCTCTTAACATGTAAATATACAGGTATTGATATTATTAATTACAGATATATTCTATTTTACTACTAAGGCGGGTAACGAATTGACAAGCGTTGATGAGTGGCTAATTAACAATGTCTACCGATCAAAATATCAGGTTTAGTGTCATGGAAACAACCTACGTGAATGCCTATTTCACAACACCTGTTTAATCAATATGAAATGTCAAGTTCACACCAC
Organism: Phalera bucephala; assembly: GCA_905147815.2. Taxonomy (NCBI): domain Eukaryota; kingdom Metazoa; phylum Arthropoda; class Insecta; order Lepidoptera; family Notodontidae; genus Phalera; species Phalera bucephala. The sequence continues at coordinate 28,657,788 of LR990612.1, forward strand.
CGTCTGCAAGTAACTAACCACTTACAAACAAACTAGGATATAACATTTGTATTAAAATTAATGATTGGCGGATTTTGACGTGGTTCCGACTGGTCAATATTGGCTTATTGTGTGTACGTAAATGTTAAATAATTAATAGGGTCAGGTAGAGCCCTTGGTGCCTTGGCCCAGAAGTGAAATAGTTTAGGCTGATTTCTTGCTTAAGTGTTATCTATATCATCCTACCTTTTCGTCCATTCTCATAGTTTTTCGTTATTATTAATTCATAGTCGTAATGATTGACTGCTTGGCTGGTCTAGTGACGCATGGTAAGTCTTCTCTCCTATCAGCCGGTACTATCGCCTGCGGCATATACTCACCGACCTTACCGATGCCCTTACTTCCCTTCTCTCGAATACAGATACCGCACATCGACATCGCCGAAAAGATCGAAGAATACCTTGCCCGCCGGTCGGTGCAGAGCATCAAAGCGAGACATTTAGTATATGCCCTCTCCCATAGAGATTGCCCAAGCCGAGGCGTTCCTCCTTGAAGCGCACTTGAGGCTAGTTGACACACACTCCCACACACATCTATTTTTCCGAGGCATCTAAGCATTCGGTTTAGGTAATTACTTAGATAACACCCAGTAAATCAACAAACCGTAACGGTAAAGGAAGTAGGTAACGCGAGGAATCCTTGCGAGACTGACTTTAAGCTAACGCCCTATAAAAATATTTAGCAAGCGCCTTATTAAGATTTCCAATACATTTTTAGTAGGCGCTGCAACAAATAACATTGTGTGTTATAAAAAGCTGTTAATTTCATTGATTTATTGTACAAAAGAGCTATTAAGTTACAATATTGGCTGTTTGTATTGGCATAAATAATTTTATTATTCACAGATTTAGTAAGTATAATGCATGCTAGTAATATAGACTTGTGTTGTTATTGGTACACTTGGTTTTTTTGTGATGTGAAACTAAGTTACATTGTCGTGAGACGAAAAGCCTGAAAGGAGAAATAAATATTAACGAGAAAAGTGAAAAAAAGAAACGTAACTATTCGAATTTTAAGAAATTGCAGCATCGCCTGATAAAAATCTAATCATATTATGACCCCTACACATTGCGTCTTGCAAACAACAGGGAATCTACTATCTCCATTATTAATCTATAGGGCTTATTGATCCCCACACACAGAATATATAAATTAAAATTTCAGCAAAATAGTACCAATATGTTAAAGATTCTGGCTGTGCGTCACTGGTGCCTGATGTAGGTAAAAAGAACCTGTAAAAAAGGTCACCAGGTCCCCACCGCTCGACAATTTGAGAAAATTATGTAAGTACACTTACTGCAAAGTGCAAGTTAAAAATATATGTTTGTGAAATACAGCTTTATAAAAAATACAGGTATACATACACAATGATTATTCTTTACGTTACAATATTTAAGAGATCTTCAGTGTAAGAGTAAGACTGTTTGAGTAGCTATTCTTGAAGTAACACTTTTATAGTATGGCGATTTTTAGAAAAAAAGTGTTAATATCTTGTGAAGTTTGTTATACAGGAAAATACAAAAACCTGTGACTAAAAGCAGTGTTAAGTGTTAAGTCGATAAAGCAACGAGATGGTTACGGCGAGCGAAATTAAGGGCATACTGAGTTAAGGAGTGTTGTTTGAGTACAGTAGCCAGAACGAAAAGTTGACGAACACTGAAAACTTGGGCGTACTCAAAGAGCTTGTTTGTAGGAAAGAGACGAGGATTAAAACAGCATACTTTTAGTAAAGATCTTTGCGCGCGCTCCAGCTGTATTAAGTGCGTTTTGGCAGCACCACCCTAAGTCGTTACGCAGTAATTGAAAATGGTTTGGCATAATTTAAAGAGAGATAGATAAACCAATTTCATAGTGTCTTTATTTGCCGAGATACGGAGTTTCTGAAAAATATAGATAAGCTTTCGAACCTTACCAGATAAAACTAGATAAAACCGCACTTTTAGGGAATACATTGGTATTCCCTAAAAGTGCGGTTACAGTCAAGTACAACGCCAAGATACTTTACAGATGTGACTTTTTCAATACAGTCTGAATGATTTATAACACTTTTCGCACTACAAGTATTTGTATCTGTATCTTTTCATACATTTACATCGTTTCTCATTAGCTTTAACAACTGTAAAAAGTCAACTAGGCTACAGGAGCTGACACTGCCTACCAACTTACCTACCAATAATTGTATCCTACGTAACCAGTTATGTAAGCTTAATGTGCCCTTTGCCCTTTACTCTAAAAAATTACGCAAGCAATGTTGATGATAGCCTCAATAAATGGTTTAATCATAGGCAACTCGAATCACTGGATCAAGGCTGCAGGGATGCAGTCAGGGATGTAGGGGCACAGGACAAACATATGTATGATATATCAGTAATATGTTACAATCTTGGTATTTGTGCATATTGTGGAATTAATGATTATCAACGCATACAACTCATGACTTAGGAATAATTAAGTTATTATGTATTCAAAAACGGGCAACGTTTCATTAAAATCTGCAAATGAAAGAAAATAATATGAGCTAGCCGATAAAAGCTTGATTTTGATTAGCATTCTTAAATAAACTTTTTGCAGTAATCAGGCAATTCCTATGCCAACAGAAAGGAGCCACCGAAGATAAAACAATAATCGTTAATTTTAATACCAACGTAAAACTTATGTGTGTTGTCAGCGATAAATGTAGATAAAATTAATTCATTTTAGTGTCATATGAAAAATATGGTGGATTGATTTGTGGATAAATTGAAGCAGATAATATAATTATATAGCCTTGTATATTATATAACAATTAAATAGCTAATTGTGTTGCAGAATCCATTTAGTACAAAATAATTTGAATCTTGCATTTCCGACTAATTTTGACATCGGTTATTCTAGACTGGCTATGTTTATTTATACGAGTATGTTTATTGATACTCGTACTAGTTACGCGTTAGGAACTTAAACCGCTATGTACAATTAAATATGTAACGCGGTGCGTTACGATATATTCGTGAAATTATTGTTTAATGGTACTCTAGTGTTATACAGAAAATCATTACACGATCATTTCATAAAGTTATCGTAACGCGCCACGTTGAGCCGTAGCGAATACGGGTCCAAGTTGTAACTAACATAATTATGTAATGTCTCATTCATGGCTGATAACACGGTGCACCTTGACCTGTTGAGCTGTAGAGTATAGTATATAATGAAAGTTTCCATTATAGCAGTCATAAAGAAGATACGTAATTTGTGTAAAGATTTAAATTATCTGTATATTTCTATCTATCTATATCACTACACCAGATGGGCAGATAATTTGACAAACGTTGACACATATGCCTAGTAGCCAATATTTTCTCGTTCGATAACTAACACCTTTTGATTATTAAGCCGCGTACTAAAGGGGTAGGTTTACCCTATTTTCTGGAGTGGATAGCAGAGTTGGGCAAAAATTAATTGTGAAAACATTAAATTACAATTAAAACATTTCGGATGCTATCGCGGGTAATCTTTGTTTTTTAAGGTATCGACGTTTCGAGTGCTGTACAGTACCTTAGTGTGTGTGTGTGTGTGTTTGAGTGATATACGTTGTTGGCCGTGAGGCCTTTACTGCTTCACCGGACTTAAGGGCGAGCGTGCAACCACTACGCTCGAGCCAGAACGGCAAGGGGCGACATACTCGAGGGCGCCTCAAGGAGGAACGACCTTGGTTTGGACAGTCGCTACGGGGGGAAGGGGTGTAATTAGTGCACCGGTCGGCGGGCTAGGGGATCTACGACTTCCTCGTCGTCGTCCGTATCCGGAGCGGAAAGAAGCGATGTCAAAACATCGGGGGGATCGGTGAGAACATGTCGCAACCGGCGGTAGCGGCAGGGGTCGGGTTCGTAGTCGGCGGCGGCTCCGATTAGCGGATTCGCATGGGAAGATGCGTTTGCGAAGTGTCGAGTTGTCAACTTTTTAATATAGGCGCGAATAGATTCGAGACCGAGATCGGAGTGGAGGTCGACATTTCGTACGAACCACGGGGCTCCTACGGCTTTGCGGAGGAAGCGGAACTGAACCGCTTGAAATCTATCGATGTGAGAGTGGGCTGCATGCCCGAACACCTCACATGCGTACGTCATGATGGGTCGCACGCAAGCTTTGTAAAGTGTCACCATATTTCTAAGGGACATTTTACTCCGCTTGCAGATTAGTGGATAGCGACGGCCGAGCACAAAGGATGCTCGATGATGGACTCGCTTGATGTGCGGGCCGAAAGACATGGTATTGTTTAGGGTGACCCCTAGATATTTGACCTCTTTGACCCAGGGAATGGGTCGGTCGAACATGGTCACTTGACCGAGATTCCTTCTGGGGTGGATCAGGGAAGGGCGCGGGTGGCACCTCTGAAAGTACCTTAGCTCACGAGAGGGACTGAGGCGTTCGACGTCCAAAAGTTATTGTTATTCCGGAGTATCTTAGGCGGATAAATTTTATTGCAACTGAAATTTTAATTGATTGATCTTACAATTAAAAAATTCACAACACTGGTGGATAGCAATGTAGTATAGCCCTCACTACCGCCCGCGATAGTTTAGGGGCAAACGAGTAAAGTTTCTCCGAGGCTGAAGACCCACGCTGGATTTTCCCCACAAAAAAGAAAGTACACCCTCATACGAGTATGTGTTCTGTTTGCCATCATTTTGGTCTTTAAACCTAAAGAGAGATAATATCTTGGTGTTGATTCGAACTAAGTATGTGTTGTGGTTGGTCATCCCGTTTTACTTTTTTATATTTTCTTGGGATATTCGGTCATAAAATGTATATAGCGGGCTCAGGGGGACCCCGGGTCACTAAGTTTAAAATTTCTTATTTGTCTATCTTGCTTCATTAATATAGAACGTTGCAGTAATTATTAGACTTACTATTAAAGATATCAGTTATTACGTAAGCTGTATGTATGAACTTAGGAACCTACTGGTAATAAAAAAGTATTACCCGACTGCTCAACAAATTTTATGGTTTCGGGGTTCATGAGCGTGTGTTTCTTTATCTTACCGATATCGATTATACCGCTATACCAGTGAAAATAGAGATAACTAATTCTTCAGTGGATAAATTCTCAGTATCAGCCCGTCAGTCTGGCATTGTGCCCGGTATAATGGCAATAGGCTCGCCCCCTATTAGACTGGAACCTAACATCGTCGGCAAAAAATAGGCGTCAAGGTGTGTGATAAATAGATATTGGTTACTATACTATACTATACTTTGCTGTCTTAAACTTAAGAGTCGATTTTTTCTTTATTTATAATTAGTCCTTTTTTAAATTATGACTTCATCAATGAATCTGAATTACGTTTTTATTTTTTTGTTGTTTAGTTTTTTTGTTCTGTTATTTTAATGGTCTATCTATCTATAACCTCACGCCAGATCCCTTGCGGGGTAGGCAGAGAGTACAGAGTTCCAACAGGTTCTTTCCTTACATACCTCTCTGGCTTCCTCGACTCTCATAGTTCGTCTCATACACGCTCGCCGGTTACGGAGACTCTTGACTTTTCCATCAGATAAGACTCGGTTTATTTGGTCGTGGTAAGATAGTCTAGGTCTTCCCCGGTACCTGCATCCTTCCACTTTCACATTGTATATCTGTTTTGTCATTCTTTCTTCTGGCATTCTTTCTATATGCCCGAACCAACGGAGCATGCCCTTTCTCATCTTTACACCGATACTATCTTTCATACCTACTCGCTGTCTTACTATGCTGTTGCTAATGCGGTCGGTCAGCTTCACTCCGCACATCTTCCGCAGAGCTCGCATTTCTACCGCATTTATCCTACTTTCATTCTCCTTCTTACATACCCAGCTCTCGCTACCATATAACAGCGTTGGGACAAGAACTCCGTTATGTATGGCCAGCTGCGCCTTATGGCTTAAGTGCCGGCTCCCGAGTAGCTTTCCCATCGCACCATTCACTCTGTTCCCTGCACTCACTCTTCTCTCTATGTCAGCGGTGTATTTCCCATCCTTACTGAAGGCGCATCCAAGATATACAAACTCATTCACTTGCTCCAGCACATCGGTTCCAACCACAATCCTTACATTCGTTCTGGTTTCTTCCCTTTCAAAAACCATAATCTTGGTTTTCTTCACATTCAAGTGTAAGCCATTGATCATGCAGTCGTCTTTCATAACTGTGACTAGTGTTTGCAGATCAGTGGCTGTTGGCGCTATTAAAACCGCGTCATCTGCATAAAGTAGATGGTTTACCACTAAGTCACCCATTTGTACACCTTCATTCATCGCTTTCAGTCTTTGAAGACTTTTGTCCAGATATATTATAAACAGTCTAGCGGACAACACGCAACCCTGCTTGACGCCGATTTTAACGTCAAACCAGGGTGACCTGTTACCACCCACCCGTACGCATGCCTTGCAGTCCACATAAGTGGACTGGACGGCTCGCAACAGAGTGCCATCTATACCATACTCTGGCAAAATGTCCCAAAGTCTCTTACGCACAACTCTGTCAAATGCCTTCTCCAGATCTACAAAACCGCAGAAAACTTGATCCGAACATCCTCTTCCAGACCTGAAACCCCCTTGTGCCTCGCACAACATTCCATCGGACTTCACGCGCATTCTCCGTTCAATAATTTTACCGTACACCTTGGCTGCCAAGCTGATCAAACTGATGGCTCTGTAATTGGCGCAGTCATATTGTGAACCCTTGCCTTTATACAAGGGTACTATGACTGCGCGGCGCCAATCTGTAGGGACTCTACCGGTCCTCCAGCAAAGGTTTGCAAGGGCACGGAAAGCGTCCCGGACGCAAGTTCCACCATATTTGATCATCTCGGCAGATATCATATCTACTCCCGCAGCTTTACCGTTTTTCATACTTCCTATATATTTTAATGGTATATAAGTAAGAGTGAGAGAGACCTTTGCCCAGCAGTGGGACGAAAGAGGTTAATAAAAAAAATAAGTGAGAGTAGATGAACTATGCTATAAAAATCAATACATATAATTAAACTCTAGCCTAGCTAATTCTGTACATTGAATATTTTTTGGAAATTTTGAATGGGGTACATTTTCTTGACGATGCGGAGGTTACAAAAATTTTTTTTGGAGTTACTGCCTGTCTTCGAGTTTAATCACGCACAAACAACCAAACTGATTTTAATGGAATTTGGTACGGTTATAAAGTTATAACCGTACCAAATTCATTCAAATATAAGTATATTCCAACTTAAAATATTAAATACTTTTTATTCCGGAAAAATGAAGTACTTAATTCGGAATTATCCGGGATATACAGTAAAACTTTTTTTTTGTTATTGTCGCAAACTGCAATGTTACGGTTAAATGTGTTATTTTGCCAACACATGAATTCCTTTATGAACAGATTAAACTTAGGTTCGTCTCTTCAGTGGCTCTCACTCACTCACCTGAAATTGTTGATACACGTTTAATTTAAACACTCAAACATGATTTCGTGCATAAACCGATGATGCAGGATCGTCCCTTCTGGAGGAAACTCTTTATCGATGATTGGCCCGGACACAATTTGGACGGATTGGACCGGATTTTGATCAGGAACATGAACTGTATATCCTTATGAGAAGGCTGACACAAAATGTACTGACAAAATTTTGTTACAGATTTGCTCACACTGTACATTCTTTAAATGATTAATAATAATAAAATGTTTTATTATTCATAAGTTGACATAAAATACAGGTACACTGTTTCTAGCAACAAATCACTATATTTAGTTTATTGTACTGCTAGTACTTAAAAAAGGGAGTACAGAGTGTGTGGTTGTGTGTGTGTGTCTGTTCGTGTGTGTGTGTGTGTGTGTCTGTTCGTGTGGTGTGATTGTGTATGCGAGACTATGCGTGAGTGACCATGTATGGGAATTTTCTTTAAACTAAGGGATGGAGAAGATTTTCTGTTAGTTCGTAGTTAAGTTTTTGTAGCCAATTAGTTACAATTCTTTTACATTCGTATTTAATTTTGCTATCAATGGTCAATTCTTTATTGATATTTTTATTAATAAAGCTCCCAAGAAAGTATAATAATCTTTGGCTGAAAGCGGTTCTCGACTGGAGGACTCGTGCTTGATTGGAGGACTTTATACCTACGAGCCAGTTGTCTCGAAGCAGAATAAGGAAGACCAGACTTAGAGTTTGTGTAATGTTGTCTTAACATAACTTGAAGTATGAAATATTGTCTAACTGTTAGGATCTCACAATATTCATAGAGATTCGGCAGAGTAGGTAGATAATGTTTAAATCGGAGTCATTTTACCGATGATTTTATAATAAATACATGAACTGGTAATCCATCTCAAAAAGAAAGCTATCGTATTTTTTTTTATAAGATGGCGTTAGCGTTCAATAAGATCGCGCTGTTTAGTTTATATTTTACAAAGACCAGCTATACGGGCTAAGACTGAACCCGGTGATAAAGATTATTGATAGAGAAATGAGACTGGTGGAAGTTCTTGCGAGCAGAACGGATTTTACTAAATCTTTCAAAGTGTTTTAGGTCTCGAAAAATTATACGAGATACTTTTTACCCGGAAACATCGAGGTTCTTGCGGGACAGCTATTACCTATTCATACTAAAATAGCGAAAATTTATGTGAAAGTGTCTTACCAACATCGGTAATAATAAACATAATACTTTTTATCCTAAAAAATTGCACGGCTTGTGCGGAATATCCGATTCTAAAGGGACTAGCACTTAAAAATGGAGTATTTTTCAAAGATTGTTTACGGCTACTATTTAATAATAATAAAATAATAAATAAGAATTTTATTTTCAGATAATAAAATCCATAATTTGTTAGTAACAATCTTCATACAAACTATGTTAGTACTTATATCTAGATTTTATTTATTTGGCACTGGACATGTATGAATTATGAATACTTATCCAGCGCCGAATAAATGGGCCATCCAGCCGATTAGCCAGTACGCTTAGGAGAGTATTGGCGCTGCCCCGCATTCGCGACATCGTGGATGCTGCCCTCTTACGCAGGATGGCATGAAAACCATCTACTCTGACCTCAGCGAACATCCCATGCACTACATGCACTACATCGAGGCAGCCCCAACACACTCCTAAACGCATTATTATATTGAACTCGCAGAGCATCCAGACTCTTCTGCGAGTATTTGACCCACAGGCTGCACGTGTAGACCGTCTGACAGTAAGCCCTGAACAATGTTATCTTAACTTCGTTGCTACACCGTGCAAACCTACGAACCAACATGTTACTTCTGTAGCGACCCCTATACATCGCTACAAAGTTGCGACTAACTACTAATAGATGGTGCTGTCGATTCGCCATACATGTCTAGAACGCGATATTAGAGTGTACACGACGTGTAAGACATATATAAGCCCCCGAAAACAACTCTCGGGGGAGCGTGGCCGGCCCCGCCCGACACACCACCCGTCTAGCTGGAAGATCTTCCCTTTGACATATCCTGCCACAACGTTCCTGCCACACTTCTAACTGATAATTCTTTGCGTTCCCTCTCTACGTCTATGTCATCATGCAGTGACTCCGAGATTCAGTGCCCCAAGTATTTAAATTGCGAGATTTTTTTAAGTGGTGTATCCTTCAGAGTGACTGGTGGCAGGCTGTCGTATGTTTTGTTACGGGCTTTAAAATATTTAGCTCGGAAAATGCAAGATTCCTGCGGGATAGTTTTTATTTCTCCATATTAACCGGGCTGAATGGATTTGAAAGAAACTTAGTATCTAAGGTCTTGGAATAATGCTATCTTGGAAAGACCTATCTACCTATATTAAATTACAAAATAGACGCGTGCGCAGTAGCGGGTAATAGCTAGTTTACGAAAACAATTCTTGCTCAGTGGAGTAAATATATAAAACCTGTATTTTCTGGAGGGGTAGACAGAGAAGTTGGTTGGTAATTGGGATATATTATGCCAAAAATCTTTGACAGTAGTAGGTAGTAGCGGTTTGTTGTGATCGTCAAAAAGTTTTGGGGTTTCCAAATCGTAACCACAATTTTGAGAAAATATTGGGTAAATTTTTTGTTTCCTTAATCGACACCTTGTTACCTATATTGTATTTTGGGTATATTTTGATCAAATATACGCAATATAAAATAGGTATACCTATACATAATTCGGTATTCCGAAGGTTTTTATTTATAATGGTTCCAAACGCTATTCAATCAAATATATGATTCAATAGCGTTTGGAACCGTTAAAAATACTCCTCTGGTACCTAACCTACCTAAATGTTATTGATGTTAGGGACATGAGTGCATTCTATAATAAAACATTCATTGTAACGTATATGGTATCGATAGGCACCTCGCTTATATTTAGTCAAAACTCGACTTAACAAAAATGAGTTTCCTTGTAATAATATACTTAATCATGTCTTCTTAATAATTAATATCAGATTTATCTATCTATATCATCACGCCAGATCTCTTGCGGGATAGGCAGGGAGTACAGAGTTCCAACAGGATTTTCCATACAAACCTCTTAGAATCAGCTCGAATTTTGGGATTGTGCCTTTTGGTCCACGTTCGTAATAAGATTATAATAGCAATAGGCTCGCCCCCTATTGCATTGGGACCTACCACCCCCGCTTTGGAAGTATAGCCGAGATTTTTTTATGAAAAAAGTTTTGGCTATCCTTTTGGCAGATTTGAAATGTCACATCGATGTCACAGTGTAGAAATTTGAGTGACACGTCGATGGTCATACATTTTGTCTAACAAATGTAATTTACGCATTAATAGGCGTCAATGTTATATTACGTGTACAACACTAATGTGTACACATAATATTAATGTCCTCAAAATAACAATGCGATCAGTCTCGGTATTGATTTTGACAAGGCAATATATTGTCAACCAACATATCTTGATCTGTGACCACTAAAACTTGTTTCATTAACATATTGAGAATTAAGCGTACAACGTGTCTTCTTAGTTTGGTCGTCAGGAACACTTGTTTAAATATCCGTTTAGTTTGACTTTTGTATAGAGATAATAGTATAATTACATCAATGAATATTTTCGATGTGTTCTAGACTTATATACATTTTAAGAAATATCAATATTTTTTAAACCTAGACGCATGATAAGTGTTAAAGTTGGGTGTGTGTGTAGTAATTTAATGATATGTTACACTAAGCTCGATTAATAAAGGCATAATTTAAGCTCGATTGATATCCTTGACATGATAACATCAATCACGTGAGTTCGATAACATAGTATGACATTTAACATTAGAGATGCCTCTGATACGGTTATCCAAATTAAATCAACCACAACAGCATTTATCTTCATAGCTGTCTTTATATAAGTTAATAGTAAAAACATTTAAAGAAACAACTTCTAATAGAGCTAGGTAATGATGCAATTTAAAACGGCCAATTGTGTGTGTGTGTGTGAATAATCTACGCTGTTGGCCGCGGGGCCTTTACAGCTTCACCGGACAAGAGGGCGAGCGTGCAACCACTACTCTCGAGCCAGAAGGGCGAGGGGGCAACATTCCGTATGAACCAAGGGGCTCTGACGGCATTGCGGAGGAAACGGGATTGAACCGTTTGGAGTCTATCGATGTGAGAGCGGCCAGCGTGTCGGAACACCTCACAAGCGTACGTCATGATGGGCCGTATACAAGTTTTGTAAAGTGTCACCTTATTCCTAAGGGACATTTTATTCCGCTTGCAGATCATCGGGTAAAGACAACCGAGCACAAAGGCTGCTCGGTTACGAACTAGCGTGATGTGCGGTCCGAAGGTGACCTGTTTGACCCAGGGAATAGGTAGGTCAAACATGGTCACTTGACTGAGATTACTTCTGGGGTGGCGGAGGGAGGGGCGCGGGGTGGCACCTCTGGAGAAGAACACCGCAGCGCTCTTGCCCGGGTTCACCTCAATACTTCCTGAACCAATCCCCTAGGGTATTGGCGGCTGCCTGAAGGTTTCCGATAATGAAACCCTTATTCCTATGCGAGACATAGAGAGCGGTATCATCCGCGAATAGGGCTAGATGCACCTTACTCGAACGAGGAATATCGTTCGTGTAAAGGCTGAATAGGAGGGGGGAAAGAGCTGAGCCTTGTGGGACACCAGCATGTATGGAGTGGGGGGGGAGAGCGCGTCATTTCAACGCGATACCGAAAGGCGCGATTCGACAGAAAGTCTCGTAAGATGAGCACGAGTCTGTACGACACACCCATTTCGTAAAGCTTGTAGATCAAGCCGTTGTGCCAGACTTTGTCGAACGCCTTCGCGACATCGAAGGAAAGGGTGTAGACGGGTTTGAGTTTGTTGAGGCCAGTGAGGATGTGCTCCGTGATGCGGTGCACTTGATGGACGCAAGAGTGTTTGGCTTGAAAACCAAACTGCTCATTGATGAGAATACCCTTGGATGATACAATGATAACTCGTGGGACGGTCACGAGGTTTACCGGGCTTAGGGATGCCTATGACGTCGGCCTCCTTCCACTGAGTGGGGAAGGTGCAGTTCGTCATGGCGGCATTAAGGATGGCCACTAAGAGGCAGATGAGTTGCGCGGGTAAGCATTTGAGTACGCGAATAGAAATGCCGTCAGAGCCGGGGGCCTTTTTCGGTTTAAGACCTTTAATCAGGTCCTCCACCTCGGTCTGGGTGAAGGATCGGTGGGAGGGGGGGGGGTTGGAGAAGTGTTATCGTTTAATGAGTCTATATGTGTGTTAGTCCGTGGCATCGTAGCTCCTAAACGGATGAAACGATTTTAATTAAGGTTCCTTTGTTTGAAAGGTGAGGTTCGTGAGAAAAGCTGTTCAGCCGTTTGAAGATCATCAGCTCTTTTCTAATTGTTAAAGGGACGTGAGCAACTTCTGAACTGATCGGTTTAAAATTTAGTATCCTGTGACGTCAATGAAATTACAATAACATGGTTACCTTGACGTGATGCTGTACCATCGTCTGGCTTCCCAATTTCTATCAGCAAAGGTATCATGTCTGGGCTTGTTGGAATAGTCTCAATGAATAGATTATAGATAGCTAGACAGCTAGTGATCAGTGTGTAATGACTCGTCGGGATTTATTATTTTTTTCATTTACCGTCTTTCCAATTATATAGGTTGTGGGTTCCAAGACAATTACAGTGCTCCTTAAGGTTGTAACCCTGGTGTTAGCTATGGAAACCATTGTGGATCCTGGCTTACATAAGTTACAGTGGTGTGAATGTCTGACGGGTTTAGAAGCATTAGTATGATCGTTATACACATCTGTACATCGTTATACACATCTGTACAATTGCGCTGCACTACTATGGCACTGCTTAAAAAACTACATTTTATAACGCTCGTGATGCGCTTAGCGCATTCTTCGCCAATAAAAAACTAAGCACTCAAATGACTGCCTATTTAAATAAATATTAAAATTAAATTAATATGTTCAGAACTACCATCGTTATATTATCTCCGTACCAAGTTGACATCGGTTATATATCTATGATTATGCAATATTTTCCTCAAAGATGATGTATCTATGAGGAAAATGCACGTGTGTGCGTAATTGCAAGTCTACGAAAAGTTAAGAAAGATCAGATAATTATAATCAAGACATAATAGGCGATGTTATGTGAGTCTCTTGTTAGCATATTACTATACAAATAAGATCCATGAGATAACCAAATCATACAATTTGTAGCCCTGTACAAATGTTCTGCAGTCGTTTAGTCTGCATCGTCTGGCGCGTAAACATTGAAACACTCGTGCCTCGAATTTTAAAGATCTTACCCAATTTTTCAAGAAGCCCGTGCGTTACCTTCTATTTTACCATTTGAGTATACACTGCATAAGAAGTCCTTGTGTAAGTATATTATTTTGTTTACTCATGGTACAATATTATGATAAAAATACTCCCTTCATTAGTTGTGCACTCAATTGCTAGAATTTAATAAATACTTTAAAATGCTAATTGGCCGCAGATTCCACAAAAATGAAATTAACCATGTGTATCTAATATATAAAAAATATAAATAAAAAGCATTCGAAATTATATAATATTTCAATTATATAATAAAAAAACCTTGGTAAATATAAGGAGCATTCAACATTTAAATTAATAAAAAACTTAAAAAAAGGGTAACCGACTTAAAAATGAAAAAAAAAAAATATATGAAGTCGGTGCAGTCGGTTACTTGACACCGATTTCAAATATTTATTTTTTGCTTTTTGAAGTCCGTTGCCCTTTTTTTTAAAGTTTTTTATTTTACAAGTTTTAGTGATGAGTGAATTTATTATTATTATTTATATACCTCCTATATATTATCCTACTTATTTATACAGTGAGGTACCTACAAGATTTATAACTGAATTTTCACATTCATGCCGTTTCTCGTATAGGAAACCCACCGTGTATCTTCAAAGCTATTTGCCAATTGCCGAATTATGAACCTCCCCCTTTTTTGAAGTCGGTTAACATTCTGCTTAGTTCTGTAGTAGGGTACCTATAGGATTGGCGTAATACCCATAATATCTCAATCTACGCATTCGTATTGTTTGTCGCTAAGGAGTTCTCTGGTGTATCTTTAAAGTCCAAGATCCAATACTGATGAAATTAAAATGGGACCACCTTGAAACTACATTAAATCCAGTGGAAAAAGAATCATCCAAATCGGTTTATAAGAATATAAGTTATAAAAGAACACAGACGAATTATGAACCTCCCCCTTTTTTGAAGTCGGTTAACATTCTGCTTAGTTTTATAGTAGGTTACCTATAGGATTGACGTAACACCCATATTCTCTCAATTTGCATATTCCTATTGTTTGTCGTTAAGGAGTTCCCTGGTGTATCTTCAAAGTCCAAGGTCCAATACCAATGAAATTAAAATGAGACCACCTTGGAGCTATACTGAACCCAATCCAAAAAGAATCATCAAAATCGATTCACAACTGACGGAAATATCGGGGAATATACATAAAAAAGCATTCATAGAACCGAACATAGAACCTCTTCCTTTTTAAAGTCGGTTAACAAAAACAAAACTCTGGTAAGTATAAAAAGCATTCGAATTTTAAATTACGAATCAACCATTTTGGAAAAGCGTACGCTGGTTTTTACATCATACTTTAATGATAATGTAATAAAATGATATTAATGGATCATGTGATTCTGTTTACGTACGCAAATTGTTATCTTTGGATCGTTAAAAATGATTGAGTTGAGTTGAAAAATATATTCAATCTCAAAGAAGGAGTTTCTCATTTTCTTTTTAAAATTTATAACAAACTGGCGGGTCAGGGTGACACGGGCAACTACCTGCTGGACCACGATTACTTCATAATAATTAATGATGTGCTGATCCAGTAACAGGTATACCTGTTATTGATGCTTATGTGCATTGTGACAAAAATAATGACTTTTTTTTGCTTTTAAATTAGGTATAAGAAAGTGTATTTACTCGTGACAGAGTAGCTCTTTTAAACTTCCTTTAGCAGCATATTATGCATGTATGTAAATAGGGTGTAATTATTTATGTAAATTATTTAACATCGAAGAAACTGACTAACTAATTAATGAAGTAAAATTTATTTTATCTCTACATAGTAGACTGCTTAAAATTATTTATGTGGAATGATGAATATGGGTATAGCATATACGATACTGCTCTTAACGTCTCTGTGCCTATGTGCCTAATAATATAATAGTTACACTATTAATTTAATTTAGGGCCATCTATTTTATTTATTATATCTTTCTATCTTCATCCGCAAAACGTCTACTGCAGAACAAAGCCAAAAAACTCGCCCTGACTACTGGCTTTATGCTGTACCTACGCATCCAACTATTAATCACGGCTCTCGACGCAACCTTTATTTATTTTTTTAAGTACCATACATATCATTGCGCACATATAATTATGTCGTCGACTATCATACATATGATAACGTCGTAAGAAATATAGGGGAATTATCCCCATTCACCCCAAATCTTATAACGCACAATTTGTTTGACAATACTTCATTGGCATCACCATAAATTCTTACGTCATCCAAAGTTATAAAGAATTAACTCCGTAAAAAGTACTAAGTTTTATTTGGTCCGACCTTAGCATGGTCTCCTTTCAATCCTTTCGATTTGTGTAGATAAATTAACCAGCGGATAATGAACTCGCGTGACCTCCATATCGTAAGCGGTGCGCACTGACTTCTAAACACGAGTTACGTCACTCCAGTTGAGTTTTACTCCACCTACTTTGTATGTAGTAGGGATGTTACTAGTACTTACATGAGTATTTACCGAGTCGTAAGAAATACGATTGTAACATGTAAGCGGATGATGAAAGAAAGAAAATGCATGTATTTAACCACGCGAACAAATAATAAATGTCGTCATGCCTATATTTCTTCCAAGTGGGAGTGGCAGCGTGCTGTGTACAGCTACATACATATCAGCGATGATTTTAGCACCAGCCATATTAGCCATGGTATTGGACAAAACAATAAAAGAACCATCACGGCTATATACCCCAACGGGAGTGTCAGAGGTGTACTGTATACACTGTACGGATACCCATGTCACCGACGATGTTAGGACCCAATGGAAAAATCCAATGTATGACACAAGCCACAAGGACAAGCCTAATGTCATTATATTGGACATCATTTTAGACTCCGGATTAATAATTAGAATTTTTCGAAAAAGAACCCACACTTTGTCCGACTTAGGATATTAACTCAAGGATTTTAATCCTAGGCAAACTGTTCGCCATAACATTAACGAGGGAGCAAATCGACTTGAAAATCAACATCATAAAATGTAATTCTCATTTAAACTTCATCGTTAGGAATATTTATTTGATGTGTTAACTATGACAAACGACATTGTTCTGCGCCCATACATGATTTGCCCTAGAACCAACAGCACCTCCACTCCGATCTAGGCCTCGAACCTATTCGCGCCCTTATTAAAAAGGCGTCAACACGACACTTCGCGAACGCATCTACCCATGCGAATCCGTTAATCGTAGCCACCGCCGACTACGATCTCCCCCCTGACCCCTGCCGCCACCGCCGTCCGCGACATGTTCTCACCGACCCCCCGATGCTTTGTCATCCCTTCTTTCCGCTCAGAATACGGGCGACGACGACGACGTAGTAGTAGATCCCCTCCCATAGCCGGCGGTTGACCGGTGCACTTAGTAGTGCACCCGTCCCCCTACAGCGACTGTCCCAACCGAGGGCGCCTCGGAGAGGCGCCCTCGAGTATGTCGCCTCTTGCCCTTCTGGCTGGCTAAAACGTAGTGCACACACACCAACAGCAATGAAAAAATACTTGTATGATTTCAAATCACCCATAAAGTCTCTTAAGGCATTATTATTAAACGGACATCGGGGGAATCGCAATATTGCACAAAAAGTATTAGATTTTGTAGTTATAATTCAGTAACCATTAACACATTTGAGGTTATATTGTGTGTTGACATTCAGTAAAGACGTCGGCGACTTCGATATAAGTACCTACTTACAATATTTGAAATATTCGTTTTAGATTGCAAATTGTCCGTTAGATACGGATATTTGCCATTATTTTAATAAAATAGATACACAATGATGGCATGGGTCAAATGTTTGTTGGTTCTGGGGCAATTTTCGACAATGTCCTTTAAACTTAACCTTCTGGCCGCTGTATCACGCCGCTTTGAAGCCGCTTCGCTTACTGGATCCAGTAGTCGCAGGTTCGATCCCCGCGAGAGAAGAGAAATCTTTGTGTGACCTGCAAATGTTTATTTCGGTCTGGGTGTTTGTGTATATGAATTTCATGTTTCCAAACGCACTCACGACACAGGAATAATTCCTAGAGTGGGGCAGCGTTTTTTTTTAAAGAAAAATAATTTAGTAGCTCAAACCCCTAAAAACTACGGCCAATTTTCTGCAGCTGCCTTTCCCCACCAATTACCTCTTGATTTGGGCCATCAATTTGGTCATGTGACTGTACAATGGTCGCGTCACGAGGCCCCCATTTATTACTTAGAGGATGCGCGAACTGGCCGGCCAGCGTTATTGCTAAATTACCGTTCAGAATAGAAATGGCTGCGTTGATGACATATCAATGGTGGATGGAATTTAAGAGGCATTAGGACCTTACTGTGACTAGAAAAAGGTAATATCAAAATATTAAAAATAAAAAACCTTTTTTAAACATGCTTTTATAGCAAAAACACGAGGATATTTATTTATCCATTAAACTAATATTTACTAGGGTTCTTTTGTATGCGTATTGAGGTGTGTGTAATAAAAATACATTTAAAATAGCCGTACTGAATAATTATTATAATATCAGCCTATACTGCCCACTGCTGGGCCAAGGGCTTCTCTTACAAATCGAGGTGAGAGAGATTAGATCATATGTTTGTGTGTGTTGTTCCACCACGCGGACCCAGTGCGGATTGGTGGAGGCAGGTTTGTGGCCACCTGCTGTTGGAACTTATCAAGCCGCCTTTAAGGCTTCCAACTCGGCTTAACGACGGAGCACGGAGACGCTCGATTATGGAAATGCCACAAGCGGTCACCCATCTCAGGCCGACCAAGTCGAACGCTGCTTAACCTTGGTGATCGGTAAGAACACCGCGGTCGTACAGCGCTACGAGCACCTCATTAATAAATCCTGTTCGATACAGCGAACAGAACGAGCAACAGCATTTTTTTAATATATAAAAAAAACATTAAAAATTGTTGGAATCGATTCAGTTGCCGATTTAGAACAAACTACTTTCAGGTCTTGCGTTAATTAAGTTACAGCTTGTATATAAATTTTACCATCTCCAAGTAGCGCTATCTGACGGTTAAACTAACCAGTTTTAAATACTGAGTAACGCCAATAGCAAAGTAACTAGACCAGAACTTTTCTCAAAGTTGGTGAAACAGGCCATTAGACTCACGATTTTTACCAATTAGAATACTGTTTTGCGTATTGGTTTTTTTTGAGGCTAGAGGAGTATATCTCAATACCTAGCTAAAATACAGTTTGTTCCAAATAAACAGACCCATGAACATCACGAGCTTCGAATTATTTGTGTGTATAAGTAATAAGAAGGTTACACACTTATTTGGGTTGATAACAGTAAATACACAAATACTTTTAAGCAACATAGTGTGATGTAGATATACGCCAGGGATGTCTGTGTTTATTTCCTAGTATTGCTTTGTTTTAGTCGTAATTAATATGGCAATTGGAATAATTATCTTTTATTAACTAACAAGCCTGATAGCCTATTTGGCCAGAAATCGATGTTCGGTAGGTACAATTGAACTTCCCAAGAAGAGAAGACGCCGTGTGTGTGTGTGTGTGTACTTTAATATTTTGTTCTGCCTCGTTGCTTTAATAGATGTCCTGAAATGGCATTCTAGGTTGAACTGACTGTTCGAAACAAAGCAAGTAGGTATGAAAGATAGTATCGGTGTAAAGATGAGAAAGAATATGGTCCGTATGTGTGTGTGTGTGTGAGTGATGTACGCTGTTGGCCGCGAGGCCTTTACAGCTTCTTACTGACTTAAGGGCGAGAGTACAACCCCTACGCTCGAGCCAGAAGGGCAAGGGGGACATACTCGATGGCGCCTTGAAGAGGCGCCCTCGGTTGGGACAGTCGCTGTGGGGGGACGGGGTGCACTACTAAGTGCACCGGTCAACCGCCGGCTATGGGAGGGGATCTACTACTACGTCGTCGTCGCCCGTATGTCACGCGCGCTTTATACGGAGACACACATAGACGTGGTCTGCGTCATAGACACAGACCGAGGGCCGCCCTGTCGCAGACGAAATACCCACGAGGCGACTCCTGCGACAGAGCACTCGGCCAAGCGAAGGACACCGGGGGGTTTTAGTGGGTGCGAGCCCCACATAACTGCCATACCATGCCTACTCTGGTGTGGCAGTATGCAGCAGACATTTCCCCCCGAAAACAAAAAAAGGTACAATTGAACTAATTAATAATCATTGGTCGTTGGTCTAGTGGCAAAGCGCATCGCTTTGTGATCACGAGGTCCTGGGTTCAAATCCTAGGTCGGACAAAATTAGTTTTTTTGTCGAAAAAGTTCCCAGTATCAGTCTGGAGTCTGAAATTGTGCCCGGTATGGCGATAGACTCGCCCCCTATTACATGGGACTTAACAAAGTCGGCGAAAAGTGAGTGTACAAAGTACACCTCTGCCACCCCCCACTTGGGGAATATAGGCGTGAGGGTCTTTATTCTTAATTTTATTTCTGAATAATTCTCTTCCATCAGTAAACAAATCTAGTAGGCCATTTGGACCAAAATCTATGTTCGGAAGGAATTTTGGAATGAAAGATATGTAATGTACATACCTACGGATCGTTACCACTTTCATAATTAAAGCGGGAATTGAACCCGCGACTACTAGGTCGAATAGTCGCAGGATCGATTCCCGCACGGGCGGAGCGGTTTATGCTCTTAATCAATGTGTCAAATAACCCGTCGGAGTTCAGTGACACGGGGATTGGCTGAACTCTGAATGGGTTTAAAGGTTATAAGTTCGAATTGTTTCTCACTTCTAGGTTTTCAAATCATACTTAAAATTGCATTATTTCGTATGTTTACCAAGCTTCCGCCAATATTTATACGCTTGTACCATGGCGCCAATTTCAAACATCTGTCATCTACAAATTTCGTTAATGCCAACCCTAACCCCTATGTAGCGCAGGTTACACGATAGTGCTAATTGGGCCGTATCAAACCAGCTAAGTATTACGCTCGAGGTGATCCGGTTATGACCTAGGGATCGCCAATAACGAGCACATGTATTGTGTCATGTTGGACCCCGTATATTTTAAATAGCGCTCGCATAACGTGTGTACGACCTTTAACATTGCGCTAACAATCGAAAGAAAAGGCGCAAAAAATTACAATTATCTTGTTAATTTATTTTGTTAATAATGATATCCTTATATACGATAATGTATGGTGTTTGGAATCATCACGAAATGGAAGGTCAAATTTCATCAAAATCTTGAACTGTCCCTCGAATAAAGGTGACTCTATTGAAGAGTGAGGCTGTTCCATCAATCTGCCAGCTGCAGTTTAGAATCAAAACTAAGTCAAACCAAAGCCTTTTGATACTTTTTCTACTTAAACTGTCTAAAAATGTAGCCAATCTATTACTCTATAAAAAAATCCCCCACTTTAGAAATTATTTTTGAGCCATGCCAATTTCACATACTCAAACACCCACAACAAAGCAAATATTTGTGAGTCACATCAATTCCTTTCATGTGGCGATCAAACAAGTGACTAGGTAGTCTTAATAGAAATAAGTGGAGATGAGTAGGTATGTTCTAAGCAATAGTCCAAGCATCGTCTAAAATACGTTATTTTGTAAGAGACGTCATCGGCCTTAAAAAAACATAAAGAAAAATTCTAAGAACATAGATATCTTGAACTTCAACGAAGGTCACATACGAGGTTAAGATGATCCAAGGAAAGAGTAATCATTTTCTTCCTTAAAATTCAGTTTGTTGTAGTAATTTGATGCTCGGTAAGGCTAAACGGTTGATATCCTTGTCATAATTGTACTCTCAAACGTTGTTTAGACTGTATCTGATACAACTAGATTAAAAACGAGGTTAAAGCTGATACTTACCACGGACATTTTATTTATAGATACGTTATAAAAATATTTTGCGGTTATTCTCGCGGTTTAAGATGGGATGTCCTTTCCGTAAACATGTTGCAAACCACTCAAAACGTAGGAAACTTAAAATAAAAAATCAAATCGAAAAAATATACTTTGTTTTTATTTAAAAACGCAGTAGCATGTTATAGTCATATCACGACGCAGGTTTAGAATAACTCATACATATTCGTCTTTCCAGCTTTATTTCTTATCATGATAAATAGTTATATTTGTATTTCCAAAGCACGCGAGATGTAGGTACGTTAAGCATTTATTTTGGTGATTTTGGCAATTACGGCATCGCTACTAAATGCAAGTTTTTTTAATATCTATGATTGTTGCGAAATTTTTATATCCTGTTTGAAGATACTTGTAAGGACAAATAATATATAAACCGATTGTATTAATGTGTTTTTATTAATTCCTATTCTTATTTTATATTTTTAATTAAATACATCCTATAGTATTATGATTGTTATCTTTAAAGTTAGCTATAAAATTGGACTAGCAGTTCTTCTGTTTTGCACTCGGTCGACAATAGCACCACCTACCTCCAACTTCATCTAAGAACCATCCAGGTGATCGCATAAGTATAAAAAACATCAAAATCTATTAAGCCGGAGTAGAATGGCGAACACACTCATACAAGAATTTTATGTATTTGTCGTAGCGTATTATTTGAGGAGCAATATTGCTTGAGTGTGTTTAGTTGTGATACGAAGACAGATGGCAGATGATGACCGAACAATAACATATTGTCGATCTGAGATGGCGGACGGCCCTACTTAGTGATTTTATTGGCAACGGGGCAAGCGGTCGGACGTATCGCAGAGCTAACCTAACCTCACTGCATTCCATTTGACAATATTAATCCTCAATTATTGCGAACATCCTTTTATATTTTGCTACTAAAGTCAGAATATCAAGGATGGTCAGTGGACTAAACAAGAGTCTAGTGTTATTTCAAGATTTCCTTTATGAACGGGCACCATGCGGGCCACCTTTCACCGTAACCAGCCTTGAAACGAAAACCTAATCGGACTCAACCTTGGTTCACACATTTGAAGTATCACTAATTACTCTATTTCTTTCCAAAGAGTATTCAAAATGGTCTGACAATTCATTGCTATTTAACATCTTATCAAGCTAATTAGCAATGGATATATCGCAGCAATGTATACTAATTATGTGATGTTGTAATTAAAGATGTTTCAAATATTTTTTATAACTGGCTACTTTCGTTTAGAGTAGAAAGTAGTTAGTTGCTAATTTGATGTACTTATTAATATACTTTGGTGGAATAGCAGCGTGAACAATTCCAGACTTTATGGTATATGGTAATAGATATCACTATTGACGGTTATATGCTATTTGTATTTTTTTTCATTGGATCTAATGGTTGCTTTAATAGTCTAAAATGCGAATGGTGCGTGTAGGGTTTGTGGGTGTGTGTGTGTGTGAATGATCTAAGCTGTTGGCCGCGGGGCCTTTACAGGTTCACCGGTCAAGAGGGCGAGCATGCAACTACGGGTACTACGCTCGAGCCAGACGGGTAAGGGGGCAACCAGCTCAAGGGCGCCTCAAGGAGGAACAGCCTCGCCTTGGGCAGTCGCTATGGGGGAAGGCATGTACTAGGTGTCTCGCCGTGGTGCTCTGCACCAGCCGGCGAGCAAGGGATTCTTCGACCTCGCCGGTGAGGTCGGTGTCTGATCCTGTGTTCGGTATCTGTATCCGAAAGAAGGGATGGAAGGGCTTCGGAAGGGTCGCTGAAAACATGCCGCGGGCGGCGGTAGTGGCTGATAGGAGGGGAGTTGGTGCGTGTAGGGATTACGAGGTCCTGGGTTTGAAGTCCTAGATTGATGGTCGGTCGAATGTTCCCGGTATCATTTCGGAGACTGGAATTGTGCGCAGTGTAATTGTTATAGGGTCACACCCCATTTTACTTCTTATTTCTAATATTTTACTTATAATTAACAGTTCTGATATGATTTTAGAATTCAGTCCTAATATCGTCGGTACTGAGTAGGTGTACACAGCACTTCTCTGCCTCTGCCACTCCCACTTAGGGAATATACGCATAACGGTGTTTAATATCTTTTTGGATGTAATAAATAGCCTCTTTATTCTATAATTCTAAATGCGGTTTAAGAAAGATTTGGTAGATACATTAATGAATGTTCAAGATGTAATATTTTTGATAACGGCTCACAGGGCCGAGCAGTTTTGAGTTCAATTCCCGGTCGAGATCAATTTTTGTGTGGTTCAAAACTTGGTGAGTCTAGTTATTGACTAGCGATCACGATGTCTTGAGTTTGAATCCTTAATCAAAAGGGGATTTTGTAACGAAAAATTCTTGTATCGGAGTTTGGAAATGTGTTTAGTATAATTAACATTGCCTTTTGAGGGAAATACCTGCCGCATACCGCCATATCACGGGCTCACCGAGATGCGGCGATGATGTGGAACTAACATCCACCGTGCCCTGCCGCGGGAACAGCCAAGGGCATAACATCCGCGGTAATTAAGATTGCATCTGAATACATAATGCACCTGTGCTATCCATGTTTAGGAAATATAGTCGTGACAATGTCTTTATATTATTTTTGATATTTTTTCATAAAATCCTCTCATACCACCAACAAAATCGAATTTAGGATGTTAATGAGTAGGCAGTTTTATTATACATTTTTTTTTGTAACGGGGGGAAATGCCTAGCGCGTGCTGCCACATCGCGGGCTTTGGTAATGTGGCAGTTATGTGGAGCTCGCACCCACTAAAACCCCCCGGCGTCCGTCTCTTGCCTGAGTGCTCAGCCGCAGGAATCGCCAGTGGTATAACATCTGCGGCGTGACAATATTCCACCTGCCACCGACACAGATTAATGAAAATCTATTAATTTAAATTTAACAAAAATAACTTACCTAGATTTATTTACTAAAAAAAAATTTGATACAAAAGAACTAATTGCGCTAATTGGATCTATTGAATGGTGTCATTTAATTTTGTCGAAATCAAATTGACGTTACATTTTGTTTCATAATTTCATCAGTAACAAAAAAAAAATATAACTGTTTCCTTCACCCTAATAAATTGCTCAAATTAATCTATTATTTATGTGAGACAAAAAATACACAACAAGTTTCATTGTGTTATTGTTATACAATAATGTTTTAATACAGTAGTGCCGTTATAAGATGACTGATTTGACAGCATCTGTATAATAATTTTAATTGTTGCTAGGACATAAGGTTCACAAAATCTCGTTAGGTTCACAAAATATGTACGAAAATCCGTTTTGACAGATGAAATAAGCAAAGAATAATGATATTTTTGGGAGCAAGTTCTATTAAGGTTTAAAATAAAAATCTTTTAAAAAAAAAGGTAAACCGACTTCAAAAAGCAAAAAATAAATATTTGAAGTCGGTGCTGGTTGGTGCAGTCGGTTACTTGGCACCGACTTCAAATATTTATTTTTTGCTTTTTGAAGTCGGTTTACCTTTTTTTTAAAAGATTTTGAATTTACTATTTTAAGTGACGAGTGAATTATTTAGTAATATTTATATACCGATATTAAATTATTTTGCTAAGTTGTAAAGTAAGGTACCTACAGGATTAATATAATAACTATAATAACGGAATCTATACATTCGTGCTGTTCGCCATTAAGGAGTTCCCTCTTGTATCTTCAAAGTCCAAGGTCCAATACCAATAACAATAAAATAGGACCATCTCAAAACTATATTCAACCAAATGCAAAAAGAATCATCAAAATCGGTTCATAAGCAAAGGAGTTATAAAAAAAAGGATGAATTATGAACCTCCTTTTTTGAAGTTGGCTAATATATTGCTTAGTTCTATAGTAGGGTACCTATAGGATTGACGTAATACCTATAATATCTCAATTTACACATGCCTATTGTTTGTCGTTAAGGAGTTCCCTGGTGTATCTTCCAAGGCCAAGGTCCAATGAAATTAAAATGGGACCACCGCGGAGCTATACTGAACCCAATGCAAAAAAATCATCAAAATCGGTCCACAATTGACGAAAATATCGCTGAACATACATAAAAAAAAAATCCTCCTTTTTGAAGTCGGTTAAAAAATGAACACCGTCACGCTATATTCCCCAAGCAGGGATGGCAAAGGTGTTCTATGTCCGTTCACTTTCGCCAACAATGTTAGGACTCTTGTTATAGGGGGCAAGCCTATAGCTATTTCACCAGGCACGATTCCAGATTCCGGATTATACTGGGAATTTTTCGTTAGAAATATTACACTCGCCCGATCTAGGATTCGAACCCAGGATCTTGTGATCGCTACGCGCATTATTCGCCACAAGATCAACATGACAGTTATAATGATTCAATAACGTTAATTTGAATGATGAGTGACCAGCGCTTTATATCCTTGCATTCAATGTTTTTTTTTGCCTATTTCTTCTGTCAAAACGGAGTTCTTATTTTGTTCTTAGTGTGAGTGCTTGTACTAAGTTTTATTGACCGAAAAATAAGACTTAGATGGACGAAAACGAAAGTGTTCGCGAGTGAAAGTACCATTAGGAGACAATGCTATTGTAATATTCTGCACTAATATTTTATAAGATGCAAGGTGTTATGTAATAAAGTAAAACGTTGGATCTATTTCATCTATTATAGCTTTCGTCCACTGTTTATGATGTGTACAGATGCAAAAATAATGTGTTTTGATACTGCATGTGCGCTAAAAGTACTGCTTTGCATATATAGACCGTAATTTTGGCATCTCGCAAAATGTACCGACTGTAATAACCGGTTCTGTTGAACACATTTCTTAAAAATAAAAAAACCTGAAATAAGTGGTTATTTTTTATTTATAACTAGCTGCCCGCCCCGGCTTCGCACGGGTGTACTTATAAAGAAAATGAGATCATTCTGTCAATATTTTGCCTAAATTTTCTACTGTCTTCTATCGTACTCACTCACAAACTTTTTTATATGGAGATTTTTCAGCTCGAATTTGTTACTTTTCTGTAAACCTTGCCCTGACAAATTTCAAACAAACAAAAAGGATTAGCTAAATAGGCGCAACCATTCTGAAAGGATCTTAATACATTCGGAAATTTATTTTTATTAAAATAGATTTAAATATATATATATATATATATATATATATAATAATAACCATGGCAACCGCTGTCAAAATTTTTTTTGCGAAGAAATATTGAAAAGTATCCGTTTAGACATCAACAAACAACAAAAAACAACACACTTTAAGAGCAAAATTTACAATGCGAACGTGGGTTCGCAAAATGTGGATTTGGAAGAAAATACATAACACATCTGTAAATGGCCGAGCCCAGCCGAAGAAACCCCGTGCGGCTGTGTCGGCAGCGGGATGCCCGGTCACCTAGCGCACGCCCAACACCTTTGCCCGGCTCGCCCACCTCGCCCCAGCCTTCGGAGGATGAAGATTTTTTCACACCGCCGACATCTGGGGCCTCTAGCGACGATGCCGGGATATCGGCGTCTCCACCTACATTAACATCTGCGAGGAGAGGACGCCCACCGCTGCCGGCACGCCTGGGACCAGCGGGACATTGTGCTCCGCCCACGGCCCCTGCTACCGGTGGTGTAGTGCGCCGCATGAGATGGACTCCAGAATTAAATCTGAGTGTTATGCGGGCCTACTATGGTGCTACAGAGGGAGGAACCATCCTCACCGCTTACCGTCCGAAATTGTTGTCTCTGTTTCAGGGGCTTCACCCGACTGTCGCCGTTACTGCGCAACGACTATCGGATCAAGTACGTACCATCCAGCGGTGCAAGTTGTTGGATGACACAGTGCTTGAGCGACTGCACCGCGAAGCACTTCCTGCTCGTACTGAATCCAACGTGCGAAGTGTTGAAGATCCTATCTCTTTGAATAACTTCGCACGATCGGAGGAGGTAAATAGCGAGCAGGTAAGTGTTAGTCACCAGCTACAGGAGCAGGTGAGGAGAGCTCTGGAGGATGCCTTTGCGGAGTATCGGTCTGCACCGATTTTCCTAAGACCATGCCTACCCCGTTTGCCCATGCATAGACGTAACATTTCGCTTGTGAGTGCCCTAGACAATTTTTTAAAGCCACACTGGGAGACCAGTGTGGACTTATGTGATACCCATTCTATTTTGTACTGTGGAGCGGTGGCGGTGTGTCGGGTGGCAGGTGTAAGATTTCCTAATCTACATCGAGCCACCCAACCCACAAATGCTAAACCACTCTGGCAGTGCAGAATAGAGCGGCGTATAAATATGGCTAGGACACTTATAGCGAAATTGTTGTGCTTCCAGGCTGGAAACAACCGCCCGAGAGTTGTGCGTTTCGTGACCCAAGCCTTTGCAGGCACACGAGTGGCTCCTGTGGACTATGTGGCAGGAGTCGCGGAACGCATAGACTACTGGAAGCAAAAAGTTTATGCATGGGCGAAGAGGATTCGCAGGTATAAGGCGAGAGCAGACAGATACCACGTGAATCGCACCTTCCAGACGAATCAAAGGAGTGTATACCAGGCTT
Source organism: Phalera bucephala (assembly GCA_905147815.2). Classification (NCBI taxonomy): domain Eukaryota; kingdom Metazoa; phylum Arthropoda; class Insecta; order Lepidoptera; family Notodontidae; genus Phalera; species Phalera bucephala. The sequence goes on from LR990612.1 coordinate 28,686,013, forward strand.
GGGAGCGCCCCCAAGAGAGAGTGACTGACGTGCACTTGCCAAATGCGGCCGTGATGGCCGAGTTTTGGCGTAAAATTTGGTCAGTGCCCGTCACTCACTCCGAGGGCGAATGGTTTGATGTTGTTGGACGATCCTGTGGGCCCATTCAGGAAATGGAGCCCGTAGTCATAAGCCGTGAAGATCTGGCCTGTGCGGTTCGTGCGGCGCCGAACTGGAAAAGTCCGGGGCCGGATGGACTGCACGCATTCTGGCTAAAGAGGCTCCAGGGCTCACATTCTCGTCTAGCGACTCAATTCCAAGAAGCTCTTCAATTGGGATCGCTTCCTAGTTTTATGACATCGGGTGTCACTCACTTGATTCACAAATCTGGCAGTACTTCGGAACCTAAAAATTATAGACCGATTACATGTCTACCTACGGTCTATAAACTCCTTACATCCATTCTGAGAATAAAAATCAATAATCACCTTAAGGCACAGCATATTCTATCGCCTACTCAGAATGGCTGTAAGGGGGGGTCCCGGGGTACAAAGGATTTGCTCCTCATTGATATTGCCATTTGCCAACAGGTACGACGATCCAGAAAGAATGTCTCCATGGCCTGGATTGACTATAAGAAGGCCTATGATTCGGTGCCTCATACATGGCTGGGGAGGGTGCTAGAGCTGTACAAAGTACACCCGGCGCTATGCTCTTTCCTCGGTTCGTGTATGAGGCAGTGGACCACAGTTCTTCGTCACCCAGGATGTGGTGGCCTTTCTGGTTCGTCGGACTTGATAAAGATAAGCAGGGGTATCTTTCAGGGCGACAGTTTGAGTCCGTTGTGGTTCTGCTTAGCTTTGAATCCATTAAGTGCTATACTTAAGGATTCAAAGCTAGGTTACCATTTGCGGAGGGAGAGTGAGCCTATATCTCATCTACTGTACATGGATGACCTCAAGTTGTACGCTTCGAAGAAAACAGACCTGATGGAGTTGCTCAAAATAACCGGCAATTTTAGCAACGACATCGGAATGGAGTTTGGAGTAGACAAGTGTGCGGTCATCCATGTACAAAGAGGGAGAGTTGAAGATTCTTTTAATCTACAGCTCTCTGAAGATATATCCCTCAGGTCTCTCTCTGAAATGGATTCCTACAAGTATCTTGGTATGTCACAAGCCTTAAGTATAGCGAAACAGGATATGAAACAATCATTGAGGAATCGGTTCTTTGCCCGCCTGATAAAAGTGTTAAAAAGCCTTCTATCAGGTGGAAATAGGGTCCGAGCTTTCAATGGTTGGGTCATGCCTGTTCTTACATACTCTCTTGGCATACTAAGGTGGACTCAGTCTGAACTGGATGCCCTGGATAAAAAGGTCCGTCGATTGCTGACAGCGTATCGTATGCATCACCCGCGGTCGTCTGTTATGAGGTTGTACATCCCGCGGAAGTGCGGTGGTCGTGGGTTTTTAAACGCTAAGACACTACACAACCGCGAGGTGTGCAATCTCAGACAGTACTTTTTGAGTGTATCCGTGGTGATGTATCGAGATGTTGCCGCAATCGATAGAGGCCTAACTCCGCTTTCCTTGGCAAACGGGAACTGGCGAAGGCCCCAGGTATTAAGTACTTCGGACCGCACAGCCATATGGAAGGGCAAGGAGCTACACGGACGGTTCTATCGGGCTCTTACAGGGCCTGATGTGGACCAGCTCGCTTCCGTGACCTGGCTACGCTTCAGCAACCTTTTTGGGGAAACTGAAGGCTTTGTCTTTGCAATTATGGACGAAGTTATCATGACGAACAACTACCGGAAGCACATCCTAAAGGACGGCACGGTTGACATTTGTCGGGCATGCCACCGTCCCGGTGAGTCTATTAGATATGTAGTTTCCGGTTGTTCTCGTCTTGCTAACGGAGAGTACTTGCACAGACACAACCAAGTGGCTAGGATTATCCATCAGCAACTTGCTCTTAAATATGGCCTTGTGGACTCTGAAGTACCGTACTACCAGTACCAGCCTCTTCCAGTTCTCGAAAGTGGTCATATCACGCTCTACTGGGATCGATCTGTTATCACGGATAGGACTATTGTAGCCAATAAACCTGATATCGTGATAATAGATCGATCGATGCGTCGTGTAATGCTAGTTGATGTCACCATTCCGCATGATGAGAACCTTGTAAAGGCCGAAAAAGAAAAATTATCAAAATATTTGGACCTGGCCCATGAGGTTACCGCCATGTGGAATGTTGATTCAACTATCATTATTCCGATGGTCGTTTCAGTCAACGGCCTTATAGCGAAGAGCTTCGATAAACACCTTGAGAAGCTCTCGCTAGGCAGTTGGGTGAAGGGCCTGATACAGAAGGCAGTAATGTTGGACACGGCACGCATTGTGAGGAGGTTCCTCTCTTTGGAGCCCTGACCGCCGGTAGCATGGGTCGTAGACCTTGCTGTCGGTGGAGCACATTTTTTTTATACAATATATATAAGAATATTTGTATTTTATATTTTTATATATATTTTATAAGAAATTATACTGAATAAATATATACATAATAATAATAATAATAATATTTATTTTCTCTACACAAAGGTACTTACATTCTAATAGGGACTAAATACAGTACTTTTGTAGTGCACCATTTGTGAGAGACTGGCATCTGCACTAGGATAGGGTTATCCTGTCTGACAGATTACCAGGCCCCCGACACAAAAGATAATAGTACTTATAGCTTAGGTGACTTAGGATCTAGGTAATCCGGTACAGGTAGAGACATGTAGGTAAATTTGTGCATGTGTATGGGTGTGTGTCAGTGTGTTAATGTGAGTGTGTGTGTGCGCGTGCGTGTGTGTGCGGTGCACACATTATAGGTAGCATAAGGTATACAAATTATTTATGTAAGAAAAAATATATTAGATTAGTTGTAGGATTTGATAGCAAAGAAAAATCAAGCGTTCCAGCAGCAGCATACATTTATCAGCAATTGTTCCGTTTGTTCATAATTAAGGTTTTGCAGCCAGAGTGTTACTGTGCGTTTGCATTTATTTTTAGTGGGAGGGTAAATAGTTAGGATACGATTTAATTATAATATATATAAATATATATGTTGTAGCCCCGCGTATGTACAGACGCCAACACTCCATTTAAATAAATGTGCGGCTTATCAAATCCAATATCTTTATTGCGGATGTATTTAAGTTGCTGTAATTAAATAGTTATGTAGTAATAACAATAAATAGTTATGCGATATCTAAACAATAATTTAGGTATTAACAGCAAATAATATAGAGTCTCCGTAACTAGCGAGCGTGTATGAGACGAACTATGAGAGTGGAGAAAGCCAGGGACGTATGTAAGGACAGAACCTGTTGGAGCTCTGTACGCTCTGCCTACCCTGCAAGGGAACTAGCGTGATGATGTAGATAGATAGATAGAATAAAAACTAAGTAATGTAGCCGAATTGGTAGTATTTATTAGAGCTACCGAGCCCAACACCTATAGGTTTAGGTTTAAAGAACTTTATTTCTCATAAGAACATACATAGTTCACTTAAATGAGATTATAATGTGAAATCTTAAGACTATCAATATCACTTTGACGTCGTTATCGAGTCTCAGACACTACACAAATTTCGTATTTATCCAGTCATATCCAAGTCCTAGTATGTCATTATTTCCTGTTTTATTAATATTCCTCGTATATATATTCCTTAAGTTTAGTTTTAAACACATTAATCAAAACCTATACCCCATTAAATAACAATGTACATTGGTAAGAGGTACAATTTGTCATTAAAAAAAATATACTAAAAAGTACCCTGCGCTATCTCACAATAAAAATAATTATTTCGTTATTATTTTCTCCTTATTAGTTCGGCTTGCTATTAAAGAGTGTTTGTTCTTAGTTTTTTAAACTATAACTTATTTTCTTATTCTTCAGTCTAAAAACTACTACTTAACCTGTAAAATTAATATTCTATTATTAGATGGATGTAGATGCACTTAACCAGTATTTTTTTTTATCCTGGTGATTTGTCATTATTACAGTCTATAATAACCATTCAATTGGAATTGTGTCAAAAGTGGGTACTCTGTTACATTAAATGTATTATTAAACGTTCGACGTAAAGACGATTATTGATATGGTCAGAATATTGATTCAAAGATGTAAAATTTTTGTTTTGTCATCGGTCCTTGATACGTGTTCCAATTTTCAAGTGTGTGTGTGTGTGGGTGTGTGTGTGTGTGTGTGTGTGTGTGTGTGTGTGTGTGTGTGTGTGTGTGTGTGTGTGTAATGATCTACGCTGTTGGCCGCGGGGCTTTTACAGCTTCATCGTACAAGAGGGCGAGCGTGCAACCACTGCGCTACCAGAAGAGCAAGGGGGCAACTAACTCAAGGGTACCTCAATGAGGAACGGCCTCGGCTTGGGCAATCGCTATGGGGCCAGCGGGTAAGGGATTCTTCCACCTCGCCGGCGAGGTCGGTGTTTGATCCTGTGTGCGGATATTTTCGAGTTAAACGCACGCTTCGAAGTTGGTAAAAATTACGTTGAAAGTCTCCATTAGAAGGATAGATAAAACTTTATTGTTCCACCAAAGACACTATTCCTATATTAGGATTACAAATTTAATTTATAAATTTACAAGGTAGTGTAACAATGGGCGGCCTTATCACTAACACTCTTCTAGGCAACCTTTGGATAGACATACATACCGTCATACATACTTCCGTTAAATAGATATATACAGGTTAAACGTCAAATAAAAGCGTGTTAAAAATAGCTGCTATCTTGCCTTTCTTCTTCATAACGAGTCTAGTCAAATTGCAAGCATCTTTCCACAGCTCAATACATTCGCATTTCATGCAATACATGTACAATTGTGCAACCCCAAGCAAACCCACCCAATCACACTCACACACACACACACACACACACATCACACTTACGCACACACACACACACAAACACACGCGCGCTCATTATTTCTCATTGTACGTTAATGTACATAAATGTAAGCATCTTGCTGATTCCGTTGCTGGGACCTAGAGTCCTGAAATACAGGGTTGCTCTAGTTTAGACTCCAGTTTACACATATGATAATGTTTTGAAAACCCATTAATATTATGTGTAGAAAGAAATAAAGTTTATTGTTATTATTTATTAACTTTTATCTATTTTCTTTCCACAAGTGATAGCGCCGTGTTGTGACCACGTAACTTTTCGTTGCAGAATGTCAATTCCGGACTATTTTCCGTTTCCTATTAGCGTTAACGACTGTAAAAAGTCAACTTGGCTACAGGAATTGGAATGAAGTTGCGTAGAGGGAGAGCCTTTGTTTGTTGTTCGATTCATCAGCACTTAAACGATTTACACGAATAAAACATAAAATACATAGTTATTAATTACAAATGTGTTCAAATTTTATTTTTATAACCGTAAGTATTTTATTATTTAAATGATGTTAATCATACATTTCCTTGCTTCTATTTCCTAAGTATATAAAATAATAATATGTGAATCAGAAAGTTGGCCACTTCCACATTTTGGAATGAAGTAATACATTTTTGTAGTCTTCTTTTATTCAGTTTACATCTGTCTATCTATCTATCACCGCGCTAGGTCCCTGGCGGGGTAGGCAGAGAGTTCCAACAGGATCATTACTTAGAAAAGGTTGCCTATTATACAAACTGTTTGTTTATATTCTCGAGCAATTTACAAGAGTAGCTATACTGGTAATGCTGAACACAAATTCATAAGCAAATCGAGACACAATTTTTTTATTGTAGCTAGTCCCATCTGTCTGGTGAGACGCCCTTGCTTTTGGGCCGCGAATAGCATACAATACAGTAGATACATATACCGCGTTGGAGGGTATTCATCACTTCAATTATGGTAATCACCCTTAATTAATTTACTGTCAAAGAAGTCAAAATTTGGATTAAATACAAACATAGCTCACTTTAACTATATATAGAATAAAAGTATTTTATCAATAAGTATAAAGTATTTTATCTTTATATTACGTATTCTATCTATCTTTATCATCACGCCAGATCCCTTGCGGGGTAGGCAGAGAGTACAGAGTTCCAACAGGTTCTTTCCTTACATACCTCTCTGGCTTCCTCCACTCTCATAGTTCGTCTCATACGCGCTCGCCGGTTACGGAGACTCTTGACTTTTCTCATATTATTTCCAATATATTATTCCAATATTACGTATTCCAGAAAAAAAACTCTGTAATAAAGAATTCGTTTTATATTCGATTTCTTGAATTGATAACACCTATATATTACGAATCACAAACATTTTATTATATTTTTTTAAAAACGTAGCCCCACAGTATGTATCATTCCATATATAAACACTCAGAACGGAACAAATATTTGCGGATCACAAAGATTTGTGCCGTGCGGCGATTGACCCCACGACTACTCGATCCAGTGGGCAGAGCAGCTTAAACTCTTAAGGTTTCGCCACATAGCCGACGCAGCGCAACGGGAGCGCGACGGTAGCGCAGATTGGGAAGTTAAAATGTACTGAAATGTACGGGAGACGCCGTACATCGCAGTCCCGCTCAGCGCGACGACAAACGTCACGATCGAACGTAGCTGAGCGCTTGCGTGCCGCTCCCATCGCGCTCCGTCAGCTATTTGACCAAACCTCTAACCACTGGACAAGGCAGTTTGCCATTACAGTCATAAACTGTAATAAACTGCATTTTAACGAGTTCTCGCGTTGGCTTTGGTTGGATCGAACTAATTTGACATAAAACCGAACCCATAACCTTACAGTCCCATAAGGCTCCTTGGCCCGCAGCCAAAATTGGAACGAACGCTGTCATTAAGTGAAAAGTCACTTCATGTCAGCCGCAGAGTTGCCGTTTGCTATGACAGGACATTGGCGAAAATTGCGCCATAAGCAACAAACATTTGACTCATGCTATAATTATTTATCTATTTTATTGAAATAATGGCTAATATCCGTATCTAACGGACAATTTGCAATCTAAAACGAATATTTCAAAGTATTGTGAGTACTTATATCGAAGTCGCCGACATCATTACTGAATGTCAGCACACAATATAACCTGATATGTATTAATGGCAACTGTATTATAATCTCAAAATCTAATACTTCTTGTGCACTTTTGCAATTCCCCCGCTTGTCCGTTTAATAATAAATGCCTTAAGAGAATTTATGAGTGATTTGAAATCATACAAGTATTTTTTCATTGCTGTTGGTTCTGAGGCAAATCATGTATGGGCGCAGAACAATGCCCTTTACCCAAGTTCTTTTTTTAATTTGTAACCGCGCGGACCTATTATAAACGGACGAAATATTTTCCTGGAAGTAGGGAAATTTTATTAAATGATAACCCTCATGTCACATCAACGTCATCTGTCAATGTCATCTACAGGCCAAAAGATCCTTGTAGCAGTATACTTTTGGTTTCAGGTAATTTTTCAGACCGTCATCACTTGACAAAGTGACAATAATTGACAATAATTGGTTCTGCGAATAACTTCAGCTTTTTTACCTCACTATTAAATTATCTCTATCATTATTTTCTCTGGACTTATTGAGTTCATAGTCTATCTCTCTGGCCTAGAATCAGCAAGTAGAATTTATGAAGGTCTTTCAAAACCTTGTTAGGTTTTATCACTTCGTTACCTTCGCTCGGTAAGTGACCTAGATAAAATTAAAGATTTATGGTTATTTTCTTACTCTTTTCTGTTGTTTAAATGTTTTTGAGGTTACCTCAGTCTGCCCAACATTAAAAACATCAATAATAATCAAGAACAATTTTCTTTATTTGTTTTTTAAAAAAACGTAGCCCTACACAAGGTGTTTATTCCTGTGTCACAATACCAAAGTATACCCAGACCGAAACAAATAATTGTGGTTCACACAAAAATTAGTCTCGTGCGGGAATCGAACCAGCGAGTATGCGACCCAGTAGGCGGAGCAGCTTAAGCTCTTAACCACTGCGCCAAATCGTACGTATTTCTGTGTAGTAAGTGCGTTAACATACATTAATTTTACATGCACAAACACCAGGACTGAAATTAATGGTTGTAGGTTGCACAATAACTTGTCTCGTGCGGGAATCGAACTCGCGACTGCTTGAGCCAGCCTGCGCTTTAACCACCAGGCTAAGCCGTCATTAATAAATTATTTTGTGTTATTTCGCGTTAATCTTCTTATTGTTATGTAAAACGGTCTATCTATCTATCTTTATCATTACGCCACATCCCTTGCGAGGTAGGCAGAGAGTACAGATTTCCAACAGGTTCTTTCCTTACATACCGCTTTGGCTTCCTCCACTCTCATAGTTCGTCACATACACGCTCGCCGATTACGGAGACTCTTGACTTGTCCGTCAGATAAGACTCGGTCTATTTGGTCAAACATTTGGTGTAAAATTGTAAAGCTAATTATTATGAATAGCTATCTATCGATTCTTTGTAGGGTACAGAGAATAGTTAATTAATTGCCATATTGTTGCGTAGCATTCATGAGTAAGTATTTAATAATAACAACATTGTTTGTGAACATTGTTTGTGAAAATAATTCGTAAGGGAGCGATGATTTTTCGGTGACTAAAATCTTCCAGATAGAAGTAACTATCCAGCTACTATTTAACTAGTGAATGGCGTTTGTAATGTTCAAATCAGCTATAAATAGTTCATTGAATATTGTACCTATCACTAAGATATACATATATTAAACTATAGAAACTAGAAAACTCCACCATCTTTAGAAATCCATTCCATAAAAGTATATTCCATTTAAAGTGCCAACTTGCATGAAATCTCAAACGCCCGTTTCTCAAACAAAATGTTCAAAAAAACGATTGTACCAAATAGCGAGTATGCATCAATGCAAAAGGTGATGATCTCAGCCTTAATAAAAACGAGACATTGAATATAAGATTGTATATTTTTTTCTATTCTTAAGAACGTTTATTACAAATATAACTTTAAATTGGATAGCAGCCATTCTATCTATTATCCATACCCGCTCAGGGTTATCACCATAAAGTAACTAATATACTTAAATGCACACCATAAAAATAAAAAAATCATCATCGATATCGGTCCACAATTGATAAAAATATCGGTGAACATATTAAATTATATTAGAATATATACAATATATTATATTACAATATAGAACAAATTATATTACAATAAAAATACATAAAGACTTTGAATAGGACATAAAGACAGATAAACATAGAAACTTCTCCTTTTTGAAGTCGGTAAAAAAACAGACTTTCCCAAGCGGCTGAGGGGGGAAGAGATATACACCCACTTTTAGTTGATGATCTTAGGTCCTAATATAGGGCAAGACGATTATTCCAGGCCCAATTCCAGACTCCAGAGTGTGTGACTTAGAATGTTTCGTTAGTAAACGCATACTTTGCTCGTGCTAGGATCGGACTTAAGATCTGATAATCGTCCACTATGCGTTATTACACTAGATACTCAAACAAATGTTATTAATTAAAAAAAGTACATATAAATTAATACATATGAAATAAAGATCAACAACCACCTTCATTCCTTCATCTACATCTTCCTCATTCATCTCAAACGGCATCATAAGTCACATGTTTTATCGAAAGCTCGTGATCTTTGTTATTGTGCCAAGGATCCCTCATGAATGCTCACAACGTGATATGGTCATAAGATGAACAGATTCAACATATGATAGATGTTGAGCCAATTGCTTAAAATCTTAAGCATCATATTTATTTTAAATGCAATTGCGGCTTATTGTAGACCCTAAAAGTTGCAACTAGTGTTGTAAAAATGAGCGCTGAAGTCGAGCGTTTAGCGCTGAGTCGACGCTCACGAGCGTTGAAACTCGTAGAAGACGCGAGCGTTTTAAGCGCGGACTCGAGCGTTTTTACAACACTAGTTGCACCTACTTACAGGCGGGATACACTGATTAAAGAATATTGTCTTTAGACTTTCTAGAATCTGGGCTATTCCATATTCTAATCCTCTTTACTTCAGTATTTTAACCCCTATGGGTTAAAATACTCGATGTCATTGCCAAAATGGAAAAATTAAAAGTAAAAATTATTTATCTTTTCCCTTTTCTTTATCTTGACTGCCTCGTTGGTCTAGTGGCAAAGCACATCGCTTTGCGATCACGAGGCCCTGGTCGGACAAATGTAGTTTACCTAACCAAAAATTCCCAGTGAGTCCGGAGATTGGAATTGTGCCCGGTATACGAGTATGGCAATAGGCTCGTTTTTCTCGCTTTTCCTCACAGACCTTTCTGGCTTCCTCCAATCATAGTTCGTCTCATGTACGCTCGCCTCGACTCGATCTATTTCAAAATCAAAAGTTTTTTATTCATGTAGACCAAAAGGCAGGTATGAATAGTCAAAAAGAGAAAATTATTGATTACTTAAGACTCTACCACCCGTTCGGAAAATCATTCCTGTGGGGAAGAAGGGCAAGAAAGTCCACAGTTACTCTTTTTAAAAATGAGCGTTTTACTATTCTTTTTGTATACATTGTATTCATGGAGTATGGGGGAACAATGCAGAACGAGCTAAATAGATGTGCTTAAGTATAGATTAATCATAAGTGTACTTAGATTCATGGTATCGGTCAGATAGAGTCTACATAGAGTAGTAGTGCTACAATCATTTACAAAATAGAGATAATTGAATTTGGTACCTATGTACTTGTTTCCACTTTCGCATTACATATCTGTTTTATCATTCTTTTTTTCTAAATTGATTGTTATGTTTTTTTTGAAATCGTCATCGTCAATTCACAAATTATACATTGATATATTATGTCCATTTATCATTATTAGTGGTCGCCCATTGGTCGAAATTCGACCTACTCTTTCATCGTTTGCTGGTTACGTTTGACATTTAGTAAGACTATAGACAAATATTATTAAAGACAAAAAATATTAATCTATTCTCAATTTGACTACAGACTTTGACAATAAACATATAAACAATAAACATTTTATGCATAATTAAAAAAATATTTCTCTATATAAAATATATGTGTGGGAAATTTCACACTCCTCCGTCCGCGCAATTTTCGTAAAAAGGGATACAAAGTTTTTGCTTCACGTATTAATATAATGATGATGATATTGTGTGAAGTATCTTTGTGGACGCGTTCAACACTCTATTACGGGTATTAAAATTATAAAAAATATATAAAATGACAACATACGTGTAAAATTACAAAGATAACAAATTATTATATATTATAACAAGGAATTACCAAAAATAATATGAAATAATAAATATAAATATAAAAAGCACAAAATTGTACAATCAGTCCTGCTGTATTTGTTTCCGTTCCATCGAATAAGGGTTCGTAGAAGACATAGACTTCACTTATCCATCGCGTCATTGCATCACGTGAGTGCATTCATTAATTAGCAAGATATGACTCGAGAGATGAGGGGTTATCTTAACTGCTTATCTGCATCCGACATGATCCCTGCTAAAGTGAGCGTAGGCTGTACGGTCCAATGCACCGGTTATTGGCAGCTTGATTTGGATGCGGAGAAGACTGTTAATTTCTTACGTAATATTCAACAACTTATAATAGGGAGGCTAATTTTACTAATTTACGAGGTTAAATGTACCTACTAATTCCGTTTCGTTAACGATTCTATACCAATCTCTATTCATTTGAAAATAGTAACACACACACACTTGACGGACGATTTAGCGCTGTGGTTAAGAGCTTAAGCCGCTCCACCTACTGTGTATAATAGTCGCGGGTTCGATTCCCGAACGGGACAAATCTTTGTGTGATGGTTATTTTTGTATGTGAATTTTCATGTTTGTAAAAGCACCCACAACACAGGAATAAATCCTAGTGTGGAGCTACGTTTTTTCAATAAAAAAAAAACAAAACAAAACGTCATGCTGTCAATATTTACGAATATAAAACCATACACTGTCTATCTTCTGATTTGCAAAAGTATATGAAATTTTATTTTTTCTCACTTCTAATTTCCTTATTTCAACTAAATTTGTTGCGGGTTTTAAGATAATTAAAGCGGTTCTCGGGACATTCCGAGGTTAAACCTTGGTGTAAACGATGGAAGGATGTGATGGAAGCTTAGTAGAAAAAAAATATATTTTTAGTATTGGCTTATATTGGCTCTGGCAAGTGCTGGCTCTAATTTTAACAAGCTTTTATTTAACTTACAATGTTTGTTTATTTAGTTTAAATATTGCAAGCTAAATCAGAACTATTTCCGGTTATTCTACGGTGTTAAAATATGACATGGTAGTTCAGTTCCGATGATAGTGCACTTTTTACGATAATAATGACCTCATGAATGAACGCAGGATTGGCTCTAGACAAAGGAACTCCTCAATGGCAGACAACACAGACACGAAGTTTTGCAAAAACATTCAATTTTTATTGGCCGTTTTATCCATTCCGATCTCGGAATCGAACCTATTCGCGCTTTTATTGAAAAGGCGACAACCCGATATTTCGGCAATGATAAAAATCCGCTAGTCGTAGCCGCAGCCGACTACGAACCTAACTCCCCTCCTATCAGCCGCTACCGCCGTCCGCGGCATGTTCTCACCGACTCTCACCGCCCTTACATCCCTTCCTTCGGATACAGATACCACACACAGGATCAGACACCGACCTCGCCGGCGATGTCGAAGGATCTCTTGCCCTCCGGCCGGTGCAGAACACCACGGCGAGACACCTAGTATACGCCCTCCCCCATAGCGACTGCCCAAGCCGTGGCCGTTCCTCCTTGAGGCGCCCTTGAGCTAGTTGCCCCCTTGCCCTTCTGGCTCGAGCGTAGTGGTTGCACGCTCGCCCTCTTGTCCGGTTAAGCTGTAAAGGCCCCGCGGCAACAGCGTAGATTATTAACACACACACACAATTGGCCGTTTTAAATTGCATCATTACCTAGCTCTATAAGAAGTTGTTTCTTTAAATGTTTTACTATTAACTTATATAAAGACAGCTGTGAAGATAATTGCTGTTGTGGTTGATTTAATTTAGATAACCGTATCAGAGACATCTCTATTGATAAATGTCATACTATGTTAACGAACTCACGTGATTGATGTTATTATGTCAAGGATATCAATCGAGCTTAAGTTATGCCTTTATTAATCGAGCTTAGTGTAACATATCACTAAATTACTACAGCTGCGAGCATAAAGGGGACTAACTAGAACAAGGTTACTAAACTTACATACGTGCCGTCGTTATGTTAACATTAAACCTTATTTTTTTAAGTTCAAGAGTGATAGTTGATTGTTTTTAAGTTGGTAACTTTATGTTAAATGTGGTTAATATACTCGTTTAAGACGACTCACGAACAAATTGTAAAGCGGATGTTGTCTATCTATCTATCTACAACCTCACGCCAGATCCCCTGCGGGGCAGGCAGAGAGTACAGAGTTCCAACAGGTTCTTTCCTTACATACCTCTCTGGCTTCCTCGACTCTCATAGTTCGTCTCATACAAGCGGATGTTGTGATGATATTTAATCCTGGATTTTAAAGAGAAATAAGTTCGTATAGTTTATATAATTTTATTCGATTAACTGCCGGCTTCAATATTTATTTGAAGGATAGATTTGCTTACTACGGATAGAATTTTGACATATTTTGTATGGAGAATCTGTCAAAATTGTACTGACAGTAAGCAAATCTATCCATGAGTTTTATATTGAAACCGGCCATCAGAAAATAATGAGATTGGCACTTTAAGCGACATTTTACCGGTATTATAATCTCAAGGAGATGTTTTGAGGAATTTATATATACTTGGCGAAAATTAATGCATGAGAAAATTATGGAATTCTGTACTCTCTGCCGACCCCGCATAGCATATGACGTGAGAATATATATAGATAGATACATTGAGGAGAGATCAGAAGTTATGAATTTTGAATCTATGACAGTAATATCTATAGGGAAAATAACGTTCACACATTATGTACTTTAAAAATAGCCAAGATATTACCATAGTAATTAACTGATTTCTTTAAAAATTTAACCATTTTCAGATTTTCATTCCATTCTCAGATCCCATAAACGGTCACCCATCTCAGACTGACCAATCCAAAAGCTGCTTAACCTTTTTGATAACGGCGATGACTAAGAACACTGCGGCTACCCAGCGTAACGAGCGCTCCAGTAATATAAAATGAAAGGGAAAACTATAAACTGTGAATTTATTATCATCGTTTAAACGAATTATAAGACGCAAATAAGGAAAATGTTTCAATAAGGCGTTAGGAGACAAGCAAGGGCACAGCTGGGCGGAGCTGAACTGTTTTATTAGAGTTTCGACACATTATGTACACTGTACTTACAGATCGTTAAACGTAATGATACCGCTTCAATAATAAAATAATATTAGCCCTGTTAAGAAACTGTCCCACCGTTGGGCACGGGCCTCTTAACCTGAGAGGCTTTAGGCCATAGTCCACCACGCTGGCCCAGTGCGGGTTGGCGAACTTCACACACCTTCAAGAAACTCTTAGGCATGCAGGTTTCCTCACGATACCGCTTTATCGAATTTAAATCGTACACCCCCCATTGTGCCGGCGATGTAAGGTCACAAAGGAAAGCTCATTGCCATATGTTATACTATAGTTATTTGTAGTAGATACATTATACTAATCCTACTAATATTATAAACTAGTTTCTGCCCACGATTTCGTTCGCGTTGACTTTATACAGGAACCTTACATTTTCCCGGATAAAGGTATCCTATGTGTTGATTCAGGTAATAAACTATCTGTGTGCCAAATTTCATCCAAATCCGTTTAGCCGGTTTTGCGTGATTGAGTAACAAACATCCGAACATCTGAACATACAAACTTTCACATTTATAATATTAGTATGACGTAAAATCTGGATGTTTGTTACTCAATTACGCAAAACCGACTAAAAGGATTCGAATGAAATTTGACACACTGATGGTCTATTACCTTGATTAACACATAGGATACTATTTATCTCGGAAAAATGTTAGGTTCCTGTCTCAACTCAACGTGAACAAAGTTCACTCGGAGGAGAAAGTACGCGATATTATAAACTCGAAAGTTCCTGAGGTTATCTAACTCATGTTTTTTTTATTTAGGTTTATTACTTGTTCACGCAAAACCTCCGCGTGGTTCCCGGCTTAGAATAGGACCAACCCATCTCATCCCATCGGGTGTCGTACAAGGCGACTAAGGGAAAACTAGGGAATGGGCAGCAGCGTTCCCTTAACACTTCTACCATCAAAAACTGCGCTCGCCAACCCGCCTGCCAAGCGTGGCGAGTATGGCAAACCCCCCCCCAATTTATTAAAATAAAAGAAAAGGATAAAACCAGGCCCCTAGTCCCCGGCGGTCCTGTTCGTCCTGGCCACGGTACCAGCTATGGTAACGACAGGACAAGGGGTGCTAAGAATCTCCGGCAGAGATTCGGCTACCACCAACTACGAAAATTGGCCCTGGTGACATACAACGCACGCACGTTAAAGACAGATGAGAAGCTTGTTGAGCTGGAAGAAGAGATAAACAAGTTGCGGTGGAATATTGTTGGTTTATCGGAGGTCCGAAGAAAGGGCGAGGACACGATAACCTTAAAGTCCGGAAACTTGTTTTACTACCGGGAGGGCGAACAGCAGTCCCAAGGTGGTGTCGGATTTATCGTCCACAAGTCACTCATAGACAACGTTGTGTCCATCACTAGTGTGTCGAGCAGGGTAGCGTACCTGATACTCAGAATATCCAAAAGATATTCGCTGAAGGTCATACAGGTCTACGCACCGACCTCGGCGTACTCTGATGATGACGTCGAAGTAATGTATGAGGACATTAGTAGAGCCATACATACTTCCAAAGCACACTTTACAGTGGTTATGGGTGACTTCAATGCGCGGCTGGGCAAACAGGGCGATGATGAATTGAGAGTGGGGCAATTTGGATATGGGCAACGCAACCCCAGGGGTCAGAGGCTGGCCGAATATCTGGAGAAGGAGGGACTCTTTATGATGAACTCTTTCTTCCGAAAGTCGCCTCATAGGAAATGGACCTGGATGAGCCCTGATGGTTCCACAAAAAATGAGATAGACTTCATCATGAGCACCAAGCGACAAATATTTAATGATGTCTCCGTGATTCACAGGGTAAAAACCGGCAGTGATCACCGAATGGTCAGAGGCACATTAAATATTAATGTCAAAATGGAAAGATCGCGTCTGATGAAGTCTACGCTCCGACCTTCTAATGCACATATCCAAAACCCCGAGAACTTTCAACTCGAATTGTCAAACCGCTTCGAATTGCTAGACAGCAGCGCATCAGTGGACGAAATCAACAATAGGTTGGTAGAGACTGTCCATACGGTCGGGTCCAAGCATTTTAAGCCCCACCGTAAAAATAGGCCTCAAAAGCTATCTGACTACACCCGAAACCTTATGGCTGAGCGACGTACCATGACACTCCAAACCTACGATGATGCTAAGTCCTATAGGCAGCTCAATGGACAGATATTGAAGTCCTTGCGACACGATTTACGGTCGTTCAATACAAGACGTATTGAGGAGACCATAGAGCAGAACAAGGGCTCCAAAGTGTTTGCAAGAGACGCGTCTATTGGGCAAAGCCAGTTGACGAAGCTGAAGACGGAGGACGGAAACGTAACGTCGAATAGGTCAGAGGTGCTCAGGGAGATAGAGAGGTTCTATGGGCAGTTGTATCCCTTAAAAACAACAAAGCACCGGGTGAAGACGGAATTACCGCAGAGCTTCTGAAAGTGGGCGGATCGCCGGTACTTAAAGTCCTTCAGAGGCTATTTAATTCCGTCTTGCTCGAAGGAAAAACGCCGGAAGCGTGGAACAGGGGTGTGGTGGTACTCTTTTTCAAGAAAGGTGATAACACTTTACTGAAGAATTATAGGCCCATCACACTGCTGAGCCATGTTTATAAGTTGTTTTCGAGAGTCATCACGAATCGTCTCGAACGCAGGCTTGATGACTTTCAGCCTCCCGAACAAGCCGGTTTCCGGAAAGGCTTTAGTACCATATACCACATACATACGCTGCGGCAGATTATACAGAAGACCGAGGAGTATAATCGGCCACTATGCTTGGCGTTTGTGGACTATGAGAAAGCCTTCGATTCGATCGAGACTTGGGCGGTTCTTAGATCTCTCCAGCGATGCCGCATTGACTATCGGTACATTGAAGTGTTGAAGTGCTTGTATAATAACGCCACCATGTCAGTCCGAGTACAGGGGCAGTGCACGAAGGCGATCCCCATAAAAAGAGGAGTAAGGCAGGGAGACGTCATTTCTCCGAAACTGTTTACGGCCACCTAAGAGAACGCCTTCAAGCTCTTGGAATGGCAAGGACTTGGCATCAACATCAATGGCGAATACATCACTCACCTTCGATTTGCCGACGACATTGTGGTCGTGGCGGAGTCGCTGGAAGATCTAGGACGAATGCTCGGTGACCTCAACAGAGTATCTCAACAAGTGGGTCTTAAAATGAACATGGACAAATCGAAAATAATGTCTAACGTCCATGTCGTACCCACCGCACTCACCGTTGGGAACTCTACTCTTGAAGTTGTCGACGAATACATTTACCTGGGACAGGTAGTCCGGTTAGGTAGGTCCAACTTTGAGAGAGAGGTCAATCGACGAATCCAACTCGGCTGGGCAGCGTTCGGGAAACTGCGCAACATCTTCTCATCCAAAATACCTCAGTGCCTTAAGACTAAAGTTTTTAGTCAATGTGTGTTACCAGTGATGATATATGGATCAGAGACGTGGTCTCTTACAATAGGTCTCATAAAAAAGCTCAGAGTTGCTCAGCGAGCTATGGAGAGAGCTATGCTCGGCGTTTCTCTACGCGATCGAATCAGGAATGAGCAGATTCGTAGAACAACCAAGGTCACCGACATAGCCGTTAAGATTAGCAAGCTGAAGTGGCAATGGGCGGGCCACATAGCGCGTAGATCGGACGGGCGTTGGGGCAGAAAGATTCTAGAGTGGAGACCACGTATTGGCAAGCGCAGCGTGGGACGACCGCCTGCCAGATGGACCGACAATCTTGTGAAAATCGCAGGAAGTCGTTGGATGCAGGTGGCATCGGACCGGTTACGCTGGAAAGCGATTGGGGAGGCCTATGTTCAGCAGTGGACAAGTATAGCCTGAGATGATGATGATGATGATGACGCAAAACCTAAAAAACAGATTTTGAAGCAACCTTACTGTAAAAAATAGAGATCATATCAGAATAACACAGGCTGTTATTCATAAAAATACTAGTTTCTGCCCGCAACTTCGTCCGCGTGGCCTTTAGACCGCAACCTAACATTCTTTCGGGATAAAAAGTATCAAAGTCAAAGACAAAAATCATTTATTTGTTTAGACCAATACATAAGCACTTACAAACGTCAAAGTTATTACATTTTTACATCTACCACCGGATCGGAATGCGGCCTCCACTGAGAAGATCCGGCGAGAAACTCAGCGGGCTAGTCTTTTAACTTAATTTGTTTTGCCTTTCTGATAACCTTTTTTTTTCAATATTGTATTATACAGCATTGTTTAATTTTGCCGATTAAGGAGCTGCTCAAACTCAATCTGTTTTATCGTTAAGATCATCCGAAATTTTGTAATACCCTTTCTTACACAGTCTAGTTTTGATTACCTTTTTAAATTTATTGATAGGCATGTTTCGGATATCTATAGGTAATTTGTTGTAGAAGCGTATACATTGCCCCAAATCCTATGTGTTAATCCAAGTAATAAACTATCTGTGTGCCATATTTCATCGAAATCCGTTCGGCTGTTTTTACGTGATTGGGTAACAAACATCTTAACATCCAAACTTACAAACTTTCACATTTATGATATCAGTAGGATTACAAAATAAACGCTTGCGGATCCGCCAGTAACAACTAGTGCATTTTACTTTATTATTTTTATTAAGTAATATATAACGTGTATGTAATATATTTGATTTTTTTATAATAAACCGTACCATAAATAAACCGTTCTATAATAACCGATAGTATTTATGAATCGCCAGAAAAGTAGCAAAGACTACAACTGCATCAGAATGTCATTTCTGTGAAGAAGTTTCTAATAATACTTTTTACAAATTCTTTCATGGTTTGTTAGGTTAACCACTTGTTCCAGATATTAAACTTCACTTGTTCCAGCTTTGCCTATAAAGATTTTATAGTGGATAGACCGAATAATACCGCTTTGTATTAGACACCGACAACTGCATTTAAGATATGAAGAAAATATTTTCTATTCAGCCATATGAATAATGACGTCATTAACCGAATGGCTTTAATTGAATATGACATTTAGGACCTTTTTTATTACCTACGAGTAAAATGCTGGTTAGTTACTTCTTGATTAGCGTTACTTGGCGATTCAACTGGATAGTTTAACTGTCGGATAGGGTCCCTCAGGTAAGGTGAAATTCGTACAGGGGCTTACTTGCAATTTTAATTGACGATTAATCTACTTCAGATTTGATTCACTTTACTTGTGATAAGTAAATGAGACTCTTACTATAATAGCCAACTAATTGACAAATAGGCTGTATCTTATCTGAAAGACAAGTCAAGAGCCTCCGTAACCGGCGGGCGTGTATGAGACGAACCATGAGAGTGGAGGCCAGAGAGGTTTGTAAGAGAGGAACCAGTTGGAACTCTGTACTCTCTGCCTACCCTTGCAAGGGATTTATAGAAGATAGAAGAAAATATTTTATCGTCTAATCAACATAAAGAATAATGACGTCACTAATATATGGTTTTAATCAAATATGACATTTACTATAACAGATAACTAATTGATTCGAACTTAAATAAGGTGCTTGACGTGTGGTTAGGGTCTCCAAGCGGTTGGTATTCCCCGCAAGTGTCCTACATTTGGACGGATCCAAGGCAGACAACCTTACAACACTTGGGAAATGTCCGCACTTATAACACGTTTTGATTTTAAAATTATATTGCTTGTAAAACGTTTATTCTAGAACGGGCTAGGGGTTTACCTGAATTTTGTGAAACTGTACTACTGTAATTATTTATATTTTAAGACCTTAGCGAATATGCAGAGCTTGTTTAAGGGGTGAGAGCCGGGTTACCTGTAACACAGATTTACCTAGTGCAGGCACCAGCCTTTCAAAAGGAGTTCAGATTGAGCATGCTGTACGTACTATCATTTAGGGCGTGATAATCTTTGTGAAGAAACAAATAAATATTATTATTAATATAATGAAAAATGTGTTTAGTGGCAATATTTTATACCTGACTACCTAATTCACTTAAATTTTTCTTACGAGCTATTTAACCGACTTCAAAAAGGAGGAGGTTCTATGTTCGGTTGTATTTATGCTTTTTTTTTTTTTTTTGTGTATGTTCAGCGATATTTCCGTCAATTGTGGACCGATTTTGATATTTTTTTTTGCATTGGGTTTAGTATATCTCCAAGGTGGTCCCATATTAATTTTATTGACATTGGACCTTGGACTTAGAAGATACACCAGGGAACTCCTTAACGACAAACAATAGGCATGTGTAAATTGAGATATTATGGGTATTACGTCAATCCTATAGGTACCCTACTATAGAATAATTCACTGGTCACTTAAAATTGTAAAATAAAAATCTTTTATAAAAAAAGGTAAACCGACTTCAAAAAGCAAAAAAATAAATATTTGAAGTCGGTGCCAAGTAACCGACTGCACCAACCAGCACCGACATCAAATATTTATTTTTTTGCTTTTTGAAGTCGGTTTACCTTTTTTTATAAAAGATTTTTTAAATGCATATTTTGTTAAGGTAGCCACAAACCTGCCTCGACCTCCTCCGCAATGGATTCGCGTGCTGGAGTATGATAGGTCATACTCCACGAGGGCAAACGCCCAGCAGTGATGTAGAGTATAGGCTATTATTATTATTATTATATAGTTAATGTAAGAGAAAACCTTTGCCATGTAGTGAGACATAATATATTGATTTATTCTTATTGTAGTCTACCAGTATTCCTATCGTAATGTATTATGATAACCTGCTATTTTATTAGTGGATTAAAATATCTTTATCAAAAACGACTGCTGTTGCTACTGCTAATGCTGCCGTTGCTGCTGCTGCTAATGCTGATGATGCTGCTGCTGCTGCTAGTGCTGCTACTACTGCCGCTGCTACTGCTACTACTGCCGCTGCTACTGCTACTACTGCCGCTGCTACTGCTGTTGCTGCAGCAGCACTAATAGGCGCGGAGTTCATAGGAATGATATCTATCGTATTAAAATTATCACATTAGTTAAATAACACTTTACTGATTACGTTATCATTCCTAAGTGGTTAAACTAATTTCGCCCACTATCTGTTTAATTATAATATCAATTAGCGATGCGCAGGCGAGGACCGAATCCACGATGCACCGGGGAAAGTAGGTTACGTAGCATAATAAAATGCATTATGTTTAAACGATGGCCTAGTAACAATTACAAGTATTTGAATAACTGTTGGAAAGAAGTCTAAAATTAATTGTTAAAACAAACAAAAAGTCTCACTGCGCCAGATATACTTAATTGACCGAGAAGAGTATTATTTTAAAGCTTGTAGTTGTATTTGTATTTTTTTTACAAAATAGTAGCATGAAACCGTTCTAATTTAATATCACCAGCGTCCATTAAGCTCCTGCCTCACCTGTGTTGTAATGCGTTAATTAACCTACTAACATATAAAACGCGAATTTAGTCGATATTTAATGCGTTAGTTGAGATACCGTAGATGTTACTTTAAGCGCATCATTTAAAGCATATTTTGGGGCAGGCGTTAAAACAAGTGGGATTGGAGCATTAATTAAAATATTATTTACATCTGTTACTGATACTTATGTATTTGGTTTTGATAATATTCACCAACATATGTTAAATTTTGAGTATTACAAATAAAAAAACAGAATGTTTAGAGACTTAAATCGGTCACCATCATCATCATTAGCAACCTATAGTTGTCCACTACTGGACATAATCCTCTCCAAGTGCACGCCACAGGTTACGATCCTCGGCTACTCTCATTCAATTTCTACCAGTACTTAAGCCGGCGACTGTACATAATTGATTATCGTTTTGCTGGCGTAGTGTGTACGAGTAACACAATTGCTAAGTATATTTCTATTTTCGCTCCCAGTCCGTATACATTTTCGCCGTGCAAATCTGCTTTCTATTTGGTACCGATATACCTATTTGCACATGTTGCTTTTAGCAATTTTTTTAGAGAAATTATCGTTGGATTTCGTTTAGCCGGCATCTTGGTCTCAGTTGTGAAACTGACAAACATAGAATTGCGTTCGAACAACACCTCCGACACTCCTAAGTGAAAGTTGTAAGATTGAAATTTGTGCAGTCTTTATTTTTGTGTTTGTAAAAGCTTTAGCTTTCCTCTCGTGTCGAGACCGCTTGATTTATTGAAGAGGTGATAAAACCTTTCTCTTGACGTGAGATGTCCATTCTAGAATGGCATGTAATGTAAATTGCATCGTAGATAACAATGTTTTGCGGACGATAAAGTCACTTAGTTTATTGGAAGTGTACCATTGGTTGACCGACTCTCTCCATTGCTTTCTGTTGCCATACATAGGTGATGTCCCACATAAATACTGGTGAGCAATTATTGTGCCGTTAACATAAAATATACAATACAAAAAATAATTTAAAAATAAAAATAACATACCAAAAAATAATTTAAAAATACCTTTTTATAAACAAGTTTTTGTAGCATAAGCACAACAAAGATATCTTGCTTAGTTGAGAAGTTCCTATGGCTTCCTTCCAACATCAGATCTTGGACACCATCCGGTTCTAAAGTACTCGTTAAAACAAATCCAACGAGCCCAAAACACAGTGGGGTTATATTGAGTAGTTGGGTGGTTCCATTGGCCACCTTTAGGCTTCATCATCAGACCCTAAACACTATCTAGTTGTATAGTAATTGTCAATACCAATGTAATAAGCTTTAACATGAGGCGGTTATGCTGTATAGTGTACATGTTCGTATGGCCACTTTCTGACTCTATCATCAGACTAGCTCCAGGCTACCATATCATTGTATTGCCCCCAACTTTACATGCGTATGCCAACTTTCAGCTCAATCGGAAATGCTTGAAAAATGGATCACACGATCTAAACCGGAAAGACAGACAGACATACGAACATTATATAAACGATACGAACATTATAAGTTAAATAAAAGCTTCTAAAAAGGTACTCACGGAACGTAGTTCCGCAGAGACCGCAAGTCTCGCAAAATCTTAGTTTTGGTCAAGTCTTTAGTTAAATAAAAGCCTGTAAATAAAATAAACACCGTCACGCCTATATCCCCCAAGCGGAGATGTCAGAGGAGTACTGTTAACACCCACATATCGGCGACGATGTCCCAAAGTAATAGGTGGCGAGCGTCAGTCATTATACCAGACAAGCAGAATGCCAGAGTCCGGAATGATACAGATATTATTTTGCGATACAAAACTTTGTCCATATTAGAATTTGTCGTGATCGCCACTCATATTATACGCTACTAGACCGTTCTTTTGTAAAATCATTATATTCAGAAAGGAAACTGTTGATACTCATCGTTAAATTACGTAATGTCGAACACCTAAGGCGGTTGGAATAAAGAACTTCGGAGAAAAAACTCGCACGGTGCAAATGCAGCCTAAGGCGAGTGGTGATCAAAGAGTAATTTTGTGCTGTGTCTAGATTGGACATGCGATGTAACTTTCTAGTGATAAAAAATAGATATTGTATTAATGTTATCTTGATCTTTTTAACTAACATATTTTTTTTTCATTTCATTTTTAACGCTTACTACATCCTAATTAAGAAGCATTGTAATTTTCATATTCATGTTTCTTACAATTTTTATCAGTTCTCTGATTGGAAGTTAGTGGGAGATTGCAGTTTTATTAAATTGATTGTTGTCAAAATAACACGCTGCTGATGATTCATTTTATCAGTCCTATATATCTATATCATTACGCTAGATTACTTGTGGTGTAGGTATTAGTTGCTTTTCACAACTTTTTACACATTTTCATTATTTTCTAAACTGCTGAATAGATGTAATTATCCTAAATATAGTAAGATGAGGTGGATAAGAAATAGAACTACTTTTATTTTACGAATTATCATATATATATATATATCATCAATACTTTCGATTTTAAGCGGTTGACGTGGTAACGTTCTGAGTACTTTACTGGAAGGGCTGAGTTGTTTGACTTCCGTATGTTATTACCAAAATAAACCACGATGAAATTCATATTTTATAGTCGTGTGGAATTATCAGTTTTGAAGCAAAAGGATCTATTATCACTAAAGTCCTAGAGATCGAAATGTAGGTAAAATAGTTTAAGGTCCTTTAAATCCCTGAACAAACTTTCAAAGATAAGCTTAATAAAATATCAATGTAACCATGTACAAATAACTATCTGTATAATTTAGCTTTCTATTCTATGTTCCGCATCGTTGAAGCAAAGATTGACGTGAGAGAAAAAAGGTGACGATCAAACAGGCCCGCGTGCATTACAGTCTTCCCTTAAAGCAAGTCCCAGAATTGGGCAGGCGTCGATCAAGTTTAACGATTATGACGAGACATGCATCGAAACAAGTTGCAAGGGACATAGAGAAACAAAATGCCGTAAGAACGCGGGTAAATGGTGAATTTATGCATAGTTCTATTGCATTTTTTATTATATTTCGGAAATAGGATTAAATTTATTAGTATTTTAAACTTGAAATAGGAAAATAGTAGTAGTATAATTACAAACAATTTCTTTTTACATACATAAATAGTGTTATAATTTATGCCGTATTTGGTGAGTATACCATATTGTTACGTAGCGAGTCATTATTATTATCATTTTTTATTATTTAGCCGTTGGTGTCCCATTGCTGGGCAAAGGCCTTCTTCCATATTTT
Source organism: Phalera bucephala (assembly GCA_905147815.2). Taxonomy (NCBI): domain Eukaryota; kingdom Metazoa; phylum Arthropoda; class Insecta; order Lepidoptera; family Notodontidae; genus Phalera; species Phalera bucephala. The sequence continues at coordinate 28,710,999 of LR990612.1, forward strand.
CCAGTCCACTTTGTTTAAAGCAATTGAGGGCCAATCACTCATAAAGACGTCCAGTTCGTCCTGCCATCTCCTACTCGCCTGCCGCGATGTCTTTTAAAATTTAGAGGGACCCCAGTTTGTTATTATTTTAGCCCACTTTATGTCTGGCATGCGGAAGACATGGTCAGCCCAATCCCACTTTAGCTTGGCGGCTTTTTGACCAACATCAGCTATTTGTGTCATGGAACGGACTATATTTGAAATGGTCGGTAAATTTAATACCTAGAATACTGCACTCCATGTTGCGCTGGCAAACCGCGCACGTAGACTTCTGTAACTTTGTCAAAGACCAAGTCAGTGCGCCGTAAGTGAGTATGGGGAGAATGTACAAGTCCATGATATTTCGCTTTAGTTTCAATGGGAGATCACTCTTCATCAGCTATTTCATGGACCAATAGCTTCTCTAGGCGTTTTCGACACGACGTCTGGTTTCTTTGTCTTGTCTTGCCTGGAAGGAAACTATTTGGCCCAAGTAGGTATACTCCTGGACGTATGCAATCTCGACACCCTCAACTTTATGTTTTTTGAATTTCGAGCAATGAATTATTTCAATGAATGTAAAGAAAACTAAGATTATGTTTTTTGAACGGGAAGAAACCAGAACGAATGCAGGGATTGTAGTTGGTAACGATGTGCTGGAGCAAGTGAATGAGTTTGTATATCTTGGATGCGCATTCAGTAAGGATGGAAAATACACCGCTGACATAGAGAGAAGAGTGAGTGCAGGGAACAGAGTGAATGGTGCGATGGGAAAGCTACTTGGGAGCTACTTAAGCCAAAAGGCGCCGCTGGCCATACATAGCGGAGTTCTTGTCCCAACGCTGTTATATGGCAGCGAGAGCTGGGTATGTAAGGAGGAGAATGAAAGTAGGATAAATGCGGTGGAAATGCGACCTCAGCGGAAGATGTGCGGAATGAAGCTGACCGACCGCATTTGCAACAGCGTAGTAAGAAAGCGAGTAGGCAAGAAATATAGTATCAGTGTAAAGATGAAAAAGGGTATGCTCCGTTGGTTCGGGCATATACAAAGAATGTCAGAAGAAAGTATGACAAAACAGATGCGAAAGTGGAAGGATGTAGGTACCGAGGAAGACCTAGACTATCTTACCATGACCAAATAGACCGAGTCTTATCTGAAGGACAAGTCTCCGTAACCGGCGAGCGTGTATGAGACGAACTATGAGAGTGGAGGAAGCCAGAGAGGTATGTAAGGAAATAACCTATTGGAACTCTGTACTCTCTGCCTACCCCGCAACCGATCTGGCGTGAGAATATAGATAGATAGATAGAATTATTTCAAAATATTTAGTCCTGTGTGTCTTTTTCTTTTGTTTTCTTTTGAGTTCAACTTATTATTTATACAGATTTTTCAACAATTACGGATTCCAGAAATAAACATTAGCACAAAAGAATGTTTTGAAATCTCATTTATTTAACATTCTTGTAAAAATGAAATATTACAATTAAAATTTATAGTTTAACTTTTATGACAACAAATGAAATGTGAATTTCGAAATATTATTGAAAATTCCATAACAAAGGTCTTATTAAAAATATGAAACAAACATGATTCCAATTGTTTTCCATTATAATCATACACGTATTACAGATCTTCACAGAGCAAAACTAATAATTATTGTTATATTTTATAGGATATTATCTTGTCATGTCTAATCACAGATTGCGGCTTTTACGAAGTATGGTATTTGGATTGTAAAATATAATCATTTCAAAAGAACGTGTCCTTAATAACCTTAAAATATTAGTTACATCTGTAATCATACATTTGTTATTCGAACACTAATCAAAATAATTGGAACTATTATCTTATCTGATGGAAAAGTCAAGAGTCTCCGTAACCGGCGAGCGTGTATGAGACGAACTATGAGAGTCGAGGAAGCCAGAGAGGTATGTAAGGAAAGAACCTGTTGGAATTCTGTACTCTCTGCCTACCCCGCAAGGGATCTGGCGTGAGGTTATAGATTATTATCTTTTTTGGATCTTGATATAATGTTATTTATAACTAGTTTTTGGCAGTGGCTGTCTGCGCCATGATTTTTATTACCAATTTTGTGTACTCTACATGTTAGTCCAACTAACAACCTACTCCTTTGCAAAATGTCATATATACCCATGAAGCTGTTTAGACGTGATTCAATAAAAATATACAGACATATAATAGGTACTAATCTTTCTCATTTACCCTATGAGGAGGATAAACTGCCTGATACAATATTTTAACCTGTAAATCATGTCGCTTATTTTAAAATATACCAAATTCATTTTATAATTTTTTTTTTTTAATTTCAGCTAGTATTCTAACATATTTTACAATACATGTGGCAGTTAAAAATGTTCTCAAGGTACATAATAATATAGTTTATTTTATCTAATCTATTATTATCTTGGCGGCAACGTGGGTACGGCACTACAGTATTTTATGCACGAGTTACGCATTATTGGTAAAGGAATTCGGTACACTCAGACTTTTACACTTTCATTATCTGATAAACTGAATTATTGGCTCAAGTGTAAGACAAATTACTTGTAAGTTGGATTACGTCGTCTATAAAGATAAGATATGCTTATATCATCACTGGATTTGGTTTTATTTTTATTTAATAAGTTCTAACAGCAGGTGGGCGCAAAACTGTCTCCACCGAACAACGCTGAGTCCGCATGGTGAAAAATGCCCGAATCTCTCCCACCTCGATTCGTGTGAGAAGGCCATTGCCCAGCTGTGGGATAATATGGGTTCAATTATGATTTTACTCTTAAAGGTTTTATGCTACACAGTACCGTTTATACTAAAGAGTATCGTTTATACCAAAGTGAACTAAATATGTGTTAAAAAATTGCAATATTATTTTTATTCGTCCAGTTACTTCATTCGCTCATCCACCATGGAAATATTCAATATAAAAATCAATGCCACATCTAGTATTTCCTACACTCGGGTTGTTTCATAGGGTTGTCGACCCAGTACACGAGCGATTTAATTACACCATCATAAATTTGTACGTGTTTTTGAAATATCTGTGTTGAGAGGTGGGTTATAGGAGTATGCATTACGAACGAGTAGACCAGATGTTGCTCCTTTTGTATTCTTATTTAAACGGTACGCAAACTTATTTATTATTCAACTTTAATTAACTTTCTTGAACATTACAGTGATGTTATATATTCCATGCGCAGAAAAATGGCATTGATCAAGACGAAGGTAATATTATTTATTTTTCTTCAACATTATGTATACGTCCATTGATGTTGTAAATGCCACGTGGAGCCAACGGTGGCATTACTTAAAAACAAGGTAACTTTATTTGGCATAATTTGATTGAATTAAGATTTTTACAATAAGCAAACAAGACTTTCATATTGTTTTATTTTTCAAGAAACTTATAGTTAGTAAACATGAATATGTGAAATCATAAAAAAAGAAGGCCACTTACAAGTTTTCACAGATTTAATAATAAAGTTTGCGAAGGACGTTGAAGATAAAACAAAGAACGACACAGAGATCAAAGCATTAGGAGTACAAAGTTAATATAAAACCATTAAAAGAGGGAACTCCTTAAATATACCTAATTGTGATGTTGAAACCAGAACTTACTTATAAATATAATTAACTAATAGTCTTCGGCGGCTTCTTACCCGGTCGTCAACAGCGCCACCTACCATGTCTATGTTGCTTAAATAATAATTCTGCTGGATAGTATAGCTTTTCAATTGTGAAAGAATTATTAAAATCGGTTTAATAATTTCAAAGTTTCTCGATTACAAAGAAACAAACAAACAAATCTTTTTTTGAACAATATTAGTATAGATTTATTCCAGTTGATTACACTAAAAACAGTCCCGTCTAGAACATTCTATGTCCTCGTAAAGGGTTGTCGACCCACTGCGTCGGTCAAAAGCGATTTAATTGAAACGCCATAAAGAGAGATACGCGAGCCGCACCTGCGCCATCGGATGCGTACGCGCAATGGATAATTTAATGACGCCGCCATTAATCTCGCAATGGGTTCTCGAAGAAATTGCAAATGTTACACGTTAACGATTCTTCTAGTTCCTAGTATACAAGTTTTAAGAAGATATTTAACTTGTAGTTCCGACATATAATTGAAGTTTTGATTTTGATTTGTTTTTGAATCGAAGGTGTTACGTTTCATGACGGGTGATTATATATAAAATCGAAAAAAATATACAGTCCCACTTATGAAATAAAACTATTTTCCGGATTTTATCGCGGTTTTTTTTCGATTTTTTAGTTCCCGAAGTTTCGAGTGCTTTGCAGCACCCATGGTCACGGGAAGGACTGAGGTATAAGACGTCCAAAGGGCATAGTTGTTCCGGGGTACCCTCATACTTCTTAATTATTTTTGTTGGTCCGATCTACGCAGAATAAGCGCACGGTGTCACCGAACTTAAAAATCCAAAATAAACCGCGATAAAATCCAGAAAATAGTTTTATTTCATGTGTACTATTCGCGTAAATCTAAGAACTCAGTACAGTCACTTATATTGCCCAAGCGGGTGTGGCAGATACAAACATCGTCGGCGGTGTACACGCACCTACATTTCGCCGACGATGCTAGGTCCCAATGTGAAAAGGGGTGAGCATCGATATATTATTAATATATATCGAAGGGACGAGTCTATTGCTAATATACCGGTGACAATCTCAGACTTGAGTGCAAATGAGATTTTTTTGATAGGTAAAGCATTCTGTGCGGTCTAGGATTTGAACTCAGGACTTCGTGATCGCCATTTGACCTACGAGGCAAATATAAAAAAAATACACGTTCCCCTGAATCGAATTCTAACTCTTTATTTGAAATACTTCATATTCTGAATATGAATATATTTTATTAAACGTACGTCTTTCAGACCACAGGTATCCGTAATGAATATTTTTCCTTATTCGACCAGAACAAAGAACACAAGATGCTACGAGGCATGCCTTTTAAGTTTTGTTGTTTGAAGAAAAATACTCTTATAGTACTTTTTATTGTTTTTCAAAGTATTCACCACGTAGCTTAATACACTTTTCCATTCGCTCAAACTAGTTATTATAACATTTATTCCACTCTAAAGTGGGGGTGTTCAAAATGGCTGACTTGAAAGCGTCGACCGGTTTTTCCAACGAACGTGGCCACCATCTTCTTTGAAGTGCTTCGAGAACGAACAACTTTAGTCGGCTTTGGCTCGTCTTGAAAGACCCAGATTGTAGATTGTTGTTTGGAATCAGGATCGTAGGTATAGATCGAAGATTCGTCACCACTGATGATGTCGTAGACGTGATTTGACTCTCCTCGGTTGAACCTCTGCAGATTTTCTTACACCATCTGACGCGGGCCACCTTGTGATCGTCGGAAAGCAGATGCGGTATCCAACGGCAAACTAGCTTTCTCACACCAAGCGCTTCATGCAAGATCTTCTGAATGGTTGTCCCTGAGATGCCTAATAGAGTCTCTATCTCTCGATACGTCACATGACGATCTTCGAGAATTAGTTGTCTCACAGCAATGATGTTATCTTCAGTGAAGGCGGATTTCGGGGCGTCCTTCGCGAGATTTGTCACTAACACTAGTATGTCCACGCTGGAATTCTAAATACCAGCGTTCGACAGTCCGCAGACATGGGGCTTCATCACTGAACACAGATGTTAGCTCTTCAAAACAATGAAGCCGTGTCAGGCCTCTTCTAAAGTTAATTATTGCACGAACATTTTCCTTAGAAAGATTCATTTTCGTACGTAACCTGACAGATTCCAATCGACGCTGTGACTAAACAATAGCATTAATCCTAATACTTTCAACAATATTGAGATTTAAAATTTAAACACATTCGAATATAGAACAGTTCCAAATTCAAAATTGCCGGGAAATATGGAAACGACAGAACTTAAAAGGCATGCCTAGTACGAGGAGGGATCAAAAAGTAGTGAGAATGAGATAGAATATAATGACTATTGATAACTTAATAATTTATTTTTCTACATAGTTTCCGAGTCTCTCTACACACCGAGTCCAGCGCTGTTCCAAGGCTTCAATCCCTTTCACAAAAAAAGTTTTGTCTTGGTCCTGCAAAAAGCTCTCCACGGCATCCATCACCTCGTTATCGTCTTCGTATCTGTTTCCCCTTAAGTATTTTTTCAATTTGGGGAACAGATAAAATTCGTTAGTACTCCTAGTATATCTATCTATCTATCTTTAACCTCACGCCAGATCCCTTGCGGGGTAGGCAGAGAGTACAGAGTTCCAACAGGTTCTTTCCTTACATACCTCTCTGGCTTCCTCGACTCTCATAGTTCGTCTCATACACGCTCGCCGGTTACGGAGACTCTTGACTTTTCCATCAGATAAGACTCGGTTTATTTGGTCGTGGTAAGATAGTCTAGGTCTTCCCCGGTACCTGCATCCTTTCACTTTCACACTGTATATCTGTGTTGTCATTCTTTCCTCTGGCATTATTTCTATATGCCCGAACCAACGGAGCATGCCCTTTCTCATCTTTACACCGATACTATCTTTCATACCTACTCGCTGTCTTACTATGCTGTTGCTAATGCGGTCGGTCAGCTTCACTTCGCACATCTTCCGCAGAGCTCGCATTTCTACCGCATTTATCCTACTTTCATTCTCCTTCTTACATACCCAGCTCTCGCTACCATATAACAGCGTTGGGACAAGAACTCCGTTATGTATGGCCAGCTGCGCCTTATGGCTTAAGTGCCGGCTCCCGAGTAGCTTTCCCATCGCACCATTCACTCTGTTCCCTGCACTCACTCTTCTCTCTATGTCAGCGGGGTATTTCATATCCTTACTGAAGGCGCATCCAAGATATACAAACTCATTCACTTGCTCCAGCACATCGTTACCAACCACAATCCTTACATTCGTTCTGGTTGCTTCCCTTTCAAAAACCATAATCTTGGTTTTCTTCACATTCAAGTGTAAGCCGCGATGGCGCTATTAAAACCGCGTCATCTGCATAAAGTAGATGGTTTACCACTAAGTCACCCATTTGTACACCTTCATTCATCGCTTTCAGTCTTTGAAGACTTTTGTCCAGATATATTATAAACAGTCTAGCGGACAACACGCAACCCTGCTTGACGCCGATTTTAACGTCAAACCAGGGTGACCTGTTACCACCCACCCGTACGCATGCCTTGAAGTCCACATAAGTGGACTGGACGGCTCGCAACAGAGTGCCATCTATACCATACTCTGGCAAAATGTCCCAAAGTCTCTTTCGCACAACTCTGTCAAATGCCTTCTCCAGATCTACAAAACCGCAGAAAACCTTCCGCCCCACTGCCAGATGCTTCTCTACGATGTTGCGGAGTGAGAAGACTTGATCCGAACATCCTCTTCCAGACCTGAAACCCCCTTGTGCCTCGCACAACATTCCATCGGACTTCACGCGCATTCTCCGTTCAATAATCTTACCGTACACCTTGGCTGCCAAGCTGATCAAACTGATGGCTCTGTAATTGGCGCAGTCATATTGTGAACCCTTGCCTTTATACAAGGGTACTATGACTGCGCGGCACCAATCTGTAGGGACTCTACCGGTCCTCCAGCAAAGGTTTGCAAGGGCCCGGACGCAAGTTCCACCATATTTGATCATCTCGGCAGATATCATGTCTACTCCCGCAGCTTTACCGTTTTTCATACTTCCTATCGCCCATTCAACTAGTATATCTCTTAAAATTACACGAAACTAGCCACCACAGTCTAAAAAATATTTATTGTTATATTACCCGAGAAACTACACGTCATATATAACTTGGGCCCTAAGCAACAAAAAAGTGTTTTAGTGAAAAAAACGCTTTTTATAAAATAAAACTCGTAAAAACCGCAAAAATATGAGGCCGAGTGAATTTATTTAAAGTTAAAGCATATTTTCTGTATGTCATGTTCACTTTAATGGATGTTGTATGCATATGTTTATATTATTTGTTACGTAAGCAGAGAGTAGCTTAAGATTCAATATGCATGAAAGGGATTGTTTTTTAGACCCGGAGGGTTACTATAATCTCTTAAGCAGTTAATATGCCTAATTGCAATATTATTTACCGTGGATGTACACAGTTTATAGCTGCGTCTGTTTCTCATGGTAAGATTACAATAATAATTCTGTTTTAGTTTTTTTATATTTTTGTGTGTGTGCTGTCTATGTGGTGTTGTTCCTTTTGCACGTCAGTGTTGTTCAATCGAAACATCGTCTAAAAGACAGTAATATTTTTGACTCCAGCCCTTTCATAATGATGTGATTCGATTAACCATATTGAGGTTTCACAAGCGGCAAGGGCTCGAGCTAAATCAGCAAGTGAGGTCGTTATTACGGTACCTTCATGAATCACAACCGCATGTAATCAGGACATTTTAAAACTTATGAAGTAATTAATGTTCAAACTTTGGGTAAAATACGATAAGCTGTATAAAAATGTCGTGAGGTACGACTTACTTTATGTGTATTGAGTTTTATTTTTAATTTTTTTTGGAAGTTTGTGTTGTTATGGGAGTTTCTTTTTATTAAAAAACGTAGCCCTACGTTAGGAATAATTCCTGTAACTTTGCGTTTGAAAAAAATGAAATTCACATGCCTAAATATGCAGACCGAAAGACATGATTTGTTAATTATACAAAGACTTCTCTCTTGCAGATATCTTATCCTTAGGCTTAATCTTTTAATACTTGACCAAGCCGTTAATTGTATAGTAATTTTAAAATATTTACGTAGAAAAAGCATTCTGTGTAGGATGAAAAAATCGAAACCTTATACAGGTTTCTGTCATATCATAATTATATGTATGTGAGCATTCTGCACTACTTTTCTATTCTGTGACACTAATGAAGCCGCTTTGGTTAATGGGTATAATAAGTAACCCGACCTACTAATCTTAGAAACAACTGGAACCTTTTCTTTAACATAAAAAAATAATCTCGAGTAAAATGAACAACGTAGACGTAAATATACATAACGAAATTCCTATTTTGTATCTGACACATGCCTGTTTTGTGTAAATCTTTGCAAATAGTTTGTAATTGAAACAAAACTATTTTTTGGGATTTTATTATATTTATGACTTTGTGGACATCATACACCCCAGTCAAAGCGTCGGGAACTTAAAAAGCTAAAATAAACCGCAATAAAATTTGAAAAAATACGTAGTTTTATTTCATGTATAATATTCGCGGAAACTCAAGAGCTTGGTATTATTCTATTCCAATACATATCATATTAAATTGAAATTACTATTTTATATTATTTGAAAATAATGTTGCGCACCGACTTCCATATTAAGTCTTCTCACTGAAGAAAATTACATACTTCTTATCACAAATCAACTGTTGATGCAATAAAATACAAAGCTTATACTCTTGTTGCTGTAGTGGCTTATAATGCAGATGGTGATCATGAAGGCCTCATTAGTTCTCATTGAATTATAACAAATTCTAATTCTAATGTTTATGTACAAAATTTCAAACAATGCTCTGTACATCTCAAACTGATATGCATATCTGAACTATACCTTATCATTTAAATTTGTTAAAACATCAGTATGTATTTTGTTGATGTACCTATAATAAATAAATAAATAAAAAGCCCTGTGTTCACGAATCCTAGGATATGTGAAACACTTTGTCGGAATAAGTGACGTTTTTCTATTATACGCAGCAGCAGTTACTAGTCCAAATCAAATCAAATCATTTATTTGCGAAAATGGGTACAAGTACAGGGTGTTACATTTTATTATTATGTGACATAATCTGCCTTTAGACATGCAAAATATAAAATGATAAGTATAATTTAAGCAATTGAGTCATATTCATTATTGAGGTTATATATATATATATATATATATATATATATATATATATTAATTATATATATATATATATATATATATATATTAATTATATATTTATAATTATCATCATTAATCATAATTTTTTGTTATACATTATGTCAAATAAAATTACGAATACTAAGTCCGCTACATCCAGTAAGATAGATATTACACATATTGCATCCAAATTCTCTACCCCAGATCGGGGAACAAAAGCGTGAAAATGTTTATATTTTAATATTATTTTATGTGGTACGCAACGTCTAAGATCCTCTATCTCTCTGTCTTAAGATGCTCTTAGTTAGCTGCTCATAGTAGCAGTTTTTATGATAAGTCTTTTGCTGTCCAGGCAGTCAGTCTTTGGAATGCTTTGCCTGTCGTTATACGGCGCGACTTTAGATTGATTTAAAGAACAAGTAAAAGACTTTAATTTACCAGATCCGGTTTTAGCACGTTTATTTTATTATTTATTTATTAATTCTTTATTGCACACATATACAAGGTGTAACATAATAAACGCAAGACCTGAAAGTAGTTTGTTCTAAATTGGTAACTAAATTGATTCCAACAATTTTTAATGGATGTTACATTTTTTTTAAATTTGCAAAAAGTGCTTTTACTCCTTCAGTGCAATATAAAGAATTAAATTTATTATTGATTTATAGCAAGAAGAAGATTCCAAATGCATTCCTAAAACGTATTTCTCAAATCTCACACATACACGTACAAGTTTCATTGTTAATTGGGGTATAAAAGTGCTTTAAAAATGGGTAAAAACCTTTAAATTTGAAAATTTGGTTTTCGTTTTGAATTTATGAAGCAATTCTCTAATCGGGGTATCTGAAGTCTTGCGTTTATTATGTTACACCTTGTATACACAATTAACAACTACTTAGGATCGAGTCTTATCTGAAGGAAACGTCAAGAGTCTACGTAACCAGCGAGCGTGCATGAGACGAACTATGTGAGTGGAGGAAGCCAGAGAGGTATGTAAGGAAAAAACTTGTTGGAACTCTGCCTGCCCCGCAAGGGATCTGGCGTGATGATATAGATGGATAAAACAGCTGCATAGCATTTTTTTATGTACAAAGGCGAGCTTAACTCAATATTGAGTTTTCTTACAACCAAAATTAGAGCGATAGAGAGATGAAAAGTAGAGAGGACAGTAACAAGCTTACAATGGAATAATTAATTAATTTCATCGGTATTGGACCTTAGACTTGGAAGATTACGTCAATCCTATAGGCACCCTACCTTAGAACTAATCAGAATTTTAACCGACTTCAAAAAAGGAGGAGGTCGGCAATTCGTCTGTGTTTTTTTATAACGTTTTTATTTATGAACTGATTTTGATGATTCTTTTTGCGTTGGGTTTAGTATAGTTTCGAGGTGGTCCCATTTTAATGAAATCGGTATTGAACTTTGGACTTTGAAGATACACCAGGGAACGGCGAACAGCACGAATAGTTTCCTTTATTATGGTTATTATATCAATCCTGTAGGTACCTTGCAGTACAACTCAGCAAAATAATATAATATAGGTATATAAATATAAATATAGGTTCATAAATATAAAATAAAATTGTTAAATAAAAATCTTTACAAAAAATTATATTTGAAGTCGGTGCCAAGTAAACGACTACACTAACCGGTATAGACTTCAAATATTTATCTTTTGCTTTTTGAAGTCGTTTTTTTTTAAGTTTTTTATGTTATTCATTATGTTGTATATGTCCAATTACTTTTTCTTCAAGAGCCTCTCAATTACTAGAGGTTGGCCGTCAGCTTTGCGAATGTGCTTCTTTCCTGAGCCATACGGAACAAGTGTTCAACGCTGGCAATTCCGGTATGCACCCTAATGTTTCGCAGCCATGACATCTTCCGTCGTCCTCAATTTTGCCCATCATAATCAATTGAAGCAGGTGATATCTATCGTTGTGCAGTACGTTTCGCTTTTTCATGGTTTGCATCAATTGGTTCGGTGCACAATGAAGAGTTAATTTTCTATCTATTATTTTTACAAAGTGACAAGGGAGTCTTAAAAAGAGCCCAGATGTCAAAATCGGCGGTAAAGCGATTGGAGAAGATTTGGAGGAACCGTAGCATCAATCGAAACACCTAGATCAAACTCACGCGTACCCTTATCTTCTATATATTTACGTACGCTTCTGAGACCTGGACTTACAAGGCTCGTATCCGATCGAGAATAGATGCATTCGAAATGTGGTGTTGGCGCAAAATGTTGGGCATACCATGGACTGCACGCCGAAGCAATGCATCTGTTCTGTTGGAATTAAAGATCAAGACTCGCCTGTCTCAGTCTGCATGCAGAGACTCTTTAAATACTTCGGACACGTGGCCCGACGAGAACCACACAATTTGGAAAAGCCAATAGTAGTTAGCCACGTGGAAGGAAAGAGGAGTAGAGGAAGATCGCCAACCAAATGGACAGACGTCATCAGAGAGACCACGAGCACCAGTATTCCAAATGCCATCAAACAGGCTCAATGCCGTGAAGACTGGAGTGCGCTTGTGCAAAACCTTGACTGTGGTGATCACGACCCTCAGTCATGAGGAACCGACAAAGAAGAAGAAGAAGATTATGTACACAAACCTTATTTCCGTAACCCTATGACAGTAACATAGCAACATTGCGGTTGGAAATTTTAAGCACGTGTCTCGTTTTGTAACGTCGTATGCGCGGGCGCGTCGGCGGGCCCACTGGCGCCCTTTCACCCGGCATTGATAATGCCCGTTCGCAAAAAGTCACCTGTGTCCATAGTTATACATAATTGTAGGTCAACGTTGAAAGTTAATGTTTATCCTCTCATGCCTTGAACCGCTATAAGTAAAAATGTATTTTGGTTTTGTGGAACTGCTGGAAGTTAAAATAAATTATTAGTTACTTTAGGTTTAACGAACTATTCGTTCTCAAAAAACTTACAATTCACTTAGATGCAGAGTAAGTGATTACATACGAGTTACGTTTTCGAAAATAGCAGAGTTTTGTAGACCTGCGAGGCGTTCATAGCGATTACCAAAGTTAAGTCTGCTCGATCATTCTGATATGGGTGACCGTAGAATTTCGATGTCGGAGTGACTGCGTGCTTCGGAAAATACGTTAAGCTGTTGGTCCCGGTAGCCATTTCATTTGGTCGTTACACCTGATCAGGTAGATCGGGTAGGTATAGTGTACAGAGATTCAAAAGGTTCTGTCATTACCTGGAAGGAACTGTCTCGCTTCTTCCACTCTGATAGTTCGTCTCGTATAGATATAGGTAACTATACAACATTTTTTACGAGTTCATTGATTTCAGGTTAAATTCAAAATTGGATATGGTATAACTGCTCACAAAATTATTATGGTGTTCGTCAATCTATCCATTTCTTTGAAACTAGTTCACGTAGGCAATTGAAAATAACCCGAAATTATGGTTTGTGGTTGACCAATGACGTGCATGAAATAAAATAGAGTATAAAATTCATAGACTCCGCTTTATTGCATCATTACTAAGAAAAATATTTTTTGATAAAGTTATTTCGTGTGACTCTTTTGTAAGCAATTGTAAGTAAACACGGCTGGTCACAAAGCTCATTATAGACTCTTTAACCTTTGCAAAAAGGTTAAGATTATTTTTATAAATAGCTATTAATACAATGACCCACATACAATGAAAAGTACCGTATAGCGTAATTAGCTTTTTTATATCTAATTAGCATGTATTTCTCACACTTTGCGAAGGCCAAATGGCAGCAAATCAAGCGCTTCCTCATTAGCATCCAATACAATCTATGGCATGATTATTAATGTTCTTATAAACGGACATTGCAAAATTAACAGACGACCTTACGTCGATACAAGCACAACATATAATTAGCGAGCTCACTTTGTACTAAGAGCGGCGCTGAAATATCAGTGCAAAGATCGTCGGAGCGGCGGCAAAGCGAATAATTCGATAATAATTGGAAATCAACTTTACTGAAAATGATATAACGAAATCAAATCACACTGGATGGCTGGAAGCGACACAAAAGACAGTCGAAATACCATATATGATATACGTATACGTCTTTTCGTATTGGGTATGAAGACGGGCGTGAAGACACTAAGACAATCGTAGTCACGCTGAAGCTCTCAGAGTCACATTTAGTACTTAAGTCACACGGCAGCTCGACGACTGCACTTTGCCAGCCTGTCTACTCTCACCACACATTTGATAGTAAGTTTCGGAAGTCAAATGCAGCAGCGGTATATTGCTTAACAGACATTATAACGCCAAAATGTCATACATCACTGAAGCAAACACTCAAATACGTACTATTAATACCACGATCGAAAGCGGAGTGTCGACAAAACGCAATGCAGCCGTAGAATCGCCGATCGCCGATGCTAAAAGTAATGCATGCCCAAAGAACTTTAAATATGTAAGTATGTCTTGTCTTGAATTGTCGTCACAAGCCGCACTAAATATAGGTAATATTTAGTCCGGTGACGACAATTGCCTCGCACTTGTGTAGGATATACACCGTATTTATTTATACTCTAACTCTACTGTAACTCTGTATAGAAGGCCTGCTGTTTTAATAAGCTGTGACACAAGGAAGCTCTGGCTTTTCAATATTCATAACGTTGTTACCAACCACGTAACACAAAGACGGCCGCAGGTTAACGAGATAAACATGCCGGTTGTACAAGTTTGCGGATACTTTGCCTAGTTAATTGAGTATTTACGAAAAAAAATATAGCCAGTAGAATATTAAGTTAAGCGCCCCTAAAGGACTGATTGGGTAGGACTGTTGGTTTGATGTATTGGATAATAATAATATAATAATAATTTCAGCCTATGCTGCCCACTGCTGTACAAAGGCCTTCTCTCACATATCGAGGTGAGAGAGATTAGGCCATACTCCGCGTGGTGGAGTATGGCCTAATCTCTCGCAGACCCAGTGCGGATTGGTGGAGGCAGGTTTGTGGCCACCTGTTGTTGGAACTTATCAAGCCGCCTTTAAGGCTTCCAACTCGGCTTAACGACGGCTTAACGTGCCTTCCGAAGGACGGAGACGCTCGAATATGAAAATGCCACAAACGGTCACCCATCTCGGGCCGACCGAGTCGAACGCTGCTTAACCTTGGTAATCGGTAAGAGCACAAATGAAAAATCAACCGTTAATTATGTATAGTTTAATGTCAAGTATGTTAATTAGTAACTACACCATCATATGCACGACGCCTATGATCCTGAAAGATGTGATCATCTTAGACTAAGACTTGTTATTAATCTAAGGTGATCATAGACGTCCTGAACATTATTCGTATATAAAATGTCCATAGTTTCATTAAAATAAACTCACTAAGTCCAGTCATATAATGCACTTATAGTATGAAAACCTTCTTCAATAATATTAAATGCGTTTTACTCTATTAGTCTTTTTTACAACGCCCACATATGGAATAATGGATATATTCAAGGTACCCAACAATATAACTATGATTATATGTACCTATATAGGTCTTAATCTATCTATCTATAACCTCACGCCAGATCCCTTGCGGGGGGGCAGAGAGTACAGAGTTCCAACAGGTTCATTCCTTACATACCTCTCTGGCTTCCTCGACTCTCATAGTTCGTCTCATACACGCTCGCCGGTTACGGAGACTCTTGACTTTTCCATCAGATAAGACTCGGTTTATTTGGTCGTTGTAAGATAGTCTAGGTCTTCCCCGGTACCTGCATCCTTCCACTTTCACATTGTATATCTGTTTTGTCATTCTTTCCTCTGGCATTCTTTCTATATGCCCGAACCAACGGAGCATGCCCTTTCTCATCTTTACACCGATACTATCTTTCATACCTACTCGCTGTCTTACTATGCTGTTGCTAATGCGGTCGGTCAGCTTCACTCCGCACATCTTCCGCAGAGTTCGCATTTCAACCGCATTTATCCTACTTTCATTCTCCTTCTTACATACCCAGCTCTCGCTACCATATAACAGCGTTGGGACAAGAACTCCGTTATGTATGGCCAGCTGCGCCTTATGGCTTAAGTGCCGGCTCCCGAGTAGCTTTCCCATCGCACCATTCACTCTGTTCCCTGCACTCACTCTTCTCTCTATGTCAGCGGTGTATTTCCCATCCTTACTGAAGGCGCATCCAAGATATACAAACTCATTCACTTGCTCCAGCACATCGTTACCTGCCACAATCCTTACATTCGTTCTGGTTGCTTCCCTTTCAAAAACCATAATCTTGGTTGTGACTAGTGTTTGCAGATCAGTGGCTGTTGGCGCTATTAAAACCGCGTTATCTGCATAAAGTAGATGGTTTACCACTAAGACACCCATTTGTACACCTTCATCCATCGCTTTCAGTCTTTTAAGACTTTTGTCCAGATATATTATAAACAGTCTAGCGGACAACACGCAATCCTGCTTGACGCCGATTTTAACGTCAAACCAGGGTGACCTGTTACCACCCACCCGTACGCATGCCTTGCAGTCCTCATAAGTGGACTGGACGGCTCGCAACAGAGTGCCATCTATACCATACTCTGGCAAAATGTCCCAAAGTCTCTTTCGCACAACTCTGTCAAATGCCTTCTCCAGATCTACAAAACCGCAGAAAACCTTCCGCCCCACTGCCAGATGCTTCTCTACGATGATGCGGAGTGAGAAGATCGATCCGAATAGGTCTTAAGATATGTAATTATGCCTATACACCTTAAAAATAACCATTCATCCAACATACATATCATCTACTACTATCATCTAGCCCCATAATCGCTTCCGTTGACCTACATAAAGGTTTTACAGAAGTACTGTCTAATCAATAAATATTCATTCATTCAAATGACGTATATAATCGTTGGCGATTCGCATCCGGCTGTTACGTCATGGTATTAAGTAATACTATTGTCCGTCGTGAGATAACGTAACATGGAACTGTTAGTAAATAAAAAAATAATGATCGATCTTGTTGAGACTTAAAGCGTTATTAAAAGGACATTTAAAAGGACAATCCATTTCTGATTTCGAAATCCTTAATAGATGTTTAAATAGTGATTAGTAAAATGCTTTTACGTTTCATAATAATTTTGCAGACTACCACTTTTATGAAAACAATCAAGGAATTGATAAATCATCAAATAAAAAAGTCAAAATTAAAGATAAGCACAATCTTTAATTTTGATTTGGTATTAGACAAAAACATTGTCGAATTAAAATGGACCTTAATAAACTTATTGGATATTAAAATATCTTTAAAGGATGATTGAATTAATTGAATTGAATGTTTATTGTTAATTTTAAGTTAAATTAGACAACGATAGGAATGTTTTGCACAAAGCTTAAGTTTACTTTAATTTTAATTATTATTATCACAATAAAATCAATCTTAATAACGACTTACGAATGACGCAGGAATAATAATAAAATTCATGCGGTAGGAATTGATGGAACGGAACGAACGAACTATGAGAGTGGAGGAAGCCAAAGAGGTGTGTAAGGAAAGAACCTGTCGGAACTCTGTTTATAGATAGATAGATAGGAATTGATTTTTATGAAATGTAACTTTTCGAGAACAAAGGATTTTAAATGCAATGAAACGCATTAAAATGGAACGTCTTAAAATGACATCAGTTATTTTAAACGGAAACGAAGCAATTTTAATCGATGACATTGAAATATTTCCGAGAATGATATTTTACTTCAATCGGACAGCTGATGACAATCAACTTAAAATCGAACCTGAATTATGTTTTTGCTGTGAAAGAAAAGAAAAACAACCGTCACGCCTATATTCCTCAAGCGTGGGTGGCAAGTTAACATCTTAGCTGTACACCCATCTTTTATCGCGTACACCCACATATCACCAAAAATGTTAGGTCCGATTGTAAAAGGGGGGAGTCTATTGCCATTTCACTTAACATAATTTATAGACTCCGGATTGATACTGAGAATTCTTCTAGTTATAGAAAACTACATCTTGTCTGACGTAGGATATGAACCGCGGGCCTCATGATCCATGAGCCACTAGACTGACGAGTCAGTCAAAAACTGTTTTTCACTTATGATTGTGTATTTAAGTTCTTCTTACGATGGAAAAGCTCGCGGGAATAGATTGATATACATCCCAATGCGGTCGTCTTGCGCCTGAAGATGCTGATTCATGATGGAGCTTCGAAAGGAATGCACCTACATAATATGTACAATTTGGTTTTAGGGATGGCCGTTTCAATGCTGGTAACGGTAAAAGGTGAGTTTGTTTTTGTTTTCATAGTCGTCTGCATGAGGGCCGAAGATGAAAGAAATCTTGAAATAACACTAGTCTTGTCCGGTACCGCCAGTGTACCTTAATATCCAAACTTTGGTAGCAAAATATCCGAGGACGCGTACAATACTTGGATATTAAAATTGTCACATGGAATGTAGTGAGGTTAGCTGCTCCGCCACACGTCCGACCACTCGCCCTGTTGCCAATCGAATGAAAACGCAGCGCCGTCCGACATTTTAGATCGACTATCTGTCATTGGTCAATCGTCATCTGACAGCTGTCATCTGTCATAGCATTACATCCAAACACACTCAAGCAATTATTATAGGCATAGACTATGCCTATAGAAAAGGTTAAAAGGTTACTAAAATGTACCTCGTGTAGATACTGATCTTGCCTTCCTTTTTTATTGATGTAGAGTACCACTTGATCCGACTTTTTTTAAATGAAAATGCAATTTTGTAAACACTTACCACCAAGCGGGCCCAGTAAAGATTGGCGGAGGAAGGTTTGTGGCCATCTGCTGCTGGATTTTATCAAGCCGCCTATAAAACTTCCATCTTGAATTAACTACTACCATATTAAGAGGTAATCGGGACCAACGGCATAAGGTATCTTCCGGAGCACACCGTCAACCTTCTCAGTCTAACCGAGCTGAACTCTGGTTAACATTGTTGATCGTTAAAAACACAGCACTCGCGCAGCACTACTCTATAATGAAGATAATCCTTAACCCATCAACTTATGAGCTATATTGTAATGTTACGTAGCGGGGTAGTTACATGCCGATTAACGTGCGAAGTACTTTATTAGGCACTGTACACACAAAACAGTACTTCAAATGCAAGTACACACGCGAACCAATCACACACTTGTACTACTCTTGTTAGTACCGAAATACTGCTTCCAAATCGCTGAGTCACTCGTAGTATCCGTATATCGATACTAAAGTCGCCGGTGTATTCCACTTAGATCGCTTGTTCTCCGATTTGATCACTAGGGCTTCCGAGAAGAGACTGTGTCCGTCCCCGCGCTCGGTGTTCCTTTTATACTCGAAAGTTCTAGAACGGACGCGAAGCCTCTAAGTACATCAAACAATAGCCGGCGCAGCCCACAGAGCGGTATTATTATTATATACCTACTCGTACGGGAACGAATAGGTACTTGTATACCGCGACCGCGCGCCGGCTATAATTAAAGAGGTGGAACCTTCCAGACGTTCCAACACTTAAGCGCGGATTCTAGATCTTTCTAGAAAGATCGCTTGGGGACCTAAGTGTATGTAATGCCATTTAAAATTAACATTCCCTAAGATGGGGTTTAGGAGATATCGGGGTGTATTGAAGCCGTAACATTACCTCCCTCTTAGTTATGCTCGTCCCGAGTATCATTAGATCCGTGATACAGCGTTAATCTATCCACATGGATTACCTTCGGTTTTCCCCTGTGCCCCTTTTTAATTCTATAGGTAAGATCGTTAATTCTGGTCACCACAGTATAAGGTCCTTTCCACCGAGCCTGAGGTTTGGGAGACTTCCCTTTTCTTCGGAGCAGATTATAAAGCCACACTAAGGTTCCCCCTTTCACCGTTCCCTCTTTAAAACCGTTGGTGTTCGCGTTTCGGTCATATCGAGTTTTCATTTTAATGGCGGGTTACAAGCCGTGTTCTCGAACCCTCTTATGCACCTCGTCCAGCTGGGCTTGGAGATCACTTACATAATCCGTGACTGGCTTAGGACTATCTGGTGGTGTGCCTGTTATCGCATCCACCGGAAGCCTCATTTCTCGGCCGTAATTCACTTTCGCTGGAGTGTGACCCATACTGTCATGGACCGTAGACCGATAGGACATCAGAACCAGCGGGATGTATTGACCCCAATCTCTCTGGTGATCATCCACAACCTTTGCCAAGTAATTTTCCAGAGTTTGTTTTAACCTCTCGACCATGCCATCCGACTGCGGATGCGCTGGAGTTGTTCAGGTCTTGTGGATACCGAGAAGCTTGCATATTTCTTGGAATAGAGCCGATTTAAAGTTCCGTCCTTGGTCTGAATGTAGCTCCAAAGGAACGCCATAGCGACAGACCACTTCATGGACCAGTTTCTTTGCAACGGTTGTAGCTTCTTGGTTAGATGTTGCGAAAACTTTCGGCCATTTAGTAAAGTAGTCTTGTATAACTATGTTGTATTTATTGCCATCATCGGTCTCCGGGAATGGACCAGCAACGTCGATAGCGATGCGTTCTCATGGTGCGCGAACGTTGCACCACTTCAGTTAACCTTTACTTCTTGACTGCGGACCCTTTATTGAAGCTCATGCAGTACATTTTCGGCACCAATCCTCAACATCCTCTCGACAACATAGCCAATAAAACCGCTGCCGCACTTTAACCAATATTTTCTTGACTCCATGATGTCCACCCGAAACGCCGTCATGGATATGCCGTAAAAGGGGAGCCACTTTACACTGTGGCACCACCACCTGCATAGTCACTTCTTTACCATTATTGGACTCCCATTTTCTTTATAGCACACCATATTCCAGGATTAAACTGTCCCACTGATCCCAGTAGCACTTGGTTGTGGTACTATAAGCAGACACTGCACCCCATAGGGGCTTGCATCCATTATTCTGCCATTCCAGAATAGGGCGAAGATCACTGTCTTCTTCTTGTGCCTGCTTCATTGTTGTTCCGGTCCATTCATCATCAAGACCATGAGTTCTTATGAGTCGGACTTCTTATCGCGACTCATTCTTTCGGCAGTGCTTGCAGTCTGCTGCACATGGTCTTCGTGATAACGCGTCAGCATTATCGTGTCCTTTGCCACTCCGGTGTTCAATCTCGAAGTCAAATTCCTGTAGTTGCTCAAGCCATCTTGCTACTGGACCTTCAGGATTTTTGAATTGTGGCAACCATTTTAGTGCAGCATGACCTGTCCTAAGTGTAAACTGTCTTCCTAGAAGATACTTTCCAAAATGTTGTAGGGTCTTGTTGTCACCACTGCAAGTAATTCACGCCGAGTTACACGGTAATTTCTTTCCGGCTTAGAAAGTGCCTTGCTAAAGTACGCTATTACAACGCTGCGATCTCCCTGAACTTGTGACAAAACTTCGCCTATACCGGTGTTGCTGGCGTCAGTGTCAACAATTAATCTTCGTTCCCTATTTGGATAACCCAAAATAGGGGTTTCACACAGGCATTGTTTAAGTTCGATGAAGGCACGGTCGCAATTCAAGTCCCTGACGAAGTCGCGTTTTTCTTCTGTTAATCGATGCAAAGGTTTTGCAATGTCCGAGAAATTCTTGAAAAACCGTCTCTAGTATGTGCATATCCCCAGGAAGGCGCGCACTTTTGTTTTATTCTTTGGTACGGGCCATTATTGAACAGCTTTTACCTCGTCGGGATCAGCTTTCACTCCCTCCGCCGAGATGATGTGTCCAAGATAGCTTACTTCCTTTTTAAAGAGAGCGCACTTCTTTGGGCTTAATTTAAGGTTAGCTTCGCGGATCCTGGTAAACACTTTCTCCAAATTCCTCAAATTTTCCTTGAAACCCCGCCCCATGACAATAACGTAATAAACATCACTCTTTCCATGAGGCGTTCAAATGTTGCTGGAGCGTTGCATAATCCAAATGGCATAATATTGAACTGCCATAATCCGTTCCCAATTTCGGTGCTAAACGCTGTCTTCTCTTTGTCCTCCGGTCTTATTTCCACCTGCCAGTAGCCACTTTCCAAATCGATGGTCGAAAACCACTTCATACCACTGAGCATATCCAGTGTGTCATCGATTCGGGGCAGGGGGTAGCTGTCCTTCTTTGTGATATTATTCAACATCCGATAATCAAAACAAAACTTTGTACTGCCGTCCTTCTTCTTTACCAAGACCACTGGTGATGACCATGGACTCGTAAAAGGTTCGATTATTTTGTTGTCAGCCATATCCCTGATCATTTCAGTTACCTCCGCTTCCCTAGCCCAGGGTATGCGTCGTAGTTTTTGTTTTATGGGACGGGCGTCACCTGTGTCGATCTGGTGTTTCACGAGTCCCGTCCTTCCGCAGTCACTTGCAGTGGCGAAAATTTCTGTAAACTTCAGCAATAGATCTTTGGCTTGCCGTAGTTCTGAAGGTAATAAATTCTCCTGAGACGCTTCCAGAAGTTTTCGAATGTGATCTTCCTTGGTTTCTGTCACAGCCTGCTTATCTGTAGAGCTATTCAACCGCCTCAGGTACTTCTTCGCATCTTCCAATCACACTGTTCTTCTTCAGGTGGGTTTCCCCGTTACTCAGGTTAAGAATTCTAACCCTAGTGTTTCCTTGGGACATTAATAAGGTTCTCGCTGTTATAAGCTTTGGGTGATTGCCAGTATCTTCCATGATGAGACATCTTCTTTGCTTGAGGTTTGCTGGAAATTTCACTTTCACTAAGTTCTCTGACCTGGGCGCTAGTGTGGTATCCTTTAGGCAATAAGGGGTGCAGGGTTGTGATCCTCTAAGACAAACTTCTTGGTCAGGAAATCTTAATACTCCTCTAGCGATATCCACTATACACTGCTCATTTCTTAAGAAATCTAGACCCAAAACACAACCATCGGTAATACTGGCAATGAGTACTGACTGTAGATACATGCGGTTGCCAATTCTAAGTTTTACTTTCGTTTCACCAAGGACGGTAACTGGCTGGCCGGTCGCAGTCTGAAGATGGCATGATCGAACCTGCTTTTCCCACGTTTCAGCAGCTCTGGTCTCACGATTGTACGGGATGCTCCGGTGTCCACTGTAAAACTGCAAGTTTGATTGTTTACGGTGCCGTCAACTTTTATTATTTATTCATTAGACTATTTCCATAGCAAACTTGAGTTATGGTGACGGTTGGGGCTTTAACTTGACCAGCCAGCGCCCGCCCCGCGGCCCTGGCGACATTTAGTTTAACGGCAGATCTTCTTCTACCTGGGTCCCGGAATTCGCGACCCTTCTACTCTTCTTATGGCATTCCAGCTTTATATGCTCTTTTTTTCCGCAGCCATAACATGTTGGGCCGAACCTAGGTGTTCTCTCATTGGTCACCACTTTTCTGACCTTATTTACTTTATTGCTGTTCCGCACAGCTTCCACCACAAGAACATTTAATGTTTGGTGGTGGCCCAAGAGGACAGCAGAACTGATGCAGTCTCCCGTATGCCGTCGATGAAAGCCCCTATAAGTTGGACCTCAATAGCTGCTGGCGCTGACGCAAAGACTCGACGAACTAGCCTTTCTACCTCCGATGCCCATTGCTGGAGACTCTCACTAGGCTTCTGGGCTCGGTCTCGGAGTTGTGCTCGATAGACGTGCTCTAAATGGTTTTCTCCGTAGCGCGTCTCTAGTGCCTCCTTGAGAGCCTCGAGTGTCCTGCATTTAGACGGCAGATTCTCCAAAACCATAAGAGCATCCCCTCGCAAGGCAAGTGTCAGCGCCATCCAATTTGGGTCGTTGATCCAAGAATTTCCGCTTGCAAGTGTTTCAAGCTGGTACCTGAAAGCCGACCACGATGATGTCCCGTCAAAGCGAGGAAGGTCGAATTTGGCTGGTGACGTGGAGGCCACTGCAATAGGTTCCCGTGATCTGAGCTTTATAACCTCTTTATTTAACTCTTGTAACCGTTCGGCGTGTTCTTCTCCATTAGACGAGACGTCTCTAACCTCTACTTTCAGCGTTTCTGTAGTTAGCATAACTCCTTTAACTCCTACTCCCCTTCTTCGAGATTTTTCACTTTTTCCCCAAGCACTGAGATGGCTGTATCTATTTTACCGAGTACAAAGTCCTGGTTGGCTTGGATTATATCTTGTAGCTCGCGGCGGCTGGCCTCTTGGTTGGCCTGGATCACTTTCTTACGCTCGCGGCGGCTTGCCTCTTGGTCGCGGCAGCTGGATTCTTGGTTGGCCTGAATCACTTTCTGACGCTCGCGGCGGCTTGCCTCTTGGTCGCGGCAGCTGGATTCTTGGTTGGCCTGAATCACTTTCTGACGGTAGCGGCGGCTTGCCTCTTGGTCGCGGCAGCTGGATTCTTGGTTGGCCTGAATTACTTCTTGAAGCTCGCGGCGGCTGGCCTCTTGATTGGCCTGGATAACTTCTTGTAGCTCGTGGCGGCTGGCATCTTGATTCGCCTGAATTGTCTGGATGGCAGTTCATCCCAATTCTGACACTAATGTTACGTTTGCGGGGTATTTAAATGCCGAATAACGTGCGAAGTACTTTAATAGGCGCTGTACACACATAACAGTACGTCGAATGCAAGTACACACGCGAACCAATCACACACTTGTACTACTCTTGTTAGTACCCAAATATTGCTTCCAAGTCGCTGAGTCACTAGTAGTATCCGTATATCGATGCTTAAGTCGCCGGTGTATTCTACTTAGATCGCTTGTTCTCCAATTTGATCATTATCGCTTCCGAGAAGAGACTGTGTCCGTCCCCGCGCTCGGTGTTCCTTCTATACTCGTATGAAAGTTCTAGAATGGACGCAAACCCTTTAAGTACATCAATAGAAGTACATCGAACAATAGCCGGCGCGGCCCACAAAGCGGTCTTATTATTACATACCTACTCGTACGGGAATGAATAGGTACTTGTATACCGCGACCGCGCGCCGGCTATAATTAAAGGGGTGGAACCTTCTAGACGTTCCAAAACTTAAGCGCGGATTTTAGATCTTTCTAGACAGATCGATTGGGGACCTAAGTGCATGTAATGCATTTTAAAATTAACATAACCCGATATGGGGTTTACGAGATATCGGGGTGTATTGAAGTCGTAACAGTAAAATTATAATCGTCCATTAACCGATCACAGATTGAATCTTGGACAAACAACACAATAGCACTAGCTATTATCGTTTGATCGGCCCTTCATTATAAATCAAGGTTTAACTCGTCGATTCTCTGTACAGGTGAACAATTATCAATCGCGTTTTATAATTACAATGTTTTTTTGAAAAATAATAAAAAACAAAAAGTTTTAGTACCGTATGCGAACATAGACTCTTCAAGTTAAATTAAAACTGGGTTTAAAACTTCCAAAAACGAGCATCATAACGACATGAGGTTCTGTGTTCTATTTCGCACAAAAGTGCCCGGTATAATGACATATGCTCACCTCTATCTATCTATCTATATCATCACGCCAGATCCCTTACGGGGTAGGCAGAGAGTACAGAGTTCCAACAGGCTCTTTCCTTACATACCTCTCTGGCTTCCTCTACTCTCATAGTTCGTCTCATACACGCTCGCCGGTTACGGAGACTCCTGACTTGTCCTTCAGATAAGACCCGGTCTATTCGGTCATGGTAAGATAGTCTAGGTCTTCCCCGGTACCTACATCCTTCCACTTTTGCATTGTATATGCTCACCTCCTTTTATATATATGACCTAACCGGGTATTCCATTGCGAATAGTCAAGAATAGAATACTCGTTCAGTTGAAGCTGTGCAGAATGAAATCGTTAGTAGAATGTGTGCCACCCCTGTTTGGAGAATATAGGCATGACAATGTGTTAAAAAAATGTGTTAGGTGAAGTTGAAGTCGAATTAAAAAGAAAAATCGTAGCACCCGCACTAGGAATGATTCTTGTATCGTAAATTAAATGCGTTTACAAACACGAAATTTACATACCGATACAACAATTTGTGGGTCACACAAAGATTTGTCCCGTGCAGGAATCGAACCCATGACTACTCGTCCAGTTGGTGGAGCGGCTTAAGCCCTCAACTTCTTCTCTAAATAATATTGTTTATTACTGATTACTGGATGAGATGTTGTACTCATAGAAGTCATAAACGCACCTACTTTCTCGAATGCCGCCAGTGTATAATTGCTAATATAAAACTTTTCTAAGTTGCTGTTAATTGCAAACTCACCAGCCATTACATGGCTCTTGTAGCAATTCCTTTTATTTACGACTGTAATATCGATACACATCGTCTAATTCATGACGCTTCCTCCCTTTTCACCTAATCGTTTACTGAAAGCACGATTTAATTTTGCTGGATCGAAGTTAGCTTCTAACGGTCGCACATGTATAGTTTATTTTTTTTTATTCGTTGCCCCACACTAGGATTAATTCCTGTGTCGTGGATGCGTTTACAAACATGAACATTCACATACACAAATACCCAGACCGGAACAAATAATTGTGGATCACACAAAGATTTGTCCCGTGCGGGAATCGAACCCGCGACTATTAGACACAGTGGGAGGAGCGGGTAAAGCTCTTAACCACTGCGCTAAATCGTCGGTCAGTTGCTAAGAAAATAATAAAGGCTCTCCTACATAGTCTTTTAAGACCTACTAAAAATAACCGAGTCGCTTTTGACGGTTTAAGACTAGACTTAGTTTTTTAACCTTAAACCCTAAAAACTGAAGTTTGATATTTATCGTAACGCCTTTAACCTCAGAGTTAAAAATCTAAGTTGTTACTTAAAAGACTAAACGATCACTAAGGCTAAGCAGCGTTTAGCTCAGCTGGTCTGAGAAGAGTGACCATTTGTGGCATTTCATAATCGAGCGTCCGGCTTTTAAAGACTCGTTAAGTCCTTGGTCCCGGTTACCATTCGCGGTGGCAGGCGTAAAGACAAATTGGAAACCTTATAGACGGCTTTATAACTTCCTTCCTTCCTTCTCTCACCTCGATATGTGAGAGAAGGATTTTTCCCAGTAATGGGACAGTATAATCTGTTTTACTATTATAAAAATCCTACCCATTTAAGTACGTAACTCTATTTCATTCGATAAGGAGTAATGTCTGACATTAATTAGTAGGCTATGTCTGAGAGGCTGTTTGAAACTACCCGTATTGTAAAGCGCAAGCGTAAAATCAGCAACATAAGTCGCTTAGCATTCCCAATTTCTCCAATTAGTAATACTCTTTATTTTCTAAATGTTCGTGAACATTGTGAAACTGAAATCGACAACATATTCAAATATAGTTAGATCAACAAGATAATGAATTTGATACGAAACAAAAGCATGCAATCAATTTGAAAAACTCAGAATGTTCCGACTTGTGCTGCTGACCGAATAGGTGTTTGACGACAGAAACAACAATAGCAGAATATTGCAAACTCGCATTATACATAAGTAAGAGGAAGGGTTGCACAGTGAATTGTACGATCTGTACTATCAACGAAATAAGTCAATGCAAAGTGTTTGTACACGTCAGATCTATAAATGGCATACTGTGGGAAGACAATGCGTTCACAATACGTCCACACGGTACAATAAGTTGTACGTTTGTACATACATCTGTTGAAAGTGTCCGCGCCGACGCATTCACGGCGAGCAAGTCCTTCGACCTTGGGAAGTGCACTGCGGATATTTAACTTGTCGGTTTTTTCTCCTTTTCCGCAAATCCCCGCTTCGCTATTCGCTCTCAAATATCGACTCAATATCAATGCGTGCAACTCGTAAACTGAAGCAGTCACGTCTCTGGCATTTAATAGGTAATCCGTAATTGCTATTACGAATTCCGTGAACCGCAGTACTACAAAACCTGAAAGAGCAATTCCAATAAAATTATTTATTTGCGGTGCATACACGCCCGCTTTTACGCGTGCATTAAGCGTGACCGATCAATAAAAATTGTTTGTATGAAAAATTTTCCAGACAATCGCCTTGACGTATTTCCACTTCCAACCGAGATGATAATGAGAAACGGGCGATGAACGCTGCATTATACTCCAGAGGGCAATAGGTGCCGCGATATGATAGCCCAGGGCTTGCGAGTGCGGTCGAGGCCGGGCTCCCGCTCGGAGAGGTGGTAAGCGTTCGCATACCGCATTCAGTTTACAATCGCGCGCCGCAAGTGTTGCGCGCACGCAGCCGTTCACTGCAGCAGACCCTCACGCAGTTATCGAATCGGACGCCTTATCGATTACCCCTTCCGCCTCTTGGACGTCGCGAACACCGGACGGTGATGAGTGATACTCGTGATAGCGTGTGAATATAGAAATCATTGTGTAAACAAGTGCACGTGATGCAAATGTAGACCGCTACAGTCACCTGCCGCAGACCTGCGGCATCTTTCCTAGACCAAACCAATTTGTGGCAGTCTCGAGAGTGTACGAGGAGATAATGTGATGTGACAGCGATACGTGTCGTGGTGCTAGTGGAATTGTTTTGTGAAAGTGTGCAAAGAGCGTGAGTGAGCAGACGCCGACCGGCGCGACCGGTGCCCCGTGACAATGTTGAATTGCACCGATCTGGAATGTATCCTTCATCATCATCATTACTATGCGCACCTGCATCACATCCATCACTTACAAAATGCACAGGACTCAGGTATGTCGAAACGAGTGTACAAAATTCACTACCATTACGATATTCATGATTTTCTACACTGACTCGTTCATGAAAACAAAACATTGAGTACTAACAATGAAATTGTTTGCTTAAGAGCAAACGATGAGTGCTAATGATAACAAATGAGACGAGCGAAACGCGTAGGCCTCAGTTGGAATCCTTCATTTAGATATTTATGTTAATATTCGTATTGAAGTTCATGATGAAATTAACATTAGTATAATATTTTTTGCGATATGTAAATTCCGAGAGAAGATCTTGACCTTTGTGTACAATCAATTCAGAATCGTTTCAGAACGCCAAAGTGATAATAGTCTCAAATACAAGGTTCACAATAACTAGCAGGTGTTGGATGTAGATATCACGCAACGCGCCAGTGCATTACGGACTGTTTTCACTCAGCCGACTTACTTGGACGAGCGACTTTAAAACCTGCCTGAGACGACGCGAAATGGACAAAATACGCGTATTTGTGCAAACAAATGTTAAATGTTTTCTCTTTTAACTCGACGCGCTCATATTGAATAACAGTTAAACTTAGTTTCTTAAATTGACACGACATAGATAAATAGTCTGTTGAGATAAAGAAGTAATAAAGTATTTTTACTTATACTGATAAGCATTTTGTGTCTGTCCACCACTGGGTGGATAGACACAAAATGCTTTTGTACGAAAATTGTACGTGTTTTTCAATCAAATATGATGTTAATTCTGGTCAAAAATAAGCCACACACTTGCGTAAACATTCCTCGACTTTATCATCAGGCGATGTCATTCAAATTTACATTCTGTCATCTTTTATTTTGCGTAGATTTAGATACTGTGTCCTTTCCTGAATATACTGGCACAGGTGTGTGTACATTTTGGTAATATTTTCAAATGCTATTTACGTCTTTTCTTTGTTTCATAGATTTATGTATTCTTTATTAGATGTTTGAGTAAACTCATAAAGGTATAATTCACACCATAATACTTTGGTATCCAATGAATATCCTGATAAACCACGTGATATAAATATGATCGTAGTTTTCTTTCGATTCAACGTCTTATTATAGTTTAACAATGATCAATGCGTTTGAGTTCGCTAGTATCATAACTGCTAGCAAACTATTCAAAAACAAAAAGAAAAACAATGAAATGTAAATAAACTACTTTTGTAAGATCAACGCTTGACTGCCCATTGAAGCTGTTATCCTTGATATTTGCTCCAACAAATTTAGCATTAATTTTCCCGCGTGTCTCTTTGATTAAAGTACTAATCAATTTTCGTTGGACAATTTGATTAAACCTTTTTTCTGCTTAAGATTTTAATATTTTTATTTTTATTGTATTATGTCTGAATTAATCACAATTGAATTTTATAAACAATCTTACTTAAAAATACTTGAAATTTCATACCTCATTAAAAGGCTGTGATTTAAAAAATGAACGACGTCGTTAACCTGAAAAACAACCTATTTAAGTTGCGTTAACGCGTTAAGCAATTACTTTAAGTATCACATTTCAAATAGGCGTAAAACTAAAACAAGTAAGTTGTTTTTGAGTTATGAATGACTAGAGATAAGAGATAATAAATATTTTTAAAG
Source organism: Phalera bucephala (assembly GCA_905147815.2). NCBI lineage: Eukaryota > Metazoa > Arthropoda > Insecta > Lepidoptera > Notodontidae > Phalera > Phalera bucephala. The sequence goes on from LR990612.1 coordinate 28,741,097, forward strand.
TTGAGTAATATTTACAGTTGTAATCAGATAACCAGAAATAGACAATACTAAACCACCAAAACTGGTAGAAGAGATTTTGATAACTATGGTAATACCAAAAATACTTATATGTCATTGTAACCCAAACAGCCATTCAACTTTATATTTAAATCAGGCATATAATTAAATATGAGGCAAAAACGATAATGACGAAGAAATTGCAAAAACGAAAGATAATCCTAAAATTCATTTCTTGCTTTATAAACTGGTAAGCAGATCGGTGGATCCAAAAGCCTCAATACCTGTTTGAACGAATAAATGCATACACAATATTTGCGTAGTCTTTAAACTTTATAATAAATTAGAATGTCTTCGAAACCGTCCTTGATTTTTTGTTCTGGGGTTATCAATATTGGGTTTCTGCGATGACCGATATTGTGCGGCACAATTACTTTGATATCATCCTCTTTATTCTTAATGTTTATTTTAAAAAACAATGTAACTTAAACAGTGAGCCTTTAGACTATACTGTAAACTTCTTCACTAAAATGTCATATATAAATAAATAAAAGTAACAAGTAGTCTGTACTTTACCTAATACACTCTCTCCTATAAACAATTTACTGCATTAGTTCTTTATACTTTTCAAATAAGAATTAGTCTGGCAATGACATATAATGTCATTGCCAAACTAATTCCTGAGTTTATCAAAATTATTATAACATAAGTATTATTATAAAACTAACTCTAACAATCTTGATTGCAATTTAATATCTTGTAGACACATCATTATAAGAAGCTCGTTATATAATTGCAGCATTAACTTAACGATTTATTGTAATAACGAATAATTTATTATCGATAACTGCGGAAGTAAGTTCATTAGGTACCACCACGTAATTATTATTTCGTTTAAGCTGTGGCCTTATGACTCAGAAATCCGTGACAGATATACTCTGACCGGGTATTATTATAACGTCTTTGCTCCGATCATTCTAGTCGATTCGGCTTTATGATACTATTTTAATTAGGTGATTGTGTGCTATTTACATGTCTGTTAGGTAATTATAAGAGTAAGAATCGATAGCTGACTAAATATAATAATCAACTGTTGTTGAAGGTTAAACAATTTTAACTAACAATATTTTAAATGATACAAGAACAGTGCCTATTTAAATAGTATTTAGTGAATTTACAATAATATCGTAAATTTAGACACTTCAATATTTTTGTAACATAAGGAAGTAATTATCATAAGTTGATGATTATTGACATAAGTAAATTAGTCATTATATCGCGACATCCTGTAATCTTAAAGCAAGTTAAATTTAAGAGTAATACGCCTAAATAGATTTGACTCGACTTAGTAGCTACTAACTAGGAATCGATTACGCAAATATCCCTTGCGGAAACCAACTCGAATCCTGAATCAGATTTCAACATCAAAACTATTAAGCCACTATAGCAACGTGGCTTAATATTTATGTATTCTCATATTAGTTCCGCACTACTTATGTCAAGCACAAAGTAAGCAGGCTCACTTCGTGATAAGAACGGAGCTAGAATCTTATACCACGTACACATTGATAAGCCTGCATACATTCCCAATTTGATTAATGATGATGAGACTATTGCTTATAGTTTTGTCCGATCTTAACTATGTTTGTTGAACAATCTCTACATGTTCTCTCAAATTTATATCTTTGTATTATTTTAAATAAAGAAAAAATAGGCTTCCAACGTGGCTCTGACATATCACACCGTACGAATACTCCTCGGATTTGTTCATAAAATTAACTAGCTGTTGTTTATTACATATATCAAACCTTAGAAACGAAAGTTTTCTCATTTCAAAAATGCAATTTCAAACCATTGTAGCAAATAAGATTTAAAAACAATGAGACAGCCGCTACTGAAATTGAAAGTTGTGAATGACTATTTCTTTTGTGAAAGATACATGTAATGAGATTGTGAGCGCTGTAGATAGATAGATAACAGTAAGACCGGGCTAATAAACTCAATTGGTTGTTCTAAGTTAGATAACATCCTGTTGGTATAAACTGGTATGGAGTAGGAAACACACGGCGCGATAATTTGTTTAATATTGATACTATTTGAGCGTTACTTAAACTAATCTCAAAGACAACTGTTACGGAAGTACCTTTGGTGCGGTAATTGTTTCGTACATTTCATGTCATTAAAAGATGCGTCTATTTGAAAGAATTTTGAATTGATAAGATTAATGATTTTCTTGAAAATTATAGGTTGTATATAAAGTAGGATTTTATGTCTTTATTTTACCTGATGATCATAGTTTCTTAGATAAAAAAGATTCTCTTAAAGATAGTCCTTCACTAATCTGCACACTTGGTCCACGTGGAGGAATTTTTATATCGATTTGTGAGAGAAATATTTTGCCAAGTAGTCGGACAGTATAAGCTAATTTAAAAACAACGCGTTTTTGACGATATAAATCATAGTGTATTTTAATAATAAAAAAATTAATAATAACATTTAAATAAGAACCGGAATTATAAAAATATAGGTTAAATCCACAATATAGCATTAAGAAACATATCGCACTAGTGATATGTTTCTTAATGGTATCTGTAGAGTTAGTAACCAAAAAAATTATGTCAATAGACGATATCAATAATTGCAAGTCAGACAAGTATAGCAGCATACGTGAAGCAACCGCAGCGATCGTCCAATCTTTAGTGGAATGCAAGAAAAAAGAGATAATCTAATCCGTCACACCGATTGACAAATAGAAATTATCATTTCACATTCACGTCTTTTGCATAGATAATTGATAAATGTTACTAAAGATACTAACTGTGCAAGTATTATCATATTTAGAAATCTGAAATTAAGTAATACAACCTTGGTCGTTGTTAATATAAGCAAAAACTTTAAAATATTCAAAACACAGGTTATGTTTAGATTCGTTCGGTTGATTTTAGTTTATAACGTATAATTTTTCCGTCTAGATTTGGTATGCTAATTGACGTTTTCTTTTTCATTTATTATATTAAGTCTTATGGTAGTGTTGATGCCATGAAAATACTCGTGATTTTGTAAGTTCGTCTTTCTTACTTTGTAGATTATTTTGTACAGGTGCTGTCGTTATATAAGCTGTATATCGTTTTAATGATAATTCAATGTCTGTATCATCGTATGCTACTCGACCAGTGTTCACATTTGATGATTCACAATTCAATTTTAGTTTTACAGCAGCTGTTAGTGTTCATACACCTAATTATTCGGCAACATTGAATATTCGCAAATGCATATACGAATTCACGAATTGTTTTATTAGCTACTTGTAAACCTGATTGGATTATATCCAACCGGAATCGAGAACGATATTAAAACATATTACAGATGTAATTAAAAATATTGCGCGAGTTTTCATATTCTCGATAGAAACTTTATTCAAAACAATACAGTATGCGTTATCGACAATAAGGAAATTGGAACCGTTTCTTGAATGTTTAAATCGGATTCGATTACGGAAACTGTAAATAAATGAGGTACATTTAGAGCTCGGCTTTTAAAGGACCGGCAACAAGGATTAATTTTGTCGATACAGAGAAATAAAATTGATCTTGAAGTTGAATTAAATGGACGTAATTAAACAAGTGTCCAGCACACACTACACCAGAAAATAAAAGCAAATTATAAGTACACGAAATTAGAGTTAATTTTTGACTAAGGGCACCTTGTGGATTGAATCCTTTTAGTTTAACGAGACCTCAATATAAATGTTAAATTGTCAAACGAATCTTTATCGATAAGTAATTTATAGATTTGTTTTAATTCTTAAGGCCTTTTTATTTTTAAGGTTATATTAGTGAATAAATAAATTCCGAAATTTAGTCACATGTACTCTTAAGAACGTGCGCGTCTCTAAAGAAATCAACACGTTTCTACTCACGATATGATAAACTGTTTAACATTTTCATCAGAATAAAAATGAAGTTTCGAAAACTGGTTTAAGTAAGTTGGGATTATAGTTACCATCACCAAAATTCAGAGGAACGAATAAGAAACGTCAAGTATTCAGTCAGATCGTCGATTATGCATTTTACGACGAAATGGTCGACATCCGAACGACATTCGACCATTACAAAGAGACCGGCCGGATGAAATTTTCATCAGTTGTTACATAAGCGTTGTAAGAGTCGTACGTTTGTCAGCGGATGAAAGCCGGTGTAATAGGCTGTGAAGCTTTTTGCTCTTCGCTGTTTATGTCATTGTTTCCATGTTTGTTGCAACGGTTTGTTGCCTCTAACTTCGCGGTATTTCTTTAAATTCTTGGTATTGGTCCAACAAAATAAATAAATAAATAACTAATTTAAAATATTGAGATTCTTCTATCTGTTCTTTACCATCATGCTAGATCCTTTGGGGATCCAGATTCTGAATTATATTTATTTGCCATTTTTTTGGCTCTCTATAACTAAAATAAAATATTCAGATACTTCTATCTATTCTGTATAGAATAGATAGAAGTATCTCATATGTATAATATATCATCATGATAGATCCCTTGTGGATCTGGATTCTTAATTATATTTATTTGCCCATCTATATTTCTGTTATCTATTTCGATTTATACCTGTTTCTAATTAACATTGTAGATGTTTGAAAATTTCTTAGATTACTTCTAGTATCTATTTATGGTACGTTGATCCCATGTTAGATGTTTTATCAGTTGTTTTTAATCTTATGTCTTAATGGAATTCTATGAAATCAATAGGAAAGACCACATTTATTCATGTTATTATTAATATTCGATATTAGTGATAGTTTTATCTCCATAAAAACGTTAAATAATAATTATAGGTGGTATGTAATAAATATATACTTAAGTACAACGCTGTACTGTACTGTGCAAGTATTAGGATTACCTTATACTTGTTTGCTTATTCCATACAACAAAAAAAATCTCGTTGAATGAAATTCATCTTACAAATAGTCGTCGTCATCTAAATGATGACGAATCTAGCTAGCTTAGTCCCATTAAAAACACTTCATTTAGTGTAAATTTTCTTTTCAGTTTATTTATTATTCAAAGTTAAATCAATTATTTTCAGTTCCCAGGTACAATTCCAATTTTTCAATTTTACATCGTATGTCTACCACTGAAATTGTGTATAATAACTTTAAAAATTAAGACATTAACCGTTTCATCGAAAATATTTTTTATACGTCTATTCGGTCGAATTGATTTTCCACGGAAGAGAATTCGTTGTAAAAAGTTATAAGACTGCCATTGCGATCACACCGGCGAGTTGTGTGCAATTCAGAACAATTTATTTGTAAAATAAGGAAGTGCGAATATTCGTGATCGTTTAGGATGTCAGTTGATTGCGTATGATTGCACGAGACAAATTGTAGTGAGGGGTAACCTTTGATATTTGTTATCTTTTTAGCATATGGTAGGTATTGTATGGAGAGAATTTCTATCACTATTTCAGGTCATTAGAATCAGAATGGCCTAAAAATATTTATACAGAAGGGATTCTTAACCTAATATCCATTGCTAGTAGGTTCTTTTACAAAATAAGAACGACTTATGTTAATTTTGTTAATCAGTTATTCGCTTCTAGTGTCCTCATTCGCTATAATAAAATATTAAATGTTTAGATGTTTCAAGTTTTTTTTACTTTAGGATTGCTTGCTAATTATTCGAACAAAGAGCATATCACTACGTTATAATTGGGAATTGTGTCAAAACTATGACGTTTCTTTATTATAATTTTTATAGTAAAGAAACGTCACAGTTAACTTGTACAGTTTAGTTGGATGTTTTAATAGGTGTTATGTTCCTATAACAGGTATTTTACAGACATCCCTGCTCGCAATAGAAGGCGTCAAATGATACAAAGTTCACCGCACTTGACCCCTGGTATGACTTTATGAAGCAATTGGCTAACTGACAGTGGGTGGGAGAATTTGATGATATAAGTTGATTGCTCACTTGTAATAAGATTATTGGACTGGTTTTAATGAGTTATTAGAGGATAGAATAGGATTATTCTGACGACATGGTTGAGTTAGATCTGAGATGTTGTTTCTATTGACCCCGCGAGTACTTGCACAGACACAACCAAGTGGCTAGGATTATCTATCAGCAACTTGCTCTTAAATATGGCCTTGTGGATTCTGAAGTACCGTACTACCAGCACCAGCCTCTTCCAGTTCTCGAAAGTGGTCATATCACGCTCTACTGGGATCGGTCCTTTATTATGGACAGGTCTATTGTAGCCAATAAACCTGATATCGTGATAATAGATCGATCGATGCGTCGTGTAATGCTAGTTGATGTCACCATTCCGCATGATGAGAACCTTGTGAAGGCAGAAAAAGAAAAATTATCTAAATATTTGGACCTGGCCCATGAGGTTACCGCCATGTGGAATGTTGATTCAACTATCATTATTCCGATGGTCGTTTCAGTCAACGGCCTTATAGCGAAGAGTTTCGATAAACATCTTGAGAAGCTCTCGCTAGGCAGTTGGGTGAAGGGCCTGATGCAGAAGGCAGTAAGCAGGTCATAGACCTTGCTGTCGGTGGAGCACATTTTTTATACAATATATATAAGAATATTTTTATTTTATATTTTAATATATATTTTATTATATTTTATATTATTATTTTACTCTCTGCCTACCCCGCGAGGGAGCTGGCGTGATGATATAGATAGATAGATATATTTTATAAGAAATTATACTTAATAAATATATACATAATAATAATAATCATTTATTTCACTATCTATCTACCTAACTATCTCTAAAGATTAATTATCTCTACTGCCCATCACTAATGATGATTTACGTATGTTAGCATAGTAATTAGAATTAAATAGTGTTTTGTTTACTTTGAACGGATTCGAATCTCGGTCTGTTAAACTGATGATAGCGGATGATAAATAAACAATTTACTTTACAAATGAACGTATTGAAATTGTTCTGGGCTAAACTTACTACTAGAATTCGCCCGCGGCTCCGCGCGTGTCAAATCATCGTACGCCGGTACCTTCAAAAAAGTACGGAAATAACATGCGACCACGAATGACATTTAACAACTAATGGTCGGTTTCAATATATAACATATGGATAGATTTACTTAGTGCCAGTAGAATTTTGGCAGATTTTCCATACAAAATATGTCATAATATATCCGTAGTGGGCAAATCTATCCGTGAGTTAAATATTTAAACCGGCGGTAAATGAAACGTGGGCATAACACGGCGCTAACGATTATAAAAACGGAATAGATAGAGACTTTTGCAACTTGGCTTGCCCCCCTGATAAAATAGCCTTTTTTCCTCACATATAAAAATGAAAGTTACTGCAAATTTGTAAAAACGTAATTTTCCTAAATAATCTTAACCAAGTTGACATTTACCTGTCATGCCCTACATTCAATGTAATACTCATTCATCAGAGGATCTTCTGAGTGAGTATCACAATCATGACACATTTCCCAGATGTAAATAAATCGAATAAACTTAGAAATTATTGAAGGAAATCAACTTTCATGAAACCGGTAATCCGACACGGTTGATATGGAGTCTCCAACTTTCCTTACAAGAGCTAGACAAATTATAATAATTGGCAGAACAAACTTTTCACCGCTATGTTTGTACCGTAGTCCTAATATTTGAGTCCAAATAGGCTGCAATATGCGTTCTAGAAGACTTATAATATTATTATGACGACCAAATTTATTACCTGAAATATTTTTTATAATTGATTTAAGCACTGGCTTAATAGGTGTGAAGAGCTGCTTGGTTAATAATTAAATTACAATCCTACTTTACAAGCCTAATCTCTTCTGTATAGGTGGAAAACCTAGAAAAAAATGTCGGTAATAAACGTGAGACAAAAGGAGTAGTCCTTAAGTGAACTGTTTCCAAATGTTGTCTTCTTAGATACTTATAATTTCTGACCACCTCTTCAGACAAACCTTTGTGACTTCACGCAATAGATACAATACTACATAAAATAACCAACTGAACTCCAATCCTCATTGACCTTAAATAGCAATTGAAAAGTATATTTCATTAGAATCCAAGCTAATTCGTCGACCACAAACACGTTCTGAAGTTGAATGCAGCAGGTTTGTGTCAAGGCATGGCGATTACAGTAATCACCCACATTACGCTGATAATTTTAACAAAAGGGGCTTTTGTCTGAAACTGGCACAAATACTTAATACGTGGCAACATTTTATTATTTGTATTTAAAATACACTTTGCAACACAAAGATTAAGGTTAAAATTGTATATTTTAAAGCAGGAGATACTTTTATTATTACAAAACGTGTCATCTTTTAATCACGTGTGCATGTGCGTTTATATGGAATGGCTAATTTGTATTAGAAAATGCTAGTTTTTAAGGTTTGGCAGGGAAAATCTTAAAGATCCTAAATGGGGAAGACTGCGGTATGTGATACTATTACTGCCTTAAAAAAAACGTTTGTGGCCTACGATAGGGGGCTGCAAGATTTCCAAATGGAACACACCCCTCTTTAATGCTTGGCTTAACTGAATCCGTCTTAGGGGCAAGACATATCGCTTCCCACACTATCGTGGTGTGGAGTACCCACACCGCCGTATCCATCTGGGTGAACAAAGTGGAATAAACCGTCCCCTTCGAGATCGTTTTGGCAAGTTGACATCATGGGCTCACAGGTCAGCCCCTTTTTATAGTAGAAGGTACTTACAGTTTGCGGTTCATCGACTAATTAGGTATATTGTTATCATAATAAAGTAGTCCATTTTATTATTCTCTCTAATGGCTAAAGTCACACTTATCATTATTACTTTGGTAATATCATTAACCTCAATTTTTGGTTTATCTTTACTCATTGAAATCACTGGTATTCAAATTAATGTGTTTTTAATGTCTAATAAACACATGACGGTCACGTTTAAATCTTAATGACATATTATAATAAACAAATTAAAAGTCACTAAATGCTTTACTTCCGATAATACATCATAGTTATTGTTTTAAACAGACTTCACGGTTGAAACCTGTGGAAAGGGTTCGCAGACCGTTCGCTTGCCTTTGTTTTTTTATCCGTTTCAACGAAATGAGAGGGTAAAAGACACAAAGTGCTAATGGACATTAAGTTCCATTTTTATTCAAGTAATACTAATCTATCTATATCATACTTTGCTGGGTAGGCAGAGAGTATAGAGTTCCAACCAGTTATTTCTTTATTACAGGCCTTTTTGGCTTCATGCACTCTCATAGTTCGTCTCATACATGCTCGCTTGTTACGGAGACCTGACTTGTCCTTCAAATAGGACACGACATATTTAGTTATGGTAAGATAGTCTGGGTCTTCTCCGGTGCCTACCTTCTTCAATTTTCGCATTGTATATCTGTGATATCATTCTTTCTTCCAACTTTCTTTCTATGAGCCCGAACCACTAATATAGAAGCAAAAAAATTAAGTACATAAAAAAGCAACAAAAAAACAATGTGAATTTATTTTGTAGCTACATATGTACGTTGTAGTTATGCGTAACCTTAGATTATTATAGAAAATATGTAATTAGTGCATTCGCTATGATTCTTGCTTATAATACGAGTAGGTAAAGCCTTCATTCAATCTCGTTTGTTTGGTAAACCTAGTATTTTTTATACCCGTTTCGCAGTTTACTTTCGCTATTGCTTTGCTTTTGTTTTCAAGCCATATATCAATAGGTAGTGATCAGTTTTTTCAATTTCCGTGGGAGTATCACTGGACGGGATTAATACACTTTCAAATATGATAAAGGTGAAACTTTCAAGTATAGCGACATTTTGAAAAGGAAATGTGCTTCCTTATACTGTCATGATATCAAGCATCATATAATATCAAGCAGATCATTGTCATCACAATTTCTCGCTTTTGCCAACTTTTGCGCGTCCTCTTTGGCTTTGTCTGAACGCATCATAACAATATATGCCTTAAGAATTATATGCCTGTAATTCTTTAGGGGTGGTAGAGAGGAATATATCATTGCCAACAATGATATATCCCAATGTAAAGGTGCAATCCAATTACGCTTATACCGGGAAAATTCCAGACTGCTATTGACCGACTGCACCTACGAAACCACATTTTCTCCGACCCAGAATTTAAACCCAGGACCTCGCAATCTCTAGCTGCACTAGATATTAGACTAACAACGCAGTCTGACAAACAAGACAATCAGACAAACATGGCAATCATAACAGTAGCATAACAAACAAATCAACAAAGGGTTATAAGGTTTTCGGTTATTGAACCTCACTAAGGCCAATGTTACTTGATGTTAGATTGTATTATCTGGGTCATGGGAGTGGGCTCGAACGATCGAATTGTTAATGAGTTTTGTTGTATATTGAGCTTAATTGCCTGATAAATGACGTTGACTTTGGACGGTGAGCGGCGAGATAATTTTATTGACAAACATTTGTAGCGGTCTTTACGTGATTCATTGTGGTCAAGCACGTTTTAGTTTATAATACTGAGAGTCTTTTACTGTGTAAATACTACTATGTAAATAAATTCTCACATGTACGTCATAATATAAATTTCATCAATAGTACTTTAGATGTAACAATGGAAGGTCTGTCACTATTTTCGGGACCTAACATCATTTAACTAAATTTTTCCATATCTACCAAATTTTTCCATATATTTTAATGAATAAGATTATTAATCTGTCTATTTCATTACGTCAAATCCCTAGTGGGGCAGGCATACATCTCTCTGGCTTTCTTGACTAGTTCGTCTTATACATGCTTTCCAAAAGACTCTTCACATGCCCATCAGAACGGCCAAGGTATGGCCAATTTGATCATAGTAAGATAGTCTAGGTTTATCCCGGCTGGTGCATTCTTGCATTTTCGCATTATATACCTATTTATTTTGTCATTATTATTCTTTAGTAGCATTACAAACATAAATTATTTAAATTTTACTGCTTCTACTTCCTTATTGTTAGCGTCACCAGCCTTAGATATTATTATTAACGAAATTATATATCTAACCATATTATTCATTTTCTCTGTTCTTACACAGGTAAGAACACTGAACTCTGTCACATTTTTCCTTTCGTAACAAACGTATGACAAAGTACTCAGATAAGTTCAATGACGCCCAGTGCAATATACCTGCAAGTATTTAAACATCTATTCAAAGCTACACTGTTTCTATAGTACTGCCAACGAACACGTACTGTTTAGCTATTATTTCCATATCTTGTAGCGTGAAACGAGGTTAGTGATCTGTGGCTAATTCGTGTTTATTCGCTACAATGTGTGTGCTTACCAACTTTGTCGACAATATAGTGGCTATGGTGCTAGTCATTTTTGAATGGCTAATCTATTTAATAAATTCTTTTAAAGCTATATTTCAGTAAATGATTAGACACATTCAGAGTAGTATTTGTACGTATTGACAACCTAAAATAACGGAACTGTGCGCGAAATTTATTTAATTTTTCAGATTTAACCACGCTTCCTACTGAGATGATTTTTTAATTAAATAAAGAAACTAACGTGATGATATTGATAGAAATGAAAAATGTTTATCTCCTCATAAAATACACGTATAGTAAAAACTATCTCACGCGTAGTTAAAGCAGGTGGCAAATCTATTGCTCTTATATGCCAAGCCTGATTCGTTATTTGGTATTTACTCGTTTTTATCCACGTTAAAGTATGTATATTCTAGACATGAATGGAATACCCTGCACATATTTTACGTCGCTATTCTGTTAACCACAGAAAAACTACTTAAACCTATTATTTACATTCCACGCGAGATCAATTCGTTACTACAAATGGAAATAAACGAACTACATTGTTGTGATTTAAAATTCCGCACCGTGTTTAGAAAACATCAAATAGTTGTAGATACAACTGTTGATACCCGTCCTGTGTCATATCATCATGACTGAAGTCTTCAAGGTTGGTTAGTATGCATAGTTTAGAGTTCCAAGTATTCTGAATAATCAGAAGCTAATGTAATTTCCAAAGTCTCACTTAAAGGGGTGAGTCATTTTTGTTAGAGATGCTTGGTTCATCTTAATTATTGGATGAGGTTGCTTAATCAAAATTCATGTCAATTTTCTTAAACTATGTATGTTTACATATTGGGCTGCTTGAACAGTGTTTACTGCCTTGGCAACCTGCTTGGTACATGTTAATTGCCGTGACAGGTTTCTTGATCCAAGTTTATTTCCATTGGCGCCTGCTTTAACTATGTTTATTGCCATAATAATATCAGCCTATACTGCCCACTGCTGGACCTCACACAAATCGAGGTGGAAAAGATTAGGTCATACTCCATCTCGCGGACCCAGTGCAGATTGATGGAGGCAGGTTTGTGGCCACCTGCTGTTGGAACTTATCAAGCCGCCTTTAAGGCTTCCAACTCGGCTTAACGACTACCACATTAAGTGGTAGCTGGAACCAACGGCTTAACGTGCCTTTCGAAGCACGAAGACGCTCGAATATGAAAATGCCACAAACGGTCACTCATCTCCGGCCGACCGAGTCGAACGCTGCTTAACCTTGGTAATCGGTAAGAACACCGTGGTCGCACTGTGCTACGAGCGCCTCTTGCCATAATAATCTGCTTGAATTAAGCTTGTTGACGTAATAGGCTGCTTGATCAATGTTAATTGTCGGGACAGACTATTGGATCCAGCTTAATGTATCAGGCTACTAGAATGATGTTTATTACCATAACAACCAGTTTGGGTTATGTTAATTGCCGTGACAAGTTGCTTGATCCATATTTATTGCCAAGGGGTTTTTCTGTTTTGTTTGAAAGACGTCTAGTCGAAGAAGTCGGAACGAATGCTGGAGCTTCTTCTTGGTAAATGCAAACTCTAGGCAGTTACGCGGCTTTATTTTCATCGTGTTATAAAATTTTTGTTCAACCGCAAAACTGATATTGCGGGTTCGATTTGTAGTTATGAGCAATATTGGTAATAACATATGTGATATAAGCAATAATCTTTTGGCCTGTTTGTAAAGCTCTGTGCTTTTTTTTAAATTTATTGAGACTTATATTTGGAATATGCCAAACATTTTCAACTGCGATGTTATACATATAATAAGAGCAATAAATATATTGTATATTATTGAAATAAAAATTAACATATTTTTGGGATTGCCAAGTTTCGTGATGGTATTGATTGTTAAATATAGTCATTATTTCGTCCTGTTGTACAGATGACTAAAGTAAAAAATAATTTATCATCTTTCAAACGGTTTCATAATTTACTAAAATTCTCATAACTTAGTAAGTGGCCTGTTCAAAATATTTTGTAGTAAAATGTAGATTTTAGAGTAAAATTAAAAATTGAAAAAAAAATCACCGTCACGCCTACATTAAGCAGGGGTGGCAGAGGTGTACTAAGTACACCCACGTTTCGCCGACGATGTTAGGTCCCATGTAATAGGGAGCGAGCCTATTGCCATATACCGGGTACAATTCCAGACTCCGGACGTACTGGGCAGTTTTCGTTAGAAAAACTACACTTGTCCGACCTAGGATTTGAACCCAGGATCTCGTGATCACAAAGCGATGCGCTTTGCCGAGGCAGTCACTGGACCAACGAGGCAGGCAATGAAAATATTATGTTTAAAAAATGGAAATTGATGGTGCATACATAATTAGTATTCAGATACATTGGTCTCCTTACTAATTATGCTTGTATCAAGAGGTAATGTCTCTCACGATACGTGCAGAATTATGATCGATAAGAAATATGTATGTTTGTATTATTATATTGAATATTTAAAACCGTTCGCAAAGCAAAATTTTGTAATCCTGACACCTAAATGGAAATTTAAACAAATTTAGGTACAAACAGAACGGTGTTTTCATTTGACATTTGAACTAAAAACCGCGCCTAAGTTACGACACCTACCATAACTGTAAGTGTTACTTAAGTTACCGCTTACGTTGCTTCAGAAATATGGGTATCTATGGATTTGTATGATGGCCATTTTCAAATATAGAAATGTATCTCATTTATTCAACAAACGATAGACTTTATATTTGAAATGCATAACTATACCTGTAATGGTTACACCAGGTCGCTTCTACGCATTTATATGGAGAGTAGGTTGTATTAATAGGTTTCTTTATTTATCCTATGATTTTTACTTACCTAAATATTTCTTATACCTTCACATTAAGATGTATAGAAAAATGCTGTAGGAAAGGACGACGAAACATATATACATTGCATTCGTACTGAGATATTGGTCTTTCCTCGTACTTAGACTCCCATTGAATGCAAATGTGTAGGTGCGAGGAAAGACCTAGACTGGCTTAACATGATCAAATAGATTGTGTCTTATCTGACACACAAGTCAAGTAAGCTTTTATGAGACGTACTATAAGATAAGAGGAAGCAAGAGAGGTTTGTAGACCTGTTCGAAATTTCTGCTCATTCCCTAATTTGTAAAGGACCTGAGGGCCTAGACAAGTTGCAAGCGTTTTGTTTCTATTCTCTTGTCGCAATCGATAGCGCATTGTTTTGACCACGTGACTTTTCATTGCAAAACGTCATTCCCATACATTTTTCTGCTTTCTATTAGCGTTAACGACTGTAGATTGTCAACTTGGCTATAGGCGTAGGGGTGATGATATGATAGATAAAAATTCGTTTTTAGGAGTCCATAAAAATTCACAACATGCTGGTCTGATTCGATTACTGTAGATTAATCGAATCAATACAATAGAAAATCTCATTATAAGGCAAGGAAATGAGGTCTATTTCCCAAAGTGCAACCGTTCTTTTTCCTCAAAAAACATGAATCCTTGAAAAAATTAACAGCTGAAACAGCGATATAAACGAAGGATTACAAGGTTTTAATCCTTCGTCATCATTGTATTTAACCAGAAATTATTGTCAGATTCGTAAAAAAGATGTTATTGCATCAGGTGGGTTTTTGTCCTACGTACCTACCTACAGAGCCGAAATTGGGCAAACAGTTTACGACACACGTGCATTGAATATGGGCTTCAGTATTTTTGATACACAATTCTTATAAGGCTAGCACTTGATGAAGCATTTTTGCAATGGATTTTACAACAAACTAATAAATATGGTAAGATATTTACTAGTTTGTTGTAATATTTATGTGTGTATGAGACGAACTATGAGAGTGGAGGCAGCCAGAGAGATCTGTAAGGAAAGAACCTGTTGGAACTCTGTACTCTATGCCCACCCCGCGAGGAAACTGGCGTGATTATATAGTTAGAGATAGATAGACTAATAAATAGGTATCAATATTAAGTGGCTAAAACAAACTTCCGACTTCTATATTATATTTAACTAATAGATAGATTTGCTTAATGTCAATAGTATTTTGTTAGATTTTTCATATGAGATATGTCAAAATTCTTCTGTTATAGTATTTTTCATGTAAGATGAAGAATGTGACAGTTGTAAATGTCAAAGAAAATTAAAATCTTTGATTTAAATATAGAAATCGACTATAATTCGTCAAATTGATACAAGTATGCAATATTCTGCCCTCGTGTTAGTTTTATCGTTACACACTAATTGCTTAGTTACATTAAAATGTGTGTAACAATAAAACTACCACACTAGCTGTAAATTGTACAGATAGAGCACATCTGTGTGGACTGGCCGTTCCATACTTTTTATATATTTCGGTTGAATAACGCAAATATTTATTTTAATACGTCACATAAAGTGCAAGTTTAAGATTTTATCAGGATTTGAGTTACTGCTAAAAGTGAGTACGTGCTTCCATCATTTTGCCTTTATGACTCAATTCAAATTGAGAGTAGGTACACAGGTTTTCATTCGAGTTTCGACTTTATTTCAAGCAAATGACGATGTTGTTGTCTAAAAACGGTTAATGCAAGAATAACAAAAGGTCAAAAGAGGAAAATCTGACGCTAGATTATTAGACCTTTTGCAGATATCATAATATTGTATTGAGGTATTATAGGACTTTGACTGCGGTATTTTTAGTATAGTGTGTGAGTTTTATTTTCTTACCTTCTAGTTAATGTCTTAGAAAATGTAAATTGGTCAATTCCAACAATTAAATTTATTTACAGTCAGGTTCTTAACTGCAAAAAACATCGGACAAAACAGCTTAACGGCGTTTCGTTACTATGACGTGATATCTATCGGTCTCACCGACCTTCAAAAGTAGGTTTAACGAAATAAATTTCTATAAATCACCAGTATTATAAAACATAATGAACTTAAAAAACAGCAGTTACAAACTGAGAGCGTAAAATCATTTATCTTTTATTTTTCAATGTAGCCCACCACATTAATATATTATTCTTAGGTCGTGGTAGGGTCTATAATAATAATATTAGTCATGTTAAGAAACTGTCCCACTGTTGCGCATGGACCTCCTCTCAAACTGAGAGGGTTTAAGTCATAGCCCACTACGATGGCCCTGTGCAGGTTGGCGAGCTTCATACATCTTCGAGGAACTCTTAGGCGTGCAGGTTTCCTCACGATGTTTTGTCTAAAAAATTAACTATCACTTGCTTTAAGGGTGAAGGAACCCTTAAAGCAAGTGATAGTTAATTTTTTATACGCATATGTTTTCGAAACGACAGAGGTGCGTGCCTGTGTCCAACGATCTAACCAATAGGCTACCACTGTTTGGTAGGGTGTAAAGATGGAATGGTCTACAAACTTAAAATTGACATACAAAAACCCAGAATGAAACTTTTATGCAAGTTGACCGTTTCGCTAATTATTTGACTCTCTTTTCAATATAATCGACTTAACTCTGGGAATTTCATGCTTCAATAAAACAGAGGCCTGGTCAGCTTATCCGATCAATAGAGCATAGATTATAAACAATTGAAATCGATGAGTCAAGCATCATTATAATGGCAATAGAACAGAGCCAATTACGTAAGTGTTATTTGAAATCCGTTTAAATAAAACGTTAATTCGTGTAAAGAGCAGTTATAATCTAGTTGGAAGGAAGGTAAGGTACAACCCAACTCCGGACCACAAGTAGGTTGGTTGGTTGCTTTTATGGGATTGCCTTTTGCTAACGTTTAAGGAAAACATCATGATAAAACTGATTATTTCTATATAAAGTAGTCATAGTCTATAGTCTATTTAGAAGAAAGCTAGTTGAGTAATCGCAAGGTAACCGCAGGTTTGGGTTTTGTAAAAAAATTTGAGGGATTTTTCTTTGCTAATGTTCAAATGGAACAACATAAGGAAATCACCAAGAGAATCAGTTTTAAGACTAGACAAACAAAGATCCGAATCTGGCAAATTTAGACGAAAAAATATCCATAAAATTTGGGTGTAACATGTACAATCTCTAAGCTGACTTTAAAACGATTGTTTAGATCCATTCGTTATTCTAAGAAGTCGACGTGGTGTGATCTTGACGGCAGTGTGTGGCAATCATTATTGCATTGCTCCACGGAGCCATTTGTGTTAATGACCCGCATTTAGGCTGACGTTGGATAAAGGCAAGGTTTCTTTTGTAACAATCAGGGTGTGAGGGAAGAAAGTGTTACCTTTCAAAGAACCCTTGTAAGGACGACATTATGATTGCCAGATATGCAAGGACGAAAAGTTTCTAACTCTCTATTAAATGTTCTAAATTTATATTATTACCAATAAATTATTACCATACATTTAGGTATTTAATAACAGAGATGGGCAAAATGTAATCAGATTAATTATTACAATTGCATTTTGTAATATTTAATCATGATGTAATTGTAAGCGTTAATCATTAATACACCGTGATTGTGACCTATATTCTCTAAGCGGGGGTAGTCATTAAATCTGATTACATTTTGCACATCTCTGCTTAGTAATAACTAACTTCCATCCAGATCCCCTGCGGGGAAGAAGAGAGTACAGAGTTCAAACAGGTTCTTTCCTTACATACCTCTCTGGTTTTCATTTAGGTATTGAAATATACAATAAAAATGCATGGCAATTAAACCTAATAGAAGATAATTCCAACCTTAATCACAATCTCGGTAAGTTTTTTAATGCCGTTTAACTTAGCAAGTTAAACAACAAACTCGTTCTGCGACTATTTTGGTTTTTATTTTTCCTTTTAAAGTGGCGTCACTGAGATAAATGCCATGTTACTTGGTTGATAATTTGTCAGTGGTTTATAAAGTTTTGTTGTCGTAAATCTTGGTAAGTGTAAGCGCGATGTTTTTAGCGATCACCGTGGTAAAGCTCCGTTTAGCTTGGTCAGTCTGAGATGGGTGCCGTTTATGGGAATTTTGTGTATGTGTCCACAAACGGACGGGAAGGTCCTTCCCGTGACCATGGGTGCTGCAAAGCACTCGAAACGTCGGGAACTTAAAAATCAAAATAAACCGCGATAAAATCCGAAAAAATAGTTTTATTTCAAGTATCACTTATATTTTGCCACTTTTTCTGACTTAGGATTCGACCCTAAGACCTTATAATCGCTGCCCCCATTATTCGCTAATATATTAAAGATACAGTTTTTCGTTCTATAAACTTGCTTATTTAACATGTTATTTATGTCAAACTGAATTAAATGATAATTTATCATTCTATTAATTTGCTCTATAAATTGTAATCATGTACATGTACACAGAAACTTATTTTCGATGAAAAACCTGAATGCTCAGAGAAACATGTTTTAATTAAACGTGTTTAATGTTGGTACGAACGAACGTTTGTAATATAAGTGTATGCCTCCACCAAATTGCTCGCTTACTTTGGTTAATTATGCAAATATTGTTGAAGAAATCGCTTTAAGCGATAAGGCCGCCTTACTGTACCAACAACTATGTACAACTTTTTTTGTCTTTTTAATTATTTTTGTGTGCAATAAAGTATATTATTATTTTCCTAAAGAAAACTTCCCAGTATGAGTCCGGAGTCCTAACACCTAACATCGTCGGCGAAAAGTGGCTGTACTGAGTACACCTCTGCTACCTCCGCTTAGGGAATATAGGCGTAAACTTTTACATACACAAATAGCCTGATATAAAAAATGTTTGTGGGTCACACAACTGAAAGATTTTTCCTGATTTGAACCAAACTCGCGACAGTGTTGGCATTATAAGAAGGACGATACTCAACCCAGTGAGTTGAGCGGCTTGCTCTGGCCACTAGACCAAAATGTTGTTAACTAGAATCCAATTGGGGATATCTCCGAAATACATATAATAAGTTAGCAGTACTTTTCGTTCTCGTGGTTTTCAGACATGTATTTTGTAGACGCTAAAACATATACATTTTTATTGTATTTTTATTTCCCTAATTTAAGACATGATAGGTTCCCTATACAGACTTTGATCTCATATTTCACCATCTTCAGTTCTTTTTTAAACAAAAGATGGTATCTTTTTGTCTTTTATCAAAATCGGTTCAGTTGTCTGTCAGATGAACAGACAGTTACTTTGGAATTTACAAAATTAGGACAGGATCTACTTGTGATGTATGCAGATGTCATAGTTTCGATAAATCGACTTTTAGGTAGGAGATCACTTACCACGCGCCTTGAGACATCATCATCATCAGCCTATAGCAGTCCACTGCTGAACATAGGCCTCTCAAAGTGTACGCCACCGGGTACGATCCTCGGCCACTCGCATCCAGTTTCTGCCAGCCGCCCTACGAAGGCCTTGAGACATAGTGAAGGGTTATAATTTTATGAGTCATATGGTTATAATAATTTAATTTTAAGGTTATAAAAGTAAATAAGAAACTTTAAACAATCGATCTCGATCAAATAGACCGTGTCTCTGCTGTAGGTAAGTAAGGAGTGTTCGCAACTGGAAAGTCTATAATATGACACGAACTGCGAGACCGAAGGAGGCAAAAGAGTTTTGTAGAGGAAGAACCTGTTGAAACTCGTTACTTATTACAAAGTTATCTAGCGTGATGATAAGACGAAATTCAAAATGACACAATCAAATTTCATAATAAAAATCGTCATTTTTGTTATGAACTTATGTTATATATAACATACGTTTGAAACGGTGTTCCATTAGTATTGTCAGCAGTATTCCTTTGTGATTCGATTGTAAAATTTAGGTAACACCCTCAGAATTGAGATGTGAAGTAACAACGACTTAATGACAGCATTGGCAGCTACCGTTGCATAATAACTCGATGTAACGCTTTCGGCACATTACTGGGCACACTTCGCTAGCTAATACCGAATTTACATTATGCTACTGCTGCTACTTCCCGCAGCTGCTAAGTCTCGATTAGTTACATTGCCGGATAGTAACTTCGCAATCGAACAGGGGACAAACGCTAATAGAAAACGGAAAAGAAATACGGGAATAGTTTTACATCGTAAAGTCACGCGGTCCCCGCAAGTGGTCAGTCGTGATGATATAGATAGACAGTTAAAAGTCACGTAGTCAGAACAAGATCGTATCGATTGGAGAAAGAGTAAAGAAACAATCCCTATCTCTCTATATCAGGGCTTTCCAAACTATTTTGGGCAAAAGACCCCTTTTCCAAAATTAACTAATCCTCAAACCCCCAAATTACTTTAAAAATCCTATGTCTAATTTAGGTCTAAATTTTTTCATATTAATACAAAATACTTACCAGTTTACAAACTTTGCGGTTAGTTAAGTGAGTAAAGCACAAGAATGGTACTTCCTACTAAAATATTAGTCAAAATCAGTTTTTGTTTATGTCGACCCCTGAGAAACCGATATCTACCCCAAGGGGTCGACATCGACCACTTTGGCAATTCCTGCTCTATATTATCACGTAAGATCCCTTGCGGGGTAGGCAGACAATACAGAGTTTCAATAGGTTCTTTCCTTATATACCTCTATGGCTTCTTTCACTCTCATAGTTCGTCGCATACACGCTCGCCATTTACGGAGACCCTTGACTTGCCCTTCAGATAAGATACGGTCTATCTGGAGAAACTAAACAAAATTGCTTGCAAATTGTTTAGGCTTTCTGGTAGCGACACGATATTGAGAAAAACTGTTAAGATATATAAAAGATAATTAATAGCTACGTTCTTTTTTACACGACACAAAACTACATTAAAATAAATCACACCTATAAAAAAATAAAGTTCAAAGTAAATAAAACATCCTATACTTTATCACGATTTCTTTCAGAGGGCTTAGCACGACGTTACTTGACGTTATCGCAACGCTATCGAAAAAGCTTGCTGTCACATTTATTTGTATTTAGTAAATTTGTTGAGTGAAAAGGATGTGAAATCAACTCTATAGTGTGTGTGTGTGTGTGAATGATCTACGTTGTTGGCCGCGGGACCTTTACAGCTTCACCGGACAAGAGGGCGAGCGTGCAACCACTACGTTCGAGCCAGAAGGGCAACTAGCTCAAGGGCGCCTCAAGGAGGAACGGCCTCGGCTTGGGCAGTCGCTATGGGGGAGTGCGTATACTAGGTGTCTCGCCGTGGTGCTCTGCACCGGCCGGCGGGCAAGGGATTCTTCGACCTCGCGGGCGAGGTCGGTGTCTGATCCTGTGTGCGGTATCTGTATCCGAAAGAAGGGATTGATAGCGTTAAAATAACGTCTATCTGTTCGTGTTAAGTCCTCTGTAGATATTTATTATATGGACATTTTTTCCATTGAGTAAAGTGCGTTTACATGTGTTATAAAGTTATGAATAGGTAATTTCCGATATTTATTGTATTGTACATATGTGTAGATGAGCGGTTGTAAAGGTATTTGATCATATTGTGTGAATTGTGACGTAATAGATGCAATAAACGTATGTTTGTTATGTCATACACTCGTAATTACGAGACGTGTATTTGTAAACAAAAAATGATAATTCTATGTATCTAAACCGATGTGTAGATAATAAAACAATAATAATATTAGCCCTGTTAAGAAACTGTCCCACCGTTGGGCACGAGGCTCCTCTCAAACTGAGAGGATTTAGGCTATAGTTCACCACGCTGGCCCGCACTGGGTTGGCGAACTTGACACACCTTCGAGAAACTCTTAGGCATGCAGGTTTCCTCACGATGTTTTCCTTCACCGTTAAAGCAAGTAATAGTAAATTTTTCGATGTAGTAATGCTTTCGAAAAGGCAGAGGTGCGAGCCTGTGTTTGAACCCGAGACCTCTGACTTTGCAGTCCAACGGTCTAACCACTAGGCTATCACAGCACAACAAAAAACAATTATTCTATGTATCTAAACCGATGTAAAACAATACGTATTTTAAATCAGCCTATACTATGTCACCGTTGGGCAAAGACCTTATTTTTTATTTGTATTAAAAGCAGATTATACACATACAAAGTCAGTTAACTAATATTAAAAATCATACCGCGTGTTCACCCAGTCATAAGTAGTGTTGTAAAAACGCTCGATTCGGCGCTTAAACGCTCGCGTCTTTTACGTGTTTCAACGCTCGTGAGCGTCGACTCAGCGCTAAACGCTCGACTTCAGCGCTCATTTTTACAACACTTGTTATAAGCAACCACAGCTGACTAAAAAATAATGAACATTGCGCAGATAATAATGAGTGAACAGCAACACAGGTGATTTGGTCACTGTTAAAAATTTAAATTAACCTTCTCTTTCAAATCGAGGTGAGAGAGAATGGGTTCTACTCTTTACGTATTTCTGGAGGTAGGTTTGTGGCCACCTGCTTGTGAAACCTATCAAGCCGTCAGTCTTTCATCTTGGTTTAACGTCATAGTACACCTATATTCAAAAATGCGATTAAAGCGGTGACAGGCTCAGTTATGGAACGTCTTGAGATCTTCACATCCGGAGATTTTTTAGACATCTGTTCTAAAATAAAATATCATAGTATAACTTTCCGTCCGAGAGAACCTAAATAAATTAGAAGACTGATTTTAAGTATTATTACGCGTGGCTTCTTGCAACATTTCAAAACTAGTGGTATAATTCTGTTCTGATCCGGTGGTAGTTGTACAAAAGGTAATGATTTTTGAAGTTTGTAAGCGCTCTTGTTGGCCTAAACAAATAAAATATTATGACTTTGACTTTGTTGCCTTATTAACTACACAGGTTCCGAATTATCAGCGGAGGTATAATATTATTATATCGCAATATAATCTAATTTGAATAAAAATTTATAATCATTTCTTTATCATCATTACAATCAAAAATTTTGCATGCAAACGCAAACCCGTTAAGGGGAACATTTCGCAAAACGCGTATCCAATTATGAATTAAAAACCCAACCGTGTAAAAGGCGAATTGTTTAAGCCCGCCTACGTTCGGTTTTTTATCGACACACATACATATAGAATTAGCGGGGTATTGTTTGATTGTAAAATACCTAGTATTGAAAACTGCTATTTTGAAATAAAATCCTAGAATTTGGTGATCTTATTGTATGTTAATATCCAGTTCACTTTCTTGGGCGGTGTCGGGAAAGACAGTTTGTGTGTGTGGTGTCGGGAATAGTGATACCGGCAATGGTTATCAGAATGACCAATCGAATAAAATAAATTAATTTAAAAGACTAGCCCGCTGAGTTTCTCGCCGGATCTTCATAGTGTAGGCCGCGTTCCATTCCAGTGGTAGGTGCAAAAATGTAATAATTTTGACGTTTGTAAGTGCTTTTGTATTGGCTTATATAAATATATTATTTGTGATTTTGACGTTAAAAAGCTGTCTAAAACCATAAGTGAAAAAAATAATAAAAAGTAATCGTTTTCCCCTTAACAAGTCACCTCCTGAGTTGAATTAAGTCTACGTATTAAGTCACTTTTGATTAAGTTAAAATTAAGTAAAATCTATCCATTTAATGCATGTTGAGTCCGGAGTCTGGAATTGTGCCCGGTATTTGGCAATAGGCTCGCCCCCTATTACATGGGTCCTAACGTCATCGTCAAAAAGTGGGTGTACACAGTACAACTCTGCCACCCCCGCTTGGGAAATATAGGCGTGACGGTGTTAATACACCTTAATACTAATTACCTAGTCTTAAAAATTTACTTAGCCGAGTAATGCATGTTTTAAATTCTATATTTGCCTAAGAAAACTCACTTTAGACGATTCTTACTTTTGACAGTTTCTCAACTATAGAATAAAAATTATACAAGGTGTAATATAATTACCGCAAGACCTGAAAGTAATTTGTTCTAAATCGGCAACTGAATCGATTCCAACTATTTTCAAAGTAAGTTTTTTTTAAGTATTAAAGCTGTTACTCTTTCCGTTCGCTGTATTAAACAAAATTCAATATTTATTCAAACCATTACGGCTATTTTAAATGTATTTATATTACACGCACCTCAATGCGCATACAAAAGTTAATTAATTATTAAATTTTATGGATAATTTGGGTACTTTGGAGCTTAAAAAATGGTAGAAAACTCCTTAAAATTGGAAGTTTGATTTTCGTATTGAATTCGCAAAGCATTAATCTAATTGGGGGGTCTGAGGTCTTGCGTTATATATGTTACACCTTGTATAGTAAATACTTAAGTAAATGTAACTACTTAGACATGTACTTAGACAGAGTAAAGAAAGGAACTGCGCTCTCTCTTCCTACCCCGCAAGGAATCGGGCATATTGAATTTAGATAGATGAAAATTTATAAATAATTGTAAGTGATAATTATAAATCTTAAGACGCTAATAGACGATATTTATCCATGAATTAATAGTACAAACATATCTTTTAACTAGTAAACGTGTCTTAAATCAACTAAACTAATATCTCAGGTAAATACACTAGGGGCGATCTTTGCTTTCTTAATTTTCTGATGCCACTTTTATATATAATTTATTGCTTATTTCTAGCCGTAGGCAAACGGTACAACTTACAGTTATGTTGTAAATAAATGCTGTTATGTAGGTTGTATACTTAATATAAATAATTAACATCATTACCACTTCCGGCTCCTTCCACTCCCTGCAGGGCATAAGCCTCCAATGACGTAAAAGGTATAGTTTAATCCGGTCTGATCCCCATAACCGATCTCCTACTATTTATTACTAGTTTGTACCCGCGACTGCGTCCGCGATGACTTTAGACCTAACCTAACATTTTTCCGGGGTATAAAGTATCCTATGTGTTAATCAAGGTAAACTATATGTGTGCCAAATTTTATCCAATTCCATTCAGCCATTTTTGCGTGATTGAGTAACAAACATCCAAACATCTAAACATCCAAACACAAACTTTCACATTGATAATATTAATGGTATTGTTATTAAATTCCTGTCTGATTTACTAAATACTCATTTCCGATCGGATACCCAACATTTTAAGAAGGTGAAATAGAAAATAATTAAAAATAAAACTGATCAAAACTGAGGGATCGGTCTCTTACTGCTGGGCAAAGGTTTTCATATAAACCTTAAACGTCATTAAAATATTTTATAATTACGCTCGTCCTAAAATACCAAAATTGGCATCGTCAATTATCAGCAAACTATACATGGAGATTTTTTAAGAAACCGACATGACGATTCTTGTATAGAATAATCATTATTAGATAATTCTGAGTTACGATGGTACGGCAAAGGTTGTCTTGCAAGACGGCATGCCTTTCTACAACGGGGAAACTAGCGGTGTAAGGGCGACAACACATCACTGCGGCGTGTTAAAGACCTCGCGTCACGCTTAGTGTCTCTTGATTTATCATAACAAGTGTAAGGAACAGAGAACTAAGCGCAAAAAGTCGGAGATTGTTTAAGGAATCCTTGTACAAAATAGCTCATGTCATTGTTAGATAATTATGAGTTACGATGGTATGGTAAAGGCTGTTTTGCAAGACAGTTTTGCAAGATGCTTGCGTCTAGCGGGAAAATTAACGGTTTAAGGGCGATAACACATCACTGCAGCGTGTTCAGGATCTCGTATCACGCACGGCGGCGTATTCAAGATCTCGTGTCACGTTTCACGTTTGTGTCTCTTAGCTCTTTATATAGGGTGTAAGGAACAGAGGGCTAAGTGCAAAATGCTGTCACGTTATTCTTTAATTAGTAAATTTTTGGTGTAGAAAAGATGGCATATCGACTTAATAGCGTTACGGTAAAGTCAGTCTGTTCTTGCTAAGTTCTTAAGTCCATAATACCTAAAGCAGGTGATAGTACTTAATCAGTACTAACAAGTCTTGTTATGCCGACACTAAAAAACTGAATTTTCAAACTTCTTTTGTGGTATTCCATCCGGAATCAAAATTAATATGAGGTGCGTGTCGTCATAGTAATTTATAGATATTTACATTAATTGGTATTATCACCTTTTTCATGCAAACTTGTCCCTTATACTCTATATAACGATATTTATTATGTTAAGGCAATAATAATAGACAAACAGGTTTCTAAAGAAAGAACCTGCTAGAACTAAGTACTCTCTGTCTGCCCTGCAAGGGATCTGGCGTGATGATATTAGATAGATAGATTATTAGATTAGAGAGGATATTAGAGACAAGGTGATATAAAGCCGCAAAGGCAGAAAGAGAAATCTGTCACATTCTATTGTATCCTTTCGAGTTTTCTATTAATCAATACCTATATATTTAGCCCCTTTGTAGAATAAAAAGTTAGTCACTGTAGGACCGATCAATACCTACTGTGTTATTCGTTTATCAGTGTAAATACGAAGTAAGCAAAATCGTAGGAAAATAACCGCAATAGTTAATTTTTTGTAAGCTGAAATACAATGAAACTGTTTGATCATTTCTCCGTTTTTTTTGCCTTTCGAACCGGAACTATGGAACAATGTAATTGATAAGATGATAACAATAAACATTATTACTAGGTGCAGGCTTGTTATACATTGACCGCTAGGGCCTGACTAGAAGATTTTTAATTTTTGCTAAACTGATGGAGCTTATGATGACATTCATAAATAAAAAAAAACACATGGTAAAGACTGTGTGCAACACAAAGCCAGTTGTCACGGTGATATTTTGGGAAGGTTTTTTATTCTGAAGTGGCCGTCTTTCGACTGAGTTATATGTTGACATGAATTGTCGATTGCACTTTTTAATTTATAAAGCAATTGCTAATATTTATATTGTAAAAGAGTCGATTTAATTTTATACAAAGCTAGCAATCACAACTCTTATTATTATTAGCCAAATACTAATTTTAATCCTTAATCTTTATTACGCATAGGTACAGCGTGACAGCAAGTTCAGTTATGTGTTCTTACCCTTTCTCGTCTATCACGGACGTGACCGCGGATACTATTACGTGTGAGAACATAGTAAACACGACCGAACCAACTGTAAGTTCGTACGTGGAATCACAAACAGGGCTTTATTTGCTATAACCAAACGCGATACGTTACGATAACTTCGAGAAATCATCGTTTAATGGCACAGTGAGCAATATCAGTAACTTAACATTCTTCGCTTTTCTAATTGCTTGCACATATTATATAAAATCAATTATTTTTCTGGATCTAAATATATTTGTATATGTTGCTAATGATTTGGATTTGAATGATTTGAATTTGAAACCAGGCGCTCGTAACACTGTGTGATCGCGGTGTTCTAAGCGATCATCAAACAGCGCTTGGCTCGGTCAGTCTGAGATGGGTGACCGTTTGTGGCATTTTCATGTTCAAGCGTCTGCATAGTTTAGGCACTTAAAGCTGTTTGACCCTGTTATCACTTGTTGTAGTCCTTAAGACATATTGGAAGCCTTAGAGGCGACTTGATATTCGTAAGTTCTAACAGTGAGTCGCCACAAACCTGCCTCTACCAAACCGCAGTGGGTCCGCATGGTTGAGTATGACCTAATTTCTCCCGCCTCGATTTGTAAGGGAAGGCTTTTGCCCACCAGTAGCACGGTATAGGCTGATATTGATTTGAAAACTGAGCATACAGGATACACGGTCATTTCACGAAGATATCGTAACGAGCCGCGTTTGGTAGTAGGGAATAAGGCCCCAGTGCTATTACGGTTACGAGTTACAAGATGACTTTTGATTCACTGAATGTGTTCTATGTTTAATGTTGTTTGTTTTATAAGTTATGGAAAAAAATGGATGCGTTTTTGGTTCTGCCTCACCTGTGGTAATGCGATAATTTACTCGTTAATTGAACCATTATGCAGATTTAGCCAATATTTATTGCGTTTAGTGCGATGTGGTTACGTGTTATTTTTTAAGCCTTATTTATATCTTCTTTTGACTCAGGCGTTAACGTTAACGTCAACGCAGGTATATGATAGCAGGAGTATTATGTATACCTGACTCATATTTTCTGTTTGTAGTATGAAGCTTAGGGTATGTTCGTATATTTTCTTTGTTGTTAATATGGATAATAGAAATT
This sequence comes from Phalera bucephala, assembly GCA_905147815.2. Taxonomy (NCBI): domain Eukaryota; kingdom Metazoa; phylum Arthropoda; class Insecta; order Lepidoptera; family Notodontidae; genus Phalera; species Phalera bucephala. Next base: position 28,769,353 of record LR990612.1, read on the forward strand.
AAGGATTGCCTCGTTGGTCTAGTGGCAATGCGCATCGCTTGGTGATCATGAGGTCCTGGGTTCGACTCCTAGGTCGGACAAATTAAATTTTCTAACGAAAAACTTCCCAGTATGAGTCCGGAGTCAGAAATTGTGCCCGATATATGGAAATAGGCTCGCCCCTTATTACATGGGACCTAACTTGATCGGCGAAAAGTGGGTGTACTCAGTACACCTCTGCTACGCCCGCTTGGGGAATATAGGCGTGACGGTGTTAATTTTATTTTACTAGAAATTAATCCTGTTGGTTCGTTTACAAATAGATTCCTATTTGTTATTCCTTCACATACGCTAACACCCAGAGCGAAACAAATATATGTGGGATACACAAAGATTTGTCCATGCGTGAAACACATAACTACTCGATCAGTGTTTTGGGAAGTTCAAGTACATCGAGTTAAGGCTTTTTGAAATGGATATTATGTGGTATTAACTATTCATCCTGTTCCGTCTAACTGTCAGATAAAAGCTTTTTCATATAAATATCTGTTCTGCTCGGACCCAGTGCGGATATACCGGAAATGAAATAGTCTAACCATATCGCAGTAGTCAGCTTTCAATAAACCCAATTAAAACCCCATTATTATAAGACAAGCGATTAAAATAGGCTCATAATAAAGACTACTAAAACTCTAACAATGGTATTTTATAATTTTATCTCTCACAACGCACTTCCTATGAGATCCGTTACTGTAGAATGGAAATGGCACGCCTTTGTTTCGAACGTACTATTACTACCATGCTAGATATTATTTCCTACTGTTTATAAACGTCCTGTCGTGGGAAAATTTCGAACGGCGATTTTGGTCTACGACAGTCTTACGCATACGGATGCCGTATCATAATAATTTGATGACGGCTTGCAAGTGCATTATCAGGTTATAAGATAGATATACCGGCGAGCGTGTATGAGACGAACTATGAGGGTGGAGGAAGCCAGACATGTATGTAAGGAAAGATCCTGTTGGAATCTCTGTACTCTCTGCCTACCCCGCGAGGGATCTGGCGTGATGATATAGATAGAAGATAGATGTAAGAAAGGAAATGAAAGCAGGCGGCTTGGCAGCCAGTCTGAGTGGAAGGCAATGGAAAAGTTCGTACGCCTCCAAGGGTAACATCACCATAGCCGAGCGATCAAATGCAGTACAGGGCTTCAAAGAGCGGAGCTGGTGTGGTCCTCCATGAACCCAATCAAACCCGGAGTCGCAAGTTGTCATTATTATCTGCACGAGTAGGGCTTTACTGAGTCTTCTTGTTGTGACTGTGGAGACTCAGTGCAGACTGACTATCCAGCACCTCGTGGAGGACGGCCTACAGGATACTAAGCGGCGAATTCGTGCATTTACTAATGGCAATAGGCTTGCCTCACTATTAAACTAAGATCTAATATCGTTTGTATAATACGAATGCACACAATATGATTCTGTCATCCCCACTTGGGAATGGTTTGTGTATTTATATTCGTGTAATACGTCTAAACGTACAATCTTTTCCCACGGTTCAAATATATAGAAATGTTTAGGTAGAAAACCAATTATTAATTTTTAAATGAAAAATTTAATATTACTATTTTCTCGATCTAAAACATCGATATATGATAACAAGATACACAGTCCTATTCTTGCTTGTGCCGTTGAAGCACTAGCCACGTTTCGCTATATGGAAGCTAAACGTGGCCAGTGCTTGAACGGCACAAGTCAGAGCTGTCTCGGAAATGAAGATGCTGCGCTGGATATGTACAGGGTCGCGGAAAGACCGCATTAGGAACTCCCGCATCCGCGGCAGCCTTCATGTCCGTAACATAGCAGATAAAATGCAGGAGAGCCGCCTACGATGGTACGGCCACGTCATACGGAAACCAGCAAATTACGTGGGCAACAAGTGACTGGCCAGGGCCTCCGCCGGGTCCCAGAAGAAGGGGTAGATCCAAGAAATGCTGGCTTGATGTCGTCAGGGATGACATGCGTGCCAATGGTCTCGCCACAAAGGATGCCGAAGACTGCGCAAAGTGGAAAAGTAGAAGCAAGAAAGTGGAACCCGGGCTCCAAAGTAGCAGCTGCCGGGAGCACGCTCAGACGAAGAAGATACACAGTCCTATTCAAGTTATACTAAAACGTCTCCAAATCCACGTGAGTTGTTGTAGTTATGATATAAACATAAATTAGGGCAATAACATATATTGTACCTTACTCTTATCACTGAAAGTTGTATTTGTAAAAAAGCTGAAATCTGTTAATTTTTTAGTATCGTTTATTTTGGCCTGCCCTTTAGTGGTGTCATTTTTCGTGCGGCGAGCGTGTGTCTACCTATATTTGATAGATGATTTAATTTTCTAATCTTTGTCTAGATAAAGGTAGTTTTTAAACAAATATTAAGAAAAAATACAAGAAGAAACCAGAACGAATGTAAGGATTGTGGTTGGTAACGATGTGCTGGAGCAAGTGAATGAGTTTGTATATCTTGGATGCGCCTTCAGTAAGGATGGGAAATACATCGCTGACATAGAGAGAAGAGTTAGTGCAGGCAACAGAGTGAATGGTGCGATGGAAAAGCTACTCGGGAGCCGGCACTTAAGCCATAAGGCGCAGCTGGTCATACATAACGGAGTTCTTGTCCCAACGCTGTTATATGGTAGCGAGAGCTGGGTATGTAAGAAGGAGAATGAAAGTAGGATAAATGCGGTAGAAATGCGAGCTCTGCGGAAGATGTGCGGAGTGAAGCTGACCGACCGCATTAGCAACAGCATAGTAAGACAGCGAGTAGGTATGAAAGATAGTATCGGTGTAAAGATGAGAAAGGGCATGCTCCGTTGGTTCGGGCATATAGAAAGAATGCCAGAGGAAAGAATGACAAAACAGATATACAATGTGAAAGTGGAAGGATGCAGGTACCGGGGAAGACCTAGACTATCTTACCACGACCAAATAAACCGAGTCTTATCTGATGGAAAAGTCAAGAGTCTCCGTAACCGGCGAGCGTGTATGAGACGAACTATGAGAGTCGAGGAAGCCAGAGAGGTATGTAAGGAAAGAACCTGTTGGAACTCTGTACTCTCTGCCTACCCCGCAAGGGATCTGGTGTGAGGTTATAGATAGATAGATAGATAGATATTTTAAATTAAACTTTTGAAGAAATAATGCCTATGAACTCCTATGATAATTTTTTTTGAAACAAGGGATTATTGATTAAAAAAAAATAACAAAGAACTATCAAATAAAAACAACAAAACCATTGAATCAATTCTATATATTTTTTTATAAAAGTTATAATTTATTTTGTACTTTTTTATTTAATTAGACCTAATAATGAAATCTCGAAAAGGCTGCATGTGTAAATATATACGTTCATAATTCATCGATCATCTCCATAGTAGGGATAGCAATCCAGAAAACCGGCGGATCCGGCATGATTAAACGTCTACCGGATCCGATGACTGGATCCGGTAGACGTTTAATAAATTAAGGTACCGTATCCGGTCGGATGCTGTCGGATTGATTAGAATCCGAACAAATGGATTGATATGGTGATGAATTTGTAATCCCTACGTAAAAGTGACAACAAGTATAAGAATAATTTATTAAAAGACATAACTATTTAATATTTCCTCATGAGCTCTAACTAGACGGAAAATTTAAACTATAATCTAGATACTCAGAATAAATTCAATTTAAATTTGTAGAATCTTCGAATTCATCAAAAACTAGAAGATAATTTGTATTCTGATCATTTACTTATATTAGACTTCACAACTGGACACCCAATATGTTGGCTGAGGATATTAGGAGCACTAAACCCGATGATATAACCAAATATCTGACGTTTACTGCACATAATATCAACACAAGTTTGTGTTCAACAACCTCAAACTTGCCATCACAAACGATTCTTTATAAAAAAATCCAAGTAATCGATTTATTTGCCGATCGGTTTTGCATTTTGATAATTACGCAACACCGAAACCGCAAATAAATAAAAATACGAGTAATACCTATTATCCGTTCAAATTTTTTTTGTGGTCACCCAACTTGTGGGAGTTGTCTCGTGACGTATAGCCATGACGTAGTGACCATTTGGCAGTTGCGTCAGACCACAATGGCTGTGAAAGTCCAGTAGAAAGTGTAAGTCGAGCGTCTCGCGTCCATATTATATCAGACGGGTATTTACATAACAATCATAGTTTTGTGGGTAACTGGAACGATATTATGGTGAATATGCCATTGCTAGAGTATATGTGAAGGTCAGTAGGTTTTTTGTGGCGTTTCGTTTGTTATTTTTGTAAATGGAATTTGGTTTTTGTTGATCTGTTTGATAATAGATTATTTTATTTACTTTTGTATTTGATGGGAGCAAGTTTTTAAACCGATACAGGTATCGCAACATACTGGTGACCTTTTGACCGACGGCACTGATCTGGGTTTGCCAACTGAGTGTGTTATCAATATGTAAGCCAAGATCTTTGACAATGGAACTAAAGGGAATACCTCTACCATTGAAAACAATTGCAGGTAGATTTGCAACGTTCACCTTGCTTATATTTCTAGAGCTACCCACCAAAATTGCCTGGCACTTAGCTGGATTCACTGCTACTCCGAATTTGGCGGACCAGTTCTTAATTGCTCGCAAATCCTGGTTTAATTTGCAAATGGCGTCTGAGATTTGATCGGCACTGTCTTGCGAGTGCAATTGCAAGTCATCCGCATAAAGATGATACGCGCACTGAAATTCGTGAGTTAGTAGATCAATGAAAATCGAAAAAAGAAGAGGAGAAAGTATACCGCCTTGGGGAACGCCAGTTTCTAAACTCCGCCAGGACGATGACGACTCGTCACTTATAACAGACTGCTGGCGTTCACGAAGATAAGAAGAGAACCAATCCAGCGACTCCCGTGAGCACATGCGATAAGAAAGGATGGACAGTAGGATATCATGATTAACTGTGTTGAACGCATTAGAGAAGTCAACCCAGACAAGGACTGTGATTTTGGTATTTTCCATGCCTCTTCGGATATCTTCAGTCACTTTGAGTAGAGCAGAAACGGTACTGTGACCAGGCCTAAATCCAGATTTAAGAGGACTGATAAGATTATTGGTGTAGATAAAGTGGGAGAATTGTTTATGAACACAGGCCTCGAGCACTTTTGAAACAAAAGGAAGAATGGATATTGGACGGAAGTGGCTTGGAAGGGAGCGGTTGGAGATCTTAGGAAGGGGACGAACAAAGGATTTACGCCACAGAGACGGAAAAGTCCCGGACTCTAAAGAAAAGTTGATAACATGAGTGATTACGGGAAGGAGATTGTCCAGAATTGTTACGATCATAAAGCGACATATTTTGTCACAGCCCACTGCCTTGGATTTAATGGATAGGATGTTCTCATCTTTACACCGATACTATCTTTCATACCTACTCGCTACCGAACGGACAAACAGACAAGAAACCGAATTAATAAGTACGTCATAACGTGGTAATAATACAGGGGAGATGATCTTATTTTATTACTCTCCTAATCGGTATATTTATTACAATAGGTTCCAATACTATAGGATAGAAAATTTTTTGCCAATAGTTTCGAAACATAATCGACGGATCTGCGGGACAAGTCGAACACGATGTTTTCGTTTCACTTTTTATGTTATTGCGTTCGGACTTCGCTTCCGTCTTGTGATCTAGAGAATGGAACGTTGAACTTTCAGAATACGAAACATAACACTACAGACCAACTTAAATGACTTGACGGACGGCTTGGTCCAGAAGTTGGTTCGATTCCCGTGCGATTTGTCCATCTATTTGGATTCGACAATTATTTGTTTCGGTCTGGATGTGAATTTTTAATGTTTCTTAAATGCAACTATAGGTACTTCTTTATTCCGTACCTACGACACAGGAATAATTCGTAGTGTTTTCAAAAATACACTTAGAATGAAGAATAAAAAAAATGATTTTGTTGGTTTCAGTGGCTTTTAAGAAACATTCCGGAGCATTCGTCAGCGCCATCTGTACATACATTATACAGTGTTCAGAAAATTATTTCTCTACAGAAACCAAAAATAAAGCTAAACTATCGATGTGTTAAAAATATGTGTGATAACATTTATTTTCATCATGTCTATAAACCTAAGTACAGTTACTTCGAATAATAAAAGAAACTGTCGGTATTTAATCTTAATATTTATAAAGCTGACATCATCATGTGTTTCTTTTACGTAGGTCGATAATTATTAAATGATAATTAATGCAATCTGAATCCGATTGCATGCAGTGTCGAAAAAAAGTACCGGATCCAGTCTACATTTACAAGGAAAACAGAAACGAATTTTGTAGGTAATCATCAAAGCTCTTGTGGGAGTTTTTCGAGCAGAATTCAAATAAAATCAATAGAAGTCATATTAGTTCATTGTTGCATACTTACCTAGCTAGATGGCGTTAAATTAAATCCTAACTCACAAGTAGAGTCAATAAGCGTCGTAGTAAACTGTGTGTGTGTGTGTGTGTGTGTGTGTGTGTGTATTTGAGTGATATACGCTGTTGGCCGTAAGGCCTTTATAGCTTCACCGGACTTAAGGGCGAGCGTGCAACCACTACGCTCGAGCCAGAAGGGCAAGGGGCGACATACTCGAGGGCGCCTCGAGTTGGGACAGTCGCTACGGTGGGAGGGGATCTACGACTTAGTCGTAGACGGCCGTATCCGGGGCGGAAAGAAGCGATGTCAGAGCATCGGGGGGATCGGTGAGCATGTGTCGCAGTCGGCGGCAGCGGCGGACTTAAGAGCGTGCAACCACTACGCTCGAGCCAGAAGGGCGGGGGGGGGGGGGGGGCGAAATACTTGAGGGCGCCTGGAGTTTGGACAGTCGCTACGGGGGGAGGGGATCTACGACTTAGTCGTCGACGTCCGTATCCGGAGCGGAAAGAAGCGATGTCAGAGCATCGGGGGTCGGTGAGAACATGTCGCGCCCGGCGGTAGCGGCGACCGGGGATCGGTTCGTAGTCGGTAGCGGCTACGATTAGCGGATTCGCATGGGAAGATGCGTTCGCGAAGTGTCAAGTTGTCGCTTTTTTAATATAGGCGCGAATAGATTCGAGATCGAGATGGAAGTGGGTCGTAGTAAACTACTTCCTAAAAATAATTTTCAATTACTAGATGGAGAAGTTTTTTATAATGATCACCAGCGTTTACACTTTACATAAACCTTTGGAAAAGTAGGAAGAATGAATACTTTCCTGGTCTTCCCTTTTTTGATGTTATTTTTATTTACCTCCTATTAGAACACCATTTCTTATAACTATTGTTTCAATACATCTAACCCTTAAAGCCATAAACAAATTAATATAATATTGTTCTACGTAAGCGTCGAATGCGTAATCGTGACACGGATCAACGCATTTGGTACGTTTAACTAATATGAAAGAATGTCGTGCCCACTTTGTGGCCTACATGGTCGCAAAAAGGAAATGCCCGTCATGGGTCATATCAAAACACGCATTTTCTAAGCGCATCGTATCGAAATGTGTAGCTTTTCATGACTCATGTAGGACAATGCGCAACAAAGACAAACTGCGTTTTGTAGCTATTCATTAACTGCCACTTTATCTTTGCTACGATTTTATTTTACACGGTTTAATGATTACCGAAGCAATTTGGAAATTCAAAGCTTCATAAGTATCTCAAATGATAGCCTAAAGTAATGCATTTCATATTCTTTATCACTTTTATAGCAAGTTTAACATATTTAAGTGTGTAAACAAAATTTCCATGAACATAACTTAATAGTACTTATTAGTCTGCCGGTATTTTCAAGCTGCCGTCTGTGAATGCACAAATTTCCGACATGAGACAGACAGCAGAATAGACATAGCAACACATTGGATCAACCTTTATCTCGAAATAACACTGTCATACACATGTCTTATGGTTTTTGTTCGCTATAATCGTAATGAGTTCATTATAATGTTGCGGATAAAAAGCCTTATTGCCCACACAATGATTCCCACAATACACAGGTGAGTACGCGAATAATGTTTGTCACGGTTTGTTGGTTCGAGTGTGAATTGGGACATACAGACGCTAAAATATACGAGCTTTTAACTTTTTAAATATATGCGAGAAATACTGTATAAAAAATTGTGTATCATGCCATACAATACTTAAAACAATATTTTATACAGTATGTCCAAAGTTTTTTTTTTGTTTATTGGCTTACTAACGACTCTTTACATCAGTTCAAGTATAATACAACCAGCGTAATTATTTGCTAAATGTAACAATCACTTAAAAGTAAGCACCGCGTGCATTTGCGTTACATAATTAAAAAAAACAAAAATTGAAGGCACGGATAAAAAATGTAAAATAATAAGAATGAGACAATTAATGTAATAAAGTCACAGTACTCATCGTCACAGCGATGTTTAAATTACATTAGACACCAACCGCTTGAAATGGACGTAAGAGTGGGTATGCACATCTATGATAACACTGCAACTGTTCAGAAGCTTACACATACGAGGTATAGGAGAGTTTGTGCCCAGGACGGTCCTTCGGAACGGAGGATGTAGAGGAGTTATGGCAGAAGTTTAGTATAATAATGTGTTTTATTATATGTTAATAACATATATTGTACTCCCATATTTTATGGTTTTCTATGGTCTATTTGGACCATAAAAGACATGAGAGAAATAATAAAAAAACCATTTATTATTATGAAAAATATTATATGCAGTATGTACAATTATATACAAAAACAGCAAAGAATTATTAACAAAAAACGGGTCTAAAAAAAGAAATATATAATATATATTTACATAGGGCCAAACGGTTCCACGCCACTGCCAGTTGGTAGTGTACCTAGAACGCTGGCAGCATTGCCGCGCTGAATAGCAATGCTTACATGCTGACCACAATACATACCAGCGTTCTGGTCGCCAGTACACTCCACCAGACGCTTCGAAATTTCTCGAAACATCCGGTGGGCTCCTGGCCCCCATGGCCCCTATGTCTCTACCCTAAACGCCTTAAATATGTATCCCGAGCCAAGGGAATCATATTTGCGGCGTTTGAGGGATTCTGCGCTCAGTGCAGCGCTGCCTGCCCCTACCGAGGACGCTGGAAGATGAGACAGAGCGAGATTGTCGACGCATGTAGCATCCCACACTAATGGCCGTCCCATCTTTCACGGTACCAGCGTCATACCATCGGGCCTGTTGCCACCATCTCGATGGAGACCGGCCGGTTCAAGGATGGCCGCCATGTTGACGTTGCCAAGGGCACGGCGTATGACGCCGTTGAGACTGGCATGACGCGCAACCCGTCCGGCACCTCTGCGGCATGAGTCCGTGGTGGCCGAGCTGACAATGGTACTTATTTAAACAATAGGTACACTTAACTTCTTTTCATTCAAAGTGACTTCTTATTCAATACAATAAGTAGAATAAAAAGTCATCCGAAGTGACCTCTATTTAATCAGATATTATAAATTCTATGCATACAAGACACTGCGTCCTTAAAAATAGAAAGTAGGTACTTAAATTATTCCTAATAAATGTAGGTTAAGTTTCGCAAGATTACTCTTAATAATTATTATCTTATAGAATAGTCGACGTATTATCATACAGATTAGGCGCTAGTTAGCTGATATGGTTTCTCAATCTAGTTTTTACAAGTGACCGGTCTCGGCAGCCTGATGATGACCTTTCTAAATAATAGGTAGGTATTGCGAGGTTGGTTCTTATTGGCAGTAAAATTTAAATAATTGTAACATTAATAAGGGTTATTAAGTAGATTCGATAAGATCTCTAGTCAGAGACTAGCTTCACGACTGAGTGTATGTATAATTAAATTATTTTTTATTTTAATATCACAAACTAAATTGTATTTTATTATTACTCATGAAAAATGTGGCATAGTAATTTTGAGGACTTAACACAATATAAAATGTATATTATTTATAGGGCTTACCACTAAGAAAATTTGATTCAATCATTCCCAACAAGCTGGAGATTCAGATATGTTCGATTGCCCGACCCAACCATCCGTGTGTCCTAGTCTCCATCAACAACAGCTGAGCAAAAAACGACAACCACGGTTGCGCAATCGATACGACGGCGATATTAAAACCATTGTCACGACACGCTGTGTCGAATGTGGTTCGTCTTTTTGCTGCAAACCTCAAGGAAGGAACATTTCAAGGCCAGAAGTATTTTTATAGGTTACTGGAATTGATTTTTATGAAATACTCAAGGAATACGGTAACAATGTGTAGCTACTTATGGCATGATTACTCGAAAGTAGTACTTCTACGATGATCAATACACTGATTATGAGGCAGAGGTGTACTGTGTACATCAATTTTTTTCTTGCGATGTTAGTTCTCAATGTAATTGGGGGCGAGCCCATTACCATAACACTGGACACAATATCCCATTCCGGATTAAGACTGAAAATTTCTCTATCGACAAACAACAATTACAACAACAAATTACACATTGTCCATGTAAAGCCAAAGTCAAAGCAGTCTTGGGCCTCCTTTACCACCTACGAGTAAAGAGCTGATTAGTTACTTCCTAGCATTAGCTATTAAAAGTGGCTAGTTTAACCGTCGGCTAAATTCTCAGAGATGGTGAAACTTGTATATAGACTTACTTGTAACTTTACTTGTCGATTAGTCTAGTCCAGATTTTACTAGAGAGGGATGCCCTTTCATCACCCTCAAGTAAAATCTGGGTTAAATGAGGTACTCTAGGTAAATTGAGGGTGATGAAAGGGGTCCTTAGTGTTATGTTTAATCAAGAGTGATATAATGCATGTTGCGAATAAGTTGAATGTATACCTAAATGAACGTTTCTCTAAAGAATTGCTTTGTCCTGGAGTGGACATCTTCGGCTAAAGATAAAACGCTAAATTGCTGTAATATAATTAATATCTTCGTTATTATTTTTACTATTATTATGTTTTTACATCTTGTAATGCAGTGTTTTTGTATTTTATCAAAAAAAAATTCGCGACGCTCCGCTGTTTGTAACACCGTCATGCCTAAATTTCCCAAGCGGGGGTGGCAGAGGTGTACTGAGTACACCCACGTTTCGCTGACGAAGTTAGGTCTCATGTAATAGGGGGCGAGCCTATTGCCATATACCGGGCACAATTCCAGACTCCGGACTCATACTGGGAATTTTTCGTTAGAAAAACTACATTTGTCCGACCTAGGATTTGAACCCAGGACCTCGTGATCACAAAGCTACTTTGCCACTAGACCAACAAGGCAGTCACCTGTTTGTAACCTGCATTTAATTCTTACAAATGTCAAATCCGCATAACATTTTTATAATTGGGTATATGCTAAATACATAATTAACACACACATAATTACACAAAATATGTGCCTTAATTTACATTTTCCTAATAAAAATATATTTTTAAACTTTTTATAACTGAGGCTTCGCGACCTGTCCTGACCCCGTTATAGAGGCTTTGCGACCTTCCGGGGGGTCGCAACACACACGTTGAAAAACTGTTGTAATCTATCTATCTATATCATCACGCCAGCTCCCTCGCGGGGTAGGCAGAGAGTACAGAGTTCCAACAGGTTCTTTCCTTACATACCTCTCTGGCTTCCTCCACTCTCATAGTTCGTCTCATACACACTCGCCGGTTACGGAGACTCTTGACTTGCCCTTCAGCTAAGAGACACGGTCTATTTGGTCATGGTAAGATAGTCTAGGTTTTCCCCGGCACCTACATCCTTCCGCTTTCGCATTGTATATCTGTTTAGTCATTCTTTCTTCTGGCATTCTTTCTATATGCCCGAACCAACGGAGCATACCCTTTCTCATCTTTACACCGATACTATCTTTCATACCTACTCGCTTTCTTACTACGCTGTTGCGAATACGGTCGGTCAGCGTGACTCAGCACATATTCCGCAGAGATCGCATTTCGACCGCATTTATCCTGCTTTCGTTCTCCTTCTTACATACCCAACTCTCACTGCCATATAACAGCGTTGGGACAAGCACTCCGTTATGCATGGCCAGCTGCGCCTTTTGGCTTAAGTGCCGGCTCCCAAGTAGCCTTCCCATCGCACCATTCACTCTATTACCTGCATTCACTCTTCTCTCTATATCAGCGGTGTATTTCCCATCCTTACTGAAGGCGCATCCAAGATATACAAACTCATTCACTTGTACAACACAACTGTTGTAATGTAAACAGAATCACAATAGTATCAAAGTTCTAGCACACGTGAGAATCCGGAAGGAAGATTACAATATAATCCACCGCAACTTGCGGCGTCTTCCGTAGTACGTTCTTTTCAATTATTTCTATTATTGTAAGTCTGTGTATTATTTATGTACTTTAATATTTGGTTCTGCCTCGTTGCTTTAATAGATGTCCTGAAATGGCATCCTAGGTTGAACTGACTGTTCGAAAGAAAACGAGTAGGTATGAAAGATAGTATCGGTGAAAAGATGAGAAAGAGTATGGTCCGTTGGTTCGGACATATAGAAAGAATGTCGGAAGAAAAAATAAATAAACTGATATACAATGCGAAAGTGAAAGGATGTGGGTACCGGAGAATACCTTTCCGGTACCGGCAATTCAAGAGTCTCCGTAACCGCCGAGCGGGTATAAGACGAACCATAAGAGTGGAGGAAAGTTCTTTACTTATATACCAGAGAGGTATATAAGGCAGAACCTGTTGGAACTCTGTACTCTCTGCCTACCTCGCAAGTGATCTGGCGTGATGATATAGATAGATAGAACTAACTGCTATTCAGGTTAGCAGTCCCGAGCCTAGAATCGACCGATGAATAGGTCAAGGTCGCGGGTTAAAGCTGGATGCGAACAGCACAAAGCCTGGAATTAGACTCGCCGCCTATTACATTTGGGTCTAACTTCATGGTTCAAAACTGGGTGTACACAGTACGCCTTTGAAATCCCTGCTTGAGAAATGTAGGAGTGTAGGTGATTTTTTTAATAGTCGTTCCAAACTCGAGCAAATTATCTGTATAGATTGCTGGCTACTTAAATTTAGACTTGGTTTTAAAGTAACTAGTGTTTATTACTTAATTTTTTATCTCGGTGTCAATTACGAAACTTTTTGTACTAGATTTTAAGGTTGCAGTAACAGAAAAACCTAGACCCAGCTTATGAAAGCTAAATGCCAACTGCCTCAAATGTCTCACCTATTCTAAAGTTCATGGTGCTTGATACAGATAATCGATGTAAGTGTGATACAATCGATTCTACGCTAAATGTAATAGACGGAAGCCGCCTGCTAATTTAGCTGCACAGTGCGACAAGGATTTTTTGGGACGTGGCCGAAGTTGAAATAACCGCCGTCATCAAGTCACTTTATGACAGTTCGCTGGATTGATGTTTGCTATGAAATTTATCGAATTTCAACCTGTTTTATTTTGTTCTAAAATTTAAATCTGTTCACTGCGTCCACATGGTGCAGCTTGACTAATTCCGTTGAGCAAATGCATCATATGTAATGTAAGAAAGATTTACTAAGTGGTAAACCTAATTTCACACGCCCCCTGAACTGTTCCAAACTTATTCCTGTGTCGTGGGTGCGTTTAAAAATAAATAATATAAGCCCTGTTAAGAAACTGTCTCACTGTTGGGCACGGGCCTTCTCTCAAACTGAGAGGGTTTAGGCCATAGTCCACCACGCTGGCCCAGTGCGGGTTGGCGAACTTCACACACCTTCGAGAAACTCTTAGGCATGCAGGTTTCCTCACGATGTTTTCCTTCACCGTTAAAGCAAGTGATAATTAATTTTTTTAATACGCACATGTTTTCGAAAAGACAGAGGTGCGTGCCTGGGTTTGAACCCGAGACCTTTGACTTTGCAGTCCAACGGTCTAACCACTAGGCTATCACTGCTATTTAACCTACAATATATTAATATTTATTTATAATACTTATATGTATACAAGGTGTAACAAAATAAACGCAAAACCTCAGACAACCCGATTAGATAATTGCTTCACCAATTCAATACGAATACCAATTTTCCAAATTTAAAGGTTATTACCCATTTTTTAAGCACTTTTATTTCCTAACAAACATTAAAACTGCTACGTGTATGTGTGTGTATTGAAAAGTACGTTTAAGAAATGCATTTGAAATCGCCGTATTTTGAATCAAAAATAAATTTAATTTGTTATAGCGCACTGAAGGTGTAACAGCATTTTTTGCAAATATAAAAAAGTAGGATACGTTAAAAATTGTACAAATCAATTCAGATACTGATTTAGAACGAAAGACTTTCAGGGCTTGCGTTTATTATGTTACACCTTGTATATATATTAATGTTTTTGTATATATATATACAAAAATATTCCACACATATTACACACTCCTTAAATACTTCATACGCTACGGTACCCGAGCCATTGCTTGTAATGCTAACCCAGCTCTTATCCAATAGTTTAATAGCCTCAATTCTCGGCTATATCACAGACTTTCTAATCGTCGCACACGTCGAATAACTAAGTTTAGGACTAAGAAAAATATATCTAAACAAGCCAAGAATCAAGAATAGTTTTAAACATTAAATAGAATGAAGGACTTGAAAATTAATCTTCTATCTATCTATACCATGACGCTAGAACCCCTGTGGGGTCGACAGGGAGTACAGAATTGCAGCAAGTTTTTTTTTTTATAGACCTCTCCCGTTTCTTCCACTCTTATAGTTCGTCTTATACACAATATTTATGACCAAAAAATTAAGATAAAAATAACCTTTTTTTATATTAATTTTAGGCACATTAGAAGCAGAAAAAAGACAATAATGATAAAGGGTAGTCTAGTGGTAGTTAATTGTTCTAATTAATTGAATTCAGTATTTGGGGGTTCGATCTATGTACGGAAAAGATCTTTGGGTCACACCTACAAATATTTTTATCAATCGGTGTGTATGTAAATTTCATGCTCGTAAAAGCTTCCGCGACACAGGTACACGACATGTGAGCTAAGTCTAAAATATATATTAAAGGTGTAACAAAATAAACGCAAGACCTCAGACACCCCGATTAGAGAATTGCTTTATAAATTCAAAACGAAAACCAAATTTCCTAATTTAAAGGTTTTTACCCCTTTTTTAAGCACTTTTATACCCCATTTAACAATGAAACTTGTACGTGTATGTGTGCATTTTGAGAAATACGGGTTAGGAATGCATTTGTAATCTCCTTATTGCTATGAATCATGAATAAATTTAGTTTTTATAGCGCACTGCAGGAGTAAAACCATTTTTGCAAATTTAAAAAAAAATGTAAGATACATTAAAAATAGTTGGAATTAATTCAGTTATCGATTTAGAACAAACTACTTTCAGGTCTTGCGTTTATTATTTTGCAGCTTGTATATATATTTATTTATGTCAAAAACCACCGGATCTCGCCAACTTTAGTAGCTTTCGACTCAAAAACCATTAATCAAACACCGTTTATATGGCAAACCATAACCTACCTCATTAGGATCTCTACATTTTTAGGCAAGGTCTAAAATAAACTGCGCGCGTCTCATAACTCATTTATCGTGTAATTGACTGTGACCTTTAAACGGCATACCTACATGTTTAACCTCACTACGGTATTTCCGTAGAGTTAATCCGATATACTCGGAACAATTGTAAAAGTACCCCGAATGTCAACGATTTACCAAAATTATCTTAAATATGTACGGTAAGGGGAGATAATCGGCTGCTCTCGGCTTCGTAGAGCGGAGAACGGAGCTCTATAGAGCGACACGGAACTTTTGGACCATGGATGCCATTGATAGGGGAGCGTTCGTGTGAAATGAGAGTTCATCATTATCATCAATCAGCCTGTATCTACCCACTGCTGAGTGTAGGCCTCTCCTCTATTATGCCATTAGTTCCGACCCTGTGCTAATCTATTCCACCATTTGCCAGCCACTCTCACGATGTCATCGCTCCATCTAGCCGATGGTCTGCCTACGGGTCGGCGTCGTATTCTGGGCCACCACTCTGTTACGGCCTTGGTCCACCTGCCATCTTCACGCCTCATCAAGTGTCCTGCCCATTTCCACTTTAACCATGTGATCCGTTTACCAACATCTTCCAAATAATCTTCGAAATGAGAGTTACCATAAAATATTTTTTTTCAATTTCCAAGGAGATATTTCAGCGGGTGGGTCCACACGATTACTAAATAAAAAATAACTTGGGCAAATTTAATAGCAAACGGAAACTCTGCGACTGTCATAAAGTGACATTTCACTTGATGATATCCTTAGCTCCAATTTTGGCATAGGGCCAAAAGATCCTTGTGGGACTGTAACAGCGACAAACGTCACATTATGAGTGACAGAGACGGCGCTCAGCGAAGCCGAAAACTCAAACTCAAATAATTTATTTTGTATAAGCCCTGTGGGGGCGCTTACAAATGGTCAATTTACATATTTTTTTAAATCTAATTAAACTACTAATCTACCACCGGATCAGAACGCGGCCTTCACTGAGAAGATCCGGCGAAGAAACTCAGCGGGCTTGTCTTTTTTATTTACTTCTCTTTCTTTCCTTTTATTTAATCATATTGTGTGGGTACAATGTTTAGGTTACAATTAAATCATTTATGACCTAGCTCCAGTGTGATGCCTTATGATCGAGATATGAATCCAAATATATCTGTAAAGAGCGTCTAAAGGATTCCAGATGGACCAGTCCCCACAAGCAGCACCCGTTCACGAGTATGACTGCTGGAACAGCCATCATTCCCCTCGACCTTGGAGGGAAGGGAGTGACCCGCGCCAGACAGCCACCGCAAGCAAAGACATTATAGTGAGCATGACCAAACCAGAACCCCAAAGACGGTAGCCACATTGTGTCTACAAAGCAGCAATACCCCAAGCTCGTCAGGCAGAACACGCTACACTTTAACATTGCCGTAATTATAAGAGAACAATACATAGCATTACTATCAATAACATGGCACTTCAATCCCACGCGGTCTTATCTTCTATGTAATCCGAGATTTTGTAATAAGCTTTCTTACATAATTTAGTCTTGATTATGGTTTTAAATTTATTAATTGATAAATCTCGAATATCGTAGGGAATTATGTTAAAAAAGCGTACGTATACACTGGCCCCTGAACGAATTGCTAATTCTGTGGAGACGCATGACATGGACAGCAAGATTATTTTTACTCCGAGTATTTACAGCGTGGATCTCACTCAATTTCAAATTTGTCAATATTCTTTTTCGTATATAACAAATTTTCATATATGAATGGTGAAATAAGGGTTAGAATGTTTATTTGCCTAAACTTATCTTTGAGAGATTCTTTAGGAGATAGATTGTAAATGGCTCTAATAGCCCTTTTCTGTAGTATGAATATGGTATTAAGGTCTGCAAAGTACCCCCAAAGCAAGATTCCATAGGACATAATACTATGGAAATAACTGAAATAAACGATTCTAGCCATTTCAACATCGGTTAGGAGCCTAATTCTTTTAACCGCATAAGCTGCCGAGCTTAACTAAAGTAGCCGATTGTCTCCTTCTTTAGCCGATATGCATTATTTACCGCTGCTTAATGTAAGTAATTTATTTGTATAATCTTTCTGTCTATCTGTATGATGACTGCCTCGTTCGATCACGAGGTCCTGGATTCAAATCCTTGGTCGACAAATTTAGTTTTTCTATCGAAAAATTCCAAGTATCAGTCCGGAGTCTGGAATTTGTGCCCGGTATATGCCAATAAGCTCGCTTCCTTTTAAATGGGAACTAATATCGTCGGCGAAAACTGGGTGTACGCAGTACACCTCTGCCACCCCCGCTTGGGAATTATAGGTGTGACGGTGTTTATTTTTTTATCTATATAATCATGCCAGATACCTTGCGTGGTAGGTAGAGAATACAGAATTCTGTTTCCTTAAAATTCTCTCACTTCCTCCACCCCATAGTTCGTCTCATAAACACTCTCCGGTTTCCGAGACTTTTGACTGACCCATCAGATAAGATACGGTCTATTGTAATATACTAATGTCTTTCTCGTCCCCGGTATATGTTTCATCATTAAATCTTATATTCCATTCCCTTTATCCGAATCAACGGACAAATCTCTTTCTTATCTTTACAACGTCACTTTACTTTCTTGCTCTTATAACTGTTGTAAGCTATTTCAGTCCACTTCTAGCTTAATCCGCCCACTGCAGGGGATAAGACTTCCTATTATATCACATATGCCTATCCTAAGCCAATCTTAGCCAGTGAAATAAGTTATTATTATATAGACCTTTAGAAGGCTTGCGTAAGGACTCTAAGGACCCGCAGAGACCCTTTGAGTGAAATTAATAATATGTAAGATCATCAACAACGAACTGAAGACTTAGTATGAAGACATTAATATTAGCGTGACATTATCGAGATGATACGCCATCTTTTTCACCCAAAAGATTTTTTAATTACAGAGGAAAGTGATAGCACCCCTTCTCGATAGCGTTACACTAACGTCAATATCTTCATACTAAGTTCGAAGATCTTGGCAGGTGAAAGAGCTATTGTATGGTTTAGAAAAATAATATTATAATATCTGTCTATTCTTATTCGTCACTAAGTCTCATTATCAGCATCACAGATCCTCGTAACCACGTAAGACATTGATAGATTGACCTTAAAACTTTATCTATAATACGCCTGATCTTATTCAAAATATCCGATACATTTTGATTGGCATCTTAAGGTCAATTTATATATATCACACATTATACGTATATAATGTGGTAATACATACCCCATTACTACCTAGTCTCAGGCAGGGCAATCTAAATCCGGGTCCCGCAAGTTGCCGATAGCAATTTGCAATAGCATCTAATAAGCAAAAACCTTTCAATTCTATTCAATGTGGTGTTTTAATTCTAATCCTTTTGGCCAAGTAATAAAGTCACTTATCGGTACAATTTATTTTAATGATTTTATATTTTTCCTTATCTGTCTCAAATTGACACCGTATATTTGTCATAGAATAAAACGAATTTGCAAATGAGACGGTCAATTTATTAATAAAATGCTCTGACATTTTACATTATCGGTTTTTAGTTCGTATAAATTAGTTATACTATTATTCAGCGGAAATTATGATATTCTTATATTTTAGGATAATTTTAACTTTTTCCCTATTAGTAGGAACTGATTTGTATTATTATACGCGGTTGAGTTTAGAATTAAATTAATTTTTAGAAACAATATTTTCAATTATATTAGTATATTAAAATCTTTATCTCTGAAAAGATACTAATATCAGAATTATAACTGCAAGTATTTGTGTATATAGTTCCTTATATAAATTCAAGTCGCAAGCAGAAATTAGTATTTACAGCTTCGGAGAAATTCGAAACATTGCACATGGGAATTTTTAAAGTTTACATATCAGTAAAATAATCACAAGCAGCAGACGGAACGAGATAACTTTTTTGTTGTATTGATGAACTAATTTATCAATGGTAGGTATTTATGTATAAAGTTTATACTTAATTAATTTATTTTCTTTATTTAAGGTTTGTTTATAGGAGTCTTGCATTCTCATCCAGTTCTTACCTATGTATATAGTTTCAGCTCTCTACCTCTTCGCATAGTCAGCTTAAAATCGATTGCAAAGTACCTAATAGACAAGAAAAAAAGTAGATAAAATAATAAAAACGAAGTTATCAGTTACCCAATTACCCAAGCCTTTTTAGGTTTTGATTAAATATAAATCATATACCTGTCGCTTGTTAGTATTAGGTCAAGGTACATTCAACTGTTCTCGAAAGCACTTCTTTGCTGCTTATAAACAGGTTTCGAGACAATGAGTGGCTGTTACTATGAATATTGTAATGAGTCGATTGTCTTCGATCAATGTCTTTATGACTGCAGATGAGGGGTGACATGACAGTTGCCCTATGTTACGTAATCGTAACGAGATAGACAACTATTGTTCTTAATCGTGTTTTTCTTCTTAAAGGTATTAAACTTGATATGAATCTGTGTCAAACTTAAGGATGTCTTTTTTTTAAACCTCTTTTTAATAGCTATCTATCTATCTAATATAGATAGCTGATATAAACTGGCGTGATGACGCCAGATCCTTTGCGGGGTAGGCAGAAAGCTAATAAACTTAAACAAGAAATTAACAATATTTCTGCCTACATGCATATGACGCGTCTGTAATTTCGTCACTTGCTTAGTCTAGCTCAAACATATCTTCACCTGTCTCACTTCCTAAGATTATGATCTTAGAATTCTGTATGCAGTGCGGCCATCGAATTTGTATAAAGTAATAAAATGGTGCTTACACAAGGCTCCAATCGTCGTGAATGTCAATGGTCAATTAGCTACTTGAGAGGTTTTAAAGATCTGCTTTCAAATAACTATATTTTTAATTGGTTGTAACCCTGATCTCCTTAACTGAATGCGCTTTTAATGTGATAGGTACTGATATTTTTTCTTAAAACCGTACCACGGTAGTAGCCTGAGTTGCACCACAGAACAAATAAACTTGTATAATCTGTTATAATATTATTTGCGAAGAATTAAATGATTGACTCCTACAATCAAACTCACCTTTCACTCAGGAAGATATTCACAAGTTGTCAAGATTTCTTCTTTTTTCTTTAAAAATACAAAAAGAACACTTCAATATTCAAAAGGATGGGAATCTTTTTGAACATTGTGGTGTTTTTTTTTTGTTGTTTGTTAATTATTATATACACAACATGTAACAAAGTTATGAGAACAAATAGAATTAGAAAATGCATATTTTAGATACCATTCCGCTTCTTCCATTTACCTATTCATTTATGAGTATCAATAGGCAAAAATGACAATCCCTGAACTCTCTTACAAATGCATATTTATACTGCGGCTATCATTTCTTTAGATGTCTATGCATGCTAAAACATGCGAAGGTACATTGCATGCGTAAGCACGTTATGCATTTGCGTGTGTTATCCAGGAATTATCAATGATTTTACTCCCACTACTAAAACAATATCTACTCGTACTGTGGTATTAGTATTCTTGGTATCACAATTATGAATACCAGGAATAAATCAGGTGCGCTTTGTATGTATGATATTGCTGTCTTGCAATCGAAATCAGCAGAATTTTTAATGAAAGGATGTCATTGGCACAATCGTCGATATGAAAAATATATGTTTGATTCGTCGATTTATAAACGGTTAATAGGGAATTTTCATTTTTAAACTTACAGTGATAAAATTTCAAAGATGCACCTACGTTAATGACGACAATTTTCTTCTTATTTCGGTGAAATCAGTGTCCAAAACTTAAATAGACCTTAAGGACTATTTAAGTTTTGGATAGTCCCTAAGAACTGTTTAAATTGTTATTAAAGAGCGTTAATCTTCGTGTATCTGAGATGTTAGTCCATTCGTGGAAAATTCATTTTCGAGCATCGAAAACATACTTCGGAGGCTTGCTAAGCTTCCGAATCTGGGCTACCACTAAATGTGATTGTCGTTAAGCCAAGTTGAGGTAAGCCAGCTTTATGGGCTTAATTAAAACAATATATTCCTTACGCCCATTTATCCAGAAGGAGTAGTTAGAAGTGCACTTCGTTCACCTACATTTCACCAAAGTGTTTTAAGTCCTAATGTAATAATACCCCTCTGCCTGTCACCATTAAGCACATAATAGCACGTTATTCAAATATTTTATTTTAGATTCTCTCAGACTTTTTCTTTCTCCGTTAGGAAATGAAAATCACAGGTGATTAAAACATTAGATATTAATTTACCCAATGAGAAATTGTGTAGTTTATATGTTCATGAGTTACATTTACGTTATGTCAATAATTTGGCCGTTATTGATAACATGCTCGTACGCATCGAAGCGGTCGCTCTACCAATTCAAAATATTACGTGTTATCGAAAAATGTAGCATAGCTATTTTTCTTACATTCTGGAAAATGACTCATATGTATATAAATAATGGATTATTAGTATTTATGTATAAAATTGCTTTAACTTTAATAAATATACACACGTATATAAGGGGAAGCCAGAGAGGTCGGTAAGGAAAGAACCCGTTGGAACATTGTACTCTCTGTCTACCCCGCAAGTGATCTGGCGTGATGATATAGATATATAATTAGTTATTTTTTATTATTATTTTAAACTTTCACCACTGCTCGACTGCCTTGTTGGTCTAGTGGCAAAGCGCATCGCTTTGTGATCACGAGATCTTGGGTTCAAATCCTAGGTCGGACATGTGTAGTTTTTGTAACGAAATCTTCCCAGTACAAGTCCGGAGTCTGTAATCGTGCCCGGTATATGGCAATAAACTCGCCCCCTATTACATAGGACCTAACATCATCGGCGAAACGTGGGTGTACTCAGTACACCTCTGCCACCCCCGCTTGGGGAATATAGGCGTGACGGTGAGTTCTGCCACTGCTGTTTCTACACCACCTCAAGATAGACTGGCAGAAAATCTTAAGTCATTAAGTCCGCCTATGTGCATAAAGAATAAATAATTAAAATATTAATGGATATTTGGATAGAGAATTTCTCAGATATTTATCTGGATTCAAAACTTGACGGACGATTTGGCGCAGTGGTTAAGAGCTTAAGCCGCTCCGCCCACTGTGTCTAATAGTCGCGGGTTCGATTCCCACACGGGACAAATCTTTGTGTGATCCACAATTATTTGTTTCGGTCTGGGTATTTGTGTGTGTGAACTTTCATGTTTGTAAACGAACCCACGACACAGGAATAAATCCTAGTGTGGGGCTACGTTTTTTTTTTTAAAAAAAGAAACATTAGATTTTTTTTTTAGATGCATTAGATATTGCAACATTTGTGCTAAATTTACCAAAAATGACAGTCCAATTTAGTCTTAGACTTTTTAAAATTACAACTATAATTCGCTTAAAATGATATTATATGGACTTGCATTGCAATTACTTACCTCTAATTGATTTTCTGACTGGTTCCAAGATGACAACTTTCTCTAAAACGCGTTGCATTGCCCGATGACCTCATGCATTCCTACGTTCTTAGTTAAGAGAATACTATATAGTCAGTAATGTATTATAAAACATTTTTATACCCCTTGTACTTGCCGGATTCCAATGTTTCTGGAATAGCGTCATTCTTTTTATATATCTTTGTGACAAATGCGGGGCGGGTTCTCTTTCTATCCCTATTTTCTTTTCTTTCCTTCGAAAAAAAATGTTTATTCTGCCTCTTTTTTGCTGAGGAGTCTGAGGAGAGAGAGCTAGCTACACAAACGCAAGCTACTTTGTATGTTGTTTTATTATAGTGTACTTTGTATAAAAAATAATGTATCACCATCATCATCAGCTGATAAGACTTCCACTGCAGGACAAACACCTCCTGAAGATTGCCACAATGATTTTTATTACTTTTAATTGACTTTAATTGTTGGTTCGATCCCTGCACGGAACAAATCTTCGTGTGTACCACATATATTTATTCCGGTTTGTGTATGTGAAATTCATGTTTGGAATTTAAAGTTTTTTACCCTTTTTTAAGTACTTTAATACCCTAATTATCAATGAAACTCGTACGTATTTGTGTGCGTATTGAGAAATAAGTTTTAGAAATGGATTTGAAATCTCCGTACTGCGCTGAATCAAAAATAAATTCAATTTTTTTAGCGCTCGTAGGAGCTATAGCATTTTTTGAAAATTAAAAAGTAGTGGGAATTAATTCAGTTACCGATTTAGAACAAACTACTTTCAGGTCTTGCATTCATTGTGTTACACCTTGTATATACAGAATTTGTGGTGTGGTGCTATGTTTTTTTTTTAAATAGAAAGACAACGGAAAATATAATAGTGTTCAGTGTTTACACACAG
Source organism: Phalera bucephala (assembly GCA_905147815.2). Lineage (NCBI taxonomy): Eukaryota > Metazoa > Arthropoda > Insecta > Lepidoptera > Notodontidae > Phalera > Phalera bucephala. Next base: position 28,793,242 of record LR990612.1, read on the forward strand.
CTGTCGTAGACAAATATACACTAGGAATTGTTCCGGGTGCGTTTACAAACATAAAATTCGCATATACGAACAATTCAACGACAACTATTTATTTTATTACCAATTCTTAGCTAGTTTTTTCCTCTCAGAGGTTTGCATAATTCATATTTTACGACATTTTGTTGTGTCTCGTATTTGCATCTACAATTCACACTTCGGAGAAAGGAAGGCTTTCCCTATTTCGAATGCTAGTATGTACGGAAAACCCAAGTTTACGTTGTAAATATGCAATAATCGAGTATGGGAAAGGCGTTAAGTACTCACGATCTCGTTAAGATTCAGTGACGTCAGCGGATGAGGTATTTGCGATTTCATATGTGTGGTGTTTTGTATTCCACACTGGTTTTGGCTTGGTATGGGTAATTACTATGGTGCTTAGGCATATTTATTGACAAGAAGTCTCTATATTACGAGTAGGTAAGCTGCGTGATCTCATTTAAAATGTCAGGAGCTTTTAGAGATCTCTCTGCGATCAGATGTGCGTCAAGGTCCACTATATCTTTTACGATGTTCCTTTTAAAAAAATAATGTTACAAGTGAACTGATATATGCGACCAGAATGTATTTATACGATATAAAAATTATTCAGTTTCCATCTATATCATCACGGCAAACCCTTATGGAGTAGGTAGAGAGTACAAAAATTAATAAGAAATAAAATGTATTATTACTCTTCTTATCACCCATTATCTCACCTTAAGTTATCAGAAAACCAAAAAGCGACTTATAATAATAATATTAGCCCTGTTAAGAAACTGTCCCACCATAGGGCGCGGACCTATTCTCAAACTGAGAGGGCTTTGGCCATTGTCCACCACGCTGGCCAGTGCGGGTTGGCGAACCTCACACGCCTTCTAGAAACTCTTAGGCATGCAGGTTTTCTCACGATGTTTTCCTTCACCGTTAAAGCAAGTGATAATTAATTTTTAATACGCACATGCTTTCGAAAAGACAGGGCATGCCTGGGTTTGAACCCGAGACCTCTGACTTTGCAGTCCAATGGTCTAACCACTAGGCTATCACTGCTAAAGCGACTTATGATGTGACTAAAATTCATTGATGAATTTTTGTACACTCTATATAACCATTAGTCGTAATTAGGACTGCCAATAAAATATATATTTTAGAACTCTTTAGTGTCCAAAAATAAGGTGCGTTAGTCAAGTGGGTAGATACTATGTTTGTTGTAAGCAGAGGGTCTTTATTTGAAACTGGTAGAGGTATTAGTTTCGGTAATCACAATGCCGCAAAGGGCCAGTTATTAACCTTTCTTTTTCCAAATAGTGACGCAAGTTAAACATTAAGTACACGCAAAATTATGCCTTTAAGAAGTTAAAATTAGAGTGCTATTTTAAATAATCGAGTTTTGGACCTTTATTGAAGTATTGAAATCGATTTGAAGTCTTTTTAAACGTTCAATATTCGTGGGTAGAAAGACAAACAGGTTTCGGTCGCACCACGTCCGGTTTTCCACAAAAACACCGTATTTTAAGGCGAAATAACGGATACCGCGAGGACTTATTATAAAACGAAATTTTTATGTGCAAATAAAATATTTACTTTTGGGTCGAGTTTAGTTCAATTCTGGACAAATATGGAATATATTACTGTATTTGCTTGTAACGGTATAATGCTTTCGTAATAGGTATGGCTTTTCGTTCAGAACGTCTGAAGCTTGTGACCTTAATGCAACAATTTTTACCTAAAGATACTTATACTAAAAAGTTTTGTTCAACTTCCGAATTGAAAACATAAGTTTCCAAATAAAGTTATTATAGTGATTTTTGTTATAAGATTAAGTCACGCTATTACGTATCGATAGGTTATGTTATACTTTTACCTAAAAACTCAGACTAAATGCTTTGACACATATATGACTGGGCGGGAGGGAGACGCAACGCTAACGGGACGTGGGTCATTGTAATATACTGATCTATATCGGTGATGACACACAGAGACGACCGGTACCGCCCGTTTAGCTATATGTTATGCTGATTTGTGCCCGGTTTCTTTTACTTAAGGATTTATCCTACATCCAGATTTTTTTAAATGTAGCCCTATACTAGGAATAATTCCTGTGTCTTGGGTGCGTTTACAACCATGATAGTCACACAAACAAACACCCAGACTGAAACATATATTTGTGGGTCTCACAAAGATTTTTTCCGTGCGGGAATCGAATTCACGACTACTCGATCTAGTGGTCGAGCGACTCTAACTCTTAACCACTGAACCAAGCTGTCTGTCCAGTGGTTAAGAGCTTGACTTTTGCCTTAAAATAATTTGCCTACTTATAGTAGAATTTTGACTATATGGAAAATCTGTCAAAATACCACTGGAAGTTAGCAAATCTGTTTATTACTTGAATATTAAAACTGGGCATGAGTCATTGCGGGTGGTAATAAAAAGTAAGCACCTAAATAGTAAATATTTGCTATGTTACGCTGAATTCCATTAAAAAAAAACACCATAGCGTATGGAAACTAGTTTAGCTTAATGTATGCAGCTATTGTAAAGAAAATCATTAAAGTTTTCACCACAAAGTCAACGTAGGGCGACGAGACCACGACGGTGGCGCGGCTTGGAACGTTATAATGTAGTGAAATGTACGGGAGACGCCACACAGCGCAACCCCGCTGGGCGCGACGGCAAACGTTACAACCGAACGTAGCCGAGCTCTTCCGTCGCGCTCCCGTCGCGCTTCGTCGGCTATGTAACCAAACCTTAATTCTTCGGAGTCTCTTAAATACTCTTAATATAACAGAAATACTCTCCCTTTTACATATATCTTTTATTGAGGTCTGTTTAGTGATTGACAACTATCTCACCTGATGGAAAGTGACAATGCGGCCAAAGATGTGGCACGCTGACTCAGTTATCGCCTATTCACTCTAGACTTAAAGGTACCCACGTTATACCTCTACGGAAACAGTCGGTGGGAGCAAATTCCATTCTTTATTTCGAGAATTAGCTAATTGTCCAAATGTAGGAGGTATGCTCAAATGGGGACGACAATTATTATTTTAAGAATATTTTATCTAATCTACTTATTGTTTCCATAAATGATTTAGAAGTGATTTTCTACATGTCGATACAAAAAATGCCACTTCATAGAATAGCTGGCATTCATACATCCTACACTTCTCCACTGCTGAGGGCCATCTCTCATAAATCGTCGTGAGCGAGAACAGAGGGCTTAGCACGAACAGATTTACGTAGTGTAATGCTATCGAATTGATGTGCGATCCGTTTCATACTACAAAGTTACTAAATAAAGATGAACGCGACAGCAAGTTATCTCGACAACGCTACGTTAATGTCAATAATGTCAGTCAATCATCCGACATCTTTACTGAATGTCAACACATAATATATCCTCATATGTATGAATGACTACTGAATTGTAAACTCAAAATCTTATAACCTTTTGTGCAATATTACAATAACCCCGCTTGTCCGTTTAATAATAAATGCCTTAAGAGTATTTATAGGTGATTTGAAATCATAAAAGTATTTTTTCATTGCTGTTGGTTCTGGGGCAAATCATGTATGGGCGCAGAATAATGTGCTTTGTGGTATGACAAGGATGGCATATCAATTCGCAAGCGTCACGCTAACTTCAAGTGTTTGTGCTAAGCTCTCTGTTCTTGCTAAGATCTTAGAATCGATGTACGCCGCCGGGCCCCAAGTCGCTATGACTAAAAGCGTCGCGTTACGATAACTTTGTGAAATGATTGTGGAACGTGTATTCTAGTTGCCACCAGTACCATTAGTGTGAATCTGTTTTATTTAAGCCCACAGGTTTAATTCCATCATAGGGACCCAGTGTAGGTTGTTGGTCTCCATTCCGATCTATTTGCGCCTTTGTCTCGAACCTATTTGCGCCTTTATTAAAAAGGCGACAACACATAAAAATCCGCCAATCGTAGCTGCTGCCGACTACGAACCTAACTCCCTTCCTATCAGCCGCTACCGCCGTCCGTGGCATGTTCTCACCGATCCTCGATGCCCTTATATCCCTTCTTTCGGATACATATACTGTACACAGGATCAGACACCGACCTCGCCGGCGAAGTCAAAGAATCCCTTGCCCGCCAGCCGGTGCAGAGTACCACGGCGTGACACCTAGTGTACGCCCTACCCATAGCGACTGCCCAAGCCGAGGCCGTTCCTCGTTGAGGCGTCCTTGAGCTAGTTGCCCCCTTGCCCTTCTGGCTCGAGCGTAGTGGTTGCACGCTCGCCCTCTTGTCCGGTGTAGCTGTAAAGGCCCCATAGCCAACAGCGTAGATCATTCACACACACACACACACACACAAAGATTGTTGGATTCGACAAGTTACCTAATTGTCGTTTATATGGTCAACGTATCTACAGCGATATGTTATATAAAAAACATGCAAATCATTACCAGCATAATGAGGATGTTTTCCATCGTAATTTAGTATTGCTGTATCATCATTGATATATCATAACAAGATACACAGTCCCGTTCAAAAGGTAGGTTAAGAGCTTAAGCCGCTCCGCCCATTGTGTCTTATAGTCGTGGGATCGACTCGCACACGAGACAAATAATTGTTTACATCTCTGCACTCAGGCAAAAGTCTTACAAACATACAAATCGGACAATAAAAGGCGGCATGCAGTATATTTTGTTTGTTTTCGGTCGAACGGCATGAGATCACCGGCAAGGTTCAAGGGTCCGGTGACGTCAGAGCCTTCCGCACGAGGAAGTTTCATTTAAACTGATTGTTCTCGTTCCGGCCATTTTAAGCCGAGTCTTGGACGGTTTGATTAGTTCAGTTTTAAAGATAGATTTTTGTCTTTTTTCTATAAAATACTATAAAAACCACTCAGGAGTGCTATATAAAATCAAATATAGGTATCTATTTTCCTCCCTATCTATATTATCACGCCAGATCCCTTGCGGGGTAGGTAAAGGGGAAAGAAATCCAACAGGTTATTTCCTGAGGACCTCCCTGCCTTTTTAGATTTTTGTCTGGAAGAAATAAACTTTATTACTTCATGTACCTACTTAATACATTGTAATCATCATCTTTTAGTCTGCTGTAATTTTTTTGCAGTCATACTCACATAAACCGATTTTGAGAATTCGAAAACAATATTAAGCCAGTCATAGATTACTTGTTAGGATACTGGCCTTGTATTCAATAACACTAGGAATAAAACCCCAACTCACACCCTTGCATTTTTCGCAACTGTAAATTGAAACAGGTTTGTATCGTGAAATAAAACTATATTTCGGAATTTAGCGCGGTTTATTTTTTATTTTTATGTTACACAAGTTTTGAGGGCTTTACGACACCAATCAAGGAAAAGACTTAGGTGTTTGACGTTCTTATGCTCTATATTATACACTCACATTTCACTAAAGTATATTTGGTTCCAATTCTCACGATGTTTTGCGGTTAGCAAATGATTATCACAATACAAAAATACAATCTACGAAATCCAAGTTCTTCCACCCATTGGTGTCACAGCTATAAAAGAAAAACGAATTCATCTTACTTTAAATGCAATGTATGTCAGCTAAGTACTCGGAACCTGATGAGATTCCCACGGGAATGATAAAATAAGGAAAAAGTATTCACAAACTCAAACCGCCCTTTTTATCATGTAGGACGTATGCAACATGTTAACGAACATGTCACCTCTGTGACAGAGATGTAGTATCTTCTAGTACACGCGATATACCAAAGATGGCTGGTTTTATTTTCAATATAAATAATATGAAGCCACAGCATATAAGATCAGTTGGTTCACTCTAGTCTATGGCGATTACGTACCGCAAGACGTTGAGTGGGCAGGCCCTCCTCGAAGTAATCTTAAGGTCGCGAGTAAAAACTAGATGTGTACAACATAAAGTTAGTCGCAGTTGCGATATTTGGGGAAGGCTTTTGTACTGTCGTTTTTCGGCTAAGGATGATGATGACGATGATGATGTGCGGAGTGAAGCTGACCGACCGCATTAGCAACAGCATAGTAAGACAGCGAGTAGGTATGAAAGATAGTATCGGTGTAAAGATGAGAAAGGGCATGCTCCGTTGGTTCGGGCATATAGAAAGAATGCCAGAGGAAAGAATGACAAAACAGATATACAATGTGAAAGTGGAAGGATGCAGGTACCGGGGAAGACCTAGACTATCTTACCACGACCAAATAAACCGAGTTTTATCTGATGGAAAAGTCAAGAGTCTCCGTAACCGGCGAGCGTGTATGAGACGAACTATGAGAGTCGAGGAAGCCAGAGAGGTATGTAAGGAAAGAACCTGTTGGAACTCTGTACTCTCTGCCTACCCCGCAAGGGATCTGGCGTGAGGTTATAGATAGATAGAGATAGATGATGATGACTATTCCAATAGAAGCGTTTAAACTGGTTTGAACTAAGTTGCAGGCATACAGTGATAGGCTACAGTTAAGAGTTCAACTCTTCTTTCTCAGCACTTTACGGAATTAGTGCTTAGGATCGCAATTAATTAATATACAAACTACATAATCATTAAAATTGTTATAAAACAACTAATTACTAAAGTGAGTGTAATTTATTTTTTACGGAAACGTTTACTAAAGTCGTATGTATAAGTAACTGCTTATGCCTTATAAGATGGTATTCAATCGAGTTGGGGACACCGTCTGACGAGCATGCTACAATGTCATACGTATGACAAGTGACTCAGCTGTTTTAATAAGCTGTGATGCGGGGCTGTGAACATCCTCTCCTATTTGAAAAGGTTAGGCTCCTTTTAGATTATAATAAAAATAGCTTGACTTATCACGCAATGAATTCTACCTGTAGGCTTAGTTATAAAGACATCCGGTTATCGTTATTTAAAGACTGGCTTTGAAATAACTTAGTGCCTAGCTCTATGCAGTTGGTAAATTTATGTATTAAGTCTAAGTAAGCTAAAGTTTATGCAATGAAAAGATTAAATATTATTTTTGATAAAAATATCTTTTTAGATTAATTATATTCTTAATTACTTGGCAATACAGTACTATTTGTTAAAGCTATTATTACAGTACTCGTAGCAATATCTCAGTTCTATTTTTTAATAACGTTGAAACACGGATAAATTAATTATAAAACATTATATATAGTATATTAAAAGCGAAACAGAAAATGTTACTTCTAAAATGTAGAAATTTAGTAATATTCTTTACTAAAAGTATGTTAAATGTTGTTTTTATAAATATGATGATATTGCTTTTAGAAACTCTAGATTCAGGGAAACACTCAGACTAAAGATTACGCTATATTCAGGCAACGAAATCTAAATATAGCCGGATATAAAAAAAAAAAATACCTGTATTAATTCCACTTATATTATAAATGTGAAAGTTTGTATGTTTGGATGTTTGTTACTCAATTACGTAAAAACAGCTAAACGGATTTGGGTGAAATTTGGCAATGGCCCGGAAAAATGTAGGGTTCCCGTGTAAGGTCAACGCAGATGAAGTCGCGGGTAGAAACTAGTGTGAAAATAATACTCCCAGCTTCGCCTACACGGATGTGATCACCAAGGTGGGTTTTCGCATAATACGCAATTACCAGCAAAAATTGCGAAATAAAAATACTCAGAACTATTTTATAGTCGTTATTTTCCGTATCGGACATAAAGTAAGTATCGTACTTATATTATAAACATCAGTGATAGCCTAGTGGTTAGACCGCTGTACTGCAAAATCAGAGGTCTCGGGTTCTTACCCAGGCAGACACCTCTGTCTTTTCAGAGAATGTGCGTATTAAAAATTAATTATCACTTGCTTTAACGGTGAAGGAAAACATCGTGAGGAAACCTGCATGCCTAAGAGTTTCTCGAAGGTGTGTGAAGTTCGCCAACCCGCACTGGGCCAGTGTGGGGGACTATGGCCTAAACCTTCTCAGTTTAAGAGGAGGCCCGTGCCCAACGGTGGGACAGTTTCTTAACAGGGCTAATATTATTTTAATTTATTATAAACACGAATGTTTGTTACTCTTTCACGTAAAAACTACAGAATGGATTTTAATGAAACTTCTAAAGTTGGTTTTTAAGTTTGGTGGACGGCTTGGTCTGAACCACCAACCACTGGTGGTTCGAGTAGTCGCGGGTTCGATTCCAGCATGGGACAAATCTTTGTGTGACCTACAAATGTTAGTTTCGGCCTGGGTTTTCGTATATGTGAATTTCGTGTTTGTAAACGTACTCACGACACAGGAATTGTTCCTAGAGTGGGCTTCCGTTTATTTTAAAGTTAAAAAAGAACAGTTTATACATCAGAATAACACAAAGGCTATAATTTATAACGATACTAGCTGTACCCGTAACTTCGTTCACCTTATTTTCAGGCGTGTATTTCACACCATGCAGAAACAAAACAATGGCAAAAGGTAGCCTATGTCCTTCCTTTGCTTAAAATCTATTAGCTTACCAAATGAAAAAGTCACAGACAAACATACAGACAGACAGTTACTTTCGAATTTATAATATTAGTAGAAATTTTAAAATAAACGCGTGCGCAGCCGCGGGTAACGGCTAGTTATACATAAATGACTACAAGCGGATCTAGCACGTCTTATTGAGAAACAAAAAATCATTGCAGTGATTTGCGAAATTATTCCTCTGTGTGTCAAAAGCTTAAGGTCATCAGGTCGAGTCAATAAGCTGTCTAGCATTTGAATTATGTACTAATTACTTTGCTAATATTCTAAAACTTAGCAATGATTACCGATAAATCAGTGAACTAAAATCAATATTGTATGAATTGATAAGAAGCGATGGACCAAGTATTTTCTTCTCATAAAATTGAAGTGTAAATATCTCTTTTTTTGGGAAACGCTATCATGTATATATCTGGAATTTGCAAATAGAGGTAGAACTCAACGTTATTCTATAGTTTAAATTAATAAATTAATCTTTGTAAATAAAAATATATGAATATTTTAATTCATTGAATAATAAATAATACATTTTTCTAGATTCTAGTAACCGGATTTTACCCGGATATGTTTTTAAAAATCCGGCTCCTGTCAGGACCTTTGCCAAACAAGATCAAATTTGGGTAAATCTTGAAGAATGGAAACTCTATATGGCGTACTGATGAAGCTTCACTGTCCCGTAACGTGTTGATTGTGATGTTGCGCGATGTAGGGTGATGTCACTCAAATAGTTAGGCGTCATCGTGCTATCTGTTCTTTGTTTTGTGGTTTTTGTTTAGGAATAGAAAAATTACAGAGTGTAGACGCGTATTGACGCTACAAAAAAAACGATGCATGAAACTTCGACTGTCTCATTGGTCTAGTGGCGAATAATGTGCTTTGCGATCACGAGGTCTTAGGTTCAAATCCTGGGTTGGACAAATGTAGTTTTTTTAATAAAGAATTCCCAGTATCAGTTCGGAGTCTAGAATTGTGCCCAGTATATGGCGATATGCTCGCCCCCTATTACATGGGACCATTAACATAGTCGGCGAAAAGTGAGTGTATACAGTACACCTTTGCCTCCCCCGCTTATGTGTTTTTTATGTATGAAACTTCTTTTCAACTTCAACCGTTTAAACAAATGTGGAAATCGCTCAATATGAATTACTTTACCTGACACCTGTCGCGAGACATTTGTCCCATACAAAATTTTGACACCATTTTTTTATGGTAACTACGGTCGCTCTCCGCAATCCATGTGTTAACTTCTTCAAGTCAAAACTTTCACTGTTACGCGGTTTCCGCGAATTTAATAATTGCATACCAAGAATATCTCAACTTGTTCCCATCTGGTTCGTTTGTGTGTCTGTGCATGGCGGTATTTCGGTCACCACTGCAGCCCAAACAAGAAAATGATAAGTTGACAAGCGATTTTTATCATTTGTTATGTACAGGACCACTTTTTATCCACTTCAGTAAAGGGGAGATATTCCACTTAAAAGTTTAAATATTATTATGGGCATGTGAAAATTATAGTATTATGTTCGTCGTTGTATAACGATTATATATTTTACTAGCAATTTCCTGCGACTTTGTACCCGGTCGACAACAGCGCCACCTATTGGGTCTATGTTATATGCTTATGTTACTTCTGGTAGTAAGGTAGCTGATAAGGTCGCTTTCTAATAGTGAAAGAATTTTTGAAATCAGTACCGTAGTTTTTGAGTTTATTCGTTACAAACATATAAAAATAAAAATCTTTCCTCTTTATAATATCAATGTAGATTTAAAAGTGGTCTGAGTGTTTGGAACATTTATGCGTATTGGGATTGTCCTTTTTTATGTGTCCAAAAGTGATGATAGGGCATGAATGATTTTTTTTAAAAGCGTAGAAAGAACAATTGCACTGATTTTTGTATCGTTCGATAAAATCTACATACACCAAAACCCAGATACAAACAAATATTTGTGGGTGACACAAAAGTTTGTACCGACTACTTCATCTGATGAGTTAAGTGAGCTACGGTCGAACCAAGTATCCAAGCAGTCGTACAAATTCATTGAACTAAAAAAAAATGTTACCTAATGATGTGGTTCAATCATTTATTACAAAACGTATCCTTAATATTTTTTATCTAATGAATATCACAAGTAAATAATGCCTACTTTTTTAGTTTATCTTTGACACATATGCCATCTTTTTATTCACATATTTTCATTAATAAACTTTAAAATACATTAACTAAACATTCTTTATTGCATTAATTTTCAAAAAATGTTGCCACAATTTATTTAATAATATAAATGCACTAGTATTTGGAATGATTACCAAATGAGATCACCTTTAGTCTTTTTTGATCTTAAAAAACTATTTTTTTGTAAATTGTGGAAGTAGCAACCAACCTACGTAACATAAACTTTATTTATTTTTGTTTAACGCCGGTTACAAATTAAATAACAAACAAAATTAATATTAATTATATGTAATTAGGACTCTGTCTGCAATATGCTAGTTTTAATTTGAAACTACTTTCTTTAAGACTAATTATCTTGAGATATAACCGAAAGTTTATTTGAACTAAAAACTAATGCGAGTATTTTCGATTTCACTGTCATAATAATAATATTAATGTACCTGTACATTAAAAAAAAAGACAGGAATACAGAAAGCAGACAGGAATAGAATTGATGCATTCGAAATGTGGTGCTGGCGTCGTATGCTTCGTATTCCCTGAACAGCAAAGCGTACCAATGCGCCTATCCTTGAGGAGTTAAGGATCAAAACGAGGCTTTCTACCGGATGCCTAAAGCGGATATTAACCTACTTTGGCCACATAGCTAGGCGAGATGAAGATAGCCTCGAAAAGCTCGTGATAGTGGGTAAAGTAGACGGAAAAAGGCCTCGAGGCCGTTCACCAACACGGCGGTCCGACCAAATACGGGATCTGACAGGAATGTCTTTCAACACCGCTCTACGACATGCCCTAAATAGAGAAGAATGGAGAAAGCTTCTAAACACCTGTGAGAGGGCATCCTCCTGATATTGACACGACCCTCAGCCATGAGGAAACGACCGAGAAGAGAGACATCAAAAAAGCAGTGATAGCCTAGTGGTTAGACCGTTCGACTGCAAAGTCAGAGGTCTCGGGTTCAAACCCAGTCGTGAATCTCTGTCTTTTCGAAAGCATGTGCGTATTAAAAAATTAATTATCATTTGCTTTAACGGTGAAAGAAAACATCGTGAGGAGGAGGAAACCTGCATGCCTAAGAATTTTGTTGAAGGTGTGTGAAGTTCGCCAACCCGCATTGGGCCAGCGTGGTGGACTATGGCTTAAACCCCTTTCAGTTTGAGAGGAGGCCCGTGCCCTACGATGGGACAGTTTCTTAACAGGGCTAATATTATTACCTGTACATTTTTATTGACATACCGATTAAAGTCCAACGGAGATAATACCTCAGATATAAAATCCATCTACATAGGCGTAGTAAAAAAAAATCATTACTTATAGTGCTACAAGGATCTATTGGCCCGTGGATGGCATTGACAGAGGGGCCTTGATGTGAAATTGGGGTTACCATTTAATATTTATTTCCATTTACCATTTAACGTTAGTGTGACGCTAGCGAATTAAATGTGCCATCTCTGTCACTCTAAAAATGTATTAAATAAACATAAAATTGTCAGCACGATTACCTACTCGCTGTCACACATACTCTAATGTCAAAATTTTCGAGCTAAGTACCCTGTATGTAATTCTGCAACAATTTGGAGTTATGTATGAGATACTTAAAACAAGTATTTTATACACAACTGCCCTAAAACCGACTATTGTATAATGTATGAGGCTCACAACTAGACCGAGTGGCCCACATGTGGTCAGTGGTACACACTAAACGGTTACAGTATATTTAAAATACTCAATTACATAATCAAAGAATTCTTGCAAAAAATATACAGGTTTGCCTCCGAGAAAATATATCTAATTGCATAATTTCACTAGTCAACAAGGCGTAAAGTGAATATTATTCAAAACTAGCTAACTCGACAGATGCCGTCTTGTTGTTACCAAAATTTCATAGAAATGAAGAATTTCTTTGTTCCGTAATTTTCCATTTTACGGGCAATCTTCTTTTCCCTGTAAACATTATTTGGGTCTATTACGAACAGTTAACAAAATGACAAATCGGCCTAGCCCTTCTCAAGTGATACGTTTACCAACGAGCAGCTACATCATTATGCCAGATCCCTTTTGGGTTGGGCATAAAGCACTGACTTCTAAGAGATTCGGCAAGCGTGTATAAAACAAACTGAGTATGAACGAAACCAGATAAATCTGTAAGAAAAAACCTGTTGGAACAGTACTCCAGTTTTTTTATATCGATAAAATAAGCATTCTGTTTACACTAGGTGCTGATTCTACCAACGAAAATTCGCATAAACCGAATCTATACCGCTACCGATCAGCAGCATTTAGTGTTTACTTATCTACTTGAATACAAAAATACGTGAATGATCTGAGGAATTGATAAGGTTTTTGCTGAATTTGGTTACTAGAATTGGGACCCTGATATGATAAAATCGTATTTTTATGTGTGTTAAGGTGAAGATGATAAAACAATTAAAAAATTATATAATGCATGTCGTTGGCAGGGTTTTAATGACGAAAATAAATTAAGAATTTTCAATTGTATTTAACGAGCAAAGACCAATCAATTGTCAAAATAAATTATAAATGAAATTACCCAAATTGTTTGAACATGTTTAGAAAAAATAACAAGAACATTAAAATATTGATTATATGACGGTCGCGTTAAGTAATAAAATTGATCGGTTTTTGGGTGAATAAAACCACTAATAACAGTAACGTTAATGGACCATTTTACAAAACCCTGAACACAAAGGCCTTTTAATATGAGTTTGCTTAGTTAATAACTTTTATAAATATAATAATATTAGCCCTGTTAAGAAACTGTCTCCCCGCTGGGCACGGGCCTCCTCTCAAACTGAAAGGGCCCAGTGCCGGTGGGCGAACTTCAGACACCTTTGAAAAACTCTTAGACACGCAGGCTTTTTTCCTTCACCGTTAAAGCAAGTGATAGATAATTTTTAATATGCACATGGTTTTAAAAAGACAGAGGTGCGTGCCTGAGTTTGAACCCGAGACCTCTGACTTTGCAGTCTAACAGTCTAACCCCAAGTGGGGGTAGCAAAGGTGTACTGTGTACACTTACTTTACGCAATAATAGGAGGGGAGACACAATGCCAGACTCCGGACTAATAATGTTTTTCTTTCCATCGAAATGTCACATTTGCGATTTAGGATTCAATCTCAGGACCTTATGATTGCTGCTAGTATGAATCGCCACTAGATCAACGAGGCAGTCTACTTTTATCCTACTAATATTATAAATGTGTAAGTTTGTATGTTTAGATATTTGTCAACCAATCACTCAAAAACGGCTACAAGGATTTGGATATAATTTAGCATACAGATAATTTATGACCTGGATGGACATGATACTTTTTCTCCTGGAAAAGTAGTTTGTAGGGTTCCTGTCTAAAGTCAACGCCGACGGGCTTAAACTAGTAAGAAATAAAATATATACACATATAATACGAAAAAGAGCAGTGAAAGCCTAGTTGTTAGACCGTTGGACTGCAAAGTCAGAGGTTCTGGTTCAAACCCAGGCACGCACCACTGTCTTTTCGAAAAACATGTGCGTATTAAAAATTAATCATCACTTGTTTTAACGGTGAAGGAAAACATTGTGAGGAAACCTACATGCCTGAGAGTTTCTCGAAGGTGTGTGAAGTTCGCCTACCCCTGGGCCCGCGTGGTGGACTATGGCCTAACCCTCTCAGTTTGAGAGGAGGCCCGTGCCCAACAGTGGGACCGTTTCTTAACAGGGCTAATATTATTATTTTATATACATATAATACAAAGCATTCATGAGCATTAGAAATGAAGTAAATTGGCATGCAGTTTCACAATTGAAAATTTCAAATTAAGCTTGACTTAAGTAACCTTTACAGGTAACTTATATTATACTTAAGCGACGATTTTATATCTCTATCTATATTTATTGATTTTATATTCTCTTAATAAAATTAACTTTTACAAAAATTTCATAAATTATCTCTAGCAGTTTTCTGTAATGGTGAGCATTGCCAAAGACATGTTGTTTGATCCATATTAAATAGATTTCACTGGCTCAGTTTCTTTTTAAATATGTACTACCAACAGAGGAGATAAGAGTGTCAGTCCTCGAAACCACATTATAATTCAATACATCGATTTATAGCTGTAAATAATAATTATAATATTGCAAGGTGTTTACTCTCATAAATCTTGACTTTTAAAACCTGTATCACGCCATGCCATATATCAAAACACAGAGAACTATTTTAAAAGTAATAATGAAATTACCATTTAGATACCGTACAACATCATTGTACCAAAAATGCAATTTTTTATCAATCAGAAAGCTCTTCCTCTATCATATTCTATGTAAATAATATATTGTTGTTACTGTACCAAAGTTACCATCCACAAAAAGAATTGATAATTGCCCCATACCGGCTTATAAGAGTGTACTTGCAAGAAGAAATTATAACTTCATAGCCCTTCGTTTATACAATAAAATTGGACTAGAGAACGTAATAATTTAAAAGACATATATCTGAATGGCTGTGTGCATACGACTATAACGCCACAGAAAATTTATTGCAAATCCCCTTGTAAGCAGAACTTTTGCTTCATTTCAAAACACCCATCAATACTTCATCACACATACACGCACATACATTTTAACGCGAACACAAAGTACTGAATTTGTTTTTTTTATCATTACGTTAGATACGTAATGTCAAATTGTGTGGTCCAGAAAAGGTAAGACACTGTCTCCTGTAACACATTTAATACTAGCACAGGAGGAAGAGTTATTACTAACCTGAATACACTGTATTACGTTAGCAATAAATTGATTTTGATTTTGTTAAAAGCTCAGAGTTGCTCAGCGAGCTATGGAGAGAGCTATGCTCGGCGTTTCTCTACGTGATCGAATCAGGAATGAGGAGATTCGTAGAAGAACCAAGGTCACCGACATAGCCCTTAAGATTAGCAAGCTGAAGTGGCAATGGGCGGGCCACATAGCGCGAAGATCGGACGGGCGTTGGGGCAGAAAGATTCTAGAGTGGAGACCACGTATTGGCAAGCGCAGCGTGGTACGACCACCTGCCAGATGGACCGACGATCTTGTGAAAATAGCAGGAAGTCGTTCGATGCAGGTGGTATCGGACCGGTTACGCTGAAAAGCGATTGGGGAGGCCTATGTTCAGCAGTGGACAAGTATAGGCTGAGATGATGATGGTGATGATGATTTTGTTATATTCCTTAAGCGCAGCTGGGACCAATTCGCCGAAGATTAGGTTTTCAATGTGATAGAGGTGAACCTATTGTCACTATAACTTGTAATTTTATACACTGTGCCTTTATTGTGTTAGTGGACAAATTATTTTCTTTCTTTCTATTATATCGGAGTGGTGACTGAGAAATCTCCGATAAAAAAAAACCTAGCATATGAACCTAGGTCCTCGTGATCATTATAAACTAGCTAGGCATGTCATATATCAAACACTGATATTAAATTGCTGCTTCGTGTGACTTTCGAAAGAGCTGCCGACTGTACTAACATGCGTATGCGTACTAACATGTCCTACGATAATGCATGAAGTACCTAAATGTATGCGTGAAACGTTCCATATACGAAGTGTGCACGAAGTAGAACCATCTATAGATGAGATAAATCTATGAATGAAATGAACTATGCGTAAGTATTGTTACTGTAAACTGTTTGTATTGTTTTCTTTGTATTGTAATTACACGCAGTTACACTCGATTTGAATTGGTATTTATGAAAAACCAGCGTCGTGGCACTTGAGTTGCCTCGGCATTACCCTAAGTGTATAGCATTTCAGTCAAACGTTTTTCTTCCTTTCTTTTCTATGCATCAAGATTTTTAGCAAGTTTTTGCACGAAGTAAATACATCTATGCATGTATATCTGCAAGTTTGTTCTTGGCCTATAAACCTGTATAATATAACCATAACATGGGCTATTGCAGGCTAACGCAGTACTCTTTTTATTCAATTATCACGTATAATCACGGTCAGACTGACCACATGAACGTAATTTGACCGCACCCTAATGTACTAAGCAATTATTTTGAGACACACTCATGTCTCATTTTTATAATGCTTTGATTTTTTCACGCTAAGTAATTTGTTATAAGTAATTACGATGGTAGAACTGACGGCCGTTGGGGCAGAAAGGTTCTCGAATGGCGACCACGTACCGGAAGACGTGGAGTGGGTAGGCCCCCTACAAGATGAACCGATGACCTGGTGAAGGTCGCGGGTAGAAGTTGGATGCGTACAGCACAAAGCCGGTCGTTGTGGCGGTCTTTAGGGGAGGCCTTTGTCCTGCAGTGGACGTCTTTCGGCTGAAGAAGAAGAAGAAGAATTACGATGGACGATTTAGCGCAGTGGTTAAGAGCTTAACCCGCTCCGCCCACTGGGTCGAATAGTCGCGGGTTTGATTCCTGCATAAAGTAAAACTAGTTCAGAAGTGTAGATGTAACGTAGATATATTATTTCATAAAACATTCCAGTTACTCATAACAATGTTAAACATTAATAATTACGCTATTATTCAAATCCCGCCATAATCCAATTGTCATGCCAGTGCTGCCAACTACTCAATAGTTTATTATGCCAAAAGAACCACAGATAATAAAAATAAGTCATATAATTATTAAAACTAGTGGTCACCCATAGGTCGATATTCGACCTACTCTTTCATCGTTTGCTGGTTATGTTTGACATTCAGTAAGACTATAGACAAATAATATTAAAGACAAACATCAATTTCACGTGTATTGTATCAAATACATGGTAGTGTGTGTAATGTTTTTTTCATTGATTTAATGTATGTTTTATGCATAATTTTAAAGAAATATTAGCATTCTGCACTCCTTCTCTATATAAACTATATGTGTGGGAAATTTCATACTTCTCCGTCCGCGCAATTTTCGTAAAAATGTGTACAAAGTTTTTGCTTCACGTATTATTATATAGATAATGTTTACAGGCACGAGACAAATCTTTGCCTGACCCACAATTATTTGTATTTGTCTGGGTATTTGTGTATGTGAATTTTCATGTTTGTGAACGCACCCACGACATAGGAATAATTCATAGTGTCGCGCTACGTTTTTTAAAATATATATTAAGTACAAAAGTCATCATCATCATCATCATCTCAGCCTATACTTGTCCACTGCTGAACATAGGCCTCCCCAATCGCTTTCCAGCGTAACCGGTCCGATGCCACCTGCATCCAACGACTTCCTGCGATTTTTACAAGATCGTCGGTCCATCTGGCAGGCGGTCGTCCCACGCTGCGCTTGCCAATACGTGGTCTCCACTCTAGAATCTTTCTGCCCCAACGCCCGTCCGTTCTACACGCTATGTGGCCCGCCCATTGCCACTTCAGCTTGCTAATCTTAAGGGCTATTTCGGTGACCTTGGTTCTTCTACGAATCTCCTCATTCCTGATTCGATTGCGTAGAGAAACACCGAGCATAGCTCTCTCCATCGCTCGCTGAGCAACTCTGAGCTTTTTTATGAGACCTATTGTAAGAGACCAAGTATCTGAACCATATATCATCACTGGTAACACACATGGACTAAAAACTTTAGTCTTAAGGCTCTGATGTATTTTGGATGAGAAGATGTTGCGCAGTTTCCCGAACGCTGCCTAGCCGAGTTGGATTCGTCGATTAACCTCTCTCTCAAAGTTGGGCCTACCTAACCGGACTACCTGTCCCAGGTAAATGTATTTGTCGACAACTTCAAGAGCAGAGTTCCCATCGGTGAGTACGGTGGGTACGACATGGACGTTACACATTATTTTCGTTTTGTCCATGTTCATTTTAAGACCCACTTGTTGAGATACTCTGTTGAAGTCACCGAGCATTCGTCCTAGATCTTCCAGCGACTCCGCCACGACCATAATATCGTCGGCAAATCGAAGGTGAGTGATGTATTCGCCATTGATGTTGATGCCAAGTCCTTGCCATTTCAAGAGCTTGAAGGCGTCCTCTAAGGTGGCCGTAAACAGTTTCGGAGAAATGACGTCTCCCTGCCTTACTCCTCTTTTTATGGGGATCGCCTTCGTGCACTGCCACTGTACTGGGACTGACATGGTAGCGTTATTATACAAGCACTTCAACACTTCAATGTACCGATAGTCAATGCGGCATCGCTGGAGAGATCTAAGAACCGCCCAAGTCTCGATCGAATCGAAGGCTTTCTCATAGTCCACAAACGCCAAGCATAGTGGCCGATTATACTCCTCGGTCTTCTGTATAATCTGCCGCAGCGTATGTATGTGGTCTATGGTATTAAAGCCTTTCCGGAAACCGGCTTGTTCGGGAGGCTGGAAGTCATCAAGTACAAAAATCTGTCAGCTATATTCGTAATTTGTACTCCCTCTAGCTATCACGTGAGTTCATGAACCGGCCACTATTTCCATTTAGTTCATTAATTATTTATATTTTAAGAACGTGGATATAAGCTAGACGAGGTTCGGGCAAAGTCGGTAATCGAGGCGATCTTTGGGAGATGCTGTTAGAATGAGTCCCGTAATGGTCATTCGGCTAATGATGGTACATAAAAAACCACAGGCATATCTATACTCTGCAAGCTAGGAGCCGTTGTTTTTTTTTTGGTAATAAAAGACAGCCTCGTTGGTCTAGTGGCAAAGCGCATCGCTTTGTGACCACGAGGTCCTGGGTTCAAATCCTAGGTCGGACAAATGTAGTTTCTCTAACGAAAAATTCCCAGTATGAGTCCGGAGTCTGGAATTGTGCCCGGTATATGGCAATAGGCTCGCCCCCTATTACATGGGACCTAACATCGTCGGCGAAACGTGGGTGTACTCAGTACACCTCTGCCACCCCCTCTGGGGAATATAGGCGTGACGGTGTTTTTTATAAAAGATAG
This sequence comes from Phalera bucephala, assembly GCA_905147815.2. Taxonomy (NCBI): domain Eukaryota; kingdom Metazoa; phylum Arthropoda; class Insecta; order Lepidoptera; family Notodontidae; genus Phalera; species Phalera bucephala. The sequence goes on from LR990612.1 coordinate 28,812,762, forward strand.
CCCTACACAAGGATTTATTCCTGTGTCGTGGGTACGTTCACAAACATGAAAATTCACATACACAAATACCCAGACCGAAACAAATAATTAGATCACACAAAGATTTGTCCCGTGCGGGAATCGAACCCGCGACTGTTAGAGACAATGGGCGGAGCAGCTTAAGCTCTTAACCACTGCGCTAAATCGTCCGTCCGGTAAATATACCCGTCTAACATCGGCTAAAAGTGGGTATACATAATAATGTTATACCCACCTACAAGTGGTATACCCACTTTTAGCCGATGTTAGACGGGACGATCTATTTCCATTGTACCGGGTACGATTATAGTTTATACACAGACTCCGGATTGGTAATGAAAATCTCTTGAAAAAAAAATCATGCCTCGTCCGGCCTACGAGTAGAACTCAAGATCTTGTTTTCATTCAAATGAGGCAGCTAATAATCAAAAAATCGAATCGAAATAATCGCAATCAATCCGCTCATAACGGACAATTACTTAACAATGTTATAATTAATATTTAATAACCCAAACTAATCTCGGAACGGTTCGGGTCGATAACGGTGCCTTGTTCAACTCGATCGCAACACTCATTACAACGTCATTAAACGTTATGATTTGCGGTAGGAGGTTATAAGCCGGTTTCTGATATGAGAAATTCAGAATAAGCGCCGCCGGAACCCATTCGCTACGGTGGAGGCTGGTCGGCGTTTTTTTTAATTCTGGACCAGGATCGGCGTTAAACATTATTGCCGAATTAAAAAGGTTGAGTATACTCAATCTCCTCCTACTTAAGGGCCTACTGCGATCAATAATTTATCGACCGGGAGAGTGACAGCGATGCAATTACTTTACACAAGAATAATAGGGGACGGATATATTGCGCGCGCGCTTGGAAGTAAAGGACGTACATATGCGCAAATACAAATTTTATTATATATTTTATTATTTTATATAATTATTTTCTAAAAAACTGCTTTACAAAAACTTGGTTGTATCTTCTTTTTCTATAAGTTGTGGCTTCACACTAATTTTAAGTGTATCTTGCCAGTGTCCAGTGAGATATACTAGGAGGGATCAAAAAGTAGTGAGAACGACATACTCCTTGGTAAAAAAAAATACTGACAGGCATAGCTCAGATACATATTTGTAATATTAATAAAAAAAAATCATCGATTCTCTTTTGTTTTTTCTGAATGTAGTCATTTGTTTGCTTCGTGTCGGAACGTGCTCTCGAAAATGGAGAAAAACGAAGTGCGAGCCGTTATTAAATACCTCTGTTTAAAAAAGTTAACGACGCAAGAGCTTCATTGCGATTTGGAGGCAACATTAGGAGAGTCTGCTCCGCCGTATTCCACTGTCGCAAGGTGGGCTTCTCAATTTCGAGTGGGGAGAACGAGCACGGATGACGAACATCGTTGCGGCCGTCCATCGACGTCAGTCACCCAAGAAAATGTTGCGAAAGTCGAGAAAATTGTATTGAGCGATCGAAGAGTTACCATCCGATACTTAATTCAAGAAACGGTCATTTCATATGGAAGTATTCAATGCATATTGAAACAATCTTTGAATATGAGAAAAGTCCGAGAATGTTAACCGACAGTCAGAAACAAAATCGACTTGACATTTCGAAGATATTGTTGGACAAGTTTCAATAAGATTCTGAAAACTTTTTGTTTCGTTTCGTAACAATGGACGAAACATGGGCCATCATTTTGATCCCGATACAAAACAGTAATCTTCGCAATGGAAACGGCCATCATGACCGACCCCGAAGAAGTTTCGTGTCGTGGCATCGGCTGGCAAGGTTATGGCCTCAATATTTTGGGACTCAGAAGGAATATTGTTGATTGATTACCTGGAGCGTGGAACCACTATTACAGGCCAATATTATGCAGCTTTAATTTCCAAGTTGAGGAATGCCATCAAAGTGAAAAGAAGAGGGAAACTTCGAAGGGGCGTGCTGTTTCATCACGACAACGCACCCGCGCACAGGTCGGGAGTTGCGATGGCTGCCATTCAGCAAGCTGGCTTCGAATTGGTTGACCACCCCCCTTATTCACCAGATCTGGCGGCTAGCGATTTTTATCTGTTCCCCAAATTGAAAAAATACTTAAGGGGAAACAGGTACGAAGACGATAACGAGGTGATGGATGCCGTGGAGAGCTTTTTGCATGACCAAGACAAAACTTTTTTTGTGAAAGGGATTGAAGCCTTGGTAAAGCGCTGGACTCGGTGTGTAGAGAGACTCGGAAACTATGTAGAAAAATAAATTATTAAGTTATCAATAGTCATTATATTCTATTTCATTCTTACTACTTTTTGATCCCTCCTCGTATAATCATGTTTTATCACTTTGTTACAATTACCTTCACTCGTGCATATATAAGAACACATAATGGTTAATATTCCACCAACATTACACATTATTAGTCGAAATAACACAAGTTTTGGAAATTAAAACAAATTGACAACATCACTCTTCGACTTCCCGTCAAAATTCCTTAAGTAAATTCTATTTATTAGTTATCATTTCGCGCTGCGTTCAGAAAATGTAACGTTGGCTTAAGATTTTTTTTCTATTAGGATTTTTTTAATTTTTATTTTCGCTTTAACAAGATTGTGAAATATACAGTCATAAACCATAATCCGAAACATTAACTCTATAGTCCATCTACTTAAACTTAAAGTTGTTAAGTATATTTTTCATAGACTTAAATCAATTTAACAGATTTTTCTGGGATCTGGCGTTATAATATACATAGGTAGAAAGCTTTAAGTTCCAGCAGGTCATTTCAAGCTAAACGCAAATTATTTCTCTGCTTATTGGTTAGAATTTTATTTTATTAAGAAACACTGCAATATCGAATTATAATAATCAATAGTTATATTGAGACGAACTATGAGAGTGGAGGAAGCCAGAGAGCTACATAAGGAAATAACCTTTTGGAACCGATGTGCTGGAGCAAGTGAATGAGTTTGTATATCTTGGATGCGCCTTCAGTAAGGATGGGAAATACACCGCTGACATAGAGAGAAGAGTGAGTGCAGGGAACAGAGTGAATGGTGCGATGGGAAAGCTACTCGGGAGCCGGCACTTAAGCCATAAGGCGCAGCTGGCCATACATAACGGAGTTCTTGTCCCAACGCTGTTATGTGGTAGCGAGAGCTGGGTATGTAAGAAGGAGAATTAAAGTAGGATAAATGCGGTAGAAATGCGAGCTCTGCGGAAGATGTGCGGAGTGAAGCTGACCGACCGCATTAGCAACAGCATAGTAAGACAGCAAGTAGGTATGAAAGATAGTATCGGTGTAAAGATGAGAAAGGGCATGCTCCGTTGGTTCGGGCATATAGAAAGAATGCCAGAGGAAAGAATGACAAAACAGATATACAATGTGAAAGTGGAAGGATGCAGATACCGGGGAAGACCTAGACTATCTTACCACGACCAAATAAACCGAGTCTTATCTGATGGAAAAGTCAAGAGTCTCCGTAACCGGCGAGCGTGTATGAGACGAACTATGAGAGTCGAGGAAACCAGAGAGGTATGTAAGGAAAGAACCTGTTGGAACTCTGTACTCTCTGCCTACCTTGCAAGGGATCTGGCGTGAGGTTATAGATAGATAGATAGATAGACCTTTTGGAACTCTGTACTCTCTGCCTACCCCGCGAGCGAGCTGGCGTGATGATATAGATAGATAGACATATTATAAATGTCTATCTATATCTATATCATCACGCCAGCTCCCTCGCGGGGTATGCAGAGAGTACAGAGTTCCAACAGGTTCTTTTCTTACATACCTCTCTGGCTTCCCCCACTCTCATAGTTCGTCTCATACACACTCGCCGGTTACGGAGACTCTTGACTTGCCCTTCAGCTAAGACACGGTCTATTTGGTCATGGATTATAAATGTGAAATAAATATCTGTTATAATATAGTTTCGCACGGGTGAATTATGCACATAACTGCCTTGTTGGTCTAGTGGCAAAGTGCATCGCTTTGTGATCACGAGGTCTTGGGTTCAAATCCTATGTCGGACAAATGTAGTATGTACAGTATGAGTCCGGAGCCTGGAATTGTGTTCGGTATATGGCAATAGGCTCACATGGGATCTAACATCGTCAGCGAAAAGAGGGTGTACTCAGTAAACCTCTGCCAGCCTTGCTTAGGGAATATAGGCGTGACGGTGTAACCCTTCCTCTTCAATCACTCCACCATTACTGAAAACCGTATGATAATCCGTTCGATAGTTATTAAGTTTATCGCGTTCAGACCGATAGACAGACGCGGCGGGGTGTCTTTGTTAATAATATGTTGTGATATCAAATATTTATGAAAATTTACTTCCGAAGCCTTCAGTACAAAGCCGGTCAACATGGTGATATTTGGGTAGGCCTTTGTCCTGCAGGCGACGTCTTTCGGATCGTGATTATGATGATGAAGATGATAACATCTGAAAATTTAATATTTGCGTTGCTACTCCGTACATTTCATAATAGAAAAAGATCTAAACCATACCCCGCAAGGGATCTGGCGTGATGATACACAAGGTGAAACATAATAAACGCAAGACCTCAGACACCCCGATTAGAGAATTGCTTCATAAATTCAAAACGAAAACCAAATTTCCAAATTTAAAGGTTTTTATCCCCTTTTTAAGCATTTTCATACCCCAATTAACGGTGAAACGTATTTGTATGTGTGCATTTTGAGAAATACGGGTTAGGAATGCATTTTTAATCTCCTTATTTCTATGAATCAAGAATAAATTTAGTATTTTATAGCGCACTGAAGGAGTAAAAGCATTTTTTTCAACTTCAAAAAAAATTTTAGATACATTAAATATAGTTGGAATCAATTCAGTTATAGATTTAGAACAAACTACTTTCAGGTCTTGCGTTTATTATGTTACAGCTTGTAGATATGGATAGATCATAACAGTTACATTGAATCAGCATCATAATAGCTTTCCAATGGAACCACTCCTTCTATAAATCTTTATAATTTAAACAATAATGGACCAAACAACATCAGTTAACTGCAAGATAACACTTTATTCAATTATCAAAAACACCGTCACGCCTATATTCCCCAAGCGGGGGTGGCAGAGGTGTACTGAGTATACCCACGTTTCGCCAACGATGTTAGGTCCTATGTAATAGGGGGTGAGCCTATTGCCATATACCGGGCACAATTCCAGACCCCGGACTCATACTGAGAATTTTTCGTTAGAAAAACTACATTTGTCCGACCTAGGATATCAAAATATTAGAATTCCTTTAGTTCTAATTCTACATTTTTTTAGTTAAATAATTTTGTTTACGCGCGGCCAAATACGTACATGATATTAATCAGTCTGACATGCATATTACCTGGCAATAAAAACAGTAAAACCACAGTTAGTATATATAAACAGTTAAACATCTTAGTGCTAGCGGTCCGAATATAAATCACGCACACATGGGCGCGGTCTACGGGATTCTTAAGTTTTTACTCGAGGGTAGCTCACGGGGCGTGTCGGATTCCTAACGACTGATGACTGAAAACCCCAGGGTCGATCACATTAGCACTATAGCATCCGGGTTCTCCGTATGGGATACACCGGGTACCTCTCTTGTATCTGTTCGACTTGATAACACGCTCCCCCACTTTCACCTTTCACCTCGGGACCGCTCGGGAACGACGTGTGGGACTCAAGTCCGTCGCATCTGCGATCCCAAGGTTCCCCGTGCGGTAGTTGAGAGATCATCCTCTGAGGTCTGCCGAGAAGCCGCGTAGAACGCGCGTCTGTGGACGCTATTCTTATTCAGACCGCTAGTAGTAAGTTGCTCAACTGTTTACACATGTTAACTGTGTTTAAACTGTACCGTTAATAGCTAATAACAGATAACAAATATAATGTTTGACCCCGAACTAAAACGCTAAATAAATATCTTTGATTTACAGCAAGTTAGTCACGCTATTTTATTAGGCTATTTCATTAGTTAGCTGAAAAGTTTTACGGATGATTTGATATTTTTTTTTTATTACACATCTTTTCTATAAGGAGTGCTCCATCTATTCATATATTTAGAGGTCAGGTGAAAAAGTTCTACATCACCAATTAGTTAAATTAAATTTGCTGGATATTTTCTATATGCTGTTGCTAGTTGCTTTATATTATAGACTTATCTTTGGCGCGTATATATTGTTTTTACTTGTGTATTATGTGTTATATTATTTAAGTAGTTTATGACAGATTTATTTGTGTATTGTTATGTTCTGTTTGCTAAGTACACCCCTAAATCCTAGTTAGGTCCTATGTAATAAGGGGCGAGCCTATATCGAGCACAATTCCAGACTCCGGATTTAAACATACATTCATGGGAAGTTTTCGTTAGGAAAACTACATTTTTCCGACCTAGGATTTGAACCCAGGACCTCTTGATCACAAAGCGATGCGCTTTGCCACTAGACAAACGAGTCAGTTGTACATATACAAGTACCAATAAAAATACGAACTAGACCTGGCACGAGCACCCAATTTTGAGTACAGAGGGCTTAGTACGAACAGATTAAGGGTGGTGTAACGCTATCGAGTTGATATGCCACCGTTATCATACTACGAATTTACTGAATAAAGTGAACGCTGTGACAGAACGTGACGGCACGCTTTCTCGAAAAACATACGCTAACGTCAATCTGGTAATTTGCATTAGCCAAACGCGGCGCGTTACGATCTTTGTGAAATAAAAGTGTATTAGTATTTTGTACGCCATTGGATTACCATTAACGGTCATTTCACGAAATTCTTGTAACGCGACGCGTTACATGTTTAATTAGTCATAGCGAACAAGGGATCTAACATCGTCGGCGAAGCGTGGGTGTACTCAGTACACCTCTGCCACCCCCGCTTGGGGAATATAGGCGTGACGGTGGATGGTGGGACAAGGGTCTGTTCGTGTTAACCCACCTGAGGACTTAGCGCGAAAGCTTTGACGTAAATAAAGCTATGGAGAAAACGTGCTCTCACGTTCACCTATAATAAATTAATTTGTTGTGTGAAAAGGATAACACATCAACTTGGAAGCGTCACATCAATCTTCATACTAGCCCCTTAACTTTCTTGTTTCGCGCACTTATTTACGTAGTTTTTTTTACAGGATGCAATTAATTTAGACACTCGTAGTGCTGTGCGACCGCGGTGTTCTTACCAATCATTAAGTAGCATTCGACTCGGTCGGACTGAGATGGGTGACCGTTTGTGGCATTTTCATATTCGAACGTCTCCGTGCTTCAGAAGGCACTTTAAGCCACCACTACCACTGAATGTGGTAGTTGAAATCCTTATAGGCGTCTTGATAAGTTCCAACAGCAGGTGGCCACAAACTTGCCTCCACCAATCCGCATTGGGTCCGCAAGCCAGAGAAGGCTTTTGCCCAGCAGTGGGATATTACAGACTGATATTATAATTAAACCGCGCGAATGCTACAACTGGCTTCAGTTACTTGCATGCATACAATCAAGCATACATACAAACACTATTTCTCAAGTCATGTATGAACGTGACTTTTATAGTTACGTATGTCCCTCGTATGTCATATGACATAAACGCGGATATTATGAGAGACCATTCTGACATAATGCCTTATGCACTGGCAATATTAATTCTTCATTACGTTAGTAGTACTTAATACGCATTATGTAAAATAGAACAGTGTAGGGACATTGTGTAATGTCTATATGTTAATTATCTAATTGTTCATCCTATACCGTTGTAGAGGACAAGACGAGAAATGGGAATTATTCACGTACGAGTGCATATTATACGTATTCAATTCATTGAGTAATTGAAAATTTATTGAGTGTTCGGTCTGAGTGTTGTTTTGACCGCTATGAGACCGCTTGGTCAGACTCAGACTAATTGATCTACCAGTCTGTGAGCCTAAGCGGATTAATTGCGGTTATGATTTCCGTATTTTGTTTTGGTTAAGACTTTTATACTTAGTGCTATACGTAAACTTTAATATACATCTACAGACACGTTACGCCTATATCTTGCATTCTTTTTTTTAATTTTTCAAGAGGGAGTAGCAGATGTATACGAGGCATGCCTTTTAAGTGATGTCGTTTCCATATTTCCCGGCAATTTTGAATTTGGAACTGTTCTATATTCGAATGTGTTTAAATTTTGCATCTCAATATAGTTGAAAGTATTAGGATTAATGCTATTGTTTAGTCACAGCGTCGATTGGAATCTGTCAGGTTACGTACGAAAATGAATCTTTCTAAGGAAAATGTTCGTGCAATAATTTTCTACAACTTTAGAAGAGGCCTGACACGGCTTCAGTGTTTTGAAGAGCTAACATCTGTGTTCAGTGATGAAGTCCCATGTCTGCGGACTGTTGGACGCTGGTATTTAGAATTCCAGCGTGGACATACTAGTGTTAGTGACAAATCTCGCGAAGGACGCCCAAAATCCACCTTCACTGAAGATAACATCATTGCTGTGAGACAACTAATTCTCGAAGTTCATCATGTGACGTATCGAGAGATAGAGACTCTATTAGGCATCTCAGGGACAACCATTCAAAAGATCTTGCATGAAGCGCTTGGTGTGAGAAAGCTAGTTTGCCGTTGGATACCGCATCTGCTTTTCGACGATCACAAGGCGGCCCGCGTCAGATGGTGTAAGAAAACTCTGCAAAAGTTCAACCGAGGAGAGTCAAAGGAGTCGGAGTAGAGTCAAACGTCTACGACATCATCAGTGGTGACGAATCTTGGATCTATGCCTACGATCCTGATTCCAAACAACAATCTACAATCTGGGTCTTTCAAGACGAGCCAAAGCCAACTAAAGTTGTTCGTTCTCGAAGCACTTCAAAGAAGATGGTGGCCACGTTCGTTGGAAAAACCGGCCATGTTGCGACTATTGCACTTGAAGATCATAGAACGGTTAACGCAGAGTGGTATACCACAATTTGTTTACCACAAGTCATCGCCGAACTTCAAAAATCTAACTCAAAGCGACGCATCATCCTGCACCATGACAACGCAAGCTCACGCAGCGCTCGTCAAACGATTGAGTATTTGAAGCAGGAAAAAGTAGAAATTCGTGACCATCCTCATATCTTTACATTTCCTAAAATTAAGAAAAGTCTTCGTGGTCAAAGGTTCCAGTCCGATGAAGAAGCAGTCGACGCTTTCAAGTCAGCCATTTTGAACACCTCCACTTTAGAGTGGAATAAATGTTATAATAACTGGTTTGAGCGAATGGAAAAGTGTATTAAGCAACGTGGGGAATACTTTGAAAAACAATAAAAAATACTATAAGGTTCTAGTTGTGTTTTTTTCTTCAAACGACAAATCTTAAAAGGCATGCCTCGTACTGTGTACATCCACTTTTTATTGACGATGTTAGGTCCCATAAAATATGAGCCTTTGTAACGGATACACTGCCAGATTGGACTGATGAAAAATTTTCTATCGTAAAATCACATTTTTTCCGATCCAGGATTCGATCCTCGTGATTGCTTCAAACATTGTTAGCCACTAGATCAACGGAGCTGTAACAAATAACTGTAATTCTGATAAATGGATGTTTAGAGTACAGAGTTCCAATAGGTTATTTTCTTACAGACGTTCATCTCATACACGCCGTTACGGAGACTCTTGACTTACACTTCAGATAAGACACGGTCTATTTGGTTCTGCCTACCCCGCAAGGGATCTGGCGTGATGATATAGATAGATGTTTAGAAATCGAATAATGTTCCGTACAACTGACCAAGGCGATTAAATTGTTTTTATTTATAAATCTAGTAAGCTCATTACAATGTTATCAGAATAAGGCGTGGGTTTCATCGAATTAAATCAACTCGCATGTCTGACCTACCCCATTGCTCAATGTACACTACGCACCTCTTATTTCAATTGCTAATCCACGCTAGGCCGTGACACTTCGCCCTAACCACGAGCTCCGACATCTCGAGAAATCGAAACATTTTCATTCAAAACTACAAACCTTAAAAATTAAATATTTACGTACTCAATCAGTGACAATTTTTTATTTTTAATACTATGTTTTAATTAATTGTATCAAGTTTGGGTTGTCAATTCAACCGAGCAGAGCTGGTGTAATAATCAATCATAATTAACTTCGATTTCTCATTTGAATATTGATATGTAAGACATGTCGCTTTTCAAATTTAGTCAAATATTATTTTTAAATTTGCTTTTTATTTTGTCAGTCAGACATGTGAGTTGCCTAATTCTGTTTTAATTTCTCGAATGAGAAATTGACTTTAATTATATGTGAACGTCAAATCTATTATTTTTAAAACACAATGAAAATGTTTATGTTTAATTTTGAATGAGCTTAAAAAATATTTAAAGATCAATATTCGTCATTACGATGCATAAAATATAAAAATATTAATGAATAAAGCCATAAATATTTACCCACAGCAAATTTTATTATTATAAAGATTTACTAACAAGGTGAATAAAAATCAGTGAGTTATTGTGTTACTCGTATTACAAAAAAGTACCTGTCATATGTTATAAAACTTATAAAAACTTGCAATAACAAAATATGTTTTAATTAGGAAAAGGTATCTTTGGAAAAGAATACATTTGCTTAAGAGTTATTATCGTCCCCAAAGGTTTTCGTGGTCACCTTTGTGAAGGTCTTTGTCCTACATGATAATTATTCAAAATAAATACACTTAACGCCATTATAATTAGTAATCAGAATAACGGTTTTTTTTTCTCATTACAAACTTGTTTTTTTAAATATACTTATTTATTACAAGTTCAATGACAAGGCTATCTGACATAGAAACATTTAATACTAAAATAAAACACAAAAAACTTAATCAAAAAGGCCTCATCCGCGTATAATGGTGGCAAGAATGCTGGCTGCGTTTCGTTTATAAATACGAGTAACTTTGTTTACAAGCTTGTGTACTATTGTTTTCAAAACTAACTAAACAATGTTCACTGATTTGTGAGAGCAGATATAGGTATAGCAGTACCTGTATTACAGGTCTCCAGACTCACTAACAAGTTGAATATTATTACAGCAGTATCCTTATGAAACATATATCATTATGTTTATTTAGATATCATTTGATTATAAAATTCGTTTAACTTCGCATTAACCTACTAAAAAACCTGTAGTGAATAGATTTCTATTTATTTATATAAATAAAGACTGCGTGTCGGTACCTTAATAATTTAATGTCAAGTTGTTATATATTACTTTTTTTAAAGTTTCTAATGGTCTTAAACCCCGTTTTACTTTTACTAAAAACGGGATTTGCAACTGGTCGCCGTTATATAGGCATATTTCATTCATAGGCACAGTTTTCCAAAATTTGTCAACATACGTAAATTTTATATATTAGACAATCTTTTTGACCATTAAAAACAAAGAAATAAAACAATATATAACAACGAAATTGTTATCAAAATAATAAAAAAACATACTTATAATTAAATATGAATAATTAATAAGACAAGTGAAATGGTATGCCCACAAAATGACAGTAGGTTAGATCCCTGTTACATTGGGACCAAAAAGTCTTCACTGGAATATAAGTGTACTATACACCCCGGCATGTTCAGCAGTGGACAAGTATAGGCTGAGATGATGATGATACACCCCGGAAGGGAAGGAGTAGACAAAGGCTTGCCCCTTCGTGGAAGCCGGCGTAATAAATATTTGCAAATAATATTGTTAAAGCGAAAAACGCGTGATGTTGGAGTGAGAACCGTTGGTAAGGGACAAGCATTAGAGTTTTGATGTCAACATAGTAGGTACGATGTATGCGCAGGAGTGCACCTTCAGAGCGCGAATGGTAATTGGACTAACGGTACATTTATGTGATAGTGTTTTGATTACCCCTGTAATGGAGAAGGCTATGTAACCGAGTTATTAATGTGAGCTAAGGAATGTTTGAATGATCAATTTTGTTTAAAGATCTATATTAAAAATAAACACCGAAATATAGGCATATTTCCTAAACGGGAGTTCCAGACGCGTACTTTGTACATCCATTTTTCGCCTTTCCCAACATTGTTAGGGCCCATAGGGGGCGAGCCTACTTCCATTATACTGGGCGCAATAGCAGACTCCGAACTGAAACTGGGAATTTTTCTATCGTAAAATTAAACTTTGGTCGACCTACATTTTAACTTATAAGAAAAATTTACATTAACTAAAATTAAATGTTATTCGGTGGTAAGCATCACTTGAGAATGGCTGAATCGATTTGGCTATTTATAATAATCGAATCCGTCCGATCGAATCGAATCGAGTCCGAATAAGGCTTTCAGGAAAAGAAATATATGGAAAGCTGTCCGAAAAATTTAAAAAATAGTACAAAAGTGGATGTATTGTTTTTTAAATAGAATTTAAGCGATGAGTAAAAAAATCATTGAACTTTGGATTAAATTATGTCTGTTGGGTTTGAGACCCAACAAACCAATCTCATACATACTCCCCTTTTACTGACGATTATAAAAATACAAATATTTACTTACTACACTTTTCTCCGAACCCTTGCACAATAAATACGGAATTTACAAAGCGGTATTTGCAACTCACAGCCAGCTGCCGTAAACCAGCGCATATTAGCTCAACTTTATCTGCACCAAGATTTACCTTGTCTTTCTAAGAAACGATAATAATTCACAAGTACACACTATTGAGTAACTTCCGCAGCAATCCATCATAATTATGTCATAAAAATATTTCTAGACTCGGTATTACGTTGTTCTATACTTAGTTTTAGAGATTTTAGACATGCATGCATAGCAGTGTGTAGCAATGATAGTGATCCTGTAACTATTCGTAGTTCTATGACTATTTTGAATCTGGTTTTTAATATCTTCTTGTTTATCATCTTCTCATATTATTTATTACCATGACAGGAACATTACAATATATAAATTACGTTTTTTTATTTCTCATTATCTGAGGTCGGTGCAATATATATCCATTGTAAGATATTATTCAAAAAGAGATGCAGGAATGAATTCGAAGCAAACTTATCTTAAGTTATATTAGTAACTTAATATGGTTTTTACGCCCGCATTCGCACTAATGCTTCGCTTTTTTGAAAAGCAGGAAACGCTTTTTTTAAAAAATGTGCCGTTTGCTATAGGTTTTATTCTAGCGCTTTATTAAAGCGCGTTGAAACAGCGCTCGTGTGGATTAGGGGCTAAGGGCTTTCGACGCTATTGACGATATCGCCATTCCAAAAATGGAATGAGTGAGTGGTAGCACTACTACTAGTATATATCGTACTTTCCAACATCTAGCCGAATAAAGTACACTTCATGACAATAACTACAAAGATCGATGTAAAGAAAAGTTTGTAGGAATTAGAAAATATCATTTAGGTGAATTTTTCGCGGGCTGTGTCGTAAGCTCCTTCAATATTCAAAGCGCGATGTTCTGAACAGGAAAACTTGTGAATGCACTAAACAGCAGCCTTGTTAACCCAAATTTGACGGATGGAGGAAAATACTCTTTGTTGCGTTAAATACGCTTCATGTTCTAATGTTGGGTTGTTACATGTTGCGTCTCGTGATGGCGTCGCGGCTTAGATAAAAAAATAGGTTATTCATAAGAGTATTTTTAACAACATATAAAAATCAGTCACGCCTGTATTATAATATTAGCCCAGTTACGAAACTGTCCCACCGTTGGGCACGGGCGTCCTTTCAAACTGAGAGGTTTTAGGCCATAATCCACAACGCTGGCCCAGTGCGGGTTGGCGAACTTCACACACCTTCGAGAAACTCTTAGGTATGCAGGTTTCCTCACGATGTTTTCCTTCACCGTTAAAGCAAGTGATAGTTATTTTTTAATACATATATGCTTTCGAAAAGACAGAGGTGCGTACCTGGGTTTTAACCCGAGACCTTTGACTTTGCAGTCCAACGGTTTAACCACTAGGCTTAACTGATTTTTTTTTAATTTTACTTAAAAAAATTACTAATTCAGATAACAAATTTGAATATCTTATTTTTCTTTTTCAAATGATTATAATGTACTATTTTTTTTAAATCACTTAATTTAATCCAATCCTTGCAATTTGTAACTCTTTCACTTGACATTCTAATATTTTTATATAATTTTAGTCTTAGTTTACTTTTATGTTGTTATTAATTGATATTTCTTTGGCTTTGTAATATTTTCTAACTTTATAGCTCTATTTAAACTAAATATCTATCATTCACTATCTACGACAGTTGTGTTGTGTTTTCTGTATTACATAATAATATTATAATATTTGCCCAGTTACGAAACTGTCCCACCGTTGGACACGGGCCTCCTGTCAAACTGAGAGGGCTTAGGCCATAGTCCACCACGCTGGCCCAGTGCGGGTTGGCGAACTTCACACACCTTCCTCACGCACGCAGGTTTCCTCACGATGTTTTCCTTCACCGTTAAAGCAAGTGATATTTTTTTTAAACGCATATGCGTTCCTAAATACAGAGCTACGTGCCTGGCTTTGAACTCGAGATCTCTGATTTTGCAGTCCAACGGTCTAACCACTAGGCTATCACTGCCGTTATATACTATTCTGTATTGCATAATATACATTATTTCTAATTGTCTAATTTGTATTCTTTAGTTGTGCCTATGAATAAATAAATAATCCACAGATATTCAGATATGGGTTTGTAAAATTTGAATCTGCGAATGCAGTCACGACATAGGAATAATATGTACGTGGAACATGATTTTGAAAGAGAAAAATGTGGCATTTTTAGGTACAAAGCACAATAGTGAAATACCCCATTCCACTGCCAAGTTTCAAAATAACAATCGACATTTCGCATACCATTCATTGTACTTTGAACTTTCAGAATACATAGGAGTTTTTGAATGTGTGAAATTTCTCAAAGTATTCGCTAATTATACGACATGTCTATGCATGAGACAGGTTTGTATGCGACATGTAGGTACTAATTACTGGTGATTTCTCCTCTGTAAGAAGACTTGTGCCGTTTTTGGATTAGGTAAAGTTAGTGAACCGGTCGAAAGTGATTAGCCAATCTTTCGCGGAATGCGGAGGAGTGCGTTGTGGCCTGCTTTTAAAATGGCTTAAGTTGTAATGAATGTTTTTTTTATATTTATTATACCGAATTGATCTGGTTGTCTGTGTCTAGTTGTCAATATATATCATCACACTAGATTTCTTGTGGGGTAGGCAGATGGTACAGAGTTTCAACAGAATATTTCCTTACAAGATGGCTGGCTTCATATGGTCCTAGGCTTAAATTCTAAGTATGGGTTTTTAATCCAAAACTTCCTAATAGTATTCCAGAGTCTGAAATTGTACCCGGTATCATTATATTAATACGTGAAGCAAAAACTTTGTACCCCTTTTTACGAAAATTGCGCGGACGGAGGAGTATGAAATTTCCCACACTTATAGTTTATATAGAGAAGGAGTGCAGACTGCTAATATTTTTTTTAAAATTATGAAAAGAAATACATTAAATCAATAAAAAGTTGTGGTCGAATTTCAACCAATGGGGGACCACTAGTAATATTAACACGGTCACTCCCTATTTTTTTAAACTAAAAATTTTGCATCATCCTTGGAATTATTTATGTGTCGTGGGTGCGCTATACGCATGAAATTTACATACACAAACATCCACCCCGAAACAAATATTTGTGTGTCACGCAAAGATGTGTCCCGTTTGGGGATTGAGCACGCGACGTTAAGCTCTTAACTAGAGGACCTTCGTGCACAGGACCAAGCCGTCCGTCGACATTGGGACATTGGCATTGGAATATTGGGACCTAACATTGTGGGCGACATTTGAGTATACACAGTACACCTCTGCCAACTCCAATTGGGTATTAGTCGTGATGAGGTTAATTTATTATATTTAAAACAGTATGGGGTTTATCCCGGATATCCGCTGTTGTATCCAACTTTATTTGTTCTGGGTATGGTAGGCTATAT
Source organism: Phalera bucephala (assembly GCA_905147815.2). Taxonomy (NCBI): domain Eukaryota; kingdom Metazoa; phylum Arthropoda; class Insecta; order Lepidoptera; family Notodontidae; genus Phalera; species Phalera bucephala. The sequence goes on from LR990612.1 coordinate 28,828,737, forward strand.
GAAACTGGAAGCTAGACGGGAAGTAGCCCTAGCTATCTACTTATTTAAAGTACTACGTGGCAGAATACAAAACCCAGCAGTTTTACAGGAGGTTAGGCTTTGTGTTCCTGATGCGTACGTGGGTCGGCGGCGGCGACCGCCATTGCTGCTGGTGCCGCGCGCGCGCACCAACCTGCTGCAGCGTACGCCGCTTGTGCGGGCGCTGCGCACGCTTAACATGGTTGCGGGATTAATTGATCTGTTTACGTGCACGCTGAGCGAATTCACGAAAGCCTCATATTTGGTATTATCGTAGAAGATTGTATTAGGTTTTAGAATTTGAATTAGTATTTAGTGACTGTGCTACGCTATTGCATTAGGTTATTACCTGTAAAAATAGTGTATTGGTGAGATTAAAATAAATAAATAAATAAATAAATATTTGTAATTTTCTATCTTCACATTTAATTTCGTAACTCGCTCCCGATAGTCACAAGTCACGATTTAGATCACACACGTGAGCTTTTAACTCGTTTGATTGCATTACACGCCCAGAACAATAGCACTCAATCCATCAATGTTTATCACCCTATTATGATCTTTATTTACTTCGTTAATAGGGGGTATTATAGCGTAAGGACATTTGACAAATGTGAGGCTCTCGTTACAGGTAGATAGATGTTGCAAGAAAAACAATTGAAAGATAGATTAGCAATTATGTATCAATCATATTAGTATTGTATTCGAAATTGAATTTTACTTGAACACTAATAGGATCCGAAATTGAGTGTAATGTTGAATGTGGTTGAAAGGTTTTTGTTTATTTACATCAAATTGATACATAGTTGATTGAGTCGTGCGCTTGAATTTAAGGTCAATGTTTGTATTGATACAAAGTGAACAAATATTTTTTTTGTTTAATACGTTTTGTTTATTAGTTGTGTGACCTGGATCTTTGTGTGGTAATAGATCATTTCTTCTTGCGCTGACCTCTATTGTAGGGTGATAAGTATTTGCTGATTGTATGGACCAATCCTCCCATCATAACCCCCAAGTGTAGGGTCTCTACTAGAGAGTGGTTGCATTTTCAGGTTATCGCGGACTTGCATGGACCCGTCGAACAAATTTGAATATGCCAAATATAAATATTGGCATATTGACTTTGACGCTTGTCTACAAGGATCTTTTGGCCCATGGATGAAATTGACACGGGGGCGTTGGTGTTAAGTTGGTGATAACATTTAGTAACATTTTCCTACTTCTAAAGAGATGTTTCAATAGGTGGGTCTAGACGGTTACTATTTAAAAAATTATTGGGGTAACTTTCATAGCAAACAGCAACTCTGCAACAGTCGTGTAGTGACACTTAACTTGATGACAACGTCAGTTACGGTTTTGGCCGCGGGACAAAAGATCCTTAACCGTACGTAGTATAAAGTATATTTTTGTATACGTATAGAATAGACACTGGTATATACCTACGACTTTTTAATGGGTCTGTTAACATGTAATTGCTTATTAATCCTCTTCCTCATCGCACTTTCACTTAAATACTGTTTAGTTATACGAACCATCTTTTGAGAAACAAGCCTACCTCGCAAAGGCTCTGGCGTAATAATATGGGTAGATAAATCTTTTTAAAGACTTGTAAAATTAATTGAAAAGAAAATTGAAAGAAATGGCTAAATAATTTGTATTGCTGTTTAAAAATAGTTCATTGTAATTGGAAAATTTGAACATAATACAACTTCGTGACAAGACTTATATTTATTTTTAGGACCTTGACTTAATATTTAGTGGTCGGATTAGTACGTACGTTGATTATTTTATTACATTAATTAAATACCGAGGACAGAACGTAAGCAATAAAGATAACCGTATAACAAGAATACTTCCGAAAACTCTACAGCACGACTCTACCGTGATAAGGGTAGATATTAAAAACACTGTCTCGTCTATATTCCTTAAGCGAATCTGGAAAAAATGTACTGTGTACACTTTTCACCGAAGATTAGGTCTCATGTAGGGTAAAAGCCGGATAGTTGCCTCAGTGGGATATATGCCCCGGTTTAAAATACACTATGGTAGGGATGTTGGTGACATTATAGCTGGAGTATAATACGAAGTGCCCCTCCCGTAGGCCTCAGAGTCATGTAAGCCGTCGGAGTAGGCGTATGCGTTTTGTCCGTGTAAGCAAAAATCCTCCGAGGCCAAACGGTGACGGGCGTCGAAATTATACCTAATAAGGGGTGAGCCCATTGCCATAATACCGGGCACAATGCGACTCCGAACTAATACAGGAATTTTTCTATCAAAAATTATACTTTGTCCGATCTAGGATTCAAACTCTGGATCGTGATTGCTATACACATTATACGGCACCAGAACAAATCAGGAAGTATTTAATTCATATCATTACGCCAGATAACATGCAGGATATGTAGAGAACACGGATTTCCAACTGGTTCTGTTCTTATATACCTCTCTGGCTTCCTCTATTGGCAAGTATTTAATTGTAGATGAAACATTTGGAAATCTTATTTGCTTCGAGACGTACCCATTTTATTTTTTTCCTTTTACTTTTTAAAACCTCTTATTCTTAATTGAGACCTTGACTTAGTATTTAGATGTCGGATTAGTAAGCAAATTAATTAAATACCGCGACAGAACATAAGCAATAAAGATAATCGTGCTGTAATACTTCCGAAAACTTCAGGGCACGACTCTATCGAGATAAGGGTAAATATTATAAACAAAATAGTAACCAGGAACTAACTTGGGTACTAATAACAAAACGCTGCCTTGACAGCCGACGAGGTTAGTGTGTGAATAAACGACGGTACTAACCGATTCACTACACATATAGGTGTGTCATATGCTTTCGTGCGCACGAGTTAATATTCGTTTGTTGTACCCCTTCGCCTTGGGAGAGACCGACGATCTCGCTCGAATGTTCTAAATGTACAACGATGTAGAGTCACTGGATGCGACATAAATGTTTGATATTTTACACTTTATTTAGTCCGTGGTTCCGCCTATGTGAAATTAGTGCATTGAAAGAAACTTAAAATCTGCAATATGGGAAAACCACATGTTTTGACTCCCTAGTATTTTTTTACAAGCTATGTTACTACACAATTGACACTTTTTGTAGCAGCATATATACTGCTGAAATTTTCTTTTTAAAATAGTATTCTCCTCGCAAGTGATCTTGCGTGATAATGCGTCCTATCTATCTGATAGACGTCCAAAGGCGACCCAATAAATATATTTTTTCAATATCTTTATTGTGCAATGTCAGTCCTATTAGAATTTTATGGTAATATAAAAATTACAAAATATTTTATCTCATGAAAAATTACCGAATGGAAAGTATAACAAAGATAATAAAGTAATTAGTGCAATAAGTTCACTCTAATTGCTATGTTGTTTAAGCTCATTTTGATAGATAGAATCTTTAATTTCTGCTTCATGGGAGGAGTTGTGATTACGTGTGTCAGGAGTTTTAACCAATTGTTATATGCTTTCGAATAGTGGTTTCGCAAAGAAAGTGAAACATTGTAGATGTAATCGTAAGAGTATATTTACTTGCTCTTTTAGGTACCAAATTATCTATCTATCTATATCATCACGCCAGATCCCTTGCAGGGTAGGCAGAGAGTACAGTTATATTATAGTTATATTATAGTTTTATAATATTGATTTTACTTCCCTTAAAGAAATAACTAGTTGCATAATTTTACAAAATTCACATGAAGAGAATTAATTTCAAAAATTAAAATAATAACATATCCAGTACATCGCTATATCCACGTAGCAAGCCTTCCATCAGTCAAGAGGAAAATGACAGTCAAACGGCTACTTCCTAACACCGGTCCTAGGTCAATCTCGTTAAGACAAGAGTGCGTGTCCACTCGCACGGAAAATTGTTACCATATCATGCTCCAGGCGCTTGTATATAATGGCACCTTGGAAATATGTGGGTACACTTTATACACCTTAGCCCATCTTTTCAGGTAAAACAGCATTAGTCAGTTCAGAAAAAGTGTAATCATCATGACTGTGTCTCTACGAGGAGGAATCAAAAAGTAGTGAGAATGAGATAGAATATAATGACTGTTGATAACTTAATAATTTATTTTTCTACATAGTTTCCGAGTCTCTCTACACACCGAGTCCAGCGCTTTTCCAAGGCTTCAATCCCTTTCACAAAAAAAGTTTTGTCTTGGTCCTGCAAAAAGCTCTACACGGCATCCATCACCTCGTTATCGGCTTCGTACCTGTTTCCCCTTAAGTATTTTTTTCAATTTGGGGATCAGGTAAAAATCGCTAGCCGCCAGATCTGGTGAATCAGGGGGGTGGTCAACCAATTCGAAGCCAGCTTGCTGAATGGCAGCCATCGCAACTACCGACCTGTGCGCGGGTGCGTTGTCGTGATGAAACAGCACGCCCCTTCGAAGTCCGCCCCTCTCTTTTTCTCTTTGATGGCATTCCTCAACTTGGGAATTAAAGCTGCATAATATTGGCCTGTAATAGTAGTTCCACGCTCCAGGTAATCGATCAACAATATTCCTTCTGAGTCCCAAAATATTGAGGCCATAACCTTGCCAGCCGATGCCACGACACGAAACTTCTTCGGGGTCGGTAATGATGGCCGTTTCCATTGCGAAGATTGCTGTTTTGTCTCGGGATCAAAATGATGGACCCATATTTCGTCCATTGTTACGAAACGAGACAAAAAGTTTTCAGAATCTTCTTGAAACTTGTCCAACAATATCTTCGAAATGTTAAGTCGATTTTGTTTCTGACTGTCGGTTAACATTCTCGGCTCCCATCTTGCGGAGACTTTTCTCATATTCAAAGATTGTTTCAATATGGATTGAATGCTTCCATATAAAATGCCCGTTTCTTGAATTAAGTATCGGATGGTAACTCTTCGATCGCTCAATACAATTTTCTCGACTTTCGCAACATTTTCTTGGGTGACTGACGTCGATGGACGGCCGCAACGATGTTTGTCTTCCGTGCTCGTTCTCCCTACTCGAAATTGAGAAGCCCACCTTGCGACAGTGGAATACGGCGGAGCAGACTCTCCTAATGTTGCCTCCAAATCGCAATGAATTTCTTGCGTCGTTAACTTTTTTAAGCAGAGGTATTTAATAACGGCTCGCACTTCGTTTTTCTCCATTTTCGAGAACATGTTCCGACACGACGCAAACAAATGACTAAATACAGAAAAAAACAGAAGAGAATCGATTTTTTTTTTATTAATATTACAAATATGTATCTGAGCTATGCCTGCCAGTATTTTTTTTTTGTTACCAAGGAGTATGTCGTTCTCACTACTTTTTGATCCCTCCTAGTACTAAGAAAACTGGTTAATTAATCGTTCCATTTAATACTCATTATAAAGCCTTGTTTATTTCCCACTGAAAGAGGCCTGCGGTAAAATAACAAGTTTCCTATTGCCACAGCTTCAAACAGTTGGTCCACTCTGGAAACTTACCGCGATTATTTGTACGAGGCCTAGGATACATAGTGGATGAGAACTTGCGTACATTTGATATTGATTCTCAAGTTTGACACTTGCATGTATGAGATTCATTAAATCGTTCTTAAGCAATTTTAAGAACGATTTAAGGCTGCCTTATCAGAGATTTACAAGAATAAGAAACAAGGGACATATCCTGAATAAGTTTGTGAAACGCGCAAATAGGATAAATTAATTATAATAGTTTTTTTTTACTGTTAATCTACCTAAGTTAAGTTTTTCACCTAAGTTGGACTATCTATCTATATCATCACTTGCGGGGTAGAGAGGTAAGTTGGACTTAACTATGAAAAAATAGGTTTTTCTGTTAGCGAATTTATAATCCTTAGCTACGCATTCTCACAGTCCTTTGGCGGTGAAGCAGCCTGAAAATGTGCTAGCTGTCATTAAGCTGTGCTATTACCCACCAATCGAGTACATAAAGAAGTAGATTAACATAACTAATAGTAAAAAGTTTTGCTATTTCCGCGTGCAATTTACTGGCTTAGATATGTGTACCGTAGGTCGCATAGACCGGACATTATCTGGTTTTAATTAGAATACATCGAATAATTAGGCTTAATGGTTAGAGATTAAGGTGATAATTTGTATGTAGATTGTAGGTGTGTGGGTATAAGTAGGTAATTTCTATGATTATACTATATGGGGAGAAGCAAATATTTGTAATCTGCTGCTGTAATTGAAGGTAGTATTAGAAGGTACTTTACGATTGACGTTATGTTAATGTGCTAAGGTAATTTTCATATGAAACTGTTAAAATAGTCTAACTAAACATATTATTTAAACTGCTTCTTATATTGCCACATATGCCTTATCGAGTAACTTTTGACTAGTATGTTAACTGCCTAGTTAGTCCAGTGTCGCATAATGCGGTTGGCTAAGATAAGGTTTTGAGTTCGCGTGATGGGTCGGACAAAGTGCAAATGTTTCGTCGAAAAATTTTCAGTCACGGTCTGGTGGCTGGCACTGTGCCTGGTATAATGGCAATAACCTCACTCTCTGTTTTTTTTCGTGGGGAAATGCCTAGGGCATACTGCCACATCGCGGGCTTTGGTGATGTGGGAGTTAGGTGGGGCTCGCACCCATTAAAACTCCCCGGCGTCTGTCTCTTGCCCGAATGCCCTGCCGCAGGAATTGCAAGTTGCATAACATCTGTAGCGCGGGCGGGCCTGGTCTGTATCCCACAGACATTGCCTATAGGTATCCCGTGCTCTTCTTCGTAAGGGCGCGCGCAGGACGCAGCGCGCTTCCTTCATGGGCCTGTCATTATTCGGGCGACCGGTTGCCCTTGCCCGGCGCCCGCAGGCCTATGCCCATGGGGGCGGAGGTCATTCGCGGTGTATGCTTTACGCCTTCGCCCGCTGCGTCTTCTGCGACAGCATTGGAGGAGGTCTCCTCCCGCTTTCACTCAGCCTTTCTACCCAGTCCTCTTTTTTCATCAAAACGGCCTCGCGAAAGGCGACGGTTGCTGTCCAGGCGCTCTCCCTCTCGAACATGGCAGATATCAAAGCCGTTAGCGAGCGCGCCGCCCCTCCAATCGAGCCTCACCCTTCGAACCGAACCTTTACCAGACTCTGGGTACATAAGCGTGACGATGTTTAATTTTTTTAATCTTTATAATGCAATCTTTATATTCAAATGCGATCGCGCTATTTTGTTTAATTGAGTAGTTCTCATATTGTTGTATTGTTACTTAAGTTACTTACCAAATAACTCAATCGAATTCAAGGTGTGTTAAAAGAAAATCCAACAGATTCCTCTCTGGCTTCTTATACTCTTATAGTTCGTCTCATACACTCTCGTCGGTTACGGAAACTTGCTTGAAAAATTGATAACACATTTTGAACCCCTAAATATAGACACACATACGAACAAAGCAAGTTACATAAAATCTTGTAAAAGTAATCAAATTGGTGTATTAAAATAAAGACTTATTTCTTAAAACCATTATTAACTGTTACATAACAGAATCAAACATAACGTAATATAAAATTATTATTGATTATGCATTCTAATCCGTTACTTTGCAAGAGGCATAATAATAGTTATATACTTAAGTAATGTGTTTAACATACATAATTTGTACGATCAGTATTAATATATAATAAAAATTAAGTGTCTTTACATATTGAATATTCTGTAATTATATATATTTACTTGAAAAACAATAATAAGACTGCCTCGTTGGTCTGGTGGCAAAGAACATCGCTTTGTGATCATGAGGTCCTGGGTTCAAATCCTAGGTCGGACAAATGTAGTTTCTCTAACGAAAACTTCCCAGTATGAGTCCGGAATCTGGAATTGTGCCCGGTTTATGGAAATAGGCTCGCCCCCTATTATATGGGACCTAACATCGTCGGCGAAACGTGGGTGTACTCAGTACACCTCTGCCACCCCCGCTTGGGGAGTATAGGCGTGACGATCATTCAAAACAATGGGATGTATAAATATTTTTTTCACATAGTAACCGAAGATGTTAACATGCTATTTGAAAGACGAACATCGATTGAAACAATAAATACATTGAGGGTTATTGAACAAACAAAATAAAATGTCATTTACACGGACACGCTCAAACACGCTATAGTAAATGTTTGGCATGAATTTCTACCGGAAGTGCCACACATCCGAGGTGCCAAGACACGAAGGCGCGCGCGCAAGGCAGGGCACTTCGGTGTGTGGCCATGAAAACGCAACGATCACACGCTTTAGGGCGAATGTGAGAGTGATTGGTTGAAATATTTGTTTATTTTTGGGTTCCAATGATTACTATTGATACAAAATATTGTATCAATAGTAATCTAGGCCTGAATAAAAAACTAAACTCTTAAAGAAGATTTTCATAATCCTAAAATGGCTTCATCATCTCAGCCTATACTTGTCCATTGCTGAACATAGGCCTCCCCAATCGCTTTCCAGCGTAACCGGTCCGATGCCACCTGCATCCAACGACTTCCTGCGATTTTCACAAGATCGTCGGTCCATCTGGCAGGTGGTCGTCCCACGCTGCGCTTGCCAATACGTGGTCTCCACTCTAGAATCTTTCTGCCCCAACGCCCGTCCGATCTTCGCGCTATGTGGCCCGCCCATTGCCACTTCAGCTTGCTAATCTTAAGGGCTATGTCGGTGACCTTGGTTCTTCTACGAATCTCCTCATTCCTGATTCGATCACGTAGAGAAACGCCGAGCATAGCTCTCTCCATAGCTCGCTGAGCAACTCTGAGCTTTTTTATGAGACCTATAGTAAGAGACCACGTCTCTGATCCATATATCATCACTGGTAACACACATTGACTAAAAACTTTAGTCTTTAGGCACTGAGGTATTTTGGATGAGAAGATGTTGCGCAGTTTCCCGAACGCTGCCCAGCCGAGTTGGATTCGTCGATTGACCTCTCTCTCAAAGTTGGACCTACCTAACCGGACTACCTGTCCCAGGTAAATGTATTCGTCGACAACTTCAAGAGTAGAGTTCCCAACGGTGACTGCGGTGGGTACGACATGGACGTTACACATTATTTTCGTTTTGTCTATGTTCATTTTAAGACCCACTTGTTGAGATACTCTGTTGAGGTCGCCGAGCATTCGTCCTAGATCTTCCAGCGACTCCGCCATGACCACAATGTCGTCGGCAAATCGAAGGTGAGTGATATATTCGCCATTGATGTTAATGCCAAGTCCTCGCCATTCCAAGAGCTTGAAGGCGTCCTCTATGGTGGTCGTAAACAGTTTCGGAGAAATGACGTCTCCCTGTCTTAGTCCTCTTTTTATGGGGATCGCCTTCGTGCACTGCCCTTGTACTCGGACTGACATGGTGGCGTTATTATACAAGCACTTCAACACTTCGATGTACCGATAGTCAATGCGGCATCGCTGGAGAGATCTAAGAACCGCCCAAGTCTCGATCGAATCGAAGGCTTTCTCATAGTCCACAAACGCCAAGCATAGTGGCCGATTATACTGCTCGGTCTTCTGTATAATCTGCCGCAGCGTATGTATGTGGTCTATGGTACTAAAGCCTTTCCGGAAACCGGCTTGTTCGGGAGGCTGGAAATCATCAAGCCTGCGTTCGAGACGATTCGTGATGACTCTCGAAAACAACTTGTAAACATGGCTCAGCAGTGTGATGGGCCTATAGTTCTTTAATAAAGTGTTATCACCTTTCTTGAAAAAGAGTACCACCACACCCCTGTTCCATGCTTCCGGCGTTTTTCCTTCGAGCAAGACGGAATTAAACAGCCTTTGAAGGACTTTAAGTACCGGCGATCCGCCCGCTTTCAGAAGCTCTGCAGTAATTCCGTCTTCACCCGGCGCTTTGTTGTTTTTAAGTTGGTTGAGAGCCATCCTAATCTCGTACAGGCTGATGTCCGGGATATCTTCAGTGTAGTGTCGGGTTAGCTTGGCTCTTGGGTCTTTTACCAAATTAACAATAGGTTCAGCTACTGAGGTATACAACTGTCCATAGAACCTCTCTATCTCCCTGAGCACCTCTGACCTATTCGACGTTACGTTTCCGTCCTCCGTCTTCAGCTTCGTCAACTGGCTTTGCCCAATCGACGCGGCTCTTGCGAACACTTTGGAGGCCTTGTTCTGCTTTATGGTCTCCTCAATACGTCTTGTGTTGAAGGACCGTAGATCGTGTCGCAAGGACTTCAATATCTGTCCATTGAGCTGCCTATAGGACTTAGCATCATCGGAGGTTAGGAGTCTCATGGTACGTCGCTCAGCCATAAGATTTCGGGTGTAGTCGGATAGCTTTTGAGGCCTATTTTTACGGTGGGGCTTAAAATGCTTAGACCCGACCGTATGGACAGTCTCTACCAACCTATTGTTGATTTCGTCCACTGATGCGCTGCTGTCTAGCAATTCGAAGCGGTTTGACAATTCGAGTTGAAAGTTCTCGGGGTTTTGGATATGTGTATTAGAAGGTCTGAGCGTAGACTTCATCAGACGCGATCTTTCCATTTTGACATTAATATTTAATGTGCCTCTGACCATTCGGTGATCACTGCCGGTTTTTACCCTGTGAATCACGGAGACATCATTAAATATTTGTCGCTTGGTGCTCATGATGAAGTCTATCTCATTTTTTGTGAAACCATCAGGGCTCATCCAGGTCCATTTCCTATGAGACGGCTTCTGGAAGAAAGAGTTCATCATAAAGAGTCCCTCCTTCTCCAGAAATTCGGCCAGCCTCTGACCCCTGGGGTTGCGCTGCCCATATCCAAATTGCCCCACTCTCAACTCATCATCGCCCCGTTTGCCCAGTCGCGCATTGAAGTCACCCATAATTACTGTAAAGTGTGCTTTGGAAGTATGTATGGCTCTACTAATGTCCTCATACATAACTTCGACCTCATCATCTGAGTATGCCGAGGTCGGTGCGTAGACCTGTATGACCTTCAGCGAATATCTTTTGGATATTCTGAGTATCAGGTACGCTACCCTGCTCGACACACTAGTGATGGACACAACGTTGTTTATGAGTGACTTGTGGACGATAAATCCGACACCACCTTGGGACTGCTGTTCGCCCTCCCGGTAGTAAAACAAGTTGCCGGATTTTAAGGTTATCGTGTCCTCGCCCTCTCTTCGGACCTCCGATAAACCAACAATACTCCACCGCAACTTGTTTAACTCTTCTTCCATCTCAACTAGCTTCTCATCTGTCCTCAATGTGCGTGCGTTGTATGTCACCAGGGCCAATTTTCGGTTTTGGTGGTAGCCGAATCTCTGCCGGAGATTCTTAGCACCCCTTGTCCTGTCGTTACCATGACTGCTACCGTGGCCAGGACGAACAGGACCGCCGGGGACTAGGGGCCTGGTTTTCTTACTTTCTTCCATATTGGTTGGGGGTGTTTGCCATACTCGCCACGCTTGGCAGGCGGGTTGGCGAGCGCAGTTTTTGGTTGTAAAAGTGTTAAGGGAACGCTGCTGCCCATTCCCTAGTTTTCCCTTAGTCGCCTTGTACGACACCCGATGAGATGAGATGGGTTGGTCCTATTCTAAGCCGGGAACCACGCGGCAATGGCTTGATTCGGGTTAATGATGATGTAGTATATAATATTCTTTATACATAATTAAAAAAGCAGGTTAAAGCAGTTAGTTGTATTATATAAACAACTTTATCGATGTAAGATATTTTAACTCCCATAGTCATCGTATATTTTTGTATATAAAATTATCTAAATAAAGGCGTGCTGTAATTTTCAAATCTATGCTGATTTGTTATCACACTGTAAATATAATAAATATGGTTTAATTACACCAAGTTGTTATTTTATGATTATTATTAAAAACAACACCGTCACGCCTATATTCCCCAGGTGGGGGTGGCAAAGGTGTATTGAGTACACCCACGTTTCGCCGACGTAGTTAGGTTCCATGTAATAGGGGGCGAGCCTATTGCCATATACCGAGCACAATTCCAGGAATGTACTGGAAAGTTTTCGTTAGAAAAACTACACTTGTTCGATCTAGGATTTGAACCCAGGACCTCGTGATCACAAAGCAATGCGCTTTGCCATCAGACTAACGAGGCAGTGTTATATGCAGTGCAGTGATTATTTTAATTTTGATGACAGTTACTACTTTCGTGTAACAATGTTTCTAGGTGTCTGTTTCTTAATGTATGACTATTATTTTTGCATTTGGATGGTAGGACATTATGTAGTGTCATGAATTATCATTTTCTTTAATATATTTCATTATTCTTCGTTTCCTATAACAAAATATTTTTAAAAGCTACGTTATAAATAAACTTAATGGTATTGTTAAATATTTATGAGTATATAATTTACGCAATCATGCGCGTAACTATTGTATTATGAGAACCTTGACATTTCGTGCCATCACATCAATTTATACACATACATCCATCATAGTAAACGTTTGAATATATTTGCCAAATTATCATAATATTATCGATAAGGTTAGGAAAGGTTAGGAAAGGTAACTAATTGTTCTCAACACTGCATCGCGATTTACTAGGCATTCAGACCTTGACAAATGACTATTTGATGATTGACTAATTTTTAAGAATAACACTGCCATAGACGTACATGTTATTTTTTATGTCTTTTTTAAATAGGTATGTCAACTACGCCTCTATACTTGCTCGTACTCTTTGCATGTATATAAAGGATTGATTTATCGTGCGGGGTAAAACGCTGCTTTAGAAGCCACATTATTTATTAGATATTAAATTAGCAAAGGAACCTAGTTCTAGCGTATTCTCAGTCACTTATTCAATAGACTTTTTTTTAATGTAGTCAAAAAGTATGACTTATCGAGTAATCTAAGCAAAATTTGTTCCTAAACTTAAGGTAAAATGTAGATAGAACCTAATAGCTATAAACCATCGAATTTTGAGCTCCAGAATCGTCGCATATCGCCGGCAATGTTAGGTCCTAATTTATATAGGGGGCGAGGCTATTGCTATTTTACCGGGCACAATTCTAATGACCGGACGCGACTGAGAATTTTTCGATTGAGAAAACACACTTGGTCCCATTTATGATTGGAACCGAGGACCTCGTGATCGCTAATACTATGCGCTATACTTATACCCGTACTATGCATGCAGTCTTTACATATAATATGTATCTATGTATCTCTATCTATCTATATCATCACGCCAGATCCTTTACGGGGCAGGCAGAGAGCACAGAGTTCCAACAGGTTCTTTCCTTACATACTTCTCTGACTTCCTCCCCTCTCACAGTTCGTCCCATACATGCTCGCCGGTTACGGAGACTCTTGACTTGCCCTTCAGATAAGACACGATCTATTTGGTAATGGCAAGATAGTCTAGGTCTTCCCCGGCACCTACATCCTTCCACTTTCGTATTGTATATCTGTTTTGTCATGTATATGTACTTGATATATAAAATACTAGTGGCTGCCCGCGACTTAGTCTGCGTATGTATCTACATAAATTAGTAGGATTCCAAACAAACATGACGTTTGCACCCAAAAAAGGTATAACAATAAAGATAGGTCGTGTCGAACGAATTCACGGGTGAAATGATAATTTGCAATACAAATATTTTGTTATCCATCAAACTCCTGTCCTGATCGTTTCATTTGTATAAACACACTAAACAATATGTTAATTGGGACATATTTCTTTTTATGGTCACGTTTTTAAAGATATTTTATAGTAACAATATCAAATTGTTATATCGTCGGTTTAAACCTCTCGTGTATGAGGCAAACCATGAGACCGGAGGAAACCAGAGAGGTCTGTAATGAAAGAACCTGCTGGAACTCTAAACTCTCTGCCTGCCCCCCAAATGTTCTGGCATAATGATATAGATAGATCGGTAGGAAGTATAATAATAAGTTTCTAGTTAGTTAGTTTCTAGAATATGCTGTAGTTAAAATATATTATAACATTATAATATCAGCCTATACTGCCCACTGCTGGGCAAAGGCCTTCTCTCACAAATCGAGGTGAGAGAGATTGGGTCATACTCCACCACGCAGACCCAGTGCGGATTGGTGGAGGCAGGTTTGTGGCCACCTGCTGTTGGAACTATCAAGCCACCTTTAAGGCTTCCAACTCGGCTTAACGACTACCACATTAAGTGGTAACCGGGACCAACGGCTTAACGTGCCTTCCGAAGCACGGAGACGCTCGAATATGAAATGCCACAAACGGTCACCCATCTCAGGCCGACCGAGTCGAACGCTGCTTAACCTTGGTGATCGGTAAGAACACCGCGGTCGCACAGCGCTACGAGCACGCCATTATTTGACTTACGTTATTGTAAACCATGAGATCGGAATATTATATTTACGTAATTCTAGTAGTGCATGTGTGTAATAAATTGTCACCTCTTGTAAAGTTACAATTAAAGTTATGCTTCGAGTATACTATAATCGACTAGGGGTGAAAAAGTTTGACAAATAAATGATTCTGATTCAAAGGCCTCGGGAAAATTCATCCTCGCGGCCTGAAATAATCCAAGTGACATTTAATTGTTCTTACTTGTTAATAGATTGATATCAATTCATTTGCAAATTTATTGTATTCTTTCCTCATCTATAAGATACGTTTCACAGCAGAACTCACAATAACAATTCAACCTCCCTTCCTCAAATAACAAAGTTATACTCGGAATATAACATTAGTTTAGATATTTTTATCAATGTTATATATTTCAGAAGAGAATGAAAAGTTTCTCATTTCACGATACTTTTTAAGTATATTATATAAACCAAAATGTCCCTATTAGAAAATTAACACACACACACACTTAATTAGAGGTATTTATAAATATTAATATTTGTACAAATCATTAACATTTTTAACATGTACAACTTCGTTTCAGGTAAGAACGTTTTTCGGAGTATGAAGACATTATTTTGTGTGAGTAAATTTCATTAACCTTTACCGCTAAATGTCAGAAAAGAGATGTTTTTGGAAATATTTGGTGTACCTACTTAATCTTAAGGTAAATACTTATTTTATTTAAATATTTGGTTATGAGGTTATCGACCAATGCCTGGTTTCTATTTAAGTACTTTAGGATGAACTTCGTTTAAATAGAGTTTTTTTTCACTTATTCTATATTAAACAATATAAAGTTTAACTTTGGACTTTTAAATCTAAGAACTTGCTATAAGTCCGTACTATTAACGCCATCTATGAGTGTCAGCTTGAGTTACACTTGATCTAGGAAAAATAATAATTTTGGACGTTAGAGTTTATTGACACCATTATTTGTACAGCTTTAGTATCATTTCTAGAAGATAATTAATTATTTTATATTAATGGCATATAGTGGCCCATTTGAGATACTAATAAAAATACTGTTTCGTAAAGCTAAGTTCAGATGATCGCATGAATACGCATCTGTATAACGTTTATGTTAGATATTGGAAGAACCACAAATAAAAAAACACATGACTGATCATGATCTGTCAAGATAATTCGTGGTGTTAACACTTTTGTTAACACTCGCGCACACTCACGGAAATTTAGCGGAGAACTCACAGACGTAATAATTGTTAAAGAACTAGCGATTAGCACGGACAGATTAAAGTTAGAGTGATATTATCGGGAAAGTGAGCTGTCATGTTCATATATTATATTTAGTAAAACTTGTAGTATAAAAAGGATGGCATAATATAATTT
The DNA here is from genome assembly GCA_905147815.2 of Phalera bucephala. Lineage (NCBI taxonomy): Eukaryota > Metazoa > Arthropoda > Insecta > Lepidoptera > Notodontidae > Phalera > Phalera bucephala. Next base: position 28,844,407 of record LR990612.1, read on the forward strand.
CAATGCTGTCACGCTAACGTCGATACGTTACTACTGAGTTCGCTGTTCACGTGGTCGGGTACAAAACGCGCTTTGCGTCTATTTGTCGCGCTACTATCAGTTGCGGAGCTAGGTAACTAAAGGCTCCGATGCAGAAAGTGGAAGAATCTGAACGTGGAAGAAAGTTCAGTTCGCGGTTTGCTGGTCAGGATCGGAGGGCCTCACTTAGCTCAAGGGCCCCGGTGCTCGACACCGCCTAGCCCTCCGATAGCTACGCCACTGGCTACTATGAATATACAAACGCGCGATGCCGCAGATATTCGTCTTCGTCTGTCTCTATCTATCGTTGCTTAATATTATGATTTAGAATAATACGTATAACTGATTCCAGAAAAGCATTTAACATTAAAATTGTATCATTGAACATTAGCTGTTACCCTCGGCTGCGCACTCGTGTATTTTGTGATTTATTTTGTAATATCTTTATAAATTATAGCCTATGTATTATTCGTGACGTATAAGCTATATTACTGTAAAGTTTCATCGAAATTCGTTTAGTAGTTTTTGCGTGAAAGAGTAACAAACATCCATACATCCATCCTCACAAAGGTTCACATTTATAATGTTAGTAGGATTTTGTTGACATGATATAAATTACTTTATTTACTAATTCTTAATTGATATGATATTCATTATTTATGATTTGAACTAACGTCCGGGTAGATTTTATGAATAAAGGTAATAACCATCTCACCAAGTTTAACGTAAATTATTTGTTTCAGGAAACCAAGTTATGTTGACAATTTCGTTTTAATCAAAATTATATCATTTATTCATTTATATCCAATAGTGTCTGTTAATAATTTCTACTACTATCGACTTCTTAAACTCGTATTCTTGTTTTTTGATAGTAGCAATCGGCTACAAACATTTATCAATGTCGAGTACCACAATATATCAAGTTAACTTTTGAATTAATTTACACTTACGATGGAAATTATGATCTATCTATCTATCTATATCATCACGCCAGCTCCCTCGCGGGGTAGGCAGAGAGTACAGAGTTCCAACAGGATCTTTCCTTACATACCTCTCTGGCTTCCTCCACTCTCATAGTTCGTCTCATACACACTCGCCGGTTACGGAGACTCTTGACTTGCCCTTCAGCTAAGACAATTATGATAATAAAATTAATGCAATATAGAGATATTGCATTCATTTTAAATATATATTTGCACTTCAATTGCACCAAAATTCGCTCTACCGATTTTATTTATGGCATAATAACTACGTGATCTTGTAATTTCAAACAATTCCTATTGCAAACTTTTAGCTGTATCGTATAAATTATACTAAATGATTTCATTTCAAACAAATACGCAGATATTTAATAATGTATTAGTAGTATTAAGTAATGCTGCAAATTTTATGTGTAAAACTTTAAGTACAAAATGTAATAGGTAATAAATAAGCTTATTCCGTCTGAGAGTCATCGTGCTTTCTAAGGTATTTTAAGCCAATGGTACAAGCCAAATTGGAAGCCTTATATAAGTTTCAAGAGGCCACAAAAATGCCTCCACCAATTCGCATTGGGTCTGCGTGGTAGATTATAGTACCTATTCTCTCTCACCTTGGTGGGTGGTGGGACAATAAAGGTTGATGGTGGTAGGTACAATATAACAATGTCTGAAACCTGACTATAAATCCACCTAAAATTATAAAAGATCATATTCGAAACATAAGATGAAAATAAAAACAAATGCGACACCAATAAGTTTGAAACAATGTTTAAAACTAAATAACAATAATTTATTAATTCACACGTTTTTACAAACTAAATTATCATTCCAAGGTACTAATAAATACTAAAAATAAACGTAGACTTAAGTTTAAATCATTGTTATTGTTTTTATTTTATTTTATTTATAATTGAAGTTGAAGACATTATTTGCATGCCAGTATATAATTATGAACACGTACCTACCTAATATATTTTTTAGTTTTGTTGCGAATGATTTAATATAAATAATTTGCTTTAGTTACAATCTTTAGTGCAGTTAAAATTAAGTCATTATATTATGGTATCTAAAAATCATATTAATTAATAAATACATATATGTATTTCTTGCATTCTCCCACTGCTGGTCAAAGGCCTTTTCTCACAAATGGAGATTATTATATCATACTCCACCAAGAAGACCAAGTGTTTATTGGCGGAGGCAGGTTTGTGGCCACCTGTTGTTGAAACTTATCAAGACGCCTATGAGTCTTCCAACTCGACTTAACAACTACCACATTAAACGGTATTCAGGGTCAAAGGATTAACGTGCCTTCCGAAGCATGGTAATGCTGGAATATGGAAATGCTCCAAATATTCATCCATCTTAGACTGAACAAGCCGAGCGCTTTTTAATTTAAGCGAACGCTGAAAACTCTGCGATACACTACAAACGGAATCATACTGTTAATATTTATTAGAGTGTGAACAAAATAAAATTTACGGGGGCATTAATCGGAAAACACGACTATGTTAAACAGTTTTATAGGATTTACATTGTATTCAGACTGGATATTGTCTGCGTTAAGTCGTTTTATAGTGAAGGCCCAATATGTCTATCGATATCGATATAATTCTTGACTTACACTTTTACACCTAAGAGCTGATTTTTCAAACACCAAGTAAAATATATTCATAAACTCTATTATAACCTGAGTCGATGTAAAGCAATTTAATTATTTTATTCAAACAACCGTAATTTTCAATTTGTTTATGTTGTACTTTATCCTATAAATAACTTTTATATCATGACTGAAGAACGAACCCTTATTGACAATATTACTTTGAAATAATTCATTTTGAGCGTTTGTGTGTATGTGTGTGGTGTGTGAATGACCTACACTGTTATTGGGGAATTTACAGCTTCACCGGATAAGAGGGTGAGCGTACAACCACTACGCTGCGGTACTTCCAATCATTGATGTTGTGACGATAAGATTAGTTGTTTAACAGGCTAAGTTTAATTTCCATATTAATAACAATACATGAAAACCAAAAAGTGAGTATAAACTTTCATGTTTGTCCTGAAAGGGGTTAATTACTATAACGGATATTTATTATTTAAAATTAATTTAAGATATCTAAAAATTAATAAGTAACCATAATGTCATGCCTGTTAGTATACTTATGTGTATGTTTGGATATATCGTTTCAGAGGGTTTAAATTATCGATTATTTTATATCGACAGATTTGTTGTCTTTACTATCTTTTACTTCTATAATTTTGCCTCATCTTGTTCTAACGAGATAATCGTGATTGTAAATATTAATTATTTCTCTACTATACTGACTACACAAACCAAGATTACGTGACATTACATAAGTATTACTTAGACTTACGTAAATACATCCGCGAATATTATAAGTATTCCGTTATAATGGAAACTAACTTATTAGGTATAATGTTTTGCATGGTAACTAATATACAACGTGTAACATAATAAATGTTGTAAATCGCCAGCTAAATCGATTCCAACTATATTCAATTTTTTTTTATTTATCGAATATTGGTGTTATTCGTTCAGTCCGCTGTTTTAAACAAAATTTCATATTTATTCAAAGCAATACGACTAATTTAAATTTCCAATTCATATAACTGAATTGTGCACAGAAGTACAGGTTTCGTGGTTAATTTGGGTACCAAAGAACTTCAAAAAATTGTAGAAAATCCTTCAATGTGTTTCATTTTCTTATTGGTCTGAGGTCTTGCGTTATATGTACATGTTACATGTAATCTTACCAATATTATAAATTTTAAAGTTTGTATATTTAGATGTTAGTTACTCAATCATGCAAAAACGGCTGAACGGATTTAGATGAGATTTGGTACATAGATAATTTATTACCTAGATTTACACATGGAATATTTTTTATCCCGGAAAAATAAATTTTATCCCGGAAATCATGTAACACTGTGCGTAAATGTAAGTCATGTAACACTGTGTGTAAATGTAAGTCATGTAACACTGTGTGTAAATGTAAGTAATGTAACACTGTGTGTAAATGTAAGTCATGTAACACTGTATGTAAATGTAAGTTATGTAACACTGTGTGTAAATGTAAGTCATGTAACACTGTGTGTAAATGTAAGTAATGTAACACTGTGTGTAAATGTAAGTCATGTAACACTGTATGTAAATGTAAGTTATGTAACACTGTGTGTAAATGTAAGTCATGTAACACTGTATGTAAATGTAAGTCATGTAACACTGTGTGTAAATGTAAGTCATGTAACACTGTGTGTAAATGTAAGTCATGTAACACTGTGTGTAAATGTAAGTCATGTAACACTGTATGTAAATGTAAGTTATGTAACACTGTTTGTAAATGTAAGTCATGTAACACTGTGTGTAAATGTAAGTCATGTAACACTGTGTGTAAATGTAAGTCATGTAACACTGTGTGTAAATGTAAGTCATGTAACACTGTGTGTAAATGTAAGTAATGTAACACTGTGTGTAAATGTAAGTCATGTAACACTGTATGTAAATGTAAGTTATGTAACACTGTGTGTAAATGTAAGTCGACGCGAACGAAGTCGCGGCCAGGTCCTAGTACAAAATAGGTCTGACGAGCTACCTTTGTTCCGCATAGTGACGGATAACACCTCATTTAACGTATAACAAAAAACTGAAATTGAACTATTTTCCGGTAGTTTCACTACAGTGATTATCGTATTTTAAATAAATGGTTATAAAAATATTTCAACAATATGAGTAAGTATGTATATTTACACGATTTTCTTTTTATCTATCTATCTATATCATCACGCCAGATCCCTTGCGGGGTAGGCAGAGAGTACAGAGTTCCAACAGGTTCTTTCCTTATATACCTCTCTGGCTTCCTCTACTCTCATAGTTCGTCTCATACACGCTCGCCGCTTACGGAGACTCTTGACTTGTCCTTTAAATAAGACTCGGTCTATTTGGTCGTGGTAATATAGTATAGGGCTTTCCCGGTACCTACATCCTTCCACTTTCGCATTGTATATATGTTTTGTCATTCTTTCTTCTGACATTCTTTCTATAAGCCCGAACCAACGAAGCATACCCTTTCTCATCTTTACACCGATACTATCTTTCATACCTACTAGCTTTCTTACTACGCTGTTGTTGTTGTCGTTTTTTTTTTTAATATTTAATGATAATGGTATTTCCGGTCCACCAATTAACATATACAGCTTTAGATCTGGCCAACTTTTCAAATAATTTTATTGTTTTTCGTCATAAAAATATTTAATACAATATAAATATCATTAAATAATAAATTCCATTTTTATACAACAGTCGGAATTCAAAAGCATAAATAGAGATAACAATAGATTATTTAAACAATGCAAATGAGTGATTTTTATATTTCGCAATTAGTGCGTTAAAAATGTAACATGAATGTTGACTGTGCCCTGAGCCCTTATTCACTGTGACTTAACGCAGCACGTTACGATAACTTCGTGAAATGATCGTGTAATGGTATTCTGTATGCTACTGAAGTTAGGATTAAATTATAGTTTCAGAAAGTCTTAACGTTTCGCGTTTCGTGTTTAAATGGCTTATCGAATAAGGGCCCAGGATGTGGGCTTTTATATGGAGCAACGGAGCGGCGCGGCAGATGTGACGCGCAAACGTGATGGGTTCAAACACGCAAACCTCATTATCTATAAGAAAATATTCCAAAGTACCCCTACAAACGTATTTGAGAAGGACTGGGCCACACTCTACTAACAGAACTGCTCTTAAACCGAATCTTAACCACCATCATCCAACAGTGTATAGATGTTGTTTACATGGACTTGTTTTTAGGTGCTATGATTACGCACAGGGCCCTTAACTTCGCGACATGATCGTTCACTCTATTGGCATACGGAATACCATTATAAAATGATCTCACGAAGATATCCTAACGCGCCGCGTTTGGTCATAGCGAATAAGGGCCCGCGATATTATCTGACTCTTGCCAACGTCCGCTTCGGGATTTCTCCCTCAATAGCACGCTAAAATCTCATATAGAAATAGGCCTCATCACGTGCACGCCACTGGGTATGATCCTCGGCTACTCGCATCCAGTTTCTGCCATCCGCCGCTAAAAGTTCACTCCTCCAAATAATTTGTATGTGCTTTAAAACTTGGTAAGTACGAACAACATAACTACTATAAACTATTGAAATAGACAAATATACACATATCTATTTTCTTTGAGAATTAAATATATTACTTTTTGACGAATAAACGAAAGTCCGTATATCAGTTTCTGAGATTAGCGCATCACATGCATAAAAAAGAATTACAATCAATCAATCAGCCTATCGCAGTCCACTGGACATAGGCCTCTCCTAACACGCGCCATTGCACACGGTCCTCCGCCTTCCGCATCCAGTCTGTCCCAGCGACCTTTTTGAGGTCGTCGGTCCATCTAGCTGGGGGCCGTCCTACCTTACGCTTACCAAGTCGCGGATAAAATTCGTAACGAGGTAATCCGACAAAAAACTAAAGTTACCGAAATAGCTCGCAGACTCAGTAAGCTAAAGTGGCAATGGGCTGGTCACATCTGCAGAAGGACCGACGGCCGATGGAGCAAGCGTGTCCTAGAGTGGAAAAGAATTGCGTTATGCCTAAACCTTATTAACTATTATAAATGGAGGATGTAAATGATACCCCTTAAAATTATCACTTGTAATACAACTATTTATAGGATTTTATCGCGGTTTTCTTTTTGAGGACTCTCCAAAGCACTCCACACGCCGAGAAATAAATAACCAAAAAAATGCGCGAGATAATGTAAAACAAGTTATATTTCATGTGTAATATTCGCCTAAATCTTAGAACTCAATATGATCATTTGTGTTCCATTTTATAGTCTTGCACGTGTTAATAATAGTCTTGTACATGCGCACTTGTATAATTCATTCGTCCATTTTTTATTAATATCGGCCTATACTGCCTAGTGATGAGCAAAGGCCTTCTCTCACAAATCGAGGTAAGGCAGATTAGGTCATACTCCATCACGCGGACCCAGTGTGGATTGGTGGAGGCAGGTTTGTGGCCACCTGTTGTTCGAACTTATCAAGCCGCCTTTAAGGCTTCCAACTCGGCTTAACGACTACCACATTAAGTGGTAACCGGGACCACGGTTTAACGTGCCTTCCGAAGCACGGAGACGCTCGAACATAAAAATGCCACAAACGGTCACCCATCTCGGGCCGACCGAGTCGAACGCTGCTGAACCTTGGTGATAGGTAAGAACACCGCGGTCGCACAGCGCTACGAGCACCTCTTTTATTGCCACCATTTTTTATTGTAAAATGATTATTGAAGAAGTGGTTATAGTTAATTAAAGTGGAAAAGCAACCGTTTAGGCTGCGGGCGAAATGAAACATAATAATAAAATTACAGGGTCCGGTGACGCCGTTTGTCTCGGTCACGACTTTGCATGATCTGCAAGGGTTTTTGGTGGATTCATTTTTTTTCGTTTATACGTTTCTTGGAAGTAAGTATTTCTGTTTGTTTTTACGCTTTCCTTCAAAGTTATCGTGTAGCATTATTAGTTAGATAATTAAGACTAGTTATGGTAAAATATAGCGAGTTCTTTGAGCAACATTTTCAGTTATGAGCTCAATTTTATTTTATTTAAGTTTTTACTCTTTAAAAACTGATATGAATTCTTGCCTTCTTGACTGCCTCGTTGGTCTGGTGGCAAAGCGCATCGCTTTGTGATCACGAGGTCCTGGGTTCTAATCCTAGGTTGGACAAGTGTAGCTTTTCTAAAAGAAAAACTTCCCAGTACAAGTCCGGAGTCTGGAATTGTGCCCGGTATATGGCAATAGGCTCGCCCCCTATTACATGGGACCTAACATCGTCAGCGAAACGTAGGTGTACTAGTACACCTCTGCCACCCCCGCTTGGGGAATATAGGCGTGACGGTGTAACGTGAACTGATATTTAGTATGTTAATACTAGAATGGATATACTACCTACATTTGATCTGATAAACTATGAGTACGTGAGTTTACTCTGGTTCAAAAATTTAGGACACTAAATTATAATGCCAACAATGCATTCTAATGGATATTTTTGACATTCTTATGAATGCAATTTTTTTTTCGTAAATATAAGTAGAATTATCATTACAAATGAGCTACCCCATCCTTCAAATAGTCTCTCCATACATGACAAAATAATGTATGTTATGCATAAATATTCCAACTTATATCGTATTGTTGTTTAACAATTCAATTGTCACAGACAGCGTTTAGGCTTTTGTAAGAAAACATTGTCCGCAAAATTCCGCATTGACGCAGACTTTGACGTAACCTTCGCGATTTAATCAACATAATTACGATTCGTTGTGGATGAACATCGGACTTGAAATTTTCAAAGATTTACATTTTCGTTATTATTTTTGTGATACCAATGCGTACTAGTGACGGGTTAAGACGCGGCCGAATTAAGGTAGTTGTTGATGTATTTAAAATGTTATATTTGTGGTGTTGTGGGAAAAATTTGCGGGGGTGTTTCAGTTTCTGGGAGTTCCAGTTTTATTAGGTTTGCGGGGAAACCATCTTCAGTCTTACAGGATAAAATTAGGTATAATCGTTTACTGCTGGTGAGCCCTTTTAGTAGGGGAGCTTTAAGATCTCCAAAATGAAACGCACTGCTATTCCCATCTTTTGCTATTGTGCACGTCTTGGGGAAGTACTCTCCCCTTAAGGAAATTTCTTTCCCCTACACCCTCACGGTGCTCACTCTGTTAAGACTGTGGTGAACCTTACATGCCCATTTCTCTCCAGAGGTCAAAATTTACATAACAAGATGTAGAATACAAGTGTTCTAACAACATTAACCATTTAACAACTTTGTAAAATTGTAAGCATTCTTATTTTTTCCCTAAATATCGAACTATACTCAATATTTTGTCATCATTATTAAAGGGTATCTTTAAAAATATTTTGCTGAAACGTAGATTTCCCATTTACACTTCTACCTCCCACATTAAGCATTCGTAGCCCTATAATATCGCAATGTTCTTAGCAAACAAGTTTAGGCAGAATTCGACTTAGTCTGAGATGAGTGATTGTTTGTGGCAACTTTTCTCTTCTTCCATTTTCTTTCCAGTGTTGGCTCTGAGCTCTAAGCTCCAAGTTTATTAAGATTACCACTTAAAGCATTAGTTGTTAAGTCGAGTTGGTAACCTTATTGTCGGCTTGGTAAATTCCAACAGCAGGTGACCACAAACCTGCCTTAACCAATCTGCACTGGGACCGCATGAAGAAGAATTTAACCTTATCATTCTCACCTCAATTTGTAAGGCCCATAGGTAGGACAATACATGCCCATTCATTACTATTTTGGCCACTTTTTGTAGGATCAAAAGGCGTGAAATTCATTTAATTATGTCATTAACTGCAACGAATTGTGTAAAAATATAAATACGATACGATAATTCTTTTAAATTTTTTCAAATCATACTTGTATTAACTTCTGTTGTGGTTAGTTGGTTATAAGAATGAAATCTCTAATTTGATTTATAACCGAGACGTAGATTAATTGCTTTACCACGGCTTATCTAAATTTGGAATAAAATTGTCTAATGACGCTCTGCGAATAGCGGGCAATTATTTAGGTACAAAAAAAAGGATAACTTTTGGTCTACAATTATTTGACTTATAATATCAGCCTATACTACCCACTGCTGGGCAAAGGCCTTCTCTCACAAATCGAGGTGAGAGAGATTAGGTCATACTCCACAACGCGGACCCAGTGCGGAGGCAGGTTTGTGGCCACCTGCTGTTGGAACTTATCAAGCCGCCTTTAAGGCTTCCAACTCGGCTTAACGACTACCACATTAAGTGATAACCGGGACCGACAGTTTAACGTGCCTTCCGAACCAGGGAGACGCTCGAATATGAAAATGTCACAAACGGTCACCCATCTCAGGCCGACCAAGTCGAACGCTGCTTAACCTTGGTGATCGGTAAGAACACCGCGGTCGCACAGCGCTACGAGCACGCCATTATTTGACTTACGTTATTGTAAACCATGAGATCGGAATATTATATTTACGTAATTCTAGTAGTGCCTGTGTGTAATAAATAGAAACCTTTTGTAAAGTTACAATTAAAGTAATGCTTCATGTATACTATAATCGACTAGGGGTGAAAAAGTTTGACAAATAAATGATTCTGATTCAAAGGCTTCGGGAAAATTCATCCTCGCGGCCTGAAATAATCCAAGTGACATTTAATTGTTCTTACTTGTTAATAGATTGATATCAATTCATTTGCAAATTTATTGTATTCTTTCCTCATCTATAAGAAACGTTTCACAGCAGAACTCACATTAACAATTCAACCTCCCTTCCTCAAATAACAAAGTTATACTCGGAAAATGCACCCACTTTACCAACACCTTCCTTATTCGATTAATCGAATGCATAGTGACGTATCGATGCAGAGATTTTCCGTCTGTGAAGCCTTCGACCCGTAAACTCGATCGAAACGAAAATGTAATTATCGAAGTAAACAATGGACAAGTCGGTTCGCGGCATTCGGCCGTCGTTCACCGTGCGGACAGCACGCGCGAGGCGTGAGTTTACGAACGCCTTATCGCGTACGATATAGATGCATTCATCTCGATACCGTGATAGTACCAACCGCGAATGCACTTGACATTGACGTCCTAAACCTTACCTCGTGAGTTACAGTGGTAGTGCCCTCGAATGAATATTCAAAATTTAAAATAATCTACATTTTATGTCAGTTAGCATTGTTATGGTGATTCTTGAGGCTCGTTACGTTCAGCGCGAAATGAGTGGAGATTAGCGGAAACGAGTAGTGAATTACCTTGTCATATTGTGAATACGTATATTCCTTTTGGTATGTAAGAAACAGCTATCTGTGTGACTAATGTTTTACGATTTATGGTGGAATTAGGTTAATTGTCACTATTTAAAAAGTTTATTACTGCTTAGGTTTTTATGTGATAGTTTTATTTAAAATATCGAAGGTTGTGACGCGTTGTTGTGCGCAATTTCCTCCGGTCACGTGAAGCGATGCGTTCGTTTTGTAAAAAACGCGCTCGCTGGCTGGTGACGATTAGTTGGAATAAAAAGAAAATTAATCGAATGAAATCGTTGATGGCCAAAAGTATACCAAGTTATAATCTATATTTAATTTTTAAATAGAATCAAAATTTACTGCTTAAATTAAAATACATAATGACTTGATATATCGTGGAAAAGGACTTAAAAGTAGACAACTTGTTACGTACGAAATAACATGCTTTTAAAGAAAAAAAACAGGTAATATCATGCTTAAAATATTTAATTATTTCGAATGCCCGATTTCGAAAATGAATTTTCATCAATTCATATCGATGAATTACAATTACAAAAATATGAGGAAGAAACATTAAACAAGTTTTAACAGAGATTTAGACATCATTAAGCAGACAGGTAGACATAGATTCAGGCAGATTTATTTCTTGGACAATAAAACTCCTTGTAATGATGACTGGAACCTATAAAATATTATTAGTTGCTATTTTTTCCATGCATGCGTACGATTACTCACCGCCTATTTTTGCCTCTTTAATAGATATAGTCCGTACTGCGCCGGTGATCTTTCTAATTTAAATATTCGGAAACAGAATAAAACTTCATAAATTAAAGTTCGAACTTAGAATATTTGTTTTTGAATTCATAATTTAATTATTTCAATTTTGTTTCAAGAATTTCAATTCTCAGTAACATTTTAATTAATCAGCCTATACTGTCACATATCTGGCCAAAGGCCATCTCTCACAAATATTTATAAATTACTCCACCACGCGGACTTTAATGTGGATTAGTGGAGAAGACACAAACATTTTACGTAACTCGATTCTAATTATTTTGAAAGATTGAATCATAACTATTTAAATCCAAAACCACAAATGGCTTTCAGATAATTGCACGTCGTAAATTCATTTGTGGCCTAGGCTTAGTACAACGTAATTATTCAAATAACATGTGACAAAAACCAAGAAACGTCTGACGATTAAGATAACTACAGTTGTTTAGTTGTGGAGATTTCAAAGTTTATTTTTGAACGTACATACGTCTCATTAAGTCAACAGTTTTATGAAAAACAACCGTGCGAAATTTGATGAAATGATCGTAAAGAATTACAAAAATGGAAACTGGAATTATTGTTAATTATTATGGACGAGATTTTTTTTTTCTTAAGGGCTAAGGCTCAGTTGGAGACGTTTTTTCTTTAAATTTAAAAACTCATTTATAATATTATTTTAAAGATAGATTTTAGATTAATGTCATCATTAAATTTAAATAACGTTTCTGCAACTGGGCGTAATTTTTCAAGTAAATAATATAAGTTATCTATCGAACAATATTTTTTTGTAACTATCTGATGATAAAAAAATTGAAACTTAAGTCCGTTTTAATCATTTATTAATCAAAATATATTTTGTCTTTCGAATAAAGGCAGGATTTTCTTTAAAAACAATCTTCACTATATTCGTATTGCAAATTAAATAAAATTACCATTATTCATCGTTAAGCCTTTTGTAGAGTGGGTACAGACATACAAGTATTTGAATAACCTGTCTAGTTCTGAATTTATAAAGATGAATTTAAGTAATGAAATTAAATTATTCACTGAGTTTTATTTAAGTAGATAATAAAAACTAGCAAATTAAAAAAACGCTCGCTCTATATTTACGAGGTTCAGGGTTGAAGACCTGCCAGGCAACTTTGAATTTTTCAAAATTTATATGCAATTTTCGATCTATGTGCATGTGTGTACATGCAGATACATACATACATTGAAGCGTACACATTTTTACCTAGCACTCTTTTTATTTTTTTATTTTTATAACCGTTATTATTTTAGTTAAAGGTGCTCGTAGCGCAGTGCAGCCGCGGTGTTCTTAGCGCTCACCAAGGTTAAGCAGCCTTCGACTCGGTGGGCCTGAGATGGGTGACCATTTGTCGCATTTTCATATTCGAGCGTCTGCTTCGGAAGGCACGTTAAGCTATTGGTCCCGGTTGCTACGTATTGTGGTAGACGTTAAGCCAAGTTGGAAACCTTATAGGCTTGATAAGTTCCAAAAGCAGGTGGCCACAAACCTGCCTCCGCCAAGCCGCACTGGGTCCGTGGGGTGAAGTATGATCTAATCTCTCTCACCTCGATTTGTGAGAGAAGGCCTTTGCCTAGTATAGGAGGATGTTATTATTATTTTCAAATATACTGTCGAATTGTGTAATCCAGAATAGTAAAGACGATTTCTCCTGTAACAGACTTTATACTAGCACAGGAGGCACAGTTCTTACTGACCTGAATACATAACCGTTAAAAATAAATTAATTTTTAATTTGATTAACATTTGCTAACAGTGAGGGGAAATATCGCGAAGAGAACTCCATATTCTTGTGAATCTCATAGATAGCAACCGACTTACCACCTTGGGGAAATGTGGCAGTACTACATCTCTTCCTACCCTCTCACGTAAAAACGGACGAGAGATCCGTCACCAATTTTTTCTTAAGTTTAACTTAAGCCGCATGAGATTTACAAGCACAGACTATACGGAAGTATAGTACTAGTTTGATGTAATGTTTAATTTATAACATGGCGGGACTCACTTTGAGTGTCACATTGTGTTTTATTTTTTTCTCAGTGGGCATACACAAACATGACATTGTAAATTTATTATAGAGTAGAATCGTGTCAAATAAAAATTAATTTAAAATTAAATTTCATATGGTGGTACTGAGGGCTTCGCACGAGTAATTTCAGGTTATATTAATGTTGTTGAAAATACGTACTGTCGCATTCATCTCTATTTAGTAAAATTGTAGCGTGAAAGAAATAGTGTATCAATGTCATATCGTTACAGTAACGTTAATTGTAACGATACGACATAATGACGGACGATTTAGCGCAGTGGTTAAGAGCTTAAGCCACTCCGCCCACTGTGTCTAATAGTCGCGGGTTCGATTCCCGCACGGGACAAATCTTTGTGTGATCCACAATTATTTGTCCTGGTCTGGGTATTTGTGTATGTGAATTTTCATGTTTGTAAACGCACCCACGATACAGGAATAAATCCTAGTGTGGGGCTACGTTTTTAAAAAAAAAAAACAAAAAAAAATTATTTATGTTGGGGCTTCTGGATAACATTTGAAAAAGAACAGCGGTCAATATCCAAATTGATAGTTTTAAATGCTAAATACTTATGCAATAAGTTCTCAATGTAGAGCGTAAGATTATAATTTTTTGTTTAAATAAATTAATAAAGCAAAAAATTTAAACACGTTTTAGCATTAAAGGCTGTGTTACGTCAGCAAAATCCTAAATCAATTAATCGCAAAATCACAAGTCAGTTTTTGCGTTTGCTAATAAACTGATAGAAATATTGTTACTGCTATAATTACTACATTAATAATTTTTAATTTTAAGAGACTCTTTAATAAAAAATTAGGGATCTTAGTTTTAAAATAAACGGATCCATTTATCCAATCCAAGGTATTATTAAAAAACATTTTCTATAAATCTATTTTATTTTTGAGACAATGTTAGATACTTTATAAAGTCAATTAATCTGATATTATTTTCTTATCTATACATACATTAATGCTATTTATGCGACAAGAAAATTAAATATATCATATTAATATACTTTTTTATCATCACTAAAGTCGATTTTGATATTTAATAATACAACACTACAATCCGCTAATTTCCAGTCACGTTATACATATCTTTATCCTTTCAGCATATCGATAAAAATCGTCTGTAATAAATTCTCAAACTAAACGACATCAACGTGCGGTGTTCTGTTGACCGGAAGAGGAAATACTTAACGTTTCAGTGACCATAACAAAAACTGAAGTGACCATTGATCAGTTGATCAGCACTGATCAACTTATACAGTGTGTTCAGTGAATAGTGCATCAAGTGGCAGCGCGAGTGTGATGTCGCGTGTGCGACTGCGATTTTGACTTGCGTTTTGTCGCAATTCGAAAAGGAAAACTGGAGGTCGACACGTATGAGGTGTCAGTTGACGTCCAGCTGACAACAGATGTCATCCCGATCGAAGGCGGTGAGTGATGTTTGTCAAAGAATTTAGAACTATATTGTGCTCCCATAAAGGTGATATTTGATTAGGTGCTTACGTAATTATTATTTTTTATTATTTATTTATTATATTATTTATTTATTTATTTATTTTATTTTCGTGTTCACTTACTGCTCTCTGCCACGGTTTATATTACAGTGCTAGCTAGTTTCATGTAGCGTTTTCTGCTAAACCAGAAGTAAGAGACAATTGAGGGAGTAAAAATCAGTAACTTACCAATCATTGATCAAAACTGACTTCGGAAAAAGTTCTGACCACCCATTCTAGAATTACGATCGTTTTTTTGTTTCATAGTAAGATAGTTAAAAGCACAATATTATTTATAATTATCCTGGCTTCAACAACTACTACCAGGCCACCTATATTACATTTCTAGGGTTATCCCTTGGGATGTAATTTATGCCAGGTTTAACAGAAGCGTTTTATAACTATGTACGATTTAAACGATATCATGTAGGTTAATCCAAACGTAACATCACCCATAATATTTGGCTGTTAAAAGCAAAAGTAAAACTGGATCCGATGCAATTATCGGTCCTTGTAATAGATTCTAATTACAAAATGCACTTGCCAGAATTACTTGCCTATATAGGTGTACGGTTAGCAGCTAATATAATTTGTAAACCACTATTTATCAAAATACTGTATAAAAATTCTAAATAAAATAGTCGAAGTAATACAGACACAATACTTAGAGACGCAAAAGAAAATGATAAATTTTATTCTTACACTTTTTATTTCATCATTTATATCACACAATTTCTCAAACACAATGAAAAAATATGAAAAATGTTTATTCTCAAAAATAAACACCGTCACGCCTATATTCCTCAAGCGGGGGTGGCAGAGGTGTACTGAGTACACCCACGTTTCGCCGACGATGTTAGGACCCATGTAATAGGGGGCGAGCCTATTGCCGTATACCGGGCACAATTTCAGACTCCGGACTTATACTGGGAAGTTTTTTCGTTAAAAGAACTTAATTTGAATCCAGGACCTCAGGATCACCAAGCGATGCGCTTTGCCACTAGACCGACGAGAAAGTCTCTCATTCATAAAATAAAATTTTCAATTTACGATACGCGAACTAATAAAAAACCTTATACATGGTCCCCCCGCCTGTATCGAGAGGTCCCAAACTAAAGAGATCATACAAATACGTCTACGATAATTGCACGCAAGTAACTTGTTAAACATTAAATATTATAAAATATATTATTAAAATACAAACAAAACTAAAAAATAGAAGTAATAATGCATTCAACACTCATACATTAAACCTAAGCAGAAATAATAAAGACTTAAATTCGTATTATTATTATATTGTTATTATTAATAGTAAATACTCTACATTATTATAACTAGAAACTTAAGTGCTGATTATAATATGTGATATTTATAATTATAATTTCGCTTGGTCTGCAAATAGCAATAGTCTTGCCGTCTAGAACTTAGAACCTACATTTTTAGCAAATTGTGGATGTACACAGTAAGCCTCTGCGATGTTACATTTTTTATAATTATTACATTTGGATCCTATAACGTTTCTTGCTAACCCTACGAATCGAATCCAGTTTCGTTCCATTCGATTCCGAACACTTCAATACGTTAAATTGACGCAAAAACTGTCCTCTTTACAAATTCGTCTTCGCTTATCGAAGATGGCGGAACTGGTCCTGCCGGTGTTTTTTTTTATACCTTCGCTTCGGAGTGACGTTTATCGAGTAGAATACCGCATCGCTTTGCAAGGTTCAAATATGATATAACTGGAAATATTTATTAAAATATTAGTTTCCACCCGCGACTTTGCCCGCGTTGACTTTAGACAGGAACTTAACATTTTCCGAGATAAAAAGTACCCTATGTGTTAATTCAGGTAATACACTATATACGTACCGAATTTCATCCAAATCCATTTAGCCGTTTTTGCGTGATTGAGTAACAATCCAAACATCTAGACATACAAACTTTTATAATTATAATATTAGTAGGATGCTAGGCAAAGTTCATCTTTCACAAATCGAAGTCTTAGACTAGACATACTGCACCACGCCGACCCAGTGCAGATTGGTGGAGGCAGGTCTTGGCAATCTGCTTTTGGAATTCATCAAACCGCCTATAAGGCTTCAAACGCGGTTTGACTTCCAACTGCATATTATGGCAAGTGATTGTGTTTTGTAAATACATATACAAACTTGACATAGTCATTTTGTGTTTAGATAATATAGGTCGCAGACCCAATTTGAATCTTGAAACCTTGAATACCTATAGCTCCCACTCGCCCCGAAAAGAATTAGCTGGCCCTACTCACCCCGTCACAACACCAAATACAAATAATGTAGTTAATACAATAACACATAAAGTGCTTACTTTTTAGACTAAGAAATATCTTAAGAGTTTCAGGGACATTTGCAGATTTCATGCAACAATCAAATTATAATAAACACAAAATAAATGAAAAAGAAATAATCGATATTTCATATTCGTGTAATTTAATTACTTTTCATAAGTTATTACAATGCCACTAATGAGAGATCACGTTCTAGAAATGTATGATCATATACTTTGTGGTTTAATGAGATTTATTACAATGTTTAGTACCTCACATGACGCTATCTGCGGTTGGTAATTACTAAAAGTCTTGGTTCAGTCAATTACTACTTTTAAATCGATACAATATTATTGAGGAGGAGAGGCGCTTATATCACTTCGTGGCCGCGGTATTCTAAGCAATTACTAAGGTTAAGCAGCAATCGGCTCGGTCAGAATAAGATGGTGAATGTTTGTGACATTTCCATATTTGAGCATATCCGTGCTTTAGAAGGCACACCAAGTGGAATTGGTTATAACTTCATGTGTTAGTCGTTAAGTAGAGTTGGAAGCCTTGTGGGCGACTTGATTATTTCGCAGAGTCCGCAGAGAACTATCATAATTCAGCCTGACTGATTACGCAAGTCGCTCGCCATGACACCTGGAGCTAAATCAATTAGTTGTATTCGTAGGTACTCGAATTAAATGCCTTGATTTTAGAGTTTGAAAAATACTTATCTCATTTCTTAAGCCGGTTAAAAACCAAATTTATGAATTCTAAAAAAAATTCTCTTCTCCTCCTAAATGGATTGAATAATTTTGACGGTGGGGTCACCTGGATGATTTTTTGCTATAGTTGGATCCGGTAGGTTTCGCTGTTGTCAACCGGGCGCGGGACACTGCTAATTTGTGATAAAATAATATATTCCATATCATTGGTAAAGTAGTTAGTCAATAGACGTCATATACTGAAAGTAAAAGAGAATTCGCAATTAAAAAAATAGGTTAAGGGTTTATTTTTCTCATGTAACCTCGAACAAGTTGTTGATTCGCAATGAAGACAGGAGCGCTGTAACCTTGTCAGTGCGTCTGATGTGATGAAGATAAAAGAGGATGAAACAATGCGAGGATACAGCGCTTATCAACGCTACTTCAAAGTTATATGTTTAAGATATATCAGTTTTGATTTTCTAATTTCGAATAAATGCAAGTGCAAGAATTTCTGGCCAATTGGAATAAAGATTCCATTCGGCCAGACATTCTTGCATTTTGAGTTGATTTGTGTCATAATTCCATTAAGACAGTGAGATACAAACTTAAGTTCCTGGGCCAGCGAATAACAAAGAATTTGGAAAAAAATATTTTCCAAATCCTTCGGCGAATATTGTGTACCATATTTGAGATTTTTTTTTTAAACATTGACCCGCACCATTAATAAATCCTGTATCGTGGATGCATTTACAAACTAATTTCCCATAGTACTCAAAAATTAAAGGCGAAACAAATAGGTACCTAATTTCCGATTACACAAAGATCTGTCCCATGCTAGCAGCGAACCTGCGATTCTCAACTCAGCGATCCGAGCGGCTCATGTCCATACCACTAGACCAAGCCAACTGTCAGAAATGGTTTATCGAAATAAACTTAATGGTGGCGAACCTGTCGCCATTGTCGCTTTGGGCAATTCATATTGGTTTTTCTCATACTTTGAATATCTTGACAAGATTTTCCTTCACTATTAGCAAGTGTCAATCTTTGCACAGATTATATACGTACAATGTGGAATTTGGAAAACCCAGAGATATTACTGGCTGTAATACACTTTTCTTTTTTCTTTTATTGTGCGTTTAAGGAAGTAAGGATTTTGTTCAATTATTTTCCTCAACAACAACAGTCGCACTGATTATTATGTAATATACCTATATGTATGTTACATCTATATATCATGACGTCAGATCCTTTGCTGGCTAGGCAGCGAGTACCTTTCCTTGCAGACCTCTCCGGCTTCCTTTAGTCTCATACACTCTCACCGGTTTCGGAGACTCTTGACTTGTCCTTTAGATTATACACATTTAGGTCTTCCCCGGTACAGTGAGCGACGTAAGTCGCTGAACATTCTCAGTATTTCGAACCGTTAATACTCTTTATTATAAAACATCGGTTATAATATAATAATAATATCAGCCTATACTGCCCACTGCTGGGCAAAGGGGCACTCCAAAAGTCTCTGACTAATCGAGGTGAGAGAGATTAGATCCTACTCCACCACGCGGACCCAGTGCGGATTGGTGGAGACAGGCACGTGGCCAACTGCTGTTGAAACTTATTAAACCGCTTATAAGGCTTCCAACTTGGCTAAACGACCACCACATTAAGTGGAAACCGGGACCAACGGCTTAGCGCGCCTTTCGAAGCACGGAGACGCTCGAATATGAAATGCCACAAACGGTCACCCATCTCAGGCCGACCGAGGCGAACGCTGCTTAACCTGGGTGTCGCTAAGAACACCGCGGTTACACAGCGCTACGAGCGCCCAAACTTTGGTTAACACTGTTAAAGTCCCATTATTAGCAACACAATCAAATATGTAGATCTACAGAAATAATGTGTTTGATGCAAAACTTTAAGCGACTGATGTTGCTGACTGTATTAATACCCTTCCATTTTCGCATTGTACATCAGTCTTGTCATTCTTTCTTCCGACATTTCTCTTAATGTCTCAACCACTGGAGCATATCCTTTATTATCTTTACGTTAAAAGAATGACAAAACAGATAAACGAGGAGGGATCAAAAAGTAGTGAGAACGACATACTCCTTGGTAACAAAAAAAAATACTGGCAGGCATAGCTCAGATACATATTTGTAATATTAATAAAAAATAAAAAAATTCTTTCTCTTTTGTTTTTTTCGGAATGTAGTCATTTGTTTGCTTCGTGTCGGAACGTGTTCTCGAAAATGGAGAAAAACGAAGTGCGAGCCGTTATTAAATACCTCTGTTTAAAAACAGTTAACGTCGCAAGAGATTCATTGCGATTTGGAGGCAACATTAGGAGAGTCTGCTCCGCCGTATTCCACTGTCGCAAGGTGGGCTTCTCAATTTCGAGTAGGGAGAACGAGCACGGAAGACGAACATCGTTGCGGCCGTCCATCGACGTCAGTCACCCAAGAAAATGTTGCGAAAGTCGAGAAAATTGTATTGAGCGATCGAAGAGTTACCATTCGATACTTAATTTAAGAAACGGGCATTTCATATGGAGGTATTCAATCCATATTGAAACAATCTTTGAATATGAGAAAAGTCTCCGCGAGATGGGTGCCGAAAATGTTAACCGACAGTCAGAAACAAAATCGACTTGACATTTCGAAGATATTGTTGGACAAGTTTCAAGAAGATTCTGAAAACTTTTTGTCTCGTTTCGTAACAATGTACGAAACATGGGTCCATCATTTTGATCCCGAGACAAAACAACAATTTTCGCAATGGAAATGGCCATCATTACCGACCCCGAAGAAGTTTCGTGTCATGGCATCGGCTGGCAAGGTTATGGCCTCAATATTTTGGGACTCAGAAGGAATATTG
Organism: Phalera bucephala; assembly: GCA_905147815.2. Lineage (NCBI taxonomy): Eukaryota > Metazoa > Arthropoda > Insecta > Lepidoptera > Notodontidae > Phalera > Phalera bucephala. The sequence goes on from LR990612.1 coordinate 28,865,467, forward strand.
TTGATTGATTACCTGGAGCGTGGAACCACTATTACAGGCCAATATTATGCAGCTTTAATTCCCAAGTTGAGGAATGCCATCAAAGAGAAAAGGAGACGGAAACTTCGAAGGGGCGTGCTGTTTCATCCATCGCACCCGCGCACAGGTCGGCAGTTGCGATGGCTGCCATTCAGCAAGCTGGCTTCAAATTGGTTGACCACCCCCCTTATTCACCAGATCTGGTGGCTAGCGATTTTTATCTGTTCCCCAAATTGAAAAAATACTTAAGAGGAAATAGGTACGAAGACGATAACGAGGTGATGGATGCCGTGGAGAGCTTTTTGCAGGACCAAGACAAAACTTTTTTGTCAAAGGGGTTGAAGCCTTGGAAAAGCGCTGGACTCGGTGTGTAGAGACTCGGAAACTATGTAGAAAAATAAATTATTAAGTTATCAATAGTCTTTATATTCCATCTCATTCTCACTACTTTTTGATCCCTCCTCGTACAATGCGAAAGTGGAAGGATGTAAATACCGGGTAAGACCTGGACTATCTAACCATGACCAAATAGACCGTGTCTTATCTGAAGGTCAAGTCAAGGGTCTCCGTAACCGGCGAACGAGACGAACTATGAGAGTGGATAAAACCAGAGAGGTATGTAAGGAAAGAACCTGTTGGAACTCTGTACTCTCTGCCTACCCAGCAAGGGATCTGGCGTGATGATATAGATAGATAGATCTTTACGTTCACCTTTCAAGATAAGTGTGTAAGGTCGAATTAAGAGTTTCTGTATAGGTTATTTTATAAGTAGGTACCTAATTATATGGGATGGTAAGTACGAGGATTATTGATTATGTGTTACGAAATGCCAAGCCCAAAATGTCAGTACCTACTGGTAAACATACTGGTGAGTGTAGCATTTATTATGCGCATAATATAAGATCAGTATGCACCTTTAAGGTTTGATGATTATTCGTGGAATAATTAGTAAAAATATGGGTAGGTGCTATACTCTAAAGTATAGTCCCTATAGTTCCTTTGGTGTACTACATTTATTTTATACCGTCCTCGAAAAACCTAAAAATTCAGTTGCGTGTAGAGTAAAGCTCTATAGTCCTTTTTACCAGTCATGGGTACGCTGACGTTTAGAATTTGACGTTTCTAGAAATGTGGTGAGTGTGAAATGGAATCGATTGAATATCGTATCGAGATTTTTTTTAACGAAGAATGTATCAATATTAGTAAAAATGATTAAGGAACAAAAAGAGAACAAAATAAAATAATTTCATCATTTATTTACAAATCAAGCCATTGGTAGGAAAAATCGTCTGACAAATCGCTTGATTCGTCGCTTACGTGTATTATTATTAAAAAATCTATAAAACTTTCTTTTTTAATATGTCAAGATACCGCATCCACGTTTATTTATTAGTATATTGACCATGAGAATACTAAATATTTCAATCAAATACATAGAAATATATATTTGAAAAAAAATCGGCAATCAATTTCGTACAGTTTAAAAAACATCATATCGATCATAACGATTTAATTGTGTCAGTCCCTAAAAGGCAAATTATTACAATTTACATAATTGAGTCATAGAGTTTTATTAAATTTTAAGTTTTTTTTTAATAATTACGCAAATTTATGAACAGTTTATGATTTAAATGAAGAATAAAGTAGATTTTTGATGTATTTTTATTTTCCTGTTTGTTTTTTGGATTTTCAATATTCTTAAATATAATATGCGTGAAATGGAATATGATCAAACGTCACCGTACCCATGTCTTGCGAAAAAGACTATAATAGGTATTTTATACGTTAACAATAATATACCGCAAAAATAGCAAAATAAATTTGTGTTTGTGAATTTTCATGTTTGTAAACGCACCCACAACACAGGAATAAATCATAGAGTGGGGCTACGTTTTTAAAAAAAAAGAAAGTAAATAATTAAGATAAACACCGTCACGCCTATACGCCATATTCCCCGAGCGGGGGTGCCAGAGTTCACCCACTTTTCTATTTACTTATCAATATGGTATTTTGCCTTTTAGTATTTTAAGATTTACTTTGAGTATTTCTTGAGTATTTTTGGTTACTATAAACAAAAAAAAAACATTCAAGTAGTACTCAAGTTCCAAATGATAATTATAGCTTCTCCATCAATATGGAGAAGATAACACCCCAATTTTTTGCGCATAGGGCCCATATTCGTTATAACCAAACGCGGCGCGTTACGAAATCTCCGTGAAATGGCATTTCGCATGCTACAGTATCATTAAACGGTCATGTCACGAAGGTATAGTAACGTGTCGCGTTACGTGTTTCATTGTTCAAAGCAACATGATACATTAACGAATACTAGGTAGTAGTAAATATTCAAAGAGCTAATTGAATGTAAGCCACCAATCACAAAGCCCCGAGTGACCTCACCTTAAAGCTATTTATGTCACGACCTGAAACTGAAACGTTACTTCAGAGTCCAACCATTAAGCAAATTGATACACCCATAAAAACCATTTGCACTCCCTTTAGGAGACAATAGTTGAACGATGGACGCTAGGGTTGTCAATTCATGACTTGGAGTGATCTTGTTTTAAGAGCAATGATTTCGCTCTGGCACTATCTCTCACTCTCTCTCTCTCTCTCACGCTAGATCTCTTGCAAACAGAGAGAACAGAGTTCCAACAGGTTCTTTTCTTATGGATTTCTCAATCATTCTTTACTCTCCTAGTTCGTCTCAAAAGTAATAATAGAATTAAAAATAAAGAGGCTTCTATTTTCCAAGCGGGCATGTTGGCATCCCCACTTGACCCTGTAAAGGTGTTCTGTGTACACCCCCAAATCGTAGACGATGCTAAATCCCAAAGATATAGAGTGAATCTACTGTCGTTATTTCAAACACAACTAAGCACAATTTACGATAAATAAATAAATAAAAGATAGTGGACTAGAATTCAAGCCGCGGATGTCGTGGTCGACAGTCACAATATGCTGTACTGGGCCATGAAGTAACGATATTTAAGTTAGCAAACAAAAGCATTGATAATCAATAGCCCAAACTATGCGACTATTATCAATACCTATTATTGTATGAATCAGAAAGAATTACTCTCTCAGAAAGAATAACTTTACTACCGGTAGTATAATAATTAGTAAAAAAATTACAATAATACATTTTCCGAGGAAAATGATGTGTTCACTTAATTAATTAATGACTAAAATTCATCTCCTTATGATATAATGACAAAAATGTACACGTGTCTCTCTCTTAAAATAGAATCTATTTTTCCTGTCAGCTTTATAAATTTGACAGCCCTGGCCCGCCCTCTATCACTGACCTTGGTTCCTTGCGTCACGGCCTCTCCCATAGGCCATTTCGCTGACCGCGCCAAGGCCTCGCACACACTGCTCCGATGTTTGTCCGACACGCAATCCATCACTCTATTTTTAAAATTATGTAACAATTTGTATACACGCGAAATGTCAAGTTAAGATTGATCTTTGATTAATTGAATGACCGTGTAAGTAAATAAATGTTTTTATTATATTACGCGCTTTATGAATGAATGACGGAAGAAATAATTACAAAACAGACACACAATAGGAAAGTGGGAGGTTCTAATTCCGGGGAAGACCTATTTTACCATGACCAAATAGACCGTTTCTTATTTGAAGGGCAAGTTAAGAGGCTCCTCAACCGGCGAGCATGTATGAGATGAACTATGAGAGTGGAAGAAGAGAGGTGTGTAAGAAAAGTACTTGGAACTCTGTACTCTCTGCCTTCCCCGTATGGGATCTAGTGTGATGATATAGACAGAGATAGAAAGATTTTTTGTTGTAAATATGTTTTATTTATGCACGAACAAATCTATTCCATTCGCACGGTTCATTAATTTCATTCATTCATTCATTAACGCCAGTATGCTCTTTTCGTCGTGTAATCAGCATTCACTTTATCATGTACACACGTTTCTCGTTATCGTTGGTAACTTATATTTTTGCTGTATTCCAGTGAAATCAATAGGTAATAAAACAAAAATTATGTGCACTTATATTTGTGAGCTGCTAATTAATTGAGATACGGTATAAAATAGCAACATTCTGTTTTGTTGAAAACCTATAAAAATGCTTTAAAGTTTCTCGTGCCCGTTTTTGCACTATGTTGCACTAGAATAGCCAGAAAACAAGTGTTAGTTGCAATTATATGAACTTTAATGGTTAGGTATTTGTCAGCTTAAGAAACGGCTTTTTAAGTTGTATTGGATAAATACTAGTAAACACTGTAGTTTGTCACGTAACGAGCATACTCAGGAAATACTGGTGACAGTCGGCTCAGCCTTCATTTACGTAATTGTATGTTAATTGTAGCGTGACAGCTTTTCGAGATAGACAACCAATTATTTCCAGGTCTGCAGTAAGGACTTTGTTTAAACGCGATTTCATTCGGAATATGTAAAAATCGTGACAAAAAAACTATTAAACAAAAATTTGTTGTAATATAATTGGAAAAACAAACGTGACTTTGAAAAAATATTGCTCTGTATGATACTTTTATTTTAAAGGTTCGTCGATGAGGTCGGCAGTGTGTCCCGCATTATGAGGCCATTCTGTAAACTAACTCCAGTAACATTTAGACAAGTCGAAACGAGCAATGGATTTAGTACAAGGCCAGATTGCTAGTAATTCATTGGCTGTTACTTTAAAATGTGACTGTTACCTATGATATCGATATTGTGTTATCTAGAACGAGTATTTAACTTGTATTACTAACGAACGTGTTACGGTAGCAGACGTATTTCGAAATACCAACCGCTAAGAAATCAGATAAAATGACAACAAGGATTTATTTTTAAAGATTGTAGAGACAAGTATAATAAATTTTCTTAAGTGTGGACTACACATATCTTCATAACTAATATTCCAGAAGGCTTTTCAGGGATATTTAAATTTATTAAATTATAATTATATCAGCCAAAATACCACCTCAAAAGATCACCACATCGACCGGCTTCTTCGAGCTTTTATTTAACTTGCAATGTTCGTATGTCTGTCTGTCTGTCTTTCCGGTTCAAATTTTGTGATCCATTTTTCAAGCCCATGCGGATATTTGATTAAGTTGAAATTTGGCATACGTATGTAAGTTCGGTGATAAGGCAATAATATGGTACCATGGTCTTTTTAAATTAAAGTTATTACATGTATTATGATTTTGTATATAATGTTATAATTTTGACGTTCGTAAGTACATGTTGGCCTGCTTAAATAAATTATTGTTGACTTAGACTTTACAAGTCATGATGAGTTTACCTGAAGTAGTTACTAATTAAGACAATTAAGAGGATTAATAACGACGACTTGTAGCCGGCAAGGTTAATTAAATGAATTTGCGCGTTTTTATTTTCCAATTTATGTAATTCTATCACAGATTCTGGTTTGTAATGAGATCGTCCGTACGAGATCGCTCTGGTATTATGAGATCATTCGTAATTTATGATATAATATTTATATTTTTAATAATATGAAATAAAACTATTTTACGGATTTTATCGCGGTTTATTTTTTATTTTAGTTCCCGACGTTTCGAGTGCTTTGCAGCACCCATGGTCACGGGAGGGACAGTCCCTCCCTTCTAAAATAGTTTTTAATAATAATTTTAAAAATATAGTTTAAAGTTAATTTTCAACACCAAGCCGCACCAGGTACACATGACTGTCCGTATGACCTACACTTTCAACTAGATTTGTGAAAGAAGACTTTTCCAACCGTGGGTTAGTAGAGGCCAGATTTTATTTTATATATTTTGCGCCACACTTCAGCCTCTCTGAATGAATCGTGACAAACATAAAACATTTGATAATTCAAATTATGTACACTACGTATAGACGGTGTATTTTTTTTGTCCTGGAGCGAACGAACTCTTAGCTAATGTATCCAATGCCTACTATTCAGTGGTAATAATAATACGAAGAACACTTTAATAAGTGACATCTACCTACTGACCTATTTGAATATCATAGCTAGGGTAAAAATCTGGAACACCTAAGGTATCTACCGACCAGTTGATGAGCCACGCCGCCCCTCAATGTCATTTTGCGCTTGGTATAGGTGTTTTCAATGTACTCAAATAGTATTATTATGGAAATGTTCACATTTCTTTCAGTACCAGTGAACAGTAGACCTTGGAAACATCATGTGGGCCTTCGACTAAAATTCTCGTACTCAACTCGTACGACTAAAATTACACCGTCTATATGAACTTCAAATTATGAACACTGAGTAACAAAAGTCATAAAGTGTAACATTGGTGAATTTGTTCAGAGTCAACCGTGCGTGATGGATCGCATACATGACGTGACGCCGTGTCATGTGACGCGACACGTGGAAACTTCCAACTATGTGTCCGGTAAATAAACACGAGGTGACAGTGAACTTCAACTTGCAAGATAGCGTCAGATGAAGTGTTAAATTGTGTGTGTGATTGTAATGTCACCATGAATAATCACTACAAGGATCTTATTTGCTGTGACCAATTACACAATAACACCGTCACGCCTATATTCCCCAAGTGTGGGTGGCAGAGGTGCACTGTGTACATCTACTTTTCGGCGACCATGTTAAGTGCATATAATAGGGGGCGAGCCTATTTACATACCAAGCACAATTCCGGACTCCGGAATGATACTGGGAGTTTTTCGATAGAAAAACTACATTAATCCAGTCTAGGATTAGAACCTAGGACCTCGTGATCGCGATGCGCATTATTCGCCAGTAAACCAAAAAGGCAGACTTACCTAGAAATAGCATTACATTTTGATGGCGCGCGTTTGGTTACAGAGAATACGAGCCAAGGGCTAAGTAGCAACCATTTTCGTAACGTCCTTAAGAAAGCGTGCTGTGATTGTTATTTTTATAAAATAAATTTAAGTGTGAAAAGGATGGCGTACGAACTCAACAGCGTTACGCTAACATCAGTCTGTTCGTGCTCAAGCGTCTACACTAAGATGTATTACGTTTTGTAACTTCTATTTCGCGTCAATGGTTCATGTTTGTCGAAGTAAATGGTCAAATAATTGCTTGAGGCGCTCGTGGCGCGTTGCGACCGTGGTTTTCTTAGCGATCACGAAGGTTAAGGACCACGGACTGAGATGGGTGGCTATTTGTGGCATTTTAGCCTTCACGCTTCGGAAGGCACGTTAGTCCAGTCCAGATTACCTCTTTATGTGGTAGTCTTAAAAATTCCCGGTATCAGTCCGAAGCTCGCTATAGTGTAGGGCTCGGTATAGGGTATACGGTAGCCCCATCGATCTTATCTCATTGGCATTAGGTAGGTATACCCAGCACCTTTCTACCACTCCCGGTTGGGGAATATAGGTGTGACGGTGTTATTTCAGTGGAATAGATGGTAATTTCCAAGTAATGAATATCTTAGTGCAGGATTGTTGCTTTGAAGACCATGTGCTCTAGGATTCAGACATTAGGTATAATAATTTTTTATGACTTATATACTTTACTGTTCCGCAATTACGTCCTAGAACGAGTAAAAAATGGCACGTGTGGTAATTTATTTTTAATGAAATAAAAAAATCCGCATAGAGCTATAAAATTTTATTCAAGAAATTTGGTTACACTCATTTTATTTTGATATAAACTAAGGAAGTAAATACATGCATATATTCAAAGATACATATTCTCTACGTAGAGTCGTTTGACGGGTTTTCCCGTTGGAATAATTATCTTAAATTTTCTCTAAGTTTAAATAAATCTTTGAGTGACCGAGAATAACATACGTACGTAGATTTGTAAAAGAACTAAAGTAGAGGATGTCGGATCCCAAATATTTCAACTCAAGTGGAGATGGGCAGGAGTCCTCGCAAGATGTGGCAGGCGGTGTGGGTTACTGACAGATTGGTAGTCACGGTAGGGATATCGCAGCCATGGAATGCATGTACAAAGATGGGTTGATAATGTGGTTAAGTGTGCAGGTAAGACCAGACCAAGATTGGCGTAGGACAGGGATCTGTGGCGTAAGAGGGAAGAGGACTATGACCTGCAATGGTAAGAATGAGATGGAAGCGATTACGGAAAATGAATTACTTTTTTATATTAATCTATGTATATCATCAGCAGAGAGTACAGAGTTCCAACAGGTTCTTTCCTTACAGACCTCTCTGGCTTCCGCCACTCTCATAGTTCGTCTCATACACGCTAGCCAATTACGGAAACTCTTGACTTGTCCTTCAGGTAAGACACGGTCTATTTTGCCATTAATTTCTTTTTTACCACGAGATATATTAATAGTAACAAATTCATGTAAATAAATAAAAATGGTTTTAGAATATTATATCAAGCAAAGTTTATGGTAAACCGAAGAGTAAACGAAACTGTACACACAAAACTATGACCATTAACAGACTTAGAATAAGGAACAAGGTCAGCTGTAAAATTCCGTCCTATTAATTCTTTCTTAAGGAAAATGTTTGTATTAAAATAATCTGTAGGTATGGCTCTATGGACCGGACCCTACAAGGTAGACCAATGACCTGGTGAAGGTCGCAGGTTAATACTGGATGCATTCAGCATAAAGCTAGTCATTCTGGGGATCTTTGGGGAAGTATTTGTGTGGCTCTACGTGTACTAATTAAACTCGTACTTACATTTCCCGTGTAACGGCATGTAAAATAATACCTCATTTGCAATAGATATTTCAGATGTAATTTCTAAAAGTACCACTTTTCAATGGACATACTAAACGTCATTCCTAATTGCTCAACTTTTCCCGTGGACAATCTAGTGCAGTTTTTAGTAGAGATTCATTTGCAAGGAACGTTTCTAACAATGCCATTTTTTTATTAGTCAAGTCTAATAGTATATTTGTACAAATAAATAAAAGCACTTTAAACGTTGAAATAATTATTTTTTTACGACTACTAGCGACATTTTAATGTCATTTCTTCTAGCGCTAGTTTTGCTTTAAACATTACTTATAGTGCCACTTTTCTATTGGACAGTTTAAGGGCATTTCTAATAGTGCCATGTTTGTAGTGAATATTTTTGTAGTGCCATTTTTCCAGTGTTCAGTGCAATTTCTAATAGTACCAATTTTGCAGTTGATATTTCTAAATCCTTTGTTTCGCCACATTTCTAGTGAACATTTTAGTAAACATTGCTGTGGGTGGGTTTTCGGAACATTAATTAGTAACCTTATTCCAAACATATATTTAAACAAGATAAAGTTCGTCTGAGAATTTTTCATAAAATTCTGATAGCAGACAGACACTAGGCGTTAGTATTTTTTTTCCCACTAGGATTTATATTTATTCCTGTGTCGTGGGTGCGTTTACAAACATGAAAATTCACATACATAAATACCCAGACCGGAACAAATAATTGTGGATCCCACAAAGATTTGTCCCGTGCGGGAATCGAACCCGCGACTATTAGACACAGTGGGCGGAGCGGCTTAAGCTCTTAACCACTGCGCTAAATCGTCCGTCATATATAGTAGTATAAGAAGCAAAGTTCTTTAACGCAACTAAAACAAAGTTTCATGTATGTACCTATTAAAGTTTAAAATGACATATTAGCATGGAAATAATGAAAATAAACAGACAGTGATGTGTGCGACAATAAAGCGAATGTTTGAACGTGCAACCGATAGTTTCAATGCTACGTCCTTATAGTGCACATACATGATAATAGTATGACTACGAACGACAAATGAATGTTTAGAGAAGGTACTTAAAATAGTAAGCATAATTATAGATAATATCGTGATAATCAGTACACAAAGAAAAGAAGAATGAACATAAATGCAATTTTACGGGACCAGTAAATTGAAATATAGGAAAAGAGTAATTTAAAAAAATCTATCTTTATTATCACACCAAATCCCTTGCAGCAGGCAGAATTCGACATATTCTTTCCTTACAGATCTCTCTGGCTTCCTACACTCTCATAGTTCATCTCATACACGTTCATATGAGATACGGACACGAAAAATAAATCAATAAACATATACTATCCCATTACCGTCTATACTGGATGGCCTTCTCTCACAAATTGAAGATAGAAGCAGAAAAAAGAAATGACATTCGATTTTAAAAATCTTCAACCACTTGGTTTGGTATCACACTAATTAATTTAACGTCATTTGTGCCAGTGTTAAAAGACATTATGAATCATAATAATAAACTTATTTTAACTGAATTGATTGCGATCTTGGGTCTACCTAAATATTCATAGCAGCAACTATCTGATTCTTAAAGAATATCTTTACATTTCCTTCCCTGAATACCCTGCGAAAAATAAACATTTTAGGATCAAAAACTAACATTTCTCCTTCACTGTAACGCGCTGTTGACGTTTTGAAGGCAAAACCCAATGTCAACGTATTCAAACTTTTTCAATTATTTTGTCACGTGACATCATAATATCGGTACAAAGGGCGCGTGCATAATAAACTATAAATATCATATGGAAGCGAATAATTCGTTTTGATTGCTATAATTCGATACGTGACTCGCATCCGAGGTGCATAACAAGGTCCTCTAGTAGATTTGACGTTGCTGCTCTACCAAATAATATTGTTCTCTATTACGAACGCCACTAGCTTCATATTTCTCTGTATTTGGGCTATGTGATGGTAGTATTTGTCCAGTTTTCGTCGGTCCACGTAAGGATAAACAGGAAGGCCTCCGTATATATAGTCCTTGATCTGTTGAACCTCGTTATCAAGTTCAGTGTGATTCACTGTTTAGGGATGTAAAGGTTTTTTAAATTTTCCTCAATTAAATATAATGTTTTAAGATAATTGTAAAAATAAATTTGCAATATCAGTCTTATCTGAAGGATAAGTCAAGAGACTCCGCAACCGGCGAGCGTGTATGAGTTAAAGCTAAAGTCTATACGTATATTAAGAAATACTTTCGGAACAGAAAATACTCTTTGCTAAGAGTACACATATCGATAAAAATATACTATAGATAAATGTTCGCGGTATTAAAGAAAACATGTTACCAACTGGACACGTAGATCTAGACAAATAAATAAATATATATAGAAATATGAAATAAGTAACATTTGTGATTTCGTCAAGTCGATTACCTACCACCGCACTAAAAATACTTTATAAAATATTTTCTAATATATACGTATAGACTTTAACTAGCCAAAAAATCACCAGTTAACTATAAAACCTTAGTTATGTATTTACTTTATTTAGGAAAAAGATTAAACAAATTTTAGTACTTTCTTATTTCGAAGTTATACATATTCTACTGCAAGTCTATCTGTCTCTATCTGTATCATCACGCCAGATCCCTTACGCGGTAGGCAGAAAGTACAGAGTTCTAACAGGTTCTTTCCTTACAGACCTCTCTGGTTTCCTCCACTCTCATAGTTCGTCTCATACACGCTCGCCGGTTACGGAGACACTTGACTTGTCCTTCAGATAAGACACGATCTATTTGGTCATGGTAAGACATTCTAGGTCTTCCCCGGTACCTGCATCCTTCCACTTTCGCATTGTATATCTGTTTTGTCATTCTTTCTTCTGACATTCTTTCTATATGCCCGAACCAACGGAGCATACCCTTTCTCATCTTTACACCGATACTATCTTTCATAACTACTCCCTTCACAGCGTAGTAAGATTTTGCGAATACGGTCGGCCAGCTTGACTCCGCACATCTTCCGCAGAGCTTGCATTTCGACCGCATTTATTCTACTTTCATTCTCCTTCTTACATACCCAGATCTCGCTGCCATATAACAGCGTTGGGACAAGCACTCCGTTATGTATGGCCAGTTGCGCCTTTTACAATAGTGATATTATGTGCAAATAATATTGTGTAATCGTAATATTATTTTCTCAATATATACATACCTGATTATATATTTATAACAGTTTATCTATGTTTCATAACATAAATGAATACAATATACCCATTACAGCAAGCTGAAGAATAAAAATTATGATAATTATTAAGCATTCGGCGATTTTTAATGCTTGAATAATAAATGAACTTGATATTGACTCGGAATAAAAGAACCCAGTCAATTGTATAACGAAGACATTGAACCGGGTCGATTTGAGATTCAAAGACAAAATATGCATAATAAAAAAGTAGTCTGAATTGATGGTTCTTGAATATTAGTAAAATAGAATTATTTTGGACGACTTAGGCCAATAGTTAAGAATTTAAGCCATTCCACCCACTGAACTGAGTAGTGGTGGGTTCGATCATCGCACGCGACAAATCTTTGTGTGCCCCGCAACTATTTACTTCGGTCTGAGTGTTTGTATATGTAAAGGACATAGTCGAAAATTGCCCCAGAACCAACAAACAGTTACCTCATGCCATAATTATTTATCTATCTTATTAAAATAATGGCAAATATCCGTATCTAACGGACAATTTGCAATATAAAACGAATATTTCAAAGTATTGTAAGTACTTACGTATAGTATCGAAGTCGCCGACATCTTTATTGAATGTCAACACACACAATATAACCTTATTTATTAATGGCTACTGAATTATATCTCTGAAAATCAAATACTTTTTGTGCAATATTGCGTTTCCCTGCTTGTCCGTTTAATAATAAATGCTTTAAGAGAATTTATGGGTGATTAGAAATTATACGAGTATTTTTTCATTGCTGTTGGTTCTGAGGCAAATTATGTATGGACGCAGAACAATTTCCTTTCACGTCTGTAAACACATCCATTAAACATAATTTTTTTAGAGTGAGGCTTTTTTTTTTAAATAAAAAACTTGAAATTGTTATAACTTACGACTGGATCATTGATTTAGTAGAGCATATGGCAGCTGGCCAACACGGAGTCTTGGGTTCAGTCCTCGGTCTAGATATCAAAGCGATATTGAGGTTTAAGTATGAAATATTACAGAAACCTTACGGAAACGCACCTATGACATAGGAATAATTCCTAATGTGGAGCTACTTTTTTTCAAAAAACAACATCTGTTTAAAACTTAAGAATCATTGTTTTAGTAGAGCATAAAGCGGCTGGCCATCACGAGGTCTTGGCTTCGAATCCTAGGTCTAGATCGAAGTTCTATTATAAAAAAGTTACACAGGGATTACGGAGTCTGGAATTACGTCCGATATTTCGCCTCCTATTTATACATTCGAAACTAACATCGCCGGAAAAATGTGAGTGTCCTTCGTACACCTCTACCATCCTAGTTTGAGCATCGTAGGCGTGACAATCGTTATTATTTATTATATCTACACGTAAAACAATGATTAATAACAATAATTAATATATTATTATATATATAGCAATTGGTTTATCATCTCAGAAAATAAAATTTATTTCTCGAATCTTTAAAGTCTGTCCATACGCCAAAAAAAAAACTTAATTTATTACGATCATGAGCGATGTTCTGAATAATAATCTGATCCCGCGGTGACGCTTAAATAATCCAACTTGCTGTTCTGTACTTGGGCTTGATGTTGCTAAGCGCATAATGTATATTTATATATTTCCGATTAAAATAACATTAAATATCCGATAGTCAGTTTTTTAAGGTGTGGCGAGTGCTTGAAGAATAGCAACGGATACATTATCCATATCTATATCATCGTGACAGATCTCTTGTAGGGCAGGCTTTATTCAAATATCTCTACAAGACCTGATTGTACTACAAAAGTTGTGGGTGATCAAAGGCGGCAATTTAGTATTCAGTGATCACCGAGCGGAGACCAGGTAATTACCAGCACATTAAAATAAAATAGATTGGATTTGTGCAGCTCCTCAATCAGCAAAATTAAACAATACAATTTTGAAAAAAAAGTATCAGATAGGCCAAACAGATTAAGTTAAAAGAATAGCCCACTGAGTTTTTCGCGGGATCTTTTCAGAGGAGGCCGCGTTCCGATCCGGTGGTAGATGTAAAAAATGCAATAATTTTGACGTTTTTAAGTGCTCTTGTATTGGCCTAAACAAATTAATAATTTTTGACGTTGACTTTGACTTTGAATTGTAGTCTTAGAATTTATGAAATAATAGACAGAGTGATCAACTAAGTACATAACATAGGTGCTTTATGTTATGTTTGTTTTAGTCCTTATGTTTTCTGATACTCAATAGTCCTTAATCGAAGTGAAGAATACCCTATCACGCAGGGCAATAAGACACGAAATGGTTTATACGATTTATAAAAAAAATACTAAGTTCAAACATTTTTTTATGTTTAGTACTAGTACACTAATTTCTCTTACAAATTCCGCGAAGATACAAAATACCAGTCTGTACATTTTGCATCTGATACACCTCTATGGGAATAAGATGTTTGAGTGATGTTTGTAATATAAATATTGTGACTTCCTTTGGTTAATTTTTTATATCAAGAGGTATTTTTTTCTCAAATCTAATATGATAACGAGATATCTGCAAATACAAGTACATAATGATAAGAGATAACTGCAATAACGAGTCGACAATAATCTTGTTGATGCAGTGGATATTCCCAATTGTTTTTTTTTTTCACTTTTAATGGATGAAAATTATTAAGTCTCACATATGGTCATAAAATGAAAAAATAAATTAGCAATGCATCTATTGGAACATGAAATAAAATAAAATTCTACGTTTTTTTTCAAGTATTTTTTTTTTATTTTATTTCATGTTCCAATAGATGCATTGCTAATTTATTTTTTCATTTTATGACCATATGTGAGACTTAATAATTTTCATCCATTAAAAGTGAAAAAAAAAAACAATACAAACACGATAATGCTACTCACTGGACACTGGCAAAATACACTTAAAATAGTGTGAAGCCATAACTTAAAGAAGAAGAAGAAGTGAAAAAAATAATAACAATTTTCAAACATATAATTTTGCGACCCCACACACACACACACATACACACACACACCCACACACACACACACACATCCGCATACGCACGGGTGGTGGCTCGCAGGAGCAGCCCCGCCACAGGACGAGACTCACTTCAAACCTTTGCCGGCGACGAACATGTTTAATACTTTATTTGGATTTTTATTTTATCCGATCAATTTGGATCAATCAATTTGATGTAAATCAATATGATCGTAAAAAAACCAGCACAATTACAGACCACACTTTCATTTGCCTCACAAGGACCCTAACATAGAATTTCAAATCGTGACCTGGTGAAGGTCGCGGGTAAAAGGTGAATAGTTCTGAGTCCTGCACAGGATGTCTGTCGGCTGTAGATAAATAAAATTTCAAAAAGGTCAACAATATCCTTCCGTCCCCTGAATCAACTGCAGCGTTATTTTGATGTTTTGACTGATGACTGGTGGCTGGGGACTGATGACCTCATAAAAAATTGCGGGTAAAAGCTTGATGCTTGCAATGCAAAGCAATCTGTCAAGGTGATCTTTAGAGTTGCCTTTTTGCTGCAGCAGACATCTTAAGGCATCTCAGCTAATAAAAGAAATTAAGGACACGAGTACCATTTCATATACACAAATAATTTTAATTTAAAAACAAGCTTTTACACCAAAACACAACGAAGATATCTTCCTTAGTTGAGGAGTTTCCATGACTTCCTTCAGGCTCCATCATCAGACCTTGGATATCATACGGATCTAAAGTACTCATCAAGATAAATCCAACGAGCCCAAACACAGTGAGGTTATATTGAGTAGTCGGGTGGTTCCATTGGCCACCTTTCGGCTTCATCATCAGACCCTGAACATAGTCTGGTTTTGAAGTACTCGTCAATACCAATCTTAAAAGCCTAAACACGGGAGGAGTTACGTTGTATAGTTTAAATATTCCTGTGGCCACCTTCCGACTCCGACTCCAGCAAGACAGACAGACAGACAAACAAACGAACATTGCAAGTTAAAAAAAAGCTTGTAAAAAGAGTCAAATCACTAGTGAAAATACCTATAAACCGTCACATAATCTAGAATGAAAGAATAAATAAATAAAATAAGCGTGAAACAGAACGACCTCAACCTTGATTGGTCCGATGATCGCAAACCACTTACCGATAGCTGCGCAGTGACCGGTGTCGATAACACGCCGGTTTATACTTCTTTCTTGTTCTTTTATGAATTTTACGATTACAAATTTTATAGTTTTATTTCTAAATGTAATGTGATTTGGTGCCGATTGTTTCATTCATGCACCGTTTAGCACGTTTTGGTATATTGATGTTTGATGTGATTATGGTACTTTAGGATACTGATTGGGAATATTATTTATTGTTAGAAATAGGTAGGGACTTTAGAAAGCTAACTATCATGAAAGTTAAAATTAGTGGACGTATTTTAGCTGAAGATAAATTACTTCCCACTCATTCTACCCATTAGAAGCCTTTTCGCTCTTCTATCTGTCTTTATTATGACGCAAATCCTTTGTAGACTAACCAAAAAGAGCAGCGATTCAACAGGTTCTTTCCTTACAGACTTTTCTGTTTTCCTGTACTCACACTTCTTCTCTCTTACGCCACATATCCCTATCCTGAGATAAATTTGACCAGGCCTTAAAAACATTATCGAGCTATCTTTGTACTGGTCTTCTATGATTGCGGTATATCTTGAATTTACTAATTAACGAGAATGGTTAATCTTTAAAAGGAAATGGCTACTATAGAAATGATTGCCCAATTTTCTTCTGTTCTTCGTTCTTTGATTTGTAGATAAACATTTTAGTATGTTTTGATGCAGTTAAGTTGATAAGTATAGATTGATAAGGGTTAAGGTTTGGTATAGAGATTTATGCGAGAGTAAATTGCTACACTTAATTTATACTGAAAGCTGAAAATTTTTAACTTAATTTATACTAACAATTTCATATCAGAAATTCGCCAAGAAAAATGAATTATTAATACGAAACTGTTCCACAACGTCCTCTAGTGACCTTTTAATTACACTCAGTTAAATATTAATCTTCCCAAGCCTATCTACATATTAGATAATTGAAATTCAATCTATGGTAATGAGTAATGAAGGTTGAAAGTTTAATGTCAAATGGCGTCGATCCTTATCTATAGAATCATGCGTAGGTATGTGATTATGTTCTTATTGTACCGCCGTTGGAGCTTATTAGGAATTTCTCTCACGATTCAATCTATATTAATGATATTAGTTGAAGGTAATTATATAATAAGTAAAAAGGTCTATGTAATTTTATTAAAGGAAAGAAAACTACAGATTTTAATCTTAAAGAAGTCATCCAGGCACAGATTTCTAGTACAGACACCACCGCACCATTTACGTATATAAGTAAGTTTTATGATTGTCAATTGCTACTGGATAAATAAATTAAATGTTTTTTTTTTAAATATCAATCAAATAAACGACCATTTTGTTAGTCTAATGGCACATAGTTTGTTTAGCAATAATGAAGATTTGGTTTAGAACTATAGGTTATAAAAAGTGTGATTTTTCAATTAAAGAATGCTCAGTAACATCTTACACATTTTTTTTTTTATCGCAGGGTAAACCCTTTATGGGTACGCGTCCGCGTTCGGGGGACGCGGAGGGGTTATGTCGGAGTTCTTGATCCATCAACACTCGGGGCCGTAGCCCTGGCTGTTGATGGACCAAGTGTAACGACTAAAAACCCTGCGGTGACACCGTCTTTGTCGCGAGTGTCGGGGACCACGGGATCGCCGTTAGGCACGCTCCGCGACCCCGACGCGACCTGCCCTGTTGAGGGCCCACCTTGGGAGTCACCTCCCTGGCGTAAAAATACGCCCTCCCTCTACGTAGACGCCGCATTGGTGTCACCCAACGCGGCATCTCCCTCTCGAACTGGGAGGCAAAATCCCCCGAGTCTGCCAGCCAGTTGATTCGGTAGAGACACCCATGTACCCAGACTTTGACATCCGAGGCCATGGGTATCTCCACGCCCCCTCGCGCCACACGCGCACGAACCGCCCAGCCGCCGCCGCGCCGCCCTTCTGGCGGCATGCAGCAGCAGCCGGTCAGCTCGGTTCGGCCGGGCTAGGAACCCGAAGGGGCCCCACCGCCTAGCAGGTGGTCGGGAGATTACGCAAACCTACACCGACCACCGTACCACCAAGCCGATCTGCGCCACACCCCTAAGGGCAGGCGCCCGAACGGCTCCCTGCCAGGGGCGGCGTCACCTGCTGCACCCAACTCTCTCTCCCAAGGGAGAGCGAGGGGGCAACCAGGCGCCACACCCACACCCTTGCGCCTAAAAAGCGCGTGAGCCTTCCAGCCACCACTGCGCCGCCCCTTTGGCAGCAAGCAGCAGCAGCCGGTCGGCCCAGCACGGCCGGGCTAGGGACCCAAAGGGGCCGCACGGCCCAGCGGGCGGTCGGGAGGTCCTTCCCTCTGCAAAAAATACACGGCGCACAACAGCGCCGCGCTGATCTCGACCGACCACCCAAACGGCAGGCGCCACCTGCTGCACCCCACGGACGGGCGCACCCAGGCGCCACGACCTTCCGGCCAAAGCCGGGGGACAGGAGACTGGGTAGGAGAAGGAAAGGGAGGGATGGGACGCATAACTGTTTCTGTTATGTCTGTTCAGAAGGACCAGACCAATAGCAGGCAGCAACCGCGAGCAGGATACAGTCACACTTGCCTTGGGGATCGTCTCGACCGTGCGCTACTCCTAAGACCACGCCAAATTGCTTGCCGGGACAGACGAGCAAAATAGGCGAGAAGCTATGCCACTGCGCCTCGAAGGACGCGTGTGGTGGGATAGCCTTTCGCCCGCCCAACATCTTACACCTGTGGTATCCTCGCTTGATAAATATGACGATGTCTATTTTTTCATCTCTATCTATCTATATCATCACAGGTAGGCAGAGAGTTCCAACAGATTCTTTCCTCTTTGGCTTTTCCCACTCTCATATTTCGTCTCATAAATGCTCGCTGGTTACGGAGACTTAACTTGCCCCACGATTGACGATTTTTTATTTTTTAATCAAATAAACTTTTCCTTATTTTAAACCACCACAAGGAGGAAGATAATGAGTTCTGTGAACGTTAGCATGATCTCCATCTATACAACAATAGGGTGCTACATTAAAGACCAGTCGTAAAGCAAAAAACACGTATTGATAAAAACGCAACTATGTGCCTAACCGCTGCAAACTGAATGAGCAATTCTTTTATTTGTATTCTGTATGGAGTTTGTATAATTAATGGTGACTCGAGCGATGTTGCACGGAATTAGGAATTGAGACAAAGATCGGCGGTTTCGCTTCTCAAATGGATACGCAGGTTAATTGTCTTCTAATGAACTTTATTGTGTTTTTTACTCAAAATTCTTCTTTTTAGTACATGGGAATATTTATTTAGTGGAATTGGAAGATTTTGGTGCACTGCTTTGTGGCAATGGATTGGCGTGTAGTCCTAGATTCTCATGTACCAAATATGATGGTGTAGATGTGTTTATAGTTATTTTATTGACCACAGGCTATAATTAAACTTTGTAGTGCCGCGAAAAACATTGATTATACAAAAGATAGTCTGGGTAAATACGATTGTTTACTTTTTTACTTTTAATACACTATGAGTCCTTTTGCGCTTGACACATTAATATTTGAAAGCTTCCTATTTACACGCGGTGAGGTTATGCATGTAGAAATTGGGCAATAGGTATACTGTGCGTGCAGCACGAAGCTGATTGTTACATGGCAATTTTTGTGGGAAGCTTATTATGATAATTTAGGGGTAACCCTCAAAGATTTTTTTTATATATTTTTTATCGTTAGATTATATTTTCAACTGGCACCAATCATATCTTTTTTAAATTAATTTGCTGTCTCATTTTTTGACATGTCTTTACTACAATTAGATACAATATTGCGAATACAACTTGTCCTCTGAACGTTTACATTTCACTAACTTTATATCCAAACAGTTAGATGATCGAACAACTATGTAGTGTGAATAAATCACTATTTTGGGGGTTTGGAGCGTAACATCTTTACGTGACGACGAAAAAAGACGAATTTAACCTTATCTAGGAACAACATCCACAGGAAAACTATTTCACCGAGTTTACTAAACTAATCACGGCAAATGTACGGGGAATACCCATCGTAGAATGTTTATTAACTCTATCATAATATTCTTAGGAACTATTTAGGTATTACAATTACTGACGGTTGCATCATTGGTGCAAACAAGGTTATATTTATATTTAGCCGACGATTCTTGAAACCTGCTTCTGTAAATACAGAAAGGAAAATTTGACCGATATTATTTGTATAATAACCGCAAAAATATATTTGATGATGATGAGACACCACTTATGCGCAATTGTTTTTACTTATTCAGATCCAATATCCGGGATAGGAAAAATCAATACGTTGAGGAATATATTAACCGTTTTTACTTATAATCAAGCTATTCGGTATTTGAATCTATGACGTAAATTTACCAGAACAAAAGTAATTGATCAAAAAACGTAAAAAAAATTTATTAGATGAAAAGAGAACGGATGGCTCGTTTCTAGCCCAAAAAATAAGTTTAGCCATTCAGCGATGGAATGCAACCAGCGTGGGATAGTGACAACACTATCCCACGTAGACAAAATTTGTACGATTAGCATTTACTCCTTTTTATAAGTTAT
This sequence comes from Phalera bucephala, assembly GCA_905147815.2. Classification (NCBI taxonomy): domain Eukaryota; kingdom Metazoa; phylum Arthropoda; class Insecta; order Lepidoptera; family Notodontidae; genus Phalera; species Phalera bucephala. The sequence goes on from LR990612.1 coordinate 28,886,038, forward strand.
AATATGTTTATGTGAATATTCTTAAATTAAATTATGCTTATTTTTATTAAGCAAACTTTGATATAAAAGTGTAGCTAGGTATTAAATGTTTGCATTCTATTACACTAAATTACAAAGGCGATTATAACACATTTCAAAGCAAATAAGCTTAAGCGTTTTATTGCTGTTTTCTGTCGTTTGATTTTCGAGTAAATTGTGTGTTTTATCATCCTGACCCTTTTTCGCATCTTTGCAGATAACTTGATATAAATATGCAAATCAGTCATCAATCAGTAATCAATAACATCCCCAAGCAGGAGTGCAAGAGTTGTACTGTGTATGCCCAGACTTCGCCACTAATGGTAGGTGACACGCGGAACATTGGTTTAGGAACATTATTCTGTCTGTGTCAGTCTAAATCCCAGGTGAAGTATTTTAGTGCAGCTTTAATAACTCTCTTATTCCCTGAGGAGGCGGTCAGAGTGGGTGTTCAGCGCTGGTATTCTGGCAGCACCAATAAAGGTGACGTCAGAGATGCAGTTTATTTGACCCATATTTATCAGGTAGACAGGGAAGTGCCTTGATAACTTAAAATAAAAGGTAAATGGAAGGTAAATTAAGTAATTTGAGAGCTTGGAACGTATGTTAACAAATATTTTATTAGTGCAGACAATCTGCGCAATGACCTTTATATTTATTTGGATATCGTGCAGGTAAAATTTATGGATATTATTGGCGTTTTTAATCATGGACTAGGTGCAGGAGTACTATCTAAGAGGTGCCTAAAAATATTAACTGTCCCTGTCCGATTTACGTGGATTCATCCGACAAATGTTTTTGTGCCCGTTCAAATTTTATGTTTTTCTCGCTTATTCAGCTACATGCTACATTAGAATAGTATGATAGGGACAAAATTTCCGGCTGGAGCATGTTTTCCGGTCGTTGTGGCGGTCTCTGGATGAAGCATGTGTCCTTACTGCTGTGTAATTCTTTCGACTGGCATAGTCACTTGTCTTAGCTAAAGTGTAAAAATGAATGATTAATATTTTACCGATTTATAAAGAGGGCGCTACGGGCATGGGAAAAATAAAAAAAAACAGTAGTTAAAGGGATTATATTCTTTGGCGATTTCATTTGAACTTCTCTGTTAACTGACCTGAAGAAGCTGAATATAAACCAAGGATCGTGTATAAGCAAAACTGCCTCCCACAATCCGCACTGCAGCCGTGACTTGAGTATGATCTAATCTCTCTCAACTCTATTTTAGAGAGAAGGCCTTCGCCTAGCAGTGGGACAGTAGAGGATGATTTAAAATGAAAATATATAATATAATATTAGCCCCTGTTAAGAAACTGTCACACCGTTGGGCACGGGCCTCCTCTCAAACTGAAAGGGCTTAGGCCATAGTCTACCGAGCTGACCCAGTGCGGGTTGACGAACTACACCTTCGAGAAACTCTTAGGCATGCAGGTTTCCTCACGATGTTTTCCTTCACCGTTAAAACAAGTGATAGTTAATTTTTAATACGCAAATGCTTTCGAAAAGACAGGGGTGCGTGCCTGGGTTTGAACTCGAGGTCTCTGAATTTGTAGATTTACATTTTTTAATATTTTAGTGTATGGGATGTAGTGTCTCTATGCATCAAGCAATTTTTACTACATGTGTCACAGAAAAAAAAAACTAAAGGATGTGAAATCACAAGTATATTGTATGCATATCGTGACAAAGTTCTATAAAACAATTATTATGTTTATAAATTACGTATACTAGAGTTTATATTCGTTCAGTCACCTTTGGTTTTCTATTTAGTGTTTCATTTTAGAGGCTAAGCGAATGACACTGAGGGAGGGCAACAAATAATAAACGAATAATGCTTGGTCTAGTAGTATGAGCATAACCCACTGTATCGAGATGTCTCGGGTTTGATATCTACACGGGACAAATCTTTTTGAGACCTATAAATATTTGTTTTCGTCATACGTGATAATTGTTTGTAAATGCACCCACGATACCGGAATAATTTCTAATGAGGGTCAACGCATTTTTTTAAAAAGTTTAACTTTATCAAACTCAGCGCTAAAGCCTTCAAATAAGACACGGTTTATTTGGTCATGGTAAGATAGTCTAGGCCTTCTTCGTTACGTACATCCTTCCATTTTCTCATTGTGTATCTGTTTTGTCATTCATTCAAACATAACGAAAACACTTGACAGCCAAAACCCACCAATCTGTACAAATATGTGTCACCACTTTAAACTCTACAGCACTAGTCCCAAAGTTTATTTTGACATGAATCACTGGCTTGTTGTCGGCATATTGGTTATTTTATTGGTTGGTCTAATGGCACATGTGCGCTTGGCGCTCAGGAGAGCCTGGTATCGAATCTCAGGTCGGACAAAGAGTTGTTGAAGTTATTATAGGAGTGACTGTATTATTTTTTTAATTTACATTATACACCTATACTTATTTGGGAAATAATAATAAATACAAAGCCTACAGCCAAAAGTCTTTAATAAGTGCGTCCTGCCCGTTTTGACTTACGGAGCCGAAACGAACTCACGGTTGGACTGGTCCATACATTTAAAGTCACTCAGCGAGCTATGGAAAGAGCTATGCTTGGAGTTTCTCTGAAGGATAGAATCCGGAACGAAGTCATTCGACAGATAACCAGAGTTATCGATAGAGCCCACCGGACTAGTAGGCTGAAATGGAAATGAGCCGGTCACATTAACCAAACAACATAATCGCTGGGGCAAACGAGTTCTTAAGTGGAGACCACGGACTGGCAAACGTAATGCAGGACGCCCTCAGGCTAGGTGGAGCGATGATCTTCGTAGGGCGGCTGGCAGAAATTGGATGAGAGTAGCCGAGGATCATACCCAGTGGCGTGCACTTGGAGAGGCCTATGTCCAAAAGTGGGCTGCTATAGGCTGATGATGATGATGAAGACCTATGCTTTCTCTTTCAACCACTTCTTTTCCCTAAATGTCGTTAAACACGTATCTTCACGCGCTCGTTGCGCAGAGGGACTACCATTACCGAGAATAAGCAACATTCTGCTCGGTCAGTCTAAGATGGGTAACCGCTTGTGGCATTTCCATTGTCAATCGTCTCCATACTTTAGAGGCACGATGCTTAGTCCCGGATGCTTTGATGAACTCCTGTAGCAGATGGCCACGAACTTCCCTTGATCTGCGTGGCAGAATATAACCTAATCTCTTTAATGTCGATTTGTAGGAGAAGGCCTTTGTCCAGCAGTGGGACAGTAGCTCTTTTATTTTCCTCAAACTGTGGTCAGGCGCTGTTCCTTATTTTGTTTATCGGATAAGGTTGTACGTCATCCATTACTCATTGTATTCTTTTACATACAGATAGAAGTCATCATTATTCTTTTTTTATAGCTACACCATTGTTACTGTGTTACTGATAGTATCACAATCAGACGCCTTTTAAATGTTATGCATCCTCATTCATTTGCCAGGCTTCCGATTAGGAACACGTGACTTTACAATGAAGTTATTTGTGACAAGTTGGTGTTGCGAAACTGAATTAAATCAGAGGGCTTAGCACAAAATATTGGTGGCAGTGTCACACTGCAAAATTACTAAATAAACATAAACGCGACAGCGAGATTACTCGCTGGCGTCCCGATAACACTAAATTTTTGTGCTAAGCCCTGTAGTAAAACATGTTGGTTCTTCGAGACAATTCTGGAAACAAAGATAAATATTCTTTAAAATGGTAGTAAAATCCTTCAAAAACAGAACACAAGATCCCACTGTTGTACCTTTTATGATAATAGTATAAAGATATTTTAATATATAGTAGTGCATCACAAGGTCCAGGTTCAAATCCTAGGTCGGACAAAGTGTAGTTTCTATTAAAAGCATTAAAGTAACAGTTCCCGGTATAATGACTTCCGGTATGATACGATGGCAATATGTATGTGAATGTGTACACAGAATACCTTTGCCACCCCCGCTTAGGAAATATAGGCGTTACAGTATACACTACACTGTTATTACTAAAGGATGCTGACATCACAAAAAGTCAACGCGGTAAACCCAGGCGGAGATAACGGGATGAACTGGACAACTTTTTGATCTTTTGATCTTCAACTTTTGATCCACTCCTCTCTGTTCGTTGCCATGCCAGGCCAGACTTTAAAAAAGTTGTCCAGTTCGTCCCGCCATCTCTGCCTGGGTGTACTGCGTTGTCTTTTTGTATTTCGTGGAGAACAGTCAGTTATTATTTTGGCCAAAGCAAAATATATTACATAAAATATTTATAGTATAACAAAAACAAAACTATTTCCCGCTAATTATCCAATACCTAAGGCGCTAACATTATGTGGACTATCAATCATGTTCTTCAAATAAACTACATGTCCGCGTTTTTGGCATGACAAACATTTGCGTTCAGATAACTGCCATAACAAAACACGAACAGGTTCTGTCGCTATTGTCTTTCCACGTACATGACCAATGATAAAGTATTATCGTAATAACATTACATAATCTATTTAAGTAAGTGTCGAGTTCACTAAATAATTTGGTAGCTTAAAAATTCACCCATCTCTTCATTTTAAGCCTCAAAATGAATAGAGATGAATGGCGTCCTGATTTTTTGGGACATTCTTCGACGGATTTTGTTTTAAATGTAGGTAACTAGGAATCAAATTTCTGTGTCATGGTGCGTTTACAAATATGAAAATCATATGCACAAACAGACCGACACACAAAGATTTGTTTCAAGCTGAGATCGAACACGCGATTTGATTCTGAAAGAGTACGAACGACCTAACTCTAAGCACCAGGTGAAACCGTCATCACATTGTCATTATTATCAACCTTTAGCTAATCAATGCTGAGCCTAAGTCTCGTCCATGGCACTCCATTCAATTTTACGTTTTCCGGGTCTAGTCCCCTCCGGCCGCCGGCCATATTTGCCATATTTGGGTTGCCTCTACATTGCGATGACTAGTTCGAGGTCTCCATTTCAAATGTATGGTTTACTAGCAGTTTTCTGCGACTTTGTACCCAGTTGACAACAGCGCCACCTACCTACCGGGTTCAACTACAGCTAAGATCACAAGATCGCAAGATCCAGCGTCGCGTATTGTTGACTCGGATGTTAACATGGGAATCACAATACACGGACTCTTAAACAAATTAGGTAGAAATAAAAACCAAAACCAAAGATCAACTAAATTAACTAACAAAAACATAAACAAAAATACAAAGGTTTGGAATAAATAAGAAACTAATTCAAAAAACATAGCAACAAAAATTTAAAAAACGAAAAGGAGGACAATTGGAATAAAACCGGTCTATTCTGAGGATGACATACCAATTAGAACTCACATAGATAAAATAAAACAAACCGATTTGGCAAAAACAAACTAGAAAAGTGTAACTTAATGAAGACAGCGCGTGGAGTACAGGGAATTTGGAAAAGCGGGAATATATGAGAAAAGAAATAGGAAGAGAACACTGAACAGAAACGGACGGATATAGATTAAACAACTGAACTAGGCAAATATGGAAGTTTGCACCGCTTGTTTATTAAAATACGAAAACGAATAGAAAGTTGAAATAGCAGTTACAAAATCAGACAAATATACCACACACAACACAGGACGTGACGTGAAGAACATAAAGAAGGACATACGAAGAGAAGAAGGAAGAACCATTTAACATCTAGTCGACGAACCCACGCAACTGAACAAAACATAATGTCAACCATAAAATATAGTAACGAGACAAAAATTTGGAAAAATTGTGGAAATTCGGCAACCATATCTTCCACAAGATAATAGATAAATAGATAATGTTATCCATATACCTATTAGAAGAGACAGGATAGATCGACAATAGGCTGCCGAACTACACTAAAATACATATTAAGCAAAATAAATTGAAACCAAGTAAACAAACGAAATAAACAGAGATCAATAAGTAAACTGTATAAATAACAACAAATCATTTGTATAAATAATTAATGCCAAACTAGAAAATAAAAACTAAACCTATACAAATTAGAAATAAAATTAAAACTAAACAGTCAAATAATTGAAATCCAAATCAAAGGCTCCGAAGCATATCGGGGGTACTTACCCCCGATATGCTAAACAAGCTTTGATTGTTTAGCAAGTGCTAAACAATAAAAAAAAAACTAAAGCTAAGAACCATCCAGGTGACAGCAAACGTTCAAATTCATGAAAACTGGTCAAAATTCAGCACAACCGTATGGGAGGAGAAGAATTACGAACACTGACCCCGGAATTTTAAATATAGAGATTGTTTTACATTGAATAAATTTATCATAAAAAAAGACCAAAACAAGTTTCTTTGCAGCTAGGTAATGGTTCAATTTAATACGGGCAAACACTTTCCGTGTGTATGCTATTGGCCGTTGAGGAGTTCCTTTATCTGGAGACATCCTAGGTGTAGAATCACGTCATACTTACTGTAAAATACTTGGTTAGCGGAACTGAATCAAGTCAAATTTCGACACTGTAGGATAATAAGATGTTGCTTTAATTCAGCTCGCAACATTAGACCAAAACAAACAAACATTGCAAGTCAAATAAAAGCTTGTTAAAGGGTATTTTATCGATTTTATAGTGACGTGAGGTATATGCAAGTGCGTGTACTTTAAATCAATTGAGATTTCCATCATCGATATATTTGCCATTTTTATAACTGAATTGCTAAGTTTGTTGACACTTTTTATGTGAAACGCAGAATGCTCGAATTTGATGACATCCAAATAATTTTAGAACAATAATGGTGTATGCTACAACTAAATGACAGACTATCCTGGATCTATTAATATTTTTAGTTGCTAAAATACACATTATCACATCTGAAATTTTCAAACAAGGGTGGCTGTGATGTACTGTGTACAGCCAGGTATCGTCGAGGATGTTAGATGTGAGCTGTCCTATTAGGAGCTTATTACATTATACGGAGCATGATTTTTAACTCCAGACTGGTGTTGAGAATTAAAAAACACACATTTATCCGACCTAGGAACCGAACCTGGGACTAACTTCAATAAATTTCTTCAGCTACTCTCAATAAGCTAACAAGGCAGTTAGTAATTGATATTTCATCTTTAAATCGTGTTTCATTCTCTTTAAAAATAATAGCTTAAAATTCACGAAGCACCCTAATAGATCTTGGATACAAATATCAATTGTACCTAAACGACTATTATTTTATTTAAATGACCAATATATTACATAAGAAAGACGAACAATGGGGCAAGTATGCAAAATGAATAAATTCATTACGATTATGCGGTAGGATTCTTATAATTGACGTCACAAACCATAATGGTAAGGAAAACGTCGCTTACATACTAAATGGTGGAATGTACAGACAATTTGGCATAACGCCTGCAGTACAAGCGAACTTGTTAAGGAAGAAGACATGTTTTACGATGTAAGAACACTTAGCGATAACTTGTTAGCAAGACTTTGGACTAGTAAAACGGGATATCTTTAATAGTTGGACTTATAATTGGCGAGGATTTTTGTACAGAAGCGACACATTACGCTAACACGGTAATTGTTGTTAGAAACATGAGAATATTGAAATTTGAATACAATAAAGAAGAATATTATAAAACGAAAGACAACACAAATTACTGTCAATATAAAATATTTTATTCTGTGTTGTAATAAGAAGAAAAAATACAGACTTTGTTTTTATCTTTTTTAAGGTGTTTTTCGATCCGGATCTTGTACCTATAAAATTACCACGGGCGTGGGGGAAATCTTGCGAATAGCGTCCGTGCCCCTAACGACAAAAGAAACCCCCTTAAATATCCTACTATTATTATAAATGTGAAAATTCGTATATTTGGATGTTTGTTACTCATTCACGCAAAACTGGTTGAACGAATTTGGATTAAATTTAGCACACAGATAAGACCTGGATTAACATATAAGATACTTTTTATCCCGGAAAAATGTGAGGTTCCTGTCTAAAGTCAACGCAAACGAAGTAGCGGACGGAAAATTGTATTCTATAAAACAAGAGATATGTACTAAATCCTAACTTGTAGTATATTGAATTCAAATTAACGTCAACTCCAAGAAACAAAAACTGAATAACACTCAATGTTTTATTAGTAACGTATCATCGTAAAAACTTCTGTGATGACAGCAAAATAAAATGAGAAGATCGTTTTTTTATAATTAATTTAAATTTTTGCGGCGGTTGTACATTAAAAATTTCTTTTTAATTCGCCACCGCTGATACAAACCGGACTGGTCCTCCGAACCGCATTTTTGTTAACAAAAAATCTTATACGCCGCTAACTACGAAATTTCGGGCTTCGCAAAAAATGCTAATATTGACTCCGACTTTGTTTACTTCTGATGATTATTTTTTACGTGCCTACATTTTAAGTAGACTGGTAGATATAACTTGGTATAAGAAGAATATGCGCGTATTTGTATAAATGTACATGCAAAAATTTACGTACTTAACCTGACTCTTTTTCTTCTTTTGACTATTTTTTATGAGTACTCAAAAGTCATCATCATCATCAGCCCAAATTTGTCCACAGCTGGACATGTGCCTGTTCCAATGTGCGCCACAGAGCCCGATCCTCCGCTTTATGCATCCAGTTCCTGCCGGCTATCCGACGTAGGCCGTCACTCCATCTCGCGGGGCGGGGCGTCCTATACTGCGTCTGCCAGTTCGTGGTCTTCAATCCAAACCTGTCTGCTCCAACGGTTGTCTCTTCTGCGGCAAATGTGACTAGCCCATTGCCACTTTAGCTTGCTGATTTTCAGAGCTATGTCGGTGACTTTAGTTCTATGCCGGATAGTCTCATTTCGGAGTCTATTGAGTATAGAAACTCCAAGCATAGCTCTCTCCATAGCTCGCTGAGCGACTCTTAGCTTAAGGACCAGTCCCATCATGAGAGTCCACGTCTCGGCTCCGTAGGTCATAACCGGTTAGACGCACAAAGCAAAGACTTTCGTCCTTAGGTTTTGCGGGATAGATGACCAGAAGACATGATGGAGCTTCCGAAATGCTGCCTAGCGCAACTGAATCGACCTATAGGCCTCCTTCTCGAACCTAAAAGTGCTATAAAATGATTTGAAAAGTCGCATCGTTGTCGCTTATACCATTTTTTTCTAACCTTATGTTAAAAAAATATAACAGGATGCATATTAATTTACCTGCGCTTTCGTTTAAATACCATTCAGCCATTTTATGACTATGAAAAAATAAGATTTTGGGATCCAACTATAATTACCAAAGGTGCACAATTTAGCAAATGCAAGTTACGCTTCCATGTTCTTGTTCCTTTCTTCCATTTTGAATTTATTTTTCGATTATTATGTACAGTTTCGAGGTCAACTCAATATTGTTTTGGTTTTTTTAAATAATTATGGTTTTATATGAATGAATAAAGCCTTGTGTAACCTTGGACCAAACCAGTGCAAGTTCAGATCTTACTGGTTTATATAATGTTTTTTGTAAGAATAAAAACACAATAGATATTACAATCATATTTAAAGTACATAGTACCAATGAGATAAGCCATTCCCAGCAACTTTTTGCAACAAAAAATATATATGAACTCATTTAATAGACTTATAGAATTAGAGTTGTCGCTTATAAGTTTTTGTTCTATTTTTTATTATATCCCTTGCGGGGTAGGCAGAGAGTACAGCGTTTCAACATGTTCTTTCTTTACTTACCTCTCTGGCTTCCTCCACTCTCATAGTTCGTCTCATAGACGACACAGAGACACATACTCTTGACTAAGACTAGGTCTATTTAATGCCTAAAAATATGTTTTAGTTATCAACAAATCCATGGTCAGTAATGATGATAATTATTGTAATCAAAATGTAATTTTTAGAAGTATGACTCATTCCCATGCTTGACAATTTTCTGTACCAATTGCAAAAAAAATTCAAGCCACATGTTTTTTAGTGTGACGTTCATATGAAAGAAAAACTGATTTTGAAACTCATTAAATTTCTATTCTCTAGCGCTTGGGTATATTGGAGTTTAAATAAAATGCGGAACTGATGAATCATGTTCTAATAATCTAGTATAATGTTGGTATGGCAATATGGTCGTAGTCGCATTATGGTTAGTAGAGACCACGACAATGAAACGAACGTCTAATTTTAAGCTGTCTTTCTTTGCTGCTAATGTGCTGGGCGCTTGGTGAAATATGAAAAATTATTTTCTTATTGCGTAGCTTATACAAATAGACAATGTTATAGAAATAATCTCCTCGATTCTTTCTGTATTATACTTAAAATACGCGTGGGGATTTTTTAACTACACGACTCGCGATACATTAAAGGTTGTTATTAGGTAAAGGTTTTATATAAGGAAAATGATTGCTTTCTTAGTTCTATGTCAATCCTAATCTAAGCAGATTATTTGAATTAGCTGTAAAAATGGATTTACTTTTAAGCGACAAAAAATGTCGAAATTTCCGTCATTTTTTGTCAACATGGCTTGTCGCATATGAATTCTTATTATCTTTTTTAGATAAAACACTACCCTAATTATCGTATTGTTACTTCATTCTTAATGGCTGATTATTATTTATTGACTGTTTGCGGTCATTAACTAATTAACGTGTCAGTAATTGCTTCTACGAATTTATTTGTAAATCGCGATTCTGAAAATATTCTACGATTTTTTGTGCTAACTTAATTGTAACTAGGGTTTTGGCTAAAAATATAGACTCCAAGCTAAACGAAATGGTCTTTATGTATGATTTAATTTTCTAATATACATAATAATTTATACGAGTAATAGCCTCAGAAATCAAAGATTTAGTTTAAGACAAATGAAAGAAGCACTTCAAGGTAACAGAAATAGAAATTAATGAATCTTTTCTTGACTAGATATTTCGAGAAGTAAGACATACATACGTGTATACCTTACAACCAAAAGATGACAACTTATTCAAAAACTTCCAAACTAGTAACATAACAAAGAAATGTCTTGCTATTATAACATCTAACACATACTCGAAACACGTTGCCTTTTTGTCTTCCATCTTGGGATAATAAAGACATCAACCTGAATAGGTATATGCCTTACGTACATATAGATTTGAAAGGATTACATTCAAATACATAAGCCTAATTCTAATAGGCCTGTTATCTATTCAAAATATTTTTTTAAAAGAATCTCAAACGGTACCTTTATGTGAATACCAGTGCGGAAGTACCGTAGTTTTCGTTTTAAATTATATAGGTAAAATAATCTTTGTTACTATAGATGTTTGCAAAAGTGATTATAATAACAAATAAGTCTATTCTTTTCCTCTGCTGGGCAAAGGCCTTTCTTCACACATAAAATTGAGAGAGATACTCTACTACACGGAACCATTGCGGATTAATAGGGACAGTTTTGTGGCCAACTGCTGATGGAACTTATCAAGTCGCCCGGCTAAAGCGGTAAGGCTTTCAACTTGATTTAGCGACTACCATACAAGGCGCTCGTAGCGCTGTGCGACCGCGGTGTTCTTACCGATTACCAAGGTTAAGCAGCGTTCGACTCGGTCGGCTTGAGATGGGTGACCGTTTGTGGCATTTTTCATATTCGAGCGTCTCCGTGCTTCAGAAGACACGCTAAGCCGTTGGTCCCGGCTACCACTTAATGTGGTAGTCGTTAAGCCGAGTTGGAAGCCTTAATGGCGGCTTGATAAGTTCCAACAGTCACAGACCTGCCTCCATCAATCCGCACTGGGTCTGCGTGGTGGAGTATGACCTAATCTCTCTCACCTCGATTTGTGAGAGAGGGCCTTTGTCCAGCAGTGGGCAGTATAGGCTGATATTATTATATAGTATACATGAAATAATTAACGAAACCCACAGCTAAACATGCCTTTTAAAGCAAGGAGACATTTAAAAATGCCACAAATGGTCAATCAATTTGAAATATGTTTTTACTAATATTCTTTGTAATATTGTGTGTAAAGCAATAAATGATTATTATTATTAATATAAATTCATCTGTCGTACCTTCACAAACGATTTATATCTTTAATAAATATAAGACTCAAAGATAAGACAACACTTAAAAGAATAAGTCCTTTTTACAAAACACTAGGCGTAACTTCATCTTTATTAATAACGTAATTACAATATACCGCAATGATTAATGCATGTCTCGTGTCGCTGGGTTCATTCCGAAGTTTATTTTTGTTATAAGATCGACTTGTCGCATGCACTGATATTGCTTGATGACAGCTTATTGGAACAGCTGGATCTCAATTTGCATACCTACGGGGTGACAAGAGGCGGGCGCGCGGACGTGAGCCAACGTGTGAGACTTGGTATCGTGACGTTAAATATTGTTACGTTGCAGGAAAACCTCAGAACTGTAATTTCGAAACTTTTTGTTCTATTTAGACTGATTCGTTGATCTAGAGGTAAATAATGCACGATCACGTCATGTACTGGGTTCGAATACTCGTACCATTTCAATCGAATGAGTTGGATAAAGTGTAATTTTTCAATAGGAGAAATTCCACTATCAGTTCGGAGTTTTTCCCGGTATTGTGCTCCGTTTAATGGCGATGGTCTCGCCTCCTATTACATTGGTATAATACACATCTCTGCCCGTCTCACTAGGCGAGTGTGGGCGTGACGAAGCTTATGGTTTTTTATTCTTTTTTTGTGGACAAAACAAATTAACTTAATATCATTAATGTCTATCTTGTATACATTTGAAAACGCCTCTTAATTGTAAACTTAAAGTAAAATAATTAAAAAGTTAAAGTAATGTAGCCGATTTACTTCTTCTCATTTAGTTACCGCCTTGGCACATCCAAGGTTTTCTCTAAGGTGATAATATAGTCAAACAGTCCATGTGCACTTTCATTAATACACGCTTATTGCTGTGTGTCTAAGATTTGATCTTCGCCGTTTTTCGTATAAAGTCAGCTCTCTATTTGTACGCTGTGATAATAGTCATTACAAAAGTAACGGTCTATGTTAGTTTAATAACTGCAGTAAATATTGTATGCTATCTATTATCGTGGGAGGAAGTTATTTTCGTTAAGGATTGTGACGGATTGGTGATGGAGATCTCCGTGAAAATGATAAACATGTAATTGAGAATTTGCGAAAATAAAGTATAGTTAAGTTAACTTATTTATATTATTTTCTTTTATGGTACGTATAAATATAAAATAACTTATTGATAAACCATTTAGTTTATTTTTCTAGAACGGTCGAACGAAGTGAAATTGTTCGTTAAAAATTAATCGCAATAGGTTCGCTTCCTATTACATCGGGACCTAACATCTTCGGCGAAAAGTACACAATATATCTCTGCCATCGCCTGTGGAATATGCAAAGTGTATCATAAATAACGCAAGACTTCAGACACTCTGTTAGATAATTGCTTCACAAATTCCATACGAAAATCAATTTTCCAAATTTCAAAATATTTAACCCCTTTTTACGCACCTTTATACCCCAATCAACAATGAAACTTTTACGATATTAAAGGAGAGACGGATTTAGCGCAGTGGTTAAGAGCTTAAGCCGCTCCTCCCACTTTGTCTAATAGTCGTGGGTTCGATTCCCGCACGGGACAAATCTTTGTGTAATCCACAATTATTTGTTTTGGTCTGGGACATACACAAATAGTGTATGTGAATTTTCATGTTTGTAAACCCACCCACGACAAGGAATAAAACCTAGTGGGCTACGTAATTTTTAAAGAAAAAAAGATAATTTTAACTGAGGCGGCACTTTCTGGAAATAATGGGGTGAGATATTGACGACAAGTGACATATCGAAAACAATTTCTAATCCAATATAATAAGGGGCGAGCCTATTACCATCGAAATGGGTATTCTAGATTTAGGATCGTTATTGAGAATTTGTAATGTGTTGAGTAAAGAAACTGTCTCATCGGTGGGCACAGGCCTCCTCCCAAACTGAGACGGTTTAGGCCATAGTTCACCACGCTGGTCCAGTGCGGGTTGACGAACTTCGAGAAACTCTTAGGCATTCAGGTTTCCTCACGACGTTACCCTCCGTTAAAGAAAGTGATAATTAATTTTTAATACGCACAGGCTTTCGACTAGACAGAGGTACGAGCCTGGGTTTGAACCCGAGACCTCTGACTTTGCAGTCCAACAGTCTAACCACTAGGCTATCACTATGTGGTTAAGAATTTGCTGGTAGAAAAACCTACAAACTTTGTTCCACTTACGTCTTAAACTTAGAACCTCATAATTGACAGTCATACCATACCAATAAAGAAGTATAATGAACAGTAGGGAGCTGCTCATAGCGCTGTGCGACCGCAATGTTCTTACCGATTACCAAGGTTAAGCAGCATTCGACTCGGTCGGCCTATAATGGGTGACTTTTTGTGGCATTTTCACATTCGAGCATCTCCGTGCTTCGGCAGGCACGCTAAGCCGTTCGTCCCAGCTGTAACTTAACGTGGTAGTCGTTAAGCCGAGTTGGAAGCCCTAAAGGTGGCTTGATAAGTTCCAACAGCAGGTGGCCACAAAGCTACCTCCACCAATCCGCACTGGGTCCGTGTGGTGAACTATAACCTAAACCCTCTCCGTTTGAGAGGAGGCCCGTGCCCAATGGTGGGACAGTTTCTTAACAAGGCTAATATTATTATAAATTTTCAATAGCAATCCGGAGTCTAGAATACCCAGTTCGATAATAATAGGCTCGCCCCTTATTATATAGGATCTGAAATCGTATTCAATATGTCACTTGCCGTCAATATCTCATCCCATTATTTGCAGAAAGTGCCGCCTCAGTAAAAGTTATGACCTAATCTCTCTCACCTCGATTTGTGAGAGAAGGCCTTTGCCCAGCAGTGGGCAGTAGAGGCTGATAATATTATTATATTATTACATTAACAGTAATGAACAGTACAAAAATGTTGAACCATCAGATAATGATTGGCAAACGTCTTGACACATTCATGTGTTACATCCACACACGGTGCATTGAACTCTGGACTCGACCCAAGCGCTACCTCTGAATTATGTTATTTATCTACTCAACTTGTTATTACAAGTACTCTATGTAATGGTATAAAAAGATCTACTAAAAAAATGTAATAATCATCCTAATATTATAAACGGGAGAGTTTGTATGTTTCATGTTTGGATATTAAGATGTTTTGATGTTTATTACTCAATCACGCAAAAACGACTGAACGAATTTGGATAACATTTGGCACTAGACTGCCTCGTTGGTCTGGTGGCAAAGCGCAACGCTTTGTGATCACGAGGTCCTGGGTTCAAATCCTAGGTCGGACAAATGTAGTTTTTCTATCGAAAAATTCCCAGTATGAGTCCGGAGTCTGGAATTGTGCCCGGTATATGGCAATAGGCTCGCCCCCTATTAAAAATATATTTCAGATTAAAAAACTTGACATTATGTCGAAATTAGACTGAAATGACACTAAAAAATACGATCGATACTTTAGTGGAGCAGCATACCAAATGTAAGTAAATTCATAATTAAATCTTAATTCAGTAAAGAAAGAATGCCAGAAGAATAAAAGAATGCCAGAAGAAAGAATGACAAAACAGATATACAATGCGAATGTGGAAGGAAGTAGATTCCGGCGAAGACCTAGACTATCTTACCATGATCAAATAGACAGTCTTATCTGAAGGACAAGTCAAGAGTCTCCATAACCGGCGAGCGTGTATGAGACGAAATATGAGAGAGGAGGAAGCCAGAGAGGTATGTAAGGAAAGAACCTGTTGGAACTCTGTACTCTCTGCCTACCCCGCAAGGGATTTGGCGCAATGATATAGATAGAATTGGCCCTCTGAAGTAACATATTAGATTTTACATGGGACCTAACATTGTCAGCGAAACGTGGGTGTACTCAGTACACCTCTGCCACCCCCTCTGGGGAATATAGGCGTGACGGTGTATTTGGCACACGGATAGTTTATTACCTGGATTAACACATAGGATACTTTTTACCCCGGAAAATATAAGGTTCTTGTCTAAAGTTAAAGCGGACGAAGTCGCGGGCAGAAACTAGTACAAAATAAAAGGGTTCAGCGCGAGGACATTGACAAAAGCATAACGTTATCGAAAAAGTGCGCTGTCACGTTAATCTTTATTGAGGACTAGTTTGTGCCCGCGACTCGTTGAGTTTAGACGGGAACCTAACATTTTTCCGAGATTAAAAGTCATTTGTGTTAAACCAGGTAATAAAACCTATCCGTGTGCCAAATTTTATCGTAATCCGTTCAGCCGTTTTTGCGTCATTGAGTAACAAACATCGAAACATCCCAACATACACACTTTTACATTTATAAGATAAGTAAGACTAGCTTCTGCCCGGGACTTTGTCCTCGTTGAGTTTTGACGGGAATCTAACATTTTTTCAATATAAAAAGTCCTTTGCGTTAAACCATCCAAATCAGTTTTAGCGTGATTGAGTAACAAAGATCCAAACTTTTACATTTATAGAACTATATTATATTTATACAACTTTTATATTAGGATATTTGTAGTGTGTGAAAAGAATGGCATATCGATACGACATCGTTACGATGACGTCAATCTAGCAGTTTATATAAATCTTTAAACATTTCAATTTTTAAAATGTGTGTTATTCACTCACTACCGTATAAAAATTAAAGATTAACACCATATTTATATTATTATTTAGATTATCAACAACAATATCAGCCTATTCTGCCCACTGCTAAGCAAAGGCCTTCTCTCAAAAATCGAAGTGAGAGAGATCAGGTCATACTTCACCACGCGGACCCACTGCGAATTGGTGGAGGCAGGCTCGTGGCCACCTGCTATTGGAACTTATCAAGCCACCTATAAGGCTTCCAACTTAGCTTACTACATTTAGTGGTGACCGGGACCAACGGTTTAACGTGCCTTCCGAAACACGGAGACTCTCGAATATGAAAATGCCACAACGGTCACCCATCTCAGGCCGACCAAGTCGAACGCTACTTAACCTTGGTGATCAGTAAGAACACCGCGGTCGCACAGCGCTACGAGCGCCTTATTTAGATCAAGAAGATTAATTGGTGTCCGTTTCTTGGTAAGCGCGTTACTTGAGAACACCTAGACCAATTTGGCTTATTTGTTTTTAAATATTCGTAAATAGGCAGTTCGAATAAGGTATAACGAAAAAAAATTGAAAAAACTGCTTGAAAGATGGGAAAATTCTGGAAGAACTAACAGCATTATTTTTAATTTTAAAATTATTTTAAATCTCTGGCTAATGTAATAGAATAATTAAAGAAAAATAAATACAAGAAGTATATTTTCGACTAATAATTACTTGGATACATTATTGCGGGACGCGTGCTTAAAATAAATTAAGTAGTCTAAAAGCGTCCACACTATAAACACTTAACCTTTTTGCTTGATTTATTTTCAATGGACTCGGTTGTAATTTTAATAGACAAGTAACTTTACGAATGAATTAACAATTTTTATCTTTGATCTAAACGCGAATAAATTACCATACCATAGTAACATAATTAACGAACCTGAAAGTAGTTTGTTCTAATTCGGTAACTGAATTTATTCCAACAATTTTTAATGTATTTTACATATTTTTTTTAAATTTGCTATAAATGTTGTTACCTCTTCAGTGCGCTATAAAAAACTAAATTTATTCTTGATTAAAAGCAATGTGGAGATTTCAAATTCATTTCTAAAATGTATTTCTTAATACGCATACACGTATACGTTTCTTTGTTATTTGGGGTACAAAAGTGCTTAAAATAAGTCAAAAAACTTTCAATTAGGAAGTCAATCAGTTTTCATATTATATTTGTTAAGCAATGATCTAATCGAGGTATCTGTGGTCTTGAGTTATTTACGATACACCTTGTAGATGCTTCTGTTTGTATAATTATTATAAATCGCGTGAGGATAACCATCATCACTTCTAGCTCATCCCACCCACTGCGGGATTTAAGCCTCCATCTTACGCCACATATTCCTATACTTTTTTTTACCCGATGGCCGACATCAGCACTTTGAAGGGGCTCCAGGATCTCCGTATGGAACGCACCGGTGCACCTCTTGTGCCGCACTCCGAAGAGCCCGCCTTTGGGGAGACTTAATTACACGCACCGACGCGGTGCTCACGGCGAAGTGGGCCACACCGCGCCGCCGTCCTCCTCGGGATTGCTCGTGAAGGACGCTCAGGGGTCCTGCGCTTCTCGCGTCCGCGACTCGAAAGACCCCCCTGCTGACGTTGCAGCAGGGGGTGGCTACATATTTCTATCCTTTGCCAATCTTGGACAGATCATACCTACGCGTCATTTGTATCATCGACCCATAAGACGGACGATTTAGCGCAGTGGTTAAGAGCTTAAGCCGCTCCGCCCACTGTGTCTAATAGTCGCGGGTTCGATTCCCACACGGAGCAAATCTTTGTGTGATCCACAATTATTTGTTCCGGTCTGGGTATTTGTGTATGTTAATTATCATGTTTGTAAACGCACCCACGACACAGGAATAAATCCTAGTGTGGGGCTATATTTTTTAAAAATAAAAGAAATAAGAAAAAGATAAGAATAATGCCAATAAAAAAATTCTTCAATGAACACACATACATATGCAGATTTCTTAGTTGATTAGTATATCAAAGTTCTTTAGATAATAGTAAGTAACTCTTTAAATCGGGGAGTGTGATTTTTTAATTGAATTTACATAATAATAATTTAACTGGGGTAACTCAGTACTCACGTTTCACTCACAACTCAGTATTTACGCTACACTTTGTAGACATGATATTTATTTACTTCCTTAAAGGGATTACTAGTACTAACGTCAATGATCTTGAGAATTCTTGTTAGAAAATTTACTAGTCCTGTCAACAGAGACAAGAGTGAAAAATGTACCCGAAGCGCCTAACTGTAGGTTTTCATTTAGATGTAAGTGGGAATTAAAAAATACCTGTTTCACATATCGCTGGCTGCATAGAATAGGGAAGCAAAAGAAATAAAACAAATATAGAAGAAACTATAGTTGTAGCTTTTAAAATTAGAGTGGTTTATCCTCCGTGACTCAATTGGTTGGCACGAAAAGATTGACGTTAGCTTAACGCTATCGAGTAAATATGCTGATGAATCAACGCATCATGCTTATTTAGTAAAAATTGTAGTACGATAAGAATGGCATATCAACCCCCTAGCGTCACGCTAACGTCAAGCTATTCGTGCTAAGCTTAATGTGTAGTTGTCATATAGATATATAGTACGATAAGGATCTTTTGGCTTAATGATGACATCGACGGGGGGGGGGGGGGCGGTTGGTGTTAAATTAGGGTTGATATTTACTTTTTTTTTAATGGAAACATAGCCCCACACTAGTATTTATTCCTGCGTAGTGGGTGCGTTTACAAACATGAAAATTCACATACACAAATACCCAGACCGAAACAAATAATGGTCGAACACACAAAAATTTGTCCCGTTCGGGAATCGAACTCGCGACTATTAGACAGTGGGCGGAGCGGCTTAAGCTCTTAACCACTGCGCTCAACCGTTCGAAACATCTATCCTATTAAAAAAAGAACTTAGGTAAATTTCATAGCAAATGGCAACTCTGCGACTGTTGTAAAATAATATTACACTTGATGGCAGCCTTAGTTGCGATTTTGGCCGCGGGCCAATAGATCCTTGTACAACTGTATTATTCGACAAAGATCTTTTGGACCATAGATGACATTGACAGGAGGCAGTTGGTGTTATATTTGGGTTGACATTTAATATAATTTTGCTTCTTCCAAGAAGATATTTCAAGTTACCTCCCTATTGAAGTGTCACTCTGCGACTGTTATAAAGTGACGTGTGTGTGTGTGTGTGAATGATCTACGCTGTTGGCCTCGAGGCCTCTACAGCTTCACCGGATTTTAACGGCGAGCGTGCAACCACTACGCTCCAGCCAGCCAGAAGGGCAAGAGGCGACATACTCGAGGGCGCCTCGAAGAGGCGCCCTCGGTTGGGACAGTCGCTGTAGGGGGACGGGTGCACTACTAAGCGCACCGGTCAACCGCCGGCTATGGGAGGGGATCTACTACTACGTCTACGTCGTCGTCGCCCGTATTCTGAGCGGAAAGAAGGGATGACAAGGCATCGGGGGGGTCGGTGAGAACATGTCGCGGCCGGCGGTGGCGGCAGGGGTCGGGAGGGAGATCGTAGTCGGCGGTGGCTACGATTAACGGATTCGCATGGGTAGATGCGTTCGCGAAGTGACGTGTTGACGCCTTTTTAATAAAGGCGCGAATAGGTTCGAGACCTAGATCGGAGTGGAGGTCGACGTTCCGTACGAACCAGGGGGCTCCTACGGCTTTACGGAGGAAGCGGTTTTGAACCACTTGGAGTTTATCGATGTGAGAGGGGGCCGAATGCCCGAACACAACACACGCATAAGTCATGATGGGTCGAACGCAAGTTTTGTAAAGTGTCACCTTATTTCTAAGGGACATTTTACTCCGCTTGCAGATTAACGAATGGAGACGACCGAGCACAAATGATGCTCGGTGACGGACCCGCTTGATGTGCGGGCCAAAGGACATGGAAAGGTGACCAGGTGAAACCGTCATCACATTGTCATTATTATCAACCTTTAGCTACTCAATGCTGAGCCTAAGTCTCGTCCATGGCACTCCATTCAATTTTGCGTTTTCCGGATCTAGTCCCTTCCGGCCGCCGGCCATATTTGCCATATTTGGGTTGCCTCTACATTGCGATGACTAGTTCGAGGTTTCCATTTCAAATATATGGTTTACTAGCAGTTTTCTGCGACTTTGTACCCAGTTGACAACAGCGCCACCTACCTACCGGGTTCAACTACAGCTAAGATCACAAGATCGCAAGATCCAGCGTCGCGTATTGTTGACTCGGATGTTAACATGGGAATCACAATACACGGAGTCTTAAACAAATTAGGTAGAAATAAAAACCAAAACCAAAGATCAACTAAATCAACTAACAAAAACATAAACAAAAATACAAAGATTTGGAATAAATAAGAAACTAATTCAAAAAACATAGCAACAAAAATTTAAAAAACGAAAAGGAGGACAATTGGAATAAAACCGGTATATTCTGAGGATGACATACCAATTAGAACTCACATAGATAAAATAAAACAAACCGATTTGGCAAAAACAAACTAGAAAAGTGTAACTTAATATGAAGACAGCGCGTGGAGTACAGGGAATTTGGAAAAGCGGGAATATATGAGAAAAGAAATAGGAAGAGAACACTGAACAGAAACGGACGGATATAGATTAAACAACTGAACTAGGCAAATATGGAAGTTTGCACCGCTTGTTTATTATAACACGAAAACGAATAGAAAGTTGAAATAGCAGTTACAAAACAGACAAATATACCACACACAACACAGGACGTGACGTGAAGAAAATAAAGAAGGACATACGAAGAGAAGAAGGAAGAACCGTTTAACATCTAGTCGACGAACCCACGCAACTGAACAAAACATAATGTCAACCATAAAATATAGTAATGAGACAAAAATATGGAAAAACAGTGGAAATTCGGCAACCATATCTTCCACAAGATAATAGATAAATAGATAATGTTATCCATATACCTATTAGAAGAGACAGGATAGATCGACAATAGGCTGCCGAACTACACTAAAATACATATTAAGCAAAATAAATTGAAACCAAGTAAACAAACGAAATAAACAGAGATCAATAAGTAAACTGTATAAATAACAACAAATCATTTGCATAAATAATACATACCAAACTAGAAAATAAAAACTAAACCTATACAAATTAGAAATAAAATTAAAACTATACAGCCAAATAATTGAAATCCAAATCAAAGGCTCCGAAGCATATCGGGGGTACTTACCCCCGATATGCTAAACAAGCTTTGATTGTTTAGCAAGTGCTAAACAATAAAAAAAAAACTAAAGCTAAGAACCATCCAGGTGACAGCAAAAGTTGAATTTCATGACAATTGCTCAAAATTCATCAAAACCGTATGGGAGGAGAAGAATTACGAACACTGACCCCGGAATTTTAAAAATAAAGATTGTTTTACATTGAATAAATTTATTATAAAAAAAAACCAAAACAAGTTTCTTTGCAGCTAGGTAATGGTTCAATTTAATACGGGCAAACACTTTCCGTGTGTATGCTATTGGCCGTTGAGGAGTTCCTTTATCTGGAAACATCCTAGGTGTAGAATCAGGTCATACTTACTGTAAAATACTTGGTTAGCGGAACTGAATCAAGTCAAATTTCGACACTGTAGGATAATAAGAAGTTGCTTTAATTCAGCTCGCAACATTTGACCAAAACAAACAAACATTGCAAGTCAAATAAAAGCTTGTTAAAGGGTATTTTATCGATTTTATAGTGACGTGAGGTATATGCAAGTGCGTGTCCTTTAAATCAATTGAGATTTCCATCATCGCTATATTTGCCATTTTTATAACTGAATTGCTAAGTTTGTTGACACTTTTTATGTGAAACGCAGAATGCTCGAATTTGATGACATCCAAATAATTTTAGAACAATAATGGTGTATGCTACAACTAAATGACAGACTATCCTGGATCTATTAATATTTTTAGTTGCTAAAATACACATTATCACATCTGAAATTTTCAAACAAGGGTGGCTGTGATGTACTGTGTACAGCCAGGTATCGTCGAGGATGTTAGATGTGAGCTGTCCTATTAGGAGCTTATTACATTATACGGAGCATGATTTTTAACTCCAGACTGGTGTTGAGAATTAAAAAACACACATTTATCCGACCTAGGAACCGAACCTGGGACTAACTTCAATAAATTTCTTCAGCTACTCTCAATAAGCTAACAAGGCAGTTAGTAATTGATATTTCATCTTTAAATCGTGTTTCATTCTCTTTAAAAATAATAGCTTAAAATTCACGAAGCACCCTAATAGATCTTGGATACAAATATCAATTGTACCTAAACGACTATTATTTTATTTAAATGACCAATATATTACATAAGAAAGACGAACAATGGGGCAAGTATGCAAAATGAATAAATTCATTACGATTATGCGGTAGGATTCTTATAATTGACGTCACAAACCATAATGGTAAGGAAAACGTCGCTTACATACTAAATGGTGGAATGTACAGACAATTTGGCATAACGCCTGCAGTACAAGCGAACTTGTTAAGGAAGAAGACATGTTTTACGATGTAAGAACACTTAGCGATAACTTGTTAGCAAGACTTTGGACTAGTAAAACGGGATATCTTTAATAGTTGGACTTATAATTGGCGAGGATTTTTGTACAGAAGCGACACATTACGCTAACACGGTAATTGTTGTTAGAAACATGAGAATATTGAAATTTGAATACAATAAAGAAGAATATTATAAAACGAAAGACAACACAAATTACTGTCAATATAAAATATTTTATTCTGTGTTGTAATAAGAAGAAAAAATACAGACTTTGTTTTTATCTTTTTTAAGGTGTTTTTCGATCCGGATCTTGTACCTATAAAATTACCACGGGCGTGGGGGAAATCTTGCGAATAGCGTCCGTGCCCCTAACGAAAAAAGAAACCCCTTAAATATCCTACTATTATTATAAATGTGAAAATTCGTATATTTGTATGTTTGTTACTCATTCACGCAAAACTGGTTGAACGAATTTGGATTAAATTTAGCACACAGATAAGACCTGGATTAACATATAAGATACTTTTTATCCCGGAAAAATGTGAAGTTCCTGTCTAAACTCAACGCAAACGAAGTAGCGGACAGAAAATTGTATTCTATAAAACAAGAGATATGTACTAAATCCTAACTTGTAGTATATTGAATTCAAATTAACGTCAACTCCAAGAAACAAAATCTGAATAACACTCAATGTTTTATTAGTAACGTATCATCGTAAAAACTTCTGTGATGACAGCAAAATAAAATGAGATGATCGTTTTTTTATAATTAATTTAAATTTTTTCGGCGGTTGTACATTAAAAATTTCTTTTTAATTCGCCACCGCCGATACAAACCGGACTGGTCCTCCGAACCGCATTTTTGTTAACAAAAAATCTTATACGCCGCTAACTCCGAATCTTTCGGGCGTTCGCAAAAAATGCTAATATTGACTCCGACTTTGTTTACTTCTGATGATTATTTTTTATGTGCCTACTTTTTAAGTAGACTGGTACATATAACTTGGTATGAGAAGAATATGCGCTTATTTGTATAAATGTACATGCAAAAATTTACGTACTTAACCTGACTCTTTTTCTTCTTTTGACTATTTTTTATGAGTACTCAAAAGTCATCACCATCATCAGCCCAAATTTGTCCACAGCTGGACATGTGCCTGTTCTAATGTGCGCCACAGAGCCCGATCCTCCGCTTTATGCATCCAGTTCCTGCCGGCTATCCGACGTAGGCCGTC
The DNA here is from genome assembly GCA_905147815.2 of Phalera bucephala. Taxonomy (NCBI): domain Eukaryota; kingdom Metazoa; phylum Arthropoda; class Insecta; order Lepidoptera; family Notodontidae; genus Phalera; species Phalera bucephala. Next base: position 28,910,466 of record LR990612.1, read on the forward strand.
ACTCCATCTCGCGGGGCGGGGCGTCCTATACTGCGTCTGCCAGTTCGTGGTCTTCAATCCAAACCTGTCTGCTCCAACGGTTGTCTCTTCTGCGGCAAATGTGACTAGCCCATTGCCACTTTAGCTTGCTGATTTTCAGAGCTATGTCGGTGACTTTAGTTCTATGCCGGATAGTCTCATTTCGGAGTCTATTGAGTATAGAAACTCCAAGCATAGCTCTCTCCATAGCTCGCTGAGCGACTCTTAGCTTAAGGACCAGTCCCATCATGAGAGTCCACGTCTCGGCTCCGTAGGTCATAACCGGTTAGACGCACAAAGCAAAGACTTTCGTCCTTAGGTTTTGCGGGATAGATGACCAGAAGACATGATGGAGCTTCCGAAATGCTGCCTAGCGCAACTGAATCGACCTATAGGCCTCCTTCTCGAACCTAAAAGTGCTATAAAATGATTTGAAAAGTCGCATCGTTGTCGCTTATACCATTTTTTTCTAACCTTATGTTAAAAAAATATAACAGGATGCATATTAATTTACCTGCGCTTTCGTTTAAATACCATTCAGCCATTTTATGACTATGAAAAAATAAGATTTTGGGATCCAACTATAATTACCAAAGGTGCACAATTTAGCAAATGCAAGTTACGCTTCCATGTTCTTGTTCCTTTCTTCCATTTTGAATTTATTTTTCGATTATTATGTACAGTTTCGAGGTCAACTCAATATTGTTTTGGTTTTTTTAAATAATTATGGTTTTATATGAATGAATAAAGCCTTGTGTAACCTTGGACCAAACCAGTGCAAGTTCAGATCTTACTGGTTTATATAATGTTTTTTGTAAGAATAAAAACACAATAGATATTACAATCATATTTAAAGTACATAGTACCAATGAGATAAGCCATTCCCAGCAACTTTTTGCAACAAAAAATATATATGAACTCATTTAATAGACTTATAGAATTAGAGTTGTCGCTTATAAGTTTTTGTTCTATTTTTTATTATATCCCTTGCGGGGTAGGCAGAGAGTACAGCGTTTCAACATGTTCTTTCTTTACTTACCTCTCTGGCTTCCTCCACTCTCATAGTTCGTCTCATAGACGACACAGAGACACATACTCTTGACTAAGACTAGGTCTATTTAATGCCTAAAAATATGTTTTAGTTATCAACAAATCCATGGTCAGTAATGATGATAATTATTGTAATCAAAATGTAATTTTTAGAAGTATGACTCATTCCCATGCTTGACAATTTTCTGTACCAATTGCAAAAAAAATTCAAGCCACATGTTTTTTAGTGTGACGTTCATATGAAAGAAAAACTGATTTTGAAACTCATTAAATTTCTATTCTCTAGCGCTTGGGTATATTGGAGTTTAAATAAAATGCGGAACTGATGAATCATGTTCTAATAATCTAGTATAATGTTGGTATGGCAATATGGTCGTAGTCGCATTATGGTTAGTAGAGACCACGACAATGAAACGAACGTCTAATTTTAAGCTGTCTTTCTTTGCTGCTAATGTGCTGGGCGCTTGGTGAAATATGAAAAATTATTTTCTTATTGCGTAGCTTATACAAATAGACAATGTTATAGAAATAATCTCCTCGATTCTTTCTGTATTATACTTAAAATACGCGTGGGGATTTTTTAACTACACGACTCGCGATACATTAAAGGTTGTTATTAGGTAAAGGTTTTATATAAGGAAAATGATTGCTTTCTTAGTTCTATGTCAATCCTAATCTAAGCAGATTATTTGAATTAGCTGTAAAAATGGATTCACTTTTAAGCGACAAAAAATGTCGAAATTTCCGTCATTTTTTGTCAACATGGCTTGTCGCATATGAATTCTTATTATCTTGTTTTAGATAAAACACTACCCTAATTATCGTATTGTTACTTCATTCTTAATGGCTGATTATTATTTATTGACTGTTTGCGGTCATTAACTAATTAACGTGTCAGTAATTGCTTCTACGAATTTATTTTTAAATCGCGATTCTGAAAATATTCTACGATTTTTTGTGCTAACTTAATTGTAACTAGGGTTTTGGCTAAAAATATAGACTCCAAGCTAAACGAAATGGTCTTTATGTATGATTTAATTTTCTAATATACATAATAATTTATACGAGTAATAGCCTCAGAAATCAAAGATTTAGTTTAAGACAAATGAAAGAAGCACCTAAAGGTAACAGAAATAGAAATTAATGAATCTTTTCTTGACTAGATATTTCGAGAAGACATACATACGTCAACATACAAACTTCCAAACTAGTAACATAACAAAGAAATGTCTTGTTATTATAACATCTAACACATACTCGAAACACGTTGCCTTTTTGTCTTCCATCTTGGGATAATAAAGACATCAACCTGAATAGGTATATGCCTTACGTACATATAGATTTGAAAGGATTACATTCAAATACATAAGCCTAATTCTAATAGGCCTGTTATCTATTCAAAATATTTTTTTAAAAGAATCTCAAACGGTACCTTTATGTGAATACCAGTGCGGAAGTACCGTAGTTTTCGTTTTAAATTATATAGGTAAAATAATCTTTGTTACTATAGATGTTTGCAAAAGTGATTATAATAACAAATAAGTCTATTCTTTTCCTCTGCTGGGCAAAGGCCTTTCTTCACACATAAAGATGAGAGAGCGGATTTATTGCGGATTAATAGGGACAGTTTTGTGGCCAACTGCTGATGGAACTTATCAAGTCGCCCGGCTAAAGCGGTAAGGCTTTCAACTTGATTTAGCGACTACCATACGAGGCGCTCGTAGCGCTGTGCGACCGCGGTGTTCTTACCGATTACCAAGGTTAAGCAGCGTTCGACTCGGTCGGCTCGAGATGGGTGACCGTTTGTGGCATTTTCATATTCGAGCGTCTCCATGCTTCAGAAGACACGCTAAGCCGTTGGTCGCGGCTACCACTTAATGTGGTAGTCGTTAAGCCGAGTTGGAAGCCTTAATGGCGGCTTGATAAGTTCCAACAGTCACAAACCTGCCTCCATCAATCCGCACTGGGTCCGCGTGGTGGAGTATGACCTAATCTCTCTCACCTCGATTTGTGAGAGAGGGCCTTTGTCCAGCAGTGGGCAGTATAGGCTGATATTATTATATAGTATACATGAAATAATTAACGAAACCCACAGCTAAACATGCCTTTTAAAGCAAGGAGACATTTAAAAATGCCACAAATGGTCAATCAATTTGAAATATGTTTTTACTAATATTCTTTGTAATATTGTGTGTAAAGCAAAGAATAAATGATTATTATTATTAATATAAATTCATCTGTCGTACCTTCACAAACGATTTATATCTTTAAGAAATATAAGACCCAAAGATAAGACAACACTTAAAAGAATAAGTCCTTTTTACAAAACACTAGGCGTAAATTCATCTTTATTAATAACGTAATAACAATATACCGCAATGATTGATGCATGTCTCGTGTCGCTGGGTTCATTCCGAAGTTTATTTTTGTTATAAGATCGACTTGTCGCATGCACTGATATTGCTTGATGACAGCTTATTGGAACAGCTGGATCTCAATTTGCATACCTACGGGGTGACAAGAGGCGGGCGCGCGTGTGAGCCAACGTGTGAGACTTGGTATCGTGACGTCAAATATTGTTACGTTGCAGGAAAACCTCAGAACTGTAATTTCGAAACTTTTTGTTCTATTTAGACTGATTCGTTGATCTAGAGGTAAATAATGCACGATCACGTCATGTACTGGGTTCGAATACTCGTACCATTTCAATCGAATGAGTTGGATAAAGTGTAATTTTTCAATAGGAGAAATTCCACTATCAGTTCGGAGTTTTTCCCGGTATTGTGCTCCGTTTAATGGCGATGGTCTCGCCTCCTATTACATTGGTATAATACACATCTCTGCCCGTCTCACTAGGCGAGTGTGGGCGTGACGAAGCTTATGGTTTTTTATTCTTTTTTTGTGGACAAAACAAATTAACTTAATATCATTAATGTCTATCTTGTATACATTTGAAAACGCCTCTTAATTGTAAACTTAAAGTAAAATAAATAAAAAGTTAAAGTAATGTAGCCGATTTACTTCTTCTCATTTAGTTACCGCCTTGGCACATCCAAGATTTTCTCTAAGGTGATAATATAGTCAAATAGTCCATGTGCACTTTCATTAATACACGCTTATTGCTGTGTGTCTAAGATTTGATCTTCGCCGTTTTTCGTATAAAGTCAGCTCTCTATTTGTACGCTGTGATAATAGTCATTACAAAAGTAACGGTCTATGTTAGTTTAATAACTGCAGTAAATATTGTATGCTATCTATTATCGTGGGAGGAAGTTATTTTCGTTAAGGATTGTGACGGATTGGTGATGGAGATCTCCGTGAAAATGATAAACATGTAATTGAGAATTTGCGAAAATGAAGTATAGTTAAGTTAACTAATTTATATTATTTTCTTTTATGGTACGTATAAATATAAAATAACTTATTGATAACCCATATTTTTTTTTTAGTCTGGAGTCTGGCATTGTGCCCAGGATAATTGCAATAGGTTCGCTTCCTATTACATCGGGACCTAACATCTTCGGCGAAAAGTACACAATATACCTCTGCCATCGCCTGTGGAATATACAAGGTGTATCATAAATAACGCAAGACCTCAGACACCCTGTTAGATAATTGCTTCATAAATTCCATACGAAAATTTTTAATCCCTTTTTACGTATTTTATACCCCAATCAACAATGAAACTTGTACGTGTGCAAATTGAGAAATACGTTTTAGAAATGCATTTGAAATCTCTGTATTGCTTTGAATCAAGAATACATTTAGTTTATTATAGCGCACTAAGGGAGTAACAGCATTTTTAGCAAATTAAAAAAAAATTAAATGTATACATTTTTTTATAAATATATATACATAGTTGGAATCAATTCAGTTATCGATTTAAAACAAACTACTTTTAGGTCTTGCGTTTATTATGTTACACCTTGTAGGCGTGAAGATATTTCTATTTTTTTTTCCTTTCATATAACTGTAAGCGATATTAAAGGAGAGACGGATTTAGCGCAGTGGTTAAGAGTTTAAGCCGCTCCTCACACTGTGTCTAATAGTCGTGGTTTCGATTCCCGCACGGGACAAATCTTTGTGTAATCCACAATTATTTGTTTCGGTCTGGGTATTTGTGTATGTGAATTTTCATGTTTGTAATCGCACCCACGACAAGGAATAAAACCTAGTGGGCTACGTAATTTAAAAAAAAAAAGAAAGAAAAGATAATTTTAACTGAGGCGGCACTTTCTGGAAATAATGGGGTAAGATATTGACGACAAGTGACATATCGAAAACGATTTCTAATCCAATATAATAAGGGGCGAGCCTATTACCATCGAAATGGGATTTCTAGATTCAGGATCGTTATTGAGAATGTGTAATGTGTTGAGTAAAGAAACTGTCTCATCGGTGGGCACAGGCCTCCTCCCAAATTGAGAGGGTTAAGGCCATAGTTCACCACGCTGGTCCAGTGCGGGTTGACGAACTTCGAGAAACTCTTAGGCATTCAGGTTTCCTCACGACGTTACCCTCCGTTAAAGAAAGTGATAATTATTTTTTAATACGCACAGGCTTTCGACTAGACAGAGGTACGAGCCTGGGTTTGAACCCGAGACCTCTGACTTTGCAGTCCAACAGTCTAACCACTAGGCTATCACTATGTGGTTAAGAATTTGCTGGTAGAAAAACCTACAAACTTTGTTCGACTTACGTCTTAAACTTAGAACCTCATAATTGACAGTCACACCATACCAATAAAGAAGTATATTGAACAGTAGGGAGGTGCTCATAGCGCTGTGCGACCGCAATGTTCTTACCGATTACCAAGGTTAAGCAGCATTCGACTCGGTCGGCCTATAATGGGTGACTTTTTGTGGCATTTTCACATTCGAGCATCTCCGTGCTTCGGCAGGCACGCTAAGCCGTTCGTCCCAGCTGTAACTTAACGTGGTAGTCGTTAAGCCGAGTTGGAAGCCCTAAAGGTGGCTTGATAAGTTCCAACAGCAGGTGGCCGCAAACCTGCCTCCACCAATCCGCACTGGGTCCGTGTGGTGAACTATAACCTAAACCCTCTCCGTTTGAGAGGAGGCCCGTGCCCAATGGTGGGACAGTTTCTTAACAAGGCTAATATTATTATAAATTTTCAATAGCAATCCGGAGTCTAGAATACCCAGTTCGATAATAATAGGCTCGCCCCTTATTATATAGGATCTGAAATCGTATTCAATATGTCACTTGCCGTCAATATCTCATCCCATTATTTGCAGAAAGTGCCGCCTCAGTAAAAGTTATGACCTAATCTCTCTCACCTCGATTTGTGAGAGAAGGCCTTTGCCCAGCAGTGGGCAGTATAGGCTGATAATATTATTATATTATTACATTAACAGTAATGAACAGTACAAAAATGTTGAACCATCAGATAATGATTGGCAAACGTCTTGACACATTCATGTGTTACATCCACACACGGTGCATTGAACTCTGGACTCGACCCAAGCGCTACCTCTGAATTATGTTATTTATCTACTCACCTTGTTATTACAAGTACTCTATGTAATGGTATAAAAAGATCTACTAAAAAAATGTAATAATCATACTAATATTATAAACGGGAGAGTTTGTATGTTTCATGTTTGGATATTAAGATGTTTGGATGTTTATTACTCAATCACGCAAAAACGACTGAACGAATTTGGATAACATTTGGCACTAGACTGCCTCGTTGGTCTGGTGGCAAAGCGCAACGCTTTGTGATCACGAGGTCCTGGGTTCAAATCCTAGGTCGGACAAATGTAGTTTTTCTAACGAAAAATTCCCAGTATGAGTCCGGAGTCTGGAATTGTGCCCGGTATATGGCAATAGGCTCGCCCCCTTTTACATGGGACCTAACATCGTCGGCAAAACGTGGGTTTACTCATTACACCTCTGCCACCCCCTCTGGGGAATATAGGCGTGACGGTGTATTTGGCACACGGATAGTTTATTACCTGGATTAACACATAGGATACTTTTTACCCCGGAAAATATAAGGTTCTTGTCTAAAGTTAAAGCGGACGAAGTCGCGGGCAGAAACTAGTACAAAATAAAAGGGTTCAGCGCGAGGACATTGACAAAAGCATAACGTTATCGAAAAAGTGCGCTGTCACGTTAATCTTTATTGAGGACTAGTTTGTGCCCGCGACTCGTTGAGTTTAGACGGGAACCTAACATTTTTCCGAGATTAAAAGTCATTTGTGTTAAACCAGGTAATAAAACCTATCCGTGTGCCAAATTTTATCGTAATCCGTTCAGCCGTTTTTGCGTCATTGAGTAACAAACATCGAAACATCCCAACATACACACTTTTACATTTATAAGATAAGTAAGACTAGCTTCTGCCCGGGACTTTGTACTCGTTGAGTTTTGACGGGAATCTAACATTTTTTCAATATAAAAAGTCCTTTGCGTTAAACCATCCAAATCAGTTTTAGCGTGATTGAGTAACAAAGATCCAAACTTTTACATTTATAGTATTATTAGGATATTTGTAGTGTGTGAAAAGGATGGCATATCGATACGACACCGTTACGATGACGTCAATCTAGCAGTGTACGTAAATCTTTTAACATTTCAATTTTTAAAATGGGTATGTACTCACTCACTACCGTATAAAAATTAAAGATTAACACCATATTTATATTATTATTTAGATTAACAACAACAATATCAGCCTATTCTGCCCACTGCTAAGCAAAGGCCTTCTCTCAAAAATCGAAGTGAGAGAGATCAGGTCATACTTCACCACGCGGACCCACTGCGAATTGGTGGAGGCAGGCTCGTGGCCACCTGCTATTGGAACTTATCAAGCCGCCTATAAGGCTCAGGGCTCAAGGCTCCAACTCAGCTTAACGACTACCACATTAAGTGGTAACCGGGACCAACGGTTTAACGTGCCTTCCGAAGCACGGAGACTCTCGAATATGAAAATGCTACAACGGTCACCCATCTCAGGCTGACCAAGTCGAACGCTGCTTAACCTTGGTGATCAGTAAGAAACACCACGGTCGCACAGAGCTACGAGCGCCTTATTTAGATTAAGAAGATTAATTAGTGTCCGTTTCTTGCTAAGCGCGTTACTTGAGAACACCTAGACTAATTTGGCTAATTTGTTTTTAATTATTCGTAAATAGGCAGTTCGAATAAGGTATAAATTAAAAAAAAAATTGGAAAAACTGCTTGAAAGAGGGGAAAATTCTGGAAGAACTAACAGCATTATTATTAATTTGAAAATTATTTTAAATCCCTGGCTTATGTAATAGAATAATTAATGAAAAATAAATACAAGAAGTATATTTTCGACGAATAATTACTTAGATACATTATTGCGGGACGCGTGCTTAAAATAAATTAAGAAGTCTAAAAACGTCCACACTATAAACACTTAACCTTTTTGCTTGATTTATTTTCAATGGACTCGGTTGTAATTTTAATAGACAAGTAACTTTACGAATGAATTAACAATTTTTATCTATCTATCTATAACCTCACGCCAGATCCCTTGCGGGGTAGGCAGAGAGTACAGAGTTCCAACAGGTTCTTTCCTTACAGACCTCTCTGGCTTCCTCGACTCTCATAGTTCGTCTCATACACGCTCGCCGGTTACGGAGACTCTTGACTTGACAATTTTTATCTTTGATCTAAACGCGAATAAATTACCATACCATAGTAACATAATTAACGAACCTGAAAGTAGTTTGTTCTAATTCGGTAACTGAATTTATTCCAACAATTTTTAATGTATTTTACATATTTTTTTTAAATTTGCTATAAATGTTGTTACCTCTGCAGTGCGCTATAAAAAACTAAATTTATTCTTGATTAAAAGCAATGTGGAGATTTCAAATTCATTTCTAAATTGTACTTCTTAATACGCACACATACACGTACACGTTTCTTTGTTATTTGGGGTACAAAAGTGCTTAAAATAGGTCAAAAAACTTTCAATTAGGAAGTTTGGTTTTCGTATTATATTTGTTAAGCAATGATCTAATCGAGGTATCTGAGGTCTTGCGTTATTTACGATACACCTTGTAGATGCTTCTATTTGTATAATTATTATAAATCGCGTTAGGATAACCATCATCACTTCTAGCTCATCCCACCCACTGCGGGATTTAAGCCTCCATCTTACGCCACATATTCCTATCCTTTTTTTTACCCGATGGCCGACATCAGCACTTTGAAGGGGCTCCAGGATCTCCGTATGGAACGCACCGGTGCACCTCTTGTGCCGCACTCCGAAGAGCCCGCCTTTAGGGAGACTTGATTACACGCACCGACGCGGTGCTCACGGCGAAGTGGGCCACACCGCGCCGCCGTCCTCCTCGAGGTCACTCGTGAAGGACGCTCAGGGCCCCCGCTCCTCGCTTCCGCGACCCCAAAGACTCCCCTGCTGATGTTGGTGCAGAGGGAGGCTACAAATTTCTATCCTTTGCCAATCTTGGACAGATCATACCTACGCATCAATTGTATTATCGACCCATAAGACGGACGATTTAGCGCAGTGGTTAAGAGCTTAAGCCGCTCCGCCCACTGTGTCTAATAGTCGCGGGTTCGATTCCCACACGGAGCAAATCTTTGTGTGATCCGCAATTATTTGTTCCGGTCTGAGTATTTGTGTATATTAATTTTCATGTTTGTAAACGCACCCACGGCACAGGAATAAATCCGAAACAAATAATGGTCGAACACACAAAAATTTGTCCCGTGCGGGAATCGAACTCGCGACTATTAGACAGTGGGCGGAGCGGCTTAAGCTCTTAACCACTGCGCTCAACCGTTCGAAACAAAGCAAATGGCAACTCTACGACTGTTGTAAAATAATATTACACTTGATGGCAGCCTTAGTTGCGATTTTGGCCGCGGGCCAATAGATCCTTGTACAACTGTATTATTCGACAAAGATCTTTTGGACCATAGATGACATTGACAGGAGGCAGTTGGTGTTATATTTGGGTTGACATTTAATATAATTTTGCTTCTTCCAAGAAGATATTTCAAGTTACCTCCCTATTGAAGTGTCACTCTGCGACTGTTATAAAGTGACGTTTCTTGATGACAGCGTTATTTCCGATTTCGCCGGCAGGCCAAAAGATCCTTGATCCTTGTACGACTGTAGTTGTGTAACGGACGCAGTTGTCATAGTGAAATTCACGGCTGCAGTCATTATCGTGCCGCGTCAATGAAGTGGGAAGAGGTTGGTTAGGCTCAATTTATTTTATGACCGAGGCGGCGTACATGCTCGCGTGACAATGCGGGCACCATTCATGTTTGTATTGCAACTTATAATTATATTAACGTGGAAATAGCTGGGGTTACGATTTTTAAAGATATATGTACATGTCAGTGATTTGCGGCGCTAAACATTCTCAGTTTTTAAAATCGTTTACACAATTTTGTTTGATAAGGAATCAATCAATTCAACCAATTTAAATATGTTGCTAAAGCACTAGCAATAAGGTTAAGTAGTGTTCAGCTCGGTCGGACTAAGAAGGATGACCGTTGGTGGCATTCTAAAATTAGAGCGTCTCCGTGCCTCGGAAGCCAGTAATGGTAGGTAGTCGTAATTCATGAGTGGGCAAAATTACACATTGCAAATCGCGACTAACAATTATAAAATTTTATGGTTTATCCCGGATCGCTTGCTTTTTCCGAGATAAATAGTATTCTTAATTTTAAATTAGGGTATAAGTTATTACCATACCAAATTCTATACTGTTCGGGAATTCTTGCGCGTTTGAATCGCGCATATAGACAGACAGACAGAGAAGCAATAATTCCAAAAACAATCTTTCAGGCTTTATATTGATAAGGAAGTGTAACGCAATTAAATTTTTCAAAACATATTTAAGGTTTCACCACATAGCCGACGCAGCGCGACGGTACGCAGCTTGGTTGTAATGTACTGAACTGTACCGGAGACGCCAGACAGCGCAGTCTTGCTCGGCGCGACTGCAGACGTCACAAACGAACGTAGTCGAGCGCTTCCATCGCGCTCCCGTCGCGCTGTGTCGGCTATTTGACCAAACCTTTAATGTACAGATTCAGCTCAGCTACAGTTTTATTATATACATTATATTTTATATGTACATTAAAAGTTATTTATTCGGATATTGGTATACCATAACATAGTATGAAAGTGGTAAACAATGAGGTTGCATCTTTTTTTCTTACATTTTGCTTTGATGATCGAGCTGCGAAAAATAAGGTTATTAAGATTTGTTTACTTGTGACTCACGGGGATAATATTTTGAGATTGTCATCTAAGATTTGGAAAATGAAATACGTTCTATTACTATATTACAATGATCTTACACTTATAACTAAATGTAGTAGTTGTCCTCTAAACATTTAGATGCTCCAATGACATATTTATATATTTATTTATTTAAAGCCACACCATCGACAATTCACAAATTTTACATAAATAAATTATATCAATTTTTCATGCTGTGTGAAGTATCTTTTTAGGCGCGTACAACACTCTCTAATGCGGGTACTCAAATTATAAAAATTATATAAAATTACAGCATAACTATAAAATTACTAGGATAATAAAATATTACTAAAAACAAAATAAAATGATAAAGTTAAATAACACAAAATTAAACAACAAAAAAAAAAATACATCGGAGTTACAGGGACACTAAAGAAAAAGTAGTAGATAATAATAAATGACATCATAAAATGAATTAATAAGTCGAGAATCATACTAATAAAAAAGTCCCAAAAGAATTAAAAAGATTAAGGCACTAAAGGAATTGAATTTTTAGAAAAACGTTAAAATAGTTTTGATTGCATTATGGTAAGGCGAATCAGGTGCCGCTTGATTGCCCATAGTACACCATTATAATTGCTTAAAGGTTATTGTCTTTAATTTTTCTATTAATAAATGTTATAAATTCAACGAATACCATAATTAAATGCATCAATAGAAAAGTTTATTTTAAATTATAACCCGAAAAAAGGTCGTTTCCTAAGTCGGACAGTGTTATCGGAACTTTATATCGATAAAATCTCATTTAAATAGCAGATTCTGGAATCATACCTATACTAATATTATAAAGAAGTAAAGATAGTGAGTTTGGATGTTCAGGGTAATCTTCGGTACTACTGATCCGATTTTAATGATTCCTTCACCATTGGAGAGCTACCTTATCCAGAAGTAACATAGGCTATATAACATACACCCGGTAAGTGGCGCTGTTGTCGACCAGGCACGAAGTTGCGGATAACTGCTAGTCCGTTATAATGATAATCAGCCCTTTTACTCTAGGACCAAATAATATCTGCGATATGTGAATACACAGTACACTTCTGCCACTTCCGCTTAGAAATGTAGACATGACTGTGTCTCGTTTCCACGAGTTTTTATGTGAGAGGCATTCGTAGCGTAGTGCGACCGCGGTGTTCTTACCGATGCCGGCTTCGCACAGGTGAATTATCCACATAAACCTTCCTCTTGAATCTCTCTGTCTATTGGTGAAAACCGTATGAATTTCTGTTCGGTAGTTATTGAGTTTATCGCGTTCAGACAGACGCGGCAGGGGGACTTTGTTTTATAATATGTAGAAATATTTCTTTCTCGGGAATAACGGGTATAGGATGTACATAATACACATTGAACGACCGCGGTGTTCTTACCGGTTACCAAGGTTAAGCAGCGTTCGACTCGATCGGTCTGAGATGAGTGACCGTTTGTGCCATTTTCATATTTGAATATCTCCGTGCTTCGGAAGGCACGCTAAGCCGTTGGTCCCGGTTACCACCTAATGTAGTAGTGGTTAAGCCGAGTTGGAAGTCTTATAGGCGGCTTGATGAGCTTCAACATCAGGTAGCCACAAACCTGCCTCCACCAATCCGCTGGGTTCGCATGGTGGAGTATGACCTGATCTGTCTCACCTCGTGTCTGAGAGAAAGCCTTTTCCCAGCCGTGGGATAATATAGGCAGAAAACTTTTTAAAAGTAACGTAACAAAACTGAGTTCGACTCCTTTGACACTAGAACTGAATAACATCGGAGATACACAGTACACGTCTACCACTCCCGCTTAGGGTATAAAGGCGTGAAGTTTTTTCTTTTTTATAAGTACGATCCTGTTAAAAAAAAAATTAAAAGTAACATATCGGAACACAAATAGCAAGCCCTATTATCAGTAATAATCATGTCGATATGATCAGAACAAAGGCCTTTCTAAAATTCGTCGCCATGGCCGAGATATTCCGGACTGATCCCCAAAACCTGACGGTCGATTTGGCGCAGTGGTTAAGAGCTTAAACCGCTCCGCCCACTGGGCCGAATAGTCGCCGGTTCGATTCCTGCGCGGAACAAAACTTTGTGTGACCCACAATTATTTGTTTCGGTCTGGGTATTTGTGTATGTGAATTTTCATGTTTGTAAACGCACCCATGACTAGCGTTGAAAATTCTGAAAAAAATCAATTGTTACTTCTCAGATTTTTCGTATTTTTATTGATAAAAAACTAGACTTTTTATGAAAAGAACGGGTTTTATTGAATAAAATGGTTTAAAACGATGTTTTAAACATTTGCTATGTCGTTTGTCGTCGGCGAAATGTAGACGTACAAAGTACACCCATCGCGGGTGAAATCGTGGGTGTACATAGTACATCTCTGCCACCTGCGCGCAAGAAAATGTATTTTTTAGGCCAAACTAACACCGTCGGCGAAATCTGGATGTACAAAGGACCCCTATCGTCGGAGAAATATGAATACAAAGTACATCCACAATTCTCAACACCTCGCCTCGGTCTCACTCATGCTCCAGAGCCGTGTGTAAATGAAAGAAACCATCGTTATTTTCTGGAACTTTTGTTTTTTTTTTCAGTTTTATTAGGAAAAAAATTGTTTTATTCTGCATCAGCTGTCATTTGTGTCATGTTTCATTTGAAAAATCGAATGAAACATGAAAAAGACGATGGATTTTGAAAGAAACGGGGAAGATACAAGTTTTTTAAACGCTACCCCACGTTACAGGAGTAGATCCTAGCATTGGGCTATGTTTTTATAAAAGAAAGTAAGAAAAAGGGGGGGGGGGGGGCTGTCCAAGAGCGTGCTCGTCGCGACCCCTGCCAGTCATTATGGCTGCAATCTTGGACCGAAGACGTACCGCAGTGCGGGCTAGGGCGTCCCCCCGAGGCGACGCGTACCGGCCCGCCCCCGTCGGTACGAATATAGGTGGAAGCGGCGATGGGGGCCGCCACCCATCACGCCGGGCCCGAACTGGCGAGTCGTGGGGTGCAGAGTGCCGAATAGGCACTTGGAATGTAAGAGGTGGTATGGAAGATAAGATGCATGAGGTGATTGATGTAATGAAAGAGAGACGCCTGGTTGCTCTGTGTGTAACAGAGACTAAGCGGAGGGGCAGTGAAACCTGTGATCTTCCTGATGGAACGATGGCTCTGTGGTCTGGTGTACCGCAGAGCAGTCGTGCCAGCATGGGGGTGGGTATCTTGCTGTCCCGTCGCCTGGCCTCTGGAGTGAGAGATTATAGCCTGTGCGATGCGAGACTTCTCTGGGTCCGTTTAAAACTGGGTGTCACTAGAGTATTTATGGTCGCAGCGTATGCTCCCGTAAGCTCGTCGATACCCCAGGACCTTGAGAAGTTTTGGGATAATGTCAGGGAAGTTCTGGATTTGGCTGAGGTTAACGAAAAGGTGATTCTGTGTGGCGATCTGAACGGATGGGTAGGAACCAGGCGGCAAACTTGCGACGCTGCTCTGGGTCCTTATGGTGATAAGAGAGTGAACGATGCAGGTAAGCTCATTGTAGATGTTTGTTTGGAAAGGGGTCTCCTTGTGTCTAATACGATATTCCAGCATAAGGACATACATATGTATACGTGGAGAAGGAATGAACAAAAAAGCATGATAGATCTGATCCTGGTTGATAACCGTCTCCGAAGCAAACTACAAGATACGCGTGCGTATAGAGGCCCCACTCTGGAATCAGACCACTATCTCGTAGTTGCGCGGTTTAGTGGTCTGTTCAGGAAGTGGAGGCACTGGCGAGAGCGTATCCCCTTCGGAGACCTTGAAAGATTAAAGGTTGAAAAGTTGCAAGATGAGAGCGTGAGGAGAATGTATGAAGACAGAGTCCGGGACAAGCTTTTGACAGCAGGCTCTTCGGACTCAAATGTAGATGAATGCTGGAATAGCCTGAAAGAGAGTTTGGTGGAATCCGCGAAAGAAGTATGTGGTTGCTCAAAGAAGCATATTACAGCAAAAGGTGATGCATGGTGGGATGCGGAGTTGCAAAGCTCCGTAGAAAGTAAGAAGAAAGCGTGGCAGGACTATGTATCTTCTTTGAACCTGAATGCCAGTATGACAGAGATGAGGAAAGAAATATACCGGCAATGCAAGAATGCCACTAAAACTTTAGTGAAAGAAAAGCGTGAAAGAGCCAGTATGATTGAGGAGGAGAGGCTGGCGAAGAACTTCGAGAACAACACCAAACTCTTTTGGAGCAAGGTGAGAAAGGCTCGAGGTGATTCGTCAGGCTCCAGAATAGAAAGGATAAAATCTAAAGATGGTGACATTCTTGCAGACAGACAAGCTGTGCTAAACCGGTGGAGTGAATATTTTGGAGAAATGTATGGAGATGACCCGGATGCTGATGCCGCAGACGTGCCCAAAGGCGAGATTGCGGCACCAGAATCAACGGAGGACATCACTATGGAAGAAGTTGAATGGGCGATAGGAAGTATGAAAAACGGTAAAGCTGCGGGAGTAGACATGATATCTGCCGAGATGATCAAATATGGTGGAACTTGCGTCCGGGACGCTTTCCGGGCCCTTGCAAACCTTTGCTGGAGGACCGGTAGAGTCCCTACAGATTGGCGCCGCGCAGTCATAGTACCCTTGTATAAAGGCAAGGGTTCACAATATGACTGCGCCAATTACAGAGCCATCAGTTTGATCAGCTTGGCAGCCAAGGTGTACGGTAAAATTATTGAACGGAGAATGCGCGTGAAGTCCGATGGAATGTTGTGCGAGGCACAAGGGGGTTTCAGGTCTGGAAGAGGATGTTCGGATCAAGTCTTCTCACTCCGCAACATCGTAGAGAAGCATCTGGCAGTGGGCCGGAAGGTTTTCTGCGGTTTTGTAGATCTGGAGAAGGCATTTGACAGAGTTGTGCGAAAGAGACTTTGGGACATTTTGCCAGAGTATGGTATAGATGGCACTCTGTTGCGAGCCGTCCAGTCCACTTATGTGGACTGCAAGGCATGCGTACGGGTGGGTGGTAACAGGTGACCCTGGTTTGACGTTAAAATCGGCGTCAATCAGGGTTGCGTGTTGTCCGCTAGACTGTTTATAATATATCAGGACAAAAGTCTTCAAAGACTGAAAGCGATGAATGAAGGTGTACAAATGGGTGACTTAGTGGTAAACCATCTACTTTATGCAGATGACGCGGTTTTAATAGCGCCAACAGCCACTGATCTGCAAACACTAGTCACAGTTATGAAAGACGACTGCATGATCAATGGCTTACACTTGAATGTGAAGAAAACCAAGATTATGGTTTTTGAAAGGGAAGAAACCAGAACGAATGTAAGGATTGTGGTTGGTAACGATGTGCTGGAGCAAGTGAATGAGTTTGTATATCTTGGATGCGCCTTCAGTAAGGATGGGAAATACACCGCTGACATAGAGAGAAGAGTGAGTGCAGGGAACAGAGTGAATGGTGCGATGGGAAAGCTACTCGGGAGCCGGCACTTAAGCCATAAGGCGCAGCTGGCCATACATAACGGAGTTCTTGTCCCAACGCTGTTATATGGTAGCGAGAGCTGGGTATGTAAGAAGGAGAATGAAAGTAGGATAAATGCGGTAGAATTGCGAGCTCTGCGGAAGATGTGCGGAGTGAAGCTGACCGACCGCATTAGCAACAGCATAGTAAGACAGCGAGTAGGTATGAAAGATAGTATCGGTGTAAAGATGAGAAAGGGCATGCTCCGTTGGTTCGGGCATATAGAAAGAATGCCACAGGAAAGAATGACAAAACAGATATACAATGTGAAAGTGGAAGGATGCAGGTACCGGGGAAGACCTAGACTATCTTACCACGACCAAATAAACCGAGTCTTATCTGATGGAAAAGTCAAGAGTCTCCGTAACCGGCGAGCGTGTATGAGACGAACTATGAGAGTCGAGGAAGCCAGAGAGGTATGTAAGGAAAGAACCTGTTGGAACTCTGTACTCTCTGCCTACCCCGCAAGGGATCTGGCGTGAGGTTATAGATAGATAGATAGAAGTAAGAAAAAAATATTATGATTAGTCGTAGCATTAGCCGAAAGACTTCCACTGCAGAAGAAAGGCCTGCCGAAAAATCACCTGGACTTTTGCCTGCGTCCTTCAATTCCTGACTGATCCACTAAATATATCTTGCATATCAGATCCGATCACCTGACATTTCTTGCCTATCTATCTATATTATCACGCCAGATCCCTTACGGGGTTGGCAGAGAGTTCCAACATGTTCTTTCCTTACAGACCCCTCTGGCTTCCTCCACTCTCATAGTTCGTCTCATACACGCTTGCCGGTTACGGAAACTATTAAACTATTTCCTCTCTTTTACTTACTCTACCAAATAGACCGTGTCTTATTTGAAATTTATTTGGTTTAATAAATAGTCCCAAGACAATTAAAGCGCTCCCTGGTGACACCCCAAGGGTCAAACCTTGGTGTCATTTAAGGAGACCGTAGTGGATCCTGACTTATAGGAATTATAATGGTGGGAATGTGTGGCGGGCTGCTGGCTGACCCAATAAAAAATAATAAGAAAGTTTAATTGATTAACCTGAGAGAGACATTCAGTTTTTTCTTTAAATAATTTAAGTATTCGCTTACATTCTCTGACTAATTGGTTAACATAACGATATTACGAACATCTTCTCATCCAAAATACCTCAGTGCCTTAAGACTAAAGTTTTTAGTCAATGTGTGTTACCAGTGATGATATATGGATCAGAGACGTGGTCTCTTACAATAGGTCTCATAAAAAAGCTCAGAGTTGCTCAGCGAGCTATGGAGAGAGCTATGCTCGGCGTTTCTCTACGCGATCGAATCAGGAATGAGGAGATTCGTGGAAGAACCAAGGTCACCGACATAGCCGTTAAGATTAGCAAGCTGAAGTGGCAATGGGCGGGCCACATAGCGCGTAGATCGGACGGGCGTTGGGGCAGAAAGATTCTAGAGTGGAGACCACGTATTGGCAAGCGCAGCGTGGGACGACCGCCTGCCAGATGGACCGACGATCTTGTGAAAATCGCAGGAAGTCGTTGGATGCAGGTGGCATCGGACCGGTTACGCTGGAAAGCGATTGGGGAGGCCTATGTTCAGCAGTGGACAAGTATAGGCTGAGATGATGATGATGAACGATATTTATTAGGAAATGTCAACTAGCTCCCAAGTTATTTGACCTTACGGCCTTGTGTCACGAAAATCAGAAATAGCTAGTAATTGTGGCGTGATAATCGCCACATTTTTGTTGGTTACACGTTTCAAAGGTCAATGTTGGGTAGCAACGTGGTTAGTATATGGCGTAATGAGGCCTTCAAATCTCGTTTATGTTCATTATTGAATTATTATGATTATATTTAGGTACGATTATATTAACAGATATACAATGCGAAAGTGGAAGGATGTAGGTGCCGGGGAAGACCTAGACTATCTTACCATGACCAAATAGACCGTGTCTTAGCTGAAGGGCAAGTCAAGAGTCTCCGTAACCGGCGAGTGTGTATGAGACGAACTATGAGAGTGGAGGAAGCCAGAGAGGTATGTAAGGAAAGAACCTTTTGGAACTCTGTACTCTCTGCCTACCCCGCGAGGGAGCTGGCGTGATGATATAGATAGATAGATAGATATTTAGGTAGTGAGATATATGTATATATATTTACAACCCATAATTATAGTTGAACTTCCAACATATAATCACTACGTTAGGTTTTATAACAACGAAACAATTGAGAGTAAAAATGGTGGATAAAACCCAACTTAAATGAAATGGCGAACTTAAATGTAATTTAAAAGTATTAACGATACTCCTTTATTTAGAAGTACTTTACGTTTTATTTACGTAAAAATCTCACTCTAATCTGAATAGCTTATATTATGTGGTAGGGTAAAGTGATATTTCGATATACATATATCATACCTAAGGTTTTCACTACTAATTTTGAATATTTTATATTTATTGAGCTTAAAAATCTAACAATTCATGAGAAAAGAATAACAGGCAAAGAATAATCATGTATAATACTGTGTACAGGAAGTATGATACATTAAACATCTGAAATTTCCCAGCTTATTACTAGCCGGCTACCAGTATAAACAGTGGCGGATTTGCGAAAAAAAATTTGTGGAACGGTTTAGGTCAGTGCCCCTACTAAGTAGCCTCTATGATATTATAAATTAAGATATTCACATTTAATACAGATTGTATGGACCTTTATGAGAGCAGTTTGTGAGTGAAGGGAGCAAGAGAAGTCTATAAGGAAAGAACATGTCAGAATTCTACACTCGCTGTCTATCTCGCAAAGAAATCTGGCGTGATGAGACTATAGATAAATGGATATTTAAACCTGCTCATTACCCACAGAATGTAACAGATTACTGACCCTGTAATAATTTGTTTCTACACATATACTATACACTACAGATACGTATGGGCAACCAGCTCTCTTAAACAGAAAACAATCATATAGTATCGTCGTTTTAACAACAAATTACTTTGCAAAGTCATGTAAAAATAAAGAAAGAGACAACTATGTGTGGGCACATTTTTTCCTTAATCCGGCCCTGT
This sequence comes from Phalera bucephala, assembly GCA_905147815.2. NCBI lineage: Eukaryota > Metazoa > Arthropoda > Insecta > Lepidoptera > Notodontidae > Phalera > Phalera bucephala. The sequence goes on from LR990612.1 coordinate 28,930,385, forward strand.
TTAAACAGGTCAGACAGAGTCCACCGTAATTTTGTCAACACAGACGCCCATTATACCAAGTTTTATAGAAATATGTATTGTAATCAGTATTCGGGCTGTGCAGAGGATATGTTCAATTATTACAAAATAATGCGGTAGTTAGGCAAGAGGCTCACGAAAATCGACTGCAGCGGACATTACCCTGAGTTAGATAGTTTTTGCGTGTACGTCGGAAGTATGCAGTACTTTGTATATTAGTTTTTACAGATACGCATCACGATCATGTCTATGAGGGTATGGTTAGACGCGTTGGATTATTTCGAACAGTCACATAAATTATAGAGAGTAAAAAAAATACCATCACACCTACACTCAGTCTACAGAGTGGTAAAGGTGAGTGATAGAGCGCACAATTCTAATTACTAGATGGCTAAACACTTCTCGACATAAAAAACACATCACCGAGCTGGTTTTCGGAACATAATTTGCGATTGCGTTGTTCCTAGAGGTTACGACTCTCAACATTGAGGTGATCAATGTGAGAAGAAAAGTCACCTGTCGAGATCAACCGCAGAAAATGTAGGATCATCGATAACAAACGAATCCCAGCTCATGAAAAAAGTTACTATGCGTAAATAGAAAGAGTAATGACTCTTTTTATTGACCATAAACCAATGGGTTTATGGAATTAAAAGTTGGATGGACATGAAACTATAGTTATATAGTTTAATGTCCATCCAAATCATATTTTAGTATATTCCTAGTTTAGTTCTCTTTCTAGTCATAACTAGCATTTAAATAATTATCTTTAGCGAGCTGTGACTCACCACTCACTAATGGTTTCACAAAATGGTCATTATTAGACAACTGAAAGTACCACCGGTGTGTGCGATTCAGAGGTGTCTAACGGTGTCAATAGTACTGCACTTTTACTAAAGTATGGATAGCAGGCAGGCGGCTGGTCCAGTGGTTAATAGCTTGACCTGCTCTACCTACTTACGGCCAGTTTAACTGATGGATAGATTTGCCTACTACAGATAGAATTTTGACATATTTTGTATGGAAAATCTGGCAAAATTCTACTGCCAGTGAGCAAATCTCCCCATGAGTTGAATATTGAAACCGCTCGAAACATACTCGTATCTTAGTGATCCACAAATGTATGTTTTGGCCTGGGTGTTTGTTTATGTGGATTTCGTGTTTATAAACGCACCTACGACACCAGAATAATTCCTAGAGAAGGGCTACATTTTCCAAAAAAGATTTTATTAAGTGGAAGCGAACGAAGTGTGTCAGAATCATAGTATGTGGCAAACTGTCTCTGCCTACCCCAGTTGGATAAAGTGTATGTATATTGTTATGTTTGTAAGATAAAACCAGTTTCTCCATTTTAATAATAAGAAGCTTGTCAATATCTACGTGTGCCTTAATGTTAGGTATTTAGCAAGGATAAAATCTTGGTGTTTTTGTTGGAAATTATTGTAGATACAGTTGGTGAGTCACAGAGGTCGTGATATGTACCGTGCAGTCTCAGTAAATAGGTATGAATACCAGTGCCAACGTTTTTTTTTGTTTCACACAGTCTGTTAAGACCGGTAGAAGTTAATTATGTATCTCACCAACGATCAACACCAGAGATGCCAGAAAAACCGCAATTAATTATTTATATCAGCATTACATAACAAAAATACGGATTTTCGGAAATTATGCGTTCGAATATTATGTATTTTAATTAACTCGCATTATATTACGACCGGAACGAAGAGTCGCTCGTAATAAAAAAAAAGAAAATTAATGATCACTTGCTTTAACGGTAACGGGAAACATCGTGAGGAAACCTGCATGCCTATGAGTTTCTCGAAGATGTGTGAAGTTCGCCAACCCGCACTGGACCAGCATGATAGACTATGGCCTAAACCCTCTCAGTTTGCGAGGAGTCCCGTGCTCAACGATGGGATAGTTTCTTAACAGTGCTAATATTATATATTACGACTAATTCTTGCATTTGGTTCTCAAATGCAAGTTTCAATAACTTGGATGATAATATGCGAAAAATGTCATGACATTTGCAAAAGTTACCTGCATATTTGAAATAGTGATGCGCTTACGTTTTTTAAAACAAAATTGATAATTACTACGTTATACTTACAATTGTTGTAATAATGGAATCTCATTTTTCTTGCAAATTTACATTACTGTCGTGTTTGTAGCTTGAAATTAACGATTTTAATATCTTTATGAGGACATAACAACATGACGAGTTAAATAACATACCAAAAAAAAGGTTTAATAAAACCAGTGGTTATGATGCAAGTATAGTACTTATTCAAGTTGCATTATAACATAAGTTTAAAACGGTAATGATAACGGTAAATAACATTTAAAACGCCTCATTGGTCTAGTTCTGAATCGATCACGTAATCCCGGTTTAAAACTTAGGATGGACAAATGTAGGTTTTTTATCGAAAAATTCCCAGTCTGGAGTCTAGAATGTGCCTGGTATATGGCAATAGGCCCGCTTCCTATGGGACCTAACATTGCTGGCGAAAAGTAGGTGTACACCTCTGCCACCCCCGATTGGGGAGTAAAGGCGTGAGGGTAATTTATTCAATTATAAAAATTTTAAACGGAAACTACTTCCTATTGTACTGATAGTAATTAGATCTAAATATCTTTATTAAAGTTGGATTGCTAATAACGATATTTTTTCTTTTCCAGGTAAGCATCGAAATGATTGTATCCTAGAAAATCGTTGGAATTGCTGCAATCATATGTGGGTATATAATAGTGGGAACGTACCCATAATACGCGACTCGTTCTGGGGGGGGGGGGGGGTCATTAAAATACCACGCTTGGTCACAGGGGGGATGGGGGCTTAAATTTTCGTCACGTAGTCAATATCCTCTAGGGAAATCTTGCGCTTTTTCGAGGCAAACTAAGCGCATTTTTCCTTTAACTTTCTCTTTGCAAATATAGTTGAAAACCTTATTTATGAATGACTACGAGAAAACTAAAGGGAGAGAGGGGGAGTCTTGGCATATACTACGGGTGGTCACTAAGGGGGGCAGGGGGGCAAAAAATTTTAAAGAATGGGTCACTTTGTATGGGTACGTTCCCTGAATATTGCGGAATTTTGCATTTGCAACACCGATATCTTAAATGATTGACGGACGATTTAGCGCAGTGGTTAAGAGCTTAAGCCGCTCCGCCTACTGTGTCTAATAGTCGCGGGTTCGATTCCCGCACGGGAAAAATCTTTGTGTGACCCACAATTATTTGTTCCGGTCTGAGTATTCGTGTGTGTGAATTTTCATGTTTGTAAACGCACCTACGATACAGGAATAAATCATAGTGTGGGAAAACGTTTAAATAAAAAAAAAATACATGTCTAGATGGAACATCGTACGTGCGTAAAAGATGCGAACCGAAATATATAACGAAATAAATAAATTGTAGGACGCATACGCACACTTTGATAGCTTTTGGACAAATCGAACATTGGCATCACGCACACATATCACATACATACATGCGTAACTGAGGCTGCTTTCGGCGCCATTTTCGTTTACAATGCTTTTTTTTTTAAATACTAAGGCCCCCTAGGATTTTTTTCTGTATCGTGGATACGTTTACAAACATGTAAATTCACGGGGTTCGCCGTACACGCCTCACTTGGCAGGCGGGTTGATGAGAGCAGTTGGTAGTAGAAGTATTTAAGAGAGGGTTCCATTCCCTAGTTTTTCCTGAGTCGCCTTGTACGACACCCGAGGGGATGAGATGGGTTGGTCCTTTTCTAAGTTGTGAACCAAATGGTCATAACGGTGAAGACAAAATCATATCAAAAAGTTGAAAGAATGGTCATGGTCATGTTAGTCAGCTTAAGCCGCTCCGCCCGAATAGTGACGGGTTCGGGGTTCGAATCCCGCACGAGACAAATCTTTATTGTGACCCACAATTATTCCTGTCAGTCTGGGTATTTGTGTGTGTGAATTTTTATGTTTGTAAAGGCACCCACGACACTGAAATAAATCCTAGTGTGGGGCTACGTTTACAAACACAAAACAAATAAATCTTGAAATAATTTTAAAGTCTACATTATAAGGTACTGTTTTGTACATATATTACACCTATATAAGTATTCAGGAACCAGAATTCCATTGCCATTTTTCCTACAATTAGTTGCAATGCACATCATTGTGCGATCGTGTTGACTAAAACCGTGATTGACAAGTGGCAATCAACTTTAGGTGCGAAGTCATAATAGTACTAATCTCAAGAGAATTTCCTCACTAATTAACATACTCTACAAAGCTCTCAGAGATGTAAAGTCAATTTGTTTACGCACATACGCAGACATTACGCTTGTTATTGGACATCACGCATTACTGTCGTTAGTCATAAAAAATATAAACAAATAGTCATGTACAATGTTTACTTTAGTGGTTGGGAATTCAAGATCTTTTCCTCAATTTAGTATTGTCATTGTGACTACTTCAACCACTTAGTTATCTATAATCACCGATTTTTAAAAGGCTTGACCAAGATCTGGGAAATTCAACCAAACATTGGGTGTCTCGATCAAAATCCTCTGATACACATGAGATTTTATATTAAAATAGCAGTTTCTCGTAGTTTCGCACACGTTAGACAACAGAACCGCCAACCGTGTCCAACTATGGCTAAGAACCATCTAGGTGACCTCACAAATCCAGAAAAAAACATCTAATTGGTCAACTCGTTTAGGAGAAAAATTATGAAACACTCACACCGGAATTTTATATACATACGTATAAAGATTAAACATTCTCAATTTGATATTACAATTCGAACATTACATGAGTATTGAATTGCAAAACATAATTTTTAAAACTTATTACTAATTGGCATTTTATAACTTAACCTAACAGTTTTGATGGATGCACGAATAGCGGATGGATGTGGTATACGAATTTCTTGTTGAAACTAGTCCATTTCAAACCTGGGCGGTGTTAATGCCGACTGTCACTTAGCAGGCAATTTGGCAAAAAGCCCACCAAGGTTAAAAGGCCAACTCACTTAGGTCGATATTACGTGGTCCAATTTATTAGGAGTTAACGTTTTTCTTCTGACTACTAGCCGTGAGAATTTAATTAATAGAGAGTAAGATAGACGTTTGAAAATATTTTACTTTTATCCATGTAGTTATCATACAGTCATTCATGATTCAAGACTTTATTGCGTGTCTTTTATAGTATTTAATGTACTAATATCAACCGTAGCCAACGCAGCTGTTGAATTTGTCTAGAAGCCGAGGGAGCGCATCGAGTTGAAGCAACAATTAGTACCTGCAAAGCAAGTAGTCACACGTTTACGCGAGTAGGCGACCGTCGCGCGAAATAACGTGTTCTACACGAGTCAAATTAAATTGAATTATGGCGTCTTGCGGCGTTCCTACCTGCAGCAATTCTGTCAAGTTCAAAAAGAAACAGGATGGGATTTCATTACATGTGTAAGTAGCGCAATCGGACATCGTATTATTTAAATATTGAATTAAATGTTACGTTCATAATTGTTACCGAAAATGATGCGTCCATTTTGTCTGTATTGTCAATACCACAGTGTAATTTTTCCCTACTTTTATTTACCATGAACATTAGTTGTTATAGTACTAAAAATTTATTTACGATGACGAAAGTACTTTTCCCACTTTTAATTACTGAGAGCTGTATGAAATGGGGTTTTATATGTATGGCGCAGTACGATAGTTAAAGCCGGGATATAATTTTATTCCTAGTAGTATAATGATATGCCTAATGAATTATAGGCCTATATTTTGCCGATGATGTTAGATACTAAAAACATTTTTCGCCACGTGGCGGTGGCAGAGGTGTACCGCGTACACCCACATTTCAGGCAATATTTAAAAAAATGGTTCAACAAAAGGGATATTAAAATTAATATTACACTTTTTCCGTCCTTAGAATCGGACCCAGAACCTCGTCATTGTAACGCACATTACGAGTAATCTCCATCAGGCCAATGAGGCAGAGAACGACACAACTAAAAAAATTATTTAACTTAAATTATTTACTTATAAATAAAATAAACATTATTAACTTACTGGTAATGGATTCGTGTTTTATTTTAAGAACCTATTTAATGACATCTATTTCTTTCGTTAATATGTATAAAGATACATGTTACTGCTAGAAATAACAATAAGGATTTTATAATCTCTTTCTGAACATTTACCCCAAAAAGTGGTAAATCATTTTAAACTAGCAAAATTATGCGGGTGGGAAGTGCGGTGAGTGCGGGACGTTTGTTGATTTTTTGGCTTCACCGCGCGGCGTGCAATTACGACTGGACGCGGCTTCTGGATTGTTGTTATTGTAAGATTGATATATATATAAATTTATTATAAAATTATTATTTATGCTATCGTAAGAAATATCAGCTAGCATTTGGTTTGTTTCTAGTATATATTAGTTAGCTAGTATTTATTAAACTATAAACGACTAGTCTTTATTCAATTATCACAATATTACCGGCATAAGACATTTTGGCTAAATTCAAAAGTATGATATATGTAGATAGTTAGGTGCATATCATATACTATATTTTTTGTAGACCACAAGAATTGTATTCGCTACCGCTTGTACCATTAGCCACGCTACCTGCGAAGTCCGCTAAAAGTGCTTTTCGTGATTTTAACTAATATATTATTCTTTCGGTCAATATATAGCTTTCCAACCTAATAAATCTGTCGTTTTAATAGCATTCGTTATATCAAGCTGTGCTGTTTTTAACCGACTTCGAAGAAGAAGGAGGTTCTCAATTCGACTGTATGTTTTCTTTGTATGTATGTTACGCGATCATTCCACCTATTATGAATCGATTTTGGTGATTATTTTTGCATTAGGTTCAGTATAGCTCCAAGGTGGTCCCATTTTAATTTCATTGGACCTTGGACTTGGAAGATACACCAGGGAACTCCTTAACGACAAACAATACGAATGCGTAGATTGAGATACTATGGGTATTACGTCAATCCTATAGGTGGGTACCTATAGGATTGACGTAATAGAACTAATCAGAATATTAACCGACTACAAAAAAAGAAGGAGGTCGACAATTCGTCTGTTTTTTTATAACGTCTTTATATATGAACTGATTTTGATAATTCTTTTTGCGTTGGGTTTAGTATAGTTTTGAGGTAGTCTCATTTTAATGAAATCAGTATTGAACTTTGGACTTTGAAGATACATCAGGGGACTCTTTAACGGCGAACAGCATGAATGTATAGATTCCGTTATTATGGTTATTATATCAATGCCGCAGGTACCTTGTTGTACAACTCAGAAATATAATATAATATAGGTATATAAATATAAGTAAATAATTCACTTGTCACTTAAAATTGTAAAATAAAAATCTATTTAAAAAAATATAAAACCGACTTCAAAAAGCACAAAATAAATATTTGGAGTCGGTGCCAAGTAACCGACTGCACTAACCGGTACCGACTTCAAGTATTTATTTTTTGCTTTTTGGAGTCGGTTTTATTTTTAAATAATATCATTTTACTTTCCTATGGAATACATTAATAAATAGTTACTATTAAATTAGAAATAAAATAGTTTGCTTTTTGTTCACCAAAACATTTTACCTACTACTCTTTAACTTTTTCAGAACTTTTTCCAATGTCATGCGAGTTTTAAAATAATTTATACGCAAACATATCTTGACTGAAAGAAATATATTCAGTAGATATAAAAATAAACACCGTCACGCCTATATTCCCCAAGCAGGGGTGGCAGAGGTGTACTGAGTACATTCACTTTTCGACGACGATGTTAGTTCCCATGTATTAGGGGCGAACCTATTGCCATATACCGGGCACAATTCCAGGCTCCGGGCTCATACTGGGAAGTTTTCGTTAGAAAAACTTCATTTGTCCGACCTAGGATTTGAACCGAGGACCTCGTGATCACCTAGCGATGCGCTTTACCACTAGATCAACGAGGCGGTCATCCTACAGTAGATTCCATAATAATCATTTCGTCTATATTTTGATACCAAAGAAAAGTGTTATAATGTTTTCTTTTATAATAATACAAACAAAATCATCAATTTTTATAACGTTACCACATTATTCGAAGTTTGTATTGTTACTAATCATAAATGTGGGAATTTTGCATTATTTTATCACATAAACATCCTAGATAAAATACGAATTCAATTTTTTTTTATTTTTTTAAACGTGTGTGGTTCTATCACACTAGGATTTATTCCTGTGTCATCGATAGACTCCAAACGGTTCAATGCCGTTTCCTTCACAAAGCCGTCGGAGCCCCGTGGTTACGGAACGTTGATCTCCATTCCAATCTCGATCTTGAACCTATTCGCGCCTTTATTAAAAAGGCGACACCCCTATATTTCGCGAACGCGTGGAATTATAGGAACCCGTTAATCGTAGCCACCGCCGACTACGAACCTAACTTCCCTTCATCAGCCGCTACCGCCATCCGCGGCATGTTCTCACCGACCCTCCCGATGCCCTTACATCCCTTTTTTCGGATACGGCACACAGGAAGAATCGCTTGCCCGCCGGCGAGACACCTAGTATATGCTCTCCCCCATAGCGACTGCCCAAGCCGAAGCCGTTCCTCCTTGAGGCGCCCTAAAGCTAGTTGCCCCCATGCCCTTCTGGCTCGAGCGTAGTGGTTGCATGCTCGCTCTCTTAACCGGTGAAGCTGTAAAGGCTTCGCGGCCAACAGCTTAGATCATTCGCACACACACACACACATGGTACGTTTGCAAATATAGAAATTCACATACACAAATAATCAGACCGAGACAAATAATATTGGGTCACACAAAGATTTGTCCCGTGTGGGAATCGAATCTGCGACTATTAGACAAAGTGGGCGAAGCGGCTTAAGCTCGTAAACACTGCGCTTAATCTTCCGTCAATAATTACCTACACGTAATTCACTCAAAATTCATAGAAAGCTTTTGACGTTTTAACGTGAACAAAATGAGAGGCAATAATAGGTTGTGTAAATTATTACTCTTTGATTAATGATGTGATTTAATTCAAGTCATATTTTAAAACAGGTTTCACAGACTTTGGCCTTGTAGATTCAAAAACTTTGATTTTTTAACCTTTATCGGCTTACAAAAATGAGGCTCTTCGCTACATTCATATTTCCTTGAATGTAGTGTACAGTGGTGTGTTTTATTGTAATATTTAGATCCCAATGCATTTATGAGAAGCATGTGCATTTAAAGCGCTAACTGGGACATCCAAGATTCCAACATCATCTATGGAAGCCATTGTGGATATGAGCTTACAGGGGTTTCAGTAGTAGGAAATGTGTGGCGGGCTTAGTCCCAAAAAAGGCCTTACAAGAAGACTTCATTATGGATTCAATATTCAGCTACTACTAAAGTGTAAATCCAAAAATTGCGCTTCTTTTTTAATCAAAATATTTCTCGATGCTATGACTTTGTCCATAGTGTAGGTAAGCTTACACTTAAATTACATACATACCTAAACAAAATATCCATTGGATCGCAAATTAAAAAAAAAGTTTTCTCGTCAAAAGACAGGATATTTCTTTTCACCGTTAAGAAGTGTTCTTAAAAGACCTTTAAGAAATGTAGTCACAAATAATAAAATGTAAGCATTTTAGAATTTCTTCGTGATAACATTCTCATTACCGTCACATTATCATTAGAAGAGGCTTCTCTTCTTCAGTAAAAACCTGCCAGCTGATGATGATGATAAACTAAATATATTTATCATCGCAAGGCTTTATTAACATAGCATTACTATGCTAAAGTACTCGAGTATTAATGCGAGCGACTACTGTAGCGACGAGTGCCGTGTTTTCGTAGTTTTCTTTAGGTACGTGTTGAAAGGAATCTATATCTTTAGTTTGTGTGAAGGTAGGAAACCCTTTCTCCTACCGAAGGTTTATTTACACGTGACCGTCTACTGTCTCTAGTTCCGTATGAACGGGAATAGAAGGACGTCATTAATCTTTATTGGACGGAGATTCCTTGACCAGTTATAATTGTACGAAGAAAGAAAAATCTAGATTTGGATTGAGAGGCTTTTACAACTGGTGTGGCTAAAATTGTCCCAAAGTGGATTGTGAGTCTTTAATTACCCCGGGGATTTAGAATCGTCTAAAGACATTTCCCTTGCAAAAACAAAAAGGGGACAATAAAGTGGCTTAAATAACTCACAACAATAAAATATACTCAATTCAGTAAACTTAGTGTCGTTATGTGTACATCACAATACTGAGTTGCAGATGTAGCAGTATCGTCGTGTGGCGCAACAAACCAAATCACATGTAATGGTTTGTCATCTTTGCCTCACCATTTGTAGAAGGCAGGAATGAAACGCAACTACGGTAAGCGTGATTAAGCTGGCCACTTATTTCACGAAACATGTAGGAACCATTGCAATGTCATGATAAGAAAAATTAGTACGTCTACGATCACAGAACAATGAAGACTAGTAGGTACTTCTGTATTCTGTGACTACGATGCTAGTGTCACAGTTAATAAATAGTAAACAGTTGAGTTTCTTAATACTAGTGGCCTGAAAAAGAATCACGCACACAGACGCACGCTCTACGCGACTTCTCGACTGGTCTCATCATACCTACAGAATAAAGAAGACTAAACACAGAACTAACTTTACACTCCCGACAGGGTTCATAAAAGTACAAAATGTATGCTCTACCATCTATATATACTATGGAAAGAAATAAACATTTGGGATTAAGAAGTTCTTCTTCTGTGACAAGCTCAAAACTCAAACTCAAATAATTTATTTTGTATAAGCCCTGCGGGGGCGGTTACAAATAGTCAATTAACATTTTTTTTAAATCTAATTAAACTACTAATCTACCACCGGAGCGGAACGCGGCCCCCACTGAGAAGATCCGGCGAAGAAACTCAGCGGGCTTGTCTTTTTTATTTACTTCTCTTTCTTTCTTTTTTTTAATTATATTGTGTGGATACTATGTTTAGGTTACAATTAAATTGTTTATGATCGAGATATGAATCTAATGTTATCTGTAAAGAGCGTCTAAAGGATTCCAGATGGACCAGTCCTCACAAGCAGCACCCGTTCACGAGTATGACTGCTGGAACAGCCATCATTCCCCTCGACCATATTGGAGGAAAGGGAGTGACCCGCGCCAGACAGCCACCGCAAGCAAAGACATTATAGTGAGCATGATGTGATGTGTAGCCGCGTAGAGCGCGGGTCCTCCTCGAGTATAATTGTGGTGATCAGCCCCTGCAGTAATATTTGTATGGAAATCTTTACACCGACCCGTCCTGCGCTATCGGCGAGATACTGATCGCCACCGTGATCGCCGCCAGGAACGCCACCGCGGACACGGCTGAACGCGTTGGTTTGGCCGTGCCATAAGATGCTCTACTGTTTACTTATGTTTACTGTGACACTGGTATTTACACTATGCTAGTATCGGGGTAGTCTTGACATGTGTGTCGAGTGTTAGTATCGTTACGTAGAAATCCGTAATATAGGTCTATTACGCTACGCTAATGGGTAAAGGCGTTAATTTATTGAGCACCGATGCTAAATGACAGTTTGAGCATATATTAATATAATTAGCACGATAGAGTTGTGCGTTTAATAATAATTCTAGACACGTTTATGTAGAATGTTATGTGTATCGTAATTGAAGTAAAAATACGTTTATTGATATATTGCTATTTGATTGCTATGCAATTTATAATGCTAGAAGTACACGTCAATCACACACGCATATTATTTAGTGTAAAAGTGTGTTACAGATATACTGATACAATTTATGCCCGATATTTCTTGAAGTGTTGGTTAGAGGTGTAAAGCTGAAAAGAGTAGTTTTGGAAAAACTCAAAGTCATTAAACAGGATTTTAATCCTAAATCTTGTGAATAGCCTGCCTCGTTGGTCTAGTGGCAAAGCGCATAGCTTTGTGATCACGAGGTCCTGTTCAAATCCTAGATCAGACACACGTAGTTCTTCTAACAAAAAATTCCCAGTATAAGGCCGGAGTCTGTTTATCCTGGTGTGGGGCTACGTTCAAAATACGTCTGGAATTTGTTCCCGGTATATGGCATTAGGCTCGCCCCCTATTGCATGGGACCTAACATCGTCGGCGAAAATAGATGAACTCAGTACACCTCTGCCAGCCCCGCTTGGGGAATATAGGCGTGACGGTGTTTATTTTAATTAATTACCTTGTGAATACTAGTCGAACATGATATTAACTAGAATATATCTGCTTAAATGCTTAAATATTTATATTTTTAACTTGTTGTTGCTCGCGTGGATTAAACTTTAAGTAAATTTCCTGTAAGTATCCATATTCCTATCAAAGACAAGGTGATAAAATATGACTGAAGTAGACGAATTTGATTATTCCTCTCAAAGAGTCAATATTTCCAAATTTGGAGACTAATAATTATAATAAATAATAATATTAGCCCTTTTAAGAAAGTGTCCCACTGTTGGGCACGGGCCTCCTCTCAGACTGAGAGGGTTTAGGCCATAGTCCACCACGCTGGCCCAGTGCGGGTTGGCGAACTTCACACACCTTTGAGAAACTCTTAAGGCACTAAGGCTCACGATGTTTTACTTCACTGTTAAAGCAAGAGAAAGTTAATTTTTAAAACGCACATGCTTTCGAAATGGCAGAGGTGCATGCCTGGGTTTGAACCCGAGACCTCTGACTTTGCAGTCCAACGGTCTAACCCTTAGGCTATCACTGCCTAGTTAAATATATTTCTATTAATTATAGTAACGGAAGTAAGGAAATTATATAGCGAAAATATGAATCCCATTTATTCTTCTAGTCCATAAGAATTTTGATAAATCTAGCCTTATTTCTTATCTAAATTATAAAGGGAAGCTCTCTGCAATATTTTAGCTTTCTTGCAAGGGTTGGGACTGGGCGCTGATAAGTCAGTCAGTAGGTGAGTATGTCTTTTTATATATACATATAAACCTAACCCACACTAAGAATTAAATTCCGCTATCGTGGATAAGTTAACAAACATTCACAAACAAGCATCCAAACTAACAAACTATGTGGGATACACAAATATTTGTCCCAGGGATACACACATCTACTTGATCCTGAAAATAGAGCAGCTTACTGTCTAACTACTAGACCGAGCTGTCACTAAATTTCAGAGAAGTTAACTAAAGGTTTCATGTTTCTGAAGGCACTTTATGCTGTTAGTCCGGGTTACCACTCAATATGGTAGTCGTTAAGCCAAGTTAAAAGCCTTATATAGCCTTAGCCAAATGTGTGTTGCCAGTGATAACATACGGATCTGAGACATGGTCTCTTACAATAGGTCTCATAAAAAAGCTCAGAGTTGCTCAGCGAGCCATGGAAAGAGCTATGCTCGGCGTTTCTCTACCTGATCGAATTAGGAATGAGGAGATACGTAGAAGAACCAAAGTCACCGACATAGCCCTCAGGATTAGTAAGTTGAAGTGCCAATGGGCGGGCCACATAGCGCGAAGATCGGACGGGCGTTGGGGCAGAAAGATTCTAGAGTGGAGACCACGTATTGGCAAGCGCAGCGTAGGGCGGCCGCCTGCCAGATGGTCCGACAATCTTGAGAAAATCGCAGGAAGTCGTTGGATGCAGGTGGCATCGGACCGGTTACGCTGGAAAGCGATTGGGGAGGCCTATGTATAGCAGTGGACAAGTATAGGCTGAGATGATAATGATGAAAAGCCTTATAAGAGTTTTGGCGGAAATCGATGAGTGATGTCATCAATATGTTTTAATTTTCAAAACTTGTGTTATTTCGAATTATAATGTGTAATGTAGGTGGAATATTAACCATTATGTATTCTTATTGGTGTAAAGATGAGAAAGGGCATGCTTCGTTGCAAGAATGACAAAACAGATATACAATGTGAAAGTGGAAGGATGCAGGTACCGGGGAAGACCTAGACTATCTTACCACGACCAAATAAACCGAGTCTTATCTGAAGGAAAAGTCAAGAGTCTCCGTAACCGTCGAGCGTGTATGAGACGAACTATGAGAGTCGAGGAAGCCAGAGAGGTATGTAAGGAAAGAACCTGTTGGAACTCTGTACTCTCTGCCTACCCCGCATGGGATCTGGCGTGAGGTTATAGATAAATAGATGTATTCTTATATGTGCACGAGTAAAGGTAATTGTAACAAAGTGATAAAACGTGCCTTTTCGATTTCCCTCAAAAGGGCCGTCGGAATTGGTAAGTAAAGTATCCATCGCTTTGCTATCCAGGGTGGGGCACATCATCAATTTCAATCATCCTTGTCATGAAGTTCATCGGGGAGTTGAATTAATTTTCAAATAAATATTCGTAATACTTGACATTGGCAAAATACGCGTCGTCGTGATGCCATAAACATAAAAAAGCCTTATAGGCGGCTTGATAAGTTCCAACAGCAGGTAGTCACACACATACTTCCACAAAATCCGCAACGGGTCCGCGTGGTGGAGTATGACCTAGACTCTCTTACCTCGGTCTGTAAGAGAAGACCATTTCCTATCAGTAGACTAATATAGGTTGAATATTATTAACTAAAGGTTAATATTATAAATCCGTATAGTTATAAATACCGAGTGAACGTTATTTTAGTCCCCTACCGCGGAAGGGTGTAAATAATTGAAGGGTTGACTCACCCTTCCAGACTTGGGGGAAAAGTCAATAGGGACGATAACCTAGGTTTCTTGTACTCGACAAAACCTGTCGCCGTATTTTTATGGTTATAGTTATGACGTGATATGTAATCTTTATACAGAGATTTGGGGCGGGCAGTAAGGGCAATTACGTTAAACGTTGTAGCTACGAGTCTGAGGAGACTGGTGTTAAGATATTTTAAGCTGCAATCACAGATTTCAGATAAAATGCACAGTGATCAAGAAAATGGACAATTTACCAATACACTTTTTTGGTTCCATTTGATCCTGTTTTTTAAAAATAACAAAACTGTCTTTTGGACCAATTGACATACGAGTAGTAGAAAAGTCAGGAACCGCAAAAAAAAAGTTCTCATACTTTTGGTAGAAGTAGAAGCAGTGATAGCCTAGAGGTTAGACCGTTGGACTGCAAAGTCAGAGATCTCGGTTTCAAACCCAGGCACGCACCTCTGTCTTTTCGAAAGCATGTGCGTATTTAAAATTAATTATCACTTGCTTTAACGGTGAAGGAAAACATCGTGAGGAAACCTGCATGCCTAAGAGTTTCTCGAAGGTGTGTGAAGTTCGCCAACCCGCACTGGGCCAGCGTGGTGGACTATGGCCTAAACCCTCTCAGTTGGAGAGGAGGCCCGTGCCCAGCAGTGGGACAGTTTCTTAACAGGGCTAATATTATTTATTTATTTATTTGTTACTTTTCGTAGGAAATCAACGTGGCTTCGCTAACCTTGAACGGGCGTGAGTTCGTAATTCTTCTCTTCCTAAACGACTTGACCGATTTTGAATATTTTTTTGTATAACTATAGCTAAGTCCATCCAGGTGACCCCATACCCGTAGTTGGACAGGGGCTAAACCGCGGGCAAGTATATTATAAGTTTTCACGAAAGAACGGTCGTAATTAATGTAATAACTGTCATTTTTGCAGACAAAGTCTTTTTTTAAAAGCATTTGAAAGAAGTTAAGGTCGTCACGCCTATATTCCCCAAGCGGGTGTGAAAGAGGTGTACTGAGTACACCCACGTTTCGCCGACGATGTTAGGTCCTATGTAATAGGGGGCGAACCTATTGCGATATACCGGGCACAATTCCAGACTCCGGACTCATACTGGCAATTTTTCGTTAGAAAAACTACATTTGTCCGACCTAGGATTTGAACCCAGGACCTCGTGATCACAAAGCGATGTGCTTTGCCACCAGGCCAACGAGGCAGTCCTGATTTAGGCAAGACTAGTTTTTGCCGACTTCGTCCGCGTTGACTTTAGACAGGAACCTTACATTTTT
The DNA here is from genome assembly GCA_905147815.2 of Phalera bucephala. Lineage (NCBI taxonomy): Eukaryota > Metazoa > Arthropoda > Insecta > Lepidoptera > Notodontidae > Phalera > Phalera bucephala. Next base: position 28,946,367 of record LR990612.1, read on the forward strand.
CGAGATAAAAAGTATCCTATGTATTAATCCAGGTAATAAACTATCTGTGTGCCAAATTTCATCCAAACCCGTTGAGTCGTTTTTGCGTGATTGAGTAACAAACATCCAAACATGTAAACATACAAAGTTTCACATTTATATTAGTAGGATAAATAAGATAAAGTAGGGAAGAAACGTTCTCGAGTGGCGACAACGTACCAGCAGATGTAAAGTGGGCAGGCCCCCTACAAGATTGACCGATCACCTGGTAAAGGTCGCAATTAAAAGCGGGATGCGAACAGCACAAAGCCGCTCGTTGTCGCTATCTTTGGAGGAAGCGTTTGTACGCAATAAACGCAAGACCTGAAAGTAGTTTGTTCTAAATCGATAACTGAATTGATTCTAATAATTTTTAAGGAATACTACATTTTTTTAAATTTGAAAAAATAATGTTGTTACGCTTTTAGTGCGCTATAATAAACTAAAGTTATTTTTGATTCAAAGCAGTACGGAGATTTCAAATGCATTTCTAAAACGTATTTCTAAATCCACACACATGCACTTACAGGTTTCGTTGTTAATTGGGGTATAAAAGTGCTTAAAAAATTTTAAAATTCCAATTTTTGTTTACGTATGTAATTTGTGAAACATTTATCTAATCGGGGTGTCTGAGGTCTTGCGTTATTTACGATACAGCTTGTATAACATGAATAGATATTTACGTTAGAGGTCTTACTCTACCATATAGATCTATTATTATTATAAGAAAGAAAGAAAAAGTATAAAGGTAAAGTAAGTGGAAGGATGTAGGTACCGGGGAAGACCTAGACCTTACCATGGCCAAATAGACCGGGTTTTATCTGAAGGACAAGTCAGGAGCCTCCGTAACCGGCGAGCGTGTATGAGACGAACTATAAGAGTAGAGGAAGCCAGAGAGGTATGTTAGGAAAGAACCTGTTGGAACTCTGTACTCTCTGCCTACCCCAAGGGATCTGGCGTGATGTTATAGATTGATAGATAGATAGAAGAAAAAGTATTTATTCAACCACAACACAAGTACAGTGGAATAAATAACAATAACAAACATATCTGCAGATTTTCAGAGCTTCTCAATATTTAATTTCCACGTTGATTTTGTCGACTCACGGTGATCAAACGATAAACCACCATGAAAAAGACGAAATGAATAATTTAGAGATGTCATGCGCTCATCTCGTGGGCGTGGCCTCATCCCGTGCAGTTTTTACATGCTCCGCGAAGTACAGGTGATTTGTATTGATAAATACGCAATACTCTCGCAATCATTGCGTTGTATATTGGACTTTATTATTATACTCACAGGGTTAGTATTCAAATGCCATTTTTACAGGTTTGAAATATTTTTGCTTATCTGTATCCAACCGTCATACATTGCGATTCATCTTCATATGCCAGAATTATCTTTGCCGTATCCGATGTCGGTACTCGTGTACTTGGCATGAGATGCGTTGACAAATATCGAATCTTATCCATGAATCATAATTCTTACATTGTATGAATATTTTTACTGTAAATCTTTAGAGAGAAGAGCTACTATAATATGAAAAAAACCCTCACGCCTGTATTCCCTGAGCGAGGGTAGCAAAAGTTTACTCAATACTGTGAACACCTACATATCGCTATTTTCTTTTCCAATGTAATAGATGCCGATCTTATTGCCATTAAACCAGGCGATAAAAAACGATTGCTCCTCAATCAATGTATAACACAATTTTGAAAAACAAAAAAAAATGGTTATCAGAAAGGCTAAACAAATTAAATTAAAAGATTAGCCCGCTGAGTTTCTCGCCGGATCTTCTCAGTGGAGGCTGCGTTCCGATCCGGTGGTAGATGTAAAAAATATAATAATTTTGACGTTTGTGAGTGCTATTGTATTGGCCTATGCAAATAAATGATTTATGACTTTGATAGAAAAGAACATATTTTCGGCCTAGGATTAAAACTTAGGACCTCTCGATGGCCACTATGCGCCGCTAAACCAACGAGGGAATGTAAGAGGTATTATATTGAATTAATAAAATGAGTTTGAAACTACAAAAAAAAATGGATACGTCATTTACTGAAGACCACACTAAAATGCAGACCACAATAGTCCTTTACACCAGTGATGTCATTTATTGATGAACCAGAGAATGTAACCAATCGACGCTATCACGAAACTGCTCTATGCGTTAAGTAGCAGTAGTTGCAAAATGATACATTCGGCATTAAATATAGTTGAAGGTATATAGACTGAATGAACTGAAAGCGAAGGAATATCGCTCTTCCTCCCTGCCAGAATTTTCAATCTGTTACAGGGAGTATTTGAATCCACAGGTTCGTAAGATCATCAGGGCAGCACAAATCCTATTGGATCGAAGTGCGCTTGAAGTATTCCAGCCCGGTACTAGCCAACAAAGATAAGATAAATATAGTTTAAGATAATTAATACCAACAAAAAATACCTATAATCAATTATTCTGTGTCAAAATAGGAAGTCATTACATGTAAACCTACACAAATTATATGATAAGTTTTTTGTTCAAGTCTTTTCATGTTTTGTTGCACAAACAAAACAAATTGTTGATATTTCAATATTTTTTACTGTTCAATCCCACTCCAGTCCCTGTACCCCACTGCTGGGCAAGGGTCTCCCCTTTACGTCTCCACACAAATCGATCCTGGGCCTGTAGTATCCATGCCTTGCCCGCATAAGTGTCCAAGTCGTCACGCCATCTTTGTATCGGTCGACCACGACATCTGTGTTCGACTTCAGGGGTTCATACCGTGACGATGCTTGCCATACGCACGACATGTCCTGTCCAATCCCACTTCAGCTTTGCCAACTTTAAGCCTACATCCGTAACTTGCGTCATGAAATCCAGCGTGGTGTTCCTGATGTGGTCCGTCCGTTTAACACATAAAATGATGTGTTCCATTGCTCTTTGGCAAAACCTTAAGTCTCGATTTCTGTTGTTCAGTCAGCGACGAAGTTTGAGCAGTTAGGACGGGCAAAATGCACATATCTACAAGTCTACGCTCGAGGGACAAGGGAAGGTCGCCCTTAACGCGCACTAGAATACTATGTAAAAATCAGTCTATACTGTTTTAGTACTGGGCAAAGGTCTTCTCCCACAACTCGAGGTGAAGGATATAAGATCATATTTCACTACGTGGACCCAATGCGAATGATGCAGGTACTTCTGGATAGTAGAAAATAATTAAGCGTGAAAATATCAGCGGCTTAAAAAGTTCAAAGCATTTGACATATTTTGATATGATAATTTAACATATTATATTGAGTTAAGTGACATTGTCTGTTTGTGTTGTTTTTGTAATGTAACATGTTAAATAATAATAATAAAAAATATTAAACGTTTTTCTAACTTTTTCTTTCTATTTCGTCTATCCACCTGACATGTTTTTGTAACACCGTCACGTCTATATTCCCCAAGCGGGGGTGGCAGAGGTGTACTGAGTACACCTACGTTTCGCCGACGATGTTAGGTCCTATGAAATAGGGTGCAAGCATTGACATATACCGGACTCATACTAGAAAGTTATTTTTTTTTTTCGGTAGAAAAACTTCATTTTTGTGATGTACCACATTATACTTTTTTTTTCTTTCTTCTTTCTTTCTATTTCGTTATATATCCACCTAAAGATGTTAATTTTAAAAAGGAAAAGTATCTGTCTTAAAAGGAATCTTCTAAGATAGAGGTTGATATAATAACCAATACGTCTCTACAACAAAGAGGTATGTAAGGAAAAAGCCTATTGGAACTCTGTACTCTCCGCCTACTCCACAAGGGATCTGGCATAATGATACAGATAAACAAAAGTCTCTTAAACAATCTCTTAAAATATTACCGCCAACAGGTATCTAATGTGTAAACAAAACATCGCCGCAAAAGTAAAACCAACACTCGTAATCACGTCCCATCCACTTGTGAAGCAAACAGTTGTGGTTATCACTCGACTGGAATCTCTATTGTGTTGTTATCAATACTTAGCTTATCGCTGACAACTGAAGCGGTAACCCGAAGGCTGTAGCCTCGTGAAATGTACTGTAAAATACCTCTTAAGTCTGGTATTTCCCGAAAGTAGAGACATTTCTTCTAATACTGTTTCACGACGGACGATTTAGCGCAGTGGTTAAGAGCTTGAGCTGCTCCGCCCACTGTGTCTAATAATCGCGGGTTCGATTCCCGCACGGGACAAATTTTTGTGTGATCCACAATTAATTGTTCCGGTCTGGGTATTTGTGTATGTGAAATTTCATGTTTGTAAACGCACCCACGATACAGGAATAAATCCGAGTGGGGGGATAAGTTTAAAAAAAAGGAAACAAAACAAGCACTTCTTAGTGTGAAACAGTATTAGAAGAAATGGCTCTTCTTAGTTATTCCGGTCGGATCCCCCAGTTTTAATCCCCTAGGGGATCAGCTTTATCTTAATTTTTTTTTACCTTCCAAAAATGTTTAAATGTTCCTTGTTACATATTGAAAAACGTGTCATACAAGTTTCTCTCGCGTTTTTTTAACCGTACATTTGTGCTCAGATTTTTTCACCAAGAACACTTCTTTTTTAATAGATAATAATCTTCATTTACCAACATTGGTGAACATTGTCAAATCCAAATAAGCAAAATATCTAATTGTTATTTACATCAAGTAAGTAATGGAATTTATGCATGACAAAAGTGTTTGGAGTAGATTTGAAAATCCTAAAATTCAGCAACTTATGTCACTAACGTACCAAGTATGAAATGAAATTAAAATATTTATTCAGCAGAGTACGTCAGGAAACATAAGACTTGTTACAAAAACAGTTAGAAAAGAAGCTATAATAAACTGCTACTTATGATTACAATAAAAAGGCATCTAAAACTTAACCAAAATTTTCCAATAACCGTTCTATCTATCATCACCTATATCATTACGTCAGATCCCTTAAGAGGTAAGCAGAGAGTACAGGGTTCCAACAGATTCTTTCCTTACAGACCTTTCTGGCTCTCTATAACCGTACTCTTAAACGGCGCTCTCCAAACGACGTCTTGGTTTCGTAGTTATAGCGCAAGTTGCTCGACTCATTTGATTAAGTAGTCGGATTCGATTCGAACCACGTACGGAAAAATATTTGGAAATACAGCGTCATGTATTGTGGTTACCCACAAAAATGTTTTTTGTGGTTTGCATGTTTGTGTATGTGAATTTCATGTCTGTAAAAGCTTCCAAGATAAAGGAATTAGATTGGCGTTATGCAGGCTTTGTTTTTGGAAAAAATAATCAAAATGCTAATACTTAAATCACATTAAAACCACATCACATTATTTAAGCTCACACCGCATTACAATGAGGTTAATACGTAAGTCAACGATGTGTCTACGTGCCGTACAGAATGCAGCTAATGTATGGTTATGAACTGGGATTTCCTTAAGATGATCCTTATTTATATCTCTGTTGATATTTGCTGATCAATCTGAACCCTCAAGATTTACATCCAGAGGATAAGGCCCACTTGTACGATCCAGGTTAGGGTTACCTTTTGACTTACTCGAGGTTATAACGTTACATAACCTTCAACTTAACGTTATAACCTCGAGTAAGTCATAGATAACGCTAACTCTGGTTCGTGCAAGTGGGCCTTAGCCCGCTTAGATTTATGCTAGCGTAACGCTATCGATTAGCTATCCTTTTCACGTGAAAAAAATATTTAATAAAAATGAACGTGAAAAAAACCATTGTCGGATTTTGTCGCGGTTTCTAGGGGACACTTCTGTGACCATGGGTGCCGCAAAGCACTTGAAACGTCTGGAAAATGAAAATTAAAATATAAACCGCGATAAAATGAACAAAAAATAGTTTTTTTATCATATGAAGTAGGGCAAGAAACTCCACAGTTTCTTGCCCTTCTTCTCCACAGAAATGACTTTCCGAACGGGTGGTGAGTCTTAAGTAATCAATAATTTCCTCCTTTTGACTATTCATAAGTGCTTTATGGTCTACACGAATAAAAAACGTTTGATTTTGATCTTAACTACTGAGAAGAATTTTTCGATAGAAAACTTCTAATACCTTGAACCTCGGGATCACCACACACACCAACGGAACTAAACCAATGAGGCAGTATATTTTTTTATAAACATTGTATACGTCATGTACATTTTTTGTACTTAGAAAAATAATAAACAATGACAAAAATTCACTGTGACTTATCTGAAGGGCAAGTCAAGAGTCTCCGTAACCGGCGAGCGTGTATGAGGCGAATTATGAGTGGAGGAAGCTAAAGGGCTGTAAGCAAATAGCCTGTTCAGACTCTGTGCTGTCTGCCTACTCGACCAGGGATCTGGCGTGATGATATAGATAGATAGATACGTATAAACCATGAAATAAATCATTGTTATTTAACTCGATTACTATTAAATTTTCTTTATCTCCCTATAATGAAAATATAATAGTGTTTTTTTTGGTTATTGCTTAACTATTATTTAAAAAAATAACTTACCGGCACAATGGACTCAATTTCACATAACGTTACAATGGCTTACGTAACGAAATTTTAATCGAAACTATTTTGTAGTCCTTGAAAAATGTAACTAATTATTTGCAATAACTCAGTATTATAATAATTAAATTTTATACGATATGAAGAGGTCGTAAAATTGTGTGAAGTCAAAAACCTTACTTTTTACGGAAAATTTTGTATACTTTTTTATAAATTCTAATTGTTCTCCAAACATACCTTATAGTAATTGATGTTTTCAATTAATAGTCTATTCTCAGAATTACAACGATGATTCTTTTTTGAATTGATCACAACAATAACAAGGAAAAGTGTGATTCTTTTGTTAATACTATGCCCACATTTTTTTATTAATGAGGTACAAGTATTTTGCAGCTTTATTTTTATATTTTTTTATTTTTAAGAAAATAAATAGAATTATAAACTATTCAGAAATCTTAGCACGAACATATTAAGGTTAGCGTGACGCTAGCGAGAAGACGTGCTGTCTCGTTCAAGCTTATTTTGTAAATTTATAGTATGACAACGATAGCATATCAAGTCGCTTGCGTCACACTAACGTCAATTTTTGGTGCATTGTCACATATTTTATTAGTATCACCGATATCATTATAACGATACGTGAAGTAAAAACTTTGTACACTTTTTACGAAAATTGCGCGGACGAAGGAGTATGAAATTTCCCACACTTATAATTTATGCAGAGAAGGAGTGCAAAATGCTAATGTTTTTTTTATTGATTTAATACAAATGTATTAAATCAATAAAAAAAACATTACACACACTACTTACTAATACACTCCAAACTAAGAATAGATTAGTGTTGTTTGTCTTTAATATTATTTGTGTATAGTCTTACTGAATGTCAAACATAACCAGCAAACGCTGAAAGAGTTTTTACAAAAAACATCGTTTACAGAGAAGTTTTGTATCATTAATTAAATTATCGAAATATGTATGTCAATTCATGCTCAATGGACAGCATTTTCTTTATGGTTCTTTGTTTCAATAAAAAGAAATTTAAAAAAAAACGTATTTTTTATTTTAGTCTTTTTTTGATTTTTTTTTATTTAAATTTCATACAATTTGTTTGAAAAAAATAGGCAAATTAACAGTGTAGCCTTGGCAAAATCTGTGATTATAGAGGTATAGTCTTTGACAATAGAGCCTTAATAATGTTCCAACTTATAATTTAAATTAATTATAGTCAAATTTCGACCAATGGGCGACCACTAGTTATTGTAATAATATGAGTTATTTCCAGTTTTATTTTAATTTATTTTCTATTTCAATCTGATCCATCTTCCAAAAATGTTGGGGATCCGATCCAAAATGGAAAATATATTTAGTGGATCAGACAGGAATTAAATAATAATAACAAACAGCCGGGGATGGGTTTTGGGGATTGGACAGGAATAATCCAATGATTTAATGTTATGTTATACATTCTTGAAACTTTATAATAATGATTGCGTTAAATATTCGTTATTTTGGTTAAACTCGGCTATGAGTACGGCCAGTCTTGTGACAACTTGACGCTAATAAATTAATCTCCAACACGGTTGGCAACTAAAAGCCTGCGATACTCGATTATAACCAGTTTATTTACGCAACTAAGTTCTGTATGGCCGCCCAACACTACTTAGGAGCAATTTCTACCTTCGAAACCAACGATATTTTTATAGAGACTATTCATTATTGGCAATAAAGACATAAAGATTGTTATTTTCCTATAGAAAAATAATTGGCATGATTGGTCTTAGGTGTAATGACGTTATTTCTCGGAAATAATAATCTATATAGATACGACATAAGTTTTTATCTTTATTCTTTATTGTACAATGTATACATTGGGTTGGAAATTAAAAGTTTACAATTTAAATATGAGTTATCTTCCAGCGAACCTGTTGAAAGATGAGGAAGTGAATAAGAGGGCAGTTATATAAAGATATATATAATCGGGACAATGTTTATTTCGTATCTGAAAGAGGAACCACATAAAAACTGAATTAAAGGACTGTCACTAACCACATATAAACCTCCAAAATGGACGACAACTCATGACGCAGTCTCTTTAGTAAATTTATTGAACCGCCTTTAAATTTTTACCTTCCGTCTTATCTGTAATTCATATGTATTAATATTTCATTATTATATTCAATTATGTGTTGCATTACGAGTTGACGTCAAACGTGGCTCTCGGAAGAGATCGTGATTTATAGGACTGAGATAATAGGGATGTGGCGGTGCAACTGATGCGTTCGCAACACAAAGAAAATTGAAGAGAATTAAACGTTTATTATCTTTTCAGGAAATAAGGGTGTAGTATATGAATATAATTATTTTGGTACTCGGGAATTGAAGTAAATTATACTCTTAAGTTTTAATTCTGGTGACTTGTCACTGTTTTATATTCCATTTCATTATTTTTATCATCATATCAGCCGAAAAGATCCACTCAAGAACAAAGGGCGTCCTAAAGATTTGGCTTTGTGCAGGATGCAAATTTAATAGTATTATATGCTCTACATTTGCTTTTAAATACATATTATCATAACGCGTTGCTTAATACTTGATTATGGAAAATATATAATTGACGCTTGTTTTAATAATGAATTAAGTGACATAAATTAAATCACTATGATTATTAGTACTATACGTCATTATTTATATATACATTTTTGAAATAGTTGTTCAAATATTTAAATTCTAAGCTGTTTCTTAGTCTATAATCACATAGATATATATTCCTAGAAATCCAAATAATCGACTTGAGTCAATTCAAAACATTTGTTAGACCAGTGTTACCGTGTAAACCAGGATTTCTGGTTGTCAGTACACTTGCCTATAAAACCCGAGTCAATATTGGCGGGCCTATAAGGATCATTAGCGAGATACTCTGACTTAAACACTGTCTAATCCACTCTTTTTCCGGGTTATTTAACATCAGTTTACATAAATGAGAGCGTTATTAGTACTTAATTGGCAGGTATACATATTCATGAGTAGAACTTAGTCATTCTAAGTTAAAGTTAAAGCCCACACTTTTTAGACATTAGATAGTTAGAGATATGAGAAGTGAGAGAGTGTAATTTTGTCGCTGTGTTACTATAAGCTTCACTCTTACCTGCATTTTTTTGTACTTGAGGAAAATCCTGTATAGGTATTTTGCACGCCTCGAAGGAAGCTATCGAGGCGTTTTGGATTCCTACCGGCTAAATACCGCACAGTGACCGACATCAGCACTTTGGAGAAACTCCAAAATCTCCGTGTGAAACGCACCAACTTATGCAAATGGAACATTAATTGCGAGATGCATTTCATAATCACGCGAAAGATATCCACTTTAGGACAAAGGCCTTTCCCAAAGATCGCCACAACGACTGGTTCAGTGCTGAACGCATCCAACTTTCACCCGCAACCTTTATCAGGTTTAAGGTCCATCCTGTAGGAGCCCTCCCCCTCTCTGATAGAGGTTTACCATCTGTGTGATAAGTGTTGTGCTGAATGTTAAAAAAACGCCCCACACTAGAAGTGATTCCTGAGTGGTGGGTGCGTTTACAAATATGAAATTTTTATATAAACAAAAACCCAGACCAATATAGATATTTGAGTCGTATGAAGATATATACGGACGATTGCGCCGTGGTTGAGAGCTTAAGCCGCTCCGCCTACTGCGCCTAATAGTCGCGGGTTCTATTTCCGCACGGAACAAAATTTAGTGTAACTCACAATTATTTGTCTATGTCTGGGTATTTGTGTATGTGAATTTTCATGTTTGTAAACGCACCCACGACACGGGAATAAATTCTAGTGTGGGACTACGTTTACTTATTAAAAAAAAAATATGCCCCGTGCGGGTATCAAACCGCGACTACTGAAGTCATTCGACGGATAGGTTTAAGCTCTTAAAAAATGAACCAAGACGACTGTCAGTTTGATAAAAATGTATCCCGGGCCCTTTTCTGCTATGAACAATTAAACACGTAACGCGGCGCGTTACGATACCAGTACTCCAGCGGCATACAGGACACCATTAAACGATCATCTCACGAAGTTATAGTAACGTGCAGCGTTTGGTTACAGCGGATAAGGTCCCTATTAACCAAGATAAAGACAAACATTGCGATAATTTGCAAGCAATCCTTAACTGCCCCATCTGACAGCTACAAGATAACGCGGATAGTAAGTAATTAGTAATCACCGCGATTGAAATATCCCACAAGTAAAAGTAAACTTGATTGGGAATGCTTGGTCCAATCAATTGTGAAATTGACCACTATCGATTCGCTACTATTTTACCAGTTTTGTATTCGATTTTTTAGTTTACCGATTTTAGATTCCCGGGATATTTTTTTTTATTGGGATTAAGCCTGCCACACATTTCCACCACTAACCCATGATCCACAATGGTCTCTTTAGATGACACCAAAGTTTGAACCTTGGGGTGTACCGGGGGCGCTTAAATTTTCTTGGAACCCGCAACATATTTAATTAGAAAGAAAATAAAACAGGAGTAGAAAAAAAAATCAATTCCCTCCTTTGCAAAACGGGACACACATAAGCTTGGAGATCCGCCATAGAAAAGGAAACTACAACTAGGATAAGCCTAGTCGTAAAAGATCCCCGGGATATATTGGATTAAAATGACTGACTGCCTCGTTATTAATGTGCGTAGCGGTGACGAGTCTGTTGTAAAAACGCTCGAGTCGGCGCTTAAAACGCTCGCATCTTCTACGTGTTTAAGTTTTTCTCTGAACACACACACCGCCACGCCTATATTCCCCAAGCGGGGGTGGCAGAGGTGTACTGAGTACACCCACGTTTCGCCGATGATGTTAGGTCCCATGTAATAGGGCGTGAGCTTATTGCCATATATCGGGCACAATTCCAGACTCCGGACTCGTACTAGAAAGTTTTCGTTAGAAAAACTACACTTAACCCAGGATTTGAACCCAGGACCCTGTGATCACAAAGCGATGCGCTTTCCCAATAGACCAAGGAGTCAGACAGCAATTTTTCTCTGAAGTCTAAAATTATGTATGAATGTTAATGAACGGCGTCAATGTATGTATGTGAAATGGAAACTCGGCTTGTATCTCAAGGTTTTTCAAACATTGTCCTTTTGTATGAAATGCACCATTCTCTTAAGAAATTCAGAAATCTTTTGTTTCTTTATCAGAAACCAGCTGGCATGTCGTTGTATGATGAAAGTAATAAATTAAATACGTCATATATGTACATAGCGTCTGGATTCAGTGTTTGATACAAGTAAATACAAGACATGTGTCCAAAATTAAGACGTCGAACGTTCAACACGTTGACAGATTAAGGCAGCTTTCACACAACCAGTTTTCTGTCACTTTTATTGAGAAATACAATTTTATTGACTGCCTCGTTAGTCTCGTGGCAAAGCGCATCGCTTTGTGATCACGAGGTCCTGGGTTCAAATCCTAGGTCGGACAAATGTAGTTTTTCTAACGAAAACTTCCCAGTATGAGTCTGGAATTGTGCCCGGTATATGGCAATAGGCTCGCCCCCTATTAAAAATATATTTCAAATTAAAAAACTTGACATTATGTCGAAATTAGACTGAAATGACACTAAAAAATACCAAATGTAAGTAAATTCATAATTAAATCTTAATTCAGTGAAGAAAGAATGCCAGAAGAATAAAAGAATGCCAGAAGACAGAATGACAAAACAGATATACCATGCGAATGTGGAAGGAAGTAGATTCCGGCGAAGACCTAGACTATCTTACCATGATCAAATAGACAGTCTTATCTGAAGGACAAGTCAAGAGTCTCCATAACCGGCGAGCGTGTATGAGACGAAATATGAGAGAGGAGGAAGCCAGAGAGGTATGTAAGGAAAGAACCTGTTGGAACTCTGTACTCTCTGCCTACCCCGCAAGGGATTTGGCGCAATGATATAGATAGAATTGGCCCTCTGAAGTAACATATTAGGTAGCGCTGTGATCGACCGCGGAAGCCGCGGAAAACTGCTAGTTTAATACAATCGTAACTTTCTTGACAGTGGAGCTGTGTGTTACTAGTCTAAGGAAGACCACTTGAATAAACAGTAAATAGGTATTAATTGACTTTGTTATAGCTCAACGTTAATTTATCAGAGTGTTGCTGATGAGTGACGCCTCACGTGTATCTTTACGTTTATAAGCAATTTATTATTCAATGAAGCCGCATCTAATGCTTGGTATGTGCGAAATATTCATGAAGAAATATATGCGTTAATGGTGGAAGCGAATGAATTTCTATATATAGTCTTTAACTGCGTATATGGTCAGAGACAATAAACAATTATGTATTACGTTCTTAGATTAACGCAAATATTACACATGAAATAAAACTATTTTTGGGATTTCCATCGAATAAATCCACAACCAAACATAACACTGCAAGACCTTCACACACCGTGAGCTCATTCTACGTAGATCGGACCAACAAAATAATTAAAAAGTTTGAGAGGACCCCGCAACAACTATGCCTATTCAAAGACGTCAGTCTAACACCTCAGTCCTTTCCGTGACCAGGTGCAAAGCACCCTGAAAGGTCAGGAACTTAAATAATTGAAAATAAAACGCGATAAAATCCGAAAAATAGTTTTATTTTAAATTAATTATGTCTTCTATACAGTCTGTTCTGTCATGATATGGGTCGGAGACGTAGATTCTTATCAGACAGAGCATGCAGGAGATTGCACAGCGAAAGATGATGCGAGTCATATTGGGGATAACGTTACGTGACCACGTTATGGGCTCTAAAATTTGAGGACGCACTCAACTGACCGATATCAGTCGCATTATAGCACTGAAGAAATGACAAGGGTCATTCGGGCGATAGGATAACATTGGATCTGCCAACCGACAATAATGGCGTGCTAATGAGGGGACCTACACTCAACAGTCGGTGAAAACGGGTTGACATGACAATGATGATACTATAAATGTTTAAATGTTTGCTTGTCAATCACTTCTATAAGCGAAACGAATTTAGATGAAGTTTTAAGGCGCGTTTGGTCTTCCGGTGAATAGTGTAGCTGGTTAACCAAGGTCAGAGGTTTCTAATCCTAGGTTAGACAAATGGTGTTTTTTACTGTTGAAACAATATAAAGTCAGTCCGGAATCTGTATTTTACCCCGGTATGATGGCAATATTTTGGTATCGAAAAGAATGGCCATTATTGACAGGGGATAGAGATCGTTGTAGAAAAGAGGGGGAGACCGTTGCCCAGCAGTGGGACATATTAGGTTAATAAAAAAAAATAATGGCAATAGGCTCGCCCTCTACTACATTGGGATCTTACATCTTCAGCGATATACATTTTCCAAGCAGGGGTAAAAGGAGTAGCTTGGACAAAATAGACATAATAATGTTTTTTTTTATTCTATTTGTAATGCACTGTTCCTATGGCATTAAGTAAACACGAGATAGTTGCATCATTATGTGCATATTACATTCATATTAGTACTTATACACTGTGTTGCCAGACGGATGTGTAAGATTACGTAATTATTTTTTATTCCATACATTAAGTATGTATGAAACGTTCTCGTTTGAACTTGAAAAATACTTTCGACCTCTTTTATTGGTAATGATCTAGCGTTGCCTTATTGGTTAACTAAACATCTCCTAATGGTTATCCTAGATTTTCATCCAGACTTTGTGTTTGCATGCAAATATGTACCAAAGTCAAAGTCAAAAATTCTTTATTTTATAAAATTATCACATTTTACATCTACCACCGGATCGGAACGCGGCCTCACACAAAAGACCCGGTGAGAAACTTAGCGGGCTAGTTTTTTAACTTTTATTGTTTTGTTCGACTGGCCTTTCAGTTTATCATTGTTTTTATATTAAAACATATTTTTTTAGAATCAATCGGATGGGCATACGATTCAGCTAAGTAAGTGCTTGGCAAATGATCACAAAACTTAAACCAGAAAGACAGACAGACATACAAATAAAGCATAAATAATAGCTTATAAATAAAGGAATTATTCTACTCTTCGTAGAAGGAAGGAAGGACACACAATACGATACGAAGGAAGGTGTATTATACGATTTGTAATCTAATAAATAATAGGAGCGTATCGATTGTAATGATATGGTGCGCATAATTCAATAGTCTACCTTGCTGGATCGTAGATATATTGTTTTTTTCCTGTATCGGCGAGTCATAATGGGGTTATATTGAGCGGAATTCAACTCATTATACGCTAGATCAGTCGTTAGGAGACGTAACAATTCAGATTCAGACACCAGAGGACAGCACTAAAAACAACTCGTTTTATATCAACCCGTGACTGCTAAGTACAAACCATCTTATGACGCCATAGTAGCGAGAAATTGTGCTGTCAAATTCATCTTTACTGAAAGTATGTAGCGTGAAAGGGGGGCATATCAACTCGATGGCGATAACGCCAGTCTGTTTGTCCTAGGGCCTTGCAGGGCTTAGCATGTACAGATTGATGTTAGGGTAATGATGATATGACGTGTCATCCTTTTCATACTTCAAACGTACTAAATAACGTTTAACGTGACAGGTCACTTTTTTGATACGAGTACGTTACTTTAACATCAATCTGTTTGTGCTAAGCCCTCAGGTTATATAAAACAATTTGTTTTTGTACTATGATGCTCCCAAAATACCGCATCAGAGGACTTAGAATAAACAGATCGACGTTAGAGTAACGCTATCGAGTTGATTTACTATCCTTTTCACACTACGACTAAATAAAGATGAACTTGACGGTACGATTCTCGACAAAGTTACCTTAACCTCAGATGATTTTACTTACACGTAAATTTAACATTGCAGCAGTTCGGAATCTATTCTATGCTCCTTATAAGCCAGTGATGCTCCTGCTTCACTTGCGTTGACGTTATTGTTAATACTTGCATCAAAAATAAATCGTTAAAAATAACACGTTGTCACATTTCAATTAAAGCATAAAAATCTGACTCCAACTACGTGATACAAATGGAGCAGCAGCTTAAGGTACGTCCAAACCAACGCGCCCAGCCACATCCGAGATGGCGTGCACGAAAGCGATCAATTCCTGCTGTAGTTTTTGTATGGACGTGTTCACACCAATGCGTCCCGCGTCCTGCACGCGCGACCTGTCTGGCGTCTGCACTCGCGATCATAGGTACTGACATAGCGCGAACATAGATACTGATTGCCACCGCAGACGCCATCGCGGACGCGACTGGACGCGTTGGTTTGGCCGTACCTCTAGAATACTTATCGCGAACATTGCTCATAACAATCGATCGGAAGTGCAAAATCGTGCCAAACAATTGATAGGTCAATTATTTCAATTTGTATGCGACGCGGTCGCGCGACCGAATACTATATATGGTGGTGGATACTGACAATGATACATAACGCTGAGGTCGGGCTATTGTTTACACATATCATTAGGAGGCAGGTGTTGCTTGGAAAATGAATTTCGTATTTCTAGAAGAGGAGTTTGAGATTTAAAGTTATTTATGAACAATTTTGCTCTTTATTGACGTTTTTGTCGACTTTAACTGACTATTATTTATTACAGAAAATTGCAGAAAATTTTATTTACTCATAATGACTAGATAGGTACTCTCTCATATTGATTTGTGAGAGTATAAACCAATTTATTATTTTTAAAGAAAAAATATTTACAGTATCCGGAAAGAAATCTTAATTATAATAATAGAGCTTTATTTAGTTGATCAAAAAGACTACATTTTCTTCTAGGGCATGTAAGTTTTCCTCGTTGTTATTGCTTCCGGAGGCTTATGTAAACACTTTAAATTTACTTGTGGAGTTATCCTTATAAAAATAATTGCCTTGATATCCGTACTACGTTTCCTTATTGATTTCTTCACTATAAGATTTGTTTATAAACAATAGAGTATAAGTTACAATATCTTGTGTACATAATAATGAGATAATATTTCACGCGAGTGCAAAACCCACAATCTCTTACTTACCCAAATCACCAGTACCCTTAGTTACTAATAATGTAGAACACAGAACATGATAAATAAGCCTTTTCGTATAATAAATAAACCCTTTATAGTAGGTAATTGCTCGAATGTGAATTATGTCCAGTCTCCGTGCCTCGGAAGACACGTTAAACCTTCGGAACTGGTTAACACTTCATGTCGTTTATCCTGGTTGGAAGCCTTAGGAGCGGTTTGGTAAGTTCCAACAGCAGGTGGCCACAAACCTGCCTCTTCTAATTCGCACGTTCGCATAGTGGAGTATAACATATTCTCTCTCTACTAGTGATGCGACTCGAGTAGGTTTTAGTGACTCGAGTCACTCGGGTTATATTATTACGTCACTCGAGTTATATTAGAGTTTTCGAGTAACTCGAGTCACTATTTACAGTCCCGGCAACTCAAGTGAAAATTGTCACTCGAGATGAGAGTTTCGATTACAGTAGTTAAAGCATTTTTAAATAGGTGCCTTTATTGAATAAATAATATGAACAAAAAATAATAGCACAACCACTTTATAAATCAAACTAAGTTCATTTTTTTTTTAATTTCCAATACACAATTTTGAACTTGTTTATAACCTGGTGACGTAGACTATAGTGAACTAGTAAAGTGACATCTACCTAGCACTCACCGAATCTACTACCTAGTCGGTAACTCGTGTGCAAGCGGACTTGAGTAAAATTTATTTTTACTCGAGTACCGAGCTAGACAAATTTACTCGACTCACTCGAGTGAAAACATAGCTCCAGTCACATCACTACTCTCAACCCGCTTTGTGAGAGATGGCCTTTACCTAAAAGTGTGATAGTATAGACTAATTTAAGTCTAAACCTGTCTATTCGTACCCCTTTTACCTTCATGAGTCATCATTTTATACCCGATTATTTGTTTCGGACAATCAGATATTTTTTATTATCTAACCTATTATTGTTACGTGGGTTGTTTGCAAATCATGGCGGTCGGTGTGTGGGCTTTTGTATAGTTCAAGGGCGATAGGTTTTACATACCGAGCCACAAGGCTCGGTATGTAATTATTTTAATTGATTTTTTATTGTAAACATTGGGTAAAAGTGTATAATTGTAACGTGGATTTGTAAGTATTGAGTAGGTTTGATTTTTGATTGGTTTGATGATGGTCGTTTTTTATATTATGTAAGCGACAGAATGACCTGAAATTGGGATATCATACTGAAAGTTGCTGAAATTATATGTCAGTCAGATAACAAATTTTGTACCACAGTAAAAGTCTTTCGGCTGATATATTTACTACCGCTATTATAACATACTCCAATAAAATATAAACAGCTTACTTTTATTTTTACGAAGGTTTCTTGATACAATATGCTAGTTTTGTTCCTAAAGTCACTAACACAAAACCCGGGCCCCTATCATAATATTACTTTTACTACCGTATTCCAGTCATACTCTTATTAGATAATGCCAGTTCTATTCCTGAAGATATGCACACAAACACAGATCGACTATAATTTTACTTAATTCATACTCTTATTACAAACTGCCAGCTCTGTTTATAAAATCACGCACACAAAAACTTAGCCCTTATTTGCTATGATCAATTAAACACAAGGCAGCGGATTACATTAACTTTAAAAAATAATCGTTTGATGGTATTCTGGTGGCATGCACAAGACCACAACAAGATCATTTCAAGAAGCTTTTGCAACGGGCAGCGTTTGGTAATAGCGAACAAAGGCCTTAGTCAACTTAACCTTTATTGCCATACTCAAGTTTTTTTTCTTTTTTTTTTTAACGTTTCCCCACACTGGTATTAATTCCTTCGTCGTGGGTGCGTTTACAAACATGAAAATTCACATACACAAATACCCAGACCGAAACAAATAATTGTGGATCACACAAAGATTTTTCCCGTGCGAGAATCGAATTAGACACAGTGGGCGGAGTGGCTTAAGCTCTTAAGCACTGCGCTAAATCGTCCGTCAAACAATTATCACAACGCACCGCATTTGGCCTTCGCAAATAAGGGATTCAGATTGACTTAACCTTTATTGCCATACTCAAGTCACACTCCTATTACGAACTGCCAGATCCGTTTCTAAAGTCACGGACAAAAACACGTGGTTTAGTTATTGTTACAAGTCTAGAATATTCATTGCTCGGTAATTTAACACCTAGTATAAACACAGCAAAGTGTGTACCGACCACAACATCTAAATAATGATATTGTTATCGGCGCCAACCACAAATCGTTTTTAATCAAAGTTATTAGACGATCATACAATATGATATGATACTACAATTGTTCGTGTGAAAACTGGTAGGTATACTTTTCTTACATATCGGATGTGATTGCATAAGTCGAAGAATTTTGCAAGTACTTTGATTCTTTAGTAAGGGGCTAGATATATTCTGTAGAGGCTCTTTGCTTTTACCGGCCTGCCTACATCCCTAAGCAGTGGCAAAGGTGTACAATGTACACTCACAAATTGCCGATGTCAGGTCTCAATGTAAAAGGGATGGGGAGACGGAGGGACAATTCTAGATAATCTTTCGATAGAAAAACCAGATTTTGTCCGACATAGGATTCGAACTTAGGACCTAGTGATCGCCAGCTGCACCATGCGTCTCTAGGTAAACGAGGCAGTCACAGCTTTACTTTCGACATTGTTTTAAATCTATGATATCCCACTGCTATGCAAACGTCCTCTATGCATCCCTATGACTGGCTAACTGCAGCCAATGTAGATTGTAGATTATTCGAGAAAACAAAAATGCGCTAAAACATTTTGTGGTGGCGTGTATCAGTATACTGCCTATACTGCCCACTGCTGGGCAAAGGTCTTCTCCCACAAATCAAGGTGAGAGTGATTAGGTCAAACTCTACCACGCGGACCCAGTGCGGATTGGCGAAGGCAGGTTTGTGGCCACCTGCTGTTGGAACTTATCAAGCCGCCTAAAATGCTTCCAACTCGGCTTAACGACTATGAGCGCATCACGCGGTTGCGTGTAGGTACTTTTTATTCCGTGGTAGCGTGCACAAAATTGTTACAAAGAAAACCGAACCTTACTATTATCTCTAATCCATCTAAAAAGCTTCCCATTGTTATAGATATGGTGGTTTCTTTTTGGGTGTAAATAAAGTTCAAAGTCATTTGGATCAAAAGTACCTGCCCAATGACTGTTGGTTTGATGTTTCTTATACCTGCCTTATAATCTTTCATCATTGGGTCGATATAAAAATATGACTGGACCCATATTAAATTAAAACACCATAACAATGATA
This sequence comes from Phalera bucephala, assembly GCA_905147815.2. NCBI lineage: Eukaryota > Metazoa > Arthropoda > Insecta > Lepidoptera > Notodontidae > Phalera > Phalera bucephala. The sequence goes on from LR990612.1 coordinate 28,966,160, forward strand.
TGCCATACAAACAGGTTGGAAATTATCCTGGTAGGTACTTTTCCATTTACTACTCAGACGGAAAATTACCAACGACTTTTAAGTTTGAGAAACACTCGCACTGTGCTCGCAGGACCGGAAAATACGTGTCAAAGTAAAAAATCATTTATTTGTACATACCAAAAAAGCGCTTACAAGCGTTAAAAATTATTACATATTACCTCTAATCCAGAGTCGGATCTACCAAGCAAAGTTTTTTTTCCACAACCAACCAGGCTGTTACTGTATTTAAAAAAGTAAAAGTTTAATATCCAAATCATATAAGGAAAACGGCTTGGTCAGAAGACCGAATATTCTAAGCAGCCGCAAATTTGATGCCAGCATGGAAAAATCATCATGTGCCCTAACGATCAATGTTGGTGGTTGGTTGGTGTTGGTTAGATTCATATCTGTAAACGCACCCACATCACTAATAATTGCCAATATCCGGGAAATTTATTACTAGCGACGCGCCACGGCTTCGCGCGGTTGAATTATGCATAAACCTTCCTCTTGAATCATTCCGTCCATTGGTGAAAACCGCATGAAAATCCGTTCGGTTCGGATAGACAGACAGACGTGACGGGGGACTTTGGTTTATAATATGTATTGATTCTTCTTCTTATTCGCTTCACTCTTGACAGAGTGATCGTAGTCATGATGAGGTTAAGTCACTGGAGGCTGATGTAGCTTGCCTTATATCTCTCCACTTAGTTCGATCATTTGAAATTCTAGTGCACTCGATCAAAGCATCTCCCACTATGGACTTTGTTTGGTCTGTCCACCGCATTGGTGACCTCCCACGTGGTCTAGTTCCTTCTACTTTCCCCTGCACAACCTGACGCTCTATAGAGTCGCTGTTACGCCTGGAGACATGGCCGAAAAATTTGAGTATGCGAGACTGCTGATAGACGCTGTTTGATGCCGAGTTCTTGGATGTAGTGATTAGGTGCTAGTAATACCCTTTCGAGTATTAGGAGCGTCAAGTGTAAGAAACACAGTTAATAGACAGATAGGTATGTCTACCTATCTGTCTATTAACTCAGACAGATTACTCTTTATTAAAAACTAGCGAAATCCCAGAAGCGAAACACAATATAACTGACGGCTCGGAGCTTAAATCGCTCCGTCTACTGGATCGAGCGGTCGCGGGTTCGATCCCCGCACAGGACAAATCTTTGTGTGCCCCACAAATTTTTTTTCCTATTTTTTTTTTAACGTAGCCCCACGCTAGGATTTATTCCTGGGTCGTGGGTGCGTTGACGAACATGAAAATTCACATACACAAATACCAAGACGGAAACAAATAATTGTGGATAACACAAAGATTTGTCCCGTGCGGGAATCGGATCCGCGACTATTTGACACAGTGGGCGGAGCAACTTAAGCTCTAAACCACTGCGCTAAATCATCCTTCAGTATTGTGTATGTGAATTTCATATTTTTAAACGTACTCACAACACAGTAATAATTCCTAATGTAGGCTTACGTTTCATTAAACAGAAAATAAATTAACTTAAGACAATGGTACATAAATGTCCACAAACAGGATGTTTAAAGTAATAGGTATTAAGGGTACGGCCAAACCAAAGCGTTCATCCGCGTCCGCGGTGGCGTCCCCGGCGGCGATCACGGTGGCGATCAGTATCTCCCTATGACTGCGCGTGCAGACACCGCTCAGATAGCGCGTGCAGGACGCAGAACGATCGCCACCGTGCACGCCACCGCGGCCGCGGCTGAACGCATTGGTTTGTCCGTACCTTAAGATAACTTATATTTAATTATCGCACACGTGTTAGTTGCCGTAACTCTTAGCAAATATCAAATTCAATGTATCATTGAGGATATCGCAAAAAGTTGATTGATCTGATGGATTAATACATCTGGTAGTGCCGTATGAGTGTCGATAATGTTATGATAGCTACTCTAACTATCACAACATTGTAGGCACTCATAAAGCACTATAAATAATGTATAAATATGTATAAACGTGCCTCGTTTGTATAGTGGTAAATAATGTGCTTTGCGATCACGAGGTCCTGGGTTCAAATCCTAGGTGGGCAAGTGTAGTTTTCTATCTATAACATCACGCCAGATCCCTTGCGGGGTAGGCAGAGAGTCGAGAGTTCCAACAGGTTCTTTCCTTACATACCTCTCTGGCTTCCTCCAAGTTTTCCTATCGAAAATTTCCCAATATCAGCCTGGAGTCTGGAATTGTGCCTACCTAACATAGTCCTACGATCGGAGTCTGGAATTGTGCCTACGTAACATCGTCGGCGAAAAGTGGGTGTACATAGTACACCACTGTTACCCCCGCTTGGGAATAAAGGCGTGACGGTGTGTGATGAATAAAATAATCAATGTCACGACTCATTTCTCATGCGGATATGGCAGAGATGATTTCATCACTTACGATGTTAGTTCTTATTATAATAGAGGGTGAAAGTATTGCCATCATATCGGGTACAATTCTGACTACGGACCTATAATAAGGACTTTTAATGGAAAGAGTACTCTTGTCCGACCTCGGTTTCGAACCCAGGAGCTCTTCATCGCTACCGGCACGATACGCCACTAGACCAAGGAGGCAATTTTGAAACCGATGAGGGAGATATTATTTTTCCGTAATTAGGTACCAAAAATAACTTACGACATTGCATATAGTCCACAAAAAGCATAACAACACGGTAATGGCAAGCAAAATAACTCGTTATGATAAACAATCGCAAACAGAGTGATTAGCACGAAAATATGGACGTTAGCGTGACGCTATCGAGTTGATACGACATCCTTATCACACTTCAATTTATTAAATTAACATGAACGTGACAGAACGCTTACTCGCTAGCGTCACGCTAGCAGCAATCTTTTCGTTCTAAACCCTTAGTTCGATTGGTCGAACACAGCTGGACATAACTAAGCAACAACATTTCAACTACATTTAAAGTGACAATTCAATTAATACTATATAGTTTAGGTAATAAAATTCAATTTTCAATCCATATTGTGTATGTATAACACATTATTGGTTGTTTGTCTCCAGCTCGGTTGAGCTTGCGCACCGTGTCATGTCACGCTCCGCTCGCGGCCTTCACAACAAGGGTTACGATACAATTATGTAATAAAAATTGTAAACAAACCCAAATGATTCTAGTAATATACTATAATACTTGCAGACTTTTTTTTCTATTCTTTATCCGCAATTGACAGCACATTGTTCTGACCACATGTATTTTCATTGTAAATTGTAATCAATCCAAAACTATACGAATCCGTTAATCGTAGCCACCGCCGACTACGATCTCCCCCCCGACCCCTGCCGCCACCGCCGGCCGCGACATGTTCTCACCCACCCCCCTTTGTCATCCCTTCTTTCCGCTCAGAATACGGGCGACGACGACGACGTAGTAGTAGATCCCCTCCCATAGCCGGCGGTTGACCGGTGCACTTAGTAGTGCACCCGTCCCCCTACAGCGACTGTCCCAACCGAGGGCGCCTCTTAGAGGCGCCCTCGAGTATGTCGCCTCTTGCCCTTCTGGCTGGCTGGAGCGTAGTGGTTGCACGCTCGCCGTTTAAATCCGGTGAAGCTGTAGAGGCCTCGAGGCCAACAGCGTACATCATTCACACACACACACACACACACACACGCTTTTGTCGGCGGGTACGTAGTTGTGGGAAACTGCTAGTACCTTACATGTCGGGTGAACACGCGGGGGTTCAACGGTCTTCACCGAAGCAAATATTTGTGGGTCACGTAAAGATTTCTCCCGCGCGGTAGCGAACCTGCGACTAGATGATCAAGTGAGGAAAGCGGCTCTTGCTTACGCCACTTCGCCCACTGGATTAGTTCAGTTAAGAAATTACCGGAGCAAGCCATCGTCAGATTCAGAATTCTAAGTCTGACTAGGTAGGGGATTGGAATAGAAGGAAGAGGGAATTTCTTTATAAGTAATTGTAATTTATAAAGTTTTTTTCAAAGTACTATGTACTTGTCAAGACAAATGTAATGAAACCCAACACGTCGGGGTTATGTTGACTAGTTGGGTAGTTCCATTGGTCAACCACTGGCTCCATCATCAGGCCCTGGACATCATCCGCGTCTACCAAACTTGTCAAGACGAATCCAATGAGCCCAAATACGGCAGGATTATATTGAGTACTTGTGTGGTTCCATTAGCCACCTTTCGGCTTCATCATCAGACCTGAAACACTATCTGGTTGTATAGTACTTCTCAATACCAATATAACGAGCCTAAACACGAGGGGGTTACGTTGTATAGTTCACATGTTCCTCTAGCCACTTTCCGTCTTGATCATCAGACCAGCTCCATGGTACCATATTATTGCATTGTCATCGGACTTACTACACACGTATGCGAAATTACAGCTCAATCGGATACCCGCAAGTGCTTGAAAAATGGATCGCAAGATTTGAACCGGAAAGACAGACAGACAGACATTCGAACATTGCAAGTTAAATAAAAGCTTGTAAAAATTCTAAGCTCTTATAACCTGTCTCTTTTGAATGGCAAAGTATGTATAAATTCTGCTAAAGAGGTATGGTGCTTGATTCCTAGCACAGACTTTACTTACTTTCTCGGATATCCGCCAACGGCAATCTCAGTTGCAGAAAACTCATCATTAACACTTAATTTCATATAACGACATTATCACTAAATAATTAATTATTTCATTGTACAAATTTATCAAAATTTTGTTCTAGGCAACGATTTAATGATAAATTAGCGGTTGATGCCATCTTTAAAATATAAAGAACGTTACTGCAACAGCCTAAATGAAATTTTCTTCTTAAAGCTATTGATACTATTACTATACTTGTCTCCGTCTAATTAGAGCTCGAGCTATAAACGCTCGAGTCGGCGCTTAAAACGCTCGCGTCTTCTATGTGTTTCAACGCTCGTGAGCGTCGACTAAACGCTAAACGCTCGACTTCTGCGCTCCTTTTTACAACACTAGTTGTAACTCGAATGTCACGTTGAATGAGTTTGACACATTTTGTTTAATTGTGTCCTAATAGGAATCTAATTCATTGTTATTAAATTCAATTGTTTGATCCATTGTTTTTTATTGTTTCAGCAATGTCGGCCGATGGGTCGACCACGGACATCAATGCCCTGCTTAACGATACTGGTATGTAATAAAACCTGTTTTGTCAAGCTATATTCTATACCTTCATTGAAAGGCAACACAACTCGAGTTATAGCACTTCTGATATTTACATATTATGCATCCCCATGGCTTAAAATGAGAAATTTTATTTTGTGCATATTAATATAACTTGGATTTTTCCGAAATTAACGATGTGTAAGATGATATATTTCCAATTGTCACAAAGCGAACTGAACTGATTGTTCTAATTTTTTTGTATTACTGATTCAATTGTGCAGTGATAGCCTAGTGGTTAGACCGTTGGACTGCAAAGTCAGATTTCTTGGGTTCCAACCCAGGCACGAACCTATGTCTTTCGAAAGCACGGGCGTATTAAAAATTAATTATCACTTGCCTTAAGTGTGAAGGAAAACATCGTGTGGAAATCTGCATGCCTAAGACTTTCTCGAAGGTGTGTGAAGTTCGCCAACCCGCACTGGGCCAGCGTGGTGGACTATGGCCTAAACCCGCTCAGTTTGAGAGGAGGCCCGTGCCCAACGATGGGACATTTTCTTAACAGGGCTAATATTATGATATTATACTGTGTCCTTCGTTCTCGATATAAACATGCAGCTCTCTCTACTCGCTTGGCAAGCCGCTAAATTTTTTAGAAACGTCAACGCCTCCTCTATGGTATCTGTGGACATAACCTCTGCGACCATTCTTTCTTTTAGCGTGGCAGCCGATGCCTTGTAATAAAGTTTTGGTCGACATTTAATTTAATCAAATAATCGTAGCAGTGAAATTATATAACAAAAGGTTTTTATATACTCAAGTGATGTTGTGAAATAAATTTAAAACATCGTATAGGCAAATTCAGAAATAATTTACGTCTTGACAAAAAAGTACATTCCAAAAAGATCAACTGTTAGTTGTTTAATTGTGGCGTTTTCAGCTTAACATGTTTATGTATAATAATATCGAATATTTGGAGACGTGAGTTTTATTATAAAGTAAAGTCTTCACTCGAAAAGTAAACTTACGAAGTCTCATGTCCCTCTTCGTGTAAAAACAGTTTAACACGCAATATACCTGCAAACAATTATTAACCGTCTATAAATTGGCAAGGTAAAACCTCTAATGAGAGAAATTAGCGGGGACATTAATCAATAATGATTGTTAAGGATCGATGCCAATTTAAGGACACGGGCGATGTACGAGATGCATCGACGTGGTCCGCAAGACTTAACGGTAATTCAAGGACACGAGCGGTGTACGAGATGCATCGGCGTGATCCGCAAGACTTGGGGCCCATACGAGATATGTGCTGAAGGTCATACTACTCATAGGTTTCACCCATGAGGTGCTCCTGTGCAGTTCACATTTCTACAATGGTAGGAAACTAAAATGTTACTCAACATACATACCTTAAACAGTAAATACAAAGACTATTGCTATAAACTATAAGCAATTTGTGATATTATATCTCCTAAAGGAGACTTTCTGAAAGGGTAACTAAAGGGACATTGTTTATGAATTTATGAATAACAATACATTATTAATAACATAAGCCACCCCTTTGCAGAAACATAATGTTTTGCATTGATTTCATTATTAGACATACTTGTATAATAATCCTAAAATAGCCCAAAGTGGAGCTTATTACACAAAGAATTGTGCAATATTATGAGCACTTGTATTAAAAAGGTAAACCTTGCAATATTTATCCCTGAACAGGGTTTATAAACAGATGAGCCAAAGTAGTCTCTACTTATAACAATGCCTGTTATAACTGACAAGCAACAGAATTGTGGAAATATTCCAAATATAATATCACAGTCTACCGATGCTGAGACAGGCAAGTTGTACAATAATTTGTGTTACACACATACATCCTTAAAATATAATATAAAATACCTGGTCTATCCAGTTAACATAAAACTAATAATTATCAATATTATCAGCCCAGACCCCTTGCAGGGTAGCCAGGGAAGATGAGTCCTAACAATACAGTCATGAAACATTGATTGGGATAAGAACCTTTGTGGTCAGCAGTATATATTTTGTATTAAATAAGGTTAATATAGTGGGGTACCAAGATGGAATTATAACTAGCTATTCATAAGCAGTAGTTTAAATTTCAAGAAACCACCAGTGTTGTAACCAATATGGAACAACAATCCTCATCCGGTGTGTAAAAATGTACATCTATCCACAAATGTATGTATAAATGTACCTACAGTGTACCTATCAGCCCACCAAAAACAAATCACAATGGACATTGGAAGTCTCCTACCAGAGAATGTGAGGTAAGAAAAGCTTGCTAGGCTTTTTACATAAAGGCTTGTTTTGTTTTTTTTTTTATGTTACTGAAAAAATCAGTTAAACATTCAGGAATACAACATGGCTGTTACAAATAAACCATAATATTGGAGGCTAAAGGTATTCACTGACTTTGGTATGTAACAATGTATCTATGACACTAATAAAAATGTGTGTCTGTCTGCCTTCAACGGCAAACATAACTTTATGGGTTTTGTGCAAATACTGCAAGTAATCCAGACAAGTGAAGGTTAAATAAATCTGGTCCTACATATATTTAACATTATGTATAGAAACATTATTATTAGAAACATAATTTTTAATAATTGATATACAATTTATAGCCATTCTCATTAGAATTTAATTAAAGATGGATGATCACAACTGTGCTATAATCCTTATTCCACAAAGAAACTCAATGCTAATAATAGACATTAGAGTCATATTAAATATACTAATAAAAAATTTATTAGGAGCTATTCAGCTTTCTATTGGGTAATGAGTCCAATAGTTTTGGTTTTTGGTTGCGTCCTGCATCATTTATAGTGTAATTAATACATTAGAAATTTGAGACACACAGAGGAAAGATTATACATCAATTCATGAATTGAAGAATTAGATGTTTTTATTGTACTTTTGTTTGATAATATTTTAATCAATTAATAATATATAATCAAATAAAATTATTCAAGTAATTAATAACTATAAAAAATAGGTTTGTGTTTAGTTTTGAATGTGCACATTTATATTGAGCACCAGTGATGTTTCTGGTACAGTTAGGATATCGGAGATATGACACAAACACAACCTGCTACTATTATGGAAACAGGTGGTTTTAGAGCACTATACATGCTGTAATTTATTTAAAGGTGGTTCAGTGTAAAAGTATTGAATTGGAAATGTCATACAAAAAATTTGCATTTTTCATAATGTTACATTTAAATTATTACATCCACATGTTACATGTATCTTATTAATGTATCTATATATAAAAAGAAAATAAAGTCATGCAAATGACTTAATAATAATACCTATTTAAAAATTGTTGATGAAGTTGATGAAATATTGAGTTACAATATTTAAAAGTATAGATTATCTTAAACAAGAATAATCAAAAGTATATTTTTATCACAGGTATGATAAATATTAGGTAGTATCAGCAATAACCTTAGTCTTAGGGAACTTGATATTATTTATTTATTAATAATTATAAGACCACGCCAGATCCCAAGTGGGTAGGCGAGGGCGCAAAACATATTATTATGATATTAAATGAAATATGAATGATACGTAGGTACTACATGTATAAGTTAAGTGACACTCAATCCTCACGGTTGGAAATCTAGAACTAACTAAAAAGTTACTCACTACAGTTGCTACTTATAAAAAACAACCACATACAAAGAAGCAGAGGAAGTGTGGCATTTAAGGGTATGAAAAAGTTAAGTTATGAATAGGATTCCCAATATCATAAAGTTATAGTCCGTGGTTTGGTCTAGTTGCCTGTGACTTATTCGCTACTTAAGTCATTACTAAATTAGTAAATTTGAGTGTAATTTTCATCAGCAATATAACGGGTCAGGGGTGGCCCGATCGTATTGCCAAAAATGAATGTTCGCGGGCGTTATTGCGCAAGAACGAATTGTTAAGTGATACATAAATATTTAGGTGGACATAAAAATGATATCCGGGATAGTTTCGGAATATATAATAATAATAGTAGTATAGTTTAACAGTGGGGCAGGTTAAATTAGGTTACCACACATCAGCACTGCCCTTCGTTCCAAACCCAAAAATGGGGGAGGGGGGGGGGGCGAGATCATATAGTTAAGGTACATAGCCTTATGTGAGGAATAGCTCTAGATAAGGACATTAGTACAAAGGCCTCTAGTACAAAAATGTTAAATTTTGGTATATGTGCATCTTTAAAGATTATAAATATAACTAACATTAAATATAACCGAACTTTGACATAAAGGAAAATACTTTATCATAAATTAAATAAGTAATTATAGCAAAGCATCCTTATAATCACCAATAGAATTGGTAGCCTTTGTCTGGTACTGTACTCACAAAAGAGAACATTTGACAAAAAAAAAAAAAAAAAAAAAAAACATAAAGCCCCACATGCCACTTGGAAGACACGTTAGTGGGGAAACAGGTTTCCCTGTCTTATTTGTCTTATATTGTTATAGATTGGGTACTAATATAGTTTGTTTCTAGATCTAGTACACAGTAAGAGTTTTCTATCGATCTCTATCTATATCGTCACGCCAGACCCCTTGCGGGGTAGGCGGGGGGGTGCGGGGTTCCAACAGGTTCTTTACTTACTGGCTTCCTCCACTCTCATAGTTCGTTTCGGAAGGGTTTTCTATGATACAAGAATTATTATAAAGGGATTAATTTCATATAAACAAAGTTCTGGATCGGTAATCCCTCAACTCTCGTTATATAAAGGGACATCTATAAAAAAAAAAAAAAAAAATCTTTATATGGAAGACAACAGATGGAGAATGCACTGATATCTTGATAAGTAATGATTGATTATTATTACCCGGTAGTAATGAGTTAAGGACAACAGGTGTGCTATAACAGGTGCTTTAAAGAATTTTGTTGGGATGGATCTACGCTATATAACATAACATGTTATAGAATTTGATTAAATAAATTTATTTTGAATAAGTTAGACAGACTGGTTGTAAGAAACAATATAGGTGTATATATACTCGTCTGTATATATATATATATATATATATATATATATATATATATATATATATATATATATATATATATATATATATATATATATATATGTTGTATTTGTGTTGTATAGCAATGCAAACAACGGGAATGTGTTATACAAATGTACTCATGACATATTATGTTTTAGAGCTCACGCTTAAAAATGACATTCATGTGGTATACTTCAACTTTACCCTTATAGCTCTAAACAGCTGCATGTTTATATCGAGAACGAAGGACACAGTATAATAAGTGATCAAACGAACTTACCTGAAGTGAAGTTCGATCATTATTATACGAAGTCCTTCGTTCGAAGATATAAGTACCCAACCCGCCCTGCCCGTTGGTAAAGTTGAAATGTACTACTTCTAAAAGGAATGGTCGCAGAGGTTATGTCCACAGATACCATAGAGGAGGCGTTGACGTTTCTAAAAAATTTAGCGGCTTGCCAAGCGAGTAGAGAGAGCTGCATGTTTATATCTTCGAACGAAGGACTTCGTATAATAATGATCGAACTTCACTTCAGGTAAGTTCGTTTGATCACTTATTATATTCAACTTGAATTAACCCCTCTTACACGATCAGTATAAATAGATTAAAATGGTACAAATTTATATAATTACACGTGTATCAATGTGCACTAATGTTAATCAATAGATGAACACATTTTAAATAGTGTTTTACATGTCAAATACTTATATCATTTGATACCACTCCGACACTAAACCAAAAAAAAAGTGTATGATTCATGTAAATTAACATCTATTTTCCCAAAAGCGGAAGAAGAAATTTATCGTCTTAAACAATATAAGTGTACATTTTAGTTAACGTTAAGAAAAACACTTACTTAAAATAATTTCTTGAATTCTTGATTAAAATAAGCTTTAAGTAAGTGTCTATCAATAATCGTAATCAACATTCGATTAAGTGCAGTAGAAAAAGAGAGAGGAATTTAAAAAAAAATACAGTCCTAGTAGTGGCAAAGCGCATCGCATTGTGATCACGTGGTCCTGGGTTCAAATCCTAGGTCGGACAAGTGTAGTTTTTCAAAAGAAAACTTCCCAGTACGAGTCCGAAGTCTGGAATTGTGCCCGGATATGGCAATAGGCTCGGCTCTTATTACATGTGACCTAACATCGTCAGCGAAACGTGGGATTACCCAGTACACCTCTGCCACCCCCGCTTGGGGAATATAGGCGTGTCAGAGTTTTATTTACAGTCGATTTTTTCAAAACTAAGATTTTCTACTTGTATCACTTTTCATTAAGTACTAAGAGCGTATTTTTCAATCATCTGATAAATTATAGTATAAAATACAATTCAAAATTACAGTTGTGTGAATAGGTAAATTAGTTCAATAATTTCTATTGCATATTCAGTTGGGTTATAATTTAGTTAATGCATAACTTTTGTCTGGTTATCGAAATATCAGCCGAAATTTTGTAATTGGTATCACCAAATAACAAAAGGGGGTTTTAATCTAATATTCAGAAGCATGGAATCATGTGTTCACATTGTAATTTCCTTTTCACATATATACGGTTATGACACGGGTGCCATGCCGTCACTGCGCGCATATACAAAGGTTCTGTATTTTATTTGCAAATTTTCAAACTGATTTTCTTACAAAATATATAATTTTTTGTGTAACTGCTACCTGTGATTTTTTGATAAACTATGACAATCATTTGCTAGTTGTACTTTAATCTGTTTCACTAGATGGCACTAGTGTCTACGCCATCTAGCGTACATGTTGCGTACTACTCATTTATTTGCGTCACATTGAAATGAAACAGTTCCGTAGTTTTTAACAGATGGCGCTAAACTGACATGCTTTTACATCCTTTGTAGTGCACATATTATCGTCGTTTCTTTAAGTGACGCTAGATGGCGCATTACGTCTACACTCTTTTTATAATGTTAATAACTAGATGTCGTACGCGTCTTCGATGTCTTCAAATTACTGATGAAAATAGAAATAAATAAAAAGATAGGCCGGTAACTGAAATAGTTCTTTTTGTAACTATATGCAGTTTGGTTTTATGGCAAAAAATTGAAAATGTTTGAAATAAAAAAATATCAACGATGTCGATTGAATTTCAACAGGCGTATTACAAGGTATCATAATAAAATTAGTAACTAAGAATAGCAAATATTTGTCTCCTCATATAAATGAACGGTTATGGTCAACAATCAATAATTTATGTAAATATTCATACATCCATTGTCGTGTCGAGTTCATTTTCCTCAGTCCATAGGCACTTACGGCATGACCACAACACCTGAAACCCCATAAATCTAAATACCGGTAAACCTACATAATAGGATTTTCTACGTCATCTGTAACGTCATTGGCCATAACTCAATCCAATTGTTGTGCCTTTAATTGAGTACTATCTATTCATTCATACAAATAGGATGAGTAAGGCTTGGTACATCACACTAGTATGTACGAAACCAAACTTTCCATTCTACTGGTTGAATACGCTAATTTCACCTAAACGTAGACAATTAAGATCACAACCGGTAAAATATGTGATTTTGAAACATTATTTATACAAGGTGTAACAATAAACGTAGACCTGAAAGTAGTTTGTTATAAATCGGTAACTTAATTGATTCCAACAATTTTTAATGTATCTTACATTTTTTTATTCGATTCGATTCACCGTCACGCCTATATTCCCCAAGCGGGGCCGGCAGAGGTGTACTTACTGTACACCCACGTTTCGCCGACGATGTTAGGTCCCATGTAATAGGGATCGAGCCTATTGCCATATACCGGGCAGAGTTCCAGACTCCGAGTTAGAGAAACTACACTTGCCCGACCTAGGATTTGAACCCAGGACCTCGGGATCACAAAGCGCTTTTGCCACTAGACCAACGAGACAGTCAGCTTTAATTTGCAAAAAATGCTTTTAATCCTTCGGTGCGCTATAAAAACGAAATTTATTTTTGATTTATAGCAATATTTATAAAGAGATTTTAAAAGCATTCCTACAACGTATTTTTCAAAACGCACACATACACGTACAAGTTTCATATTTAATTGGGGTATAAAACTTTTAATTTGGTTTTCATTTTGAATTAATGAAGCAATTCTCTAATCGGGGTGTCTGAGGTATTGCGTTAACTATGTTACACCTTGTATATAACGCATCCTCGTAGTTATCGCACGCTTGCCTTGTTGTCCGATGAAACCCGCGTAGTAAACGCTCCTCAGCCAACACACACACTTTCATCGCATCTGGAGGAGGCACATGCCTCACTAGGGTCTGGTGAAATAATGCGATCAGTATTTCGAATACGATGGTAGGTACCTAATATTCATATATTGCTCAAATATGACAGCTGTTATGCTTTAAAACAAACACGGACCCTCCATACATGTGTTACTTCGTTACCTGAGATGTGCAAAGACATAATGCGAAGAATATGTGTAACCACCAAAGGGATGGCCTAATTGTTAACATAGCTTATATTAACATTGGTAGAAAGTTGAAATTAAAAAACATCCTAATTTCAATGGCTGGGTGCTTCCATCGACTTGGGATCCAGTAATTAATATAGTCAAATCCAAAACCAAGCATAACACTGTAAGACCTCAAGGCACCGTGAGCTCATTCTGCGTAGATCGGACCAACAAACAAACCCCGGAACAACTATGCCTTTTGGACGTCTAACACCTCAGTCCTTCCCGTGACCATGGGTGCTGCAAAGCACTCGAAACGTCGGGAACTTAAAAATCAAAACTAAACCGCGATAAAATCCGAAAAAAATAGTTTTATTTCATTTGGTAGAAAGGCTAAACTAAGCTTATGGACATGTCTTCATTTCTCCTAGTCCGCGGCTAAGCTATCTAATAAACAATTTTATTGGTGATTTTCGAAATCATTCTTCACGTATCATTGATGGAAATGCAGATGACTCTCTCATTATACATACAAGGTGTAACATAATTAGCACGAGACCTGAAAGTAGTTTGTTCTAAATCGGCAACTGAATCGATTGCAACTATTTTTAAAGTATTTTTTTTATTGTCAAAAATTGCTGTTTTTCGTTCAGTTCGCCGTATTAAACAAAATTTAATCATTATCCAAAATAACACGGCTATTTTATATGCATTTCGATTACACACACATCGATATGCACACAAAAATTTAATTAATTTGGGTACCAAAGAGTTTAAAAATGGTAGAAAACTACTAAAAATTAAAGTTTGATTTTCGTATTGAATTCGTTAAGCAATAATCTAATTGGGGTGTCTAAGGTCTTGCGTTATATATGTTACACCTTGTGTATGTATCTTAGTTTAAAAGAATATATGATGAATACTGAAAGTTTCAGAGAATCATGTTAATCTCCAGCCTAAATCGCAGTTTCCCAATGAGGTTGTAACGTGCGTCATTGGATGTTGTCATCGAATTTCCCGAATATGAAATCCGTATTTTTTAAAATTGAAATGTAACTTATATATCTATACACCCGGGTTGCGTAGAGGTTGGTGGAGGTGATTTTATCTTTTTTTTTGTTGCGTAACACATCGCCGATGTAGGTGCCGGGGAAGACCTAGACTATCTTACCATGACCAAATAGACCGTGTCTTAGCCGAAGGGCAAGTCAAGAGTCTCCGTAACCGGCGAGTGTGTATGAGACGAACTATGAGAGTGGAGGAAGCCAGAGAGGTATGTAAGGAAAGATCCTGTTGGAACTCTGTACTCTCTGCCTACCCCGCGAGAGAGCTGGCGTGATGATATAGATAGATAGATAGAGGTAACACATCGGTAATGGATAAATACTTGGATGGGAATACCTTGCTGTATTATGGTTTTACTTAAGTATCTTTGTAAGGTTGAAATCTATGCATGGGCATCAGAAATAATGCCATGAACTAATAAATGACCTCGGTAATTATACCGTATTCGACCATTGGATACCAAAACACCTGGGTACTGTTTTCGCGGGTGATAATCGAAAATCGGTGGAATATAATCACCTAGATGATGCCCGTAGGTGATTACAGGATATCAAAAACGAGAAAAATGTGGACCTCACTCACTGGACCATCACCTTACTGATTTGATCACCCAGGCAATATCACCAGGTGATTAAGAGGTATAAACCAACTTAAATTGGTAGGTAAATATGGATTGAATAAAAAATAATGTTCGTTGTATCTTTATACAAATTTATCTTTGTTCAGTTGACTCAAGTTTTAATTTATATTCATAATTACGAGTATTTAACACAGTATTTAAATTCGATAATTTATGTTCGTTAAAATTGTTGTCATGTGTGGCAGATTGATTGGAAAATAATATTTTTATTTCGAAGGAAATCTGTTTGACTCTTCGCTCTCTGCCTACAATAGAAAATCAGTGAGAGATATTTTACGAGTTCCGTGACGGCCTCAGTTATTTCAAAGGTTTGTGCCTATAACATCGTTTTGAAAATACCTGATATGATCCTTCCTGTATCTTGATCACAAACATGTTTTGGGGTGAAAAGAACTTCTCAACATCAGGCTGACAATTAAGTTAAAACAAAAAATAGTTTTGAGAAAGGTCAGTCGAATAAAAGACATTACTAAGTTAAAAGAACCTGTTGGAACTCTGTACTCTCTGCCTACCCCACAAGGGCTGTGGCGTGATAATATAGATCGATAGACTAAGTTAAAGTTACTCGATGGATCTTCACAGTGGAGACCGTGTTCGATAGATGTAAAAAATGTATAAATTTTTAAGTTTGTAAACGCTTTGCCAGTGGTGTCTCTCGCTGTTCCAAGGTTTCCTTTAGTATTTTAATACCTATAACAGGCCCGAGGGTAATTGGCATACATAGTTATATGAATCATGGAAAGTAACAGGTATTTATGTAACAGACGCATCTGCACGCGGAAAACTAGTGATGACCTAGTAATAGAACGGTCGCCTTTTTATCAAAGTCCCGGGTTCAATTCTCTACCGGTAGTATATTTATTCTCAGATTTTTCAATTGATAAGAGATTATCAGTGATAGCCTAGTGGTTAGACCGTTGGACTGCAAAGTCTAAAGTCTCGGGTTCAAACCCAGGCATGCACCTGTCTTTTCGAAACCATGTGCATATTAAAAATTAACTGAGGTGTGCCTGGGTTTAAACCCGAGACCTCTGACTTTGCAGTCCAACGGTCTAACCACTAGGCTATCACTGCTTGTTACATGTATCTGTATGTTACAGGTTATCATGTTAAATAAAATGCACCGATAATTAAATACCTACCTAACATTTACTTATAAAGTATTTGTTTTATATTGCTGCATTAGTCTAGTATAGTTCATCTGAAGATCAAGAAGTCCTAGGTTTGACTCTTAGGTCAGACAGTGTTCGGCGGACGAGTAGTAGATGCGCAGTAGTTAAGAGCTTAAGCCGCTGCGCCCACTGTGTCTAATAGTCGCGGCTTCGATTCCCGCACTGGAGAAATCTTTGTGTGACCCACAATTATTTATTTCGGTCTGGGTATTTGTGTATGTGAATTTTTATGTTTGTACACGACACAACACAAACATGACACATGAATACATCCTAGTGTGGGGCTACATTGTTTAAAATACCTAACTAACATTTACTTATTACGAGTAGCATAGTTTCAGCAATTTTTCTGTTGACTAATAAACTGGATTATAAAAAGTGCTTGGTCTGGAGTTGTGCCCGGTATAATGTATAGTTTTGCTATTTATTAGTTGTTACATTGAGACCTAAATTCGTCGCAGAATAGTTGGTGTACGCAGTACACCTATACCACCTCCGTTTGGAGAATAGAGGCGTGATGGTGCTGATTATTAAATTTCTTTCAATAATAATTTGTAGCTGACTCAAGTAGGCATTGTGTAATGTAATATTTTACAGGTAGGTAGGTTAGTCTAGGAAAATACCAGGCGAGGTGACGCTGACTGCGTCTGCGGTTACGCTTGTAACACTATCACGGCGCCACTAAGTCACATTACCGACTAGGTATACTCACACATTGCTATATAGACTCCAAAAATCACTTTATAATATTAGCCTATACTGTCCCACAGCTGGGCAAAAGGCTTCTCGACCAATCAAGTGAGAGGGATTAGGTCATACTTCATCACTCGGACCGAGTGCGGATTGGTGGAGGCAGGTTTGTGGTCACCTGCTGTTGAAACTTATCAAGCCGCCTTTAAGACTTCTAACTTGCCCTCAAGACTACTACATTAAGTAGAAACCAGGACTAACGGCTTAACGTGCCTTCCGAAGCACAGAGATGCTTGAATACGAAAATGTCACAAGCGGTCACCCATATCATAGTGAATAAGCCAAACGCTGCCTAACCTCGGTATTCGGTAAGAAATCCGAAAAAAAAATCACTTATATACGGAAAATCCACTATCTATCTATATCATCACGCCAGATCCCTTGCGGGATAGGCATAGAGTACAGAGTTCCAACAGGTTCTTTCCTTACATGCCTCTCTGGCTTCCTCCAATCTCATAGTTCGCCTGATACACGCTCGCCGGTTACGGAGACTCTTGACTTGTCCTTCAGATAAGGCTCGGTCTATTTGGTCATAGTAAGTTAGTCTAGGATAAGGATAGATCCACTATAATGTATATAATTCCTATAAAAATATTTTTAATGCGATTCGCTCCGACTTTGCACGGTTATCATTGAGCGAAGATGCTCAATGATAAACACCTTGTCTTTAAAAAACTTGAGGCGAATTTCCACATAGGTTTCTATATTATTTAATATAGATCACTATCTATTAACACAGCATACGGCATAGAAGTCACGACTTTTCCGAACTAATCGATAAATATCATAGCTCACCCAGTTAGCACAAAATATTCATAAATTATATACCTACTTAAACCTTTCCCGTGAATCAGTTTATCTATTAAAGAGAACCGAATGAAAATTCGTATAGTTGTTTCTGATATTGCCCCTAACATATGTACCTACATAGAACAGACGTCGCCGACTACTTCAATGTATACATTGTTGTACAGATATAGGCTTGTTACAATTTTAAAACAACTAGTATAGTCATCAAGGCATTATCTAGTTCTCCCAGCTAAAATTATCCTACTCACTGTCCTTGTCAGATAATAACAATGCATTCTAAAACCGTCACTTATCAACAGGAAATCTAATTCTCTATACTTATCGACATTAATATTACAAACAATACACAATTATCATATTATTGATACATCGAAAATCACTAGCAGATAAAACACAATCAACAATACTGACGCATTTGCGCGCATCACTATTCAATTTTATCGTGCAATATGGACTTAAAGAAATAAAATCTTTCATTGTAATATACACCTTGATAAAAGTACATAAGGTTTATTTTAGGGAAGTCGATCCTGTTGGGTTGGTGGTTATTCTGTAATACTGTTATTGATGCCCGAGTATTATCCGCACATTAAGTCTGCAGGGGGGAGCGATAACAGTTATAATAATAGCAAGTGGCGCTCCTTCACCCCTAGCGATATCGGATGGAATACTCCGTGCCCTCGGATCACATTGTGATAATTCTGTTAAGTTGTTTGTGAGGCAGCGTCACATGAAGTATCGTTTCATCATGTTTGTTTGTTACGTTCAATACCTATTATTTTTAATATAATCCGATCGTTATCGTTAATGAAGGACTATAAGAATGTGGATTGATATTTTATTTTTTTTTCTAAGCTGCAGACATTTGAGAAGTGACGCTGGTACTCGATTGTCACTTTCATGAGACATGTACTCAATCGTCACTTTCCTGAGACATGTGATCGATCGTCATTTTTGTGACGATAGTACTCAATCATTTTTGTGTCGTGTGTACTCAAACGGCATTTTCCACTAATTGAAATATTTATTCGACACGTAGTACTTTATGACTTATCTGTGGTCTAGTGAGCCATGGTGCGGCTGGCGATCACGAGGTCTTGGGTTCGAATCTTAAGTCGGCCAAAATATTATTGTGGTTTATCTAATGAACAATCCTTACAGAACAAACCTGTTGAAAATCTGTACTCTATGCCTGCCTGGATCTGACGTGATGATAGAACAATCATTAGAAGTCCAGAGTCTGAATTTGTACCAGGTGTTATGTCAGTAGGCTCAGACCGTATTTCATTGGGATTTAACATTGTCCGCAAAAAGTGTGCGTACACAATATATACACCTCTGACACTTCCTTTGTCTAAGAAAAGTGATGCCGTATTCAAATCCATAAATAGTTTAAGTTTACATCGTCTTTACATAATGAACATATCACAACGTCATAAGGAAGTTAAACATCAGTAAATCTATTAGCACAAAGTCCTTCCTAGATTTGCTATTGACATTGCAATAGTAACTGTAACTCAGTGCATCCACATCATATTTATTTTTGGTTCATGTTAGTTTTAATTGTACTTCTGTTTACTGTTTATTTCCTGTTACGTTGCTATGTTTTGTTAATAAAATTTTGTTTGTTTTCAATATCGTTGTTTTGGGTGTAGAATAACATTTAAGTTTTTTATTGTATTGGTATTCTTTATAAAACACCGTCACGTCTATATTCGCCAAGCGAGGGTGGCAGAGGTGTACTTAGTAGTAGATGGGCGAGATTATTGCCATACACCGGACACTGTTCCAGACTTCGGACCTATACTGGGATTTTTTTATTAGAAAAACTACATTTGTCCGACCTAGGATTTGAACCCAGGACCTCGTGATCACAAAGCGATGTCTTTCCGCTCAGAATACGGGCGACGACGACGTATTTGTAGATCCCCTCCCATAGCCGGCGGTTTACCAGTGCACTAAGTAGGGCACCCTGTCCCCCCACAGCGACTGTCCCAACCGAAGGCGCCCTCGAGTATGTCGCCCCTTGCCCTTCTGGCTTGAGCGTAGTGTTTTCACGCTCGCCCTTAAGTCCGGTGAAGCTGTAAAGGCCTCGCGGCCAGCAGCGTACATCACTCACACACACACACGCTTTGCCACTAGACTAACGAGGCAGTCAACGAGGTATTCTTTATCGTCTTCAGAATTCGTATGATAATTTTATTAAGTACTGGCTGGATGGTAAAACTTAAAAATGAATAATTCATATATTATACAACCAGCAATATTGAACCTAGAATATTTGGAATTCTAAATTTAATTTAAAGGTTGGTATCTGATTTGAGAATAACCAAGCATCGCTTGTGAATGTAAGTAGATATACATTAAGCAGGAACCCGACAATATGTTTTTGTATTGATTTAAGTCCCTATTCCACTAACGTACGTACGTAGAATACATAATCGTCTGTCTCTCCATAGATATTATACATCCAACGTGATTGTACGACTGTTATAACGACACAACTCGCAAATTTGGGCAGTTGCGCTTTTTACTTGTTTCACTATTCCATTCAGCCTGCCAGTCTTGCGGGATTGTGGTTTTCATCGACCATCAACGTTAAGCAGCGTTCGACTCGGTCAGTCCGAGATGAGTTACCGTTGCGGTTGCCATCTTTTATTTGATCAAGTAAAGTACAATTGTTTTTAAAGGTAGGCAAAAAATGTACATTTTATCAAAATAAAGTACTTCAAAAATATGTTTTATTACTTTTAGCAATTTTCAATCACTTTCATCAACGCTAAACAGCTTTACAGCATCTTTATAGTCTATGATAACTTAAAAAGATTGGAGAAAGATAGTAGCAATTTAGAAGTGTTTATAGCATTTACTGATTTCTTTAAGTTAGTGAGGTTTGATTTAACAATGATGTTTTCTTAAATCTAGCCTACCTTAGATTATAATTTGAGCACCAGACATATTTTAATTGCGAATACTCCAAGTACTCAGCTGTATACTTAAAATAGCGCTCATTTTTTTCTTTGTAATGTTTTATGTAAAATGAATCTTAGAAAAATCAAAGTATGCGAAATAAAGTATTTTCGCATACTTTATAGATCACATAAAGTATAAAGTATACTTATCCTAAATAACGTAAAATACTTTATAATAAAGCACGGTACCCTAGTTACCGTTGCCATTTCCATTTTAGAGCTTTAGGCCAATGTTGGAAGTCTTATGGGCGGCTTGATAAGTTTCAACAGCAGGTGCCCACAAACCTGTCTCCACCTCTCCACGCACTGAATTCACGTGGTGAAGTATTCTGGAGTATTCTCTCTCACTTCCGTTTATGTGAAAAGGGATTTACTCAGGAATAGAACAGTATTTTTATTTAAAAATGCCACTTAAAAAAATCTTGCCTCGAAACTGTCAAATCAAAAACCAGTCACAAATAGTTAGGTTTTATTTTTGTAAGAAATAATATCGAAATAGTGATCGATATTTCATTTACATTTTATATCCTTGAAGAAACCGGGTGGCAACAATAACGTTTTCGATTTTGCGAATAAATAAATTATAATATGTATTATGTAAATTATTATGTTAAACTAAAATTTTATTGACACCTTTTGAAACGAATAAATGGATTAGAATTATAAATGGAAGAGATTATTTGAAATGATATTAACGATAATTATTTTTAACTCGATTCAGTGTTAGGTACGTAAATGCTTCTTTATTCTAATATGACAAAAGGCAAAACCCACACTGTACTCGAAATCTCTAGATCTATAAAAACTTCAAAAAGATATCCTGCAGATAGTAATCTAACAAAAATATTAATATAGAAAGTTCTCCATTTGGGTAGGTGAAAATGAAATAGGCACCGTCTCACTAATATTCGCCAAGATATGGGCACATAATTGAACTGTATGCATTCTCAATGATGTTAGGTCCCAATATAATAGAAGCAAGCATATTGGCCTTAAACCGGATATAATTCGTTTGAATTATAGGGCTAATACTGAAAAACTTTCGATAGAAAAAAAGCTGATTGTCCAATCTAGAAACCAAACTAAGGGCCTTATGACCTTCAGCAACATAGACCGCTACTAGACAAATGAGGCAGTTAACTAATATCTGATTCTATTCTCATAGAGGATTCTCCAATCATCCATTATTCTGCTAGACTAAAAATACAACCTTTACGATTTACCATGGTTAAAAGTTTGGAAAAATCTTTGTCTGACCCATTAAAAAAATATTTTGGTCCGTTGTATGTAAATCTCCTGTTTGTAAACGCATCCACGTCATAGATATAACTCTTAGTGTGGAGCTACGTTTAAAAAGAAATAAACATAATAAAAACAATTGCAATCCAGTTTCTGTTACTGTTATTTTCTTTAACTAATTCGTGATTATAATGAATGCTACAAATGATAATAATCGCATGCGTCAATCGTGGCCTTTTCTTGCAAAATATTATTGTCGAGAACATAACCCCAAAACAAAAATCTATTACGTCAATATTTCGGTTTCGGGGCATTTAATATCGATAAGCTAGGTTGATAACTGTTTAAGATACATTTTTTGGTCGTTAATTTTAATTATTGTCATCTGACCGACCATATTTTTTTTAGGTTTCTTAATTTAGCCATCTAAGATTTTACCGAGATTTTTCTTCTCTTACTATCTTATAGACACTTCATCTATGAAGCAAATCGTTACGATGTAAATATTATTGTCAACAATCATAATGTAGTGATTGTGTAGCATGTGTTGTACTTATTTTTTGATCATTAAAAAGTAAATCGTGAGAAACCATCTTCGTCTAAATTGGCCTTTGATCAGTTACAATCTTTTTTCTGTGGGAGTACGGCAATTTCAAAATTGTGACTTGATCTTATTTGTAGTGAAATGTCGTGGAATTTGAGGGCAAAATTTATGAATAAAAAACATCGTTTACGCTAAATGGCACTTATCGTTCAGCAAGTGTCATGCATAATGCTATATGTTTAAGTTTTATTCTGTACAAGTTATTGCATTTTTTATACATTTTCTTTTTGTCTTTTTCAGAATCAGATCTCTCGGGTCTATCGCACGTTGGTGAGTACTATATTTTTTTTGTTTTAAAACATAATTACCACTCATTTCTTTTAAGATAAATACTCAAAGATATATTATCTAAAGTCACAGATACGTTCTACATTGTATTGGGTGATAGGTAAGATTAAGTTTCATTTTATGCTTTTCAATAATGATACAATTTGATTATTTCATCAAATTTTGCTCCAGATAAATTGACATAGTTGATGTAATAATTGATTCCAAGAATCCAAAATCAATTGACATTACGACATCATAACGTAATATCAAATAGGATGTTTTGGATAAACCATTGCCACGAGGCGCGAAATTCAAAATAAACATCTATTCTTATGTGACCACATTCCCTCACGCGTTAACAACCGACATTGTTCTAAATGCAATAACCATTTCTGGCAAAGATACCACTGCCTACTATAAACATTTTACTATAAAAGCAATGTATGAGGTTTTATGTGTGAATCTTAAAAAAGACAAGTTTTGGCCGCACTAGAAGTAGGTTACATAATAGAATCATTGTTAGGTGGCTTTGTCACACGTGTTTCGCAATGAGGTGAAGTATTTATGACTTTAACTTTGTGTTTGAGGTTAATGGAGGAGATCATGCTCGTATTTATTAACACTAGTTAAGGAGAAGACAATAAACTAGATATACCTAGTATGAACGATCGTAACCTTACGGTAAAGTGCTTATTTGAATAATCGGTAAAATATACTAAATTTATATTTCAAATCACACAACTAATTAAACATGTGGTTACTGAAGAAGTGGTTTATTGATTTTAATATTTCAAGTTTTGATTACTAAATCAAAAGCAGGCAAATGTTGATAATGAGGCAAATATTGATATCATCATCAGGATACAATATATAAAAACTTGAGACTGTTCTGACGCCTTCCGTCATTCTATCCGTCAGTCATTTTTGCAATGTTTGGACTGGACTTCCTTGTAAACATACATTTCATAAATGCCACGATCAAAGCAACTGTATTTGCCTTTGACTCTGATCAAGAGTAAATCATAAATGATGATCATAAGGCTGAAATTGTAAATAATAATATTGTAGGAATGATCATTGAAATGGATGGAAGGTTTGTATTACAACGCAGATAAATTCTCGAAGATGCCTGCTTTTATTAACGTTGCGTTGGTTTATTGTGCTGAAATTGATACTATCATAATAAATTTCAAGATTTGATTGATTCAAAATAGATATGAGATAAATACCTGCGTTTTACATGTCAATTAAATCTTGGTAACGTTTCTTGAATGTCTAATGTGATTTAAACGAAAACAGAAAATGTGACTCCAAATTAAACAAACCGATGGTTGTTAACTAAAATACATCATATTTCACACTAACGTGTTAATTTTTCAAACAAATATATTTTATTAACCTTTTATTACTTTTCTTAATTTGGTTGTTATAAAATCGCAATTTGGTAAGATAAAGATTTTACGTAGACGTCTATCCAAACTTATAGCTGGCAGGAATATTCCATAATTCTTAGAACTCACAAAGTCAATTCGATCATTTCGAGAGAAGGAACGATTGGACATGCTATCAATTACAACGGTATCATTGATTAATAAACAGAAATTGTTTCGGTATATGATAAACTAGCGTTTACAGCGGCCTTATTGTGGGAGCATGCGTTTCAATTAAAGCTTATAACCGTAATTGATGTTGGTGTTTGGAGCCGAACCGTGTCCGGTCCTACGATACGTGAAATAGTTTATTCTATTAAGTGTGCATTTACACAATTTAGTTGTAGCGGAATATCAAATTGCTGGCAACTTGTAGTAATTGTTCAATTTACTTTGGTATCCCATAATTTAATGAGTATGTTACGAATGTCTTTAATTTTCTAGGAATTATACAGAGCATTACAATAAGATTAGTTATTCTAATTGACAAGAGGCTTGCAGAGCTAAAAGTTAACTTATATGAAAGTTACCTTATTAGACATTATTTAAAATTTTGGTTAATTCATAAATGTGCGTATACATTTGCCTGTATTGCTTTTTGGAACTTCATAAATCTCCGTGCTCGCTTCGTTAATAATTTGTGTCAGTGTATCTATCTATCTATATTGTCACGTCAGATCCCTTGCGGGGTAGGCATAGACTTAGAGTATAGAGTTCCAATAGGTTCTTTCCTTACAAACCTCTTTGGTTTTTTCTAATTTCATAGTTCATCTCATACACGCTCGCCAGTTACGGAAGTTTTTGACTTGTCCTTCAGATAAGGCACTGTCTATTTGATCAGCTTGTAATGTACGCTGGTATTTCAAATTACATAAACTCAATCGGTTTTTGTCAACTATCGGTATTGTCAACTGCCCTGAGTGAATTAAAGACAACAGATCCAAAGCTCTGTAAATTATGATCCTGATTACGACCTTGTCTCTTGTTGATAAACATGTAAACAAAATAAAGACTCCTAAATGAACGTATCATTATACTTAGCGACCCCTCACCGGCCAACCAAAACAATATCATTTTCATTTATAAGATCAAATTAATTTATTGCACTTTTCCAAGAAAATGTCAAGTGTATGCAATAAGTGAGTAAATATGAAATGGTATCGTTAAAATTCCCAGACATTTTGGCGTTCCACCAATTATGATCATCAAAAAGGTTATAAAATGCGAGACACGACCACGGTATTACTTTTTATGCGGCAACGTTATTTGTAGTTTTCACATCCTGATTCGTTTGGCACACGATTAGTAAGCTATTAATGCTGTTTCCGTAAACAATCGATGGAACAGAACTTCAAAGATTCGCTTGTGGTATTATAAGTATGAGTATATTTACTTCAATTGGCAATGATCCAAATTTGGTGACAGTCGAGACAAAGGTAATTACTGCATCAGACTGATGTACAAAGAGTATAAAGGCTGCATCTGTTCTTAAAATAAGTAACGTTTGTGGACACAGACGTATCAGAGCGTTGCTCTGAGGGCAAAGCACGAACAGATTGACGATTTCGTAAGGTTGTCGAGAAAGCGTGTTGTCACGTTCATCTTTATTTAGTGAATAAGTAGTGTGTATAGGATATCATATCAACTCATTAGCGTTACGATAACATGATTCTGTTCATGTTAAGCTCTCAAAATGCATTTTAGTACTGTCTGTGTACTACGTACGCAATTCTTATTGTCAAAATATGTTTGCACCGAGGGATATCACGAGGTTTTACGTATTATTACGATTTCTTGGTAGTTGTATTTTTATCTTTTGTGGCATCGTTAACTGTGATAAATGTGCCCGGGAAATGTCTCGGAAAACTGTTTCTACAGAAAACGCATTTTTCTGTTTTATTTTGATGTAGTACAGATGATATAGGAACTATTTAATTCTTTTTAGATTACTATTACTAGTAACTAGATATTTGAACGCTTGTTGAAACTACTGAGTTCTTAGATTAACGCGAATATTACACATAAATAAAATGAAACTATTTTTCGGATTTTATGGCAGTTTATTTTTGAATTTTAAGATTTCGAAGTTTTGAGTGCTTTGCGAGTGCAGCACACATGGTCACGGGAGGGATCAAAAATAAACCGCGAAAAATCTGAAAAATACTTTTATCTCACGCTTGTTGACTGTCATCAAATGGCATCGAGTTAAAGTCTATTGATTGGAACATTGGCTACTCTACTCTGATCGAGCAGTCGCGAGTTTAATCCCCACATGAGGCAAATCTTCGTTGGATCCACAAAAGTTTGTGTCAGTCTGTGTGTTTGTGTACGTGAATATCATGCTTTTAAACGCACCCACAACTTAGGAATAAATCCTCCTGTAGTGCTACGTCTAAAAAAAAGAAGCTTATCTTTAAAGCATTAAAAAGACAATATATATGTTAATAGACACATTTACGTACACTCGTCTTCACATGTGACTTGTACACGATTTTCATGAATATGTATAATTCGAGCTTCTCACATGTTTGTGCATTTTCTTCGCTTCTCAATTTAATATAATTACCTTGTATTTAGCTACCTAGTACCATCGGCATCATAAGCTGAGATTCTATTAAATATGACACTTTTATTATATTTTTTTATAACTTTTTTTTTAAATTAAGTGTAGTACTGCTTGCGTTAAGGCACTGAATATTTACATATAAGTAAACATACATATACATACACTGTAAAATAATATCTTCCACAGTATGTAGTCATGAAGCGGCTGTTTAATATTTTATACTTTGCTAAATAAACTGATAATAGTTTGAATGCTCTGAATCCTAAAGTTTTATATCAATTATTTTCAGTAGTAGCCGTGTTATGGTCATTTCATTACTTGTACAATATGATATCAGGAGGGTTACCATAACCTCTTCAGCAGTGTTACTTTAATTTTACTTTGCCGTGGGAAAGGAAGGGTGCTATAAACAGAATATACGCACGTCTCTTTCTTATGACCATGTGAGATTACAATAATACTGATAAATAAATAGTAATTTGCTCCAGGACGCGTACCACAATAAAAAAAAAACACTCTAACTTTGCATGTCTTCGTTCACGGCAAAGCAATATTGAAATTCTTAATCCCCAGGTTCTTTTTTAAAACTGCTAGTCAAGGTTTCAACGTTTCTCATACATACAAAATAAAAGATTTCGATTCAAAAAGTTTTTGATACATTCTGAAAAACACCTTTTTTAGAATGTATCAAGAACTTTTTTGTTTACTGTACTTCCGTAGTTTCTTATTATAACTGCTTGCACTTATTTTTATTGCCGTGAGGATATGGAGTGCGAGTCACATTGCAAGTCACATGTCCAATTCATTTTCTACTATGGAATTCTCAGACGCTCTTAATGGACCAATTATTGGCGGAGTGGCGTTAAATGAAAGCATTGAACGACCATTAGATTTATTTTGTTTCATAACTGTTTAGGCATATACGTACATTGATATTAGTAGACGGTGATGAGAGTGGACGAAATTAGAGAGGTCTGTAAGGAGAGAACCCGTTGAAACTCTGTACTCTCTGCCTACCCCGCAAGGGATCTTGTATGATGACATAGATAGATGATGATTTAATAATTGCGTCATTGTTTATGGTGTGGCGGTTCTTGGATTCGAATTCTAGGTTAAAGAAGTTTTTGTACCGAAAATTTTTAGTAGCATTTCGGCGGTTGAAATTGCGCCAAGTATTATGGCAATAGGCTAGACCGCTGTTACATTAAGACCTAACCTTGTTGGAAACATTTGGGTACGCTAGAGAGTGTGTGAATGATCTACGCTGTTGGCCGCGGGGCCCTTACAGCTTCACCGGATATGAGAGCGAGCGTGTAACCACTACGCTGGAGTATTACTAGTATATAGATTATTATTTTAAACGGTTAGAAACCAGAACGAATGCAAGGATTGTGGTTGGGAACCATGTGCTGGAGCAAGTGAATGAGTTTGTATATCTTGGATGCGCATTCAGTAAGTATGAAAAATACACCGCTGACATAGAGAGAAGAGTGAGTGCAGGGAACAGAGTGAAAGACGCAGCTGGCCATACATAATGGAGTGCTTGTCCCAACGCTGTTATATGGCAGCGAGAGTTGGGTATGTAAGAAGGAATAAAAGTAGGATAAATGCGGTGGAAATGCGAGCTCTGCGGAAGATGTGCGGAGTGAAGCTGACCGACCGTATTCGCAACAGCGTAGTAAGAAAGCAAATAGGTATGAAAGAGAGTATCGGTGTAAAGATGAGAAAGGGTATGCTCCGTTGGTTCGGGCATATAGAAAGAATGTCCGAAGAAAGAATGACAAAACTGATATACAATGCAAAAGTGGAAGGATGTAGGTACCGGGGAAGATCTAGATTATCTTACCATGACCAAATAGACCGGGTCTTATCTGAAGGACTAGTCAGAAGTCTCCGTAACCGGCGAGCGTGTATGAGACGAACTATGACAGTAGAGGAAGCCAGAGAGGTATCTAAGGAAAGAGCCTGTTGGAACTTTGTACTCTCTACCTACCCCGTAAGGGATCTGGCGTGATGATATAGATAGATAGATAGATATAGATATTCCAAACATTTTTATTTATTTTTTTATAGCTGGATTGAGTGGTTATAATTGGCAAAGATTAGAAAATCTATGAATAGAAGATGGTAAGAGAGGAAGTGGGATATAATTTAATTAAATTCACCTGGAGGAGGATACTATTTAGAATATATTTATTGCAAATGCAAGGAATTTATATAAGACAGAAATCTAAACAAAATTGATCGCAATTTCCGTTTACATAACATACATGACTAGAACAGAACAAAAAAAAAACCAGTTAATAACAAACAGGAAAATTACAGAGTAATTGCGTAGACTACCCTTATTTGTTATGACCAAACGCGGCGCGTTACGATATATTTGTGAAATTATCGTGTAATGGTATTATATATGCCACGGGAGTACCATTAACAGATCATGCCACGAAGTTTTTTTTTTTTTTAAACCTAGCCCTGCACTAGGATTTATTCCTGTGTCGTGGGTGCGTTTACAAACTATACCCAGACCAAAACAAATAATTGGGGATCACACAAAGATTTGTTCCGTGTGGGAATCGAACCCGCGCCTATTAGATCCGATGGGCGGAACGGCTTAAGCTCTTAACCACTGCGCTAAATCGTCCGTCAAAGTTTGTTTACTTACTTTAACTTAGGCCATCGTAACGCTGCGTGTTAAGTATTTAATAAGACATAGCGAATAAGGACCCTGTGACTTCCTTGTTTCCCACTAAATCCGTAGACACAAACCGCAGAGTGCTAAGTCAATGTGTATTTAATACGACTATTTTTAATCTACCACTAACATGCATGCCAGTTTGAGACTGTCCAGAGAATATCAAGTGAACAATTAAACTCGGTTAGATTATTTTTGTAAGACAAAAAAAGATCTCACGGATTCTACGCAGCTATGATGTTCATGCCACAGACTAAGAAAGATGCATACAAAGTTTTTGTATGTCGAATTTCGTATGTCGAATCTATTTATCCATATCATCACGCTATATACGTTCAGAAATAGGCAGAGAATGCAAAGATTTTTCTGTAAAAAACTTTCTCGCCTACTTCGCTCTTTTAGTTCGTCATGTACACTCTTTCAGGTTACAGATACTCCTGACTTAGATATACTATAGACTCGAGGATACTTTCATCCTCGTGACGTATAAACTGTGAAAAAATAGCCATATGTTTCTTGGAGCCTTTATTATCCCTCCATTTGGAAAGACATATTTTCATACTTATTTTTTCATGTCACTGACCTTTTCTATCTCAATTAGAGTATAGTTCTTAATGGTATTTGTTAATAAACTATTGTTTAAGGTATTCCATGGCCTTCGGAATGCACATCAAGCGAGTTCGTAGCCGAGCAGCCTTTGTGCTCGGTCGTCTTTACCCGATGATCTGCAAGCGGACTAAAATGTCCCTTAGGATTAAGGTGACTTTACAAAAATTGTGTACGGCCCATCATGACGTACGTTTGTAAGGTGTTCAGACACTACGCCCGCCCTTACATCGACCACATCGATCGGTGAGAACATGCTGTCCACGGCATGTTTTCACCGTCCCTCTCAATGCCCTTACATCCCTTCTTGCAGATACAGATACCGCACATAGAATCAGACACCGACCTGACCGGCGAGGTCGAAAAATCCCTTACCTGCCGGACGGTGAAGAGCACCACGGCGAGACATCTAGTATATACCCTCCCACATAGCGACTGCCCAAGTCGAGGCTGTTCTTCTACTACAATGTTGCTAAAATAAAAAAAAACATCGCTATTAATAAAACAGTAAACCAATTCACTTGGAAGGACATATTTTCATACATTTTTTTCATGTCCTTTCCTATCTCGATTAAGCCCTTACAGTACACTTCTTAATGGCCTTAGGTACTATAAGGAAGTTTACAACAATGCTAGAGTAAACAAAACTCTGCGTTTCATAAAATACACATGTTGTTCTTATTACATATTGTTCTTTCTATTTTGTTTTAAACACCGTCACGCCTGTATTCCCCAACCGGGGGTGGCAGAGGTGTACTGAGTACACTCACTTCTCCCCGACGATGTTAGGTCCCATCCCATAGAGGGCGAGATTATTGCCATATACCGGGCACAATTTCAGACTCCGGACTCATACTGGCATTTTTTTGTTAGAAAAACTACATTTGTCCGACCTAGGAGTTGAACCCAGGACGTAGTGTTCACAAAGCGTTGCGCTTTACCACTAGACCAATGAGACAGTGGTTAAGTCTCTCTATTTTATTTTCCTAATATTAGATACTATCTTAACATTTTTGTTGTCTGCGATTTGCTCAAACTCGTTATCTTAAAATTTACACAGATAATAACAATAACAAACAACGTGTATTCTACCCGTGTTTTGAGCAGGTAGTTGGAAATGTTATCGTGTGCGCTGTTGTACTGATAAATTAGGTAAGTATGATTTGGGTTTCCCGTAATTGTATACTATAAAAACAAATAATTATGTTTTGGAAAACGGATGTTTATTCTATAGATTGTTTCGCAGTTTCTCGCGGATTTGGTCGATAACAGTATCACCTACCGTATCCAACTATAGCTAAGAACCATCCAGATGACCCCGTATATATAAAAAAAAACTAAACCCGGTCCACCCATTTAGGAGGAGAACACGCACACCGTATTTATATATATCGGCGCTTATGTTTTCGGGATGACCGTTTCAATGCTGGTAATGGTGAAAGGTTGGTTTATCTTCGTTTTCATAAGACGATTATAATGACTACGACGAGTCGTCTGCATGGTAGTCGGACTTAAAAATCTTGAAATAACACTAGGTTATTGATATCCTTTGACTTTGGTAGCAAATATCAGAAGATGCTCGCAATAATTGAGGATTGATTATTGTCACATGGAATGCAGTGAGGTTAGCTGCTCCGCAATACTTCCGACCGCTCGCTCCGTTGCCAATAGAATCCTATATAGTGATGTGAAACGGTTCTATAAAAACCGGAGATTCGCCGGTTAACACATGAACTGGTTTTTCACCGGTTCTACCAGTTTTGATAACATAAAACTACGTACTACGTAAGTCAATAAGTATTGTTTAAATTAAAGGTTAATATATATATATATATACGACTACGACGAACGACGAACTAGGAGGGTGGAGGAAGCCACATGTATAGAAGAAAATAACCTGTTGAAACTCTGTACTCTCTGCTTTCCCCGCAAGGAATCTGGAGTGATAATAAAGATAGATAGATAGTAGGATGCATCAGGATATGTTATGGACAGGGCATATCCTTCGTAGAACTGACAGCTGTTGGGGCAGAAAGGTTATCTAGTTCCGACTTTGTACAGGGAGCCATGGAGTAACAAGAGAGTAAGCAGGCCTCTTACAATATGTAATAGCTGGATACGGATAACGTAATACCGGTATTCGTGGCGATCTATGGAGGAGGTCTAAATCCTGCCTTGGATGTATTTTAGTTCATCATGATGATAGGTAACTGTAAATGAGATAGGGCATGTTTCGATGTTGGGCATGTACATAAATAGTCAGAAGCACGAATGATAAAAAAATTTCATCATGATCATTATCATCTCAGCTTATACTTGTCCACTGCTAAACATAGGCCTCCCCAATGGCTCTCCAGCGCAGTCGATGCCATCTGCGTCCAACGACTTCCTGCTATAAAAAAGTTAGGATCGTTCAAAATGACGCTTGAGTCCTTAATGCTAAAGATGGTATTGCTATTTATGAATTATGTTTCCATGACTTTAATTTCAATTAACTATCTATAAAGGTTATTTACAAACTGATAAGGTAAACCTATTTTAGCCATTTATAGAGATAGACTGTAGCGAAAGTATCATTATGGCATTTAACGTGAAAGTGTTTTAAAAGTTTCTCTAAAAATCTCACACATATGTTTTGTCTCAATCTCACACATTTAATCGTTCTGTTTTGATGTGTGCATTTTTAGAAATGTGAGTGTCAAAGCATCAGAAATGAAAATATCTTTGGAAAATATAGAATGTGTGAATAATTTGCCAGCAATAAATATAGAATCAGGGTTGCCATTATAATAAATACCTTCATATCCTTAGACTGTCAGATAGATAACGACTCATTCTATCTTATCTTAAAGGTCAGTGTAGTTTACATAATTTAAAATATAACTTTTGTAAAGGGCATTGAAATTCTAGTAGACCGTGGAGTATGTAGATTGTGAGTAGATAAAAAGATAATTTTGTATGCTAATACCTATTTCTAGTTCTAATTCATTTCTTAAATTTAATTGCTTCAAAACTTTGAATTATGAGTGTGGATGCGGCAAGACATGTCTGTCCCTAATTATAGAAACAATTTTGTTCATTCTGATTATAATGTGAAGGATCTGGAGGCGTGATATACGTGTTTAAGTGTATACAGTATTTTAAAGACGATTAAAGAAAGGTAGTACTTCCCTCTATTACGTTTTCCATTTTATTATATTTTTTACGGATAACGGAAATCGGTTTTAAAATAAATGTCGAACATGTTTGGAGTAATAGAAATAATATTAGGCCTCTTAAGAAACTGTCCTACCGTTGGGCACGGGCCTCCTCTCAAACTGAGGGGGTTTAGGCCATAGTGCACCACGCTGGCCCATTGCGGGTTGGCGAACTTCACACACCGTCGAGAAACTCTTAGGCATGCAGGTTTCCTCACGATGTTTCTTTTTAACGTTTGTTTGTTTATGTCATGTTTGGAGTGCTTTAAATAAAAAGCTTCGATAAAAAAGACTGATGTTTAGACATTGCGATGTTTTCATAACGTTAATTAAAAAATAACATAATCACTGGCATTATTTCGAATGTACAATTTACATAATTTTTAACCATGGATATATATATAATTTTAACAAATAAATGGTTTTTTTTTCATTTGCAATATATTTTCTATTTTAAGCCAGCCTTATTTATAATATTTTGCGTACTTACGTTTAAACGCCACGGAAAACGTTATATTTTTGTTCTCTAAAGACTTATTATTGTAACATGAGTTTCTTTAAATAGTTTAGTTCTCGAGGACAACTGTCAATCAAACGTTAGAAACTTAAGAACGATAATACAAAAAGAGTGAGATCCAATTTAATTTTGTCACTAACTCTTTATTTATATACGGAAAATATTTTTACTGCATACTTTATTATTGTTGCTATAAGGGTGATTATTCATTGATATATTTTACATGTACATTGGGTTTCCCTTGTACTGTATGGTGTATGATGTCTTTGCTATGAAACAGCCGACCTAATGACCTGTTTTTTAATGAAACTAAATAATTTCGCAGCTTTTGTTGAAATATGGGTCATGACGTGACATGAGAACACTCATGTTCGCTAATTTATACACGTACCTAAATTAGAACGATATCTATTAAATTATAGTTTAGTGTCTTCATATTTCAAATTTTAAGCAAAGCATACTTGTAAAAAGGTCAGTGATAGCCTAGAGCAAAGTCAGAGGTATCGGGTTCAAATCCAGGCACGCACCTCTATCTTATCGAAAGCATTTGCGTTTTAAAAATTAACTATCACTTGCTTTAACGGTGAAGAAAAACATCGTGAGGAAAACTGAATGCCTAAGAGTTTCTTGAAGGTGTGTGAAGTTCGTCAACCTGCATTGGGCCAACGTGGTGGACTATGGCCTAAACCCTCTCAGTTTGAGAGGAGGCCCGTGCCAAACGGTGGGATAGTTTCTTAACAGGGCTAATATTATATTATATGCTCGTAAGATTGCTCTATCACCATGATTCAGGGGTTTTCTGCTCGGTCAGTTTGCGATGGGTTACTCTTTGTGGCATTTTCATATTCAAACTTGTCCGTGCTTTAAGCTTCGAATTTGCCTTAATGAGAACATTGAGGCAAATCCGAAGCCTTTGATTTGATTTGAAACTTTGTGAAAAAGAGATGGAACTATAATCGTGTTTTCTTATGGCAAAGTTAGTCTAGACTAATGAGGCAGTCTCTAAACCTCTTTAGTAAAGTTACTTTGCGTACGAATACTTAGTAACGAATAATAGGCGTAACGATCACGTGGTCCAGTATCAGTCTGGGTCGGTATCGAAAAGTCGGCATGAACGGTATACCTCTGCCACCCCCGCTTGAGGAATATAGCCCTGCCATTTTTACTATTAGTTTTTTACTTAATAAAATGTGTTTAGTCTATTTACTGTTCTCTCTCACCTCAATTTGTCGCTTGGATCCGCAATCCCGAAGGCGACTCTTGCGATGTTAATGTGAGAGATCAGCAATTATGAACTAATCTAGCGTATCGTAATACACTATTGTTTTTACATCGCTCGCTCCAAGGTCAGCAGACCAGCTGACCAGGAAGACAAACAGTGATGAATAGTGTTTTATTTATAGCGGTCGATATCTTGGGGGCGCGATTCTTGTGTCGTTGTGCGCAGGTGCAAATGGTGCAATGATTTGCGCATGGGGCTCCGCTGTGACGTCAGTAATAGGTAATGATTAATTTATCAGCCATTATTATTATGATACGGTGGCTCATTTTCTTCCATTTCATAGTTAATTTTAATTATATCTTGAGGTTTAAAAGTTGTTTTTTTCCGAGGAATAAAACTGCGCAACAACATTTTTCTGCAAAAGTAAAATTAATTTGTGTTACGGTAATTTTTCGTACAAATTTCTTAAAGACGGAAAAATGCAATGCAATCTAAGGAAAAGGAACGCGGTAAGCTTTTTGCTGTAAGACAATATCATCTTTATTTGTATTGAATTAGACTTGAGAATAAACTTGCTATGTCTGAGAGAGTATATTTTTAAATACTACATAAGTTTACACCTATTTTTGATACTATTAACATTTATAACTCTTTGTCAGTAAACAGTTTCAGCAGTGACAGTAACAGCATTTTTAATTAATCCATTATTTCTTAGAGAATAAAAACCATCCATTCAAAGATATCTACAGACAAAGATTAATTTAGAAGTAACAGACCACCATTCATTAACCTTGAATACAATTTTCATTACGTGGATACTTCTACACTGTTGTTAATCCTTTGTGTTGAAACGATTCGTGGAAAATGGCGAAACTAATTATTTCAATTAATATTTGTTCCAAATGCGTGTTCGCTTGTTACTCGAGACCAGTTTTATGGTCACCGTGACGAAATACTATGAAGGATTGACGTCAATACGCATTGTAGTATAAATTACCATATGTTATTGGACGATCTCTATTGTATTATATACCGAAACTTTGAAGTGGTTAATCTTTTGGCAGTAATTTGGTTTAGCAACGGCTACAGAGCGAATGATTCTGTACCGGTCTCGATGTATATAAGATATACTAATTATGATCTCTATCTAATAATTATTGAACTCTATCTAATAATTATTGCACAGGCCAAGTGCACAGCATCCACATGTAACTAAGTTGATAGTCATTAGTCTCACTAATGGCCGGTTTTAATATTCAACTCAAGGATAGATTTACATACTATTATTAGAATTTTGACAGATTTTCCATACAAAATATGTCAAAATTCTATCCATAGTAAGCAAATCTTCTTAAATATTGAAACCGGCGGTAAACCATATATTAGACGGCAACAAAATACGACAAACGACAAATCATAAGTAGATATATGATGATTTTATGAAAAATTTGGATAATAAGCGTTATGTATTTTGCTTCTGCTGGTGATATTACATTAATATATTATTCGAATTAGATTACGGACCAAACAAAATGACAGCCAAAAATTTGCCGCATTAGGAAATAAGCATTTATACCTACTCGTAGCTAGCAACTGTACTAAATTGCTTTTAATTATTAATGACCTAAGATCTTTTTATAATTCTGATATTAGCAATAAGTAGCAGTTTAACAGGTCCTCATATTAGTTAGGGTTGGATCAAATTAATTCAAATTCCACACCCATGGTAGAAATGATACATCGATGTGATATTAGGATGACTTCATTCAATCGTTTGTTGCCTATAACACAAACATTAAAGGTTGGACCTATGTGACATGATATCAGAATCACCACTGCTTATTTCATATAGCTTACATGATTTGAAGCTCCTCTACCGTTCTAAGTTGTTTACAAGACTAAATTCGTCGAGTGTCAACGTCCAATAAATGTCGAGTGTTTTGTGATCTTGCAAATTTCGTCATTAATGTGTCAAGGAGAAGGTTGCATGAATTGATAAAGCAATGAACTCCATTTTATTTATCAGTGCTACTGATTAGATAATAATATGAAATCAGTTTCTGTTATTGTTTTTAATAAATACTTGGGTTTTACGCATTTAAAATGTCGGTAATAGATAAGATTGTGTTGTAATATTTGTGCTTCTGGAAAAATGGGTATTACTTAGAGTGATTTTCCTGTCACTTAAATTTTGATTAAAATGTTTATAATCTTCATTGTCTAGTTAATCGGGTTGTTTTTTTTATATTATTACGTTTTTATTTTTAAGTGCGTATGTTGGTAATTACGTCTTATGAGTTCACAGAAATACACTCCGCTGTGAGTTATTTTTTTATCATTTATAACATATTCTAGGTGTCAATGTGTTATTGAAGTTGTTTTGTAAACATCTTATTTGTTAAGATATAGGTATACAAAAAATAAATTATAACAAGCTGTAGTCACAAGTCCAACAACGTGTGACCTTCTTGCTTTGGAGGGTTTTTTGGGGTTTAAATCCCGAGTGTTATAATGTTATTATATACCCATGTTAGCAGTAACGAGTCCCAAAAAATAAAAAAATAGACACCGTCAGGCCTATATTCCCAAAGTGGGGGTGGCAGAGAAATACTGTCTATACCCACTTTCCACGTATAATGTTAAGTACTATGTGATAGGAGGTGAGCCTGTTGTTATTTTACCAGGCACAGTTCCAGACTCTGAACTAATAATGGGATTTTTTCCATTATTAACTCAGGACCTCGCGATTGCTACTACCGCCGAGGTTTTATAGATAGAAATTTTTATAAGCAGTTTGTAAATTAGTTATATATCTAAGAATTGAAAAAGCTACTGCCTCGTTGGTCTACTGGCAAAGCGCATCGTTTTGTGATCACTTAGTCCTGGGTTCAAATCCTAGGTCTAAAAATTATTTTTTTTTTTAAACTTGGCCCCACACTAGGATTTATTCCTGTGTCGTGGGTGCGTTTACAAACATGAAAATTTACATACACAAATACCCAGACCGGAACAAATAATTGTGGATCACACAAAGATTTGTCCCGTGCGGGAATCGAACCCGCGACTATTGACGTAGTGGGCGGAGCGGCTTAAGCTCTTAACCACTGCGCTAAATCGTCCGTCAAAATGTAGTTTTTCTAGCGAAAACTTCCCAGCATGAGTGCGATGTCTGGAATTATGCCCGGTATATGGCAATAGGCTCGCACGCTATGACATGGGACCTAATATCGTCGGCGAAAAGTGGGTGTACTCAGTACACCTCTGCCACCTCTGTTTGGGGAATATAGGGGTGACGGTGTGTTTAAAAAGCTAGAACAATCTAATAGACCTAAGTAAACAAATATTATATGCATAAACAGTATCTTATAGCAGTAATAAAATAAATCGTTAGCATCTTCTCCAGAGTTGCACCTGAGACATAAATTTCCACCTCATTATGCAAACCCGTTTTAAAATTACATAATATGTAGAACCTAAGTTGCATGTTATTTTAATGATAAAATTGACTCATCGATTTACATTTTATGATTTAATGCAATTTATAACTTTGTAGTTGATACTATTACACAATCTTATATAAATTGTGGTGTGTTGTATCATCCGAGTCCATAAAATCAGTGACTATTACTATAACAATAACGAGACGAGATAACTTTGATGGACGATTTAACGCAGTGGTTAAGAACTAAAGCCACTCCGCCCACTGTGTCTAATTATAGCGGGTTAAATTCCCGCACGGCTCAACTCTTTGTGTGATCCAGAATTATTTGTTCAGGTCTAGGTATTTGTGTATGTGAATTTTCATGTTTGTAAACGCACCCACGACACAGAAATAAATACTAGTGTGGGGCTGCCTTTTTCTACAAAAAGAAACTATAGAAGGTTTATAATTCCATCGACTCGTTTGTCTTGCAGCAAAGCGCATCGGTTTGTGATCCCGTGGTTCAGTGTTCAAAATCCTAGGTGGAAAAATGTAATTTTTCTGTCAAAACATTCCCAGTATCAGTCCGGAGTCTGGAATTCTGCCCGGTATATGACAATAAGCTCGCCCTCTATAACATGGGACCTAACATCGTCGGCAAAAATTAGGGGTCAGTACATAGCACACCTTTGCCACTCCTGCTTGAGGATATAGAAATTACGGTGTTTTATTTATTTTATTATAAGTTAGCGTTTACGCGACATTAGGTAGAGTTACATTATTCCAAGTACAATATATCTATCTATCTATATCATCACGCCAGATCCCTTGCGGCGTTCCAACAGGTTCTTTCCTTAAAAATCTCTCTGGCTTCCTCCACTCTCATAGTTTGTCTCATCACTCTCAATATAGTTCAATAAAATGGCCTTCTATTTTATCGATATTAGAATTCAGCATTGTAAAACTTTTGTATACACACGCAAATATATTTGAATATGAATTTATAACAATAAATTCTCTTTGGAGTAAACATTCACAAGTGTTACAAGGCATGAATTTCAATGATACACCTTCAATTTGTGCGTTAGGTATTGCGTCTTTTATATAATAAATAATAAGTCAACCCATACAGGTCAAATGCTGGCCTTTACTCACACATCGAGGTGAGAGTAATAAGGTCATACTCCACCACGCGGACTCAGTGCGGACAGCAGGTTTGTGGCCACCTGCTGTTGAAACTTATCCAGCTATCGATAAGGCTGTCAACATGGCTTAACTAATACCACATGAAATAGTAACCGGGATCACACTCCACCACGTGGACCCAGTGCGGATTAATGGAGGCAGGTTTGTGGCCACCTGCTGTTGAAAGTTATCAAGCTATCAATAAGGCTGTCAACATGGCTTAAATAATACCATATGAAATAGTAACCGGCATCATACTCCACCACGCGGACCCAGTGCGAATTGGTGGTGGTAGGTTTGTGGCCACCTGCTGTTGAAACTTATCAATCAATAAGGCTGTCAACATGGCTTAATAACCACATTAAATAGTAACTGGGATCAACGGCTTACCGTGCCTTTGCTTTTTTGCCGTGACTTTGGTGCAGGTCACTTCTTCCCTCTAATATGGTCGAGGGAGGTGATGGCTGCTCAAGTAGTCGTACTCGTGAACTGCTGAGCTGAGGTGCTGCTTGTGAAGACTGGTCCACCCCGAATTCTCTAGCTTTTAATTATAGCATATATTTAAAAATAGTCCTCTATCTCAGTCGTAAGGCATCACACTGGAGCTGGATCGCATTCATTAATTTGAATAATATAAAAATTTATGTATGTATACAAAAAATGATAAAAAAATGAATGGAGAATTAAACAAAAAAGACTAGCCCGTGAGTTTCTCGCTGGATCTTCTCAGTGGAGGCCGCGTTCCGATCCAGTGGTAGATTAGTAAGTTAAAAAAAAATGTAAATGTGACAATTTGTAAGCACCCCCGCAGGGTCTATGCAAAATAAACGATTTGAGTTTGAGTTCCGAAGCACGAATACACTGAATATAAAAAGGTCACAAACGGTCAAACATTCTAGACTGACCGCGCCGAGCGCTGCTTAACCTTCGTGATTCATAAGAACACCGCACAGCACTACAGACACCTTCTATAAAGGTTTTGTTCAAAACAAACATGTTTTGTACCTGTGTTTACTATATCTAGCATTCTTAAGAAAAAATCGTAACTGACATATCGCATTCTTGAAATATACGGTTTTTTTCCTCAATAATAATAAGGAATGTGACATATTTTGAAGTAAACCATTGCCGTTGACGACATTTATACTTTAAATAGCTCGATATTACCCGTGTCTTAATTATTATCTGATTTAAATGATTAAAGTGACTGTGCAATATTTTTTGCTCTAGCTTCTGTGAAGTGCGCAGTTATGTTTACGAAATTAGTAAACAGGTGGATAAATGTAATCACTCAGTACGTTCATTTGTTAAACCTTCGAATTGTTTACGTTAAACCGAACATCTTTATTTACTATAGTGTTGAAATTCTTAATGTGATAAAAGGGATGATAAATATAGTTCAGAGTCTGTAGAAATGTGGGAGGGTCGATTTCGACAGCGGAAACCAATCTGGACGATCAACACGAATAGATTTACATTATCGTAACGTTGTCGAGAAAGCGTGCTATCAGGTTCATCTTAGTTTAGTAAATTTGTAGAATGAAAAGGATGGCATATCAACTCAATAGAATTACTCTAACATCAATCAGTCAGTGCTAAGCTCTCTGAAAAGCCGTTTAAAAAAAGAGTGTGACGTATTAACCCGTCGCCGACGCGTGGGTATCACTCGGCCCGACAATGTCACTGAAAATGTCACGTGACACAACGCAATTAGACGCAACGTACCACCGTCATGTCATTGAATATGCTTTCGATACGTACTCACGCAAATATGGGCCCTAAAACTTTTAAAACTAAGATTAATTTCATAAATAACTGTCGCTTGGCACAAATAATCTTGCTGCGCAATTCTCGTCGGCACATCGGAATTTTTACGCTTGATACAACATTGGACAATAGGTTGTGACGTTGTAAAGCAATCTTGAATATTTTCAGAGAAATTTCGTCACGGCCCGTTGTTATCTGATTAATTGTGACATGTTTAAACAAACGAAATTGTTTTAATGCTTCTAAATTAATGTTTAGTAGCCCTTGATCTGATTTAGACCAATTTATCATTGCTGTAGCTCTGTGACAACGAATCACCTTCATATTACTTGATGAATCGATGTCCTCGTTTCATAAAAAAGAGATTAGAAAAAGAATCACGTGAAATATCAAACAATTAATTAGCCTAGTCAACTTCAAACGTTGCAAATAAAATCTTGTTTATTTTGGATCATGATCAAAGAAAGTTCCAGTTGCATTAATTTCTACTGGACTCGTTCTCTTGAAACGTGTATATTTCAATGTCTCCTATATAAATTGGATAATTTATGGGGTACTAATCAAACGGCTATTAACCTTTCGTTAATATTTTGTAAGTAGAGTAGACTAGAAAATACTAAAAACTTCAAATTGTGATCACTATTGGCCGTTGGGGGAGAAAGGGTCTCAAATGGTGACCATGTACTAGAAGATGTGCAGTAGGCAGGCGCCCTACAAGATAGACCGATGACCTCGCGATGGTCACAGGTAAAAACTGAATGCGCGCAGCAAAAGTGCTAATTATAGCGGTCTTTGGGGTTGGTATTTTTCCCGCAGTGGAAGTTTTTTGGCTGACAATAATGTCAATAGGTATTCCTTTCAGTCTCTTTTCTTCAATCATATTATCACAATTATTCTTGCAACATCTACGATCAATACCATCGTACATACCTTATCAGTTTTACGGCACAATGCAGACACAAATTGATTAATATCAATATTGCGTAGTTATCAAACTACTGCGTGCCACAAACTACAAATCATGTAACCGGGTCACGTGTATGGTAAACACTCATACGAGGATCAGACTTAATTCTAGACAGATCAATAACTTGTGACGTAGCCGATGTAGTACTAAAGGCCTTGGCGATAGAACCTTGACCGGCTAGTACCGATGGTAGCTGTACATCCAAATTAAACTTTGAAGAAGGTTATACCTTAAAACTACTACTGTCTAATGCGTTGATTAACGCACTATGTAAAACGATAAAGTAATGCATCCAATGCGATACTTGAGATGCGGCACTGTAAGTGACGTTAAAATTTAGCGATCAGGTGG
The DNA here is from genome assembly GCA_905147815.2 of Phalera bucephala. Lineage (NCBI taxonomy): Eukaryota > Metazoa > Arthropoda > Insecta > Lepidoptera > Notodontidae > Phalera > Phalera bucephala. The sequence continues at coordinate 29,009,212 of LR990612.1, forward strand.
GAATCTTTTCAACAAATCATGATTCTGCCTTAACTTCGTAATGTGTTAACTAACATGCCAACAAAGTCATTACACAGATGTAACCAATGTTTAATGCGTTAATTTAGAAGCGGAAACGCGTAATTTTGATGCAAGATTTAATACTAACGTAAATGTAGTTTCAGGAGTATCATAATTATAGGTAACTATTAATATATATCCATGCGATTTAAATTTAATAAATGATTCATCATCATCAGTCCATGTCGCTTAATTACTGGTTTGTATTATTACCTATCTACTGCTATTGTCAGTTATCAAAGGAAAACAATGAGTAGGTAGGTACTTTACCACGATTTATAAATGATGGAACTTTAAATCGTTTTGTCGCAATCAATAAAGCAAATTTTTCCTCAGCTGTATTAATTTATCTCGTGACAAACAATAATATTTTGATTCACAGATATTTTGATATCTATGTTTTTTTATTTTTTATTTTAGAGGACTGGTTGACGTATGAGAAATGTTGGTGGTTCCCTTTTAAACAAAAGTGACGTCCAGATTTTCCTTGTCAAATATTGTGGGCTTACTAGTTGTGAGACAAGGCTGTTAGATAGCCTAGACCTTCAGCGTATCTGGTTGAAAATCTGTCTCAGTGTTTATGATCGTATTAAAAGAACAGACGTCATGTGACGTTCGTTGAAATCTTGTTTATTATAATCTTCATAATAATATAAGTATCTGTCAATACTCTATTTAATATAAATCTCTTCTCAGTCCATGCTTATGCGACGCCTGACTTAAAGTTCGTATATCAGAAAACGTCTATTTAATAACTTTAATTTTTTCATATTGCATGTCGCACCAAATTAAATTCTAACCAGGAACTAACATAATACTAATTTTTATTAAAACACTTCACTTGAAGTCAAAAATCTCTAAAACGGCAAGTATGAGACGAAAATGAGAGCAGAGAAAGCCAGAGATCTGTAAATAACCTGAGGGAACTTGGTACTCTTCTTACTCTACCCCGTAAGGGTACTTAGCGTGATGATGTAGATAAAAACGATTTAAAATTACACAATCGTAGACATTTTTGACAAAGGTTTGACACCACAAATTACAGACGCAATTATTCAACAATTTATCTCAATTATTCGACGGACCATTTAAATAACTGACTGACTGACTTATAATTACAATCCGTTAAATGACATCACCGGGGATTCGGGAAGGTCATACGTACCGACATAGATCCGTTATCCGAACTGATTGACAGTATGACAAAATCAAAGGGTTATTTTTAGGTGCGCGAGGGTTGACCGGATTTTGGAGGCCATTTGTGACGCAGGAAGAAACCTTCAGTTTAATAATTTAGTGTATTTAGATCTGACGTACGTATTGAAAATTATATTAGTGCATCGATTTTCGATTGAGTATAAATGATATATCACTCATGCCAGTTATTCTGTTAACGGGCTCTCAAACTGCTCTAAAAGTCTGTAGCAGTGTATCTTTGTTGCTTATGGTTGGAGTGAATGGTGCCTGGTCATCACAATTATAAATTCTGAAGTCGCATACAGCTAAGAGCGTTATTTGTAGGACAACCCTGAATCCCAATTCTACTAAAAACTAAATTGCCGATCAATGTCTTTGTGTTCCAGTAGTATACGTAATAGCGGCTGTTTTCGTATAGGTTAGGGTTCGATTTCAGCAGAGTTTTTTGAAGTTTTTTTAGAGTTTGTACAATTGGAGCCCAGATCTTGTTAAATAACCCTCTTGGTTGTATATGGAAATAATGAGTATTGAACTCTTGTCGATGATCTAAGAGAAATAAGTGTGCAACTAAAACTTCTGGGAGAAAATGTAGAAGAAAATTAAAAACAAAATCATAGATCCTCATTCATTATGTTGATGGTTTTTAGTAATTTATTTTTAAGACTGATATGTAGTTGAATCAACAAAGCTTTGTCACTTGTGGTCTGACAAAGAAATATGAAAAAATAATTTATCTTAACGCTGAGGTTGAGGTAACAAGTAATACAATAGTAAAATGCCACGTAATCTCTTATGCAGAGCTATTTTTACACCGTGACATTAAAATAACCTATTGTTAATAAAACAAGTATAACAATAAATTAAAAGTTAGTTACACAACTCTGCAATTAATTAAGGTCATTACTTGATGTCATAGTCGTAAAGTGACTGGCATTCTTTTTGTCTTGTCCGCATTACGAATGTTCTCTGAGATAATTTTAAATAAATATGTATATGGTCATTTAAATAGGTAATTATTACCACCATTTTGTATGTATCTCGCTAAGATTCACAGGCTTAAACCTTTGCAAGGTTTGCATGGAGACATGGGTCCAACACGCAGAGGCAATTTGTAAGAAGTTAATGTTATATAAGTCATCAGATGACATTAATTGCTGAAAATGAAGAATTATGAACAACGAAGTCTTCGGCAGGTGCAAGGACTATGTAAATGAGGTTTGATGGGTATAAACTATTTCAAAGAGTACGGACATTGGCCATAATTAGTGCTACCTGTGGCCGGTAGTGAGTCGCCGATCACTAGATGAGCCCTCAAACGGTAGTCATAATACAACTGTTACCTCCATTATTATTACCATCGTGTCAATAGGTATATACTGTGTTATTACTGCCGTTTTGATCTAGTGTCTCGTAGTAGGACTAGTGAATCCTAAGTTTGAATCCTAAGACATATAAGAGGTGTTTTTTTAATGAAGTTTATAGTTATTAGCAGCAGTCTGGAGTCTGAAATTATGGCCGATGTAATGGCAATGACCCTTCAACTATTGTCGCAAATGCTGTAGTATGCGGGTGTACATAGTACGCTACAACTTTCACTAGACGAAAATAGGTGTGACAGTGTTTATTACCTTTTTTACAAGCTTTTATTTAACTTGCAATGTTCGTATGTATGTCTGTCTGGCTGAAATTTGGCATACGTATATAAGTCCGATGACAATGCAATTTTATGATACTATGGAGCTAGTTTGATGATGAAGTCGGAAGGTGGCCATAGGAAAAACGTACCCCACTCGTGTTTAGGCTTGTTAGATTGGTATTGAGAAGTATTATACAGCCAGATTGTGTTCAGCGGTGATGACGAAGCCAAAAGGTAGCTAATAGAACCACAAAAATACTCAATATAACCTCGCCGTGTTTGGGCTCGTTGGATTTGTCTTGACGAGTACTTTAGACCCGGGTGGTGTCCAGGGTCTGATGATGGCGCCGTAAGAAAGCCATACGATGTACTTAACTAAGAAATACATATTCGTTGTGTTTTTGCTATAAAAGAATGTTCTTAAGAAGTCCCTTTTAAATTAAAATTATTTTTATTTCACTTTTACTACATGCTAGGAAAATATACACATAATTATTATCTATAAAATTATTAATACTCGTTTTTCATAGTACTTGATATTGACTTATATACCTCCTGCGAAATTTCCATTTCGTAATCTTTACCCGATTTAACAAATACCTTTCGGTTATGTTCTTATATTATCAACGACATTGAAAAATGTCCGTTACCTTCAAATAATATTTCCATTTTATTAAAACTTGCTGTATTGTTATAAATGACAAATATAAAACAGTCACAAAAAAAGAAGAAAAAAATATTCCCATCGGCAAATATGTTTGTAAGAAAACTTGTAATTATAATATCATTGTTTTTTACCAAGGATAAAGCCTTGAAAAGGACTTCCGTGAACTACGGGGGAAGTTCGCGGGTCTTGTCGGACTACTGGCTAAAAAACTTCATTGTGGCTTCAGCACTGCGGAGAGGCTCCGGGGTTTTCGCGAGGAAAGCACCGGTGCCCCTCTGTAACACGCTCTAAAGAACCCGTTTTAGAGCTATTATAAAACACATAAAATATTTATTCACCAATTTCTTTACAGGACATAATTTTTACTTTATTTTCAGACTAGATGGATGTTAGCCCGTAGGTACAATATTTAAAAAAAATATAAAAAAAGGATTACAAAACATTCCATTTATATGAAACCAACGCTTATCATGTACCAAGCCTGGGTTACCTACTTTGTTAGCAAATCACCTGATTGCCCAAAAATATTCCGTGGCCGTACAATATTAGTGAACCGCTTCACTCCGGTTATAGTTCTAAAAAGAGATAGTGATGCGCATTAACCTTAAAACATTTTTGATACTGTCCGACACGACATTGTATAAATATGTAGTCTAGTTTACTTACCTATATTTTTGGAGTATAATTGCATCTAAATGTATGGAATATAAAAAAACAGAATAAGCAAGTGTACTCAGTACATATTTTGTTGACGATGTTAGACGTGATTGCTAGCCGTACCATATAACACTATACGAACAATGCAATTATTGAGGTTTTTGAATAAAAAAATCTCAATGGCGGTTTAGACTCTGGAATTATGCCCAATACGATGGCAACGGGCGGCGTTCAATATCGTTGGTAAAAAGGTATGCAGCACACCTCCGTCGCCCATACTTGGGGAAAATATTTTTTTTACTACTATATTACTTTTGGATAGTGTAGCTTTCTAATGGTGAAGAATTATTAAAATCGGTTCAGAGGCTTTAGAATTTATAGATTACAAACAAATCTTTCCTCTTTATATTATTAGTATAGAAGTACAGATTGCTTTACTCCATACCTAACTTTACCGTCCAACCTTAAAATTACGATATTTGGCCCACGATTTAGCTCCGATATCGTGACGTATAGTCCATAAAACATTCTCACGACTTATAGTGGCGCAGACATTGAACAGACACCGTGAAACATTACGCTTGATTTGTGACGCCTCTAGTTCTTCCGAAGATTGTTCACGGAAATCGTATTCGTTACCTCTCGTGTTTTAATATCGTTTTTGTCTGATACCTGAGAGAGTTCTTGTATGACACGACACGTAATGGGATATCTGTAACGTCAATATAGTTTGAGCAGTGTAAATAATGGCGATAATTCTATGACATTGGCAAGAGTTATAGGTCCTTTTTCCACGATCAATTGGAAAATTAATCATTTGGTACCTATAATTTGATGGCTTTAATAGGCTTTCGAGACACAAGGAAAATGCCTGTAGGAAATAATTCATCTACTTGATAATATTTCGATCTGTAACATATCCATTGTGTGGAAATTATTTATGCAAGGTTGAATCTAAGATACAAGGTTTACCAGCAATGAATAACGAATGTAGGTATATCTTAATTAATATCCTTTAATTCAGTCAATTAATCTTCAGATTATAAGGTAGAGATTATTTTACCAAGCTTACGATTAGTTATGTTGTATAATTAACCATTTTCCCCCTAATACCTACATTTTTGTTTGAATATGAATGATAGAAACGTCAGAAGAGACAAACAAATTCAAAAATGTTTCATTCACTTTACCGGTAAAGTGTTTTAAAAAACTTTTTAAGTATTGGGTACCTGTATTAAGAGACCCCGCTATTCTACATCCTTGGAGTGAACATGTAGTATATAGTGTTACTTGAAAAAAAACACCGTACATGTAGTGTAAAATAATTCAAGCATGCGTTAGCGTAACGCTATCGAGTTGATATGCCATCCTTTTCACATAAAAACTTATCAAACAAAGATGAGAATGACAGCTCACTTTTCCGACAACGTTACTTTAACGTCAAATTATTCGTTTTAAGCACTCAGATATTAATGTCGTGAGGTGTAAAATTCTATAGCAGAAAGGTAAGAAACTGATTTAAAAAATCTTCTACTTCCTGATTTGATCCTTTGTTTTTGTACGATAGTATGTAAGCATGCAACACACTCGTGATTGATATAAAAAACAATGAGACCATAGAATATAGAACAAAGATATAGAAGCCTACATTTTTAATGATCAGCGCAATCAATATATAGCGAAATTTTCCTAATCCGTCAACATAACGATTCATATCTAGTATATGAATAGGTAAGAATATTAATTTTAAATAAAGGCCAAGTACGTGACCCAGTGACCAACCTAAACTTAATATTGTATAATGTTAATGACAAAATAAATTTTTAAAAATTAATCACTCATAGATAAATCCATTGAACGTTAAAAATATCAGTAAAAGGTAGTTTGATCAAGTTTTAGTCAAAATTACTTTGACTAGATATATCTAGTAAAAATAATTTGATATTGATTATTAGGGGTCCAATGTAATCTATACTATTTTTAGGTTTATTTTTAGTTACCAAATAAACCGAGTCTTATCTGATGGAAAAGTCAAGAGTCTCCGTAACCGGCGAGCGTGTATGAGACGAACTATGAGAGTCGAGGAAGCTAGAGAGGTATGCAAGAAAAGAACCTGTTGGAACTCTGTACTCTCTGCCTACCCCGCAAGGGATCTGGCGTGAGGTTATAGATAGATAGATTTTTAGTTAAACTTGTGTTTGTGGCTTCGTACTGTAATTAAAACTGATTTGGCCGGTCTTATCAGACGAAAGAACCTTTGACCATAATTTCTGCCAAAACTACAAGGCTGCAGTCAAAAAACACTTGTACAAGGATCTTTTGGCCCGCGGCCAAAATTGGAACTAACGCTGTCATCGAGTGAAATGTCATTTTATGACAGTTGCCGGTTATTATGAAATTTACCCAAGTGTTTCTTTTTATTAATAACCGTGCAGACCCACCTGTTGAAATATCTCCTTGGAAGTAGGGAAAATTACCTAAATGTTAAGCCTAATTTCACACTAGCCCCCCTGTCAATGTCATCTATGAGCTAAAAGATCCTTGTCGCACTATACTGTTAACCGGGAAAAAAAATTGACTTTTAATATATACCCTAGAATCTTTAACAAAATACCTTCTTCTATTATTTCTTTCGCAAAAATTATATTGTGTATGTGTGTGTGTGTGTGTGAATGATCTACGCTGTTGGTCGCGGGGCCTTTACAGCTTCACCGGACAAGAGGGCGAGCGTGCAACCACTACGCTCGAGCCAGAAGGGCAAGGGGGCAACTAGCTCAAGGGAGCCTCAAGGACGCAAAAATTATAGTATACATGTCGTACAAAGCAATAATACCCAAAGCCATCGAAATACATTAGTCTATGATAAGACGATACACCAATACACATGTATACCGTAACGAATAACGGCTTACAATGATCTACACGTATTTTGGAAATAAAATCAAAACAATACACGTTACGACCAACGTACTTTACGGTATCGTAATACCGTTGTACGTAAACTCGGGCATTAATAAATTTATTAGCTTTCGTTTGCTTTGTCAGAAGCGGAATTTAGTGAGCGGTCTTTGGCAGACGGGACGTAACCTTGATATGTACAGTTAGCGTTTTCTTGTGATTTTCGGGTGTCGGGAAATACGCTGTATTGTATTGTATTTTTACGGATTTGTATTTTTCTTTATCCTGTTCCTAGACTATCTTACCATGACCAAATAGACCGTGTCTTATCTGAAGGGCAAGTCAATAGTCTCCGTAATCGGCAAGCGTGTGTGAGACGACCTGTGAGAGTGGAGGAATTCAGAGAGGTATGTAAGGAAAGAACCTGTTGGAACTCTGTACTCTCTGCCTACCTCGCAAGGGATCTGGCCTGATGATATAGATAGATAGTATTTTTTTTTGTAACTAATACTGATTTGTATTTTTTCTTCTTCACATTATAAATTTTCTGGATAACGATGAACGTGACAGCACGATTTCTTGAAAACGTTACTCGGGTCTAGGTTAGGTCCTCTGAGTATAAACCATACGACGTTATGCCATATAGTTTGTACTCAGAGGACCTAGCATAAAAAGATTAAGGTTGGTATAACGTATTTGAGAAAACGTGCTGTTACGTTCATGTTTATTTAATATATTTGTAGTGTGAAAAGGATGGCATACCATCTCGGTAGTGTTACGCTTCCACCAATCTGTTCGTGTTAAGCCCTCAAGATTGCGCTAATGCGTAATTTTCCCGTAATTTCGGTAGTTTTTAGGAACTCTTCACGGTTACGTACTATTTAGTTTTTCCACATATAGTATTTACGTGAGAGCGGTAGTAATAAGTGTTTTTTTCGTAAGTAAACTGTCGAAGACATAATGTTCTAAACCATCAGGTATTGTAATTTTTAAACTGGCTGATTCATTCGTGAATAGGAAAATATGTGTTAAGACGTTAATAGTATTAGAACCTACTGCTTTTTACGCAGTTTGGTGTATTTCCGATACAAATTAAATAATTATAAACGGTGATATTTAGAGATTTTATATTATTTATTTATTTCATTTAGAATTACAGAAGAGATTTTGCTAATGAATCAGATATACTATTTCATTACTGGGCAAGAGTATTTTTTAACTAATCGAGGTGAAAGAGAATGATTCCAACACGTAGACCTATTGCGGATTGATAGTGTTTTTTTTTTTATAAAGATACCATCACTATTGCAGTTGGACAATAAAGACCTTTATGTACACAACAATGCGGTGCGACGACGTATCGCAAAAATCTACGAGAGATGGAGACAAAATATTATCATTCAGGGGACAAATTAGGAGACAAAATACGTCCCGCGGCTTATGTCGCTTATGATTTTGGGCAAAGTCAAGCAACGTTGGGCCACGTAGCCTAATATCATGTCTTGCGACACTCTGCGACTTATGTTCCTTAACAAACGCAATGCGACTACAAGGAAAACGTCGCCACACTTGTTAAGCATTGTTGCTAAAAATCGCTCGGGTTCGCCCGAGATCACAAACGACATATCATGTCGCGAAGCAGTGGTCCTCTATTGAATACGAGGCTTTAGACTCTCATTACGTTGCGAGTTCGTTTTCACGATACGTCATTACAACGAAACATTACCGGATACATTTTCTTTTCCACACTTCGCCATAAGCTCGGTGATTCACATCATCAAGTTTGTTTACACTGGAAGCTATAAAATCTAATTAGGACACACGTGTACCGTTACGTGTCGGAAGGGCTGGCTGCATCGAGACTGGGTTACTAATGACGTCAGCACCGCCCTACATCTACTGCCAGAGTATTTTGGTTGGGTTTTTATAGAACGCACCTTGTTGCAGTTTGGGCTATTACGAAATGTTATTTGGTTGTATTTGTGTGAAACATGACAGTTGAGATTTACTTATACTCAGTAAAGCAATAAATGAGGTATTTTTATAAATAAACTAGTTTCTGCCTACGATTTCGTCCGCATTGGTTTAAGATAGGAAACTTACATTTTATCAGGATAAAAAGTATCCTATGTGTAAATCCAGGTAATAAAATATCCGTGTGCCAAATTTCATACAAATCCATTCAGCCGTTATTGCGTGATTGAGTAACAAACATCTAACATACAACCTTTTACATTTATAATATTAGTAGAATTAGATAATAAAATATAATAATGAACAGGGTGTAAAGAGTACAAAGCCAAAAGTGAGTGATAATACTTATTAATTCGAACAACATATACTATGGCAAAAATAATGCAGTTCTATACATTTATATTTAAGGAATAGGTATCATCGTAAGTTGTTCGAAAGTTGTTATTTTAAAAGTTACGTGAACTTCTATCTATCTATCTATACCATCACGCCAGATCCCTTGCGGGGTAGGCAGAGAGTACAGAGTTCCAACAGGTTCTTTCCTTACATACCTCTCTGGCTTCCTTCACTCTCATAGTTCGTCTCATACACGCTCGCCGGTTACGGAGACTCTTGACTTGTCCTTCAGATAAGACTCGGTCTATTTGCGTGAACTTGCTGCACAAAAACATGTATTGGAATAAATATAAATGATTTGTCCTCCGGTGCAGGAATAAAAAATTTAGTCATCCATTGCCAGACACTTTTTACGGTGAAAAACCCCTATCAGAAAAATATTTATTTAAGAACGCGAATTCGATCCAAATGATTTTGTGTTCCCATTCGATATTAGTATTGTGGCAATTCGATTTTCCCCAGACGTTTGCCAAAACTATAACAAAGTTTTACGATAGCCCATGCCAAAGTCACACGCAATTTTCTCATAATATAGCCCACCTGAGCGAATATCTTAATAATATTTGATGTTTATTAAAACCATTATTTACATTTTCTTTCAGTTTCTCCGAATGTTTTATTATACGGACGTATTTGTTTCGGTCTAGTTCAAACGCAGTATCCTTATCAACTTGTTTTCATGATACATTCGTTTTTAAGAAATTAAATCTATTTATATCTGTATGAGTCCAATAACTTCTTAAAAGTGTTAGGAAGCAATTATACGTACATAAAATGTGTTGTAAATCAGATTAAAATAAACAATTGACCGTGTGTAGTTCTTTTTCTTACTAACCTAATGTATACGACTGTTGGGCAAAGGTCTAACCCTCTTTTATCGAACGATTTCTATCCTCTGTCAACAATTGCCATTATAATCGATACGCGTAGATTATTAAGTTTAGTTTCATTACCTTCTAGTGATAAGATCCTGGGTTTGAATTTTTGATGGGGCACAAGTAGGTATTTCAGGATTAGTCTCAAATTATGTCATTGTACTGTATGTATTAAACATCGTCGATAAGATGAGGAATGTAAGTTAACACAGTATAAGTTAACACTCTATCGTACCTGCGTAAAAAATGTTTTCTTTTGAAGCAAGTTTAGAGTTATAGTTATGTTTATCTGATAACCTATCTTCACCTTATTGACCTTAAAAGGCTGACCCTTTTAGTATATTTTAATACGGGCTGTCTAATTCGAGTACGATCAAATTGCCGTGACATTTTTATTTTTAAATGTCTATCGTGCGTTCATATTCTTAGTCATGCCATTACTCCATCAACTGTTAGAACGAAAAGGTCACAATAAGTGGCATTTCACGCTGCGGCAAATTTCACGCGACTCATATGCCTAGCTTTGTGGTGGTAGTAATTTATATTTAGTCTGCGTCTACCGCCCCTCATGACGTCAATGCTGACATTTGGGTTTGTGTGTGGCAAACGTTTTTAGTCTAACGGCCTGTGTGGATTATGGCTAAAAAAAATAAGACGTCACATGAATTATGTAACGGTTACTTTTTCTCTGTATTCTTAAACATGTTCAATTTTTTTTTGATAATTAAAATATTAATAGAAATAGTTTTTACAGTGATACATTAATTTTAAATTGGTACGGAAGCGAAACTGGTCGTTATGACGATCTTTTGAAAGGCCTGTGTCCTATAGTGGACGTGTTTCGGCTAATGATTACTAACTATAAATCCGTGTTATTGATTTCGAATATAATATTCGAGAAGGATCGATTTAAAGAGTCACTGAACCCACTTTAACACAAACGGTTGAGAAACCCGCAAATACTCAACATTAATGCCAATAGATATTTGGAGATTTCGAGCTTCATTTGAAATAGAATCAATCATATAAATATATTTCGATATATATATATATATATTTGGAATCGATTATTCTCGACGTTTACAAAACGTTTGATTCCTTCAATCCTCACTTGTCACAATTTAATGCGTAGATAAATATAAATCTTTCTAATGTCTGCCAACATCGTCGTAAAATATGGGATAAAAATTTTACTAAAGATGTTTAATATAAACAAATATATCAAATCAAGAGAGCTCTTTGTAAGATGAAAAAAAAAATGTGGTATATTTAAAATAGACAACCTACGATTATGCCAAAAGACCGACTGCCTCTACTTTTCCCGGCTTTTAAATTACATTACCTATAGGACATCGATTTTATAGTTTCCAGGAACCGAATTGAAGTTACAAAGGTCTTTGAACACTCTTCCTTCTTCATTTTAATGTTTTTCATAGATCTGTTCGACCTGGTTAACGTTATTTTGCAAGTATACAAACCTTGATCCATCGTATTAATCTTCACTGCAAACTACAACCGCTCATTGCTAAGTTCAATGCCGCTTGTCGGATGCTATAGGTCAGAACAATAATACTGATGACCATACTACATCAGTATCATTGAGTTCTGAACAGTAGCATGCGACATACAGTACTGAAATAGTATTAACTTTATAGTCACAATATGGTCTAGGTCATTTGTTCCTACATTACGCAGGAAAAAGTATTAAGAAACATGAGTAATACTTGGAAAAATGTTTATCTTTATGCCTTAATTAATATTCTGTTCACGGAAAGTGACCCAGCAACGTGTCAAAGGAAAATCCCTTTCCATTAGGCACAACTGTGACTAATCTTCCTTAAGTAAGGACTACAAAATAAGTACTCTCCAACAAAGAACCATGCGAACCATATATGCAAACAATACTCAGAGGTTAACGAGAAACGTTTTTTTCCCTGCAAAACATTTAAGAGGAAAAATTCTTGGAGATCTTTTGGAATGTTGCACACGAAGATGTTTCGGAAGTTAATCAGCTCTAGTAAATATTATTATTAGTATTACCACAGGATTCCATTAATACCGATCCATCAATCTACATTTTTTAGATTCCAAGATTTAATTTATGTTTGTTCATCTTTGATTGCTGTAAATACCAAAATAATGTCCCTACTGAAAGCATGTGATTGTGAGCTTTAGAATACAAATCAAGCCGTAGAATCTGGCACTAATCCTGACATGAGAATTGACTGAAATGAAAACATTGGCATTAGCCTCTTCGATAACTTTGGACCAGTATACATTGGCCTTATGAAAACTATGCATTCGAGTTGCACAATTCAGTTTATCTGTAAACATTAAATGCTTTACAACTATACTACTACTTTATATGCAACCAAGAACAAACAAACTGGTATCACTTCAAGCATTCCAGATACCCAAAATAAATTGAGCACAACATAAATTGTGCAAGCCAATGTAACGATGATTCACGGAATTGAACTAAACCATATCCAGATGGTACGCAAGTAAATCATAAATTAGATGTAGGTGAAATATAAACATCAATAGCAGACGCGCTGTCTGATGAATAGTATAGCGTAAATGAAATGATGGGTACAACCTTCAGGGCCTCTTTGAAATGTAAATAAAGTGTAATTGCTAAGAACGTTGACGAAAGTGTTATTAAAGAAGACCCTTTTAAAAAAAATTACAAGAGCCAACCATTATTTCCTTGTATTCATCAGAATACCAAGCCAAACAGTACGAGTTGTGTTTAATGATAAATTATTTCGCAAATCTACCAATGTTGTTCTTGTTGTAACCGTTAATAAATTTGTGTTGAAGATTTTATCTACGTTTGGGTAGTCCAAACTAGAGCATTAAATTCGTTTCAGTTTGTGTTTATTGCATTTTGTAATTACGTCCGTTGCTAGTTAGAATTTATCAAAAATATTCTTACTATTCTCAAAGTTGTTAAAACACCCAGTGGTAAATGATTAATAACGTCTGCGCAATGTTTTTAGTAAGGTGTTCCCAGGCATTGATAGATAATGTTCAAAGCCTAATGATCTTCGTTTGAAGCAGGCATAACAGAGGCAGAAAAGTTAGTGCAATGTAAACATAAACAGCAATAACTGGAGCAGACGCGCAGTCTGGGAAGATTTATAAATGTGTCTTATTAATATCCTTTTAAGTGTAAACATTACCATGTAAACATAACGTGCGGTGTAATGCAATTTATTTTTTCGGTACTGTGTTTATGTGGTTCTTTTAAGATTATGTGTTGCCTTCGTGACCTTATACATTTTGAAATATTTTAACTGAGTTTTACACCTTCAATAAACCAGAAGGTAAGATTTAAGGTTCTGACCAGTATCTTAAAAGTAGTTTTTAGATGTTATTTGGCAAAGGACATTTAAGTCATGATTTCGAGTTGAGAACTGATTGATTTGGGTTCAAAACTACCTGCACCTCCAACACTTACCAAGATTATCAGATTATTAAATCTGAAAACTGAATTCCTGAGCTTTAGTTACAAGTTAGTAGCAAGTTTTACTACAAATGTGAAATTAGAAAATGTCTGATATCTGTAACTAATCCTTTAGAGATTCAGCATGCTAGTTATTGTATTGTGTCATAAATATTTATAAATACGGATAATTAAATCATCTGCGTTGATATCTACGCACTAAAGTAAAGCTTGAAGTAACAAAGACTAGGAAGTAAGTGTGGGTACGTATATTGAATGAATAATAATAAATCATCACTATAAACTATACACGTCAATGGTAAAATTTACGTTATAGTCAAGCCTATATTCCTCAAGAAAAGCTATGTTGTGTATATCCACTTTTTGCTGACGATGTTAGGTCCCAAGGTAATAGGTCGCGAGCTTCATGCCATTGTAACGGGGTACTCCGGACAATTAATATTAGTAATTGTCGATAAAAATACTACACTTTTTCGATCTAGAACTTAGGGCCTTCTAATAATTATACGCAATATAGCGGATGGACCAACGAGACAGTTCTTTATTTACAGTTATGTAAATTTATATATATTCCAAAAATCTCTCTTGAATCGTTCGTTCGTGTGCTGGTTCTAAATAAAGTGAAACCGTTTCAAACCAAACCAGTATTTACTTGAAAACGATAATATTTTGCAAATAGCACGCGTTTGGTATATCTAATTTCGTGCTATCGTTTATGTCTCAAATGTAAATTTAAACAAAACTTAGGTCAATAACCTTTTTACTTCTTAGTTATCAAGTCATGTACTTAATATTTTTGTACATTGAAAAGCGTCTGTATATAACAAAAATAAACAAATTAATACCGTCACGCCTGTTTTCCCCAAATGAGAGTGGCATGAATATACTATACCAAATATCACCGATGTTGTTAGTTAGTAGTTTATATAATACGAGGAGTAAAATAGAGGTAAACTATATAACAACCATGTTACGTCACCACATAAAGAACAAGTGGACTTCACCTATTACGATATCTGTACTCGTATGTTACAGAACCAAATTGTTTTGTTCTCGATTATGGGTATGAGATGTTTCATCAACTAGTTCGGTTAAAGATGCTATCGTTAAATGTGATCTAATTTCTATTCTGGTCCTGATTGTGGAAGACATCACCGTCAATGATAAGAACACCAAGTGTACTTTTGCCTTTTATTTTTTACGTATCTTGGTAAATCTATTGGTATACAATAAAGAATATTTTATCTACCTATGGTTATAAGAATGTCAGATAGCATAGATGGATGTTTGTATTCCTCGAGTATTGGTTTGTAGTCTAACGTTATCAATCATTCTAGAGCTCCATCATCAATCAACCTAAAAAGCAAAGCAGAATAAAAATTGATAGTAGATACTTATCAAGATATAGGTTTACGTAAGTTACCAACTAAAGTTGCTGCCTGCCTCGTTGGTCTAGTGGCAAAGCGCATGGCTTTGTGATCACGAGGTCCTGGGTTCAAATCCTAGGTCGGACAAGTGTAGTTTTTCTAGCAAAAAATTTCCCAGTACGAGTCTGGAATTGTGCCCGGTATATGGCAATAGGCTCGCCCCCTATTACATGGGGAATAACATCGTTGTTGAAACGTGGGTGTACTCAGTACACCTCTGCCACCCCCCCTTCGGGAATATTGCAAACTTTAAAATTAAGCTTCTAGCTTCCCAAAAAGTTATCTATGTCGCAAAACCAAATGACACGAATAAAATAATTAATATCGAAGACAAATTTTTCATTGTCGTAAATGTCAAATAACTCGTATATTCACGGAGAGGAAACATTAAGAAAAATGGTATTACTAGTATAAGCCAAGTAGTTTCTAAGAAATCTTTGATTAGAATTTACAATTTTATTGAACTATATATTATTATTATTACTGGACGTTCTGCGATAGTTCCAGTGGACCTCCAAGAAGCCAGCCAGACAGTCTGAGATGTCGCTGGTCTTAAAATAAATAAGACGTCACTGCTATCTTTCATTTTCAACACCGTTTGCGTTTCAAATAAACATATTGAAGATCTTTAGTTTGAGTTTTATTTAACGCAGACGGTCGACCATTTGAAGCCGACTATTTATTGACAAAATTGTACCGTAAGAAGCTTAACTTCGAAGGAATGCACCAAAAGTAATGCCTTGTATCTGCGACTGCTTGGTCTTTACCCGTACCATCTTTGAAACCCTAACACTAGTTGTTAAGGCAATAGAACACACAAATTACCTGGTTATAAATGACTAGTGTGGTTGCAATCTAAAGGGCTTTAGCTATGCCCATCCCAATAATTAATGAAGCAATCAAAATCAAGATTAATAATAAACTCTTTAATATTACTTGGAATCTCGACAACAAGGTGTATGTTTGGCCTATTTTAAAGGGTGTGATGTTTTATAACCTTAGAGACTCCGTAGATGCCATAAGCGAATGTTAAAACTACATGGCTTTGAGCTTTAAAACGCTATAAAATTGACACTAGCGGCGATTTATTGCTTTAACCGTGACCATTGTTTCATGGCCGAAGGACATAGGCTGTCAGTTTCTTAAGTAATCCGGAAAATAAACATTAATAACCATACTCTAAATGAGACAATTATAACATTTAAGCGATCAAACTATACACAATCGTGTTGAATATGGATTAGAAATTGAAAAGTCGCATGTCTACTCCGCTATTAATCTAAATAAAAATAAAGATAAGTGACGGGAGAGTTTCATCGGCTCCAATATTGTACGTTTGATGTGAACGTACAATATTGGAGCGCAAATCTCGACGTTTTCCAGATCATTCCATCTAGTTGGTGCTTTTAAATATTTTGCAAATGGGTACTGTGGTGATAGCTTTATCATAATCTACGTATTTCGTATTGAATTTGGTCTTACTTACAAGATTGTTTTTAAATCCATTCCCGTTAAAAGTGAACTTTATTGCAACCTTGTTTACTTAAAAATATTCGTGCGCAAATATAAAATATAATAAATTTCGCAAAAGGTTCCTTATTACGCTTCACGGCCTTATTTTAAATATGTATTCAATTGTTGTAAATTTATTTTTTTTACCTTGTTGAGTTTCAGTTCAAGTTCAAGGTATGTTATAAAAATGTTGAGCGGTGCGTGAGCAAGGACGGCAAAATTTCAAGCAGGAACAAGAATTCAAACTAAAAGAGACGCTTCCAAAGAAATCGTTGCTGGAAACAAAGTGTATAAAGTAACAGTATTTATAAAGACGTATAATGTTTTGGAGAGTGATAAAATAAAATGAGTTTTGGCGGAGCTAATTTAAAGTCTGGGCGAATACGGGTAACGGTAAAACACACGGTTGTTTGAAGTCAAAAGTTCAATTACTTCAGTTGTGATTAAAATGAAAAGAAACATTGCCTTATGTCAAATGATTTTATAAAGTAATTTACTTACTTTAAGATTACTTACATTGTTCGAATAGCTAATTTCGTAATGTTTAGAATAAGAATCCTGTTAAATACAAAACCAATTTACACAATTTTAATTGCATCTAAGTGTGCAAAATTGCAAATAAATAGTCTCTTGCTACATTATTATTAAAAGTCATACCTACATAATATGTATAATTACATTGAATAACTTCTCATTAATAGTACTAACTGACGTATTTTCAGTATAATAATATCGTGAATCATTTGCCATACTGCATTTGACTGAAAACTCAGACAAAGTTCAAGGAACACGTGAATCAAAAACGTGATCGGAATTGAATTAGAATAGTTTGGACTTAATAACACCAAAATAGAGACTGTGCCAATTTGTCTAGACTTTCGATTTCCTGACGAAAATATTTGTTTGTTCATCTTTTGCTTAAGTGCTTACAATAAATTTCTAAACCAGTACTCTACATGATTTTGTAAATAAAGTTTTTTTTTTTTTTTGTATTGAAGGCCTTTGTCTAGCATTGAGGCAGCGCCTAGCTGATTTAATGAAAAACCGTGAAGTAGGCGGGCTCTCACAGGATAAATCGAAGACCTACTGAAGTTCAAGTCTGCAGTGGGCGTCTTTTGGCATTGTGATGAATATATCAATATTTTGTCCACGTCCAGAAGTGGACTGACACGGGCTGGTGATGATAATAATCTGTACAATGAATACTGTGAGACTGTAGCACTGTAGCTTATAAAACTGAGTTTGAGTTTGACTTAGAAAATAGTTTGTCGTATGGCACTTTGTACAAACGCTAGAGGTTTATTGAGATCAACATCGGACCCCATTTCAAAACAGGATTCAACTGTATTATTAGTACCGTTTTCTTTTATTTACTTCTGTATATACTAGTTTGGATCTATAATTACGTAGGTAGGTAGCTACTTAAAGATCATTCAGAAACCAACTCGGTGTATCTTGTAATGTCATTTCCGAGTTCACCACGTATGGCAATCAATGCGTTTGGTTTGCGTGCATCTACTAGGATGTCAACATCGTGACAACTACTTTTATCATAATTGCCCTATTCTCATCGACACGTGTATTTAAAGCACTCAATTTCAACAACATTGTAATCTCTATTTATATCCGCATAACATTCATATTTGCATGTCAAAAAATTGCAACAAATTTTCAATCTGTTTACAATCTCTACTACCTAGATCATTTTGTCGTGTATACCACCAATAGCAAACCACGAAATGCTCTTAATATTTCCTGGTTTTGCTATTTAATTTTAACATCCATTTTATTAGTTTCGTGTAAAAAAATATAACGGTTTTCTTCCATGCATCAATGTTTGTACCTGCGTGATACAGAATGCTGCTAAATTATATAGTTTCGTAAACAATGTAGCGTTCATTAAATTATTATTCATGATTTACGGTTTTTGAAGAAGACGGTGCAAAACACCTGATTTATTTTTATCTATATTCTTACAGGAATATTATTCTTCCTGGCAATCGACCTCCTATATATCCTTGGTTTCTTTGACCAGTCAGTACTATACATCAAATAAATCACACTGCCCAGTTAAACGTGCTATTCGAATCAACAAAAACAAAGCTGCAACATGTTTCTTTCAACTAGTTTTCCACTGACATGACCCAACTGCTCCAGATCAATACGGAAACACTTCAAATTTTTAAAATAGAAAAGTAAACTTGTAAACAAGGTCTCGATAATCGAAATTTTGAACTCACATACGTAATGTGGCTACTGTTCTAAATGTTTAAATCCAAATATTTGCAGATATATATATATATATATATATATATATATATATATATATATATATATATATATATATATATATATATATATATATATATATATATATATATATATATATATATATATATATAGGTACGTGTTAAAAAAAAATTAAGTGTATGCGCCTATTTCGTTTTCGTACACGGAAAAGTAAATAGGGAAGAACTTGCGAAGATTGATGTACGAGTATACACAATAAATATCAAGTGATCACGAGTTCACTAGTAACTGGGCGATTATTTTTAGTGCAAGATTTTTAATAAAAAATATAATAAGACTTATTGTACACATAGTGACTCGTATCTTCGTAGTTACTTTGTTAATTTATATATATTGTGTAATTTTTCTATTGATTTTACACATCTCTTTCTTTTTAATAATCTTTACGTATATATGAATAAAGATAAAGTGATTTTCTGGAAATGTGGAAATGCAAACAAACTGCGGCTAGATATCATAATGATTTATTATTCATTAGTTTGATTTACGACCGTTCTTACCTGTGAATTCCATATGATGACGGCTACGAAGTCAACTTTCAAATGGTTGTATAGTTTACTTACAGTACTTTATCATCATCATAATCATCAACTAAAAGACGTCAACAGTAGGACTTAGGCCTCTCCCAAAGGTCGGCGATGACCGCCTTGGGCTGTACGCATCCAGCGTGCTCAGTTATGCTGATTTGCTAACTATTCCTACTTTACCGTCAAATTATTAAGATTAATGCTATTGATAGTTTGTCTTTGATACACATTCTGCGTTAACTGCTATTGTTTACCTCACGGCTCATGAAAGTCGTTTTGTATGAAAAAATAGTTTATTAAACCTCGATAAATTATACCTTTTTATTTCTACCGCCAGACCGCCTCGCGTTACTTGCTGGTTTATTTAATATTTACCACTTTTAACCTTCGGTGCTCTTTAAACATCTGTCCAAACATAAGTCATTGAAACTTTGAATCGAGACACAATGAACATAAATGTGATCTGACAATGGGATGGAGACAGTGATAATAATTGTCCACCTGAAGATATTAGTGTACGGTATTGCAGTATTAAAGATAGACAGTGACGTCAAACAGACGATAAGTGTTACGCAATTGTACTAGGTAGTTAATTCTGTTGTATCTCTGTGGTAACAAGAATGTAAAAAGTACGAGAATGCTTTGAAATAGCGCATAGTTTAACACAAAGTTAATTTTATCACACGTATTAGTCTTTGAGTAGTTGCCGGGTCATCTACATAGTTATTATAGAAGTTATATAACCTATTTAATTTTTCTGTTAATACATATGTTTAAGAGAGTAAGAACTGTGTCATATAATTAACTGGATTTTTAAATATTAGAATTGTTACTATAGCTCAAATGACTTCAGAAAAAAGTTTGATGATGAATGACACAGCTACTTTTCAACGTAACCATAATTGAAATTTAATAAAATTGTTTCAATATTTGATTCATAAATAAATTTGGATAATTAATTATAACAAATTCTGATATACTAGGAGGGATCAAAAAGTAGTGAGAACGACATAATCCTTGGTAAAAAAAAAATACTGGCAGGCATACCTTAAATACATATTTGTAATATTATTAATAAAAAATCTTCGATTCTCTTTTGTTTGTTTCTGAATGTAGTCATTTGTTTGCTTCGTGTCGGAACGTGTTCTCGAAAATGGAGATAAACGAAGTGCGAGCCGTTATTAAATACCTCTGTTTAAAAAAGTTAACGACGCAAGAGATTCATTGCGATTTGGAGGCAACATTAGGAGAGTCTGCTCCGCCGTATTCCACAGTCGCAAGGTGGCCTTCTCAATTTCGAGTAGGGAGAACGAGCACGGAAGACAAACATCGTTGCGGCCGTCTATCGACGTCAGTCACCCAATAAAATGTTGCGAAAGTCGAGAAAATTGTATTGAGCGATCGAAGAGTTACCATCCGATACTTAATTCAAGAAACGGGCATTGCATATGGAAGTATTTAATCCATATTGAAACAATCTTTGAATATGAAAAAAGTCTCCGCAAGATGGTTGCCGAGAATATTAACCGACAGTCAGAAACAAAATCGACTTGACATTTCGAAGATATTGTTGGACAAGTTTCAAGAAGATTCTAAAAACTTTTTGTCTCGTTTCGTAACAGTGGACAAAACATGGGTCCATCATTTTGAGCCCGAGACAAAACAGCAATCTTCGCAATGGAAACGGCCATCATCACCGACCCCGAAGAAGTTTCGTGTCGTGGCATCAGCTGGCAAGGTTATGGCCTCAATATTTTGGGACTCAAAAGGAATATTGTTGATTGATTACCTGGAGCGTGGAACCACTATTACAGGCCAATATTATGCAGCTTTAATTCCCAAGTTGAGGAATGTCATCAAAGAGAAAAGGAGAGGGAATCTTCGAAGGGGCGTGCTGTTTCATCACGACAACCCACCCGCGCACAGGTCGGCAGTTGCGATGACTGCCAAGCTGGCTTCGAATTGGTTGACCAACCCCCTTATTCACCAGATCTGGCGGCTAGCAACTTTATTTGTTCCCCAAATTGAAAAAAATACTTAAGTGGAAACAGGTACGAAGACGATAACGAGGTGATGGATGCCGTGGAGAGCTTTTTGCAGGACCAAGACAAAACTTTTTTTGTGAAAGGGATTGAAGCCTTGGAAAAGCGGACTCAGTGTGTAGAGAGACTCGGAAACTATGTAGAAAAATAAATTATTAAGTTATCAATAGTCATTATATTCTATCTCATTCTCACTACTTTTTGATCCCTCCTCGTATACGAGAAGGTACTTTTATTATTCGTCTATCTGGATAGATGATATAATTTTACAATAGTTAAAAATTATAGTTACGAATAATAAAGTATCTGGCGTGATGATATATAGTAACGAATTATTATATTAAACGCCAGACAGGTGACTTTAAGAGAGTAGTATACTAATCAGGATGAGATGAAAATTTAGCAACGGGTTACGCAAAACGTTATAAAATGGCTTGGCTTGGCATTTTAGCAGTTTTTGTCATCGTCCTTGCTATCTTAATCGTCCGATGAAAATAAATGTTTATAATAATAATGCGAGTTAAATTGTGTTAGATCTGCTCACAATGCTGCTGACGATTTGGAACAAATTTGACGGAAAAACATGGGCATAAGTAGTAACAAGACGACACTTGCAAACTTGTTTTAAACCTGATGTGACATAAATAAATAGGTAATAAATGTACATACCTAATACATTAGGTTTATTAACTCGCGTCCAGCTAAGATATTTTGATGTTTATAAGAGTGTTTAAAAATTAAACTTTTTTTCGAGAAACGATTTATAAAGTCAAGAGACATCTTAAAATCCGATGTCTCAGTTTCCAAGCACTTTTCAAAATTTAAAAAACGTCGCTTTTTTATTCCTAAATTTAGATTATCGTGATAATAAATCATTTTACCACGACTATTTAGGTCATATTTTATCGCAAATTCGAGTCGTGTTGTGTTTGTTATTATTAAGAATATCAATTTTAGGTTGAACGTATCAGATTATCTTATGTACCTACAGTACACAATAAAGATATATGAATACTTTGTAAAATCGAGCAAGCAAATTGGTTAATTAACTTTTGTGCTAAAAGGAGATAAAGCCAAATCCATGGTTGTAATAACGACTGCTTTGTAGCAAGAAATAATAGCGTCGTAGGAGTATAATACATTTTTAATCTGCCATTAAATTTTCTCTGTTTTAAAAAATTGGTCATTGGTCTGTTTTGACTTCGTCTAGTTTATTTTGCTTCGTGTGTGGTGTAACATCAGCGATATACTTACCACAAAATTTTATATCATTTTATTTTCTGAGAAACTGTTTTTTAAATCCAGAGCGTGTTCCATATCCCATTACCTTCGCTTTAAAATCGAGGTGACCTATAAACATTTCATTTGCATCAAACTACGCTTTTGGCTCTATAATAATATCATTAGCTCAAACTTAACGTCCAGTGTTTGAAACATCAAAGATATTCCTTCGGCAACGTTTGATCTTCAGTTGATAATCTTGATTCGTTTTCTATTCAAAAGGATTAGAGTCTATAATCTCGTCAACAATTATACAAACAACTGCAGGCATGGACTGATTTAATAGTTATCGCAGATTGATCCGTGACGCAAATTTGGCGAAAGCGAAAAGCTGACCCATTTCTTTTGAGAGTAACAGTTGGTTATGACGTCAATGTGAGGTAATTGAGCTCGCAAAAGTTTATTTGTGCCGTAACAAAGATGATATTACGCAATATGAATAATGTATACGTGTTATTGATCAATGGTTATGGAATTAGCTTTGAGAGAGCGGGTAGAAGATACTGTATGATTTATTTTATACATATTACATCGACCGTGTAACAGTTTGAATGTAACTATTACTACATTACATAAACGACTTCAAAGTGTGATTGATGGATATTTAGCTGTGCATACTACCTATACTAACAATGCTATTCAAACCAACACTAAATGTATCTTTCGATAAGTTATGTTACGGTGCTCATAAAATTTCTAAACAAACAAATTTCTAACTGAAATGCATTTTCCGAATGTTTCGTGACTAAAATCTTCATTGGCAACTCTACATCAATATACAAACAGTTGTCGCCAATGCGATTAGTTGTAACGCAAATAGCTACATTGAAATTTGGTTGTTATGTCTGGGGCAGAGTAACTGTTCATTAAATTCAAGCTTTTCTCAACTGCATGTGGAAATGTGTTGTTGTAAAATTTAGTCCCAGACTGCAGACGACATATCTGTGTGAATGAAGTAGGAACATATAGCTCTGTCTGGCTTATTTCATTTGGCAAAATGTGCATTTGGCGTCTATTCAAACCAGAGTTTTCATGAATATTGGAGCCAAATAAACAACGTGTTTGTCCAGACCACTAGGTATGTAAACAAAATTATGACTAATGGACTAAATCTTCGTTGTTCAAAAAAAAAATGACGGATATTTATTAGTTGATGCTTTTAACGTAAGATTACATTTACAAACAAAAAATTGGTTTTAAACTGTTCAAGTTTCAGTAATAGCTAAAAAAGGCATGCATCTGTCTATTTAATTCAAATGAAACGAAATGTAATTTTATTTTGGTATTCATTATTGTAGACTGTATTTTCTATAACAATTTTATAAAAAATATTTCTTTCACATGTTCACTTTTTCATAGCCATTAGTTATTTCTTAGGTAAGGTGACCTCCAATCCTAATACCTATTTCACTTTTCATCTACAACTTATGTCCTTTCTCTTATCCATTTACAACTTCTTTTGTTACTTCCAGGTCACGTTGTCGATTCTTTTTATTAGAGATTATCTCCACAGCGACAAATTCAAAACAAAAACGCGTTTACAAATTCTAATGTGTCCGATGGTTCTATTGTTTTTCCAGTCTTACATTTTCTCCTAAACCTCAGCTGCTACTTTTTGCTCGTTTGATAAAACACACATGCATAAAACGTGTCTGTTCTTATCTTCACTGTGGTTTTAATTATTGGTTGTAAAATCTGCTTGTAAAAAATTTACTGCCGTTCCGTTAACGTGGCCATATCCGCTTAGCTGTAACTCTTATTAACTGTTGTCTACGCAGTTACAATGAAAATTACTTTCTATTTCTAATTGTCTTTATTTTGATCTAAGATTCGGATCATTAGTAATAACTAATATAGCATCTTTAGCAATAGTGTTGTTTAGTTTCAATTGAGCCCGGCAATTATCAAAATCCAGGCTATTGTCTGTCGTAAAAACACTTAAATTTAATTTTTTACCAGCAGACAAGGGTAAAGACACTAGCTTTAGAGCAGAATTCCTTGAACATATAGAGGCAGTCACGCACGTTGTGGGGTCAAGAATCTACGGGTCCCCGACTCCTGCCCTTGAAATTTTTTATAAAAGCAACGGTCTCGCCTCGCTCATTTTGGTGTTGCCAATCGTAAATATGCACATACAAATCGGCTAAAACTAAAATTTTTGCCTTTTGCGTGTAGTCTCAACAATTTTTTTTTTTTATAAAACGTAGCTCCACACGTTGATTTTTTCCTGTGTCGTAGGTGCGTTTACAAACATGAAAATTCACATACAGAAATACCCAGACCGGAACAAATAATTGTGGATCACACAAAAATTTGTCCCGTGTGGGACTCGAACCCGCGACTATTAGACGCAGTGGGCAGAGCGGCTTAAGCTCTTAACTACTGCGCTAAACCGTCCGTCGAGTCATGATATTTTAGAAATTTAGACGTAAGTACTCAAATACAAACTAGGTATCGCAATCAATTTTGCGGGGAATGAAGGCGTTAAAATATTATATCCACAATTTAAAATTTATTTTTATACTGTCTAGAGTTTTCATTTTAATGACATGCATGTGACATGTGTATAAACACAATTGGTTAAATTAATACTTTGTAAATAAGGTTTTAAAATGTTATACGCTGTTAATTTATGAGGAGAATAAGACAATTCATTCCAAGATTCCATTTTGATATATTAATTGGTAAATGATTTTGGACTATGTAAAGTTCACTCACTTCACTTATATTGTTATTATTAGTAATAGGTACGTTACTATTGAGGAAGAAGATAAGGATTTATCGATAAGCTGTTGGCATAGTGACATGATTATTAAACTTACCGCTAGGGAATAAGGTAAATGTAGGTTGCCTATATCACTACTTTGAAATGATATTTATATCTCTTATTCGGTTATCAGCCATGATACTAGTAGGAACTAACGCTGTCATCGTGAAATGTCACTTCATGATTATCGCAGTTTTCTTTTTTTTATATTTATGGCATCACGTCGAAGCGTATTTTGCCAATGTATTACGAATATTCATTTCTAAATAAATTCAACTCCCCGATGAACTTGATGACAAAGATGATTGAAATTGATGAAGTGCCTCACCCTGGATAGTAAAGCGATGGATACTTTACATAGCAATTGCAACGGCCGTTTTGAGGGAAATTGAAAAGGCACGTTTTATCACTCTGTTACAATTACCTTCACTCATGCACAGATAGGAATACATAATGGTTAATATTCCACCAACATTACACATTATAATTCGAAATAACACAAGTTTTGGAAATTAAAACTAATTGACGACGTCACTCTTAAATTTTCCGCCAAAACCTAATCGTAGAGTTTGCTATGAAATTCACCCAAGTTTTTTTTTAATTAGTAACCGCACGGGCCCACGTGTTGAAATATCTCATTGGGAGTAAAGAAATGTTACTAAATCCTAACTCTAATTTCATATCAAACCCTGTCAATGATCCTTGTTGCTCTTTAAGTATAGTATTAAATACGAGGTTTGAAATATGAACAGCATGAAATACTCTTTCGTTACTTACGTAGCCTACTTCTACTAGGATTCATTTCTGTGTTGTTTAAATGTGATGTTTTTTCTTTTATATAAAAACGTAGCCCCACACTAGGATATATTCCTGTATCGTGGGTGCGTTTACAAACATGAAAATTCACATACACAAATACCGAGACCGAGACAAATAATTGTGGATCACACAAAGATTTGTCCGGTGCGGCGTGTCCCGAACCCGCGACTATTAGACACAGTGGGCGGAGTGGCTTAAGCTCTTAACCACTGCGCTAAATCGCCCGTCCGAACATTTCTTTTTATTTCTCACGTTATATAATGCAAATCAGATATGTGAAACTCAAGTACAATCTTTAAATTAAATACATTTTGAGAATACAGGTCTCTATATATATATATATATTTTATTTAAATTATTTTGGACGATTTAGCGCAGTGGTTAAGAGCTTAACCCGCTCCGCCTACTGTGTCTAATAGTCGCGGGTTCGATTCCCGCACGGGACAAATCTTTGTGTGATCCACAATTATTTGTTCTGGTCTGGGTATTTGTGTATGTGAATTTTCATGTTTGTAAACGCACCCACGACACAGGAATAAATCCTAGTGTGGGGCTAAGTTTTATAAAAAAAAAAAAAACTATCTACTCTTCAGTTGTATCTTGATGGTGATTACCTGCGGCACGTAAAAACGTGCGGGGTTTAAATCCTCAGTCGGAAAAATTGCTATTGAGATGTTTACATCAAATCTCAATACCAGTCCAGGGCTTAGAATTGTGCGCAGCAGCTTTATTTTATGTTTTGTAACTATATCGTCTACAGTCTCTCTCTCTTAAATCGTTCTCTCATGACTGAGGATCGTGACTCCGTTGCTGGACTCTTTTTATAATTTCTCTCCAATTGTTGCGATCACTTGCCAGGTGGAGAGCCGCGCTGACTGGCATCTCGAGTTGTGTCGATATCTGATCCGACCATCTCTTAGGACTGTGTCCCCTTGGTCTCTACCCCTCTATTTTGCCTGTCACCAGTAATCTCTCCATGTTATTACTATTTCTTCGAGCTATGTGACCAAAGTACTGTAGGGTTCGGTGAAGACAGATGGTGGAAAGTCTCTGGGAATGAATCGTCTACAGTAACGAAGGTATATTTAAAATTTTGTACATAAATCACTTAAACAACTGTAACAAGATACGTGATATTATTCCTCACATATCCATACGTGGGAATGCATACCTATATTAAGTTAACCGCACTGCATGTGAGTTCGATGCCCGGTTATGCACCTGTGCTCGATATGATCGACATTTTCTTATTATTACACTGCCCTTTTAGTTGCGGATGGATGAAACAAGAGCCTATAATTCTTGTGTATCCGTGGTTATAAGCACAGAACAAAGAAGAATAAAAGAAAGAATATATTCTGTGGTTTTAAGAACCTATTTGTTCAGCTGTAGACTGGGTTTCTTCATAAAGCCTCGAACTATTACCTGCAGCTGTTAGTCATTTTTATAAGCTTAAATGTAGCTTGCTTTGTTAGTGTCTCTGTCTCTCCGGATTAAAATTTGCAATAAATTGTTCAAGCACTTGGTCCCATCCCTATGTGACCTTGATCACGATGTAATAATATGGTACCACAGACCTTGTCTAATGATAGAGGTTGAAGGTGACCATAGAAATTCGTCAACTAAATATGATAGCAAGATCGTGTTTGGGCTTGTTAGATATGTCATGACAAGACCTATGAGATATAGGCTTTAGCTATCCCCTTTAATTTTCTGGGTGATCAAAGGCCACTCCACACTTTCGACACCCCTGCTTGAAGAATATAGTTGGGATGGTAATTATTCTTTCTTACTATGGTTTGTAAGGCACGTAGAACTACTTTTCTTGAACAGAATTCAATGACTCAGTCATCTTTATAGGAAGATAATATCGTTTTCGCACCGAAATCTTGGGAATTTTAATATGGCTATATTAATAGTATAACTCTTATTTACAATAAATATTACCAAACCGATCAAGTTTTTTCTTGGAAGTTTTAAATATTGATATTGTTTTCTTTCCTCATGGAATTCTCTGAATGGTTGATTTTTGAAAGCAGGTCGCAATGTTGGTTATATAAAAAAAAGTTTGTTGTGGTAAGGTATAAGGGAACTGTGGAATAACTGGAGTATATTCCTCAATTGGGGATGGCAGAGGTGTACTGTGTATACCTGCGTTTCACTGATAATGTTCGGTCCTATGTAATAAGGGCCGGGCCTATTGCGATTATACCACAACTATGTTTTCCGAGTATGTATACCTAGTGATGCTGCTCTAACTTGGTAGTAACAACTTCGGCAAGGAAATTAAGAGACGGATACAGCTGGGCTGGGCAGCATTTGGGAAACTTCGTCGAGTCGTCTCATCGCCTATACTCCAAAGCCTAAAAAGGAAAGTTTTATTCAGTGCGTCCTACCTGTAATAGCTTACGGAGCCAAAACTCACCTTGCCGTTTGTCCACCAGTTCAAGGTCGCTCAGCGAGCTACGGAGAGAGCTATGCTCGCAGTTTCTCTTAGGGATCGAATCTGGAACGAGGTTATTCGTCAGAGTGACAGTGGACGTGAAGGGACAGTGGGCAGGTCATATATGCCGTAGAACCGACAGCAGTTAAGGCAGACTGGTTCGTGAGTGGAGATCGCGTGTCGGAAAACGGTAGTGTAGGGCGTTAGTGTAGGGCACCCTGTAGCTAGATGGGGTGACGATATTCGTAAGGCAGCGGAGGGGAATTGGAGGAGAATAGCTGAAGATCGAGCTCATTGGCGTGCCATAGGAGAGGCCTATGTCCAACAGTGGACTGACACGGGCTGATAATGATGATCTTTATCGTATCCTTAACTAAGTATTTAAAAAAAAAGGTTTCTTCTGCATTTTATACCCGTCGAAGTTCTAAAGTTGGCATAGTGATAGCACGCATAATACATCTATTATATTTTTTTACATTCATAAGCAAACAGAGCGTCTCTAACAGTCATGTTTATTATGGTTTACATTTGAATTTATAATTAGGTTTTAATTATACAGTTTCATATTTATTACCGTAATAATTATACTTTACACAATATAATTATGTTTTAATAGTCACGTTTTATTCACGTGTATTTTCTAAGAATTAAAAAAAAAATATATATATACAAAATCCAACAGTAAATTTGGCGCCAAAAATCCGTTGTGTAGGTTGTTATGACTGCGCTTATGATTCAGAAACAGAATGTTAAATAACGATACGTAATAAGCGGTCAGACTGGAAGATCAAAATAGACGGAACGAGACGTTCCTCCATTGCCATGTAGCAAGCTTCTAGCTTTATTTATTTGAAAAGACAATAATGCATAATGTTAATATTACTTAAACAACAATGTTAATATAGCCTGACTGAACTGCCGTGGCGTGTTTAATTTTATTTACAAATATTTAATAGATCAGTCTAAGTTAAAAGTCCACAATCACACACACGTCGAGGTGAGAAAATTAGATCATACGTTCTCTATGATACTGATCCAGTGCGAATCTCCTGTTGGAACTTATCAAGCTGCCTATTATGCTTCCAATTTCACGTAATGACTGCAATATAAAGTGGTAGTCAGGAACATCGGCAAAACGTGCTTCTAAAGTACAGGGATACTTAATAATTTTAATTTAAAAATACCTTTTAAAAGAAGCTTTTATAGCAAAAACACAACTAAGATGTCTTGCTTAGTTGAGTAGTCCATATGTCTTCCTTCTGGCTCCATCATCAGATCCTAGACACCATCCGGATTTAAAGTATTCGTCAAGACAAATCCAACGAGCCCAAACACGGCGAGGTTATATTGAGTAGTTGGATGGTTCCATTGGTTATCATTAGGCTTCATCATCAGACCCTGAACACTATCTGGTTATATAGTACTTGTCAATACCAATCTAACAAGCCTAAACACGAGGGGGTTTTGTTGTAGGTATAGTTCACATATTTCTACTGTCACCTACTTATCACCTTTCGACTCCATCATCAAACCAGCTCCATATTATTGCATCGTCACTGACTTTACATACGTATGCCAAATTTCAGCTCAATCGGATACCCACAAGTGCTTGAAAAATGGATGACCAGATTTGAACCGGTAAGACAGACAGGCAGACATACAAACATAACAAGTTAAAAGCTTGTAAATGGATACCTATATAGTCACCTACCTCGGACTAACTCAGCCGATTAAACCCGTCTATTTTGTTCTTGAACTCTAAGAATAGGCATCAAAAGTTTTTATTTTTAAGTGATTTAAAATGATACTAAATCTAATTTATGTATCCTTTCTGAAATTGTGAAAATCAGGTATCTGGAAGTATATAACGCTTCAGTGGAAGGCGTAAATGCGATGAGGAAATGTTTTCTTACCCGCAGGTAAGATTAGCTGGTAAGTATTTTAAAAATATTATGAACGCGTGGTAGCTTTGTAGATTATATTTTTGTGTTCAACATATTTCTAAGGTTATGTTTATTATTGTTATTTGTTTTAAACTGTCTGTAGGTATGTTGGTACTGAGTTTCACATTATATTCAAGTACGAAATGGCAACAGCGTCTATTACTTGAATTGACTTGATGAAATCAAAACTTGGTATACTTAGGTAGAATTTTCTAATTTCAAATGCCGGAGGGTCGAGATCAAGTTTTACTTGTTTTTGCTAAATTAAGAAGAGTTGTTACACTACTTACATGTTTAATCTTTTGTGGTCAAGTGGTGGGCAGCTAGATTTTTAAGCCTACATAAGAATGTAGGCTTAAAAATCTAGTGAGAATCCAGCACTATGAGAGTGGAGGAAGCCAGAGTGGTATGTAAGTAAAGAACCTATTGGAACTCTGTACTCTCTGCCTACCCCGCAAGGGATCTAGCGTGATGATATAGATAGATAGAAAAATATAGTGAGGTCGACAATGACAGATGGTATAAGAAATTAGTTTTTTTTTAGTTTAAATCCGGATCCGATACGTCATGAGAATTACCTCTTTTTTGTCAAAACTAATAAAAAACTTAAATACTTATACCAAGGATTAAGGAATTTTATTGCATGTATTAAATGTTTGAGTAAATAAAAGAAATATTTTGGCACCTCCAAAACTAAAATCTTTTTGAAAAAATACAAACAAATACAAAGCGTCTTTATTTAAGGAAATCGCAAAAAAACAATGCATTTTATCTTTTAATGCATCGCAATAAGACACAAAAAAGGCTTTTAGCAAAAAGTGAACGCACGCGCACATCCCCATTTATTTCTAAGAATTGTACGATCCAAGTTGAATAACCGTACGGGTGCCTTGATCTTACAATGAAACGATTCTCTGTCACGGAATATTCAGCTGATTTTGGAAAGGAAATATACCAGTACTTTTTATCTAAAAGGAAATATAGTTACGAAGTATGAGAGTGGAGGAAGCCAGAGATGTCTGTAAGGAAAGAACATTTTAATACTTTTATATTTCGTCGGTTAACCGCACTGCCAGTGTGCCTTGATCTTACAATGAAACGGTTCTCTGTCACGGATTATTCAGCTAATGTTGGAAAGGAAATACACCAGATTTTTTTTATCTTAAAGGAAATATAGTTTCGAAGTATGAGAGTGCAGGAAGCCAGAGATGTCTGCAAGAAAAGAACATTTTAATACTTTTATATTTCGTCAGTTAACAGCACTGCCAGTGTTCGAAACCGCAGTCAGCCTTGAAACGTGTTTTATAGTTTTTTGCAGTGTCTATTAAGTTCAAAGACTTGACAGAGTATTTCTTGGAACTCTGTTATAATAATACCGTGTTGTGTTTTAGTTAGAGAAGATTATTATGTTAGGTATATACATTACCTCATTACTATAATATCCTGGAATAACATCGTATAGGACACTTGAGACATTATTTTGAGATTTTATTCCTTCTATACAAGATGTAACATATCATTGCAAGCCCTGAAAGTAGTTTGTTCTAAATCGATAGCTGAATTGATTCCAACAATTTTTTTATTTGCAAAAATGTTATTACTCCATAAGTGCGCTATAAAAAACTAAATTTATTCTTGATTCATACCAACAGGGAGACATCAAATGCATTTCTATAACGTATTTCTTAATACGTGCACATAGATATACAAGTGTCATTGTTAATTGGGGTATAAAAGTGCTAAAAAGTGGTACAAAATGTTAAATTTGTAAATTAGGGTTTATTATTGAATTTGTGCAGCAATTATCTAATCAATGTGTGGGTGCCTCAGATCTTGAGTTATTTAAGATACAACTTGTATATTGTATAACCTTAAATATAACTGTCAAATTTAGTATAGAACCTAAGTTAAATGGCTTCACAACTTTTATTCTAGATTGACTCTTTAGTTAAATGGCGTAATGTGGATCACGTGATCTTAGATTTGAATCCTAGGCCAAACAGTGTTGTTGGGGTTTTTCTATGGAAAAATTTAACGAAGCAATCCGAAGTCTTGGATTGCATCCGGTACATGTGCAATAGAGGCCTATGACATTGGGGCCTTTCGTCAGCGAAAAAAAAGTGTACATAGTTAATTTCTTTGCATATCCCGCTTGGGCAGAATAGGGGTGGGTGATGATGCTTATTTTTGTTTCGAACTCAGGACCTTGTATTCACTATACCATATGTCGCTAGATCAACAAGTAAGGCAAATGAGGCGATCACCAGATAACTACATTTCAGATGATATACTTATATCATATCACTTTTTGATAATAAAAGTATTACATTATCATACGGATTGTCTAAGCTCTGAATTACAGTATTTTTCCAAGCACATATTGGCACCGTGATTCTCATACAATAATCGTAATCTTGTCACGATGGAGGACGACCGTTATCGTCACGTCATTTAATCATTCTAAAGGAAAAATACTAAAGAATTTTACAATTTTCCGGGTTTCCATTCAGCAGCTTCTGTTTGAGTTTTCTGTCTTTTACATAGTTTTGAAGGAGTCGATGACGTTCTATAAAGTCTTTGTATAGTACCTTTAGTATAGTATAAGTACACGAATTTCAAACAGCCCTCTCTAAGTAGAATGAGATTGCCTTCTTTCTTCTTTAATCGAAAGATGTCCACTGCAGTACCAAAGTTTCCCAACAGATTGTCTTAACGCTTCGCTTCGTGCTGTACTCATCCAGCCTTTGACCGCGACCTTTACCTGGTCAACGCTCCATTTTATAGAGGTCTGCCCACTCTACTCCTTAATCTTCTATATCTGTCTTGTGCATCTGTCCTTTACATAGAAGGAAAACCTTCAATTCAGCTGATATAGCAGATTTTAATATGAATACATTTATTTTAAAGATAATTTAACATTAAAGTGATACATGTCTAGCCAAACGATCTCTAATTCACAAGTTCTTGTTGGAAACCATTTTCAAAATTGTTTTATACTCCGGACAATCTGTCGAATATTGTAGTAAAACATGATAATATTAATAACATACGAATGTCTGCGACAAATCAGTCAAAGTCTTATAGAACAATACAACATTATTTCGTAAATATATTTTACACTTTCCGGTTCAAATGAATTCGCATATGTATATCTTATTTGTACGTTGCTGAATATGCTTCTAAGAGGTTCTCGAACAAAGGATACGAAAAACAGGCGAAAAACAATACGTTTGCGCAACTGTTACTATTAATAATAATGAACACATTCGACTGTCATGTACGAATATTACCTAAATTTTCATGCTTTTGAGAAATCTTTGGAAATTATGAAAAGGAGTTAAGAAAATCGTTTTTCTTTGAAGCGGGAAAATAGATTGGTCAATGATTGTGTTCTTTTCTATTGTTTAGTTCGTTCTTTTCTTTACTTGTATTGATGATTGAAAGGCAATAGGGGATAAGCGACTCGACGGTTGAAAAGGCTTAAGAGGCATTGCGTCGATATACTTTCATGCATACTATGATTATCTGCGTTACACTAGTTAGGCCACCACGGAGTTCGTTTGGAGTAGGTATAGTAAAAGCACAATACTCTGTGATTAAAAGTCCCACATACTTCAATCCCCTCTTGAGCACTGAGAATCTTCTGAAGATTTTCCCCTGCAAAAGAGAAAAAAAAGGTACAGTCACAGAAGTTGGGAATATTTTAATATTTCAATCGCCAATAATTTACTACAATTTCGGGCACTCTTACATTTGCGGGCTAAATGCATCGTGGGCACAGTTGGTGCCACTTTTACTTCCCCGCTCATTGCCGCGCGACTGGATTTTTTAGGAACCGCTTCATGCGTGCACCGCTTCAAAATCAGCGCTGTGTTTTGGTTCACGCTGCAACACAGCTTTACGTTGAGTGTTACCTCATTAGTGAGACTAAATAGTATTTTTTTTAAACGTAGCCCGACACTAGGATTTAATCCTGTGTCTTGGGTGCGTTTACAAACATGAAAATTCATATACACAAATACCCACACCAAAACAAATAATTGTGGATCACACAGAATTTGTCCCGTGCGGGATTCGAACCCGCGATTATAAGACACAGTGGGCGGAGCGGCTTAAGCTCTTAACCACTGCGCTAAATCGTCCGTCAAGTTGGTGCATGTTATTTTTGAATATCATTGTTTTTTATAGTAGTGCACTTGGCTATTAGCCTGTCTAAGCGCGAGTACAATGCTCACGTATGTATGTTACACAGGTCGCCCTCGCGAGTTAGCCGCGTTATTAGTATGGCCAGTAGCCCGTGCGAGGTAACCGCATCACTAACATTTTACCGTAGAAATAAGCTTTAATTTTGATCACGAGTCCCCCCTACACACAAGTAAAGCTTATTTCTGTGGTAAAATGTTAGTGATGCTGGTAACTCGCACGGATCGAGTAGTCGCAGGATAGATCCTTAGCACGGGGCAAAGCTCCGTGTGATTCACAAATATTTGTTTCGGTTTGGATGTGTGTGTATATGTCTTTCGTTTTTGTAAGCGCACCCACCATACAGGAACAATTCCACGTACACTACGTCTTTATTAAACGATATAGTTTGTTTGATTTTTATCTGACCTACATTGAAACTATGACGGTTCGTGTGCTAACTTAAATTATTTTGGGTGTACGAAAGTGTGTGAGACCCGTTATTATATGCCAATTCGGTAGCAGACTGACCGTATACGGAACAATGGGCTTACCGTCATCTAATTCTAATGAAAGTGGTCTTATGTTCCTTTATTACTTTTTGTTCTGTACCGGAACGTGAAAAATAAAATAGTTATTTGTCGGCTAATCTAAAAAGAGACATAAAGATATTTAGTATTGGCACGTGTATAAGCGGAGTGCGACGTTATGAATATGAAATACTGATTATGCAATAATATAACAGTGTATTATTTGAAGGACTTGTACCAACATAATTCTTGTCTAATGCGTAGAACAGTTTTCCTAGTGTGCATCTATTTTTATCTTTGTAGCAACAACTACAATGTTGAGGCTACTTACCAACACATAGCGCTGGAGTAACAAAAATATATGGAGCAAGAACATTAGACGACAATCCGCTATACATATCTAGAACACGATGTAGGTTTTCATACTATGCGTAGCTACTAGCCCGAACAACAACTCTCGGGGAGTGACAGGCCCCGCCAGACAGATCTTCCATCTTCACTTTACAAAACCGTGTCACTACGTAGATGTTACACATTAAACTAAAACGATGTACATTATATACAGAAGCCAAAGAAATATTATCTCCTACGTGTTAAAATATGAGGATGATTTGCCTAGCATGTGGATAACTGGGTTAAATTAAAAATGGCGTGACGCTTGGTGTGTGACCAGCGATCGCAAAATTCTGAGCTGACAAAAAAGGTATTATTGAAATTTACTATTAAAAAAAATTCAGTAGCAGATTGTTGTCCGGAATTGTGGTCAGTAAAATGGCATTAAGATTGCCTCTATAACACTGGACCTTAATATTTTCGACGAAATCGGGATGTACATAAGGCAACTCTGCCAATGCCCGGTAATGGTATTGAAGCGACGACGTTGCTGACATGACTTAGTATTCATAATAAATCAATGTCAAACGTAGGTACATAAATACCAGACGTTTCAGAATCCAACGCAAATATTTTTGATAAACAGATAAATTTTTATCAAAGCAGGTAGGCTCATTCATCATGTCATTGATTTTCGTAAATCCCTGGATTAAGCAAAAAGATACGTGCTTCATGTTGCCTTTATCCATATCTTATTTATAAAAACAAAGTTATAAAGGTTATAAAACTCTGAGTACTATGTCGGAGTACTTTAAATCCTGCGGATCTCCTCGTTTGTTATTTATTTTCAAAAAAATATTAATATATTATTTGTGGTTGTGTTTCATAATTCCTTAAGGAAACTCTAAGTACAGCTCTCTCCATTTCCCTTTGGGTGATCTTGAGCTCTCTTTTGAGAATCACGTTCTTTTCTTGAACACATTTTTATATAGATAATGTAGTCCTAAACTAGGAATTATTCCTGGATGATACATACACTAACAACGCACGAGGCGGCCTAAGATCTTAACGCTAGACCATCCGTCATTTCATCGACGTACATATTTCCAAACAATATTCATGCGGAAATTGATTTTCTTATCATTGCCTTATTATGTAAACCAAAACAAAACTGCGTGTTACGTGTAACACGATTAATGTTGTCGATTTCTTGATAAAACGAAGGATGAATATTCGTGTTATCGTTATATACCTTCTGTTATCCTATCATCATAATATTAAAAACACCTTCATGACTATATTCCCCATACGGGGGTGGCAGATATAAACCCACTTTTCGCCGACGATGTTAGATCTCGTGTAATAGGGGGCGAACCTATTACTATATATCAGGCACATTTCCAGACTCCGGACTTATACTGGGAATTTTTCGATAGATAAACTACATTTGCCCGACCTAGGATTTGAACCGAGGACCTTGTGACATAATATAAATACTGCAGTACCATCGGTAGTTAAATCAATAAAATGCTCGCATCGAGAAGACAGCCTTGTGAATCAAGATAGCTCTGGGTTTTTAAATTTGTATGTTTGTAAGGAACTTAGCTATCTACGATATACATTGAACTGAGCGGGGTTCACAATGAGCTGTGCATCTAGAATTTAAATATCACTCTGTACATCATATTTTTTTGCCCACTGCCTCGATTTACATTCTTGCACTGCTAAGTTTGATGCCTGATTCTTTCTTCACTGTCCTCCCATGCCCATCTTGACCGAGCCAAAATTAGTTCAGTGGTTAATGCGTGGTGCCGCAATCATCAGTTTTATTGTTAACTTTTTTTGTACTTAGGGATTTGTAAGTTGTCGATCTCATTTTTTAATAGATTCACTGTACAGACACATTCACTTTTATAATATGTAGAATATAAAAATGCCCCTTACAAGGTAGCCTAGTAAGGGGCATTGCTATATACACCACCTTCGCCAGGTCGAGAAGGTACAGCAAAAAGCCGGTCGTTGTGCTAATCTAAGAGATAGGCCTTATTCTTGCTGTGGGCATCTTTCGAGTAAGACACTTCGATAGAGAATACCTCAAGATATAATCAGACAGTAGTGGTTTTAAAAGCACTAATTATGACTTCAATGACATAATGTTGTCTAACGATCTTACCCAACATCCTTAATTGCTCGTTATGTCATTCGCATCTCAGACCATGAATAAATGCGTAATTTGTTACCATGAGTAGATCATTCGGGGACATTCTAGCCTAAGAGTATATTGTTATGTAAATTGTTGGTTAAGAATGATCATCTTAGAAAAGCTATCATTTGCTTAATTATAGGGAATTTAGAATTCGCCCCCTATTACATGGGACCTTACATCATCGGCGAAACGTGGGTGTACTCAGTACACCTCTGCCACCCCCTCTGGGGAATATAGGCGTGACGGTGTGTGTGTTTTTTTAGAATTAAAATTTAGGGAGATTAACGTATTCTTGCACACAACTGAAGCATGATTCTCGGCTTCTCTCATCCAATTTTTGCCAGCCGCCCTACGAAGATCATCGCCTATCCTGAGGGCGTCCTACTCAGTGATATGCAAAAGGAGAGGCCTATGTCTAGCATTGGACAACTATATACTAATGCTGATAAACGTAGACTTGAATTTATTCAAGCATATATGCTCAGTTCAAACTTTATAATAAATCGAATGATTATTATTTGAAAACGATTTGTTTTCTTTGTTTGTTCATATCTGGTTGAACATCGCCACGCTTGTATTTTCCAAGCGGAGGTGGCGATGTACCGTAAGTAGACATTGTATCGACGAGGTCCTAATGCTATAGAGGGTGAGCTTATTGTCATTATACGGGTCAGAATTTCAGATTCTGGACTGCTAACCTTGAGAATGTTTAAAAGAAAAAATATGCTTTGCTTATTGTATTACAGAACCTCGTGATCACCGCATTATATGCCACTATTGAATGCCATATGCTTAATAATGATGAATATATAATATTAACGGAGGATTTAGTGCAGTGATTAAGAGCTTAAGCCGCTCCGCCCACTGTGTCTAATAATTGCGGGTTCGATTCCCGCACGGGACAAATCTTTTTGTGATCCACAATTATTTGTTCCCGTCTGGGTATTTGTTTATGTGAATTTTCATGTTTGTAAACGCACCTACGACACGGGAATATATACTAGTGCGGGGCTACGTTCGAAAAAAAATAAGTTCTCGCAAAGTCTCTCTACGTGTTGAATCCATGGCCCTGCGCAAGCCTTCCAAAAGTAAGTAAAGACCGCAAGCAAGCAAGACGATGATATTA
Organism: Phalera bucephala; assembly: GCA_905147815.2. Lineage (NCBI taxonomy): Eukaryota > Metazoa > Arthropoda > Insecta > Lepidoptera > Notodontidae > Phalera > Phalera bucephala. Next base: position 29,048,489 of record LR990612.1, read on the forward strand.
ATATTATAATTATGGTGCTAGTCCCAGCCTATACTCTTCCGGGTTATCTTTAAAGGCCATCAGCGGTCAATAGTATTTCGAAATTCCAAAAAAAAACCACTCCTAGTTCGCTCACCTCCAACCGACAAGTACTAGCCTTGAGGAAAATTAAGAATAAGAACGAACAATAACTATCTTTTAAAAGCAAGGTATCGTTCGAAACTCAGTTATTAAGTTAAGCCTTTAAATATACTTGAAATTTTTAACTGATATATAACTTTATTTGATGAAAAAGAAACTTAAGCGCCACACGCCGACGATGTCAGATCCTATGTAATAGGGGGCGAGCCCATTGCTATATACCGGGCACAATTCCAGACCGTACTGTTACTGGGATTTTTTCGATAAAAAGAAACTACATTTGTCCGACCTAGATTAGACCAGAATTTGAACCCAGGACCTCGTGACAGTAAAGCCCATTATTCGCCTAGATCAGTGGTCGGCAAACCGCGGCTCGCGAGCCACATCGACTCTTTGACTCCTCGGCTGCGGCTCTTTCACGAAATGTTTAGTGCAGGCACGGAATATTACTTATTATCACGCCTTGTAAGAGACGAGTAAAAATTTTTAAAACGCTAATCTACAAAAAAGGTTCACATTTGTAGAAAGCAACAATACCACGGATAGGTGTTCGCAAACATGTACTTTATTCATTGTTTCCGCCGCGCCGAAATGTATTTTTACTATTTGTAGTTAAAAAAATACCTTTTAAAAAAGAATGGCTCTTTGAATAATACATTTCGTGTGTATTGTCTATATTTGGGTCGTTTGGATGGTTGCCGACCACTGGCCTTTTTTTTTCTTGGTGAAATCCTCATGGACTTCCACTAGCCTCGGGGGAAGCTGGCGGGGCATGTCGGACTCTTACCGACTATAACCCCACGGTGGCCGGCACCTGCACGTGTCAGAGGGGCTCCGGGATCTCCGTGTGGAACGCGCCGGTGCCCCCCTTGTGTCGCGCTCCGAAGTGCCCGCCTCGGGAGGGGAAACTTGTAGCTTGCTTCCCCCCTGCACCGTCGCGGTGCTCGCGGCGGCGTGGGCCACACCACGCCACTATCCTCCGCGGGGTCGTGCGTGGCTGCCCACTGGCCTAGACCAACGAGACAGTCAACTTAATGTGTAGTAGTAAGAAAAATTAAAAGAAACAATTACTTTACCAAAGTGTTAACATCGGGGACTAGCATAACATGAACTGTATGTGTATTTCGTGGCCTGGAAAAGTTTCTTATAGTACCTACCAATTTAAACCATGGCCACCCATATAATATATGACCTCGCTTAACGCTTCATACTGCAAAAAAGAGCTATCCGTGCCATTTATAATCTTGGACCTAGGGCTTCCCTCAGAGAACTTTTTAAAGAGATCAACATTCTCACGGTCGCTTCACAGTATATATACGACAACATAGTGTACATACGTAGGAATATCCATTTATTTAATAAAGTGAGTGACGGTCATAAATTAAACACTAGAAATAAACATAAACTGGTATTACCAATGCTTGGCTTAAAAAAGTATTTACTTCCTTCGTAGGAGTCGGTATTCGCTGCTTCAATAAGATACCAAAGCCCATGTTAGAGTTGCCACTTGACAGATTTAAAAAGTATATTAAATCTTCACTAATGAGTAAAGGATATTATACACTAAATGATTTTTTAAATGATAAAAATGCCTTTACACAAATTAACTGAAATCTAGAAGATTATAATGTTACGTGCAGCGTGTCCTGCCTAGCGAGCGTTCATTGATTTTAAATATTATTCTCGAACGATGTCGACAGGGTCGTGGATTGGTCATGCTAACTAAAATGTCTTTGCTAGTGGCGGCTCTGTGGAGCGGGTCATTCTTTTCCCTCTAAAATGGTTGAGGAGAGTGATGGCTGCTTCTCAGGTCATACTCGTGAACGGGTGCTGCTGGTGGGGACTGGTCCATCCCCTGCCCTTTGTCTGACTGAACGTGTACCATAATGCTGTTGAATTTTGTCTTGTTCGGCATCACACTGGAGCTATGACCAGTTGTTTTGTACGCGCTCTTTACATATTTTATAGTAACACTTTCTCTTACTATTATTATTATGCTTTTTATTATATACCTCTACAACATCTCTATTTTGTAAATGAGAGGACTATGTAGACACTGACCAATATCATGAATCTAAGTACACTTATGATTAATCTATACTCAAGCACATCTATTTAGCTCGTTCTGCATTGTTCTCCCATACTCCATAAATGCAATGTATACAAAAAGAATTGTAAAACTCATTTTTAAAAAAAGAGTAACCTTGGAGTTTCTTGCCCTTCTTCTCCATAGGAATGACTTTCCGAACGGGTGGTAGAGTCTTAAGTAATTAATAATTTTCTCTTTTTGACTATTCATAAGTGCCTTTTGGTCTACATGAATAAAAAACTTTTGATTTTGAAAAAAAAAAAAAAAAAAACGTTACTTACCACATAAATTATTATCGACTGATTGCAACAGGCCAAGACAAAACTTATACTCATACATGACTTCTTACATAAACCTACAAATTGTACTTTAAAAACCTTTCATACACATTCTCATCATTACGTAGTCAATAGCAATCTATTGTTATTCAATATCCCAAAGTAACGCCCACGTTATGCGAATAAAATTAGTTTAAAAATCATTAACTGCAAATCGTCACATTCCAATTTTTACGTTGATTTCAATCCAACAAAGTTCACATTTCATAAAAATGTCATTCTTTAATACCTTATTGAATAACTAAGTCGAATTGCAAAATGTAGTTTCAGCTGAATAAAACACGCGTATGTACTTACATATGAGTTACTATAAGCACATATAAGTCATCTACATATTTTTATGTATATGTACATACGAGTATATGTAAGTATTCGACCGCCGAAGTAAATGTCACAGAGTAGGTAATGAAATAACGTGTTTTGGAAACTGGCTTATACATTAATGCCTATTTTTTTGGGATTTTACCTGTTACATATTCTTAGCACCGCCGTTTGTCTGTTTATTTTCATTTTAGACTTACAAATATCACTATTTTTGACGAGAATTGAAATAGATGAGTGTCTTTAAATTTAGGACTAACGTTTTGTTAATGATATCTAAACGAAATTAAATATAAGTAATACTAGTCATTCTCCGTAGTTTTTCTACTCTAACTTTTAAACGAATGGAATTTTTTCTATCTACATCACCACGCCAGATCCCTTGCGGGGTAGGCAGGGAGTACAGAGTTCCAACAGTTCATATAGATAAAGCAGGAAAAATATTTTTTCCTGTTTAAACAAAATACAAGAGTCAACACGAATTTGTTCATACTAATATTATAAACTGGATCCAAAAGAGCTAAAATATGTCAGTGACATTCAACATGACATTGGAATTTAGACCTTTAATTGCATAGTAATAGCATTCAAATTACAATACAATAATTTAAGTCGAAGAAACGTGGTAAGTCTGTTTTTTAATTCTTGATACAAATAAGTTTATTCATGTGTGTTCTTCACAAAAATGATGCTAAAGATAAATACCTACTTTTTGAGTACAGTAGAGATATAATTTATCTCGTTTAAATAATGGAATTCCCAATGTTTTAATTGGTAGTCATTATTTTCCTTACAAAGTATATACAATATAATAAGTACGTTGAACTGAAATTGTGTTTGTCATAATTATAACTTCCCTGTGTTTTGTATGACATAGTAGATTAAAAAAAATCAACTAATAATTAGCTTTGTTTACTAGGAAGTCGAGAATATTCTTAAATAAGTATATTTGAGGCGCCCGTAGCGCTGAGCGTCCGCAATGCTCTTAGTGATTACCAAAGTTAAGCAACGTCCGGCTCGGTCGATCTAAAATGGGTAACCGTGTGTGGAGTTTTCATATTCGAGCGTCTCCGTGCTTTAGAAAGAATGCCAAGTCGTTGGGCCTAGTTACCACTTAATTTAGTATTTGTTATGTCAAGTTGGAAGTGTTAAAGGCAGCTTGAGACCATCCAACAGCAAGTGGCCACAAAGGATATTGTTCTGCGTCCATACATGATTTGCCCCAGAACCAACAGCAATGAAAAAATACTTGTATGATTTCAAACCACCCATCCATTCTCTTTAGGCTTTTATTGTTGAACGGACAAGCGGGGGAATCGCAACATTGTACAAAAATTATTTCTTTTTGATGTTATAATTAAGTAGCCTTTAATACATATGAAGTTATATTGTGTGTATTGACATTCAGTAAAGATGTCGACGACTTCGATACTAGTACTTATGATACTTTGAAATATTCATTTTATATTGCAGATTGTCCGTTAGATACGAATATTTGCCATTATTTTAATAAAATAGATAAATAATGATGGCATGGGTCAAATGAAACCCGCGTTAGTGCGCGAACTCCGCGAATAGCCGCTGTCTAATTACTTCGCTTCTGATCCCGCAGATAAATTGGTCCCGCAAATTTTCATTCAAACTTGAATCAAATTTACAATTACGTGATAATTTCTTCAATTCCGCCACAAAACTTGCGATATTCTCTCCTGAGTTTTGACGCTTTTGACGAAAACGGTATCTCTCGGCGAGACAACAAGGCGCCGGTTGCAAATGTTGACGCATAAGATTATCGACTTGCACATATGTCAACTCAGAAGGCTTGTTTGGGCTAGCGAGATTTACTAGTAATTCGTAAGCCTCGTCCCCCATGCTAGCAATCAAAGTCGGTAGCTTTAAATCTTCTACCACTTTATTCACTTTAAAGTACATATCTAGTCTATCAACATATGATGACCACATACCAGACTGTACATCAAATTCATTCAATTTTCCGATCGACATTTTTATGTATGATAATTACTTCGTTAAACACACCAAACACACGTAATTTAACTCGTCGCCACTGTGATGTTCCCTCAGGATAGAAATCAAACCCCAGTTTTCCGTGGCATCATTTATTAGCGGAATCACATCCGTCACCCACAACTCATCGTTCCATAAATCGTGTCGTGACCATAAAGGTCGCTATACTACAAAATGATTGTTGGTTCTGGGGCAATTTTCGATAATATCCTTTGCCTTCACCAACCCGCACTGGGCCCACGTGATGGAGTATCACTCTCACCTAGATTTGTGAAAGAAGGGTTTTGACCAGCAGTGGGTCAGTATAGGCTGATTTATAAGTATATTTGACGCTGAACCCTGACTGTAACAAAACAGTTGTGCTTCAATCTTTTACTTCATAGTGTTAGGATCAGAGATGGGCAAAAGGACATTGTCGAAAATTGCCCCAGAATCAACAATCATTTGACCCATGCCATCATTATTTATCTATTTTATTAAAATAATTGCAAATATCGGTATATAACGGACAATTTGCAATCTGAAACGAATATTTCAAAGTATTGAAGTCACCGACATCTTCACTAAATTCCAACACACAATACAACCTCATATGTATTAATGGCTACTGAATTATAACCTCAAAATCGAATACTTCTTGTGCAATATTGCGATTCCTCCGCTTGTCCATTTAATAATAAATGGCTTAAGAGAATTTAAGGGGAATTTCAAATCATAAAAGTATTTTTTTATTGCTGTTGGTTCTGGGGCAAATTATGTATGGGCGCAGAACAATGGCCTTTATCAGATTAAAGATACCGCTTGGGGAATATAGGCCTGACGGTGAATGAATGATTAACGATTACAATAACATTTTATATTTTTGAACGATAACGATTACACTTTTAATCCTTTCATGATTGAATATTACATAATGCAATTGTAATCATTAATCTGATTACATTTTGCCCATCTCTGGTTAGGATTTGTTCTGCCTAATAATATAATGTGCTTAGTACATAAATATAGTTAATACTTGCTTATAAATTTCTGGGTCCTTACATCCGGCTAGTCGGGGTCAGAATGACCTAGTTTAAGATCAATTTATTGCGAATTGCTCAAACTCCATTGCGAATGCTTTTGTCTTGGTTACAAAAGCCGATCATTTACCTACTTAGTACCTATTACATTATAAATTGAGATTAACACATTTAGTTACGTCATTTGTTACATTATAACTGACTGTTAGATTCCGTTGTATTATATTGAAACCTTGACATATATAATTTATAATGTTATAGATATAGTGCGGCATGGATCTTTTCGGCCGTGGACAAAATTGGAACTAACGCTATTATCGGGTGAAATGTCACTTCATGACAGCCGCAGAGTTGCCGTATGAAATTTACCCAAGTTCTTTTTTTAATTGGTGTGGACCCACCTGTTGGAATATCTCCTTGGAAGTAGGAACATTTTGCGGAGGCGCTCGTAGCGCTGTGCGACCGCGGTTTTCTTACCGATCACTAAGGTTAAGCAGCGTTCGACTTGGTGGGCCTGAGATGGGTGACCGTTGTGGCATTTTCATATTCGAGCGTCTCCATGCTTCGGAGGGTACGTTAAGCCGTCGGTCCCGGTTACCACTTAATGTGGTAGTCGTTAAGCCGAGTTGGAAGCCCTATAGGCGGCTTGATAAGTTCCAATAGCAGGTGGCCACAAACCTGCCTCCACCAATCTACACTGGGTCCGCGTGGAGGAGTACGACCTGATCTCTCTCACCACAATTTGTGAGAAAAGGCCTTTGCCCAACTGTGGGCTGTGTAGGCTGATAGTAAAGTAGGAACCTTTTACTAAATGCTAACCCTTATTTCACACCAACGACCTCCTGTTAAAGTCATCCATAAACCAAAAGATGCCGAGTCGAAGAAAGTCGCACTATAGGTATAACATATAGCCATAAGTAGCAATCTCCAAAATATGTCAAAAACCATTTAATATAATTTTATGAAAAGACGTGTTATGTCTCGAATAGTTGGCAACATAAATAATTAATTACTTATGAATGTATTTTTTTTCTGACAAATAAATATTTTGACATGTATTTTCAAATGAAATGTTATCCCGTGTGTCTTGTTTTTCTTATGGAGTAATTAAAAATAAAATACCATGACGCCTATATCTCCCAAGTTGGGGTGCAGAGGTATACTGTGAAGATCTACATTTTTCAGGCAATTTTAAGCCCTAATATAAGAAGACATAAGACTATTGACAATATAACAAGAGATAAGACTATACTAAAAAAAATATCACTTGCTTTAACGGTGAAGGAAGACATCGTGAGGAAACCTGCATGCATAAGAGTTTCTCGAATGTGTGTGAAGTTCGCCAACCCGCACTGGGCCAGCATGGTGGGCTATGGCCTAAACCCTCTCAGTATGAGAGGAGGCCCGCGCCCAACGGTGGGACAGTTTCTTAGCAGTGCTAATATTATTATTATTATAAGACTATTGCCATTTTACCAGACTTCAGACTGCTGCTTAAAAATTTCTGATTGAAAAACTTCAATAACACTTTTTCCAAACTAGGATTCAAACCCAAGACCCCATTATATCCAGCTGCAATATACCAACGCGTCACTAGACCAACGAGGCAGTGATTAATATTATATATTATATAATATGTATAATTGTAAACACTTGAAAAAAAATCATACTTCCTTAAACTCAAGACTATCACAAACGTGATTTACTCAAGGATTTATAATAATAAAATATTTAACACATTATAGAAAGTTCAATAACACTAAAAATACGGAAGATCGATAATTAATAACCCTGAAAATTAACTACGGCCATTCTATTAAAAGTTTGGTCCAACTTTTCCTGATAGAACAACCTAGTTTTGTATGATCGTATTATATAAATTCGCCGCTCTTCGATATCAAGTCTTATTATCGAAGACTAAAATTCATCTCTACCATATTCCTTTAAAAGGTAATAAACGAAACTTGGTGGTGGATATCGGACCTCTATTAGATTTTTCTGTATCTATCTATCTATATCATCACGCCAGATCGCTTGCGGGATAGGCAGAGAGTACAGAGTTCCAACAGATTTCTTTCAGACGTTTTAGCTTTTTTATTCGTCGTTTCAGGTTAATCTTTTTTCTCTAATAATAATAAGAAGTTTTAAGTGAAAATGCGATATCAAAATAATGACACTTGTCATATTCTAATATTCCCTACTTTTATGATGATTTCTCTATTTTATGTTGCATAGTCTGCTCCCTGCTGGGTAAATAAACGAATTATATCAGAAAATTAATAGATCCGGCCTTAATTCATACGTTAACTTATTGTGAAATACAAACGGGTGAAAAGAGAAAGCGAAAAAGACTCGTAGAATAATCACACAAATACCCAACTAAAACCATAATGATTTCAAATATTAACATCAAATATTTTCACACGAATGAGAAAAATATTCCACGATACAATTAGTCCGTTTGTACTCGTGCAATTAGCTGTATGAACTGTCTACACACATTGATCTATGTCCACGGCTCAGTCACGTGTTGATTCGTACATTCTATCACACACGAGTCGCGTGTTGCTATTTCAATGTTTAATACAGCTTAAAAACAGCTGATTCACACTGCAGAGGTAATACCAGGTTATAACTTTTTTATTTAGTTATGATGTGTTATGCGGAGATTTGGTTGCGCTACTAACTGCCTCGCTCGGATACTCGTCTCTCCGGAATACAGGGTTCTCATTTGCTATTACCAAATGCGACGCGTCACGATAACTTCGTAAAATTATCGTGATCGTATCGTCGATATTAGGTATGCTACTGGATTACCATTAAAGCATTATTTCAAGAAGTTGTCTGCGCTGCATCACATGTTTAGTTTAGCATAGTGAATAAGAGCCCTATATGCTGCGTGCCCGAGCGGGGTAATTAGTGTTGCAACCCAACCTCCATATCACTCATTATAACTGGATAAACAAGTACAGCATTCAATAACGGCATATAACATTCGATCGTACCAATTAAAAAAAAACATATACTACTACTACAATACATTTTTCTGAGTTTGTGTAGCCAAATTTGAAAGTGCATTAGAAAAAAGAACCTAATACTAATATCGAAGTTTAATATTTCACCCGCTTAACCACTCATGCCATCTTTTAGTCATATTTCCGACGTGCACGTAATTATGTAAATACAAGCATATCGTTGAAAGGTAAATTGGGTTCTGGCGCTGCTCCTGTTTGGAGTAAGCCAACTATTCTAAAGCTGTGACAGAATGCATTACAGCGTATTGGTTGATTGCTATGAGAGTGTGAGTTAGGTTTCAGTAATTATGGTCTTGTATTGACAAGGGGATGGTTACGCTACAAGTTGGTTGATAATTGGATGTGGGTTGGACAATTGGATAATCTGGGAACAAGGTTGCGTAATGTATGATGTTGTATCCAAGGTCAAAGAATAACTGGAAGTAGAGATCGATACAACGTTTTTATAATGTTTTACTATCTGACCATCTCCGATTGGTCCTTTCTTTGTAGGGATCAATAAAATACCCTGGAGCAGTATAGCGACACTCAAGTTGGGATAATTCTATCGAAAAGTCCACATTGTGACCTTTTGGTGTGTGAATAATCCAAGGTGCTGGCCGAGGAGCCTTTACAGCTTCATCAGACAATAATTAGCGCGCATCTAGCGCTCTAGCCGTACTAAAATCGTCTTTAGCACATGCACGGTGTAATTTTTGTCGTCCTGAAGCGAATACCCAATGTATCCATGCCTACCTTTCACTGGTAATAAAAACACTAATAAAAAGAACACTTCAATTAAGTAACATCTACCTATTGACATATTCGAATATAATAGCTGAAGTGACAATCCGGAACACCGAAGGTGTATGTGTGTGTGTGAGTGATGTACGCTGTTGGCCGCGAGGCCTTTACGGTTACAGCTTTACCGGACTTAAGGGCGAGCGTGCAACCACTATGCTCGAGCCAGAAGGGCAAGGGGCGACATACTGGAGGGCGCCTTGAAGAGGCGCCCTGTATCTACCGGCCAACTGACGAGCCGCGCAGCCCCGCAATGTCTTCTTTCTTGTCTATGGCCTTTGTGGGGAGATCGCCACAATTTTGCCAATGTCGAGTATGTAGATAGACCAACAAACGAAGGCAGTTTTCCGGTGCAAAATGTAATCATAAATCAGCAGCGGACGGTATAGTACAAATAATCTGAAACAACACCACAAAAATTGTAACATAGACAAACAATATTATAAATAAATAACACAACGATATATAAAATACGATAAAACGATAATAATGTATAATGAAAATAGTGTTTACAATTTTATTTTGTTACTTTTAATATATTTACATAATATTTTTACAAAAGGGGAAAATACAAGGGGGAGGAGGCATTTAAAGGAAGTGGGGCGAGGGATATTAGGAGGAACCCCGCAATGGCATTTTGCTTATAGTATTTGCTAGAAGGATGGGTACTGTGACAGTTGTAAGTGTCAAAGAAAATTATACTTTATTCAATGGCAATAAGAGGCATGACCAGTTTCTATATTTATGGTGTTATGCCTTAATACCGTCACGCCTATATTTCCCTAACGGGGGTGGCAGAGGTGTACTGAGTACACCCACGTTTCGCCGACGATGTTAGGTCCCATGTAATAGGGGACGAGCCTATTGTCATATACCGGGTACAATTCCAGACTCCGCACTCGTACTGGGAAGTTTTCGCTAGAAAAACTACACTCGTCCGACTTAGGATTTGAACCCAGAACCTCGTGATCACAAAGCGATGCGCTTTGCTACTAGACGAACGGGGCAGGCCTTAAGACCATTGAATTAAATATTAATTTCGACGGACGATTTAGCGCAGTAGTTAAGAGCTTAAGCCGCTCCGCCCACTGTGTCTGATAGTCGCGGGTTCTGCACGGGACAGATTTTTGTGTGATCCACAATTATTTGTTTCGGTCTGAGTATTTGTGTAAGTGTGTTTTCATGTTTGTAAGCGCACCCGCGATACAGGAATAAATCCTAGTGTGAGACGACGTTTAAAAAAAAAGAAAAAGATATATTCGTTTGGCACTTAGATACCCATCTTATGTGAAAAATATTATAGTATAGGTGTTTTATATGTACTAAATTCATATTGGAGTTATGGAGATGTAACTTATTGAAGTGTTGTTTTTCTTTGGTACTAGTGAACAGTAGGCATTGGATGTATTACCCGGGCTTTGGCTCCAGGACGACTAAATTAATACCGTGTATACTTCTTCGGGGGTCTGTCCAAGAGCGTGCTCGTCGCGACCCCTGCCAGTCATTATGGCTGCAATCTTGGACCGAAGACGTACCGCAGTGCGGGCTAGGGCGTCCCCCCGAGGCGACGCGTACCGGCCCGCCCCCGACGGTACGAATATAGGTGGAAGCGGCGATGGGGGCCGCCACCCATCACGCCGGGCCCGAACTGGCGAGTCGTGGGGTGCAGAGTTCTCTGTACTCTCTGCCTACCCCGCAAGGGATCTGGCGTGAGGTTATAGATAGATAGATATACTTCTGCCGCCCCTGACTGAGGAATCGTGACGGTATTCATAATTATTATTTTATATAAAACGTAGGTTTGAAAGTCGTTTTGTTCATACGGATATGAACAAGCGATAAATACTATTCATTATTGACTCGTATCAGTTACGGTTTAATTTTTGAAAGTAAATCGCCATGGATATTACTGCTGTCTCATAGATTTGATGAAGTAACACTTATATTTAGACTAATGTTAATCTTAAGGCTAATTGAGAGTTTACGTCACATTTAGTACCGAATCAAGGTATTTAATAAAGCTACAGTAATTAAGTGCTAGTTAGCATACGTAACATAAGCAAATGTTCCTTGTAGCTTTATTTTTCTTCGTAAATCTTATATAATAAAATACAGGGAAAGTAATGTTGGCCATATACGTAACGACTTGCGCAAATCTGCACAAAGTGCAGCAAAGTGTACCAGTGAATTAGGGCAGGTAGTAGCGCAGTAATATAGAGAAGGCCCTTGCGGGGTAGGTTAAGGGTACAGAGTTCCAACAGGTTCTTCCCTTACAGAATTCTCTGGCTTTCTCCATTCATAGTTCGATTCATGCTCGCTTGTCGGTTACGGAGATTCTTGACTTGCCCTTCATATAAGACAGGGTCTGTTTGGTTATGATAAGATAGAATAGTCTAAGTCTTCCCAATACCTAGGCCTTTCCATTTTCGCATGCGAGAGATGTCTGTGAAGACCAGAACCGTTGCATTTCTAAAGCACCAAAAATAATATAAGTAAAACTGTTACTACACCTTGTGGAGACCTTGATATAACAGATAAGATCAATTGTCTAAAAGTTTGCCTACAATCCAATGTTTGTTTACATTATGCGAATTGATTTACGATTCTGAGATATTAAGAATATACGTGGTCTGTTTTGTGTCTGGGGCTATCCTGTCAAAAATGTAGTAAGCTAAATAAACATATTTTTTGAAGAAAAATGTAAATAATAACAATTTTACATCTGGATTGCGGAATTGCGTCGAAAGAATATAGTACGTCGAAAATAATCTTCGTTAAACCAGTTAAGTTCCGTCATATCTTTTATGAAAAAAAAATAAACACCATGTCGTCTGTATTCTCCTGTTATTGAAAGTTTTCTGTTGAACGACCCTTACGACTCATTAAGTGGGAACCGGAACCAACGGCTTAGCATACCTTTCAAAGCACGAAGATGATTGAACGGTCACCCATCACAGACTGACCGACCCAACCTCTGCTTACCATAGGTGATACTTGAGATCAGCGTCACAGCGCAGTCCCGTAGTGCTATGTACGCCTCAATGTAATATTTTAAATCATTATACGTATGAATAATCTTTAGCTAAATTTATTACTTTATTTGAATTATCATGACTCAGTAATAGAATTACACAATCATATTACATAAATAGAATGATAACAACTCGAGATTATTTACTACAAGAGAATCTATGAATACATACGTATCAAGGACCACTCGAATCCAACATAATTAAACAATAATATATCAAGAACTGTAATATTTTTGAGGAATATTAAACTTTATAAATTGTAGCCAAGATTTAAATTAAAATAAAAAAATAAAAATAAAAAATAAAAATGTTTTATTCAGTAACCAAGTAAAATTACAATAACAGTGGTTGAAATCCCCTTTTAAGTAAATATTATACTTGTGCTAGGGGAAAAATTAGAATGTAACATTGGCTTTAGTTAACACGTTTTTGATTTTGTACCAAATTATGATAAGAATTTGAAGGTTGATCCGCAATAATTATTAACTAGTGTAGAACTTCTTTGGTTATTTACGTAAACCGTATGACTAATACGTGCGTTTTAAATTACCCGTTTTCTGGCACCGCACTTTGTGACGTGTCAATTTTAAAAACGCAATTTATGTCTTTTGATTTGTATGCCGATGAAATATTACGAATTTTAATTTAAAAGAAAACAAATTTTCGAGATGTCTACTTATTTTTTATGGGTGATCCCTATATATTATGCTTGAAGTATAAAATGATCTTGTCGATAATAAATCAAGTCATAAGAGGTAAACAGTTATGGCAGATTTTAATCATTTTGTAGGTGACGTGCTCGAAAACAAAAATGAATCCTACTCCATTATAAATTATGTTTCATGAATTATATTATTTTAATATTGGCACTACCTATGTATTAGCAATAAATTAAGGTATTATAAAGCAGTGATAGCCTAGTGGTTAGACCGTTGAACTGCAATGTCAGAGGTCTCGAGTTCAAACCCAAGGTATGAGGTATGTAAGGAAAGAACCTGTTGGAACTCTGTACTCTCTGCCTACCCCGCAATTGGTCTGGTGTGATCATATAGGTAGGTAGGTTCTATAATTATTCTAAAATCATCTGTCAAAATTAGTATATTTTTGACTGAATATAATTTGCTTTTTCCTGTTACAAACTAGCTTCCATGATAAGTGAAAATTGGAATACAAAAAACGACAAAGTTGTATAATTTCCTTAAATTCATACTACTATTTAGTGTGATATTAGAAGTCCAAAGAAAAAATCTGGTGTTTAAGATAAACGATAATGTTAGCGTTTATCACATCATCTTCACGTGTTTCATAATTACTACTAACTCAAAATTTCTTTACGGCCGCATTTCAAGCCCTCGAATCCCCACGGCGTCTAATCTTTATTAAAAGTACTTCTCAGTTTTATCTTATCCACCTTTCAGTTGATCATCTCCTCATCGCATTTTAGCAGGTTTTTATCATCGCAATTACGCTAACGCAATCAGTTCCGCTAGAGTTCGTCTGGATTCCATTATGACGTCAACAAGTTTAATAATCCTGTATGCTGCGCAAAAAAGATTTAATAAAACTAACTACGTCGTATTTGGATAACAAGCGATTTGTGAGACTCATGTTCGGTCAATCAAAGAACTCTACTTTGTATAAACAATAATAGAAAACAATTGCATAATTCTAATTATGCTAATGAAAGAGAAGGAGCAATGGAACACACAGAATAATGTAAAAGGAAGTTTTTTTATGAAAAGTCAAATGCAAATGCAATTGAAATTTAGTACAATTTGATAGCTAAATTAGACGTATTTGATTGTAAATTTCCAGTTACCACAGGTGTGTTAAATTCCAATTAATGGTCGATTAAGCGTACCAAATAAAGGTCGAACAAGACATTAGCAAAAGATGTACCCAGTAAAATTATCGTAATAATTACGTGCATACATAAGGCAGCTAGCGACAGTGATCGCCTTGGCACAGTTAGCGCGGCAGCTGTTTCTTCCCTCTTTATCTAGCGCTGTGTTAGGTACAAATACTATCATTTACAGGGCCGCTATGGGTTTTGAATTGCTAATGGAGAATATCTATTTTTGTTGTTGAAATGCTTAAATGTTTCTGAGGAATTTCGGCATGTATGTAATTTGAGTAAGACTGCTATCGGTTAATTTAAGTTTACAGCTGTTAAATTCATACTGACATCTTAAGACAGAATTTGTAACCAACAAATGATTTAGAAGCAATGCTACTACTGTGAACTTCTAAATTTGGCTAGAAATTTTCAATGCTACAAACAACAACTAAAATAGTCGGATAATCACTAAGCAACACCCGACATGCTTTGAATTAACATCTTGAGTCGCTGAATTATAAAGAAGGACTAGTTATTAGATATCATCCAAAAGTTAATTCTGCAAAGATTATTTTTATGATCATACTATACTAGCAATAACGATAGTTCAAGAACGTTATTAAAATATCTCTAAATGCCACCGAAATTCATTAGTATGTTATAAAGGCTATATTTATGTCCACATACATATTGGACAAGCATCACAACATCCATGTGTTTCGCTCGTGATCGGTGCCGGTGGGGCAATGGCCTGGTTTTATACCGCCCCATTGTATTTATTACATGTTAGCTTCAATTCACTGAAGGAAAATTTTTGCTTTCTTCAATTTATAGAATACTGACAAGTTGAAGGAATATTCTGCTGTGGATATTTACAATATAGATAGGAGCTATTGTGTTAAAACTTCTGTTTAAAGTATACAATTTAACTATGACTTTTCTTTCTTTCTTTAGTTTTCTTTTAGCTTTGTAGAACCTCTGTTTTCTACGAATGGGTACACCATGGTAACCATTCTTTTACACCATCATTTTGGCGAGGTATTTTTAATGATATGGCAGGGGTCAAACCTGACGCTATTCTTCGGACACAATTTCACATATTTTTGTTTGCATAAGACTGTCTCGGACATAGAGATTTCCTCAGCATATTTTTCTTCATCACGCTAATGATAATTAAACCTAAAGGCTGTTATGTACATTGAAATATGTCTGAAAATATAAACTTAAATATCAATAGTTGGTGACCTGGTAAAGAATGCTAATAAGTGGAATTCCTTAAGAAAGTATTACTCATAGAAAGGAATACAAGTGATAAAATTAATTTCAGACATTCAAGCTACTTTTTAGTATAGTTAATTTCTTTTTTGGGATTTCTTATGAAATCGTGAATGAGCGTGATGCGCTTAGCACCAAATTCATCAATTCAAGATTCAGCTTTCAATAAACAAAATGCTGTTGATGTAACCAGGATATTGTTTGAATACAAAATGTGTGTATACTTCGAAGTCTTAATGGAAGAACGCAAAAACTGTCGGTGTGGGAGCACCTCAACATGGCCTTTCGTAACCAATCATGACTAAGTCGCGTGATTGCAACAACGTATGCCCTCAATACTACTGAACTTGACATCCATGTAGTAATTTTCATTCTGAGGCCCTACCATATTAAAGAATAAATTTAAGGCAATTAAAGGGATAGATTACACATACGCAATCGTGGCAATCTGTAAATATTGTGATAAGGTTCGGAATTCCTATTTCCTCTAAAAATTTAGGGAGTCAATTTTGCTGCAATGAATTCTTGGTAGAATCGGTCGTTAAAGAAACTGCTGAAGTTAAGCACGACTAAAAGTTAGCTTGAAATGTTATGCTACTTTATATGCGTAAATGAGCAAACCTTATTTTCCTTGTGTTTATCCAGTTAAAAGGAGATATTTAGTTTAAGTTTAGTGCTTCTAGGCACTTCTTTGTATTTTATCGTACAAATAGGCAGACACTTTTTTAAATAATACATTATCAAATTTATGTAAATCAGTTGGCGCTATCAACTTGCAAAAAAAAGTCGTGACATTTTAATTTATGTTTCAAGTAGATCGCATATCAATTCTTTTGCCTTGAAAATATTGATGGTCAGTGTAAACGGTATTATGATATTTTAAATATTATATTGGTAAAGGAAGGTAAATTTCAACAGTAATAGGTATGCATATTGTATTTCAAGCATTCATTCTAGAAACTATGTTATTTTTCAATGTGTGGTCTTATTTGGACATCATTATCTGAATTGCTTACAACTTGTGATAACCTCAATAAGTACTTGAACTTGACATCTATTGAGTAAGTTTATACGGCAATCATTTCAATGAGATTTGTTATTATTAATTTTGTATAAATAATATCTATGTAATTTTTCATGACCTCTAGAACATGTACCACTAAGAAAGCATCTTAATCTAAAAAGGTGTGTTTGGTGGTATTACCGTCTTACGACATTATTGGTCTTTTGTTCTAAAGTTCAAAGTCTTACTAACAGCCTTTGGTAGATTTTATTTTATACCTCTTTGGTCCCTGACTCATAAGAAATGATATAAAGTCAAGCATATACTGTGTGGGTACCATGTGGGAACGAATCCATAAATTTTTACTATTCTTGAAATGTTACTGATGTAATACCTTCTAGGTTACAAGGTATTATTTTTCAAACAAGGCGTGTTTTACAACACAGCAAATTAAATTCGCATAGCAACAAGGTTTTTTGTATTGTCATTGATATTAACACGTTCACTGATGTTAATAACCTGATTGGCTATCAAACTCGCCAATTCCGGTTATTATAATATATTTCGACTAGACTAAAAAATGTCGTCCTGTTTACTTTGTGATTTAACATTTTCCAATATGTATCATAGATTATCTTGACAGGCAAACATATGTTAATATCTAGTTTATCCAACAGAAAGAGTGATTGGCTTTTATATAATTTTTTGCGCATTAAATCGACCGTGGTTCATACTTCCTCGTGCGTTCTCTCTTTCTTAATTGGATAGGTGTAGGTGTATAGCCTAATAATGCATCACAAAGTCATTTCTGTGAGTTTTCTTGATTGTTAGTAATAAAATCTTGATAAATGATATTAACACAACGCCTTACACAGTGTAATACAAAAAGGAATACACGGAAGGCATTTGAATTTAAAAGAGATATTTTCTATGATTTTTTAGCTTGTATTTTTGAGGACAAAAATGTCAAACAAAAATTAATCCGAAGAGATGGCAATATAACAAACCTAACAGTATTAAAATAAGATCTGTTAAGCAATGTTGAACTTTAAAGTCTGGAAGAAACGTGTTAGATTAAAACTGTAGGAGAAAACGACAACAGTACGCATCTTGCGTATAGCCCACTACCAGGATAATAAGTCACGCACTGATTGCAAAGAACAAAAACATTTAGTTTCAACGTGACATCGTTAAGACTAATCGTATTGTAATAATTGTAATCAATAGCACGTAGAATTAAGCTATAATTATAATGCACGGACATTAAAAGAACTGAATAATGGTATTTAACCAACACCATTTTTTAACATAATTCTTTCAGAAAACAAAATCTGATAATTTGTGTAAGATAATGCAATTTTATTTGAAGCGTTTTCTAGAATAAATGTCATGGAAGTCATGACTCTTTTCTATTAGGTTGATAAGCAACAAATTGAATTTCTATGTAGTCTGAGACATTGAATAGTCATCTCAAAATATTTGCACCAGTGCATGTTAATTCAAGATGATCGTTTCTTTAAAACTCACTGGTTATATTTATAGTAGTATAACTCATTACCCCATGTGGTTTAACTGGGTCGATGAATCACGGTACACCGGTAACATAATTATCTTGTTTGTACTTTTATACGTGTATACTTGGAAATAATCTCGTCAGGATGAAGATGTTCAGAGATTTACACTACTCAACCTAAGATTAAAATATCAAGATATTTAAAGTAAGTTAAACATGATTTCGAGATATTTTCGTCCCATTAAACTTTATAGCAACCAATAAGAAAAAGTGAGTCTATTTTCCAATGATTGTTTAAAAACGAATTACAACAAAGCAGTACCTATTTAATTCGGTCCTAAAACGGGAGATACAGTTTCAAATGTTCACACTGGCTAGATTAGATTTAGAGATTTCAGTCTTTGTATAACAACTTATATTTTTCGTTTCATGTAACTAGTATCTTCTGCTCGACACAATTAATAATCTTTCAACAGATGTTTTATATGAATTCAGTGACCTCATTACTTAAGAACATCTTGTTGGCGTTTTGCACATTAGGGTTGCCGGCGGAAATGGCGTGCATATGTTCAATATCAGCACCAAAAAAGTACTTTAACTGATTTCTAATAAGGTTCAAAATTGTATGACTACAAAGAATATTACTGGAAAAGTTGACGTTACCTTCAGTCACGATATCACCGCCTGTTATACCAAGTACCTATTATATTATAATAATTAAATGTATAACAACAAATAATTACTACGTTGATCCTATTTATACATGCTGGAAAAACACCTACGTCAAAATACACCTATGCCTATTTATTAGTAGTAACAGTAACTTAAAACTATCTGTTATAACTCTAACTATCATCTGTGGATATGATAGAAAAGACAATAATATCTCTACCATGATCTATAGTTTATTTAAACACCTAATAAAAAATAAAGAAATCTGTCAATAACAACACAGGAATAGTAACTGGCGTTTTCATAAGATGCGTCGTAGAACTTTTTTATAAAAAATTACATTATTAAAGTCTTTTTGAGAGCGATCATTACCTTACGGCAAAGCTACTGCATATTTATTGCGTACCCGTTGTTACATATTAACTTAAGGAAGACTGTATGTTTCAAAATGCTGAACCGTGTGTGTCGTATCTACAAGTATAGAGGTTCTTTCAACTTCATGATTACATAATCCAAACGACTATCTACCATCAATGCTTCTGATATTACCAAAATAACAAATTGCATTAGCCTGAAAGTGAGATTGAGCAATATAGCCGTGACTTCACTTAAATTTCCATTTTCTTGCATTGCTTAGTATGCAACGTTACATAACGTTTATTTGTAGTTAACAACGATACAGTTGCGAAAACAATAGTACTTTTTACGCAAACAGCTTAGCTGGTGGATATTTTGGAAAAGGTTTAAGACATGCATAAAAAAGAAGTGCTTGTGTAAGTATGAAGGAAATAATATCGACGGTCCTATAGAGTACAAGTTATATATGCCAAATATAAATACTGGATTATAGGATTTTATCCGTTGGATCCGCTATTCTAGCGGAGTGCGTTCAGTTGGTTGTAAGCAAACAATTTCCAAAACAATTTTCAAACATTAAATGTTCACCTAGATTTATTTAGCTTAGTGCATTCAGTTGGTCGTAAGCAAACAATTTCCAAAACAATTTTCAAACATTAAATGTTCATCAAGATTTATTTAGCTTACTACATACACTTTTTGTCCGAAATGATCAAAATTCTAAAAATATTTATAGTTATGCAGCTTATATTTAAGATGTGATTAATGATATTCAGCAATGTTTAATAGATTGATGGTAAATAGAACATAGCGGGTATAGATAAGTTGGTTATTGAAAGTAACAACACTTTTACCAGAGGTGACTTCAGTGTCAATTACTCTCATTTTGATTAATGGCTGTACCATACCAGATGATGTATACGTGATTGCTTTAATGTTTCGTTTTAAAAATCGTTACGAGTGGGTGCAGGAAAACGTGCGAAATATACCGTTTATTATAATTAAATATATTTCTGTGGTTGTACAAGTTAAATGAAGTGGTACTGTTAATGATTCTGCTAGTAGGTTTTGTTATGTGAGCGAAACTATTATATCATTTGCCTACGAAGGAAAGAATTCTGCAGAACAATTACCAAGAACTCGCAATAAGTGAAACCACAGAGTCAGTCGTTAAACGAATAGGTATTACCTATTATTGTTTTAATCCCATATTCTTTGGAATCCGTATGTGTTCAGAAAATCTGGTCTTGAATTCGCTATACAATTCTATGAACACGATTTCATTTTTGAAAAGTAAATAAATGAAGGTCTAAGGTCCGTATTACAGAACCTAAATTTAAAACTAGAATCACGACTGATTGTCGTTCAGGCCTAAGTCACCAAACATTACAACATTGCAACGTAAAAAATATATACAAAACATATGCAAAAGTAAAACAAGAACTTAAATACTGGTTTTATTTTTAGAAGTTCAAAATAAGTAACGCATAACATTATCTAAACAAAATCTCGTGGAACTTTACAAGCTTACTTGCAAACACCCGCGCATTACAAGTAAATGTCTTAACCTACATTTCAGACGACTTTCTTTCGCTTCGTATGTTACTTACTGGACTTTCATTATTTTAAAAAATGTTACTACTTGTAATTATACTTCATCTTCAGCCGGTATCGTATTCGTATCAGCCACGGTAAGGAATCATTTCCAGTTATTGAATAGCTTGAGATAGGTACATAAATCAGTCTGATCTATCTTCCGTCTTGGTGACGTTTTGATGCCAATCTTTAACTCAAATGGGTTGTTCCCAGACTTCCAAAATATTATTCCCATAACTTTCGTGACTTAAATTTTTGTTTTTCACGATATCCAAGAAATATACAGTACAGTCAACATGAACGAGGAGAGATGATGCGTTGTCGATAACTAGATGAATTTTACAAAGTATATTTTGATTAAGTAGCCATTTTTCATACTATTCGTAATTCATCTCTTTATGATAATCGCCGTGGATGTTTACGTTAAAAACGATTACTGCTAAAATCTTGTGTTTTTTGGTTTCGTAATTGTTTCGATAAATACACATAATCTTGGTTATTAAATAAGTCTGCTTCTTGAAGATAACCTTAATTCCTGGAGAATTCCTTATTGAATATTTCCTTCATAAAAATATTATTTCTAGCTGAGCATACTTTAAAACTTAATCATGGATCTTGTGGGAAAGAAAATATATTATTTTTTCGAAAAGAACGGGTTTTGAAATCATCCCTGAATGATAGAGTGATTTACGTTTATTTTCTTAATGATTCATGAATTACAAGTCATCGTGTCTATAATTTATTTAACAAAGTGCCAATTGATTGAAGAAAATGGCCTTAATGACTAAAGCATACATTTTCAATTTAAAAACTGATTGTGACTGCCCTGACAGACACAAATATTGCAAATCAGTCACACGAGAATTCTCTAACGTAAACAAAATATTTCTAATGCAAACGAGTAATGGTTATTTATTAACAATTGGATATTACTACGACATATGACCTCTGACCTTGACTTCATAATAATATGGACCTATGATGCGCAAATGACTATTACGGTGGTCACGCGATTCTTAGATTAGTAACCTCAACATTTTTTTTGTAATCTTTTGTTAGTTTACAACTAATATTCGACGGGTGATTGAAAAGTAATGACAACCTTGTTTTAATGGTATGGATTCACTTGTAAAGATTAGCTGAAATTATTTACAGAAAAAATATGCCACTACAATTATATTTTTTTCGTAAATCATCAGAGCGTGATACAATGCAATATGTTATTTTATCTGTATTTTAAATTTAAATTTCGTTGCACCAGTTTAGCTGTGTATGTAAAACAAACAAATGTTTCGAATTACACAAAAGGAATTGTATACTTACACGACTGTTATTTATATTTCTAAACGAAAAAATGACAGAATTCATATTATGACCCCGCTTAAGCTTTCTGTTCTTAATTTTAAAATACAAACTAACGCTTTTCTAATACGTTTAGAAACAAACATTGAAGCGTAGGTATCAGCTAACATGACAAGGAGAAAGCTTGCATTAACAATCTAACATTACTTTCCGTTGACGGTGCTACTGTCCACGCAAAGCTGTCAAAAATACACCCTAACAAAATAGCTTTGTAATGGTATCTTTCTTAGAATTCATTGTCAATCTACAGTTACTGTCATGGTTGTTTAATTATACCGTCTATTAATTGGTTTTCTTATACAAAAAGATACTTTAAACACGTGGGAAGCGACTGTTGAATCTGTGATTAGAAAGTGATAAAAGTCACACGAGATTATTATCTGTGTTTCGAATGGCAAGAGTCTTGATTATCTGGTATTTTTTAGCTTTTGATATTTATTTTCCGATTTTCTCTCAAGATCAATTTCCTACTTAAAACCTTTAAAGAGGTCTTTACCACTACTGAACATGGAAAAAAATACACTTAAAAGACACTTAAATTATGTTTGAGCTTTATACTTATCGAAGTAAAGTCGAGATTTCTTTAACACTTTTTTACTGCATTTGTGTAGGAACTTATGTAACGTAGGTATGTAAATAATAGAGTACTAGGTATTATTAGTAAACAGTGCAACGCATTCGTCACGTTGACTCACGGGACATTCAGAATGTTTACACCGGCAATTATTATTCATCTTATTACTAACGTCATGAACGAATAGGAGGATAATCGAATTGTTTAACTGTATTTTGTGACTCCTGCATGTCTCTAGATACAACTAGTTTGCGCAATGTTATCATAATAAAAACATTTGCCAATAAATCATTCTCTCTTACATCGTCAACAATCAAAGTTTTTGAAAGTTCTATATTTTTTATATTCATGTAAGTTTTATTAAATATTTACTAAATGCGCTTATGAAACATGACCAAAGATCTTTCTGTAGTTTTTCTAAGAAATTTCATAAACTTAATATTTTCTTAATTTTTAGTTAAATAACTTATACATTATTATTTTAAAAATAGTTTTTAAAATTGATTATATAAGATTGTGTCTAAATTTATATCTAATTCCCCTTGACTATTAGGGTCGCGTTTTGATAGTACAGAAGTCATATACCTAGTGTTTACAATTAGCGTTTATTATTTTGTAGCGCTAGTAATTTTCTAGCTGAACACAGAACAAGTTTGACGAAAAGCATTTCATTAATAAATTAATGTTATTGACATTTTTAAACATACGAAAATACCTACTACACTGCAATGTGGTAACAAAACAAACATACCTAAAGTAGAGGATAACTAGTACAATATACCAGTATGTAGTAACATGCAGTGAGTTCACTGATGTCTCTCAAACAAAAGACAGTAAAACTGAATCATCGTATGAATAGAAGGGAAACAAAGCTTGCTATCTTTAGACTTAAATCTCTGCTTCACTAGAAACATAAGGTGACACTTAAAAAGAATAACATTATTTAAGCTTATATTATTCGCGTACGAATCAACTGAGCGTATGGCGTGAAATTCTTGTGGAAACACATTTCAGATTGATTTCCAAAAAGATATTGATAATATCAATGTTTGGTTTGCCACAGAATGTTGGGTAGTAAACGAGAATCCATGTCTAAAAATCTGTATAATGCATATTCGCAACGTTTGTCCAACGTGATCAGTACACTACCGGGTGATTCAAAATCGTCTGGCGTCTAAGTCTTGATTTATTTGCTTCTGATGTGGTTCGGTCATTAGCCCATGCAAAGATTATGACTAATAAAACCTCAGCGTCTACTAATAAAACATTGCTTTCAAGTATTGAATATTGTTTAAATCATAATAAAAATGTTTATGCGTTCATTACAGCAAATATATATAAACAGAAGTTATGTCTAAGAAATTACTGATTATGAATGAAACAAAAAAAATGAAATAAACTATTTCTCGGATTTTATCGCGGTTTATTTTTGGTTTTTAAGTTCCTGACGTTTCGAGTGTTTTTGGACGTCTAACACCTCAGTCCCTCCCGTGACCATGGGTGCTGCAAAGCACTCGAAACGTCGGGAACTTAAAAACCAAAAATAAACCGCGATAAAATCCGAAAAATAGTTTTATTTCATGTGTAATATTCGCGTAAATCTAAGAACTCAGTACAAAAAAATGGTTTTGCAATCACAGATCGGAAGTAGACCTACACTATAGCTTATAATATTATGTCAATTGGACGATACTACTTTTTTGAATATTAATACTTACACTTACACATGGTGTAAGTGTAAGTTTTAGTCAGTAAGTATCAATAACGACTAGGTCAACATTTTTAGATTTTCAATATATTGCTATTCCAATATTGTCAACACGTCAAATAGTAATTCTTAACACAATCTTCCATAATTCTAAATTGAGTTTACTTAAACAATCCCAGAGTTTTAAAATCTTCAATTGCTATAACTATAACTACCATTTGCTTTATACTGTAATTACAAGAACGCCCACATGACTAAGAAGCGAATCTATTTTAGGCCAAAAGGGCTCACATTCCCCGCCGTTGATCCAACCTCTCTTATTCTTATTATGTTCCTTTTAAGACAGGAACCTAAATAGAACAACTGGAAGTTGGAAATGGATATTGGTTCGTTCACACAGTCTTTTTTACGTCCACACTTTACGGTCCGTTGGGTATGATCGTAAAACGTTATTGGATTTCCATGGTGCTGTGGGAAAGATGCATGGTGTTCGGTTATCTTTAAGAAATACTTGGAAGTTATGTGGGTGTTCTTGATGTTAAAGTTTATTGGAAATATGATGTGAATTTTATTACAGCTCTTATTATATTCCTTTGACCTTATTCAATTTATGATTATACTGTTACTTGTCATTTAGTAGGTAGGTAAACCTATACACCTTCCTACTTTCACATTATAATGCTAATCGGGTTAACCATAAAACTAAGCTCAAGTAACTTTATACACAATCTGAGTTTTAATAGCAGCTGTAGAATGATAAGGTTTTACTACTTTTTACCAGAAAGCAATCTTTAACCTACTGATCTAGTATTTAATTTCTTTATCTGGCTATATCATAAAAAAAATGATATTTGTTTACTATGATATAAAGCACTGACGACCCGTCCAATAACAATCATTTCTGATTTGGTTTGTATCTATATTTAAAGCGTTTTCTTTGTGTAAGTATAAATTTCCAATAAAATTTAAAGCAATAGAAAAGGTGTCCAATTAATTAAGTATTTCAATCAATAATACAAACTTAGATAAGAATTGCCATACCATTTCAAAATATTGACATCAGAATTTGTTAAACAAACAAGTTTATTTGTTAATACAATTCTTAATCCCACGATATTTTAAGGAGATAAACTCAATACAGCAATCCCAGATACTTCAGCTTTCTCTAAAACTGGATCGCACTTCCGCGCAGAATACAACCATAATAGCTTTGGTCTTTACCAGTGAAAGTTGGTCTCGGGTATTGCTCAATAGTGGTTACCGAACCGGACGGAATTCATGGCAGTCCATGATAACTTGTCAATGTATATCAATATTAATGATGAGTGGAGCTACTTAAACAGCTCTGAATTGATATATTTACTTGAGATACTTGATACAACCTCGTTGGGATAGAAATTACTTAGAATCATTTTACTTTCTCTATTACATTGTATATTTAGACACTTCAGTATCTAGGTTTTTGGAAACAGACCTATGTTATAAACTCAATTAATCATCAAAGAAATCACGTCGATATAACACATTCAGTTCACAATTTAAAGAAGAAAATTCACAATTGAACGATAAAGGTACATTTAGGATCTGTTTCCATAAACGTGCTCGGAAAGTAGAGTAAATTTTCAATCTTTTTCAAAATAGCTTTTTATATTAATAATAGTATGCTTGAGAGCCGTCCCAATAAGCTCTGTGGGACACATTAAGATCTGCTAACTGGCTCTGTTTCCGTGGTCTATGTGAAACTAGCCATCTCTAATGCTCTTAGAGCCGGTCTATGTAAACGAACCCATAGTGTTCAAATAATCGTGGCGCCTAAGATACATGTCTAGAATAGACTTTCTAAGTGAAGACGTTAACTAGAACGATCTCTGTCTAAAAGTAGACAAAGCGTGAGTTCTAAAATGACTTTTGTATGCGAAAAATGATTAGATGGTAATGGGAGTCTATTATATTAGCCTTTTAATAAGTACCAAATCTTATTTTTTTAATAAGTAACTAATATATAATTTGTAGGAGGAATTCTATGTATAGGACATAGACTTTCTCGTACAAATTATATTTTAGTTGTTTCAAGGTAGGTAAATTCTAATATTGTTAAGATATTGCAATTTACGTCGAAGAAGCAAGTCGTTATATTATTCGTACAAATTGTTCTACGGGTAAAATAACGGAGTTGATGCAGTCGCCGTGGTCGAAATCGGTCTGGATCTCATCATCATCATCTACGCTTATTAAAGGCTCACTAAGATTTTTCATATCATATCTTTACGACGTTTTTTGGGAAGAAATTCACATACTTTCTAATTGTATCAGCTGATGTATCAGCTTTACCTTTTAAAGTTATAATGAGTAGGTAGTTCTATGACGGTGCATTGATGTTACAAAGCGGTCTATTATCAAACAACTAAATTTACGACGTTTTGAAAGGTCCATGACACATACAAGATAACACTGTTTGCCATCAAGAGATTTACGATGAAAAATGTCACATTCGGTGAGCGATCTCATTTTATCTCTTTAAGATAGGTCATATGTTTAATATTCGTCAGAGCTGATGCAATGTTTTTAAACAATATGAATACATCATGTAGATGACACTTGTACGTGCTTTATAACGATTTTCATATATGTTCCGCAAACGTGTCGTAAAAAAATCACGTGTGTTATAAGAAATTTAAGTTCTTTTCACATTATTGTTATAAATTATGGTAATACTATTGTTTGCTTGCCTGCTAAACTAACTAAAACTAGAAGCTAAAAATACGTGAAGTGATCACGAGATCCTGAGTTTTTTGATAGGAAATTGTCCAGTATCGACACGGTGTCTGGTATTGTGCCCTGTATGATAGCAGTAGGTTCGCCCTCTATTGCATGGGACCTAATATAGTCGGCGAAAAGTGGGTTTACACAGAACACTCCTGCCACACTAGCTTAGGAAATATATGCGCTATACTTTTTTAATCTACTCTGTATGTTACACTCGTTACAAAGACCGTTCCTTATTTAGACAGATTATCAAGGAAAATGAATAACTATTGGAATTTACGAAGCATGTCGGACTTTCTGATTTATACAGATTAAAATGTATGTATGGATTTTTCTACCTTAGATTAATCTTCTATCATGAGAAATAGCGTAAATTCAATATTACTAAACTAGTGGTACTATCAGATATCACTTTTGACAGTATGCAAACAATACATAGGAAATTTCATAAGTGTGAAAATATCAGAAATGTCTCCCATAGTTTTATACCACTGATGTGCAAGCTTGTATTAGTACGTTAACAGCTCACGTATTTCCCTAAAATTGACGATTTTAATATGTCAAAAGTGTCACTGTATGGTGCCGCTAGTTGAGTGATTTTTTATTATTCCAAATATTTTTTAATTATTTTTATTCTTTTTATAAATGTTATATAATCTTGATTGTGACCATACCCTAAATACTTATGCAGTCACATTTATTGGGCAATCGTGATACATCCAAACATTGTATGATTTTTTATGGAAAACATAGTCACGTGTTTAAATTGTTGATTCTAACAATCGCTATTGTTTAGCAACGTGATTTTACCCTGGGTCGTTTCTCAATACAATGTTATACTAATGTCGGTACCGTTGTAGTATACAAAACAAACAAAATATTTAGTTATCTTTTGCTGTGAATTCTCAAAATAAACCTTAAGTACTCCAGCGTAAAATGTTAATCTGTACTTTAATAATGGTTTCAGTCACCAAAAGAAAAGAATCAATAAATTGAGCATGATTTTCGCCGATTCTTCACCCTCGTTATACACGGCTGTTTTTACGCCATCATCGTCAAGTACTCGATGGATTTCCCATCAGTAATTTTAAGCTCCCTATTCAACCCTCTTAGGAGATGAATTATCAAAAATCGTTTATTAGAGTTCACCTTTGTTATTAATGCACTCCTATACAAAATTTCATACACCTATACGCTGGTTTAAGCCGTATGTTATCTGTCAGTCAATGTTAGAATTGATTATTATTTACGACATAGTACTGTCCTGTCTTGTAATATTATTAATCTATGAGGTTAGAACTTTGCTTTATGTATGTGTGTGTTGCATAGACCACAAGGTTGAATCGATTTCATTGCGGTTTTTACAAAGCTGGTTTTTGCAAGGTGAAGGTAATAACCCTTCACATTTCTTTATCCACCTTCTACGTTTTCATAGTTCATAGTAACATAATTAATGATTCCATTACTTTCCAAGGTACAATCTGTAAATGTATTAAAATGACATTGCACTTGCCACTTCCATACATTTTTGAAACTTGCCGCTTTAATTGCCCAAAAATATGTATGTATTCAATTAATCAGGGACTTATTTCTGTTTATAGCCAAATGTAAACATTTGATGAGTCCTCAGATACTTATACTTAAGTACTTGCAATTTCTACTGAAAGCAAACGTACTGTCAAGTACATACATATCTACAGTTAAACAGAAGTCTTTAACGCACACTTGTATCAATCAACTACTTGATTCATACGTTACTCGATACTCAATGAGTAATCTACCTACATTTTTTTTCTGAAATCAGCAGAGGAAATCGAATATACTTAACTGTTGCCATGCAAACTTGCGATTTGAGATACAAAGAACAGGTTGGTCCGTGTAATACGAGAGCTGGATAAATATGGAGTTTGCACTAAAACGGCAATGATGCGCTTGCGATCTCAGCGTTTATCGATCGGTTCATATAAGGAACAAGGTTACACGTGGAGCGTAGAAAATGATGGTGATGCAGAATTGGAGGTTGTTGAGGTCGATTGGGCACAGTGATGTATTTAGGACTATTTTCATTAGACTTTAAATTAATTTTGAAAGATTTGTGAAATCGGCACTATTTTCTACTGAAAATAGATATATACTATACCTTACTCGGAATAGTATATAGCCTATTATCTGCATCGACATAAGTGGAAGACCTAAAGTTGACGTTGAGTATATCATCATTCTTTCATTTTTTTAAAGTGTAGCCGTAAAGTTGATTATATTACAATTATAGATTTAAGATATCTTTCACAATAAAGAAGTGGTAAAAAATAAACAGGTATATGAAACGGATTTAAAAATAAACATTCTTTTTTGATTTTATTCTACAGTAGATTACTGAAGTATTTCTTATAGTCATATCCATACATACATCCATCCAATTTATTGAGTTGTATGTCAATAAATTATCCTGTGGCAGCTATTTTAGGTAACTCTAGCAAAGCAGAAAAATTGCAAATTTAAAATATTTCCATAATCATTCCTTCTTTAACTTACAATATGCAATATAGTTTATATATACATTTGCTTACTTCAACGAAGGCACACATGCGGTTTTAACTGCGGTTAATTCAATGATTCTATTGCAACTCTGTACTGAATATTATAGTTTTATGCAATACAAGTTAAGCATTAGGTATATTATATAATAAATTTTCTCAGCCTACATAAATATCAATTGTTAGACATGGTTATCTGTACAATAATGATAACAAGATATAATTTATAAACGCTCCTAATATTAATTTTATTTGTCGATTATTTTCAATTCTATAACGCGGCTGTGAGCAGAGATGTTGGTATGGAACTAGCTAGCGCGAGAATGTAAACCACAGCAGTGAGTCGGGAAATAGACATTATATTAAACAGCACGGATATACATTTATATATTACAAATGCCTGCGCTCTTCTGCTTGGCGTTTCCACGACAAAAATTCTATAATTATATGGATACAGCCCAGAACGCGGCCACAATGGCCGCATTGTCTAAAGCGGCAGGGCACGCAGAGCATGTTATATGGTCCCTCTTGTCCGGTGAAGCTGTAAAGGCCCCGCGGCCAACAGCCTAGATCATTCACACACACACACACACATGTTATATGGTGAGATATCGTTGGATTGCGCTCTTTATCCCCAATTCTCTGGTCATCCACTGCTGCCTAGACCTTCTCTCACAAAATCAAGGCGAGAGAGAACAAGGTCACAGTCTACCACGCGGACTCAGTGTAGAAGTGACCTCCTCCTGTTGGTAGTTATCAATCTGCCCTTAAGGTCTCCAACTTAGCTTGAAGATTCAAAAATAATATTAAGGGAAAATAATGGCCTGTGTATTAATAGGTAATGTGTCTCAGTAATAATTATAATAGTTACGTCAAACTCTTTATAAATGATACATAACATTTTAAGGGTTTCTTGATGCTTCGTGTACTTAATGGGTTTTACTAAACAGAATCCATATAAAATCACACACATGTGCGTCATACTGGTCCTATTGTATCGGCTTAACACTTTCTACTGTAATGTAGAACAAAAACTTTGTATATATTAACAGTTAAAAGTATATATTAATGTCCCGTGACCATGGGTGCTGCAAAGCACTCGAAACGGGAACTCGGGAACTTAAAAATCAAAATGAACCGCGATAAAATCCGAAAAAATAGTTTTATTTCATATATATTCATGGTAAAAACATGAATAAAATAGAATAAAAAATACAGATAAGTATTTGAAGTCTAGTATTTTGAAAATAATAAAAAATGTCATTGTATTAAAAATAAATTGCCAAAAGCTATGTCTTGTGCCGTAAATATAGTTACTAACATTTATTCTAAATGCACAGTTTTGCATAAGTATTAAATATTTACCCAATAAGCATGATGTTAAATGCCTTTCTCATATGCTTTGAAGCCTTAACTGTTTAACTGAACTCGAAAAAACTACTCGCCTAGAGCACTTTACCATTAAGAAAAATTATCACTGCATTCTCCTTTTATAAAATGTACACATGTACCCTTTCACAATGTTCCTAAAACTACACTAAATAATTTCCGTTGTGCAATTTTTCCTCGAAATATCATGATACGTTCATTCATTCTCGCTTGGTTGAACTTCATAAAAACTTTGGTTTATAATCGACTTGCACAATGAACGGGGCTTCCCCAAAAAACTTGTCGGAACTATGGAAAAAAAGGATTTGTCCGTGACGAATCTCTTTGAACGAGCTGGTATATTAACAATATAACCCTCTTTCGAATACTTTTATGGAATATCTAGATTGAATTTTAAAATAATTTGATTACCCTTGACAATTTTAATAACTTCATTTTCTCAAGTATAATGGAGCTTTTTTTTAGACTTACAATCCTACCCTGTATTAATTTACCAAAAATAAGTGACTATCAAAATGAGTATTCAGGTTGCGCTTAAGTAATACTTTTGACGAAGATTTTCTAAATATAGTTTTATAAATAGTTTATTTTTAATAAATATTACGTATATATTTTTTCAGCAGCTCATTATTCAACTAAGACGTAGTAGACACAATTTGTATCTGCATATCTAATAGCTACAACCACTTTCTTATAAGCTTGCCTCCCACCCCTTTGGCAAAAAAGTTGAAAAAAATACTAAAATTAAATACTCTCCGGTCAATTTTACAATCAATCAAATATTTATTGTGAAAGTGACAACTTAAACTACAAATAAACTAAATATTTAAAATTAACTTACTTTTAGTGTAGTTTATTAAAGTACTTAAAAGTAATTCGAAATTTATAAAGGTACTGGCCACTTATTCCATAAACAAACGTACATTTTAAGCACTCAAATTTTATGTGTGTGAGTCCCTCCCAGTACAGCGTACAGTCCAATAGCAAAAAGAGCAGTCAAGCCGAGTGCATTAACCCGTGCGGTCGGTGCGATGCACTTATTACACCTGATGCCATCGTTATGGGCCCATCTACTGCGAACATTAAACCTTAATACCGAAGTGTCAACTTTGACACTGACAGTAGAGGTCGATGACATTTGGTATACAGTCGCACAAGCATCGTACAAGCATCGTGCAAGGATATTTTGGCCCACGGCCAAAATCAGTATTAACCAAGAACTAACGCTGTCATCAAGTGAAATGTCACTTCATGGCAGTCGCAGAATTGCCGTTTGCTATGAAATAAATCCGAGTTCTATTTTTTAATTAGTAACCTCTTGAAATATCTCCTTGGAAGTAGGATCTATCTATCTATCTATAACCTCACGCCAGATCCCGTGCGGGGTAGGCAGAGAGTACAGAGTTCCAACAGGTTCTTTCCTTACATACCTCTCTGGCTTCCTCGACTCTCATAGTTCGTCTCATACACGCTCGCCGGTTACGGAGACTCTTGACTTTTCCATCAGATAAGACTCTGTTTATTTGGTCGTGGTAAGATAGTCTAGGTCTTCCCCGGTACCTGCATCCTTCCACTTTCACATTGTATATCTGTTTTGTCATTCTTTCCTCTGGCATTCTTCCTATATGCCCGAACCAACGGAGCATGCCCTTTCTCATCTTTACACCGATACTATCTTTCATACCTAATTCATACAAAAGGAAGTAGGATAATTTCACTAAATGTTAGCCCTAATTTTACACTAACGCCTCCCTGTCAAAATTATCCACGAGCCAAAAGATCCTTGTCGGACGATATGAGTAATCCTGTGACCAAAGCAGACTATTTCTTTTAAATGTAGCCCCACCCTAGCAATTTATCCTCTATTGTGGGTGCGCTTACAAACTTGAAATTTACATACTCAAATACCTCCACCGAAACCAATATTTGTAGGTCCCACAAAGATTTGTTACAAGCGGGGATTGAACCCGCGGCTTCTATAGATCCAGTGTGCGGAACAGCTTAAGCTCTTAAACATTGAACCAAGACGTTTGTCATATTTTTTTAAATTTTGATTAAGGAAATCAATAAATAAGCTATCATTCGTGATTGAAACAATAAAACTTTAAAGGCTTTGATTCGATATCTTAATCAAAGAATATAGCAACAGGTTTTTGATTTCCTATCCAAAAAATATAAGAGAAACTCCTTTTAATTTTTTTTTTGCATACGTAATAAATACCAGTATATTGTAAAATGTTATAATTATGTTTTGAAATGTTGGACTTGTGACGGAAGAGGGAAACTATTGTTCAAACTGCAAGTATCAAGCACGTCGCATAAATACAAAAAAACACTCACAAATAGTCCAAACACTCAATTACCTTCATTAAGTTTTGGTGTATGAGGCACTTTGATCATTTTAATTATTTGAAATTCTAATTTGGAATTCTGGAACCACTTGAAATTCTTTCTTTTTTTAAGCAATTTCCCTTTTTTTATCTACCACAGCATAGGAACGCGGCCTCCTCTGGGAACTTCCGGTCGGCGAAGAACTCAGCGGGCTTGTCTTTTTTTATTTAATTCTTTTTCTGTTCTTTTTTAACATAAGTATTAAGTAATATATTAAGTAAAATTACAAATAATACCCTTTTTACACTATCCCTTTTGGGGTAGGCTATAAAAAAAATTATGATCACCATGATGCCTTACGACTAAGAGATTAATAATAGTATCAGTGGCGGGCATTGCATATAGCCAATTAAGCAGTACCAACCATAATGATTCAATTATTCTACCTTTAAATATTACTACATAAATAAAATCTATCCTTATACTTCATACGTCCAGTATATTATACTGAGGTAGGCGTACGCCTCCTATCAGCCGCTACTGTATCCCGCGGTACATTCTCAGTGACTTTCTCGATGCCCTTACTCCTCTTCTTTCGAATACTTGCCCTTTTGGCTCGAATGTAGTTATTCCTACGCTGCTAAAACCTGTAAAATCCCCGCGGTCAACAGCGAAGATCACTCACACACACAAAAACACTGAGGTAGGCACTGCTTAACTGCTTATATGCAATGTATGCCACTGGATAGTATTTTTAAAAAACAAAAGTCTGAGGAGTTTCGAGGGGATAGTCGTCACATGTAGCACCCGGTTCAACCCCATGTGGCCTGCGAGTAACGCATCAGTTATTTTTATTACCTACTCTTATTATGAATGTATTTCATCATACCAGTCCACTACCCGATGTTAATGTTAGATTACTTAATAAAGCAACAATAATTGTTCTGTCAGTGTTATCATTTCATTGGTCAGCGTTCGCCATCGGATGTGGTATCAACGGTCTTATTCGCTATGACCATAGGCGGCGCGTTAATGCAAACTATATGAAATGAACGTGTAATGTTATTCTGTGTGCCACTGGGGTACCATTAAACGATAATTTCACCAAGTTATCGCAACGTGTCGCGTCACATAATTAATTGGTTATAAGGAATATTTGCCCAGATGTATTCAACGTAGGAACGCTTATACAATGTGTAATCCTGGTGTTTCCGTTTTAACAAGTCAACATACAGCGAGACTATAACAGTTTTTAAGTGAACAATGTTCGAAGGGATAGCAAATTCTAACTTTAGTGTCCGCGAATTCATTTTAAATAAAAACTATATATTTACTGGACATTATTCTGGTTGGATATCTTTGAGTGGACAAAATAAACCTACCTTCATTTTGTATAAATTAAGTTGGATATACTTACGAATTGACAATTTTATATATATTTTTTTAATCTTAAATATCTAATGTTATCATACTAATGTGACAGATTATTATCTAGTGTTTTCCGATATTTCGACACCATAATATATTAACTTTATATTTATTTTGTTAACATTTCATCTACAAACTATATTTAATCTAAGTATTATTTTGATATTTTTGCCCCATCTTTTCATAAAAAGATTATACCGTATACTACCTACCAACTATTTACAGAAATCGTATACTTCTTACAACCTTGGTATTTGCCTATGTCGTGTAGCGTTACAATTCTAATATCAAGAGGAAAATAAAGTTGAAATGTAATAAGCAAAAACGTTTCGACCACATGTAACGTTACACTCGAATCGAAACTGTAGTGCCGCAGCTATACAATTCAAATTTAAATAAAGTATTTAAATACATTGATACATTATTATTTGTTACGAATAAAGGAAAAATGCGTCACATTGGGTATAATGCCGCTGCGGTATTTCCAAGAAATTAAGAATTTACATACGTTTTTAGATTGCGTTATTTTACATCCTCTGTAACATGTTTATATGGAAATTTTGTATGTAAACGAATTAAAACAGACGATTTCTACCATTCGTGAAAAATGATCTATACCGGAGCATTAAATTAACATACCTAGTGTATCTCAAATATTTGATTGAACTCTAGAACTAATAGTATCGATAAATAATATTAGCCCTGTTAAGAAACTGTCCCACCGTTGGGCACGGGCCTCCTCTAAAACTGAGAGGGTTTAGGCTATAGTCCACCACGCTGGCCCAGTGCGGGTTGGCGAACTTCACACACCGTTTCATTCACCGTTAAAGCAAATGATAGTTAATATTTTTGTGATAGTAAAAAAAACCTACTATCGATACTTAATTAATTCATGGGAATAACTCGACTTACATTAAAAACCTGACTTGTTCTCGTTTAAATTAACTAAAATTATAGTTGTTTATAAAATATTCAATGGTAAATAGTAAATTAAAAATAGCATTCCAACACATGTTTCCTTACAAAACGACTATTTAATTTTTATATATAGTTTTTTTTCTTTTAGACAACATTAGGTACTTAATAACAGAAGAAGCTTGTATCTAAGCATTCGCTACACACAAAAAGTATACAAATTAATTGATATCGACCTTATTGGCTCACAAGTAAATATTAAATTTCATAAACATTCTCTAGCAACAGGCTACAATAACCCCTAACAATTTTACGGCACTAACATATCATACGAATAACCAAACCGTTCGTTTCTCGAATCGATTTTCCAATTCAATAATTGGCATCGATTACACCGGGTATTGATTTGTACGATGATGATTAAGGATGCGACACCGTTCGATGCGAAGTGGTACAATCGCCCGTTAACCGGCACACGCTAGTCCGGAGTCGGTATAACAGAACTGATAAATTAATGATTAGACGGCGGTCAGACGCGGGTTAACTACTTGTGATCTGAATATTGATGATGGAAAGTATAACTGACGCCTTTGTATTTATGTAATGTTGATTTCTTTGATTCAATTGTTTCAGTCTAATCGTTGATTAAATAGCAATCTGTCAGTTTTGACAGGTTGTTATTTATGCACATTTAAACGAAAAATTATAAATTAGTGATGTGTGTAATAAGGTATACAGTATGTTGAGCTTAAACTTTATCGGGTTAAAGCGCGTGTGTAAATAAAGAGAAAAAAGTATTGTGTTTAATGATTATAGTTTTCTTTTTTTAATGTTGTCAAGCTATATCTTTTATTGTATGCAATTGATTCCATACATTAAGTTTTATAAACTTATAAGTAAAACTTGATTGATTTCTTTTTGTGTAAACCCTGATTAACCACAAATAGTATTTCCCTACTTGTGTCAAAAAATCGCCAGTTTTAAAAATATGTTCATTGTACAGCCACTACTAGGGCTATCATTTATACTATCCCAGTATGAATGATTAACAGCAAATAACAGGTACGCATGTAACATCTACGCATGGTAACAGGTACGACTTATAACTAGTCTGGGAAAAGGAACAACCTTAACGTTAGTCATGGGAATGAACGTTTAAAAACTCGAAAAGTATCTAGAAACGTGAATTTTATTAAAACGAATACACGCGGTAGGTGCGTGCTACACGTTCGCGTAACTGAATTCCTGGTTTTTGATCTTTGAGTCATCATACAAAACATATAAATATATATAATAAATATTTCGTTTTGCGAGTTTTGTATAGGTAGTATTTTTTTATTTGAAAGAACATTATGTAAATTATAGTTGATGGGTTTTAGATGTTTTGTGATGTTCTAATCACTTTAGTTTTTACAACGACCCACCTGACTTAATGGATGAATTATTCTGTGTGCCACTAGAGTATCAGTAACCAATCATTTCACGAAGTTATCATAACGCCCCGCGTTACGATTTTAATGGGATATAGTGAATAAGGGCCCTGAAAGCGAATAGAAGATAGGTTAGGGAGCGTCTTTGTTGGTTAAACGATCTGTAACTGTAGTACTCAGAGACTATTTAAAGTGATTACATAAATCGAAAACTTATCGATATCGATACATAACTAAGAGAACGGACCGCAGTTAGGTCATTATTAGGCTCACTTACGCAATTGGCGTTCGCGAAAGAATCGTGCTTTTTGCATGTATTATCACGCAATCTTTATTGAAATTGATAAATCGTTTCACTGCAATAACAAACGATTTTGAGACTTTAAACTGTGGTGCTAAAGTTTATTTTCCTTTGTTACAGATGCCCCGAATGATGCGAATTACATGATATGCGGCGTCGTGATCGCCATGGCCCTCGTGGGGCTTATTATTGTGCTGCTGGCCCTAACAATAAAGTAAGTATAATAGTAATTGATGCAACTCAATAACATATAGAACAGTTCAAATATAACTATGCACCTATTTCTTAAGATTCAACTTTATTTATTCATACATTAGGTGGAAATTGGAATGCTGGTACTGATTTTGATTACCTTTTTGCTTAACTAAATCTTATTTCTAGATTTCTACTATAATAACCTAGATAAAACGCCCCTTCTAAAAGCATTCAATATATTATTATTGGTTAACTTACAAAGTTTATATGTAAAAGTACAAAAAAAAAAAAAAAAAAATGATTGTCTTGTAGACATTAAGTGGCTTAAAAGCAGGTAAAGAGGAAATTACAGGGGTGTTTAACCGTCTTACCTGACCTCTGTATAGAAGGTGTATCGTAAATAACGCAAGACCTCAGACACCCCAATTAGATTATTGCTTCACAAATTCAATACGAAAAACAAATTTCCAAATTTAAAGTTTTTACCCTTTTTTAACACGTTAACTGCCAATGAAAAAACCCTTTTTCATTCGGGCCACATTGTCCATGTTGGGCGACACTGAAAAACTCCGTGTTCAAAACTCTCTGCTGCGCTGACAGACACCGGCACCGAGATAATTCACTTATAAGCTGACCCGCGCGGCCCTCTAGTTTACCCTATATAGCTTGGTACTTGCAAGAGACTTTGACTTAGAAAAAAAAGATGATTTTTGAGACGCTACATTTTACAATGTAAATCAGTGTACGGTTTTTTGGAATCGTAATAAATTAAACCAACTTTTAAAAGAAAAAATAGCTGTTTAATTATTTTAAAAGATATCATATCATTTAGCCCCTCCAGAACAAATTAAAACTGAAATTAAACATAATGTTATGAAAAAATTAAAAACTTCTCCAAAAACTTATTGATAGGTAAACTGAATAATCTCCGCATTGCCAATGATATCGTGCTGTTTTTATTCACACCATCAGAAGAACAATATCTGCTCCAAGACTGGGTACAGCAAGCCTCGAGGCTAGATTGCTCCATGAACAAATCAAACACTCAACTTATGACCAAAAACACGAAATGTAGGGTTATGTATGCACTCAGGTTGTGGATGTAGGGTTAAATTCAGCACAGCTGTAATGGAATTGAATAGGGCATGTCTTGTGTATGAATCTGCAAATTTGGTTATATATCGTCACGGCATGGATCATGTTTCGTGGTCGACCGAGATGAAAATGGAGTGACAATTTGAATACTTTTTCGGGAAAGACATGGATACTACTGGTTTAGGATCGATTTATGTTGAGACATCAAGGGAAGGCCTTTGGCCAGCCGTGGGACATAGGATGGGTCATTAAAAAAAGCACGAGAGTCTCAGGTGGGGGTGAGCGACAATGTGACCGCGCGGCCCTATAGAACGGGTTTTCGATTTTTGTTTTTGTCCGCTGAGGCCATAGGAGTCAATGTTGTCCGATGCTTAATAATTCATAATAAAGGACCGAAAATCATTTCGTGTTAATCAAATACATTAATTATGCATATAATCTAACCAAATAGTAAAAAAACAGACCATTAAAATTAAAAGAATCTGCGATTTTTGCTTGGCTTGGTAGCATAATCAAGTGCCGCACAACATTGACAGCGTTGGCGGTTAACGTGTTAAACACTGTTATACCCCAATTAACAATGAAAATTGTATGTGTATTAAGAAATACGTTATAGAAATACATTTGAAATATCCGTATTGCTTTGAATCAATAATAAATTTAGTTTGTTATAGCTTAGGTACTGGAGACGTAACAGAATTTTTTTAAAAGTTAAAAAAAAATGTAAGATACATTCAAAATAGTAGGAGTCAATTCAGTTACCGATTTCGATCAAACTACTTTCAGGTCTTGCGGTTATTATGTAACACCTTGTATAACTAAAAATACCTCATCCATGATTTACGGCTCATTGTGTACAAAAGCACACCGAATTTTATAGCATGGAACAGTGACAATATAGTTTAGGTATCGTGGTGTACAATTTTTTATACAAACTAAAAATAAGCACGATAGCAAGAATTGGCTTTGGAACTCATGGCTAACCAACTGATACAGGAAACAAGGAAGCCTTTGTCTGCTCAAATTAAGAAGCAACAATGTTGTAGCGAGTAAACGTCAATCTGCTTCAACATCAAACGGCATTGACGTCACATCAGTGACAGTATACGTAAAGTTAAGACCACATTATATGACCGCGATGATTTTAATGAACTCACACGATTTCATTAAAACCATAATCTTCATGGTTAACTTGAAATAAAGTCCACGATATAAAGGAAAATAAAGCCGCTTCCTTATTGGTTGGTAAAACAGCGTCGCGAGGCAACGCCTGCTTTTGCGATTTTTATCGATATCGATACCGTGTTCACTTCCTCATATGTCGTTACTATTACGACTATTTAGTCATATAATTCAGATATATAATAGAATTTTCTTGAATAGTTCTGAGTACATTAAGTCCTGTTCATGTTCTGACAGATGACATAATTACTGTCTTCATGTTGAGACGTTTTACTACTATAACTTCACTCTGTTAAGAACATCGTATTGGATAGAAATCTATGATCTTGTCACAAAATGATGATGCGATAATGTCGTGATGATGAATAACGAAGAAGTCTCTATTGCTTAATGTTATTCACTCGACATCGACATCACATGTCATATTTAGCGTAAGATGTATCATAGTAGTCTTTAAGGGTCGCCCTTAAAAATTGATTCAGATGATTTTTTATTCATCTATCACTGTCTTACGCTAGGTAAAAGTTTGCTTCCCCGTTTTTTACTCGTTTGTTCTTTGCTTTTAAATGTCGGTTTGCATAGGAATCGCATCGCATCAAATATAGGAGCTCAGTGTGCCTTTAGAGAATGTCAAAAAGGCATGGAAAAATGCTAGCTTCATTCAAACTCACTATAATTAGACGATACTAACTTTCCTTTACTTTCTTTTATAATTATTATTATGCCATTTTATACACCCTATTTTTAAGGTAAACTTTCTAGAAAAAGTTTGCATAATATTTTCATTCCTTACCGGCGACTCACCGATTCATTTAAACCTCTAATAACACCAATATGAATTGGAAAATTTTTAAGTAACGTTTTTCATGAATCACTCACGTTTACGATATATTCAAATCGTTACATTAGATATCTCACAACAAATGAAAAATTATTTATTTTCATTGCAAACGGTTCGCGCAGATTGATGCTAGCCATAAATCCAGACTTATTGACTTTAAATTCTAAGACTGTGCCAAATTCTACGTAATATTTACGAATAAAATTTTAATAAGAAATTTTATACTATTAACCTCAGTGCTTCGGAATGTATGTGACACCGTTCGTCCAGGTTACCACTTCAAGTAATATACGTTATGCCAAGTGGCGAGCCTTATGGCGGCTTGTTAAATTTCAACAGCAGGTGGTCACAGACCTTTTTTTTTACGTGTGGAAATCCTCATGGACTTCCGCCAGTTTTGGGGAAGCTGGCGGGGCATGTTGGACTCTTACCGACTAAAACCCCACGGTGGTCAGAGGGGCTCCGGGATCTCCGAGTGGAACGCACCAATGCCCCCCTTCTGCCGCGCTTCGAAGAACCCGCCTCGGGAGGGGAAATTTGTAGCTTGTTTCCCCCCTGCACCGACGCGGTGCTCACGGCGGCGTCAACCACACCACGTAGCGGTCCTCCTCGGGGTCGCGCGTGAAGGACGCTTAGGCCTCTCTCAATCCCACTCGGCCTCCCCCTTCTGGGACATGACAGTCTCGCAGGAGGAGGATAGGGCCCCACACGCCGAATCCACTGCCAGCATAGTCGCCACTGTTGCCGGCAAGGAGAGGTCCGGTCCGATCCAGCCGACCAGCATCCACCGCTCGGAGGCCCACGCTGAGCACTCGACGAGGTGGTCACAGACCTGCCTCAACCAATCCGCACTGGGTCCCCGTGGTGAAATATAATGCAATCTCTCTCACCTGGATTTTTGAGAGAATACCTTTACTCAGCATAGTCTAATTAATAACCTTTCGGCCCCAGTTCCGCT
Source organism: Phalera bucephala (assembly GCA_905147815.2). Classification (NCBI taxonomy): domain Eukaryota; kingdom Metazoa; phylum Arthropoda; class Insecta; order Lepidoptera; family Notodontidae; genus Phalera; species Phalera bucephala. Next base: position 29,090,513 of record LR990612.1, read on the forward strand.
GGTTATTCCATGGCGTTAAAAGTTCTTAATTATTGATCCCCAATGGCTATCGGTACTGTATGTTTATTGTTACTGGATAGTAAAATTTTCTAATCCTCCGCGCTGTAAAAATACAGGTAAATACGACTTAAGGAGTAAAATCATTGTTATCGACAGAATTAGGTGCAGCAATCTATGTGAGATGTTGTGGTAACATCGCATCATATGTGTGTTTAGTAAAATTGCCATTAAGATCATATAATTAACAAACTCTTCGAATTATGTTGTGTTCAAAATCTATCATTAGAATTGGATTGATTTCAATTATAACATTGACGTCATTTAATTAAAATTGTATGGATATAAATATGTTTGACGAAGCACTCGACAATAAATTAACGAGAATCACGGTGTAGTCGTTTCTAATTAAAATTATTTAACGATTAATAGCACCTAAATTACGTGGTACAAAATTTATATTATTTGGAAGCAAATTTTAATTAGAAACTAAATTATAAATAATTTAATAATAAGATTCTGCTGAACCAACTATTGAAATAAAAGTGACAACGATCACAAATACAAATATAGAATCAGTGATCACAAATAAAACACAAAAACGAATTCGTGACATCGAAATGAGGACAGCTTAATAAACTTATAATTTATAGCAAGGAAGTAAAGATAATCTCGGAGATAGGTATTCAAAGGTCAACATTGATTGGGTGCAACTTCATGAGGCAGTTACGATGCAAGTAACCCTGGTCTAATCGGTACTTTTTATTGCCGAGGACAACACGTTTAAGGAAATGTAGCAGCAGTTTGGCTTCTGAACTTATAAATTAAGCCAACCGAAGATTATAGGTATCAAAATCGACACGATATACCAATCACAAGGTTTTAATTCAAGTTAGTAAATAGTAGGATAATATTTTACGTAGATAGAATATTACTTAGATAAAATTTTATCTAAGTTTTAAATTTACTTTTACAGAAAGGTGCCTAAATTTAGATTTATATTGAATACCTGAACCTGAACTGTAGAATGTTTATAATATTACTAATCCAAACCAAAACCACCTATAAAAAGTTGGTTTTAAAATTTCTACGCAGTTGTAAACCCAAAACTTATCAGCATATTATTATCACAATAAAGATATTTAGTATTCAAATTATATTTTGTTTTTGTTATACCATATTGAAAAGTACTGTTTTAAGGGCAAATTTAGTTTTAACTTTAGGAGATTGAAGATCACTCGCGTCTTCTCAGTTCAGTAACAAGATAGAATTGTGGTTATGTTGAAAATTGTTCTGCTACTTTAAAATACTACAAACTTCACCGATATTTATATAGTGTATGTTGACAGAATACACCTACTGTGTACACTCAGATTTTACACATGATGTTTAGTCCCAATATTATAGAAGGCAAACTTGATGCCGTTTTAAGGGGGCACAATTTCAGACTCCGAAATTTTACTAAGAAACTGTTCGATAGGAATGCCCCAATAACACTGTTGAACCTTTAATTAACGAAGCAGTCAATAAAAAGTATAACTACGTGGCCCAAACGCAGTACTATGCACAAATATTGCACGCATGTAATATGCAGCTTTGGCAATTTGACAGAGAGATTTTTGCCATTCCCCGAATTCCCAGTCGATACTGTCACTTGCCTCGTGACGTTTGGAAAAAAATATCATAGACTAAACTCTGGATACTGTTTGCTAAAATTCTGGAAGAACGTATAACGGATAATGTCGCATCTTATCTAACCTTCTTCTCCAAACTTCATGGAGCTAATCTTTAAAAAAATCCTATAGGCTAACTAGAAATGGACTGGATCTTGCTGGATATACAGATTATATTATACAGTATAATGAAAAGAATAAGATGTTAGCAATTCCTTTCATTTCGTATACACAACATACACTCTTATACACCGTCACGCCTATATACCCCAAGCGGGGGTGGCAGAGGTTTATTGTGTACACCGACTACTTGCTGACGATGTTAGGTCCCATATAATAGGGGACGAGCCTATTGCAATATAACGGACACAAATTCAGACTCCGGATTTATACTGGGAATTGTTTAATAGAAAAACCACATATGTCCGTCCGTAGATTTGAACCCGGGACCTTATAATCGCAAAGCACATTATTAGCCTCTAGACCAATTAGGCAGTCGACATTCTTATACGTGGAACTATTATAACCACTAGTATGCGTTACATACACAAATTGTTTTCTCAGTTTTATATTGCATCATATGGTGCCTTATACGTCAGAGCTAATATCACCTCTTTCTTGCATTTAATCCCACAAATTATTCCCCAGCTTCAGATACAATTTCACAATGGAGAGTCTTGACAATCTTGGCTCTTATTGACCATCGATTTCTATACCTTCTAACCAGTTATGACGAGCGATTGACGTACACAATCATAACAAGAATGGCGCACAGTCACGATTTGAGTCTAATCGTACTTCAAGGTAATAGAATGCTTATACATCTGCGTCGGGTCACCTCAAGGATCTTGCGAAATGAGCCTTAGTAGGCTTGCTCTGACAGGTTATTAGTGTGACTCAGACGAATAATGGGTGGGCAAAATAAAACCTTCCGTGGAATTATCCAAGAACACCACTGATGCTTATTTAAACTTATGAGAATTTTGTTGGGAAAGATATTTTCCTGGAATTACTGTTATATTTTTACTTAATGTTACGATTAAATAATTTCATATTCTAAAAAAATCGATTTTATATCGAAAAGGGAATGTAAAATTTACCCTTTCCGCAGTAGCAAAAAAAGTAAGCATGTAATAAATATTAAAATTACAATCGATCAGAATCATTATATTGTGTAGGGCTAAAATTGAAATACATCGTTACATTCATAAGTTATCCTAATGTAAGAAAAAACCCAATTATTTATCTCCAAAGGTAATCCCCAGGTTTCTACTATACGTACACACACAGATTACGTAATTCGTTTTCGAAATATTTCCAAGATACCTTCTTTTATATAAGCATAACTAGTATCATTAAGGATAATGACTGTAAGAAAAACAGTAGGTTTTACCTATTTAAATTTTTGTTCTCCAGCTCGATTAAGTAATGTAAAATACTGGTTTGGTTTGGTATAGATAAAGTGGCCTTACGCCGTGTTGAATTTGCAACTTGTCGATAGTGTAAAGAATGACAACTTTTGACTGCCACCAAAATCCGGGTCTAACGATAAAAATAAATCTAGTAACGTGACATAATGTACGTACGTACTAAATGTATTTTCATATCGAATGGTATTGCAGGAAATAATTACGACAGTGAAGTGTGTGTGGTTGTTAAATTCATCAATATATATTAAGATACAAAAAATATATTGCAATGTTGTAGTGAGGGCGCAAATGAATTTTGGTATTGATAGTTCTAAAAGTATTGATATTAGACTGTTATTAGGAAATAATTTAACTGCTTTTAGAACGGGCAATTAACTGATCTTACTTAAACCTCTCGATTAAAAAATAAAATGATAATTCCGAAATATACATGAAAAGACAAAATTTAAACTAAAAAAGAGATAAATAAACATCAAGAAATAATGGAATAACTAATAAAGCTGTAAATGCAAACACATTACCATAAGAAAGGATTCTAGGGCAGTTGGATGAAAAAGGAAAATAATAACTCGCATGGCGTCATTTAAGAAAAATAAATCGATAAAATAGTTAAACGTTGTTTCGCGATATCTAACAATTAAAGTCAGTCAATTATTAAGTGAAACGTTCTTATAGAAATTGTGATTCGAACACGCTAATCCTCATCACGCATTCCAAAAGAAACACAGTTGTAAAGAGTTTATAATACATGACATAAATATAGTAGGATTCCTTGTATTGTAGCATAAGTAATCAAAAAGAATTACAAATGCACTACTCTTCTTTCCTATTCGTGAAAAGTTAATTGATAAGTTCATCAATCACCTTTTACGAATAGGAAAGAGTAGAGCATATGTAATTCTAACCAAGCAGTTCATAGGAAATTTCTAACTTTCCATTAACTTCCCAGAAGTTAAAAACTTTTGTCATCCCAGCTACAGAGTTACTTTCTATAGACTGATTATTTGATAATCATTTGGTTGTTTCTATACTATCGAATCTATATGTAACTCTATTGTAGCAGTAATCCCATATACATAATATTGAGGACTGGATATTAATAACACTGTCCTGGATGCATTTTATCACTATCAGCCCCTTTTGAATCTTGTGTAAAAGCTAAACGAATGAAAGTTGCGAACAATACTAAACTGGTCTTCATAACGATCTTTGAGGTACCTTTGTCCTACAGTAGACGTCGTCCAGCTAAATGGTGATGAAACCAAATTGCTTATAGTATTATAATTCTTGCCCAGTGTATACCTATTCCTCAGCTCATTATCACGCGAGATAATTAAGTATAAACCGGAGGTTATATTTTTGTAAAAACTCTTTTTAATCAATTTCTAACAAATTTTCACAGTGGGAATCACAACATTCAATATTCACTTCAATTTATTTCGTACAGGATATTATCGTAAGTTAAACATAGTTAAAGTAAAAAATTAAGGGTAGTTAAAAAAAACTCACTTAAAGCATTGAAGAGAAGGTGCTTCCATATCGGTCGCTGATGTTAATCAGTTCACGATAGAATTTTGTTAACGTTAAGAGTTTGTAATAAATTAACAATATTTCTGTGACAAAAAATATCAGTGACGTGTTGAGTAAACAGATTAATAATTTGACGTAATTATTAAATCTTTGACGAAGATAATTATTTGTTGAGACATATCCGGACGATGTTAGTTTTACGACGTGTAAAAGGATCCCTTAAGAGGATTTTGACGAAAATGTAAGTTTTATATTTATTAAGATACAATTTTGACTATAGAAATTGAAAAGAAATATGCTAGTTCTATTAGAAACTCATTTTAATGTAAGTAAGTACTAGCAGTATCAAGTAGTTTGGAAACATTTTCTAATTTGCTCTTGGTTTCTTGGTATATAATTAAATCATTAAATAGCCTTAAAACTTTGTGTCTATGTATCTGCACGTGTCATGTTTTCTTCCTCCAATTAGACCTTTGTTGTTTGAAGATATGCATGATAGTGATTATAGTTCACAAAATTGTTGGATATAGATCATAATAAGATAAAATTTGCGCACCTCGTGACAACAATATTCTCCAAGCGGAGGTAGCAGATGTCTACCTGTATGTAGTGTGTGCAGTGTGTTAGGTAATGAGAGAAGAGTCTATTGCTATTTTAGAATTCCAGCCTTTGTAATGTTACCGAGAATGCATCAAGAAAAATACCACGCCTTATGCGACCTAGGATTTGAACTAGACCAAAGAGGTCTAAAAAGATTTGCCTCGCTTTAAAAAACAAATTCCATTCCTTCGCTTCTTGCATAAATCATGACGTTCTCACACCTTACCAAATAAAATATAATATACGCGCTGTCGTATCGAATCGCTCGACATGCGAATTAAACACCTTGAATAAGGAAATAATTAACGCTCACTTCGGTAACTCGTCACAACTAAATAAATACACGGTCAATGTCACATTTCCTAATTGTACTTACATAGCTATTCATTTATACATGTAGGGTAAATGAAGCCTTATAAGATGTAAGCGGTTTGAACCTGACATATATGAAAGGTAGTAATGACGTGATAAGTTTTTACTTGACAGACATTATTGTCTAGTAGATATAGTAATGCTTGGTCCGGTTGGTGATTATGAGGTCCTGCGTTAATTTTTGGTAGTAAAGTTTTGGATTAAAAATGTCAGGTTCGTATATGGAAATTGTGTTTGATATAATAGCAATAGGAGCTATCACTTTCCATGTCATTGACTATCTTTCTAGGGAATGACCATGAACATGTCTCCTTGGTTATGTTTTTTGTTTAAAAACAAATACCAGTGATTTCTGATAGAAAATTCCAAAGGAAGACAGTAAAACTTACATCTTAACATTTTTGACGATAGAAGCCAAGAGACAGTTGTTGTAACAAAGATGATAATGAATTGTTTATATCTAGACGTAGTTATAGCATCTGGTGGTATGCCACAATTTGTTAGCAATATTATTGGAATCTTACTGTCTTTATAATGACGTAATTAATGTAATGTTGTAATCGTGAAAAACGGCCGAAGCTATAAACTAACTATTATGTCCGTATTATGTATCTTTATATTGTAAAGTAACATTACGATAATAATGTTGAAAAAATTGTGGCAATCCCAATCAGAAACAAACGGGCAGTGACTTTTCTAGAACTAAATAACCTTGTACGCCTTGGTGCATTTCTTTTGAAGATCTTGGAGCCCTCTGTTATGAAGGCTTGGTAAAAGTCCCACATCTCAGCATATCCTACAAAGGACTGGGGACTGAGAATCATTCGAAGATTTTCCCCCGAATTCACAATACAAAAGTATTAATAAGCCCATCTAAATATTGGAATACATTAACCAAACGACCTAGACACCGATGGGTGGTGTTATACAACTTAGCAAGACCTAGCACGATCCGATTGCATCCGATTAATTCCAGTTTTTAATTCTCCGTGTCCTTTAATAATTGATATTTCCGTGTTGGGACAGCATCTCTTAATTAGTCCCGCAGCCGAAGTAATTAAACTGTTGATTGTTTTGCACATGTTTGTTCTGTTACTGTTAACGCACAACATATACATATGTTTGTTTGTTGACAAATATTTGTATTCATCATCATCATCATCTCAGCCTATACTTGTCCACTGCTGAACATAGGCCTCCCCAATCGCTTTCCAGCGTAACCGGTCCGATGCCACCTGCATCCAACGACTTCCTGCGATTTTCACAAGATCGTCGGTCCATCTGGCAGGCGGTCGTCCCACACTGCGCTTGCCAATACGTGGTCTCCACTCTAGAATCTTTCTGCCCCAACGCCCGTCCGATCTACGCGCTATGTGGCCCGCCCATTGCCACTTCAGCTTGCTAATCTTAACGGCTATGTCGGTGACCTTGGTTCTTCTACGAATCTCCTCATTCCTGATTCGATCGCGTAGAGAAACGCCGAGCATAGCTCTCTCCATAGCTCGCTGAGCAACTCTGAGCTTTTTTATGAGACCTATAGTAAGAGACCACGTCTCTGATCCATATATCATCACTGGTAACACACACTGACTAAAAACTTTAGTCTTAAGGCACTGAGGTATTTTGGATGAGAAGATGTTGCGCAGTTTCCCGAACGCTGCCCAGCCGAGTTGGATTCGTCGATTGACCTCTCTCTCAAAGTTGGACCTACCTAACCGGACTACCTGTCCCAGGTAAATGTATTCGTCGACAACTTCAAGAGTAGAGTTCCCAACGGTGAGTGCGGTGGGTACGACATGGACGTTACACATTATTTTCGTTTTGTCCATATTTGTATTGCGGTTGAATAATTTACAAAGAATTTTATTGAATTGAGTCAATCAACTAATTACTAACTTTATTTTGCGATCTTTGTGGAGGCCGTTGTACTTACACTGGATATATTTATGAAAAAGATGATGATTCAAATAACTAAGTGCAGACTCATTTATACAGCTTCAGTCCCTTCCTTGTAGCAAATGTCCTAAAACTTAGTTCTGTCTTGAACGATATTGGTACTATTGAGATAAAGATAGTTGGGATAGAACTAAAACTAGATTAGTTAGGCCCATTAGCACGAACCGAAGTTAGGTTAGAACTTTAAGATGAAGGCAATATAACGCTATAACCTCGAGTTAGTCAATATGTAACGCTATAGCATTTTTCACATAGGATGGGTACTGACAGTTCTAATTGCCAAACAAAATTAATATTTAATTCAATCGTGTTATGGCATAAAACTATTAGTATAGCAACGGGTTATGCCTCTTATTGCCATTTCATAAAGTATAATTTCGTTTGGCAATTAGAAGTGTCACTACCCATCCTATGTGAAAAATACTATAACCCTAGTTCGGGCAAGTGAGCCTTAGTGTATAATGTTTACAAAACAAATTTCTTATCGCTTTTAGGATCTTAAATGAAATGAATATTATTCATCGTCATCATCATCATCATCTCAGCCTATACTTGTCCACTGCTGAACATAGGCCTCCCCAATCGCTTTCCAGCGTAACCGGTCCGATGCCACCTGCATCCAACGACTTCCTGCGATTTTCACAAGATCGTCGGTCCATCTGGCAGGCGGTCGTCCCACGCTGCGCTTGCCAATACGTGGTCTCCACTCTAGAATCTTTCTGCCCCAACGCCCGTCCGATCTACGCGCTATGTGGCCCGCCCATTGCCACTTCAGCTTGCTAATCTTAACGGCTATGTCGGTGACCTTCGTTCTTCTACGAATCTCCTCATTCCTGATTCGATCGCGTAGAGAAACGCCGAGCATAGCTCTCTCCATAGCTCGCTGAGCAACTCTGAGCTTTTTTATGAGACCCATTGTAAGAGACCACGTCTCTGATCCATATATCATCACTGGTAACACACATTGACTAAAAACTTTAGTCTTAAGGCACTGAGGTATTTTGGATGAGAAGATGTTGCGCAGTTTCCCGAACGCTGCCCAGCCGAGTTGGATTCGTCGATTGACCTCTCTCTCAAAGTTGGACCTACCTAACCGGACTACCTGTCCCAGGTAAATGTATTCGTCGACAACTTCAAGAGTAGAGTTCCCAACGGTGAGTGCGGTGGGTACGACATGGACGTTACACATTATTTTCGTTTTGTCCATGTTCATTTTAAGACCCACTTGTTGAGATACTCTGTTGAGGTCACCGAGCATTCGTCCTAGATCTTCCAGCGACTCCGCCACGACCACAATGTCGTCGGCAAATCGAAGGTGAGTGATGTATTCGCCATTGATGTTGATGCCAAGTCCTTGCCATTCCAAGAGCTTGAAGGCGTCCTCTAAGGTGGCCGTAAACAGTTTCGGAGAAATGACGTCTCCCTGCCTTACTCCTCTTTTTATGGGGATCGCCTTCGTGCAATGCCCCTGTACTCGGACTGACATGGTGGCGTTATTATACAAGCACTTCAACACTTCAATGTACCGATAGTCAATGCGGCATCGCTGGAGAGATCTAAGAACCGCCCAAGTCTCGATCGAATCGAAGGCTTTCTCATAGTCCACAAACGCCAAGCATAGTGGCCGATTATACTCCTCGGTCTTCTGTATAATCTGCCGCAGCGTATGTATGTGGTCTATGGTACTAAAGCCTTTCCGGAAACCGGCTTGTTCGGGAGGCTGGAAGTCATCAAGCCTGCGTTCGAGACGATTCGTGATGACTCTCGAAAACAACTTATAAACATGGCTCAGCAGTGTGATGGGCCTATAATTCTTCAGTAAAGTGTTATCACCTTTCTTGAAAAAGAGTACCACCACACCCCTGTTCCACGCTTCCGGCGTTTTTCCTTCGAGCAAGACGGAATTAAACAGCCTCTGAAGGACTTTAAGTACCGGCGATCCGCCCGCTTTCAGAAGCTCTGCGGTAATTCCGTCTTCACCCGGCGCTTTGTTGTTTTTAAGGTGTTTGAGAGCCATCCTAATCTCGTACAGGCTGATGTCCGGGATATCTTCAGTGTAGTGTCGGGTTAGCTTGGCTCTTGGGTCTTTTACCAAGTCAACAACAGGTTCAGCTACTGAGGTATACAACTGCCCATAGAACCTCTCTATCTCCCTGAGCACCTCTGACCTATTCGACGTTACGTTTCCGTCCTCCGTCTTCAGCTTCGTCAACTGGCTTTGCCCAATAGACGCGTCTCTTGAAAACACTTTGGAGCCCTTGTTCTGCTCTATGGTCTCCTCAATACGTCTTGTATTGAAGGACCGTAAATCGTGTCGCAAGGACTTCAATATCTGTCCATTGAGCTGCCTATAGGACTTAGCATCATCGGAGGTTTGGAGTGTCATGGTACGTCGCTCAGCCATAAGGTTTCGGGTGTAGTCAGATAGCTTTTGAGGTCTATTTTTACGGTGGGGCTTAAAATGCTTGGACCCGACCGTATGGACAGTCTCTACCAACCTATTGTTGATTTCGTCCACTGATGCGCTGCTGTCTAGCAATTCGAAGCGGTTTGACAATTCGAGTTGAAAGTTCTCGGGGTTTTGGATATGTGCATTAGAAGGTCGGAGCGTAGACTTCATCAGACGCGATCTTTCCATTTTGACATTAATATTTAATGTGCCTCTGACCATTCGGTGATCACTGCCGGTTTTTACCCTGTGAATCACGGAGACATCATTAAATATTTGTCGCTTGGTGCTCATGATGAAGTCTATCTCATTTTTTGTGGAACCATCAGGGCTCATCCAGGTCCATTTCCTATGAGGCGGCTTCCGGAAGAAAGAGTTCATCATAAAGAGTCCCTCCTTCTCCAGATATTCGGCCAGCCTCTGACCCCTGGGGTTGCGTTGCCCATATCCAAATTGCCCCACTCTCAATTCATCATCGCCCCGTTTGCCCAGCCGCGCATTGAAGTCACCCATAACCACTGTAAAGTGTGCTTTGGAAGTATGTATGGCTCTACTAATGTCCTCATACATTACTTCGACGTCATCATCTGAGTATGCCGAGGTCGGTGCGTAGACCTGTATGACCTTCAGCGAATATCTTTTGGATATTCTGAGTATCAGGTACGCTACCCTGCTCGACACACTAGTGATGGACACAACGTTGTCTATGAGTGACTTGTGGACGATAAATCCGACACCACCTTGGGACTGCTGTTCGCCCTCCCGGTAGTAAAACAAGTTGCCGGATTTTAAGGTTATCGTGTCCTCGCCCTTTCTTCGGACCTCCGATAAACCAACAATATTCCACCGCAACTTGTTTATCTCTTCCTCCAGCTCAACAAGCTTCTCATCTGTCCTTAACGTGCGTGCGTTGTATGTCACCAGGGCCAAATTTCGGTGTTGGTGGTAGCCGAATCTCTGCCGGAGATTCTTAGCACCCCTTGTCCTGTCGTTACCATGGCTGCTACCGTGGCCAGGACGAACAGGACCGCCGGGGACTAGGGGCCTGGTTTTCTTACATTCGTCCATAATTGGGGGTGTTTGCCATACTCGCCACGCTTGGCAGGCGGGTTGGCGAGCGCAGTTATTGGTCGTCGAAGTGCTAAGGGAACGCTGCTGCCCATTCCCTAGTTTTCCCTTAGTCGCCTTGTACGACACCCGATGGGATGAGATGGGTTGGTCCTATTCTAAGCCGGGAACCACGCGGCACCTAAATATTATTATATGGTTTTAATTGCTAGATTAGCGGCATTAAGTCTCTGCACTTTAGTCTAAGCCTCTGTCGATCATGATTGCGAAAAAAATTTTAAACTTATAAATCGGTAGGCATTCAAAAACATTTCTGTAACGGCTTAAAATACGTAAATTCGAAACTTTCGGTTCAATCATTTAAATGCCTACAACATTCAATAAATAGCAATAACATTTCATTCGGCAAACATTACACACGTATAAAGAACCATATTTCATATGAATATATCAATACAACGTAGTTTATTTTAACATGAGATATCATATAAAAACCATAAAGAAAATATTTCAAGGCACTATTCAAGATTCGGAATTATGATAGATTTATATAACATACTCGTACGTTCATAATGGCGCATATTATTAGAAAATTTGTAATTTTAAAGCATAAAGAACACCAAGGTTTGATAAAATGTTAGCTCTTGGATTCACGCCAAGTTTCAGCTAGACTGGACATTACAATGATCTGTATTTATTTTTGTTAACTGTTAGCTGTAGGCATGGATATTACTGCTACTATTAACTCATTTTCATTTCATAAAATCACAATTTAATTTTACAGTGATTTCGCATGTGAAATTTCTTAAGAAATTATTTTTTATCGCTAAAAGCTATTATTGCATTAAACTTGCTCGTGTTTGCCACTAAAGTGGAGAATGAATTCGCGAATGCACTCGAACTGCTTAAGAATATGCGATTAGATATCAATCATTGAACATCTGATTTCAGCAGCCACTGTAACAGAAATAGCAGGTGCGATCAATTAAAATGAATTTAAAATTATTTTTCACATGCTACGTGTGAAATGTTCTACGCCTAGTTAACTGTTTTAAAATCGCAAATCACAAGGCGATCAAACTGGCATCGATCGGTTTAAACGCAACGCTTGTCTCATCACGCCTTGAAACTTGTGGTATACAGTATAATGTTAGCCATATTTTTGCTAATTTTACACCTAGAGATCTGGATTAATTTTTTTAGCAGTAGCGAGATAAACAAAAAATTAAGAAGAGAGAAGTCGAATGAATAAGTTACAGAAAAACTCACCAAAATCAAATCGTTACTAAATTTATTTCTATCTATCTATCTATCTATCTATAACCTCACGCCAGATCCCTTGCGGGGTAGGCAATTATTTAATCTGGATTAGTAACCCCGTGTTCATTTTGAGACGTATGATGTGAAATTTAAAAATAACTAGAATGTCATGTATATCAAAAAGTAGAAACGGATCTTTCTTGCTCTCCTTTATGAGATTCGCGGCTATAATGTAACAGCGCAGTTTTGATTATACTTTTCGGTACTAGTGTAATAATTATACTAAAAAAACCTAACTTATATATTAAAGCGCTAATTAGGTACATCGTAGCAAAATTATGCTCTTTACGAACCTTTTTATATTTTTTTGTAATAAAATATCGTATATCTGCTACAATAATATAATAACTTAATTTTTACTTCTAACTATCTGTATCATCATGCCAAATCCTTTGCGGGGTAGGCAGAGAGTACAGAGTTCCAACAGGTTCTTTCCTTACATGCCTCTCTGGCTTCCTCCACTCTTATAGTTCATCTTATACACGGAGTTACGGAGACTCTTAATTCTTACTTCTTTTGTACAATTACAAAAAATTTAACTGTTTACCAAAATACAAATAAATTTTGTTCGCTTTCGAGTTAGGTCCCGTATAATATATTTCAGTCGCTTTTTCTCCTAAAATTGCTCATTTGACCCATGCCACTGTTTGTACGGAAGTGCGATGTTTTATAGAATTTAAAAAAAACCATCCATTTACTATTTATATCAATGATTTCCAACTCTGGCATTTTAGTCCACTTCAGGGAGAGGTATTTACAAATGACGTAACGTGGAACAGATACATACAACTATAATACAACGATCCTGCTTTATTAGGCACGCCAGTCACAGCGAGGCCGACTATTGTGGTCACCAACGGACCATGGCCAACTTGACAGAGCATGGCGTTCCCACGAGTGAACTGATGTAGGGATACTTAATTAGCATGTGAAATATTGCGACCCTTCGTTGCAAAATGCGAAATGCGTAACACAGGAAACAATAGGGTCGGTAAATACTACTTTGGAATTGCTTTTGGAGTTGTTTAAGCATTTTCAAATGAAGTAATTTTAAAGTTATTGCAAAAGTGGTTGAATTGAAATCACTGTTTTCTTTTAATGCAGACCGTAATATAAAGAAACGAATGAATGGATTAGATAGAATCCCAAAACCCTACAACCTTAAGTTGCCATAAATACTAATAAGATTACAAAAATTATCAACAAAATCTTGATTTATTCCTCTTAGGATCCTAAATGGGTGCAAAAATATACTCAGATGAGTGAATTAAAAAAGAGACTACATTTCTGAGAATTAACCAAAATCCTGCACCTATTTTAGTATGGGCGTATTTTTTATTGCTCAGCAACACCTTTACAATGATGCTTTAACGACTAATTGCTCTAGTTTGGTTCTGATTATTTAATTATTATTATATTTCAATTCATTATCTACTAGATATTACCAATCTAAACTGGAACTAGTAACAACAATTTTCGATGAGATTGTATAATGCAAAATTCGAAGCGCTGACGTCAATGTATGATCGAACGGTGTAATGCATCTCTTCACTCCAGTTTGTTGTAATCACAATATCTCTCTCGTATCTATAGTGATTCAGGAAATTCTTTTTTTAAAATCATATTTTGAGAGTTTTGGAAAGGAAGATTCTAGTAAGAAAACTATCATCACAACCCACAACGCTGATGATATTAAAACAAAACATTTGGCAATGATACAGATTTAATAGTGGTGAAATTATGTATCGATTATATACAAACCTAACCTAAAATATTCAGTCGATTACATATACAATGCTTGTTCAATTGTCTTGTCTCCAACGGGCCACGCTATTTGTTATGTATGAATGCGGCACACGGGACCGACATCCGTTGACGTCCAACTGTTTTCAGTTAAGCCACGACGAGCATATAACAAAGCCGTCTTCGGAGAGATAATTTGAATTTGAAAGACGTGCCCACCTGGAGAAAACAATATATCGATTCGTGATACTCGTTACGTACTTACACGCCGAATATGCTCGAGAGTGTGTGTCTAATGATTTATGTGCCACCGTAAGTGACAGGATAATGGATCATGCAAATCGTTTGGAACTCAGCAGTCGTTTGCATGGCAAATGCAGTGTTTCCTGAATAGGAAAATAGGTGGAAATGAATGCAAATTACTGGCGCGTTAGTTGATTACGAAGGGCTTTCGCAGTGCGGGGTCGGGTCCCCATAACATAGCAATAAGGTAACGGGAGAGCTGCGTGTTCAGTCGCCACCCACCTCTGCGCGCGGCGTGGTAGCCGGCGCCACGACCGCCGCTCAGGCAGTCAAATAGTCACCGTCGTCGGGTCGGCCGTGTGTATTGAAAACTCGCAGTGGCGAGTGTCTGCCAGTGTGCGCCAAAACGCCCGTCCGAACGGCTCACGTTGGCGGTTTGCCGCAACGGTTCTCATTCACCAATCTAGAAAATCCTCACGTGAAGTGTCTGTGCACGCGGTTCGATGCTCTTTGCTCCTATCGCCGTGGAGGCGATGAAGTGTAAAGAGGAAAACTGCGAGGTTGGCGTGGTCCTAGAGCACAACTCCCTGATCGTGTTGTCGGTCAACAAGACCATCGTCTGCCTATGCGGAAGGGATAGGAACAATCCCTTCGAGCGCGGGTAATTCTCATCGTTCTGCATTCTGGTACGACGCTAACTGATTACATCAACTTATCTCCTGTGTACTAACAACTGGCAATCGTACGTAATTGCAGTTCAGTTATAATGGCTGCGGATACCTGATCCTTACATAGCTATGCGGACCGGCTGGATCCGAGTTCCACCTCAATGATCCGTGTTTCGACAACTTAAATTTAATTTTTGCAACAAAGCCCCGATGTTCTTTATCGCGAAACCTGTTTGCTATCATTTTAATAAGTTTCGAGGTTGTCTTCGTGTGGTCAAGGCGAATTCCTTGCAGTTGGCCATACTCCAGTCTATATTTACCTATCTATATTAGCATGTCTCGATTTATAAAAGAAATGTTACGAAAATAGCATGGGCATTTGCAAGCGGTGTCATGCTAAGGTTTCCGTGTTCCATGATTGGTTATTTTATCCATGGTGCGTGATTCTATTTAAAAACCAATCATTCAATGAGTCAGAATACTGTAGCTAGTGACGGACAAAAACCCGATAGTGGGCTAGTACCTACCGTCTGGCTTAATGCTATCTGCTGTAGGAACCGACTCATGACCGAAAGAAACGTACAAGGTCGTGGACGGGCGTACAATGGCTTCCCAACGGATAATTCGCAGGAAAGATTGAAATAATTTATGTTTCATTAATATTTATGATGAATAATTAAATAAATTGCTCTACCGAAAATAATTTGAAATCTTTATTTGATTTGAAAACTTTATCATTTAAGATAAAAGTACTGTGATAATTCCGAGCATAAATTATTAGTAATGATTGATTTAAGAGATCTAATAAATCATGCAGGGAAGTAATTAACTAGTATGAGCATGCGGAAACGTATGACATAAAATGGAACATAAACAATCTACTTATGAAACTAATTTGTATACAAATAGAGCTGTAACAAAAAAGGTTACACGAATGGAGGTTGGAGCATGATAACCTTCTATCTATATCGGTAACACGTTAACCTACACAAGGATTGCAGGTGTGAGCGTGCAGGTGTGGCGACTTTCTTCCAATGTCTAAATAAACCTCCCGAAGAATCTGTAAACATTGACTGACATAAACCTCGTAAACAAAAGCTTGCCAAGAAATGTGTTCAAGATCAACAGGCATCTGTAGATCCACCAAGGTTGAGCTAACTGCGCGTTAAAAGTAATCTCTAAAAATGTTTAATATCGATGCAAGTTTTCTAAACTGATAAATTAGATACGATTATTATCAATATTTTCAACGTCAATTCTGTTTGGGCCGTAAAAGTAGAAGATGTAGAATAATATTTTATGTTCAATAGACGCAGACGTGTCGACAAAAAATCTCTTGTGAAATTCGCTGTAATTTGCCGTTAGATAATTTGTTGGTTTGTTAGTTCGTACCATATTAAAAATGTACCCCTGTTGACTCTCATCATACCGTTTGACGTCAATGCTAACAATCGAACGCCGCTTATAACCATTTTATCAATACATATTGAATGGCTTTTATTGTTCAGTAAGCGACTTATATCGATGGGAACAGTCTGAAGCCGTTTAGGTATTACAAAACAAGTTTATGTCGGATCTTGAGAACCATATTTTGGGTATGTTTTGGTTAAAACTGCAAAATCAGACAATCATCATACTTCTTTCGTAACAATTCCAGGTATGATTGTTAAGATGGTTGTTTATAAAAACATGTAAAATTAAATTATGGCGTGATTCTACTTAACCTTTCATTGACGCACGCGAAGGTCAAAAAATAATAATTTGGTTAGTGACTGTTGTCATCATATCTTAATTGTTGGCCACTTGAAAACATCGTGGTAGATATCGGTCTGATGTAACACGCAGTAACAAAAGAATTTACTAGTAAGATTTTTATTGGAATCTTCTTAGTTAACTCTCAACTACAAATATTGCGTTGTATTCAACCGGTGCGACACCTGGCTTCAATTAATAGAATATCAAACATGTATAATTGATAAACATTGCTCAAGCACGCTTCTTTATGCATACGCACACGTGTTCTTCCGTTTGATATAAAACTAAAGATTCAGCAAATAAGGTACACCACACAACGGTTGGAAGACCAATTAACTGAATTATTGTTGAGGTTTTGGTGTCAAACAAATTCATATTGTTCTCACAACCACTTAAATTAGTCTAACAAGGCATATGATACCATTTTAATTCTTTGAAACAGTTAAAATAAAGACTGACAAGTATGAGTTCATTGATTTGCTAGATAAAATACGTAAAATTATTGAAACTTATATGAGTTATATGTAGCACATATAACTCAATGATTGAAGTTAATGGTGGTAAATTTTACAATTAGAATTCTTACCAAATAGCTTATTGGAATAGTAGCACAATGAAATACTTTTCAATACTAACAAACGGGAGGTCATTGAACTTGGTAACGTGGTAAACTAAAGGATTATAACTATATACGACTTAAATTGTACTGTATTCAATCCTGGTTCAATTTATAATACGAGTTTTCCATTTTATACGTGGCTGCTATTGTGACTAGAAGTTTTGACCAAAATTTAAATTTGCAGTTGAAAGTCTAGATAAAAATACATTTTAACTCGCACTAAGGTCTATCTAAACTTTTAACGAGAATGTATTAATTAAAAAACCATATTTAGCTCGTAAGATTTTTATCTGATATTTTTTAAGAAACAACTAGACGCTGATTTTTCTGCCTTTTTTTAATATCCTCTAGACGTATCTCAAGGGTAACGACTCATAATGGCTCACTACCTGTGTTTTTTATCCCGCCAGGCGTTATTCAAGTCAAAGGCCCGGAGCTTTGCGTAAGTAAGTCCCTGCTAAGGGCATTGCACCTTTCCGCTCTCCCTTGCCCTGCAGCCCTACTTTGACTTTTAGAGTCGAAAGCTCCCAATGCGAACCTCCCTTGCGTTCATGTGAATGCAAGTATTAGTCGGAAAGAGATGCAACGTCAGCGTACAGTCCGTCTACTTTATCCATAAACCCAGCTGTGCGTAAAGTATATGCTATACATATCTGTGCATATTTATACCGTGGACTTTGAACCCGTTTAATGGTGAAATGCAGAACTCCATTGGATTTAATATTATCTTTGGGATCGATAAAAGCATATTTGATTAGTTTTACAGTATTAATGAATGTTGTTCTGTATTCACTTACATTTGTACATCTTCAGCGATTGATCCAAAGCTAATCTTACTAAATATTACTAGTCAATTACTTTGTTTGTATAAATTTGTTAAGGATATTTTTTGTAATGTATTATGTTTTTAAAACAGGTCGAGACGCAAGATTAGCTAATTACTATATAATGTATGATACCGGTTTACATCCTCACAGCCGTCACGGAATATTTATGAGGTTTTACCATACATTTTGAAGTAGGCGAATTAATTTGTTGGGCCCGTTGTGCGGGACGAACCCAACGGTCGGGCCTACTGGTGCGTCATAACAACTACGATACGACAGAGTGGGGGGCCGCCACGCCACCGTTCGTAGTTTTTCGCGGAAAACGGTCATATCGTCAACGCCTCCCCCCTCCCCCTTCCGCTCTCTTTGGCGCCGCGTCACATGCGCGTCTATAAAAGCCATACGCGCCCCACCACTTCAACTCAGACGCATGGAGTACTCCGTAGAGGTCGTTTGGCACGAGCGAGCGCTTTGCTAGGCACCTGCCGGCCACTCTTCACGATATAATTCTAGTCACCACCCGCGCAGCTGAAGCTCGCGTACATAACGCGGTCTGCCGCGCGTTCCTAAGAACAGTGATATGTGCAATAGCCTTACAACAAATTAATTTGTGATAATTTATTTAAATTAGTTATTAGTTAAACGCGTTTATTAGACCGCGATACGGCTGTGAGTGTAAACTGTGAAATTGAAATGTTGTGACTGCCCGACTGGAACTTGTTACCTGTGATCCAACCCAGTGTGATCAGTTATTCTTGCGTCGACGGACCGTTTGCAACGATGGTTGGAAATAACGGTACTATGATGGCGATTCGCATCGTCCACAGTAAGCTGCGCAAGCGAGAGGAGCATTCGGCTTCGGTGCATCCTGCTGAAGTCCTTCAGGCCGCACCTGCACCGCAGCCGGAGCCTCTTGCCTTCCGCCAGCAGCCTCTGTGGCAGTTCCCGCCGCCGCTGCCCCCGCCTTACGTCTATCCTCACGATCAGGTTAGTAACAAATCCAAAAACAAACAATCATAAACACAAACGTTCTCTCCGACATCTATTTAAGAATCGAAACCAGTTCCAGCCGTTATACTTGACCTCAATACTGCTTTAACGAGCTGCAATGCCCAGCAACGCATTCCACTCTGCAAATCTCAACCTCGGTAACAAACAAACAACATTGAAAGTTGCACGTTGGGAAAGCAGCGTTACATTATAATACGAAAGAAAACGTGACTGGTCCGACCCTCCCCGCCACGAGAGAGAGTTGGTACAACGTAGCCGCGATATCTAAGTGCGAAATAAATTTAAATGTCGGGACACGCTCGTTGAATAGAAAGCTGCAGAAGGCAATCATGTCGTAACTTAGCGACCTTCTTTCTTTGCAGCCTGCCGAACAAAAGAGGCTAATGCAATAGTCTGAATAAAATTTCAATTTCTTAAAACACTGACCCCAATATCACGGTCTGATAACGCTTCCCGAGGCGAGGCTTGCCTGTGAAACGGCCCATTTATTCGCTATATCGAATTCTAGACAATGTTTGCATGTCTGCGTGGCCACATATCGAGACGGCACACCAGGAAGCAGATAATGCTAATGTGTCTTTGAATAGCGTATTCAAGGCTTGCTTCATTCTCGTGTGGCCTCTACATTTACTTTGCAATATTAGCTTCCTAGTCATGCAAAAGAGCTTATTTCATACTTTAACATAACACTTTACAAACTACTTCGCTTAAAAAGAATACTAAAGTCCCCAGTAGGTATTTTTCACACAAAAAGTTGCCGTCGAAACTTATAATGGGACGACCTTCTTTCGCATCTTTGCTTGACAACAGTCTGAAAATAGCGCGAGAAGGGCATTGTGTAACATTTAAAGTTGTTTCGCGTCGAGCAAATGCAGCTAATGTATTGAGGTCGATAACGGAACTGAATTCTGGTAACCACTTTTAAGGTCAACAAACTTGACTCCCGGATGTCTGACTTTAGGGTAAACGAGACTTATGAGTGTTATTTTTATTGTTTCTAGGACAACTTGATGCAGCCGCACGGTAACGAGCGTGCGAGTTTCCGCAGTCTTCGCAAGAACATCGGTGGTCGTTGGAAGCGACTAGTGAAAAAGAAGCCTGAACAGGAAGTTTACACGATCCCGCCCGAGCTCAAGCCACAGCTCAAACAAATCTACGTGTACTAAACAACGCACGGGGAGACGTTTTAGTAATTATAGCTGAAGCAGGACACTTCGCTACGCTGATCTAAGGCGATGACATCAACCTCAATACGGTTGTAAAACACAATTCATATCATTACTTGAATATCAAAATTGTAGAACCTGCACGGCTCGATAGCCACTGTATCTGAACATATCTATTTTCGACCAATTAATTCTAATGACCAATGTAACTAAAACATTTTCTTTCATTCAGCACTTCATTGTGATTTTAAATCCTAGAAATTGTATTATTAAGTATTAGAACTTGATGTTTGTGACTTGT
Organism: Phalera bucephala; assembly: GCA_905147815.2. Lineage (NCBI taxonomy): Eukaryota > Metazoa > Arthropoda > Insecta > Lepidoptera > Notodontidae > Phalera > Phalera bucephala. The sequence goes on from LR990612.1 coordinate 29,111,241, forward strand.
GAGTGTTCCGTTGCAGTCCGTATGAGAATGTGTGATAGTCAAATGAATTTAGTTTAATTAATTTAAAGATATGAATGAGAATTAGGAAGATGCGGTCGCGCATACTAGTGACGAAAATCCAATAATTATGAATAAAACAATTATCTATGATGCCTTGTTAAATGTAATTTTTGACTAATTGGGGCATTTTATAGTTCATTAACTTATTGTAGATGATCGTATTCGTAAGTGAACACCGATCAAAATGGTTTATGAAGCTATAAATATTGTATGTACTCTGTGTCTGTATGATGAGTGCCGATTTGAAACGTCTTATTGTTTGATGCAGTATTTTATATCATTCATTTGTGTTGTGGGTGAGACTGATTATTGGTACAATTTTAAGTGTAACGTGACATTGTGAATCGAATACAAATTATTTTCTGATATTATTGAATGTATCCAAATAATAAACAATATCACGATGGAATATCAAATGACCTAGTTGTTGAATGTTGCGTTGCTCGCATTGCTATTGTAGTATAATTCTTCAGATTTTCGCCCGGTCCTTACTGTGATATATAAAATGGAAGGAATAAAGAATTGTTGGAGGAGAGATGTGTAGTTTTAAATTGATTGCCTTAATACCTTGTCAATTAAAGTCTAGCAAGGACCGTCGGTCGAGAATTTTGATAGCTCATATTGAGCCTGATATTTTGATGAAGTAAGTTGATAGATAATAGGTACAATTCAGCCATGAATATATTTTTCTTTTCATTAAATTAACTGTCGCTGTAGATGAGATACAATGTTATGAAATATAATTTTTTAACATCGTGAGAAGTTTTTTGTTTTGAAAAAAATGTAATCCTTCGTTGAAATATTGGAAAATAAATTCCATCATTATACTGAGTTTTTGTTTCCTCTTTAAACCTGTTTACGATATCTCCGTGCAGAAAGTGAAAATAAATTTTATCAACAGTTTCGTTACGCTTTCCCTATAACCTACTTGCAAAAACCCACTAATATTTCAACTACCTGCACTTGCTCTATCATAGGTACCTACAACGTTTTCCCAGTAGTTTATTCTGCACGTGGTCTGCACGTTATTTAACTACAATAACATTGAAAGAAATGTTAGTAAACAATAACAATGCAAATAAATATTTTTCTTGACTGGTAAGAATTATTACTACTTCATTAATGTAGCACAAAGTAATTTTGAAAAAAAATTACTAGTAGATGAATGTAGCGCCATCTATCCGATTAGTTATAGTTTACAAAATACGCCATCTATTGACCTATTCTAGTAACAATTTGTAGGTAGATAATGTGCACACACAAGAATTATCTTAGTTATTTTACCGCCATCTAGTATTTCTAGTTAACACTAAGTAGAAAACTGACATACCAATATTATACAAAGTGACGTTAGCAATAAATCACCTATATATATTACAGATGTCGGGTATTATATTTTTTAGTTATTGAATAATTTTTGTAATCGACGAACATAAATATTTCGTATTCCAGTTATTTTGAAATTATTATTTTCTGTACGCCGTTTACATCCAGAACGCTCGTTTAAATTTGCAAAAGACAACCATAGTCAAACTAAAATCGTGATCTACCTACAAACCTGTTTTACTGAAAGTCTTTGTAAATAATTAATTTACCCGTTACGTTAAAATAGAGCGTAGTAACGACTCCCGCATGATGTTGGCCACGACCCTAAACCGCTACCCTTTGAGAGATTAGTTTGTATTAGAAAATTATCTTCTTTGTGTCAATTAACGGACACGGTTATAAATGGTGGAATTTGTATTAAAGTTACGGCAGTGGGAAATCCATCCTGAACGCAGAGAGTTATCGGATTGGGTTTTGGATCGGTATCATAACGTCCAGATATCAAGATGACCAAGTAAACGTAAAGTCTACATAATACATATGAAAGTGTCCCCTTGTTACTTATATAATTTAATTACATCCATGTATTTTATTTCGGCATATTAATTCATACTCAGGACATCCAAAACATATGCACTGGAAAAAAGCCAGTTCAGTCCACATGAGCGGGGATTTTAAAATGATCTATCTAGGTACAGTACATATTTTACACTAACAACAGTATCATATTGAACATACCATAAAATAACTAGAGAAAATACATTTGATTTACACATAAGTATATAGGTACTCTCGTGGACGTCGGAGGACTAATTTATTCTGGGCTATGGATGTCTAGGAACCACCCAAGTGACAAGGCGAAGAAGGAAAGGTGCACCTGGTTTAGAAAGGCATGTTTTGTGCTTCGCTTGATTCGCACGTCATACAGTCCGCGACATACTTAAGTCGCTGAAAATTTCTTTTTACAAATCGAAAGAGTACTTGAAGGGTATGTATAAATAAGTGCCTACGATATGACTATGAATTAATAAATTCTTAATTGTTGAAAAAACAGTATCATATTTTACATATATCTTTAAACTAGTCAGTATCATAATTTACATATGTAATCTCTATCTGTCAGAAGTGTTTAGGAAATAGTAATAAATCTTGGAACACACAATTCTAAAACATAGTCATGTCATCATCTCAGCCTATACTTGTCCACTGCTGAACATAGGCCTCCCCAATCGCTTTCCAGCGTAACCGGCCCGATGCCACCTGTATCCAACGACTTCCTGCGATGTTCACAAGATCGTCGGTCCATCTGGCAGGCGGTCGTCCCACTCTGCGCTTGCCAATACGTGGTCTCCACTCTAGGATCTTTCTGCCCCAACGCCCGTCCGATCTACGCGCTATGTGGCCCGCCCATTGCCACTTCAGCTTGCGAATCTTAACGGCTATGTCAGTGACTTTGGTTCTTCTAGGAATCTCCTCATTCCTGTTTCGATCGCGTAGAGAAACGCCGAGCATAGCTCTCCTCCATAGCTCGCTGAGCAACTCTGAGCTTTTTTATGAGACCACGTCTCTGATCCATATATCATCACTGGTAACACACATTGACTATGAACTTTAGTCTTAAGCCACTGAGGTATTTTGGATGAGAAGATGTTGCGCAGTTTCCCGAACGCTGCCCAGCCGAGTTGGATTCGTCGATTGACCTCTCTCTCAAAGTTGGACCTACCTAACCGAACTACCTGTTCCAGGTAAATTTATTCGTCGACAACTTCAAGAGTAGGGTTCCCAACGATGAGTGCGGTGGGTACGACATGTACTTTAGACATTATTTTCGTTTTGTCCATGTTCATTTTAAGACCCACTTGTTGAGATACTCTGTTGAGGTCACCGAGCATTCGTCCTAGATCTTCCAGCGACTCCGCCACGACCACAATGTCGTCGGCAAATCGAAGGTGAGTGATGTATTCGCCATTGATGTTGATGCCAAGTCCTTGCCATTCCAAGAGCTTGAAGGCGTCCTCTAAAGTGGCCGTAAACAGTTTCGGAGAAATGACGTCTCCCTGCCTTACTCCTCTTTTTATGGGGATCGCCTTCGTGCACTGCCCCTGTACTCGGACTGACATGGTGGCGTTATTATACAAGCACTTCAACACTTCAATGTACCGATAGTCAATGCGGCATCGCTGGAGAGATCTAAGAACCGCCCAAGTCTCGATCGAATCGAAGGCTTTCTCATAGTCCACAAACGCCAAGCATAGTGGCCGATTATACTCCTCGGTCTTCTGTATAATCTGCCGCAGCGTATGTATGTGGTCTATGGTTCTAAAGCCTTTCCGGAAACCGGCTTGTTCGGGAGGCTGGAAGTCATCCAGCCTGCGTTCGAGACGATTCGTGATGACTTTCGAAAACAACTTATAAACATGGCTCAGCAGTGTGATGGGCCTATAATTCTTCAGTAAAGTGTTATCACCTTTCTTGAAAAAACAGTACCACCACACCCCTGTTCCATGCTTCCGGCGTTTTCTCTTCGAGTAAGACGGAATTAAACAGCCTCTGAAGGACTTTAAGTACCGGCGTTCCGCCTGCTTTCAGAAGCTCTGCGGTAATTCCGTCTTCGCCTGGCGCTTTGTTATTTTTGAGTTGTTTGAGAGCCATCCTAATCTCGTTCAGGCTGATGTCCGGGATCTCTTCAGTGTAGTGTCGGGTTAGCTTGGCTCTTGGGTCTTTTACCAAGTCAACAACAGGTTCAGCTACTGAGGTGTACAACTGCCCATAAAACCTCTCTATCTCCCTGAGCACCGCTGACCTATTCGACGTTACGTTTCCGTCCTCCGTCTTCAGCTTCGTCAACTGGCTTTGCCCAATAGACGCGTCTCTTGCGAACACTTTGAAGCCCTTGTTCTGTGCTATGGTCTCCTCAATACGCCTTGTATTGAAGGACCGTAAATCGTGTCGCAAGGACTTCAGTATCTGTCCATTGAGCTGCCTATAGAACTTAGCATCATCGGAGGTTTGGAGCGTCATGGAACGTCGCTCAGCCATGAGGTTTCGGGTGTAGTTGGATAGTTTTTGAGGTCTATTTTTACGGTGGGGCTTAAAATACTTGGACCCGACCGTATGAACAGTCTCTACCAGCCTGTTGTTGATTTCGTCCACTGTTGCGCTGCTGCCTAGCAATTCGAAGCGGTTTGCCAATTCGAGTTGAAAGTTCTCGGGGTTTTGGATATGTGCATAAGAAGGTCGGAGCGTAGAATTCATCAGACGCGATCTTTCCATTTTGACATTAATATTTAATGTGCCTCTGACCATTCGGTTATCACTGACGGTTTTTACCCTGTGAATCACGGAGACATCATTAAATATTTGTCGCTTGGTGCTCATGATGAAGTCTATCTCATTTTTGTGGAACCATCAGGGCTCATCCAGGTCCATTTCCTATGAGGCGGCTTCCGGAAGAAAGAGTTCATCATAAAGAGTCCCTCCTTCTCCAGATATTCGGCCAGCCTCTGACCCCTGGGGTTGCGCTGCCCATATCCAAATTGCCCCATTCTCAACTCATCATCGCCCCGCTTGCCCAGCCGCGCATTGAAGTCACCCATAACCACTGTAAAGTGTGCTTTGGAAGTATGTATGGCTCTACTAATGTCCTCATACATTACTTCGATGTCATCATCTGAGTATGCCGAGGTCGGTGCGTAGACCTGTATGACCTTCAACGAATATCTTTTGGATATTCTGAGTATCAGGTACGCTACCCTGCTCGACACACTAGTGATGGACCCAACGTTGTCTATGAGTAACTTGTGGACGATAAATCCGACACCACCTTGGGACTGCTGTTCGCCCTCCCGGTAGTAAAACAAGTTGCCGGATTTTAAGGTTATCGTGTCGTGTCCTCGCCCTTTCTTCGAACCTCCGATAAACCAACAATATTCCACCGCAACTTGTTTATCTCTTCTTCCAGCTCAACAAGCTTCTCATCTGTCCTTAACGTGCGTGCGTTGTATGTCACCAGGGCCAATTTTCGTAGTTGGTGGTAGCCGAATCTTTGCCGGAGATTCTTAGCACCCCTTGTCCTGTCGTTACCATAGCTGCTACCCTGGCCAGGACGAACAGGACCGCCGGGGACTAGGGGCCTGGTTTTATTATTTTCTTCCATTTTAATAAATTGGGGGGGTTTGCCATACTCGCCACGCTTGGCAGGCGGGTTGGCGAGCGCAGTTTTTGATGGTAGAAGTGTTAAGGGAACGCTGCTGCCCATTCCCTAGTTTTCCCTTAGTCACCTTGTACGACACCCGATGGGATAAGATCATCATCATCATCATCATCATCTCAGCCTATACTTGTCCACTGCTGAACATAGGCCTCCCCAATCGCTTTCCAGCATAACCGGTCCGATGCGACCTGCATCCAACGACTTCCTGCGATTTTCACAAGTTCGTCGGTCCATCTGGCAGGTGGTCGTCCCACGCTGCGCTTGCCAATACGTGGTCTCCACTCTAGAATCTTTCTGCCCCGACGCCCGTCCGATCTTTGCGCTATGTGGCCCGCCCATTGCCACTTCAGCTTGCTAATCTTAAGGGCTATGTCGGTAACCTTGGTTCTTCTACGAATCTCCTCATTCCTGATTCGATCACGTAGAGAAACGCCGAGCATAGCTCTCTCCATAGCTCGCTGAGCAACTCTGAGCTTTTTTATGAGACCTATAGTAAGAGACCACGTCTCTGATCCATATATCATCACTAGTAACACACACAAGACTAAAATAAACAGACTAAAATATAGATAAGATGGGTTGGTCCTATTCTAAGCCGGGAACCACGCGGCAACATAGTCATGTACGAGAGAATATCTATTGTTTCCCTCTTATTTGTCCATTGAATACCCTCCATAATATCTATCTATCATAATTATATCTATCTCTATCTATATTATCGCTCTAGTTCCCTCGAGGGGTAGGCAAATAGTAGAGGTTTCCAACAGCTTCTTTCGTCACAGACGTCTCCCGCTACCACAATGACAATATTTATTTCAAAAAAAAATACCAGTATCTACAAACAATTTATCGACCGGATCACCGGATACAATTTTGAACCTTCTAGGGTACTAGCCGAGTATTGCCTGAGGCCATCACGTGATAGTCTTTTGTAACACAAATAAGCCTCATTGTAGGGATGCAGTGCTTCATTATATCCCGCTTCATTACATCGGGACGTGTCAATCTCGGGGATTCTGGGGGACTTTGAAGTGGCATTCGTTCTGCGGTCGGTTTGTTGTTATTTTACGGCTTTGCTATTTTCGAAGGCATGAAGGGGTACGTTGTGGGAGACTAGTTTTGAATTGTGGAAGGTAGATGTAGATTAGGCGGTTTAATGTTTTGGTTAGTTCAAGTAAAATTAAGCAGTAAATCTATCTATCTATATCATCACGCCAGATCTCTTGCGGGGTAGGCAGAGAGTACAGAGTTCCAACAGGTTCTTTCCTTACATACCTCTCTGGCTTCCTCCACTCTCATAGTTCGTCTCATACACGCTCGCTGGTTACGGAGACTCTTGATTTGTCCTTCAGATGAGACTCGGTCTATTTGTTCATGGTAAGATAGTCTAAGTTTATGCCGGTACCTACATCCTTCCACTTTCGCATTGTATATCTGTTTTGTCATTCTAAAGTAAGCAGTAAATCACTCACTAAATATGTACCTTCAGAAAATTTCACAGCAAAAATGTTTCAAAGCGTATGTGCTTAGGTACTTTTGGTGCTCTGCCTACCCCGTAAGGGATCTGGCGTGACGATATAGATAGATAGACGTGCTTAGGTAGACATTTGTAAAACGAACTACTTATGTATAAGTAGAATTTAACTACTGTCCCACCTATTAGTAAAGACCTGGTCTCATTTATCGAAGAAAAATGACAATAATTGTATGTCTGCGCGACGCCAGCAGATGCGGAACCAGGGTCCATTATCGGTGGTAAAGTCGACGTAGTATCGAATAAATTCACTTTGGTTTTGCCCACACGTAATTTACTTTACTATTTAAAAATAATGTAGATGAAGGTGAACACTTTTATTCTTACAAGGTTATTTGTGAGTAGCTATCGGAGAAGTGACCTAATATTCCAAACCGGTAGGTTTAAATACTATAATGAAGTTGACATCACAAACAATAATAATATCAGCCTATACTACCCACTGCTGGGCAAAGGCCTTCTCTCACAAATCGAGGTGAGAGAGATTAGGTCATACTCCACCACGCGGACCCAGTGCGGATTGGCGGAGGCAGGTTTGTGGCCACCTGCTGTTGGAACTTATCAAGCCGCCTGTAAGGCTTCCAACTCGGCTTAACGACTACCACATTAAGTGGTAACCGGGACCAACTTAACGGCTTAACGTGCTTTCCGAAGCACGGAGACACTCGAATATGAAAATGCCACAATCGGAGTCGAACGCTGCTAACCTTGTTTATCGGTAAGAACACCGCGGTCGCACAGCGCTACGAGCGCATCACAAACAATATTTCACCGATATTCGCATCACACTATTTTTATAAAATCTTTTTACAATTTTACAGCACCATAAAACATAATATTAATGCATATAACATAATCAAACATACTAACAACAGAATATAAAATTAACGTACAAATCAAATGTACTCAAATCAATCTATGTCATGATACAAAATTAAACAACGATTATTAAAATTACATAATTAAACAGACAAATCAAATAATCTTAAAATTTTAATTACTTTATAAATAAAATCGACTCAGCGTCTAATAAAATCGACTCAATTTGACGTACGATTTAGCGCAGTGGTTAAGAGCTTGAGCTTGAGCCCACTGTGTCTAATAGTCGCGGGTTCGATTCCCGCACGGGACAAATCTTTGTGTGATCCACAATTATTTGTTCCGGTCTGGGTATTTGTGTTTGTGAATTTTCATGTTTGTAAACGCACCCACGACACAGGAATAAATCCTAGTGTGGCTACGTTTATTAAAAAAAAAAAAAATAATTAAAATTTTAATTACTTTATAAATAAAATCGACTCAGCGCCCATATATACCCCACCACGCGGACCCTGTGCTGATACCTCCACTCCGATCTAGGTCTTGAACCTATTCGCGCCTATATTAAAAAGGCGACAACACGACACTTCGCGCACGCATCTACCGGTGCACTTAGTAGTGCACCCCGTCCCCCCACATCGACTGCCCCAACCGAGGCCGCCTCTTCAAGGCGCCCTCGAGTATGTCGCCCCTTGCCCTTCTGACTCGAGCGTAGTGGTTGCACGCTCGCCCTTAAGTCCGGTGAAACTGTAAAGGCCTCGCGGCCAACAGCGTACATCACTTACACACACACACACACACACACACACCCTGTGCTGATCGTTAATGGTCTACCACAATCAACCGGGAGAGTGACAGTGATGCAATTACTTTACAAAAGAATAAAAAGAGACAGATATATTGAACGCGGGCTCAGAAATAAACGACGTATGGGCAAAACGGACGCTTTGATGGACGATTTAACGCAGTGGTTAAGAGCTTAAGCCACTCCGCCCACTGGGTCTAATAATCGCGGGTTCGATTCCCGCACGTGACAAATCTTTGTGTAACCGACAATTATTTGTTTCGGTCAGGGTATTTATGTATGTAAATTTTCATGTTTTTAATCTCACCCACGACACCGGAATAAATCCTAGTGTAAGACTAAGTTTACAAAAAAAAAAACAATTTAATCATTTTTTAAAAAAGGATGCTACGAAATAAAAAAAAATTACAAGAATTTTGCTACTATTTTTTGCTATATTTTCACCACGTATGGTAAGCGCAGCGTAGGGCCGCCCCCTGTCAGATGGACCGGCGATCTTGTGAAAATCGCAGGAAGTCGTTGGATGCAGGTGGCATCGGACCGGTTACGCTGGAAAGCGATTGGGGAGGCCTATGTCAGCAGTGGACAAGTATAGGCTGAAATTATGATAATGAAAAAGATTTGTCCCGTGCTCTTAATCACTGCGCTAAATCGTCCGTCAAGTTATCTGACCATTACACAGCGAAGCAACCCTTGGTAAGGGTGCTTCTTATTGGAGTAACTGAGTCTTTTTGGATGTAAATAAGTTAGTTAATTACTTACTAATCACTTATTAAACCGCAAATTTTAAGATTATTAATGCATAAAACTCTCCGTCAAATAACAATGTAGCTTACAACCCAATAGACAAAGTTGCTTGAAAACTAACAAATCACGAAGACATCTTTGTCGGATCATCGGTCTGCGTAATGGCTGTTTTACGAGTTTCCTCGTCGGATGTATCAATGTTGTATTCAATCGGTTCCACTATATGGTGCGTAAAATCTGTTGAGACGAGAGAGTTGTAGTTTATGTGTTCTGTAGTTACAGACTTTTGCTGGAAACGTAAAATACAAAAGGACAATGTTTGTAAATAGTAAAGGGTAGATACCGCGTTCAGCAAAATCTTGTGCAATAGTTAAAGGCCAAAATCATTTATTTGTATGTATAGGCTAACGAAGAAGCACTTGAAAATTGTTGCATCTACCATCGAATCAGAATGCGGCCTCCAATGAGAAGATCCAGCCAGAAACTCAGCGTGCTATCAACAGAAGAGAACAAGCTTTTTAGTTTCGGACGTTTTGTATGAATAGATAGTGCGAAGGTTGAATTGAATTGTTAGCTGTAAAAATTTAGAATAGGTTAGAACACTACTTCGTCTAAGTATAGATTTATGTATATTACACAAGTTATACTAACTCATAAGTTTTAGACAGTTTGTAACAGGAGGATAATCATGGCTCTACTTCAAGAAGAAAAACTACAACTTAAAGATTAACCGGAAGTTTCGCCGCAAATCATATAAATATCTCGATCGGCTCATTAGTCGGAGTAATAACTGTTTTATGAGCCGCTTCGCAAATGACTCGCTTCCCCAAGAATGAGTTAAAATCGGTACAGAGATCAAGCTTTATACAGACCTTGGTGACTGCGTGGTATGACTGCTTAGTCCGACTGACCCGATCACGTGCACTTTTTCTCATTGGTCCGGTCAAAAATCTAAAGCCCTTACAGTCCAATTTCTTAGGATTGTGAAGACTACCGGTTTTCGAGACTATAACGGGTTTTGTGGGTACACTGATACCATTCTGACATCGATCTCAAACCTGAACAAAAAGTGTCCGCGGCATGTTCTCACTAATCCTCACGATGGCCTTACCTCCCTCGTTTCGGAAACAGATGGAAACAGTGTGGTCGAAGAATTACTTACCATGGCAAGACACTTAATATATGCCCTTCCCCCATAGCACCAACCTAAGCCAAGGCCAATTTTTATTGAAGTGCCCGTAAGCCAGTTCTACCCTTAGCCCTTCCGATCAGAGTGTAATTGCTATACGCTCGCCCTTTTCCTTGGTGAAGGTGTAAGCACCGCTCGACCTATTTTTCTATCTATATCATCACGCCAGATCCCTTGCGGGGTAGGCAGAGAGTACAGAGTTCTAACAGGTTCTTTCCTTACATACCTCTCTGGCTTCCTCCACTCTCACACCTATTTATACACATACAAAAAAGTGTACACTCATATATATAGCATAAAGCCGGTGCAAATCCGTTCTCTACGCCATCGGGATCGCCCGTGAACCTGTTTGTGAGAGCTATCGCACACATCGCTGCCCTATGCATATCTGTACCCACATCGTAACGTTTGTATGGAGCTTGAGCTCTGTACGAATTTTTACTCGAGTCGTATAGGACTCGTATTCAATCGCTTTTGTTACGTGATGCGTAAAATTACTTCGGTCCATTGAACATAGTACTTGTGATCATATATTCGCTTTACATTATACTGGGGGATATTGTAAGCTTTGGAGTGAGGATTCTTTGATTCTTTTCTTTGAAATCTGTAGGTTTTCATTGTAATTCAGAGCATCAGAGGCCTACTTGTTATAACCAAGTGATGTTAATTGGGATGACTTTAACGAGTAATTATGACAAAGTTAGAAAACACTAAAAATATAATAATATATTATGTAATGTATAACATGAATAGTTGACGAGAGTAGGCCACTTCGTTCACTGGATGGAATCGTCGCCAGTTTGATATTCGCAAAGTAAACATTTTTCTGTCTAACAAATGTGGATTTTCGCGCTGGTATCACATACACTGTGAAATTCTACCCGCACCTCACGCGGCAATGTTTTCTAGTCTGAACCTACATTTTTGAAAAAGAAAGATAGTTCTACTAACCTTACAAACAAGTATTATGAATAAACCAAAGTAATCGACACAATTTTTAGCAATACTTTCAATTCAAAGCTACCAAAAGCTTTGCAACATTAAAATATCCGAACAAATCTGAAACAAAAAAGAACCATTCGCATTAAGGTCAACATTTAATTTCGATTTGATTAGTTCCCCTCCCTACATAAATCGTTCATGAATAAATATGAACGCCTCCATCGCAAGCAAACAAGAATCGAAACGAAAGCCTTAACAAAAACGAAATTCTTTAAGAGCCCCCAGCTAACGCGAGGCGACCTAATTTCTCTTAACAAATTGTAGTAATCCATTTACCAAACTGTTAAATTGGGGGACAATCAAGGAATGTAAAAGAGTACTCCATAATGGTTTTGTTTTTTGGTGTTGGTGTTGGACGACGTCAAGTCTGTTTGGTGTTTTAAAGTAATGAAATTGTATTAATTGGATTATTCAAAGGTGTCTATAAATGTATAGTTACAGGAATAAATAGGTCAACTATTTTATTGATGGAGTTTTGGCTTAATTGAAAAAACAAGAAGGAAGAAAGTTTTTGTCCGTTAAAGCGGTTTTTTTAAGAATGGTGAAATGGTTTAACTGTTCCACCAATAAAAATAAAAGTTTCCTCTATCATTTTAGTTTTTTTTTTAATTAGAAAAACTGTTGTTTTCTTTTGCTTTAGGTCAAGAAATCCCTACTAAGAGTCTAGGGTGGTCTGCTAAACAGGTTGAGAGAAATACTTAACAACCCTTGAAATATAATCAAAATTGTAATCTTTTCCGCATGTTCATATCGTATTACATGGGGCCTTACATCATCGGCGAAAAGTGGGTGTACACAGTACACCTCTGCCATTCTCGCTTGGGGAATAAAGGCGTGACGGTGTAATCTCTATAGCCTCACTAAACAATAGTTTTAATAAAAGAACTGCATTTAAAGAGTAGCTTCATCATCTCAGCCTATACTTGTCCACTGCTGAACATAGGCCTCCCCAATCGCTTTCCAGCGTAACCGGTCCGATGCCACCTGCATCCAACGACTTCCTGCGATTTTCACAAGATCGTCGGTCCATCTGGCAGGCGGTCGTCCCACGCTGCGCTTGCCAATACGTGGTCTCCACTCTAGAATCTTTCTGCCCCAACGCCCGTCCGATCTACGCGCTATGTGGCCCGCCCATTGCCACTTCAGCTTGCTAATCTTAACGGCTCTGTCGGTGACCTTGGTTCTTCTACGAATCTCCTCATTCCTGATTCGATCGCGTAGAGAAACGCCGAGCATAGCTCTCTCCATAGCTCGCTGAGCAACTCTGAGCTTTTTTATGAGACCTATTGTAAGAGACCACGTCTCTGATCCATATATCATCACTGGTAACACACATTGACTAAAAACTTTAGTCTTAAGGCACTGAGGTATTTTGGATGAGAAGATGTTGCGCAGTTTCCCGAACGCTGCCCAGCCGAGTTGGATTCGTCGATTGACCTCTCTCTCAAGGTTGGACCTACCTAACCGGACTACCTGTCCCAGGTAAATGTATTCGTCGACAACTTCAAGAGTAGAGTTCCCAACGGTGAGTGCGGTGGGTACGACATGGACTTTAGACATTATTTTCGTTTTGTCCATGTTCATTTTAAGACCCACTTGTTGAGATACTCTGTTGAGGTCGCCGAGCATTCGTCCTAGATCTTCCAGCGACTCCGCCACGACCACAATGTCGTCGGCAAATCGAAGGTGAGTGATGTATTCGCCATTGATGTTGATGCCAAGTCCTTGCCATTCCAAGAGCTTGAAGGCGTCCTCTAAGGTGGCTGTAAACAGTTTAGGAGAAATGACGTCTCCCTGCCTTACTCCTCTTTTTATGGGGATCGCTTTCGTGCACTGCCCCTGTACTCGGACTGACATGGTGGCGTTATTATACAAGCACCTCAACACCTCAATGTACCGATAGTCAATGCGGCATCGCTGGAGAGATCTAAGAACCGCCCAAGTCTCGATCGAATCGAAGGCTTTCTCATAGTCCACAAACGCCAAGCATAGTGGCCGATTATACTCCTCGGTCTTCTGTATAATCTGCCGCAGCGTATGTATGTGGTCTATGGTACTAAAGCCTTTCCGGAAACCGGCTTGTTCGGGAGGCTGGAAGTCATCAAACCTGCGTTCGAGACGATTCGTAATGACTCTCGAAAACAACTTATAAACATGGCTCAGCAGTGTGATGAAGAGTAGCTTATCTAAAGATTACTAATTAAAATTATTTTTCTAAGGGCCTCTTTCAAAATTCTCGAGTGAAGTTTGAAGTAACTAATCGACGATTAAAGTTGCAAGTAAGTCTAAGAGTATGTACGAATATCACCGTTTCAGGTAGCCGTATCCAAAGATTAAACTAACAAGGTTTAATTGCCGAGTAACGTTAACCGAGAAGTAAATAACCAGCACTTTACTCGAGAATGATATAAAACGAAATGACAACCTCCTAAATGACATCTAGTCATCTTATAATCCAAAAAGCCGTTCAGGTGTGAAAATTAAAAGCATAAATCCACATGAAACGTTGAAGTAGAGTATAATTACAGTTGCTATTTGTAATTCATGGGCAGGTTGGGTCCCTGGGCCATTACGCGGGTCCCCCACCGCACAATGAGTACAAGTATGCGGTAACATATTAAATAGGTATAGTTCTAATGGAAATGACATTTTTTATATCACATGTTATATGTAAGCGTTATAGGACTCTATCACAGTAACGCCATATTTATAAAGACCACGTTTTGGATACAAACGTTACTATGATAGTGTTAAAATGCGTAAATTTTATTGCTCATAATTGCTTTGTGGTGCAGTGACATACCAGCTCAATTTGTATGATACTTACGTATGGTGCTTTGCAGTTGGCCCTTTTCAAGAAGGCCATTAATTTGTAAATTAGTTAATAAAAACTCCTAATATCCATAATCTATAACGATATTATAAATCTGAAAGTAACTCTGTCAGTCTGTTTCTCTGTTACCTTTTTACGCCCAAACTGCTAATGTATTTTGTTCAAATTCGGCAAAGACATAATTTTTATCCAGGGGAAGGGGAATGAATTCTATCCTAACATTATTTAGGCTAGCTTTTGTATAAAAAAAAAAAACTTTAGGGTGTGAAATACACGCCTGAAAATAGCGCGAATGAAGCTACAGCTAGTAATGCATCATCATAATCTCTAAGATTACGCAATGCTCCTATTATATCTATATCACCCGAATAGCGTCAATTCTAATAAAATTAGACCACTTAAGTGAAAAATAAAAATGACAATATCATTTCTGAAATTTGTTCGATTCGGGAATTCTCTCAGTAAATATGTGAAACATATTTCCGAAATTCGTCCCATATGGAAATTCAACGCAACAAATTCTAAACTTTTTATCCTTTATTTATATGCCTGTTAATATAATTTCTTCATCTAGGTGGCGCATCTAGAATTTCCCTACATCCAAGCGCCAAAAGTGTGCTCGGCCAACAATTGTCATTTAAATGAACAAGGGAATTTCAGGAGCCTCCTTTACTACGAATTAAGTAGGTTTAAGTGTCTGGGATAGTGCAAATTGAACGTGACTACACCCCGCCGTCCGGCGTTTCAGTTATATTTCAGGTCTACTTACTTTATACATTATTTATGTCCTTGTTGCCGTAATGAACGCTTTATGTGGCCTTAGCTTGATTAGGGTTATGGTACGTCATAAAAAATAATTAGTTTGTTTACTGTGTTTTGTTTGTGTTCTGTAGTTTTTAAGACGTGTTTAGCTGGTCTTAATTAAAATACTATTTAGGAAGTATTTTATCTTAAAGCGTCTATGGTATTAATAAGTGCGATAATAAAATACGTTATAATTTACATAAAAAACAATGACAAAATAAGTAATAGCCTAGTGGGCAGACCGTTGGACTGGAAAGCCAGAGGTTTCGGGTTCAAAACCCAGGCACGCAGTTCTGTCTTTTAGAAAGCATGTGCGTATTTAAAATTAACTATCACTTGCTTTAACGGTGATGGAAAACATTGTTAGGAAACTTGCATGCCTAAGAGTTTCTCGAAGGTGTGTAAAGAAAATTAACTATTACTTGCTTTAACGGTGACGGAAAACATCGTGAGGAAACCTACATGCCTAAGTTTCTCGAAGGTGTGTGAAGTTCGCCAACCCGCACTGGTCCAGCTTGGTGGACTATGGCCTAAGCCCTCTCGGTTTGAGCGGGGCCCCTGCGAAACGGTGGGACAGTTCCTGAACAAGGTTTATAATATATTATATTATATAAAAAAAACATAGAAACAATGGCTTACAGACGGACAACAGATAGAATAAAACAATCTGGGTATAAAAAGTAAGTAAGAACTAAGAACGGATTTTCGGAAATTTATCCCCTAAGAAGGATTAATAGAAACTAAATAAAACCCCTTTAGTAACAAGGCTTTTATGTAAAAATGCCTGGGTTTTGAACCCGAGACCTCTGACTTTGCAGTCCAACGATCTAACCACTTGGCTATTACTGCTGCAACTTCCGAAATAAAGCATATTTAACTTTTATCAAAAAAAATTCGTTACTTAAGTGAATGTTAAAATTAAAAAAAAAACCACCATTTTCCTCGAGCGCACTTCCTCAATGTGCGTTTATACGATCTTATCGGCTTTCATACGGTATTGAAGTTGTAAAAAGTTTACCCCCTTTCAACATAACATATGCGTGTTTACCCAAATTCGATAATACACACCAAATTCCCTTATGACACCTCTATTTTTTTAAAGGTAGAGGTTAAAATGGATTGGCAAATGGTTAAGTACGTGAAAAATAAGGTTAGGGAGTGGAAGTTCGTCTCATATCTTGTCATAACATTTTACTGTCACAATACGCAAGTATAAGTACGTACGCGTCACTAACGGGTTGTACGCACTACGCGTAATTTCTTGCAGTGTGTAATCGTCGATTGTGGGTATTTAATATAGACCATTGGGACTGTAAGTATGTCCCGAACCAATGTCGTATCTACAGCACATTTACTTTTTGTATGAGTTTTGCTGGCAACATTTTAAGTACTTTTTCGGAAGCGGCCAGGGCGGGCGAGGTAATTTTTTGCCGACGTTTGCAAAATAAAAAATCAATCAATCAATCAATCAGCCTATCGCAGTCCACTGCTGGACATAGGCCTCTCCTAACACGCGCCATTGCACACGGTCCTCCGCCTTCCGCATCCAGTCTGTCCCAGCGACCTTTTTGAGGTCGTCGGTCCATCTAGCTGGGGGCCGTCCTACCTTACTAAATAAAATTAATAAATAAAAAATAATAAAAGATAATTCAAACTCTAAAAGCGAATTTTTGCTTGAAATATAAAGTAAACGACTTTATGGTAATGACGTGTTTTGTTTAAGTACACATTTACAAAGTTTATCACCTTATACTTTTATAATTCCTACCTCTAACAATCGGACCCGAAAAATGCACAATTTTTT
This sequence comes from Phalera bucephala, assembly GCA_905147815.2. NCBI lineage: Eukaryota > Metazoa > Arthropoda > Insecta > Lepidoptera > Notodontidae > Phalera > Phalera bucephala. Next base: position 29,128,377 of record LR990612.1, read on the forward strand.
ACATAAACAAATATTTTTAGAAAATTTTTCAGAAAACTGAGAAATAATTTATAGCGATTACTAATCGTAAATAACCAATAAATACACCTGCACATAGCATTTTAGGTCATCTAAACAAAGAAACATCTAAAACTACCTCGAAAATTACTAAAAAAAATTTGCCTAGATTTCGGCCTAAGTAGACTGGGAAAAACGAAACAGTTTTACAATAATGTTAAGGTTTACGACCTAATTATTTAGCAAAAATAGAAAGAATACATCCTATTTTAGCATAAATATATACAAATAAACGTTTATGTTACGCAATTATAACCTAAAATCACAAAAAGGTGTCGTACCGTAGATAAGGTTACCTTATCCGTTGAGAATCTCAAACAAACACTACACTTAATTCTATCTATCTATATCATCACGCCAGCTCCCTCGCGGGGTAGGCAGAGAGTACAGAGTTCCAACAGGTTCTTTCCTTACATACATCAATAACAATACCACATTTTATTTGTTTACACTCGCGGCACTTGACAGCCTCTTAACGGGCACGCGCGCTTATTGGATGTTTACGTTATCCATTCACGATACCACTAAAAAAGACTACAAAGTATTATACATCAACAGAACGAGACTAATTTCCTCTTGATTTTGTTAAAACATTTAGTGTTGAGCCACAAAACCGATAAAGAAATGGATTCACCCTACGTATGAATTTATACGTTTCCGAGATCCAGTAACCTCGGAAACGTATAATTATGTACGTATGAATTCATACGTTCCCGAGACAAGCAGCACATATTTGCGCACTATAATGATTTCATAATTTTCATATTTTCAATTTTATTTAGCGTTCCACAATGTAGTTTAGATTTTATTTATTTTATAATCTCTGGAAAACTTACAGCTCATATAAATAATAAGTAAAGTGATTCTATAGAGTAAGGTCATTTAAAAGTTTTTGCATATAGCAAAAGTTGTAACAGTACACTAATAAAACTATATATATATATATATATATATATATATATATATATATATATATATATATATATATATATATATATATATATATATATATATATATATATATATATATATATATATAGTTTTATTAGTGTAGCCATAGCTGACACCAATTAATCGAAAAAGTTGGAATATAATATTTTTTTAAAGTATTAACATTTGTCATGAATAAATCTAAGTCTACGACACATTAAATTATAATTACTTCTGGAAAAAGGAATATCTAAGAGGGGTGTTTTCCGTAGACATGCAGACGGCACTCGTAACCCAATTGAGCCTACTATTTCCGGCACATCTATCGAGCCATTTATTATTTTCAATTAAAAAGAAAGATCGGCGATTTTTCTTCGTTCATGTAGCGATAAAATATGGAATTGTATACACCGCAAAATGTTATTGTGCAAAATTATACGGGAGCGATACTGTAATTGTCTTAGAAATTTCTTTTGTATACCTTTTAGGTGATCAATGTAGACGTCGTAAATAGGATTCCAAATTTGGGAACATATTGAAGGTGACTTCGGACATAGGAATTATAATATAAATATCTATCGGATAATCTAAAAATAAAATCGAATGCCTAGGACGCTTTATTTGTAATGCCATTAATATAAGCATCAAATAGAAGTTTCGCGTCAAATGCAACACCAAGGTCTTTGATGACACTAACTCTATTGATTGGACAATTAGATAGCTTGTAATTATATTCAATTCAATTTACGATTAAATGTACAAACACAACACTTTGATATATTAAGGTTTAGTTTATTCAATACGCAATAATTATGAAAACGATCTAGATTATTCTGGGGTGAGAGTGCATTCTCATTAGGTGTTACATACCTAAGAATTTTCATATCATCCAGGTATGAAACAATTTTTGAGTAGTAAAAACACGATGCAATATCATTCACAAAGACATTGAATAACAGCGGTCCTATTGGTAACTAAGGTGGTAACATTGATCAGCTTAAAAGCTAGGTTAGGTATCAATCAATCATGGTCTCTGTCGGGCACAGCAAAGTGTTTAGGAGAGAGGAAGACTATTAGGGAAATCCCTAGATTAAAAGTAATATTAAGTTCATATTTTTCAGACTAATATAGGCTAGAGCAAATACCGTTGAATAAAATTTATTTATCAAAATTGCACCTTACAGTTTAAATGCCTATGTTGGTAGGTTTTGTGTAAAGCTGTTTGATAGATGATTTCTTTTTAATGTAAATAATATTTGAATTGTGAGTGACAAAGATGATATGTATGACAGGTGTCAAAGATGAGAGAATGATTCACGATTTAGAATACGAGGCATGAAAGGCTATCAGAACAAAAAATATTTTAAGACTGTGGTATTAAGGATACAGATTACGACTAAATAAGAAAATACTGTTATGATTTCTCAAGGACGTTTTTTTATTTAAAAAAATATTGCATCATTACCAAAATAGTAATGGAATGAAACCATTTGGCTGGTATCTAAAAAGAAAATATGTCGAACGGCTAACCGCCACTAAACTCCACACACAGTGCGTACAAAGTACGAATCCTAAACACGTGAAATGTACTGCGGAAATTGGCTTTTCTGTAATCTGTAGCAAACTTTATATCTTTTGACATGTTACATAGTGAGGAGTACTAGTTATGCTATGTTTCGTAATAGTAATATTATTTCAGAAATAAGTATCTATTAGTACTTATAGAACTCTTATCTTCGACATTAAATTTCTATCAACATATTTCATTGCACCAGTTCCTTTGCGGTGTAGGCAGAAAATACAAAGTTCCAACAGGTTCTTTCCTTGCAGACCCCATGTTTCTACACTCTCGTAGTTATGGTGTATATGGTGGAACTTGCGTCCGGGTCACCTTTCAGGTCCTTGCAAACCTTTGCTGGAGGACCGGTAGGGTCCCTACAGATTGACGCCGCGCAGTCATTGTACCCTTGTACAAAGGCAAGGGTTCACAATATGACTGCGCCAATTACAGAGCCATTAGTTTGATCAGCTTGGCAGACAAGGTGTATGGTAAAATTATTGAAAGGAGAATGTGCGAGAAGTCTGATGGAATGTTGTGCGAGGCACAAGGGGGTTTCAGGTCCGGAAGACGATGTTCGGATCAAGTTTTCTCTCTTCGCAACATCGTAGAGAAGGATCTGGCAGTGGGCCGGAAGGTTTTCTGCGGTTTTGTGGATCTGGAGAAGGCGTTTGATAGAGTTGTGTGATAGAGACTTTGGGACATTTTGCCTGAGTATGGTATAAATGGCACTCTGCTGCGGGCCGTCCAGTCCACCTATGTGGACTGCAAGGCATGCGGGTGGGTGGTAACATGTCACCCTGGTTTGACGTTGAAATCGGCGTCAAGCAGGGTTGCGTGTTGTCCGCTAGACTGTTTATAATATATTTGGGTAAAAGTCTTCAAAGACTTAAAGCGATGAATGTAGGTGTACAAATGAGTGATCTAGTGGTAAATCATCTACTATATGCAGATGACGCGGTTTTGATAGCGCCAACAGCCACTGATCTGCAATCACTAGTCACAGTTATGAAAAACGACTGCATGAAAAATGGCTTACATTTGAATGTGAAGCAAGGATTGTCGTTGGGAACGATGTGCTGGAGCAAGTGAATGAGTTTGTATATCTTGAACGCGCATTCAGTAATGATGGAGAATACACCGCTGACATAGAGGGAAGAGTGAGTGCTGGGAACAGAGTGAATGGCGCGATGGGAAAGCTACTTGGGAGCTGGCACTTAAGCCGAATGGCGCAGCTGGCCATACATAATGGAGTGCTTGTTCCAACGCTGTTAAATAGCAGCGAGAGCTGGGTATGTAAGAAGGAGAATGATAGTAGGATAAATGCGGTAGAAATGCGAGCTTTGCGGAAGATGTGCGGAGTGAAGCTAACCGACCGTATTCGCAACAGCGTAGTAAGAAAGCAAATAGGTATGAAAGAGAGTATCGGGGTAAAGATGAGAAAGGCTATGCTCCGTTGGTTCGGGCATATAGAAAGAATGTCCGAAGAAAGAATGACAAACCTGATATACAATGCGAAAGTGGAAGGATGTAGGTACCGGGGAAGACCTAGACTATCTTACCATGACCAAATAGACCGGGTCTTATCTGAAGGACAAGTCAGGAGTCTCCGTAACCGGCGAGCGTATATGAGACGAACTATGAGAGTAGAGAAAGCCAGAGAGGTATGTCAGGAAAGAGCCTGTTGGAACTCTGTACTCTCTGCCTACCCCGTAAGGGATTTGGCGAGATGATATAGATATAGAAAGATCAACAAGTAAACAGTTTTCACATTCTAACATAATATAGTGTAATGTCAACTTACACAAGGGTTGCACTAATTGAGCTGTTTTATTCGCTACAGTAAGTAAAACAATGTATAGTACATCATACGCAATCTTCTCAAACCTTGCCGCGGGCGCATCTTAGGGTGTGTCCACATTGGGGGATGCGCCGCAAATGCTCATTTTACACTTCGGCGCATTATCGTAACTGCATACAAAAATTAAAACAAGGTTCGTAAGGCGCTGGCAATTTGTTCGCGAGCCGTACACATTTTTTTTTGATTTGTGATACGGATAGAAAGAACTGCGAGTGCAACGTGTGCGTGAGATCTAAATAATATCATACTAGAAGTCATATAGCACCGTTATACGACATACAAGTTAAAAAAAAACTTCACAAATGCGCATCATGTGATTCAGTACTACATAGACCATTGTATGTGATTCACTGGCCAAAATTAGTATTTTGTAGCATTACCAACTGCGAACAGTCTTTGGAAAGGTGTAACTGTATTTATAAGGGTATTATAATAATGATAATAATGCCCGCAGGGCAGCTTGTGGCGAGCTGTTGGTGAGTAACGACACCACGGACCCGAGTGCTTCAGAGAGTCGGTCAGGGCCCCCAACTCGGCGTGTCTTCGTCGGTCGAGTGGCTAGCCTTAATTGGCCGTCCAGAGAGGAGCCGTGATAGCTATATCGACGTAGGAAGATAATGCGTTCCTACATCGATGTACTCCAGGGGTGGAAGTGTTAAAGGGCATAACGCCGCGAGTAACTTCGGAGAAAGCGCAGCACACCTCTCTACACCCCTGGCCGCTCACACCGGTGTTGCCCTCAGTTGTCCTAGGACGACCGTTTGAGGGCCCATCTAGTAAGCGGCGAGTCACCGCCGGCCACGGGTAATTAGGTATCACTAATTATGGCCGGTGTCCGTCCCCTTTGAAATAGTCCAGTTTTTGTCCATCAAACCTCATTTGCATAGCCCTTGTTTTCTTTCCATAATTTACAATAGTCCTTGCACCTGCCGGGGTCAGTTCGCTGGTTATGTTTCTTCATTTTCAGCATGCTGGCTTACATAACATTAACTTCTCGCAAAGGGCCTCTACGTGTTGGACCCATGTCCCCATGCAAGCCTTTCAAAGGTCCGGGTAAAGCCCGTGAATCTCAGCGAGATACATATATAATAATAATAATACTTTATTTATCTTTCAAGTTCATGTACTCATATTTGTTAGTTATATTACACTTATAAAGTTTTTAATAAATAAATAATAAATTTAATACTAATAATTTTCCTTCCTTAAAATTCCTTCATCACAAAATCAGTACGCGTAACAATCTTATTGGAACTTATTTAAGTAGGTATAATTAACGGCTTACCTGAACTAGGTTGAGACCTGTGTTTCAGGCAGGATTAGTGCTGTAGCATTGTAAAATCCAATGGTTTATTAACAATAACATAACTTATTTGATTGATAAGTGAGAACATATGTTTAAATCTACTTTTATAATAAAATTAAAATTATGTATGTTATGTATAACATAATACGTTATCTACAAATTGCAAGTAATTGTTCCGTCTGTTCGTAAGACATATTTTGTAAATAACTAAAAAGCGTTTGTTTACAGCTAAAATTATTTAATTTGTTTATATTTAGTTCTCTATTTATTCTATAGTACAAAAAAGGACCTAAAAAGTGAATAATCTATTAGTATATATATATATATATATATATATATATATATATATATATGTTTTGAGGTTGAGTTTGAAAGGCAGACTATATCTTTCCGTCTCTTATTAATGGTAATGTCAGCAGCATAAGCGAGTGTTTTGTGCTGTTTAAGTAATACGTACATAATGAAAAGTTGGCGGTCTGTTAACACCTTGCAGGACTTGTATAACAGGGTAGTGGGAAAGCGAAAAGGATGGAAATTGGCAACTTTTAGAACTGCTCTTTGGGCACGTTCGAGGGGCAGTAAAACAGTCTTTAGGGCTCCTCCCCATGAGGTGATACAATACTGAATTATGGATTGACATAAGGTTAAGTATACTTGTCTGACTAGTTTTGATTCAGCGATTTTTCTGAGGATTTTGAATACATATATTAGTTTACGGACTCTTCTGACCAAACATTCAATGTGTTGGTTAAAGGAGAGTCTATCGTCGATTATAACTCCGAGGTATTTTATCTGGATGGTGTTGTGGATAGTGGGACAGTTACAGGTGTTAATTGTAGGGTTTTTACATTGGTGCGCATATAAATGAGGGTTAGTTGCATTGTGGTGTGGCTTGCGCGTGGCGAAGTGAACATATTTTGTTTTGTCAGCATTTAATGTTAGTAAGTTGTGGTAATGCCAATTATTTACTAAATTAAATCCAAGTTGTGCATATTTGTACAGTTTGTTGATGGTTTTAGCGCTTAAAATCCATTCTGTGTCATCGGCGTAGGATATTATTTTGCCGTGTCCAATGTTCAGATTACATAGGTCATTGATGTAAATCAGGAACAAGGTAGAGGCAAGAATACTACCTTGAGGGACACCAAAACTTGTGTTTCTTTGGTAATCGCTTGTAACATTATCTACTTTAACACATTGGTACCGTTCGTCAAGTTAGTCTGCCAATAGTTTTAATTGCCCGCCCCTAATGCCTAGAACCTCCAGTTTTTTCAAGAGCAAAGGAATAGAAACGGTGTCAAATGCTTTGGCTAGGTCGAGGAAGATTCCTAAAGCCTGGTTTCCTTTGCCAAGTTCTTGTGTGACAAATTCTGTTAGGGCATGTGTTGCGTCAGCTGTGGATAGTTTAGCTCTAAAACCGAATTGCATTGGTGAAAGCAGATTATTTGTTTCGAGATAGTTGACTTATCTGTTGTTAATGACTTTTTCTAGTATTTTGGATATTGAGGGAAGCAAAGATATAGGTCTATAATTAGTAAGTAGATCCTTGCTTCCCGACTTAAAGATAGGGATCACTACTGCCTTTTTAAAACATTTAGGAAATATCCCTTGGGATAGGCAAAGTCTGAATATATGAGTTAGTGGTGCTACTAAGATATGCTGAAAGTGTTTAAGTATTTTATTGTCTATTTTATCCCAGCCAGTTGCACAATCTTCCTTCATTCCTGTAATAATTCCTTTTATTTCCTGTTCATCAGTGTCAAGTAGTGCGAACGATTTTGCAATAAAGCTATTATTAGTTTGGTAGAGTTTTTACCAACGTTACCACAAAATAGTTGTTTACATTATTAGCCGACAAGATAGGTGAAGTATCGGTAAAAAGCAAATTCGAATTTGATTCGTGCTGTATAGAAGTATAGGTGACATTTTTAATATGTTTCCAAATTTGCTTGCTATTATTTCCTGCTCTCTGTAACTTATTTCTATAATGTTCAATTTTTAGCTTTTTTAAAAGATTATTACAGAAATTTCTGTACCTCTTGTAAGTCATTTGAAGAGTTTGAGAATCGGGGTATCGCTTAGATCTCTGATGGAGTTTATCTCTGTGTCTTATGCATCGAACTAAACCAGGTGTAATCCATGGCTCAATATTATAATTTTTCTTATAACAGTAAATACTGTTATAAGAGACGTGTTCCGGATAATTGCTTGTTGGACATTCTCAATTAAGTACGATAGAGATAACTCAGGGTCAGCAGTATTGTAAATGTTGTTGAAATCAATATTGCGTTAATCATGTTCGAGTTTGTTTATGTTTAATTTGGTATTTAGACTAAGTCTTACGGCGATTTAGCTTAGGCAGCATTAAATTTACTTTTAGTAGGACAGCGTGGTGATCGGTAATAAAAGAATTAGTAATAAGCGTAAGGTACTGAAGGATAGATTTGATCATCATGTGATCGAGGCAGGAACCGCTCTGATGTGTAGTCTTTGTGTGAGAGGGAAGGAGCCCATGGTATGAGCACAAATTTAGGTAATCTTGTGTTCCTGCGTCGTAATATTCAGATCCAATATTAATATTTATGTCCCCTGTGAGTATAATATTTTTAAAGGGCGCTAACACTGTAAGCGTTTGATTTAACCAGTTTAAAAATGGCTCTAAGTTGTAGTAACTGCTATGTTTGTGCCTACTTTTACAACCAAACAGTTACAGTCTTGTACAACTGGTTCATCGACGGTGACCTTTAGCGATTCTTTAGCATAAATTACCACACCATCATTTTGATTGTGGGTGGTGTTGCTATAGGATAAATTATATCTAGGAATCTGTGGGAGGTTATTGTGGCGGTTCGAATGCCAACACTCGGTTAGGACTATCAAATCACAATAAAAATTAAGCCTATGCAGAAATAGATCAAAATTGTCTATATTCTTATAAATACTACGAATATTTTGGGTAAGTATGGTTAGTGAATTTTCGTAGACGGTGAGATATTGTCTGCAGAGTTCAACATCACATGACTTTGACTCAGACACGAAAGCGTTATCTATTTCACTAATTAAATTAACTAATGCTAATACAAACTTATTTTATACTTTGAGTTCTAAAAACACAGATGACTGTGTGGCGCTCTTAGGCGCCTTCATAGTCAACGGAGTTAATATACCTATTTTCAGCAGCCGTCCTAGCCGGGCAGTCGACGTCGCCTGTCTTGTGGGCACTCGGTTTTTTAAATCGCTGGCATGTTGCGCATTTAGGTGAGTCGGCTTTCTTTGCGCAGTCTTGGATTGAGTGGCCTTCTTCCCCGCAATGTCGCAGTCTTGCAGAATTTTGCTGAGTGACCGTACTGCTGGCATTGGTAGCATCTGGTCACTAGTGTGAAGTCCCGTACCGGGCACGATGTCAAGTTTATGAGTACTCTGTCTTGTGTGATAAGGGCTTTACGAGTGAGTGCTGATACTTCTAATATATAGTTACAAGTATCAGAAGTTTTTTTGCCAGATTTGTGGCTTAATTTTGTAGTACGAAAAACATATCCAGAGACATAGCTGGCACTTTATCGGCTTCATTTTGCTCAAAGATGCATTTGAAAACTTCCTTTTGGGTCATTGTTGCGGGCAATCCTAAAACTATGATCCGTGGTTTACGCTTGTGTGGTTCGTCAACGGTAAGACCAGACGTAGCCAACTGGACAGATTGTTTAAGCTTTTCGGAATCACTCTTTGTCTCCGTGCTAATTATGACTCCGCCGTTCCTAATCTTGCGAACAGCACGAACTTTTAGTTTCATTTGTTCGGGGCATATCACTTGTTGGACTATATTTTTTGTTGAAATAAAACTATTTTACGGATTTTACGGTGCTGCAAAGCACTCGAAACGTCGGGAACTAAAAATAAAAAATAAACCGCGATAAAATCCGTAAAATAGTTTTATTTCATGTGTTATATTCGCGTAAATCTAAGAACTCAATATATATTTTTTGTTTCCTCACTGGTCTTCGATTTATCGCAAGAATAAATTGCCACGGAACTGAGAGTGCTCGGACGACTGAAACTGTTTTGGCTTTTCTTCACCATGTCTGCAAAAGATGTGCTTGTTGATACTGGTTTTGGGGAGGTCTCTAGGGTTTGTTTGAGCTCTGCTAGAGACTCGGCTAGAGTTAGCTTTTCATTCAGGATTTGAAGTGAACCGTGAGTTTGGAGTGCTTTTTGTTTTAATGACTGGTATTGTACAGCCATTTGTCCGACTCCGTTTCCAATTTTCCGGCACAGGTTAGTGATTTTTAATTTCTGCTCTGTGTTCAACTTTTCGTCGGAAGCAATGTTGCAGACCTCGCTCAAACATTGTTCAATGGAATCAGTTTTGGATGTCAGAGGTTGAGACCACTTCCATTCTTTCATCTTGTTGCTGTCTTTGGGTTTGAGGGGTGGGCGTAGATGGAGGGGTGCGGCGCGTTAATCCGCTGCGATTAAAGGGGCTGCTGTCCATAGCTATCAAATTTCACTTTTGTCCATTTCAATTAGTCACTAAAAGTTACGCTTATCACGCTAAAATACTAAACTAGGTCACTAATAATAAATGTTTAAATTATTGTAATTGTATTAATGCACGTCTGCATTCGGCAAGAGTGCAGAATTGATTGTCTCAAAACTATGTTAGTATTCTTATCATCTATGTAAATATATGGTATGTGAACCACCCCTCATCCTAGATGTTGAAAGCCAGCAGCAGCGGTTCACATACAAGCAGTCTAGTCTGCTCACTATACAGCTTCGGATGCTGTTGGGGCTGGCCCGCACACTGCGCACCAGGGAAGCGCATTTCTTACGCATCGTCGCAAAGAAACAATCGACACGGGCATCAGCAAATATCCTCGATGCACTGCAGAAACGGGGCAGCCCCATCAGAACCAACCCGAAACGCATTGTTGAATTGGACTCGAAGAGAGCTCTACGACTTTTGAGTATAAGTTGCCCACAGGCTGCCCGTGTAAAATGAAGTGCAGTACGCACGGAATAACGCTATTTTAACTTCCATAGAACAGCGTACGAACCTGTGAGCTATATATATTAGCTCTAACCGACAGAGAAAATATAATTTATAGGAAATTATTTTTACTGCAATCTGCTCACATCGTCGGCGAAAAATGGGTGCATACAGTACACCACTGCCACCCCCGCTTGAAGAATATAAAGGTGACAAAGTTTATTTTTACTGCAATTATGTGAGTATGTGTGATATTGTGTTTATTTATTTGAAACTGCACGTGTGACGAACCGGCAATACTGGTTTCAGCCAAAGTTGTGAGTTTTATTATTACAAATAGCCGTTACCGACGGCTACGCACGCGTTTATTTTGTAATTTGACATAGGTAGGTCGGTTTTTCTGGAATAGCACAGATCCTGTATATTATTCCAAGACTTAAGACACCTCCATACTAAGTTGCTTTAAAAACCATGCAGCCGTGTTGGTATTGGTGAAATAAAACTATGCTGCTGTAATCATTCATTTTTTCCGGGATAAAAAGTAACCTAAAACCTATCTTTATCATCACGCCAGATTGCGGGGGCACAGAGTACAAAATTCCAACAGGTTCGTTCCTTACATACCTCTCTGGCTTCCTCCGCTCTCATAGTAACCTAAAATAATCTCTAAAAAGTCCTCCATCTTCCAGTAACATTCCATTCAAAATCGGTTTCGCCGATAAGTACGGACAAACAAACAGACAAAGAAAAATTTAAAAACACGTGTTTTGCTTTTATTATGGTACAAATAGCCATATGAGCTTAAGAAAAAATCAGACCGACACATATCAGATCGACACATGAATTCTTTCTATTAGTATTCCCGTGTTGGAATTGTACTTGCGAGTATTTGATAAAGTAAGTTGAGTATTCTACGTTTTAACGCATAAATCAAGCCACCATCGTTTTGCAAAAGTATTTGAAAGGCAACTTTAAAATTAGTAAATTTTCGTTAGAGAACAATGTAGTCAATCATTTCTCTTTCAACAGGTTTCGTTTTAGTTCGTACAGAAAGTCTTTGTAAAATATGAACTAAACTATACTAAACTATATATATCTTATTCAACGCTAACGCCATCTCATAGAAAAACACATACTTTATACACATTACCTAGGTACTTTCTTTCTGAAAATGACTACCAGTTTATCTATTTATAATGATAATATCATAATTATTGGTAAAATGGCTCTGATGGAAACCTTCTCTGTCTTCCCTGTTAACATCTGGAGTAATAATATTTAAAAAAAGATACACGAAGGGTCAGTATCGCGCACCGATGAGTTCTTATTTATTGTATGAGAGCTAGAGTTTTGTCAATACATTTCATGTCAGTTTTCTCGTAAAAATATACAGTTCATGATCATGATCAGTTATGTTTAGGTATCTTAAACGAACTAATATGCAAAATTTCGTGCCCGGGTCATTTATCGTTGAAGAATTCACTCCCGAAGAGACAATCCTATCTGCATCATCAGTTCGTGCAACAAATCGTATCTGAGTATCTAAATCAAATGTGTATAAACAATTTCAACCGTGCTTTTAATCATTGAAGAGTTTATTCGTAAGGAGACGAACCTGAGTGCAATCACAGATTTTAACGTAACATTGCAGCTCACGGCTAATCATAATTAAAATGATAAGTTTAATGGTTCATCCCGCGATAATCCGGAATTGCTTGATTTCTCCGGGATGAAAAGTATCTTAGATTTTAAGTTAAGGTATACGTTATTACCATACCAAGTTTCATTGAAATCCGTTCGGAAGTTTTTGCGTGATTGAAACACAAAGAGACAGACAGACAGACAATAATTCCAAAAAAAATTGTTTCGGCCTCTGTATCAATAAGAAAGTGTACCTAAAATAAATTTTTCAAAAAATATTCAATGTACAGGTATGGCTCGGTTACAATTTTATTACAAGTATATAGGTTTCTTAGGTGCTAACAGATTTTGGTACGAAGTGCGTGCGTGCTTCCCGCGTGGATCATATAAGCAAGCGTATTTGTCGTGCATTCGCCAATGTGGGCGCCCCCTTACGGCGCAATAGATTTGCAACGCAGATGCTCTCTCAATTTTCTTAACAAACGAACCGCGAAAAATAATATTCCGTTCGTACGGAGTTATCTGTATGTTTAACAAAAGGATAAGTTTCCGATTGACTTGACAATATCAAAGGGCGAGGCATTAACGCGGTGAGGGCTGGGTGTACTTACATATGCGGTAGCATGCATGGCTGGCCGAAATAAAGTGCACATTAAAAGAAAATAATAAATGTTACAAAACATTTTGCAGATACACTTTACTTTTCTATATAGTTTACGGATTTGAAAAGGATAAAATGCTTGGCTAATTTAAAATCATAGGAAAAGGAATTTGCATAGGTCAAATAAATGACCTGGCCCTATTTGATAAAATGTCATAAATTAACTAAACTGTCGCATTGTCACGAAAATTGTGGTCGAATGAAGCAGTTTTTATGGCTTATTATTGGCAAAATTGTCACATGTCATGTGTCGCCTGTCAATTTAATTTAATTAATACAAGGTGTAACATAAATAACGCAAGACCTTAGACACCCCAATTAGAGAATTGCTTCACAAATTCAGTACGAAAACAAAATTTCCAAATTTTAAAGTTTTCCAAAACAATGGAACTTTCTTTCTTTCTTTTTTTTTTTTTTTTAAAAAAACGACGCCCCACACTAGGATTTATTCCTGTGTCGTGGGTGCGTTTACAAACATGAAAATTTACATACACAAATACCCAGACCGGAACAAATCACTGTGGATCACACAAAGATTTGGCCCGTGCGGGAATCGAACCCGCGACTATTAGACGCAGTGGGCGGAGCGGCTTAAGCTCTTAACCACTGCACTAAATCGTCCGTCTATGTTGTTCGCATATGTGTGCTATTGAGCAATACGTTTTATAAATGCATTTGAAATCTCCGTATTTCGTTTAATCAACAATAAATTTAGTTTATTATAGCGCACTAAGGGAGTAACAGAATTTTTGCAAATTTAATAAAAAAATAATATCCGTTAAAAATAGTTGGAATGAATTCAGTTATAGATTTAGAACAAACTACTTTCAGGTCTCGTCAAGGTGTAACATACTAACGTTACACCTTGTATAGGGCCCCGGTGTTACTCACTTTTTTCTGGTTAAAATCCCTTCATGCCACAAAGTTCTGAAGGCCAATCCAACATACACGCATTATCTGAAAAGATTTATTGTTTTAAATCAACACGCCTAAGAAAAAAATGAAAATATTTTTATGGAAATTTAATCTGAAAGCAAGTGTAATTTACTTTACGAAAAAATATTCTGTACAATTTGTTTCGTGTGCATCTACATTTTGTTGAAAATGTTAAAATGAAAATATTTTTATTTTTTATGCCCCTTTTTCGTACAAAATATCGTACTTATCTAAGAAGAAACATAATATTAGGGTATGAAGCAAAGATTAAGGCGCTCTGAATTGAATCCAAATTTTTGGATTTTATCTTTTAAATTTAAAATATATAAACTTACCGAGAAAGATTTAAGAATAGTTACAAAAGCCGTGGGCTAAATGTCAGAAATGACCTATCAATTTTATTATAATTTAAGCGATATTCTGTTAGGTATATAAATAGCATTCACGCGACTTAATATTTCGCAAAGTAAATAATTTTTCAGGCTCAAATTTTGCTGAACTACTAACATTGCATCCATACCTTGCTCTATACATTTAGCTAATATCTTTCTTAACAATCGTATAACAAGAATACAATCAAAACCGCCAAATCAAGATAGTCAATCAATAATCCATAGGATTGGTAAACTCGAACGATAATTAAACGTAGCCGAGAATAAAACCCAATCCCCTTTGTTCCCTCTGAAAATCTTAAAAACACTTTCAATTTCTTCAATTACTTAAAACATTCTCTATTGGAGACTTTTCATTTGTGATGTTTAACCATCGGATCGACTTTTCGATTGACTTCAGTTCAAAGGGCGGAGGGTACGAAATTAACGCAATGTAGGGTGTGCGATGAAGGAGCCATGACTTCAAAGGGAAAACTGATTTCCCTATTTTCTTTGTAAAAAAAATATATTGTTCACTGTTAAATTGGCGTTTGCGATAAAATACTTTGAGGTTATCGGTTGAATTAGTGCAACAAGTTTCTTGGGTCTAAAATTGCTTCATATTTTTTTTTGTAAAGGCTGATTTGGCAATAAAACCAAAGAAACCAAAATAAATAATTTCCTAATTAAGAAACATACATACGCTTTCTGCCTATCTCACCGTAGCTATAGATAGTTAACGTTTAATATGTGACAGAAGTTCTCAAAGTGACAGTGTCATTCTGTCAGTGCTACTCAAGTGCCGCTTATTATCACACAAGTGTCATTCTCATTCTGTTGATGCAACTTTTACAGTAGTTAGTAGGAAAGTAATCATTGATAACTGGGTAGCATTAATATATTAATAACAATAGAACGAGGAAGCCAGAGACGTATGTAAGGCTATTGAAACTCTGTACTCTCTGCCTACCCCGCAAGGGATCTGGCGTGATGATATAGATAGATAGATAGATAAAATAACAATATATACCTGTTGGAACTCTGTACTCTCTGCCTACCCCGCAAGGGATCTGGCGTAATAATATAGATATAGTCATACTATACTGCTAGGAAGCAGACGACTTAGCACAAAAACTTTAACGTTAGTGTAACGATAGTGAGTAATCATGCTGTCACGTTTATGTTTATTTAGCAAATTTGTAGTGCGACAAGGATAGCACATGATCTCGCTAGCCTCACGCTAACGTTAACCTTTTCATGCTAAGCTGTCAGTTCATTTGCGTACTCACTGCGATAGACCTTATCTTTAGTACATAGATGAAAGAGGGCTGTACAACTGCTCCATTATTTCCTTTCTGAACTTAAAAACCAAAAACATTAAAAAAACAACCGTTCTCTGCCGATTGCGCGCCAATTAGTGACATCGAAAACCTTAACATTTAGTTGTTGCTAATTGAATGCATCACAATGCGAGCACGAGACGAAGGTTCCACTCGAACGCCCATCGTTCACGGCTCACTGAATAAATAAATAGCTTTGGAAGCCTGGCGCCGGAGTGTTAAGAGGTACGAGTGATTTTTGTTAATCGATCATTATGTGTCTTTGGCCCTGGGAGGGTTAAGTTGGGATTTATTCAGCCGGGTTAGTCAATCGTAAATGTTAATATGAGACTCATCATTACTATACATTCTTCGTCTCAATGCCGATAAACTCTCTCGCTCGTCAGGAAATCTCTAGACTTTGAACCAATCTCAAAATGGATGGTACCTACCTAAGCCACTATTCAAAAATCAGGCATTCTCATTGATCAATACTCGTAATCTTAAATTCTAATGAAGAAGATGTGTTTGAGAGTCCTAAATATATGTGTATTATGTTTATGTTATGAAATAACATGCATATGCTATAAGACTGCCCAACATCTCTGCTTCATCAAAATTCAAGACCAACTCTCAAATCAATATCTGATTAGTTTAAAAAAGAAAGCTGTAATAGTTTATATTTTAGCTGCACTATTCATTTCGTTTTTAAAGCCTTATAGTTTACAATTTGTAGATAAGCTCGCTACGATGTAGAAATCAACAACATATGTTTAAAATAAAAACGTGTGAAAAAAGCATTTGCTTATACGAATAGCAATAGATTTCAAACGAATTAAACTCACTAAGATCTCTCGTTGCGAAAAAAACAGTGCTTGAAAAAAGTGTTTTAAGCGAAATCCCGGCACGTTAATTCAGCGGGCCACTTAGCAAGTTGCCAAATGGATTCCATTACAGCAATTTGGGATATGGAGGCATCTCCCACTGGGGATTTCGATTTTAGTATACGTAGGCGGTCCTGTTTTCTTATACGGATTTATTTGAATTAGTTGAGACAATTCGATTTGTCAAAAATAGGAACATATCGTGTTAGTCTTCTATTGAGTGCTACATATCTTCGTGATCATACTTAAAGGCGTAGGTTGCGCGTACTTAGATATATTATATAGAACAGCCTACGTAATAGATACTTAGTAAATACCTTAGAAGCAAATATTTATAGGACATCTATAAAAAAATTATAACACCGTCACGCCGATATTCTTCAAGCGGGGGAGGCAGAAGTGTACTGAACCACGTTTCGCCGACGATGTTAGATCCTATGTAAGAGGGGGCGAGCCTATTGCCATATATCGGGTACAATTCCAGAATCTGGACTCGCACTGGGAAGTTTTCGTTAGAAAAACTAGATTTGTCCGACCTAGGATTCGAACCCAGGACCTCGTGTTTACAAAGCGATGCCCTTTGCACTAGACCAACGAGGCAGTCAAAAATTATTGTCGGTAAAGGCTTACGATTTGTCTGCCGTATGCCAGACACATCATGGGCTAAAATAATAACCAACTGGGTCCCTCTTAATTTTAAAAGACATCACGGCAGGACCTGGGGATGAACGGGAATGAACTGGATGCCTTTATATGTGATGGGCCCTCAGTAGCCTTAAACAGAGTGGAGTGGAAAATATGGAGGGAGGCCTTTGCTCGGCAGTGGGACACCAACGGCTAGATATATATAAGGAGAAAAGGGCAATACGAATGGCGGCGAGCTCTTTAATAGACATTAAATGTTTTCACATCTCCAATAAATTGCTATTATACTGGAAACTCAAATATGTCCGCAAAAGTTACCTACCTTGCGGTAGGTACCTGCTCCTCTGCGAATGGCTTAGAGTATTCCAGCTTGAGAGATTTTCCAGTCATTTTTCCCCACGTCCTTCGCAAGTTTATGTATGGTTGCTATGCTAATATCAAGATAAACCACCACTTGTACACTTGTAACAACTACATAGTATAAAATAGAACTATTTTTTCGGATATTATCGAGGTTTATTTTCGATTTTAAGTTCCCGACGTTTTGAACAAATCATATTAAAAATAGATAAAACTTAAAAACAAAATTTTGGTGAACCTATCCGCAATATTGTTACATAAATGGCAATATAAAACAACAACAGTGTATTGTAAATTGGATAAGCGCGTACATCAAACATAAAATTACCAATTTCAAGCACACCAACGACCGAACCAAGGTAATATGCGTCTTATTGCAAGGCAATAAGTATGAGACTAATATAAGTAGTGTTATATAATATGATAGTAAAGTGAAGATTTACACGATGTCGATGCACTAAAACCTTTTATAGGTTGTGCCGTACTATAAAAATGTTATGGGGGCGTTTTGTTATAAAAAAATAAGGTAGATATTTGATGGTCTAAGAGGTAGACTATATAAATATTTAGGACTGTCAAATATATTTTTATAGCATAAACGTAATACTGACTATTCCATATATTATGACAGAACAAAGAATTTATACCGTGGCTATCACACACAACTTTACAAAATTCTTACCTATACATTTCATACTGCTTATTTCCAGCAAAAACAATCGGATTGCGATTTATTGAAATTAAGGCAATGTTTAATATATTTTGACAAGCAACACAACTCTAAAGTATTACTTATTATTGTTAAAATGTTATCATATTATACACAGGTTGTTCTATAAAAATATGGAATAGACTTAACGCAAACTCAGCATAGCAAGCAGACCAGGGCACACTATATAACGATCGTATTTTTCCTCACAACGGAATTAAACCCATAATCCTGTGCTACTGGCCGAGCAGCTTGCTTAGACCACTCAAATTTTAATATCATCAATTTCAATTAACGTCAATATTCCTTCATTTTTAGCATCTCCCGAATGGTAATATTAAATATCGACGTTATCTTTTAAATATTCATCGCCACCTCCTTGCCTATAAAATTGACAGTTCGTGTTTTATAGGTATATATCGTCGGCGGCAAGGCACGGTGGAACAGTTCATTAGGTATTTATGCAAATGAAAACTTTATTGCTTGAAGTATCGATTTGGATATAGAAGCGGTATGCAAGCGAATAAATCGTGGATTGATTTAATAAATCGATTATCGACCGATTACCGGTAGTCAATCAAAATTTTTAATTTTACGTGTAACTACATGGCAATGAGAACTGGGTATGCAATAAAGAGAATGAAAGCAGGTTAAATGTGATCGGCGGCACTCGTAGCACCTTCATCTTCTACTGTTCAAATAGAGTCACAACTAAAATTCTTTTTCGTCGTTTCAGGCTACTTTATAAGCAATTTAAAAAAAATTAAAAACAAAACTAACCACATATGAAAACACATTCATTTATTCAGTTATATAATTCGAGTTAGGACCCCAAATTTAAAAATTAATTCGATTACATTTCACACGCTTTTTCTTGAAGGTTGCTATTCTGAGTTCTGACTACCTAATGTAATGACATTGGGACCTAATATCTAGGTGTGCACAGTACACCTCCGCTATCACCGCTTGGAGAATATAGGCGAGACGGTGATTATTTATTTTATGCAAAATATATAAAGTCTTGTAATTTTCCTGAATCGAACCGGAGCATACATAACGTAGAATCGTAGCTACGAGTGTAGCGCCGTAGCACCGTAGCCGCGCTACGTATGGGCGGGGTATAAATATTGTAGTACAGGAAATTATGCTTTTGCTGATACCGTGCAAGGTTTTGAATGAGGAATGAAGCTTGGATTAAATGCGAACTTCTACGGTAAAAGTGTGAAAATGATAGTTTTAATGAAAGAGATAAAGTGATATAGCTAATTATATGATTGTCTTTAGACACCGTTTTTGATTGAAACTTCATTGTTATGAGTTTCATTATAACATGATATTATTGGAATGCCATTTTTAATTCAATCATAATCATGTATTTTTGCAATTTTTCTTGGGTCTTTATCAATTTGTGCACAATTTATTTTATTCTTGTGGATTGCCTTGTTTTGTGGTTCATTTGTAGTTTGGCTGGCGATTACAAAGTTTTACGATTAAATCCTAAGTGCGGGTAGAGTACCTATATTTTTTCTATCGAAATATCATTAGTAGCTGTCTACAGTCTGGAATCTGCTCAATATACAGCAATAAGCTCGTCCCTTATTACACTGAGGAGCAACACTCAATTCAATTTAATGTCTTTATTTCTCATTTTGTACGCCTGATGCATGGCAGGATATAGTAGAACTTATGACTATATACATGTAACATCCTATATAACCTATTATCCACAAATAAATGATTTGAATTTAAATTTGAATTTTATTTGTGGACAATAGGTACAAATGGGTGGTAATTAATAATAGGGTTAAAGATCTCTATGTCCCGCCGTATACGCATACAAAGTCACTCATATTACTGAAATATTTAAAACAAATCTATGTATTATGCCAACAATTTTAATTATGTTGAACAAACCGGGGTGTTATTGTTTATCTTTCATATATTCTTGAATTGTGTAATAACATTTATTAATCAAGAACCTACCAAACACAAAAAATACCGCTATGCCTAAAATCTCCAAGCAGGTATACTATGTATACCCACATTTCGCCGTATCTTCGATCCGATCCGATATTTCGATCAAGAAGCTACGTAGAGCTCTATGCTTGGAGATTTTAGGCATAACGGTATTTTTTTATCAATTCCTTGATAAATTGATCGACCTAGTGGACACAATCAACCTATACAAGATGTATCGTAAATAACGCAAGACCTCAGACACCCCAATTAGATAATTGCTTCACAAATTGAATAGAAAAACCAGATTTATAGCTTTTTACCATTTTTAAAAAGCTTTTTTTTAAAAAGCAGTGATAGCCTAGTGGTTAGACCGTTGGACTGCAAAGTCAAAGGTCTCGGTTTCAAACCCAGGCACGCACCTCTCTCTTTTTGAAAGCATGTGTGTATTAAAAATGAATTATCACTTGCTTTAACGGTGAAGGAAAACATCGTGAAGAAACCTACATGCCTAAGAGTTTCTCGAAGGTGTGTGAAGTTCGCCAACCCGCACTGGGCCAGCGTGGTGGACTATGGCCTAAACCTTCTCAGTTTGAGAGGAGGCCCGTGCCCAAGAGTGGGACAGTTTCTTAACAGGGCTAATATTATTATTATACCCTTTTTAAGTACTTTTTCATACCTCAATAATCAATGAAACTCGCACGTGTATGTGTGCGTATTGAGAAATATGTTTTAGAAATGCAGTTGAAATCCCCGTATTACTTTGAATTAAAAATAAATTTAAATTGTTAGAGAGCACTGAAAGTGTAACAGAATTCTTTGCTATTAAAAAAAAAAACATTTAAGATACATTAAAAATTGTTGGAATCAGCTGCCGATTTAGAACAGACTACTTTCAGGTCTTGCGTAAATTTTGTTTCACCTTGTATAGTCCAAAAAGAGAAATTATTACTGCTAAATGAAATGAAGACTGAATGAATTATGTATTGCGAATCCGTTATCGATAATTCACGAGAAGGTTTCATTTCCTTTCTGATATCTAAAATTTGATTTGTCGTTATTTTTAGATAAAATATGTCTATGTGTTATAAAGAAACGTATTTAAGGAAGAAATTGTAGATTCTCATTGAGACTGTGTTTTTATTTATTCAACAACACCGTCACGCCGATATTCCCCAGAGGGGGTGTCAGAGGTGTACTGAGTACACCCACGTTTCGCCGACGATGTTAGGTCCCATGTAATAGGGGGCGAGCCTATTGACATATACCGGGCACAATTCCAGACTCCGGACTTATACTGGGAATTTTTCGTTAGACAAACTACATTTGTCCGACCTAGGATTTGAACCCAGGACCTCGTGATCAAAATGCGATGCGCTTTGCCACCAGACCAACGAGGCATTTAATAATACAAAAAAAAGCTTTGGTGTTTTACTAAACAATAATAATGACTCCATTGTATACAAATAAACATTTTGACCATCAGTAACTGGAAATATATTTTAAAGATTTAAAGATTATTTATTTCAATATAAGCACAGAAAATTATAAAAAATATGAGTGATGATATTTCAAAACGGTTAGAGAGATAGCGAAAATGGAGGTAGGCAGAAACAATATCCCATTTGAATCCAAATTTTAATCTTTTACTAAAACAAATATTTCATATACAATTGACACAACATTTTGACCAACAAAAACTGAAAATATGGAATGGTTATATATTAACCGGGTAAGCCTATAAATAGGACAAATACAATAGTATCTATGCTAATATGATCGTTAGAAGGAACATAAATATAATATGAAAGTTACTAGTAGCAATATTTATTAATAGAGGGACAGGAATAACGACCAAAGATACAGGAAAAAAAGAAAGAAACACCGTCACTCCTATATTCCCCAAACGGGGGTTGCAGAGATGTGCTGTGCATACCCACTTTTCGCCGACGATGTTAGGTGCCGTCACGAGGTCTCGCCAGAAATAGAGGACTAAATATAAGAATAGAATACTCTTTATTGTACAACAATATATTTACATTGAGAGAAAAAAAAATAAACAAAGGAAGTACAATTGGCGGCCTTATCGCTAATAGCGATTTCTTCCAGACAACCAAAACTAAAAGAACAAGAAAAAAATATTTAAAAAAATAGAGGGCCGTAGGTGGCGTACATTTATTAGTAACTTTCACTTTGTGTAATAGGTATATATTCATATGCTTATAAATATATATGATACATAGCAATATATAAATATACATAAAGATAGGTATAAAGAAACGGCATGATAGTAGGTGACTTATTAGAGTATAGTCGAAAGGAAGTGGTCCTTAACCATTCTTTTAAAAATGGCCTTTGACTCTGCGCGTCTTACTGATACAGGCAATGCATTCCATAGACGAACAGCTTGTCCTGAGAAGGAGTTATCTAGAAATATCTTGGAATGCATTGGTGTTACTAGTCTGAGATTTTCCGACGACCTTAAGAACCTTAATTGTGACTTCCAGAGGAACTCGAATCATTTTTTGAGGTATGAAGGAGTATTAGAATCAAACAGAATGATGTATAGAAGCGATAGTATGTGAGCATTCCGGCGAAGGTGAATTGGTAGCTACTTGAGCTTAGCAAGAAATTTAGACACATGATCATATTTCCGCAAACCAAATATGAAATATGAATTAAAAATATGCAAATATGAAATTATGCATATTAACAAGAATATCGCCTTTATACGGTATTAATGCCATATTCTTATATTAATACCCAAGTTTGTCAGTTCATATGGATTGATGCATTAGTTATTTACGCCGCGTTGATACGGAAATTGCACTTTTGTAATATTCACGAGAGCCTCCGGATTAAATTCTACGCTTTAATTGATAACCGTTAGCGAAATTACGATTTCGTAGAATAACTATGTGGTATGTTTGGGATAGAGAGTCATTTGTAGCACTGCATATTTTGAACTTAAATTTAATTAAATAAATAAGACAACTAAGACTTTTTCTATACAATTATAATTTTTTTAGCTGTGAATATTACTTAACAAAATAAATTCTATTGTACCCCAAAAACAGTTTGACGGACCTGAATTGGAGATCAAAACCTCGTATCACAGAGGAAAGTGAAATATGTTAAAAATGGGTAGAACGCTTGAGTTTTGACCTGAGCTAACTCGAATGCGTGATTACACGCTTCTTAAGTGACGATTCACCTTCCATGCCATACGTCAATTTCTTTCTCTTTCGTTGAAGTGTTGTCCCCTTGAGGTGTTCTTGAGTTAGTTGCCATTATTGCTCCTTAGGCTGGAAAGTTGTCGAGAGACTTCTATAGCTGTAAAGGCCCCTTGGCCGACAGCATATATATGCATACATAGGTTTCATTTACATCTATCTATCCATATAATCACGCCAGATCCCTTGCGGGGTAGGCAGAGAGTGCAGAGTTCCAACATATTCTTTCCTTACATACCTCTCTGGCTTCCTCTACGCTCATAGTTCGTCTCATACACGCTCGCCGATCACGGAGACTCTTGACTTGTCCTTCAGATAAGACAAATCACATTAATCTTCATTATAGCCTTCATTCACATTAACACACACACACACGCGTGTATGCACACAGACACACACACACACGCACGCGCGTGTATGCACAAATATAAATTAAGTGACGTTCTGGAGACAGACCCGAACCTTAGTAGTCTTCGCAGTCGTCACTGTAATTTCGTATCGAGAATGGAAGCTTATGATCTATACCAAATCCTTAACCGGGTGCAACAAGCCCAGGGGAGAGTGTTAGTGCGTTCGTTTGAACGATTGGGCTCCTCCCTTGGGATTTCAACCCTTTGGCTCGGTTTGAGGGTGCAATTTCACATAATAATAACCTTTGTAATCATCTTTGAATAAAATATTCTGCATCTATAACTGGTGCATTATTTATACTCGTTAAGAATAAGAGATAGGAATAAATCATTAACCCTTAAACCGCTTGGCTTTATATCTGTTGCAGTGCCCCTGCCACCAGCTTCACAAATCGGTTAATTAATACAGATCGTTATTTCAGTACTTCTAAGTCATTCTAATATATTATGAATGGTCGTTCGATGTTTTACCTCTATTATATTAACTGTGCTAAAACAATAGCATGGAGCTGAATAAACAAAGGAATAATTTTTTTAATAGCCTGTATTAACTGTCCCACTCC
Source organism: Phalera bucephala (assembly GCA_905147815.2). Taxonomy (NCBI): domain Eukaryota; kingdom Metazoa; phylum Arthropoda; class Insecta; order Lepidoptera; family Notodontidae; genus Phalera; species Phalera bucephala. The sequence continues at coordinate 29,152,764 of LR990612.1, forward strand.
TAAGCAAAGGCTTCTCCTTTATTTCCCTACAACTGTCGATCCATTGTCATTTCAGGCCATAAAGTACCCAAAAAAGTAAAGTAGAATATAATAATAGAAATAGAACAGTAAAGTAAAGTAGCAAAGGTGTCCAAATCATCGCGCTACTTTTTCCTAGGCCTATCTTGTCATCGGCGTCCACCGCTGGGTATCCAGTTGGTGACGGCGTTTGACCACCTCTGCAAGTCCGTGCGTGCGTAAAACAAAATACAAGCGACAAAACATTTTGTCGGATAAATACGATAGAGATTTTAGTCGTATATATCCGATTAGGATCGTTTAAAGTTTAATACAGAGAGATGCACTTCATTCTTTCTCTAATCTCTTCTAATACAAGTGTGCAAGGTTTTTCAAGTGTAGAATTTTATTTACACGTGTATAAAGGTGATATAATGACGTGTGTATCGAACACATACATACAGAATATTGCCCTGAAATCTAAGAATAAGAGTAGGGCGAATTTTCGTAGATTAGATTATGTATATATCTGGGGATTCCGCAAGGGATCTGGCGTGATGATATAGGGAGAGAGAGAGATTATGTACACACTTTACCTACACCAATAATCTAACGACGTAATACTGTAGCAATATATATCATCACGTCAGATCCCTTAAGTAGAGCACTGCATAAATGTTCTTGTTGTCGTGGAAGGAAAGAACCTGTTGGAACTCTGTACCCTCTGTCCCGTCCTCTGTCTATCCCGCAAGGGATCTGGTACGATGATATAGATATATAGACGTACATACACTCATATAAAGTTGCCTGGAAGTAATATCGGGTAAAGTTTAACAGCACGACTCTGCATTGTAATTAATTCGACTGTTTCAAGATACAACCAGAGAAATTTTTCATGGTTTCCGTTAACTGGTTACCTAATGTGGTAGAAAATGTGATAAAATTGTAGCCAAAAGCAACGAAGAAAATGACGTCACAGATAACAAGTTTTGAAGCCAAAGTTATCGTTTCGGTTTACATAACGATATCAAAGTCAAAAATCCTTAAAACAATCTTTCGTTACGCCAGATCCCTTGTGAGGTAGACAGAGATAATAAATTGTTTAGTCTGTATAAATTCTCACTATTTTTATGTATATTTTCAAGAGTAAAATTATTACTTCACGTTCGACTACTCAATTATGGATGTAATGAGGCCATTTAAAATAAAAAAAACAATAAACATCTTTACACTCTTTAGTTCCTAAACGGGGATGGAGAAAGTGTGTATAATCACTTTTCGCCGACGATGTTAGGCCCTAATGAAATAAGGGGCGAGCCTGTTGTGATTATACTGGCCACAATGCCAGATTCCAGACTGATACTGGATTTTTTTTCTTATATAAAAAACGTAGCCCCATACTAGGATTTATTCGTGTCGTGGGTGCGTTTACAAACATGAAAAGTCACATACACAAATACTCAGACTGAAACAAATAATTGTGCGTCACTCAAAGATTTGTCCCGTGCGGGAATCGAACCGCGACTATTCGACACAGTGGGCGGAGCGGCTTAAGGTCTTAACCATTTCGCTAAACCGTCCCTCATTGCTACCGAAACATAACACTTTTTCTAAGCTACATTTTAAATCAAGGATCTGGTGATCGCTTTGTGCATTGTTCACCACTAAGCAATAAAGGCAGTTAAGAATTATACTTAAGCAAAATTACAAATGAGTTCCAAAATAATGATAGAAAAATACACTCCACTACTTTTTTAATAAATAAAGCCCCACGCCAACTTAAAGAAAGTGTCAAAAATTCAAGTAGTACTTTTAGAAGCTGAAAGTAACGCCTCAGTTGAGACAGTGTCAAAGCCGAGCGCCCCTCGAGCTATGGTTGACACTTTCAAGCGATTCCAATCAAAGACGACCCTTAAATATTAAAAGGTCGTTACACTAATGAATCGTATCTGATTTTGTCGACGTCTGGAGCTGACGCCTTCAATGCATCTTTTGGCTTTCTTTGCTACGGTTTTCTTAAGAGAGAGCCTTTTGTTAGTTGGGTTAAGAGCCGGTGTAAGAAGTTTCGTGTTGTTTTTTTTTCATTAAAAGTTTAAGTTTTATTAAAGCTTTCATTCTGGTAATGATGGAATAGCTTAATTTTTGTCGTAATTTAAAATATTTTACGTTCTATTCCTACTATATCTTTTTATATTATTAATTTGTTCTATATTTTTTTAATGTAAATGATTAATTACTAGCAGTTTTCCGCGGCTTTGCACCCGGTCGACAACAGCGCCACCTACCGGGTCTATGCTTATTCTGGATAATGTAGCTGGTGTAATGGTGAAAGAATAATTAAAATCCAGTCAGTTACAGAGTTTATCCTATACAAAACAAACAAACCTTTCCTTTTTTTTAATATTAGTATAGAAAAAAGAACTTTGATGAACGGACATCCTTAATCACTTAATAATAGACATCGTTTTAATGAATACTATTTTTATCAACGAAGAAAAACTTTGGTCCTATTTTACATACCTCGTGACTGAAATAACAAACTGTTTATTTTCAAAACAAAAACAATGGAAGGACTAGAAATAAGGAAAAAAAGAATCTCGACTATCACAATTCATCAAACCGAAAACATTTTAAATCGTCCCAGAATTTTCGAACATTCCCATCCTTATTCTGATTGAAAGAAATAGCATTTTGTACCTATTACTTGCATTATTAGAATTGCACACCTTCAAGTTTCATGTCTATTGATCGGGAATACGGACGCTGAGGGTTTAACATGAACAGATTGAGCGTGACGATATCGAGTTGATATGCCATCCTTTTCACCCTGTGAATTTATTAGATAAGGGACACGGAATAAAGAAGTACTTTTACTAGAAATAGCACGTGGGCGTGTCAATGTAGACATAAGGTAGATTGTCGTACGTACTCGTCGTTTGAACACAGTCAGAGAATGTATGACCTATTTATATACCAATTTAGTACCTACGTGTCTAAGGGGCGAGGGCCTGGTGATCTGCGACACAGGCTTACCTAGTGCAGACAGCAGTCTCTCACAAAGGAATTCCAATTTGTGTACCTGTACTAGCCACTTAAGTTTACCTTTGTGAAAGAAATGAAGACCTATTATTATTATGTATGTATTTATTGAAATACAATTTCTTATAAAATATATATAAAAATACAAAAAAACAAATATTCTTATATATATTATACAAAAAATGTGCTCCACTGACAACGAGGTCTACGACCCAAGCTACCGGTGGTCAGGGCTCCAAAGATAGAAATCTCCTCACGATGCCCGCCGTGTTCAATACTACCGCCTTCTGTATCAGGCCCTTTACCCAACTGCTAAGCGAAAGCTTCTCGAGGTGTTTATCGAAGCTCTTCGCTATTAGGCCGTTGACTGATACGACCATCGGAATAATGATAGTTGAATCAACATTCCACATGGCAGTAACCTCATGAGCCAGGTCCAAATATTTAGATATTTTTTCTTTTTCGGCCTTCACAAGGTTCTCATCATGCGGAATGGTGACATAAACGAGCATTACACGACGCATCGATCGATCTATTATCACGATATCAGGCTTATTGGCTACAATAGTCCTATCCGTAATAATAGATCGATCCCAGTAGAGCGTGATATGACCACTTTCGAGAACTGGAAGAGGCTGGTACTGGTAGTACGGTACTTCAGAATCCACAAGGCCATATTTAAGAGCAAGTTGCTGATGGATAATCTTAGCCACTTGGTTGTGTCTGTGCAAGTACTCTCCGTTAGCAAGACGAGAACAACCGGAAACTACATGTCTAATAGACTCACCGGGACGGTGGCATGCCCGACAAATATCAACCGTACCGTCCTTTAGGATGTGCTTCCAGTAATTGTTCGTCATGATAAATTCGTCCATAATTGCAAATACAAACCCTTCAGTTTCCCCAAAAAGGTTGCTGAAGCGTAGCCAAGTCACGGAAGCGAGCTTGTCCACATCAGGTCCTGTAAGAGCCTGATAGACCCGTCCGTGTAGCTCCTTGTCCTTCCATATGGCTGTGCGGTCCGAAATACTTAATACCTGGGGCCTTCGCCAGTTCTCGTTTGCCAAGGAAAGCGGAGTTAAGCCTCTATCGATTGCTGCAACATCTCGATACATCACCACGGACACACTCAAAAAGTACTGTCTGAGATTGCACACTTCGCGGTTGTGTAGTGTCTTACCGTTTAAAAACCCACGACCACCGCACTTCCGCGGGATGTACAACCTCATAACAGACGACCGCGGGTGATGCATACGATACGCTGTCAGCAATTGACGGACCTTTCTATCCAGGGCATCCAGTTCAGACTGAGTCCACCTTAGTATGCCAAAAGAGTAAGTAAGAACAGGCATGACCCAACCATTGAAAGCTCGGACCTTATTTCCACCTGATAGAAGGCTTTTTAACAATTTTATCAGGCGGGCAAAGAACCGATCTCTCAATGATTGTTTTATATCCTGTTCAGCTATACTTAAGGCTTGTGACATACCAAGATACTTGTAGGAATCCATTTTCAGAGAGAGACCTGTGGGATATATATTCAGAGAGCTGTAGATTAAAAGAATCTTCAACTCTCCCTCTTTGCACATGGATGACCGCACACTTGTCTACTCCAAACTCCATTCCGATGTCGTTGCTAAAATTGCCGTTTATTTTGAGCAACTCCATCAGGTCTGTTTTCTTCGAAGCGTACAACTTGAGGTCATCCATGTACAGTAGATGAGATATAGGCTCACTCTCCCTCCGCAAATGGTAACCTAGCTTTGAATCCTTAAGTATAGCACTTAATGGATTCAAAGCCAGGCAGAACCACAATGGACTCAAACTGTCGCCCTGAAAGATACCCCTACTTATCTCTATCAAGTCCGACGAGCCAGAAAATCCTCCATATCCTGGATGACGAAGAACTGTGGTCCACTGCCCCATACACAAACCGTGGAAAGAGCATAGCGCCGGGTGTACTTTGTATAGCTCCAGCACCCTCCTCAGCCATGTATGAGGCACCGAATCATAGGCCTTCTTATAGTCGATCCAGGCCATGGAGACGTTCTTTCTAGATTGTCGCACCTGTTGGCAAATGGCCATATCAATAAGGAGCAAATCCTTTGTACCCTGGGACCCCCCCTTACACCCATTCTGAGTAGGCGATAGAATATGCTGTGCCTTAAGGTGATTATTGATTTTTGTTCTCAGAATGGATGTAAGGAGTTTATAGACCGTAGGTAAACATGTATTCGGTCTATATTTTTTAGGTTCCAAAGTACTGCCAAATTTGTGAATCAAATGAGTGACACCTGTTGTCAAAAGGCTAGGTAGCGATCCCAATTCAAGAGCAAGTGAACTCTGGAGCCTCTGTAGCCAGAATGCGTGCAGTCTATCCGGCCCCGGACTTTTCCAGTTGCGCGCCGCACGGACCGCACAGGCCACCAGTTATTATTATTATTAATAGCTCGGCTAACTCAGTGTGTGTGTGCGTGCGTGTGTGTGTGAGTGATCTACGCTGTTTGCCGCGGGGCCTTTACAGCTTCACCGGAAAAGAGGGCGAGCGTCCAACTACTACGCTCGAGCTAGAAGGGCAAGGGTGCAACTAGCTCAAGGGCGCCTCAAGGAGGAATGGGCTCGGCTTGAACTGTCGCCATGGGGGAGGACGTATACTAGGTGTCGGTGGTCTCGCCGTGGTGCTCTGAACCGGCCCGCGGGGCGAGGGATTCTTCGACCTCGCTTGATAAAAGCTTTCAGAGGGTTAAGCACGAAAAAAATTACGTGACACTAGCGAGTGCTTTTAAGTCTTTACTCTATGCTAGCGAGTAAGCGTGCTGGCACCTTCATATCTATTTAGTAAATTTGTGGTGTAATGAGAATGGCATGTCAATTCGCTAGCGTCACGCTAACGTCAATCTTTTCGTGCTAAGCCCTCTTGTACAATACGGAGCGTAAAATGAGCTGTACGCGTCATCGCTTCGGCTGTCTGCCAACGCCGTCCGTTCGCCAGTAAACATCTATTGTCTTGCTCGTAAAACGTACGAATTTTGTTCGGAAATAGCAAATGTCTCGGAATAGGAGTATTTATCGCTGGCACCGCCTTTCCGGGTGATATAACTTTGGCGTGTTGATACGTCGCTTTGAATTAAGTTTCAATAGTGGTTTTCTTAATCTAAGATATTTAATATTAAATCTTGGATCTATTTTGTTAATCAAAGTATATAATATATAGTTTTGGATCTGTTTTTATTATCATATAAGTTTTTTGAGACTATTAATTTGTTAACTGACAATGTCTACTCCTAGTTCAATAAAACCTTATATTCAAGCGTCAATAAAGTGTTACATATTATTCAGTCTTTTTAATTAATTTGTAAAAATATACAAGAAGAAATAATTTAGATGAATATTAAAATGAATGCATTTTTTAAATTCTTAAATTCCACCTCACGAAAAATTGCGCGTTGTTTCTGAAGAATTAAAGATGTTTGTTATCACTTTTTTTATAACATCATACTTTGACTTTAATAATGAATTCGCATGCACTGTTCGACAGCTGGGAAAAAAACCTTCTCTCACAAATCGAGGCGAGAGAAATTATCTGGGATTGGTTGAATGTAATACATAAAGGCATATCCATAATAATATAATGTCTAAACTTACAAGCCAGAGAATCTTTACTGCCAAAGAAATGTCAATAAAGGCGCCTCTAAAATCAACAATTGTAAAGCAAACCTTTAAAAAATCCACCGTCACGTCTATATACCTCAAGCGGGTATGGCAGAGTTGTACTGGATACATCCACTTTTCGACGACGATGTTAGGCCCCATGTAATAAGAGGCGGATTATAATTCCAGACTTCAGACTGATACTGGGAATTTCTCGATAGAAAAAGTACATTTGCCCGACCTAGATTTGAGCTCAGGACCACATCATCGCAATGTGCATTATTCCCACTAGACCAACGAGTCAGGCAAACCTTTTCTCCAAAGAAATATTATTAGCATCTAGAAACTCAAAAGCATTCTCGTATCCATATGATTATAACGGATGATTTAGCGCAGTGGTTAAGAGCTTAAGTCGCTCCGCCCACTGTGTCTATAGTCGCGGGTTCGATTCCCGCACGGGACAAGTGTCTGTGTGGTCCACAGTTATTTGTTTCGGTCTGGGTATTTGTGTATGTAAATTTTCATGTTTCTAAACGCACCCACGTTACAGGAGTTAGTTATAGAGTGGGGCTACTTTAAAAAAAAACTGGTGAACTTCTATGTTCTAAATTGGGAACTTACAAGCAAAAAAACAATAATCTGAAAATGTCATTTAAAGCGTCTCTAAACTCAAGATCTGTAAAGCAAACCTTTCCCCCCTCTTTCATCACATCAACTTATTGGATTGACTTCAATATTTTTCATCCGATTGCGTCCGATTGCATAGTGCGTACCGTTTTGATTATTGATAGTAGAACTCGCGTACGATTTTGCATATTGTTATTACGGGAACATCATTTTGTTGGTTGTGGGGACGTCTTGATGAGATTTTCCCGTAGGAATTTCTTTTCCTTGAAGATTCCTTGTCAATTTATGATAGGGTGGTGGGAAAGTATGATTGCGAAATATGTTGGCGACAGGGAAATAAGTTTTGTGTGTTTGGGTTAGCTTTATTTTCTTTAGTAGTGACAAAGTTGATAGTTTTTAATTTAAGTTCAATATGCCAAGTTTCTGATAGGTGGGTACGGAAATGTTGATTTCGAAATATAAATAGGACCCATATTGATAATCCTCCGTCTTATTCTGAAATCGATGTGATTCAGCTGCTATATGTACGTATACAATTTTTCTGTTTTCTGTTTAAAACTTAATCTATGTATGTCTTAATGATTAGTATGTCTACACTCTAAAATTGAATGCAGTTTTTATTTGTTATATAGTGTGCAATAGGATATGAGTACTTAGAATTAAAATTATATATGTTAAGCATGTAAGATTGTAACACCTGTTGTTAAACCCAATCAATAAAATAAATAAAATTCACGGGTAATTAATGGTAACCGGACTGTAGAATAAAGATACTTCTTTATAGAATAAAAAGGGTGTAAAGGATGAACCTCTATTTACGAGTAGATCAAGCAAATTTGCCGTTGCAGGTGGTGCACCCCGGTATTCTTATCGATCACCAAAGTTCAGCTTGGACGGTGTAAGATCAGGCGCCGTTTGTTGCAGTTCCATTAGTGTGGGACAGTATAGGCTAATTAATATAACCGTGCTTATATTATAGGTATGTTATCGTGTGCAACAAATTTCCTTGAAACTGCTTGGAATATTTCTTTTGGGAATATATCTATCTATAACCTCACGCCAGATCCCTTGCGGGGTAGGCAGAGAGTACAGAGTTCCAACAGGTTCTTTCCTTACATACCTCTCTGGCTTCCTCGACTCTCATAGTTCGTCTCATACACGCTCGCCGGTTACGGAGACTCTTGACTTTTCCATCAGATAAGACTCGGTTTATTTGGTCGTGGTAAGATAGTCTAGGTCTTCCCCGGTACCTGCATCCTTCCACTTTCACATTGTATATCTGTTTTGTCATTCTTTCCTCTGGCATTCTTTCTATATGCCCGAACCAACGGAGCATGCCCTTTCTCATCTTTACACCGATACTATCTTTCATACCTACTCGCTGTCTTACTATGCTGTTGCTAATGCGGTCGGTCAGCTTCACTCCGCACATCTTCCGCAGAGCTCGCATTTCTACCGCATTTATCCTACTTTCATTCTCCTTCTTACATACCCAGCTCTCGCTACCATATAACAGCGTTGGGACAAGAACTCCGTTATGTATGGCCAGCTGCGCCTTATGGCTTAAGTGCCGGCTCCCGAGTAGCTTTCCCATCGCACCATTCACTCTGTTCCCTGCACTCACTCTTCTCTCTATGTCAGCGGTGTATTTCCCATCCTTACTGAAGGCGCATCCAAGATATACAAACTCATTCACTTGCTCCAGCACATCGTTACCAACCACAATCCTTACATTCGTTCTGGTTTCTTCCCTTTCAAAAACCATAATCTTGGTTTTCTTCACATTCAAGTGTAAGCCATTGATCATGCAGTCGTCTTTCATAACTGTGACTAGTGTTTGCAGATCAGTGGCTGTTGGCGCTATTAAAACCGCGTCATCTGCATAAAGTAGATGGTTTACCACTAAGTCGCCCATTTGTACACCTTCATTCATCGCTTTCAGTCTTTGAAGACTTTTGTCCAGATATATTATAAACAGTCTAGCGGACAACACGCAACCCTGCTTGACGCCGATTTTAACGTCAAACCAGGGTGACCTGTTACCACCCACCCGTACGCATGCCTTGCAGTCCACATAAGTGGACTGGACGGCTCGCAACAGAGTGCCATCTATACCATACTCTGGCAAAATGTCCCAAAGTCTCTTTCGCACAACTCTGTCAAATGCCTTCTCCAGATCTACAAAACCGCAGAAAACCTTCCGGCCCACTGCCAGATGCTTCTCTACGATGTTGCGGAGTGAGAAGACTTGATCCGAACATCCTCTTCCAGACCTGAAACCCCCTTGTGCCTCGCACAACATTCCATCGGACTTCACGCGCATTCTCCGTTCAATAATTTTACCGGAATATAGACGTAATTATATACAAGTATAAGTTCTAAGATACTTTATACTAAACTAATACTTCATATACAACCACTGCTAAATCAAGCAATTTTACTATCACTAATTTCATAAAAACTAATAACTACTAGAGCCTCAAGCAATTACTAACACTATCTTAGTAAAAAAAAATACAACAAGGCTTTATTAAATTTCAAGTTGAACTAGCGGAGTAAACATCAGAGACTGTTCATTAGGATCGCGTTAACACTTCGATGGCTAACGGAGTTGTTTACAACTTCTCATTGGCTTCCGTCGAATAATTGCCAGTCAAATTGTTTTTCGCAACTTCTATTTGATATTTGGGATCGTGTTACTACTTTTCTTACAAAAACGGGAGTATAAATTAAAAATCTTTCAATTTTGAATGAGTTTTATATTTATAGTGTTTTCAATATCAGTTATTAAACAAAAGTATTTATTAAATAAAAAGTTTGTTGCGGGGTTAAAAAGGCGTACTGTATCCCACATTAGGGCACCGATTGTCCAAAAGTGACACATGAAGAGATGCAACATAGAGCATTCTCGTTAGGAACGTTTGGCAGCACAGCGGCCAGAATGGCACAGGATGGTGAACAGCCAAGTACGCGAGTCCGAGGCTAAGCGTAAAGCTGACCTTGATGCCAAACGTGATCAGTTAAAGGCTCGCTCACCTGCTGCTATAACACACAATTATGAGAACGGCGGACTCACGTGCCCTCAGTGTGCACGGAGTATCGCCGCGAAGATACTAAAGCTACATAAGCCATCTTCGAGCGCACCAGCGCCATTACTCCGACTAAGGATCAAAGTGGTCACCATGGCCGAAATCGGTCAGATCAATCATCATCATCACGGGCCACCGATTTTAAGTAATAAGTTAAAAGTATGCTCTGTTGGTTCGGGCATGTAGAAAGAATGCCGGAAGAATGAATGACAAAACAGATATACAATGCGAAAGTGGAAGGATGTAGGTACCGGGGAAAACTTAAACTAACTTACCATGATCAAATAGACCGTGTCTTATCCTAAGAGCAAGTCAAGAGTCTCCGTAACCGACGAGCATGTATGAGACGAATTATGAGAGAGGAGGAAGTCAGAGAGGTCTGTAAGGAAAGAACCTGTTGGAATTCTGTTCTCTCTGCCTACTCCGCAAGGGATCTGGTATGATAATATAAATAGATACAGATGTTAAGTCCCTATATAATAGGAGGCGAACTAATTACCATTCTACCTGGCACAATTCCAGACTCTACATGAAATAATAACACCAACGTAATAACACTTTGTCTGACCTAAGGTACGAAACAAGGGCCTTATTCGAAAAGTTGGACTCACGTAATAAGGGTTCCGCTCTGTAGCATTATGGTTATATTTGTATCCCTTATGGCAATTTCCATTCTTCTATATCTTAAATTTATCAGCATAGGCGTCTTTTAAATATTCCTTTTTAGTATTCAGGTTTGTTAAAATAAAACAAACTTTCTGGTCTTGACAAAAACTCAATGCCTAACATTAGGATTGGACCAACGAAAATATAATTTTAATAATACATTTTATCTGTCTTCAGATGAAAAATTTCCACTACAGGTCAAAAGTCCCCCATAGACTGCCACAACGACCGGATTTGTACACATCCAATTCCACACGGGACCTTCATCAGGTTTTCGGTCCATCTTCACCATTCACCGTATATAATTTTATGTTTCAGAATGTACCACTCAAAATGTGCCACACTAACAATATTTTCTTCCATGTAAGCTCAAGAAGTTTCAAGTTGTTTTAGTTCACGCTAAGTTATACCGAAGCATTATCTTAGTTACGCAGGCGAAGTAGCGTAAGAACGGCGGCTAAGAAACGTCTCATCCGTTTCGTAATAACACTATGAAATTTCTCGCTTTAGAGAAATTTCTTGAGTTTGTTTTAGATTCAGGCATCCTGTATTGTGGTTATAGGTGGTACATAATTATGTTGTGTGTTACAATACAACCAGTTGCATACTTCTTTTAAGATCAAAATATTATATTTAAACGCAAACAAATATTTTTGTGTTAGTTCAGCTTTTGTCTTTCATTACTTTACTAAATTTACTAGTCAGATATTTATTAAATTAGTAAATTTAAACTAGTCGGCTATTATTTATCGCAAAATTTTTTATTAATTTATTTATTTTGTCCCCCTACAGAAATCAAGTGTCTAAATATTACTTAAAAAATCTTTCTGAGTGCTCTGCACTAGCAATATTTTCTTCCGTGTGAGCTTGCGAATTTTCAAGTTGTGTCAATTTTCAATTCGTTTTAACTTATATTGAAGCATTATCCTAGTTACGCAGGTAAAGTGGCGTAAGAACAGCGGCTAAGGAACGTCGCATCCGTTCTGTAACAACATCATGAAATGTCTCGCTTTAGAGTTTTTTGAGCGTTTCTGTTGGTTTTTTTTGTTGGACTTCTGTTTTTTGGTCAAATGTTTTTGAATGCGAATAAAAAAATAAATATTCAAGGGTAAGCATTTGCCTAGCAGTAGGTGGGTAGAGGTTTTAAAAATTCAGCTAATATTTTTTTGGGTTAAGCTACTTCCAAACTTTTTTTAAACATTTTATCTGTTTACCAGTCATGTGAAATAAAATTTATTAATATTTTCAATCACCTATTAAACTTTTTACACCCATTACATATTTAAATATAAAAAATGAGTTTCTTTCAGCATGTTAGCGATAACTCGTCGTCTTATTTCACGTAAATATCATTGGCAAAAAAGGTCCACTTAAATTAAGTGTATTATGTCGGATCCGTTTTTATTTCAGAATCGGCACTTATAAAGAGTTTGAAATATTCTGCAATATCAAAATATTACAAAATAGGTAAAGTTCTTTCTCCTTTTTACTGCAACCTCTTTTTTGAACAGGCATGGACACCTCTGAAAATCCTTGCCATATCCTGAACAGGAAATCTTAAAAAACAACGAAAGACCAGTTCCATTTCATCCGTGTCGCTTCGTAATGAATAATGAATAGCAACTTGATATAATTTATAACTGGTGCAACCGGCGCTATCTATGCTAATTCAGCTTACCTTGTTTGAAAATGAAAATGTTTATTACAGAATTAAATACATTTAAAAAAAAAACACTTGTATTCACAATCTCGATCATTGCTATGGAATAATTGATTCATATTCTACGCTGGAATGAAGTGGTTTCTTTTTGAACACAAATGAATATTGATAAAAGCGAGTTCTAGTATTTTTCATGTAAGGTGGGTACTGTGACAGTTGTAAGTGTCAAAGAAAATTATACTTTATTCAATGGCAATAAGAGGCATGCCCCGTTTCTATACTTATGGTTATGCCTTGACACCATTGAATTAAATATTAATTTCGTTTGGCAATTAGAACTGTTTTTATCATTTGCTAACTGGAGCGGGAAGCACAGGCAGTTGTTTTTTTGTTTGAACAAACAAAGCCCTACACTATGAATTATTCCTGTGTCGTTAACAAATATAAAATTTACATACACAAACACTCACCGAAATAAATATTTGTGGATGTATAATGTAAATTGCGGATTAAAGTTGAATGGGTACAGCACAAAGCCGGTGTCGTTGCGATCTTTGGGAGAGGCCATTGTCTAACAGTGGACGTCTTAATTTCGGTTAAAGATTGATACGAAGATTTGTCCCGTGCGGGGATCATCACCCGTGACTACTCAATTCAGTGGGTGGAGCGGCTTAAGCTCTTTGCCACTGGAGTTTAGACATTTAAATTCGTCACTCACGCTATGCTTCCCTTAACGCTTACAGAGACGGTGCTTTAAGTAGGTAAAAATATAAAAAATATTATTACGTGCAGTATTAGTAAAACATGATCTTAAACCAACATAGCGTGAGCACTAGAGCCCTGAATTATTCTACATTACTGAATGTAATTCATACTAATATTATAAATTCAAAATGAAAGTAACTCTGTCTGGCTATTATCTTTCTACGTCCAAACCGCTGAACAGATTTTGATCAAATTCGGCAAGGAATTAAATTTTATCCAGGCGAAGGACATAGGCCGTATTTTGTCTCGAAAAGGGGTAGGGTGTGAAATACACGCCAGAAAATAGCTCGGACGAAGTCGTGGGTTAAAACTATCTATTTCATTACGCTAGATCCCTTACGGGGTAGGCAGAGAGTACAGAGTTCCAACAGGTTCTTTTCTTACATACCTCTCTGGCTTCCTCTACTGTCATGTCAAATTTCAGGAGAATACAAACCAACAGCTTCTATGCTGCACACTGCATAATCATCAAAAAACATCGTTACGGACCCTAAAATAGAACATTGTGTAACCAATAACAGTGTACGGTAATTGCGAACAAGATGCCCCATATCGGTCGCCTGCGCCACAGTTCATAAACGCGGTTTATGTTTATGGTACGAGGCGATAGTAAAACTAACCAAATAGCTTGTATTAAAATAGATACTGTATTGTAACTATGTTCGAAATATTGTTTTTCTTTGTTAGGCAACTAACTTTGTGCTCTATTTTTATGAAATTGAGCTTGTTTTGTTGAGAGAGAGAAATTGAGATGATAGGCGGAGAGTATAGATTTCCAAAATGTTCTTTACTTACAGACCTCTCAAGCTTTCTCGTCGGTTACGGAGATTTGCCATTCAGATTTTATTTTGCTATTCACATTCAGCATTTATCTACGTCTGTCAGCGTTCCTGCTATTTGTCTCCATTGCATGGCTCCATTGTTGGGTAATAGTCATATTCCGACTCGAGTGTCATATAACAATGAAGAAGCTGATAACCCGGTTGACATATGCCGATTTTTTTAATTTTTTTTCAAATCTGTGTTTTAACCCAGCTGCGTTACTGATGATTACGATATTCCGGATCACAACCACTCATCGCATCTGGTAATTGATAGTATACGGATTCAAGAAAAAAACATACTTGAGGAATTAAAAGCTTTAGATGTCACGCCATCATTTCTTAAATTTACCGCACATACAATCCAACAACCGTTACATTACTTATTTAATCAGTGTCTGCAGTGTCAGAAAGAGTGTTTCCAACACCTTGAAAATCGGCACGTATTGTCCTGGTTTTTAAGGGTGGAGATCTATCTCCACCCTTAAAAACCAGGACAATACGGCTCTAGCTCTAGCCAACGTTGGAAATTACCGACCGGTTTCCATATTGCCTACTCTGTCAAAACTGTTTAAAAGACTTTTTCATAACGCTTAATACATACCGTCATAATACCAGAACAACATGGATTTGTAAAGCGTAGGTCTACTACCACTAATCTATTAGTGTACGCAACTCATGCCTTTGAAGGTATAGACGGTAACAAGCAAATAGACAGTGTATATACCAATTTCCGAAAGGCCTTTGATGGTGTGGATTATAAAATACTACTGGATAAACTAGCATTTAATGGTATACGTGGTAGTTTATGGCGATGGTTCAAATCCTACATATCAAATCGCACACAAAAAGTAGTTATTAAGGGGTATGAATCAGACTATGTTTCAGTAAGTTCCGGCGTTCCACAGAGCTTCATTTTGGGTCCATTAAACACCGTCACGCCTATATTCCCCAGAGGGGGTGGCAGAGGTGTACTGAGTACACCCACGTTTCGCCGACGATGTTAGGTCCCATGTAATAGGGGGCGAGCCTATTGCCATATATCGGGCACAATTCCAGACTTCGGACTCATACTGGGAATTTTTCGTTAGAAAAACTACATTTGACCGACCTAGGATTTGAACCCAGGACCTCGTGATCACAAAGCGATGTGCTTTGCCACCAGACCAACGAGGCAGTCGGTCCATTATTATTTATAATATTTATTAATGACATACATAATTGCTTTAATTTTTGTAACTATCTATTATATGCAGACGATTTAAAAATCTTCCATGTAATAGACAATTCTGATGATCCCTTAAAGTTTCAATCTGATCTAGATCGCCTTTCAACTTACTGTACTAATAACAAATTAAGCCTCAATATTAACAAATACAAAAGTATTATGTATTATTAGTACATTTACTAAAAATAAGCATATTAGTAATTATTTATATAACTTAAACGGTATATATCTAGAACCTGTTGAATCAATAAGAGACTTAGGAATCACGTTTGATAAGAAATTACATTTTGACCTTCACATAGATAATATCATTAATAAATCCCTAAAAATGTATGGATTTATTATGCGCACAAGTAACAAATTCACACAACCTTCCACATATTTTTATCTTTGGATGGATGGATACAACTTAAATACGTTGTATCCATTTGGAATCCCTATTATGACAGATATGTTGACGCTCTTGAAAATGTCCAAAACATTTTTTACGCTGTATGTACTACAGATGTTTCCGAAATCGTCTTTCATATGAACAGCTATTAGACAAATACAACATTTTAAAATTGATACAAAAACGTACTAAGCTAGGGGCTATGCTACTATACGATTTATGTCATAACAGATACGACTGCAGTTTTATTGTTAATAAACTCTGTTATAAAGTTCTTACTAGAACGCATTGTCGTAACCCGTGTCACCTATTCACATCTATCAAGAGCCGCACAAATGCTGGCAAGCGATCGCCTTTGTGTCGCTTAGTTTAATCCTATAATGAATCCTTTAACTTAATTGACATTATGGTAACACGTTCGAGTAGGTTTAAAAATGATTTGATAAACTTCTAGGCTCTCACTAATCATATGATATATATCCAGAAATCTTATATAATGTACGAAAAATTATATCACATGCAAGAACGCATACGTCTATAATTTAATTTGTGGTAAACGATGCTGTTGTCAAATTAATTTGTACGTGTGATAAAATGATGTACTTAACATTTCAATTTGTCACTGTTTGTTTTCCCAGATAAAATAAAAAAAAATAGTGGAGTTTTTCCTCCACTGGAATCCATCATGTGAATCAGTATCTTCAGCTGATCACTAGACCACTTTGTAGGCGGCCTGCCTCCGTGACCACAAGCCGGTTGTTGTGGCGATCTTTGGTTGAGTTTGTCTTACAGTGGACGTCTTTCGGATGAAAAAAAGATAATTTAAAAAGACCTTTTTAAAAACAAGCTTTTATAGCAAAAACACAACGAAGATATCTTGCTAGTTGAAGAGTTTCTATACCTTCCTTCCGACGCCATTATCAGACCTTGAACACCACCGGAGTCTAAAGTATTTGCAAAGACAAATCCAACGAGCCCAAACACGATGGTCTTTTTATGGACTAGTTAGATGGTACCATTAGCCATCTTTCGGCTTCATCATCAGACCCTGAACCCTATCTGGTTGTATGGTACTTGTCAATACCAATCTAATAAGTCTAAACACAGTAGGGGTTACGTTGTATATTTTACGTTTCTATGGGCACCTTCCGACTCCATAATCAGACCTGCTGCATGGTACGATATTATTGCACTGTCACCAAATTTACATGCGTATGCCAAATTTTAGCTCAATCGAATGCCCGCAAGTGCATCAAAAATGGATAAAAAGATTTGAACCGGAAAGACAGACAGACAGACATAAGAACATTGCAAGTTAAATTAAAGCTTGTAAAAAGATATTATTGATAGAAGAGATATTATTTGGAAGACTTCGTTGACTAGTGGTGCATGATGTAACTGGAGATAGTTTTGAAACTTATGTCAGTCTTAGTCCTTTTGATGTGATTATATCGAAAAATGTTTAATAGCTGCTGAATGTCATTTACCATACTGCAATAGGCTGGGCCTTTATTCGCTTTATAAATTGTGTCACGCCTATTTTCGCCATGTAGGGATGGCAGATTTTATGAAACGTTGATGGAAAATGGACACATTTCTCAAGTTTATTGTTTATTTCAATAGCATGTTCTACATACAACCGTTCCAAACCATTTCAACAAACCATACATCTCTTTAATAGCCCATTATAATTCTTAATTACTAAAAATACACTGAAACAGCTGTCCTTTTTCACGGCAAGTTAATTTTTCACAACACACAGTGTTGATTATGTAGATTAATTATTAACAACATGGTCATTTTATACGCTGTCATCCGCCTCCATTGTGATACGGAGTTTGAAAAGAGTGAATTTTTATACATACGTGCGGTACTGTTTAATCGCACATGTCTGATCAGCCATTGTACTGTTTAATTGCCTAATTAAATATTTATATCGTGCAATATCTATTGGATTAGATATTATTAATGGGGCAATATATACGCTTTTACAACAAATTACCCATAGCGATCCGAAATATGCCTACTAATAAGTTTATAAAGGCTATTAAAACTAGATTATATAGTAAAGGATATTATAATATTTCGGAATATATCGACGATAAAACTGGCTTTGAGCAGCTCCTCATTCGGCAACTCCTAAATATAGTTTGTAAAACACTTAGTTATTAAAATACAATTTTGTAAAAAAAAGAATGATAAAACATATATGAAAAGCCAGTCCAATTAAGTTAAATGACTAGCCCGCTGAGTCTCTCGCCGGATCTTCTCAGTGTAAGGCCGCGTTCCATCCGGTGGTAGTTGAAAAAAAAGGAATTATTTTTGGCGTCTGTAAGCGCTCTTGTTGGCCTATACCAATAAAATATTTTGGCTTTGACTTTAATTGTGTGGTAACTGTCCGATAAAACATTTTAACTGTAAGTTGTTTCTGCAGCTAAATACTATCTACAAACAACATGGTGACTTTATCCGCCTCCATTGTGATGCGGAGTTTGAAAGGTATGAAATAAATGAAAGCTCACGTGCACAGCTATCTGATCAGACATTTCAAGTTTAAGATAATTGTCTGATTAGACATTATAATAATAATAATATTTAATATTTCATCTGACATCTGTCTGAAAAATCTGTTTGTATCTGGTATTCATCGACAACGGTATCATATCAACGTATACCCTTTTTCGTATGATGGGATAGGATATTTATTTGAGAATAAAATATAAATTAATAAATATCTACCTCTTATTTGTCCACTAAGGAGTAGTCAAATGTTATACATAGAACATCTACATATTTACCCAGAATGAATTAGTGCTGATTAAGAGATAACAAAAGAAGACATGTTTTTATGTGGCACTAAAAAGGGTGTCTGGGGACATTCCGAGAACGAATTCAGAATGTTCATGTTATATATAAAATTATCATAAAATAACATGCGTATTATTAAACTTAGGTTGATTGCAATACTGTGCATTTTTTGGATGAAATTTAGTCTTATGAATTCGTTCAACTGAATTTGTATTAAGGCACGTTCTATTTAGTTGTACAGTTCAGGAAGCCCCCATGCTACTACTCAACTTAGTAATTAATTGTAGTATGTGGGGAACTGTAGTCTTTGCCTTCCCCAGTGGGATAAGGGCATGAGGGTTAGCTTATATTGTTCCACTGGCAGGGCAAAGGCTTCTCTCGCAAATCGAGCTGAGAGAGATTACGATTAGATAAATAATTACTTTTAAACAATCAGCTATATCTGCGTATTTTGTAAAATACTTTTGTAAATATTAGACATGGTATACTTTTTAAAGAATTATCATTATTAGAGATTAGCTATGTTGTTAGCCATAGATGACATTTTCATTCTTACGACCCATCTATGTACAACAATATACATAGCTGTGACCGGCCATAATTTTCGATGCCGACTCATCCCCTAGCTATAAACAGAGTAAAGAAAAATATTGCAGAGCTCAGAGCGATGTCCCCGTTCATCGGACCGTAACTAACACGTTGGAAGGAGAAAATGTATTTTTAAGTTGTCGCCGTCTCGTCTTTGTGAATTCACTCAATTAGTAACATTGCAGGCGTCATTAATTACAGTTGACTATGTCGAGACAATGTATTTAGGCACCGTGGTCGCTAGACCTTGACGAGCGTCGGCAAATTCGCATTCATTTTGCAGCGACGACTGAGGTTGTTTCAGGTGACTAATTTGATTAATTGGAGCCGGTGATTTATAGAATTAACATTATGCAAGAATTGATCTATGGGTAGATGACACATCGACAGTTGGAGGAAGGATCGAGAGTTGTTGGGTAGGACGGCGTAATATATATATATATATATATATATATATATATATATATATATATATATATATATATATATATATATATATATATATATATATATATATATATATATATATATATATATATATAGTTAGTATAATAGTAAGGCAGAAGCGCTTCTCTAAGTAATCAGAGAGAGGGAAAAAGCCTTCTTTAACTAATCAAGGAGTACTAAGAGCCTTTTGTTACTAATTGGCCTGTATTATACCACTGTATTATTCATAGTTAGATGGTAGTAACCCTGTGCTTAGCAGCTTAGTAACAGGCTTTTTGATTGAAGTCAATAGTTTCACGCTTTTTCTTAACCTTTCTACAGTATGCAGTGAAAACATGAGACATGGTGGTATTGAATAAAAGGTCGTATTTAAAGACATGATTATATTCCTCTCTCTCTCGGTTCAATCGTTGGAAAATGTATAACTCAAAGGTTTACATTAACACTATACATCTACTACGCATACAAGTCGAGAATGTTAATTAATTCGAAAGCCAATAGAGCCGGTCAAACAGCAAACAGATTTAATTAATAGAACTTCTGTATTTTGGTGTTAACGGTATTATGTCAGTGGCAAACAAGGATATGCGCTTTGGCCTATTTTATTATTAGTGACGAAGTATGTACTACATATATGAGTCACAATTGTAAGATTTTGGTAAGAGTCAGGACGACTCTTAGCAGGTGTGGGTACAAAATTACACACCGTCACGCCTATATTCCCCAAGCGGGGGTAGCAGAGGTGTACTGTGTACACCCACATTTCGCCGATGATATTAGGTCCCATTTAATAGGTCGCGAGCCTTTTGCTACATCCCGGGCACAATTCCAGACTCCGGACTCATACTGGGAAATTTTCGTTAGAAAAACTTCATTTGTCCGACCTAGGATTTGAATCCAGGTCCTCGTAATCACCAAGCGCTTTGCTATTAGACCAACGAGGCAGTCAATAAAATTATAAACATAACATAACATAATAAAGTGATTATGGCAGATGCGATAAGAAATGAAACCCTTGTTGGTCTAGTGACTAATGATCACTAAGCCTAAGTCGGGAAAACTGTAATGGTTTTTTTTGCATCGTCAAGTTCTCAATAGCAGTTCGGAGTCTATTAACCGTACCCAATATAATGGCAATAGAGACACCTCCATTAAATGTAGACCGAACATTTCTACATACTGTGGGTATACACAGTATGCTTCTGTTTGAGGAATGTAAGCGAGAACTCGCTTATTTTTGATGTACACGATGAACCATATTTATAATTATAATAACTCATTTATTTTCAGGCAACAAAAATTTTACAAAAATAATTTTGTTTAACTTATAGGCCCATAGAATATATACAAACTACAGACCTTACAGACTAACATTTATATATATAAAATATAAAAAATTATAAATTACGTAACATATTACATGTTGCGCTCTGTCTCTCAGTCTCCCACAATTTATTATTTATCTCAATTTATTTTACTTAGAAATATATAAACGAGGCGCTCGTAGCGCTGTGCGACCGCGGTGTTCTTACCGATTACCAAGGTTAAGCAGCGTTCGACTCGGTCGGCCCGAGATGGGTGACCGTTTGTAACATTTTCATATTCGAGCGTCTCCGTGCTTCGGAAGGCACGTTAAGCCGTAGGTCCCGGCTACCACTTAATGTGGTAGTCGTTAAACGTCGAGGTGGAAGCCTTAAAGGCGACTTAATAAGTTCCAATAGCAGGTGGCCACAAACCTGCCTCCATCAATCCGCACTGGGTCCGCGTGGTGGAGTATGACCTAATCTCTCTCACCTCGATTTGTGAGAGAAGGCCTTTGTCCAGCAGTGGGCTGATATTATTATTATATATTTAGGATTCAGAAGCTGAAATTATTAAAAAAAAACTACAATTTAACACGTAACAAAGTAATTTTTACTTAAACTAAAAATATAACCTCTAAGTCTGATTTATTCACAACAAATATAAAAATAACACACCAATCTATTTTCTAACACAAATATCATGTACTTACCGAGTTTAACCACACTTTTACCAATTTAAACAATAAATCAAATCACTCACAAATCGCGTCGACACTAACGTTCCCTACGAAATCCAACGAGCAAATAAACGTTGTTAGCGCAAGCACCGCCTTTAATAGGCTTCTTTTTATAATAAAAATGAGTTTCCTAAATCGGCCTATCCTGACAATGCGTCGTCCTCGGCGCGGTGCTCATGAAGCTCCTCTCGTAGTGAAGCCGTTGCTGAAGAGTCGCCACAAGGCCCATCTGCCTCAGCAACAAGTTGAAGAGACGCTGATGATGGCCCTACATTAGGGGCACACGATACGTCATCTGTAACATGGCCATATCTAAGGAATTGCCTTTTTCGCAGTACAGGCACACATACAACATGCAATTTGTAAATTAAGCATTCAAATATGTGAGAGCTCTCATAATTATGTTACACGTCCTGTGCGTCGCTCGATCCACGCGTAGCACGCTTCCAATGATGCAAGCCCCACCTGTGAACAAACCAGACAAAAGGCGTCCCCTTTGTCTAAAGTTGACGAAGGCATCGCTGAATCGCACGTCAACATTCGCTCGTAAACCAATACCTCTCGTTATAGGTACGTTTACATGGACGAAGGCATCACTGAATCGCACGTCCCACACAAACGCTCGTCTATCGGGGTATGTGTACTGTTCAACGAGCCGATCAGTCAAAAACTTAGTTTTGTAGGGCCAGTTAAAGAGTGTACGCACATTAGGTGTGGTACGTTTATTATTTTATCGGCAAATTTTTTTAATGAAGGGAGGTGAAAATGGTAAAGAACGGTGTTGTTCGTGACAGCGCAACTCGCAAAACTTGCACACAAAACCAACCGAATATATACTCTCGAAAAAGGGCAGCACACGATTCTGGACACCACTCGCTGTTCCAGGGTATCACGTACTCAGGGCCGCCTACATGGTCTCGCCATAGGAACCACTGATGAGTTTCAACTGGCACCGGCCACTGGGCAGCACCTTGATCACCCGGTAAGGTCCACGCGTGCCCGGATCCAATCTTTCTGGTGACAGATGATTACGAAACCAAATCGCTAACGTTAAAAGAGCGTGGTGTTCACCACTACCGGCGAGCACAAGCATCATATTTGGCCTGACTTTGCGCCAACAGTCGATGAGCTCTCCTTCCGCTCAGCACCCGCCGTCCTTCGTGGCTTCGAGACATCGACAGTGACGTCGCGGATCAGGGCCGGAACGACAGGCGCCCACAGGAAGCTTCAGTGCCGAAGCTTGCGCCGTCCTCTGCCCCATGACATTCATGATGAGTTGCAGCCTCCACAACCGTTCAGACCATTTTGCACCCATCTGTCAACACTATGCATTTCGGGTGCTATGTAACGGATATCAGGCAAGCTCGCTCAACAATGCAGAGAACTCTGAGGATTGGAACATCTGTCCACGGTCAGCTACTAAAAGCTTAGGGACACCGAAGATTGAAATTGCGTTGGTAAACGTGCGCTTAAGCTAACCTAGGTTCTGTCTATAAATTGGGTATAACAACCAAAACTTTGTAAATAAGTCTACTATAGGGCAATGCGCGGAAGCAGGTCCTTATTTTCAGTTCCCTTGAAAGAATTGCAGTCAGTGACGACTGTGAAACTTAAACTCACTAAATAGTGGCGAATATACTGCAACGCCCTCACAACTGCCAAAGTTTCCGATTCATATGAGTGATACTTGCTTTCGGCGCACCGAGTGACTTTACTAAAGTAGACTCGGCCTAACCTGACCCTGACTTACTACACGGCCGAATTATTCGACTTGATGCAGATAAAAATAGACATTTTCGTAAATTAATCTAAAAACCTGTTTTGGTTAACGTTCCCAGCATCTTTTTTTTTAACAAGTGAATACCCACCTCGAAAATAACCATAACCAAGAAGTAATACAGAGGGCGTTATACACATAAATTAACAATGCTATCCTTAATGTGGATGCAAAGGGCATCATTCATAATTCGTCGATAGCCTATAGAGGAGTTCGTCAAATTCAATCATCACCATGACATATGAGACAGCCTGGATAAAAGCGTCGCTGATTCCTTTCAAAACACAATTTTTAGGTTTTCGTTGACATGTAAAACGCTTCAATGCTTTAGAGGAAACTAGACAGAAATTTAGGGTGCCGCTTTCAATGAGGACATCAACAGTTTTAAGATCGCTATATTGCAAGGAATCAGCCACAGGTGTACTACATAAGTTAATGTTTCACTTATTGCGAGAGCCTCTCCTATCCTTGTCAAAACAGCAGTCATCACTATGTCCTGGCTTTTTACAAAAATTACAAACTAGCGTATAGGCACTATTCGTCATTGGACCAGGTATTTGATCAACTTTGGGCCTTTTGGGGCAATACTGAGATTTATGCCCAAGTTGTCCGCAGTTAAAACATTTGAACGATCGATTAGTAGACGGTGGCTTAAAAGTGGAATTTCGGTTTTCTAATTTAGTGCGGGTAGGCTTGGTGTAAATTGATAGAAATGAGATCAAGTCATGAATTTGTAGGTTCGCATTGGCAGCTGCTGCCCTAACCTGAGGATCTGTAATGCCGCGAATAATTATTAAAGTTCTTAGTTCATCAGTTAGTCCCTTAACTATTTTAAGACGTAATAATGTCCTTCTTGCGTATTCAGAGTAGGTGCTGTATTTATCGCAGGTCGCGTGCATTGCGTCGTACGGGATATTTGTATAGTCCAACCGTCGTGAGCACAAGGGCTTAAACTCCTAGAATGAAGTTGCTCCACGTTCGATCGCTAGTAACCCACTCATTTAACCAGGATTGTGCATCACCCTTGATACATATCGATACGCGCGACAGACAGTCCGAATCTCCCCAATTATTAGAAGACCCAGCCCGTTCTACTTCCTTACACCACACATCTATGTCGTGAATATTAGGGTCGAAATTGGACACAAAGTACTTTTGGGTTCTATCAGAGTTTACCGATCTAATCGCTTCAGCTAATATGCGCGCAGATTCTGTCACAATCTGTTCACCCTGACTGCGGGCGCTAACACTAGGCCTCTCATCCGCCGTGACCTCCGATGTGGGTACATTTAAGCCAGTAATCGAACTAGATAACAGTGTTCCGAAGGTGGGTTCTTTAGCCTGAAGAGCCTGGTCGTCCTGTGATTCGCTAATTGTAGGAGTATGAGACCTCACATGAGCACTATTTTGGACTATTTGGCTATTGGTCACATCGCGCGAGGTAGGATGTTCAGTTTCCAACGTATTTAGACGGGACAAAATCGATTGTAATGTTCGTTGTAATGTCAGCTTCGATCGCGAGTATAATGGTTTGACCGCGAATGCGTCCTACTTCTCGATCGAGATCTGTTTAAAGCATGACTATCACTGCCGGAGCGAGACAGATTTCGGGAACGAGACCTACGATCCCTATCGTGTCGACGCGACTTGTTGCGAGAGTTATGCCTACTATCGGCCATATTTGCACAAAAACAATAACAAATTTGCTGAACAAAGCGTTATCCGGTGTCGTATTTTTATACCCGACAAAAAGAAAAATAATAAAAACAGTGGGCGATTTTAGGAAATCAGATCCCAGTTTGTTTTTTAATAATTTCCGCTTCTGAATCCTGAATTCAGAAGCGGAAATTATTAAAAAAAAACTACAATTTAACACGTAACAAAGTAATTTTTACTTAAGCTAAAAATATAACCTCTAAGTCTGATTTATTCACAACAAATATAAAAATAAGACTCCAATCTATTTTCTAACACAAATATCATGTACTTACAGAGTTTAACCACACTTTTACCAATTTAAACAATAAATCAAATCACTTACAAATCGCGTCGACACTAACGTTCCCTACGAAATCCAACGAGCAAATAAACGTTGTTGTGTGTGTGTGTGTGTGAATGATCTACGCTGTTGGCCTCGAGGCCTCTACAGCTTCACCGGATTTTAAAGGCGAGCGTGCAACCACTACGCTCCAGCCAGCCAGAAGGGCAAGAGGCGACATACTCGAGGGCGCCTCGGAGAGGCGCCCTCGGTTGGGACAGTCGCTGTAGGGGGACGGGTGCACTACTAAGCGCACCGGTCGACCGCCGGCTATGGGAGGGGATCTACTACTGCGTCTGCGTCTACGGCGTCGCTCGTATTCTGAGCGGAAAGAAGGGATGACAAAGCATCGGGGGGGTCGGTGAGAACATGTCTCGGCCGGCGGTAGCGGCAGGGGTCGCGAGGGAGGTCGTAGTCGGCGGTGGCTACGATTAACGGATTCGAATAAACGTTGTTAGCGCAAGCACCGCCTTTTATAGGCATCTTTTTATAATAAAAATGAGTTTCCTAAATATATTATATTTAGAAATTGTAATGTACATTTTTATGTAAAAATATCTTAACGTTCCAAATACAGGTAGTTACTAAGTATATAAAAGCCGGTTTGGATCTGGCAGACAGGTGGCAGACGGTGAGGTCTCGGCATCCAGCCAATAAATCACGTGGCGGTTGGCATCGCGCGGGATGTTCGATACGCTGGACTACTGATTAATGTGCCCGGTTTGACCAGTACCCGTATTCACGGCGAAAAGGATTTTTGTGGTACAACTAATATAGGTTTTATTGGATATACTAAAGTGTGACAGTTAATAAATTAAAATAAGTTGTACATGTATAGTTAAGTCCAACGAATATTGCGGCACCGTCACGCCTATATTCCCCAAGCGGGGGTGGCAGAGGTGTACTGAGTACACCCACGTTTCGCCGACGATGTTAGGTCTCATCTAATAAGGGGCGAGCTTATTGCCATATACCGGGCACAATTCCAGACTCTGGACTCGTACTGGGAAGTTTTCGTTAGAAAAACTACACTTGTCCGACCTAATATTTGAACCCAGGACCTCGTGATCACAAAGCGATGCGCTTTGCAACTAGACCAACGAATATTGCGACAATAAACAAATAAAATTAAATTATACACGAATATATGAAGGCGTTAGTTTTTTTAATTATATTTATTTTGTTGTTTGATATGCCCGGCTTGATCAATACCCGATTTTTCACCTTCACAGCGAAATGTATATTTGTCATAGGTACAACTAATATAGAATATGTTGGCTAAGTACTAAAAAATACATAAAAATAAGTATTTACTGTTCGTATGTAAACAGTAACTAATTTTTTATTTAATTAAATTCATTTCATGCTTTTAACTAATATAGGTTTTTTTAGACATACAAAATTGTGGCAATAAATAAGTAAAATTAAGTATTATACTAGAAAAGTCGTCAGTTTTTATTTAATTAAATGTATTTATTGATGTGTGCCCCGTGTGAGTACTGCACAGATTCACGGCGAAAAGGATATTTGCGGTACAACTAATATAGACTTTTGGATTTTGGTAATAAATAGTAATAAGTATAACGTATGTTTCAATATTAGCAAGATTTTATTTAATCATGTTTATTTTGTTGATTGACGTGCCCATTACACAGATTCACAGCGCAAAAATCTATCTATCTATAAATTTATACATATCTATATCATCACGCTAGATCTCTTAAATACATTTCTTATATACCTAATATAGTTGTAGGACACTAAATTATAGGGAATGACTAACCAGTTTATTTGTTTATTTTTAAACGTGACCCCCATTCTCAAAATTATTCCTATGTCGTTGATGCATTTACACAAATATAAACATGAATTGGGGGAATTTACTTACAGAAATATCCAGACCGAAGCAAATATTTGTGGACCTACCAAGATTACACTCGGGCGGTGATTGAACCCGGAACTACTTGATCCAGTAGCCAAAGAAGCTTAAGATCTTAACCACTGGACTAATAGTGCACTCAGAGTGACAGCTCGTGATTACTCTAGTTTTAGCTATATACTAGCTCGTAATGACTATAGTCTTTGGCTGGTTGTAAAAATAATATGAAAACACTAATATGTATTTATTTATAAAACGTAGCCCAACACTAGGATTTATTTCTGTATCGTGGGTGCGTTTACAAACATGAAAATTTATACACTCAAATACCCAGACCGAAACAAATACTTGTGTGTGGGATAAATAGACAATGGTAAGGTAATGGATAATTTTAACACGATGTAACATTAAATCTTAACAAAAATTCACATATTATACCCTATCCTGACTACAAGTAGCATAAGAACGCGCCCCTTCTGCACGACAAAGGAAAACTTTTCAGCTCAAGCGTCTGAAAAATATTACCCAACTTAAGTTTAATCTCCTGAAAACGTTCAAGGAAACAATTGTAAATAGGAGCTCTACAGTTAAACAACGACAATGTTTTCAGACGGGGTAAAGTTACAATGGAGGGAGTAAAAATATTATTGAGATATGAACAAAGATGGGATGGGAATGATTGCAGCATTAGTCTAGTGTAGGTATACCACACTGAGATTGCGACCCTGATGTCCTAAATCAAAAAAAGTGATTGAGTATTTTCTAGCTACCTATTATCAGACTGCTTGCGGAGAAGGCAGAAAGTACAGAGTTCCAACGGGTTCTTTCAGAGCGCGCTGGCTTCCTCCACTTTCATAGTCCGTCTTATACACGCTCGCCGTTCTCTGAGACTCTTGATATGTCCTTCAAATAAGATATGGTCTATTTGTTCGTCGTGAGATAGTCTAGTTCTTTCGCGATACCTACTTTCTTCTGCTTTGGCATTGTACAAGTACAAGTTTCGTTATTCTTCCTTGACAAATTCTTTTTATACGTCCGAATCACCAGAGTGAACTCCTTTTTATCGTTACACCGATATACATTTTCTTCGAGTTCTATTGTGCCTAGTATAATGAGAAGCTCCCGCCCTGGGGCACAATAGTTGGGACTTGACAGCATCGTCAAAATTTAGGTGTATTCGGTACATCTCTGCAACCTAAAGATGGGCAACATTTACCTTTAAGCACAAAATTACAGCAGATCCAAGGCTTGGTAAAATGCTTTCGTCTGAGAAGGGCATAATTGGCTCACTCTCTCCAAAAAAAGATGGGATTAGTCTATTATGACCACCGGCCACTGGATCAAATAGTCGGGTTCGATTTATGTGATCCACAAATATTTGTTTCGGTCAGGGTGTTTTTGTGTGTATGATGATTTCATGTTTGTAAACGCACCCACGCCACAGGAATAAATGCTAGTGTGGAGGCTACGTTAAAGAAATATAATTCTAATTTTTTACGGATGAAGTATTATTAGCTGATATCTACCGTCCCCTTTTACTATATCTACACCAACGCAAAGTCCCACACCAATCAATTAGCACCGCAATTATTTACACTCAAACATATCCGCATGTCAGCCGCGCCAATTAAGATCTATTAAACAGTATATCGCCCGTTTGTCTGATGTTAGGACACATAAAGCACCTATTAAGGACTTTCTCGACGCCTCAAGTTAATTGAACAACAAAAGAATATAATTTACTGGATATGACAGTGGTAAAACATAAAACATACGCTTACATTTTGAAATTATGACTTAAAGATAAAATTTCGTCATTTAAAAAGTTATTTAAATAGTTTTTGACGGGGATTAAAAGAGTGATGTTACCAATTTTGTTTACTTTCACAAAAATTGTGTTTTTTTGAATTTAGTGTGTAATGTGGGTGAAATATTAACCAGTTTCCATGCATATGTGTATGTGCACGAGTGTAGGTACTGGTAACAACGTGATTTTTCACTTTCCCCAAACCACCCATCGTAGTCACTCTGTAAAGTTTCCAGCACTTTACATATTCGGTAGGTGTATTTAATTTCAATAGTATAATACACCAAGTTGTATGTTAAATAAATTCAACTCCCCGGTAGTAGAATTGGACCATTTTTGTCAAGCCAACTGATCAGGGTCTTTAGAAACAGGCTGCGTCTGGTTTGAGGGCTACAAATAGTCTTAGACCTTTAATATAGAATAATAACTGTGATAAAATTGTGTGATAGGTATGTATCCACCTATTATTATTTTACTAATCTATAGTACCTACCCGTTATTTCTTGAATAATAAAATAAAAATCAGATTTCGTAGTATCAATATATTGCTTATTCAAGTTGTCGCATCTAGTTTTTGTACATCATCTTCCCTTCAGTATCGCCTCGCAGTAATTATTGGGACTTATATCTTCACGACAACGTGGTGCCTTTCGATTAGCGGGTTTATTATTTCATTGATGTACAAGAGCCTTAATTGTGTTTGTTTGTTTCCTTTGAAACTAGTGCACATGTATTTTATATGTATCGATCTTTTGTGGTAGGGCGTTGGCCTTTCTTTTGTGAACTTAAAGCATGTTGCAGCAGTTCAATTGTTAATGTCGCGTTTCGTGTGAAAAAGTTAAAATCATCTTTGCAAATAAATAACTGACTAAAATGTGTTTCGCTATTCGGAAACCTAACCCCAGCCATACCTGAGTCTGAAGATTGTGCTCTTGCGCTAGTTAGTTTGCCATCTGATGACATACTACGCTTATTAAAGTTCTTTCCCTAATTTCTGATTGTGAAGTTATTTTTTTATCTCGTTGACTGCCTTGCTGATCCAATAGTATTAGGAACGGTGGACAAAATCGCTGTGTTGAGTTTTAAATATATGAGTTTTCTTCTATTAATAGATTCTCTAGGACTCTGTGACTGAAAAATTCCGGTTCCGGTTGTCAAAGTGCCAACAGCGTTGTGATTATACCTCTCGAAAATCAAAGATTTAAAAAGTTATACGCTATATCTGAACAAAAACACCGTTAAAAACAACACTACAGTTGCCGTGGTAGATCCGGAAAAAACCATCCGTCGAATTCTCACTGCATCTGTCCAGTAAAGTGAAATTGAAGATCCACAACAACGTCCGAGGTTAGAACATAAATTAACCGCCATTTTGACATTTCAATAAGTTGCACGTGACTTCAACTGTTAGTCTAATGTCACTGATACTGTGATGTCACTCTAACTGTCACTCGGTTCGGTTGGTATCAACTACAGTGTTGCCAGAACAAGAAAACCCAAAGTTACTATTTATTTTACTATTACGTTCCGTTCCACGTAACTTGACCTGACATTATGGAGGGACAATTTGAAATATTATTTGAAAAAATGAAAATGGAAATGAAAAAGCAGACAATCGAATTAACAGAATCTCTTACAAAAAATATTATGGATCGGATGGAGGAAAAACTAATGCCTATCAAGGAGGAAAACGAAAAACTAAAAGAAAAAGTCGGCAAATTAGAGAAGGAGATAGAACATTTAAAAAGGGAAAAGAAAAGTAAAAACCTAATTATTTTTGGATTAGAAGAGGGCGAAAACTCAACAGCTGAGCTATTCCAAAATATAAAGGAAAACTTCAAAAGAGACTTAAACATCAACTTAGAAGAAAACGAAGTAAACAAATTAAACCGCCTAGGAAAACCAAAAGCTGAGAACAAACCGAGACCTGTACTATGTTCCCTTTTAAGCGAATGGAAGAAGAACGAAATTACAAAAAACAAAAAGAAACTAAACGGAATTTATATATCGGAGGATTATTCGAGAGAAGTATTAGAAAAAAGGAAAGCTCTACAACCGCAATTACTAGAAGAGAGGAAAAAAGGAAACATAGCTTTTCTGAAATATGATAAAATGATAATCATAGAACCTAACACCAACAATGATAAAAGGAAAAGGGAACAATCTACCTCACCCCAGTCACCGTCAAAAAGTCAGCCCAAAAAACAACAAACGCTGAGCTCTCTCAAACACAACAGAGCAAACGCCTTCGAAGTAATGAGAATCAAATCAAACTCTTTAACCAATATTTCCACACGCAAGAACCAATAGCAATTAACATTCGGAACACCGGAAATTCAAACAAACTACGAAAACCAACAAAACGTAAAATCACAATCTCCCCCAATCCGACTGGTCCTCGTGGGGGATGAAGACCACAACCCTCCAACATTCCAAATAAGAAAAGAAAATAAAATCTATATTGCAGCACTAAATACCCTTACTCTGAAAAACGAAGAAAACTTAACAGAATTAACATACGCGCTAGAACATATCAAATGGGACATCGTTGGCCTTAGCGAAGTGAGACGATTGGGAGAAAGAATTGTTTCATATAAGGATTTCTTATTATACCATATAGGGACCACTCCTGGCCACCATGGGGTTGGCTTTATTGTAAAGAAACACCTGACAGACTGTATAGAAGGATTTATAGGCCTTTCGGAGCGCACAGCAATGATGAATTTAAAGCTACCAGGATACCGAGATTCATGGTCTATTATACAAGTGTACTCACCTACAGAACAGTCAGACCTAGAAGCAATAGATACATTTTATCTTGAATTAAATAAAGTTATCCGAGATCACGCTCATAAAAACTTAATAGTAATGGGAGACTTCAATGGTAAAATTGGAGACAAACGTCCTAGTGAAAACACACTAGGACCATTCACATACTGCAACAAAACCAGAAGCAGGAACGGAGAAAAAATTATGAACTTCACACTAGAAAACAACCTTACTATTTTAAATACTATATACAGGAAAAATAAGAAAAGAATGTGGACTTGGATCTCACCAGACGGGAACACAAAAAATGAAATTGATTTCTTCATGACCAACAAAAACAGTTACTTCAGCAACTTCAACGTCATCAACCAATTTAACTTTAACACCAATCATAGGCTGATCAGGGCAGAATTAAAAACAAAACAACCAAGGAAACCTAGACCAAGACAAGAACCAGTAAATGTAAAGCTCGGAACACACCAAATGGAACAATTAACAGCCAGCCTGAGAGACAAATTCACAAACTATAAAGAAAACACAAAGAACCTAAACATACAAGAAAAATACAACTGGATAGAGAATATTATTAAAACTGAAACAAAACTCGCTGCAAATACTAATAGCGAACGCAAGCAATGGCTTACAACTACCACTATAAAATTACTAGAACAAAGGAGCCACTTAATTAACACAAGAGACGCGAAGGACAGAAGAAAACATCTAACAGAAATTAACAAAGAAATAAAGAAAAATATAAGAATAGATAGGAACAGAAATAGAATGGAGACTATTGAAAAACACATAATAAAAACGGGTGGTGTCAAAAAAGCATACAAGGAACTAACGAAATCTATAGACTGGGTAGTAAAAATGAAAAGCAATAGAGGAAAATGGAACCACGACAGAAAAGACATATTGGAAATTGCAACATCCTATTACAAAGAACTGTATGAGTATAACAACACCTCGCGAGAAGAAATAAATTTGGTAGAGACCGCAGATATCCCCAAAATCCTTCACGTTGAAATAGAGAAAGCAATAGATACACAACGGAAAGACAAAGCACCAGGCCCCGATGGTATAAATAACGAGATCTTAATACAAAATAAGCAGGCTATCGTACCGATCCTCACGGAAATATTTAAAGATATCATAGACACAGAAATTATCCCACAGCAATGGACAGAATCAAACATTATCCTTCTATATAAAAAGGGAGACAAACACGACATCGGAAACTACCGTCCAATCAGTCTCATGTCTAACATATATAAGATATTTGCCAAGATACTTTTAAAACGGATGGAAGGAACGCTAGATGAACATCAACCCATCGAACAGGCGGGTTTTCGGAAAGGCTACTCGGTAATCGATCACATCCATGTTGTGCGCCAGGTCTTAGACAAGTATAAAGCCTACCAGCGCGAGTATTATATTGCTTTCATCGACTATACCAAAGCATTCGACTCCTTGTACCACGAAATGATATGGAAGTCCCTAAAGGAACAAGGAATCGAACAAAAATATATCCGCTTAATAAAAAATGTATGTAGTCATAGTACCGCGAGAATCCAACTCGAAAAGAAAGGTAACCCATTTAGAGTAGAAAAGGGTGTCAGACAAGGAGACCCTCTATCTCCAAAACTATTCTCAGCGGTTCTCGAAACAATCTTTAGGGGTCTTAACTGGGAAAACCTCGGAATCAATGTCGACGGAGCCTCCCTAACACATCTGAGGTTCGCAGACGATATAGTGTTATTTGCTGAAACGCCGGAAAACATACAAAAAATGATACATGAACTAGCGGATGAAAGTGAGAAGATAGGTTTAAAGTTGAACCCAGAGAAAACAAAGGTTATGACAAACGGGAAGAAAACCACCATACATCTAGGAAATAACCAAATCGATTACACCGACGAATACATCTATCTGGGACAGCTTATAACACAAGAGGATGCTATACGCAAAGAAGTTGAGAGAAGAATAACAAATGGCTGGAAGAGATACTGGAGTCTGAGAGAGGTCATGAAAGACAAAACTCTTCACATTAATGTGAAGAAAAAGCTTTTCAACACCTGCGTACTACCTGTTTTAATGTATGGCAGCCAAACATGGGCTTTAACACAAAATACGACGAGAAAACTGGAAATCTGCCAACATGCAATGGAAAGAAGTATGCTGAATGTGAAAAGGTCGGACCGAATAAAAAACCATGTCATCAGAAAAAAGACGAAGGTCATAGACATAACATTAAAAATTAGAAGACTCAAATGGCAATGGGCAGGGCACATGATAAGAGGCCCAGAGAAATGGAGCAAACTTGTGTCACAATGGTACCCTAGAGAAGGGAAAAAGAAAAGGGGCAGACCACAAAAAAGGTGGGATGATGACATTAGGCAAGTAGCAGGAGTAACGTGGAATCGAGTGGCCCAAGATAGAAAGGAATGGAAAAGGTTGGAGGAGGCCTTTGCCGATTGGCAAACAGACCTACAAAAAATAATTAAGTATTAGAATAGAATAGATTAAGATTAGTATAGCTACACAAATATATTTCTATATCCACACTCATAGTTCTTAATACTTTGTAAATAGATACTAAGTTGGTCTGAATAAAGGGCTTTATTATTATCTATAGGACTCTGTAGTCCGAGTCTGTACTTGGTATAATTTTGGCCGTCTCCTATTAATTTGGAACCATACTCCATTTTATTAAAAAGGCGACAACACGTCACTTCGCGAACGTATCTACCCATGCGAATCCGTTAATCGTAGCCACCGCCGACTACGATCTCCCCCCCGACCCCTGCCGCCACCGCCGGGCGCGACATGTTCTCACCGACCCCCCCGATGCTTTGTCACCCCTTCTTTCCGCTCAGAATACGGGCGACGACGACGTAGTCGTAGATCCCCTCCCATAGCCGGCGGTTGACCGGTACACTTAGTAGTGCACCCGTCCTCCTACAGCGACTGTCCCAACCGAGGGCGCCTTGAAGAGGCGCCCTCGAGTATGTCGCCCCTTACCCTTCTGGCTCGAGCGTAGTGGTTGTACGCTCGCCCTTAAGTCCGGTGAAGCTGTAAAGGCCTAACGGCCAACAGCGTACATCACTCACACACACACACTCTATGATTGGGACCTAAACATGATAGGACTTATTAGGTATGTTGAAGTTAAATCGGTTATAATATAAATGATGATTGATCCGACCGATTTCGGCCATGGCGACCACTTTAAAGACCCCTAGTCAGAGTAATGCCGCTGATGCGCTCGAAGATGGCTTATGTAGCCTATCTTCGCAGCGAAACTCCGTGCACATTGAGGGCACGTAAGTACGCCGTTCTCATAGTTGTATGATATGGCAGCAGGTGGGCGGGCCTTTAACTGATTGCGTTTGGCGTCAAGGTCAGCTTTACGCTGAGCCTCGAACTCGTGTACTTGGCTGTTCACCATCCTGCGCCATTCTGGCCGCTGTGCTGCCAAACGTTCCCAACGAGAGGGCTCTATGTTGCATCTCTTCATGTGTCGCTTTTGGACATCCTTGTACCGGAGGAGGGGACCGCCATGATTCCGCTTGCCCTTCTCCAGTTCAGAGTAGAAGATGCGCTTCGCCACTCTTTCCTCCGCCATACGAGATACGTGACCGCACCACCGAAGCTGTCGACGCATTAAATAGGCCTCAATGCCACCAACATTGGCTCGTCGCAGAACTTCGGTATTTCGCACTCTATCGGACCATCTGATCCTCATGATGGTACGGAGGCATTTAAGGTGGAAGCGATCCAGAGTGCGAATGTGGCGGCGGTATACACACCACGTCTCAGAGGAGTATAGGAGGTTTGGCAGCACGATTGCCATATACACCGATATCTTAGTGGGCAACTTAAGGTTATGCGAGCAGAAGACCTTGGTACATAGCTTGCCGAATGCCGCAGCTGCGGTACCCACCCTGCTATTGATCTCAGCATCAAGGTCACACTTGGATGTTACAGTGTTCCCCAGATAGCGAAATCTATCCACCTGCTTTAGCACATCCTCACCAAGTTTTATGGTCAGTGTCTCGTGACCGTGCATGTCCAGGGACATCACCTCCGTCTTATTGACACTGATCTTTAAGCCAAACTTACGGCAGGCTTGGTGGAATGCGGACATCAGCTGTTGCAGGCCGTCTAGGGATTCTGATAGGAAGCACAAGTCATCAGCATACATGATCTCAGTGATCAGTGCGTAAGAGACTTTAGTGCGAGCCTTAAGTCTAGCCAAGTTGAAAAGGCTGCCGTCTGTGCGGAAACGGATGCGGACTCCCTGAGAAACAGTGTGTAAGACCTCTCTAACTACCACCGCAAAGTATAAGGCGAACAGAGTAGGCGCTAAGACACATCCTTGCTTCACCCCACAGGTAACGGGGAAGAAGTCTGTCTGTTCACCGTCTACGGCAACGCAGCATTGCATGTCGTCATGCAGGAGTCTAAGAAGTCTCACAAACTTTTCCGTGCACCCGAGCTTACCTAGCACCAACCATAGAGCTTCCCGAGGCACGCTATCGAAAGCCTTCTCCAGGTCAACAAAGCAAAGGTACAGCTGACAGCCCTGTTCCCTGCTCTTTCTTGCAGTTGACGCACAGAGAATATAGCTTCGCATGTGCCTCGGTCCGGTCGGAAGCCAAACTGGGTTTCAGGCAGAATCTTTTCAGACAAGTTCTTTAGGCGGTTTAAGAGAACTCTAGCAAAGACCTTTCCGGGGGCTGAAAGGAGCGAAATACCGCGGTAGGAGCTGCAGTCAGATCGGTCACCCTTGTGCTTGTAAAGAGCACTTATGCGCGATACTTTAAAGGTATCCGGAACGCGCTCCTCCTCCCACATGCGAACAAATAGTTCCCACACTAACGTGAGCAACTCCTCTCCGCCGTATCTTATCAGCTCTCCCGGTATAAGGTCAATGCCAGCCGCCCGTTTGTTTTGTTGCTGTCTGATGGCAGTAACAACCTCGTCACGCAATAGAGTCTCGTCCAGCTCAAAGGCGATAGGGAGCTGAGGCATTAAACCGATACTTTGCAGATCAGCTGATCGATCCACATTTAGCAGAATGTTGAAGTGCTCCGCCCAGCGGTTTAGTATATCCTCCTTGCTTGTCAACATGTGACTACCGTCTAGAGACCTTAAAGGCACCCGAGCTTGGTAGGATGAACCAATCAGCTTACGTACCTCACTGTAGAACTCACCCAGCTGGTTTGTGTCAATGAGCCATTGCATGTGACTAGCTTTGTCCTGCCACCACTTGTCTTTCATATGTCGAGACAGCTTGCGCAATTCGAGGTCACTAGCTTTAACAACCGCAACGCTTCCTCTCTGCCTTTTGTGCTGTCGTAGGAGATCTCGGTGTTTGTCGAATGCTGCCCGCAGGGTTTCATCATTTCCATCAAACCAGTCTTCGTTGCGACGGATTTTTTTACCCAGTACAGTTGAAGCGGTATCCATGATATGAGATGACATAGTTCCCCAGGCAGCATCAACATCACCTACCTCATTAGCTGGCATCAGCTTTTCAGACAGGGCTTCAGCGTATTTCTCCCTGACCGCGATATCTTCTAGCTTATCCAAGTTCAAAGAAGCAAGCTTTTTTATAAGAGATCTACGCGGGCGACGGAGGCGGATTCGTAGCTTAGTGACAATAAGTCGGTGGTCAGACCAGCAGTGCGCACCACGCATCACGCGGGTGACCTGTACTTGGCTGAAATCTTTTTGTCTCACGATAGCATAGTCAATCAAATGCCAATGCTTAGATCTTGGGTGCATCCATGTTGTCTTGTACTTGGCGGCAAGTCTAAACATAGTGTTCGTAATTGCCAGACCGTATTGAGCACAAAGACTGAGCAGCAACTGACCATTGCTGTTCATGTTGCCAACTCCATGTCTACCCAGAACTCCAGGCCAAGCCTCATAGTCCCGTCCAACCCTGGCATTGAAATCGCCCAGCAATAAAACCTGCTCCCTGGCGTTGAAGCTATCGAGGCAATGTGTCACTTCCTCATAGAACTTTTCCTTGATGTCATCAGACTTGTCTAACGTTGGAGCATAGACACTGATGACATTAAGGTAGTTGTCTTTGTCCAGGTGAAGGCGCAGTGTGGTTACGCGGTCTGAGATATGTACAGGGTACTCCTCTAAATGCTTTGCTAAGTGATTCTTGATGGCAAAACCTACCCCTGATCGTCGAGTTTCGGAGGCAGCGGTACCTTTCCAGAAGAAAGTGTAGCCGCCACCTGCTTCCACCAGCTCTCCTTCATCGGGGAGATGTGTTTCGCTGAGAGCAGCCACATCCACGCTATAGCGATGAAGTTCCCGAGCTACTATGGCGGTCTTACGTTCGGGGCAGGCGTTGACATCTCGATCAAGAAGCGTTCTCACGTTCCACGCGCCGAATGTCATAACAGGTGTTCTTTTTAAATTTCCTTTGCGGCGTCGACCACGATTTAAATGATGCGATGATAGCCGCGGTTACTACCATCTGCCATGTCGGGACGAGCATTTTTTAGGGCACCTTTTCTAGCCCCCTCCCCAGCTGAGCGGGGAAAGCAGTGCCTCCCTAAACAGGGCTGCTTTGACATCCCAAGTGCTGCCGAGCCCGTGCTGTCGTCCCAAATGTGCAGCTCGGAAACGACCACGGCGTGTTCTCACGCCCCCGGGACCGCCTGCGTGCAGATATCAGACAAAGCCTAGTTTGCATCAGGCTAGACCTCTCTACTTCTACCCATCGCCACAGGACTTTTGCGTACTCGGAGTCCAGTAACGGAAGCGGTCAGATGCGCAGGAAATATTAAGGTGCACAAGTATACGCGCGAGACACAGGTGCACATACTCATCCTTATCCTTCTGGGCCCAGTGGAACGGAGACCGTTACGACCGGAGAAGGACTCAGACAGACGGAGCAGTATCACGGTGAGAAAGATACAAGGAGTCAGTATTTTCCCACACTCCCTTAATCGCCTTCTACGATACCCACGGGAAGATATGGGGTGGCGCTATTCTGCTCTGCCGGAACCACACGGCAATATAAATACTATAGTATCGTATACTGCATAAAACCACGTGAATTTTTTTATTACATATACTGGTCAGCAATATTAAGTTTTTCCCAAAATCAAATATAAGCAACAAATTTAATTATTATTAAGATCAAGACAAATGATAGATTTAATGCAAAACGCATGCAAATGATTAAAAAACCGAGCATGTCCAGCGACTTAAGGCACTGCTCTTATAAAATATCACAGAGTTTTTTCCCATCGTCAAGATTCATCATCAACTCAAAACAGAAATGATCGCACATCCATCCATAACAATTCGCAATCGCGTAATTACACTCAAAATTAAAAGGTATTTGCCAACGTCGCGACGTCTTCAAAGTTTACACAACACGAATATTTCTGAGACGTCGACTGAGAAAAGTTTCGTCTTTGTCATGTAAGAAAGTGAAGAGGAACAGGATCGTTTGTCTTCGGCGAGTGGAGCACTAAGCTCGAGAGTTTTGCATCTAGAGCGATAAATATTTCGTACGTTCAAGAGCCGAGACTGAAAGGAATTAAAGTGAAAGGAAAGAGATATGTTTTGTTTGGTGTATTTTCCAAGCGTTGTTTGTAGAAACTGACATCTTCAGGTATTTCGGTGATGTGAGAACATGTAGGACCGATAGCGGAAGGAGGAAGGAAGGAGGAAGAACGATGCAGGAAGTCGGCGAGCTTTCTTTCTTTTTTTTTTTTTCTTTTTAAAAAACGTAGCCCCACACTAGGATTTATTCCTGTGTCGTGGGTGCGTTTACAAACATGAAAATTCACATACACAAATACCCAGACCGGAACAAATAATTGTGGATCACACAAAGATTTGTCCCGTGCGGGAATCGAACCCGCGACTATTAGACACAGTGGGCGGAGCGGCTTAAGCTTTTAACCACTGCGCTAAATCGTCCGTCCGTCCGTCGTCTTTGGTATCACTCCATCAGTTGGTTGCTAGGTACTAGACGTTTCCCATTTCTGGGAAAACCTTCTTGTCGGTGATCGGTGAGTGAAAATTTTTAACTTTTACTTAGTGAAAGTTAAAAATTATTTATTTGTATAGGCTAATAAAAACACTTACAAACGTCAAAAACTATTACATTTTTTAACCGATTTCAAAAAGAAGGAGGTTCTACGTTCGTATGTATGTATGCTTTTATTATACAAGGTGTATCGTAAATAACGCAAGACCTCAGACAACTCCGATTACATAATTGCGTCACTAATTCAATACCAAAACCAATTAAGAAATACGTTTAAAATCCCCGTATTGCTTTGAATCAAGAATAAAATTAGTTTGTTATAGCGCACTGAAGGAGTAACGGCCTCTTTTGCAAATTAAAAAAAAATGTAAGATACATTAAAAATCGTTGGAATCAATTCAGTTACCGATTTAGAATCTTCTTTAAGGTCTTGCGTTAATTATGTTACAGCTTGTATATGTTCACCGATATTTCCGTCAATTCTGGACCGATTCTTATTGCATTGGGTTCAGTATAGCTCCGTGGTACCATTTTAATTTCATCGGTATTGGACCTTGAACTTTGAACATACGCCAGGGAACTCCTTAACGACAAATAATACGAATCTATAAATAGTGTTATTATAAGTACTGTGTTAATCCTATAGGTACCCTACCATAGAACTCATCAGAATATTAACCAACTTTAAAAAAGGAGGCGGTTTACAATTCGTCTGTGATTTTTAAAACGTCTTGACTTATGAACTGATTTTAATGATCCTTTTTGCGTTGGGTTTTGTATAGTTTCAAGTAGGTCCCATTTTAATGAAATCTGTATTGAACCTTGGATTTAGAAGATACACCAGGGGACTTCTTAACAGCAAACAGCACGAATGTATAGATTCCGTTATTATTGGTATTATATCAATCTTGTAGGTATCTTACTGTAAAATTAAGCAAAATAATATAATATAGGTATACAAATATTAATAATAATTTACTCATCACTTAAAATTGTAAAATAAATAACTTAATAAAAGGGAAAAATAAATATATAAAGTTGGGGCCCCTTAGTTCAGCCAGTTACTTGGCATCGACTTCAAATATTAATTTTTTGCATTTTAAAGTCCGTTTCCCTTTTTTTTTAATTTATTTCATCTACACTCGGATCAGAATGCTGCCACACACTGAGAGGATCCGGTCTAAAAACCAAAGGGGTAATCTTTTACTTATATTGATTTTATGTAAAAGCGTATACGCTTCTATAATTATATATAATCAGTAACTCTTTCGGGGCAATGTATACATTGCCCTATGAAAGAGTTAAGAGTAAAGTATAATAAATACATATTTAAATGTTACCCTGCCTCGAAGGTTAAGCCGTAGGGTCCATCCAAGCTACCAAATTATATGGTAGCCATTATGCCAATTAGGAAATATTATAAGTAGCTTGATCAGTTCTAAATATGAGTGGCCACAAACATGCCTCCACTAATTCGCACTTGGTCCGCATACTGGAATGACCCATTCTCTTTCCCTATAATCGCATGAGAAGGCCTTTACACAGCAGTGGCATATTATAAGACTGGTTTATTATTTTTCCTACCTATTCAGTTTACTATAGAGCAACAACAGATTATTGCAGAGCACTTGGCCTGCGTCTTAGCTGAAGTGCCTCCAAGTGCTCTCGAACCTGCTTCAGAGCTATTCCACTTAAGGGTTTGATCAAATTTTATATGACATCGCAAAATACATGTTTCGATGGTATAGCAT
Source organism: Phalera bucephala (assembly GCA_905147815.2). Lineage (NCBI taxonomy): Eukaryota > Metazoa > Arthropoda > Insecta > Lepidoptera > Notodontidae > Phalera > Phalera bucephala. Next base: position 29,194,635 of record LR990612.1, read on the forward strand.
TGTTTCGCGCGGTCATCTAGTGGCCAATAATGAGCGTTGCGATCCCGAGGTCCGGGGTTCAAATTCTAGGTCGGACAAATGTAGTTTTACTATCAAAAAAATCCCAGTAATTGTCCCGAGAATTGTACCTGGTAGATAGCAATAGGCTCGCCCCCTAATTAATGGAACCTAACATCGTCAGCGAAAAGTAGGTGTACACAGTCTGCCACCCCCGCTTGGGGATATAAGTGAAGGTGTTTATTTTTTTTAGAATCGGTGTGAATAAGGAATAAGCTACTTATATACTGACATATTTATTGAACTGAAAAGTAACGACTAAAGGGGATGAAAGGAAACGTAATAGCGCTGTCCTGATCTAATAATGGCATAACTCAAAAATACCATTATTTTACTTAGTACTCTAATTTCATGACTACAGAACTACTATATTTTTCTGTTGTTTACTTTTAGTTGTATCGCTAATTCATTCGGCTAGCAAATTATAGATGGTAAAATAGAAAGTAAATTGTTGACTTTTGATTTCTAGGAATATTTCAGTCTATTAATAAGGTTTAGGTGTAGATAATTTCTTTGTGAGTATTTTGTTTGTTCAAATAACCGGTGGAGTATGGGCTTATGGGCTATGGGCTATGGGCCATGGGCTATGGGCCAGGGGCCATGGGCCATGGGCTAATGCGCTATGGGCTTACGGGCTATGGGCTTATGGGCTATGGCACTATCGGCTTATCTATTGATTTGAGCTGAAATGGTTTGATCTTATCTGTTTCTGTCTGTCTATCATAGCCAGTTTATAAGTAGAAGCCTGGCATGTAGTAAGTTGTTGTACTTCTTGGGCGGTCATAAGGATTTCGTTTATTCGTTTAAGGGTACGAAATAGGAAACCACGTATTTAAAAAAAAACGTAAGCCCTTTATTCACTAAGTGAAGGTGACATAGGTGTTCTGTATACACCCACATATCGTCGTAGATGTTAGGTCTAATGTAATAGGTTGCCTTTTATGCCGGGCACAATTTCCGACTGTCACTGAGAATTTTTCGTCAGAAATAGCACTATGCGTGATCTAGTATTTAAATCCAGGACCTCGTGATTGTTACGTGCATAATGCACCACTAGACCTTACCTCGTCGCAACGAGACAATTTTCTTGTAATTTCTCTAGGTACTAATTTGTACATATTGATAGAGTACTCTATATTGTACACCAGCGCAATAACAGTAAAGAAATACAATTACTAAGGTGGTAGGTACTGACGGAAGAAGCAATAGGTAGAATAATAATATAGGCATATATTTTAGACCTATTAGACCTGGGTAGAGCCAAGAAATGCTAGATTGACGTCGTCAGGCATCCCTGACGACGAGGCCATTGGCACGCATGTCATCACATGCGTGCCAATGGCCTCGCCACAAAAGATGCCAAAGACCGCGCGAAGTGGAAAAGAAGAAGCAAGAAAGCGGACCCCGGGCTCCGAAGCAGCAGCTGAGGATGCTATCGGGTATACGCACAGACGAAGAAAAAGATACATTAGCCCTATCCTGTCTATTTATTTGACAAATCGCTTTCACTAATCTAGAAGTTTTATAACATGTCTTGCCCTTATATTGTCGATAATGCTCATAACACCTATTGAGTAGCTGCGAATACTAAACAGCTTGGAATAATTACCTGCTTCAGACCGCGTGCTTTGATATAAACTCCGCAGTACCATAAGTGTTCATAATTGCTATGTTAATTAGAGTAGACGATTAACTATCTTCATACCTTTGAGATTAAAATTTTCCGGTATAATGGAATTTGGTTTTAGATGTAGAGATAATATAAATAAATAAATAAACACTGTCACGCCTTTATTCCCCAAACAGGAGTGGCAGAGGTGTACTGAGTACACCCACTTTTCACCGACGATGTAAGGTCCCATGTAATAGGTGGCGAGGCTATTGCCATATATCAGGCACAATTTCAGACCCCGGACTCACATTGGGCACTTTTCAAACTACATTTATTTGACCTAGTATTTGAACCCATGACCACGTGATCATAAAGCGTTGCGCTTTGCCAGTAGACCAACGAGGCAGCAGAGAAGATATTATAATTTAAAATATTTACTTAATTACTAAGAACCTATCACGGCCAAATTAATAATCAGTTGGAAAAGGGTCAAGTACGTAGCATTCTTAATCGACGGAAATGCATGAACGTAGATGAAGCGAAAGAGGTGTGCCAGAGTCGTAGTATGTGACAAACTGTAGTCCTTGCCTACCCCGGTGGAATAGAGGTGTGATTGTATGTATGTATGTATTTACTTTATTTTCTGCCATTAGGCAGTCAAAAGAAGTTTGGATTGTTAGTAAAGCATTCTGTGTCTGGCCACCATGAAACCTGAGTTCGATTTCTAAGTAAAAGCGTGCGTCCAGCGTACTTTTCTTGAGGAAAATCACCTCTGTCATCCTCGCTTAAGGAATATTGGCATGACGGTGTTTGTTTATTAAAATCCTAAATATTTTATATTTTTTAATCTATCTATCTATATCATCACGCCAGCTCCCTCGCGGGGTAGGCAGAGAGTACAGAGTTCCAACAGGTTCTTTCCTTACATACCTCTCTGGCTTCCTCCACTCTCATAGTTCGTCTCATACACATTCGCCGGTTACGGAGACTCTTGACTTGCCCTTCAGCTAAGACACGGTCTATTTGGTCATGGTATGATAGTCTAGGTCTTCCCCGGCACCTACATCCTTCCACTTTCGCATTGTATATCTGTTTTGTCATTCTTTCTTCTGGCATTCTTTCTATATGCCCGAACCAACGGAGCATACCCTTTCTCATCTTTACACCGATACTATCTTTCATACCTACTCGCTTGTTTACTACGTTGTTGCGATTACGGTCGGTCAGCGTGGCTCCGCACATCTTCCACAGAGATCGCATTTCGACCGCATTTATCCTGCTTTCGTTCTCCTTCTTACATAACCAACTCTCACTGCCATATAACAGCGTTGGGACAAGCACTCCGTTATGCATGGCCAGCTGCGCCTTTTGGCTTAAGTGCCGGCTCCCAAGTAGCCTTCCCATCGCACCATTCACTCTATTACCTGCATTCACTCTTCTCTCTATATCAGCGGTGTATTTCCCATCATTACTGAAGGCGCATCCAAGATATACAAACTCATTCACTTGCTCCAGCACATCGTAACCAACCACAATCCTTGCATTCGTTCTGGTTTCTTCCCGTTCAAAAACCATAATTTTGGTTTCCTTCACATTCAAACGTAAGCCATTGTTCATGCAGTCGTCTCTCATAACTGTGACTAGTGTTTGCAGATCAGTGGCTGTTGGCGCTATCAAAACCGCGTCATCTGCATACAATAGGTGGTTTATCACTAGATCACCCATTTTTACCCCTTCAGTCATCGCATTCAGTCTTTGAAGACTTTTATCCAGATACACTATAAACAGTCTAGCGGACAACATGCAACCCTGCTTGACGCCGATTTTAACGTCAAACCAAGGTGACATGTTACCACCCACCCGTACGCATGCCTTGCTGTTCACGTAGGTGGACTGGACGGCTCGCAACAGGGTGCCGTTTATACCATACTCTGGCAAAATGTCCCAAAGTCTCTTCCGCACGACTCTATCAAACGCCTTCTCCAGGTCCACAAAACCGCAGAAAACCTTCCGGCCTACTGCCAGACGCTTTTCTACGATGTTGCGGAGGGAGAAAACTTGATCCGAACATCCTCTTCCAGACCTGAAACCTCCCTGTGCCTCACACAACACTCCATCGGACTTCTCGCGCATTCTCCGTTCAATAATTTTACCGTACACCTTACACCTAAATATATATATTAAAATAAGCGGCATGTACCATACAAGTGCATATAACAGCAAATACTAACAACACATAAATTACACAAAAAAAGGTGCGGGACAAACCGGGCCCGCAGTGTCTAATTATAAATAAAAAAAAATAAAAAATAAAAATATATATATATTTTTTTAAATCCTTCTTAAAATAATTTTTGACATCTGAACTGCTATGCTGTTAATCAAATTCCATATAAATAACAAAGGATTAAATAGTTCCAGTATTTGGCAAAAGTTTTTCATTTTAACGTTTAAAGTATGCTCCGAACACAGGCACGACAGCTTTATGAAAGTAAAAATATCATACATATTTGCAATCCTTAAAAAATTGCGTTAATTTCGTTCGCCCCAGAATTGGCGCGGTTGGAATGCTTTGATGTATTCATAAGGAGTAATGCAGTTTTCGTTATATGAATTTATTCTGTCTCTATCTTTCTCTCTTGCTATTTTTAAGACTCTATCATTCGTAACGATTATATATTTTTATAACTTTTCCAATATAAATACAATTGGTAATGTTTGTTTCACATACAAACCTTGACCACAGCAAATGATTGGGAGTTACATATAGATAGGACCATTCGAGGATTGAGTGACTACTTGTTCCAGTGAGTAGAACAGCTTACGTTCAAACCTCAGCTCATAATATGATCTGAGGTTCAAACCAAGATCGGAACATTATTTTGTTTCAAACGTCCACATTACAGCTCTTTAACATCCTACGGAATAACCGGCAAGCCATTGAAATATTTCATTTAGAATAAAATTAATTCCACAATTATCTATCTTCTATCCATATAATAAAACTGTAACCGAGCCGAATCTGTACATTGAATGTTTTTCGAAAACATTTTTTTGGAATTATTGTGTGTCTTTCTGTCTCTTGGTGTTTCAATCACGCAAAATCTACCGAACGGATTTCAAGGAAATTTGGTATGCTAATAACTTATTAGGGAAAAAAAACAAACTTCAACCTTTACTGACGTACCGTATCAATCAAAAGCAACAACCAATCACTGTTACAACTAAACTAAAAACCAAAACAGAAAAACAAAAAAAAAGGAAGCGGCATGTACTATGCTAACTACAATAAAGCAGAATTAATAAAATAAAACTAAAACATAAAAAAGGTGCGGGACGAACCGGACCCGCAGTGTTTACATATTTAAAAAAAAGAAAATAACTTATACCCTAACTTAAAATAATAAATACTTTTTATCCTGGAAACAACAATCAATCCGGGATAATCGCGCGATAAACCATACAAATTTATTATTTTTATTATTGTTAGTCTCGAGCTGCAATGTTACGTTAAAACGCGTGATTTTGTCTACACATAAATTCCTCCATGAACTGATATTGGATTTAGGTTCGTCTCCTCACGAGAAACTCTTCGGTGGTTAAAAGCACTCGCCTGAAATTGTACATACACGTTTGATTTAAACACCTGAACATGATTTCATACATGAACCGACCGAGAAGACTGACACGACATGTACTGACAAAACCATGTTACATAATTAGCTCGCACTGTACCTTTTTTAAATGTTATTTCGCCAGATTACGTTATTTGGCAGGGTAGGTAGAAAAACTTTAAAAGTACCCAAGTATTGTATATGTTTTTTATGAGACGGCGTTAGCGTTAAATAAGACTGCGCTTTAGAGACCTATGTCAAATTACAAAATAAACGCGTGCGTAGCCGCGGGTAATGGCTAGTGTAAAAATAAAAAAGAAATACACTCATAATCCTAGTTCCATTTTAATTCATGTATACTTGTAATAAATTTACACAAAACGCCTACTACTTGTAAACATTATATATTTCCGAATAATCGTAAGGTCACATGGTTGGTGTGATGACCCCACCCCGCTACCAAGTTCATGCATTATATGGGGTGATTCACTTTGATAAGAATTAAATATGACGGACGATTTAGCGCAGTGGTTAAGAGCTTAGGTCGCTCCACCTACTGTGTTTAATAGTCGCGGGTTCGATTCCCGCACGGGACAAATCTTTGTGTGATCCACAATTATTTGTTCCGGTCTGGGTATTTGTGTGTGAATTTTCATGTTTGTAAACGCACCCACGACACAGGAATAAATACTAGTGTGGGGCTACGTTTTAAAAAAAAAAAAATTCTAACTTCTGCTTCACACTTTATATACGAAAATCTTTTATATGTTATAAACAGTATTAGCAACTTTGAAATAAATAGCATATTATCATAATAATACACGGAAAAATCTTGATCTTATCGTACATTCTACTGGTCTCCACAGAATTAGTAATTCTTTCATGGGGCAATGTATACGCATCTACAACAAATTACCCCTAGATATCCGAAACGTGCCTGTCAATAAGTTTAAATAATGAGCTGTTTGACATTATTTCGATTATTCATTGATGTAGATAAGTATTGGAAATGCCTACTGTTTCAAAAATTAATAAATCTTTAACTGAGGTCTATAGTGACATCTAAAATTTTAAATTATTATTTACATGTTTTGATGTTTGTTAATTAATAGCGTTTGAGCGGCTGGACAGATTCAGATAATTTACCAGTGGTGGATAATAAGCTTAATTAACATGAAGACTATATGAATTTAGTCAATAAGTATAACATAGCATGAATGAAGCCGCTAGCAGTAATTGTTTAAACAATATTACGATCTAATAATAAAATCAGTTTCATTTCTAATTGATGGGCTAATTATTCATTTTGATAATACAGAGTAATAAATTAACAAAAGATTATCCCCATTAGGAGCCGGCACCCGCAGTTAGGTCATAATAGAATAGCGCCATTTCTTTTTTTGTGGATGATGTAAAATACTACTTCTTCTAGGGTAACAGACGTGAAAGTATGTATGTCAATGACAAACTTTTGCACACAAATGAAACAAAAAGTGGGCCGTAAAATTATTGCGCATTTCTAAAGTATGTGTCATTTACATACATTCGGTGAGAACAAAGAGATTACATTATTTTTATGTAATATTGATTAATATACTTTATTGTGCTACACCTGTATTAAACATATGTTTGAGGTTAATGTTCGGGTTAGTGGGTCGTATAGAGCAGTTTATTAATTCCTTTATGTTACAAACTAATGTAATAACACGAGTTTGTTTATATATGCTATCAGTGATTGTAAATTATTTTGGTTTTAATTTTTACTAATCATAGTTTCATTATCGGATCATATGATGATAACGCGTTAGTATAGTATATAATAGTTTTTATATTATTTAAAACGAAATATTAGGTAGTTAATGTTAATATTCGATAATAACATACAATTTCGATAATAACAACTTTTATTTAAAAATATTATTCTGTGAGTGATAATGAAAAATAATAAATGAGATTCAATGTCCTTCATATTATAAAAATCACGTTTCAAAAATTAATACATCTTAACAAATCAATTTACACTGTAATATAGCTACATTCTATTCATGTGTAAAAACACACATGACTATGACTAATTAAACGTGGCCTAATTTTATATTAAATAAAAAAATGCATTTTCCAACCGATTAAACAATAGTATTTGTGTAAGTGTCAAGTGACTCACTAGCGCCTTCACTTAAAAGGAAAGCACGAGGAACTTCGGAACCATATAGCTCGCAAATTTTGCAACACGCTGTAGGTCTGAGCTGATAAAACCTGTGATTTGTTTTCTCATTTTTATCACTTCAGTGTATACGATACAGTTATAAGACAAAGTTTTGTTAAAAAATGGATTATATTAAATTTGTACTGTGCTTATTTGTTATAAAAGTTAGCCCTATGGCGATAAAAGGGCCTGTTTTAACGAGATACGAGCCGTGTGGGTTAGGTGTTATATATTTTGATAGATTAATGGAGAGATATTGGAGGGGTGTAATTTCTTTTGGACTTTATACGAATATTGTCGAAGCTGAAGCGGTGGTTTTGTTTAAAGATGAAGTGACAATATCTGCGGTAAGTGATTAACAAATGATGGCAGTTCAAATTATTTTGATGTGCATGTGCTTTTCTTTTTTTTCTAAAAACGTAGCCCCACACTAGGATTTATTCCTGTGTCGTGGGTGCGTTTACAAACATGAAAATTCACAAACACAAATACCCAGACCGGAACAAATAATTGTGGATCACACAAAGATTTGTGTTGAAAATGTGTGATGTTTTGAACCAGCATGTGTTAGTAACAAACTAAGAGATGTTAATATAGTAGTTTTAGTAGTTTTCTATTTAATATATTTGGTATATTGGTTAGATACTCAAATACCAATATTAATACGAGAGTCAAATTCGACCTCTGGAACGAACTGAGCGGCTTAATCTGTTTTGATTATAGCCAATGACATCCATTGTTAGCTTTATACTAAAACTATGAAAATAAACCAATACAATCTATCTATCTATCTATAACCTCACGCCAGATCCCTTGCGGGGTAGGCAGAGAGTACAGAGTTCCAACAGGTTCTTTCCTTACATACTTCTCTGGCTTCCTCGACTCTCATAGTTCGTCTCATACACGCTCGCCGGTTACGGAGACTCTTGACTTTTCCATCAGATAAGACTCGGTTTATTTGGTCGTGGTAAGATAGTCTAGGTCTTCCCCGGTACCTGCATCCTTCCACTTTCACATTGTATATCTGTTTTGTCATTCTTTCCTCTGGCATTCTTTCTATATGCCCGAACCAACGGAGCATGCCCTTACAAAAGTGTGAAAAATAAATAAACTTTCTAAAGTCAAGTGATTTTGCAATAATTCCGCATACAGTAACAAATCTTAATCTTTCAGTATCCGCAAGTCTCAAATTTTACAGTAAGAAGGACGGACAAACATGATCTCATTATTCATGCACTACGGCCAATACCCGATCGTTATGTATTTTACGTACTACTTGATAACAAACAAACTAATGGTACTGATGTCCCTTTTATAATAAGTATATCTCTTAACAACGTTACGCTATGCAATGATGAAATAAAAGTAAGTACAGTTATTCAAATGTTTTATACACAAATTAAGCCCTGTCCCGACTACATTCGATTAACAAAGATGTACATGAACACCTACAGATTCGGCAAACGATGTTGTTTTTAAATGTAAACATAAAGACGACGATCAAAAACAAAGTAAACACCACAGTAAATTAACACTTATCAAAGTTGCAGAAGTTTCATTAAATATTTAGGTAAAGTATGATATAAGTAGACTAAGAGAAAAATATACGTTGAACCAGACGAGCGTTCAAATTTGATAAACACCGTCATGCCTATATTCCCCAAGAAAGGGTGGCAGAGACCTACTGACTTCACACACACACTTTTCGCTGAAGATGTTAGATCCCATGTTGTAGGGGGTATGCCTATTACTATTGTACCGGGCACGTCGCCAGACTCCGGATTGATACTGGAGATTTTTCTATCAAAAATTTCATTTTTTCCGACCCAGGATTTGACCACAGGACTTCATGATCGCTATGTATTCATGCCACTAGATCAATGAGGCCGTCATAAAAGTCAGGGCAGTGATAAAATCATTAAATTCCAGGCATCACAAACAATAGCATCCCTGAACGTAACACAGAAGTATACTGCAAGGAATTACGCTCACATGTGTGGAAGGAGGGCAATTGAAAATGAAGAGCTGGTTTCCCTAAGAACTAATGCTAAGGCTGGAGATTGGCCGTGGCATGTCGCTATTATGTTCAAAGATCTGAAGACTGGTGTCCTGAAGTACGAGTGTGGTGGAAACATTGTATCTAGGAGTGCTATTGTAACAGGTAAATAAGTTTAATTATTATCCGGGTAAAAAGGTAAATGATGATGATGTAGAAGAAGGTTTAGAAGGGCTAATAAGATTAGAATAGAAATAGACTAAAGCTTATGTAAAAGCTGTCTAAAATAATGTAAAGCTGGCAGATTTATTTGTCAGCTTGATTGACCAAGAATGAAACACTGCTCTTGGTTAGAAGCATCCTCTTATTTTTTCTAAATATAACAGTCCATTACTACTTCGCACTAAGCAGTACGCGCCAAAAGATGAATGACCAACTTTTGTACTCCGAATAAGAAGTCATTCTCTCCAATGTATATTTGATTATTTACAGCTGGTCATTGTGTTTTCAAAAATGGAGTAAAAGTAGAACCAAACAAAGTTGTTATTATTGCTGGTGTAAGTAACTACAAAGACCTCGACGAAGTTGGAAGACAAACATTTACGGTAAGTAATAATGTATTTGATATCTCGTTGTTTACTATATTTATGTCATTATTGTGTTTATCAAATAATGTTTGTGTGATTTAGTACCTTTTATACTTGCCACTCTAACTTATGTTGCTAAAGAAAATATAATACGTAAAAACAAAAATCTAAAAATTATGAATGTATATCACCAAATCGGATTAGTTATTTAGTATTATTTGTATCAAAATATTTAAAAACACATTCCTAAACGACACACCTTATATACCAATGAAAGAAAAAAAGCAATTTATACTTTATGATACCTGTAATATGACTTTTTTCTCGATTTCGACAGGCCACTGAAGTAGTCCTTCATCCAGCATATAATGATGAGTTAGCAACTTCAGATGTAGCTGTAATCAAAGTCACTGGCTTGGAGTTTACAGAATATGTACAACCAATTTGCATATGGGGTCCAGTATATGATAAAACAAATTTGTTTGGTAAAGAAGCTACAGTGAGTAAAGATTTTATTTATAAGTAGCAAAGGAATACTATCCGCCATTGGAAAACTTACCCGGTATATTGACTAATACTGATTTTACTTAAGACGTTAGAGATAGTGATTGAAAACATCCCATATGTGATGTAATAATGAACCAATATTAATAGTATGAAAGCTACCATGTTTTATGAAAATTAATATTTATTATTTTCAATTTCAGGTCGTTGGTTTTGGTTCAACCGAGTACAATAAGCTTTCTGATACTCTAAGGTCAACTTATATAATGGTACAAAACGACACAACCTGTTCCAGTTATGCACCCAAATTGTATCGAAGATTGCTTAATGAGTTCACATTTTGTGCTGGATATGGACCTACTACTGGTAAGCTAATTTATTTTATTTTTATATTGACACTAATTTAAAGAAATAATATTTAATAATTATTAAACACTAGAATCGAAATATTTTCTAGCTTAATTTTCTCTTAGATTCTTTAATTCTTACGAATACTTCTAGCTATTCGAAAATAAGGAATACTATAGTTTTTCTTGATATTCAGAAACTCAATAAAAATTAAGAACACAAAAACTTAATGTCAGCTTACATGAAAACAGCCGCGTGGTTTCCGGCTTAGAATAGGACCAACCTATCTCGTCCCATCGGGTGTCGTACAAGACGACTAAGGAGAAAACTAGGGAATGGGCAGCAGCGTTCCGTTAACACTTCTACGACCAAAAACTGCGCTCGCCAACCCGCCTGCCAAGCGTAGCAAGTATGGCAAACCCCCCAATGAATATTATGGAAGAAAAGAAGAAAATCAGGCCCCTAATCCCCGGCGGTCCTGTTTGCCCTGGCCACGGTAGCAGACATGGTAACGACAGGATAATGGGTACGCAGAATCTCCGGCAGAGATTCGGCTACCACCAACAAAGGAAATCGGCCCTGGTGACATACAACGCACGCATGTTGAGGACAGATGAGAAGCTAGTTGAGCTGGAAGTAGAGATATACAAGATGCACTGGAGTATAGTTGGTTTATCAGAGGTCCGAAGAGAGGGCGAGGATACGATAACCTTAAAATCCGGCAACTGGTTTAACTACTGGTAGGGTGGTGCAGAAAGCCACGGGGAACTACTGCACTAATATCCCCAAGAAAACCACTATGAACAGTTCCAATAAGACGTGTGTGACGTCATGTGATCCGACTGACCCTCGGCGCCATCGTGATTCCGGGTTGCATGGTGTGAAATATGCGTCCGGCCACTTACCTGGGGCCCACCAGACAGTGAGTGGAAATTATGCTACTGGTGATAGTACGAATATAATTAAAAAACCACTACGCAAGCATCTTCACATGGGAACTTGGAATGTGAGAGGTCTCCTAAAGCCAGGGAAGTTAGAAGTAATAGAGAAAGAGATGAACAGGTGCAATATTGACATCTTAGGGCTCAGCGAAGTGCATCGACGAGGCAGCGGCCATTTTACTACAAGTAACGGCAACATGATGTATTACACCGGTGCTGTGGATCATAGTAATAATGGGGTAGCCTTCATTGTACCGAGGAAATTACAGAACAGCGTCAAAGGATATGTCACTCCAAATGATAGAATGATCGCTATTAAGCTTGCTGCTAGCCCTGCACCAATTAACATTATTCAGGTGTATGCACCTACCTCTCAATCAGACGAGGAAGTTTCAGACCAATTCTATGCCGATCTTGATACCTTGTTACGCACCATACCATCTAAGGAAGTAACTATCGTGCAGGGTGACTGGAACGCAAAGGTTGGCTGCACTATGGATGATCCACTCAAAGGCACACTTGTGGGTGGATATGGCCTGGGGGTTCGTAATGACAGAGGCGAAAAATTTCTGCAATATTGTGTGGAAAATCAGCTGACTATTATGAACACATGGTTTTAAAACCACCCAAGGAGATTGTACACGTGGACTTCTCCAAAAGGCCATAAAACCAGATAGATTTCATAACAATTAAATCCAGATGGCGATCGTCAGTTTCTAATGCCAAAACACTCCCTGGTGCTGATTGCGGCAGTGACCATCAACTCGTAATAGCTGAATTCAGACTTCGCCTAAAAAGAACGCTACCAAAACCTCAAAAGACCTTTTTACTTAATAAATCGGCTCTAGACCATTTTCACAAAACAGTTGATACTAAGATCAAATCCCGGGAATGGGATCCTTTTGACTCTAGTGAAGCGGATTGGAATACCTTTAAGGAGGTAGTCTTAGATACTGCAAAGGAGAGTAGTAATTTGTTTAAAGTTGTGACAAGAAAGGAAGAGTGGATAAGCAAAGAATCATGGGCACTCATTGAGGAGAGGAAGATGTGTGAAGGACTTGAGACTGAAATTAAGATTAATCGTTATAACCAGCTACATGCCGAAGTTCAAAGGTCCACGCGGAGAGACAGAGACGAGCACATCAATAGCATATGCGATGAAATTGAGAGCCATGTTAACAAAGCGCAAACGAAAGACCTATTTTTGAAAGTAAAGCAACTGACGGGTACCTTCAAACCAAAGAGTTGGATAATTGATGACAGTAGGGGTAACACCTTGACAGAGCTGGAACATGTTCTGGATAGATGGAGAAACTACTGCCATGAACTTTATCGGGAAAAAGAGAGACTTTGCATGGAAAGAAGATCACTCCAGAGAACCAGATATATTGCTTTCAGAGGTTCAAGACGCGATCAATAGATTGAATAATAAAGCTGTGGGTCCTGATGGTGTGTCAGCAGCAATGCTTTAACAGCTGGGTCCTGAAGGGACTAAGATCATCCACCGGATATGTAACAAAGTTTGGAGAACAGGCCAGTGGCCAGCTGACTGGACACAATCTGCTGTTATACCACTACATAAAAAAGGTTCCACAAGAAAATGTGAAAATTACCCAACGCTGTCAATTATGTCGCATGCTAGTAAAATTCTCCTGCGCATTATAAACACTAGACTTTCGTCGTTTGTAGATCACCAGATACCGTGCGAACAATCTGGTTTTGTGACTGGAAAGGGCTATCGTGAACAGATTTTGAATGTACGTCTTCTCATCGAAAAATGTCGCGAACTTAATAAGCCGTTGGTCTTGTGCTTGTGCTATGCAAAGGCCTTTGATTGCGTGCAGTGGAGAACGATGTTTGACGTGCTCGTGGAGATGGGAGTACCTCAACACCTTACTTTTCTTATACTGAATTTGTATCTTGATGGCTCAAGCTTCGTGAAACTGGAAAACCAGAAATCCAAAGCTTTCCACACTGAACGAGGCGTACGCCAGGGATGCATTCTGTCTCCTAAGTTGTTCAATCTGTACGGAGAATATATCATGAGGAAAGCCCTGGACGGCTGGAATGGCGGTGTTGTAGTGGGTGGTCGCAGGGTCAATGATTTAAGATATGCAGACGATACGACGATTGTTGCGTCGAGTGAACTGGAGATGGCAACTCTTCTGAAGAAAGTTGAAGTAGAAAGTGCCACACTCGGTCTTAAGATCAACCATTCCAAAACAAAAATAATGTTGGTGGACAGAGCAGACATACTCCCGGTAACCGACGCACTCAACGGCTATGAAAAAGTCAGCGAGTTTGTGTATCTGGGGTCATTGATAACCAGTGACGGGAGCTGCACTAATGAAATTCGCCGTAGAGCCGGTATGGCCAAAAGCGCTATGGCTAACCTCGACAAAATCTGGAAGAACAGAGGTATACGACGAACAACCAAAGTACGCTTAGTTCGTGCTCTGGTCTTCTCTGTATTCTTGTATGGTGCCGAAACTTGGACTGTGAGAAGCCGCGATAGCAGTAAGTTAGATGCCTTTGAGATGTGGTGTTGGCGAAGGTTGCTCCGTGTACCTTGGACTGCAATGAGAACCAACCAGTCCATACTAAAAGAACTTAAAATCACCACACGGCTCTCCACGATCTGCCGACAAAGAGCCCTCAGCCTCTTCGGACACATTATGCGGTCTTCAAAGCGTTGTCTGGAGAAGCAGATTATTTTAGGCAAAATGGACGGTAGACGTACTCAGGGAAGGGCACCTGCAAGATGGTCTGACGCAATAAAGAAGGCGGTGGGTGGCAGCATGCATCGGGCGGTACACTCCGCATATGACCGCACCCAATGGAGACTGTTTGTGCGTGGTCGCGATCCTCAGCAATGAGGGAACGAGGAAGAAGAAGGGCGAACAGCAGTCCCAAGGTGGTGTCGTGTTTATCGTCCACAAGTCACTCATAAGCAACGTTGTGTCCATCACTAGTGCGTCGAGCAGGGTAGCGTACCTGATGCTCAGAATATCTAAAAGATATTCGCTGAAGGTCATACAGGTCTACGCATCGAGCTCGACACACTCAGATGATGAGGTCGAAGCTATGTATGAGGACATCAGTAGAGCCCAACTTCCAAAGCTCACTTTACAGTGGTTGTGGGTGACTTCAATGCGCGGCTGGGCAAACGAGGTGATGATGACAATTTGGATATGGGCAGCAGAACCCTAGGGGTCAGAGGCCGGCTGGATTTCTGGAAAAAGAGGGACTTTTTATGATGAACTCTTTCTTCCAGAAGCCTCCTCATAGGAAATGAATCTGGATGAGTCCTGATGGTTCCACAAAAAATGAGATAGACTTCATCATGAGCACCAAGTGACAAATTTTCGATAATCGCAGGAAGTCGTTGGATGCAGGTGGCATCGGATCGGTTACGCTGGAAAGCGATTGGAGAGGCCTATGTTCAGCAGTGGACATGTATAGGCTGAGATGATAACATAAAAATAGACATTAATTTTTACTCATAATCATCATCAACTAAAATACGTTCATTAGCAGAATATGGGCCTCCTAAAATCACTATCACAATCAAAATTGTCAATATAAATTTTATTTTTCTTAGGAATAAATCCTCGGAACGGTGATAGTGGAGGCGGCATTGTCGTTAGCACGATTCAAGCAGACCACAAAGTCACGTGGTTTTTGAGAGGAGTCCTTTCAAAATGCGGCGTATCACCTGGCCGCAAGGATTGCGACCCTAAGTACTACGTGATATACACAGACGTGGGTCCACATTATGGCTGGATATACCATCATTCAAATTTGGACTTTAGAAGTAACGTTTTATCGTCTTAATGGTCCTTATCTCAATCTAATTAAAGACGTGATACGGTACACATTGTCACAATTCTTGCCACTGTTGTAATTTGTGGTTTTAGATCTTTGTACATAATTCTGTATATTTAAGCGGTAGATGTAATCAACGCATTTATTAGTCTTTAAGATGTATTATGCAATTGGTATAATTCATATACAAAAATTTTAAATTACTCACTTACTTAATCAGCTAATTTTGTTATTATGTTAATATATTTTTTAATTTTAACTTTTTTATTACTCTATATTCCACGGAAGAAGATAAACGGCTCGCCCTAATATTTATAACTTTTTCTTGGGTCAGGAATTTATTATCCTTTTCTATTAAAATCAGGAATATTTTAACATCGCTTTACCGAAGCTACATCTCTTGGAAAAGCAGCGTTTCTACATAATTTATTAGAATCTTATTAAAAACTGTCAGCGAACGAAAAAGGAAAACTTCAATTTTGTAAAAGTCTATAACAATAGTTAGATTTTTGTTGGCGACCTTCTTTCTTTAAACGACCCAAAACGAGACAATAAATAGACGCACGCATTGATCATATTTATTTTGATTGATACTGTATCGAGAATTTCATAAAATACACAATATTATTTTCTTAAAATACAACCGAGAAACAAGATTAAAGCATTTTATTCTATTCATTGTAAGTTTAGCTCATAAAATGACTGCATATGATGAAAATAATGGAACAATGTAAAAGGAAAATAAAGGGTCCAATATAAGAGCCTTGCGTGGGACCGACCACAGACCGAGCTAGCGGCGACCTAACGAAGCTTTGCGACTAGACCACCGGTGCATGTCCATGCATTAAATTAGTCGGTAACAAACGTTTCCTGCAAACGGTTCTGCAGAACTTGTAGTCCTATGAATTATTTGCTCGACTCAATCGAATGCTTAGTGTAGAACGGGCTTTATTTATGATTATTAAATAATAAAAGTATGACCTGAGCTAACCAATGTTTCATCACAGTTAAATGTAATGCTGGGTTCCTAATAATAGCTAAAGCTAGTATTAGGAATATCTTCAAAAGCTGGATTTATCCAGCTTTTGAAGAAATAACATTTTGCTTTGTATAGCGTCATTGTGTAGTGCCGAAAATGTGTAAACGACCGTGTAAGTTCTCGAGTCAAGTACTCACTCATGTACCATTGTGGTTGCTCGTGTGAAAAGTTCGCACATGTAAGCCGCTCGTATATTCAGACCATCGACTAGTAGGTAATTTATATAACGTTTTTCAATATAAGCGAAACAAGCCGACCATAATTACGTTCCAGTATTCTAAAGTGGAGTGGGAAATACAAAAAAAAATCCAAATTTCAATTACTCTAAACGAACATCTGACATCAATTTGGCATGCTTCAAACGCACTTCACTCATGGTCAGTAAAGGGTAGCAAGTGAGGAAGCCATTTAATTAAGTAATTAACTCTAGAAACGCCGTAATCGCATGTAACAACGTCGTTTCGTTGGCTGCGTTTTTGAAAATAGTTAACTCTTTGTTACCATTCAAAATGTACCAGACAAACTTTTCTCACGAAAAAGCAGCTTTACCAACGTTGTTTTAAGATTGACATTTCGAAAGACTTAGTTATAAAAAGCGCAAAACGTTATTTGTTGTTTAGTAATGTTTCCTCTTTTGTAAGTATTAAAACAAGCGTCAAGTAATTCTGTTTTTCATGTAAAAGCATTCCACACCTGGATCTTGACGTGACACTACGCAATAAAGCTATTAATGCTGCCAACTGACTCTTAATATGGTTGAAATAGAGTTGACGATTATTATGTTTTTCGTTTTGTACTGTGCAGTAAACAGGTCACTAGAGCTAGAAGCTGAATGTGTGGATATGTCAAAATTAAGAATCCTAGAAGGCTGTGTTAAGAATAGGCAAGTATTAACCGATGGTGATATAATTATGTAAAGTATAGAGTTGAATGGGCAAAGGAAAATGTTTATTATGCTTGATTTTCTTCACATTGTGGTTGGCGTGAATACTAACTCTGAATCAAACTCAGAATATTTTTTCATTCATGTAATTCTACTAATAATGAATCATCACAATAGGATAAAATACTAGCACTTCTTTGGAGTATTATTTATACGAAGAGGAGGACCAAAACACTCCGTTTTTACTCTTTTGGTTGGTATTACATTAGTTATTCCGTATTTTAGGACTATTTTAGTTATTTTATCATAAGACGATTTTCGATACCGTGCACGTTAATTATTTGTATGGGTTCAAATAATGCGTACCGTAAAATTCTTTAGCTTTTACTTCGTGTTAAACAAACGTATAAATAAAAACAACTTAATAAATTGAGCTAGAAAAATAAATAACTAGTTAAAAATTGAATTAACCAGGAACAAAATTTTGTGTAGGAACGAAAATAGATATATTTGAATAATCATAAACATAAAAAATTCATGAATTTTATGTCTTTAGCTCAGTGCGATATAGGAATTCCCTATATTATCCGAGGATAATTAAGAACGAGCATTTTACTAAAACGACTATCATTATTCTCAGACTAACAAAGCCTTCATCAGTTCACTTCATTCAGTTTTATCTCTAACTCTGCAATTTTCGCGTAACTCTCAACTAAGAAAAAGAGTTACCGTAACGTTTTTTTTCCGCCTATCAGTTAGGGAAGTAGCATAATGATACGTACAAAGAGAGAATTTATTCCGTTCCGATAACAAGAACACTTTTTTATATCAAAATCAAAGCGTTGTTCGAGTTTTCTTTGATGTGCCACAATTCGTTCTCAACTGTGAATCGAATTCTGAACACGTACACTTATAATCATGTTGGAGTCCTCCAATGTTTGATAAAGTCTACTATGTTGTACGAGGAATGGTGTGCAATTTGCGGGCTTAAAATGAAATTTGAAGTTGCTTATGGCTGTTATTGATATGGCTGTTCTAGAAAATTTTAATGGACTTAGGTGGTTATGGATATTTGAAATTTCTTTGTACTTAAAAGGTATTAATAATAGTAACAGAAATGAAGAATTCTGAATCGAAGATGTCAATGATGCTATAGTCAGAATCATAGTCTCAGATTGTACCAATATTCATCATCTTTAAACTGGTAAGTTAGCATTCTATTCTTTTGTTCAAATTATCTATTCTAGAGATTAATGCTATATTTCATTTAAAAAAAAATGACTTAATTTCATTTAAAAACCTGGAAATAAGTTATTTTTTTAATTAAATGACGGTCATGTATGTTTACACTTGCATATCGGTGACAATGAAGTTAGGTCCCAGTGTAATAGCGGGCTTATCTATTGCCATCATACCGGGCACAATTTTAAACCCAGTTACTACTGAGAATTTTTGATAGAAAAATCTCAATAACACTTAATCAGACCTAACATTATCGTTCATTGTCGAATACAGTACAAAATGAATACAGTAGAAAGAATATTTTGGAATATCTTCTTAAGAATAACTCCATAAATTTTAAACTACATTTATAAGTGTTAGGTACAAGTCGTGCGAAGGCAAATATACTGGCAAATGATAGCAGTTAGGCCGGCTGGGACTCAGCGTCCGATTGGCTGGGATTTAGTCGAAAATTGCCCAAATGAAAGCTCAATGAACGTGTCACGGCGAATCGCTGGGCACATTTGTCCACGTCCCGAATTGTCCGCATTGCCGTACTCCAGTGTTGGCGGCTGTCGATATTGTATGCTATCGATACATAAAAACTTTATGTAAAATTTCTTCTTGTTAGAGTAGTATAAAGATTAATACCTTCTGCTAAAGTAAAACAAAAACTTTCACCAATAGATTGAACAAATTGGTATAAAAAGTTAAATAAGTAATAGTATAAGTTTCAATAAATCCTCTTATAAGTTGCTTTGGTTGATTACCATTCTTTACTATAGTCGCTGCATTTTTTTTTTAAATTAAAGTAACTACTTGCGACTTATTTATAGCATTTTAATGCTTTACAAATATTGAGACCTCTGAAAGCAGTTCCATCTATCAGCTGTTTAGAAAGTAAGATTTGATTCCAAAAATTAGCTGTTAAGTACTGAAATCTAAGAAGACGGAACACAATCGAAAACACATTTAAAATCATAGCTGTAACAATCTCCAAAAGAGGATTTTTAATGTTTGTACCGATATCTTTACAAAATTCAATCCCACCCCTATTTCGCAACTAGGCTGCCCTAGGGGTCGGACGTCGGGTCATCAGAGGGAACGATCCGAGCTATCCGTGCCTATGACACTACTCGCTGTCATTTATCCGGATGCATAAAAATAGCTTCCATGATAAAGAATCGTAAGTTCACTTTAGGACGTATTGAATGGAACATCAGATATCATCTTTAGATATTCTAGTATTTAAAAAAATATTTATACGTCAAACATTTTGCCGGCAATGTCTCTTTTAGTGTCTAGATTCACAGAAAAAGACGGAAGTATTAGATACACCCGTGAGATGGACAGATAAAAGACAGCACAAAGTGATGTTAGCGTAACGCTATCGAGTTGATATGCCATCCATTTCATACTACACATTTACTAAATAAAGATGATCGTGACAGCACGCAACAACAACTTTATGATAACGTCAAATTGTGTGGTTTGTGAAGCACATTGATATTATAAAACTTCTGTTTCCTTCGAAGTTATAGACGGCTAAAGAAAACATGGTATTCTAAATATTATTTATAGAAGTTACTGTTAATAATATGAATTTGGTTACCATTATGGTAATTACACTTCAGATTATAGTTCGAACTACTCTTTTGATCTGGCCTTGCCAACCGAGTTTCTGAAACTTAAAAAAACTGCTTACGTACATAGATCCTACACGGTTTATAAAAACCAAAAAAAAAGCACCGCTTCCTTCGTGCGCAGCAAAACGTTCAACGTACAGTACAAAGTTTCGGAATTTCTCATAATGTCTTTTGTAAAATCACAGACTAGTTTCCATTAATAGACTGATAATAGCCATATAATAAATCTTGACCTATAAGTACCTGTATACCTGTATTATGCATAGATGGTGCTGACTCATAGCCTGAGGTGCCAAGTCAAGGTGTAAGCATTTTATATTATACATTATATTCTTATGCCACAATCGATAGCGCATCGTTCTTACTACGTGACTTTGGTGGTTGCTGAATTTTCCACGTGGTTATTAACGCCAATTTTTTTTAATTTTTAATTATTATAGCAACTGTAGAAAGTCGACTTTACAGGCCCCGGAAACTTTCGTAATAGCTAATGAAACCAAGAAATTTAAATTACTTCTTCAGTAATATCTGTGTAGATACACAGATATGCAGTGAAATGCCTCCGAACACGACACGTCCGACAGAGCGAAGTGGAAGAAGAAAATTAGGAAGGTAGACCCCACCATCGGATGGGAATAATAATTGCCAAGGACAGTGAGAGATTAATATCATTATATGATAATATTAAATACATTGTAAAAATATGAATTTAGATTGATTCATTTACCACCTTTATGCGTTTATCAACAGATGGCGTCGTGAAAATAAGTAAAGATGTTTTGTTGAGCATTATAACTCTATTTACTTATACTGATCTCTTGTAAAACTAAACTCCTCGGACTGGCGTGGTCCCATTAAATTAAATGTGCAGCTTTAAGGTAACGGCTACTTATGCTGCGCGTACCTCTGGATATTATTTTGATCCGACCTCTTTTATTTAAAGATTTTACCTGGAGTTGAATTCCTTTTTACTTTCATTAAGGTGGGGGCTTTCGGAGTTGTCATTTTGTTCTGGGATGGTTTTAGCCTTAATCTTGGTTACGTAAAAGGATAAGGGAAGTTATGTCAGATGTTATGGTTCTTTTTCAAGATATTCAGCCTGGTATGTTTTAAATCGAACTAATGTGGCGTATTTTGGAAACCATGTCACGGCGTTTCTGTAAATGATAAAATTAAAACCTCATTGTCGACAAGTCCTTTTAGAAAATTTGTATAGATGAATGAACGTATCAGTCTATATTTTAAATGACTTATTTGTTACAATATTTATTCTAATTAGAATTAAAACTGTTCTTACAAAATTACATAATGAAGATCTATAATAAATACTTGATGGATTATAGAAACTTAACAGCGACACCGCTTTTGTAAATTGCACAAGCACGGCAACTTTGATTTCGTTTCAATATTTATACAGAAGCACAAAAAATAATTTCATAATTATTCAAGCAAATAAAACTTGCTTTAACGTATAACTATAAAAGCTTTTTATTCGTACCAACAAAACAGCAACTAAGGCAATGAAACGACGCTACAGAAGCTCTCAGGAGGCAAGCAAAAAAGCTTTCAACCGTGTCTTAGAGCGGTGAAATATGCACAAAGCATTCGAAGGTCCAATTGACCCAAATGGTCACACGAAATAGTTGAAAGGGAGGCCTTTAGAGTTCATTATTCGGTTGGCAGTCCGGCTAAAGTGTCAGGATAGGGGAAAAAGGACATTTGTCTATATCCTGAGGGCACCACTGATTTCGGAGGGATATATTAGAGCCTAATAGGATCTTTAACAAAATGTGTGGTTTGAGATCTTTTTAAAAGTTTGTATGAAATGTAGATTTAGTGCTAATTGGAGTACTTAACAAGATTTCGCGCTAATTAGGCTATTATATTTAATTTATCGCTGATTTGGCCATTGTCTCAAAGTTCAATAGCAAAAAGGTCTGTAGATTAATAACAGGATCACTATTATAAGCTTTATATAATCTAAAAATTAAGTGAAACTACGGCAAAGATTTTCTTTCACAAATGGAGGTGAGAGAAATTACGTCATACTTTACCACAGGGACCCAGTGCAGATTATTGGAGGCAGGTTTGTGACCACTGACGAAATATTTTGTTTTTACTAACTTAATGGTCCTACTGCTGGGCAAAGGTCTTCCCCTCGAACGAAATATTACTTATATTTATTATATGAATATAAAAACGGTTCATCATAAATGGAACTGGCACTATTTAACTACGAAAACATGAGAAAAATTCAAGAAAATCAAAATATGAAAATTCCTAACATGTCTTGGCAACTTCCTTATAACATGACTGTGATAAACAGGACGACAAATTCAGTTTTTCTTGATACTTAACCCTAATTTCTTGAGCTCGACTCAAACGTAACCGGTTGGCGTTTTGAATATACAGAACCTAACGTTCTAAAGTGTCCCTCCAATGATAAACCACTATGTTCTAAAACCCCCATATATACGCTGGCCGAGGAGAAACTAGTTATACTTTTAAAAAAGCTTTTCGTAGGCTCAGCAAGCAATCTTTTGGTCCATTAAGTCTTTTACGCTCACCGACTATGGAAATTGGACGTAAAACGAAATAATGTAGGTATAGTAAGGGATAGTTGGTGAGATTTGTTACGTCGTTACCGGACAGAAGTTGGGACATCTGCGTTTTGGTTATCTGTTGTGAAGATTGAACTGGGTTCGATGGAGGCTGTGATTGTGTTTGGGGAGTGCTATTTTTAAATGTCCAATCGTTTAATGGTTTGAAAAAAGTATCTGTTTTGCGATGTCGTATCAAACTTCTTGTTATTTAACAGGATCGAAGAGATAATATAATAATTATATACATTACTCTTCTGGGAGCTCAAAACGCTGCAGGATGGTGGCGTTCTTAGCAATAATCAAGGTTAAGCAGCATTTAAGTCAGTTAATTTGAAATGGGTGATCGTTAGCGACATTTTGCGACATGCTGTAATTCTTAAGCTAAATAGGAAGCTTCTACAAACCTGCCTTTACCAGTCTGCACTAGGTCCATGTAGTGGTAAGTACACTTATGATTAATCTATACTTAAGCACATCTATTTAGCTCGTTCTGCATTGTTCTCCCATACTCCATAAGTGCAATGTATACAAAAAGAATTTTAAAACTCATTTTTAAAAAAGAGTAACCGTGGACTTTCTTGCCCTTCTTCTCCACAGGAATGACTTTCCGAACGAGTGGTAGAGTCTTAAGTAATTAATAATTTTCTCTTTTTGACTATTCATAAGTGCCTTTTGGTCTACATGTATAAAAAACTTTTGATTTTGATTTTTGATTTTGGATATTGCCCCATAGCTGGTCAACAGCCTTGGCTCACAAATTAAGGTAAAAGATAATAGGTCATTGACATATGAGAACAGGACTCAGTGTGGATTGATGGAGATGCCCATAACAAAAAGTATTAGCACTATTCCTAACTACGTCCGGATTTAATTGTTCCGAATTTAATTTGTTAGTAAAACTTAATAGAATGAGCGTTTAAATCTGCAACACCCATAAATAATCTATTTCCATTACATTTGTTTAGACGCAAATTGCCACTATAAAATACTCAATTACAATTATCGAAACCGATTCAATAAATATCGATATTAATTTATCATTCAATTCTCATTATTCATCGATATTTCCCGCTAAATCGTATTCGCGTCGGCAATAGGAGCTCTACATTTTATGATCGGTCCTACAATGCAGTATTCGATTGCAGGTTCTAACATAATTTCATGGTACACTTCATTTCTGTTAAATCATATCTGTTGGAAATGTGCTGGATAGCGCTTTTAAGTAATAAAAAATATTGTTCGTATTATAAGGCTAAGATCTCGGAACGACTAGATATAGGTATATCATCATAGATTAACGTTGATCTGGGAGTAGAGACGGAGTTCAGACATTTTTAGCCGCTTCAATTATATTATGTGAAATGCTTGTAAAAAACATCCTAAAGGCCAAGCATATACTATAAGTAGTGTGATTTGTAAGTAACATAATACACGCGGTAATACACACCGCCACGTTTATATCCCGCAAGCGGGGGTGGTCAAGGTGTGTAGGCACACCCACTTTTCGCCGTCAATGCTATTGCTTTATACCGGGCACAATTCCAGATTCCGGACTGATAAAGTTTTCGATAGAAGAACTACTTTTGGCCGACCTAGGACCTTTGTCACTACACTAACGACAACTAACTTATGTATGTTTCACAAACTTTATTTTACTTGTGACATACTTTTCACTTGGCGGTGCGATGTCCGAGACTTCTCTTTTGCTTCAATCCGATCTTTAGTTTTCATTGATAAATCAGCGTTTAATACCTCACTGCTGGACAAGAGCTCTTATAAATAGAAGTTAGAGATAACAGGTAATAATCCAGCCTGGAGATCTAGGGAGGCCTGGTGGAGGTAGGTTTGTAGACGACTTACTGTGGCAGTTTAGGTATCAAGCCGTCCATAAGGCTTCCAACTCGGCTTAGCGTTTACTATGTTACCGGCACCAATGACTTAACATGCCTTTAAGAGAGTCGCTTGAAAATGGAAATTGCACATTTGGTCACCCATCACAAGCCGATAAATACAGACACATTGTAATTCTTCGAGATCGCAAAGAACACCGTGGCAACGCTCAGTGTAGTTTATACGCCTTAGTTAAAAATGCTTTATAGCACACTGTATTACATTTTACTAGCAAGGGATATGTTATGGACATTAATGTAAAGGTAAGCGATATCGATTATTTTTATCAAATATTCAATTCGGCTAATCATTTTATATTTAATAAAGTTAATAGCAGGACGGAGTGGTAGCCCAGAAAGGGACGCAGGACTAAAGGCAGACCATCCGCCAGATCGAGCGATGACATCGTGAAGGTGGCCGGAAAATTGAGAAATAGTCTAGCACAGGACCGGAACGAAATGCGTGATAGAGGAGAAGCCCACAAATCAGTGAGTAGATACAGGCTGATTGATGATACCATGGTGATGAATGGCAGGTCAAGAATTTTGTAGTCTATGCTAACTCCAGTAATATAAAGGCCAAAGTTCCTTGAGAATAACGTTGCTAATGAATGTAAAATGTAAGATCATAGTTAAATTAACCATTGTTATCCAAGCATTTAAAAATTTTGTAATCTGCAGTTTTTAAAGTAATGCTTCACAATTATGATACTAGATGGCGTTAGCAGTTACGTTGTCTCGCAGAACAAGTTTAAGTTGACTTAAATTTGTAGTTAGTGATTTGGTCAAAAGACGATTGAATATATCACTTATAGTATATAATATTATTATGTTTGCATTTAAATAAGAAAATTGATTCTTACTGATATTTGCAACCTACCCCACAAGGTATCTGACGTGATGATATAGATATATAGAGTGAGCCTATTGGTATGAGACCTATTTATGTCAAGCTTTTTAATTATAGTTTCAGTTCTTATACAGAGGAAAAAACGGACATAGAAGAGTGGGTTTACTGAAAATTATGAATTTATGTTCACTTCCATAATTTTAACATCCGCAAAGGTTTGAGCGCGAAATACTAGGGTGGGATAATCTAGTTTATCTGCGGGGCGAGCGAATATCACGATAAGTCAAGCAAGTTATAAATAATTTCATTTTGTACTGATTAACATTTTTCAATTACACAAAATTTGTGGGATATTCCCACTATGCCTACATTCTTTAACAACATTTTCCTCTAGGGGAGAGTATTTGTTGCACGCTTGCCCTCTTATCCGGTGATGTAAAGGCCTTTCAACCAAGAACGTATAACATTCACACGAAAAAAAAACTTCTCCCAAGAAGCCTATTGATTGTGTGCCGATGGCCTATTGCCTCGTTGGTTTAGTGGGACATAACGAGGCTAGTAATTCACGAGGCCTCGGCTTCGAATTCCGAGGCTGCGAAGTGTGTTTTTTTTATAGAAAAAATAAAATTATGCATGCATTCTGGAGTCTAGAATTGTGACTTAATATTATTATCCGAAAGACATTCGCTGCAGAACATAAGTCTCCTGCAAAAATGTACGTGATGTTAAGTATTGCCGCGAAGTACCTTCGTGGGTATTGCCCCATTGGAAATTTGGCCTATTACATAATTTTTTATAAACGTAGTCCCACACTAGGATTTATTCCTGTGTCGTGGGTGCGTTTACAAACAGGAAAACTCTCATACCCAAATACCCAGACCGAAACAAATAATTGTGGGTCACACAAAGATTTGTCTCGTGCGGGAATCGCACCCGCGATTTTAGACACAGTGGGCGGAGCGGCTAAGGCTCTTAACTACTGCGCTCAATCGTCCTTCAAATAAAAGGCACGCCCCTATTACATAGACGCAACGTCGATATTTGGGTGTACCCAATACAGCTCTGCAAGCTCTGCTTTAGAAGTATATATGTGTTGAATTTGAGTATTTTTTTAAGAATAAACAATAGCGATGGATTGTAGCCACGTTTGGAGTAAAAATACCTACGCAAAAATGTGCAGTATACTTTGAACATAATGCAAAATATTGTATATATCTTTATTCATCATACTTACAAACTATAACATGTTAAAACAATGTAAATAAAACAAGTAAAGCCCGTATAGCTTCGCAAACTTATGCAAGTTCCTTACTGCAGCTTCTGAAATGAGATAAAACAGGTTCAAGAAGTTTAATGAATAACAGTTTCGGCTCAAGTTAACTTTGTCCCGGTCCGGAGATGGCAATTAGTGCAGTGGGTGAGATATAGCGATATTCAGTCATGTTCAGATACAAGCAATAATATGTAAGAATGTCTGCCTCGTTGGTCTAGTAGCAAAGCATATCGCTTTGTGATCTCGAGGTCCTGCGTTCAAATCCTGGGTCGGACAAATGTAGTTTTTCTAACTAAAACTTTCCCAGTAAAAGTCCGGAGTCTGGAATTGTGTCCGGTATATGGCAATAGGCTCGCCCCCTATTACATGGGACCTATTACGCTCAGGGAATATAGGCGTGATGGTGTGTAATTTTAGCTAGACCTTTAGCAGTATAATTCGATTAACTTACCTTAGACCAGCTTAAATTTTTCCCCAATCATCATCGTTAGCTTTTTATATATTCTGCAAGGTATAAATAAGCCTCTTTTTGTGTAATTCATCGCAGTTCTCCAACGTGCATGCCTCAACGCAATGTAGATAAATGGATAGGATTGTACATTTTAACCGAATTCTAAAAATGAGGCGGTTCTCAATTCGACTGTATGTTTTTTTTTGTATGTCCGTCAATTATTAATCGATTTTAATGATTCTTTTTGCATTGTGTTCAGTATAGCTCCAAGGTGGTCCCATTTTAATTTCATCGGTATTGGACTTTGGGCTTGGAAGATACACCAGGGAACTCCTTAACGACAAACAATACGAATGCGTAGATTGAGATAGTATGGGTATTACGTCAATCCTATAGGTACCCTGCCATAGAACTAATCAGAATATTAATCTATTTCAAAAAAGGAGGAGGTCGATAATTCATCTGTGTTTTTTTATAACGTCCTTATTTATGAACTGATTTTGATGATTCTTTTTGCGTTGGGTTTAGTATAGTTTTGAGGTGGTCCCATTTTAATGAAATCGGTTTTGAACTTTGAACTGAAGATACATCAGGGGACTCCTTAACGGCGAACAGCACGAATGTATAGATTCTGTTATTATGGTTATTATATCAAATTGTAGGTTTGCCGCGTGGTTCCCGGCTTAGAATAGGACCAACCCATCTTATCCCATCGGGTGTCGCACAAGGCGACTAAGGGAAAACTAGGGAATGGGCAGCAGCGTTCCCTTAACACTTCTACCATCAAAAACTGCGCTCGCCAACCCGCCTGCCAAGTGTGGCGAGTATGGCAAACCCCCCCAATTTATTAAAATGAAAGAAAATAATAAAACCAGGCCCCTAGTCCCCGGCGGTCCTGTTCGTCCTGGCCACGATAGCAGCTATGGTAACGACAGGACAAGGGGTGCTAAGAATCTCCGGCAGAGATTTGGCTACCACCAACTACGAAAATTGGCCCTGGTGACATACAACGCACGCACGTTAAGGACAGATGAGAAGCTTGTTGAGCTGGAAGAAGAGATAAACAAGTTGCGGTGGAATATTGTTGGTTTATCGGAGGTCCGAAGAAAGGGCGAGGACACGATAACCTTAAAATCCGGCAACTTGTTTTACTACCGGGAGGGCGAACAGCAGTCCCAAGGTGGTGTCGGATTTATCGTCCACAAGTCACTCATAGACAACGTTGTGTCCATCACTAGTGTGTCGAGCAGGGTAGCGTACCTGATACTCAGAATATCCAAAAGATATTCGCTGAAGGTCATACAGGTCTACGCACCGACCTCGGCATACTCAGATGATGACGTCGAAGTAATGTATAATAATATTTTTATTGTACAATTATCATGTTACATAAGTCAAACATATAGAACCTAAGTTGTACAAAACAGTAATCATAATACTAAAACAACTGACTCCTGAACTAAGTAAAAATACTTGTATCTCAGGAGCCATTGTTCCTCCCATGAGAAAATATGACAACTTCACGATTCTTGTAGCTCAATGTACGTAACAGTGTTTGGAGCATTTATGATGGAGTGTTTAAAATGCTTTCCGTATAATCGTATGACAATTTCATTTTGAGGACATTAGTAGAGCCATACATACTTCCAAAGCACACTTTACTGTGGTTATGGGTGACTTCAATGCGCGGCTGGGCAAACAGGGTGATGATGAATTGAGAGTGGGGCAATTTGGATATGGGCAACGCAACCCCAGGGGTCAGAGGCTGGCCGAATATCTGAAGAAGGAGGGACTCTTTATGATGAACTCTTTCTTCCGGAAGCCGCCTCATAGGAAATGGACCTGGATGAGCCCTGATGGTTTCACAAAAAATGAGATAGACTTCATCATGAGCACCAAGCGACAAATATTTAATGATGTCTCCGTGATTCACAGGGTAAAAACCGGCAGTGATCACCGAATGGTCAGAGGCACATTAAATATTAATGTCAAAATGGAAAGATCGCGTCTGATGAAGTCTACGCTCCGACCTTCTTATGCACATATCCAAAACCCCGAGAACTTTCAACTCGAATTGGCAAACCGCTTCGAATTGCTAGACAGCAGCGCATCAGTGGACGAAATCAACAACAGGCTGGTAGAGACTGTCCATACGGTCGGGTCCAAGTATTTTAAGCCCCACCGTAAAAATAGACCTCAAAAACTATCCAACTACACCCGAAACCTCATGGCTGAGCGACGTTCCATGACGCTCTAAACCTCCGATGATGCTAAGTCCTATAGGCAGCTCAATGGACAGATACTGAAGTCCTTGCGACACGATTTACGGTCCTTCAATACAAGGCGTATTGAGGAGACCATAGCACAGAACAAGGGCTCCAAAGTGTTCGCAAGAGACGCGTCTATTGGGCAAAGCCAGTTGACGAAGGTGAAGACGGAGGACGGAAACGTAACGTCAAATAGGTCAGAGGTGCTCAGGGAGATAGAGAGGTTCTATGGGCAGTTGTACACCTCAGTAGCTGAACCTGTTGTTGACTTGGTAAAAGACCCAAGAGCCAAGCTAACCCGACACTACACGGAAGATATCCCGGACATCAGCCTGTACGAGATTAGGATGGCTCTCAAACAACTCAAAAATAACAAAGCGCCGGGCGAAGACGGAATTACCGTAGAGCTTCTGAAAGCGGGCGGAACGCCGGTACTTAAAGTCCTTCAGAGGCTGTTTAATTCCGTCTTGCTCGAAGAGAAAACGCCGGAAGCATGGAACAGGGGTGTGGTGGTACTGTTTTTCAAGAAAGGTGATAACACTTTACTGAAGAATTATAGGCCCATCACACTGCTGAGCCATATTTATACGTTGTTTTCTAGAGTCATCACGAATCGTCTCAAACGCAGGCTTGATGACTTCCAGCCTCCCGAACAAGCCGGTTTCCGGAAAGGCTTTAGTACCATAGACCACATACATACGCTGCGGCAGATTATACAGAAGACCGAGGAGTATAATCGGCCACTATGCTTGGCGTTTGTGGACTATGAGAAAGCCTTCGATTCAATCGAGACTTGGGCGGTTCTTAGATCTCTCCAGCGATGCCGCATTGACTATCGGTACATTGAAGTGTTGAAGTGCTTGTATAATAACGCCACCATGTCAGTCCGAGTACAGGGGCAGTGCACGAAGGCGATCCCCATAAAAAGAGGATTAAGGCAGGGAGACGTCATTTCTCCGAAACTGTTTACGGCCACCTTAGAGGACGCCTTCAAGGTCTTGGAATGGCAAGGACTTGGCATCAACATCAATGGCGAATACATCACTCACCTTCGATTTGCCGACGACATTCTGGTCGTGGCGGAGTCGCTGGAAGATCTAGGACGAATGCTCGATGACCTCAACAGAGTATCTCAACAAGTGGGTCTTAAAATGAACATGGACAAAACGAAAATAATGTCTAACGTCCATGTCGTACCCACCATACTCACCGTTGGGAACTCTACTCTTGAAGTTGTCGACGAATACATTTACCTGGGACAGGTAGTCCGGTTAGGTAGGTCCAACTTTGAGAGAGAGGTCAATCGACGAATCCAACTCGGCTGGGCAGCGTTCGGGAAACTGTGCAACATCTTCTCATCCAAAATACCTCAGTGCCTTAAGACTAAAGTTTTTAGTCAATGTGTGTTACCAGTGATGATATATGGATCAGAGACGTGGTCTCTTACAATAGGTCTCATAAAAAAGCTCAGAGTTGCTCAGCGAGCTATGGAGAGAGCTATGCTCGGCGTTTCTCTACGCGATCGAATCAGGAATGAGGAGATTCGTAGAAGAACCAAGGTCACCGACATAGCCGTTAAGATTAGCAAGCTGAAGTGGCAATGGGCGGGCCACATAGCGCGTAGATCGGACGGGCGTTGGGGCAGAAAGATTCTAGAGTGGAGACCACGTATTGGCAAGCGCAGCGTGGGACGACCGCCTGCCAGATGGACCGACGATCTTGTGAAAATCGCAGGAAGTCGTTGGATGCAGGTGGCATCGGACCGGTTACGCTGGAAAGCGATTGGGGAGGCCTATGTTCAGCAGTGGACAAGTATAGGCTGAGATGATGATGATGATGATGTAGGTACCTTGCTGTACAACTCAGCAAAATAATATAATATAGGTATATAAATATTAGTAAATAATTCACTTGTCACTTAAAAAACTAAAATAAAAAAAAACTGACTTCTAAAAGCAAAAAATAAATATTAGAAGTCGGTACCGGTAACCGTGGAGTATTTTTGCTCTTCTTCTTGGCAGAAATAACATTCGGAAGAGATTGTACAGTGTTTGTTACTTTTATGACGATTTACAAGTACTATAAAGGTTTCATCACCATCACCATTATAGTAATCATCAATCGGCCTGTATGTACCTACTACTGAGTGTTGGCAGAGGCCTAAAGGTAGATATAAAAGATCATAAAAGTAAGACAGCGAGTAGGTATGAAAGATAGTATCGGTGTAAAGATGAGAAAGGGCATGCTCCGTTGGTTCGGGCATATAGAAAGAATGCCAGAGGAAAGAATGACAAAACAGATATACAATGTGGAAGTGGAAGGATGCAGGTACCGGGGAAGACCTAGACTATCTTACCACGACCAAATAAACCGAGTCTTATCTGATGGAAAAGTCAAGAGTCTCCGTAACCGGCGAGCGTGTATGAGACGAACTATGAGAGTCGAGGAAGCCAGAGAGGTATGTAAGGAAAGAACCTGTTGGAACTCTGTACTCTCTGCCTACCCCGCAAGGGATCTGGCGTGAGGTTATAGATAGATAGATAGATAGATAAAAGTAACAAAGACTACCATTTTTTCGGAATGTTACTTCGCATTGAGGGATGTGGGAGAACTGCGATGAAAGACACAAAAAAAGAGGCTTATACCTTGCAGAAGATAGATATAAAAACCTGAAGATGATGATGGTGATGACGGGAGAAAATTTAAGCTGGTCTAAGGTAAGTCAAACAAATTACACCGAATCAAATGGTGTGAAAGAGGAGAGCCTCATTCACACCATTTGATTCGGACCTGTGCTAGTCTATTCCTCTATTGGTATCATAATGGTTTACATGAATAAAAATATTATAATTCTGATTAGTACTTTTTCATAACGTGACGTTTCAAAACTCTTACGTTATATACGTAATTCCTGGATTCAGTGAGGAACATGTCATCATCATCATCATCATCAGCCTATAGCAGTTCACAGCAGTGAACGGCGTGCACTTGGAGAGGTCTATATCCAGCAGGATATAGACCTCTCCAAGTGCACGCCGTTGGGTATAATCCTCGGCTACTTTCATCCAGCTTTTGCCAGCCGCCCTACGAAGGCTATCGCTCTACCTAGCCTGAGGGGCGTCCTGGAGGAACATGTCAGGGAGTCAAAAAGGATTGATGCTCTAGTAACTGTGGTATTGCAGTGTATAACCGATAATCATGGGTAAACAGCGTTTGACTCGGTCATCTCAAACGTCATTGGTCTTGGTAACTGCTAGATGTGGCAATTATTTCGTTACAAAAGCGAGTAGACACAAACCTGCCGTCACCAATCAGCACGTGGACCGCGGGGTAGAGAATGCACTATTTACTCTCATTTCGATTTGTAACCACTTCATGTGATAATTATTAAACCAAGTCTAAATCCTGATGGGCGTCTTGATGAGTTCCAATAGCGAGTAACCCGCCTTCACCAATCTATACTGGGCCCGCGTGGTATATTATTTCCACTCACCTAGATTTGTAATACGTGGTTATTGTAAAGCCAAGTTGGGAGCCTGATAGGCGTCTTGATAAGTTCCAACAGTCAGTCAACTTAAACCTGCCTATTGCCGTTGTACCGGGCGGGATACCAGGGACTGCATATAGGATTTTTTCAACGATAAAACCTAAATAACACATTTTCCGACAATGAATCTAGAATACACTCCTAAAACTATTTACTGCAGATTACTTTTTGTTTACGAAGAGAAGTTTAAAGGAAAACGAAATACTATTTTAAAGTTAATTTAATATTCGTAACATAATATAACTTACTTTAAACTTCGGATAATTGCATGGATACGATTGCGTAAACTCTTATATAATGAGAAAGGTGTTCTATTTAAATAATAAAATAGCTCCAAATACAATTTTAAAGTAGCCCAATTCACAAAATAGAAGCGCCATGGAGATTTACAAATAAATCCGCGCATAAATCATTCGACACTACGACCACCCGCCGGTCCGTATCATGTCGACTCTGTGACCGCGTTTTTTCCACAATAATCCGACTTTTATCTACATAAACAAACTTAAAGAAACGGCAAAAAATAACTTTTAATATTTATTAGACAGAAATTAACGAGAAATGTCATAACGATTATTGCACGAAAACTTGAAAAATTAATTCGAAATATCACGTGGAGCGCGCACCTCTATGGAACGATTAAGCTACAAAATGTCAAAAAGCAAAAGCACGGAGGACTAGGGGCGGCGACCGCGGCTTATAGAGGGGGAAGGAGGGCGCAGGGGAGCGTGGCCGCCAGTTTCTCGCCGACCACCGCGCCGCGAGCACGCCTTGTAATGCTCCCTGTATTTTGACGCGACATGGCCTCGTCCACGACCGGCAACATCGTCGTCGAGTGGTTGCGATCGCTCCACTTGGGCCAATACGCGGAAAGTTTCATCGATAACGGTTATGATGATTTAGAAATATGCAAACAAGTAGGAGAACCAGATTTGGACGCTATCGGCGTCCTGAACCCTACACATCGTCAGCGTTTGCTGCATTCAATAAGGTCTTTGAGAGAGGAAGGGGCCGCGGCTGTGTACTTCACGTTGGAGGAAGCAGCCGCCGCTCGGGACTCGTGTAGATGTGAGGAAGAGACGAGGAAAGAGCAGGCGACTGCAGCAGTCGAACCGGCGAAATATGCCGACGAGTACGAGGAGGGGAAAGCGGAGTTAGTGAAGATACCACGGATGCAACTGAAGCGTTTGCTCCGGGAACGCCTCGCTCAGGATGGGATCCGGTTGAGCCTGCAACCATACTCAACAACGGTCAGTGTTAGCCCTAAATAGTGGGCAGTGCTTCTCGCGGTAACGCCACGTGATATGTGAAAGTGTCAGGATATGCACGAATTTTGTGTATGGAGTGAGACGTGATACAGAGTTCTAAAGTATAAGAAGTATCGAGTTTGCATAAAAGACCACCGCTTAGAGACACTGCCCGCGTCTTGTTATTTCTTTTGTATTAGTCTGTGTGTGTTGCGGCCCGTCTTCGACCGCCCCGAGCGAATGCTCCTCAGGACGTGTTGCCATAAAGTTTGTTGCGTGCGTGATTTCCCTCGAGATGAGGAGTTTGCGCGCCTTCCTGTCGTGAGAAGATTGTAATCGCGTGCCTCCCGGGTCTAAATTGGGTTTTACGATAAATCGCGAAACCTGTTTTAGCTCCCTAAGGCGTTAATTAGTAATACTGCTCGTTCTGACATGGAATAAAGATCTTATTCCCATGTAAATATCTGATGGAACAAGAAGTTTCTGCACGATACATAAATTGATACGTAATTTGAGTGAATATTTTATAATGTGGCATGAGTGAAAAGATTTTATGGCTACTTTATACCACATTTAACACATTTCCAGAGCTTTAAAGAACTTATGAAATATTTGATATATTATCTTATCGGATTATTCGAGGTTTTCCTACAAACTTTCATATTTATTTAATTAATGAAATTAAGTCAACATAATTATAACTAATGGGACGGTATCATTGATAAGCATGTAATACCGTTATCCTTAGCTTATATCACCGATTAACATTGGTCTTCGGAGGATGGCAGAAGTCTTCATAACTCATCTCACAGAATATAACGTAATTTAGAAAGACATTAGAAGTTTTTCTGCAAATCTTAAAGCAGCAAAGAACTCCTAAAAAGCCTTCACGTAAACAGATGATTATGATAGAGGAGAAATTAAGCTTGATGATTCTTTAATAACCCGTTGTAATTTATGAATACTCAAGCAAAACGCCATCTTCATCACATGAACTGAAGCGCGCAGTTGATGTTTTAATTGAGGTGTTATTAATTATTCCGTAGTAGTGTTCAGCTATGATTAAGAGGGTGGAGTAAGTAGTCACGCCTATAGGTGTAGAGTAATTTATACTAAACTTATGAGTAACTTTAGCGTCATTTTGGTGACTGTACACTTATCGTTCATCGATTCGTCCATATCAAAGTAGCCGTTAAGCACTGATTAGATAACGTGGATTATTTTGAACTTATTTCCATAATTCACTTAATGTGAATGTATAGTACTTATAACACACGTATACAAATTAGTATGAACTAGGCTTAAACGTCTCCGCATTTGAATAGTAAAACATTCCCGTTGTGGCTTCCTGGATATAAAATCCAACACGAAATCCATAAATAGCCTTCCACGTACTCCTTACTTTTTACTACTTGCAGAATTTCTTTGTTTCGAACGTAGCAAACAATGCACTGTTTCTAATAATTTCGCTAACAAGTGGTTGGAAAATGGTATGCCACAATGGACAGTACATTGTAAACCGAGCTGAAAAGAAAATAAATTCCGTTTAAACAACAAGAAATGTGAAATACCTCAGAAAGAAATTAAAATACAAAATGGCAATACTTAAAAAGAGCTGTTCCACTGTTGTTTTATTTTCAATTGTTTTATATTTTTCTATATCTGGCTATGGAGTTACGAGCCTACCGTAATTACCGGCGATGATTTTTTTACCGGTTTTCGGGCTCCATGTTTAAACCTGTTCGGTCTCAAGTGCGCCAAGAATCCAAGTCGAGCAGGCGAGCTTTGGATCGCAGGCAAAAAAATCTAAGAAGCCACTGGCATTACAAACTTCCAGCCCAAGCCGAGTATAGATCTAAAACAGAACAAATAACATTTACTTTGCGACATGAAGTTTAAACGCTTAATTTGTTTGGTAATGACAAATTTGCTAGAGAAATTACTTACTCCATTGAATCTGTTGTGAAATTTCCCCTATCGTATATTTCGGGAACAGTAGCGTTAATGTCATTAATGTCACAATTTGTATCGATGTCGCCATTAGCGGAACGTGCTGTCACAGTTAAATTATTTCGATTCAGTAACACCGAGTAACAATGTGCGATCGATCCACCCCCATGTCTACCTGGGAACATTCTTTTCATCCGTTAAGATTTAACAATGGCATTGGCTACGTTATTTTTTTATCTACAGACGATTTTTAAACCTATTACTGCCGGAACTGAGGACAAAAGATCTAAGTTTCGCCCTGGGGTATCAATATCGTAGTTCCGACTAATAGGCCAATATTTATGTTTTTCTTTTGTGTGCATTGTGTCTGCAACATCCGTTTTATGATCACCAATAAGAGATAATTTGGTGCGGATAAAAATAGGGTTATGGTAGATGCTACGATAAATAAGCCAATAATTTGAAAACCGGTTATATTTTTCAACAAATGAAGATAATATTTTTCTTGATAAATTTTGATCTTTTCATACTTCTTTATCAATAACGCGCAAGAATTCTCAATTTTAGCGTTACTCCGGACTAATTATTAAATTTGAAATGGATACAGAAATACGGTTGGGACTATCGGTCCTTTCCCAAAACTAAGGTCATGACGATTCTAATTTAAAACATAATCCTCTTCCACCCATATCTATTACAAATTCCGATCTTTTGTGAGTGGTATCTTTGTGAGCCATTGTGAGCCGTGGCTTCCTCTTCGTTGCTAATTTTATTACAGGGGTGGCGAGGTGCGGATGTAACGGATTATATAGATATTAACGCCTCTTAATGGATTGAATTCCATTTACCAATATTAAGCATTGAATTTTATTACTTCGGAATTTAAAACTTTCAAGGAGTTCAGATTGATTGAGACCAAAAGAAAAAAATATACTGGTGACTTATATCATACAGAAAACAAAGAATCGCATGATTGTTTTAATTTTATGTCTCAGTAAAAAAATATGCCGTAAAACTTGTAAAATTCCTAAGCTTGTCAGATAAGCATAATAAATAACACGTCCACTTAACGAAGATATAAATGACTAAAATAAGTAATTAAAGCCGAAAGTATATTATACTCGATTGACATATCCAAATTGACAGGTATACTCTAGATATCGCCAACGTTAAAATCGGTCCCTTTATGTGTATCATGTCCACTTCTTACTAAGATACAAAACGGTTAAAAATACCTTACTCATTTTAATGGCCGTAAAAAATAATGGTTCACGATTAGACTACATTTTAATACAAAGTGAAAAAGCTACTATCTATTCAATACGCTAAAACGGCTCGGTAAACAGGCCCCAGTCGATAGAAAAACTAAATTAATGAACGGTCCGGTGGTTCTCATAAGAATTAGCTTTATATATGTAATGGAAAGATAAGCACAAAGGTCAATAGATGTTTGTAAAAGAATTGAAATTGACACGAGGTTAGACACATTTATCTGGCTTTTTAAAGGGCGTGGGCAAGACTTTGTTTACCCTGTGTAGTAAATGAAAACGTCCGTTTCCATTCTTAAATTTTATATTTGTACGGCTTTTGTTGATAGTACGAGATTTGTGTGCAGTTGTTTGTACAGATCATTAGATGTTTTTTCTCCCTCGTTTCAACATACAGTTACGTTATTTATCGTGTGGTGTAATTTGTGTTCATTCGAACGTATGTCGCTTTTTTGTTTAACTAATATTTGTTTTAATTAAAATTGTGCTCTTGTACAAAGACTTGTTTGCTTTGAGACTGGGTTTAATATTAGCCGGAGCGGGTTTTTCTACCTGTGTCGCCGCTTTGTTACAATGAATGTGTGCGGAGTCACGCGGTGTCCCAGGCTCCTTGGTATTCCACGGCCGCTTTGCGCTTATGTATGCCTGGTAATTTTAATCATATACTGTGAAATGGCTTTGTGGATGTATGTTTATTATGATAAGCACCTTTTCATGTAGATTTTAATGAAAAACGTTTGTTTTTTTTGAATACCGTTATTTTTTTAAATTGAATTCTATAGAATTATTTTTGTCCTCTTTCGGAGTTTTATTTTTAAATTAGTATAGCTGGTTACATTTTATTCTTTTGACGTTAAGTCATTAGTCAAGATACATAGCTTAAAAATTGAAATGCATATTTACAAGTTAAAATAAAATATAAAGACACCGCGGAACATAGAACAGATTCTAATCAGTTTAAGTACACGACAATGAGTCTCCAAGGTTAGAAACATCAACAATTAAAGTTCGGCAGGTGTAAGGCGAGCTGATCTAGTTTGTTAGGCGCTTTTAGATGTTTGCTGTGCCCACAGCCGGCAGCCCAAAGTCGGCAAACTCCAAGAGATTTGCACTTCGGCTCTCCGAAGATTAGCATCACTGATTGTGAGGTCAAGGAAGTTTGTAGAAAGCATGGCGCTGTGGAATTCGATTTGGGCTTCACCAAGTCCAGCCTTTGTTGCTTGTTCATTATTTATTAAGTTGAAGCTAGAGTTATTTGCATTGTCAATCAATTAGCTAGGTTCTGTATTGTCTGGATCTTTAAGTTTACTTCAGACTACATAATTCTTTTATCTACGGCCTTTAGATGGATTAGCATTGTATCGTATTAAAAATGCAAAAACGTTTGGATATCTAGTTCGATTATTTTTTTAAGCGGTTATTACAACAGAGACACTAACCAAATGAATGAAAGAATCGACCGAAGTTTGTGTATTATGTTATTAGCGACGACGACGGATGATTTAGCGCAGTGGTTAAGAGCTTAAGCCGCTGCGCCCACTGTGTTTAATAGTCGCGGGTTCGAATCCCGCACGGGACAAATCTTTGTGTGATTCACAATTATTTGTTCTGGTCTGGGTATTTGTGTGTGAATTTTCATGTTTGTAAACGCACCCACGACACAGGAATAAATCCTAGTGTGGGACAACGTTTCATGAAAAAAAATATGAGATTCGACGAGATCGGTGAATTTCAACCATAAGACTGAACCTGTACCTGAAATGTATATACGAGAGTTGTTTTTTTATTCTTTTGTAGCTCTATTCTACCTTTCACATTCTTCAATTCTGTCATCTATATCATCTATCTTTGATACTTCCTGGAGTGGTTGGTCAAGTATCTCAGCATTATTATTTTTATCCGATAGTGTAGGCAGTAGCTGTTGCTTGTCATCTTGACATCGAAAAGTTTGGAGAATTATTTATATTAGATTCTCAAGTGCCTTTGAGGTGAGGTGACAGTTCTTCGGAAATGGAGTCTTACGATTGTTGTATCAGTTCTTAAGTGAAGAAATTTTAAGATTGAATGTAACACATTTTTATCAACGAGCAATACAATGCCTTAGTGTATAGTATGCAACTTAAACTGTTTAACTACCGTAACTTAAACTAAAAGCTGGTTAGAGAACTCAGGCCTAAGCACGAAGATTTTCACGTTATAGTAACTTTGTAGTGAAAACGGGCTGTCTCATTTATTTTTATTTAGTCTAATTCTACAGTGCCATGCTTTCTACAAACTTCCTTGGTCTCACAGTCAGTCATACTAAGTTAATTTATAATAGTAAATTTATACTATGAAAAAGATGGCTGGGATGGGATATTAATTCGATAACGTTATGACTATATCAATCTCTGTCGATATCATCACGCCAAATACCTTGCGGGGTGAAACAGAGAGTACAGAATTCTAACAGGTTGTTTCCTTACATACCTCTCTGGCTTCCGCCACTCTCATAGTTCGTCTCATACACGCTCGCTGGTTAAGGATACTCTTGACCTGCCCTTCAGATAAGACTCGGTCTATTTGGTCATGGTAAGATAGTCTAGGTCTTCCCCGGGACCTACATCCTTCCACTTTCGCATTGATAATCTGTTTTTACATTCTTTCTTCTGACATTCTTTCGATATGCCCGAACCAACGGAGCATACCCTTTATCATCTTTACACCGATACTATCTTTCATACCTACTCGCTTTCTTACCACGCTATTGCGAACACAGTCGGTCAGCTTCACTGTTCATATCTTCTACAGAGCTCGCATTTCGATTGCATTTATCCTACTTTAATTCTCCTTCTTACATACCCAGCTCTCGCTGCCATATAACAGCGTTGGGACAAGCACTCCGTTATGTATGGCCAGCTGCGCCCTTTTGGCTTAAGTGCCGGCTCCCAAGTAGCTTTCCCATCGCACCATTCACTCTGTTCCCTGCACTCACCCTTATTTCCCATCCTTACTGAATGCGCATCCAAGATATACAAACTCGTTTACATGCTCCAGTACATCGTTACCAACCACAATTCTTGCATTCGTTCTGGTTTCTTCCCTTTCAAAAACCATAATCTTGTTTTCTTTATATTCAAATGTAAACCATTTTTCATGCAGTCGTCTTTCATAACTGTGACTAGTGTTTGCAGATCAGTGGCTGTTGGCGCTATTAAAACCGCGTCGTCTGCATATAGTAGATGATTTACCACTAGATCACCCATTTGTACACCTTCATTCATCACTTTCAGTCTTTGAAGACTTTTATCCAAATATATTATAAACAATCTAGCGGACAGCACGCAACCCTGCTTGACGCCGATTTCAACGTCAAACCAGGGTGACATGTTACCACCCACCCGTACGCATGCCTTGCTGTCCACATAGGTGGACTGGACGGCTCGCAACAGAGTGCCATTTATACCATACTCTGGTAAAATGTCCCAAAGTCTCTATATCAATCTGTTTGTACTAAGCCATCTGATTACATAGTTATAAAATAAAAACGGAATATATAAATTCAAATGCATCAGAAAAAATGTTTCTGTCTAGACAGAAAGCATAAAAAGATAAATCAATAAACAATTCTTCTACTACAAAGTAGTCTTCTAAAAAGTCCCCGATAAAACAAAGCCACCTATAAACTGTCCACCGAAAGATTTATTTATAAGAGTTCTTAATTAAATACACAAGGGCCTTCCAAGAAGGTGTGCTTCGAAAATAAACTGTTACAAGCTTTGTTTAGGCTTCTTAGGTGGCAACTTTCTACCGCTTCAAACAATAGTTAGTTTTAACAATATCAATAACTACTGAACTTTGCTTAGTGGCTGTTTAATTATTTAATTCTCTTACATATTTACAATTGTATTTGAGTTGTAAACTTACTGTTATAATGTAAATTCTTTGCAATCATAATTTTAATAGTTTTGGTTGGTTTATTAGTATTTTCGATAGGTAGATTATTGTTGTAAAAAATGCCTATTTTTGAAATAATATATTTCTTATCGTTCTTATTGTCGACCTAAAAACGTTTTTATTATAGCATTCAATCATTTGACTTGATGAACTATCACGATTTATCACGTTCAGAATAAAACGAGCGTAAATTACATACCTGCACGAAAAAAAGGTGAAAAAAATCGAAATAACACGCTTCGGGTAGCGTCGCAAATTGGTAACAATAGCGAAATAAGCGTCGTGGAAATTTTTCATTTGCACACCGTTTCACACTTTGGTGTTAGCTTTAAAATTTAGCGTTCTCGCTGCGGGCGGCGGTCAAACATCGGGCGGCGGCAAACATGGGATACCCATAGTTATGTTTGTTTGATATTTGTCCATTATTGAAAGTTCGGGGAACTTTTTTCATATGGAAACGGCACGTCCCGGCGGTTTCGGTCGCGTCCACTGAAATTGGGGAGTGAAATTAATGAAACGTGTGAATTTTTTGGGAAGATAATTGAAGTGATTGGTAGTTGTATATTTGTAGATGTATAATATTAAATATGTATAATTAAATTTGAAGTGTACGATTCAGTGAAAAACGATAGGTATTTCGCTTGCGGGGTTGTATTTTTTTTGTAATAATATTACTAAAAATGAGATAATATTATTTTAATTTCATG
Organism: Phalera bucephala; assembly: GCA_905147815.2. NCBI lineage: Eukaryota > Metazoa > Arthropoda > Insecta > Lepidoptera > Notodontidae > Phalera > Phalera bucephala. Next base: position 29,237,102 of record LR990612.1, read on the forward strand.
TTTGTAATGATTAGGTAGTGCTTCTAGCAACGATTGTCGAGAATCGTAATTTATTCGCGGGCTTAACCCTCATGCAGGACAAGTCTTTTTCTATCTATCTATCTATATCATCACGCCAGATCCCCTGCGGGTAGGCAGAGAGTACAGAGTTCCAACAGGTTCTTTCCTTTCATATATAAAATAATTTCTTCGGTTTTTTGTATGTGATGGTTAATGATTAATTTGAAAAAAAAACTGTTTCTTATAAGAAAAAAGGAGAACCAAAGAAAGTTTTAGAATCTCCTAAACATGCTATCAATTTAGGGAGGTAGAATGTATCTTTCCAATATAAATATAGTACCTAAAGATAGTACTAAACACATAATTATACAAACTCATATATTACATAGCCATGACCTCATTCTGAAACATGGGCATATGAAATACCACGGCAAAAATTTTCTTTATAAAAAAATCATGGCGTCCGATCCGTAAATTAAAAAGAATGGATACCATGAACGAATTAATTAACTTTGATGGAGCAAAGGGATGCAGATTAAAGGCCTTTTGCCCCTTCATCATACACACACCTCACTCATTTGTTTGCATTCGAACAGATCCCGACTTTTTAAAAAAAATATGTATATGTATCATGAATAATATCCCACATTTCGCTCTCTGAGAGCTTAGCACGAACAGATTGACGTTACCGTGATGCCATCGAGTTGATATGCTACCCTTTTTACCTTGCAAATATACTAAATAATGATAAAAGTGACAGCACGCTCTCTAAATGGTTTTTACGATAACGTCAAACGGTTTGTGCTTAGCTCTCTGTTGTATGATTTTTACTTTTAAATCAACTGGAGTTGACCTATTGGTATCGAGTACGTGACTTGTAATTAATTAAAATAAATGTATTTCGTTGGGAAAGGGATGTGCATTGTGATATTTACATTTTTAGCTGTAACGTGGAGTAAAAAGCAGTGATAGCCTAGTCGTTAGACCGTTGGACTGCATAGTCAGAGGTCTCGGGTTCAAACCCAGGCACGCACCTCTGTCTTTTCAAAAGCATGTGCGTATTAAAAATTAACTATCACTTGCTTTTACGGTGAAGGAAAACATCGTGAGGAAACCTGCATGCCTAAGAGTTTCTAGAAGTTGTTTACGTAGTCTTTCTTAAAAATTTTGGCGGCTGAAAGAATTAGTCGGAACCGTTCGTAAGTTGATTATAAAACAATTACACTATTAAATACTTCGGTAAATATTTGCTGGCGTCTAAATATTTACATATTTATTCGTAATAAAGTATGTCTCTTGCGTATGTGTGTGAATGATCTACGCTGTTGGCCGCGGGGCCTTTATAGCTTCACCGGACCAGAGGGCGAGCGTGCAACCACTACGCTCGAGCCAGTAGGCCAAAGGGGCAACTAGCTCAAGGGCGCCTCAAAGAAGAACGGTTTCGGCTTGGGCAGTCGCTATGGGGGGCGTATACTAGGTGTCTCGCCGTGGTGCTCTGCACCGGCCGGCGGGCAATGGATTCTTCGACCTCGCCGGCGAGGTCGGTGTCTGATCCTGTGTGCGGTATCTGTTTCCGAAAGAAGGGATGTAAGGGCATCGGGAGGGTCGGTGATAACATTCCGCAGACGGCGGTAGCGGCTGATAGGAGGGGAGTTAGGTTCGTAGTCGGCGGTGGCTACGATTAGTGGATTTCTATGATTGGACGCGTTCGCGAAATATCCTTTTTAATAAAGGCGCCATTAGGTTCGAGACCGAGATTGGAATAGATGTTTCTTGCGCTATAAAGAGTGTATTAATGTATGGGTTTTGACGTAAACCAACCAAATTGACCTAATTTCTTTTATCTTATAGAAAGATTTTCGTTATAACGTTAGAAAGAGATTTTATAAAGAATTTGGACTGTATATACAAAATAACTCTACACCATCACCAAATAAACCGTATTTTATCTGAAGGGCAAGTTAATGGTCTGCGTAATCGGCGAGCGTGTATGAGACGAACTATGAGAGTGTAGGAAGCCAGAGAGGTCTTTAAGCAAAGAATCTGTCAGTAGTCTGCACTCTTTGACTACCCCGCAAGGGTTCTAGCGTCATGATATAGATCGATAGACATAATACGTATACAAACACTTAGTCATTTTGTAACTGTATACGCAAAGGTAATAATATTTTAAAACAATTGTACCCATAAAAATAACTATGATTACATCTATTGTTTAAAACCGCTGATTAAAAATCATATCGCTGATAACACTACGCAGAAAACGATATTATCAACAAGTTAACTTTGCGTTAAATTGTTTAACTAATGTTCTGATTTATTTCGAGAAATTTGACTAACAATTTGAGTTTAAAGGAAAATGAAATAGGTATGATTGACATGTTTAACGTTATTATATTTATAATTAAATAATTATAAATTAAAAGTAACTTATTGCCACCGTACCAGGCACAATGCCAGACTCCGGACTAATACTAGAAAATTTTCTTATGAAAAAAATACATTTGTGTGACCTAGGATTTGAACCCAGGACCTCATTATCGCTACGCACATTATTCGAATTTAGGACAACGAGGCCTACAAAAACTAAAAGAACGTATATTGTTTTATGAGTAGCACCACAAAAATAATTCTATAGACTTTTTTTGTACCGTACCTGTATTAAATCTCAAACTTCAAAATTGTACCAGTTATGACGGTAAGTCAATATTTAAAGTGTAATGTTTGAGAATCAAAGTATGAAAACCCTTTTCAATATTAAATTCTTATGACATTGAAATGAATGCAGTGAGCAATTCACATATCGCTAACCAATAAAAGTGACACAACTAAAAAAAACAGGAAAAATTAAGCTTTATAGTTTCGCAATTAAGGTACTAATTCAACTAACTGGCTTTTTGAGTTGGGCCATTATTTTAACCGTCTAACGATATACAAATCGTTAAAAAGTATGTAACATTATTATTATACCCCCGACAGGAGCAAAGTTCATACAACGTTGCCTGTCTTCTTCAATAAATCACACACAACAAACTATGGTAGACAAGTTTTAGCTATACTTCAAAACGAAACCCTTACGCAATATCAGTTTCGTAACACCGTTTATGCAATATTAATTAAATAATTATTCAGTTGGCATTTCGATATAAACTGCAATAACATATTAATCACCAACAATACGATTCTTAAAATTAAGTTTTATGACTAGCTGTCAGAGTTTGGATTGGAACTACAGATTTTAGTTAAGGGCCATAGCACACTATACTTTATGCAACTTTGATCGGCGATTTTGCGACTTAATTAATAATGTGTCGCGTTTTGGCGACTTGCTGAGTTCGATTACGATATCAAAAAAGTGCGTCTCAGCGCCTGCATCGATACTACATTGAGTTTTAGTGACTTAATGCGTTTGGTCGCTATACCAATTTTGGTATTTCGATGAAATGAATTTAGTCTCCCTATTTAGCAAGTTTTAGCGATCAGCTTCACGTTTTGCCGACTAATTCACGTGCATCTCGTTTAACACGTTCGATCGTGGTATTATAAACAGAGGACTAAGCACAAACCCTTTTACGTTAGTAACGTCAAGAAATTCGTCTTTATTTCACCAATTTGTAGTGTTCAAACGATGGCATATCAACTCGATAGCATTACCCTAACATCAAGGTTCGTGGTGAGAGTGGAGTAGCGTAGCTTTTAGACGCTGCATTAAGCGTCCAAAAAGTGACATGATCGCCGCGACGGGAGCATGTATGCGTTCAGGCGTGGTATTGAGCTAAATCGCCAGTCGTCGAAGCTAAAAGTAGCAAGTCTGCAAACACATTATTCAAAGATTGCATCATTTAGAATATTGAAGTGGTGAATTATCGTTGATTAATATTGTTAAGCTGTTTCGATCATAGAACTTGATGCAGCTACTTGTCTACAAAGCCTCTTAATTTTTAAGGTCGTCAGTTACCAGTGTACTTATTACAACATAAATAAGTTAAGTGTGCCTCACTTATGAGGCAATTACGTTGTACAAATACAAGGTATCGTAAATAACGCAAGACTCCAGACAGATTAGATAATTGCTTCACAAATTCAATATTAAAACCAAATTTCAAATTTAAATTTTTTAGACATTTTTAAGCACTTTTATACCCCATTAACAATGAAACTTTTACATGTATGTGTGCGTTTTGAGGAATACGATTTAGAAATGCTTTTGAAATCTCCGTCTTGCTCTGACTCAAGAATAATTTGGTTAGTAAAGCACTGAAAGAGTAACGTTATTGGAATATAACATTGTTGGAATAAATTCAATTCCCGATTTAGGACAAACTACTTTCAGGTCTTGCGTTTATTATGTGATACCTATAAGTAAGGTATGTCCAGAATATTTAGCTGGAGTGTAGTTGTTGCACGCTCGCCATCTTGCCACATGAGCTGTAAAGGCCCTCGTCTAATAGTGATAAATCATTCATAGTATTTAGGCGTGAGTGAATATATGCAAATATACGTTTAATTTATGGTATTCGACTAGCAAACAACTAATAATAAGAAATGATACTGATCATCATTTCAATGCAATGCGTAATTCGAATAATATGCACAGAAGTTAGCCAATTGTAAAGATCATGGAATAATATCGCAGTCATATTAGAAAAATTGGCTTTACATGACATAACCATGTAATATTATCTTGATCTTTTTTAAGAATATGACGTGTTTTCTGGTCTTTTTTAAAATAACATAGAAAGAAAAATTTTGGTCGATAAATTCCGCAGCCGCTGTCCGGAGTCTGGAACTGTGTTTAGAATAATAGCGGATGGCTTGCCCCCTGACATTTTTGGCATTATGTAGATGTACACAGCTCACACTCTGCCACCCCTGTTTAGAGAATAAAGGCGTGGCGATGGGGTTTTAATTAATATTTTCGATATCGTCCATTTTTCTGTGCAAAGATATGACATTCAAAGCAATCATCCGAAAATGCAGAGAGTCAGTATAGTTTAAAATTCCATGCAATTTCTAGCGGAAACATGTCGAGGGTTTATGCCACCCGAAAAAATGTGTAAGCCTTTTTTATTCACAACTGTGACGGATTTAAAAAATATATATTTACGTCTTATAGCTTTGACACTTAAATTGCTTTTTGCTTTGACAGTTAAATCGACGGGTGGTTTGGCGTTGTGATTAAGCCGCTCCGCCCACTGTGTCAAATAGTCGCGGGTTGATTCCCGCACGGGACAAATCTTTGTGTGATTTACAATTATTTGTTTTGGTCTGGGTATCTGTGAATGTGAATTTTCATGTTTGTAAATGCACCTACGACACAGGAATAAATCCTAGCGTGGGGCTACGTTTAAAAAAGAAATAAAAAGAACAGCTTATACTATGCCACTACTGGGCTTAAGCTTTTTCTCACAAACCGAGTTCTTTAACTCGGTTCCGTAACACTTCTTCTTTCGCGGTTAGTAAGTTAAATTTAAATAAACCAGTGGTTCCAGTTAATAAAAAAAGGTCCAAATGCAATAAGGGACAAGACTATTGCCATTATCTATCTATCCATCTATATTATCGCCCTCCCTTGTGGGGTAGGGGGTTGCCATTATACTGGGCACAGTTCCAAACTCCGGACTGATACTAGGAATTTTTAATTCGACATTGTCCGACCTAGAATTTGAACCCAGGACCTCGTGATCATAACGTGTATTATACGCTACTAGACTAACAATAAAAAGAAGAAAAAACAGAAATTGTGTGATGTATTTACCTACTGATATTAATTACTAGCTGTTACCCGCGGGTACGCAGTTTTATTTTGTAATTAAATTATCGCCTATTCGTTATTCTGATGTATAAACTATATTACTGTAAAGTTTTATCAAAATCCCTTCATAAGTGTTTGCTTGAAAAAGCAACAAACATCCATACATCCATCTTCAGAAACTTGTGTGCTTATAATATTCATAGGATTCCTTATAATATCAACTTCAAGAATCTATGCAAAAATTATCCCCAGAACGAAACTCCCTCACTAATATCCATATCCCGTTATTCAACAGAAATCTACAGCCCATCCGCCCTAATTACACCCTAATTTAACATTAAGATGATTTCATCCCATTATGTTTCCGCTCGTAATGAGCGACAATCGAATGCTATTATTTTCATATTAACTTCTGATCGATTTCGACCACTGGGCCTTTATTCTATATGAATAAGACACGTAACGCCACACGATACGATGACTTAGTGGAATGGACGTTTATTTATTCGGCAGCAGCTCCTGATTCGGCAACTCCTAAATATAGTTTGTAGACTACTTTGTTATTAAACTACAATTTTGTAAAAAAAGAATGATAAATAGAAAACCAGTCCAATTAAAAGACTAGCCAGCTGAGTTTGTCGCCGGATCTTCTCAGTGTGAGGCCGCGTTCCGATCCGGTGGTAGTTGTAAAAAATTTAATAATTTTTGACGTTTGTAAGCGCCCTTGTTGGCCTATACAAATAAAATATGTTGACTTTGACTTTAATGTCTGAGGCAATTTCTGCCATTTACATTGAGGTGGTGTGTAAAAAGCTGGGTAGGCGCGAAAAAATACGGATATTAAAAAACTAGGAAAAGAATATTAAGAAAGAAAAACTAATACAAATATAGATGAACGTTCCGTCATATAAGGATTTTTTTGCCTGTCATCAAGAGAAATGACACTTCATGACAATCGCGGAGTTGCCGTTTGCTATGAAATTTACCCTAGTTATTTTTTTAAAATTAGTAACCGTGTGGACCCATCTGCTGAAATATTTCCCTGAAAGTAGGCAAATTTTACTAAATAAAAACCCTAATTTCACACCAACACCCCCTAGCACTATACTTATACGTTTACTTGTACGGTCAGCAACATAATTCGGTTAACATTTTCGGCTTTTCAAATGACTTTCACGTTTTGTTTTGCCTCATTTTTTTATCTAATTTTGAATATATCGCTTTAACTTAGTTTTGCACAATGTTCACCAATTTTTGCAAAATATCACTTATTCGAAGAACTGAGACTGTTAAGCGACTTACGTTGCTGGCTGTACTTCAGTGGCATACAGAATACAATTACACGATAATTTCACGAAGTAACCACAACGCGCCGCGTTTGGTAATGGCGAATATGGCTACTGCACGATTTTTCACGAGCCAGAAACCAAATCGGTAAATAATCATAGTGGAGCCGAAATCGTAATAACTGCTTTCATGTATAATATAAAATTATTTTGATTGAATACTTAGAAAACAAATTAATGCAAAATACAATGGAACGTACGTAAACGTTTACGTGTACGGTCAGCAACATAATTCGTTAAACATTATCGGCTTTTCAAATGGCTGTCACACTTTTGTTTTGCCTCAATCTATTATTTCGTTGATCTAATTTTAAATATGTTGCTAATAACTTGGCTTTGACAATGTTCACCAACTTTTGGAAAATATAAAGTATCACCGATTTGAAGGACTGAGATTTTTCAAAGACTTATGTTGCTGGCTGTACTTTAGTAGCATACAGAATACAATTACACGATATTTTCACGAAGTTACCGCAACGTGTCGCGTTTGGTAATAGCGAATATGGGTTCTGCAGGATTTTACACGAGCCAGGAACAAAATCGGTATAAAATGATAGTGGAGCCGAAATCGTGATAACTGCTTTAATGTATATTAAAAAATTATTTTGATTGAGGATTGAGGCGTTGCATGGATAATATTATTTATTTGCTGCCGAGATTTGGGCTTGAAAATGGTTTATCATATTTTTTTTATATAAAGTTGACCAATTGGAACTTTGTACTGATTTTATAGATATATTCGTGACCTCATAACTTGTGAACTGGGAATACCAAAGCAATTTTTAAACAATAAAAATAATTAAACTTAAAAAAAAATTAAGATTGATATGGGTATTTAAATTGCTAATCATAGGCGGCGGTATAATAATCTTTAGACCTGTTATATTTATTTGGTTAAAATAATTTATTTTATGTTTTATTTAATAGAATGCAGTAATTTTAGTTAACGTTATTTTACCGATTGTTCAAACAGATACTATTGGTACTGTGTTCTTAGATTTACGCGAATATTACACATGAAATACAAAAAAAAAAACGGATTTTATCGCGGTTTATTTTTGATTTTTAAGTTTCGAGTTCGAGTTTCGTTTCGAGTGCTTTGCAGCACCCATGGTCACGGGAAGGACTGGCATGTCAAGCAAGTCCTGCACGACAATAAGCTTCAAGTCCCACGTCAACGTTACAGTGACCGAGTGAAACCAGCCACAGTCGAGCGTGACTTCCCGTGACCATGAATGTAAAATAAACCGCGATAAAATCCGATAAATAGCTTTATTTCACATACTATTGATATTTTAACTCGAAGATTTATTTTTATTTGTTAGAAAAAGAGCTGTATAATAGATAAGCATGCTAAAAAAATACAAATCGTACATAAATATTCTATGAGATAGCCGAATTGCATTTATCTAAATACAAACGTAAAATATACAACAATGTCTTCGCTATACGACTTTCCATCATACACGTACCCGCCTCCTTTCGCATTAATGTATTATAGATAAGGCGAAGCTAACGAACTCCGATATAAGCATCATATTTATTAATAAACCAGGATGCTCATTCTATTTTATTAGTACTCTGTTTTATGCCTTATACACACAAATCAAATGAAAGAAATTCGTTCTTTCATTTGATTTGTGCCTCAGGGAAATTAATAGAAATAAAATAACTTTTCTTTCAATGCTTACAGATACTATATTTAATACTAACGAGCATAATATAAATAACGTTAATATTGGTAGCCAAAGAAACAACTAAAGAATCAAGAACAGGAGAAATTAAACTTTATACTTTTGAAATTAGAGTGCAAACTCAAATAACCGTATTTTCTAGTTGTGCCACTATAACATTCCAGCTACGATATATACAGGTAGTTGTTGCTCCTCTATGATTACGCCCTATAAGCGTATCCTTAACGTTTACATTACACTAAAATTAGTAAAATGAAATTAAATGAAATTAGTAAAAGATTTTACTCAATTTGGTTTCCAATTTTAACACTGTTTATATTATATTTGGCACGGCTGGCGATCACAATGTGCAGCTTTCGGATCCTAGGCAGATATTGTTTTTTTTGGGTTTTCATTAAAAAAATATTCGAAGAAGTCTGGAGTTTCGAGACATAACATAACCGGCAACTGACTCTCACCTTATCACATTGGGATTTAAAGTAATTGCCGAAATGTGCCTACAAACAAGGTAAACCTCTGTAATCGCTAGTAATTTCAAATTACCATAAATCCACGCCAAGTTACGTATAAGCATAAAAACTAATTTCGCTTTAGGTAACATAATATACTTAATAAAGCCCACCATGAACTATTAGATTTACTTGAATAGGTTAAACGGATCGGGTTTCGTGTTAGTGCCATGAATAGGACTATAAAACTCCTCACTTAATAGCTTACGTGGGCCGACTGGGCATACAGACCAAGAATTTTTTAGGATTCCGCATTAAACGAAAGGAACAGTCCAGTCTTTCCAAAAATGTACCTGTAAATTTCACCCTAAGTGTTAAACAACTATGCATGTAAATTTCACTCTAAGTGTTATATAAAAACAGACTGTGCGTTAAATCTTTAGTTTGAATCTTTCTAAATATTTTCTTACATGATAATTTCGTCCAAAGTGGCAAACGCCTCGCTCGGTTCTACCAGATATGTAGGTCTTATAGAGATTATGCCCCAAACGTATATCACGTATCTTTTAATTTAATTCGAAAGACATTACGTAGGTATATACTACAAATAACCTATATTTTATTACGCGTTGACTGCCTCGTAGGTCTGGTGGCAAAGCGCAACGCTTTATGATCACGAGGTCCTGGGTTCAAATCCTAGGTCGGACAAATGTAGTTTTTCTAACGAAAAATTCACAGTATGAGTCCGGAGTCTGGAATTGTGCCCGGTATATGGCAATAGGCTCACCCCCTATTACATGGGACCTAACATCGTCGGCGAAACGTGGGTGTACTCAGCACACCTCTGCCACCCCCTCTGGGGAATATAGGTGTGACGGTGTTTTTTTTTATTACGCGTTTTTTTGCTAATTCTTTGTTGGTGTTATTTTTTTTAATATATTTGCACATATTGTATACCTATATTTTAATCGCAAAATATTCAACTCTATGGAACCATAATAGTCCCACCACTGTAACTCCTATAAGCCAGGACCTACATAATCAGCTGGTAAAGGCCTTCTCATAAATCAAGGTGATATTAAGTCACACTCGTAATTATCTGAAGGGCAAGTCAAGAATCTTTGTAACCAGCGAGCGTGTATGAGATGAACTATAAGAGTAGAGGAAGCAAGAGAGGTCTATAATGACATAACCTGTTGGAACTTTGTACTCTCTGCCTACCGTGCAAGAGATTGGCGTGATGATATTGATATATAGGTCATAGTCCACCGGTTCACTCAGCCCTACTATAATAGTTATCCCACCATCGGGGGTCAGCCACGCGGGTTTAGTGCGGATTGATGGACCGACGGAACCACTCCAAGAATTAATGTTCTTTCGATCATTTTTTTATTTTTTATCCAAGTCCGTCAACTCAGGCGCCTCTGGCTCCATGCAGCTCACAGCAGGTCCCGGGTTCATACCCATAAATGCTTGATTCTCTTAATTTATTACACACCTGTGAGACGTCCTTTTTTGCCGTCAATCGTCTTTTGTGAAGTATCATTTTATATTTGATTGCTTGGTTAAGGATATTTGTTTGTTCAGTCTTTTAGTAAACGAGAAAAAACGTGAGAATGTTATGAATTAATTGAAAACGAAACATTTTTTTTGAATTAATGTAGTCATGATGTTATTGGTTATACAAGTATGAATATTGCCTGATAAAGATGGTAAAATTATAGAAAAAAACCTTATTTTCTAGCACACTAAGACTTTTTAAAAATTTTTGCTATGAAACTTTATGGTCATTCTGTGCAGCAAGGGTTGCAGAGTGTACTATGCACACCGATATATCGCTCACAATGTTAGGTTCCAATGTAATAGGAAGCTAGTCTATTGTTTGCTAACATTTCTCAGTATACTTAGCGGCCAAAATTTCCAACCTCGGAGTGTTATTAGCACGACGAATCACCTAGTATACGCTCTCCCCCATTCCGACTACCAAAGTCGAGGCCGTTCCTCCTTGAGGCGCCCATGAGCTAGTTGTCCCCTTGCCCTTCTGGTTTGAGCGTAGAGTTTGTTCGTTCGCCCTCACACATAAATACACACACAAGGACACACACACACACACACGCACACACATACACACACGCATGCACACACATACACACAAACACACACACACACACATTTTTTCGGTAAGAAACATTTTTTGAGTAGTAATAACTTTAACTAATAAGACAATCTGAACACGCGGTTGTAAAGTAACGTAAAATATCAGGTTTTTAGATTTTTCTTCTTTATAAATAACATTTTATAACCTAACAGTTTTGTTTTTAATATTCTATAATCTAATAGTCTTTTATTCTCATTGGTTTTTCTGCAAAAATAGGCGTAAAGTATACATTTAAATATAAAACAAGCGTTTTATGAGTTTTCAATACAACCCAATCTAAAGGAAACGTCCTAATGGCATCCGAATTGAAACTTTCACTTAGTTTACTTGAATTTGATTAAGGCGAAAATGGAATGGAATCGGACGGTTATAGCTAACTTTTTGTCATTTAGATCCGTGAGATCTAACTAAACTTTAATTATTCATTCGAAATTAAAATGTTTTTTGTAGGGATAAGAGAAGAAAGCTATTATTTTCGTTCTGTCTTAAACTGTTTTTTGATGAAATGGAATAATTTAGTATAGTAAAGAAATTTTAGGGAACGTTGAGTATCTCTGTCGCCCTTTCTTTATCTCTGAAACATTTAAGATAAATATATTGTAAGGTATATTCATGGTTTTGCTATATATTCTGGACTACCTACACTACATCTTACGCACATTTTTGGATTGTTTTATTTTTTGAAAACTAGACCAGTATTTTTATAATAATCAGCTTGCGAAAAGAAACTAGATATAGAGAGCACAAAATTGCTCGTTGTCGCGATATTTAGTAACGCCTAAGTCATGCAGTGGACGTGTATCTGCTCGTAAAGTAATAGGAAATTAGTCTTTACTGTCCCACTGGTAAGCTGAGGCATTTTCTCATAAATTAAGGGGATAGAGATCAGGTTATAATCTACCACGCGGACCCAGTGCGGTACAGTCACAGGTAAAGTTCTCTCATGGCAGCTTCATACCTTACTTCATGGAATACTCGTCGCGCTTACTGATGTCCCACCTATGCTGACTACGGCATGTTACCAAGTACAATATGACATGACATTATGCTTTTCATATGCTATCAAATCCGTTCGACAATACGTAGGCAGCCGTGGTAACTAGCATATAACTAGATACTGTCAGCCATTCAGTCGTTTCTGTAGCAACAGCTTTTAATGGGCAAAGGCCGCAAATCAAGGTGAGAGATGATAGATCATACCACATAAATCAAGTGTGTATTCGTAAAGAAAAGTTTGTAGCCACCGCTTAGGGCCCCTTAAGGTTTTCAACTCGTCTTGACGACTACCATAAAGAATAATAAACGAAATAAATGGTTTAATATGTCTTTCAAATCAAAGAGAGGATCGAAAATAGAAATAGCACAAACGCTCGCACATCTTAAACTGACCTAGTCGAACACTTCGGTTAGCACCACGCCACCACAGCGTTACGAGCGTGTCTTTTTTTCTTTTATTACACATTTTTATAAAATCGAGTTCGGCACTGACAAAGTAATGTGATCTTATTTACACTTCAAATTTTGCTAAGTGCAAATCCAAACAGCTCCCAAATATTACATGTCACACGAGATGAATCACTGGCCCAGATTCCTTTAACAAACTCGCGCATCCACCAATAAACTGACTCACCGAGGCCAAGGGGAAATACATCTTCTTTTTTACAACTAGCTCACTCGGGACAGTATAACGGGAACAATGCATTCCTGTGTTGTGACGTACGGTCAACAAAAAAGCAACAACACTACCATGCAACCATAGCTTTATGACGACAACCCCTGCTAAATTAAACAGGAAAGCTGGTTTTGTTATTTTTAGTAGTTGTACAGTTAGCGGACTAGAAAGTTAATTCCCTAATATTGCATGATATGATAAGGTGAAGGGGAATTTGTTGGAATATTTCCCTTGTTGATATTTTCCAGAGTACATGTAAAACGTATATGTTAAGACCAGATAACAGAGGAGTAGACCTATTAAATGCAAATATCAAGGCAATATAAAACGGTGTAGATGTGATATGTTGATGTTGATGAAATGCCAAATCTTATAAAAGTTTTCAAACATAAATTTATCAAATATATTATTGTTTGTATAAGGATGACAAAAACATTATAATAAAAAAGATAAGAAATTGACAATAACATAAAATAACTAACAATAACCAAATACAGAAAACATGCGGCGGACATAAAAATTTAAGAGACAGGAAAACTTTATGCTGCCATTTAATTTTACGACCAAATCTGTTGACGTTTTATTTACAAAATAGTTCAATTATATATGTAATCAGAGAAATGTGGCACGGTACTGTTTTGCATGCCTACAATCGGTTGAGACTGAGCTAAATATTATCGCGTGCAACTCAAATTTGGTGGGCAAACGCAATTAAACATTTACGATTTACTTTACGACTAAACAGTTGAAAATGTTTCACATTGTTGTATTGAAATTCAATGCTAAATATAAACAGGATAGCGCTAAAGTAATGACAGATTAATTAATTGAAGAAGATAAAGGACCACACATTGAATTATTGTTACTATGTTATATATTTGCAGTTTAACTTCTGAACTGTTATTTGATCTTAATGTTTGTTACAGCAATTTTAGTGTGATCTATTCGTAAAACAGAAGATCGTGTCTGTTTCGATTCGTAAAGCAGTGATAGCCTAGTGGTTAGACCGTTGGACTGCAATGTCCAACGTCTCGGGTTCAAACCCAGGCACGCACCTCTGTCTTTTCGAAAGCATGTGCGTATTAAAAATTAATTATCACTTGCTTCAACGGTGAAGGAAAACATCTCACGATGTTTTTGTGGAAACCTGCATGCCTAAGAGTTTCTCAACAGTGTGTGAAGTTCGCCAAACCGCACTGACCCAGCGTGGTAGACTATGGCCTCAACCCTCTCAGTTTGAGAGGAGGCTCGTGCCCAACAGTGGGACAGTTTCTTAACAGGGCTAATATTATTTATTAGATCGTGTCTAATTAAATTCCTTACAAAGTTCTTTTGGTACTAAAATCTGACAGCATTTTATTGACATCACGGCTGAATAACGATATTTTTTTCCTTCTATTTACAAAGCTCGTTACCTTCAAATAAGGCGGATCCATAATCAATACATCACATGCATCAATAAATTACTTCCAAGCATTACCTTGACATAAAATTACAGCGCTTTTTACCAATTCCATGTTCATGTTTATTCAATTTGTAATCTTTATGTATAAAGCCTCTTTGTATTCGTGTATTACATCGGTTAAACGCTGTATGTCCAGTGTTGACCCACCGAAGGGTTCGATTAACATTCCAGGCTCTCATGGCTCCGGGACCCAATCTGTCGGATGCTCACATAATTGTTTGCGAACATGATTTTATCGGAAAACTACAACCACCGAGGCTACGGTACAGGCGGTTCGTTTCATGTAATCCATCTAGAAATTACGTATACCCACAGGAGTTCCGTTGTGAATTTTGCGACCAATAAAATAGATGAGTTACTTGGAGAAATTCTTCGTTGAAATTAAAAATATTTATTAGGCTGATGGATCGTAAAGTTTTCTTGGAAAATAACATTGTAGAAGAAATTGCTTTCTGTTAATTACTTATGGGGATATATTTTCTTCAAACTCAACTATGAGAGTGGAGGAAGCCAAAGAGGTATGTAAGGAAAGAACCTGTTGGAACTCTGTACTCTCTGCCTACCCTGCAAGGGATCTGGCGTAAAGATATATAGAGAGAGTTATAGTAAAATATTCAGAAAGAGGACCTGCATTAAAATGAAATAGTTACTCTCTCCATCAATAACAAGAAAAAAATCTTTAAGATCTTACTCATAATGATCCTTATAAAATGACCTTTGGCTTTAACGTCACTTCTCTCAAACTAAAAATTTTCAAGGAGCAATTACGAATTCCCTTTAAAGGCAGAAAGCAATAGACACTCGTTAGTATCTACAATAGTGTTCCTACACAATCGGCCATGAGCGCCATCGTTTACCATCAGCGTTGGTATTTGCTGGCTCGTATATCGTTTTCAATGTCCCTTAATCTAGCGGTAACTGTTGAACAACAAAACTCATTACTCGGCACTATTCGTGGGTGTACTACCTGGTAGTTCTGGCAAGCTCGTGTTGGCCGTATGGTGCAATGGAAACGAGTAAGCGAGTCCATAATAAAGAAACGCAACAAGCGTGTAACGTTGACGTTTATCTTGAGTAATACTTGTTTTTGTTAAAGACTTCTGAAACCTTATTAATGACCTACCGCGATAGACTATTTATCGAACGGGAGAGTGACAGTGATGCAATTACTTTACAAAAGAATAATAAGGGACAGATATATTGAGCGTGCGCTCGGAAATAAACGACGTATGTGCAAAAACAAATTTTATCATTTTATAAAAACTACACTATGAATAAAAAAAATCTTTACCAAACCTTTGCTACAATTATTTACTATGTTTTAAGTATATTGTATTGATTAATTCGATAATAGACATTACATTTTTTTTCTTTCCAGAAATGATATTTCGAAATATTAAGTGTCTAATCCATATACTTCTTGAAGCATATTAAGTACAACGTTTTTTTTCGCAGTAGCTCAGTTCGCAGTAGCGCACTTAAAACCCCTCTCTGTCAAACATAACATTTCGTTCCAAGCATCCAGTAGCTTCTAGCCAATACCAAAACAACTACTTTTTCTGCATAGCATTTCTAAGATCACAGATTGGTAACAGGGCAGAAATAGGTGTAGATCTATTTATCTATATCTTTACGCCAGATCCCTGGCAGGGTAAGCAGAGGGTACAGAGTTCCAACAGGTTCTTTCCTTACATACCTCTCTGGCTTCCTCCACTCTCATAGTTCGTCTCATACACACTCGCCGGTTACGGAGACTCTTGACTTGCCCTTCAGCTAAGACACGGTCTATTTGGTCATGGTAAGATAGTCTAGGTCTTCCCCGGTACCTACATCCTTTCACTTTTGCATTGCGTAGATGAACTAGTTAAAGAACTGCTCCGGTAATATCTGACATATTTCTAGGCTTCTTATATTGAAAATGAGAAAAATATTGCCTTCTTTATATTTTCTAATTTTAATATATCAAAAATGTCACAGATTCATTTTTTGCCGCTTAACTGTATATTTGTATGTCAGATACACACATCGATAAATATAGAACCGTCCTACAATATCTGTTTAACTGAGTTTTAATCAATCTATCCAGAATTGTAGATCTTCTGTCAATCATGTATCGCGTTACGAATTTCCATATATTACCTTAGCTTTAATATTAAAATGTATAGTGCCCGACTTCTGGTAACTACCTTATAACTAGCATTTATAATAAACTGTGTTACTTTGTGTTATCATACTACGCTGCAACACACAATTCCTTAAGTTAACAACTGAACTAATCCACGTGACACATCCGTGTCAGTTTAGTTATACTATGAAAGTTTATCACTTGCGCCGCTTTGTTGCTTGGCTTAGGAGATTAGCAAATGGGGCCAACTTGTTCGGTTTACTGTAAGGATAAGCCAGACCACTAAAGCCTGGAGCGAACTTGTTCGGTATACCTTGGAATGGGGATTTTTAATTATAACATTAACTGGACCAACGCGCGTGCGTGCCTCTGATTAGCAATTTTATAGCTACAATGGCCACGGTTTGCTGTAATTTATGTTGGTGTGTACTCGGCTTTACGTAATTCGGACTTAATATTTTGTGTAATTGGATTTTGGAATTTGTGAAGGCAGTTTGTCGATGACGTCAAGTGGGGTGTTGTAATGTTAATCGTTTTGACTTTCCTAGAAAATAATTTGTTTTTATTTTCGTGAAGTGCAATGCCGAATAGGGAGACAAATGCGTGGAATATTTTATAATGAATATTTGCATTTGAAGGAATGTAATGAGTGTTCCATTAAGGAGACAGTCCTGAAATAAGTTTTGTATGCTGTAAATCATTAGTAGTACCAAATATAACTAACAAATGAGGATAAAGCTAAAATGAAAAGAATATTTAAGGTTACCTAAGAAAGCTAGTATAAACCAATAATAACGCTATAATTTTATAAAAGACTGAAATGTCTATAGATCGTAACCTTTTTTAAATATAGCTAAAACAGAGAAGGAAATCGTTTGATCTACAGTAGATCACTAAGAGGGTTTAAATAAATAATAGTGACTTACGAAATATTACATTTAAAAATCCTATTTTTTAGGCGACAGGCAAAGAGCGCTAGGCAAAGAGTACACAGTTCTAACAGATTCTTTCTTTACTCCACCCTAAAATAACTTTTTTAATTATAACATTTAAAAAGTTTCTATTGACTATACCATTTTAAATCCCCAAAGAATACCTGTTACAAAACCATTTACAAATATTAAGAGCCGAATTACTTATCAGTCGATCAGATTATCAATCTCAACCTTTCATAATCAGCTTAAGTATTAATCCTGCCCTTTCTATTACCGACTTTTCAGCCTGAATAATTAATTCCAGAATTTCTTTCTGTTTGGGAGAGCAAATGGGAATGATTGAGTTTATATTTTTATTATATTTATGAAGGCTCGATAAGATATTTTTTGCTTATGTATAGAATTTTTAATTTAATACTTCCAGGCTTTTTTTGTATTTCATGGTGTCTGAGTATTTTTTAATTACACCAGGCTCCTAAAAACGATAATATAATAAAAGATTTGGAGCTTTATGCCGCAAAATATTTGGAGCCTTTAAAAAATTACCACGGGTGGCGATCACGAGGTCGTGGGTTCGAATCCTAGGTTGGACAAAGTGTGATTTTTCTATTGAAATTCTCAGTCAGGGATCAGGCCTAGTATAATAGCAATAGGGTCCTTTCCTAGTACATTGGGACCGAGTATCATCGCCGATATATACGTATAATTGTCACCTCCACTGGGGGATTATAGGGGTAAATGTAAAAACGAACGAAAAGAGCACTAAAACAAATACCCATTTAATATTATCTATAAACTTTTCACGTGAGCAATTAAGCTCAAAATTTAAAATTTCAGCAACTTTAAAAACATAGGTACTTAATTAGCGGGTTCAGAACACATGTTGGCCAGGTGAATTTAACACACCTGGGCTTTTATTCGCTATGACTAAACGCGGTGCGTTACGATAACATCGTGAAATCATCGTCTAATGTATGCCACTGAAGTAGGTACCAGTATAATATTATTCCTGTTAAGAAACTATCCCACCGTTGGGCACGGGCGTCCTCTCAAACTGAGAGGGTTTAGGCCATAGTCCACCACGCTGGCCCAGTGCGGGTTGGCGAACTTCACACACTTTCGAGAAACTCTTAGGCATGCAGGTTTCCTCACGATGTTTTCCGTCACCGTTAAATCAAGTGATAATTAATTTTTAATACACACATGCTTTCGAAAAGACAGAGGTGCGTGTTTGGGTACCAGTACCAGTAGGAAAACTACACGAAGCTATCGTAACGCGCCACGTCACGCCTTTAATAGGTGGTAACGAATAAGGGACCTGGTGAATTCAACACACCTGCTGTATTATTCCAACGTCGCGAAACTTAATATCGTGAGCTACTTTTTTATATAAAAAACCGGACACATGTGAGTACAGGGCTTGCCATCTGAGGGTTCCGTGCAAAGAAAATTAGATGGTGCTATTTTAGGTATAATAATAATTTAAAAAAAAACCGTGTCAGTTTGAGAGGAGACCCGTGCCCAACCATGGGACAGTTTCTTAACAGGGCTAATATTAATATTTTAATACTAATTCACAAATTACCGTTTTTTCCCTTGCCTGAACCATGAGAATTTGCTTTAAGTTGTTTTATGACATTCATTCAGTTCTTTGCATTTGATGCATTTTCTGCGACGTTTGTACCGCAGGTACCCACGGGTTACATCGTACACGGGTTATCTATGGAACGCTAAAAAAAGGAGAATATTGCAACCCGAGCTCGTATGACCGCAGGAGACAGATGAGATACTTAACTCATGGCCTATTGAATTTCTGTAGCGCCGAATCTCAATATAATCAAAGGAC
Organism: Phalera bucephala; assembly: GCA_905147815.2. Taxonomy (NCBI): domain Eukaryota; kingdom Metazoa; phylum Arthropoda; class Insecta; order Lepidoptera; family Notodontidae; genus Phalera; species Phalera bucephala. The sequence goes on from LR990612.1 coordinate 29,256,547, forward strand.
ATGAAAGGAAGAAAGACCTTTTGTTTATATAAGTTTTGTTCAACTGCTAATCGATCATGGTGAATAGGGATACGAATTGAGAATATGTCTCTTATTAATGTAGATTGAATTGGGGAACTAGTATAGTTAGTAAATATATGGATTCCAATTAATTCCAGTGGCTTAGTAATTAATTTAACTGATATTTTTTTAGCTTTAGAGATTCAGGAGTTCAACGTGCGTTTAATAGCTCTGATAGATTCTGGTTAGATTCCTCATTTAGTATTATAGTCAATAAAAATATATACTTTAACAAATTGCGAAAGCGGTTTGTCACAATCGCGCTATATTTTGTAGCCTGTCTACCCCCTAAATATCCCTCGATGATAGACAATAAATACATCACTATGTGGTACTACAAAATATTTATATCGTCTTACTAAAACTCTAATACTGACCGTTTGAGTCAAATCGGTAAAAATCAAAATCAAAATTTATTTATTTATACATTGAAGGAGAGCGGTAACAAAAGGTGTTTAAAAAATCATCTCCTAAGGCACACTTGCTCGACCCAGGGTTAGCTCTTGATTAACTCCAGATTATAACGATAAGTTCAAGGCAATTTAAGGTTAAAACATCGGGTTAGTCAATAGGTAACGCGAACTCTGGTTCGTGAAAGTGGGCCTAAGGGGTTAATAGGAGATGCTAAATTGCCGATGGAAAAACCTTTAATATGGCAAGTACATTTTTACAAACTTTGTATCTCACTGTTAGACAAAGGCATAAGTATGACATTAAGCGGTTTCATATAGTACTTACCATGAAGCAAATATAAGGCACCTACTTTAAAATCACAACTCACACGAGAAAAGCATCAGCACAGTTCCAAAAAAAATCCATCGTCATCACCATTATTAGCCTATAGCAGTCCACTGCTGGACATAGGCCTCTCCAAGTGCACGTCCCTGGGTACGATAATCAGCTACGATAATCATCTATCATCTATCGCATCCAGTTTCAAATCCATCAACCCATTCATTATTTAAAAGACAAAAATTCCTATCTTCGCAGAACTGACAACGAAGTAATATTAAAACAATACCGAAAGCTCCTCGTTATAAGTATTTTCCCACCGAAAATTTTCTAACGATATCAAGTTTGAGTTACTTGTCACTGTTCAAATGGCAGTCATTTATTTTGAACAAGTTCAAAACTAACTAAGGGAAAAACTGTTACAGTAGTTACGTCACGACTGCGAGTAACAACTTATACAATGGGACACACGGGCAAGCCGGTTGGAGAGCGTATTACGTCGCTTTCATTTACAATGGTTTCAACTTTCGCGTTTGTTTCACAATCATTTTCAAATGAGTACACCGTTTGTGCGAAGCTTTTCTAGTGTATGATATTTTTTTCAGTCGTTGTGTTGCATATGTTAACCCAGTTTTTTGTTCGAGATTTTTCGTTATCTAGATAAAATTTCAGTTCTGTATGAAACGTTAATCATATTTCTGCATCGTATGCAATCTTTAATATAAAGAACTAGACGTTTATAAAATTATTGAAATAATAGGACCCAACACAAAATAACATTTACCTATATATTGCAGTTGATAATAGTAAATGATAAATAACCTAGAAGAAAGAATAAGTACGTAACTTCAATATTTTTTTATACTTCTTATTATCCACTGCTTTATGTAATTTGAGTATAACGATAAATACCTAGTGTATTAAGTTTTATTCTCAACAAGTATTATACCGAAGACCTGCTGAAGGTCGTGGGTAAAATCTGTATGTATTCAACACAAAGCCGGTCGTCACATCGTGGTGATCTTTGAGAGGCCTATGTTCTTTACTGGAAGTTTTTCAGCCTAAAAATAAAGAAGAGTATTATGAGTAAATATTCTGAAATACTTTCATGACTTTGTCAGACGAAGTCACCACCCGTATAACACATATGTTTGGAAAAGAAAAGAGGAAAACTTTCATTTTTACGCCGCCTAACGGATTCAATATCGACGCGGCTTGAATGAGTTTAGGGGGTGGAAAAATCGTTAATCATCCCTTTGTTGGAATTTTGTTACGGCCTAACTCGTTGCCCGCTTGTTTGGGCTTCCATTTTTCCTTTTGAATGCTGAAAGTGGGCCGTTCTTGACGAATTGTTTTCATGGGAAAACAAAAAGGGAATCCGTCGAGATTCGGGTTACTAATATGTTGAGAAGAAACTAAAATTTCACGTAGGTCATTCTTTAAATATGTTCTTGTGTGAGCTTTTATGAAGCTTAGTATACTACTATGAAAAGTTTTATTGGACTGTTCATACTAAGCTACAGTGGGAAGTTTAGCTCGCCCTCTATTATATTAGGACCTACCATCATAGGTAAGATGTAGGTGTACCCAGCACACCTCTGCTATCCCCGCGTGGGAATAGTCCCACGCGGCGGTGCCTATAGAGGCAAGACGAAATAAATGTTTTAATTGATATTAAACTGAAAAGCTAAGAACATACATATCATTAGCTTTCAATATTTCCTGCTTGGATAAGGACTAATATAATTATATCAGTATTGTAGGTACAAACTTGTTATGGGATTGAATCTTCTCACACCGATATTGAATTTAATCCAGTTCTGAACTGATAGGTAATGTGAAACTGTTTATTGAGTTAAATATAGAAACGATGTGGTTGTTTGTTATTTAAGTCGGAAACTGATATTTATCGCGTAAGTGTACATAATTAAAATCAGTTTTTTTAAATTAACCATTATTTTACTAATTTTAATTAGGTTTGTTTACTTGTATTATTATAACGCGCATGCTGAAACCCATATTAATAATACAAATTTGAAAGTAACTTTGTCTCATCATCATCATCATCATTTCAGCCTATACTTGTCCACTGCTGAACATAGGCCTCCCCAATCGCTTTCCAGCGTAACCGGTCCGATGCCACCTGCATCCAACGATTTCCTGCGATTTTCACAAGATCGTCGGTCCATCTGGCAGGCGGTCGTCCTACGCTGCGCTTGCCAATACGTGGTCTCCACTCTAGAATCTTTCTGCCCCAACGCCCGTCCGATCTTCGCGCTATGTGGCCAGCCCATTGCCACTTCAGCATGCTAATCCTGAGGGCTATGTCGGTGACCTTGGTTCTTCTACGAATCTCCTCATTCCTGATTCGATCACGTAGAGAAACGCCGAGCATAGCTCTTTCCATAGCTCGCTGAGCAACCTTGAGCTTTTTTATGAGACCTATTGTAAGAGACCACGTCTCTGATCCATATGTCATCACTGGTAACACACATTGACTAAACACTTTAGTCTTTAGGCACTGAGGTATTTTGGATGAGAAGATGTTGCGCAGTTTCCCGAACGCTGCCCAGCCGAGTTGGATTCGTCGATTGACCTCTCTCTCAAAGTTGGACCTACCTAACCGGACTGCCTGTCCCAGGTAAATGTATTCGTCGACAACTTCAAGAGTAGAGTTCCCAACGGTGAGTGCGGTGGGTACGACATGGACGTTAGACATTATTTTTGTTTTGTCCATATTCATTTTAAGACCCACTTGTTGGGATACTCTATTGAGGTCACCGAGCATTCGTCCTAGATCTTCCAGCGACTCCGCCATGACCACAATGTCGTCGGCAAATCGAAGGTGAGTGATGTATTCGCCATTGATGTTGATGCCAAGTCCTTGCCATTCCAAGAGCTTGAAGGCGTCCTCTAAGGTGGCCGTAAACAGTTTCGGAGAAATGACGTCTCCCTGTCTTACTCCTCTTTTTATGGGGATCACCTTCGTGCACTGCCCCTGTACTCGGACTGACATGGTGGCGTTATTATACAAGCACTTCAACACTTCGATGTACCTATAGTCAATGCGGCATCGCTGGAGAGATCTAAGAACCGCCCAAGTCTCGATCGAATCAAAGGCTTTCTCATAGTCCACAAACGCCAAGCATGTCTAACTTTGTCTGTCTGTTGTCTTTTCACGCTAAAACTGCGGAACAGATTTTGATTAAATTCGGCAAGGACATAGATTTTATCCAAGGGAAGGACATTAAAAAAAAGTTAAAGAGTGTGAAATACATGCCTAAAAATAACGAAAAAGAAATAGCGAGTATAGCTAGTTTCCTATAATTGAGGGAGTACACACGCTAAAAACGGCTAAATTACATACGCATTGTGTAAATATGTTGTCGGAGATCCTAACACAAATAAATAAATTATAGTATTTTTGAATCATCAAAAAGTAACGAACACTTCGCCACCACTTCGGAAAGTCATTCCTGTGGAAAAGGACTTACCTACTTAAGTCTATACCTGTAGGTAACACTCGTTTGTAAATATCTTATATGAATGAGAATTAAGAACAACCAACTATTAAAATCATCACATGCTCAATACAATTTTGTCTTGAATTACATTTGTGGTTTGACGACTTTTCTAATGCCGATTTTTCAGACTTTTAAAATGCCGATTATTTCCCTTGGAATAGCGCGTCCGAAAGGCCTTTTTTAATCGGACGTGGTCAGTTTTACTTATAAAAATTAGACCTATGTATAAGTATACGTAATAGTAGAATGATGTATCATTACGTGTATACGTATATTGCGATATTATTAGCACCATCATCATCATCTCAGCCTATACTTGTCCACTGCTGAACATAGGCCTCCCCAATCGTTTTCCAGCGTAACCGGTCTGATGCCACCTGCATCCAACGACTTCCTGCGATTTTCACAATATCGTCGGTCCATCTGGCAGGTGGTCGTCCCACGCTGCGCTTGCCAATACGTGGTCTCCACTCTAGAATCTTTCTGCTCCAACGCCCATCCGATCTTCGCGCTATGTGACCCGCCCATTGCCACTTCAGCTTGCTAATCTTAAGGGCTATGTCGATGACCTTGGTTCTTCTACGAATCTCCTCATTCCTGATTCGAACACGTAGAGAAACGCCGAGCATAGCTCTCTCCATAGCTCGCTGAGCAACTCTGAGCTTTTTTACGAGACCTATAGTAAGAGACCACGTCTCTGATCCATATATCATCACTGGTAACACACATTGACTAAAAACTTAAGTCTTTAGGCACTGAGGTATTTTGGATGAGAAGATGTTGAAGAATATTGGCATGAATCCTATGATTTTGGAAATCATATAATAGTTTGCTGCATAAAATTTTATTTGTAGGCATCGCGTGCGTTTCAATATAAGCCGGCATAGAGTCGTTAAAACGCGTTATATACGAAATATTTTCTAGAGTTGCATGTCCCAGAGGTTCATTAGCCAGATTTATACACAAGATTAAGCAACAGGACTCTAATGCGATTAACAGAAATGCGGTACATTTTATTATGCATATTGCACGAATATTCCCACGCTGTGTGATTTATGAATTATATTTTTTTAATGCTAAGTCATAATTAATGGTTATATTATTTAGGTGAGCTATTTACATGATTAATGCTAAGATAAATTTGGAGGTTATGATAATTAAAATTACATTTCTAAAGATTGTGTTTTACATATTTTTTAAATTGCTTATCTAATTTTGGAGACTTGAATATAAATTTTGCTTTGAAGTATTCATTAATCATTAAACGTTTTAAAAGGCTTTTATATAATATGCAAAATAGCGGTAACTCCACAATCCAACAAACAACATTTCTACTCAAATCAACACCAACAAATTTCATTCAATATTCATCTCGTACTCACATTTTATCTCAAAACAAACATTAGCAGTGTCAAATCAAACAAAAATATGTGAAAACAAAACACGAGTGTGAATTATTAAACAAATAAGTACCGGTGTCGTAGGTTATCGTCGTCCCCTTTTGGTTTACACACCATTGTCGAAATCAACGCTGAATAAATACTACAACCGGTACAGATACGCCAGCTTACTGGTACTGAACGATTATTGGGGTACAAAGTAGGAGAGGGAAGCGATCATGAGTAGAAGTTACGACTTTTGCGAGAAGAAAGAGAGCAAATTGTTACAGTACCGTACCTATGTTATGGCAAAAATGCTACGGAATATGCAAGACCTGGATTGCAAAAATAGTCTATACTTGCTGTCAGTCAGCGGGCCATGTAACTCACAAATCACATAAAAACACCACGTTGCATTCTACGATGCAAGTTGCTTGTTAACTGCTGAAAAATTGTTTATAATCAAGGTGAAACTGGGCTGATATCTGCCGCATACCAAGTAACTTTTCTGTAAATGGTTTAACCGATTGGATCTTACTAACTGTAACAAGACCTCATGGCAGTTAATAGTAAATAGTGAAATGAAATAAACATATTCCTGAAGAATTGGTCCTATGAGGCCATAAATACCGAGGCATGGAAAAAATGAAGAAAGGAAAGGACTTAATATGTCTAAAATAACCCGAAATGTTAGTGCACCGTATGAAATGCGTGTCAACGTGATGCCTAGTTTATTTCCTCCCCGATGCTGTTACTCCCTAGGGATACCTGCGCCTTCGCTATTCAGACTAGAACATAGCTATTGCACTCTCATCATTTTGTCCAGTTAAGATGTAAAAGCCTCTCAATCAACAGCGTACTCATTACAAAAAGTCTCTAGAATCTCATAACTTGTACCACCCGCCCTAAACGCAACTGTGTCAACATTCGGAGATAATTCGAATACTCGATGAGGAATGTGTTTTCTTATCACAAGGTTTGCGAGCGGACGTTCGGGCTTCTTTGATGAACTTGTAACGAGCGGCGGCCGACTAAGATAATAGCCATTTCAAGTTCTGTTACTTTTGGGAACTTACGAAACTAATCTACATTCGCTGGTGTTGAGTTTTCGAAGTTTCGATATTTATGGTTATAGGTACTTCTTGTGTTTTAGTACACTTCTAGGGGTGTGTTGATCGCGTTATGTAACAATTTAGTGTTCGATATTGAGGTATGCGATATTTTGTCACATCAGTTAATGGTTTCGCTGTAGTTATGGATATATAAAATATTCATTTGCGTTTATTTTTCTTTCTTCTCCTTTTTTAGCTTCGTGTCTTTTCGCTCCTACCTCACTTCTTTCTACACCATCCTAAGGTAGACTGGCAGAAATTGCCCCAGGCATTAAGTCCTACTGTGCACATAACTGCATGAAGAATAAATAAATAAAAATATGGTTAGAATTAATGTAAAACCTTTAAAGTAACAAGGGTAGGCAGGCAGCGCTTTCGCCATCATACCGCGCGGACAAGACTTAGATTTTTTATTATTTTTAATGTGTTGTGCTCTATTTTTTTTGAACTAATTTCGGCCCGCGAATTTGTCCGCGTTAACTTTAGACTGGAACTTTACATTTTTAAACCATTCGTGCGTGATTGAGTAACAAAGATCCAAATATCTAAACATACAAACTTTCTAATTTATAATATTAGTAGGAAAATAAAATAAAAATAGTCACGCCTATATTCCACATTACATCTCTAAACTACGGACTTATAATTGAGATTTTTCTATAAAAAAATCTGTAGCTGTCCCGAGTCTGGATATTTTGCCCCGCGTAATGCAATCAACCTTATCACATTAGGACCGGGTCGCTTTTTATTACATTGGGACCTACCGTCGTTGGCCAAATGTGGGTGAACACAATACAACCACACTTTTACATTGTGGTACAACTTTGTTATACAACTTGTTTATTTCTTTGCATCTTTTTTCGCTCCATCAGCTGATCAACTTGTATTGAAAGCTGTGAAAGTATTACGCCAAAGAAGTTGCAGAATAAACGTTGTTTAGACTGACGTATAAATGGAATAGCTTTAGGCATGACATCCTAATTCCGGCACACGCAATAGAAATAATATATCGACGATTGGGTTTCGGGATGGCCGTTTCAATACTGGTACCAATAGAAGGTGGGATTTTCATCGTTTGCAAAATCGTCCGCTCGGTAACCAAGCATGTAGGAAATCTTAAAATAGTACTAGGCTCTTGACCGATACACTGATCTTCTTTGATATACTGACTTTGCTAGCAAAATATCAGAAGACGCCCGCAATAATTGAGGATTCATATTGTGAACACATGAAACGCAGTGAGGTTAGCTGCTCCGCGATACGTCCGACCTCTCGCCTCGTTGCCAATCGAATCACAAAGTAGGGCCGTTCGCCATCTAACATCGACTATGTGTCATCGGTCGGTCGTCACCTGACATCAGTGTATTAGTTGTGATGCGATCACAACTGAACACACTCAGGCAATTATTAAAGGCATAGAGTTTGTATTTGGGCATAGAAAATGACAATAACTTCTTGACATTCCATTAACTGTGACTGTCAAATATTGCTAAAATCCCGACAAATATATCATTTTAGCGAAAATACACTATAAAATATTACTTAGAAATAAAAACGGTAAAATTAAAACGATGATTAAGGTCAGCCATATTGTTATTCAAATTCAGAACTGGAACAAAACGGCCAAATTTTTATGATAACAATTAAATTGTCTATTTGAATAGATTTAAATAGGTATACTAAAAATAAACAAAATTTTGTGGAACAAAAATTTTGTTCATTAATATAGAAATCCACCGAATGATGGAAGGATTTGCAACAGGTTCTTTCTTTACATACCAGACGAAGAAGGCAGAGATGGCTTCCTCCACTCTCATAGTTCTTCTAATACACGCTCGCCAGTTACAAAGCTTGACTCTTGCCCTTTAGATGAGACACGGTCTATTTGGTCATGGTAAGGTACTAGTTATATTCATCACGAAATCCTGGAATTTGAGTCCTAAATCGGACTAAATGTAAAACCTCCCTCCTCCTTGCGTCGGTTTCCTCATTACTGAGGGTCGTGGTCATATGTAAATGTAAAACACATCTATACAATAGATATGTCGCCTATTACATCGGGAATTAACATCGTCGGCGAAAAGTGGGTGTACACAGTACACCTCTATCTCCGCTTGGTAAATAAAGGTGTGAAGATGTAATTTTTTATTTATTTATTCTTCATTGCACAAAAGAGAACATATTTGTAAACATTGACGGACGATTTAGCGCAGTGGTTAAGGAATGAGCGGCTCCGCCCACTGTGTCGAATAGTCGCGGGTTCGATTGCCGCACGGGACAAATCTTTGTGTGATCCACAATTATTTGTTCCGGTCTGGGTATTTGTTTGTGAATTTTCATGTTTGTAAACGCACCCACGACACAGGAATAAATCCTGGTGTGGGGATACGTTTAAAAAAAAAAACATGTTACAAATATGATGTACAAAAGTGAACTTAACTCTATAGAGTTATCTACCAGTTAACCTTTGAGTATAGACAGAACAGTTATATGGAAGTGAGAGCAAATGCACAACATTCTTAGAATTTCTGAATACATAGCGAAATCACTACATACATTCATTATACTAATGCTATATATATACTAATAAAAAGTACATATTTAAATAAAAATATATATACTTATATAGTGTATCACAAAGATAGGAAATGTTCTTTAACTTCTAAAAACATCTAAAGGAGAGCCATCACGTATAGAATGCGGAAGGGAATTCCAAACTTTTTTCAAATATTTTACAAACTAATCATAATTTGTCTGAAAAAGAATTGTTTGGCTATTATAGATAAAGTATGACAATTTTCAAGCACCACTTGACGCATTTCGCGTGACTTAAGTATTTCTTTGTAGTATAATTGACGTCACCAAGAAGCAATGAAGCATTATAATTATGTATTTACCTCGTGTTTCATGCATTTACACTTTACTACGAATCGGCAAACAACTATTTATTTTATAATAAAACTATGTAAGTTGTCTATTATACTCGTCAAGTTGTTTGGACCTGAACCTGTTAAATATAGTAACGCTTCAGTAGCTTCAAATAAGTTTCTTTTGTAAATATTTGCGTGTTAAATTTCTTGCAAATAAAGGAAAATATGTCGATGCCTACAATATAAAGCTTGCATGGGGCTACGTATTTATTAAATAAATAAAAGCAGATCACGATAAGCACGATTCTTCAGAAAAAGGTGTATTTTAAAATTCATTTCAAATTCAATCTTCATTTTGATCATGAGTAAAATATATTGAGAAATTATTAAGTCATACTGGACGAGCCATATCTACACTAATATAATAATCTATATCTACAATAATATAATAGAGAGGAAAGATTTGTATTTATGTATGTTTGTAACGAATAAACTCAAAAACTATTGGCCCGATTTTAATAATTTCTTTTGCCATTAAAAAGCTCCATTATCCAGAACTAATATAGGCTATAAAACAAAGACCCGGTAGGTGGCGCTGTTGTCGACCGGGTACGAAGTCGCGGGAAACTGCTAGTAACATATATAATTGGTATAACTTTTGTAATTGAAACCTCCATTAAACTCTACATAATGGTACCTGAGCTAAAGTATTATCTTTGGTACATACAGTATTATTAATATTCATGTTTAGTCCTGAAATAATACATGAATCTCTGACTAGATCCACTACAAATATAACTTATTATATTCTGATGGAATTAATAAACCACTTTTTTAAAATCACGTTTTAATCGTTAGGATGATCTATATGACTACTACATTATAAATCTGTAGGCAAGATGTTAGAAGACTTTTTAGAGAGGAATTATTTATTGTCATTGCTAAATCTAAACATACAAATTATTTCATATAATAGCAAAAATAAATGCGCCATTGAGATGCGAGGCATATCTAACTTAAGCTTTCACGTACTATGATGTATTTGCCAAAAAAAGCATGATGAAAATCGTAATCTTGGTGAGGAACCCAAATTACGCAATCCCGATCTTTTATCTAATAGTTCAATAAACGAAATAATACTCACGACAAACTGTATTTGGTCGATAGGAAACAAAAAACGAAATAGTTTTTTCTTCCGTGCACAAACTCGTAACAAGCCCACACAAACATAATGATTCTCATTTTCAACTAAAGGCAGCTACTTAAAAAATAAAAGGATATCTAACTCAGACAATACTATATCTTAACATGAACAGGTTGATGTTAGCGTAACACTATCGGGTTGACTTGCTATCCTTTTCACGAAACCAATTTACTAAATAAATATGACCGTGACAGCACGCTTTCTCGACAACGACAACTTTACGATAACGTTAAATGGTTTGTGCTAGAGCCCACTAATCTTTTTTGTAACAAAAAATGTGATCTTGTCATTCACAAAGCAATTTTTTGAACGAATTCGTTTGTATCGCAAATATTGGCAATAGTAGCATCGAACGTGCGGACGAACGGTTATTCGATTTCCTTTTTTATCTCTGTCTTTTTTACCGGTGCAGGTCAGCGTAAGTACGAAATATCTAAATTGGTTTATGTATCGTCAAAAATATTATAACTTGATGTTATTAGAGGGGCACCGGTGGGTTCCTAATAGAGATCCCGGAGTACCACCTCCCGAAGTGTCGATGTCTGCCACCGTAAGGTTTTTACGACACTCTGCGACAGCTTTTTTACAGTATTTTCGTCACGTAAATTGGAACTAAAATAGGCCCTAATGTAATAGCCTTTTGCCATTATAGCGGGCACATCTGCGATTATGCAGGTAATACCTGACTTCGGACTGTTATAGATAACTGTGTTCAGTTATTTTGTATAAAAACTTTCTATCGACCTAGGATTCGAACCCATGACCTCTTAATCTACAGCCGCACTATGCGCCACTAGACCTACAAGATAATTTTATATTATACTTTAATAAAAAATACCGTACAACGGAACTCTAAGTGCACATATTATCAATTTATATATAAACGAGAAAAAAAACTACAAAACAAGCAATGCCAGTATTTCATTTCTGACAGGTAACGGTTACCGGAACTTCGCTTTACCGTGTGAAGTGATTACCTTACCAATTTAGCGTTTGTTTATATTGTATCAAGGTTTATTTTCGTTAAGCATCTTAGTGTTAGAAGCTTTGGTGTATCACACTCACGCGATGCGAATATAAACACGCCGCGAAAGCCTCCTGCCTCGAACTCTGGGTATATTTTCTAATAGATGAACGCATATTTCCTTGTAATGGTCAAACTTTACGAACGATGGTAAGCAAGTTTTCGGCAATCTGTTATGTTTAAAAACTATTATGAAATATGCGGTGTACCTATTGTAATTTAGTGTGATGTATGTTTTGCGGACTTCTTGCTTGGAATAGGTGTTTTCCTTTTGTGCTCACATAGATGTGGGGTCAAAGTAGCTTATACATTTACGTATCTTTCTAAAACTTTTTTCTTTTTGCCACTACCTATACATAACATTGGTTAGGTACATCGGTTGTGTCCTGTGTTTTATGCTACATAAAGTAAGCAACCCCAAGGACGATGTAGGCGTGGTGTGGCGCATGTTGCCATGAGCATTGCGTCGGTGCAGGAGAGGAGTGAATACACTTTCTCCCTCCAAGTTAATAAGCTCCACAGAATAAGGGACAGAAAAGCATCGGTGCCTTCCTCGTGGAGATCCCGGAGATTCTCCGAAGTATCGATGCCGACTACCCTGGAGTTATTAATTGGTAGTAGTCTGATACACCCCGCGAGCATTTTCTAATGTATGCGGACATCCTACGAAAGATTTACCTCACCTAAACAAAAGAAAGTAGGCAAAAAGGCTGCAAGGTTGGATGAAAGTACAATCTATAGCATCTTTTGCATAGTCCAATAAAATCGATAGACTTTGTCATCAGGCATTTGACCCTATATATTTATCCTTTCAAACTTGCTTGTGACGTGATTTGTTATGAACTTCAGGCGATTTTTTGATTTATATTTTACTTCCATTATACATGCATTTCGCAATACGGTATAATATCCCCATTAGAATATGGACAAAAACAAAGTTACGAAACTTTGTATTACCATGGGGCCGTTCATCTGTATTACTACAAACTATACCAGCCAAGCCTATTTCGAATCACTCGGAAGTCCTTTGAATTGCAAAACGCCGCGGCCATTACAAGAAATTGTATAAAAAGCGATCACATCGATATAAAACCCATGGAAATGGCTTTAACAGGATGAATATGTAGTTTCTATTCTTTATCATAATTATTTATTATCCCAAGTTAATACCCAAACTACAATTAATTATGCAAGAAAACTTCATTGCATATTTTACATTGAAATAACTGAGTCATTATTGGTCATTATTGGGCAAAGTATGGATCAACATTTGTTACAATTAATCTACCTATCTATCTATATATCACGCCAGATTTTTTGCGCGGTAGACAGAGAGTAAAGAGTTCCAACAGGTTCTCTCCTTATATACCTCTCTGGCTTCCTCCACTCTCATAGTTCGTCTCATACACGCTCGCCGGTTACAGAGACTCTTACCTTGTGTAAATTATACAATTTACTAAAGTTATTTAAAACACTTCAAATTTGCTAGATGACAAAATTTGTCGAAAAGATCATTTAATTTTTAGTTACCTGGAAAATGATACATCTATTTGCAAAGAAAATAAGTTTGTGCCTGTGGGAACGCTTTATCGTTGCCATAATGACAAGGGCAAAATTAACCTGCCTCGGTGTATTTTAGTTATCATTCCCTTTTGTGCAAAACAGGTTAACTAAGACCCACACTTTGTGCACACTTCAAACAACAATATCCTTTACATTTTGGGTGAGTGACCTGGAACTTATTAGACAACAAATATTGTAGTCCCTCTTTGGTAATTTATGATTTTGACTTATCCTTGTGTTTACATGTATTAATAGCAGAAAAAGTACATCAGTTATTGTAAATATTTACCTTGCAATAATTGAGTAATTACTACCTGGAAAGACTTTGATTATCATTTTGAAATCGTTGATTCAATTCGTTAGCCGTAATGCAACTTATATAAGACACGCGTAAGTTTAGATATAGATTTACATTAGTCAATCACGTCAAGCGGCTGAACGGATTCAGGTTAAATTTGTAGATAAAACTGGTCGCCTGTGTACCAAAATCGATTTTAATCACAATGTGAATAATAAAGTTTACACATATTTTTAAAGCATGAAGCAATTTACCAATGGTAAGGTCCTGATCCTGACATAGTATTGTGTTATTATTAAAACAATATTAGTTATGACAAATGCTACACTTACTAATATTTGTTTATTAATCGCAAGGCAATCGCATCACTCAAAAGCAAGCAATATTTAGTTATGAATGATATTGAAAACAGGACATATTATGAACAATAAACTTCCAAAATTCACCTTCCGGGCTTTAATTGCCTTGCGGTATGCCTGAACGCTTCTTGACTATCAAATAACTTGAACGTTTGTCATATCTAGAACACAACATTCTCTAGATCCAAACTCTCCTCCACTCGGGCAACGATAATGCACGCCGACCTTATTCCTCGATCGGCTGGAAAGATGAAGTTAATGCCGCTGTTAGGATATCTCACACATTTGAATAGTTTCTACGGTACGAATGGAGATCTTGTCGTTTACGACTAGCGTGCAACTCTCGAGTACTCCGAGAAGAATAGTTTTGCTGGGTTTATAATGATATATGTAGTATGGTTATATGCACATTTATTATGATATCTGTACAAAAATAAAGATATACTTTTGTTTGTCTTGTCTTTTAACTTGCGATGAAATGTATTATGATTTTGGTATCATGAACTCATTGAGATATTTTGATGTTATGTTTCATATTTTTAAGGTACGGTATAGCGTTTACGGCCAAGTTTTAGAGTTCTTCATGAGCATATTTGTTTTTTAGTCTTATAACTCATATTATTATTTATTGTTTCAGGTAAGACTATTACAATCAAAACTGGAACTCTGAGTAAACTGAAACTTTAAGTAAGTCTTGATACACCATTTTACGTTACAATGAAAACTACTGGCACCAACAGTCGACGAACCTGAATCCAAATAAATTCCACGTCTAATCAGCGACATAACAGTAGGTGGCGCTATGAGCAGTGTAATAATTGTTTATATTTTTCTATTCACATAAATAAGAAGGAAATTTGCACTAATGCACTTGACTACAACTATTTCTGAAATTCGTGTTATTCCACAAATCTTCTTAGCACTACTACCATTAGTCATGGCTGCACCACAGAAATTTGACACGTAAAAGTAACAAATAATACTTACTATTGGCTCGTTCATTGCACAGGGATTCGTTAAAAGGGTGAAGCAGTCTCGTCACATTGTTTATTCAGTCCGGTCGTCGGTCGGGCACGGGCCTAATCCGAATCGATCGTCTGTCGGAATGTTTGGCTCGGCCTTTGAGCGTACCTACAGTCACGTATACTCTATCTACGAGTTTTTAGGGCTTGTGCTTGCAGGGTTTCCGTTTGGCGTTTACTTTATGAGAGTATAAATAATGTATTCGTTTCTATCCTACGTTTTGTAGGTTGTTTTGATGATACACATTTATCAATGCGGCTGTAGTAAAAATTGAGTAACTGTGGCTCTATTTACGAGGAAAATTTCTCCATATATTGTATTTTATAATAGAATATCGTCGTTGTCAAACCAATATCTGCTATGTGCACTTTTTGGAGATTTCGACATTTTGTTTATTATGACTAGTTTACTAAAAAAATATCAAAAAAAAATACTGCTATGTGACTTTAAGCATTATACGGTCAACTATGGTCGCTAAACGAAAAAGGGCATCAATATCTCAAGTTTTTATTCAAGTTTATACTTTTTGCACATAGCAGATATTGGTTTAAAAACGACGAGTTCCTGGGTTAGAAAATTAAAATAATATGCACATTTATTCATTATGATACACGCAAAAAGAGTCACAACGATTTAAAAGTATCAAAAAGTACCAAAATGGTAATAAATATTCATTTTCATTCTATTATATACTAAATCATTGTCTTAGATGTACTGTAATTGCCAGTGATACTGTAAAGATTTCTACTGAATTTCATTTTAACCTCTTTATTGAATGAGTCATATCAAAACTATGAAACTAGCAATGATAGTTGAAAATGATATTTAATCAAAAGTTCCAATCAACTGAATACAGAACTGATTTGTTACTATTGAAAATCAGAAACAGATTTGTTTTCCATCAACGTAGGTTAAACATAATAAATCAATATACATTTTGTGGTGACTAAGATACATAGCATAAAGATTATTGGAAAACAATCAAGTTTGATTATAATCACGGCTATAAAAAAGCAAGTATGTAGTGTATAGAAAGAGTCACAATTAATCAACAAACAGATAAAGCAATTGTGTAGGCGTTAAAAATGTAGACTGCATAGAAATAATATTAATCAAGTGTTCAAACAAGCGAGGCGTAACCACACACTTGCAATTAAAATTATTATTTCACACCGATGTTCACAGTTAATTAACACGATTATTTTTGTAATCATTCACAACGCTTTATTGAGATACGGCAAAATAACGTAGACCTCTAAAAATTGTACTAAACCGTTATGGTTGTATCGTTAAAAAACAGGATGTGTAGGTCTTTTAACATTGGCCGCATTCACATTGTCTGTCATCGGTTACCTATTATCGTCGTCCTTTTCTACTACTTGTAATTTGAAATCTCTGTCGTGTGATGTAAATCCCCGATCATGTTTATAATAACTATGCAAATTGGAGCATTTCAATATTGCGCTTGAATAGCGACTATATGGCTTATTGTAATTGAGTTCTTTACTTTTTTGTTTACGGATATCGGCTGATAGTGTTTGATTGTTGAGGTATGTGGAGCTTTTTTATTTATTTTTATCTTTACCTCCGAATGGCTCAGCAGGCCTTATTATATACAATCATCATAAGCATATCTAGAGTTGGATTTGATTCTTCCCCATTACAATTATAATCATATAATAAAAAGTAGCCTCGTTGGTCTAGTGATAGATAAAAATAAGATGTGCATAGTATAACCCTGTCAACTTCTTCGGTGTATATGCAAGCGTACCTATATTTACATATTTTTATTTAAAATAAAAGTGCTACCATTTTAAATAGAGTATTTAGACAGGTATGCGTAACTTTAAAAAGGCATTTTACCATAATCTTATCGTTTACTATTAGAGCTTAGAACGATTATTTCTTAGAAAAACAATGCACTTATTGTTCACAATGACAGCTCTCCATTGTTACAAAATACGTGTTATCTTTTAAAATAGCTTAAGCTCCGACCCTCTTTATCAGTTTTTACGAATTATAACGGAGGTTTAGTAATAGCATTTTATTCGAAAAAAGCCCAACCTCTATGCATTATCTTGAAGTTTGTTAAGGTCCAATAAGCTGCGGATAGAGAATATTATGCCCGGTCAAATATTTATGAAAATCCAATCACCAATCCACAACCATCCAATCACAAATCCAATTTTCATAAATCTCTCAAATTACGTTCAACCAACACTGTTCATTATTTTTACTATACAATTAATATTCTATTTCATACAAAAGAATAAAACATGAAATCTTTGAAGTATTACGAATAAAACCTTCTTTAAAATTTGCCTCGCAATTTAAGCTGAAGAAGCTTTACTAATATTATTAGCTTTAATACCATTTCATTTTTGTCGACATTATTTCAAGAATCTTAAGCAGTTTATTTTCAATTTTATTAAGAAATTTTAGCGGTCTCATAAAGTATAAATCTTCAGATTTCATGTGTATTGACGTGTCAATTGAATTTTAATCATCAAAATGCGATGATATCATTAGTGCCTCAACTTTGTTATATGACTTATCAAACGCTAGCATAGTTTCCCATGTATTGTTATAATTCTCACAATTTAAAAACCGTGTTCAACATTTAATTTACTTTAGTTCTCATAATTAATATACAATCAAAGCAGTATTCTAAAAATAAGCAATTAACAAGTACAAGTTTCAAATGCAAACCAAGTAGTGGCATTTATTAGAATTTAAACAATACACGCAACTTAACCGGTATCCTACGAGTACTAGTTACAAACTAAGCTACTGTTAAATGCAATGAGCCTGATTTCCGTCAATTCGAACAGTTGGAATAAGTCAAACTTGTTCAAACTGAATTACATGACGTCCTGTCTAATACTGAACTAAATACTACTCCGGTTTAAGGTGATTTACAATTTGTTTAGTAGATTAATAAGTCTTGTGTTAGTATTTGAGCAATTTGTATGCTAACGGCTTGGTTAGGTAATACAGTGTTAGACTAATGCTGGGTAGACACGAAGGAGTTGTAAAGGATGAGAAATCATTTAACTTTCACAAATATAGCCTTGCGTTTTTTGATTGAATCTATCCATTTCTGTTAAACCTTTAAGGTTGGAGATTCTGATACCCATTAAACATTTGAGAACACCTCGTAATAATCTCCAGATTTAAAAAAATAAAAGTGTCTGTATCAATTTTAACGAGTTTTTGGTTGACTAAATGGGAGTAAAAAAGACTTCCATAAACTTTGTGAGCCACTGAGCCGCTATGATAACTTTTAATATGTCATAAAGCTTCTCCAAATGCAAAAAAAGATTAGTTGTCCGAATGAATTTAAGCTACCCTATAAGCGTATTCAGCGAAACAAAGAAGTTATTTCGATGATGTAAATGGAATTTGTTAAAAAAATAACCTGTATTTATGCTAACAGCTCCAAAACTTGCCCACTTAGCTAATTTGAAATTATTAACACATTATTTGGCCTTTCTTGGTATGAAAAGAATGTTCCTCGTGAAAAAAAAGAACCCTCGTTTTACGACCTGATAAATACTAATAATATTACTCTAACCATTCAAGACGATAACGGGAACCCCACGTAATTTAAAGGCACGATTACATTAGCATCTTGTTACCGCATGCCCAAATCGCCCCTTATAAACTTGCCAAAACATGCTTTGATCTTCACATTGTTTTGTCCGGCCGACGGAAATTTATTTTGAACACAGTACCCTTGGGTAACGTATTTTATTCAAAGTTGCTATAACATCCACAGAAAATGACTGCGTGCGATGTGTAATATGTTTGAAGATTGTGTTAAGAATAGAGCTTTCGAATATTGTTCTTTAAGAATACAAATGTGCATAAATGAAATTTGGAATACAATGGTAACAAACATGTAAACACTAGTCTAGAAAATAGTTTCCTGATAATCATCGAAATCACCAGTACTGTCAGTTAATGATAAATTTGGATATAGAAACAAACGTAATTTAAAAAAAGTTCTTGAAGCAGTCGCTGTCAGAATTTCTTGCCAATCTGTCATCTCATATCAGATATTTGCAATCTCAAGAGCAGCACACGTGCAAAAAAAACATCGAGTGTGGCATTCTCGTCTTTTACCGCACAGTTCAATTGCTTTGCAATAAAAAACTGACCTCTTCATTCTTCAAAAGTAAGGAAACAGATATGATAACTTCCAAGAAAAAACTGTCCTGTGTGGTTTTAGACATGGTTAATACCTTTAAATATTAAGACTTCTAATCGTATCCGTCCCTTCACGATGGAAGCTTGCGGCAAGATAAAGTACCTCCAGAAGGACTTTTGTGAGGTGCATATTAAAGCAGGGGGTTTTCTTGATTCAAGTTTACAGTCGTTGAAAGCCAACGAGTTAAATAATTTTGGTTAATTCTTGGTTCCGTTATTTGGAAAGGGTTTGTTTGTTTACTTGTAATTAGTTGTAACTGTAGATATTTAGATAGAAATTTAGGATGATTTAAAACTTGGTTTATCTTTGATAGATTTTTTTTTACTATCTCTAACAAACTGTGTCACGGAATTATTAACTACATTTATATTTGGAACCGTGCTGTATAATACTCATATTAATCAGATGTTATTTTTATGTCTTAGACATTTTATAGCATTTTTAATCTCCGTTGTAGTTTTTTTATCTCCAACCGCTTAAAAATTTATCACTTCATCTGAGATATTTTACGATTATTGCTCTAAATAATAATATGACTATAAAAGTTGGCTTTAACAAGCCGTCTAAAAAACTAGACTAGTCTAGTGCGGTAAATCAACTAGGCTGCTAAATGGCCAATCAAATATTCATGCTTGTAACATGAAACTGTTAATATAACGAACATACAAAACCACCTCCAGAGACACGATAATTATAAAAATGTCGATGATGTAGCCGTTTTTCATTGTACGCATAATCTCAAATCTGTAGTATTTTTACTAATTGAAACAGTAAAAATGGTATTCACTATTAGAACTTTGGAAATAAAATGTAATTTGGTTAAAAAAATTGCTTAAGTTTGCAATAATTACTAGGTTTTCATTGAAAAAGGGCTTGAGTTTTTACGTTCTACATGGTTACAGTTTTGTCAAATTCTTCTTCAAGTAGATACGAAACATCATAATTGAATCCCTGCCACTTCTTGTACACAAAAATACAAAAACTAGACCTATAAAATTGAAATCGTCACAATCTCAAAAAATATAAGAATTACTAAACCATAACATTAACATTATTAAAGGACATTACATACTTAAACCAGGATAATCATTATTCACTAAAAAGAATATAAAGTTATCTTCAGGCGGGTCTGCTTGCTAACAAAATATAAATTTTATACAACCTCTCTAGATAATACTGTGATACAGAAATTGTTCAGTCTCTGCTACTTGCGCTCAAGTGGTAGCTGGTGCAATAAGATTCTGTAATTTCAAAGCTCAACTGTGAGCAATGTGCGGAGCATAAATCTCATTACTTAAAACAAACTTTTACTTACTATTCGCTAACTAGACATTGTTAACGAACTAGTTGAATATTCAACAGTACCCTAAGGAGACAAAATATTAATTAATAGAGAAAAGAAAGTTAAGCTGACTTATCTTCATTTGTTTGTAATGTTTTGAGGGGGTGTTGTAGAGGCTGATGTCAAAATCGAAATTGGTGTATTTTCAATTACAAAAAAAAAACAAACAAAATTGGAATGAAAAAGTGGGATCTGACGGAAATACTGATCAAATTGAATCTAAAATGTCCAAGGTCACGGGTTGAAAAACATAAATAAAAATGGAATCCATTACTGATACTGAAGAGAAGTTTTATTGCAGCAATTCCAATCGCACTGGATGCTTCACGCATAAATGCTGTACATGATACACGATAGCCACCTACATTGCGGACTGGAGCAGATTGTTTCTACTTTTTTATTCGGACGAGTTTCTACAAAAAAAGCAATCTATGAATCGGGCGGGAGCCCACAGTATTTATGCCATCGGAAATTTTCATAACAAGTCTTACTACTTTGTAGGTAGGTTGAAAATTGAGCGATAATTTTTTTTTTAAGTATAAAACGGCTTTGTACTGTAATACGAGATTTGCGGCCATGAAAGCCAGTGTCGCTGAGCTTCGGGTATTAGATTACCTACTCTTTGCGGTTTGTGGAGACGCCATGAGCATTGTGGTTACAAAGCTTCTCACGGTGCGCGTTGCTTCTAGCTCGTACGTGTCTAATCCGAATTCCTGCTATTGTTTCAAGCGGAAGGTGTTAATAACACCTTCGCATCTAACAGTAAATGATGGTTTGGAAATGTTATTGGAAACCCAGTTTTTTTAATTAAATTTTTTTGGAGTAGGCTGTAATGTTATTTTTGTGTCTGCCTACTGTAAAAGATGTCTTAGTAGTTGCTTCAGATATACGTTCATTACATTTATTTAGAAGGAGTTCTAGGATTTTAGAAACGTGAACTTGTTTTATTTTGTTATTATATAACTCACAAAAACTATCACTACGCTATGTGATTTTATCCTTAGACTATTCTTTACTTTTATTATAATGGCCACTAGATATTTCTTGACACTAAAAAAATATTATTCCACTGGGTATTTTAAAGACACAGCGGAACTATATGCGGTATAAGTCTTGTGAACGGTCCGGGTAATTTATTCGTTCCCTAAAGCAGTGCATCACCGAACACTGCGCTGCTTCTGCCCGTAGCGTGGGCGGTACCCACCATTGTGACAAAATAATGTCTCCTTACTATAACCTTCTTCCCCTTACTCCTACAATCGAGAAAACGCCTTATTCTTACTATAAGAGAACTTTTATTTCCTTGCAAGTCAACAACAGATGGTACGCCGCGATAGCGCTGAATAATCAACGCTTAAAACGTATGGAAAAGAAAGATGCGGTAATGTAATATGAATAACAAAACGACAGAGATATATTCCTATTTAATTCTTATTACTTATGATCAACAATGGGATATAAATTATTGGGTTTAATTCAAATGAAATGAATCATAGAATACTAGAACGCACTTAACGTTACGTTGAATGGTTGTTGGTTAACTTACCTTATTTAGTTCAAATCATAAATACAATCGGAAGTTAGCAATGATAGTCAAGTTGATCGGACAGTAACAATACAAAACTTTGATTGCGGTTACAAAATTCGTTAGAAGTTGACAATTTGCCTTAATTATAGCTTCTTAGCTAAATAAAAAAACTTCATGAACATCTGAAACTATCTAATTATATTTGGAAGGATGTGTAAAGTATCTCTCCAAAGACTACACAATATAGAAATAGTAGCCTAAATATTTCTGTATTGAAAAAGATACTGTAAAGAACCATTTTATGTTATATTCCGATCATAACCACTTACAACGCTATATAATCGGGACGACACATCCTGTTAAAATCGCGAAGTGATCGCTTTGATCTATTTTCGATTCTACCGGTGCGATAGCGTTCGGCGATTGTATTTCTCGGCCGAGTCCATCGCAGCTCCAATTTTCCATGAGAGTGACTCGCTTCAAGCAATTGATGCGGTCCGACATGGCGACAGCTCGTGAGCTTGCGATTAATTACTTTCGTCGCTTTCGCCAGTCTCGGGTAGGGCTTCGCTTCAACTGTCGTCGAAGTTTTTTGTTACAATGCTTTTTTGCATGCGAAACTTTCAGTCGGAATAAATTGAATTGATACGTGGTAACTCTTGGTGACAGGCTGTATCAATCTTCTGTATCTTTTTAGTTTGATTTGCTTATTATTTATTTAATAAAGTAACGCAGCAAGCTCAATGCACTAATTAAGTTGTGAGTATTCACAAAGTGGTATTCCTTATTTACAAGATGACGTGTTGATTTTAAAGAAATGAGTTAGATACAAAGTCAGATTTAGTTCTTATCTTGACTATCTTGTTGTAGACTTTCTGTTAAAAGCACTCTCTTACCGAATTTTTTATTGAATACTCTAAAAAGCTAAAAACAATGAATAGTTTCTATGGAATTTATTTTATCAGCCAAATGGCAACCAATGGTATGAAATACCTACCTAGAAATGACATAAAACTTTGAATAAATATTTAAAGAATTTCTAAAGAATAGAAACCATTAACAAATACTTTCGGGAGACAGTAGAATAGTTTAGCAACGATACAATTTTAACACTTCTAGCAAGTCTGTCTACATTCATTGCATATTCTAATTCTGCATCTGAATAAAGGACCACTTAGTTATACGTATGCTCATAAATATGGACAACCTGTTGCATTTTGATGTCTCGATGTTATTAACAAGGTAAGGTTTCTTCTCTGCTTCTAGTTGTAATAGTGTAATTTCTCAAACTATTCTTGGAGAAACGTGGATTCTCATGCAATTTTCTACGGAAAATATTCAGAGACTAGTTTTCTCTTGATGTCACAGTAAAGGTACATAACTTAATATTATTTTGCATCCAGCTAATTTCAAATATTAAATTTTCCACCTTAAGCATAACGGTTATTATTTTCTCAAATGGCTTTTCATTATAACATATATTATTATTAGTCCTATATCGCAGTCGTAAAGCATCACACTGGAGCTGGATCGCATAAATGATTTTGTATAATATAAAAATGTATGTATCTATAACGAAGCTGATGAAAAAAAAGGAGAATTAGACAAAAAAGGCATGCCCGCTGAGTTACTCGCCGGATCTTCTCACTGGAGGCCGCGTTCCGATCCGGTGGTAGATTAGAAAGTAAAAAAAAAGTAAATATGACAATTTGCAAATACTCCCGCAGGGTTTATGCAAAATAAACAGTTTGAGTTTGAAAGTCATATTTCAGTTTTGTATTGTTTTCGTTGTTCAAATATTGGTAGAAGTTTTTGTAGTTTAACATTTCATCATCATTGTGTGCTTGGTGAAATTCTTGTAGTTGATGATGGTATTAAAAAACAATTTAAATAATTTAAATCTCTAAAGAAGAAGTCTAGAGTAGTAGTATTATCTATCTATCTATATCACTACGTCAGATCGCTTGCGGGGTAGGCAGAGAGTACAGAGTTCCAACAGGTTCTTTCCTTACATACCTCTCTGGCTTCCTCCACTCTCAGTATTATAAGTAGCTCATTTAAGGTCTAGACCTAAGCTAAGCCACTACGACTTTTTTAAAAGTTTTTTTCATGCCTCTACATCTTCGATGCATTACTATGTATAGTGAGGTTAAAAGAAACAATTTTATTTCAAAATCTTTACCATCTTTAAAATTTTTCACAAAATTTTGCCATCAACGATAAAGGGATTCCGCAAATGCTGGATGTGTAAACCAGACGGTAGCAGGGAGCGTGGCTCAACGCCAATTGAAGCAGCCCGTGCCAGCGACGCCGAGTGCAAGCACGTTAGGACGTGTGCACTGATTTATGACCACGACTCCACAAGTCAGACGCATTGTGCAGCTTAGAATTGACTATGAAATGATATTATGCAAGCCCTTCAACAATTGGAGTAAATTTTGAGTTGAGCGTGACTTTGTTCCTTATGTCATTACTTGCAAAGGCATTATATAGAGCTTCATCAATTTTATTTTATTACAATTAAAGTGTAGAAGTGTGGGTCTTGCCGTCGATCGAGATGGCTTATGCCTGCAACATTGAACATGTGCATGCGTGTTTGCATTGATTTATAGTAACGGCTCGCCAGAATTATCATGAGAAGTGATGTTGCCCGAGTCTTCCTTTGACTAAAGTTTGTCAAGACTTTTTAAATATCTGCTTGGTCTATTGGTTTTAATATTGACATCAAGTAGTCGCTAGGTTACTGTCTCACCGGTTACTTTTTGTGTGATTTTGCAGATGTTTTTAGTTTTCGTGTGGCATATACTTTAATGACCTATGTGTTTCAAAGTAAAAATAAAAACAAATTTAATTATGTTCACCTCTACTAAGTTGGTTCCTAAAAGTACTCTTACGTTGTTATTACATACAATTTTCTTTAGTACAGAATATAAATTAGCGCAAAAAAATAATTCGAGTATCACTTAGATCTGGAATGGCAGAAAGGACTTCACACAAGAGACACATTTAAAGATTCAACACGATGCTTTGAATTTACAGCAATATATTTGTACCTAATATAGCAAGTACCTTAGTGATAGTGCCTTATATTTCAGCTTATTGTGCGGGTCTTATATCTGCAGTGCCGATCTTACAGCCCACATCAAAAGCAATAGTACATCTGAAAACTGATAAGAATCTATATTATGTCAACCATAAGCGTATCTTCATTACAAATCGAGCCTTATTTCTAGGTATGAAAAGTATGAAATGTATTAAAATTTGCGAGAATGTAAAAATATTGTTGCAAAACTGTTTTCATTTAACAGTGCCTATATATTGGTATCGTAACCGAACATCTGGGAGTGCGTGGGATGTAAGTACGTACATTAGTGGTCCACGGTTCTTAGTGTTTAATATTGCGTCCAACAATAATTAGGAAATTTGTATGATTATGATCGTTTCTATAATCAGGTAGGAAGTTGCAAAATACTTCTGCAGGCTTTAGTGGGATAAGTTTTTAATGAAATTCAATTTTTAACATCGTTGTAACTTATTTGTTTAACAAGCAATTTACTTGCCTTGCGTATCATATTTGATGTTACGAAGGATTGGACAGAGTTGTTATTTTTTCAAATATGGGCGGGATATTAAATAAATGAATTTATTACAGTTAATTTCAGAAAGTGAAAATATTTTTGAAGTTTACTCTATGCACAACTCCGTTAACAGTACAAAACTTTGCGAACAACCGACGAAGGTATAAGAATGTCCCAAAAATATTTTGTCTCTTGTACATATTGTGACCAATAATTGTTGACCATTTGTTTTCTTTGAACTTTATTTACTTTGCTTCTTTGTAAATTGGATGGTATGGCAGTACTGTATTTCATATTCAAACTGGATTCTATACAACGCTTGTACGTCATAGATAGATACATTATTACTCGGGTATACATAACAGTAACGGTATACCCAACACTGGGTGCAGTAATTGGAAGTTAGAACATGCTTTGATATGCAAATGTCGATGGACGAGCAACATGTGGCGACACACACAATAATGGTAAAGCGTTAAGTATTAATAAAACTAATATTTCTATACAAGCTATTGCTTTTTATTATTGTGAAATTTATGGAAAATGCATTTTAAGTTTCTTGTTATTTGGGTTATGTACTACCGCTAGATTGTAGTACTAGTCGTCGGAAGTGTAAAATTGTACCTGGTACTATGTACATACATGGCGATAGACCCAATTCGTATTACATTAAGGGTTTTCGGTCTCCGGCGAATTGTGAGTGTCCACCGCTGCTTTTTAATACCCAATAACACCGACGAAACCGTCTGAATATTTGATTAGGGAATTATAATTGTACGACAAAAGTTTGATAAATTTTACTGTGGTACGGCTCCTTTGTTGTGAACTTTTGAGAAGATACCACCTTCTTTGTTCTTTATATCTAAATAATAAAACTTGCTTAGTAGAATACTTTGTTGGTGCTTCTGGGCATCTTTTATGTTTTCTTTATCATTTTATTTGACTTTTTAAGTTTAAAAATAGAGTAAACTGGCTCTGCGGAAGATGTGCGGAGTGAAGCTGACCGATCGTATTCGCAACAGCGTAGTAAAAAAGCGAATAGGTATGAAAGATAGTATCGGTGTAAAGATGAGAAAGGGTATGCTCCGTTGGTTCGGGCGTATAGAAAGAATGTCAGAAGAAAGAATGACAAAACTGATATACAATGCGAAAGTGGAAGGATGTAGGTACCGGGGAAGACTTAGAGTATCTTACCACGACCAAATAAACCGAGTCTTATCTGATGGAAAAGTTAAGAGTCTCCGTAACCGGCGAGCGTGTATGAGACGAACTATGAGAGTCGAGGAAGTCAGAGAGGTATGTAAGGAAAGAACCTGTTGGAACTCTCTACTCTCTGCCTACCCCGTAAGGGATCTGGCGTGATGATATAGATAGATAGATAAATATGTAAAAATGAGATTGATGTTAATGGAATCACCTTAAAACGATCGACTCAAGTTTTGTTTTTCTTTACGCCATCCTCATTAAATGGATATAGCTTTAAATTTTCAAATGTAACGGACAACTAGAACATTACAAAATTGTTATATTAGAGAACACGCAATTGTCACATTACAATATAAACGTAATCAATCATATCCAAATCTCCACACCTAATTTCAAAGGGCTACCGACCTCGATAAATTTTGAACTTTAATTACCTAACGTTAAAGATCCAGTTCGTTTGATATGGAATCAACCCTTGAAATGGGTGTCTCTCGAAAATTGACAGTTGGCATTTGCTTTGATATTATTGACGGGAGTAATTCATTAGTCGTCACTCTGGGGGCTGGTCTACACAATCAATGATAGTGAGGGACTAAGAACCTTCATACATTGGGAAAAGGTTGGTTTCAATTTGAAATGAAGTTTATAATTTAGAGTGGTGAATTCCTATCTGGGATGTAGGTGTATCTAAAAAGATAATATAATCAGTGTTAACCTATTCTTTCGTTGTAAATCCCCGGTTATTTAATACACAGTTCTTTATTAAAAAACCGCCAAATCTGTATTCCCAAAGCAAGGGTACGCTAATAGAGATGAACTTTATGCACACACATAAACTTCGACGATAAAAGAACCCAAAGTAATAGGGGGCAAGACTTGCTATTACACCGCGCACAATTCTAGACTTCGAACCGCAACTAAGAATCTCTTGGTAGAAAACCCACACTTTATCTGAACTAGGATTCGAAACTAGGATCTTAATATCTTCAGCTGCTTTATGTGGTAGTAGATCAACGAGACAGTTATTCTACACTACTTTAATATACACTATTGTTTTGTAATTAACGCCACTGGTCCCAACAGGTACACCTAATAATGGCCTACTATAATCGTCAAAATACGAAATACCGTTCGGCTAAAAGAAATGTTTACTTCCCAGTTCCAACGACCTGCCCTCACCTTTGCCATTTAACGTGAAAAATCTAACTCGTTACTCACGTTACCGTGACATTGAATTATAATACAAATCGAACTTATTCCGAACTGTGTGTACTTACTATTTTCACCTGTAGGAAGTTGGGGCTATATTTCATTCTTAATAGCTTTTTGTTAGCACGTTGGCGGCGGAAAAACAATGTATAGGAAAGTTTTAATATAGGTTGTTGGGGTAATTTCTGCCGGCAACACTCCATTGCTAAATTTCTTTCTGTAATTTTCGGTAAAAATAGTAAAGGTTGGTTAGGAAGGTCATGAAACTGATTTTCTAAGTCATGATCTCAGAATATTACGCTCTCATGAACTAGAACATTTTATGAACACCATCAGCCGAGAGACGTCCAGTGCAGGACAAATAACTTGCTAAATCTCACCACAATGACCGTCTTTGTATTCAACGCACCTAACTTTTAGCTGCGATCTTCAACAGGTCATCGATCCATCTTATGGGGGGTTTGTCCACTCCATATCTTCCGGTACGTTATTACCACTGGAGAAGTTTCCTATGTATGTGATTTTGGTTATTCTGCATATCTTCTCAGGCCTAATTGTATTTGGAAATAGATTTCGAGCTTAGCTCTTTAGGCGGTCGTTATAGCGGTCTTTAGGGAAGGCCTTTCTCCTGTAGTGAATGTCTTTCAGCTGCGGATAGATAGATAGCTCTATAGATGACCTTAAACCATCTGATGCTTTAGATGGCTCAAGGTCACCGAAAGAGCTATAGTAAGCTACCATTTTATTTCTGTGACGTGATAACTGAATATTAAACACTAATATACTAATACACCGCTGTGAACCTGAACATTTTAAAGAGTTGAAATATAGGATTGTATGGTCAAGACTATCTTTAGTCTTTAGAGGGGCAATGTATTATGTTACTGAAAAACCGTGTGGCGCATATAACTCGGATCTAACTAATTTCATTACATCAGATTATAACGTATAGTGCGACAAGGATATTTTGTCCGCTGAATGACATTAACAGGGGGGCGTTGGTGTGAAATTAGGGTTATTATTTAGTAAAATTATTTCATGACAGCGTTAGTTCCGATTTTGGCCGCTGGCCAAAAGATCCTAGTAGAACTGTAGCAAATAACTGTAGCATTGTTGGATACAAGCCTTCTGTCACAATTAAAGGTCATAGAGAATACAAAGTTATTAATCCAACATCCGGACACAGTTTAGGTTGATAGAGGCCTAAAATATTTTAATACTTTTGCATTTTTGTAGATTCTGTTTAATTAATTAATTCATTGTTTGCCATTGATATATTATACGTAGCTTAAGTTATATGACAAGGTATATTTAAATAGTCACCGCCTCAGAAATTTTCATTATCTAAGCCTACATAATCACTTAGACTTTGTTAGTTCACAATGTTCGTCTTTCCCTGTTTCATTGACATAAACTTTTCTCTTAGTTTACTCTTTACATTATCCTCGATATCTTTTGTTAAGTTTGGTTAAGTTATTTTAGTAACAGATACCAAGTCTACATCTTAGAATAAATATTTGATGAACAGGATTTTTTGCTGAAAAAGTAATAAAAAATCAGTTTTTTTTGTTAACTGTTGCCTTTATCTAGAGGGCACTAAGTAAAACATAATTTGTAGTTATAATAAATTAATAAGAAGAGGCGCTCGTAGCGCTGTGCAACCGTGGTTTCCTTAGCGATCACCAAGGTTAAGCAGCGTTCGACGCGGTTGACCTGAGATGGGTGACCGTTTGTGGTATTTTTATATTCGAGCGTCTTCGTATTTCGGAAGGCGCTTTAAGCCGTTGGTCCCGGTTAACACGGCTTGATAAGTTTCAGGTTCCGCCAATCCACACTGGGGCTGCATGGTGGAGTATGACCTAATCTTTCACATATTGAATAGTGAGAGATGGCCTTTGCCCAACGGTAGGGCAGTATAGACTGATAAAATTATTTATTATAATACAATAATACAATTTTACGTAAAAAAGAAAAAAAAAACCACTTTAACGGTAAAGGGAAACAACATGAGGAAACCCTCATGCCGAAGAGTTTCTCGAAGGTATGTGAAGAAGGGACTATGGCCTAAACCTCCTTAGTTTGAGAGGAGGCCCGTGCCCAACGGTTGGACGGTTTCTTAACAGTGTTATATTATTTTATTATAATGTATATACTATAACTATTGAGTTAATTATTTGTTGAGTTAAACTATAATAATTTCAAGTAATTCAAGTTAAAGACTAACGTGTGGATTGCCACACGTTAGTCTTTAACTTGAATTACTTGAAATTACTTAATTCAATGTCTTTGATGTCGTCTTCCAAACATTTTACTTCACCCCACTTATGTACATATGTATGTAACAGAAGTTGGGTCGACTACTTATATAATTAAATGTCGAATAAATAAAGGTGAATTTCAGACTTTTTAAACGCTATCAAAATTAATCAATAGAGCTTAAATTTCTAGACTGGT
This sequence comes from Phalera bucephala, assembly GCA_905147815.2. NCBI lineage: Eukaryota > Metazoa > Arthropoda > Insecta > Lepidoptera > Notodontidae > Phalera > Phalera bucephala. The sequence goes on from LR990612.1 coordinate 29,287,222, forward strand.
TTCAGATATTGGTCTTTCGTGTCCCGAAAAAATATAGGAAAATTTCTGTATCGTATCATCACGTACGTTTGGCATGCTCGTCTGAACTACACTACGTGTCATTTGCATACGCCCTTAGCCTTGAAGTCCCGAAGGGTAGGTACGTATTTCCTATTAAAGCACCTTTCATCCCCCTCACCTCTCCGCACTTATTGTGTCACCCTCGTCACGATTTTTCATAGACGTGGCTCTCCCATCCTCTTCAACACACTTGATTTGCGAAGCACGTATCCTTAACCAACTTCAAACGGCACCGGAACCCTTCACTTTGAACTTTATACCTTCGCAATAAGAAATGTTTAAGCTGCATTAAAGTCGTTGTGATGCGCCCAGACGATCTCATGCTATGGTCCGTTGTAGGGGAGTTGTTTCGCTTTGCGGCGACACCGCTCAGTGCACCTTATTTGAAAAATAAATCGAATAGTCAAAGCTTTCGTGCTTACAAGTCGTTATCAATAACACGGAGTACATTCTCGACTTTAGTTGCCTTCCAATTGATTTAAACGCTCACTTAGTGCTCGCGAGAAATTATCTTTGGATTTATACTGATAAATGCATTCGCATTTCTATCTTAGGCAAATTATGTCGTTAGTAATGGTTCTTGACACAAACTTACGATTAGTTATTTTAGAAATTATTGCTGTAACTACTACATGCGTTAACTGGATCAAGTTGAGGAAATGATAAGACTTTTCCACATATAATTTGCCAGATTTTTGAACTCTGCACGCACTCTCTTAAGACGGATTTAAATGTTTGTTTTTAATGTATATTAAATTCTGTTATGCACGTATACAATTCATACTCTGATAGTTACTGAACTTAGTGCGGTAAGACCCATTACATTTTAGATTTAGTTGATTGTCCACCATTGATATAAACTCTGTATGACAATTACCAAAATAATATCTTGAGATTCCAAATGAGTACCCACCCACCTTAACGCTACAACTCGCTAGCCAATACTAGCCTTTTAGTCGTACAATTAAATGTAGCGTTCTTGACCGTCTGCCTTTTAACGTCACCATGTCATCGCAGTGGATAATATCACATTGTTGTGGACCAAAGCTAATCGGGATTATACTGCGTAACACACTCCTAATATTGGTCGTATTAATTGCTGACCATAATTTGAGAAGCATATTTGTTCCATTTCATATTTGAATGAACTTGTACTATTAAGCTCATCTATATTATAAAATTTCGCTTCAGGACTTGGCAAGATGGATCTGGTGAAGGTCGTGGGAAAAAACTGAACAAGTTCAGCACAAAGCTGGTCGTTATGGCGATCTTTGGCGAAGCCTTTGTTCTGAAAATGATGTCTTTCGGCTTAAGATGAACCGCTTTAGTAGTCAAATTTTTGTCGTGACTTCGCTGTTGGCCGAGGTTCTTTTACAGCTTTGCTGGAGAATATTCAAAGCTTGCAACAGATTTGATTTAGCCGGAAAGGCTAAGAGGACAACTAGTTTAAGGTTGCATCAAGAAGGAATGGCCTCAGCTTTGGCAGGCTCGAAAGGGCATATACTAGGTATCTTGCTGTAGTACTCTGCAGCGGCTGATGGGTAAGGAATTCTTTGACCTCGCCGGTGGGGTCGGTGTCTGCTCCTATTTGTGGTATCTGTATTGAAAAGGAATCTGTTAACTATCTTTATATAGATGGATGCTAGCTTATAGCCTAACCGCTATTTTTAGCATTGGTGATTATTATAATTGGTGATATATTATTTGGATCTTAAGCTTGAACATACCCTAAAGAGAGATCGCGCAGATTTTATTTAGCAACGATAAATTGCTAAGTAGACGATTCCTCGCAAAATCTAGATTCCCAATAAGTGTCTAACTGTTAATACCATTTCGAGCTAATAAGCGTACAGTAAAAATAGCCTTGTACCTTTAAATCATCTTGATTATTTTCCTCAGATTAATATCGATAATAAATTACATATCCATTTTACACTCATGTTTTTTGCCACTGAACATAAATAAATAATGAGTTATTGCCGTCAGAGATTTATGAAGACAATTCATTTCATTTTTAATTCTAAAACTTATACATAAAGACGAAGCACAAAAAATAATATTGTAGTACATTTTATATATTCGCATTAATTAGTGAAATGTTTTTCTCTCATGACGAAGCACGTTAGTGCTTTCCGAAACACGGAGACACTAAAACGGAAATGTCAGAAACTGACCGAGCTGAGTCCTGCTTTAGTTTCGTTTGGCTGGTGGTGGTTGGATTGCTAAGAAATATTGTGATCTGACAGCGCTACGAGTGCCTCCGTGTGTTTTATTGGCCAAATCTTATCATTATTATTTATTTTATTGCATGAAAAGTGGTGCGATACTAAAAATTCTGGAACCCTTTAGACACTCTTTATAAATATCATCAATAGTCTCATATCACGGTCGTACTGCATCATACTAGAGCTAGATCGTAAACTATATAATTGTAGCCTAAACATTGTATCCACACAATATGATTTAAAAATAGAATGGAAAAAAGAGAAAGAGAATTAAAATAAAAAAGAAAAGCGTGAGATTCTTTGCCGCGTGAAAGCCACGTTCCGATCCGGTGGTGCATTAGTAGTTAAATAAGATTTAAAAAAATTGTAAATTGACCACAAATTAAATTATTTGAGTTTGAATAATTCCTATGTCGTGGTTGCGTTTAAAAATATAAAATTAACATACCGAACACTCAGACCACAACAAATATTAGTGGGTCACATAAAAATATACTTTATATGAGGTCAAACCTGTAACTCCTCGTGCCAGTCGGGAGTCCAGTTACATTGGCCAAGCGCATAGAGATTATTAGTCAAGTCCTTCCAAGGCCTCAGACATGAACGCCTTACAAAATCCAACTTGGCCTCAAAGAAGAACGCAGTTATCAGGGATCTCGTAATCGTTCCCAACAGATCAATGAACACGACTCCTAACGTCGGTACAAAATTCTTTATTAATGCGTCGTCATGGCAACGGGACGTGGTTTTTGCGGTGTCGGCGCCCACAAACCCTTTGTTAAAAAACTTTGCGTTAGCTAATTACGCCGTGAGAAGTCGGCGTGCCCGTGAATTTTGACGTACTCTATATTACGACGGACGCGGGTTAATTTACCGTAAGACTTGAGAGGAGGAAAATAACTAAAGGTTTTTTTTGGTTATATTGTGAAATTTGGCAGGTTATTTCGACAGATGTGAAGGTTTTTAAAGAAAATATCTATGAGAATAGAGGAGGTAAATAAAGTCTATGGCGAAGAAACTAACGAGTTTCTTTGTACTCTCTACCTCCTACCTACCTCTCAATAGATCTAGCGTGTGTTCTAGAGACAGATAAGACACGGTTTTCTTTCTTTTACTTTATTTATGTAATACATTTTTCAATATAGACGTCCCTAAGGCAAATTGAAAGCTAGTTCGCCTCGATGCAGGTGGCCACAAACCTGCCTTCACCAATCCACATTGAGTTCGTGTGATGGAGTAAAACCGACTCTTCTCTAACCTTGGTTTTTGAGGCTTAGCTATGCTTATCTTACCTGTACAGGTTTATTAATATTAAAAATATGAACCTGTACTCTCTGCCTAAGCCGTAAGGGATCTAGCGTTATGATATTGAAAGATAGATAAATACGATTAGCAGCTTTAAGTAATTTTACGTACATTGTTTTATCTTCGGCAGAAAAACTAATCCATTTATATAGAAGTATCTAGGTCAAAAAACTTGCTTTTCGTTAGTTAAACAAACGAATATTTTAACATCAATCCACTTGGGAACACGAAAAATAAGTAGGAAATAGTATGATAACAAAACCAATAGTCGCACGTTTACAAAGCGACCTCCGAATAGGGTTGCAAGGTTTCTTTGTATAATAACGGGATATACATAAAATAAAATAAAAATTAATAATATGTTCAAAATTATGTCATGTCAAATATTTTGTGTAATGATTTGAACCGAAATACCAGTCCAATGGAGTTGTAACTCAATTTACCTAAGGCAATACTCCTGAAGTAAGATAGTGATTGGGAAAAATATCGATTTATATTTTTTATAATACAAAAAATAAAGCTTTAATCCACATCTGTACAAAGTTTTAATAAAAATTAAATTTCTACCCAATCGCTGTCGATTGGCAGCGTGTCTAGAAATTAGAAAAAAAGCTGTAATTCAGTTCATCCTATTTAGGAAATAAATGTAGATTTAATGAGTAAATCAATTATGATTTACTTCATCCATAAGTAGTTGCATATTACTCTTCATCAACCCAATTTTATTGTTACATAAAACATTATACAATGTAGTTATCGAGCATTTAATCTCACCATATGCTTAAATAATTGTCACTCATACAGAAAATATTTATGTGACACAATTTTATGAGAACTAGGGCAGCGCTCCTAGCGAGTAAAGCAGCAACAATACAATAAAATGCAGATGTAACCAAAGTGAATGATTTTGTAGCTAGGATATATTAAAGGGAAATTAAAAAGTTAGAGATTAGAATGTAACAAAGAACGATTAACTACAAAATCTTGAAAATTTGCGATACTTATCATATTATTGGAGACATGTAGAGTCCAAATAACACCGGCTATTGTGGCATTTTGGTCTCTATTACAAGTTATAAAAATGTGTGGATTTATCAGAAAAGTATACAGATACTTTTTTGTTTTTTTACTTGTAATGCAAATCGAACGTAATTTTGGATTTACTGCACGATTAGGAGCTGGAGAGAAAAGAAATTCAACTGCTGTCTTAGTATTGTTGTTTAAAATTTCTCTAGTCTACTGGACAGTAACTTCTCATGAAAATATTGGTCGGCTTGTCACTTCATTGGACGTTCTTCTGTGATTATTTATACAAAGCGATTCAAAAACAGGAATATCCTGCTAATTTCCATACCTGGTAACCCCACCCCTGACTCAGCACAAAGTAAATAAATCAAGGAACTTGGCTCACCGACGTCAAAACTATCGCGCTGCACCGAGATAAGCCGGGAGGTGTTCATTATTGTGGATAAATAACTTGCCGCTGACAAATTGCTGGCGGACTTGGCTTAAAAAAAGTCATGCGCTAGTTTAGTGTTGTTACCGTATTTCTTGGCTGGTACTGATTTTCTTTTTGCGCGAAACTGTCAAGTTGAAATCACTTCGTTAAGTTCTGTAGAACTTGTAGTGTTTGTCTTCCTTATGTTGACCCATTCTTCTGTGAGTTACCTGTTTATATTATTACTTACAATATCTTTCATTCGTTAGTTACTTGATGGACGATTTCGAGATATTGGTTTCATTAGAATCAATCTATACATTTTTTCTTTTGTGAAAAAACATTTAAGGGTTGATACAATTAAATTAAATTAAAATTGTCTATTTAAAAATAATTTGCTAATATTTTTTTTATTTTTTTTTAAACGTAGCCCACGCTAGGATGTATTCCTGTGTCGTGGGTGCGTTTACAGACATGAAAATTCACATACACAAATACCCAGACCGGAACAAATAACTGTGGATCACACAAAGATTTGTCCCGTGCGGGAATCGAACCCGCGACTATTAGACGCAGAGGGCGGAGCGGCTTAAGCTCTTAACCACTGCGCTAAATCGTCCGTCGATTATTCAATTGTACATTCGCAACTTTTCAAAGGCATTTTAAATAGCTATAAAGAATATTTAAGAAAAATAATTACCACCAAAACATGTACGCATCTTCAATGCTCATCTAAGAGCATAACGATCGAAATTAATCAACAGATTTGATATACAGAGACCAATATTGATTATATTACCGACGATCATATTTCATGGCGGTTGATTGATTTACAACGGCCCAGACGCTTGCTGCTTTCCAATCCGATTTATTGTTCGCGGTCACAGGTAAATATTTATATGGATATAAAGCGTGACTGGAACCGACATAAATAAAATTTTAGTAATATTTTTACGTTTGAAAGGTTCCCGAATGGCGACCACGTACCGGGAGAGGTAGAGTGAGCAGGCCACAAGGTAGATTAATGACCTGGTGAAGCTCGAAAGTAGGTACAGCACAACGCTAGTAGTAATGGCGATATTCGGCGGAGGCTTTTGTCCTGCAGTGGATGTCTTTCGCCTGATGACGGTGTAAGATGGAGTAAGAAGAGTATATAACGCGTGTTTATATTATGCTTGGTATGCCTACCACAAAAGATATTAAACGCATATACTATTAGGTTGAATTTCCCGGGGAACAGAAGGAGAGAAAGGAACGATAGTAGGTAGGATCTTTACATACTACACTTCATTCTTAATTCTTAATTTGAATCTTTCCAAAAGCGTCCAAATGCATTACCGCAGCTGTTCTATTAAATTTAGAACTATAATTTAGGTATGTTCCAAAAATTGATTTATAACCGTAAGTTAAAGAAAATTAATGAAGACGTATTTTGCGGTAAAGGGTTTTTCTAATTCTGAATGAAAATTAGACACTTGACTGTTAATCGTTTGCTTGATTTTTTTTTGAGTTTTTTATTGTCGAACAGTCTTAAATTGAGTCAGTGTAAACCAATTTCTCTAGTAAATGTGAACATAATATCACGTTTGAACAGTATTCCAGATTTAAATAGAGATACAAATTCCTAAAACAGTTCCATACTTTTGCAGAAATTTCTGTCTTGTTAATAAGTTTCCACCGCCTCATAAATAAATTCCCACCCTTCTTAGTTGTATTTACAACGAAGAATACTTAGTGCAGTGTCCCGTAATGATTCCAAGTAACCTGCCTCACCTTAAAAAGGAATTTGTAATAACGTCGGATATTTTATACAAACGATAAAAAGATTTGTTGACATTATGTTTTTACATAAAATAGTTACCGGAAAATTACGAAAAATTTTCAAGTAAGTGAAAGTAATAGTCTTAATACGCGTTAATGTCGATCGTGGCGACTTAGATTGGTTAATTATACTTTTGTCTATATTTATTTTAGGACTTTTTCATGGAAAAGATACAGCTCAAGGCTTTCCACGAGTAATTCAAACGTCTATCTATGTGTTGTATCATCATCCCTTACTGACATAATTTATTTTAATACGATAGAATTAATTTTAACAACTCTGTCAAGTCCTTAGAGCTGCTCTGCTTATTGGAATGTGCGGTCGCGGATTCAATCACTGCACTGGTTTGTTTCTTTGTCTTGGTGTTTGTGTACGTGAAATTCAGTTTAGTAAAAGCAAGTAACAAAAATACAGTAGAATAATCCCTAGTACGAGGTAAAGTCTTTTCGAAAATATAAAAGTATGGTATTAAATTATCTTGTACAGAAAATTGGAAGTCAATATAGACAAATTAAATGCCGATATATCTTTGTAGGTGCCATATCATTTCATGACACGAGACCGCTACCAATACCACAGTCAGACAACAGCGACTTAACTCCGTATTGAAAAATAAACGGTGTCAAAGCTAACTGATTGGCGGACTAGTGTCAGCATAGCTAAACCTCTAAGTCTACATACTCGAAATTGGGACAAAGAAAAACTAGTTTTATCTAGCTTAGAATTGTCATATTAATTGACAGTATAGTTACGATCCTCTACGCGAATTAGCTGTGCGTGTCAAGCGCCAAAACATGAGTGAAAGCCACGAAATTTGTTGCGGGCGAATATTAAAACACCGTTGCCTTCTTTTGACGCTCCAAAGGCACTGGTAGTGATTTGCGAGCAAAAGCTTCCTGGCTAAGGCATAACAGATTTATATCTATCTATCTATTTTTATCATCACGCCAGATCCCTTGCGGGGCAGGCAGAGAGTACAGAGTTCCAAGAGCTTCTTTCCTTACATACCTCTCTGGTTTCCTCCACTCTCATAGTTCATATACAGATTTATAACATGAAATAAAACTATTTTTCGGATTTTATCGCGGTTTTTTTACCCGACGTTCGAGTGCTTTGCAGCACCCAGGTCACGGGAAGGACTAGTCCTAGTTTTATTTTATGTGTAATATTCGCGTAAATCTAAGAACTCAGATTTATATCACTCTAATATCGTTACAGTATTGTGTATTATATAATAGATATTATATTTCAATAATTAATTAATAAAAAAACCCAAGGCGCATTATTTGAAAACAATAGAATTTACAATTCTGATTTTAAAATAAACGTATATCGCGATTACGGCTGTAGAAAGAGCCAGCTGAACCAATAAGCTGTGTCAACACCATCAAGTTGGTATGAACATAGAAAAAATCAACTTGGCACTTGAAGCAAGTTTTTTTACTTACACGTGCCGCTAATAAATCAATACCGTACGAAGTTCGTGTTTCTAAATTAAAATGTTAAAGTGATCGTTTTGAAAAAGTATCCACAATATTTTACGAGTTTGTTTTGACAAAACTAAGTATGAAGCATCGTCAATATAACGTGTTTGACTTTTCGTTGGTAAATAAAATATTGTGATTAAATGTTTGTTTTAATTTAATCCATGAATAAAATGTGTTAGATTTTTATAACGATAAATGAAGAGATTCGTTATAGGGATGGAATTGAAATTTGGATTCCGAATTGAGAATTATTTAGGTATCAATCTCTTGTGATTTTCAGCTATTTGATGATTAAAAAATCCCCAATTATTGTAAGGAAATCTGAATATTTTAATAACGCCGAGATTGTTGCTTAAGATTTTATATCTGTTTTATTTCTTAAGCGGTAAGTAGAGCGTAATATAGAGCATAATTCCAACAGGTTCTTTCCGTACAGACCTCTCCCGCCTCCTCCATTTTTATAATTTGTCTCATACACGCTCGCCGGTTGAGGAGAATTTTGGTTTGTTTTTCTGATAACTCACCGTTTTTGATCTTGGTAAGTTTTGGTCTTCCCCAGTACCTTTTTCTTGAAAGAGAATCAATTTTGACAAGAAAAGATTAGTTATAGGGTGATAGGCAAGTTTTTTTAGGTTAAAAAGATAAATAATAATGCATGGCACTTTTAGTAACGAAAGCTACATCTATGACATCTGTGTAATGATTTCAATTGTTTTGAAGTGTAGAACTATCGATGTTTTCGGCTACCACCGGTTCAAAAGGTCAGGTTTGGATGAAAGGTGATCCATTAATTATATATTCTTTTATTTACTTTCACATTGACCTTAAAACTGAACTCTTGGTGCCTAGAATTAATAAGTAAATTATTTAATTATGTTAGTTTTTTCTCAGTTGAGTCAGTGATATGAACTGTTGTTTCGTATCCTTGTGGAACTCTCAGGAGTACCTGCATTGCTAATACTGAACAATTTTAAGTTCTATCATGAAACACTTATTATTTCCAATGCAGGTGATAAGCAGAGAGCATGGGGTGCCTCTTTTTCTATTGTGCTATATAAACATATGTTTATAATAGACTTGAACAAACCACATAACTATTTTGTCTATACTCAAAGATTAACTGGTAGATAACTCAGATTAAGTTAAATTCTCCTTTGTACATCACATGTGTAAATATGGTAGCAAATTTGTTTTTCTTTTGTACCATAAAGAATAAATAGTTAAATATCTATATAATTATATAGATAGTCTATTATTATTTATATGACAGTTTCTTATGCTTAAAGACTCTACAATTTACGTTGTACGAAGAACGCTAAATATACTCTTTAACCTCAGTAGCGTCTTAATATACTTTTACTTTTTCTGAGAGTCGTCTCACAAAAGCAGTCAAACCGTCCATCCTATTTCTTTATGTTGACATGAAATTGGCTCTCCTGTCATTTAATACTGCCATGCGTGGTCAGTGGAACATCCATCAGCGCCAATCATGTGCAACGCGGCCGTCCGTCGTTATTTATTTGGCAACGATCATCATCATTACGTACACGGTAACGGAAAGGGCGTGGGAACAAGTAAGAGGCAATTAGCGAGTTGTGAGTTCACATTAATGGTCTCAAAATTGAAAAACTAGACAAGAGCAACTTTAGCAATGCGGGTGTCATCAAAATCGTCAGCTGAACGATATTCATTGAAAGACAAAAGCTTCTTCGAATGGGCTGTATGTATCTAGTTTTACGAAAGATATACTAATATGTAAATTAGTATACATAATTTACGAGACCCATACTGAGACACTGGGTCCACACACATGAGCATGTCGCCGGTGCGTCGGGCAGTCGTGGCAAATTCCTAAGATAATATTTTAAATTAATATTATTTCATGTGATACTAACATAGCCCTAAGTTTTTGTAATACTAACAAAATACTCCCAACGATCCATTCCATCTGATCAAGAGTAGGAAAGAAAGAAAATATGTCACTCAGATCAATGTTTAAGATTAGTGGACTTATAAAACATTTTTCAAGGATATACATAAGTTTAACATCAGAGATAATTCGTCACACATATATTTTCCAAGCGGTACACATTTTGCCGATATTTTTTGGTCCCAATAGAAAAATAAGTAAGTCAATCGATATCTTCGTCGTCTCGTAAGGAATCTTTTTACAGAAAAATCATAGTTCGAATTAAGATTCGAACTCAAATTGTAATTGTTAGCCTGTATAGCTTAGATACCGGTAGCAATATACCACTATACGAACGAAGAAGTTGATATGAGATTAACATTGTGATAATTTTATTCGTTGCTAAAATCCTTGCGAATATTACAGTACCCGACCTATTGACAAAATTATGTCTTGGTTAGGCTTTTAGTCTCATTTTGATTGCATTATAGTTTACGATTTAATGTATGATTTTACTGACTTTTTTAAACATAGTGTTCTGGCATACGTCACGTCTTAACACCAAGCATAAAAACTACAATGAGTTTAGTATTTTATATATGGGACGGAAGTTGCTGTCTCGGTTTAACCACAGATTTTTTCTTACAAAATATCATTATAATTATTTTAGGTGTATAATAATCAACCGCCGCCGCTTCTACCTTGCACCGGAACAGAAGTGTTCCATCCAATTACATCGAAACGCGATGTTCGTCGGTATAATTCGACCGAGATCACTATAATTTGTTTGTAATATTCCATTATAAGTAGCATCTGACTCAGAGGACGTATTGTAGATTGGTTTAGCGAAGACAGCTTAGTGATAGCGATCTCACTCGATACTACGAGTCATGCTACGTTAGGTTTCATTCAGTTCAGTATTACTTGTGCATCTACTTTAAACCTCGAGAACACATATTAACAGCATGTATATAAAGATATTCTTATACGCTCGGCGCATTTGTTTTGATCATATTATATGTAAAGATCTGAAAATCTGAAAATTTAGTATTCCCTCAGGTAAATTATATATCTTTGTCGGCGGTTCTGTGATAAATACTTTGTTATTGCTTGCAAATCTCCTTATTTTGACTATTTATGTCTATTGTTTTACTGAACCTACAAATTGGGATTACATTCGTAGAGGGGATTAGCTGCCAACAAGCTGTGGTTAAATCCGACAAAAACTGCACTTTGGTATTCGTGTTAATTTAGGTGCATGGGAAGTTGTTTAATGGACGCTTGCGTCACTTCGTATCAGAAAAAATTGCGTGATTTTGTAAATGTACCTTTTGTAATTATCTAATGATCATCATTTCTAAGACGATCTTTTTGATTTGGTATTAAATGTAGCCAATTTATTATTATTGTAGATGTTATTGAGTTTCGATAATATTTAGTACTAGGTTACGGTTTTGGCGATATATCTGTAATATTGATCTCAAAAATTCCTTCATTACACTGACTTTTTTTATTTTTTGTTATGGCATTTGTAGCGTATTACATCTTAGTGAAGGTAATAGACAAAGTTGTCGAGATAAATATGATTATACAACTTCTAATAATATTTATTTTGATGGCATTCAATTTATTTAAGTCTGTTGATACTAAAATATACTTGAATAATATGAAACAAACTCATTCGAACATCCATTTCGATGTTCCCCTCGGTATAACAAAATGCCAGTAAAACTTTTGAAAATATCAGGCCGTTTCGCTGCAAAACAACGTTCAGAGCTTAAATAGGCGAAGTAATTAAACATTTTAAGGGAACTTCCATGGTGTTCTCACTGACCCGAGCCTCCGTCCGCCATCAAAGAAAGTGGTTGCCGTCATTACAAACTTGAAAATCACCGTACGTAAGTGCCCAAATGCGCTCCCAACCGTCTCTCAACTATTAAATTTACCCTAGGAGGGATATAAATTATTAAAGTGCACATATTCTACGTCACTCCTACCTACGTCATAGGGCATCTCATAATCCTCAGCTCACAGATTAACATTTAAACAAGTTTTATGTAAATCACACTGGATGAAACCAGTTTCATTTTTGTGATCGCCCTCTTGGAAATGCTTTCTTTGGAATTGCATCATTCTTTAGATTAGTTCGTTCGGTCGGGAATGTTTCATGTTGTTCATTAAAAATGTGTTGAGCAACTTCTGAGTAATGTTCGGTTCGGATATTTTTTATATAAATTTTATTTGTAGCTATTTATAATTTGGAACAAAAATAATTATTTAGATAAAAGTAATTAAGGTAAGTAACATAATAATTGTTTAATTTAGGGTGTTTGTGAAATTCATATTTGTACATACGTCCACGGTACTGGAATAATTCGTACAGTGTATTAATATTTTTATTTTGAATAGAAAATACGTATTAATTAAGTTTACCTACATAGTCTTGCTTGCCTAAAATAATAATAAAAGTTAGCATTATCAATACTCTAAGGTTTAACCTCTTGGCGATTTCGCGTACTTCTGCAACCTACGGGTTAAAACACAACAATAAAAATGGCGACCTAAGATCCTTAGCAAAATGTGGGTGTACTCAGTACACACCTCCCACCCTCGACTTCGGGAATAGGTGATTTTATTTATGTAAATTGTATTTGCCGACGACATTGTGGTCGTGGCGGAGTCGCTGGAAGATCTAGGACGAATGCTCGGTGACCTCAACAGAGTATCTCAACAAGTGGGTCTTAAAATGAACATGGACAAAACGAAAATAATGTCTAAAGTCCATGTCGTACCCACCGCACTCACCGTTGGGAACTCTACTCTTGAAGTTGTCGACGAATACATTTACCTGGGACAGGTAGTCCGGTTAGGTAGGTCCAACTTTGAGAGAGAGGTCAATCGACGAATCCAACTCGGCTGGGCAGCGTTCGGGAAACTGCGCAACATCTTCTCATCCAAAATACCTCAGTGCCTTAAGACTAAAGTTTTTAGTCAATGTGTGTTACCAGTGATGATATATGGATCAGAGACGTGGTCTCTTACAATGGGTCTCATAAAAAAGCTCAGAGTTGCTCAGCGAGCTATGGAGAGAGCTATGCTCGGCGTTTCTCTACGCGATCGAATCAGGAATGAGGAGATTCGTAGAAGAACCAAGGTCACCGACATAGCCGTTAAGATTAGCAAGCTGAAGTGGCAATGGGCGGGCCACATAGCGCGTAGATCGGACGGGCGTTGGGGCAGAAAGATTCTAGAGTGGAGACCACGTATTGGCAAGCGCAGCGTGGGACGACCGCCTGCCAGATGGACCGACGATCTTGTGAAAATGGCAGGAAGTCGTTGGATGCAGGTGGCATCGGACCGGTTACGCTGGAAAGCGATTGGGGAGGCCTATGTTCAGCAGTGGACAAGTATAGGCTGAGATGATGATGATGATGATGATGAAATTGTAATAATTAATCTGGTTTCACAATTGACCTTGAAAGGTCGGGCGGGCACTGCGTGGTAATAAATTAGCGGTTACCCACAGCCTCGGTGACGTATAGATTACCTACCTTTGAAGGGGGGTTGCCTTTTAGGCGAATACGTGGTTTTACTTTTAATGTTAAGTAAATATAGGTTGCGCTATTAGGATGATGGATTTATATTTTTATTTAGTATTTGTGACTTTTTTTAGGAATGTTTTTGAGTAGTAGTGAATGCGTTTGCTTTGTAGAAGTTTGAGTTTTGTGAATAATAATTAACAAATCATTTCTATAAGAGGAAATTCTGGAAGCATATTTTGGGATCTGTAAAAAATGTCACATATATCTAAATATATATGAGCTCTTAGATTAAATAATTTAATTTCCTTTTTTCCTTTGGCTGGGTAAACTCTTTCACACAAATTGAGATCAGAGAATTGGCCATGCTCCACCACGTGGACCCAGGGTATTTTGGTAAGGGAGGTTTGTGGCTGCTGTTGAATCTTAGCAAGGCATCCTTATAAGGCTTTTAAATTGACTTAACGCCTACTAAGTTTAAATAGTAATCGGAACCAACGGCTTGCATAATGATATTTTATATATAGCTTAACATGTTTTCCGAATCATGAAACAAACATATACAAGGTGTAACATAATTAACGCAAGACCTGAAAGTCGTTGGTTCTAAATCACCAACTAAATTGATTCCTACAATTTTTAATGTATCTCACTTTTTTTTTTAAATTTGCACATAATGCTGTTACTCCTTCAGTGCGCTATAACGAATTAAATTGATTCAAATGCATTTCTAAAACGTATTTCTCAATACGCACACATACACGTACAAGTTTCAGTGTGTATTGGGGAATAAAAGTGCTTAAAAATGGGTGAAAACCTTTTAATTTGGGAATGTGGTTTTCGTTTTGAGTTTGTGAAGCAATTATCTAATCAGGGTGTTTGAGGTCTTGTGTTAATTACGATACACCTTGTATATGTGCTATACAAAGATGTCCAGTTCTCAAACCCGCGTCTACTTGATCTAGTAAGCTCCACTGGACCAATCCATCGTCAAATTTCCTTAACTCAATTAAATTTAATTCCTTTCTTAACTGCTACTTACAATCCTATAAAACAGGTCTTACAAATACTCGTATCCACAATATAATTTCTATTCCGTTTTATTGGTACGTATCGATGAATGCTATTGGCCCATTACTTTTATTGCGTACGTAATCAAGGTATTCCAACCAATTAGCTGTCTGTGTTGGATCGCTACCCCTAGGTCGTAACCCCGCCTGTTTCTTTGTTCTTTGCAAAAAAAAAATAATGGATGACAAGTATTGTTTTACCCTATGTGGAGAACCCCTTGATCATGTATTTCATATGCCTAAGTTAGTAATATGTACTGTAAATAAGGGTTGTTAAAGTGTTAAAGGTAATTCGGTTTTCGGTTCTGATTCGTGATTGCATTGGCTTATAATGTATGACTGCATTACTCATGATCACTGCCTCAGTTCGGCTTGTGATCATGTAGGTAGAAAGCAACGAAAATATATTCGTTTTGTCTGTGAAAGCTGTCTTCTCCGGTGTAAAGTTAATGTTGTCGGCGAAACATGAGTATACACGATACACCATGACTACATCCGCTTATGGAATGAATGGGGCGACGGAGTTTATTCTTTTATCAAGTGATAAAAAAATAAAAAGCTTAATTAAGTTATAGGTACTAATTGGTAATTACTACCAGACTTTATCCTGTATATATATATATTTTTTCCAAGCTATTTAACCATACTATACACAAACAAACACTATTCCATTAAAGATATGCAAGGTATTAAAATGACCGCTAAATTTTACCAAAATGAAAATCGTGGGAACTGCAAAAACATTCTCACATCACCGCCGATTCACATCCATACGGTATATCGAACAGAAAACGCCATTTTCAGTTTCCCCGGTTCGTAGACACTCCAGTGCCGAAGCTATCGTATCCGGCGTCTGACTGATTGGATTCCGGAGCTCCGGCACTCTTCTTTGCCGTCGTGTGAAAATAACACGTCACTCAAACACAAACGATAATAAATTCAATTTTCCCTCTCCGGCACCGGCGAAATGACGGCCGGACCGGATTAAACGCGTCCCATTCGCCTTTTGTTAGCCACAATATCTGCCCTATTCCTTTTTTCCCGACGTTTTTTGTCTGTTCTTCGTGCGTTTTCCAGATGCGATGCTTTTTGTGACGGTGAAAAATGCTTACTAACGAAAGAGTAGGTAATCGAAGTTTTATCTATTTTGATTTGTTTTTAATATGGAATAAAAGAACGTTATCATTAGTGTCACTTATTAAAACTTTTTTAATTATTCACGCCATGAAATCTCCGTATAGTTGTAGAAAAAAAAGAAATAAACATTTTGTTTGTTTAGTTGTCTTAATTTGTTGTTAATCAACATTTTAACAATTTTTTACAATATATTTTGAAAGTTCTTACCAATCCTAATAAAACATTTTGCTTAACAGAACTAACTAGCGTTTCCTCCTTTAGTCAACTTTTAGAAATAAACACACACAAACAAATAACACTATTCAAATAATTATATGCAAATGGTGCCAACCACACCGGTTTTTTTAAAAGGAGCCGGTTGATTGGCAGCTCTCACATCTGTTAGGTAAACCCAATCAACCGCCATTACTATTACTTAATACTTGGAAAACAATACGACTGCAGATTACATAAGCACTTACAAAAATATATTAGCAATAAGAATTAACCGAGGACTTATTCATTATGACCCATTAAACTTAGTAAAATGATTGTAAATTGGTACTTACTACTACTACAGTAAGTTATCGTAACGCGTCACGTTACGTTATAGCGAATAAAGTCCTGCGTTCGCTTCGCAGAAGTCATGGCCATGTTACTTCGCACCGACGCCAATTAAAAACTCCTTTACTTTGTTTTTATTTTTACTCCACACACGCACAACGAGAATTGATTCGGTAACTTACGACGAGAGATACGATACGATAGGTATTTTAAAGTGAATTCCTTTATATTCGATTAAAAATGTTTACGAGATAATATCAATATGCGGTTAGTGAATGAAATAAATGGATTCACATTAAGAGGTATTCGGTTAGCTTTTTGAATTTATTATTGTTTTATATTTTTTCAGTTAAAAATAGGATATAATTTATATCAGGTTTTTAACAAATTCCTTTAAATATTCGTTTAAAAATGTTAACCCATTAAGTACATGTAACCCATTGACGGACCATTTAGCGCAGTGGTTATGAGCTTGAGCTGCTCCGCCCACTGTGTCGAATAGTCGCGGGTTCGATTCCCGCACGGGACAAATCTTTGTGTGATCCACAATTATTTGTTCCGGTCTGGGTATTTGTTTGTGAATTTTCATGTTTGTAAACGCACCCACGACACAGGAATAAATCCTAGTGAGGGGGCTACGTTTAAAAAAAAAAAAAAATTTTATGATGTAATATCGATATTTGTTTTGGCGAATTAAATAAATCGATTTGCATTAAAAGGGATTCGGTTAGCTTTGTAAGTTTATTGAGCCTTTTATTTTATTCGTTTTAAAGTAGGATAAAATTTATATTAGGTTTATAACAAACTAGCAATTGCCCGCGACTTCGTACTCGGTCGACAACAGCGCCACCTACCGGGTCTATGTTATATAGCCTATGTTACTTCTGGATAAGGTAGCTTTCTAATGGTGAAAGAATGTTTGAAATCGGTCCTGAAGTTTTTGAGTTTATTCGTTACAACCATACCAAAATACAAATCTTTCCTCTTTATTATATTAGAGTAGATTCCTATAAATATTCGACCGAATAAGTGTTTGCGAGATGATATCGACATTCAATTTGGCGACTAAAATAAATCTATTTGCATTAATCGGTTTCTTTAGCAAGTTTATTTAGCTGTTTAATTTATTAAGTTTAAAGTAGGCTATAAATTTATATTAGGTTTTTAAAAACTTACGTCTATTTTTATATTGAAGTTTTGATAATTATTGATAAAGTACGTAAATTTTTGTTATGATTGAAAGGTGTGAAACATTGTTTTCACAGACAATATTTATAATAACTTATGTTTTTGATTAACTTCAACATTATATATGTATCCTTACGGCGTAATACACGAGGCATGCTGTAACAAAGTTAATGTAAGGTATAATATAATATTATGAAAATTTCATTGGTGAAATCGCGATGCACTTTTAATAATGCGACGTACGATCAAAATTTTATATCAGAGTAAAGGATCCATTATTTTACCTTTGGTGTCAACTGGTGCAGCCTCCTATAATAATCCTAATTTCCTAATAGGGCAGTCCTCCCCGATGTGCTTGATAGTCTGCACTGAGTCTCCACAGACACAGTAAGGAGATTCAGTGACGCCTTACCTGTGCAGATGATAATTGCACCTTACGACCCCGGTTCCGATTCGGTTGATGGAGGACCGCACCAAGTGTTGCTCCCGGAAGCTCTATACTACAGTCGATGGGTCGGCTATGGTGATGTAAGTTTTTTCTTCCCATTCCTTTCTCCACTCTGACCGGATGTTGAGGTGGTTCTAGATTTTGTTGTCGCTCCAGTTCGGTTTTCGGGAAGGAAGTCTCTGAGGGGGGATGTTGTTGAGGATCTTTCAGATTGGCATCTCATGGAGGGCTGTCCAAAACGGCTTCCGCAACTCACTGGCTGCTGCCTGTTCTCTCCTGAGCTCCAGTGAAGCAATGTTTGCAAGTACCGGTAACCAAGAGGTACCGATACATAAGTAATTTGATTTGCAACTATACTATATAGCACCTTTAAACATTAATACTTTCGCTATTTTTATAGAGCTAAAATAAATACTAGCTACAATGCAGCACGGAGGCTGAACTGCATCAGTTAATTTTAATATCAAATAGTTTGTAAAAAAGTCGGAAATTTAGTTCTATTAAGACTTGACGAAGATAAACTGATTAGGAAAGATTGACGTTACTGTAATGCTAGCGATTTGATGCGACGCCGTTGTCACATTAGAAATTTTCAAAATAAAGTAATAGGTTACAGTACGACAGCGTCACGCTAACTTTAAAGATTTCGTGCTAAGCCCGCCGAATCCACAAGAACTAAAGCCAAAATATATAATATACACCGATGTAAATCACGTGTCCCAGGAAATTACGAGACTCCAAAATCTCTCGTTCCAAATCTTCAAAACGTCCAATTCGGCGCCGCGTCTACGTAGATTTAATTTCAAAAATCGAATAATCCGAACGACTTCGAGAACGTTCGGTACCCACACGAATATCGGGTTCCATAATGGCGTCGCAGAGAGAAAATGTTTTATTATCCCTGTCGCCTCTTCGACCACAATAAGGCCGCAGATCGTAGAGAATAAAACGCACCTCAGCACACTTATTCGCTATAAATAAACGCATCAAGTTACGATATTTATGTGAAATGATCTTGTAATGGTAAAGGTATGTATGCCACTTGAGTATCAAACGATCATTTCACGAAGATATCGTATCGCGTCGCGTTGTGTTTAATTGGTCATAGCGAATAGGACCCCTGTTGTTTCTTTGTTTTGTGTTGAATTGTTCAAGTTGGCGTTTGCTGTATCGGCAATCGGATTATGAACGCAACCGCAGTCGCACCGGCTATTTTCATATCGGTTTGTATAAAACTTTAGCAATTTGAGGCTTATGGTGAATTGAGGAAAATTTATTGGTAATGTAGCTGTCTGCTAAACTCATATCTATAAAAGGTCTAAAATGTTCCAATCAACCTAATTATTATTTTTGTCCGTTCCATAATTTAAATTGAATTGATGTCGCTTTTACAAAATCTGATTATGAAGTAACTTTTTGGTTTATCTGGTAAACTAACAGTACAGTTGTAAACTTAATTTTAAAACAACGTGAAAGCAATATAAATGTACCTACAACCTACTCAAATTGACACAAGTAAGTGCATACGTGTATATTAAAACATTTTTAATTCTATCTATCTATCTATAACCTCACGCCAGATCCCTTGCGGGGTAGGCAGAGAGTACAGAGTTCCAACAGGTTCTTTCCTTACATACCTCTCTGGCTTCCTCAACTCTCATAGTTCGTCTCATACACGCTCGCCGGTTACGGAGACTCTTGACTTTTCCATCAGATAAGACTCGGTTTATTTGGTCGTGGTAAGATAGTCTAGGTCTTCCCCGGTACCTGCATCCTTCCACTTTCACATTGTATATCTGTTTTGTCATTCTTTCCTCTGGCATTCTTTCTATATGCCCGAACCAACGGAGCATGCCCTTTCTCATCTTTACACCGATACTACTATATAACATTTTTAATTAATACATGTTAATCCCTTTACAGCGATAAAAACTATCAAAACGCAGCGGTAAAAATATTTCAATGTTTCCAACGAAATTGAGGTTAAAAAAAAGCGTACGCCATTCAGCGAATCGGCAATTTGCATGCGTAACATGAACCCGTAACAACCTGGCTCCGGTCTGAATTATCCGGAATAAGGAGCTATAAAATTTTTATTTTTTTTTATTTAATGTTCAGTCACGAATACACTAGGTGCGCTGTTTCTTGATACAGACTACGATAGCGGAAAGGTTGTTATTCATGTCATTTGTGTTTTTTTTCAGTTTTTTAACGTAGTATATCTGATACAAAAGGTTTTGTGTATGTAGACTTTTGTTTGTAACAATTTTTTTAGGAATCAGGGCGTCATTCACAATCTCGTTAACAAAACTATTATAATCTTACATACACAGGTTATAGCTCTGTCACGTTTTTACTGCAAAGATCTAAAAGATTTTTGATTAAGAATTTGTAGCACCCCTCCTGAATAGCCATAGTTAAGAATTCTTCTAATTGGATATGGCTAAGTACTTAATTATTTTCTATCTATATATCTATATCATCACGCCAGATCCCTTGCGGGGTAGGCAGAGAGTACAGAGTTCCAATAGGTTCTTACCTTACATACCTCTCTGGCTTCCTCCACTCTCATAGTTCGTCTCATACACTCGCCCGCTACTTAATCATTTTGATCCAAGTATACAAAGTTTATAAATCGCAATATTGTATGAAGTCTCACATTATGTTTTCATGATAAATTTACCACATAAATAATTTAGTAGTAACGAAGCGAACAAAGAATATTAATAATTGTGTCCCTTTAAGGATACAATTTTTAAAATTAGCATCCATTTAGAAGTTGAATAAAAATATAATAAACAGCCGCCAAAGTCCTTGGTGTGATAAAAAATGTAATTATGAAAGATATTCCGGAAACGAAAAAAAATTACTTACTGCTTTTTTCAGATGATTACTACAATAATTATCAATCATTACATTCGCCATCAAAACATTATTTATATCCACCATACCTACTATACTTTGTATATACTATCTTATTCAGTTCCGTTCCGATCAATTCCGATCCGTTCAGCCATTTTAATGTATTATAATTTCAAGACACAGTAATAAAATTTTAATAACTTAACTATTAGAGGCTGAATCGGCACCTTTTGAGTTTCAATAGCGAGTTACAAGTAACCATGTCGCTGTTTCTGGTCAACTTGATACCGACTTGACAATTCAATGCTACGCGTAAAGATAATGTTCATTACAAAATATCACATGATATTTTGGACGATGCGGAACATAAAATTCTTAGTGGGAGACCGAAGGTTACTGGAATGAAATAAGATCTAATAGCTAATGGTAAGAAAGAATCGTTGGACGAGATAGGGGAATGGGAAATTATGAAACAGGGAGCTTAACACGAACAGATTGACGTTGGAGTAACGCTATCGAGTTGTTATGTCATCCTTTTCACACCACATATGTTTACTTTTTACTGAATAAAGATAAACGGAACAGCACGCTATCTTGAGAACGTTACACTAGCGTCAATCTGTTAATCTATCTATATCTATCTATCTATCTATCTATCTATAACCTCACGCCAGATCCCTTGCGGGGTAGGCAGAGAGTACAGAGTTCCAACAGGTTCTTTCCTTACATACCTCTCTGGCTTCCTCGACTCTCATAGTTCGTCTCATACACGCTCGCCGGTTACGGAGACTCTTGACTTTTCCATCAGATAAGACTCGGTTTATTTGGTCGTGGTAAGATAGTCTAGGTCTTCCCCGGTACCTGCATCCTTCCACTTTCACATTGTATATCTGTTTTGTCATTCTTTCCTCTGGCATTCTTTCTATATGCCCGAACCAACGGAGCATGCCCTTTCTCATCTTTACACCGATACTATCTTTCATACCTACTCGCTGTCTTACTATGCTGTTGCTAATGCGGTCGGTCAGCTTCACTCCGCACATCTTCCGCAGAGCTCGCATTTCTACCGCATTTATCCTACTTTCATTCTCCTTCTTACATACCCAGCTCTCGCTACCATATAACAGCGTTGGGACAAGAACTCCGTTATGTATGGCCAGCTGCGCCTTATCGCTTAAGTGCCGGCTCCCGAGTAGCTTTCCCATCGCACCATTCACTCTGTTCCCTGCACTCACTCTTCTCTCTATGTCAGCGGTGTATTTCCCATCCTTACTGAAGGCGCATCCAAGATATACAAACTCATTCACTTTCTCCAGCACATCGTTACCAGCCACAATCCTTACATTCGTTCTGGTTTCTTCCCTTTCAAAAACCATAATCTTGGTTTTCTTCACATTCAAGTGTAAGCCATTGATCATGCAGTCGTCTTTCATAACTGTGACTAGTGTTTGCCGATCAGTGGCTGTTGGCGCTATTAAAACCGCGTCATCTGCATAAAGTAGATGGTTTACCACTAAGTCACCCATTTGTACACCTTCATTCATCGCTTTCAGTCTTTGAAGACTTTTGTCCAGATATATTATAAACAGTCTAGCGGACAACACGCAACCCTGCTTGACGCCGATTTTAACGTCAAACCAGGGTGACCTGTTACCACCCACCCGTACGCATGCCTTGCAGTCCTCATAAGTGGACTGGACGGCTCGCAAGAGTGCCATCTATACCATACTCTGGCAAAATGTCCCAAAAGTCTCTTTCGCACAACTCTATCAAATGCCTTCTCCAGATCTACAAACCGCAGAAAACCTTCCGCCCCACTGCCAGATGCTTCTCTACGATGTTACGGAGTGAGAAGGCTTGATCCGAACATCCTCTTCCAGACCTGAAACCCCCTTGTGCCTCGCACAACATACCATCGGACTTCACGCGCATTCTCCGTTCAATAATTTTACCGTACACCTTGGCTGCCAAGCTGATCAAACTGATGGCTCTGTAATTGGCGCAGTCATATTGTGAACCCTTGCCTTTATACAAGGGTACTATGACTGCGCGGTGCCAATCTGTAGGGACTCTACCGGTCCTCCAGCAAAGGTTTGCAAGGGCCCGGAAAGCGTCCCGGATGCAAGTTCCACCATATTTGATCATCTCGGCAGATATCATGTCTACTCCCGCAGCTTTACCGTTTTTCATACTTCCTATCGCCCATTCAACTTCTTCCATAGTGATGTCCTCCGTTGATTCTGGTGCCGCAATCTCGCCTTTGGGCACGTCTGCGGCATCAGCATCCGGGTCATCTCCATACATTTCTCCAAAATATTCACTCCACCGGTTTAGCACAGCTTGTGTGTCTGCAAGAATGTCACCATCTTTAGATTTTATCCTTTCCATTCTGGAGCCTGACGAATCACCTCGAGCCTTTCTCACCTTGCTCCAAAAGAGTTTGGTGTTGTTCTCGAAGTTCTTCGCCAGCCTCTCCTCCTCAATCATACCGGCTCTTTCACGCTTTTCTTTCACTAAAGTTTTAGTGGCATTCTTGCATTGCCGGTATAATTCTTTCCTCATTTCTGTCATACTGGCATTCAGGTTCAAAGAAGATACATAGTCCTGCCACGCTTTCTTCTTACTTTCTACGGAGCTTTGCAACTCCGCATCCCACCATGCATCACCTTTTGCTGTAATATGCTTCTTTGAGCAACCACATACTTCTTTCGCGGATTCCACCAAACTCTCAAAATCAAATCAAAAAATCAAATCTGTTAATGCTTACCTTTACCTCACCTCACCTCAGAACTTTGCTCTTTAAGGGACCTGGTGACGATATTTAGATAGCTAGTAGACGAAACAATTGTTAAGAGAAAAAAAACGTGGAAAGAAAAAAGAAAATACATTTATTTAACCACACACAACATACACATAAACAAAAGGTAAATAAACAAAATACAGCATACAAAATACATACATAATATAGTATATGTCAGCGATTCTGTGGGGCTAAACAGGCTACTGCTTAAGCATATTGCTGCACCATAAACACTTTTGGTGCAGCGCTGGTATTCTGGCAGTACCTATTGTTGTGGAAGAAAACAAAGCATAAAAATTTTGTTAATATGACCACATAATAATATCAGCCTATATTGCCAACTGCTGGACAAAGGCCTTTTTCACTAATCGAGGTGAGAGAGATTAGGTCATACTCTACCACGCGGACCCAGTGGATTGGTGGACGCAGGTTTGTGGCCACCTGCTGTTGGAACTTATCAAGCCACCTTTAAGGCTTCCAACTCGGCTTAACTACTACTACATTAAGTGGTAGCCGAGACCAACGGCTTAACGTCGCTTAACGGCACAAACGGTCACCCATCTTGGGCTAATCGAGTCGAACGCTACCTAACCTTGGTAATCGGTAAGAACACAGCGATCGCACAATGTTACGAGCGCCTCATGGCCACATATTTAACCTTATTAGGAGATGATTTTCCAAAAATTCTTTTTTAGTGCTCAACTGAATTATATAAAAATTCCTGTTCAAAATTTCATGCTTCTAGGGCCCACCGGCTTAAACTGAGCGTTTTATCAGTTAGTGTTGGTTTTAAAATGTGTGCCCTACAAACATTAGTTTCGCTCCTAAAGTTAGTGTATGTGAAATGAATTTCAGAAACAAGAATAACTCCTAGTCATCTAGTTCATGTCAGAAACAAGAATAACTCCTAGTATAAGGTAACGTTCAGTAAGAAGAAATTGTTAAAGGATACTTACTGCAAAAATATTACACAGTTATACAGCTTAGTGATATTATGTTGATACTAAACAATTACTTTTCTTTCATTCCAGGTAAGAGACAGCAAAAGTACACTCCGCAAAACTAAATAGTTCCACAAACGCATCGCAGTAAGTAAATACGATTCGTGATATCATTTCCTTTGATGGCAACGTTAAAGTTAAAATGCGTGTAAGTACAGTTAGTATAGTGCTCTGTGAGTCTGGATACGTCCCATATAATTGTGCGTGCATTTAGTGAAGTGACTTTCTGAAAACTGTCTTTATTGTCCTTGAAAGTTTGTACTTTAGTGCAACGTACATATGAATTTTTATGTTTATTATTCCAATAAGTAATATAAGGTAACACGTAAATGACGCATGAATTCAGACATCCCAATTAGTAGTAGATTATTGCTTATACAAATTCAATATGAAATTAGACTTTCAATTTCAATTAGTTATTTAATATTTTTTTAAGCACTTTGATATCCAATTTAACCATGAAACCTGTACATTGAGGAGTATGTTCTACAAATGCATTTGGAATGGCCGCATTATTTTTGTGGGAGGAACGTTGTGGCAAGATTTGTTAAACGGAAGATCTTCCAGCCAGATGGATGTTGTGGCAGGTGTGTGGTGGCCTGCCACTCACCCCGGGAATTGTTGTCGAGGGCTTGTATGTATGTTACACGTCGTGCGCACTCTAATATCGCGTTCTAGACATTTATGGCGAATCGTCAGTACCTTCTATTGGTAAGTAGTTGCAACTATGTAGCGATGTATAGGGGTCGCTACACTTTAAATTTTGTTTAATAAAACAGATCGAATGAGTTACAGCATTTACTTTTAGATAAGATCATTTGATTAGGTCAGATTTTAAACTAAGGATCTATTCTTATTCGTTACGCTACTATTAGCTTTAAATTTATATAAAATTTATTAATGGACTGAAGTGATTTCTACGTAAAAGCCAGCCAAAACTCATATTAAACTTTACAATCCGTAACTCTTCAAATAAAAATATCTTGCACTTCAAAAATAACTAAAACAAATAAAACGAAAACATTCTATTCTTAAAAAAACCTTCGAAAATCCTGCGAATTAAAATTCAAACACTTCCCAAGAAATATCAAAGTCCACAAAAAAATACATCAGCGTACCCAAATTTAATCCGCCCAGAATTGATACGACTTTGACTAATGACTTTACGACCTTCAAAACCCTTCTAGCGTCGATAGATCTACGTTTGTCATGATTATACACTGTTGGTGTAAGGAGAGGGGGTGTCCTTTGAAGTCCACCGGCCAAGCCGGTGGTCCACAGTTTGTTCCTTTTATTCTAACGTCTCACACATTGCTTCCGTCCATTCGCATTATCCATTATGGGATCATAGGACGGCCATTATGCTAAACCGTTTGTCTTCTCTTTTATTGCTTTATAGATTTCGTTTTATTTTATGGAGGTGTTAGTAAATTCTGTTTGAGTATTTTAACTTTATGAGAATTCCAAACGTATTGTTAGGTTCTGTTTAGTGTTCTGATTTTATTGCTTAAGTACGTTTTTTTATTCTAGAGATGCTTATCTGTTGTGTCAATTCAAAAATTTCACTTAGTTTTGAAGTTACTAAACTTTATTTTACTGTGTTTTGTAACATGTAAATTTGTTTCTCTAAATTTGTTTGGTTTATTTTTTCCGGATGTTTATTTGTTGCGTGACACCACATGACAGCGCCAACGTCCAAATACAGATTACCATTGCTAATAACCTCGATTCATATTATGCACAAATTGAAACACAATTTTAAAATTCCGATTAAAACCGTTCTATATTCAATTCACATCTTTCGTCCCACGTGAGTTCGTCCCATAAAATATTGTTAATATAATTCCAATTCTATATTCGTAGTTACACAGCTTTTCAGAGGATTTCGCGTCAGTGAGACATTTACAACAGAGCTCTAACAATGTTATTCTTCGTCTTGACAAGCTCAGGCGGGAAGCCGAGCGATCAATCATGCAGTAGTGTCGGGCGATCGGGCGACCTGCCAATTGTCGATTCGATTTCTGATGTCGATATCGATAAGGATCGGAACACGATGTACACCTGCAAACGTCGACGTAGAGTTGTTTGTTGGAAATGTGGCAGTAATTATTGTGATGCAGGTATTTATTGAATATGAAATCTCTAGATAAAAACCTAATATTATTACAATATAGTAATACATTTTATCTATTTTATTTAGGTCCAAAAATATGTAAACGTGTGTATTTAGCATCAATAATGACAATAAGCAGACGTGTAAGAATAGTAATGCACATACGAAGAGAAACAAATATATTTGATAACGTAACGTCAATAGTCTCTTTCATAACATAGTAAATATGAGCAAAATAAGATCACAACAAACGTTTCTTTATTCACACATTATTAGAGTTTCGAAATTATGTAAATACATCTGTACGATAACAGGAGGGCGTCACACAGAGACATCACTATATTTAAGCCCCTTTTCCGAGGGGATTTAATCGGGATAATACATGTGTCGCATCTTATTACCAATCTGAGATTGTGGCAAGAGCAAACAAGACGTGGCCCTGCGAGTCAACATGATATCACTTACGGGACCTTTCGACGGAAAGTGTATTTGTATTGACGAAAACTTTTTCATCTTTTAGTGTATCCACTTACAAAGGACGTATTACAATATCCACGGTAATTCCTATAGTTAGGATTATTTGGATCATAATATTCTTTTGTTTTATTCAGTAATACCCTTTATATTTGCTAAAATATGGTCGAGATTTATATAATAAAATACTTTTAGAGGCTAATCAAGTATCTGTGTCAATAAATTCATTATCTAAGAATTTATTCTCATTTTCTATTACAAGTCAGTATCATGGTCAGTCCGACTGATAGTCTGAGAGATAGAGAGAACTTCAATACATAGTGTTGTCTCTCTCAGTCTGAAAGTTAGATTTATCGTGTAACCTTTGTCTTAAAAAACTAATTTTATTAAAAAATATTAGAAATATATAAAGATTTATCGTTTAGACATCATGATTGTTTTGAATTTGTCGATAATTTAGATCTAGACATCCCTATTAAGAGCTAATTAGTAATAGCCGATAACACCAAAGGGGATGTTTGCAGGGCACCTTAAATCTTATGGTGTTAATGATTGTTAAATAAACATTTTCATAAATTATCATCAAAGAAATCTTAAATGTAGACTACCAATAGTAATGAAATAAAATAAAACACATCTGACTTTACTGCTTCTCGCCGTAGGAGTGACAAATGTAATAAATTTTGTTCTTGGGGCACATAAAAAGTACATCGTATATAGATGTCAACGCAGCGTGAACTTAATGTGACATTAAATTAGTCCCTCTTAAATTTCTAATAAACTAAAATGACACAATGGTGGAGTTACGATATTGCCACACGTGATCGCTATTAGGAATCGTCTATAAAATATTTTTGATGTATTCAAAATAATTGAATTCGTATAATGTTAACGTTATTTGAGTTTCATTGGGTTTTACGGGATGCTTGGTTTCATTTTTAACCGACTTGAAAAAGGAGGAGGTTATAGGTATGTTCAGCGATATTTCCGTCAATTGTGGACCGATTTTGACGATTTTTTTTTTGGATTGGGCTCAGTATAGCTCCAAAGTAGTCCCATTTTAATTTCATTGGCATTGGACCTTGGACTTAGAAGATACACCAGGGAACTCCTTAACGATTATGGGTACGTATGACGTAATACGATATTATGGGATATTATGGTATTACGTCAATCCTATAGGTGCCCCACTATGGAACTAAGCAGTATATTAGCCGACTTCAAAAAAGGAGGAGGTTCATAATTCGTCTTTTTTTTATAACTCCTCTGCTTATGAACCGATTTTGATGATACTTTTTGGGTTCAGTTTTAGGTTGGTCCTATTTTAATGTTATTGGTATTGGACCTAGGACTTTGAAGATACACCAGGGAACTCCTTAACGGCGAACAGCACGAATGTATAGATTCCGTTATTATAGTTAATATATTAATCCTGTAGGTACCTTACTGTACAACACAGCAAAATAATATACGAGGAGGGATCAAAAAGTAGTGAGAATGAGATAGAATATAATGACTATTGATAACTTAATAATTTATTTTTCTACATAGTTTCCGAATCTCTCTACACACCGAGTCCAGCGCTTTTCCAAGGCTTCAATCCCTTTCACAAAAATAGTTCTGTCTTGGTCCTGCAAAAAGCTCTCCACGGCATCCATCACCTCGTTATCGTCTTCGTACCTGTTTCCCCTTAAGTATTTTTTCAATTTGGGGAACAGATAAAAATCGCTAGCTGCCAGATCTGGTGAATCAATGGGGGGTGATCAACTAATTCGAAGCCAGCTTGCTGAATGGCAGCCATCGCAACTGCCAACCTGTGCGCGGGTGCGATGGATGAAACAGCACGCCCCTTCGAAGTTTCCGTCTCCTTTTCTCTTTGATGGCATTCCTCAACTTGGGAATTAAAGCTGCATAATATTGGCCTGTAATAGTGGTTCCACGCTCCAGGTAATCAATCAACAATATTCCTTCTGAGTCCCAAAATATTGAGGCCATGACCTTGCCAGCCGATGCCACGACACGAAACTTCTTCGGGGTCGGTAATGATGGCCATTTCCATTGCGAAGATTGTTGTTTTGTCTCGGGATCAAAATGATGGACCCATGTTACGTCCATTGTTACGAAACGAGACAAAAAATTTTCAGAATGTTCTTGAAACTTGTCCAACAATATCTTCGAAATGTCAAGTCGATTTTGTTTCTGACTGTCGGTTAACATTCTCGGCACCCATCTTGCGGAGACTTTTCCCATATTCAAAGATTGTTTCAATATGGATTGAATACCTCCATATGAAATGCCCGTTTCTTAAATTAAGTATCGAATGGTAACTCTTCGATCGCTCAATACAATTTTCTCGACTTTCGCAACATTTTCTTGGGTGACTGACGACGATGGACGGCCGCAACGATGTTCGTCTTCCGTGCTCGTTCTCCCTACTCGAAATTGAGAAGCACACCTTGCGACAGTGGAATACGGCGGAGCAGACTCTCCTAATGTTGCCTCCAAATCGCAATGAATCTCTTGCGTCGTTAACACGTTCTGACACGAAGCAAACAAATGACTACATTCAGAAAAAACAAAAGAGAATCTTTTTTTTTATTAATATTACAAATATGTATATGAGCTATGCCTGCCAGTATTTTTTTTTTACCCAGTAGTATGTCGTTCTCACTACTTTTAGATCCCTCCTAGTAATATCGGTGTTTAAATATTAGTAAATAATTCACTCGTCACTTAAAATTGTAAAATAAAAATCTTTTAAAAAACAGGTAAACCGACTTCAAAAAGCAAAAAATAAATATTTGAAGTCGGTGCCAAGTAACCGACTGCACCAACCAGCACCGACTTCAAATATTTATTTTTTGCTTTTTGAAGTCGGTTTACCTATTTTTTTAAAGATTTTTGTTTTAATTTAATATACATTGTCACTTTTGTATTAGTGTTATATACTTTTTAGTTCTATCTGTCTATATTCTTACCAAGTCTTAACTGAAGGACAAGTCAAGAATCTCCGTAACCGGCGAGCTTGTATGAGACAAACTATAAGAGTGGAGGAAGCCAGAGAGGTATGTAAGGAAAGAATCTGTTGGAACTCTGTACTCTCTGCCTACCCCGCAAGGGATCTGGCGTGAGGTTATAGATAGATAGATAGATAGAAAAAACTATATTATTTAAACATACTCACTACATTTAATTGTGTTTTGATACATTAAAAACCTATACTAAATACAAAACAAACAATGACATCTTAATCACAACTATAAATCATTTAATATCATCCACTTAATTTCGTCCTTCCAACGTTCTGCGTTCTGTGAAATCTGTCATAATTAATTATTTTATCGTATTACACGATTAATACCGAGTTATTTATAACCTCGTTATTATTAATAACATTAAACTGCTAACGAAGGTAATGGATCGGAGAATAGGACACTTTCTAGCGAGGTGATTGGTTTCAATCACTAGAACGACGTCGTGTAGCTTGTTAACTTAATGGCGTGATAATAATATCATATCGAAGATTGAAGTTCGTTCATGGCTAGAGATTCTTTGACTGGATGGTATGAAGCTGTTGGAACTCTGTACTCTTTGCCTACCCTGCAAGGGTTTTGGCATGATGAAATAGATAGACAGATAGATCTTATCTTGTTGTCGGCTTACCGGACTTAGAAGACCTCAAGCGCACTTCGACCCGACGGGATCTTTTGGGCTGTCCTTGCCCTAATGCTCTTACGTACCTGGAGATCCAAATACTCCCTGTACCAGGCTGTAGATTCCAACAAAGGGGAAGATCCGAAATTCCTCTGGAGTTGGATAGGCCACTCCTATTAGCTTCATTCGCCGCGCCGCCAGTGCGTCGCAGTTGCAGAGGACGTGCTTCGCTGCATCGCTGCACAGGTTCATCTTGTGCAGATGTTCTTTTGTGCCATAGTGGCCTGTATATGCTCCAGATAGTTGCCTTAGAAAAAGTAGATAGATAGATAGATGGTATGAACATTTTACTATGCACATAAGAAACTGTCATTAGTCTACAATTATCAGCACACCAGTACAATATATAATTGTCTCTATTGGTTTATATCATCATGCCAGATCTCTTGCGGGGTAGGCAGAGAGCACAGACTTCCAATAGGTTGTTTTCATATAGTATATTAATTATGAATTTTTGAATGAAGAATTTTTAATATATGTTGAATAAAAATACATTTGGATCCTTATTCGCCATGAACAGTTATATACGTAACGCGGTGGGTTACGATAACTTCGCGAAATAATCGTTTAATGAGTGACCTATTACATAATATTACATAATCATTTCACAAAGTTATAGTAATGCGGCGCGTTCGGTCATAGGGAACAAGGGCCCTGAAAATACTAAAAACCACTCAATAAAAATTTTCTTTAAAACCACTTAAAATTGCTAAAATTGAAAAAAAAACTTTTATTCAATACAAATAAGATATTAAAATCTGAGAAAAATTCTAGCAAAAACTTTTACTAGGTATTTTCTTGTACGCCCTGTTAAAAGGCCAACAGTAAAAATACTGCATCCATTATAGTCTAGTCAATCAAACTTTAAAACTTTTTAAAACATTTTTCACTCAACATGAAAATGTCGATTTCTTGCTAACAGCATCTTTAGTTCGATGTCTTCGGAAATGCTGTCACCTTCATATTACACTTGTTATAGATTGCAATCACAACTAAAACATCTGAAAATAGTAAAAAGTTTTAAAGTTTGAATGGAACAGACTATAATTTTTTTAACAAGTCCTAATTTATTTTTAGCACGTTCGCATTCGTTTTTAATTACTTCAAACACGATGTCTGATTGATCTCAATTGAATTGCTACAAATTGGCATTCGTATAACGGTCTTTCAGATTAAAAAGTCTTCTTTTATCATTAACATTCAAAAGTCTAGCCATTAATTGCGTCTGGTTAGAAATAATGAATCGTGCAATCCTGAGCTAATTTACGAGTTTGACTTAAAAAATAAACACGTACATTTTTTTGTCAGGCATATTTCTTTACTACCACTTTTAATAACCTCTAAAGTTAATTAAGTCTATTGGCGCAGCAGTGAGTTGGGAAAAGGCATATAAATATCGCAAATATCGCGTGTAATAGTTGCACAATTAAAAATATGATTATTTAACTCAATACTCTAATTTCAGAGGTGTTTAATTTTTGCTGTTCTCATTTTTTAGTTGAGCCGTTATTTCATTAGGCTACCCATATGCAGAGTGGTTATGTATTTACATGTTGTTAGGTAAAAGATAAAAGCTTTATTGACTTGAGTTCAAATTGGGTAAAACTTAATATTTAAAAATCGGTTTACCTTTTTTTTAAAAGATTTTTATTTTACCATTTTAAGTGATGAGTGAATTATTAAGTAATATTTATATACCGATATTAAATTATTTTACTGAGTTGTACAGTAAGGTTAATGAAAAGCTGTCAATGTCTTTAATGTCAGGTCGTTGCAAATAAAATTTTACTCTGAACAGACGTCTTTCCATTGGAATATACACGATTTGTTTATTCGGAACTTTAATACATACACTTACAGAACAATAATTACTATAATAACGGAATCTATACATTCGTGCTGTTCGCCGTTAAGGAGTTTCCTCTTGTATCTTCAAAGTCCAAGGTCTAATACCAATAACATTAAAATAGGACCACCTTAAAACTACTGAACCCAATGCAAAAAGAATTATCAAAATCGATTTATAAGCAAAGGAGTTATAAAAAAGGACGAATTATGAACCTCCTTTTTTGAAGTTGGCTAATATACTGCTTAGTTCTATAGTAGGGCACCTATAGGATTGGCGTAATACTCATAATATCTTAATTTACACATGCCTATTGTTTGTCGTTAAGGAGTTCCCTGGTGTATCTTCTAAGTCCAAGGTCCAATACCAATGAAATTAAAATGAGACCACCGCGGAGCTATACTCAACTCAATGCAAAAAAAAACATCAAAATCGGTCCACAATTGACGGAAATATCGCTGAATACACATAAAAAAAGCATACATACAGCCGAACATAGAACCTCCTTCTTTTTGAAGTCGGCTAAAAATATTTCTTATGGCTTGTGTTTTATGGTATCCAGCAAATGCATAAGTGTTTGCTTGATTTTATATTTGGTGTATTTCAAGCTTGAACATAGGCTTATTTAAATTTCTGTTAAATTTTTTCATTTTTATGTATGCATAGTATACCCTGGTTGAATTTTTTTCTATCAAGATTATTGGGGGATTTGCCATAATCGCCACGCTTGGCAGGCGGGTTGCCGAGCGCAGTGTTGGTCGTAAAGTGTTAAGGGAACGCTGCTGCCCATTCCCTAGTTTTCCCTTTGTCGCCTTGTACGACACCCGATGGGATGAGATGGGTTGGTCATATTCTAAGCCGGGAGTTACGCGGCATCACTTTGCTTAGTGATCATCAATATTGAGATACGCAATCGGCCTTTGTTCAGACGGAAAAAATGTCTAGTATGAAAGATAATTATGAACTTGGCGTCGATACTAAGTTTCGTCGCCTTCTGATTGTCGTCGCCGTCGGTATTAAAAACGTATTTGAGAGGGTAAGGTCCTGAAGGAGCATTGCTGATGTTAGACGGGTTCGTGCAAATGCTGTACTGCCCGTAATGTCTAATCACTCGAATTAGAAGTTAACTAAAGTGCGTTGATTTACAGCAAGATGGCATTGGTGGACAAACAGAAAAAAAATTCGGCGGCATACAACAAGGCTTGGAGCAGACTGGGCGGAAACAGTTCGATAGGCATGGTGTACATTCACCTGCTCACCTGTATTTTACAATTTACTGCTGATTTTCATGTCCTTTATATACTTTAGCTCAAATGAGTATCATAGAGTTATAGCTAATTTCTTTGTTGTGTTTTTAAAAGCAGTGATAGCCTAGTTGTTAGACCGTTGGGGTGCCAAGTCATAGGTCTCGGGTTCAAACCCATGCACGCATCTTTTTGAAATCATGTGAGTATTGAAATTAACTATCACTTGCTTTAACGGTGAAGTAAAACATCGTCAGGAAACTTGCATGCCTGAGAGTTTCTTGAAGGTGTGTGAAGTTCGCCAACCCGCACTGGGCCAGCGTGGTGGACTATGGCCTAAACCCTATCAGTTTGAGTAGAGGTCCGTGCCCAACGGTGGGACAGTTTCTTAACAAGCCTAATATTATTATTAATATAATATTTGTGAGAAATTAAGTCTTAAAGATTGTGTCCGCTGGAGACGATCTTCAATTTTACTTATATAAGAATAGAATAAGAGCAAACTGGGATGTATGAATTTCCTTAACCTTTAAATTTATCATAGGCCTTTTTTGCTGAAGTCTTTTCCGTTGCAGTGCGACACATATTGAGTCTCGTATCACTTTAAAATTCTCTAGTTGTTTTTTATAATACCAATATATTATATAGTATCCTTTATTTTCTCACTACACATTTTATAGGAAAATTGCCATATAACAATGACGATGCTTGTTGCCCACAACAGTCTCCCAAGACTGGTGCCTAAACTACGTAATACCTGTATTTAAGGTCACCAGTGCACCTCCCCCACAGATGCTTCTAATAATATTTTTTTATAAATGTCCAATTGCCTACGGGGAAATGATTAGCTAATATCAAGATACCATATTCATAATGTCGTAAAAACTACTGTTATGAAAGATGTCATGTTTTTAATCTTGACGATAAAGCAGTTACACTTAAATTCAAATAAATTTCCTTCCCTAAATCGACACTTTAAAGTTTTAATTACCAATCAGAGTACCACAGTTTATAGTGGCACTAATAACTCACAATTACAAATTAATGGTTTCAAATTAGTACTCCAAAAACAAGCAGAAAATGTTCCAATGGAGTGTTTCACCGTTCCAATGATTGTTGTAATGCGTGTGAAGAATTTCTTAATTGATATAATAAATTAAATGACTCGAGGTAAAGTCTTTTGGCCTCGTGATTACGTGTTGAGATTATAAGATTTATTAGAACACGGAAACAGTGCTCTAATTGGCATTTTATGGTTAGATCACACAGCGTTGAGTTGTTTGGCCATTGTTCGTACTTCGGTTCAGTTATAAAAAGTTGTATAACATTTATATTCTATATTGCCATGGCGTGAGTGTAAACTTAATGGGGCACATTTTCTTTCAATATAATGTATGCATCTATCCACTGCTACTTGTAAAAAAATAACTTTTGATTATATTTTAAGCTTATTTTTCTTAAGTAATATTGTTCCATTGCTGGGCCTTTGCCCACCAGTGTCTTACTCTATTTATTCTTTACAGTTTAAAGCAATATTTCCATCTATCTATCCCTTGCGGGGTGGGCAAAAGATACAGAGTTCCAACAGGTTCTTTCCTTATAGACCTCCCTGGTTTTGTTAGGGAGGCTCTTGCTTAACCTACTTCGTTTGTATATATAATACATACGTATGTATTCCGATTTTGTTTTATCTATTAATTTTTTGAATACTGGCATCTGATTGTGGTGTTCACCACACTATTATGGATCTGATCTGATGATGCAGCCGCAAAATGGCTGTAAGAACTTGTTGACTACACGTCATAAGTCCGCCGTGTTTAGGCTCGTTAGATTTACCGTGATTAGTACTATGGTCTTAGTGGTGTCCAAAGTCTAATATTTGTTTACTTTGTAGTTAAATTAGTTTGAAAATAATCTAGTTTTTTAATATATTTTTTTAATTATATAGCTCAAACAAATATGTTCAACCGGTGACGATCTGTCCGGGCTCCTACAAGATTACAAATTGACTACTATTCATTATAACCACTATTAATCATGACACTGACAAATTTTCTTAGCTTGTGTATCGATTTTATTACTAACAAAAAGCAGTACCTATTTCAGCATTATTCCCCTAGAAACACCAACCACAAAGTATCACGGACTGCCAAACTCAGACCTTAACACCAGAACAGCCTACAAAGCATTTCCCTTGAACTATCTTAAGCTGCATTACAATTTCATCGCTCGAACAATCACACAGCTTTGATTTACGTAGGACCGTCTTATCTCAGATGAAAAGCCGACTGCTCTAAGATAAAAGGAATAAATCACATGTCAGCCGGGCGACTTACGCTGCACGAATCCTAAATGTTGCTGGGAAATACCTTCTCCCTTGAAGATTATCTACGAATCTATTTTGTTGTTCCATATTACTGACAATTTATTGTTTCTTATTGGATCTTCGGTTACGTTTTGTGGTTAAGTCTTAGTGTTTTTTTATCTTTCATTAAAATCGTATGCCTAATTTTGTTTGATTAAACCAATTATATGATTATTGCGTTCTTTCGTGTTCAGTGGATCCAGATCCCTAGATCCAGACAATTTTATGAGTGAGTATGTGAGTATATATGACGGATATATGACGGACGATTTAGCGCAGTGGTTAAGGGCTTAGCCCGCCCCGCCCACTGTGTCTAATAGTCTCGGGTTCGATTCCCGCACGGGACAAATCTTTGTGTGATCCACAATTATTTGTTCCGGTCTGGGTATTTGTGTATGTGAATTTTCATGTTTGTAAACGCACCCACGACACAGGAATTAATCCTAGTGTGGGGCAACGTTTTTTAAAAAGAGAAGAGATATATCTTAAAATTAATTTAGAACTGTTGGAACTCTGCCCTCTATGCCTATCCCACAAGGGGTCTGGCATGATGATATAGTAGTAGTAATAATATTAAGTTTTCACTATAATAGTGTGTTAACTATCGCGCCAGAGAGAATAATATGTGGTGAATTCATAGAACTTTTTTGACATATTGCAATTTAAATAAAATAAATAATTATGTAATTCTTTCTTTCTTTTCTTTTTATTTTAAAAACGTTGCCCCACACTAGAATTAATTCCTGTGTCGTGGGTGCGTTTACAAACATGAAAATTCACATACACAAATACCCAGACCAGAACAAATAATTGTGGATCACACAAAGATTTGTCCCGTGCGGGAATCGAACCCGCGACTATAAGACACAATGGGCGGGGCGGGCTAAGCCCTTAACCACTGCGCTAAATCGTCCGTCAAATTTAAAATGTATTTTATCCAGGATTATTCTAAAGTAGAATAAAATAAATCGAAGCAAAAGTTACGAATTTACTACAATAATTTGTGCTAGTTTAATATGTAATTCAAACTGTTCGTATTAATTTGGAACACAAACATGATATTACTGTGGACTTTTAAAACGGTTTTTAATTTTTTATTTTGAATTTTGATAAATGATCGTTTATGACTAGTTTAGCGATGTGTTTACAAAATATTCAATTTTAACATTTAAATTTTATTTCACAAAATATTTTATTTTTACTTCAAACATAAAATTTTAATAGTTAAATATTTTAATAGTTCTTTATCTTGATTTGTTTAAGAAGTCTGATTATTGGGTTCAGTATAAGATCCAACTTGTCACAAGTAATTTAAACGATGTTTTAGCTGAAAATGATCTGTAGATTTCACCCCTACCAGATCGTAATAATAGTAATTCCGTCACGCCTATATTCCCCAGAGGGGGTGGAAGAGGTGTACTGAGTACACCCACGTTTTGCCGACGATGTTAGGTCCCATGTAATAGGGGGCGAGCCTATTGCCATATATCGGGCACAATTCCAAACTCCGGACTCATACTGGGAATTTTTCGTTAGAAAAACTACATTTGTGCGACCTAGTATTTGTAATAATTCTGGAAAGCTTTCGAAAACAATGAAATGATGAAAATAAATAAACACCGTCACGCCCATATTGCCACCTTTATATAATGAATGATTCGGTTTAAAGAATTTATTCTCATAAAAACATTAAGTTCACTAACAATGAGATACCATTTTTATAAGTAGGTGATATATTTTTTTTGTGGCAGCGTTCGATAAGTTACTTGATATATTCATAGGGCATGGACGTATGTTCTAAGTTTCCTTTTGTATGTATTAATATCATTGCAATCTTTAATATCGTTTGATAAGGTATTATACAGCTGTACTCCCTCAAAAGTTATTGACTTTTCCGTAATTGGTTCGTGTATTGATGAGCTCAAATTTATTTCTCTTTCTCAAATTATGAGTGATAACTTTTTTATGCAGTGATAGCCTAGTGGTTAGACCGTTGGACTGCAATGTCAGAGATCTCGGGTTCAAACCCAGGCACCTCTGTCTTTTCAAAAGCATGTGCGTATTAAAAATTAATTATCACTTGCTTTAACGGTGAAGGAAAACATCGTGAGGAAACCTGCATGCCTAAGAGTTTTTCGAAGGTGTGTGAAGTTCGCCAAACCGCACTGGGCCAGCGTGGCGGACTATGGCCTAAGCCCTCTCAGTTTGAGAGGAGGCTCGTGCCATACGGTGGGACAGTTTCTTAACAGGGTTAATATTATTATATAACTTTTTTTTATGTATGAAATGTATGTATTGGTAAATTTTCTTTATTAACTTAATTTGAAACGAAAATATCTCACAAAATGTAAAATTATAAATAATAGCTGGCTACATCGTTATAAACGTAAAAAAACGCAAAACCCTGTACACATTGACTACCCATAAATGGCCCAAGGAGTCTAACCGGCTTCCCATACAAACAGACGATTATCCCACCGTTTTAGTTTTTGTATAGCCCTAATCAATGGGACATAAAATATTTTGACAGGACGATAAGGACAAAGGGACCGAATGGCTTATCTTATCGGGCCTAAGTGTCGGCACACTAATGACCCTAGCAGGTCGAAGTAACTTACGTACTTCCGTACCAATGACAACTTCATTATGGAAGGTTAAGGTTAGTTTATCGGAAAATTGAACTATAAGTATTGCCTTAAAGAGATCAATTTTCAGAATCTGGTGTTTGTATTTTTTCCAGTAGTATTATTTCTATGTTCTCAGGGTGTATGTAGGGTTCTCATGTGCTTACCTAATTAAATGTTTTTACTATGTGTTATTTGGCTGACGCAAGACCTCAGACACCCCTATTAGATTTTTGCTTTA
This sequence comes from Phalera bucephala, assembly GCA_905147815.2. Classification (NCBI taxonomy): domain Eukaryota; kingdom Metazoa; phylum Arthropoda; class Insecta; order Lepidoptera; family Notodontidae; genus Phalera; species Phalera bucephala. The sequence continues at coordinate 29,326,677 of LR990612.1, forward strand.
CAAATTCAATACGAAAATCAACGTTCCAGTTTTGAATAGTCAGTAACAATTTTTTTTAAAAACGTATATATTCAAATTAACATAAATGTTATATGATATACAATGTGATATGAATGATTTTAAGAATATGTAATGTGGTATGAATAATGTGAAGATGTGGAATTGAAAGCGTCACGGTAACGTCACTCTTGTCGTGCTAAGCCCTCTGATAACGATATTTTATGTTATTTTGCTCAGCGAGCTATGGAGAGAGCTATGCTCGGCGTTTCTCTACGTGATCGAATCAGGAATGAGGAGATTCGTAGAAGAACCAAGGTTACCGACATAGCCGTTAAGATTAGCAAGCTGAAGTGGCAATGGGCGGGCCACATAGCGCGTAGATCGGACGGGCGTTGGGGCAGAAAGATTCTAGAGTGGAGACCACGTATTGGCAAGCGCAGCGTGGGACGACCGCCTGCCAGATGGACCGACGATCTTGTGAAAATCGCAGGAAGTCGTTGGATGCAGGTGGCATCGGACCGGTTACGCTGGAAAGCGATTGGGGAGGCCTATGTTCAGCAGTGGACAAGTATAGGCTGAGATGATGATGATGATGATGATGTTATTTTGGCAAACTACCTATTCTTCTCTCGTTAAAACAAAATTTCCTATCGTTTACAGTAGATACTCGAGTCAATTTTGATTGATTCTCTGAGACTTATCGATTAGATTACAATGCACCTTTATATCGTGTCCATCGGTCCCTCCCTCCCTTCCTTCCAATCTCAGTTAAGTAATTTTCAACGAAACTCGAATCGGATGTGTGCCAATTACCTTCTACTACGACTATCGACTGCTGGCCAAAAATATTGGGTAAAGTGATGGCAATTGATTTGAAAATAGCTTAAGTAATGTTTACGAATTTGATAAAGCGATTTGTTTCAAATTTACAACTCAAAAAAATTCTGTCTAAAAAAAGGAAAAACGACTTTAGGAAGCAAAAAATAAGTGTTTGAAATCGGTGCTGGTTGGTGCAGTCGGTTACTTGGCACCGACTTCAAATATTTATTTTTTGCTTTTTGAAGTAAGTTTCCCTTTTATAAAAAGAATTTTTATTTTTCTATTTTAACTGATGATGAATTAATTATGTATATTTATATACCTATGTTATATTATTATACAGTAAGGTACTAACAGGATTGATATAATGCATATAGTAACTGGTTTTACACCTTCGTGTTGTTTGCAGTCAAGGAGTCCCGTGGTGTATCTTAAAGTCCAATACCGATACAATTAAAATGGGACTACCCCGGAGCTATACTGAACCCAATGCAAAAAGAATCATCACAATCGCTTTATTAGCAAAGAAGTTATAAAAAGCATAAACGAATGATGAACCTCCTCCTTTTTTGAAGTCGGTTAATATTCTCCTTCGTTCTATAGTACCTATAGGATTGACGTAATACCCATAATATCTCAATCTACACATCTGTATTGTTGGTCGTTAAGGAGTTCCCGGGTGTATCTTCAAAGTCCAAGGTCCAATACTGCTGAAATTAAAATGGGACCACCTTGGAGCTATACCGAATTGAATGCAAAAAGATACAAACAAAATACATATAAAAAAACCTCCTTCTTTTTTAAAGTCGTTTAAAAAGAATAATCAGATAGAATTCAGGCTTGCCATCCTACTAATATTATAAATGTGAAAGTTTGTATGTTTGGATGTTTGTTACTCAATCTCACAAAGACGGTTGAATGGATTTGAATGAATTTTGGCACAAAGATAGTTCCTTACCTGCATTAACACATAGGATACTTTTTATCCCGGACAAATGTTAGGTTCCTGTCTAAAGTCAACGCGGACGAAGTCGCGGGCAGAAGCTAGTTGCTTATAAACTTAACAGTTGGAACTCTGTACTCTCTGCCTACCCCGAAAGGGGTCTGGCGTGATGATATATATAGATTCAAACTGATGTTCATCTTTGATGTCTGTACAATTTGGAAAATACTTATTTTTTATTTTTTTTTAAACGTAGCCCCACACTAGGACTAATTCCTGTGTCGTGGGTGCGTTTACAAACATGAAAATTCACATACACAAATACCCAGACCGGAACAAATAATTGTGGATCACACAAAGATTTGTCCCGTGCGGGAATCGAACCCGCGACTATTAGACACAGTGGGCGGGGCGGGCCACCTTAACCACTGCGCTAAATCGTCCGTCAATTGAAATAAATGTACTGGAAGCTGGCTTTAGAGTAGACAATTTAGGTAGATTATTTTCTATACTCAGAGTTTTGTACAATATGCGTAAATTTAAGTGATTTAAGGTGGTGTAGGTATATTAAAATGATCTGCTTAGTTAATGTAGAGGTGCGTGGCGGCGAATTATTCTATAAAAATCTCAGTCGTAAGGCATCACACTGAAGCTGGATCGCATAATTCATTTTGTATAATATAAAAAAAAATATATATCTATATAGAAACTGAGGAAAGGAAAATGAATAGACAAATAAGACAAGCCCATTGAGTTCCTCGTCGGATATTCTCAGAGGAGGCCGCGTTTCGATCCGATGGTAGATTAGTAAGTTAAAAAAAGTAAATTTGGGCCATTGTGGTTCATAAAAAAATAAATAGTTTGAGTTTGACTTCTAATTGTAACATAAAATAAAACTATTTTCGGATTTTATCGCGGTTTATTTTTGATTTTTAAGTTCTCGACGTTTCGAGTGCTTTGCAGCACCCATGGCCACGAGAAGGACTGAGGTGTTAGACAAAATGTTATTGGGTTTTTGAATCTAAAAATTCTGATTAGCTATCTGTAGTTTCGAATTCTGCCTAGTGTAATGGCAATAGGTTTGTTCCCTATAACATTAAGACGTAATATCGTCGGCATATGTGGGTGTGTAAGGTAACTTTGCCACCCTCGTTTGAGGTATAGTATACGTATATTTTTTATTATTCCTTTTAAATACCCACACTAGAAATTTTTTATCGTTGGTGCAGTTATAAATAGGGATTTTACATACACAAACACTCGGACCGAAATAAATGTTTATGGATCGCACAAAGACTTCTCCCGTGTGTAGGTCGAAGCCATTGCTGCCTGATTTAGTTTAGCACAAAGAGACTGTTGTTAACGTGGCGCTAGCGAGTTCATGTGCCATTCTTGTCACACTTTAAAAATATTTAATAAACACGAACGTGACAACACGATAACTCACTAGCGTCAAGTTAATGCCAAGGTGTTTATGCTAAGTTCTCAAGGAATGGCGCAACCTACGCATGCTCTAAACAATACCTTCCTATAAAAATAGTAGTCCCTATGAATAAAAATCTTATGATATCATGTCTTAAAAAGGTTTTGGAGACGCCTAAAAACTTATGAATAAATCATAGGTATTTCAGCCATAGCGGTTGCTTTCTTTCGCAAAGTAAACTTGCCTATTTAGACCTGCGTAAAATTGTTGAGTACCATTTTTACCCTTTTGAACACGCAAAGAAAGTTATATTTATAGTGTTGGTATAATAAATACGTTTCTATTATCAAGCTGAACTTGTAAAGCATTGTAACATAAAATACCTTTTATGTCCGTATTCCTAGAAGGGGTAAGTATACACGGGTACACTTATATTTTTCTGTGTGTTGCCGTTCTATTGGCAAATTTTGTCACATGTGTCTTGAAATTTGTTAAGATTTACATTTCACGTACCCTTAATGTTTTTTAGCTTCTCTTGGACATAAAGATCTTCTTACGTTATTTTTCATCTTTAGAAAATGAACCCTGCAAAGGTTTTGACAATTTAGAGGTATGTAGGTACGTGTCGGGATTGTAGTCTTGTATTTAGGAATAAAGGTAGGATTTTTTTCTGGAATATATGAGTATTCCATGCTTATTGTTTTTAATAGGCTAAAAGTAGTTTTTTTCTGTAAATTTTACTACATTGAAGTCATTTTTTTTTAAATTTTTATTACATTTAGACAATTTTAGCCGAATAGTTTAAGATGAATATGGTTAAACTGTTTCAGATTAAACTAAAAATCTTTACTAGTAGGGATATTCGAGTCACTAGGTAGGTCACCTTGTGATATTATACTGAGTAGTAAGTAAGACTGCCTCGTTGATCCAGTGGCAATGCGCATCGCTTTGTGATCACGAGGCCCTGGATTCAAATCCTAGATCGGACAAATGTAGGTTTTTTAACGAAAACTTTCCAGTATGAGCCCGGAGTCTGGAATTGTGCCCGGTATATGGCAATAGACTCGCCACCTATTACATAAGACCTAACATCGTCGGCAAAACGTGGGTGTACTCAGTACACCTCTGCTACTCCCGCTTGGAATATAGGCGTGACGGTGTGTTTTTTTTTTGTTTTAGTAATTAAGTGTAACATCGCAAAAATCTAAATGGATCGTTAGCTTTTTTATAAAAACTACGATAAATTTCACATAAAAGATACTTTACGTAATCAACTAATGTTTCTCACGTCCATAAATGGAGATCCCATAATAAGGGACATAAATTTTTAACGATATTTTCTTATACAAAGGACAGCTGCTATTGTTTTCGTCACAAAAATTACCCAAATTGAGGGGTGATTTTGGATGATAACTAATGGGATTTTAATATTCGAACACCTTTTGTCAGAATGTCCTTTTTTATTTCAACTTTCCATTTGTTTTAAAGTTTTTAATGATATAAGGAATAATGCATAAATTGTAGAGCTCGAAATGTACAATACTTACATAATAATATAGAGTTCTTTAAAAATACTTTTGAATATTCTATATTCGTCAAGCCGGGTAGTACAGAGTACACCCACATTTCAATGAAGACGTTTGGTACTTTCTCTCTCTTATATCTATAATCTCTATGGATCGCGTAAAGAATCTACCGTTATGATACATATAGATAAATAGTGCTTACCATACAAGAGATTTGCCGTGATGATATAGATAGGTAGCTGTTAGGTCTCGTATCTTGCGTCTTTAAACCCTATAAAAACTTGAGAATCTTTCAAATAATAGGCTTTGCCGGTCGGACAATCGGTCATCCATCTCTGATCGAGCCGAACGTTATTGAAACTGGATCGCTAAGTACATTGCAACTACACATCACCACGAACGCCACTGTGCTTAATTAATGTAGAAAATCATACACAAAAAATCTCTCATTACCCTGTAATGTTTGCTTTTCCTAGTCCCACAAAACTGGCCAAAATGAAACTTAATATCAAAGGCATTATGCACATATGTTGATAATATAACAAGTTTACGAATTCGTGGTACGACACGTACCGCTAAGTACCCGATTACGTACCATTTCCGATAGTAAATTGCGTATCGATGTTACCCCACTGTGTGATTCCGCCGAGCGTGTTAATTTCGCGAATCGGGTTGTAAAACTATCGATGGTTTGTTTATCGATAATAGACCTTGAAAAATGAGAGAGACGAAATATGAGACAGGAGGCAGCAAAAGAGAGATCTGTAAGAAACTGTCGGAATACTGTATTCTTCGCAAGGGATCTGGCGTCATGATATATATAAAAAAGGAAAAAATATAAGAATTTTCATAGTACAGTTCGGTCAATAGTATTGATTGCAACCATCTATCAATAGTATAAAAGCAATCTTACGATAGTATTCTATATTTTAAGTTTAGTGCATAGCTGTTTAATACTAACGTGAAACTCTGGCTACCAAGACACAGGCAATTGCCTAGTTTGGGAACCACCAGTATTTATAATTAGTTAATTTTGTTTATGCACATATAAATTTAATTTGATTTGATCTTGATCTGATATCTATCCACATAATCAGATCCCTTGCGGGGTAGGCAGAGAGTACAGAGACCCAACAAGTTCTTTCCTCACAGACCTCTCTGGCTTCCTTCACTCTGCCCTCCAGATAAGACATGGTCTATTTGGTCATGGTAAGATAGTCTAGGTCTTTCTCGGTACTAACACATTATTATTGATAATTCGAAACTGTGCATAGTGCTATCGATATCGTTATTATTTTTTGAGGTCACGATAGTATCGATAGTTTCAATATTGTTATACAACTCTATTCGCCAATATAACCCTTGTTATAATATGCGAAAGGGGTATAGATTTAGATAGGAGTGTTGCTAGTGGAGTGTATGAGTGTATGAAGATATGTGGCTTATCAGCTACGCCGATCAATATGGTAAATAATTCAAGTAAGTTTGTACTATAGGCGCCCCAAATTTTACCAGTGAGTTAGGCAGAAAGCAGATGCTAAGAGGTTGTGGAATTTTCATTTAAAATAGTATTTAGCTGTTATTAAAAGCAATATTAACTGCAAAAGATTGAAATTGCGATTTTGACGATGAATTAATTCAATAGTTAGAGCAGCGGCCGTTCTTCCTACTGAATTGAATAGTTGTTGGTTCAAACCCTGCACGACACAAGTCTTAGTGTGACCCAAAAATCTGTCTTTCAGTCTAGATGTTTGTGTATATGAATTTTATGATTGAAAACGCACTTACATCAAAGGAATATTATATATAGTATTTTTTTTTTCGGAAAGAGTATGGTCATTAAGCTAACGCAGAAAATTGTTTTGAAGGAAAGGAAATTGGAAAATAGATATACAAATCAAAATTGAGAATGCATGTATGGAGCTCTGACATCTCATTCGTTATGCCTAAACATATTAGCACTATTAAGAGAATTATGAATGGAGAGGCCCGTCTCCTTCGCTATGCTAGCTCATTAAACTAAAAATAAATTATACACACGACTATGTCCACAACAAATTACCACAATTACACTTCAAAAACAATTATTAATGTTCTCACAAATGTCATTCGCTTCTTATTTCATATGCTCCCGATTTATCAAACCACAAACAGAAACTAGTCCATTCATTCCAAAGCTTATTTGTTAGTCTCTGAAGCGACATAAATTTGATCAAACAAATGTACTAGCGATGTAGGTACTATGCGAATATGCGAGCCGGCATCTGCCCATTTATTGTCATTTACTTTGATGCTGTATTGATCCTCGAGAGTCACGTACTGGCTTATGGCTGCAAGTTATGGATTCATTTGGTATGTGGGCTTTGTGAAATGTGCGGTGGAATTGAAATGTTTTTGGTTTTATTTACAATCAAGTCGGTTATGACGATAATCGGATCGGATTATTTTTTTTTGCTGCATGAAACTCTGTAAAATATTCATAAAATTTTAGCAACATCTAATAAGGAAGACGACACTGACTCCTGAAACACAGGTATTGTATACCTAACTCTGGGGTCAGGGCATAACTTTAACTACACTGTGATATTTTATGCCAATAGAGATTTGTTATATGATAGGCAGAATAAGAAGGAATTAATAGTGACTTAAACAAACGTCATTTCAAATTTAGATTTAGATTGCCATAATTAGTTTGATGGATGAATTAACGCAGTGGTTAAGAGCTTAAGCCGCTCCGTCCTAATAATCCGCTGTGTCTAATAGTCGCGGGTTCGATTCCCGCACGGGACAAATCTTTGTGTGATCGACAATTATTTGTTCCGGTCTGGGTATTTGTGTATATGAATTTTCATGTTTGTAAAGGCACCCACGATACAGGAATAAATCCTAGTGTAGGGCTAGAAAAAATCAAAATGATTTTAAATTTGTGAGAGAATTAGAAAAGGCGTATAAGAGTATGTTTAATACGTGAATTTTTCTATTAAAAATAACTGCACTTTTGATGATTTGATGAAAGCGGACGGACGATTTAGCGCAGTGGTTAAGAGCTTAAGCCGCTATGCCCACTGCGTCTAATAGTCGCGGGTTCGAGTCCCGCACGGGACAAATCTTTGTGTGATCCACAATTATTTGTTCCGGTCTGGGTATTTGTGTATGTGAATTTTCATGTTTGTAAACGCACCCACGACACAGGAATAAATACAAGTGTGGGGCTACGTTTTTTAAAAAAATAAATGAAATAAAGCCGGTTAAAAATTGGATGCATACAGTGCAAAGCCGGTCATCACAGTAATTTTTGGAGTATATTTTCATACTAAAGTGGATATAATTCGGCTGACGATGAAGGATATAACCTTCATTATGGAATTATACTAAACATTTTTGTTCATAATCATAGTATTAAGAAATTCCAAACTTTTCTTTGCTAACTTTAAATGTCAAGTATTCTATTTTATTATAAAGATTAAGAACAATGGTAACGATTTCTATACCGTAACATACATAAAAATCCAAATTGAAAAGAAAGTTCTGAACTAGTTTTAGTTTAAAACCAAAGAATTTTCTTTTCAAAAACAAAACAGACTCCTCGCATATTGTATTGTATAATAAAAAAATAACTTCTCTAACTGTACCACGTGAACGTGCGTAGACTTCTGAATAAACAGAACTATCCCTTTTGTCGTATAAGATCAAAGAGACACTCGGGAGCGTAGTCAGCAAGGGACACAATATTATTGATGACTCCTTTTGTGCATTATTAAGCAACCATATCATATAGGTACAGGAGTGTGTGATAACTCATTAGTTTTGATGTAGTAATCTCTGTTTATGAATTGTGACATACGTATCATGAGAGAGGCTTAAACAACCAGTAGGATTTCGTGAATCCAAAATGTCACATTGGTTTTAATGAGATTCTATTATATTCTGCTGCTATATAAGTTAATGAATGTATGGTACTATGAAATTAGTTCAGTTGGTGACTTGGGTTTGTCAGTAAATATTCTGCTTTTTTAAATCGGTAGCCAATTATCTTTATTTTGCAAACGTTACCCGAAAAATTATTTGGTGATACGAGGTTCGCCGGTTCATCTAGTATTCAAATATTATTCAGTTCAGGAAAAATTATAGATAATTATGCGAAACTAAAGCGAGCAACCAATTTTAAATCTAACAATGTTCGACGGCATGCTTGTATCTTAGTAACAACATCAATTTAGGAAGAGTGAGGTAAAAGTGATTTGCGTACTTATATTTCAAAAACAAAACAAGAAACTGTCACAATAGAAAGCTAGCTTTATATAACACAATATCCTATGACCTTACTAATACACTGTACAGTTAAATAAACTGCTATATTCAAAGAGACTCTTGCCAGAATTGAGGTCATTCTTCCCTCTTTATATTAGCACCCTAAAATTGAGAAGTAACAATATCAGCCCTCAAAAGCGAATTATTCAAGACACCTTTAACAAAATCACAATGCAACCAAGCGTTTCAATGGTCTTATAGGACACGTGTCCGTGTTACCCTAACCTTTGTACCCTCCTCTGGGCGGTCGAATCAGCAATCGTCAGTGTCACAACAACTTCCTCAGTGGGCTTAGCACGAATAGATTAACGTTGACGTAACACTACCAAGTGGATATGCCATCCTCTTCCTACTTCAGATTCACTAAATAAAGATGATCGTCACTGCACGTTTTACTATGCACTTGCCTACGCTACGATACCTCCGATCTGAGGACTTAGCATAAACAGATTTATAGTAGTACGTAATGCTACAGAGTTAATATGCCATACTCTCATATTTGCTAAATAAAGATGGACATGACATCACGTTTTTTTACCAATGGTATGCTGCCGTGCAAATCATGAACACAGTAACGCTAGAACATAGTTACTGTATTTATGATTTGGATGGCAGCATGATAACGTCAATCTATTCGTGCCCTGTGAGCTTTGTTCACGCAATGAACGTCACGTGAGAGCTAATGAAGCTGTCTGGGATTTTGCGAGGGGAAGTTCGGCTTTTATGGACGAAAAAAGACACTGTAATACTGCTGATCTGGACTTAAGATAAAATCGATGGTACTTTTTAGATGGCTAGTGATTTTGTTAGTAGTATAGCGTTGAAAATTGGAAACTTGATTTCATCGATCATTTGAAGAACATGTAAAACTACAGAAATCGTAATGGCAATGTAGATTACTGTATGGAACAGATTCTAGAGGTGCAGTTGTATTTTTTTTCCTATTTTCATTTTAATATGATTCAAGATATTCACCAAAAACCTATAAAAAATCTTAAGAATTACAACTTCAAACGTAAACCTTAAATCAATAATATAATTAATTCCTTCTATTCCCATCAATTTAATTCTTAATTGATTGAGTGTTAGTCTAAAACAAAGCAATAGGTACAAATGATAATTAGTATTCCTTAAAATAAACTAGAAAAGAAAAAAACTTTCAGCCGTCCATCAACCACAACACGGCACAAAAAAAACTATTTCTCATATAACAAACGGCCCTTCACATCGACTAACCAAAGCAATATATAACACGCCAAAGGAAAAGTGCACAAAAAATATGCATGAAAAACATACAACGTCGACAGAGACGTATTAATCAGCCCTCACTATTCAATTTTGCGCTAAAAAAGGCACCCGGCCATTATAAAAAAACACCGTTCTTTTATGAATAAGTAAATACATTTTGCAGTTAACTTGTTAAAAGGATAGAAATAAGGTGACTTTTAAAAAGGCCGGGCGTTAGAAAATTTAACAATCGGTGTCCGTATTAAATCGATTCCGTTTACATCGAATGGCATCAAAGCATCAAAATTTAATTAGCCACCTGCCTAACAATAGCGTTGTCAGGATTTTTGTCTCTTTCTTTTAAGTGACAAATGAAGGAGAAGTGGATATTGATTCGGGGTAACGGTAGGAAGCGACGGCGGGCCGCATATCCGGCCCATTGTCGGTGCGGCCCTTGAACGTCTTACTAATTACTGGGTGGCGTAAACAGAGGGCTTAGCACGATAAGTTTGACGTGAGCGTGACGCTAGCCTGCTGTCACGTTCATGTTTATTTAGTAAATTCGTAGTGTAACAAGGACGGCATCTCAACTCCCTAGTGTCATGCTAACGTCAAACTTTTCGTGCTAAACCCTCAGTTCGTTATGACGGTAATTATGTCGTCTTGTTGATCTATTAATTCCTTTGTTACCGTCTATTGTTTGTGATTATTACATTGTAATTAACGCTGGATAAATATACACCATAATCTTTGTGTACAATATCGGCAATTCAATATCGTTGTAAATCGTTTAATCTCAGCTTATCTCTTGGGTTATATGTCTCACCTCACATTAATTTTATAAATAACTAAGTAAACACTATCATTCTTATATTCTCCAAGCACTGCAATCTGTGTACAGTCACACACTGCTGAAGATTGTAGGTCCCATTGTTATAGGGGGCCAATCTATAGCCATTATAATGGACTCAATACCAAACTCTGCTATAACTGGGATTTTTTCGATAGAAAAACACACTTTTTGCGAATTAAGATTCGAACCCAGGATCTCGTGATTGCTATCCACACTATGATTTACTAGACAAGCGCGGAAGAAGTTGATTTTTCTAATATTTGAGAATCATTAGAGAAGAGATTTTAAACTCTTGTCAAGATGAAAATTTAAAAATTTTAAAATATATTTTTAAAAACAAACTTGTATAGAATGACACTACGAAGATATGTTGCTTAGTTGAGGAGTTCCTTTTGCCACCTTCAAGCTACATCATTAGACCGTAGACACCATCCGAGTCTGTAGTACTGGTAAAGATAAATAAAACGAGCCCAAACACGGCGGGGTTATGTTGAGAATTTGGGTGGCCACCTTTCGGTTTCATCATTAGACCATAAACACTATCTGATTGTATAGTATTTGTCAATATAAATCCAACAAGCTTAAACACGAAGGGGGTATGTTGTGTAGTTGACATATTCCCATGGCCACCTTCCGACTGCATCATCGGACCAGCTTCATGGTATCTTATTATTGTATTGTCATTGAACTTAAATACGTATTCCAAATTTCAGCTTAATTGGATAACCGCAAGTGCTTAAAAAATGGATCAGAAGATATGAACCGAATGACAGACGGACAGATATACGAGCAGTGAAAGTGTAAATAAAAGCTTAAAAAAGCGTAAAAATAAAAAAAAATACAAAAGTATTCAATTTGAAATGACGGCGCTTTACATTGTGAGAATCGTTTGTTCAACATAATGAGAAGTCAACGTTTTTGGACTCAACATTTTGGGAATTCAACATTTTGAGATTCAACATATTGGGAATTCAACATAATAAAAATTCAACATTTTGCAAATTCAACTTTTTGGACCTGAAGGGTTTTGCCCAGTGGTTAAAATCTTTAGCCGCTCTACCTCGATCGAGTAGTAGCGGGTTTGATTCCTGCTGGGGTCAATTTTTGTATCGCCCACAAATATTTGTAACGCAACCACGGCACGGCAATAACTAGGTTTATTGCCGTGCGTGGGTCTACAGCTTTTAATATTAATAAAGTAATTATGATTAAATCTTAAGCCAAAAATACAAATAAAATGTAAAAGTATATTCTTGTAAGCGTACCTTCTTATAGATCCCGTCGCTTACTTCGTTTATGCTTATCGCTTGTTCAGCTCGTGCGGCTAGCATATTCGGCGAGCTAAATGACGCGTGTAAGGCAACGCAAAGCAATTTGGCAGCAATTCCCGTACGGGCTTAGGCAATAAGACTCCAGTGTTTCCAGGGAACACAATATTTGAATAGGACCATCGATCTTATAGCCGACCCCGATTTAGACGAAAAAATAGAACGAGTGGGTTTTGAAAGTCTAGGAATAGGTTCGTATTTATAACTATGTATTTGTGTATATTGCAGTGATTCGTGTGTGTCGATACATAGTATATTGAATGTTATGTACCTAATTTGTAGGTACAATTTGGGCATAGGTACAGTTTTTTGTCTACTACCTATAAACCTAGCGTGTTTAGAGAATAGTGACGTATACTTAAAATTACATTTAAAAAAAAATCTTGAAGTAATCTGTATGAAGGCTCGAAAAGAAAACTTATTTTAATTTTTAATAATTTCACGAAGTGTAGTTGTAAATCTTTGTATAATCTACGAGTTGTTTTGGTTTGGATGTTTGAGTATGTGTTGTTTAGGAATTGTGGAGTATTTCAGGCGGGGGAAAGCCAATGTTAAAAAAAAATAGTAAAAGAGAAATTTTTTCGCATGAATTTTATAAATTAGTACAAACAATTTCGTTAGAAATAACAACTTGGTACCAGCTGCGTACACACATAACCTCTAAAGTAATTTTATTGTAACACATTTATAAATGGAAAGTTTGAACTCATTTTAAATACACAATAGGATTACGAATAATGAAGGCCTGAACAATCCTCAAAGTCTATTTGTGCAAAATTTCGTGTCTGTACAAACATTTGTCGCATACCTAAACTTGGAGCGACTAAACTTAAATCACAAATCTTACAAATGTTTTCATCATATAATTTTATAACCTTACTATTATTACTCTTACAAAACAACTTGAACATTTTTGGCAAGTTTCTCGCTGAGTTTGGATCACCGTTCCTCTTGAGCAAGAGAACAGGGCCTTATTCGATATTATCAATGAAACACGTAACGTGGCTCGTTACGATAATTTCGTGAAATAATCGTTTAATGGTACTTTACTACTCAAGCAGCTTACATAATACCAATTTACCAAGCTTTTATTTAAATAGCAACGTTCTTATGTCTGTCTGTAGTTCTGTCTTTCCGGTTCAACTGTTGTGATTCATTTATCAAGCACTTGCCGTACAATCGGATACCCGATTGAGCTGTAATTTGGTACACTAATGTAAGTTTGGTGACAATGCAATAATATGGTACCATGGAGCTGAACTGATGATGGAGTCGGAAGGTGGCTATAGGAACCCCTCGTGTTTAGGCTTGTTAGATTGCTATTGACATGACTAGATAGTATTCAGGGTGTAATAATGAAGCCGTATAGTGGCCAATGGAACTAGCCAGTTACTCAATATAGTCACACCGCGTTTGAGTGCTTTAGACCCGAATGGTGTCCAAGGTCTGATGATGGAGACACAAGGAAGCCATAGAAACATCTCAACTAAGCAAGATATCTTCGCTGTGTTTTTGCTCTAAAAACTTATTTAAAAAAAATATCTTTTTTTTTAAATAAGTTTTTAGAGCAAAAACACTTTGGGGGTCTGTCCAAGAGCGTGCTCGTCGCGACCCCTGCCAGTCATTATGGCTGCAATCTTGGACCGAAGACGTACCGCAGTGCGGGCTAGGGCGTCCCCCCGAGGCGACGCGTACCGGCCCGCCCCCGTCGGTACAAATATAGGTGGAAGCGGCGATGGGGGCCGCCACCCATCACGCCGGGCCCGAACTGGCGAGTCGTGGGGTGCAGAGTGCCGAATAGGCACTTGGAATGTAAGAGGTGGTATGGAAGATAAGCTGCATGAGGTGATTGATGTAATGAAAGAGAGACGCCTGGATGCTCTGTGTGTAACAAAGACTAAGCGGAGGGGCAGTGAAACCTGTGATCTTCCTGATGGAACGATGGCTCTGTGGTCTGGGGTTACCGCAGAGCAGTCGTGCCAGCATGGGGGTGGGTATCTTGCTGTCCCGTCGCCTGGCATCTGGAGTGAGAGATTATGGCCTGTGCGATGCGAGACTTCTCTGGGTCCGTTTAAAACTGGGTGTCACTAGAGTATTTTTGGTCGCAGCATATGCTCCCGTAAGCTCGTCGACACCCCAGGACCTTGAGAAGTTTTGGGATAATGTCAGGGAAGTTCTGGATTTGGCTGAGGCTAACGAAAAAGTGATTCTGTGTGGCGATCTGAACGGATGGGTAGGAACCAGGCGGCAAACATGCGACGCTGCTCTGGGTCCTTATGGTGATAAGAGAGTGAACGATGCAGGTAAGCTCATTGTAGATGTTTGTTTGGAAAGGGGTCTCCTTGTGTCTAATACGATATTCCAGCATAAGGACATACATATGTATACGTGGAGAAGGAATGAACAAAAAAGCATGATAGATCTGATCCTGGTTGATAACCGTCTCCGAAGCAAACTACAAGATACGCGTGCGTATAGAGGCCCCACTCTGGAATCAGACCACTATCTCGTAGTTGCGCGGTTTAGTGGTCTGTTCAGGAAGTGGAGGCACTGGCGAGAGCGTATCCCCTTCGGAGACCTTGAAAGATTAAAGGTTGAAAAGTTGCAAGATGAGAGCGTGAGGAGAATGTATGAAGACAGAGTCCGGGACAAGTTTTTGACAGCAGGCTCTTCGGACTCAAATGTAGATGAATGCTGGAATAGCCTGAAAGAGAGTTTGGTGGAATCCGCGAAAGAAGTATGTGGTTGCTCAAAGAAGCATATTACAGCAAAAGGTGATGCATGGTGGGATGCGGAGTTGCAAAGCTCCGTAGAAAGTAAGAAGAAAGCGTGGCAGGACTATGTATCTTCTTTAAACCTGAATGCCAGTATGACAGAGATGCGGAAAGAAATATACCGGCAATGCAAGAATGCCACTAAAACTTTAGTGAAAGAAAAGCGTGAAAGAGCCAGTATGATTGAGGAGGAGAGGCTGGCGAAGAACTTCGAGAACAACACCAAACTCTTTTGGAGCAAGGTGAGAAAGGCTCGAGGTGATTCGTCAGGCTCCAGAATGGAAAGGATAAAATCTAAAGATGGTGACATTCTTGCAGACACACAAGCTGTGCTAAACCGGTGGAGTGAATATTTTGGAGAAATGTATGGAGATGACCCGGATGCTGATGCCGCAGACGTGCCCAAAGGCGAGATTGCGGCACCAGAATCAACGGAGGACATCACTATGGAAGAAGTTGAATGGGCGATAGGAAGTATGAAAAACGGTAAAGCTGCGGGAGTAGACATGATATCTGCCGAGATGATCAAATATGGTAGAACTTGCGTCCGGGACGCTTTCCGGGCCCTTGCAAACCTTTGCTGGAGGACCGGTAGAGTCCCTACAGATTGGCGCCGCGCAGTCATAGTACCCTTGTATAAAGGCAAGGGTTCACAATATGACTGCGCCAATTACAGAGCCATCAGTTTGATCAGCTTGGCAGCCAAGGTGTACGGTAAAATTATTGAACGGAGAATGCGCGTGAAGTCCGATGGAATGTTGTGCGAGGCACAAGGGGGTTTCAGGTCTGGAAGAGGATGTTCGGATCAAGTCTTCTCACTCCGCAACATCGTAGAGAAGCATCTGGCAGTGGGCCGGAAGGTTTTCTGCGGTTTTGTAGATCTGGAGAAGGCATTTGACAGAGTTGTGCGAAAGAGACTTTGGGACATTTTGCCAGAGTATGGTATAGATGGCACTCTGTTGCGAGCCGTCCAGTCCACTTATGTGGACTGCAAGGCATGCGTTCGGGTGGGTGGTAACAGGTCACCCTGGTTTGACGTTAAAATCGGCGTCAAGCAGGGTTGCGTGTTGTCAGCTAGACTGTTTATAATATATCTGGACAAAAGTCTTCAAAGACTGAAAGCGATGAATGAAGGTGTACAAATGGGTGACTTAGTGGTAAACCATCTACTTTATGCAGATGACGCGGTTTTAATAGCGCCAACAGCCACTGATCTGCAAACACTAGTCACAGTTATGAAAGACGACTGCATGATCAATGGCTTACACTTGAATGTGAAGAAAACCAAGATTATGGTTTTTGAAAGGGAAGAAACCAGAACGAATGTAAGGATTGTGGTTGGTAACGATGTGCTGGAGCAAGTGAATGAGTTTGTATATCTTGGATGCGCCTTCAGTAAGGATGGGAAATACACCGCTGATATAGAGAGAAGAGTGAGTGCAGGGAACAGAGTGAATGGTGCGATGGGAAAGCTACTCGGGAGCCGGCACTTAAGCCATAAGGCGCAGCTGGCCATACATAACGGAGTTCTTGTCCCAACGCTGTTATATGGTAGCGAGAGCTGGGTATGTAAGAAGGAGAATGAAAGTGGGATAAATGCGGTAGAAATGCGAGCTCTGCGGAAGATGTGCGGAGTGAAGCTGACCGACCGCATTAGCAACAGCATAGTAAGACAGCGAGTAGGTATGAAAGATAGTATCGGTGTAAAGATGAGAAAGGGCATGCTCCGTTGGTTCGGGCATATAGAAAGAATGCCAGAGGAAAGAATGACAAAACAGATATACAATGTGAAAGTGGAAGGATGCAGGTACCGGGGAAGACCTAGACTATCTTACCACGACCAAATAAACCGAGTCTTATCTGATGGAAAAGTCAAGAGTCTCCGTAACCGGCGAGCGTGTATGAGACGAACTATGAGAGTCGAGGAAGCCAGAGAGGTATGTAAGGAAAGAACCTGTTGGAACTCTGTACTCTCTGCCTACCCCGCAAGGGATCTGGCGTGAGGTTATAGATAGATAGATAGAGATCTTTTTTTTAAATTATTTTTATTTCTTTTCGTGTCAATGGCTTATATTTTTCTTGTACAAGTGAGTGGCTAGTTCGCGCCGTCTGTAACCGCGCTCAGTTCTTCCTCGTACAAGTGGTGGGGCAAAAAGGGCAGCCCAGTAAGTGCAACATACTCTGTGACGTCTCACTACAATCGCAGGCTGTTATATTTGGTTCTCCGAATCCCCATTTGCACAAATTTTACCTGCGTGCGGTACCGATTTAATGATTTCCACACGGGCTATGATAGTTGGTGCCTTCGCGGTAGTTGCCCCTGACATGGAACGAAATAAGGCGGTAAGAATACCATTACACGATCATTTGTACAAAGTTATCGTAACCCGCCGCGTTTGGTATAACATAATAAGGACCCTGGCGAGTATTGAGTGCTGCCAACTACCAGTTGTATAACCATATATGAGTAATGGATTGGATCGTGACAGAAAATACCTTGAACGTGTGAAAATAAAACGCATTGTAACTTAAAAATATTTCGTGAATCCGGGGAAATTCTGAAGTGTTTTATCTCTGAATATTTTAGTTCAATTTCTGCGTTTGGTGAATTTATTTCGAGGCGGGAAATGTGAGTTTAGACTCGTCTTTCTACAGTCTTCGACTACCTCGTTTCAGTGGGATATAGTGCAAGTAGCGATCAAGAGGTTTTGGGTTCAAAATTTAAGATTGACAAAATGTGCTATTTCTGTCTAAAAATTTTCAGTCGCGGTCCGCTGTATGGGAGGGTTCCCGGCAGTATGGCAACAGGATTTGCCCCTATAATATTGGGTCCTACCATAGAAATCATAATAACATTGTCGGCAATGTGACTGTACATATACACGGTAGACTTATTTCAGTGTCGCTTGTGGAATATAGGCATGACGGGGTTATTTTTTTATTTATATATTTCTGAACCTCTTTTTGTTGTATATCAGGCACAAATTACATCGCACTTTAAGACGTAAGTACTGCAGTGTGTACGTTATTTATACCGTTAACATTTTTTATTTCTCAAGCGAATCGTGATTCTTCTTGGATCGTAAACTGCTTGATGTACTTTTATTCCATTCCTTTATATCCCAGACAGTCTTGCTAGTCACGAAACTATTTCAGTTGAACCTCGGTTTAAATAAAGTATGCCGTACCGTACCTACTGAGGTGTCTGCCAAGTTCGACTTGAATATTGCAAGCAGGTGTTCCCCTCCTTCCAGCAGGGTTAACACAGCCAGACAATATATATACCACAGATATTAGCAGTAGGATTGAAATAATCGTTTTGTTTTACGGGCTAGCATGCCGTGACAAAAGATTGACACGAGACGACAAGACTTTGATTTCCGTACAAGGCTCAAATCACGGGCTGACAAGATACTTTCTCATGCGAGAAAAGTCTTGTCGCCCGTGCCAACCCTACAGTACAAGGTCTCGATTCTACATTTCAATATTTAATACGTCTAGCCACTCTATTCCACGGTTTTTACTTCCTTATTTTATGATACAACTAGAACAGGAAAGCCATAGAGATATACTTAAGCATAGTTAATTTCAAACATAATTCCCTTCTCGATGATTTGCATACAAATTGAAAAACAGAAATCGTAACAGCATTAAAATAAAGATAATATTTGTATCGACAAATTGATGACGTCCAATCGAAGATGAGTCGTTAGTAACATTTAAAAACAAGTTTATAAGTTTTCTTAATGTGTAAAAAAAAAATATTAAGAGTTTTAATAAATTAGATATTGGTTTTCTTTTTCGATTAATGAGTATGTTAATTGAGGGAGAGAAATGATAAATTTGATAAACAGCGTCAAGGAAAAGATAAACACACTTTTACTACGCGGAACTGTAAATTTGTGGCCTTAGCACCTATTTGAAAGATACCGATGAAGGTACTTGAAATAGGCACAGAAATGCTAAATAGGTTAGACATTGGGATGACCTATGTGAAATATATATTAGAAAGTATATGTTGATCAAATCATCCACATTTGTTCAATATATCCTCGCCGAAAAGCTCGAAGAATGTCTGCCTATTGGCTGGTGTTGAGGACCACGCCAAAACAGCCCAAGCTGTTCCTCCGTGAGATGCCCTTGGGATATTTGCCCCCTTGCCCTTAGGGCTAGAGTGTAGTTGTTGCACGCTCGCTCTCTCGTCCGGTTAACCTGTAAAGACCCCTCGGCCAACAGCATACTCATTCACAAAAATAAAAAGGTAAAGGACTTATAAGAGACTACTTAAATATGCATATTATATATACAAGTAACAGATTTTAGTAAAATCAAAGAGATTAATGCCATAACAAAATATGAATGCCTAGTCGCAAAAGATATCTTGTAGAAGGAATATTGTGGTGAATTTAACTCTTCATTCACCTCTATCAACATCGAATGCCTGGTTGGTCTAGACGCAAATAATGCACTTTGCGATCACGAGGTCCTGGGTTCAAACTTAGGTCCCAGTATCACTCCAAAGTTTGGAATTGTGTCTGGTATATGGCAATAGCTAACCTTTTTTTTTGACGCAGGGAAAACCTTTTATGGGTACCCGTGCGCGTTCGGGGGACGCGGAGGGGTTATGTCGGAGTCCTTGATCTTCTGAGAGTCGGGCTGACCCAGCCGTCAGTGGACCAAGTGTACCGACTAACAACCCTGCGGTGACACCGCCTTTGCCAAATACTGTCGGGGTCACGGGATCGCCGTTAGGTACGCACCGCGACCCCGACGCGGTCTGCCCTGTTAGGGTCCACCCTGGGAGCGTGTAAAGGGCGCTCCCTTTTCCCTCTACTAGACGCCATACTGGTGTCACTCAGCACGGCGTCTCCCCCGCGAACTGGGCAGCAGGCTCCCCCGAGTCTGTTACCCAGGATGCAATAGGTAAGCTAACATCGTCAATGAAAAACTGGTGTACACAGTACACCTCTGCCACCCTCGCTTGGGAAATATAGGCGTGACGGGGTTTAATTTTACCCTAGAGATGAATTAAAAAACTTTACTTTCGTTTCGTATCTGGTCTACCAGAAGTAGAAGAAATCTGTCTTATATTTTACCATCGCGTATATTTAATTACTAATCTATTTTTGAATATAAATTCCAATCTAGCTCTCAATATTTTAAATACAACTTTCGCGTCTTCTATAAACAGTTTTAAATAAGAAAGCATTTCACCTTTCTGTGTTATTAATTGATATTTAATAACTCTATTCAACAATTTCCTACTTCATAAACTAATTTAACATCCATCAATACCGTAATAGCTCCGCCATCATTAAAAGTAGATGACATGAAACAATTTCAAATGCCTGTCATTGACTAGATTATTGCTTGCGATAATGTTTAACTGTAATTATTGCTCCTAAAATACAAATTGACGACAGGCAAAAGTTCATTTTTGTGCTGTTTACATTGGATGCTAGTACTTAATTAGCAACGGACTCAACGTATGATGCCAAGTTTTCGATTGCACTTTCACATTTTTTTGTTTAGTAGCCATTGCGAGTACAAAGTAATTATCTAGTTTTAAATTAAACTATCTTTTTTAATTCAATCGTTGCTCATAATAAAGTTATTAACATTTTGTCTTTTGTTTTGCGTTTGGTGAGTTGTTACAATTATTCATATCTTTGGGAAGATTAACTCTAACAAGTTTTTCAAGCTTTCTGGCAATTTTTGAAGCCGTGAAAAAGAGACGGACCTATGACCTATAAACTGTATATATCCACGTCTTTTTTATACAGCAATGTAAGACTATAATAAGTGATACAGATTTATGCTCTTAAATAGCTTCAGTTTTATTGCAGTTTTGACAATCATTTAGATAACCATTACCCACCATCCATTTCGGTTCTGACTGCCTCCGATGTTGTTTGACATCGTCGTTTGCTACCGATCGCTCATTGTAACAATCTTATCGTCTCCTGATTGAACTGTTTGTATTCAAAAATAAAACTCCTACAGAAGATCAGGACGGACATAACCAAACCAACCTATTTCATTCCATTTACTCACCGCACTTATCTTCCTCATCCTAATTGCTTTTTATTTTGATTTAATGCATTCTAGATAAGGCCTAGAGCAGCCACTCGAAATAAATGCAATAATTCATAACTTTCAAGTACTGCGTCTAAACAAACCACATGCAAACATCAAAGATAAAAGTTATAAATATTTTAATTGCGAAACACTCGAGTGGTAATCTAGTGATATCTGTAATTCTAATTTTCTGTGAATCATGGTTTTAATATAATAAAATGTAATTGAAGAGTAAACAAAGAAAACAGTCCATATTTAGTAGATGGATTTCCTAGGCACTGCTAAAATTCCGGCTTCTTATAAGTAGCTAAACTTTTAGCACCAGCACGATTGAAGATCTGAGTGTTCTAAGATTTTATTATATTTAATTCTTTATGAACAACGTACATAGGCGGACTTAATGCCTGAGACATTTTCTGCCAGTCTACCTTGAGTTGGTGTGGAAACAGCTGTGGTAGGTGCGAAAAACTTACCACTAACTTTAATAACCTCTGCATTTTCCAGCAAAATAATAAGTATTCAAACAAACTTACCTAAAGTAAATTTCAATCATTAATATACGAAATCTTTCATTCGAAGATATGAAGCGATCGGTTGCCTGGTGACTCAAAAATCAAAATCAACAAAAGAAGATGACTAGGTTATTGGAGATAGGACATAGTAATAAGAAAGTCATCCTCTGACTCGTATTAGACTTCAGTGGGATATAAAACTCAAACCCTCAATAACCTAGTGGTTGGTTGAAGTAGATTGACGATGATGCGGTTCACAAAAACGGCACAAAGCTAATAACGTTTTCCTTCAACAGTGAACAGAGAAATTTATACACGGTTATTTACAATTTTCTTGTTTGTGCTGCGGCTTCATAATAATACCAGAGACTTAATATCTAGATATATAGTTATAGCTCACTGCGGTTAGGCACTATCGTATTTTGAGGATGCTGTCGAGGTCACGGCCAGCATATATAGTATAAACCGAGCCTTATCGTAAATATCAAAAGCGGTAAGCGTAAATACTTCAAGCTCTGTAAGGTTTACAATTCAATTATAAACTTGTAGAAGCTAGGATTGATGTTAAAATAAAGTTAGAGTATTGTTTAGTATAGCGCTGATTTTTCAATCATCAGACAAAAAAAAAATCGGTAAAAATAAATGCCAGAGAGACAAAGCACTCGAAACGTCGGAAATTTAAAAATCAAAAATAAACCGCGGTAAAATCCGATAGACCGTGTCTTATCTGAAGGGCAAGTCAAAAGTCTCCGTAACCGGCTAGTGTGTATGAGACGAACTATGAGAGTGGAGGAAGCCAGAGAAGTATGTAAGGAAAGAACCTGTAGGAACTCTGTATTCTCTGCTCACCCCGCGAGGGAGCTGGCGTGATGATATAGATAGATAGATAGAATTTTAATATTTAATTCAGTTTAATATTCAGTTGTTGAATCACATTAACCTGGTGATAGAAAGAAAAGCTTTTAGTAAACAGAATAAAAAGGTTGTGACGGTCTAAGAAATTTGTATTATTTTGTTGACATGATTATGCCAGTCTTGTTTATGAACAGCATGGAATCTTCCGTAAAACGTCTCTTAGATTTTTTTATATTCAGTCGCTAGTGTATTTTAAGAGCAACTGACGTTCATGGTCAATTGTAAATCTAACCATAAGTACCAAAAGCGGTAGGTGTAAATATCGCAAGCGGTAAGCGCGAACCTTCGAGCCGAGTGTATGATAACCGCATTGTGAACGTCGAAGTATTGATTGCATAATGTCCCACCCTCTGTTTCGTAACCGCAGTACCGTACCATTCCAATTTCAATTATTCATCTCGTACATTTTTAATAACACCCCACATTGCACCCCGAAAAATTACCGACGAATAAAAAAGCGCATACCAAAAATACAAACGGAAATTTCATCCGACAAAAATAAGTTACGTTTGACGTGTCTGTCTCAGCAGTTAAAACAGTAATTACTAAAGAACCCGTCTAACGTTTCCCCGGGGTATTCTACTAAAACGTAATTTACGAAGACCGAATTTCGGAGGGGTATCAACAAAAAAATCCGTATCTACATGTCGCTAGCATTCGACGACGCGACTCATTTCTGAGAAGACAAATTACGGAATCCGTGGCAGTCAGCCGCGTAAAAAATCTAGCAATTAACCACCAGACGGGCAACCGAATAACTATAACTATTTTCGGTGAGCATTTCGCTCGTTATTTCAGTATGTTTACGTTTTTTGTCAACAAATTCTATGGTGAGAATTTACGTTATTGAAGACACATCAAAGGAGACAAATGTCGGTTTGTTTATTCGGAACTTCATTTATGTCTGTTGTATGGTTGTTTTATCCCTGGTATTATGAGGATTCTAGAATAACGCTTTTTATCCTATACACACTGTTACGCCTTTATTTTCTAAGTAGTGCCACCCCGGCAAGGGTGTATTGTGTACTCCCACTTTTCGCCGATGATGTTAGGTCCCATATTACATCAGGAGGCGAGCCTATTATTGCTGGTCTCCGGATACTAATGGGAATTTTGCGGTAGAAAAACTACTTTCTCACTCTACACTTTCTCTAACCTAGGATTCGAACTTCGTAAGCCCTACACGCATTATACGCCACTAAACCAACTAATAGTAAAATAATGTAGCATTCATCAAACTCCTTGCCTTTAAACCAATTATATCTACGTATATGATGATTAGCATCATTCGTAGGCTGTTCAAAACTCGTGAATGTGTATTTCTTTAATCCTTCCTTATTAACGTCTTAAGGTGTTCGTATGGTATTGCTGTAACAAATAACAAACGATCTGGCCAATATTAATGCGGTAGCTTCGCTAGCTCGCGGCGTGCGCTCGTTTAAGCCCCACAGATTTATGGCCCGAGACCGGTCGAAAAGTAAACCGTAAAAACGAGAGGCAGTTTGCGCTTGCAATGCCAATAAAATAATAAAGTAATAAAAAATAAATTCAACGCAGCAGGGTGCGTGTTCCAACCGCGCAGAGGTTTAAATTGCTTCCATTTCATTCGTTGCTTCCAATAATTGCCTGTTATTTCATAATGAACGGGTAAATTATGGAATGTTTCATTTGGCACAATGTATAATTAAAGTCGTTTAGTTCCTTAATGTCCCGTAGATAGCTGATGTCAATTAATTATGAAGGCAAAATGCAGTGTAACATAATCAGTTATTTATCACCGGTGTGACAGAAAAGTCGTTTGTCAATGGTTTCACCCACGGCGCTCCATCTTGGACATTCGTCACAACATCACACTTCATTATGGACCTTAAGCAACTGCGAATAAGGAATTTTATTCAAAACACTCATCTTATTAGTTCTTGTGATGACAACCTAAGATTACCAGCTTATCTGATTTCATCGTCTTTAAAGACTTATTTTTAACCATGTCTAAAAGTGACTTTCTCGGGCGTTGTTTAAAAAGAAAATACCAAGGTAATTTATTATAACTAAGCCATAAACGTACCATCAATATACCGCAATTGCTCCTGAGAATCTTACTTAAATAAAACACAGGAATGTAATGAGCACATTAAATTTACAACGCAAATACAGGGCTCCCGGCACGGTACAGTCGGTTAAATCAAAAAGCTCCCATCAATGCGCCTGTCTTCTTGTGCGACGAACAGAATGCAATCCATGCAACGTCGGCTCCCACAATCAGGCCGGCAACCGCCCGAGTAAAGAGAAGAATTCAAACAACGGCTTTTTGAGGGCCCCTTCACCATTCAAATTAGCTTAATGCGTTGAGCACAAAGCTTTGCGATAAGCGTGGAAAACGGGAAGCTACTCAGAGAGATCGTTCGGATATTTTTAACCCAAAACAATTTCAAATCAAGCTACGTATTTGACGAGTTAACGAATCAAAGTTTGGGAGTTGTTGATTGGGTGATTTCCTTTCATCAATCGTAAGGATTTTTGTGACGAAAAAAGAGTTGCTTTTCGAGTTCCGGCGCAGACAGTCGTCTCGGTAGTGACGTGTCTGAAAATAGACAACAGATGTAGGTATCGTTTGCAACCATTCGTCGTCGCACAACACACGCGCTCGACCGTTGACAGATTGGACGTTTTAAATTTAGAATACTCATCCTTTATTTTTAAATTTTGAATGAAATATTGCGTGTCGATTGTAACATACTAATATGCCGCAAATGCTTAGATTTCTTCACTGAATTGTACAATTATAAATTACCATACTACTAATGAACACATTTAGACAAAAATGTTTAATTATAAATAGAAATAAGACGTATTGTTTTAAATAGACCAACGCATGAATGATAATAAAGATAAAAGGTTATTTTTATCAGCCGTATAAAAGATGGCATCGTGAAACAAGTTTCGACTTCCGATGTCAATACTATCAATTCCAATATGTGTTTTTTGACTGACAGTATTTCTATGTTTGCGGTAAAAAATACGGATGGCGTGTATTTATGATCAAACGATTGGGTTTTCTGAATGTGTAGCACGCTCCTATTGGCTGTCAGTCGCTGCCCACGTGTTGTATTCAAATGCTTTTGTTTATGCGTTATGTGGTTTATGGGTAAGAGAATACGCCCGCAATTTTACAGAAACAATTCTATTGTATAATATTTTATAGGATTCGCCTGCTGTTGTGTCATTGGCTTAGTATTGTGAAAGCTTGTTCTTTTGAAATTCATTGTTAAGAGGAAAATATAAAGACAGCATTTTAAATTTACATACTAAATAAAAGAGTTTATAAAATCAGTTAGAAAATTTATTTTAGTTTTATATGTATTGCAAAAACATAATAGCACCTAAAGGAAATAGAAAAAAATCAACCGACACCTAACTGTACCTCATATAATTGAGTCTTGGTTAAGATAGTATTTATTGCGATGTCTTAATGGTATATTGACTGATGAAGAAATCAACGGCAAGGAACAATTTATTTTATTCCATTGATACTTCCATCCAATAAATCAAACCAGAAAAGAGCGAAAAATTGCTTTCAATACAAGCATGCATTTATATCACACAACTAATGTTCAATACTCAATCAAATAGTATTTTCTTTCAACAAAAACTGTAATCACCCACAATTTCAATATCAATTTTAACTTCACCAACGATATCTACTATATCCTACCACACATCATAACC
Organism: Phalera bucephala; assembly: GCA_905147815.2. Taxonomy (NCBI): domain Eukaryota; kingdom Metazoa; phylum Arthropoda; class Insecta; order Lepidoptera; family Notodontidae; genus Phalera; species Phalera bucephala. The sequence goes on from LR990612.1 coordinate 29,353,112, forward strand.
TAAGCCCCATGACTCACAACACGTAATCCTGCGTTATTTCACAAGCATGTTATTACACTGTGATGTTATCACTATCGTGTACTGCACCCACGGTTATATTAAAATGCACTAAGCGCTGTCCAACGAATTTCAATGCCCAAGGAAACAATACGTCATTGTCAATCTCGAGTTGCCCAATTAAATAAATAACCTCCGGTTTGTCAGTAATTTCTTTGATTGTCTCATTCAATTAATGTCTTCTCTGTTTATGTTAATTTCCTTTTGTTGCCTCAATATATTTTGTTTGTTCGACAACTTTAAATACTTGTTCGATTTCATTATCGAATTTGGTCAATTAATTAAAAAGTTTATAGATGTAAAGGAAGTTATAAAGGTTAGAAAATTTGTTTAAAATAAGTTTATAGACTCTTCCATTTTATGCCGTCTAGCGTAAAACATACAACAGCACTAAACGAATTATGTACAAATACGTGTAGGCGACAAGCTAGTCGTCACAGCTTTATGTTTTTTTGCAAGCCATGAAACATTAATATCTAAAACATTAATGTTTACTGTACATTTAAATGCCTCGTCTTCGTCTATTTTATTACAGATACCAGCTTTAACTTCAATATTAAATTCACGCCCAAAACAAATAGAATTTAGTAAAGAAACTTCAAAGAGTTTATAGGTGTCGCGTCGGTCGACTTTTGTTTTTCTTATACAATATCTCGTAGCAATATCGTGCTCAACGTAATATAAGACAAGATGGCTGGCGTATTATTTTATTATCTCGAGAATACTCTAGACACGCATCATCTATGACATCAAAACTCAATATCCGTCCGATACATTTGTTATAGATTTCACATTTCCGTCCCGGGTAAAGTGCTCTGCTATGCGATTTACCATAATATATTTTGAAATATAACTCTTAAGTCGACTTTCCAATAGATGTTGTGGCATTAAGTTTTACGATAGTACGGTACTCTTATTTCATACGTTATTGTTTGGGAAATCCTTGGCTAATAGCGTTCCGTTCGATGTGCGCTATAAATGTTGTTTAGTGATTTTGGAAATTATTGGCATCTTGGAATTTCAGTTTATTATACTGGGATGTTTTGTGTATACTTACCAGTTTGGATTCTTTTCTAATTTTTTTTTAGGTTTTCTAATTGCCGTTAAATAGACGTGCAATAGATGTGGCGATACCGAATTAATTAAGAGTTACGCTCAAACATTTTCAAACAATTCTAATGGCACGAACTAAAATTTCGCTTTCAATTTGCTGCAATCGTGATGGTCGTGTCAGTAAATGTAAATAAAGGAATGCCATTGCAAGAGTTAGTGGCGGGTATAAATTCAACGATGTTGTACAAAATTGTGCCAATTCCCTTGAAACAGTGAATTTACTGTGGATTAATAAATCAAGTTCTATGACGGATGGAGGAAACCGGCTGATTTGGTTCTAGCACGCAAAATATTACAGCCTTGAATTAATGGTCCAGTTCACAAATAAACTGATAGGCTAAAACGATCTATTGTTAACAAGGTCAAAAATATTGATTTGAGTTTTTATGGCTTGAATTTAAAACTTGTGTAGTATATAGCAGAGATGAGATTTATTAACATTTTTAATAATTTTCATAATTAGTTTCTGATGTAATTCTCGTCAGAAAATAAAATAAAGTCGTTAAATCAATTAAAATTATTATCATAAATGAGAATCATATTCATCATAAGTGATATATATTACACTTTAAAGTCCCATCCGTACACACCAGTACGTATGCACCAATTAATTTTTAAGACCCGCAGCAACCCAATATGGAAAAACCTTATCACCAAAGTATGTGTTCTAACGAAATTGCACTCCAAATTATTATTCTCTCTCTAATATAAAGGAGAGACAAAGAAAGGATGAATGAATGAAACTATATTATCCCGTTTCGGATTTAGCAAAACAAGGGGGGCAGGTGACGCCGTCGTCTATAAATCGTGTTCAGACATCGCATCGCCTCCGAGGCACGCGGAACCTCGTCTTATTGTGGTGGCATTTGTTTTGTTCACCAAGCGACTGGAGACGTTATTTTGGATTTGCGACGTCTATAGCCTATTAAGAACCGTGATTGTGTTTCGATGTTTGAATTTAGTTATTGCGAAATAGATATTTTTTTTAGAATCATGTATATCGTTGCTTTCATCTCCATAGGAATGTGGTTCGGTCGTGGTTTTGGGTTAGTTAATTTTAATTTGAAATACTCAGAAAGATACATTGGATTTTAAATGTTTCTTTTTATAGTTGCCTTATCTTGTGTGATTCATCAATGTTACCTATATCAAATCATCAAACATTAAAAGATTCTGATAAAGAGGATGATGTTACTTTCGATTTCTATTTATAATTAATAACACAATTAGTAGTGAATATTAATGCAATTAATTTCCTTTTATGTTAATTACGTTAAACTTAAAAGTACTTGTACAAGTGTACCAGTACCTGTGCGAGTAAACGTGCGAACTACATGCCGGGACTGCTGGCGTGAGCAGTATTGGTTTACATGATCACGCACTGGTTCAACGCACATATTTACCCTGCCGTTTATACAATGTGTTTAACTTGTGCGAGTTCCTCGACTCGCGTCAGTTACATGTCGTGTACAAGGTTCATAAGATTTAGCACTAAAGCAATTGAAATCTACAAAAAAGAGACCACTATTTCTAATGGTAGCTAAATAGCGCCACATTATCCATTGTCTCCTGTATTCTTGTTTTGTTCCTGTCTCGTGGAGCATGCAATGCTATTTTAGATTCGTGATCTCTTAATAGTATTCGCTATTCCAATACAAGCTACTGAATAAACTTGCTTGGGAAATCTTTGCTAAAAGATAAATGGTTTAGGACGGGTTTATTGCTGCGATGCTGTTTGTGATTATGAAAGCTAACACTTGATTTCTTTGTATTTATATCAGGATATGTTTAGAATAGATTTGCAAGTAGACTGCCTTATTGATCTTGTGTGACTAGCGATCACGAGGTCCACTTGATTTGAATTGTAGGTCAGACTGTGCTGTTCGGATTCTTCTATTGAAATTTTGCTTGGTATAATAGCTCGCCCTGCATAGATTGGGACCAATATAATCTGCAAAATGTACACAGCATACTATGTACACCTACATTTCGAAATACTTTGGAAAATATGGGGGGAGTGTATTTATTTTTATATTTATATAAATATTTACTTTTCATAAAAATTCTAGTGTCGAATATTGTCACTTAATTGCAGTTCGTATACTAAGTCAGCAGTTCTTGAGTGTAAAACTTTTTTAATCTGGTCGGGCACAAAAGATATTTGATTAGAATATATTTCTGAATCAAAACCTGTAAAGTTGTATCGTGCTCTCCAGTTATCAAATGAGTGAAAAAACTGCATAAAATGGGTGATCCTTTAGAACTGGCAAGAGAAGTCTTGGACGTCCTTATCAAGATTAGCACACAATAGAGATGTTTGAGGCAAATGAATAGAGGTTGACCGGCAGGGTGTTGACTAAGGATGATAAAGGTGAAAGTTGAGCTTTGGAAGTCTAACATTATGTAGTAAGACTAGTAACATATTGATATGTTGGAATTTTGTTAAATTCAAACTTTTCAATATAAGATTAAGGTTTTAGAAGTTTTTGATCAAGTTAGTGACAAGGGTTAATCTTTTTAAAACATTAAAGTTGTATTATTGCTGATAATATTTTAATCAAATTCAAGATAAATCAGTTTATCTCATCGTAATTAAGAAGCTTTTGAATTTAGGAATAAGTTTTTTCAGTGCACTTTATTAATTCTTGAAAGTGTTTCTTTTTTTTTCTTTTTAGAAACTTAGCCCCTCTCTATGACTTATTCCTGTATCTTGGGTGCGTTTAGAAACATGAAAATTCACATACATAATTACCCAGACCGAAACAAATAATTGTGGGTCACATTAAGATTTGTCCCGTGCGGAAATCGAACCCGCGACTATTAGACACAGTGCAGAGTGGCTTAAGCTCTTAACCACTGCGCTAAATTGTCCGTCGCAGTTTGTGTTCTGCAAGATTTATTTTGAACAAAATTTAAGTTTTTGTTAATTATCTAATAATCGGCACAAGTAACTCTTATTTTTTATACACTTTTTATTTTTTATACAATTTTTATTTTTTTATACACATTTTATTATTATTTTTTGGTTAAGTATCAAGGCCTTTAATAAGTTTTGTTGAAGTACCTATAATAAATTGTATGTATCGGTAATTTCTTTTTATTTGGAATAAACATTGTATTAATACTATTAATCAAACATAAAATTAATTTATCTCATCGTGTAACAGCTTTAATAGTTACTTATACCAAACTCCGACACTCAAACTAAACCATAAAACATAACTGTGACTCTTTTTCTTTAGCTTCCGCCTTAATTATGTTAATTATACGTCATTAATGTTAGGTATTAAAGTAACAGAGTAATCTTTGACGCTTAAAACATTATCTATCAACCGGTTGGGAGATAAATCATAATAGAAATACCAGGTTGATGTACACACGATTTTTAAGTGTTTTGATGGGTTAAAATTGACGCAATGTATGGCTGGGGCTAATTATAGAATGGAATTACCTATTTACACTGTGATATCTCATTTAAAAGTCAGTCCGTCTCGCCTATATTCCTCAACGGAGGGGGGGGGGGGGGGAGAGGGATGTGCCGTGTACACCCACTTTTTACCGAAGATGTTAGGTCCCATGTAAAACAACATAGTGAAAAAAGAATGATTAACAAAAAGGCTAGTCCAATAAAACAATTAGTTGAAAGACTAGCCCGCTGAGTTTCTTTTTTGACATTTGTAAGAGCTCTTGGTGGCATTAAAAAAATATTTTGACATTGACGTTGTAATAGAGGGTGAGCCTGTCATGTACGGGGCACAATTCCACACACCGAAATGATATTGGGAATTTTTCGATAGATTAGACCTAGTCTTCGAACCCCTCGTGACCCCATTATTTGCCACTAGACCAACGGTTGAGACAGTCTTCTTTTTCTTATCCTTCTTTAATAGCCTTAAAATAACAACACCACATGACTTATCTGGAAAAACAACACTCCTCAGTAGTACATATTTACATCACTCACATCCTCAGGCGTACATTTACTTTGATGGCCCACAAGTCACTGTCAATGTGAGGTAAAACTATTGTCATTATACCGGGCACAATTGCAGACTCCACTGCTACTGATTTTATTTAAGATAGAAAAGAGTTGGACATATTTATGGGTGAGGAGAGAAAATGTCCTAGCTTCTGCCAGCGATTTCGTCGGCGTTGACTTCAGACAGGAACCTAACATTTTTTCCGGGATAGAAAGTATCATATGTGTTAATCAAGGTAATAAACTGTGTGCCAAATTTCATCTCAATCAGTTCAGACGTTTTTGCGTGATTGAGTAACACACATCCAAACATCTAAACATACAATAGATAAGATTTTAGGAATATTGTCAAAGTTTATTTCTTAAATTAGTAACCTAACCATTATAATCCCAATTGTATTCAACCAATTCATGTATTCCAGTTGTATTAACCGCAGTTATTTATGAAATGGACCACAAAACACATATCACTTCTGCATCACTATTTATATCTCTCATCCCAAGATGTTCTACATCACAATTCCAAGTTCGAATGCTAATTAAATTTCAATTAAACCGTCCCCGGTGTATCGGCAACGACACATGCCAAGTATAAATCAAATTAATACCGCTTCGGATAGCACCGGTCCGTTGAACCCCATACACAATGGAGGTAATGGTACATCGTGAAGCGGACAGGCGTCTGCTTAACAAAAGCTTGGACTGTCACAGCGGTACGGTTAACTAGGGACGCGGGGTGGTATGTTATTGGGACTACACGTAAAAAACTTTTCTACCTGTGGCGAATGATGGAACTTAAAACGCTTTTGATACTAAATTAGCTATTTCGAACAGTACGGATTGCGATCATGAGATCATATGTAAATTAACACTTTGTTCTACTTATAATTTCTATCGATTAGTCAACTTTATGAGTGGGGCACTGGTATTAGTATATACACGGGAACATTGCGTTACATTTATTTAAATTCGCGCAGTCATTTACGAGATGCTATTTGCTCGCACCTTAACTAGTAGCGGTAACGCGTACAAGCTCCATACTTTTTAATAGAAGATGTAATTTCTGAACTATATACTCTCTCCCTACTCTGCAAGGAATCTAGTATGATGATATATAGATGAAATCTTGCGCAAGCCATGTCCAATACGCACATTTCCAATACGGTTTAATTTATGAAGTGCCCGTCCATACTAGAATTACTAAGTAATTACTGACTATTTACCTTAAGAGTAACGCCGCGAACACGCGGAAAACATTATAGGTTTCAGATAAAAAATCTTCTTTACTGCTACTTCTAATGGACACTAAAACGAATTGCATTCGAGGGAGTATGATTCAAGCAAATTAAGCTCAACGTTAATACATCCAATATCAATGGCTACCGACTGACAGGCTCACTGCAGATAGATCAATCAAAACCTGCCTGAGTATTTTTATTTTCAACGATACGAGTAATTTATTCCTCGCGCATACTTACCACAAGGCAACTGGGACCAGTTTTATGACACAGCCTTAATGGTGACTCCTAGCTTGTCCGCATATGTTGCTTTGATGAGCATAAATTACCGATTAAACCAGTATTTTACTGCCTATTATATTCATTTTGTACTTGCATCTTGTCGGAGAATGCGCGTGAAGTCCGATGGAATGTTGTGCGAGGCACAAGGGGGTTTCAGGTCTGGAAGAGGATGTTCGGATCAAGTCTTCTCACTCCGCAACATCGTAGAGAAGCATCTGGCAGTGGGCCGGAAGGTTTTCTGCGGTTTTGTAGATCTGGAGAAGGCATTTGACAGAGTTGTGCGAAAGAGACTTTGGGACATTTTGCCAGAGTATGGTATAGATGGCACTCTGTTGCGAGCCGTCCAGTCCACTTATGTGGACTGCAAGGCATGCGTACGGGTGGGTGGTAACAGGTCACCCTGGTTTGACGTTAAAATCGGCGTCAAGCAGGGTTGCGTGTTGTCCGCTAGACTGTTTATAATATATCTGGACAAAAGTCTTCAAAGACTGAAAGCGATGAATGAAGGTGTACAAATGGGTGACTTAGTGGTAAACCATCTACTTTATGCAGATGACGCGGTTTTAATAGCGCCAACAGCCACTGATCTGCAAACACTAGTCACAGTTATGAAAGACGACTGCATGATCAATGGCTTACACTTGAATGTGAAGAAAACCAAGATTATGGTTTTTGAAAGGGAAGAAATCAGAACGAATGTAAGGATTGTGGTTGGTAACGATGTGCTGGAGCAAGTGAATGAGTTTGTATATCTTGGATGCGCCTTCAGTAAGGATGGGAAATACACCGCTGACATAGAGAGAAGAGTGAGTGCAGGGAACAGAGTGAATGGTGCGATGGGAAAGCTACTCGGAAGCCGGCACTTAAGCCATAAGGCGCAGCTGGCCATACATAACGGAGTTCTTGTCCCAACGCTGTTATATGGTAGCGAGAGCTGGGTATGTAAGAAGGAGAATGAAAGTAGGATAAATGCGGTAGAAATGCGAGCTCTGCGGAAGATGTGCGGAGTGAAGCTGACCGACCGCATTAGCAACAGCATAGTAAGACAGCGAGTAGGTATGAAAGATAGTATCGGTGTAAAGATGAGAAAGGGCATGCTCCGTTGGTTCGGGCATATAGAAAGAATGCCAGAGGAAAGAATGACAAAACAGATATACAATGTGAAAGTGGAAGGATGCAGGTACCGGGGAAGACCTAGACTATCTTACCACGACCAAATAAACCGAGTCTTATCTGATGGAAAAGTCAAGAGTCTCCGTAACCGGCGAGCGTGTATGAGACGAACTATGAGAGTCGAGGAAGCCAGAGAGGTATGTAAGGAAAGAACCTGTTGGAACTCTGTACTCTCTGCCTACCCCGCAAGGGATCTGGCGTGAGGTTATAGATAGATAGATAGATAGATCAGTATACTTATGAGAACGTTTGGTGTATTGTTTTTCATCGTTATTTTTAGTATCGTTTATGATAACATCGATGGGGTGGTAGTATAAGTAGCAGTGGAATGGAAAATGTAAAAAAACTATTTAAATAGAAAGTTATATTATAACATCATCACCATTATCGACCCGTACCAGTCTACTGTTGAACAAAGGCATCCTTCAAAGCACGCCACTAAGCCCAGTCTTTAGAATGGTGGTATATATAATAATATATGCATTCTAAGAAACTGTCTCAAGATGAAAAGCAAGTATAAGATGGATACGTAAAGGACAAAGCTGGGAAAGCAAAATGCCACATTTTCTGCACAGCTGAACAACTTAAGTAAACTAGGAACATTTAATAGCCGTTACCTCGTGGTCTAACTACCTGTAAGCAGATTAAAATGCATTCCCGAAGTTTAAATTTATGTACCCGACGCGGTCTTCAATTAAACTTGTTATAATGAAACTTTGGAAAAACCAAGTAAATTGCTACGAGGAGACGACGCAAATAATTCAAAAGTTTTGCAATTTATACTCATTTTAAAGTTTGGTTCGATGGCCCAGACGTTCTGGCGATACCTTTCCGGATTGATTGTTTTAACTGTTCGGAATCTTTTCAGAGATAATTTTATCATCCTTGTTATTTGTTGTGTTTGAGTTTAGTTGTTAAGCCGTAAACATGTTTGGTGATCTGATGTTTTAAGACGAAAACGGATGATGCAGAATTTCAAACGTTGTTTCGTTTGATGTTTTGTTTAAGATGTAGGTACACCGTTAGTATTTAAAGCGTTGTAAAATTTGATGAAAAACAATGGGGGCAAGCTTATTGCCAGCTCAGAATTTGTTGATAGAAAAGAAATAATAACACTTTATGTGACCTTGGATTCGCCTCCAGAACCTTGTCGATCGTAAACCACACTGTACGACACTAGACCAACAAACAAATCTATCTATCTATATTATCACGCCAGATCCCTTGCAGAGAGTACAAATAAACTTAATCTGTATAAAGATAGTTTCTTTTAAATCGTCACTGTTATAATCTCTTTAGTTTGCAACACACACACACAAACTCATACAAAAAATACAGAATAATTAGAAGTTACTAGTACCCACTTAACAGTCAGTTTTTGCAACTTTATAATTAAATACTATTCACGAATAAATTAGAACTGGAATTAGCTCAGACCGCTTGGAGCCACATGTAGCAATTACATATTGGAATTAAAGATTTTATCTATAGGCATTTAAGTGCAGCCGGTATACTGCTGGCTGTCCACCACGTTATACTGTTGAGCAATAGCATGATATATTATGTACATTGACATGTTTATTATAGTTTCTATGTATGAGTAGATGAAGTAAAAGTTAGTTTCACCTCTATTATAAAAATAATATTAATAAAAGCTCGCAAGCCTTCCAAAGGTCCACCATGAATTTTAGGGAAACAAAAGCAAATTATATTAATAATCTTCATTTTTAGCGGTTGATATCGGCCAGCGAACTGCAACTCTTCAAATTTCTTTAAAGGGACTTATATCTCCCCGCTAGCTACCAAAGGACCAGTTAAACCCGTGGCTCTTTAAAGAGATACTCAATAAATATAAAATAAAGAATCAAAAACGAGAAGTTAAGCGGTATTGTGAGAATGCCCCAATTATGCAGAATACAAGAAAATAGCGTAGTTCTGAAAATACTCTTTTTAAGTCAGCTTAAAAAAGTCCAACAATAATAAACTTACACTACAAAGCTACACTTACACTACGCTTTACTGACTTCAAAATATTCACTTTTCCTCGAATACTCTAACACAGAACTACATAAAGAATTTCTTGAAATACCAAATTTGATTCTATTACCTAACGTTTGTTTTTCCAAAGCATTCCAGCCGTCGTTGGCAAACTATTCAATGAACCCGTTTCTATGCGCTAAACGACGGACCGTGGTCTAAATGTACCATTTAAATTCAAGTGCTATGCGTTCTGCTAAAGCGTCATGAGCTATTTATTATTGCCTTTTACAGAGTTCCTTTGACTTAGTACTGGAGTTGTCATCTTTGAAATTATGAAGAGGCGGATTGATCTCTAAATAAGGAAAAGACGTATAAATATTTCTAAAACTAGTACACAGTGATTAGTAAGGTTCGCGGGGATATAAAAGTAACATTATGCAAGTAAGTCTTAAATACTTATAATATAATGGTTAATTAATTACCCAATCCTTTAAGAATATTTGAAGAAATGATCCCATGTGTTTCATTCACGACCATTGCTAATAATTTGTAAAACTTTAGGGAGAAAGGCTTTTTGATTAAGAAAATAAAACGGAAAATCAAGGATTCCAACAAAAATTACTAGGTCAATCCGACGCTATAAAAAGTAGGTAATTTTGACGTATACGAACTATCTACCAACATAATCGAAGACAAAATATTTTATATTATTTTCAGGCAGCAAAAGCTTTGCCTTGTATTGACTATTTCATTTCAAAGTAAAAAGCTTTAGAAGCGTGGGAAGCATCGATAATCTCAGAGGCACTCCATTCGAGTAGTGTTAATGAATTTCTTTAGTTGAGTATTCACAAAGCCATAGCATGCCGGGTTCATTTGAAGAGTTTCCACGGAAAAATAAATAAAGTACGACCGCGTGAAATTGCGCGGAGTGAGTGCGAAACCAAGGTCCCGCGAGCATTTCTCATGCAAAAGTCGAACTGTTACTTTAATTCTTAGCTGGAGCACTTGTCGGTTTTACGATCGTGGGGCGATTTAATCCACTTAAAACGCAGAGCACAAACTCAGAGCCGACAAAGCTCTCAGCCGCTCTCATTTAAAAATGGAAATAAACCCCCGGCCATCTTTGACTCGGAACGCGACCGCTAGTTGAATTCTAAGTGCGGTTCTCCACTGATACAGTGAAGATTTTTTCTCGGTTTGATGGATTGTCCGTGATTGATTGTTTGTAATGTACGCTGAGGAAACGGTAACTGTGGGAAGTTTTGACTTTACGAGGAATGACTCTTTGCTTACTAATTGTAGTAGGTACTATTGTAGAAGTTCTTTTGTGTTTGCTGTTGACTGAGAGGATTACAACTTCACCAGGAAAGAAGGCGAGCATGCAACAACTACGCTCCAGCCGCAAGAAAATAGAAGTCAACTAGCCCAAGTTCGCCACAAGGGACAAACAGCTTCGCCTTGAACAATCGCTATGGAGATGGCACACATTAGTTGTATTGCCGCGGTGCTCTGAATGGGCCGGCGGACAAAGGATTCTTCGACCTTACAGGCTAAGTCGGAATCTGATCCTTACATCGTAGTCGTAAAAGTGCCAATTCTATAGATCTGTAAGCGATCAGTACCACATGTTATTTATCATTATATTTACACGTATCATTTTATTGACATGAAATATTTTTAAATAATATTGTCTACATTTGACGGTGTCACATATTGATCCCCTTCTGTACTTCATCACTTGAAATCATAGTGGTCAATTGAAGAAATTGGAATAGACAAATATAAAAATACCCAACTTTAAGATTCCTACATCTATTTGTTAATTAAATCTATATATTAATAAGCAAAAACTTTGTACACCTTTTTACGAAAATTGCGCGGACGGAGGAGTATGAAATTTCCCACATTTATAGTTTATATAGAGAACGAGTGCAGAATGCTATTTTTTTTAAATTATACATAAAACATACATTAAATCAATGAAAAAAACATTACACACACTACCATGTTTTTGACACAATACACGTCAAATTGATGTTTGTCTTTAATGTTATTTGTCTATAGTCTTACTGAATGTCAATCATAACCAGCAAACGATGAAAGAGTAGGTCGAATATCGACCTATGGGCGACTACTAGTTAAAATAATTTCATCTAAGAGCCAAACACTATAAGCTTTAAATTTAAAATTCATAACTAATTTAGTTATTTTTAATTACCCGCGTCTGCCCTCGTTTTGAGGCTGAACGGAAATTGCGTGGAAGGAAGGGATCACTTCAGGCAGTCTCTAGGTACGATAATTACTGTTTTTTTTTCTCTTTCATTTCGTTAATTTCCTTCGTGTCTGAAGTAATTACTCGTGTAATCGGGAACGGTATTTATCTTTACTGGAGTATCGGTATTAAAATTGTTTGTTGATTGGCCTTAACAGACTTGATTTTGGGTGGAATTAATAAAGCCTGGCGCTTAAGTACCTCCATAATTTAATTTATAGTATAATAGCAAGATTTTTGTAATCTTAATTTATTTTAAAATATTTTATTCAGTTTTATTGAGGGTTGATGTGCAAAGCCTTTTTACTATGGAAGAGTGCTTATGCTCAATAAGAAAGAAGTGTGAAAGAAACTTGCTAATAGGATCGTCTCACATTCACAACTGCTTAGCTCGTCTCAGCTTTTTTACCAGAGCTCAAGTTTAGCAATGAAAATTAATGCGGTGTATTTGCTGATCCATATACTTCTCTTGCATATTCTCGCATATTCCTGGTGCAAAATAGCCTTAACATATTTTAAGCATGGACTCTTTATACCAAGGTTTAGAGGATCCTAAAACATATCTGGGCTGGGCTTTCTTTTAACCTCCTAATTTGGATATTACAGATAAAATATTCCATAAAGGTTATATTTTATGATGTTTAAGATAAAGCCAAGTGCAGACTAATCTGCACTCGGCTTTAATACATCTATATAAACTCATCCTTACTTAAATACACTATAATGTAGTTAGCAGTAAACACATCGTGTAGACGGTATCAAAAGCATTATAAATAAGAGTGGGGTCTATGTGAAGTGTTCACGTTATACAAGTCTGGAGCCGGCTTAAAAATACAAAAAAAAGACTACATCAACCTGCCATTAATCAAGAACATTCGTTTAACGCCTAAAATAAACAATACGCTTGATGTTCCGTCTTAAACCTAGGATTACCTAAAAATTTGTGATCTGAATATAAATAGGAAACAATTACTTGGCTTGGCAAATGATATAATCATTTAGGTATTTGAGGAAACATTAGGAATTTTACTTGAAGCAAATAAATTTGATAGCGTTACAAGCCATCTAAATTGTGAAGACGTCGAATGGCTTCTTTATGAGGCAATTTATCATGTACTATGAAATGAAAGCACAGATCCATGTGAAGGAGTAAGAAGTGTGTTTCTTTCACAAGGATGTACTTTTCCTATGGTCTATATTTTGTGAACCAAGTGAATAAGGACAATTTCAATAATGATTAGTGAAATTAAGCCATGTAATTCATTATTCTCAAACTTCGTTATTTATCACAGTGTCCGGTCCTTATGAGTATTGCTAGGTAGTTGTTGGGAAATTTGATAATGTAAATAGGTATATTGGGTCGGTGAAATTGTGAAAATGATATCTATCAGTCACTATGTTACTCGATAGAAGATCTATTCATAGTTTTTCTCACCCGATGACACATAACGTAATGTCTACCATGTAATCCATGAAATATACTGCCACATCTGCTTTCAGGGGTGGCAGAGGTCTACTGTGAACATTTTTCCGATGATTATACATTTTGGTGTATTAGGAGGTGGACTTTGCCATTAGACACAAGTCCAGAATCAAGATTACTACTGCGATTTTTTTTATAGAAAAACTTTCACAGACTTTGTCGGACCTAAGATTCGAGACCGACATAACGTCGTGATCTCCAACCTTACTATACGCCAATGGATTGACGAGGTAGTTAACGTACTATAAGTAACGTTTCTGTAATATGTTAAATATATCTTCGGTGTGATGACTTGTAATATTAAACATTTTAATGACGCCAAGGTTGCTTCAAAGAGCCCGCATGTTTTCACAAACAAACAAAAAGCACCGTTCAGTAAATTAATAACTAACCCATTAATTACTGTACGAACAGGCAATGCTTAAAACTAATTAAGGGATATTAAGCTACCTTAATTAGTTATCCCGAATGGACTGTATAACTATTGATGTCGGTTGTGAAGTGGCAATAGGCGGGCCACATAGCGCGAAGATCGGACGGGCGTAGAGGCAGAAAGATTCTAGAGTGGAGACCACGTATTGGCAAGCGCAGCGTAGGACGACCGCCTGTCAGATGGACCGACGATCTTGTGAACCAAGATCACTAACATAGCCCTCAGGATTAGCAAGCTGAACTGACAATAGGCGGGCCACATAGCGCGTAGATCGTACGGGCGTCGAGGCAGAAAGATTCTAAAGTGGAGACCACGTATTGGCAAGCGCAGCGTAGGACGACCGCCTGTCAGATGGACCGACGATCTTGTGAACCAAGATCACTAACATAGCCCTCAGGATTAGCAAGCTGAAGTGACAATAGGCGGGCCACATAGCGCGAAGATCGGACGGGCGTCGAGGCAGAAAGATTCTAGAGTGGAGACCACGTATTGGCAAGCGCAGCGTAGGACGACCGCCTGCCAGATGGACCGACGATCTTGTGAAAATCGCAGGAAGTCGTTGGATGCAGGTGGCATCGGACCGGTTACGCTGGAACGCGATTGGGAAGGCCTATGTTCAACAGTGGACAAGTGTAGGTTGGGATGATGATGATGAAGATTATTATTAAAACCTATAAAGACTGCATAATTAGTCTAGTAGCGCATTCCACAGCTGGCAATCATAAGATTCAAATGTTAGGTCTGACTATGTCCTTTTTTCTACAAAAATTGTCAATAGCAGTCCAGTTTTAGAAATAGCAGGCAGCGGTAGAAATAGCAAAAGGTTTACCCCATATTGCATTGGGACCTAGAATAGTCACATCGTTGGTGTTATGTGGGCATACAAAGTAAACCTCCGCTACCCCCGCTTGGGAAGTATAGACATAAAGGTGACTAAAAAAGAAAATAACGGTATAGAATGTGTATAGAACTATACAGTTTTAATTATATGTTACTTCTATCATCACTCACATCGTTACTTTGTTGTTACACGTGTAACGATACAACTAAAAAACATTGCACAAACGCAAACATTCACACAACCACACTACAATAAAACACTACAACAAAGACACCGCTACCCGAGGACAACAAGAGTGCGTCTTGTAGCACTGAGGACTTGTTGTAGCACGAATATATAGACGTTAGCAAAACGCTGTCAAGTTGTTATGCCATCTAATTTACACTACAAATTTACTAAATAAAGAAGTCGGTGACAACATGCTTTCTTGACATGGTTACATTAACGTCAATCTGTTTGTGCGAAACCTTCTAAACTATCTTACTGCAAATGTATGAAGCTTTATCTTCGGATATTTACGCATGGGACTAGATCGTCATTCCGATCAAAATTTTAAAACTTTTGGCTTCAATATAATTAAACCTTAATTTTCTTCAACAGGATGGAGACCGAGGGTACCTGGAAGGCCTCGCATCCCGGTACGCAGACCTCTTCTCCACACACTACGGCGACGTTCTCGACCATCTCGAAGAACTTAGGAGACACGAATGGGACGAGATGTCGCCCAGAATGAGGGTGCTTGGAGGTCCGGGGACACCTCAAACCCCTCCGTCTGCAAGCCCTGGATCCCTAGCCTTGAATAACCTAACCACGTCGCATTCGCAGCCAATTTATGTGCCTGGAAAATATTCGGTGAGTTATGAAAATGATGATGATTTTGGCTTAAAATAAAATAAAATTGATTTGAAAATTATGAGCCAGCTGAAGGTGTAAGATAGACATAATACACCCAAGTTGAACGAGAATAATTCTGTTTTCTTCTTTAAGAGTAAGTGAGCTTATTGCTATTTTTCCTGTAGAATTGCCCAAAGAATTGTTCCTCATCTAATTTTTCTTGGTCATAAGTAAGTTAATCAGGACCTGTATCTGGCTTTCGAAAAACTAGTATTCTACTTGCCCAATGTACATTTTATTAGAGAAGTTTTAAAAATTGATGATTTCATATAATGAATTACCAACCCCCTGTAGAGCAGCTTTCAGGTTGCTTAATCACTGTATGAAATCCAATCAATCACAGACAGATGTAACGAAGAATAACGTGAATTTTCGACTCTTCCTCTTTTCAAAATAAATGTTGAGCCAATTTTTCCACCACAACCTCCCCTGTAATTTTTTCAATCGTTCTTTTCTTGTTATTCCGTAGGCCGTTCCATAGTATTTTCCCTTTTGGGTTATTTTACCGGAAACCGAGTCTATTTGGAAATAGACTACTCCTTCTCACCTCGATTTGAAACAGATGGCCTTTCCCCAGCAGTAAAGGCATCAGCCTATACTGCTAGGGAAAGGTCCTCTGTATAATAAAATGTAGAGATTATATAGTGATCTATATAACCTCTACATTTTATTATAAGTATATATAACAGTTCGGGCAGATTACACGAAAATGTAACTTCATAATAATGAGCTCGCTAAGCCTCTAGAGCCGAAACAGTATGAATAAATGATTGGATCATTTGCCGTAATCGGACTAAGCGGGTCGAATAGTGGCTTTGTATAAAATTAGCAAGAAATATTTGGATTTTGGGGTTATAACATATCTATTATACTGGTATATCTATGTATAAAGAATTAAAGATATATCTCCACCATTTACAAAATTGTAATAGTGCTGTGTACTAATTTTTAAATAAGTGTAATGTTCAAACTTTACATTTATTTGAAAATTAGTACATAAAAAAATAAAAAAACCCTGTCACGCCTATTTTTCTTAAGCGGTGTGGAGATATACAAGCTGTAACCTAACAAATGCAAGACCTAGACGTAGTTTGTTCTCAATAGGTAACTGAATCGATTCCAACAGATTAAGAATTTTACGTTTTTTAAAAATGTTTTAAATTTTGTTGTAACTTGTTCAGTCCGCTAAATTAAACAAAATTTAATAATTGTTCAAAGCTTTGCTTTAAAATGCATTTCTTATACATATACTTCAATATGCACACAAAAGTACACGTTTCGTGGTTAATTTGGGTACCAAAGAGCTTAAAAATGGTAAAAATCTCCTTAAAGTTGGAAGTTTAACTTTTGTATTACATTTTGAAAGGCATAATATAATTGAGGTCTCTGAGGTCTTTTGTTATTTACAATACCTCTTGTATATGGGTGTACACACCCAAATACCGCCTCCATTGGAAGTAAATCATATTAGAGGACAAGTCTCTAACCTCACTTTTCTTCTTAAGTCTTTGTCTGTTTGTTCAGACATCACGCAAAAATACTCCATCGATTTTGTTAAGATCAATGCATCAAAATTGTTTAAGTAAAACTAGAGATACACTAGAAATTTTCTAGTAGTGTGTATGAGAACAGGACACAAAAGTTCAAACAGACGAAGCCGTGGGCAAAATCTAGACGAATTATAATTTTATATTTGTACGGTAATATTTTGTTCGAGCATGCGTAGGATTGGGAATGGAGGATTACATTTAGAAGATTTCATGCCTGTCTGGATAAGGACTAGTACTTTTTTACGTTCGGATAATAATATCAGGTTACGTGATTGGTATTACTCAATACAAATGAAAACCGCTCTGAAGTATATAATAAAATGAGAATTAATATGAATTAGGTCGAATCGATATTGCTCTTATTACTATAGCGAAAATATGCTTGGGCAGTACTAATACTTATTGAGCCTAGGTTATCATATAATACTTATAGTATTTTTTTCATAGGATGGGTAGTGACAGTTCTAATTACCAAACGAAATTAATATTTAATTGACGGACGATTTAGCGCAGTGGTTAAGAGCTTGAGCTGCTCCGCCCACTGTGTCGAATAGTCGCGGGTTCGATTCCCGCACGGGACAAATCTTTGTGTGATCCACAATTATTTGTTCCGGTCTGGGTATTTGTTTTTGAATTTTCATGTTTGTAAACGCACCCACGACACAGGAATAAATCCTAGTGTGGGGCTACGTTTTTAAAGAAAAAAAAAATTCAATGGTGTTAAGGCTTAAAATCATAAGTATAGCAACGGGTCATGCCTCTTATTGCCATTGAATAAAGTATAATTTCGTTTGGTAATTAGAACTTTCACTACCCATCCTATGTGAAAAATACTAAGGACTATGTTTTCTAATGGTCAGTTTCAATATTCAACTCAAGGATAGGTTTGTTTACTGTCAATAGAAGTTTGATAGATTTTTCATACAAAATATGTCAAATTTCTATCCGTAGTAGGCAAATATATTCTGAGTTAAATATTGAAACCGGCCGTAAAAGATCTGATGTCTTGATCTAGGGCGGGTAAATAAGCATAACGGATTTCCTTTTTTAAATAATTAATCTATCTATCTATCTCTATATATATCATTACGCCAGGTCCCTTGCGGGGTAGGTAGAGAGTACAGAAATAATTATTGTCTTCAAATCAATTTTCTTAAATTTTCACAGCATTCATTAATTTCATAGATTTACGTGAATATTACACATGAAATAAAAATATTTTACGGATTTTGTCGCGGTTTATTTTTGATTTTTATATTCCCAACCGCCATGGGAAGGACCAAATCCAAAAAAATAATTTTATGTCTTCGCATTTTTACCATATTATGTAGTAGAATATTTTAACCTCATTGATAGATATATAGACTGATTATTAATGCACTAAATAGTCCCCGTTTCACCAACAGCCATCAAGCTGCCTCACGGAAAAAGAAGAGGATGAAATATACGGCTTCGGGTACGGCGTGTTCGGCAAACAAATGCTGCAACGACAGCAGCAACAGAAACAGCTGTTGCTTGCTCAGCCGACGCAACCCCTTATGCATAACCAGCAACACAATTATCAGAGGTGAGTTTTTCTCTCCCTTCTCTTCTTTAAAAACGTATCCTCACATTGGAAATTATTACTGTATTATAAGGTTTAAGACAACAAACTAAATTACTAAGTTTTAATAAATTTGATGCGTTTTCCTGAAAGTTACTTTATTTCACTTGCGGCACTAATTTAGTAAAAATGCCTAATTAAGAGTGACTTAGTCAATATGTGATTGATTAGCTTATATCTCTATCAATCTGCACTAGATTCGCGTAGTAGAGTACGAGCTATTCTCTCTTATCTCGATTAATAAGTAGTAAGGCCTTTGGAGCAGTGGGACAGATTTATTTTATAAATTTAGCTTGCTAAATTTTTAGCGAATTAGTTAGGTGTTCTACATACCAACACATAAATCTGTCATAAACCATAATAATGGGTTACTGAAATGGTTACTGAAAACTAATTTCGATTTATCGAAATTACTAGCTTCTTCCCGCGACTTTGTCCGCGTTGACTTTAGAGAAGAACGTAACATATTTTCCTAGATAAAAAGTATGCTACGTTAACACAGGATACTTTTTATCCGGAAAATGTCCAGGTAATAAACTATCTGTGCGCCAAATTTCATTGTAATCCGTTCAGCCGTTTTTGCATGATTGAGTAACAAACATATAAACTTTCATTTATAATATTAGCAGGATTATCTAGGTTTCGGAATATCTCTATTTCAGTTGATATCAAATTCCAGCTGGGTTACAATGCCAGCATTAAAATAGTGTCAAAAGAAATAGCTAATCAGTTTCCACAGCTTTACAATATTGCTCATTATAACCAAGAACTTGGAAAAACCTCATTTCATACAGGCCTGCGTGCCAAAATCCTTAAAGTTAACATTATTAAGCTACTTAAAACATGCCGGCACTGCAAAAATCTCAAATCACAATACACCAAAAGAGCCATAAAACGTAACAGCCACATTCAAGCCATCATTACAACAATACATTGTAATCAAAACGTAAAGAAAGCATTGCCAAAACAGCTTCATCCCCATTAGAGGAAGGAATCTCGCGGTCGGCTTACATCAAACGATAATGAGAGTTGTAGGATGTAGTCATAAATTATTTGGACTTTAACAGGTGTACTCGTTAGATAAGCCCGCGTTGCATGTTAAAATGTTAATCTAAATTGAAATCGGAGGTTCGATTGGCGACAAGAGTGGCTTAGGCTGAGAATAGTTGGAGATGCACGGGACAGGCGAATGGGGAGCTTGCAATCTGTTACAAATTCTTGTGCTTCTTTATAGGTAGATGTTGAAAGTATAGGGATTTTGGGGATACACGTAAACAGCTCAATATATCACAATGACAACATTTAACATGTAGATTGTGGAAACACGTGAAATCGCCTCAAAAAGCCGTGGCAAAGTGTCGAAGAGGGTAATACTAACTTTTTATATTTGCCATAATTTAGTAATTTATTGCCTTGCAAGGCATTTTTGGTCTAAGGGCGCATGGTTTGGTTGGCTATCACGATGGGTTTCAATCCTAAGTCGAGCAAAATATTATTGATGTTTTTCTATCGAGAAATTTTTGTAGCAGCACCAAGTCTGGAATTACGATAGCTTGATACAATAGCATTAAGCTGTTCTCTATTACTTTGCCACCTAAGATCATCAGCGAAATGTGAGGCCTCGAATAAAGTTGAAACCTAACATGGTCAACAAAACATGGATCAGCTAGCCTCTGGTCTCTACACACAAAATGCAGTCTTATGGTGGCCACCCTTCATTTTTTTCGATGGTACGCATACCTATGCCACCCACTTTCTCAAAGCGGGCGGCTTTTCTATATTTTCATACAGACGTAATGATGCTTATTTTTCGTTTAATTTCATTTATTTCTTCTTTAAGTCGAGATACGTATATAATTTTGCAAAGTCTATATCTTTAACTTCCCATACTCGCCAATCTTCGCGTCACTATGTCCCAATCCCAACTGTGAGTAAGGTATCATTACATCGCGTTGAAGTGAAATAAATTCAAATTAACACGTTGATTGATATGTCCGAGCTGAGCGCCCGCGATCCGATAAAATTGATGTTCCACGCAACTTTATTCTAATGAAGGACACAGTTTATTAGTCACAACAGAAATAGCTTACAAGTGATGATAATTGGCAGGGCCTTAAGAGAGCTACAAGTTAAAGGTTGCTCGTAAAATTATTGTATTGTTTATTTTATTTTATTTTATTAGGGGAGCTTACGGCTATTTTTACAAGAAAATTTCGCTACTTAGTTAGCTAGGTGCCATTTACAAGCTTCCACATATGGAAGAAAAACTTGGTAGACTTAGGACAAAATAACTATACAGTATTATACTGTGTCCTTCGTTCTCGATATAAACTATATTAGCAGCTCTCTCGAGTCGCTTGGCAACCGCGCGTCATTTAGAAACTTCAAAAGCCTCTATGGTATCTGTGGACATAACCTCTGGAACCATTCTTTTGAAAGCGCGGCAGCCGACGCTTTGTAATAAAGTTTTTGGTCGACATTTAATTTAATAACGTGTTATGGCACTGAAATTATATAACAAAAAGGTTGTAATATACTCAAGTGACCGTGTGAAATAAATTTAAAACATCGTATAGGCAAATTTAGAAAAGTTTACGTCCTGGCAAAGGAGTACATTCTAAAAAGATCAACCGATAGTTGTTTATGTGTGGTGTTTTCAGCTTAACTTGTTTATTTATATAATATCTAATATTTGGAGACGTGAGTTTCGTCATATTAAAATTTGGGAAAGCTTCGTCGCCCGAAAAGTAAACTTATGAAGTCTATGTCCCTATTCGTGTACAAACAGTTTAACACGAAATATACCTTAAAACGATTATTAACCGTCTATAAATTGGCAATGTTATACCTCCAATAAGAGAAATTAGGGGGACGTTCATCAATTATGATGATTGTTAAGGATCGATGGCATTTTAAGGACACGGGTAATGTACGGATACATTGACGTGGTCCGCAAGACTTGACGATAATTCAAGGACACGAGTGGTGTACGAGATACATCGGCGTGGTCCGCAAGACTTGGGGCCCATACGAGATATGTGCTGAAGGTCATACTACTCATAGGTTTCATCCATGAGGTGTTCCTGTGCAGTTCACATTTCTACAATGGTAAGAATCAAAAATGTTACCTAAAATACATACCTTAAACATGCCTAACACAGTAAATACAAAGACTATTGCTATAAACTATAAGCAATTTGTCAAACTAATCTCCAAAAGGAGACTTACTGAAAGGGTAATTGAAGTGGCATTGTTTATGTATAACAATACATTATTAATAACAAAAGTCACTCCTTTGCAGAAACATAGTGTTTTTATTGATTTCATTATTAGACATACTTGTATAATAATACTGAAATAGCCCAAACTGGAGCTTATTACACAAAGAATTGTGCAAAATTATGAGTACTTGTATTAAAAAGTTTACTCCAGCAATACTTATTCCTGAACAGGGTTTATAACCAAATAAGCCAAAGTAATATACTAATGGCAATGCCTGTTGTAACTGACAAGCAACAGGACTGTAGATTCATTCCAAATATAATATCTTATCCTATGGATGCTGCGGCAGGCAGGTTGTGGGATAATTTGTGTTATGCACAAAGATACTTAAAAGATAATATAAAATACCTGGTCTATCCAGTTAACATAAAACTAATAATTATCTATCAATATTATCAACCCAGGCTCCTTGCAGGGTAGCCAGAAAAGATAAATCCTAACAATACAGTCATGAAACCTTTATTGAGATAAGAACCTTTAAGGTCAGCAGTATATATTTTGCATAAAAAGAGTGTTAATATAGTGGATTATCAATATGGAATTATTAACTAGCTAGTCATAGCCAGTAGTTAAAATTTCATAAAACGACCACCGTTGTAACCAATATAGAACAACAATCCTCATCCTGGGTATGGAAATATTAAGTCACAGTGTACCTATCAGTTCACCAAAAACAACATCACGTTGGACATTGGAAATCTCCTACCAAAGAAAGTGAGGTACAAAAAGCATGATAGGCATTTTACACAAGGACTTGGTTTTTAAGTTGCTGAAAAATTCAGAAAAACAATCAGGAATACATAATGGGTTTTACAAAGAAACCATAATATTGGAGGCTAAGGGTATTCACTGACTTTGGTATGTATCTATGACACTAATAATGCCTTCAACGACAAACATAATTTTATTGGTTTAGTGCAAGTACTTGCACTTCAGACAAGTGAATCTTGTCATACATATGTTTAACATTATGTATAGAAACATTATTATTAGAAACACTATTGTTTAATAATTGATATATATATAAAAAATAGACCTTACAGTCATAATAAATATACTAATAAAATATTTATTAGTACCTATTCAGTTTTCTATCATGTAATGAGTTCAATGGTTTTGGGATTTTTGATTATTTCCTGCATCAATTATAGTGTACTTAATAATATTAGAAATTTGAGGCACACACAATGGAAAGCTATACATCAATTCATCATTGGGAGAATTAGATGGTTTTACTGTATTTTTGTTTGATCATATGATAATCAATAAATAATATGTAATTAAATAAGATTATTCAAGAAATTAATAACTATAAAAAATAGTTTTGTAATTAGTTTGGAATGTGTACAGTTATTTTGAACACTAGTGATGTTTCTGGTATAGTTATGATAACACAAGCACAAACGGCTACCATTAAAATAACAAGTTGGTTTTAGAGCACTATATATGCTGTAATTTATTTAAAGGTGTTTCAGTAAAAAATATTGGATTGAGATATCATACAAAAATTTGCAATTTTGGTATTGTTATATTTAAATTATTACATCCACATGTTACATGTATCTTATAAATAGGTATCTATATATAAAAGAACATAAAGTCATGCAAATGACTTGATAATAATATCCATTTGAAAATTTAATGATATTATGTTGACATGCTACGGTGGATGAAATATTGAGTTACATTATTTGAAAGTATGGATTATCTTAAACAAGAATAATCAAAAGCATATGCTTATCACAGGTATGATAAATATTATGTAGTATCAGCAATAATCTAAGTCCTAAGGAACTTGATATTATTTATTTATTATTAATGGGGGATACATAATAATAAGTTGAGTAGCACTCGATTCTCACGGTTGGACATCTAGAACTAACTAGAAAGTTACGCATTGCAATTTTCTTTTTTTTTACTTATAAATACAGTCACATACAAAGAAGCAAAGGAAGTGTGGTATGAAATGAAAATTTCATGGTATGAAATAATTCAGTTATGAATAGGATTCCCAATATGATACAGTTTTAACCCGTGGTTCGGTTTAGCAGACTGTAACTTATTCGCTTCTTAAGTTATTACTAAATTAGGAGTGTATTTTTTCATCAGTAATGTAATTGGTTCAGGTGTGGCCCGATCGTATTGCCAAAACGAATGTTCGCGGGCGTTATTGCGCAGGAACGAATCGTTAAGTAATACATAAAGATTTATGTAGCCAAGGATTTATTTGTCGGCGCACACTCAGAACATGGAAATGATTCCGGGATAGTTTCGAAATTTAAATTGAATTAATAATAGTGGTATAGTAATAACACTGGGGTAGGTTATGTTTGTTTACCACGCATTAATACTGCCCTTCGTTCCAGACTCTAAAATTGGGGGGGGGGGGGCGAGATTATATAGGTAAAGCACATAGCCTTATGTGAGGAATATCTCCAGATAAGATGTGTGTGTGTGAGTGATGTACGCGGATGGCCGCGAGGCCTTTACAGCTTCACCGGACTTAATTCCATATAAGCTCATTAGTACAAAGGCCTCTAGTACAAAAAATGTTAAATTTTGATATATGTACATCTTTAAAGATTAAAAATATAACTGACATTAAATATAGCAGAATGTTGATAATAAAAAAAAAAAAAAAAAAAAAACATAAATTAAATATGTAATGATAGCAAAAACATTCTTATAATCACCAAATTAATTCGTAACCTTTGTTTGGTACTGTACTCAAAAAGAGATCATTTGACAAAAAAAAAAAAAAAAAAAAAAAAAAGAACCACATGCCTGTTGGCAAACACATTAGTGGGGAAATAGGTTTCCCTGTTATATTTGTATCATATTGTTATAGATTGGGTACTAACAGACTTTGTTTTCAGGTCTAGTACACAGTAAGGGTTTCTAGCTATCTATCTATCTCTATCCATATTATGACGCCAGATTTCTTGCGGGGTGGGCAGAGAGTGCAAGGTTCCGACGGGTTTTTTTCCTTGCATGCCTGCCTGGCTTTCTTCACTCTCATAGTTCGCCTCATAATGGTTGTCAATGATACAAGAATTATTATAAAGGATTTAATTTTATATAAACAAAACTCTAGATGGGCAATTCTTCAACTCTTGTTATATAGAAGATATCTATAGAAGAAAGATCTCTATAGAAGACATAACAGATGGAGACTGCACTGATATCTGATAAGTAATGATTGATTAATATTACCCGGTATTAATGAATTTTGGACATCAGGTGTGGTATAAAGGTACATAACAGGTGCTTTAAAGGTTTGGTTGGGATGGATCTACACTACAAAACATAACATGTTATAGAATTTGATTATATAAATTTATTTTAAATAAGTTTATATCATAGACAGACTGGTTGTAAGAAACAATATAGGTGTATATATTTGTTGTGTTTGTGTTGTATGGCAATACAAAGAACGGGAATGTGTTATAGTATAGTGTGTAGTAGTAGTAAATATACTCATGATATGTTACTTTTTAGAGGTCACGCTCAAAAAAAAAAAAAAAAAAACTTACTTCAACTTTACCCTTATAGCTCTAAACAGCTGCTAATATAGTTTATATCGAGAACGAAGGACACAGTATAATAAGTGATCAAACGAACTTACCTGAAGTGAAGTTCGATCATTATTATACGAAGTCCTTCGTTCGAAGATATAAGTACCCAACCCGCCCTGCCCGTTGGTAAAGTTGAAATGTACTACTTCTAAAAGGAATGGTTCCAGAGGTTATGTCCACAGATACCATAGAGGCTTTTGAAGTTTCTAAATGACGCGCGGTTGCCAAGCGACTCGAGAGAGCTGCTAATATAGTTTATATCTTCGAACGAAGGACTTCGTATAATAATGATCGAACTTCACTTCAGGTAAGTTCGTTTGATCACTTATTATTAAAAAGTAGTACCTAATGCTAAAAATACAATATTCTAATTATATGGAAAACTTAACTAAATGTAAATATACTTGATGAACCATTATTAAGAATTAAAAAAAAAAAAAAAGTTACAGAAGCACTGAGGTTCCTTAGTTAAAATATTTTTAAAACTTTGAGTATTACTACAAAATAGATCGAACCGTGCGTCATAGTTTAGTCTGTTAAATAAACGAAAAACCCTAGGTAAATAACTATTACGTCTATAATTACTGCGACAGGATGGTACAAAAAGAAGATCATTCTTACGAAAAAATCTGGTTGGTATATTGAGCTTGATCTTGCAGAGGAGATCAGGACTATCGACCCTATGGCGTGCAATGTTTGAGAGTAAACAGATATCGGCAATATGTCTGCGAAGATTGAGGGGTAAGAGGTGTAGTCTAAGACAATGCTGGTGATAATCTAAATGAGGTAGTTTGAATTTGAAACTTTTATTATATTTCTATTTTATTATTTTTAGTGAGAGCTTCTTTAGTCTCATGAGGAATAATTCGCGTAGTGATTTTAGGTCCTCCTATATCGAACAAAGTTAATGTTATTATGCGATAGAAAAAAATCCGTTATAACGGACGATTTAGCACAGTGGTTAAGAGCTTAAGCCGCTCCGCCCACTGTGTCTATTAGTCGCGGGTTCAATTCCCGCACGGGACAAATCTTTGTGTGATCCACAATTATTTGTTCCGGTCTGGGTATTTGTGTATGTGAATTATCATGTTTGTAAACGCACTCACGAAACAGGAATTAATCCTAGTGTGGGGCTACGTTAAAAAAAAAGTCCGGAGTCTTGCACTTTGCCCTGTATAGAGGCAATAAACTCGCCCTGTATTTAAGGAAATCTATTATTGTCGGCGAAAAGTGTGTGTACACAGTACATCTCTGCCAACCCCGCTTGGAGAATATGGGAGGGACAGTGTTTATTTTTTACGTTGGAAAACTATTTCGTTTCATGCCGGGAATATTGTTAGCCCTGAGGGCTTAGCACAAAAACTTTGACGTTAGCGTGACGCTAGCAAGTAATCGTGCTGTCACTTTCAAGTTTATTTAGTAAATTTATAATGTGACAAGGATAGCATGTCAACTCGTTAGCGTCAAGCTAACATCAATCTTTTCGTGTTAAGCTCTCTACAGAAAGCTTATAAAACTTTGTTAAGAAAGCGTTCTGTCACTTTCATTTTATGAGTAAAAAAAAGCAGCGTGAAAAGGATGGCAGATCTACTCGATAGCGTTTTGCTAATGTGAATCTGTGCCTATAGCCAAGTCAATCTACAGTCGTTAACGCTAATAGAAAGCGGTAAAATGTATGGGAATGACATTTTGCAACGAAAAGTCACGTGGTCAAAACTATGCGCTATCGATTGCGACAAGAGAATAGAAACAAAACGCTTGCATCTTGTATAGGTCCTCTGTTCGTTCAGAGGGTTTAGTACAAAAAGGTTGACGTTAGTGTTACGATGTCAATAAAGCCTTCTGTCACGTTCATCTTTATGTTAAAATTTGCAGCGTGAAAAGGATGGCAGTTCAAATCGATAACGTTTCACCAACGTGAACCTATTCGTGCTAAGGTTTCTGTTCTCGTATTAGTACTGGGGAGCGAATTTTCCGGCCCACTCGTCCAATCTGCGATATCGTTCAATGCTAATTAGATCTTTGCACTAGTTTGCCTAATGAATTAGTAAAGGTGTTTTGTGATAACGAATAATGATTATTCCAGTTGTCGATGTAGCGTGGGTTTTGGGTTTTGTAGAAATAACGCATTATGCAATGTCTGTCGTTTAAAATGTTGGAATGTTTTGAATATGCTTGATAAAATGTTGAATAATGTTTAGTATTGAAAAAAATAAACATTTTAATGCCTATATTCCACCCACATATCACCGATCCCGATGCTTTGTCATCCATTCTTTCCGCTCAGAACACGGGCGACGACAACGTAGTCGTAGATCCTCTCCCATAGCCGGCGGTTGACCGGTGCACTAAGTAGTGCACCCGTCCCCCTACAGCAACTGTCCCAACCGAGGGCGCCTCTTCAAGGCGCCCTCGAGTATGTCGCCCCTTGCCCTTCTGACTCGAGCGTAGTGGTTGCACGCTCGCCCTTAAGACCGGTGAAGCTGTAAAGGCCTTGCGGCTAACAGCGTACATCACTCACACACACACACACACACACACACACACACACACACACACACACCGATGATGGTAAGTCTTAATGTTATTGGGGGCGAGCCTATTATTATATTAACCTAATGTGTCCCACTGCTGGGGAAAGGTCTCCCCCTCTTTCCTCCAACGATCTCTATCCCCTGTCAAAAATGGCCATTCTTTTCGATACGCGTCGAGGTACCATCGCGCCACCGCTTCCTGGACCACGATGACCTTGTTGTGGGATCCATTCGGTACACAGTTTGGTCCACCTATTTGTGTTCATTCGGTTCAGGTGACCCGCCCAATTCCATTTTAATGTCGCGGTTTTAACTCCACCGTCTACAATGCGGGTCATAGAGCGTAGCAGCGTGTTCCGTACTCGATCGATACGTTTTATGCCTAAGATGCTACGCTCCATTGCTCGTTGGCAAACCTTGAGTTTGGACTTTCGAGCCTCAGTTAGTGACCACGTTTGAACGCCGTAAGTGAGAACGGGCAAGATACACGTGTTGATAAGGTTCCGTTTTAATGTTAAAGGCAGGTCACCTTTCATAACCTGCCCCATGGACCAGTAACTCTTCCAGGCGTTTTCGATGCGGCGATCGATTTCTTTCTTTTGCCTGTTTTCGAAGGAAACTATCTGGCCCAGGTATATGTTCTCATCGACGTAATGTAGAGCTTGCCCATTTACCTCAATTTTACTCTTGACACTATTAATCATCCCTTGTGTTTATGACTCGATCCTAATGCTATCTTTTTTTTAGAAACATCCAGTGTGATATTGAATGTGAGGAAATAAAAAACTATTAAATGTTAAACACCATTTACAACAGTTTCTGGATTATGATTATATATTTCTACCATTCCCGCTTGAGGAATATAGACGCGACGGTTAGTCTTAAGCATATTTCCTTGAGCCTCAGTATTTTTAACAGACAGCTCACCAAATGTTCAATAATATTGAAATTCATGTAACAC
The DNA here is from genome assembly GCA_905147815.2 of Phalera bucephala. Taxonomy (NCBI): domain Eukaryota; kingdom Metazoa; phylum Arthropoda; class Insecta; order Lepidoptera; family Notodontidae; genus Phalera; species Phalera bucephala. Next base: position 29,382,362 of record LR990612.1, read on the forward strand.
TTCATAGTCATATAAACATAATATGAAAATACGTATGTGTAATTTCGTAACGTTATGGAATCAGAGCCATATTGTCACAGTAACACCCACGGCCAGCGAAACCTGTTATAAACCATACGTGTCCAGATCTTGGACAATACCGATATTTTAAAGCTTTAAGAAATTCACTCTTCGCTGTCCCCGATATGTACGTACGAATTCCTTTTTAGTGAGTGTTCGTATATTTAATATACTTGCTACATATAAGGGCATACAGCTGAATTAAAACTGAGAAATTTTTGTAACAAGTCACTTGAGTCTTTAGCAAATTTACTTTTCACCGTCAGGGATCTGGCGTGATATATAGGTAATGAGAGATGTCAAATCAATACCATTATCTATCTCTGTCTATACCTATCATCACACCAGATCCCTTACGGGGTAGGTAGAGTGCAAATAATACTATTATGGTGCATAGGCATGCTTTACGTCGTAGTCCATTTTTTGCTATTCCATTCGCAGCCACTAATTATCGCCAAAATAGTTTTCTGTACCGTGCCTGTGCGGCGTATAATAGAATTCCTAACATTAGTGATCTTGATATTACTTGTACCAGTCTATCAATGTTCAGGAGTAAGCTTGTATCGATATTTTTTGACGAGAAGTATAACACCAAAATAAGTAGTTGACTAGTTGAGCAGTTAATATTCATTAAATGATTATTCTTCATATTTTTTTTAACTATATATATGTTTTTTATTCTTTTTGTTACACTATGAAATTTCTCATTTCAAACCCAGGCACGCACCGCCGTCTTTTCGAAAGCAAGTGCGCATTAAATACTAATCATCACTTAGTTTAACGGCGAAGGAAAACATCGTGAGGAAACCTGCATGCCTAAGAGTTTCTCGAAAGTGTGTGAAATTTGCCAACCCACACTCGGCCAGCGTGGTGGACTATGGCCTTATCCTCTCAGTATGAGAGGAGGCCCGTGCTGAACGGTGGGACAGTTTCTTAACAGGGCTAATATTATTATTTTTATATGGAATTTCTGTCGGATCGATTAATTGTACTCTATTTCTATTAGTGGAAACTTGTAAATGGCTGTCTATCTCTATTTTGTATCTTAAACATACCATAATAGCTGTTAGTCTATCAAAGAATGTAAAATAAATAAAAAAGTAAAAACGTTTTATCTTACGATAGGCAGCGTTTGACTCGGTTAGTCCGTTTGTGAAATTTTTATATATACAGATAGATCGTGCGAAAGAGACTTTGGGACATTTTGCCAGAGTATGGTATAGATGGCACTCTGTTGCGAGCCGTCCAGTCCACTTATGTGGACTGCAAGGCATGCGTACGGGTGGGTGGTAACAGGTCACCCTGGTTTGACGTTAAAATCGGCGTCAAGCAGGGTTGCGTGTTGTCAGCTAGACTGTTTATAATATATCTGGACAAAAGTCTTCAAAGACTGAAAGCGATGAATGAAGGTGTACAAATGGGTGACTTAGTGGTAAACCATCTACTTTATGCAGATGACGCGGTTTTAATAGCGCCAACAGCCACTGATCTGCAAACACTAGTCACAGTTATGAAAGACGACTGCATGATCAATGGCTTAAACTTGAATGTGAATAAAACCAAGATTATGGTTTTTGAAAGGGAAGAAACCAGAACGAATATAAGGATTGTGGTTGGTAACGATGTGCTGGAGCAAGTGAATGAGTTTGTATATCTTGGATGCGCCTTCAGTAAGGATGGGAAATACACCGCTGACATAGAGAGAAGAGTGAGTGCAGGGAACATAGTGAATGGTGCGATGGGAAAGCTACTCGGGAGCCGGCACTTAAGTCATAAGGCGCAGCTGGCCATACATAACGGAGTTCTTGTCCCAACGCTGTTATATAGTAGCGAGAGCTGGGTATGTAAGAAGGAGAATGAAAGTAGGATAAATGCGGTAGAAATGCGAGCTCTGCGGAAGATGTGCGGAGTGAAGCTGACCGACCGCATTAGCAACAGCATAGTAAGACAGCGAGTAGGTATGAAAGATAGTATCGGTATAAAGATGAGAAAGGGCATGCTCCGTTGGTTCGGGCATATAGAAAGAATGCCAGAGGAAAGAATGACAAAACAGATATACAATGTGAAAGTGGAAGGATGCAGGTACCGGGGAAGACCTAGACTATCTTACCACGACCAAATAAACCGAGTCTTATCTGATGGAAAAGTCAAGAGTCTCCGTAACCGGCGAGCGTGTATGAGACGAACTATGAGAGTCGAGGAAGCCAGAGAGGTATGTAAGGAAAGAACCTGTTGGAACTCTGTACTCTCTGCCTACCCCGCAAGGGATCTGGCGTGAGGTTATAGATAGATAGATCGTTTCGTGCTTCGAAAGGTACGCTAAGCCGTCGGTCTTGGTTATCACGTAATGCTATAGTCGCTAAGCTAAGTTGGAAGCTTTACAGGCAACTTGATAAACTCTCACAGCAGGTAGCCACAAACCTGCCTCCACCAGTCCGCACTGGGTTTGTGAATACGACTTATTTGTAACCAATTCGATCTTCGAGAGGCCTCGCCTGCGAGTGTGGGAAAGTATAGGCTGAATTATTATTGTTGAACTGATCGATGTATCATTTGTTTACTCTCAGTTACTTTGGAACATCTGTAAAAAAGGATGAATTTTTATACATTCAGTCATAATCCATACTAATATTATAAACTCTGTCTATTTATTTGTTACCTTTTCACGCCCAAACCCCTGGACAGATTTTGATCAGATTCAGTAAGGAAATAGATTATAAGGACGAAGGACATGGGCTACCTTTTGTCTCATAAAAGCCTTAGGGTGTGAAAAACACGCCTGAAAATAAAGCGCACGAAGTTGCGGGTACAACTTGTAAATAATCAATATTACACCTCTAAGCAACGAATCAGAGAAGGACATAATATTACATTGAAGCCAAAGTAAGTTAGGGACCAACAACAATTAAAGACTATAAATAAATAATTAACTGTTATTAAAGGCATGTAGATGGAATGAATAGTCATCTCAACTTACGAAAACATAACATGCTCGTAGAGTTTCTTTGGCCTATCGCCAACTCGTTATTAAATTGATGTGGTACAGCAGGAGGATGAAATTGTTTAATGGGGAGTACAGATCAGTGGCTGTGGTGGCAGTATAGTGCGAAATAGCTTTGTTTATAACGTAACCACAGTTCTGAAAGTCCGCTAAAACTTAAGTTCTTACACATGCTACCGTACGTCATGTATCACTATCTACGAGTATCTTTATCATCACGCCAGATTCCTTGCGGGGTAGGCAGAGAGTACAGAGATCCAACAGGTTCTTTCCTTACATACCTCTCTGGCTTCCTCCACTCTCATAGTTCGTCTCATACACGCTCGCTGATTACGGAGACTCTTGACTTGTCCTTCAGATAAGATTATAATGTATAATCATAAGTCTCACTTAATTTAATTTTCCAATATTACGTATATTGTAATGAAACTCGCTATTAAATTAATTTCGTTTCAGTTGCTTATCTCTCATCTAATCGGAATTACGTTTTGATACTTTCATCTTTGATTCAAAGCCGGAATTGTTTATAAGCGTAATTCTATAACAATAATAATTCCGTCTACACTTATCATAACTGAGCAAAGGCTTTCTCTTATAAATCGAAGTATGAGCAAATAAGTCATACTCCACGCGGACCCAGTGCGGTTGGATGAAGAATTATCAGTAAAAAATTTATCTACAATACTGCTACGTCTTTCTCCAGTATTTACGCCAGCTCCTTATTCTTCTACAATCACTTTATTGCACTTAATAGTAGACCCATAAATCAACTACCTCTTACCTGCCCCAGACTGTTCATAAACTGTTAGAGACAATTTGAAGTCGTTAAACTAAAAGGTTCAAATCCCAAACTGCTAACACCGAAAAATAAATTCTAACCTGGTGTGATTAGAATTCGTTTTTGTTTTGTGTTGATTTGTAGATCACATCTTTTTACTATTGCTACGTTGAGTTATTGTAAATTCAAAATACTGGAGCTATACTTACGAATTTCAGTTAATCCATTAAATTATCTTTCGCCTCATAAACGTAACATTTACTGCAAAATAATCTTTATTACTAGTGCAATAAAACTTAATATTATGCGAATGCATTCGTACTTTTATTGCGGCTATTACACTAATGAGAAAACAATTTAATTCCCGTGTTTTAGTACTTAAATGGTTTCTTTTTCTTTTCAAATTGAGTGTAGCAGATAATTATAATTATAGGATTTAAAAGTGGAATTAAATTTTAGTTTTGTTTGAGCATATTATGACTTCAATTATTTGGTTATTGAGGGGTATATAGAATAAAGAATTGTCTGTTTTTGGCACAATGTCACAGGGGGCTATTTCAAATTGGGTTGAATAAAGAAAAACAATGTTTAGAACCCTCTGATATTCGAAATTTCCACATTCTAGCAAGTAGAAGGCATCGTAATGAAAGGGGTAAAAATCATTAAACATCGGTCCAGTTTTCGAAAATTATCACTTAATTAGGTTAATTAAGTAATAGTTCGTAGCTTCCCAGACTTATTACTTACAGCTAAAAGTTTCAATCCCAGATTTTCACACCTGAAATCCTATACACGCGTAATTAATATCGATAAACCTGTATCGTGCTTTAGACCTAACAAATTTCCCTTGTAACAAGATTGTACAAAAAAATAATTATCAAAGCACCTTACACGTTGATTACACGAAAAAAAGCTTATTACATAACAGAGAATTTTCCCCTATTTCCCTGAAGTATAAATGAACAAATTCCTAAATAACGACATCCCTGTAAAGAACCTTGAACTTTACGTATTCCGCCGAGCATCAAAGCTAGCAACTTCTTAAAGTATTATAATAAAGTTACCCTCTCCTTACGCCTGTGTGAAAGCTTAACTTATGTATTTACAACTCTTCTACAAATCATCCAGTGAAATATATAGGATGATATTCCACGACATCTTTGTGTCAAAGAAGTGTATTACTATTAAAAAAAAAAAAATACCGTCACGCCTATATTCTCCAAACGGGGGTGACAGTGGTGTACAATTGATACTCATTCCTTATTTCACCGACGATAGTAGGTTCCATATAATTAGGTGCCAGGCTATTGCCGTTGTACCAGGTACAAAACCTGACTCCGAACTGATACTGGATCCGACCCAATGATTCTATTAAAAAATTAAATTTTATCCGATCTAGGATTAGAAACCAAGACCTCGTAATCACTACTTGCAATTTTCGCCACTAGACAAACGAAGTAGTCTTGAGTCCTTTATTTTCTAAATAATCCGCGAGGTTTCCGATGCTTCCACTGCCTTAATGCAAGCTTGATAGGGATACTTGGAGGATATTTATGGACTGTAATATTAAACGATGTACTTGGTTTTAGTAAGGTGTATTTAAATGGGGAAAAAATGACTATAGCGCTGGGCTATTGTTGCGGTCTGTCTCGTCATTAGTCGCGCGACACTTCAGTCGCACGGGCCTGTATTAGTTTTCAAGGTGTTGGCGTTATCCAGTAGTGGGATACTTAATTATCATCAGCCTATCTTAGTCAACTAATGGATATAGGTTTCTCCAAATGGCGCCATCTCAATGGCGTTCAATGGATGAGAGCAGCCGTGGATCGTACTCATACGATCCACGGCTGCTCTCATCCAATTTCTGTCTGCCGACGTACGAAGATTATCGCATCAACTATCCTGAGGGCGTTCTGCACTACGTTTGCTGATCCGTGGTCTCCACTCAAGAAGGTCTTTACCCTAGCGATTTTCTGTTTTCCGTAAATGTGGCCAGCCTACTGCCATTTCAACTTACTAATCCTGTGAGTTATGTTGATAACTTCTTATCTGTCGGATTGATTCGTTCCGGATTGTATAATATTTCTTTTATATTTCTTGTATATGTGTATATAATCCTAGCGCAGGTTAGAGAAAGCAATCCCCTAGTGCGAAATCTCGATCTTATGGGATCTTGGCCTTTTTACGTGATTCATCTTACACATAATTGGTTATCACGTTAAAAGAGATTTAGCAGCAAGAAAGAAAATTAAACTTTAAAGATATGATATTTTGTGTGTGTTTATATATAGATAGATAGATAGATAGATATAGTAATAGCAGTAATTTATAAAGTGACTAGCGGCCCGTAACTATTTCATAGATGTGCACGCTGCGCTGCGTAGGCCACACCGGCCACGGCGTTTGTGTTTCTTTTTCTATTAGTATTTGCTTTAGATTGACATTTTTTAAATTCGTAATATCTTTTGAATGGAATGTCCGATTTCAATAATTCAAAAAGTTATCTACAGGTATTAAAACAATCTTGAATACGATATGATTTATTTGGATAAGGATTAATACAAAGGTATGGATAACATGGTCTGATTTTTGTCGGTATTTCTATCAACTTTTAAAATGTAGAAAATTAGTTATAGTGACGTAACTACAATAGTTGGACATATGCTATTTCAAATTTTCTTGTAGATATTGATATGGTCTTAAATTTTGTAGAACATTATTTTGTTCTATCATCAATAGTTTCCGCAGCGCATGCGATGCCAGACTTCTTATGGGTAATTTTTTTACACCTTGGGTTACATTATTGAAGTTTTAGTACGGATCCCTATTTTTTTGTAGTAACAAATTTAGCCTATGTTACTCAAGGATAATGTAGCATTCTAACTATGAAAGTATTTTTGAAATCGGGCCAGTGTTTTTTGAGTTTATTCGTTACATACATACATAAATACAAATCTTTTCTCTTTATAATATTAGTATAGATATTTTCAAAAATGAATGCCAGCAATATCTAATACTTTATCGTACACATTGATCTTATCGATTCACGTATCAGTTTTCATCTAAACCTCTTCAATAGTATCCAACAGAGTTTCAATAATAAACAATATACTTTATAAGTTATTGATGTGTTGCTTAATATATCATTTAAAAAATTTTAGTGTGTAGTAATTTTCCCTATAATATTTTGATTCATGTAGACCAAGAAGTATTTATGAATAGTCAAGAAAGAAAAAGTTAGTGATTACTTAAGACGCTACCGCCCATTTGGAAAGTCATTCCTGTGGACAAGGAGGGCAAGAAACTCCACGGTTACTCTTTTAAAATGAGAGTTTCACAATTATTTTTGTATACATCTCGTTCATGGGATATGGGAGAACAGAACGAGCTCAGTAGATGGGCTTAAGTTTCAATCATTGTCTCTCATTTACAAAATAAATACTTTGTAAGGTATAATAAAAAAAAAGTGACAATCATAATAATTAAAAACTGCTTACTATAACCACAGGTTTTATCAGTCAAAGGATAGAGGGGGCGGACGAGTCTCCACCAGCAGCACCCTTTTACGAGTATGACTTGAAAAGCAGCCATCACTCTCCACGACCATATTGGAGGAAAGTGAGTGACCCGCTCCACAGAGCCGCCACTACCAAAGACATTTTAGAGAGCATGACCAATCCAAGACCCCATCGACCTCGTTCGAAAATAATACTTAATATTAATTTGAAGTCATAGTTTTGTAAACATTAGGCAATATGTGTAAAACATTTTTATCATTTAAAACATCATGTATAGTATAATATCCTTCTCTCATTAGTAAATTTGTAATATAATTTTTAAATCTGTCAAATCTAACACGGGCTTTGGTATTTTGTTGTATCAGCGAACACCATTTTCCATGAACGAAACGAATACTTTTTTAAGTCTGAAAATTAGTAATACCAGTTTATGTTTATATCTAGTGTTTTGTTTGTGAAAATCGCTCATTTTATCAAATAAATGGATATTCTTACGTATGTACATTATATTGACATATATATACTGTGAAGCGACCGTGAGAATGTTGATCTCTTTAAAAAATTCTCAGAGGGTAACCCTTGGTCCTAGGTTATAAAAGGCACGGATAGCTTTTTTTGCAGTATGAGTAGATTTTCCACATCATCAGCGTTACCCCACAGTAGGATACCGTAAGACATAATGCTATGGAAGTAACTAAAATAAACGAGACGCGATGTGTGTAGACTGTGCAGTGTCAAATCCGTAAGATGCCGTATTTTTCACACTGCATAAGCAGCGGAACTTAGTTTACCCGCAAGAGATGAGATGTGGGGCCCCCACTGGTGTTTGACATCTAGGGTATTGACTTAAAAGACAGTGGAGTTCACAAGGTCCAGCTTCATGCTCTTAATAAGTAACTAAAAAATATTGTCATCATACATCGTCAAATATGTACCTCACTATCTTTTTTCCTTAAACATTCGCTATTTATCTATCTATTATAGATATCATCTCGCTAGATCCTGATACCTTCTACCAACAGGTTCATTCCTTCCACGTTCCTCCACTCTTATAAGACATGATTTAAAAACACCTTTCTACACGTGTTTCGCAAAGTAAGTTGTTACTTATCACTTTACTTCATCAGCAATAATCCAAGTATTACATTTCCAAGTACATTCACTAGATAAGATTTACCTACGAAATACATGCGTACTAAACTAACTAACGTATTGCTTGAAATGTAAATGTGTCGTTTGTATGTGCTTGGATTATTCGAATTATATGTATGAATCGACGAGAATAAACGGGAAGGCAGCTAACGAACGTTGTTAACACTATCTAATGATATTAGTATGAATATATTGTTAACTATATATTCCCGCCACTTCGTACTACAAACCTTTATCTCCAAAAAGATAGGTGAAAACCTAAAACAAAATATCTTAGATCTACACGAATATTACGCATGATATCTACTACTATTTCAAAATTTAAATTCATCTGCAACTGTCCAAGTGTTTTCTTCAGAAGGAGCCCACAAGGAAACTTAAAATCAATCATAATACAAACTTACAAATTGCGATGAAATACCTTGTTTGATACTATTGCATTGACTGCCTCGTTGGTCTAGTGGCAAAGCGCAGTGCTTTGTGATCACGAGGTCCTGGGTTCAAATCCTAGGTCGGACAAGTGTAGTTTTTCTAGCGAAAACTTCCCATTGCGAGTCGGGAGTCTGGAATTGTGCCCGGTATATGGCAATAGGCTCGCACCCTATTAGATGGGACCTGACATCGTGGCCAAACGTGGGTGTACTCAGTACACCTCTGCCACTCACGCTTGGGGAATATAGGCGTGACGGTAATAATAAAAATAGTAATATTAGCCCTGTTAAGAAACTGTCCAACCATTGGGACCGGGACTCCTCTTAAACTGAGAGGGTTTAGGCCATAGTCTACCACGCTGGCCCAGTGCGGGTTGGCTAACTTCACACACCTTCGAGAAAATTTTAGGCATGCAGGTTTCCTCACGATGTTTTCCTTCACCGTTTAAGCAAGTGATAATTAATTTTTAATACGAACTTGCTTTCGAAAAGAAAGAGGTGCGTGCTTGCGTTTGAACCCGACACTCTTGATTTTGCAGTCCAATTGTTTAACCACTAGGCTATCATATACAATATAAAAAGTAGAAACTGTGGCATGCGAGCAGGGAAGCTACATATAGCTGGCTGTGCAAATAGATCTGATGATAGGATCTTCATCTCAGCAGGATCAACACTAGAGCGACCCGGAGCGTCCCTGAGATTTGTTTATAGTTACGCAAAACCGTCGCTAATAGGTTAACTCAATTGTACGCGCTTAAATTGGAATGGGAAATTGTTAGGAATGAAAATACATGAGGTATTGTACGGTTATTTACTGGTATAATCAACGTAACATGAACACAGCCAGAAGCATATCCCGCTAAGAGATCCGTCTTAATAAGGTTCCTCTGTAAAGATATTACATTCAACCGGGTTAGAACCAGGATTACACAATTTCGGAGAGTTTGTTTAATATTTTTTAATAATTGAAAAAAAATATAACATACTTTAAAAATAGTGGGAATCAATTAGCTGCCGATTTAGAATATACTACTGTTAGGTCTTGCGTTAATAAGAAAATTACCGAGTCTCTTTCCAGTTATTTTTGTTTTCAGTTTTATTCATTTAGATTAAACATAAAATAGTCTCCTCGTTTATTCTCGGTTATTATATTTTTAACGATTAATATCTGAAGTCATCGGGACAAGACATTAAAATAGGAGATCATAGTAGGCAGTTTTCTCGGATAGGCTAATATAAATTTATCTGCCTGCATAAAATGCTATGTATTCCATTTTATTATGCAGTACTGTGGAACCTAAACTATTAGATTTTACATTACGTCTGATTTAATACATAGTTTATGAGTTCTAGTGCTGTCCGGTAAGGATAACGGGTAGTATTAACATAAAATGAATAAAATGCACTAGGCTCTTATTCGCTACGGCTGAACGCAGCTCATTATTATAACTTCGTGATATGATCGCGTAATAATATTCTGTATGCCACTGAATTACCCTTGGATAAATTACTCATCTAGATAAAAGGGCATAAAAAATAACTACCCATGAGGTAGATAAGTTGTAGTACGCACACGCAGACGTACGCACCATTGACAGCTTTTGAACAAATCGAACACTGGCATTACGCACACATAGCGCGTAACTGAGGCCTCTTTTAGGCGTCATTTTTGTTAGGAATGCTCCGTCTAAACCAGGGATTCCCAAAGTCGATATCAACCCCATGGGGTTGATATCGGTTTACCAGGGGTCGACCCCGAATAACGAAAACTGATTTTAGGGATGGACGGCGTCTAAAAATCGACACCTATTAATTAACTCAAGTTCTTATTTAAAACTTTCAAGATGCTGTATAAGTTGTGTTACGTCTACCAACTTGTTAGAAGAATGGCTAATATTTTAGTAGAAAGTATCATTGCTATACTTTTAAAAAAAAACTCAACTAGTCGATAAGGGTGCACAAGTACAAAATTGGTAAGTATTTTGTATCAATAGGAAAAAACCAGAGATAGGATTTTTAAAGTATTTTGGCTATGGGGGTCTGAGGTTTCAGTTTATTTTGGCAAAAGGGGTCTCTCGCCCAAAATAGTTTGGGAATCCCTGGTCTAGACAATTCTTACACCCGTATTTATAGCCAAGTAAATTCAGTATTTGACGGACGATTTGGTGGATTGTAAATACTGTGTCTTAAGAAATTACTTAGCCAAATAATGTCATGTGTGTAGAATTCTATCAGCCAAAATCCTATTCTATAGTCAAGTAAAGACCATTTCTTACTTAAGCAATAGCAGGTATGACCATATAGTTTAGAATCTATTGGAACTGGCAATATTACTTTTTACTTTTTTTCATTAATGTAGAAGTAGAAACGTGAAGGTGCACGGGCACTACAAAATTATGCGCCGTTTCAAGTAATGCTCCTTGCTTCAGTAACGAAAATGGTGACCTTTATTTGAATAGGAAATGTAACTTTTGACATTTCTCACTTTTGACAGTTGTTTAACTTATAGAATAAAAATGATGTACGATTTATTTGGTCATACCGAATAAGTGCTCTGGTTAGGCTTTGTATTTCATTGCGTTAGCGAATAACAACCATTATCGTAAATCCTTTATTTAAGAGTACCGAGCTATGACTTTTTCGCTTAAAATAATGATAGTAATAAAACATTCCTAGTTAAAAATTCGCGAGATTTATGAGTATCGGTAATTTATGTTTAATTAACCCTATGTTTAATGAGAGTTTCTATCGCGCATCGTTAGGGCTTTTATATCCTCTAAAAATAATGGGTAAATATTTTAACTCCCAATTAAACGCCTTTACGGTGAGAATTGTCAAAAATTCTTTCTCAGTCCTTACTCAGGTGCTATAAGGTAATCCTGTACAAATTTGCAAGCTTCTAGGTTCCAATCCAGTTGCACGTTTAAGCTGTGCGCTGTCTGTTAGTAAGTTTTAGAACTTTATAAAGTGGATATCCTGCGTAAAGGTTAAGTTAGTGACAAAATTAATGTTAATTTACGAGCATCTACCTGTTTACTTGGCTATATCATAATATTATTTACTAATACCAACGGAATCCTGAAGATGATGTCGGATAGGTTGGACTCTGCTGTACTCAGTCGATTCATTAGTTTACATGTGAGAGATGAGGGCTGATGGATTGATTGTGTATGTTTATTTATTTTATACTTACTAACATAGTTAATGAGTTACTTTTGTTACCAACATACTTATTTTATTTATTTTTATTTTATTATTTTGACGACGTAGGCTGCTTCAACGATGGCCACTAACAATAGTCGTAGCTTCGACCTCCATATAGAAAGAAAATGATATGAAATTTAATTGTAAGAGTGGGGTTAAAATCATCATACACATTTCAGCAAAATATTCCTTCCTGTTGTAAATTTTAGTACAACTATTTTAAATAAAACGTATTAATGTAATAATTTAAATTCACCGAATATATTATAACCGAAATAGTAAGGGAAATCAATATTCATGCCCATATCATCTCGCCACAGTGCCACCGATGATATACAGTTTATTCTGATTTATTACGTGATGCCGACTTTGTATTGGTTTTCGAATGTAACGAGGCTGATATGGAACTGTCCTCTAATTGTATAGATCTTCAGTGTTTTATTTTTTCGCTATCTAGTATATTTATCACGCCTAATCCCTTACAAGTAGGGACAGAGTACAGAGTTTTATCAGTTTTCTGCAGTCCTCTCTCGTTTGTTCCACTCTCATAAGCGAGCGTGTATAAGACAAAGTGTCTTATACACGCTCGCTGGTTACGGAGACTGCCCTTTAGATAATACTCGGACTATTAGTTCATGGCAAGATATACTAGACTTTTTAATATTATTGTAAGCTTAGCGTAAGTGTTTGCTTTATTTGAAAACTAAGGTTTGCCTACAATGCATTACATGTTGTCGAAGACGGGAAAAGAAAAAACTTTATAAGGGGTAAGGGGGGGGGGGGGGTTTGATGACTTTTGAGACATGATTTTTAGACAAGAAGAAAGCGACTCTAGCAGGATGATATACTTTACTTTATTTGTTTATTTTTATTAATACTGTCACTCATTTACTGAACTGAAGCCTAAAACTTATGGCATCATTTGTTCGAATGCAGTGGGACAAGAAACAATACACCAGGTTATCTGACAGAGGTCACAGTTTCTGATTCTGATTCTGAAATAAAAAGTAGGTTTTAAATAAGAATAAAATTCAGAAATTATTATTAATATCCTAACTAAGAAGGGATCTTACAATCCTTATTTCCACAGTAATCGCCTGTACGATATAGAATCGTTGATTTATAGTCACTTCAAAGAAATAAAACACAAAAAGTATACACTAGAATTATTGTTAACATTTTTATTTCTATCATAATATTAGAATTTTATTTACCGAATCTGATTAAGAGCATACATTGGAACTCGTCGAATTTACAGTTTTCATTAACAACCACTCATTCTACGGATCATCATTAGCGGCGCATTGTTAATGGTATTGTCGATTAATATCCCATTTTCCGAATACCGAATACCCTTTATTCCATTTTTTCCACTGCCCCGCTGTTTCCGCATTGTGAAATCAAATATTTATACCTTTATTACGAATTACCGTCGGATATCGTTAATTATTCGTTTTGGTACGTGCGGTTATTCGTTGAAATATGTCACGAGGATGGATTATCAAGGAAATGTTTAAAATTTTATGGTTGAATTAAAATATCAGCGAAAGATAAAATGATATTCGTTTAATATATAATATTTAGTATTGAATACGTTTGACTTTAATTTTATTTTATTAAAAAGAATATAGCTCCACATTAGGAATGGATAAATACCCAGGCCGAAACAAATGTTAGTGGGTCTTTGTGGGAATCTGCAGCTTCTTAATTCATTGGCAAAACGGCTTAAGCTCTTAACAGTCGTCATCAAATTTTAAAAGAAAAAGAATGTATGCATAATTTGTACATATTTCTTATATTGAATATATATATTAAAAAAATGGTTGGAACCAATTCAGTTACCCATTTAGAACTATTTTCAGGTCATGCTTTAATTATGTTACAGCTTGTATATATATATATATATATATATATATATATACACATATATATATATATATTACACATATATATAAGATTAAATTTAGTATTATATATATATACATATATATATATATATATATATATATATATATAATACTAAATTTAATCTTGATTCAATGCAATACGGAGATTTCAGATTTCAAATTTCTGCATTTCTAGAACAAATTTCTCAATACGCATTCTTAAACGTACATGTTTCATTGTTAATTGGTGTATAAACGTGCTTATAAAAAGGGGTAAAAAACTTGAAATTTGGAAGATGGGTTTTAGTATTGATCTAATCGGAGTGCCTGAGGTCTTGCGTTATTTACAATACACAATATTCTGTTATAATAATTTTAATAAAAGATAAAATTTTTATGATCTCTTCATGTTGTTTAATATATTTTTTCGCTTGTTCCAGTTGTCTCAGCCCACGCTCGGCGTATTTCTACGAATTCCCGCCAAGTGGTAAGCCAACTTTTATATACCTATAATAAAATAAATTACCTTCTACATTTTTATGTGAATTTAATTTATCGGATAATGAGGATAAAAATATACTTTTATTCAAAGTGCATAAGTTCTAACTATGTTTTCTTACATGTTGTGTAACTTTTTTATTAATTGTAGCTAGATTTTTGATTATACTCTTGATGATGTATGTATGTAAGTAGCTCTTGTAAAGCATAGGTGTAAAGATGAGAAAGTGTATGCTCTGGTGGTTTGGACATGTACAAAGAATGTCGGATAAATGTAAGCAAAGCAATGGATTTGAAACTGAAGGCCAATTCTCGTAATTAAAAGTGTTCAAAATGTAATCTAGATCTAATCTCAATGTCATAAATCCCACAAATGGTATTCTCGTATAATATCGACATCGACCGAATTGAGATCGGACCGAAAGTTGAACAAAATGTAAACGGTATTCCGATAACATTTTGAATTGACATGAACAATAAATATACAAAACATCGTCAAATTGAATATTTCAGTTAGATATTTTTAATTAGAGTGTAGGAGCTGAGATTTACACATGATCAACAAATGATTAACGATATATTTTAAATTAAACAACTTAACATTATATCGAAATTAGACTGAGATCGATACTTTAGTGGAGCAGAATACCAAATGTAATTCATAATTTAATATCAATTCAGTGTCAGTGTCAATTAAATAAGAGAATTGGCCTTCTGGCTAGTGCGATAATGTAAACTTACCCACGTTAGTGAGCTGGTTGTGTTTTTATTTTAAAACCTAATGCCACACTAGGAATTATTTCCGTGTTATGTTAATTTCGTGTATATAAACGCACCTACGACAGGTGCGCTAACGAAGATTTGTCCCGTGCAAAAAAAAAGAACCTGCAACTACGTACGTACTACGATCCAGTAACCGAAGTGGCCTATGCTCCTAACCAGTGAACCAAGCCGTAAAAAGTAAATTAAGGGTTATAATTGGTCTCTTCGATATTATCGCCACATTAAGAGACTTATATGAGTCCCATAGACAAGTCTCGTCAAATAACAATACAATAAAATAATTAATATCAGCCGACAGTGTCCCACTGCTGGGCAAATTTCTTCTCTTACAAATCGAGGTGACAGAGATTAGGTCATACTGACGTAATACTTCACCACGCGGACCCAGTGCGGATTGATAAAGGCAGGTTCGTGGCTACTTGCTATTGGAACTTATCAAGCTGCGTATAAGGCTTCCAACTCCAGACGATTTAGCGCAGTGGTTAAGAGCTTAAGCCGCTCCGCCCACTCTTTGTGTGACCCACAATCATTTGTTTCGGTCTGGGTATTTGTGTGTGTGAATTTTCATGTTTATAAACGCACCCACAACAAAGGAATTAATCATAGTGTGGGGCTACGTTTAAAAAAAAATGGCTTATCGACTACCTCATTAAGTTGTAAAAGACCGGAGATGCTTGAAAATGCCCAATCGGTCACCTATCTCAGACCAACCGAACGCCGCTTAACCTTGGTGTTCGGTAAGAACACCGCCATCGCACAGCAATGTGAAAGGCTCTCAACACAATAATCAATCATAAAATTCATCTTTCAATACATTACCAATAAGCAATGGGCCGATAAAATATATACAGTTAGAAAACCCGCTATGTACACGAAAAACACTAAAAGTTCTAAGTGCTAAGTGCTTGATTTATTGTCTTGTAATGTTTAGTAGTATCGTGATTGCGGCTAGCTTTTGCCTGAAATGGGCAATTAGAAAAGGTCAAAAAGCAAATGTTACGGAAACGAATAAAAAGATTAGTATTTTGAAAGAACTTTTAGAAAATACCTTAATTGTGTATTAGCTAGAACAATCTTAGTTTTTTCTTTTATAATTATTGTATTATTGTTAACAAAATATTTAAGGCAATTAAGAGAGCTTTGCAAAATCAGATTGACGTTAGCGCAACGTTGTCGAGATGTGTTATCAAGTTTATATAAATTTGTAGAATCAAAAGTATGGCATATAAACTCGATAGCGTTATGCTAACGTATATTTGTTAATGATAAGCCCTCAGGTCGGAGAAAGAATTTGGGACAGATCGGCCCAGGACCGCGAAGAATGGCATGAAAAGGAGCTTATGCCCTGCAGTAGTATGATAATCTGATGGTGATGATGAGATCAGGTTTTAAAAGGCCGAATTAATAAACAACTATTAGTTATGCCGAGTATTGTATTTGGATTGGTCAAATTAACTTATGAAATATCCGAATATTATACTCGGTGTTACTAATAGAATACATATTATATACAGTAGGGAACCCGTAGAAAACTATAGTACAAATTATATGGACTTCAATATTTTTAACGTAATCACTTTCTAAATAGGACTCAATTCCGCAGACAACTGCCTCGGTACTGCAAAGAAGAAGGTGACAACGTTCTCCCGTCTGCTTCGAGGGCTCAAGTCCCATAGGAAGGAGAAGCATGGCTCCTGTTCGCCGAAGCACAGCCATAGTCCTCGACAAGTCCTGCCGCCACAGAGGGTAAGTGCTGGTAGAATATTCTAGAAGGTTTGTTATCTGTTTATACAAGGTGTAACATAAATAACGTAAGACCTCAGACACTTCAATTAGATTATTGCTTTACAAATTCAATTCGAAAACTAAACTTCCATTTTAAAGTAATTCATTTTTTACAAAACGTAAAACTGCAAGAGAGAAAGAGAGGTAAAACCTAGCCTATTAGGCAATAATATTTAAGATTACGATCAATTATATTTAATATTGGTGGACTGAGAAACGATTGAAATGATTGACGGCAACTTTAACTAATTCAAGTAAATTTAAGCTAATTAACATTTATATCGTTAGCGAAACGTGGGTGTACTTAGTACACCTCTGCCACCCCCTCTGTGGAATATAGGCGTGACGGTAATAACATTTATATTTTTGAAAGATTCGGTCGCCCACTTGGGGAAGATCATCTTGGAATCGGTCTTGCACTACTTATGATACGCCTCGTATAGATTGGGTTATTAAGTCCTTACTAACGGATTCAGAGGACATCCTCTAGAAATACAGCATGTATGTATGTGCTGTTCTGAGATAAAAAACAACGATTTCTGTTTGTATTAATGTATTATTCCTGGTATTTATGTATGTCTATATGATTTTGAAGAACACTATATTTACTCATAATAATATACATAATATACAATGTTAAGTATATGTTACATAACAAAAGTGTTTAATTATATTTCAAGCAGGGGAACCTTGATATATTTCTAAAAAAAATACATCAGCTGTTAAGAAAAGTAACTTCAATGTAGTCGTGCTATTTTTTTTAAGTACGATACTCTCAATAGGAATTTTCCTCATGGGTGCGTTTACAATCATGTATTCGATTAATATTTATCTCTCTTATGATACCAGACCTCTTGCCGGGTAGGCAGAGGGTACAGTGTTCCAACAGGTTATTACACAGAACTTTCTCGCTTCGTCCACTATTTTATTAACATTTTTATACAATAAAATACAAATTTTACCCTTAAGACTCAAATAAATACCTTCATATAAAAACAACGTATACTGAATCTTGTCATCTATAAACTAGGCCGCCTATTTCCAATACCTTTAACATTAAATTTTGACAAGGATTAATATTTCAATCACCAGTCTCCATGATAACGTTAATTTAATTTTCCTAACAATGCGTGCTCGTCACAAAATTAATGCACCTAATAAAACCATCTTCCCACACATCTCATATAGCTAAAGAGCTTAACACAAACAGACTGACGTTAGCGTTGCCGAGAAAGCGGTTTGTCACGTTCATCTTTATTTAGTAAATTTAAAGCGTAAAAAGGATGGAATATCAACTCGACAGCGTTACGCTGACGTCAATCTATTCGTGCTTAACCCTCCTGGTTTATTACGTATGAGTATTTAGTTCGCGTGGGTTTCCGTTTATGCTCTGCAGCGAACTACAAATTAACACTTGACACATATTTATCGCGTTTTAATATTAAATCATTAACGCAATCGATGTCTTTTTATTGACACGCATAGTTTGGATTTAACACACGTTTTGAATATTTTTTTATTTTAAAATCGATTTGTCAGATTCTAAAATACGCTTGTCTACAAAATCAATATTTTATTACATAGTAAAACATTTTAGTGTGACCAATTAAAAAGTAATCTATACTTTTTAGAATGCTCTTTTTTAAAATGAAAAATCAAGTAGGGGTAAGATTTGTTAGAAACCTTTACATAGTATAGGCTTTTTTATTACTAAATCTATACGTCAACCTTACATCATATGCTTCGCGGTGCAGGTATCTCTTATTATAATATAAGGCAAAAGCACACACACATCTTCTAGCATTACCGATCATCTATTCAGCAACTACATATATGCTGTAACACTTTTTCGGCATTTTAATGCGTGTGAAATGAGACGTACAGAACTGTATCTTTCCTTTCACTTTTACATTACAAATAATATAATAAATCAGCCTATACTATCCCACTGCTGGGTAAAGATTCTTTCTCACAAATCGAGTTGAAAGAAATAAGTTCGTACTCTAGCACGTGGATCCAGAGCAGATTGGTGGAGGCAGGATTATGGCCACCTCATGTTGAAACTTATCGAGCCGGTTGGAAGGCCTCCAACTTGGAGTAACGACTACCGCAATAGGTGATAATGCCTTCTAAAGCATAGGGACGCTCGAATATGATAAAGAAACGAAAGGTAACTTATCTCAGATACAACGCGATCGCACAGCGTTAGCTCGATACCATGAGCCAAAAGACGTCCACTGCAAGTCAAAGATCTCCCTCAAAGATTAGCACGATGACATGTATAGAGCACAAATGAGAGAATTTGGATAAGGGTAGCCGAAATTCATACTGGGTGGCATGCAATTGAAGAGATCCATGCCCAAAGCCGATAAAAACAATCCAAACTCTAAAACTATTATCACCCACGATTTCTCGTTAGCAACCGTCTGTAACCGCATCTTAGTTCGAGCGAGCACAAGCCCGCGGCTGTCTCCCAGCTTTTTTCATACATTCCCTTTGCTCCCCCATCCCCTATTATGCGGATCCGACGCGACGCCGGTACGCCTTTGACATGCACTCCGAGCAATTAGTATGACGTGTCGCATGTACGAACCTACCCGATGTACAATACGTACTTGCATCCGTTTGGGTTGTTTGTTTTTGGTATGTTTTGGCTGGAACGACGTCGACGTTTTAATTTGACGAAGTTCACTTTTGATAGTCGGGAATATTTTTTTATAAGTAATTTTTTTTGGAGTTGAAGTTGAGATTAAATTTTTGATTTTGTTGCTCATTCTAAAAATTATTCCTGAGTTTGGATGCGTTTACAAACGTAAATTTTATATAGACAATTCATCATCATTAGCTCAGCCTATACCCGTCTACTGTTGAACTTGGCCTCCCCAATCGCTCTCCAGCGCACCCGGTCCGATGTCACCTGCATCCAATGACTTTCTGCGATCTTCACAAGATCGTCGGTCCATCTGGTATGCGGCCGTCCCACGCTGCGCTTGCGATACGCGGTATTCACTCTAAAATCTTCGCGCTATCTGGCCCTATTGCCACTTGAGCTTACTAATCCTATGAGCTACGTGGGTTACCTTGGTTCTTGCGAATTATAGACTATTACTCAGACTGAAATTAAATGAAAAATGTGTGGTGGGTGGGTCACAGAAACATTTATCCCATGCAGGGATCGAACCCACGTATCAACCTATGCTTTAGCTACTAGACGAAGCCATCGTGAATCTACCGAAATTATTTAGCAATTTTGTTTTCCTAAATGCTCCTTTAAGATAACATTCTTTGTTTAACTGCCATGAGACCTTTTATAGGTATTTTTGATCTTATTTATAACATCAGAAATGAATCCACATTTGCGTCTAAAATAGTTAAGCTAACAGTTCAAGAAGTAATGGAAATATCAATTTTTAAAATTATTTCGTGAACTAATATGTAGTGTATAGAAATCTTAAAGATCGTCCAAAAGACATGTTTATATTTACTTCATAACTATCAACGGCTCTACAAATGTCCATTAACGATATCAACATAATACCTATCGAGCCAGTAATGTGACCCAGGAAATATAATAGCAGCATAAGTATACCTTAACAGAGTACTAAAATAACATTTATCAATAAACAAGAACAAATAAACCATCATAATACACCAATAAAAATTGACAGTCATGTACGACTTGATAACTGAAACAGATAATTGACACGCCTACAACATACAATAACATGAACAGAATACCCAACAAGTGACAAGAAAATATGAATTTCTCGCATGCCAATATATCAATAACCCGAAACGCGAGAAAGAAATGCTAATACACGCTGTACGAATACGCAACTCATCTCACCCAAATTAAGTGCTACATTTTTCCACGTCCACCTATATTTATTAATCTTCAGAGGGAGTAAGATGGGGGTGAACGTCACCGCATGCCTTTTGAGAAATGACGCCTGCCAAAGTTAAGTCGGTTGAGCCAACGCAAGGCGTTGAGTTATGAACGTTTGTTGAACCAAGGGATAAAGGCCATTAGGACCTCCGGTAATCCTTATCGGCCAAGTTGCACTTAGGATTAGTCCTGTCAAAAGTTGCCTTTTTTCTGTTTATTGACCGAGCCGTGACCAGCTGTGATTACGGGATTAGAACTGGATAGAGTGTAAGCATTTGTATTTCTTGGGGTTTTATGGTTTTAGAGATTAAATAAAACAAATTTTTATTTGAGAAAAGATCCAAGATAAGTTATTTCTTCAATTCTGTTTGGATGTGTGTATACTTGCATACTAGATCTTTTAATGTGCATGCACTACTAGACTTAAAAAGGAGACAGTGAGGTTTGGAGCGCTATTCTACGTCTACAAAATTTACAAAATCGTGAAGGAAATCTACAAACATTGTATCACTGGTGGCCATTTCAAGCCTGGGTACTAATACCTTGCAAACCATTACATGTTACTAACGAGATTGGAAGAGTTCCGTTACTTTCAAAGCAGTTTTTATGTGGAAACAAATTTGTCACTTTCCAGTTTTCTATTGCATTGGTGCTAAATTATTAAAGTATTTCTATTAAAAACTAAAGGAAAATTACTCTTAAAATTGTGGACGACTTATTTTCATTAGACTAGTTAATTTTAATTTTGCTTAGTCTAAGTTACCGTTAGATATGCGGCTGATATTCATCTCATTAACTTTGCTGTTTTTCTTAAATTCCGTTTCCTAATTAACAATGAGAAATTTTATTTGTTTGATCTAAGTTTGAAGTCTAGTTTAATATCCTCGGGTATCAATGGAATAGCGATAAATTAATTATTAAATATGTTCCTTAGATATGTTTGTATCAAAAATCGTACCACCTACTAATGCAATAACATTATTACAGTGAAAGAATCGTTATAATCATCTATTTCGCAAAGATTCTATTAGCACACAGTAAAACTTTTTTGATTTAATGAACGTAGTGGTTTTTTTCAAATGCATATAATTTTTCTTACCAATAGGTTTGTTCTACATTTCACACCTAACCAAACGGAACGACATTAGGGAATACAAAGTAAATACTTCATAGACTATTTGACTTACATACAGTATTGGCACGTTGCCTTCGATACTGTTTTCTTGTGGGAAGTATTATTAAACCAATACTGTTGCTATATTATGGCTTGCAGACTCTATACGGGGTAATAAAACGTTATAGTTGCGACTCCACAGTCGCTTTTAGTATTTGGTAGATCGTAAATACGTAACATCTTGTATCGATAAATATGTTATTGCACATTGCATTGTTGGGCAATTAAATGTTAAGAAACGTCATACATTGCGCTTTTGTTGGCTCGTTTGGCACATTAAGTTTATTCATTGTCGATTTCAAACTCATCTTATGTAGTATTGAAGTACAAGAAATAAAAATTTATTTTATGACCAACTAACGATACAAGACTTATTTTTAATCAAAGATGACCAAAGTAGTGCACTTTTGTAACTGTTCAAACCAAACCTGGCACGTTTTTTAAGGTATTTATATAAGAGAAGGTAAAAATGAGCTTGCAAGTAGTCTATATAAGCATTCACAACATCAGAAGGCTCCCTGAAGCGTTGTCGGTCTTTAAAGAAGATATTATTAAGCTAGTAATATTTACCTAAGATGAGTGATGCCTTCTCCTCGAGATTTATAAATTCCTCTTTAGATAATTTAAATGAATAACTGAACAAGCTAAAAATAATCAAGTTTTAGATACCACTACTGATTAATTATATTAAGCGAACGAATACTCAAAAATATTTACATAAAAACGATTATAACAAATGATTTCTAACAGTTCCAAAGCCCGAATATGCAAATGAATTTAATAATATTATAAAGAGATTTTGCGTTGAATAGATTAAAACGTAGCAAGACGCGAAACTTTAATATTTCACGAAGTCTGGGACGTGCTTGAATAAAGTATGTAAAGATATATAAATATTCAACTATCTATGAATAATATTCATACACAGATGTTAGAAGAACAATCTTTGAGGTAGAACAGAATTAAATATAACGATGTCAAGAAATGAATGGAAATGTTTCATTAGCCAGATTAACTAAGCTAAGTAAAGCGAGACTACTGTCTGTGAATTTAACTAAATGTTTTTACTTTACTGAG
This sequence comes from Phalera bucephala, assembly GCA_905147815.2. NCBI lineage: Eukaryota > Metazoa > Arthropoda > Insecta > Lepidoptera > Notodontidae > Phalera > Phalera bucephala. The sequence goes on from LR990612.1 coordinate 29,405,595, forward strand.
TTCTTAGATTTATGCGAATATTAAACATGAAATAAAATGATTTTACGGATTTTATCGCAGTTTATTTTTGATTTTTAGTTCCCTAACGAGAACTAAAAATCAAAAATAAACCGCGATAAACTCCGTAAAATAGATTTATTTCATGTTTTTACTTTAGTCAAAAAGCCAGCTATTAACGATTACGTGCCCATTATTGATTCAGAATTCTTTCCTTACCTAATTTCTCTGTGCTCTTTTTGTACAACTTAGTAGACTTCGCATACATTACCTCTTATACCCTTTATAGAGTATTTCAAGAAGTCTCATTTTTTTCTATCGTCTTCTACCCTACCTTATGACCTGAATACTTACTTTGATACAATCACTAGAAGTAATAGAGTACTGCCGGTACATTTAAAAGTGAAATTTTTCTAGAAAAATGTCCTTTCTAGTTTCATTCTAGTGTAAAACTACAAACGATTTATCACATTTACCGCTGCTACGATATATTTAGAAGCAACGATTTTGATACAGATTATTTTCTTTGCACATGAAAGTTTTATGCGAGTTTGTTTTTGAATATTTTTGCATTTTGTTATTACTTTAGTGTGTCAGTTGGTTCGTTAGGAACGTATTAATTTGACTAACTTATTGTTTGAGGCACGTCATCGGTAAAATTGTTGCATGTAAGGGAAACATTACTGTTTAGACAGTTCGTGCAATGTCGACCGAACAGGTGATAATTTGGCTCCCGGAGACATTTGGAAATTTTATGTTTTCAATAAAACTTTCATAAAATTTTTGTTCCTTAATAACTTTGATTTTAGTACCAATACTCGTGATGCAACCTATAGAAACGTTTAAACAGAAATCATGCATTCATGTTAAGCATAGACAATAAATAAAATTAATTAATGATATTTCCCGAAGCTTGTCAGCAATTACCGTGTCATGTACAATTTGGAATATTAATGTTTATTTGTGCTGATGGAAAGTAAATTTTATAAGCATACTACTAAACTACATATTACTTTGAATTATTTATAGTCACAATCTAGGAAGATCGATCTCAAAGCGAAAACCTTGTTAGTGTCAAGTTACATGTTGATTACGAAATTGATTTGTTACCTCATGTGGATGTATTTGAATGACGTAAACTTGGATTACATAAGACTAATATAATTAACCTTCGAATAATTCAAGGAACAGTACAAATGAATTAAGAAAGTCAAGGCAATTTTTGAAAAAAAAACATGACATGGCAAAACTTTTGAAATTCGAATCCATAATGAAAATAAATGTTTTCAATTTAAAAAATAGTGGCCAGTAACATGAAAATAAAAAAAAAACATAAATCACTTCAATGACTTCAGCACAATATTACGTCATATTGTGATTATTTTAAAATTTCGAATAAAGAAAATGTGTGTGACTTTGATAAGGGGCCAATAAATTTGGTACGGTTCGAGTTTGGGGCATCCGCAGCGTTGTCGCATTATAGAAACGCCTTTTGTCGGCTATTCGCATTATGCCCTTATCAAGTGCGAAGTTAATGGGCGAGCATTGTGCCTTCTATGATTAATTGATTCGTTCGTACATGGCCTCATTGTGATGCAGATATCCTCAGCTTTTTCCTTGCTTAAGTGAAAATGATAAATGAAAATGTATTGTTGGAAAACAAGTGTAGTTTGCAACTGTTTGAACGTATGCTAATTAGTGTGGTGTGATTTTGATTGTTTGTTTCGTTTGTTTTGTTGGCAGCACCAGTTTGCGCAGGGTGTAGTGAATAATGAATGAAGTTGTGCCAATTGTACTTAAGGGAAAATTTTGACGGATCTAGTCCAATTTTTTTGTATTATACGGTTCTTCTGTTTCTAGTAATCATTTTAGTATGACTATTGCTAATCGTGTGTGTTCTTCTTCTTCTTCTTTAAGTTATGGCTTCACACTAATTTAAGTGTATTTTGCCAGTGTCCAGTGAAATGCATAATCGTGTTTGTTTAAATTAATTCAACTCCCCGATGAACTTGATGACAACGACGATAATGAAATTGATGAAGTATCCCACCCTAGATAGTAAAGCGATGGATAATTTACATACCAATTGCGACGGCCATTTTGAGGGAAATCGAAAAGGCACGTTTTTTCACATTGTTTCATTTACCTTTACTCATGCACATATAAGAATACATAATGGTTAATATTCCACCAACATTTTTATTCGAAATAACACGTTTTAGAAATTAAGACATATTGACCACATTATTCTTCGACTTCCCGCCAAAAAAATCCCTGTGTCTTATAAAGAATATAAATACGACAGTAATTATTATGATTTTTTTTGCCTCCTTTCCGATGCGGCCAGCAGCAATAAAAATGATTTCCTTCTTCAAACATGGCCGCTAATGGTTTCACAGTTGCACTAGTAAATTGAAATCTTTTATACTACCTAAAAGGGCTTGACTTACCTTATTTCTATTCAACAATTCTTTGCCTATCCTCGGTTTCATAGCCACCGTTAAACAGACAGTCATCTAATATAAACTCGACTTACAAACTTCATAGCTTATAGAACTTTATTTACATCGACTAAAATTATGATGGTTCGAAAGTTCCACGGAGCTTCGCGATGATAATTTATCATACCGTCGTTATACGGGAATACGGTGATTCGTGAAAAAGTTGGACTTTTCAAGAAAATAGCTTGTAAGTGTATTTGCGAGAAATCTTTATGAGAAAAATGACTCGCCGATCGTTTGATAAATGAATGGATTTTTTTTTTCCTTTGAGTACTTACTATTCATTTACTTTAGTACTCGTCAGTGTGCTAGGTATAATTTAAATATTGTATCTATTTTACCTGCTTGAGGCTATTAGACTTTCAATCCATTCTATTAGACTATTTAAAGACAATAGTACTAAAGGATTATTAGAAAAAAAAAATCTTATACCAATAAATATTCTGAACCTAGTCCCAATAATAGCATTGGAATTCAACTGATCAAAAATGTACTATGACAATACCATTTATACTAAGGCAAAATTTACTATGACAATCCTATTTTTACTAAAGCATTGCAGAAATCGTGCATTTTTTTATAAATATTCTAAGTCAAAAATCATCAAATTACGAACAAAAGCCATTACAAGATAGATACAACTTTCCAACAGGTTGACACTCCTGACAGCGTGCTACAAAGTGGCCTAGGTCTGGGGCCAGGCCCAGACACTGCTCTCAGGTCTATGGTAGACCCGAGGGACTATGACCGCCTCCGCTTCTTACAAATGACTGCCGCCCATCCAAACACCTTCGAAGAGACTATACATAGGGTGAGCATTTAACATTTTCCGTGTAATTCTATGATTGACAGCCTATTCTAAATTTGAAATGTAAAAAAAACGAGGTTTGCCAGGTTTATGGCTAAATAAATAGAGAATATAAAAAAGACATGGCAAATACCATGCAGAAAAAAAATAAATAACTTTATAATTATCAACAACAAAGTAAAAGATATTTCTGAATTAGAGCTATTTTACATACTTGATATTCAAAAAAGATGTAAATAATTTTTAATGATTTGTGTTAATGATTTTGAAAATATTTAATATTTGACAACAAAATGCTCTGTCTGTCATAGTTGTTACAGGAAAATGGTATTATCTGTTACGCTCTGGATGGCAAAATATTTAGAAGCCTATTTATATATGTAGACGTATTTTTATCTGTTTATAGTATTGTAGTATAGCTATATCCGTGTTTGGCTATTAACGTTTAAAATTTTTTGTAAAAGGCGGTTATATTTTTAAGTGCTATTTGCATTTTCTACCAAAAATATTACCTTCGCTTGCCCTATTTATTTATATTTTTAATTCATCCGTTACTGAACTGCGGTATAATTTAAATGTTTAATAGTATTTATGATTTTTAAAAGTGTATGTCATATTTGTCTCGTCTTATAATATTTACTATTCTTTGCCAAACAGAGTCTTAACGGATTTCCAAATTCAAAATTTCACACCATCATTTTTTGGCTTCTTTTATTCGGCATGCTCAAAGAATTGGAGGTGGCTCAACGGATATTCGTTGTATATTTCACGTGGTACATTTTATTTGTTATTCATTTTATTTTATACTATACGTTATAATGAAAGCACAATATTATTTTTGCACTATACTGTAGTTTTAAATAATTTCGCACGAACAATATTTTGCATGATGAAATTCTGAAATGCATGTTGTGCACGGTGGAAAATAATTATGTTTTTATTTTGGGAGACACATTTAATATATTATACACAAATTCATGCACATGCAAAATTTTTAAATGTATAAAATTATATTTTTTCTATGTTTTGATACAGCTGTTATATTATAGATGTTTATTTTTAAGTTGTATAAAATTACATTTTAGTTTTAAATATGACTCATCTGTTACATTTGAATATAGGTTTCAACGTGGCTTTAAAATATGAAAGGGATATCATTTTAATTAAAGTCTTATTTGTTGCAGTTAAAAGTACAGGAAGCAATGAAGAAAAAAGACAAACTAGCAAGAGAACAAGAAGAGGTAATTGCTTTAAGTCTTTCCTTTATAAAAAAAAAAAGAATATACTTCATTCCCACATAGCCGATGTTTCTTACACTCATTATAAAGGATCCTAATGATCCTACTTCCTAAAAAGTGTAGTTGATGCCGTGATCAGGGAGCTAGCACGAAAACCTTTTCGTTGGCATAACGCTAGCGATTCGTGCTGACACGTTCATGTTTATTTTGTAAATTTGTAGTAGTAGTAGACAAGGAGGGTATATAAACTCGTGAGCATCTCACGCTGACTTCAATTTTTTCGTGCTAAGCTCTCAGGTATTGATCCCGTAACTCAAACTAAAATGATACTTATCTATTAACACAAAAAATACCATTTCCGAACCCTCCAAAAGGTATTCCCAAAACTAATCGGATGTGAGACTCACAGTAACGTGTAATCTTCGGACTGGCTGGAGCATTCCGCGCGTACCAAGCCGAGCTAATCGTGCCCTAATCTCCAGCTAAGCCTATTAGAGACAGTTGTATCGCTTCCCTACGAAACTTCGGAAGCCCTTTTACTCGGCACATTTCGCTCGTAAAACTATGGGACTAGAGTTGCAAAACTATCGATAATTGCGCTATCGATGGTTTTGAAAAGTAGTACAATATTGATAGTACTATTGATATTATCGATACTAAAAATCATATCAAATAAAATTATTTATTTGCTTAAAATATGGTCAGAATACATTTGATGTGTGACAATAGAGCAAGAGATCTGGCGTGATGATGATATCATCATGTCAGATCTCTTGCGGGGAGGCAATTCTTTATATAATATATATATATATATATATATGAACACTGTCACGCCTATATTCCCCAGAGGGGGTAGCAGAGGTGTACTGGGTATACCCACGTTTCGCCGACGATGTTAGGTCGGGCACAATTCCAGACTCCGACCTCATACTGGGAATTTTTCGTTAGAAAAACTACATTTGTCCGACCTAGGATTTGAACCCAAGGTGTCACGTATGGGACAAACATTAAACGGCTATGCATCGTCATATACATATAAATTATGTTCATATTATCATATAATTTAATATCATTAGCATCCACGCTTTGACCGGGTAAATTAGTCTAAAACCCATATTTTTCGTTGCTTCTTAAATTGGACTAGTAGGAGATCTTTGATCGAGAGTGGTTGTATGTTATGGATCCGAATAAACATACCAGCTTTTAAGGAATAGTGAAGTCTTAGGAGTACAATGTAGTATAAGTCTATCCCCATTTCGGGTGTTCCGTGGAAACTCATCCCTTGATTTCTAAAGTGTTGCATGAGTTTAGGCTTTCGATAGTATCGATAGATTATCGATAATTTTGCTACTGCTGCACAACCCTGTAGGGGACGTCGTACTTCGGAGCATTGAACATTGTAATTTTACTGCCACAATAAACTGTTTATCGCACGATTTTCGGTGCCACGACAGGTCGATACAAATAATAAATTTTATTCTGCTGGTTTATTAAAAATGCTGCATGAATTATTAGGCAGGTACAGTTACTTATAAATATGGTAGTTTTGGGAATTATTCAATTAATGTCCCGATAATGTATATCTACATTACCGGGACATATTGACATCGAATCCATAACATTATCTACCAATTAATGTCCTGATTTTATTTGGATAAGATTATTACATAAATACCTTCATGATTTTCTTCATGAAAACTAGGATACATTATCATATCGACTGATAGTATAACTTTTATGTTTTTTCTTTAACCAAACATCCATTAATGATAATGTTATGTGACTATAATTCGCAATGACAACATCTATCTATATTATCGCAGTTCCAATAGTACCGAAATGTTTTAAGTCCCATTAAAGAAAAATCATATCAATACATGACTGTACTACCTCAGACCATCCATTCAGATGGGACATAAATATTTTCTTTATAACAAAAAACAATATTTTAAAATGTGTTAGTCTAAAAATGCAAAGTAAAAATCTAATTTCGTAGAACAGTACGACAAGTAAAGCCCTTTCGTGTATTAACTGCGCCGTCTCGGTAACAAAGTGTGCATAAATTAACTTAATGTTCAATACTTTTCTACTTACAAGAAAGTGGCCTTTTTATTGCCCTTCTGAATATTTATTAGCGTGTTCACGCATTTAGGGCAAATATTACCTTAGAATAATATTATAGACTGTTTCATTGGTCTAGTGGAAAATATTGAACGATCACAAGCATCTAGGTTCAAATCCTAGGCCGGCCAAAAATGTAATTCCACATAAAATAATTCCAGTATCAGTCCGGAGTCTAAAATTTTGCTTGGTACAGTGGTCGTAAGTTCGGCTCTGTGGCATGGGGCATTACATTGGCGAAAAGTGGGTGTACACAGTACACCTCTGCCAGTCTCGCTTGAGGAATATAGGCGTTACGGTGTTTATTTTTTTCTATATTTTATATACTATGAGAGTGGAGGAAGCCAGAGAGGTATGTAAGGAAAGAACCTGTTGAATCTTTGTACTCTTTGCCTACCCCGCAAGGGATCTGGCGTGATGATATAGATATATCTTAAGTTTTCTTCTGCTTCTTAGATTTTGTCGCCCTAAGCGTGTCATAAATATTTTCTCTTATGCACTAGCTAGGCGTCCCGTATGACATGAAACAACCCGTTTAAAGTTTGGTCAAATAGCTGACGGAGCGCGACGGGAGCGTCACAGAAGCGCTCGTCTAGGTTCCGTCCTGACGTTTGCTGTCGCGCCGAGCGAGGCGGCGCTGTGTGGCGTCTTCCATACATTTCAGTACTATACAACTCCCAAGCTGCGCCACCGTCGCGCTCCCGTTGCGCTGCGTCGGCAATGCGGCGAAACTTTTTATAAATTGATGTATAACTAAGGTTATTTTGACTTGCGTAAAAGACTCTAATCACGGACCGACAAAATTTGGTATTGCGCGAGAAGTCTTACCGCCCGTGCTAACCCTAGGCCCCTATTCGCTTTGAACAATTAAACACGTACCATGGTGCGTTACGACTTCGTGAAATGATTAAATTTAATGGTACTCCTATGGTATACAGAATACTATTGGTCATTTTACGAAGTTATCGTAACGCGCTGTGTATGATCAGCGAAAGGGCTGATATTTACCTCTTCTCTTGCGCGTATGGCAAGTAATGCCGTGCTCTAATTCTCTTATAAAAACCATAAAGATTTTACGTCCCACTTTTAAGACTATGGTGTTCGGTGCAAGAATGAGCTCGAGGGGTGGTTAAAAATAAGAATAAAGTCTAAAAATGTTTAGGCAGAACGAAACGGACTCGCGAAGATTGCTCATTATTTTTAAAATTAAAATTTTCCTATCTTGTTCCTTCACTCCCGTACAAAATGGCTAGCTCAGTTTTCTTGCAAAATTAAAATAATGCTATCTACATTAAGGGTGCGGGAATTCCACCCCAAAATATTCAAGACTTTTGTATTCATATTTTGCTGAAACATTACATTTTTGTTACAGATTCTAAGAGATATAAGACATGGTCTTATGAATATGGGAAGGGATGGCGTTAGAGGCCCTTTCGGAGGTTTGTTGAAAATAAAACCGTATGTTACCCTTAATAAAAATAGAAAGAATATATTTCTAGTTCGATAAAATAAATTACTAGAAAAAATATAAGATCTTTCAGCTTCTCAAAATTACTTTTTTAGTACTTTGAATTGTTATATAAAATGGTTCTTCTTTACAAGTAGTTTTTGGAAAACAAATACCCTGCTTTATACGATTGAAATGTATACTCTATTCAAAGTACCAAGAAAACCAAATTAATGTTTGGCTATTTATAATTTTGAGCTATCGTGATAATTCCGCATGTTGCTTGCACGATTTTGTGATTGTTTTCAATTGCGGTTATATTAATTAATCAATTGCGGAATGCTTTTTGATAATGTTCATTTCTCGTTCGACGTCATCATTCGGTATGCTTTCGATGTGCATTTCATCCATCTTTTTTATTTTACTAAATGAAGAAGCTCATTTGAGTTTCGAAAAATTCATTACCAACAGTTTTTATGCTTGGCGATAAAAACGCGATAGATGTTTTACTCAATTTCATGAAAAAAATGAAATCATCTCCATCAATCAAATGTTTATTTTGCGAGAAAATGCTAAGCGCATGTATTGGGAAAGAAATAATTTTGCAACCTCGCACGGCTTTACGATATTCGTACACAGCTTTACTGCAGTGTTGTCAGTGAAACCGCCACTATGTGAAGGCATTTTACGGTAAAATTTTTTCGCAATTTTGTTAGCACGTATGTTTTTATTTGCATTACTGAGGCTACGCTACACAGAGGACTAATAGAGGACTCGTTTACAGACGACACGTATATGTACGACGACGAAGCAAGAGGCCTCTCGGGAAGGGGGCACTGGTACGACGAACCACCGTACGAGAGTGACCCTGAAGACTTTCTGATGGGTGGGGACGCGCCGGCGGCAACGTTTCAGAATGGCCGGGTTTGCTTCACGCTCAACCTCCGCAATGAGCCGAGAGGTGAAGGCGTAATATCCCTAAGAAGCGCGGGCGATATAAGTTTAGCGAGGACCCCTCGGAGGGGATTAATTATTCCGCAGAGTGGCCCCTACCCGACCACCGTGATCCCCCTGCGAACGGCGAGAGATCGGGAAAGTGGGGATTACGCAGCGTCTGATATACAATCTATAGGATCAAGACTATCTGGTATATCTTTAGAATCGAACCGATCAGAACGGGATTCTAGAAGGGGATACCGGCAAATGTCAGGATACCGGATAGGAGCCGATCCTTTATCACCCGCTTCGTCAGATTACGAAGACCAAGAGAGTGAAACGGATTCACAGCATATAGCCACCGTGCATAAGGTAATTGTTAGTACCCTTCTGTATACAAGAATATGTTTATAAAGTAAATTTTGGCAGAATTCGTAATAAATTTGCTGATAAAAATGTTGCTTTTGATTTTGATTTCCTTTGCCCATTTATAAATTATATCACTCGTTCCAGTCAGCCGAAGAATGCGACGGAGTATCAAATTTAGCGGGCAAAGTGCGTGGTCTTAGGCAAGATGTCCAAAGAAAAATATCAAGATTAAGACAAGAGAGAGGTCCTGAAGGTAGCGACAGGCGGACGAGCGGCGACCAAGCGTTTCCGTGTTCTAATAGTTCTTTCGAAAGTCTTCCCAGCGGATCAGGCAGTAGTGAGTGGATTTATTGAGTTATTTGTTTGTGTTAATATAAACGTTTTTGTAAATAAGTTTGTCTTTCCTTTCTTTGTACCATAACGCCCCATGTGTTACTTACAGATTGTGCTCTTGTATAATATTCCCATTTTTATTTGCATCACGTAACCTAATCCTACTAATCACATCGCATTAATTTACTAAAACAACTAAATCTACCTATCCACAGTCGAACAAAGATGTACCAACAGGTATTTTAACTTTCAATGTGTTGGTCGTAGACATTGAAATTTATTTTATCTGAGTCTAGAATATTTATGTACAGGCACACAAGCATTGGTTCGCGCCGGTAGTAATCACTCATCTCTCTCGGCAGAAGAAAACATAGAATTAAGTCCAGCCGGGCGGAGTTTACTCGTGCCGCAAATGCTGTGTCGAGCCCGAGCACTCGTCGATTACGTACCCAATATTTATGAGAAAGATGCCCTGAGATACAAGGTAAGACGACTTAATACTGAAGCGCGCTCACAGTTTATTGCCGGGAAAGAATTTCTAATAACGTGTTATTTCTCAACAGAAAGGAGACATCATAGAAGTGATAAACATGAACGCGTCCGGTATTTGGAGGGGTGTGCTGAATAATAACGTTGGAAACTTCAAGTTTGCGAATGTTGAAGTTCTGTCTGAGAGAGATACGGTGCGCTCTAGGTCTAAATGGTGCAAGAGTCGTGAAAGACTTTGGGAAACGCGTCCTAGGACAGTAGAGGAATTATTGAGGAGGATAGATTTACCAGAGTACACCGTGGCCTTTGCAAGAAATGGTTATGAAGATATAGAGCTTTTTAAAGAGATTGAACCATCAGATTTGGATTATTTGGGAATAATGACACCGGAGCACCGCACGCGTATTCTTGGTGCTGTTCAACTGCTTCACCAACTTGAGTGTAAGTTCCGAACCAATATGAAAATTAATACAATTTACTTTTTTCTCCTACTGACGTCACTGTTTCTATTCTCGTAGGTGGCGAAGTTGAAGCAGAAGCTGACGGGGGTGGATCTAGTTCAGAAGGCGGAGACTCGCCTTTTGGTCGACGGCAATTTCCTCGTGACTCTGGCTGCTATGAAGCCAGCGTCGGCGTTGGAGGTGTCCGAGTTCGGACCTCACCACTTGTACACAGAGCAGACGAACCAGTCCACAGACCACCAGAGCCAGCTCCGCAAGTGAAACGCTCAATCCGTCGAAGACAACCAGATGACGCTGAATGCGACAGAATTGAGCGTTATCCTGGAACCGTTAATGAAAGAACAACAGCTCGTACTGGCGGACTTCCTGGAGGCGCCCGAGATGATACTTGCGAGTCTGATCATAGGCTTAACGTAGTTAAATTTGTGGCTGGTGGCGAGCCGTGTGCGTCTGAGAAGAGTAGTGATTCTGGGGTGAGTAGCTCGTCGTTGAGTTCGGCGCATCCTCATCGCCCCTGAGCGAGGCCTGCCGCGCCCGCGCTCGCCTAGGCGCTGGCGCGGGCGCGGGCATATGCCGTGCCGCCCGCTCCCCCCGCCGACTGTGAACCCTCCGCGCCGCCCGAAAGCGAATAAAATACCCCATTTACTGTTTTAAATACTATCGCATTTTACGAAATCTAAAAAATGTCATGTCAACATCAATGATGAGCATTAAACGAATATGGTTGAATCGGACTATGCTCGTAACCAACCTTCCTAATCAGTAACCTTGCTCTGTTTACATAATTAATCAATATTTTTTGGAGCGCTTGCGCTGTCTTAAAATTAGGTAAATAAAAACTGATTACATACTCTAATTTAGTGCTTCAGTAAGCCAATATCTGTAAATTATACCTATCGGAGTAATGATGCGTCTAAGCTGTTTCTGTACAGAATGCATGCAGTCGAAACAGAAGTTCCATTTACAGCAAGTATGTTCAGACCTGCGTCGATACTAAAATATTTTGATAAAGACTCACCATATACACATTTCTTTGTTCAAATTTATGCATAAGAAGACTGAAATTATTTCTAAAATCCTATTAAAGCTTTGGGCGGTGCAATGGATTAGCGCGGGTATAGCAAAAATACTAACTAGTATGGATATTTCTATTAGCAATAGCCAATGATAACATCAAATTGCTATTGAAACTAGTTGTTCCATTACTATGGAGCAAATTCCACACTTTTCACGAAATGCAAAGTACTTAAAACCAGCAATCTTGATAATATTCATAATTTAACATCAAAAGCGCTTTTTGTAAGAATATTATTACTTGAAGACTGACCTACGTTTCGAAGCACCTACGTGCTTTAATTTTAACGACACAATTTCTTCAATTTTCCTAAAAGATTGCAATTTGTCTTCATCCACTTTTTATTGTTCTAATAGAACCTCCATTAGAACAATAAAAATTATATGAAGACATTCCTGGGAGCATTTGTAAGCAAGCACTTGTGAATCTTAAATGCTCGTTACTCGATTCCAAAGTAATGATAAATACGTTACGTTCAGCTCATCAGACTTAGTACTCCAATGGTTATGACCTAAAGTTTTTTAATCATGGTGTGTATGCTCCCAGTGTATAGCTATATTGAACGAAATATTAATTGGTCTTAATCTTTGATCAAAGGAATAAAACTGACTGATATTTTGCACCACAACTAAAAAGCCAATTGTTTGACAGAGTTTGCTTTTAATCAACAAAGTTAAGCAAATGATGCGAACATCATTTTGTCATTACTCAGTATGTATTATTCTTTTATTTAGTTTCAAATATAAATAAAAACAATTTTGTCAACTAGTTTCCAGTATGCGATATTATTACGAATTATAGATATTTATATAGGTTGCTTGTTACGATTTCATTATGTGGATTATGAAATCGCTTTTTATCATTCCGTTATGAATTGGAAGGCATATCATGAATGGCGGCAATTTATTGTAGATTTAGTTGCTTTTAATTCGGTACTCTGTTCAAAATACTTAAACATACATCCTCACTGTTGATATATGTAGAATGAGCGAAAAAAATCTACATAAACTTAGGATTTTTATACTGGAATAGGCTGATGACCTTCTGTCTGAATGTCTGATGAAGTCTGCCTTATGCCTCACTGCGTTATCTCCTCTCTAATGTATTGTTAGCATATTGCTTACGTCATCATCGATCGGCCACGTCATTATGTACATATATACAATACGATCTAGCACATACTATAGAAAACAATTAATGTCCTCAAAAGACTACTGGAATCCATTGCTTTTTTTCAGTCACTTGTTCGGATTTAAGCACATGCTTCAAATGATTATTGTGCAAAATGTTGCTCATTCCTATTCGCTTAGGATTTGGTAATGTCATTAGAATTCATAAATATTATAAGTTATATCATTTGAATACAAAAACTATTGTATCTTTATGTGGATTCAATATTGCAGGGAATACTGGCTTTGTTCATGTCATCCAATACTAAAGTAACAACGTGCTATATAACGTTTTTCATGGTAGGAAATTTATGATATTGTTTTAAATTTTCCTTTTTGTTACATTTTTCTAGTTGTGTATATCAATTTTGTCATCTTGAACAATGTTTGCACATTGTAAATGTTATGCACCATATTATAATATCCTATGGAAAAGACTGCGCTAAATGTAGGATTGATTTACAAAATATTATTAATTGTTAACATACAAACCATCATTTATGAGTTCAGTGTCATAGTATCATCAAGTCACATACTATTTTGAACAGAGTATAATATGAAAGGCATTTTTGACGGTATTTATTATTTGTAGCGAAGGCAATAAAGCCAGTTTGTATAAGTAACTGGAGCGTTGAAAGCGCAACAATCGATAGCAATAATTGTAAATACAATTTATAGATAGGTTAATTATTATATGTTGATGGAGAAACAAAAAATTTTTTGTAATTTTTTAAGAGAGCTTTATGCGGTTTGTACAGGATAGTGAGTAGTATGTGAGAGAGTGAAATTTTAAATTTCACGTAGTATTCTTCCGGTTCATGGTATCGCGATTCAATCACAATATGATTAACATGGATGGTTCACTACTATAGCTGACCTTTAGGTGATGTCATTAATAACAGACTATTTTATACACATGAATAAAATTTAACTTTGTTTACCTACTTATGCAACTTCACTGAGATACTGACTTGCTACATACGATATATTACATAAGTCACTAAACATTCTCAATTTTCAAATTGCTTGTATGCTTGTATTTGGTTTTGACAATGTTCATCAACTTTTCTAAAATAAAGACTACTACCGATTTGTAAAATCGAAATGTTCAGTCATTTATGTCGGTTACTGTTCCATTGTGTTATAGATATTCAATAATAATTAAAGCAGCTTATATTTATACCTAGTAGAAATTTGATTTGTGATTACTTTGATTTGTACTAGTGTAAGTTACAATTTCGAACGGATTTTGTTATATTACAAATATTTTCTAAATCCGAGTTACACTAGTTTCTCGTACCTAAAATAAAAAAGTGAACCGTCTGTGTACGTTTGTGTTGCGGTGACACTTTACGACGTTCGCACTTGTGACTGGGCAAGCTCGTAAAAAGGTAACAACTGTCAAACTACTGAACATGAACAAAACAATATTAGACATCTCGAACGCGTTACGGTTAGTGTTAGTACTCGCCCGATATTGGATTATAAGCGCAATGCAGTAAATTCTATTTTTGTTTTTAATATCTCAGATACATATTGTATTTAAGCAATTTATGATATCGTTATTTCTTGCTTTTTAAACTAAAAAGCAAGAATATACATGTGATCTTGGATTGTCTTGGAAAGTATAAGCCGGATAAAACAGTTTTAAAGAAGTTGTAAATAATTCCAGAATATAGGTAATTGTTAATTTACAAAGTCTTCTAAAATAGTAAAATTACCCTCTCCTTAAGATTTTGCCAAAAATCCTTAATTAGAAATAAGCTCAGTCACTCGTGTCTAATAGAGAGTTCACCACAAAGAGAATAACGTAAGCGTACCGTTATCGAGTTGATATGCCATCCTTTTCATACATCAAATATAGTAAATAAGATGAATGTGACAGCACAATTTCTCGACCACGTTAGCATAATCTCAAATGGTTTATGCTTAGGCAGGATAGCCAGCTTAGCAAGGATAGATTGACGTAGTGTAACGTTATAGAGAAAGTGTACTGTCACCTTCATCTGTATTTAGTAAATATGTAGTAAGGAAAGGATGACATATCAACACGATAGTATTACGCTGACGGTAATCTGTTCGTGCTAAGTACTCAGAACACTCCAGACTGCCGCAGTGTTCCTCTAATGTAAATTTGTAAAAAATACCTTCCACCCTTTTCGACTACATCGTGAACTAGTCCGAACTATTAAATGTATATAGTTAAATGTTTGTTACTTGTATATTGTAGATAGTATATATTTCTTTTGACAATTGTATATTCAATAAAATTAATTCTTTATGAAAAAAATAACGTTAAAAAAGTAATAATTTATTTATAATCGAATTACGTTATCGATGCTCACGTAGATTTGAACTTATCCATAGGTTTTGTGGTTATAGAAACTTGTTTTAAGATTATCGTCATTATCGTAAGCTGTATAAGTCACAATTTGTTTTATTCTATTCCTTTGTGTTAGCCATAAAGTATGTACGTTTTGTAGCAACATTTATATTTTTTTAAAAACAGACCTTATGTGTAAGTTTACAAATCTGTTTACAAACATGGATTCTAAATAAATAAATCCAAAAATATATTTGTATTTTTATTTAAACTAGCGATGGAATGTTGTGCGAGGCACAAGGGGGTTTCAGGTCTGGAAGAGGATGTTCGGATCAAGTCTTCTCACTCCGCAACATCGTAGAGAAGCATCTGGCAGTGGGGCGGAAGGTTTTCTGCGGTTTTGTAGATCTAGAGAAGGCATTTGACAGAGTTGTGCGAAAGAGACTTTGGGACATTTTGCCAAAGTATGGTATAGATGGCACTCTGTTGCCAGCCGTCCAGTCCACTTATGTGGACTGCAAGGCATGCGTACGGGTGGGTGGTAACAGGTCACCCTGGTTTGACGTTAAAATCGGCGTTAAGCAGGGTTGCGTGTTGTCCGCTAGACTGTTTATAATATATCTGGAAGTCTTCAAAGACTGAAAGCGATGAATGAAGGTGTACAAATGGGTGACTTAGTGGTAAACCATCTACTTTATGCAGATGACGCGGTTTTAATAGCGCCAACATCCACTGATCTGCAAACACTAGTCACAGTTAGGAAAGACGACTGCATGATCAATGGCTTATTCTTGAATGTGAAGAAAACCAAGAATATGGTTTTTGAAAGGGAAGAAACCAGAACGAATGTAAGGATTGTGGTTGGTAACGATGTGCTGGAGCAAGTGAATGAGTTTGTATATCTTGGATGCGCCTTCAGTAAGGATGGGAAATACACCGCTGACATAGAGAGAAGAGTGAGTGCAGGGAACAGAGTGAATGGTGCGATGGGAAAGCTACTCGGGAGCCGGCACTTAAGCCATAAGGCGCAGCTGGCCATACATAACGGAGTTCTTGTCCCAACGCTGTTATATGGTAGCGAGAGCTGGGTATGTGAGAATGAAAGTAGGATAAATGCGGTGGAAATGCGAGCTCTGCGGAAGATGTGCGGAGTGAAGCTGACCGACCGCATTAGCAACAGCATAGTAAGACAGCGAGTAGGTATGAAAGATAGTATCGGTGTAAAGATGAGAAAGGGCATGCTCCGTTGGTTCGGGCATATAGAAAGAATGCCAGAGGAAAGAATGACAAAACAGATATACAATGTGAAAGTGGAAGGATGCAGGTACCGGGGAAAACCTAGACTATCTTACCACGACCAAATAAACCAAGTCTTATCTGATGGAAAAGTCAAGAGTCTCCGTGACCGGCGAGCGTGTATGAGACGAACTATGAGAGTCGAGGAAGCCAGAGAGGTATGTAAGGAAAGAACCTGTTGGAACTCTGTACTCTCTGCCTACCCCGCAAGGGATCTGGCGTGAGGTTATAGATAGATAGATAGATTTAAACTAGCAACTATGTCTTACGGTGCTAAAATATGGACGTTCACCAAAGAAACTGTACAAAAACAATGAGAGTTGCTCTAACGGTCATGGAGCGTGCCCTGGTAGACATCACATTGAGTAAGGAAGCCAGAAAAATAGATCAAATCAAATCAGTTTATTTGCGAAAATGGGTTACAGTGGATGTTAAAATTACATTGGTCATACGCCATATTCTGCCTTTAGGCATGCAAATATCATTAGAAATAATCCAAGAACTAAAAGTACCTAACAATTAAGTAAACATTTGACGGACGATTTAGCGCAGTGGTTAAGAGCTTAAGCCGCTCCGCCCACTGCGTCTAATAGTCGCGGGTTCGATTCCCGCACGGGACAAATCTTTGTGTGATCCACAGTTATTTGTTCCGGTCTGGGTAATTGTGTATGTGAATTTTCATGTTTGTAAACGCACCCACGACACAGGAATAAATCCTAGTGGGGCTACGTTTTAAAAAAAAAATTTAAAAAATTATATTAATAGTATCAGAAATTTATAAATTATTTAATTAAAAGTTAAATATATACTAAAATATGTAAAATTAAATTAATTCCAAGTATCTGTTTGAATGATAACAATTATACTTATGTTAATTACAGTAATTTTAATTATAATAATGACAACTAAGATCCTTATAGACCAAAACAAATACCTTAGATGCAATGACGTAATATTACGTCATTGGTTAGATGCCTTACATTTCCAATTTTTTGCTGCTTGAGCCGGCATTTCCTTATCTCTTATGATGTTCTGGTACTTGAACTAAGATTTTTAATAGCATTCATTACACATATTTACTGACGGCCGTTGCAGCAGAAAGGTTATCAAGTGGCGACCTCGTACTGAACGACGCGGAGTGGATAGGCCCCCCAGAAGTTGGACCGAGGACCTGATGAAGGTTGAAGGTAACAGCTGGTAGCATACAGCACAAAGTTGGTTGTTGTGGTGATCTTTGGGGGAGGTCTACGTCCTGTAGTGGGCGACTTCCGAGTAACGATGATGTAGTTTCATAGGTGGTTCGAAAAGAAACAATTCTTCATAAGTGATTAAAGCAGTGGTTCCCAATCTGTTTTTTTCCGGGCACTCCTTTAGAAAATAGCTCAAACTCGCATACTATAAGCCTCGAACCATAGGCGAACGGACTGCTGGAAGATTTGTTGATTAGTCGAGCGCACCCCCGCCTTCCGTCCCGCTACCATCAGGAAATTCAAAGAGACTGTTGTGATTATTTTTTACTTCTGATTTAATTTTCATTTGTCAAGATATTACCGTGCTTATCCCTTATGTAACTTCATGTACCCCCAGGGGTGCGCATACTTCTAATTGGGAAACACTGGATTAAATTATATAAAAAAAATAATCTATGTATACTTACGGTAAACTATATTCACGGGACTTTTTGGCGGGAAATCGAAGAGTGATGTTGTCAATTTGTTTTAATTTCCAAAACTTGTGTTATTTCGAATTATAATGTGTAATGTTGCTGGAATATTAACCATTATGTGTTCCGATTTCCATCAAAACGGCCGTCGCAATTGGTATGTAAAGTATCCATCGCTTTACTATCCAGGGCGGAGCACTTCATCAATTTCATTATCATCTTCGTCATCAAGTTCATTGGGTAGTTGAATTAATTTAGAAATGAATATTCGTAAACTTTGTACAATGGCATAATGTAAACGCAATTGTCACAAAAAAAAAACTATATTTACCTATACTAGGCGACTTAACTCTATTCATTAATATATTATAACCAACTAGGCGTGTGCCTAAGTGATTTGTGTGATACAATTCTAATCTATAAACCATGTATTACGTGAAGAAGATAAATAAAGTTTGGACCGCAATATATTTAATTAACATAGTTTTGGCTAGTAAATACACAAGTATTTATTTTCATAATTGATAAATTAAAAATAACAGCCTTTCAGCTATTATTTAAAAGCAATTTAATAAAAGGAACAATAAATTATGAAGTCTATTATCCATTTAGATACCCTAACAAATAACAAGGCCTATTCTATAATTATCTATGACTAACAATGCTCGTAAAGGTACAATACTAATCGTAAATCCATCTCTTGTATCTGCAAGCTATCACGAAGCTCTTTTATAGCAGAAGTTTACTGTAGAGTAAAAATAGCCTAAAGATAGAGAAAAGCAGTGATAGCCTAGACCGTTGGACTGCAAGGTCAGAGGTCTCGGATTCAAACCCCGGCACGTACCTCTGTCTTTTCGAAAGCATGTGCGTATTAAAAATCAATTATCACTTGATTTAATGATGAAGGAAAACATCGTGAGGAAACATGCATGCCTAAGAGTTTCTCGAAGGTGTGTAAAGTTCGCCAACCCCCACTGGGCCAGCGTGGTGGACTATGGCCTAAGCTCAGTTTGAGAGGAGGCCTGTGCCTAGCTGTGGGACAGTTTCTTTACAAGACTAATATTATTATAATATAATATTATTATGGTGCTGGTCTGATGATGGAATCTGAAGGTAGCCATAGGAACATGTGAACTATACATACTATAACCTCCTCATGTTTAAGCTTGTTAGATTGATATTGACAAATACTATACAATCAGATAATGTTCAGGGTCTGATTATGAAGACGAAAGGTGGGCAATGGAACCACTCGACTACTCAATACAACCCCGCAGTGTTTGGGTTCGTTGGATTTGCCTTGACAAATACTTAAACCCGGATCATAACCAGGGTGTGATGGAAGAGCCAGAAGTTAGTCATAGGAACTCCTCAACTGAGAAACACATGTTCGTTGTGTTTTTGCTATAAAAGCTTGGTATTAAAAAGGTCTTTTTAAATTCAAATTATTCATTTTGAACTAGTTACTTACTACGTTTGAATCGTTTATCGATTCTGATTCTGATTCTATGCTCGCCCCCTATTACATGGGCCTAAAATCATTGGCGAAACGTGGGTGTACTCTATACACCTCTGCCACCCCCACTTAGGGAATATAGGTGTGACGGTTTTTTTCTTTTTTGTTTTTTAACTATGTACTAAATTTTGTCCTGAGCCGCAGGCCTACCTTAAATAGCTCGGTGAAATATAGATGTACTGTTCACACCATATTCTACTTCGAAGTAAACCTCTATTTATTATATAATATCTTAATACATACTTATATATTATCCCTTGCGGGTAATCTTAGAATGCAAAGTTTCAAACGGTTCCTTCCTTACATACCTTTTAGACTTTTGCCGCTCCTATAGTTCGTCTAATACACGCTCGGCGGTCATTGTATCTGATATAATTAATTATTTTATGTTCACTAAACTACCAAATGTACGTCAACTTTTACTGTAAGTTTTTCAAGCTTGTTCTACGCAGAAGGCAGTCCCTTACTTAATATCTATCAAACATAAACGTTGTCAATGAGTTGTACTTTATCCGAGTCAAAGATTTCAAAGGAATTGATTGCAAATATCTATTTCTTGTTATTATATAAACAACTGCAGCTTTTATTTTGCTACAATTTCGGATTTATTATACAAATTTAAACATTATTTCATAGGGTATAAGGTGTTCCTATTAAATTATATGTGCAAATAGGCTGTGTTATTTAGATGTAACAAACAGATTCACAGCGAGAGTGTAAATATTGACAATATATCACGGTTAAGGAGAGCTTCCATTTAAATACTTGTATGATATGTACATAGCAATTTTTATTAAAATATTTGAAATATTAATAGATTATTTGGATAATTGCCAAACCGGAAATGTGCAAAAATGTACATATTCACCTCGAAAAATGCATGTAGCAAATGTTTAAAAATAACAGAACACCTCTCTAGTATGGTCAGAAACCAATATACTATCTATCTATCTATAACCTCACGCCAGATCCCTTGCAGGGTAGGCAGAGAGTACAGAGTTCCAACAGGTTCTCTGCACCCCACGACTCGCCAGTTCGGGCCCGGCGTGATGGGTGGCGGCCCCCATCGCCGCTTCCACCTATATTCGTACCGACGGGGGCGGGCCGGTACGCGTCGCCTCGGGAGGACGCCCTAGCCCGCACTGCGGTACGTCTTCGGTCCAAGATTGCAGCCATAATGACTGGCAGGGGTCGCGACGAGCACGCTCTTGGACAGACCCCCTAAACCAATATACTGTTCTATGTTATGGTTTATTACTAATAATAAAACATGTCTTTCTTTCTTTAGTATGGTCAAAACTAGTATACTGGTCTGTGGTATGCTTAATGGTTAACTGCACACCTTTTTTTTCAACACGCTAATACTGTCAGAACTATTTAGTCTGCCGCGCCATCTAAAAATAGCAATAGTACAAGTACTTATGGTATTCAATAAATATAGTAGTACAGATAATTTATTATAAACTTTATACATTAAACCCAACTATCAATTTACTTTTTTGGCAGTTTTGAAGCTATTTAATCTGCCACACTTTATAAAAATAGCCATTGTACAAGACGACTTAAGATCATACTATTATATGTACTTCTTCTTCTTCTTTAGCCGAAAGACGTCCACTGCAGGACAAAGGCCTCCCCTAAAGACCGCCACAATGACCGGCTTTGTGCTGTACGCATCCACGTACCGGAAGACGTGGCGTGGGCAGGCCGCTTACAAGATGGACCGATGACTTGGTGAAGGTCGTGGGTAGGAGTTGGATGCGTATATGTACTTATAGTTACAGTATTCAATTACCACAGTAGTAGAGCTAATCTATCTAACAAACAAATATAAACTCCAAGCTAGTAAATTTAGGTAATGGCATTCTACGCAGACGGATAGCAACGATTAGGGGGCAAGTGTACAAGCTCTTTCTTACTGCTCCAATTAAACAAGTCGATGATTTACGGTGACTCACTGAAGTCCTTTCTTCGCTCTTTAGAGTAGTCTTTAGATTAGACTGGGTTCCTTATAATGATCTCTGACTATAGTCAGAGACCATTATAATACTGGTTTGTGATATGGTTAATGACCAACTGCAGGCGTCTTCTTTTTTATGGTTAAGAGTATCAGAGCTGTTCTGACGAATTGCTGCATTCTTAAATAGCGATTGTTCAAACACTAGTACAAATATGTGCTTGAGAATTTTCGTTTGAAAATTGCCCTTGTCTGATTACTTTGACAACAG
Organism: Phalera bucephala; assembly: GCA_905147815.2. Taxonomy (NCBI): domain Eukaryota; kingdom Metazoa; phylum Arthropoda; class Insecta; order Lepidoptera; family Notodontidae; genus Phalera; species Phalera bucephala. The sequence goes on from LR990612.1 coordinate 29,427,565, forward strand.
TGAAAAGTGTGCCCGGAGGCCCTAAAATGCAGGTTTTTTTTTTCAAATAAATTAAATATAGTTAATTTATATAAAAAAAAGTCATCCAAACAAGTTAAAGAGCATATCTATAACTTTTTTTCGTGAATATTTTATGAATATTCAATCTACCATTGAATAGAACATTTGCAATATTATTCAAGATAGAATTTTTTTAAAGTATTATTTTTACAAATATTACTCCAATATTAAATTTTACTCCATACATTAAATTCACGATCTTTTCATCATCATTTCTATATATATATTTCTTATATCAAATACGCAATACATTCATCAACCATCCATTCTGTAAATAGAGCCTATTTATTGTGAGTTGGCGTTAGGTTACTCCTTAACACAGTAGTAGGTACAGCTAATTTTCCCAACAAACACAACATTCTCCGAAGACGGATCGCAGCAATTCGCAGGCAAGTGTACATGCCCTTTCTTACGACTGCAATTACACAAGCAGATGACTTACGGAGACTCACGAAGGTCCTCTTTATCATACAGAATCGGCCATTTTTCAATTCTCGCGGATATTAATCTTATTATGTAGCCCGCGAGAATTGATGTCTTCTGTGTTACTTTGTTGTGTGTTTTCTATTAAGTGTAGAAAGTGGAAGTGGGAAAATAAATATTTGTTTCTCATTTTTGTTACTTGAAAATTAGTTGTTCGGTATCAACCCAAGAAAAGTAATTGATAAGTAATATCCCGAATAGAAAAAAAACAGGTTCTGAAAATTGCCTTGCACAACAATTGAACATGAGATCTATAGCGTTGATTAGCCTAAACTCAGAAAAATGCTTGTTTTCTTATAAATAGGTAGGCTCAAACAACAGCAATGTTAAGTTAGTCTATCAGATTTAGACTGACAATAACTTAATAAAGTCAAAGTCAAAATCATTTATTTGCATAGGCCACTACAATAGCACTCACAAACGTCAAAATTATAATTTAAAATTATTACATTTCTTACATCTACCAACGGATCGGAATGCGACCTCCACTGAGAAGATCCGGCGTGAAACACAGCGGGCTAGTCTATTTAATTTAATTTTTTGGCCTTTCTGATAACCTTTTTTCTCAAACCCAATCTGTTTTATCGTCATGATAATCCGAAATTTTGTAATACCTTTTCTCACAGAGTCTAGTTTTAATTGCCTTTTTAAACTTATTAATAGGCATGTTTCGGATATCTATGGGTAATTTGTTGTAGAAGCGTATATATTGCCCCTTGAAAGAATTACAAATTCTGTGGAGACGAGTGGAATGTACAATAAGATCATCTTTGTTCCGTGTATTATATATAATGAATTTCGCTATATTTTTCAAAATTACTGATATTCTTTTTAACATATAGAAGATTTTCATATATAAATTGTGAAACAACAGTAAGAATATTTATTTCTCTAAATTTTTTCTTAAGAGAAGCTCTCGGGGCCAAATTGTAAATTGCTCAAACAGCTCTTTTCTGGAGAACTAAGATGCTATTAAGTTCTGCAGAGCATCCCCAAAGTAGTATGCCATATGACATAATACGAGGAGGGATCGAAAAGTAGTGAGAATGAAATAGAATATAATGACTATTGATAACTTAATAATTTATTTTTCTACATCGTTTGAGAGTCTCTCTACACACCGAGTCCAGCGCTTTTCCAAGACTTCAATCCCTTTCACAAAAAAGTTTTGTCTAGGTCCTGCAAAAAGCTCTCCACGGCATCCATCACCTCGTTATCGTCTTCGTACCTGTTTCTCCTTAAGTATTTTTTTTCAATTTGGGGAATAGATAAAAATCGCTAGCCGCCAGATCTGGTGAATAAGGGGTGGTCAACCAATTCGAAGCCAGCTTGCTGAATGGCGGCCATCGCAACTGCCGACCTGTGCGCGGGTGCGTTGTCGTGATGAAACAACACACCCCTTCGAAGTTTCCCTCTCCTTTTCTCTTTGATGGCATTCTTCAACTTGGGAATTAAAGCTGCATAATATTGGCCTGTAATAGTGGTTCCACGCTCCAGGTAATCAATCAACAATATTCATTCCAATATTATATAAAGTATCATAAAAGACATTCACTGCCTGTTCAGCAGAGAGGTGAGAAAGTGTCTTGCACCAGTCCACTTTGCTAAGTTCATCATTGATATCGTCATAATTGGCTTTATGGTAGTTATATCGTAGGACAGAATTACGCTTCATGGGTATGAAGTGTGTGTGTGAAAACAACTTATTATGGAGAATGGGGGATGATGATTATCCGGGTCTAATAATGTCTGTAATATTATGCGAAGCCCTATACAATTTTGATAATACATTACAGTGCTGTTAAACGACATTGGTAATGAATAAGCAATAAATGTGCATTTGATTGAAAAATATTAGAAATGTAAATTACGATGTAAACATTAAAATATGGAATCCCACTGAGTGAATCAAATGTAGTTCATCGATCACATAGTATATTGGAGATTTATGTGATGTAATACGACAAAGTATCAATGTTCGTAAAGTACCCTTACAACTTTTAAAAGTAAAAAATATTAAGAAAATAAGGTGTACAAATTTAAATACATTTAAATAGCCCGGAAATAAATAAATATGACATAAACATAAATGCATTCCATTAGCAACACATATCGATAGACCAAATATAACAATACGTGATGTCGGAGAATTCTCAGGTCTATTGAGTTGAAGCGCGTCTTTTTGGTTACTGATAAATTTGTGCTGGACCTGTAGACTTTCTGCTGGACGTCTTCCGGATGATAATGATGATGAAAGAGGTTATGGTAACTCCCTCTGATTCTGAAAATATCATAGACATCCAAAAAGTTATAATGAAACACCAACAAAATAATACCTCAATTCAAGCATTCAAACTTCTCATAAACTGATTTAATCCAACCACAAGTTACGTATATATTTTTACTTGTTCACGGCACGTCCTTCGTAACCTTTCCATCACAATACGGACGGACATTCATAATAGAAAAGGCACAAGAACCGAGTTATGACTAGCTGGCACTAATTCGCTATAACCAAACGCGATGCGACACGATAGCTTCATGAAATTATCGTGTAATCGTATTCTGTGTGTCACTGAAGTACCATTGAACGAATATTTCACATAATTTTCGTAACGCGCTAAGTTTGGTTATATTGAATAAGGACGGTCCTGGATATTTTACGATGGCCATAAACGTCATTGCAAACTCTATGAAGCGAAGAGCGAACGCGAATACTTAAATTTAAAATTAACACCAGCGGTACGCCGTAAATTTTTGGACGAGACGGTTTAGTAGTTTAAATTGTGTATAAAATATTATCGTCATAATCAGCCGAAGGGGACGTCCAGTGCGAACGAAGACCGCATATACATCGAAATATACTAAATCACAATGAATTCTATAAGTAATTATTTTGCTAACACTTGTTATATTTAAGTAATAAAAATATTTTTTAGATGTTAAATATTATTACTGCCTCGGTAGTCTAGTGGCGCCCAATGCAGCTGCTGATCACAAAGTCCTAGGTTCGAATCTTAGGTCACACAAAGTAGGTTTTTCTATAGAAATATTCACAGTCGCAGTCCGGGGTCTGGAATAGAATAGCAATATGTTCGCCTCATTACATTGGCATCATGGGGACCTTATACACCATCATGCCTATATCCCCCAAGCAGGGGTGGCAGAGGTGTACTGTGTACACCCACTTTTTACTGACGAAGTCCCATGTAATCATGGGACCTAACATCGTCGGCGTTAATAGGGGCGTGCTTATTGCCATATACCGGGCACAATCCTAGAGTCCGGACCGATACTGGAAATTTTTCGATAGAAAATCTACATTTATCCGACCTAGAATTTAAACCCAGGACCTCGTGATTTTAAAGCGATTATAGAGTGTTTATAAAGCGATTATAGAGCGCTTATAAAGTGATTATAAAGATTATATTCGCCACTAAATTACGATGCAGTCATTGATTGTTATTGACGATATGTGAGTGTCCACAGTACACTTCTAGTACCCCCATGTGGGGAATATTAGCGTGACGGTGAATAAGTATTTCTTTTAAAATAAATCCTTTAATCATCACTCAAGTATCTAAAATAAACATTCGTAGAGACTTCAAAATAGGACTAATATTCAAATTAACTTTCAACATGATAAAAAAGCTTTAAAATTTATTTTGTTCAATAAATCAAGGCGTTGTCGAATTTTTCGTGATAGGGTTAAATTATTCCAAGTAATTACACATTTCAAAGATTTATTATTCTGATAATGAGATTTCGAGTTTACATGTTGACCTCATAAGCTGTGATCCATTGCTCTTTCGTAAACGTTGATTGATTGCTACCGAATCGTGAAGTGCGTAGGTGCAGTTTTACTCATTCCATCAAGACATCGTTTAATGTACTTGTAATTCATGAATGGATAAACCTGATGATATCATAATATTATACATAACATTATTTATTATACAAGGTGTAACATAATAAACGCAAGACCTCAGACACCCCAATTAGAGAATTCCTTTATAAATTCAAAACGAAAACCAAATTTCCAAATTTAAAGGTTTTTACCCTTTTTTGAAGCACTTTTATACCCCAATTAACAATGAAATTTGTAAGAGTATGAGTGCGTTTTCAGAAATAATTTTTAGGAATGCATTTGGAATCTCCTTCTTGCTATGAATCAAGAATAAATGTAGTTTTTTATAGGGCACAGAAGAAGTAAAAGCATTATTGCAAATTTAAAAAAATAGTACGATACGTTAAAAATTGTTGGAATTAATTCAGTTACCGATTTAGAACAAACTACTTCCAGGTCTTGCGTTTATTTATTTATTTATTTATTTATTTATTTATTTAGGTCCACCATTGGTTACTACAACAGTACATTTATTCAAACAAACTAGTTAAAGTTATAACATGATGTGCAACCTTTCAAAGGCGAACACCGCATGCATTAAAAGAAGTGTAAATTGCAATAAAAATAGAAAAACGACACAAAAATACTTAAAACTAAACTTCAAACTAAACTTTCAATGACATAACCAAGTAAATACAGGATATAACAATAAATCAAATACCTAACTTATACCATGGGAGCCACCATGAGTGCTGTCCATGCGTTCAGGTTCAAAAGTATAATTGATACACTCACAAAATTGAACCAAGGACTGGTGATGTATGTCGCATGATGAGCTGACGCTATTGTAAAGTCGGCAGATTCTGGGAATTGGTGAATTGCTCCCTAGGACGGTACGTCGAAAGGGCGGAACAAGCGGAGTGATTACGCCTCGCGGGTATCTAGCTGGGATTCTAAAGTTGAATAGACTAAGTAGTATTGGTGCGTCAATTTTATTATGCATAAGCTTGTATAGAAATTTTAGGTCTAGATAATCTCTGCGTTTAGATAACGGGCTGATCTTAAAGTATTCTAGTCTATTCGTGTATGATTTTATTTGTTTGGCTTTACCAATGGCAAACGTTAGATGGTAAAGGAACCGTTTTTGAATCCGTTCTTTTCTTAGGGAATGAGTGGCAAAGTGAGGACGCCATACTGTACTGCCATATTCCAGCCCGCTTCGAACAAGAGTGTTGTAAAGTTGAATTTTTGTAGACGGTTTTCGAAAGTCTTTGCAGTTGCGAATAACAAAACCCAATAATCTTGATGCCTTCTTTACAACGTTCTCCATATGTGGAATGAAGGTTAATTGCCTATCAAATGTTATTCCTAGATCCCTCACAACATTTACCTCTTGCAGTACGTGCAACCCTATGTGATATGAGGATAAAATAATGTTTACTTTCCTCGTGCATTTCATGTGTGTACACTTGGCAGCATTAAGATGCATAGAATTGGCTTCACACCAATCCTGCAGAGCATTCAAATCTGATTGAAGGAGTTGCACGTCATCATTGCTATTAATAACCCTACTGAATTTAAGATCGTCTGCAAACAATAATGGGCACGAGTTTTTAAAGACAGTAGTCACATCATTGATGAAGATATTAAATAGTATCGGTCCTAAATGTGACCCCTGTGAGACGCCAGAAGTAATTTTCCTAATTACAGACCGATATCCATTGACAACCACATAAAAATTGCGGTCACTTATATATGACTTTATCCAGTCAAACATCTTGCCGGAGAGTCCATAAAATTTTAATTTAAACATTAGTTTAGCATGCGAGACCCTATCGAATGCCTTGCTGAAGTCTGTGTATAATATATCAACTTGTTTACTTGTATCTACGGCTTCCGATAAGGCCTCTGTAATGCTTACTAAATTTGTGGTAGTGGATCTGGCTTGTACAAATCCATGTTGATAGATGGTAAGATGTGGATGAAAAAATCGTTGGATGTAAGGGCATACCAGTGCTTCAAATACTTTTCCAAATGTTGACAAGATGGAGATCGGTCTGTAATTAACAACATGTTCCTCATTACCATTTTTGAATACAGGAACCACTTTGGCCGTCTTCCACTTGGATGGAAATGTACCCGATTTAAGCGAGCGGTTAAAAATCATATGAATTGGAAGTGTTAGCTCATTATGTTACACCTTGTATATAGTGTTTAAACAGACGACTTCGTTACGTTGTTAAGAGATTAAGCTGCACCGCTTACTGGACTAAGTTCGATGCCCGCATAGGCCAATTCTTGGTGTGACCCATTAATGTTTGTTTGGATTTGGTTGTATGTGTATTAGAGTGGTCCAAAATATGTTTTGACTAGTTTCTGCCTACCACTTCATTCGCGTTGACTTTAGACAGGAACCTTAGATTTTTCCAGGATTAAAAGTATCCTATGTGTTAATCTAGGTAATAAACTATTTCATCCAATACGTGATTGAGTAAAAAACATCCAAACATACAAACTTTCACATTTATTTATTCACATATATTTTCTAGATTGGCTACTCCATTAATTTGTAACACGTATCTGTGGTAATAACATGGTGAAATTTCAGTTGTCTAGCTTTGCGGTAAAAGGGTGCTCAATCGAGTGTTGAACTTGGATCTCCAGTAAAGAATGCTTGATTTACACATCGTCACGCCAGATCCCTTGCGGGATTGGTAGACATTACAGAGTTCCAATAGGTTCTTTCCTTACATACCTCTCTGGCTTCCTCCACTCTCATAGTTCGTCTCATACACGCTCGCCGATTACAGAGACTCTTGACTTGTCCTTCAGATAAGACACGGTCTATTTGGTAAGATAGTCTAGGTCTTCCCCGGTACCTACATCCTTCTACTTTCGCATGCTTGATTTAGATTTCTCTTAATTTAAATTTCAGTTAAAATTCATATTTTACAGACATACTTGCTACTCGAAAATAAAATTAATTAGGTGTTCTATAGATAAACTAATAAAAAAACTATATACCTAGATGGTGTATTTTAATTAATATTCTCTGTGTGTTACTGTTTATGTAGATTTTTATGTATAGCCTAATTACAATTTCTAAATCAAAATAATTAGTTTTAAGAACATTTTACGTAATTTTACTTAACATTCTGCTTTGTATTTTAATTTTTTTTTCCATACAATTTGTACATTTCAAAGTCAATGAGCACTCCCTTCTAGTTGATATAGGAGGCAAAAATTTTATACACATGATGACACATACATTTGTAATAAATCCAGATAGTGTGGCGCGACTTCTACTTGATATTTTTTCCTCATACAGCCATGGGCCACCCTAATGTGCCATTTGTGTTTATAAAGACACCTAGGACTCAGAAATAATTCCTAGTGTAGAGCTACGTTTTAAAAAACAAACAAGATATATGTATACCCTTAGTTATTTACAAAACAAAGAGCTACATAAAGATACATATAAGTAGTCACAACAGGGAAACTACTAAAATAAGGCACTTTGGCCCTTCAAATATGTTAAAGTTACATCTTTCTTCTCTTTCGGTAGGTACCTTCCTGAACCTTTTAGTGAAGATGTAAATAAATGCAAAAACACTCTTTAAATGATGATTGAGTATGACTAATCTACTCTCACTTCAGCTTGTAAAAGTAAACCTGTGTATATATGACAAATATGTGGCAAATTAATTGCAGTTTCCACGATAAATTGGCTTTAGGTTAAGATTATTTTAAAGAGCAGTCTTAGCGTCGTTAGGTTCCGTACAAACACTATAACATAACGCCGTCATCGCCCTCGTTCACGGCTGAACCAATCGTAACAAAATTTAATTTCTTACACATTTTACGCAAAATTCATGTTACACTTTGTACATTTATATCTAGAATTACAGAATTAATCGCATTTGGGAACATATCTACATACATGTATGTAGATATGTATGTATATATATATATATATATATATATATATATATATATATATATATATATATATATGTATATATATATGTATAGGGGATTTGATAATGAAGATAGAGTTATTGTTTTTGAAAGAAAGTGATTTGATCTTGTAATGACATTCCGAAATACTGGTAGAGGCTTTTTAAGTTTTTTGATAATTTACACACACCGGCACGCCTATATTCCCCAAGCGGGGGTAACAAAGGTGTACTGAGTACACCCACTTTTCGCCGATTATCTTAGGTTCCATTTAGGGCCAAGCCTATTGCCATATACCTGGCACAATTCCAGACTCCGGACTGGGAAGCTTTCCTTAGAAAAAGCACATTTCCCCGACCTAGGATTTGAATCACACAGGGATGCGCTTTGCCACTGAACCAACGAGTCAGTTGAAAAATTGGTAAAGTCTTTTTAACTTTTCTAACGATTCTCAAAAAGTGTAATCATTTACATAAAAAAACGTTCTCATACGTTCTCTTTAACAAAGCCGTTATAATTTTACTTTCCCTTAAGAAAAATATAGATATACGCAATTTATAGTTCTGTCTCTTTTTCACGAAAATGTAAGATTATGTTATACTTATATGGCTAAATAGACCGTGTCTTATCTGCAGGGCAAGTCAAGTCTTCGTAACCGGCAAGCGTGTATGAGGCGAACTATGAGAGTAAAGGAAGCCAAAGAGGTCTATAAGGAAAGAACCTGTTGCAACTCTGTACTCTCTGCTTACCCCGCTAGGGATCTGGCGTGATGATTTGTTTCACTGAAGAAGTTAAGGAGGTAGAGCAGATAACACCATAACAAGTTGGACTGGTGACCTGGTGAAGGTCACAGGTAAAAGCTGGCTAGATGCGTCCTGCAGTAGACGTCTTTTGGCTAACGATGAAGATACTGAAAGAGGTTACGGTAACCGCCTCTATTTCTGATCTTCTCCTAAAAATATTCTAGACATCCAGAAACTCAAAATGAAACACCAACCTAATAATACTTCAATTCAAGCATTCAAAATTCTCATAAACTGCTTTAATCCAACCACAAGCTACATGTATGTTTTTATTTGTTCACAGCACGACCACCGTAACCCTTCGAAATACAATACTGACGGATATTCATAATAGAAAAGGCACAGGAACCGAGTTACGACTAGCTGGCATTAATTCGCTATAACCAAACACGATGCGACACGATAGCTTCATGAAATTATCGTGTAATCGTATTCTGTATATCACTGAAGTACCATTGAACGAGTATTACACATAATTTTCGTAACGAGTTAAGTTTGGTTATATTGAATAAGGGTGGTCCTGGATATTTTACGATGGCCATAAACGTCATTGCAAACTCTATGAAGCGAAGAGCGAACGCGAATACTTAAATTTAAAATTAACACCAGCGGTTCGCCGTAAATTTTTGGACAAGACGGTTTAGTAGTTTATATTGTGTATAAAATATTATCGTCATAATCAGCCGAAGGGGACGTCCAGTGCGAACAAAGACCGCATACATCGAAATATACTAAATCACAATGGATTCTATACACGGAGACTTTACAAAGTGCCCTGTTTACCTGGTTTGCCTGTAACTCAGTATCCTGCGATGCGGGTGTCCGTCGTGTTTACCTCACTGAACTATGTGCGCAGTAATTAACTTTTTATTTTCACACCGCGAAGACCACCGGTGCTGTTCTGCTTGATTCAGCTCTTTTAAATGGCGATTAGTTCGGATATACCTTAAATAAATTGATCGTAAACAAAACATTTTCAATAGCAAGCTTTTATGCAGTCAGTTAATGCAGATTTTATTTAAAACTGTCAAAAATAATTAAACAAGGATACAACATTTCGTGTCTATTATCTTGGTCGTTCAGGAGTCGAGAGATCGTTCTTTTTTCGTCATCCTGGATAAACAATCACACACACACACACACACACACACATTAGCAGGTCACATTTACCATAAAAATTTCAACTCTGTAGGGTCAAGGACGAGGAATTAGTTCTTGCAAGATTTGACCTAAACAAACTAACACTGCAAGTTAAATACAAGCTTGTAAAAATGTGATCCCAATAGAAATATTTCTGAACTAGAATAGCTAAAATATTGCTGAACCGCTAATAATTTAAGAGCATTTGCAACAGACGAGCGTTTATGAAACGCACTATGAGAGTGAAGGAGGCCGGAGAGGTCTGTAAGGGAAGAACCTTTTGAAACTCTGGACCATCTGCCGACACCACTACAGATCTGGCGTGATAATATAGATAGATAGATTATTGTAACCAAGAGTCTTCCTAACCGACGATTGTTTATAAGACGCACTGTGAAAGTGAAAAAGCCAGAGAGGTCTGTAAGCAAACAACCTGATGGAAATATGTAAACTTTGCAAAGTCTGCAAGGGATCTAGCACAGAAAGATAGATATCTAGATAAATGTAAAAAGTTTGTCCAGTTTTAACCATAGGTCTAGTTTACAATAGGCATCATAAAAAAGATCAGAGTTGCTCAGCGAGCTATGGAAAGAGCTATGCTCGGCGTATATTCTGATCAAATCAGGAATGAGGAGATTCGTAGAAGAACCAAGGTCACCGACATAGCCCAGGACTAATCCTAGCCCAGGATTAGTCCTGGGCTATCGGTGACCTTGGTTCCTGGCCCGCCCATTGCCACATCAGCTACTAATAGCTGCAGTGGCAAGGGGCGGGCCACGCCGGTAGAAAGACCACCCTTTTTGCAAGCGCAGCGTAGGACAAGATGGGCCGACAATCTTGTGAGGATTGCAGGAAGTCGTTGGATACATCCAACGATCCGATGCCGGTCCGATGTTACCTTCGCTGCACTGGCCTATGTTCAGCAGTGATGATGATTGTTCAGCAGTGATGATGACGATTGTTCAGTTTTATGTCGACTTCTCTGATCACTGTCACCTAAGTTGGCTGTATATAAATTGCTGTTTATGTCATCTACAAGAAGAACAAGTGGCATTATATCACTACCATGCAACGGGGACGCGATGAACGACGCAAATAGGAATCTGGTATGGGGTTGTTGCTAGACATTATAATAATAATAAATAAATCGTTTATTTATTTATCAACATTCACGCACAATTGTATTCGAAAAAGAAATCATATATATATATATATATATATATATATATATATATATATATATATATATATATATATATATATATATATATATATATATATATATATATTAGCTCCCCAGACTATATATCCTACTAATATTATATATAAATACAAAAGTTTGTATGTTTTGATGTTTCGATGTTAGTTACCCAATAATGCAAAAACGGCTGAACGGATTTAGTTAAAATTTGGCACTCGGGTGGCTTATTACCTGAATTAACACTTAAGATACTTTTTTATCTTGGAAAAATGTTAGGTTTCTGTCTTAAGTTAACGCGGACAAAGTCGTAGACAGAAGCTAGGTATGAATAAATATCAATGTTATTTTCTTCCTCATCCATGGTTAATTTTAAAATATGGTCAGCCAGAAAATATATTTTTGCGAACTTCTAGGAGTAGTATTTTTAACAACTAACTTATCTCATTTTATGAGTATTTATTAAAGCAATCACTAAACCTAAAATTAAAATTATCACAAAAACATTTTAACATTGAAGTCTATGGCTATTATCGTAAAGAGACGAATAACGAAAACTATGGAAAAATTATTATTTGATTCAAATATACCAACCCCGCATATATCGGGGTTGGTTATTATACCAACCCCGTTATAACGCATCATCTCCCCCCTTCCATGTTGGCTGTACTATATTTCTCGAATGTGGATGCTATTTTTTTTATAATTTAGAAAACGTAGCCCCACACTAGGATTTATTTCTGACGTGGGTGCGTTAACAAACATGAAAATTTCCAATACCCAGATCGAAACATAATTGTGGGTCACACAAAGATTTGTGTCGTGCGGGAATCGAACCCGCGACTATTAGACACTGTAGTTTCTGCCTACCCCACACGGAATCTAGCGTGATGATAGAGAGAGAAAGAGTCAGAGAGAGAGAGAGTGAGAAAGAGAGAGAGAGCGATAGAGAGAGAGAGAAAGAGAGAGAGAAAGAGAGAGAGAGAAAGAGAGAGAGAGAAAGAGAGAGAGAGAAAGAGAGAGAGACTATTAGACACAGTGGGCGGAGCGACGTAAGCTCTTAACCACCGCGCTAAATCGCCCGTTACATTACTTTCAATTACATAGTATACGATTTTTTTTTATGAAAGTGGTGGTAATATAATTTTGGAAGTCTGGGAACAAGCTCCGAATTTGCCTTGAATTACGTGCAAAGGACATAATATTTGAAATTTTTGACGCCATGTAGATGGCACTATTTTGTTTTATCTTTGAAGGTACCCTACGTATATCGTTTGATACTCGATATCGTCCGTATGTAGCTTGTGCACACAATTGAGTATAAAAGGGGATTGTCTTCGTTCCAAGGCTTTTGTGTTAGTTTTGTGGTGTACTACTTGTAACAAAGAATGAAATTGTATATTTTTAGATCGCTTTACTATGAGCTCGTGCAATTTAGTTTTATGTTGGTTCTTCAATCAATACTTCTATTTTACTTTGATATCCGACTTTGTTGTCTATCACCCTTCAAGAAAATAAGAAGAAAATCTTGAAGAGCCAACAAAGTAAAATAGAAGTTATAAGTATCTTTTTTCCAAATATTCTCTGCTAGTTAGCATTTCAATGTTTGGCTTAGCGCACGGTACAGCTAGTGATTTCACAGACCTCAATCCGAAACCAAAAACAACAGATTTTTCTATGAAATGATATCAGTAGCATTCCAGAGTCCGGAATTGTGTCTGATATAGATTCGCTTACTATCGCACGTGTACATAGTACATCTCACTCTCCCTTAGGGATTATAGGTGAGATAGTATTTTTATTATCATGTATTAAATGGTACACTACCTTACATAAAAACTGGTGAAAACCACCTCCGAACAAAATACCCACTAACATCTTAAAACATCTATCTATCTATATCTATATCATCACGCCAGCTCCCTCGCGGGGTAGGCAGAGAGTTCAGAGTTCCAACAGGCTCTTTCCTTACATACCTCTCTGGCTTCCTCCACTCTCATAGTTCGTGTCATACACACTCGCCGGTTACGGAGACTCTTGACTTGCCCTTCAGCTAAGACTTGGTCTATTTGGTCATGGTAAGATAGTCTAGGTCTTCCCCGGCACCTACATCCTTCCACTTTCGCATTGTATATCTGTTTTGTCATTCTTTCTTCTGGCATTCTTTCTATATGCCCGAACCAACGGAGCATACCCTTTCTCATCTTTACACCGATACTATCTTTCATACCTACTCGTTTTCTTACTACGCTGTTGCGAATACGGTCGGTCAGCGTGACTCCGCACATCTTCCGCAGAGATCGCATTTCGACCGCATTTATCCTGTTTTCCTTCTCCTTCTTACATACCTAACTCTCACTGCCATATAACAGCGTTGGGACAAGCACTCCGTTATGCATGGCCAGCTGCGCCTTTTGGCTTAAGTGCCGGCTCCCAAGTAGCCTTCCCGTCGCACCATTCACTCTATTACTTGCATTCACTCTTCTCTCTATATCAGCGGTGTATTTCCCATCCTTACTGAAGGCGCATCCAAGATATACAAACTCATTCACTTGCTCCAGCACATCGTTACCAACCACAATCCTTGCATTCGTTCTGGTTCTTCCCGTTCAAAAACCATAAAACAATAAACCATCTTAAAACAATAATCATTTAAGTCTCTCTTATACTAGACATTAATTGTACTACGACTATTCTCCGAGTACCGAGTCTATCGACCAAATGAGTACATTAACAACATTTTATATCCATGACCGACCGCATTAGCAACAGCATAGTAAGACTGCGAGTGGGTATGAAAGATAGTATCGGTGTAAAGATGAGAAAGGGCATGCTCCGTTGGTTCGGGCATATAGAAAGAATTCCAGAGGAAAGAATGACAAAACAGATATACAATGTGAAAGTGGAAGGATGCAGGTACCGGGGAAGACCTAGATTATCTTACCACGACCAAATAAACCGAGTCTTATCTGATGGAAAAGTCAAGAGTCTCCGTAACCGGCGAGCGTGTATGAGACGAACTATGAGAGTCGAGGAAGCCAGAGAGGTATGTAAGGAAAGAACCTGTTGGAACTCTGTACTCTCTGCCTACCCCGCAAGGGATCTGGCGTGAGGTTTTAGATTAGATGGATTATTAGTAATACTTTACATATTTTAAGTATAAAATTAGCTCTAAATTACATCCAAGTTTTTAGTCTGCTTTATATGGGGCATTAAAGATTTGAAACGACCACGGTACTAATGTCTGACTATGATCTCTTTTTTATCCGGTTTTTGTATGCTATTGGACTTCATTTGTTAATTTTACATTCTGCCATGTATAACGAATCGTATTTTAGATTTCTATGCAATGTTTTTTGACTTACTATTATTATGATCATGTAGAATAACGATAAGTACCTTTATGTGGGGTAATACTACTAGACTTTATTAGTTAGTTTTACATTCAACAACGTATAACAAATTGCATTTTACCTTATGCAGCATCTTTTGGCTTACTCTTATAATAATAGTGTAATAAAACTCAATATGTGTTTCAAATAAATATAATAGAACTTACATCCAAATCAACACGTCTCGCTCCAACCAACTTTTAATAATTACACCACGATACTGTTAAACACATCCAAACTCCACGACAACCAAAAAAAAACTGTCTCGCTTAGCATATTCAATCCGTTTAACTCAACTTCGAACTGCCATCTTTGTTTTTCGATTCGGGTTGACACAAAGTCATAATCGATATTAATTATTAGATAATATAAAATAGTATTTTTCAACGTAATAGTAATATGACCAAAACAATTTATTATTTCGATATTCGAAACCTAATAATAGCATTATTATAAGTCGGCGCGATCAAACTAGCCACTCACTTAGCGGGACAAATATGAACCATTAATACGAAAACAAGAAGTAGAAAATATTGTCAAAGGTTACCGATAACCATTAAGATTGAGTAAGATATATTCGTGAGTGAAGACTGCACATTGGCAAACATAGTAAAGAACGACCTTCAGCTAGGTGGAGCATCAATATAGGCAAAATAGTTGAGAGTGGTTGAAACAGAAGAGCCGAAATCACAGCTGGAGCGTTCGCACAATGCCAAGATGTTTTGTGGTTTTAAGCTACCCTTGGGACAGGCTGAAGGCCTGGATGATGAAACGATAACTACGGTTCACGTTTCTAGAATAAGGCTGGTGCACGTATGACAGGAGGACACGTCATGTTTTCGATGACGTCGACTACTTCGCACCCGAAGCGCTGGTTAGGTTGCAAATGTCCACCGGTGGAGTCGAGTACAGCTCCGATAAAGGCGGGCGCCGGATAGGCCGACTTTAAGTAGAAAAAACACGTTTTGGAGGGAATTCTTTTTTGTAATACGCGCCGCCCGTATCGACAGTTTGAGTGTAACTGTCCTTAGCACTGACAAAATCAAAGACATGAACATTTCGATGCATCCAGAAATATGATAACGAAATAACGGCTTATTGGTGTACTTTGAAGGAGACTTGTGTTCGTCTAGGAGTAAATCTGTGCGGGCTGATGATGATAATAATGATGAAGATATAGCAAACGTTACTCGTATTACAGTACCCTTTACGAAAGGTACACAACTTTTATATTGACTGAACATGGTAAAACATAAATGCCTCAGTTATTTGATCTGCTGGATAGTAAATTATCAAAAATGTACGTGTCATAAATTTGCCATAATTCTGGATCTGATATTTCAACTACTCTAACTGAATATTCATGTTGCCCATAAAAAACCTCAAAAAACCAATATCATGGAGGGTGCAATCAATAAATCAATACCTTGAGCGACGTTGATCAATTTTAAATAATGTAGCAATGATATCTTCATTTTATATTTTATTACTAAGCACGGTCTCAAAATGACGCATGTAAGATTCCGCATGATGAGAACTCAAGCCATAAAATGTTTATACTTTTAAAAGCTTGTGAGAGTTAAACTTAGGATTGCATTAGTTGTTAAAAATAAGAAAACGACGAGTAAACCTGTCTTCTTTGGGATATACGGCTATCAAATGTACCCAGCTTAGTGTAATTGTTGGCGTTCAAAATAAAAAAAAATTGTATTAAAAATTGCATTTTGCTCTTTATACAATTCCTTGATCGGTTAAGTTTACATTTAATTGCTTCGTGAGATTGTTATAGCCACATTCTACACGAAATATGAATAGGCGCCTGTAGTGCTATGGGATTGCATTGCTCTAAGCGATAATCAAGGTTAAGAAGCATGCAGCTGCGTCAGTCTAAGATGGGTGGCCGTTTGTGGCATTACCGTGCATTAAAAGTGTGCTTTGGAAGACACGTTTAGCCATTGGTCTTGGTTTTCGCTCAATACTGTTATCGTTAGGTCAAATAGAAAGCCTTATAACCGGCTTGATAAGGTCCAACAACTGGTTGCTACAAACCTGCCTCTATACTGGATTGGGATTGTGGAATATGACATTTTCATTTTTACCAATCGAGGTACTAAAGGTTGTTGTGTTACAACAGGATGTGCAGATTTATTTTATTTACACACATTATTTGGCTACTTATACTATCTGTCTGCTACTTGTAATTTGTTATACGCTAGCACAGCCTATCTTATATTTAATTGATTACAAAAAGTATAAGTTAGCGAAATAATCCAAACATTTGCCATTTTCAAAAATAGCCCACATTGCCTTTGCATTGGGTTCACTTAAACATTCACACGTGCGGAAAGTAGTTGTCCAAACAAAATGTCTGTATGTTCGCGCCATATTCACTAGCAAGGGCTCGGGTAATTGCAGATTGGTGGGCGCACTCACAGGTGGTCTGGACGGAATGCTAATGTATTTAAAGTGCTGTAATTTCTACGTAAACTTAAATTTTGCAGTCGTAAAATTGTTTATTGTAT
This sequence comes from Phalera bucephala, assembly GCA_905147815.2. NCBI lineage: Eukaryota > Metazoa > Arthropoda > Insecta > Lepidoptera > Notodontidae > Phalera > Phalera bucephala. The sequence goes on from LR990612.1 coordinate 29,444,967, forward strand.
TCTGGATTTGGAGTCAAAGTTTTATTATGCGTATGATCACAAAAATGCTGCACGTAATATTTAGATTGCTCTCGTTTAATAAAATTATCCATTTATCAGTTTATTATCCATCGGGATTGTTGAGATAGTTAATGATCGGTTTTATTTTTTTTGCTAGTTTAATTCGAGTTTTGCGACTATTAATTTCTGTGACAGTTTCGTAATTATTTAGTTTGAATTGTATCAAAAAAAATTTGACTTTTAAACTCTATTCAATGGTTATGGTAATTCGAGTCAATGGTTCATTTTTGTTATTGAGTGGCTAGTTCTATAGCGGTGTCTATGCGCACAGTTTTTGCCTTGTACATGTGGTGGGGCACAAAGAACAGACTGGCAGGTGCGACATAGTCTGTGAGGTCGCACCACAATCGCAGAGGTATAAACTAAATACTGGCGATAACTCCTGCTATAGGAGTCATTTCGTTTAAATTCAATAATATTACGGACATAATCAACCAATCTTTAATTTTGCAATTTTCAATACAGGTTTTAATTCTGTTGGAAAATTTTATACTTACTCTTTGTTGAGCTAGATAGCTAAATTATCCTTTAATTACTCAAATCAAGAACCAGATTCTTCAAAAAAATGCGATCAAAATAAACCTAAAGCTTCACTGTGGGACGAACAAATCCTGCGATATATGTCATCAAAGACATCAGGCTGGAGACATCTGGTACGATCGCGTCAGCGTGTTTCGGCAGTTATCAGCATCATCAACTGCAGAAATAAACGCCATTGTTTTCCGTATGTATAATATCTACATACAGAAATCAATCTCTGTATAGAATAGAATAGATGTGTAATAGATTAGACTCCAAAATTTAAGACGAAAAACTTTCTAAGACTTGTCTTAGAAAAAAATTCTATGCATGCAATTTTCGGTAAAATATTTTATTTTGAATGAAGTTGCGTAGCCAAACACTGTGTTATCATGCGCCTACATGTTTGCCTTGTGACGTTGCGTAATATATTTGGGGACATGGCAATGAATATGTGGCTTCAAGATTCAAGACCTTTACAATTCATTGGCTACAAAAGTAGATCCAAAAGACAAATATACACCGACCATTGCATGTACACCGAATGTTTACCCACAAAATCATCCGTGTCTAGACATATCATTAAACAGTGTTATTGCCAACATCCTTGCAGGTGGTCCCTCAAGGTGTAATTTCCCTGGCCGCCCTGAGATCTCGCTAATTGATGTTTCCTTCGATAAGTCACGGAGCAACCGCCAATTTGGGGCACTTGTCTCACAACTTTCAAAAGACTGCAAAATTAGCGGTAAAGATAATGCGATGGTGCAGTTATTAAATGCCTGTTTAAGTTTTACTACTGGTGGATGGTGGAATTTACCTTTGATTACTGGTTTTGAGTGGTAATTTGAGGCGTTTAACGGATATTTTTGGGCTCGTAGCGCCGTGCGACCGCGGTGTTACTGATCACCAAGGTTAAGCAGCGTTCGACTCAGTCAGCTTGAGATGGGTGACCGTTTGTGGCATTTTCATATTCAAGCGTCTCCGTGCCTCGGAAGGCACGTTAAGCCGTTGGTCCCGGTTACCAGTTAATTTGGTAGTCGTTAAGCCGAGTTAGAAGCCTTAAAGGCGGCTTGATAAGTTCCAACAGCAGGTGGCCACAAACCTGCCTCCACCAATCCGCACTGGGCCCGTGTGGTGGAGCATGACCTAATCTCTCTCACCTCGATTTGTGAGAGAAGGCCTTTGCCCAGCAGTTACTTTTTTAAAACCACGTACTTCTAACTACTGAGACTTTTGTAAGGCAAATTTAATCAACTGTTTAAACTACATAATCTCCTCGCAGTAGTGAAGACTATAAATTACTTTATATTATTTTGTATTATATTAAGAAGAAAGTTTGTGGTCACCGTATGGCCAATGGCCCCACTAGGTACAAATATATGTAGATTTTATGGAAATGCTGTTCTCAAAAAGTGAAACATAAAACGTTATTCAAAAATCAAAGTCGGTAGTAATTTGATCGTAGTTTTCCGCAAAATAATTCAACTTGCATGCAACTTAATCAATCAATTACAAATGTATATTAATCATCTGTTAACGCAACTAGCGTATGCAAGGATAGGTATCGATATCTAAGTGACTAATATGACTATATTGCAATAGGACTAGACCACCCTGCGGCATCAATTCAAAAACGAGGAGATCCGCAGGAGGACCACACACACTGACATGGCACTCAGAATTGCTAACCCGAAGTGGCAGTGGGCGGGGCACATCGTTCGTAGAACTGACAGCCGTTGGAGCAGAAAGCTTCTCGAGTGGTGACCACGAACCAGAAGACGTGGAGTGGACAGGACAAGATGGACCGATTACCTGGGGAAGGTACGCGGGTGAAAGTTGGATGCGTGCAGCACAGCCGGCCGTTGTGGCGGTCTTCAGGGGAGGCTCTTGTCCTGCAGTGGACGCCTTTCGGCTGAAGATAGATAGACCACGTTTAGTTTAGACTGGGTATCCGTTTTTCCATACCTATGTTATTTTTTTTTATCAATTAGTCGTTCTTACAACATCCATGACATGAAAAGTTGCACTATTCTGCAAGAAGCTATTACTAAATACACCTGTTAGTTAATATATCGTACCACAACACGCTGCATTGTCATTTTCCCAGTACTGTAGCAAGCTGACTTTAGCGGTAATCCTGAGATAGCGCATTAACATAGGAGCTTAGAAGTCACTTTACCTTCAGGTTAAGGATATTGCTTATATAATATTCACGATCCCCGTTGCTTGTTCGAGCTGGTTTTAGTGCTCGATGTAGTTCCCGGGCGCAATGTAGCCATTGAGATACATTATAGCCCAGCTACCCATTCCGCATAGTACCTAGATCCTATTAAAGTTATATAAAGAAGCAAAATATGTACATTTGATTACGGCTTGATCTAGTTTTTAAATGTAAAGTGTTCTGCTCACTGCCCCGTTGGTCTAATGGCGAAGCGCATTGCTTTGTGATCACAAGGTCCTGGGTTCAAATCCTAGGCCGTACAAATGTAGTTTTTCTAATGAAAACTTTCCAGTAGGAGTCCGGAGTCTGGAATTGTGCCCGGTATGCCCGGCAATAGGTTCGCCCTTACATAGGACTTAATAACGTCGGCAAAAAGTGGGTGTACTCAGTAAACCTCTGCCACCTCCACTTGGAGAATATAGGGGAGACAGTGTTTATTTTTTTAGTGTTCTGCTCACCGGATCGAGTTGACGCGAATAACAAACATTAGTTCCTAGTTGGGCGTTGGTGTATGTGAAATGATTATAAATCAAGTATATTTACGACCTGGAAATAATTCCTAAAGCAACTAGAAAAAGCAAAATAATTCCTAAATGCATTTATATTTTAAATTCAACCAAGCAGCTTTCACTTTGTTTTTTTAGTGTGTAGAGATTTCAGTAAATAAGTTTTTTTTTACTTTCACAGCCCATTCTAATTGTCCAGGAACAAAAATAATATTTGCAACTTTTATTTCCTCTTTTTGTAGAAAATCAGACACCATAACCAAATTACGTTAAACTTACACAACTGTACACCCAAAAAGGGTTATTTAACAGGCTACAAAAAGATTATAGCTAAAGTTCGGACCTAACCTCACCTGACGGGGGATAAAAACTCCCTATCCCCAAAACAGGCAACCCTCAGAGGAGCTCTAACCTACACATTCCCGTCCCGGCGACCGGACTCGCACTCGCGAAGCGTTTCGCAAAAAGCTCTCTACCCATTTAATTTTATGGCTAGGGCGGCGCGAAAACTCGTCTCTCGTATCCTCCGCTAGTCTTTTATTGTTTGTGTTTTTTCGCAACTCGACGGTATTCACGGGGCGTCCAGAAAAAGAGGAGTATTCATTGTTAACGTAACGTTTCGTAGGGCGCTTGTTTCAATATGGCGGTGTGTGGGTGTGTGCGGTTTTAATTTTGTTTTTCGTGCGTGGTTAAAGGAATAGTTAATACTTTTGGAATGATTACACTTATTGTATCTCTACACAGCCATGCCATATGAGAAAAATAATGCAGAATTAATGATTCTTACTATTGGGAAACATACTCGTGTTGTCTGTCTTCAGCGGAAAGACGTCCTTTGTGGGAGATAAGCCCCTCTTAAAGATCACTACGCGACTTTCACTAGGTCATTGAAATACATTCACTCTAAGTACTATTCATACAATGATTGAATGGGATTAAAGGAAAAGTTGGATGTCTCTTATTGCTGTCCCGATTGTTCCCATTAATGTTTTGAATAGGTTTTAATACATACTTAATTGTATATTCCTGTGTGACATACAAGGTGTTTAGCTAGAGCTTCGATTACCCTCGTAGGATGCCGCGGTAGTCCGTTAGTGGCACCCGTTCTATACGGGGATCAGGTTGATTTATTGTCTCGATTTGAATACTTAGTACCTAATTGGCTGTGTGAACAATTGCCAAACAAAATTATACTTTATTCAATGGCAATAAGAAGCATGCCCATTTCAATACCTATGGTTTTATGCCTTAACACCATTGAATTAAATATTAATTTCGTTTGGCAATTAGAACTGTCAGTACCCATCCTATGTGAGAAATACTATACTTAATTTTCGTTTCAGCTAGTCACAATTTGTAAGTGAAATATATCAACAAAATAAACACTTAAAAACAAATCAAAACAAAGGAAAGTAGAACGCGTTCTTTGAATGCCTAAAAAAACGTCAGCAAGCCAATAAAATAAAGAGTTTCCGCAGAAAAAGGGTTAGATTCCAAAAGGGTTTTTTACAAATGGCCGTTACGTGAGAGTTTTCAGTAGGTCACTACAGTTCAGGGGGCTAAGCATTAACTATTTGACGTCATAGTAACGTCATCGTTCGAAACGTCAAACGTTAACGAAATCGTATGTCACCTTCAACTTTATTTACTAAATTAATAAACTACCTCATTTGTCTAGTGGTGAATAATATGTGTAGCAATCACGATGTCCTGGGTTCAACTCCCAAGTCGGTCGGAGCAAGGAAAACATGCTAAGGTGGAAACTCACTGACAGCACTATTCTGGAGTGTTTGTGTGATGCAACCCAAACGATGTCTCACCTGGTATCGTGTCCTGCGTGCCCTAACTCCTGCACGCAGGAAGACTTGATGTCAGCTTCCAGAAATGTAATAAGTGTGGCCGCTTTCTGGGCGGCATCCATATAATTGTATCATGTTTGCCGTCGAAACGCTAAGAAGAACTCCTAGGTTGGACAAAGTGTAGTTTTTCAACCGAAAAATTCCCAGTATCAGACCGGAGTCTGGAATTGTGCCCGGTAAAATAGTAATGTGATCGTTCCTTATTACATAGGACCTAATATCGTTGGCGAAAAGTGGGTATACTTAGTACACCTTTGCTACTCCCGCTTGGAGAATATAGGAATTTATTTTATTATTATTTCAATTTGTAGTGTAGAAAAAGGATGGCATATCAATTCGATAGCATTACGGTAACGTCAATATTTTCGTGCTAAGCCCTTAGGTCAGCTGGCTTGAAGTTATAAAATATCGCAAAGTTAGAACTGCGGCAGAGATAAGTAGTTAGTTATTACTTTTTTAAAAGTGTAGCAACGTTGTACAAACTTTTTATCCAACCGGAATAAATGTAATAAGATTGTTCGTAAGATTCTTTTACTATCTAATAATATGATAAGAGTTTTTTGTAAGGAAGAAAATGACTGTGCCTTCTTTATTGCTGAAAATTATGAAAAAATGTATTTCTTTCTTTTTTGTTTTAAATAAAAACGTAAGCCCACACTGGGATTTATTCCTGTGTCGTGAGTGCGTTTACAAACATGAAAATTCACAAACACAAATACCCAGACCAGAACAAATAACTGTGGGTCACATAAAGATTTGTCCCATGCGGGAATGAAATCCGCGACTATTAGACACAGTGGGCGGAGCGGCATAAGCTCTTAACCACTGCGCTAACTCGTCCATCCGCTAAATCGTCATTTTATGTAGATACCGGAGTTACAGTTTGTAAGATGTCCTTTCAAGAAAAGTATTATAGTGGAAGACAAAAATGTTTTTATTTTCTTTAAAAATTTTCAGTGCTTTCTGCAAGCTGGACGTTTTTTTTTTCCAAATTGAAATGTTGGTAAATTTTCTTCCAATCTGTATGCATAAATCTTGATGAACCCATGTTACGTTATAAATGCTACTTTTTATAATACGACCGAAGATGCTGCCAAATTGTCGTCTATTCGAGAGAAATTTAATGATGAAAATGAAAATGAATATGCTTACCAAAACAATGATATTCATTAGCGACAGAGATTACTAACCAATGGCACCGCCTGTCCTTTTGTCGCGCTGCTCTGTATTTCGTCATCTGTCTTTTTAATTTAAGACCAAAGTACAAAAAGCCTTTATTTTACGCAGCTAAATGTTGCAGGAGGCGCTCGTAGCGCTGTGCGACCGCGGTGTTCTTACCGATCACCAAGGTTAAGCAGCGTTCGACTCGGTCGGCCTGAGATGGGTGACCGTTTGTGGCATTTCATATTCGAGCGTCTCCGTGCTTCGGAAGGCACGTTAAGCCGTTGGTCCCGGTTACCACTTAATGTGGTAGTCGTTAAGCCGAGTTGGAAGCCTTAAAGGTGGCTTGATAAGTTCCAACAGCAGGTGGCCACAAACCTGCCTCCACCAATCCGCACTGGGTCCGCGTGGTGGAGTATGACCCAATCTCTCTCACCTCGATTTGTGAGAGAAGGCCTTTGCCCAGCAGTGGGCAGTATAGGCTGATATTATTATAATGTTGCAGACAGATATATAAAGCTTACTGCCAACATCCAAGAGGTGCTTCAAAAACAAGAAAAAGGTATAACCCTGTCCAGAACCTTTTGAGTCGTAGGTATTTTCTTCTACTTTAGTTAGTGATTTATCGTCAGTTTTCAGTTTTAGCGCCCTTATGATCCTACTTTCAAATCGGTTCATGTACTTTCCTTACTGCCACAGTCATCTAAAGCACAGAGGAAAACTAGAAAATCTCAAGCATCGTCGATATAATCGAAAAAATTCGTACCGTCACCAAAGGTCCGGTGGCACAATCCAAAATCATCTTGTCACTTACATCACGCCGGAGGAATCGATTTACACTCGACGCTGTCGAGTGTCCATTGCCAAGGGACCCAATCGTGTAGTGACAGCGCCACGGATATTAACCACTCGATGGCTAATTGTTCCCAGTTCAATTATCGAACAACTGTCAACGGAGTATTCAACGGACGCCCGGCCTCTGAAACAAGTTTAGCAAACGATTCGATTAACAATTCGCTAAGTTGGTGATTGGTGCGTTCGGGATTAAAAAAGTACGAAGATCAAATTGCGCTTGATAGTTTTATCACTTACTACACATTTATTTTAACTCACCAGATGCTTAAAAAGTTATGACTATTTAAAATTTTGATTTAAGTCGATGACTGTCTACATAATTTCAACACACCAGATGCTTGTGGGGTTATGTACCAACATTATTATATTGTAGCTTCAAGATCGTATCAACAAAAATTAAGATATTGTTGAAATCTTAGCCACTGATTGACCAGAAAAATCTTATAAGTTATTCGTAAGAGATGAACGAAACATGAAAATATTTAATTTATTTCAAAAATTATCCGTATTGCAAAATTACATGTTATATGAAAGTTAGGAAGTGCTTAATAACATGCATCATTATCACATACGTAAGCAGTGCTGTAAACATTTAAACTATGCCATTATTGCTGTGAAAGATAATTTGATATCAGTCCATATGCATGCCACATATGAACTGATATCAAATTATCTTTCCTCCTATAATAACCTTAGATTACGTTCACATGAAATCTGTATGGCGTTACTTTTTTTATATATAAATAGCCCCACCCTAGGAATAACATTCCTATGTCATGGGTGCGTTTGAAACATGCAATTTACTTAAACAAACACTTAAATTGAAACATACTGTTCTGATGCGTGCCTTCCGCGTATGGCGGAGCCGGGTCGAGAAGCCGAGCGCGGGTCACTGGACCATACGCTCAGTGCATCCCGTGCTGAAGGAGTGGCCGTGCCGAAAGGAAGGCACGCTTACTGACGCCGGCTTTCCGGCTTGTGCCGGAAGGTAACCGGAAGGTACCTGCACCGTGTGACCGAGAGGGAGGCGGACCAGAGGTGCCACGAGTGTGGTACCGCCGAGGATACTGCGCACCACTCGCTCGAGTTCTGCCCTGCTTGGGCGGAATAGCGTAGCTCGCTGGCGGCAAGTGTGGGGTCGGATCTCTCGCTGCCGACGATTGTTCGCTCCATGGTCGGCAGCGAGAGGTCATGGGATGCAGTGGCTCCTTTGCTGAGGTGGTCATGACACGCAAGGAGGTGGTCGAGCGAGCCAGGGAGGACGATCCACTGGCTGACCCAAACCACCGACGGAAACGCGGGCGCAGGAGGCGACGACATGGTGACCTCATGCCGCCGTAAAGAGGGTGTGCGAGTGACGGCATCGGGCGCCGTCGCCTGCTCGACACTTGCGCCCTCGAGGTAAAGGGGCGTGCCTATGTTCCAGCACGTCCTCGACATTGGAGCGAATTTCTCCGGCGTCGCGGCCGCAACTAAGTGGGTCCAAAGTAAGGAAAACCACCAGAGAGGCTACGGATGAAGCCCCCGTACCTGTGGCCTTTCCTAAAATCGGATGGCGGAATACGTGGAGGATTGGCAGCAGAGAGTCCGAAACTCCCCGCCTGTCTACGCGAAGGCAGGTGGGGGGCTAGTCTTTAGAAGATCTCCTCCACAAGAAAAAAATGGGGGGGGGGGGGGGGGGTAACCTCTAGACTAACTGAACTTCCGATAACTTACAATTAGCAGCCACGTGAGAAATATTATATTTAATTTAACGTAATAAAACCAACAATTTTTTTACTATTATCTACAGTCAATATGAATACTAAATACATACAGAGAGTACAGAGGATAAGACTCGGTTTATTTGGTCGTGGTAAGATAGTCTAGGTCTTCCCCGGTACCTGCATCCTTCCACTTTCACATTGTATATCTGTTTTGTCATTCTTTTATCTGGCATTCTTTCTATATGCCCGAACCAACTGAGCACGCCCTTTCTCATCTTTACACCGATACTATCTTTCATAGCTACTCGCTTTCTTACTACGCTGTTGCTAATGTGGTCGGTCAGCTTCATTTCGCACATCCTCTGCAGAGCTCGCATTTCTACCGCATTTATCCTACTTTCATTCTCCTTCTTACATACCCAGGTCTCGCTACCATATAACAGCGTTGGGACAAGAACTCCGTTATGTATGGTCAGCTGCGCCTTATGGCTTAAGTGCCGGCTCCCAAGTAGTTTTCCCATCGCACCATTCACCCTGTTCCCTGCACTCACTCTTCTCTCTATGTCAGCGGTGTATTTCCCATCCTTACTGAAGTCGCATCCAAGATATACAAACTCATTCACTTGTTCCAGCACATCGTTACCCACCACAATCCTTACATTCGTTCTGGTTTCTTCCCTTTGAAAAACCATAATCTTGGTTTTCTTTATATTCAAGCAATAATGTAAGCCATTGTTCATGCAGTCGTCTTTTATAACTGTGACTAGTGTCTGCAGGTCAGTGGCTGTTGCCGCTATCAAAATTATGTCATATGCATAAAGTAGATAGTTTACCACTAGGTCACCCATTTGTACACCTTCATTCATGGCTTTCAGTCTTTGAAGACTTTTATCCAGATATATTATAAACAGTCTAGCGGTCAACACGCAACCCTGCTTGACGCCGATTTCAACGTCAAACCAGGGTGACCTGTTACCACCCACCCGTACGCATGCCTTGCAGTCCACTTAAGTGGACTGGACGCCTCGAAACAGAGTGCCATCTATACCATACTCTGGCAAAATGTCCCAAAGTCTCTTACGCACAACTCTGTCAAACGCCTTCTCCAGATCTACAAAACCGCAGAAAACCTTCCGGCCCACTGCCAGATGCTTCTCTACGATGTTGTGGAGGGAGAAGACTTGATCCGAACATACTCTTCCGGACCTGAAACCCCCTTGTGCCTCGCACAACATTCCATCGGACTTCTCGCACATTCTCCGTTCAATAATTTTACCGTACACCTTGGCTGCCAAGCTGATCAAACTGATGGCTCTGTAATTGGCGCAGTCATATGGTGAACCATTGCCTTTATACAAGCGTACTATGACTGCGCGGCGCCAATCTGTAGGGACTCGACCGGTCCTCCAGCAAAGGTTTGCAAGGGCCCGGAAGGCGTCCCGGACGCAAGTTCCACCATATTTGATCATCCCGGCAGATATCATGTCTACTCCCGCAGCTTTACCGTTTTTCATACTTCCTATCGCCCATTCAACTTCTTCCATACTGATGTCCTCTGTTGATTCTGGAGCCGCAAACTCGCCTTTGGGCACGTCTGTGGCTTAAGTATCCGGGGCATCTCCATATATTTCTCCAAAATATTCACTCCTCCGGTTTAGCACAGCTTGTGTGTCTGCAAGAATGTCACCATCTTCAGATTTTATCCTTTCTTTTCTGGAGCCTGACGAATCACCTCGAGCCTTTCTCACCTTGCTCCAAAAGAGTTTGGTGTTGTTCTCGAAGTTCTTCGCCAGCCTCTCCTCCTCAATCATACTGGCTCTTTCACGCTTTTCTTTCACTAAAGTTTTAGTGGCATGTTTGCATTGCCGGTATATTTCTTTCCTCATCTCTGTCATACTGGCATTCAGGTTCAAAGAAGAGACACGCTTCTGCCACGCTTTCTTCTTACTTTTGTACGGAGCTTTGCAACTCCGCATCCCACCATGCATCACCTTTTGCTGTACTATGCTTCTTTGAGCAACCACATACTTCTTTCGTGGATTCCACCAAAATCTCTTTCAGGCTATTCTAGCATTCATCTACATTTGAGTCCGAAGAGCCTGCTGTCAAAAGCTTGTCCCGGACTCTGTCTTCATTCATTTTCCTCATCTTGCAACTTTTCAACCTTTATTCTTTCAAGGTCTCCGAAGGGGATACGCTCTCGCCAGTGCCTCCACTTCCTGAACAGACCACTAAACCGCGCAACTACGAGATAGTGGTCTGATTCCAGAGTGGGGCCTCTATACGCACGCGTATCTTGTAGTTTGCTTCGGAGACGGTTGTCAACCAGGATCAGATCTATCATGCTTTTTTGTTCATTCCTTCTCCACGTATACATATGGATGTCCTTGTGCTGGAATATCGTATTAGACACAAGGAGACCCCTTTCCAACCAAACATCTACAATGAGCTTACCTGCATCGTTCACTCTCTTTTCACCATAAGGACCCAGAGCAGCGTCGAAGGTTTGCCGCCTGGTTCGTCCATCCGATCAGATCGCCACACAAAATTACCTTTTCGTTAGCCTCAGCCAGATCCAGAACTTATCTGACATTATCCCAAAATTTCTCAAGGTCCTGAGGTATCGACGAGCTTACGCGAGCATATGCCGCGATCATAAATACTCTAGTGACACCCAGTTTTAATCGGACCCAGAGAAGTCTCGCATTGCACAGGCCATAATCTCTCACTCCAGAGGCCAGGCGACGGGGCATCAAGATATCCAACCCCATGCTGGCTCGACTGCTCTGCGGTACCCCAGACCACAAAGCCAGCGTTCCATTAGGAAGATCACAGGTTTCACTGCCCCTCCGCTTAGTCTCTGTTACACACAGAGCATCCAGGCGTCTCTCTTTCATCAAATCAATCACCTCATGCATCTTATCTTCCATACCACCCCTTACATTCCAAGTGCCTATTCGGCACTCTGCACCCCACGACTCACCAGTTCGGCCCCGGCGTGATGGGTAGCGGCCCCCATCGCCGCTTCCACCTATATTCGTAGCGACGGGGGCGGGCCGCTACGCGTCGTCTCGGGGGGACGCCTTAGCCCGCACTGCGGTACGTCTTTGGTCCAAGATTGCAGCCATAATGACTGGCAGGTGTCACGACGAGCACGCTTTTGGACAGACCCCCATTATCTACAGTCAATATGAATACTAAATACATTCGAATAAATAGCAAAATCCTTTATACTTAGTGCCGACAATGGAGCGAAGCAAACAGGGTCCCTATTCGCTATGATCAAATGCGGCGTATAGATAACTTCCTGAAATGATCGAGTAACGGTATCCTGTATGCCACTGAAGTACCTAAAGTATATTCTAGTCTAAATGTATATTCATAGCGAATAAGAGTGGAGAAGCATCTCGAAATGAAACGTATTTGAATAATTGATGTCCCCGTATTTTACTACAAGATCTTCGATCTTCTACCTGATCGAGATACATAATTGAGTACAGGCAGTTTAGCACGAACAGGTTGAGGTGAGCATAACGTTATCGAGTTCATATGCCATCTTTTTCACACTACAAATTTACTGAATGAAGATAAACGTGACAGATTGCTTTCTTGGTAAAGTTAAGATAACGTCAAATGGTTTTTGCTTAGCCCTCAACAACGGTGATCAAGATACGTACGTTGACGTTTCCGTATCGTTGTAGAGAAGTAATTTTGTCACGTTCATCTTCATTCAGTAAATTTGTAGTGCGAAGAGGATGGCATATTAACTAGATAGCATTATGCTAAGGTCAATCCGTCCGTGTTTAGCTCTCAAAGGACTTGGCACGAACTTTAAGTCATTATCGAGATGTGGTAATAGTGATGTCACGTTCATCTTTAATCAATAATAATAATAACATCAGCCTCTACTATCCCACTGCTGGACAAAGGCCTTCTCTCATATATCGTGCTGATAGAGATTAGGCTATTCTTCACCACGCGGACCCAGTGCGGATTGGTGGAGGCAGGTTTGTGGTCACCTGCTTTTGGCACTTATCAAGTCGCTTATAAGGCTTCCAACTTGGCTTAACGACTACCACATTAAATAGTAATCGGGATCAACGGCTTAACGTGCCTTCCAAAGCACGGAGACGCTTGAATCTCTATTTAGTAGATATGTAATGTAAAAAGGATGGCTTCTCACCGCAATAGCGTTACAATAACGTTCCTTCCGTCCGTGCTAAGTTCTCATAGGGCTTAGAATGAATAGATTGACGTAAGGATATCGCTATCGAGGCAATGTGCTATCCTTTTCATACAACGAATTTAAGAATGAAGATGAACGTGCCAGCATGCTTTCTTGACAAAATTGCGATAATGTAAATCTATGCGTACTAAGCTCTGTGAATCGTAACGGTGAAACTTAACAACAGTCAATTAAAAAAACCATCTTGCGGACATGGCGTATTAAAAAAATACATTTAAAATAAACCAAATTTGGGGTCAATTACCGAGCCGTATTCGCAAGTATTTGTGGTAGTTTAAATAATAATATATTTTGCTGTATATAATCAGAGTTTTAAGATGTACAGGATATAGTGTTAGTAACAAAAGTACAAAAATTAGTATCCGCATGCCTATATTCCCCAGTGGGGTTGGTAGACGTGTACTATGTATACTTACATATGCCTGACGATGTCAGTTCTCAATTTGGTAGATAGTAATCCGTCTGCTAGTATATTGGATATAATTCTACAGTCACAAAAATGTTTCAATAGAAAAATCACATTTTGTCCGACCTTGGATTCAAACCCGTCCTGAATAAGTTGCGATCGACACGCACTAAAAATCACTATACGAACAAGTTATTCCCAGTATGGGGGTTACGCTATTTTTTTAATAGCTGACAAAATAGTAGGTATAAAAAGATTTTAGTCCCTTTAAACAAACACAGATAAAATAATATCGCGCAAGGGATCGGATGTGATGATATACATAGATATCTAATATGATATGTAGGAACAAAATTCCCACAATCATGATAAAACTCATCACAAGTAACAAACTCAATCACATAGCCTTGAAAACATCGCTATATGAAAATCCACGAAATTCCATTGTCGCCTAAAACTTAATTACATTCAAAATTAATCTTATTTCTTAGCTTAAAGACATGCCTCGGGGATCTAATCTCACTAGCTAGGGTTGTTTTGTCTAACACACAAAGCAAATATAAAGAGGAGATTGCATTATTGAATTTTCCTATACAATCAAGCTTGTCAATACGCGGGGTGGCGCGGAATGAAGTGGACATTACACCGCCTACTTCTGTATTTGCTATCTAACTGAGAATGATAGACTGACGTAAACCATGCCCGCCGCGATGACTTCTGGGCCTGAGGGCCTAGACAAGTTGCAAGCGTTTTGAGTTCTCTTGTCGCAATCGATAGCGCATTGTTTTGACCACGTGACTTTTCGTTGCAAAATGTCATTCCCATACATTTTTCCGCTTTCTATTAGCGTTAACGACTGTAGATTGTCAACTTAGCTATAGGCGCTGGTTAAATGACACAGTGCACAGTTGCTTTCACTTCTCCTCTTATACTTGCTTCGTGGGCTTACATTACCTATCTACATGCAAAATAGTTCGAGACGGTAACTAATCTCTGTCCTCTGCCGCGACTTTGTGTATAACTTCGCTAATTGGATCAAGATCCCTTGTTTAAGAAAAACCTGCTGTTGATCTATCTACATTGTAAAGTTTAGTTTTGTAATTAAGTTTCGTTGATTTAAATATTTCCGTGGAATCAATTATTGGCATTGGACTGAATCTTGTTGGTGCAATATTTATATGTACTTAAGGAATCTTAAATATGATAGTAGTAGATTTTAAATCGATGAAAAAACTAAATACCTACACAAAATGTATATTTTATTAGAATCGGATTTATTATCTAACGCCCTGTTCCAGAGATGTTAAAGATGACGTTGGTCGCTAATCTATCATTAAATCATTGCATAAAGCAAAATTGAGACAAATTAAAATTGAAATAATGATTTCATTAGTTAAAATGACGCTTATGTAACGAAGTGTTAATGGTGAGCTTTCTGCAACTGAGTTTAAATGCCTTCCTTTGACCTCCAGTTAAATTTTATACCAATAATCTTGTTTTAGGTTCTCCACCAAATTTCAATTCTTTTTCTCACTATGACTGCCTCGTTGGTCTCGTACTTGGTATAAATTCCGATCACGATAGCCTGAGTTTGAATCCTAGGTCGGACAAATATTCTGTTTCATAGTTCACCTGTATAACCCTTGCTTGGGATATAATGCGTGTTTATTTTTTTCCTTACAATAGTGTATGTAAATATACCGTCTCCAAGTAATAGATTCTAGAAAATACATTTCTATCAAGCAATGCATTATAATTTGCAGACAGCCTTCGAATGTGTTTCTGTACTGTTTTATTGATTTCTTTCGCGTTTCATATGTGGAGTGCGTTCACCTATTGTTGCTTTGTTTATACCGAGGAATCTTTTAAGTACTATTGATTTTTAAATTACAGGAAAACTACGTCTTGGAAAACGACTTACTAGGAAGGTAGGGTAATATATTTCTAGCTTGAAATTATTGAAATTGTATAAGAACGAAATGGTTGAAGTGGTTAGGAATTCAACTTGTTTTTGTATGAAAGTATCATAATACATTATCCTTAACTAATCATTTGTCTAAATATTGGTTTGGATTTTGTTAAGGGAGATTAGACAAGGAGGTATTTGATTTTAATATTATTTGAAAAACTGAATACTCACTAAGAGTTACACGTAATAAATGTTTCATGAAAAGGTACCGGAGGAGATTTATTTAAACAAATCAAGTGCAATCATCATTATATATGCAAATAGCTTTCTGTTCGTTTTTTTCCATTTTTAGCTATCGATATCTATAGGCAGGTGACTATATAAGAGAAATTTTTCACAAAGGGTCTCTATATGTTGGCCTTATGTCCTCGCACAAGCTTTCCAGAAAGATCGGGAATAAGAGTGATTCTATAAAAAGATCGCAATAAAATTGACTAAAGCATTCTAAAAGAGGATTCAAGAATCTCTCAACTGTATATGAGTAACTCTTATTTAAGGAAGAAAAGAAGTAGGTATACCTATTAGAATAAAACTTATTAGAAGTCTGTTTTCATCAACCACCTACCTTGGGAAGATACAGAATTCGTGGTGGGTTCTTTAAAAAAGTATTGATATTAAAAACAACAACTCAACAAACCCTTTTAAAAAAACCTGCTTTTACACGAACATTATTTGAAAGCGAATGGCATAAATTCTTAACGGACAACCGAACAGGACAACTTACACAAATATCAGATTACTAAGTGAAAAAAAAGAAGTGAAGCGAAATTTCTTTTGTGGCGACCTCATTTCCAAATTGGTCAAGCCTGCTTGATGGCCATAATTTTTATGCAAATGCATGACCGTAGGTTTTGCCTCGCACGAATCGGCAGTGCGAAATTTAACCTTATTTATAGGTATAGATGGTGCAAAATTAAACTTCATCTTGATGTATGTTTACAATTTACCGTATACAAAACGCTCTTCATCCACACCTGATTATCTGAGTCAAAATTCTGATTGAATATATATTCGTTTCGCTTGAGATTTATTATCAAAGTTTTTAATCGACTGTAAAAATAATGAGGCTGTTGGATTTTCGGCTCGTTTTATTTTAATAAACTTTTTGTGGGTCGCTTGTAGCGATTTGTAGCTGCGGTGCTCTTTGCGATCATCATGGTTAGTCAAAATTCAGACTCAAAAAATATGTTTTTGTAGGCCAATACAACAGCTCTTACATACCTCAAAATCATTTAATTTTTTACATACATTTCCGGATCGGAAGGCGGCCTCTACTGAGATCAGGTGAGAAACTCAGCGGGGTAGTCTTTTAACTTCAGTTTAAGCAGCGTTCACCTCAGTCGGCTGAACCTGAAATGAGTGTGTGATTTTTGCAGTTTTAAGCGTCTTCGTACTTAAAAATCACGTTTTGCTGTTGGTTCTGGTTAACATTTCTTGTGGTAGACGATAAGCCAAGTCGGACCCTTATTGGCGATTTGATATTTTCCAACAGCAGATGGCTATGACTTCCACCAAACCGCACTGGGTGTAAGTGGCGGATGACCTATTTTTTTCTCAGGCACCTCAATTTAAGAGAGATCTTTGCCAAGCAGTGGCTCGGAAAAGGTTAGTTTTTTAATTTCATTTTGTTTTTAATTTTGGGTGGATTTAAGCATACATTTATTTATATAAAGTATATAGGTATTAGGTATCTATCACACATAACACATATTAGGTATCTAGCACACATCTTCTAATAGTAAAATTGTTATATTTATCTTTTTATTAGGAGGCACGTAAAGGTCATCTTCAACCAAGGTTTTTTTAATTCTAACGAAAGCCGGTTCACAAATAAGATATCATATCACTTCTAAAATTAACTGCTCCTAATTACTCGCATTTTTTGAACATCCGCAAAGTGGCGCTAACCAGTTTGCCATAAATATTCAATTTTACAATTTAAAAGAATTATTTTTATATCATAAAGTGATATTTCTCGAAGCAAAAGCTCCCACTTTCAAGTGTCGTGTGTCAAAAAGGGCCAGAAAAAGGTACGTCTCATGAGTTGTTTACCGATATTCGAATAAGTGACACATCGCTACCGGGTTTGGTGAAACGATTTTTTATTTATTTTGTAATTTTGTTACATCGTGGAATAAATAGCAGCATAGCAGTTTTTATATTATTATGCAATAATATAATATTAGCCCTGTTAAGAAACTTTCCCACCGTTGGGCACGGGCCTCCTTTCGAACTTAGAGGGTTTAGGTCATAGTCCACAACGCTGGCCCAGTGCGGGTTGGCGAACTTCACACACCTTCGAGAAACTCTTAGGCGTGCAGGTTTCCTCAGAATATTGTTCATCACCGTTAAAGCAAGTGATAATTAATTTTTAATACGCACATGCTATCGAAAAGACATAAGTGCGTGCTTGGGCTTCAACCCGAGACCTCCGACTTTTGCAGTCACACGGACTAACCGCTAGGCTATCACCACTTATAATATTATTATTTTTGAAAAAAAAAGTAATCCCTCACTACGAATTAATCCGGTGTTGTGGGTGCGTTTACAGATATGAAATTTACATACAAAAATATTCAGACCTAAACAAACAATTTTGGGTCACACAAAGGTTTGTTGACTGCCTCGTTGGTCTGGTGGCAAAGCGCATCGCTTTGTGATCACGAGGTCCTGGGTTCAAATCCTAGGTCGGACAAATGTAGTTTTTCTAACGAAAAATCCCAGTATGAGTCCGGAGTCTGGAATTGTGCCCGGTATATGGCAATAGGCTCGCCCCCTATTACATGGGACCTAACATCGTCGGCGAAACGTGGGTGTACTCAGTACACCTCTGCCACCCCCTCTGGGGAATATAGGCGTGACGGTGTGTATACAAAGGTTTGTTCCACGCGGGATCGAACCAGTGACTTCTCAATGGATGAAGCGACTTAAACTCTTAAACACTACACCAAGCCATCCGTCAAAATATTATAGAATAACGGCTTTTTAAAATTGAAACCATTATAGTACCTAGTTATGAACTCTTAATACTTGGAAATGCTTTTATCCGTGGTCCGTGGTAGGTATGTGATGCCATCAAATAATAAAAGTAGTACTGTGGCCTACTGGTTAAAAAGTAGGAACGTTTATAAAATAATATGGCACGCAATATAACACTCATCTACAGTAAAAAGTCAAGTCAGTTTCAGATGAAAAAAGTCGAAATTCTCCATATATTAACTTAAATAAAAAATTAAAGGAACATAAAATAGGGAGATAATAACAAAATTTTCAATATTCTGTAGGGTCCGTTTAATATCTGATAATATGTAAGGATTATTTAGTCTAGACTTGGTAGGCTTATGCAAATTACAATTAAGATATTCTAAGCTCTATATTTCGAATTTAAGTACCCTTTTGGGTCTGACTCTATTAATTAAATTCCCAGTACTATATAATACTAAACTAACTTCAGTCTTTCTTATGAAAAGTGAAATTCAAATAGAAACTCAAAAAGTTTATAAATACCTTAGTAATTAATCAATTTAACCAAAACGCATTAGCGTGCTATTCATATTAACGACACCTCAATTAGCATATTAAAATAAATTTGTAAAATACTAAATTACATTCGATCAGAATATTATATTCGAAGATTAAAATTCTTTGAAGCCGCTTTAAAAGGACCAATTTTACTAGATTCTATTAAAAATAAGTAATCTAGTTTTAATTTTGCCGAATAGAGTATAAGCTTTATCGTGATTTTAAAATAGATGAGCTTCCCGAGGCCGTTGATGCCATCAATAATGATCTTAAAAATATTAACGAGTGTACTAAATCTTTTGGCCTCCTAGTAAATCCCACAAAATCACAAGCGCTCATTATTGGTGGCAGATACTACTTCAACCTCTTGGATCAAGATACACCTTGTATATATATATATACAAGGTGTAACATAATAAACGCAAGACCTCAGACACCGAGAATTGCTTCATAAAGTCAAAACGAAAACCAAATTTTCAAATTTAAAGGTTTTTACCCCTTTTTAAAGCACTTTTATACCCCAATTATTGCTATGAATCAATAATAACTTTAATTTTTTATAGCGCACTGAAGGAGTAAAAGCATTTTTTGCAAATTTAAAAAAAATGTGAAGTACATTAAAAATTGTTGGAATCGATTCAGTTACCGATTTAGAACAAACTACTTTCAGGTCTTGCATTTATTATGTTACAGCTTGTATGTAGCCTAGAAGTGTGACGGGGAGTGCGGAGAAGAAGGAAAGAAGATGTGCGGCAAGGCTTACCCCTGGGGACTAGATATTCAAAGCATTCCCTTAGATAAGTTGGAGAATTAGGATTGTGGAGAAGAGAATAAAGGAGTGATAGAATGTGAGTATCTCGGCGACGTCGAATAGGCAACCACTTCAACTGTGCCCGAAATTCGGACACATGGTCGTACTGTCGGAGCCCGAAAATAAAGCGAATGCACAAATTCTGAAGCCGTTCGAGTTTATTGAGAAGCTCCTCCGTTGCGTCCAGGAAACAGATATCAGCATAGTCTACGAGGGGTAGGAGAAAAGATTGAGCAAGAGTTATTTTAGTATGAAAGGGCAGGAACTTCTGAAGTCGCTTGCGAGAGTGGAAGGAGCAATAAATTCTTCTACTTACTTCTACAATGTGAACATTCCAAAAAGATGGCAATCGATATAGACACCTAGATTTTTGGAATAGGCTATAGGAAGTGTTCAATAGGAAAGTTAAAGGGCATTTCCTAAGGCTAAGGCTAGATGAAGCGATGTTCGTATGGTGGCAGAAATTGGATGAGAGAGGCTTACGTCCAGCAGTAGATTGCTATAAGCTGACAATATGATGATTAAACGATTCTTACAGCCAATTTATTTATATTAATAAAAAAGGAATTTCAAATTTCAAAAAGCAATTAAGTCCGACGCCGAGCATTTCTGCGCGTCGCTCGGCTATCGCACCTGCATACCGGTGTGTCACGACCTACGTATAAAATACTGTCACGAAGCACGCATGACACGACGCGCACTACACATATGGAATAATAAGTAATTATTGTGCCGCTCATTATGAAGTAATTACCATTACACCCGTTCGATGCATTATTTATAGTGAATATAATGTAATTTAAAAAATGACGCATTGGCTCGAGGTTTTGCGAGTTTTTGTGGAAATGGGGAAATATGCGTATTTTATTTATTTTGTGCCTTACATACGGATATTTAAATAAAATTATAGGAATATTAAATATTGGTAGCTAACGGCTGCTCGCCTCGTCCACCTATTCATCTACATAAATTATAGATTATGTGTTATTCTGATACATCCTATCAATATTATAAATGTGAAAGTTTGTGAACTCGCAGTCGGGAGCAGGAACTAGTAACCTATATATATAGTAATAAAATATATAGTAACCTATATACTAATTTCTTCCCGCGACTTCGTCTGCTTTGATCCGCTCTGGCTTTAGACAGGTACCTTACATGTTCCGGAATAAAAGTATCCTGTGTGTTAATCCAGGTAATAAACTATATGTGTGCCAAAAATGTGGTAACATATAGACCGCGTTTATACAATATTAGCATAATAGTAATATGATTGTAACATAAATACATCACCTTTTACTAATCTCTTAATTTTAAGCAACAAGCTACTGTATTAATTAGTAAACTGTGGATAGCGTAGTGGGTTACACACTTATTTAATATATTATTTTGTAAAATACTATTATGGAATATTGTAAAACCTAGTGTATAAATGTTTGCTGTTTCTCAATAAAAAAAAATATAAAAAAACTTTCAAATCCGTTCTCGTTTGCGTGATTGAGTAACAAACATCCAAACATACAAAACTTTCATATTTATAATATAAGTAGGATAATGTTCCATCAAAATCCGTTCTGTACCTTTGCACGAAAGAATACCTAACATCCACACATCCATCCTTATAAACTTTGTGTTTGTAATATTACGACGGATGTTTTAGCGCAGAAGTTCAGCAGAGAGCTTCAGCCGAAGATTTGCCCCGTTCGATTCCCGCACGGGACAAATCTTTGTGTGATCCACAATTATTTGTTTCGGTCTGGGTATTTGGGTATGCGAATTTTCATGTTTGTAAACGCTCCCACGTCACAGCCTTAAATCCTAGTGTGGCGCTACGTTTCATTAAAAAAAATAGTAGGATAAAATATCACTTGTTTGCATAGTTTCGGTCGTCTGTGTGTCAGCATGCGCGAACACCTCAATAACACAGTAAAAATACATAATTGCCAATCTTGCACACTAAAATCATGCTAAAATATGTAAATTGCGTCTATGTATATTTAGGAATCACCAAAGTTGTAACTTTGGTGATTCCTAAATCAACATTAATTCCTTTAGTCTAGACTGGTTGCAAATGATTAAATGACTGCTATAGTAATCAGTTTTGAATGTCAACATCACGTCTAAAATAATTCTTAACAGTCTTAGTAAAAAGTGAAAAGCTATTTATCGATAGTAAATGGTTTTACTGCCTTGTTGGTCTAGTGGCAAAGTGCATCGTTTTATGATCTTGTTCCGGGGTTAATTCCTAGATAGGACAAAAGTTGTTTTCTAACGAAAAAAATTCAGTATGAGTCCGGAGTTTGGATATGTGCCCGGTATATAGCAATATTACATAGGACTTCGTCGGTGAAAAGTTTGTGTACTCAGTACACCTCTGCCACCCCTGCTTGGGGAATATAGGCCTGACAGTGTTTATTTATTTATTTAAATGGTTTTATTATATTAGTCTTTTTTACAATATAATAATATCAGCCTATACTGCCCACTGCTGGACAAAGGCCTTCTCTCACAAATCGAGGTGAGAGAGATTAGGTCATACTCCACCACGCGGACCAGTGCGGATTGATGGAGGCAGGTTTGTGGCCACCTGCTGTTGGAACTTATCAAGCCGCCTTCAAGGTTTCCAACTCGGCTTAACGACTGAGGCGCTCGTAGCGCTGTGCGACCGCGGTGTTCTTACCGATTACTAAGGTTAAGCAGCGTTCGACTCGGTCGGCCCGAGATGGGTGACCGTTTGTGGCATTTTCATATTCGAGCGTCTCCGTGCTTCGGAAGGCACGTTAAGTCGTTGGTCCCGGCTACCACATAATGTGGTAGTCGTTAAGCCGAGTTTTTACAATATGGACGGTAAGAAACAATATTTATATTCTATTAGTACCATCAACTTACCGACGTAGACAATAAACGTCTATATTCTTATACTAACATGAATAACACAAATCTAATAATAACATAAATCACAACTACAGGGGATAGTTCATACGTACTTTTTAACTGATTCTCCTGAATGGTTAAATAAAGTTTGCAGCAACCATAAAAATTTATAGTAATTTTTTTAACCTCAATCCTTCCTAAGAAAACATAAGAAGACTGAAGGAAGCGAAAAAGGTTGGTTTTATTGCGCCGTCGACCCTGTTCTGTCACGTCAGTTAATACTTAAAGATATGTCCTTCAAGATAAACCGAGGACACTTGTCTTTTTATACAGAACCAGCAATAAAACGGGACGAGTGTAGGCGTAACTTGTTCTTTAATTGCAGCTGCTAATGCTATTTTGATGTGCGATAAATATTCAGAGAACTTAGCACGAACAAGTAACGTTAGAGTAAGCTAGCGAGTTGATATGCCATCCTTGTCATTTTACAATTTTACTATATAAACATGAACGCGAAAGGACGATTTCTCGCCAGCGTCACTTTTTAAAACGCTTTTATTAGCTTGGCCTGTAACTATGCATCTGTTGAAGCGAAGCCAGGAGATGCGGAACCAGGGTCCATTATCGGTGGTAAAGTCGACGTAGTATCGAATAGATTCACTTTGGTTTTGTACACACATACTTTAATTTACTATTTTAATAATAAAGTAGATGAAGGTAAACACTGGTATTCTTACAAGTTTACTCGTCGGTAGCTATCGGAGAAGTGACCTAATATTCCAAACCGGTGGGTTTAAATACTAAAATAAAGTTGACATCACAAACAATATTTCATCGATAT
Source organism: Phalera bucephala (assembly GCA_905147815.2). Taxonomy (NCBI): domain Eukaryota; kingdom Metazoa; phylum Arthropoda; class Insecta; order Lepidoptera; family Notodontidae; genus Phalera; species Phalera bucephala. Next base: position 29,468,523 of record LR990612.1, read on the forward strand.
TTGCTTCACACTTTTTTATAAAATCATTTTACAATTTCACAGCACCATAAAACATGATATTAATGCATTTAACATAATTAAACGTAATAACAACATAATATAAAATTAACGAACAAATCAAATGTAGTCAAATCAATTTATGTCATGATACAAAATTAAACAACGATTATTAAAATTACATAATTAAAGAGACAAATCAAGTAATCTTAAAATAGTAATTATTTTATAAATAAAATCGACTTAGCGCCCATATACAAGCTGTAACATAATAAACGCAAGACCTGAAAGTAGTTTGTTCTAAATTGATAACTGAATTGATACCAACCATTTTTAATGTACCTTACATTTTTTTTAAATTTGCAAAAAATGCTTTTACTCCTTCAGTGCGCTATAAAAAACTAAATTTATTCTTGATTCATAGCAATAAGGAGATTACAAATGCATTCCTAACCCGTATTTCTCAAAATGCACACATACACGTACAAGTTTCATTGTTAATTGGGGTATAAAAGTGCCTAAAAAAGGGGTAAACACCTTTAAATTTGGAAATTTGGTTTTCGTTTTGAATTTATGAAGCGTTTCTCTAATTGGGGTGTCTGAGGTCTTGCGTTTATTATGTTACACCTTGTATATATAATTAAAGAGTCAAATTAAATAATCTTAAAATACTAATTATTTTATAAATCGACTCTACGCCCATATGTCCGTGAATCTATGTAATGAAATCTTTTAATGTAATTCTCCCCAACGTCAAGATGTCCGATTAACTTACTAATACATGTATCAAGGACCGATGACAATATAATAATTTTATAACATTGATCTAATATCCAGTCCAAGATCACCAGGATCTGGCTGCCTGTGTCTTTCCCGTTCAAATCTTGTAAGCCATTTTTCAAGCACTTGTAGGTATCTAATTGAGCTCGGCAAGTTCAGTGACAATAAAATAATATAATACCATGGAGCTGGTCTGATGATGAAGTCGGAAGGTGGCCATAGAAATATGTGAACTATACAACATAATCCCCTCGTGTTTAGGCTTGTTAGATTTGTCTTTTCTTGAGTATTCTAGACCAGGGTCCAGAGTGTGAAGCCGGATATTTAGTATAATTCTACTTTTATAAATAACTACCAATGAACTATCAACTATCTGGCGAGCACCCCACGCTTTTTACAATTAAATTAATTCAACAAACTGGTCATACTAAAAATTATACTTCATATCAAAAATTATGCCGGCTCTGCAGAAGATGTGCGGAGTCAAGCTGACCGACCGCATTCGCAATAGCGTAGTAAGAAAGCGAGTAGGTATAAAAGATAGTATCGGTGTAAAGATGAAAAAGGGTATGCTCCGTTGGTTCGGGCATATAGAAAGAATGTCAGAAGAAATAATGACAAAACAGATAAACAATGCAAAAGTGGGAGGATATAGGTACCGGGGAAGACCTAGACTATCTTACCATGACTAAATAGACCGTGTCTTACCTGAAGGACAAATTAAGAGTCTTCGTAACCGGCGAGCGTGTATGAGACGAACTATGAGAGTGGAGGAAGCCAGAGAGGACTGTAAGGAAAGACCCTATAGGAACTCTGTAATCTCTGCCTACTCCGCAAGGAATCAGGCGAGATGATATAGATAGATAGATTAAAAATTATATTCTCCTTTTTGCAATTAAACACCGGATTGCAATTAAAGCGTCTTTTTTTTTAGTTTTTATAAACTATAATTTATTTCGTGTTAAGCCCTCAGACGCCCTTAGACAATCCAACGACAGAGGACCTTTACCAATAATTCGATGTTGACCAATAGCGCAGCATACCATTCCACGAACATTTCACGAAGTTGTCGTTACGCACCGCGTTGGGGTCATAGCGAGTCAGGGCCCAGTCTGTACGAGTAAGTTGTTGCTTAATTGCAGCTGCTAATGTTACTTTAATGCAATAGATATTCAGATAGTATTATGTTATAATATGGGTCTAACGAGAAAGGATATTTACTAAAGATTCGATGTTGACAAATGGCGAGTGAGGTGCTCGTAGCACTATGCAACCGCAGTGTTCTTAGCGATCACCAAGCAGCGTTAAACTCGGTCGGTCCGAGATGGGTGACCATTTGTTGCATTTTCATATTCGAGGGTCTCTATGATTCTGAAGACACGCTAAGCAATTGTTCCTGGTCACCACTTAATATGGTAAGCCAAGTTGGAAGCCTCAAAGGCGGCTTAATAAGTTCCAACAGCAGGTGGCTAAAACCTGCCTTCATCAATGCGCACTGGGCCTGCGTCATGGAGTATGACTTAATCTCTCTCACCTAGATTTGTGAGAAAAGTCCTTTATCCAGCACTGAGACTGTATAGGCTGATATAATTATATTTGTCATATCCTATTATTTTAAAATCAGTTACTGGAATGGCGAGTAGTTATTTTTATTTTAATAACCTTGTTATCTAGTATTGGACGTACTCTATGATTGCTCGAGTGTATTTGGTTGTGAAGCGATGACAGATGGCATCTGTCAGATGACGAATCACTAATGTGTTTTGAGTTTTGACGTGAAGTTGAAGAGTAATGTCGCCAATTTGTTTTAATTTTCAAACCGTGTGTTACTTACTTACTTGTTGTTGTGTAATGTTGGTGGAATATTAACGATTATGTATTCTTATATATGCATTAGTGAAGGTAATTGTAACAAAGTGATAAAACGTGCCTTTTCGATTTCCCTGAAAACGGCATTCACAATTGGTATGTAAAGTATCCATCGCTTTACCATCCAGGGTGGGGTAATCATCAATTTCATTATCATCGTTCTCATCAATTCATCGTATCTATAAAGAATATCACTTATGAGTAGGTTGTATGGGCTAGATCCCTTTGCTTTCCCCAGAAGAGGGAAAATTGAAAAACAACAACAACGAATCACCGATGACAGATAGTCGATGTAAGATGGCGGAAGGCGCTGTGCATTCCTTGTGACTTAATCGCCGGACGAGATCACATTGTTATTTCAAGATTTCCTTTATGTTCGGCCACCATGCGGATGATTGCATTGAAACGGCCATCCAGAAAACAAAAGTGCCGTTATATTATTATTAAATGGCGGGTTCAACTATAAGATATCTTGATATGTAGGTAACTACTACACAAAAGTGTTCTCTGGTTCTTTGATGGTATAATCATTATACAACAAAACATTTTTGTTCTGCATAATTTCGTGGGTATAGTGTTTTTCATTGGAACAATTTAAGAAATAAAAGGTGGTTCAAAGAATAGGTGTATAAGATGCTCTCTTTTCAGTTGCTTTATTATTATATTCAAGGGGATTATTAGCGTTTCGCACGACTTTAACTCGCATGATTCGACGGCTGCAGTCGAGCTTTCGTGTTTTAAATAATTTGGTCTTCTACATTTATGTGTCTCGATTTTTTCTGTCGTATTAATTATTTTGTATCTACCACTGACTGGATTATCACTCCAAATAAATAAGCTAAATTTAATAAAAATAGCTAAATTAAAGAAAACCATTTTTTATACTTGGAGTAAGAAACAACTTAGTTGTAAAGTATAAAAAAGTGTCCTATATCTAGAATAGAGACAAAAAAAAAATAAGTGTCATGTGATTGCTCACTATTAGCATAAATCCATCCATGCCATTTGAAAAACAAATATTTACTTAACGGACGTATACTTGACGGACGATTTAGCGCAGTGGTTAAGGGCTTAGCCCGCCCCGCCCACTGAGTCTAATAGTCGCGGGTTCGATTCCCGCACGGGACAAATCTTTGTGTGATCCACAATTATTTGTTCCGGTCTGGGTATTTGTATTTGTGTATGTGAATTTTCATGTTTGTAAACTCACCCACGACACAGGAATTAATCCTAGTGTGGGGCAACGTAAAAAAAAAAAAAAAAAAAAAAAAAAAAAATAAATAAATAAATAAAAATAAATAAAATAATTCACTAAGTCTTTGTCAAATAGAATATTTAATTTTTCACTTAATATAAAACTAGTTTTCGGACTTCATCGCGGTCTATTTTTGAATTTTAAGTTCTGACGTTTCAAGTGCTTTGCACCCATGGTCTTTGGAGGGACTGAGGTGTTTGAAGTTCAAAGGCATAGTTATCCGGGGCGCCGGAGTATTGAGTTTTTAGTTTTACGAATGATGATGAATATCGCGTAAGTCTAAAAACTCAATATGTGAATCCTTTTATAACTTATATATATATCTAGAATAGAAATAGAAAAAAACATCTCTACATCTTTTGATTGCATAAGTCTGAATCCATCCATGACATTTAGAAAACATGTATCGAAAAATACTTTACGGAATCTTTGCCAAATAGAATATTTTAAAAGAACATTGAAAAAAGGGTATTGCGCGCAAACTTTTAAAATATTTTCTCGGTATAACCCGAAGTTTAGACTTAATAATGTGTGAGCTTTCAAACCGTAATGAGTACGTGAGTGCTCTTCCTTGTTATTCCGTTGCGTATCGCATAAGACATGTGTCGGTCGACTAACTTTTCTTAATATTTTTACCTAAGTATTGTTTTAGTGAGCGACGGGTAAGAATTTTTATTTAATTTGGAATACATGGGTACGGACGGTGCAGTATAGTAAAGCTATATTAGAATATTCAGTACTTTTTACATGAAATAAAACAATTTTTTTGGATGTTAAAACACTTTATTTTTTATTTAAGACTAAATTTATATATTAATATAAAAATTTTAGTTATTAATTAAAAATTTTATATTAATATAAAAATTTTAATTAATATCTTTCACATTTATAATATTAATAGGATTGCTATACACTTGCCTTCAAGAAACGACATCTAAGGTACACTAATTTTTTCTCAACACCTCAACACTAAAAAGATTGTGATTTATTTATAAGTACCTACCGTCCTTCTGTATTTAATATTTTAGATGAAATTTCTCATGTTATAAGTGAATTGCATTCTTTTTGAGAAATAAATATCTGCGTCATGTACGTTTTGAGTAACCATGGTCACCGGAAGGACTAAGGTATTTGGCGTCTGTTTATTATTATAACGAGATACCACATTTACTAATTCCGTGTACTGTCTCCCTGTCTATCCTACTAGTTTATGCAATATAGTTAAATTTCTTCCATAGGAGCGGTAAAAACAATGTCGAGGCTAGTTCGTTTCGTCGTATTTTAAATCTTTATCGTATTTCTAAAAGAACTACGACAAATATTTGAAACACCTACTTATACTAGTATCGAAAATACGTAACAATTAAAATAAATTAATACCGTCTCGTCTACATTTCCCAAACATGGATAGTAAAAGCGTACTGAATACCCACATATTGCGAACGATTTAGGTCTAATATAATAAGTGATCAAACGAACGTACCTAAAGTGAAGTTAGTTCATTATCATCCTTCGTTCTCGATATAAACCATATGCAGCTCTCTCGACTCGCTTAGCAGCCGTGCATCCTTTAGAGACTTTAAACGTCAACGCCTCCTCTGTGGTATCTGTGGACAAAACCTCTGCGACCATTCCTTTCAGAACTAGTACATTTCAACTTTACCAACGGGCAGGGCGGGTTGGGTACTTATATCTTCGAATGAAGGACTTCGTATAATAATGATCGAACTTCACTTCAGGTAAGATCGTTTGATCACTTATTATACTGTGTTCTTCGTTCTCGATGTAAACCAGGGTAAAGTTGAAGTATACCACATAAATAGTTTTTTTAAGCGTGAGCTCTAAAAAATAACATGTCATGAGTACATTTGTAGTATAACACATTCCCGTTGTGTGCATTGTTATACAACACAAACTCAACATATATATATATATATATATACAAGGTGTTACGTAAATAACGCAAGACCTCAGACACCCCGATTAGATAATCACTTCACAAATTCAAAACGAAAATCAAATTTCCAAAATCAAAGGATTTTAGCCTTTTTTCAAGCACTTTTATACCCCAATTAACAATGAAACTTGTACGTGTGTGTGTGCTTTTTGAGAAATACGTTTTAGGAATGCATTTAAAACCTCTTTATTGCTATGAATAAAGAATAAATTAAGTTTTTTATAGCGCACTGAAGGAGTAAAAGCATATTTTGCAAATTTAAAAAAAAATGAAGATACATTAAAAATTGACGGAATCAATTCAGGTACCGATTTAGAACAAACTACTTCCAGGTCTTGCGTTTATTGTGTTACACTTTGTAAATATGCATATATCTACATATACACATATATTGTTTCTTACAACAAATAAATATATATAATCAAATTCTATAACATGTTATGTTATATAGTGTAGATCTATCCCAACAAAAATCTTTAAAGCACCTGTTATAGCACACCTGTTGTCCAAAATTAATAATAATATAAGGTAATAATAATCAATCATTACTTATCAAATATCAGTGCACTCTCCATCTGTCATGTCTTCAATAGAGATCTTCTTTCTATAGATATCTTCTATATAACGAGAGTTGGGGGTAATTCCTCAGTTTTGTTTATATGAAATTTAACCCTTTATAATAATTCTTGTATCATAGAAAACCCTTATGAGAGGAACTATGAGAGTGAAGGAAGCCAGAGAGGTATCTAAGGAAAGAAACTGTTGGAACTCTGTACTCTCTAACTACCCCGCAAGGGATCTGGCGTGATGTAATAGATACATAACAATATGAAAATTGCAATTTTTTTTACAACATTTTGACATCTCAAATCCAATATTTTTACACTGAAACAAATTACAGCATGTAAAGTGCTCTAAAACCAACTGTTTCCATAATGGTAGCAGGTTGTGCTTGTGTTATATCTCTGATATCATAACTATACCAATAACATCACTGGTGCTCAAAATAACTGTACACATTTAAAAATTAATCACAAAACTATTTTTTTATAGTTATTAATTTCTTGAATAATCTTATTTAATTAAATATTATTTATTGATTATCATATTATCAAACAAAAGTACAGTAAAAACATCCAATTCGTCAATTCATGAATTGATGTATAATCTTTCCTCTGTGTGTGCCTCAAATTTCTAATATATTAATGTTACTATAAATGATGCAGGACATAATCAAAATACCCAAAACCATTGAACTTATTACCCAATAGAAAGCTGAATAGCTCCTAATAAATTTTTATTATGACTAAGATCTACTATATATCTATATTTAATATGACTCTAAGGTCTATTATTAGCATTTAGTTTCTTTGTGGGATAAGGTTTATAGCACAGTTATGATCATCTATCTTTAATTAAATTCTAATAAGAATGGCTATAAATTGTATATCAATTATTTAAAAAATATGTTTCAAATAATAATGTTTCTATACATAATGTTAAACATATGTGTGACCAGATTTTTTAACCTTCACTTGTCTGGATTGCAAGTAATTGCACAAAACCAATAAAGTTATGTTTGCCGTTGAAGGCAGACAGACACACATTTTTATTAGTGTTATAAATACTTGGTCACGTACCAAAGTCAGTGAATAGCCTCCAATATATGGTTTCTTTGTAAAAGCCATGTTGTATTCCTGAATGTTTTACTGCATTTTTCAGTAACTTAAAAAACAAGTCTTTATGTAAAATGCCTAGCATGCTTTTCTTACCTCACATTCTCTGGTAGGTGATTTCCAATGTTCATCGTAATTTGTTTTTGGTGGACTGATATGTACACTGTGAGTTAATATTTTTACACCCAGGATGAGGATTGTTGTTCTATGTTGGTTACAACGTTGGTGGTTTTTTGAAATTTAAACTACTGTTAACTGAATAGACAACAGTTAATAATTCCATATTGGTACTCCACTATATTAAAACTTCTTTAATACAAAATATATACTGCTGACCATAAAGGTTCTTATCTCAATAAATGTTTCATGTATTGTTAGGACTCATCTATTCTGGCTACCCTGCAAGGGGTCGGGGCTGATAATATTGATAGTTAATTATTGGTTTAATGTTAACTGGATAGACCAGGTATTTTATATTATATTTTAAGGATGTATGTGTGTAACACAAATTATCCCACAACCCGCCTGTCTCAGCATCGGTAGGCTGAGATATTATATTTGGAATATTTCCACAGTTCTGTTGCTTGTCAGTTACAACAGGCATTGCCATAACTAGAGATTACTTTGGCTCATCTGTTTATAACCCCTGTTCAGGGAATAATGTATATTTATAAACAATGCCCCTTTTAATTACCCTTTCAGAAAGTCTCCTTTTGGAGATATAATATCACAAATTCCTTATAGTTTATAGCAATAGTCATTGTATTTACTGTTTAAGGTATGTATGTTAGGTAACATTTTGGATTCTTACCATTGTAGAAATGTGAACTGCACAGGAACACCTCATGGGTGAGATATGGATGAGTAGTATGACCTTCAGCACATATATCGTATGGGCCCCAAGTCTTGCGGATCACACTGATGCGTCTCGTACACCACTCGTGTCCAAGGACACGGTCTTGCGGATCACGTCGATGCATCCCGTACACCACCCGTGTCCTTGAATTATCATCGATCCTTAACAATCATCATTATTGATGAATGTTCCCCTAGTTTCTCTCATTGTAGGTATTACAGGTATATTGTATGCAAAACTGTTTTTACACAAATAGGGGCATAGACTTCGTAAGTTTACTTTTCGGGTGATGAAGCTTTCACAAGTCATAATATGTCGAAACTCACGTCTCTAAATACTCGATATTATATTAATAACCAAGTTAAGATGAAAACGCCAAAAATAAACAACTATCAGTTGATTTTTTTAGAATGTACTTTTTTGCCAGGACATAATTTTTTTCCTATACGATGTTTTAAATTTATTACACAAGGTCACTTGAATGTATTAACACCTTTTTGTTATACAATTTCACTGATATTTCAAGATTATCAAATTAAATGTCGACCAAAACTTTATTACAAGGCATCGGCTGCCGCGCTGTCAAAAGAATGATCGCAGTGGTTATGTCCACAGATACGATAGAGGAGGCGTTGACGTTTCAAGTCTCTAAAGGATGCGCAGCTGCTAAGCGAGTCGAGAGAGCTGCATATGGTTTATATCTAGAACGAAGGACACAGTATAATAGGAGACGAGTTTATTATACGTTGTACAATTCCATACAGCAAACTACTATGGAAATTTTTTAGAGCGAAAAACCCCAATATCGCTTTGTCTGACCTACGATGACCGTGTTAATCACATTATCACATTATGTTAAGTTACACCCAAACTTAAGACACCGTCGTAGCGCTCAGAATTGCCATACGCAAAAGTGACATTGGCTAATTAAGAATAAGATTAATTTATTTCCAAAAAGTAGACAAGCAAATCCTTAAAAACCAAACAGTAGATAAGAGGAACATGAGAAGCTAGAAGTACTGGTGCCTTCCACACTAGGCAAAGCTTGTCTCGTGGAGGCGTAGGTGTATCAAAATAATTTAATACCATAGAATAATAATAATCCAGAAGCCGCGTCGAGTCATAATTTCACGCCACGCGGTGAAGTCGAAAAGTCAACAAACGCCCCGCACTTGCCGCACTTCCCACCCGCACAATGTTGGCCACACGGAAAGATTACTACTTTATGGGGTAAATGTTAATAACATTAGAGTTGATTATAAGAAAATCTATGTTGCGGTAACGTGTATTTAATTGCACATTAAACTTAAGAAATATATATACTTGAACTATTAAGATTTTAAGTAATGTAATGTAAGGAAAATAAAATTGTTACACTAGCAGAACTAACAAAATTGACGCGATATTTACTATGATAACTACAGACGGAAGAATTAATTCAATATTTAGATAATACGGCACCTGATTGCAGTAGTTAGGCATGAAATGTGACCCGATGATGTGTGTCATGTTTTCCTTTGAGCTCAACAGCATTTTTACAGGCAAGAACGACAAAAGACGGCATAATTCAATTTAATTTGATACGCGCAGAGCACGTTATTTCTCACGACGGTCACAGAGCGCTTACTCGCGTGAACGTGTGAGTACTTGTTTTGCAGGTAGTAATAATTGCTTCAATTAGATGCGCGCCCGCGGCTTCTGGATTATAAATATTCTAAGTGTTGATGATGATAAGTACATGATAAAATTGCCTCGATCGATACAGTCAACAAAGCGTGACGTCGTATATTATGATGATTTTATTAGTATACAGTAATACCTTTTTACATAAACTAGACAACTTTATCATGAAATAAAATTGCTCGCAATACTTACGGCAATTGGGGCGTCTGCCCCACTTGAGTAATGACAGCTTCTTGATTAATGACCACGTATCAGAAGACGTGGTGTGGGCAGACCCCCTACAAGATGGACCAAAGCCCTAGGGAAGATCATGTAAAAAAGCTGTATGTCTACAATACATTCTGGTCGGCGTAGTGATCTCTAGGAAAGCTTTCGTCCTATACAAGGCGTAACATAGTAACATAATTAAAGCAAGACTTGAAAGTAGTTTGTTCTAAATCGGTAACTGAATTGATTCCAACAATTTTTAATGTATCTTACATTTGCTTTTTGTAATTTGCAAAAAAATGATGCTACTCTTTCAGTGCGCTATAAAATACTGAATATATTCTTGATTTAAAGCAATACGGAGATTTCAAATCCATTTTTAAAACGTATTTCTTAATACGCACACATACACGTACAAGTTTTATTGATAATTGGGGTATAAAATACCTAAAAAAGGATAGAAAAACCTTAAATTTGGAAATTTGGTATTTCAAAGCAATTATCTAATTTTGTGTGGGTGTCTGAGCTCTTACGTTATTTGTTACACCTTTACACAGGAATATTTTCTGTATTGTGGGTCCGTTTACAGTCACGAAATTAACATACACAAATACCCAGAGCGATTTTTTTATTTAAATTTTTGTCCCATACAGAAATCGAACCCAAGACTTCTCGATCCAGTAGGGCGAGCGACTTAAGCTCTTAACCACTGGACTAACCGGTCCGTAATAATGACATTAAAGTGTTCGTTAGTTATCAAAAACAATCAAATCGTTTTAGTTTTATTTTTAAAAGCGAAAATTCGACTCGCCATTTTTAAACTACCTATACGGATGGTCACGTCAAGTTTGATATAGTTATTTTTCGAGGCAAAGGTAGTTCAGTGGGCGACAGCGGTCGCGTCCAGGGTAACGTATCGGAGGGCTTACCTCCGATCCCCTGACTGATTTATTGCGTGAGTAAATCTCCAATTTACACGACAATGTGTCTATGTACACGTACATACGCTTTAATCGATGATAAGAATCGAGTTTAGCCGAGTTTTCGATTCGAATGATTTGCAATCTTTTGTTAAAGTGTGGAGACGTATTTTTGTTTGCGAATGAGTGCGTAGAAGTATTAATCGAAAGGAAATAGTTGATTCTTAAATGAATATTATAATTTCTTACTTGATCAAGTCTCTGACAAGATTAAAACTCATAAAATTCTAATTATGAGATAATTTTCAACTCACCGTAACGGGGAACGAGTATGAGACGAACTATGATATTGGAGGAATACAGAGTTGTGTCGGAAAACCTCTCTGACTTTTTTACGGAAACCTGTTGGATCTTTGTTCTCTCTACCTGCCCCACAAGGATCTAGCTTGATGGGATGAATACGAATAAATTTACTATATTATTTTTCATATAGGAAGGGTACTGCCAGTTCTAATTGCCAAACGAAATTAATATTTAATTCAATGGTGTTAAGGCATAAAACCATAAGTATAGAAATGGGTCATGCCTCTTATTACCATTGAATAAAGTATAATTTCGTTTGGCAATTAGAACTGTCACTACCCATCCTATGTGAAAAATACTGACATACACCGTCACGCCTACATTCCCCAAGCGGGGGTGGCAGAGGTGTACTGAGTGCACCCACTTATCGCCGATAATGTAAGGTCCCATGTAATAGGGGGCGAGCCTATTGCCATATACCGGGCACAATTCCAGACTCCGGAATCATATTGGGAAGTTTTTCGTTAGAAAAACTTTATTTGTCCGACCTAGGATTTGAATCCAGGACCTCGTGATCACCAAGCGATGCGCTTTGCCAATAGACCAACGAGGCGGTCAAATACTATAAATAAGTTTATCAAAACTAAGCCGGATTAAAGAGTCACTTACAAAAACAAAACAAGCAAAAAAAACAAAAAAAAAAGTCCTTATGACCCATCAATGAGCTTGGAATCCTACAACCAACAGAATATCTCCACGTCAATAGTTAACCGCAATAAAAGAAACATAGAATATCAAAGAACAAAGCGCAAATTCGATTTCCGTACGGGTAAATAAGTAATCACTAAGTCTGTTTTTACATTAACACTGTACGTTGGGGCTTGGCCTTCACATTGTTTATTCAGTTCAGACCTCTCTGCTTAATCCTTATCGACCAGTCTGTGTGTTGCCTTAGAATTGATTTAGTCCATACTAAGGAATTGTTCTTTGTCTATTTATTCTATCTTTAACTTTAACTTCTTTGAACAATGAATCTATCTTATCTGAAGGGCAAGTTGAGTGTCTCCGTCACCGGCGATAATCATCATCATCATCATCATTTCAGCCTATAATTGTCCACTGCTGAACATAGGCCTCCCCAATCGCTTTCCAGCGTAACCTGCATCCAACGATTTCCTGCGATTTTCACAAGATCGTCGGTCCATCTGGCAGGCGGTCGTCCTACGCTGCGCTTGCCAATACGTGGTCTCCACTCTAGAATCTTTCTGCCCCAACGCCCGTCCGATCTTCGCGCTATATGGCCAGCCCATTGCCACTTCAGCATGCTAATCCTGAGGGCTATGTCGGTGACCTTGGTTCTTCTACGAATCTCCTCATTCCGGCGATAATGTAAGGGATAAATTATGTGAGTGGAGGAGGTCAGTAAGGTCTGTAAGAAAAAAATACTGTTGGAACTTAATACTCTCTGCCTACTCCGCAAGGGATCTGGCATAGACTACCTAAATACATATCTAAATCAGCTTATACTATCTCTGGGCAAAGGCTTTCTCGCACAAATCGAGGTAAGAGAAATTATGTCATATTCGACCATGTGGACCCAGTGCGGAAGGCACATTTGAGGTCACTTGCTGTTACAACTTATCAAGCTTCCTAAGGCTCCAACTTCGGAACCAACCTAACGTGCCTTCAGAAACACGGAGATGCTACAATATGACAATGCCACCAATTATTCGATTTGTTAGGTATATGATCGATATGAGTCTTCTAATACCATCCATATATTATTTCATTATTACAAACCGATATGTGAATGTACTAACAAATAGTGAACGACTTTATTCTGATTGACGATTTGATTTGATTCCGTTTGAATATGTATGAACGGGTGGGTAGGTAGTAGTAGTAGATATTTGAGTTATCCTCTCTCGATCTGATAACACTGAATCCACAATGAGCTTGTGTGGTGGTTCGATAAGGAATGAGGATTAAAGATGGTGATTCATTGGTTTTGTTGCAAGTCAAGGTACTCTGCGTTTGGATTATATCGGTAATAAAATGAACCAGGGTCTAGGAAAGCATCCTGTCACGTTCATTATTATTTATTAAATTTTTAGTAAGAAAAGAATGGCGTCTGTTCATCCCCGACTCTCAAGAATCATTCTGGGAGTAAAAAAATGAATGAAAAAGAGTATTACGTTATAAGAAGGAAGTCAAAATATCGTTAAGCATCAGGTTTCGTCAGTAAATTTTGTCTGGCGGGCCCCTCCATTCCCTCCAGAGGTGTTGTCTCTTATATACTGTTTTCCATTAAAAGTATTATTTAGTTGGTATAAGGCCACACTATCGCATTGGGAAACTGTAAAGATAGCTGTTAAGGATGAATAAATAAATCAATAAATAAATTTCACGCGTTGTGCGAACTCTCAAACAGCGTTCTAGACGTGTATGGTAAATCGATGTCCATTTAATTTTCGGCTCCTTCTCTGGGTAGTTTTTTATGCCTCATTGGTCTAGTGGTTCGTGGTTCAGGTGGCATGGTGTCATGAGCTGACATTATGTTATTGTTATGTATCGCGCTGAGATTCACGAGTCTTTTTCATGATATGATTATAATTATATGGATGCGACCCAGAAGGTGGCTACACCGATTGCATTGTCGGGAGCAGACATCAAATCTTGCTGCGTGCAGGTGTTAGGGTACGCAGAGCATTATATAAGGTGGGACATCGTTTGGATTGCATCGCATAAACACCCCAGATTAGTGCTGTCTGTGAATCCCCACCTGATCACGTTTTCCTTACTTCCAGCGACTAGGGCCCGAAGTCTATTTAAAAACTTCCAGACTGGCCATGTTAATATATGTCCAGGTGCGGGACTCTCAGTAGGTGGAACAAAGGGATTTGGTATCGACACTCCTTCCCTCCAAAGGTTGCGCCTCGCATTTATTGGTACCAGACCTTTGAAAGGTATATTTTGGGACATTGTATGGGAACATAGGTCCAACACGTTGAGGCCCTTTGCGAGTAGTTAATGTTTTGTAAGTCACTTGCTGATATCAATCGCTCTTATTAACAGTAGTTTTTTATTATAATTGGTTATTTACTATATCCATATTAATTATTTTTATTATTCGTATTTAAAAATAAAACAATATTACAGACTGATTAATGATGAAATTACCTATGCCATATATTGTAAAAGTATAACGATTGGTTTTTTTCCGGTTATTAAAATGAATGCATTATATAGGTGGCCAGTAATATAACAAATAAGAACATTTTTTGACAACAGCAAATAAATCTTAAAACAAATCCTTGATTTCCACATTCAGTCATTCAGATGCATCTGATTATGAAACACAAAGCCTACGACACACCCTATAATTGTTCCATATTCTATGCCTTTGGTTTGAACCGCAGCCAGAACGAGAGACCTTCCACACCCCTCTCACTCTTTAGATTACAAAGGATAACGGGGTGATTGAAAGCATTATCGCGGCTCAACGTAAATTGGACATGTTTACCTGAAGTGGTAAAGCACCCTTTATGCTCGAGATATAATGTTAATGGATGTGCCCCGAGTGAGATTAAACTGCGGTGTGCAATGGCTTTTAAATTCTTGTAGCCAGTATGATACTTCGTTTAGTTTACGTAAAGTTAGTTCTACTGTGTATGAACACATATCATAACTTGAAAGTGTTAGTGAGAGACAGGTTTTGCCTAGTGTAAGACAACAGTACTTCACATTTCGCAAGTGCCTTTTGACTAATCGGTAGTCTAGTGGCGAATAATGTACACAGCGATCACAAGGTTCTGGGTTCAAATGCTATGCCGTATAAGGTGTATTTTTCTACCGAGTAATTCCTATCAGTCCGGAGTCTGGAATTTGACCGATGAAATGGCAATAAGCTCGTCCCCTTTTAGAGTCTAACACCGTCGCTGACAAGTGGCTGTACATATTATATCTCCGCTACCCCCGCTTTAGGTATATAGGCGTGACGGTGTTTTTTATATATTTTTCTATCGATATAATTTGCGTCGCTGCCTCTTTCTAAAAAGTACTAACGTAGAAGAAGCTGTTACGTAAAAGGAACCTTATTGAACATTATTTATATATAAACACGTCAGTTCCCTTAAGAAGTAGGTAGGTACTGTAACTTAATACCCGCTATAAAGCCCATTTCATTACACAATCAGAAAATGACATATCAAATAATTCCCTAATAAATTGCTATCGGACCCATCCCAGAGCCATTTCCATGGATCCTAATTCGGGCACATTATTTGCATTCGAGAGACGGGAGCTGTCATCGACCACAGTTTATGCAGGAGTGACCCATGCTTATAATAACTATGCAAATTATTCCGATATCGTCCCCGATCGGCCTTTGGCAGAGTAAATTGAATTTGTAACTCTGATTAAACCCCCCTTTGAAACGCCGATTTGTACAAAAGCAACGTAGGCCGATTTTTAATGATTTTTTTTCGGAACGCAATATTGTGTATCGTGGTAGCCCTCATATACATGGTGTTCCGAAATAATTTGCATTTTTTAATCGACGTTCTGCATGTTGTCAATATGGATTTATTTTTATGGATTAGAGTTTGCTTTGTGAGCAATCGTGAGCGAGTGAGCAGAAAATTTATGTTTAGTTAGTTCCGTTTGTTCTAAAAATCATAAGATCTAGTAGGTAGAATTTTGTCCACTCGTCTCCATTGGATCGAGTGGTGGTGTAAATGTTAACTGCAGGGTTAATTTTGAAAGGATTTTTACAATTTATTCGCTCCGTAAAATTGTTGTATAAGATTTTATTTAGTGTGTTTACAGTCTTAATTGCTTTCTAATATTTGCCTTTAAAGGATATGATTAAGTTACTTATAGTAAGGATAGATAGTTTTAATACCGTATCCATGAATGGTTAGCCAGACATGTATAGTAGGTACTTATTCAAATTACTTATTTCAGATTTTATAGATTTTCTATGTGACGTTCTAACGTAATAAATAACTTTTTAAAAAAGTATATAATATTTGAACCCAGTGCCGGTTAGGCCTCGGATACGAAGGCAGCGGCAGCGGTGCGGCGGCGGTGGGAGCGCGGGGAGCGGCGCGGCGACGCTGTACCCGGTCTCAAAGCCAGCGGGCAGACCGCACGGCGCTAGAGTGGCGTAGTGTTGTGTACGAGAAATTAGTACCGAAATTAGACCGTCTTCGCTGGTCCATATTGGTGTTCTATCCAAAATCATTGTAATAATTTGCTCCAACACGTCGGCGGGCATTTTGAAACTTCGGTCGTTAAAAAGCAAAAAAGAATACTGCAACTCAACACTAAGTCAATGCAGACGCGCGGGCACCTCTAGATTGGTACGCACCGCTCCTACGCCGCTCGCCGCCCTCTCTCCGCACCACTGCTTTCGAGGCCAGATCCATATAAATGTATGCATTGAAACGCGCCGCTCCTCGCGCCGCTCCCCGCGTCGCCGCCGCCACCGCCTCGCTCCCGCTGACTTCGTGTCCGAGGCCTTAGTGCAGTCGGTTACTTGGCACCGACTTTATTTTTTGATTTGAAGTCAGTATCCCTTTTTTTAAAGTTATTTATTTCACAATTTTAAGTAAAGAGTGAATTAATTATTAATATTTATATACATAAATTATATTATTTTGCTTAGTTCTACTGTAAGGTACCTACAGGATTTATATAATACCAATAATTACGGGATCTATACATTCGTGCAGTTTGCCGTCAAGGTGTATCTTTAAAGTCCGAAGTTCTATACAGATTTCATTAAAATACGAACACCTCGAAACTATACTAAACCCAACGCAAAAAAAAATATCAAAATTAAAATATCGGTGAACATACATATAAAAAAACATACAGATAGTTGAAACTTTCGCCTGTATACAACTCTCGTACTGGTCGCCTGTATATAAGCTTTTTTCTCCTTCTCCTCCTTTTTGAAATCTGTTTAAAAGTAAGCTGTTGTCGTAATGGATAGCTTAACCTACAAAATATGATTGTTATGTTTTATGTCCAAATTATAAGAAAAAAACTCTCTATTATGGTAAACCTATGGCAACGGGAAGACAAAATATTACTATTTTACTAACTAACACTTGGTATATACAATATAAATCACTTTTTAATAAACCTTAGTTAATATTCCATTTTGTTACAACAAACATCGCATATAATATTCAATTTATTAAGTTAAAGTCCGGGGTTTATCGCCCCTAACATAAAATGGTATGGGCATGATCAGCCACGTGCCGCCCTTTACTAGTGGTTGATACACACGGTCTTATAAACTGGCGAACTATTATTAATAGTTAATACCTATCTATCTATTTCTATGTACCATTTATTTTCTATTTCTACCTATGTTAAGCCGAAAGACGTCCACTGCAAGACTAAAGTCTGCCCCAAAAATCGTCACGATGACCAGCTTTCTGCTGTATGCATCCAAATTTTACCTGCAACCTTTACCAGGTCCTCAGTCCATCTTGTAAGGAGCCTGCCCACTTCACATCTTTCGGTACGTAATCTATTTGTTTATTACAGAAAATCACAAATGGTATAAAAGATCACCTTAATTTTTGATTCTCTACCTACATATATTTATCTATATCATCACGCCAGATCTCTTCAACAGGTTCTTTCCCTACAAATATCTTCCACTTCCTCCTCTTTCATAGTTTGCCTTATACACTCACTCTGGTGACGAAGACTCATATATTGTCCATCAGAGAAAACACGGCCTACTTTATCATGGTAGGTTCACCTACCTTAATACATACTTCTAAATCATTGCAATAGTTAGCTAAGGTTTATTCAACTTAGCATATTAGGCCTTGACATTAAAAGGAATCTCTTTTTAACCGACTTCTAAAAAGGAGGAGGTTCTCAATTCGACTGTATGTTTTTTTCGTATGTATGTTACGCGATCATTCCGCCAATTATGAATCGATTTTGATGATTCTTTTTGCATTGGGTTCAGTATAGCTTCAAGGTGGTCCCATTTTAATTTCATCGGTATTGGACGTTGGTCTTGGAAGATACACCAGGGAACTCCTTAACGATAAACAATACGAATGCGTAGATTGAGATATTATTAGACTCCCCGAGTCTGCCACCCAGGTATTTCGGTAGAGACACCCATGTACCCGGACTTTGACATCCGAGGCCATGGGTATCTCCACGCCCCCCTCGCGCCACAGGCGCGCAAGCCGCCCATCCGCCGCCGGGCCGCCCCTCTGGCGGCATGCAGCAGCAGCCGGTCGGCCCGGTTCGGCCGGGCTCGGGACCCGAAGGCGCCTCACCGCCCAGCAGGTGGTCGGGAGATTACGGAAACCTACACCGACCACCGTACCACCGAGCCGATCTGCACCACACCCCTAGGGGCAAGCGCACGAACGGCTCCCCATAACAGAGGCGGCGCCACCTGCTGCACCCAACTCTCTCTCCAGAGGGAGAGTGAGGGGGCAAATAGGCGCCACACCCACACTCTCGCGCCTAAAAGGCGCGTGAGCCTTTCAGCCGCCACTGCGCCGCTCCTCTGGCAGCAAGCAGCAGCAGCCGATCGGCCCAGCACGGCTGGGCTAGGGATCCAAATGGGCCCCACGGCCCAGCGGGCGGTCGGGAGGTCCTTCCCTCAGCAAAAACGCACGGCGCAGAACTGCACCGCGCTGACCTGGACCGACCACCCATACGACAGGCGCCACCTGCTGCACCCCACGAAGGGGCGCAGTCAGGCGCCACAACCTTCCGGCTTAAGCCGGGGGAAAAGGGGACCAGATAGGAAAAAGGAAAGGGAGGGACAGGACCGATTGGGGAAGGGTAAGCGCATGACTGTTTCTGTTATATCTGTTCAGAAGGACCATACCAATAGCAGGCAGCAACCGCGAGCAGGATACAGTCACACTTGCCTTGGGGATCGTCGCGACCGTGCGCTACTCCCAAGACCACGCCAAATTGCTTGCCGGGACAGATGAGCAAAATAGGCGATAAGCTAAATAGAAAAAATAAATATTTGAAGTCGGTGCCAAGTAACCGACTGCACTAACCGGTACCGACTTCAAATATTTATTTTTTGTTTTTTGAAGCAGGTTTTTTTTCCTAAATAGATTTTTATATTATCACTCTTCTATTATAGATGAAAAGTATTTTCTGACTGCCTCGTTGGTCTAGTGGCAAATAATGTGCTTTGCAATCATGAGGTCCTGGGTTCAAAGCCTAGTCCGGAGTCTGGAATTGTGCCCGGTATATGGCAATAGGCCCAACCCTTATTAAATGGGACCTAACATCGTCGGCGAACAGTGGGTGTACACAATACACCTCTGCCACCCCCGCTTGGAGAATATAGGCGTGCCGGTGTATTTCTAAGAATAATTTAAAAGTAAAAATACAAATAGGTATTCCCAGTACCTTTAAAGTAAGTTCTGTAATCTGTTTAATTGCCATCATCATTTGGATTCTAGTACTAAAACTTGTTAGTTTCCACAAATTACATACAAAATTTCCATGGTATATTCTCTATTTCATATAGGTAACGGACATACTTAAACAATAATTTATTGTAGTTATTTGGTAGGTAGGTACTTAGTGTCCGTGTGTCACTGTATCGTGACGCACATTCCTATGCGATTATACTAATGCCGCTTTGATTAAAATGCACTGCCTTTTTCAATATTGAATTTTATGCGTTTTGTTCTAAAGTCCTTTGACGGACAGTAACAAATGAATTTCTTAGTTTCCTAATGCTTCAATATTCATCCTGGTTATTGAATTGGAAGAATTTTGACGTGAACCTACAATAATTATACTATTCAGTAATTGCAGTGATTTTAAGTTGTTCTAATTTTTAGAAAGGAAACATTATTACGAAATAAGGATTCTAGCATTATTTTTTGTGTGTTTATTCAGATTGTTTTATTTATTTGAAATCTAATATGCACGTTTAGTTTTCCAAAAACATACTTTTAGTAACTAATACACTGTCATAACTACTCATCCCTTGTAGGAAATAATAATAATTATTTATTTATTTTTCAAGTTCATGGACCCATATTTGTTAGTAATATTTTACGTATAAACTATGTTAGTATTCTTATTATCTATATACATGTATATTATATGAACCACCCCTACAAACTCATCCTAGATCTTGAAAGTCAGCAGCAGCGGTTCACATACAAGTAGTCTAGCCTGCTTGCTATATAGCTTGCGATGCTGTTGAGGCTGGCCCGCATATGGCGCACCAGGAAAGCGCATTTTTTACGCATCGTTGCAAAAAAACAATCGACAAATGAAACTCATTCTTTATTTTAATTAAATATTTTGTGAGTATTATAATCCATAAATTGATGTAGTTCTAGCACTTAAGCCAACTGGTCCTACGGGTTCAGTACGGGTTAATAATTTTCATAAATAGTGTCACTATTGCACTAATCCAAGTGTAAGTATTTATATTCTTTTAATATTATGATTAATTATGAACCACACACACACTATATAAATCAATCAATCAATCAGCCTATCGCAGTCTACTGCTGGACATAGGCCTCTCCTAACACGCGCCATTGCACACGGTCCTCCGCCTTCCGCATTCAGTCTGTCCCAGCGACCTTTTTGAGGTCGTCGGTCCATCTAGCTGGGGGCCGTCCTACCTTACGATTACCAAGTCGCGGTCTCCACTCTAGGACACGTTTGCTCCATCGGTCGTCGGTCCTTCTGCAGATGTGACCAGCCCATTGCCACTTTAGCTTACTGAGTTTGCGAGCTATGTCGGTAACTTTGGTTCTTTGTCGGATTACCTTGTTACGAATTTTATTTTTTTCTATATAAATAATTCAATAAAATATTAATTTTATCACTTAGTCAATCACGCCCTCACAAACGATTGCTTATCGTCGAATTCTCCAAACATCGATTATTTACATTGACAGGCCCGGTGTGCGATAGTGTCACACAACTGGTACACTCTAATGAGTCTCAAATAAGGCGCGACATAAACGCACCAGTGTAAGGAGACCTAAAGGTCAGTCAATTCTAAAGGATTTAGTTAGACGAAACGAAGACAAATTAAAAATAGAGACGCCAGTTCATATACAATCATTAGTGTTAAAATAGTATCTCACTGCTCACATTGGATACCGCAGTATGGTCTGGTGGTAGACGTAAGTATATAATAATTTTGACGTTGCAAGCATTTTGACCTACACAAATAAAAAAGAATGCCGTAAGACTGTTTGATATTATTGTTATAACTAAATATTGAAATTCCGTTTCACGACCCCTTGGGGATAAATTGTTGATGTTCTTACATACTCAGTACAGATATAGAATAAAACTTTTACTCAACGTTAGTTCAACAACTAGTTATAACATACTGTGCAAGTGAGAAGTGCCTTAGTTATCTTTACATACGTGTAATATGACGATGTGAGTAAGATAGAGCTGAAACCTAGCAGAACATTGCAAACTGGAACTGTGGGACTGAAAAAGAGTGGGACGCGTCTCCGTGAATTAAATGATCTATACTAAAAGCCACGTAACAGGATCGTGCATATTAGGTTACTTGTAATTATATAAATGTACATGTCTATAATGCCTTTGTACGTTCACACCTTGAGTACGCATCTATCGTTTGGAATCCTAACTACACAGTTCATAAACAGTCTATTGAACGTATACAAAACAAATTTCTAAAAAAATTACAATTTAGACAAATCAACACCCCGATATCGATATCTTTTATTTGTCACTTTCTAGTTTTAAGAAAGAACTTAGAATAAGGCAACAAATTTGTTAAACAACATTATTTAAGTTTTATTTTCAATTTTTCAATTCTACCGGTCGTACATAGTTGTTTATTTTTATAATTGGAAACTTTATTGGTGAATGTGTTATAATTTGTGTACCTTATTAATATCTGCATTTTTTGTACTGTTTGTTTCCTTTACCTTCATAAATGAAAATAAATAAATGTCTCATAAACTAATAACTCTCTTCTATCTATCTATCACGCCAGATCCCTTGCGGGGTAGGCAGAGAGTACAAAGTTCCAACAGGTTCTTTCCTTACATACCTCTCAGGCTTCCTCCTGGCTTATTCTAACTTTATTCCTTGTCATAAATATAGTATAGCATTATCTATCTACGTATATAGATCAGTTGTAGGTTAAAATAACCGTAGCAGTTACTGAGGCGATAGATTGTTTTACGATGTATAATTGCTTTCAACTGAACTTCTTTTGTTTTAACTTTTAACTGTTCATAATAACAAAATTGGTCATCATAAATACTCAAAAGTATTGTTTAAGCTTTGAATTATTGTTGATGTAATTCTATCATTGTTTGTAGGTATGTTTCTGTTTTTGAATTGAATTCTTATACAATAAATCCTTTTGTTATTTAAGTTGTTTTATTCTATTCTGTAAATAAACTGCCACATTATTTCGTTAAAACTGTAAAATTGAAAGAAAAATAAACAATTATATAAAAAAAACCTAAGTGATTGTGAAACATGATGACTACTTGTAGTTAAACAATTTTTCGGATTTTATCGCGGTTTATTTTTGATTTTTAAGTTCCCGACGTTTCGAGTGCTTTGCAGCACCCATGGTCACGGGAGGGACTGAGGTGTTAGACGTCCAAAAGGCATAGTTATTCCAGGGTACCCTCAAACTTCTTAATTATTTTTGTTGGTCCGATCTACGCAGAATGAGCTCACGGTGTCTTGAGGTCTTGCAGTGTTATGCTTGGTTTTGGATTTGATTATAATAATTATGAAAAATAGTTTTATTTCATGTGTAATATTCGCGTAAATCTAACTCAGTATATGATGACTGCTATTATGACTATTGTTAAGACCTTTTGCCAAATACTACTAAACTGTCTTAGTAGAATTAAATTGATGTCAAAAAAATGTCAAAACATTCTAACATTAATAAATATGCATAGAGTTTTTTTCCTCATCAATTTTACCAACTTTGCAAACAAGGCCACAAACTTTTCTACTAGTGAGTGAGTTCTATCATCGATAAGAACAATATACTATCAGAAAAAATAATAATAATGATGTTTCCCACAACGCACTAAGGCATACTAGCAAATTATGATGTAACGTAAATCATGAAGCGAGACGTTCTTATGTTCATAGTGGTTGTTTTGGATACCATAACAATCTTTTCAGAACGTTTTGTATTTTAAATTTCAAAATTTAGTCACAGTATAACGTTGGAAGATCATATTGGTAGATTTAACTCCTGGATGGCTACAATTGTGATCAAAGCGACGTCTTCCAAAAACTCGCTAATTTCGTCACTCTCAAACTAAACTTCACCTAATATTACAACGGCATAAAGCTCATAATCGTCTGATAGATAAACAAGATGAAGCAAAGAGATAGCGCCGCGTAATCAACTCTGGAGACGGGTACAGGAAGCGCTAAAGATACGAACATTTAATGGATACTCCAGAAATATAAATAAAATGAAATCACTTTTGTTAATACCGATTCCGGCGTTAAATACTAAGGGAAATAGGCATTCCATACTTTTTGTTATGTATTTAAATGTATCAAGAGCTAAATAATTTTTGTTACGTTAGTATTCAAAGGAGGAAGGAACTATCAGATACGTTTTGAAACTTACTTTGGATATGCATATTTCACTAAAATCTACCTATCTATCTCTATCTTGCCAAATGCCTCACGGGGTTAAGCGATATTTCAATAAGCTTTAATCTTGTTTTGTCGATACTAAATGGTTGGGACTTCTTTAGTCGTTTATATCTTAATGCAAAAGAGGAAGGATTTTTGTGTTTTAGTATCCGTTACAAACACGAATCTAGGCATCCATAAGGTGATTAAAATTTCCCATTATCTAGCAGATTTCGACTCTCTCGGTTTAATCCATTCCCATCTCATCTATTTCACATCAAACTTAAAGTCTTGCTTATAAGATAGCATCAATACAGAATCGTCATTCACAAACACTTGTTAATTCAACTTCTTCTCTTCACACGACCAATCTCGCACAATCTACACATTCGTTTTACATCCTTAATGTGAGTGTATGTGAAATATGAATAACAAAACGTGTAAAGACATCTGCTTTTACATGGGAACCGGGAAAGAGCAAAATTTAATATTAAATTAAGGCGTTACGTGGAAATCGAGAAAGGAGCGAAGGTGAAAATAAATCCTCGTGATATATGAGGGCCCGATGCAGGAGTGTTGACAATTTCTGAGGTAACATTTTTTCTTTATATTTTCCTTGATGCTTATGCGGCTCGTTTAGTGATGTCGTAATTTTATTTTGACTGTATTGAGTAAGGAATCTTTGCTTAGTGATAGGGTGTTGCTAAGATTTCAGTAGTAACTTGGTTTCAGCAGCGTCTTTTAGTAGAATTAAGCCTATAATACTTTTATGCCACTGAAGCTTGTGCAAATAAGGATTCACATCTACGTATAATAGCCCCTATGCTTTTTGGAAGTGTTGTACAAAATGTTAAAAAAATAATCTGGGATTTTGCCATAGCCTAAACTCATCGACTGTTAGAGGATAATTAGAGAGATATTTGGAATGCCTATTTGCCTAATTAGTTAGTAAGTGCTCTTGCCCGCTGTCTGACTAGAATTAATTCTAAGTAATAGTACCATTATTATTTAGCCTACACAGCATTACATACATATATTACATATATTAGCATTTACAGCAGTGATAGCCTAGTGGTTAGACCGTTGGACTGCAAAGTCAGAGGTCTCGGGTTCAAACCCAGGCATGCACCTCTGTCTTTTCGAAAGCATGTGCGTATTTAAAATGAATTATCACTTGCTTTAACGGTGAAGGAAAACATCGTGAGGAAACCTGCATGCCTAAGAGTTTCTCGAAGGTGTGTAAAGTTCGCCAACCCGCACTGGGCCAGTGTGGTGGACTATGGCCTAAACCCCCTCAGTTTGAGAGGAGGCCCGTGCCCAGCAGTGGTTAACAGGGCTAATATTATTTTCTTTATTTTTTTTTTATTAAGCCAAATGACACGAGGGCTTACTAATTGATTTACATATCTAACTAAAATATAAGACGTAGGCTACGGTGATAGGTGATGTTAATGATACAACAGGGTAAATAGAAGTAATCTGAAGTGGCTGGGTTCTGCCGATAAAAGTAAAACACTCCCAGTGCAACAAATCTAAATAAATTCAAATGAGAGATGATTGCAATCCTGAAATATATGTATGTATTGTAATGTCAGACATATAAACTACAAATCACATAAAAACAATTCGTCAAACTAAAACTGCGTGCATTCAATATTCAGTGTCAAGTAAATTCCCATCGAAATTCCAATTTGTAGCGTACGAAATGTAGTGAAATACAATTGCGTCGACCAATGGTTACGTGCCGATGTCATGAATAAAGCATAGGTATCGCAGCAGTTCCAATTTTCCAACACTTTACACACCGAATCTAATATCTTTTGACTGAATGTTATATGTGGATATAATAATTTTAGCATTCGCGACTTTCAACTACACATGGAGCAATTGTGTTGAAGCCTTACCTTACATTTTTGATAACTAATAATGATATTTTCTGAAGTTTGTTTTCATCGTTAGTAACTGATCATTGCAAAGGCCAAATAAATAAAATCGTAACCTAAACACATGTATTCAACATGGACATTGTATTTGCATCATAAACGTGGTAATAACTAAGTTTTTACTAGTTTTTTAACATTCTGTAATTTGCTGAAATGCATTTTAGCTAACTTATATGTCGGAGGAAGTAGACGAAGTCAAGTAGATTGTCGGTGTCTCGACGTGCGAGATAACTATTTACAAAAATATTTTGTTTAATCTTTATTTAATTTTACTTGATTTGTTACATATGACTATTGTGTAAGATCTTATGAATGTTTTAAAGTTACTATGTTGTATTAAGTGTAACCAATCTACATACAAAGGGAATATAAACAGTTAAGGTCAGATGAGTACCTTATTGTGGTTGTGAAATATCTATGATGGTTGATCGAGGTGGATCGTTGTAGAAAGAGTTTTAGGGCATGGCTTGATTGATGATGCGAACCCGCTGCTCAGTAACAATTATTACGTTAACGTGTAACATGTAACTATTACATAAGTGACTCTCAGTTTAAAATTATAATAAAATTGTATGGAATATATCCTTGTTTTGTGCTAGCACTTCACCCAACGCCGCCCACTAGACCTCTAATCACTAATGATGGTGTTAGGAGAATGGCCTATTCTCCGACATATATATGTGTAGATAGTGTGACAATCCTTGCATTATTCCTGCAGTGAATGTCTTCTGGATGATAATGATGATGACGAATAAGGTATGGTTGACATTTCCTTTCTGCATAATCTGTAAAAAAGCCAGAAAGCTCCAATAACAGCAGCATCAAATGTGTCATCTGAACTCTCTGCCTACCCCGCGAGGGAGCTGGCGTGATGATATAAATAGATAGATAGATCAAATGTGATTTATTTAGACTTCTCTCCTATATCAGCCATTCTAATGGAAAAACTGGCACTAAAATTTAAAAAGTCAAAAGACGGTTCCGATCCCACTAAACTCAACCAACCAAAACAAACACTAAAATTTGTTTTCACAGGCGTATCATGATTCAAAGCGTATTTCGTATTTATTTTCCATTTAAGCTAAAGTAAATAGTCGGATATTTTTATTTCAGATCAAAAATACACCTGACTTCGTGTGTGGCGAGTGGCCGGTAGGAAAAATAGATAAAAATGTCGGATGGGACGAAAAGTAAGCAGTTTTTGGGAGATAACGTGTATATAAATGAACTAATTACATGGGCAAAGGGAATGGAAGTCTTTTCTGAGTGACAGTACTGGAATAGAATTAAATAATTTGCCGTTTTGATGACGGTAATTTTGTGATAAGTTCGGAAACTTTGTACTGTACTAGTAGTAGTCTATTTTTAACAGTTGAGCCTTTCATAATAAATAGCGCCGTGGATGTAGGCATCTAACCTAAATAAAAATATCGCCGATAATGGATGACATGTTGACGATAGACATTCAGAAGACATTCTGAACAGTATGTAATTCCATAGATAGGTATTCTCAAAATTATAATAATTATTTAGACAGCATAGGCCCAGGCCTATAAAAATTACTAGAAGAAAACCATAGAGTAGTTATCCACCTATCTCTATATTATCACGCCAGATCCCTTGCGGGGTAGGCAGGGAGTACAGAGTTCCAACAGGTTCTTTGCTTACAGACCTCTCTGGCTTCCATCACTCTCATAGTTCGTCTGACACGTGCTCGCTGGTTACGGAGACTCTTGATTTACCCTTCAGATAAGATACGGTCTATTTGGTCATAGTAAGATAGTCTTCCCCGGTACTGACATCATTCCACTTTCGCATCGTGTATCTATTTTATCATTCTTTCTACCGACATTCTTTCTATATGCCTAAACAAACGGAGATACTACTGATTCTATACCGATACTACTGATTCTATACCGATACTATCTTTCATACCTATACGCTTTCCTACTACGCTGTTGCGGATACGGTCGGTCAGCTTGAGTCCGCACATCTTCCGCAGAGCTCGCATTTATCCTGTTTTCATTCCCTTTCTTACATACCCAACTCTTACTGCCATTTAATAGCGTTGGGACAAGCACTCCGTTATGCATGGCCAGCTGCGCCTTTTGGCTTAAGTGCTTGATCCCGAGTAACTTTCCCATCGCACCATTTACTATATTCCCTGTATTCACTCTTCTCTCTATGTCAGGGGTGTCATTCACTTGCTACAGCACATCGTTACCAACCACAAACCTTGCATTCATTCTGCTTTCTTCCCGTTCAAAAATCATTCTTTTGGTTTTATTTACATTCAAGTATATGCCATTTTTCTTCCAAATGATTTTTTTTATTACAAATTTACAACTTGTTTCTGCGCGCGACTGCGTCCGCGTTGACTTAAAACTGAAATCTAACAGGTTTCCTTTTCGCGTTTGAGTAACAAGCATCCAACTTTTACATTTATAATATTAGTAGGATGGTAGGATATTCGCAATTTGAGTATTTATCTTAGTAAATACTAAAAACATTTTGAAACAAGTATTATTTACGCCGACAAAGTAGGTATTATACTTGATTTTTTGAAATAATTTGTACCTGACATACCTTACATTCGGTGTCACTGACACTCATTTATTACTAAAACTATATGTAATCATTAATATAGTCTTGTGTCTTTTGCTAACAAGATGATTAACTTTAGGTTCCGATCAAATCATGATTGCCTTGTTCCCTAAAGCGCAAAGCTATCATTAGAAGAATCCACTGCGCCAGATGTCGTATAGTTTCCCCTTGCCGACATTAATTGAGTTTTGATCCCTAATAATAATCTTGAAGCAGCCATTATTTTTTTATTTGCTAAAAATATATTTTCGATCGCTATCGTATTACTTTACAATCCCCTGTAACTCTACTATGAGTTCTCTGTATATTTACGCAAGTTTCAAAGTTTCAAAAACTATAGTAATCAGAAACATAGCGTGAATGAGGATCACGAGGTCCTGTGATCAATACTAGGTCGGATAAAGTGTTTTTCTGTCAATTCAATTCTCTCTGTCAGGCCCCGGACTGTTCAGTAACAGTCTGAGGTTGAGCCCAGTATAATGACAATATGTTCTTTTTTCTGCTTATACGAACGTATTGTCAAAAAAAACCTTACTGTTTCTGTCATAATAGATGTTTTGTTGAATTCAGTTTACATTTCAATTTATATTAGTCGGAGAGACTCCAATTACTCGCTCTAACTAGCTTCGAACTACCAACTTAATAAAGTCTCCAGCAATATCTCGTGCGTAACGGTGAAATATAGCCGTATTTTTTACGTAAAGAAAAAAATATTTTCGTCACATCAAAGGGCTCTTTTTATATCAAATCACGTCGATTAGACGAGCGATGAATATTTTGCGAACGTAATTTACGGACAGCTAAAGTACATACACGACATTGCTCGTTACTGACGGCCGTTGGGGCGAAAAGGTTACCAAAAGACAACCTCGTACTAGAAGACGAGGATTGGCCGAATCAAATTTCACAAATTCACATTTCCTATTTTTTTCAGTAAGCCACACCATTTATGATCACGATAAAATAAGCGAAATTCGATAATAGAATATATTATACTATAGGCAATACCGATATATCAATAATTTAGATCATCATTAATTTATGGTCAATTCATATTTCTTTATTCGCTATGACCGATACACGATAATTTCAGGAAATGATTTTTAGTAATACTTCAGTAACAAACAGAATATAGCTACACGATTGGTCCAAGAAATTATCTTAATTTGCCGCGTTTGGTCATAGTGCATATGTGCCCTGCTGCTACCTAAATGACGAAAAATCGATGAAATGCGACTAATATTCGAAGCATGCTTATGACTAA
This sequence comes from Phalera bucephala, assembly GCA_905147815.2. Taxonomy (NCBI): domain Eukaryota; kingdom Metazoa; phylum Arthropoda; class Insecta; order Lepidoptera; family Notodontidae; genus Phalera; species Phalera bucephala. The sequence goes on from LR990612.1 coordinate 29,498,497, forward strand.
GATCTCCCTCCACAAGGTGGACCAGTAACATGGTGAAAATCACAGGATCAAACCTGGATGCATGCACCACAAAGTCAGCTATCATAGCGTAGGGTTTTGTCCTACAATGGACATCTTTCAAATAATAATAATTATACATCAATGTACCAAACCGGATGCTCAGATACGTTTGGAAAACAGTTTGTTACAAATGAACGTATTTCATCGAACAGACATTGAACATGGCCCCAATGTTATATGTTCTATTAACATCGAATCTGCGCTGCTGCGAAACCGCTGCGGCCGTAAAAACACACTACATTAAAGCTTTATAGTGGTCCGAATCGACGATGAGTGCTTTGGTGTTTCGTACCACAGTCCTAATTGATGGAGAATAAAACAATGATTGGGCGATTTGCCACACATTTGCCTAATGAGGTGAAACTGCTCATTTAAAAAGAACACTTAGCTGTTGGCGCCACTTATGTTTCTGTTCAAGAATTGGATCGAATAGCTTGTGGGGCGAAACGACGAAGTCGCCCCGCCAATCACTAGAATACGAAATCATTGATCGATTGAGTTTTACCGAATTTTTGTTAATAGCATTTAAATAAGGGGTGAGCCTATTGCAGTGGCACTCCGTTTGGTTGTTGTTAAAGGATTTTACTCGAAGCGCCTTTTTCTATATAATATTCCATTCCTACTTGCAGCGAATATTATTCGCTGCAAGTAGGAATGATGTTAATGTATACTATCCAGTAGCATTACTACGAACATCCAACAACATATGGAAAGCTGAATAAAGTATCCTTATTTTAGTTGTACAGACGGGTTTCTAGACAATTAAATTTAATTAATACGAATAGTTCGCGGGGCTTATCCGCTAATGGTTTGCTTGTCTGTTTTCACAAAGGATATAAATACACTGGTTGGTTTTGGTGTTTCACACATTGAGATAAGCGGTACGGCAGCTTTCGGGAACTGAGTCTATTGCTCCTGTTTAGTATAATTGTCTATCGGTAAGTGTAGAGGTTTGGTGAATGGGTATAGGTCGGGAACAAGGGCTTGCGTTTTTGAATTACCAACTTAAGTCCTTGATATTAATAAAGCTTTAAACGTTGTAGTTTGGTCTCATGGACAGACATCAAACGGGCAGTCTAAAATACATATTTAGTTAAGTGAGCCTGGCAACCACGAGGCCCTTTGTTCGATTCCTAAATTAGCGTTGACGTAACGTGAAAAGTGTTTGGCGTGGTTCTATGAAAAATTTCTCAGCAGCAATCCCAAGTTTGGAATTTACCCGGGTGTAATAGGCGTGTCCTCTAATACTCTTATCTTTGACTTCCTCATAATCATCACCTATCTTCATCAAAGTTCAGGACATTAGTTTGCCTGAAAGATGGCCACCATATCCGGTTTTGTGCTCGCCCGATTCACTAATAACAAGAAAAAATCATATATAAAAACTATTATCTATTTCCTAACTAAAAAGGTTCATATCACACGGTACCACTTGAAGCATCTAATGCAATCCTCTTTTCAGCTGTTGAAGCTAGCCGGCAACATGATACGGCGAGTTAGCGGAATTCTCGCGGATTTCCCTCGGCTTCCGCAGTCCGCTTTATTTTAAAACATTCAGAGGTTTTTAAGCGGAGAAAGTGTCTTCGTGTATAAAGTTATCAAATTTTGGATACTCAAATAATTTTTGCAGTTTTGTGAGGAAAGTTTTTGGTGAGTCTCCTAAATTTGACTGCATGGAAAATTAATGTGAGGTTTCCCAGTCATTTGTTTTGGTGAGGCTGTTACAAGTATACCTTGGACACAAGTTACTTCATTGATATTTGGATGTTCAGGTAAATTAGATTTTAACGTAGATTTCAACAATGGTAAAAAGTTAACAATTTACAATATAGACTGTTGACAAGCCGGTTTTGCGTATAATCTGCGTGTATTATGAAATGTAAATAAGCATTATATGATTGGTGCATCCAAGGTGTATCATATTAACAGAAGTAATATTAATACATACTACGGATAAAATCAGGTATCAAATGCGTTTATAGGCTCTTTCGTACAGATAGACAATATGTCTGACTGACGATGTTTAAAGAAATTTTTTGTAGGACGTCTTGTATCGCATAATAAACGAAAGAAACAAAAACAGTGAAGCATAAAGAAACAAGGGGAGTCAGGTGTCATAAATCGCTCAGGCATTTAACTGTCGCCGGAATTCATTGTACCGTATCAAACGATCACGTACACAAGCATATAACTAGTCTAAGCCCTCTACCATATTAGTAAAAATTCATATAGAGACCAAGCTTCATACAAGCGGGTCGATGCGAGTACACTAACATATAGTGCGGCGATGTATGTTTAAGAATGATTTACGCTGTTGGCCTTTACAGCTTCACTAGGGGCTTCACTTCAAGAGGGCGAGCATGCAACAACTATGCTCCAGCCGGAAGGAGAAGGAGGGCAAATAGAAAGGCTCAAGGAGGAACGGCCTCGGCTTGAGATGTAGCTGTGGAGGAAGGCATTTACTAGTTATCTTACCGTAAAGTTCTGCACCAATGAGTGGGCAAAGAATTCTTCGGTCTCGCCGGCAAGGTCGGAGTCTGATCCTGTGAGATAGTGAGGCGATATGTGCATAAGCTCTCATCGACAGGTATTTGGATGGTCCCATCGGCGTAGAAATCGATGTATACCGGCATAGTCGTGCTATGCGGGGGGCATTGCCCGCGCTAACAGCGGACCGTTTGTATGAAATTGGATCTCTGTACTGATTTTTACTCAAGTGCCTCAACCCTATATTATTGATGACTAGTTTTACCTGCTACTTAGTCAACGGGGTGTAGTAGGTCTAGCTATTGGTAAACCCGTTACACGCGTACATTATTATGTACAATCTCTTGTAGAGTAGGTAGAAGTACCTATAGCTGTTCTATGTATGATTTCACCTTAAGCATCTGGTCCCAATTTTACACGTAATAGTCTTTATTCAGGTAAATTATTTTAGTTCATGGATTTAAACGTTTGTGAGGTTCTTTAAGAGGTAGAAATTTCTTCGCAATATTAACTCGTATGTACTTTCAGCCAAGAGGCATTTACTACATGAAGACGTTCCACAAAAAATCCAAATATAATTAGGCTGGACAACAGTTATTTGGACTATTTAATTTTAATTAGGTAAAGAAGAGTCTGAGAGAAAAATACTTTAAGCTTTGCTGTTACTGAATAGGTAGCCACTACAGTTCCATCAGGCATTCAGACCTACGATCATATTTTTGTAGACTACAAATGAAGCGGATACACAAATTTTGCAGGCATTCAAGTATATTAAGAAATACCTCATCTACTCAAAAAGGCAAATACAGTAAATAGCAAGGGCAGATAAAATATCTAAAATTGCTTTATCTGAAGAGTATAAAAATGCATTTCCGAAGTTATCTCCCATGATAGTGAATAGTAAAGTTTTAGTTAAAATTTCCAGCACTAATGAACGACTCTGCTCTGTTCGGAAATTTTCCGCTAAGAACAAAGAAACTTACAATTTATAGAACATCTGGCCGTCCGTTCTGCAACTGTGCATGCGATTCTGAGAGCTTAGCACAAACAGATTCGCGTGAGCGTAACGCCATCGAGTTGATATGCCGTACTTTTCATACCACACACTTACTAAATAAAGATGAACGTGATAGCACGCTTTATCGACAGCGATAATATAGCATCAAATAGTATCTGCATAGCCCACTGCAACAATGTATGCGAAGCTTTTTACCTATATCCTATAGATTTTATATTTTAACGGCTACAGTCTGAGTTCCTGTATGCCATTAAAATTTTAAGAGCAAGCACCAGATCCTGTATCTATTCATTGTATTTTTTTAGGCTGAAACATAATAACAACGGCTTCATGTAGTAATCTGGCAGTAAGCCGCTTGGTTCACTAGATGGAGTAGTTGAGAACTCGATGCCTAAACGAGAAAAATCTTTTGGAGGCTTACAAATATTGTAACAGTTTGGGTATTTTTTACCTTTATGTAACACTCCTATTGTAGAAACATCAGTATTAGTGTGAGGCGACATTTTATTACCAAATTGGACTATATTATCAGAAAATTTTAGTTTGGTGTAGTATGAGTAACTCTTCTCTCAAAAGTTCTCATGCATCGTCTCTTAAATCACATCCTGATATTATAGTACCTTTATCATTCAAGTTCCTTTCTAAAAGCGCACTTACAAACATATCTCAATCTCCTTGCATCTAAACATGACCATTTACCAACACCAAGATGCCATTTCCTAAAATATTCGAGAACACCTATCTATTTATCTTCCCAAAGATTTATATCTTGGACCACCTATTTTATACGGGGTCTCCGTTACGTCGAAAATCTAGTTTATTTTTGACAGAATCTCTTCCACATTTGGCGAGGGATCCTCCGATAAGCGCACTAAAGCCGGCCGGGTGCGATGTGTTTAATTCTGAACTAATCCTATCTATCGGGACGGTTGACGAAGGACTTTTTTTACAAAATGATGGGTATAAGATTTTCGCGAGGGGAGAGGGAGACAAGTGCTTTTTATACATTTGGTAAGTGTGAAAATTATTTTGTATAGGTATTGTATCTGTTGATAGACTGTTCAAAACGATATATGAATTGCACCAGGCAATGTTAGCATCAGATATATAAAAATAATTCTAATAACCCTTCAGACAAATAACATTAACTTAACCCTAAACCAACTATGGTATAGCTAAACTTAAAAAAAAAAGGGTTTTTTTTTAAGCTGTATGAGTCATAACCTTATATATAGCACCTTTAAATTGGAGCAGTGTAAATAAAGCTCATATTTTTCTAAGGCAATAAGCACTTTTTTTAAAATTATACCAAGTTTCATGCAAAATTTTGGATTAGTATTGGAATAAGTTAAACTTTTAATGGCCATAAAACGGAATTACAAATATTTTAACCGACTCCAAAAAGGAGGGGGTTCTATGTTCATCCATATTTATGCTTCTTTTTATGTGTGTTCACCGATATTTCCGTCAATTGTTGATCGATTACGGTGTCATTTTCATCTGTATTGGACCTTGGACTTTGAAGATACACCAGGGAACTCTTTAACGACAAACAATACGAATAGATTGCGATGTTTTGGGTATTACGTCAATTCTATAGGTGCCCTAATATAGAACTCAGCAGAATGTTAACCGAATTTAAGAAATTAAAAAAAGAGGATTTATGAACCTCCTCCGGTTCATAAATCCTCTTTTTTTAACTTCTTTGCTTATAAACCGATTTTGATGATCCTTTTTGAATTGGATTTAGTATAGCTCCTAGGTTGTCCCATTTAAATTTTATTGGTATTGGACTTTGAAGATACCCCACGAGACTTCTTGACGGCAAACAGCACATGTAAATTCACTTATTATGAGTATTATATCAATCCTGTTACTGGTTCCAGGTTACTGTATAACTAAGTAGAATAATATATTACAGGTATACAAATTTTAATAATTAATTCGCTCATCACTTAAAATTATAAAATAAAAAAAAGGAAAACCGACTTCAAAAAGCAAAAAATAAATATTTGAAGACGGTGTCAAGTAACCGACGGAACCGACTTCAAGTATTTTTTTTAGTGATTTTAACAGTCAATCTTCATGCCGCTGGCCGCATACAATAATGACACATGTATAATACAATTATTTGGATAAGCACTTTCAGTGGTCAGAATGCTACAGCACGTGTCTCGAAAGTTTCTGTACAGAAAAAGCAAAAACAGGGACTCTAAACTCTCGGCCGAGACTCTCGAACTTATGAGAGGTAGACGAGAAATGCCACCTATGCAGATATCTTCGTCAGATCGGAAGAACTTAAACCTTAAAATCCGAAAGCTGATTCGGCGCGACCTCAGACGCTTCAACACCCGTATCGTCGAGGCTGCGATCGAGCAGAATAAGGGCACTAAGGTCTTCTCCAAGCAGCTCGGACGTCCCCGTCTGACGAAACTCAAAACTGCGGATGGCACAACCGTGACCTCTAAGTTCGAGATTCTCTAGGAACTCGAGGGCTTCTACGGAGAACTGTTTGCATCACGGACAGGTAAGCCTACGAGACCCAGCGATGATGACCACAGAGCCCCACTTACGCGCCATTACACGAAAGACATCCCAGATGTTGATCAGGGCGAGGTCAAGGCGGCTCTCGAGCAACTTAAGAACAATAAATCTCCTGGTGATGATGGAATTACTACCGAGCTCCTCAAAGCTGGTGGGACTCCGGTTCTCAAAGAGCTGGCAAGCCTTTTCAATTCCATCATTCACCAGGGCCTAACACCTAAAGCGTGGAGCGGGAGTGCGATGGCTCTGTTCTTCAAAAAAGGCGATAAAGCCTTGCTGAAGAACTACAGACCCATCTCACTTCTGAGCCATGTATACAAGCTGTTCTCGAGAGTAGTCACAAACCGCCTCGCCAGAAAACTCGACAAGTTTCAGCCACCAGAGCAAGCCGGGTTTCGAAAAGGCTTCAGCACCGTAGACCACATCCATACTGTTCGGCAGATTGTACAGAAAACTGAAGAGTACAATCAGCCGCTGTGTATGGCTTTCGTGGACTACGAAAAAGCCTTCGACTCCATCGAAACCTGGGCAGTTCTGGATGCTCTGCAACGATGTCGTATTGACTGGCGTTATATCGAAGTGCTGAGATGTTTATATGATACCGCCACTATGACCGTTCAGCTCCAGGAACAAAAAACCAACCCCATTGAGCTGCGCAGAGGGGTGAGACAGGGGGATGTAATATCCCCTAAGCTTTTCTCACCAACGCGCTTGAAGACGTCTTTAAGACGCTTAACTGGGCGGGACGGGGCGTGAATATAGACGGTGAGTGCATCTTGCATCTTCGGTTTGCCGACGACATCGTCATAATAGCAGAGACGCTGGAAAAGTTAAGCGAGATGCTGCACAGCCTAAATGTAGCCTCTCGACGTGTTGGTCTCGGCATGAATTTGGATAAAACCAAGATCATGTTCAATGAACATGTCACGCCGAGACCAGTCTACGTCGAAGAATCGGTGCTCGAAGTTGTTCGAGAATACACCTACCTTGGGCAGATTATCCAGCTTGGTAGGAACAACTTCGAGAAAGAAGTCGACAGAAGGATCCAGTTGGGCTGGGCGGCATTCAGCAAACTACGTCGGGTTTTCTCTTCGCCTTTACCGCAATGCTTGAAGACGAAAGTCTACAACCAGTGCGTTCTACCAGTCATGACATACGGTGCCGAGACGTGGACACTTACAGTAGGGCTAGTCCATAGGCTCAAAGTCGCGCAGCGAGCTATGGAGCGGGCTATGCTCGGAGTCTCTTAGAGGGATAAACTCCGAAATGAACTTATCCGTCAAAGAACCAAAGTAGTTGACATAGCCCGCAGAGTGAGCTCGCTAAAGTGGCAGTGGGCTGGCCATGTCTGTCGAAGAACCGATGGCCGATGGAGCAGACGAGTTTTAGAGTGGAGACCACGACTCGGCAAACGTAAGGTAGGGCGCCCCCCAGCTAGGTGGACCGACGACCTGAAGAAGGTCGCAGGGTGGGACTAGATGCGGAAGGCGGAGGACCGTGTATTGTGGCGCAAAATCGGAGAGGCCTATGTCCAGCAGTGGACTGCAATAGGCTGATTTGATTGATTGACTTTCATTTTAAAAACGAACACCTTGGTTTCTCTTGGTACCTTGAGTATTGCATATAAGTGTATATGCGACGGTTAAACTTGCCAGTTTAATTGCTGAGTAACCCTAATCGGGAATTTACTAACCAGCACTTTACTCGAGGATGGTGAAAGAGGCTCTTAGCCTGCTATATGTTTATGTAATGCAGTCAACTTAAATTCATAAACACCGTCATGCTTATATTCCCCAAGCGGTGGTGGCAGAGGTGTACTGAGTACACCCACTTTTCACCGATGATGTTAGGTCCCATGTAATAGAAGGTGAGCCTATTGCCATATACCAGGCACAATTCTAGACTCCAAACTCATACTGGGAAGTTTTCGTTAAAAATCTACATTTGTCTGATCTAAGATTTGAATCCAGGACCTCGTGATCACCGGGGCAGTCAACTAAAATTCAAGATTATTTTTAATATTTAACTACATACAGTTTTCCCGTATAATAAAAGCGTAATGAAATGACGCCACGCCTTCTTGATGTGAATGTCGTAAAAGACAATTATAGTAATTAAAAGCATTTAGCATTTTATTTGGAATATAAAATATGCTCAGTTGGTCTAGTTACGTCTAGTGCAGTTAAAAAGTTTTGTGTTTGAATCGAATATCGGACAACATATTTCTAAGGCTTTTCTATTGGAAAGTTGTTAGTGAAATTTTTAATTGTGCACAGAATAATGGCAACAGAATCATTCTCTATTACGTTAGCACCATCTTCAAAGGCAAAAGTGGTTGTGCACAATACACCTCTGCCACCTCAGCTAGGGGAAGATAGACCCAACGAAATTTGTTTAAGTAACCAACATATTTCATCACCACACCCTTTTACGGATAATATTTTGCTTTATGGTATGGATACATATAAGTCATTTATCAAAATACTCTTAAAAAGATTATTTTTATAGTTCAATGTGATCCATTGTGTAATTGCACTTATAGCATTCTTAAATTTTAGCTTCCCTTATATTATGCTCTAGCAATATATTATTTTATAATTTACGTTTGTTGGACATCTTGCAGTAAACTTTTTCAATTATCATGCCGGATGATGAATGGGACCTGTAGGGATAGCAGGGATAGAGGGTGGCGTGCATCCAACTGTTCCATGGATCGCTGCCCACCGCCTCGGTCTGCTCGCTGTTATGGGGAATTACGAAAACTACACCTGATAAAAACACCACACCAACAAATCCATAAACCAAAAACGCCCATGGCGTAAAATGTGAAAGTCTAAACCACAGATTAAAGAGACATGGCTAAAATATTTAGTTTTATTAATTGCAATTTGTGACAAGAGAGTGGCTTAAATTATTATGTTCTTGTAATTACATAGCTGTTTACTAGCAATTGTTTGATATAATAATAATAAATCTATCCCACTACTAGACGAAGGCTTTCTCCCACTAATCGAGGTTAGAGAGATTAGGTCACCTCACCACGAGGGCTCCGTGCGGATTGGTGGAGGAAAAAAATATTTGATACTTATAAAAATAACAAAATATTTTTATTTGCCCTCTCTTTCTGTATTCGCAGACTACTTAATTTAAAATTCTACCCTATGTCACTTTCACAATTAAGACGTAGGTATCTATTGACATCTCATATGATAAATTCCATCAGGTTATTTAAGCTACAAAGCATTCCAAAGGAATATACACCTACATACCTACACTTAAAAGCACTACTATCCTTCCACAGTTTGGTAAATAACATTTTTATACTAACTTGAATTATGACATATCAGCACTCTGTATATATTTATGGAACAAAAACCGGGGGAGCTTAAGCTGATTCGCACCACAATCGGCTTGTGTTTTTATCTCTTTTTTTCTCTCAAAATTATTACATTAATCTTTTGATTTTTACTGTTTGAGTGCCTTTTATTATACCTGTATACGCCCTTTAACCACAAAGTGCAGTAAGGGTATTTTTTAAAAACTGTGGTTTGTTGACGCTAATCCGGCTCAAAGGACCGTGGCCCTTTGATCCGAAATGCGAATGTAAAAAGGGTTTTCGCCTTAGTACGTACTTTGTATTTACTTTGTCTAAGGCTAGTCTGATAAATTGTGGTGTTTGATGGTATTAATTGTGTCATTGGTATTAAATTTAAATAAAGGAATAGATATCTAGGGAACTGGGTTTATTATTTATGCTATTAATATCGTCAAGTTCAAGGGTTGTAAGTGAATGTGTAAATCTGGTGACTGTGGCGGTCTTTGGGGAAGGGCTTTGTCCTACAGTGGGCGTCTTCCGGTTGAGGATACATATGTCATAATCGTAAGCAAGCTCGCTAAAATATATTAATTTTAGTATATGTAATGAACTAGACTAGACTATTTGTATTATAAATGTAATTATCGGTTTGATGTATGTATAATAATTAACTCATGTAATATCTGTCTACGTATAAATTCCTTCCGATCAATACTTACCTTTAAGTTTATAAATTCATCTCGGCCGATACTCGTCTATGAGTTTATTTCCCACTTCATAGAAGATTTTTGAAGCCTCGTTCTATTTAATAAAAAAAAATCTTGCATTGACTTAAACCCCGTGCACTGAAAAAGAAATGTCTGCACCTTTACTCTACAACGCAAGCGGTTTAGAACAATTTTTAACAACGCCAAGAAATCTCGACGTCTATGCTGTCAATAACAATAGCTACACTTTGTCTTGCTACGTGGGCAATCTGAAGTCGCCTTTTGTTTCTATAACGCGCCAATTCTGTTGGCCAAACGAGCTGTGAAAGCATGCTGTACACGTACACACGTCCGTCGCGCGACGCGGTCTAGACGCTTCTGCGGTGCCACTATAATTTGTATTGTTGGCGAACTGTGACGTAATATCGACCTTTTTTTTGTTTCAATTGAATTAGGCTGCGTGTATTTGTGTTACGCTAAAATTGTTTGAAAAGAATTTCGCCTTACCTAACTTAGGTAAGGTAGAATTTCTTTCTAGCTTCAGGTTAACCTTAAGTAGTTATTTGGCAACGACGGCTTATTCTAAAAAAAATGTATGACTCACAATCATATCGTTTTGGTTTGGGCATTTATGCACATGCTATTCATGTTTGTAAACGTACCCACGACAGGTATAATTTCCCAGTGCGGGTATGGTTTAAAAAATTTAAATTGACTAGTTTGGGGTGTTAGTAGTTAACATTTCATATATTTAAATTATAAAATGGATTATTCTGCAAATATAAGCCTGAAATTTCTAAGCAATTAAAAATGCTTACGATTTGGAAACACCGTCAAACAAAGTGAGCAATATAAGCGTTATAATTGTTCTATTTCACTCCCCTCGATAGTGTTGGCCACGAAAGAGCGTGCCACGTCGTCGTGGACTTATCGCGTTAAACCGAACGCGCTGCGCGCCTGTCACTGGCCGTCACACACCCCTACGCCAGCGGTGATTGCTAAGCCTCGATGTACACTGGTCGAGTACTCTACCCTTGTAATAAATAATGCAGTGGGTACTAGAATTTCGAGATTTTATTTGACATTTTTGTTGAAAATGCAATCTGTGCCAAATATGTGCCTTTTTAGTAACGAAATATTTGAAATTGATATCAATTTAAGTTGAGGAATAAAAAAACACTTCAAAGCCCTTTTCTGGAAACTGTTATATTCAATTTGCAATTACGATGCGAGAATATTTATTAATTTAGTTATGCTGTTAAAACAAAGATTAAAGTGGAGGTTAAAGAGGATATGGACAGGACACTTGAAGTGGCCGGATAATCAACAGAGCTAGCGCGCTTTGATAGCCAAACTCCTAGGTTAACTTTTTTAATTTAATACCCTTGGCTACAAACTAATCATTATATGTGATAAAAGAATAATTAAGGGTTAATCGAGAGAGCCGCGTGGTTCCCGGCTTAGAATAGGACCAACCCATCTCATCCCATCGGGTGTCGTACAAGGCGACTAAGGGAAAACTAGGGAATGGGCAGCAGCGTTCTCTTAGCACTTCTGCGATCAAAAACTGCGCTCGCCAACCCGCCTGCCAAGCGTGGCGAGTATGGCAAATCCCCCCAATCACTATTATGGAAGAAAAAAAGAAAACCAGGCCCCTAGTCCCCGGCGGTCCTGATCGTCCTGGCCACGGTAGCAGCCATGGTAACGACAGGACAAGGGGTGCTAAGAATCTCCGGCAGAGATTCGGCTACCACCAAAAACGAAAATTGGCCCTGGTGACATACAACGCACGCACTTTGAGGACAGATGAGAAGCTTGTTGAGCTGGAAGAAGAGATAGACAAGTTGCGGTGGAATATTGTTGGTTTATCGGAGGTCCGAAGAGAGGGCGAGGACACGATAACCTTAAAATCCGGCAACTTGTTTTACTACCGGGAGGGCGAACAGCAGTCCCAAGGTGGTGTCGGATTTATCGTCCACAAGTCACTCATAGACAACGTTGTGTCCATCACTAGTGTGTCGAGCAGGGTAGCGTACCTGATACTCAGAATATCCAAAAGATATTCGCTGAAGGTCATACAGGTCTACGCACCGACCTCGACATACTCAGATGATGATGTCGAAGTTATGTATGAGGACATTAGTAGAGCGTTACATACTTCCAAAACACACTTTACAGTGGTTATGGGTGACTTCAATGCGCGGCTGGGCAAGCGGGGCGATGATGAGTTGAGAGTGGGGCAATTTGGATATGGGCAGCGCAACCCCAGGGGTCAGAGGCTGGCCGAATTCCTGGAGATGGAGGGACTCTTTATGATGAACTCTTTCTTCCAGAAGCCGCCTCATAGGAAATGGACCTGGATGAGCCCTGATGGTTCCACCAAAAACGAAATAGACTTCATAATGAGCACCAAGCGACAAATATTTAATGATGTCTCCGTGATCCACAGGGTAAAAACCGGCAGTGATCACCGAATGGTCAGAGGCACATTAAATATTAATGTCAAAATGGAAAGATCGCGTCTGATGAAGTCTACGCTCCGACCTTGTAATGCACATATCCAAAACCCCGAGAATTTTCAACTCGAATTGGCAAACCGCTTCGAATTGCTAGACAGCGGCGCATCAGTGGACGAAATCAACAACAGGCTGGTAGAGACTGTCCATACGGTCGGGTCCAAGTATTTTAAGCCCCACCGTAAAAATAGACCTCAAAAACTATTCAACTACACCCGAAACCTCATGGCTGAGCGACGTTCCATGACGCTCCAAACCTCCGATGATGCTAAGTCCTATAGGCAGCTCAATGGACAGATATTGAAGTCCTTGCGACAAGACTTACGGTCCTTCAATACAAGGCGTATTAAGGAGACCATAGCACAGAACAAGGGCTCCAAAGTGTTTGCAAGAGACGCGTCTATTGGGCAAAGCCAGTTGACGAAGCTGAAGACGGAGGACGGAAACGTAACGTCGAATAGGTCAGAGGTGCTCAGGGAGATAGAGAGGTTCTATGGGCAGTTGTATACCTCAGTAGCTGAACCTGTTGTTGACTTGGTAAAAGACCCAAGAGCCAAGCTAACCCGACACTACACTGAAGATATCCCGGACATCAGCCTGTACGAGATTAGGATGGCTCTCAAACAACTCAAAAATAACAAAGCGCCGGGCGAAGACGGAATTACCGTAGAGCTTCTGAAAGCGGGCGGAACGCCAGTACTTAAAGTCCTTCAGAGGCTGTTTAATTCCGTCTTGCTCGAAGAGAATACGCCGGAAGCATGGAACAGGGGTGTGGTGGTACTGTTTTTCAAGAAAGGTGATAACACTTTACTGAAGAATTATAGGCCCATCACACTGCTGAGCCATGTTTATAAGTTGTTTTCGAGAGTCATTACGAATCGTCTCGAACGCAGGTTTGATGACTTCCAGCCTCCCGAACAAGCCGGTTTCCGGAAAGGCTTTAGTACCATAGACCACATACATACGCTGCGGCAGATTATACAGAAGACCGAGGAGTATAATCGGCCACTATGCTTGGCGTTTGTGGACTATGAGAAAGCCTTCGATTCGATCGAGACTTGGGCGGTTCTTAGATCTCTCCAGCGATGCCGCATTGACTATCGGTACATCGAAGTGTTGAAGTGCTTGTATAATAACGCCACCATGTCAGTCCGAGTACAGGGGCAGTGCACGAAGGCAATCCCCATAAAAAGAGGAGTAAGACAGGGAGACGTCATTTCTCCGAAACTGTTTACGGCCACCTTAGAGGACGCCTTCAAGCTCTTGGAATGGCAAGGACTTGGCATCAACATCAATGGCGAATACATCACTCACCTTCGATTTGCCGACGACATTGTGGTCGTGGCGGAGTCGCTGGGAGATCTAGGACGAATGCTCGGTGACCTCAACAGAGTATCTCAACAAGTGGGTCTTAAAATGAACATGGACAAAACGAAAATAATGTCTAACGTCCATGTCGTACCCACCGCACTCACCGTTGGGAACTCTACTCTTGAAGTTGTCGACGAATACATTTACCTGGGACAGGTAGTCCGGTTAGGTAGGTCCAACTTTGAGAGAGAGGTCAATCGACGAATCCAACTCGGCTGGGCAGCGTTCGGGAAACTGCGCAATATCTTCTCATCCAAAATACCTCAGTGCCTTAAGACTAAAGTTTTCAGTCAATGTGTGTTACCAGTGATGATATATGGATCAGAGACGTGGTCTCTTACAATAGGTCTCATAAAAAAGCTCAGAGTTGCTCAGCGAGCTATGGAGAGAGCTATGCTCGGCGTTTCTCTACGCGATCGAATCAGGAATGAGGAGATTCGTAGAAGAACCAAGGTTACCGACATAGCCCTTAAGATTAGCAAGCTGAAGTGGCAATGGGCGGGCCACATAGCGCGTAGATCGGACGGGCGTTGGGGCACAAAGATTCTAGAGTGGCGACCACGTATTGGCAAGCGCAGCGTGGGACGACCGCCTGCCAGATGGACCGACGATCTTGTGAAAATCGCAGGAAGTCGTTGGATGCAGGTGGCATCGGACCGGTTACGCTGGAAAGCGATTGGGGAGGCCTATGTTCAACAGTGGACAAGTATGGGCTGAGATGATGATGATGATGATGAATCGAGATAGAAAAAAAAAGGAAAAGTGAAAGCACTTGTAGATTCAGTGTTTGCTGACTTCTCTCTCTCTCCTTGGCAATTATTATTCCCATCTGATGGTGGGGTCTGCCTTCTTAATTTTCTTCTTCCACTTCGCTCTGTCGGACGTGTCGTGTTCGGAGGCATTGCAGATACACAGGTCTTTCTTGACCACATCTGCCCATCTTGTTTTTGGCCGTCCTCTGGGTCTGGGCCCTGATAGGTTTAGATTGGACGTAATATTACCCATATAATCGAGAGGTCTTCTCTTTATGTTGCCATACCAATGGAGTCTACTTTCTTGTAGCTTATCAGCGATGTCGCGAACACCGAGACTCCCGCGAACGTACTCGTTGCGAATTTTATCAAGTCTCGTCACCCCGCACATCCAACAAAGCATTTTCATTTCAGCGACTTGAATCGTATAGACTTGGCGCTGCGTTACGGCCCACGTTTCGCTACCATATGTTAAGACTGGCCTGATCATGTTTTTTTATACTAAGCCCTTAAGCTTAACGGGCATACGTCTGTCACAGGTTCCGCCAGTTACTTCCCGCCACTTAAACCAGGCGGCTGCTATCTGATGCTGAATGTTTATCTCCAAATTTCCCGAGCTGTGTAACATGGTACCCAAATATTTGTATTTGTCACACCTAGTGACTTGCTGTCCGTCAATACAGAGGGTTGTTTACAGAATTTGGGTCGTTACACACCATATATTGGGTCTTGAAAACACTAAGCAATAGGCCGCCTGTCTGCAACTGGCACTTCCATTCTCCTTTTCCATTCCCAACATACCTTTCTGGGATATTCTTCTTACGGAGACTCCACCAAATTGTCGGTCGAGGTACACGGTCGAATGCCTTTTCCATATCCAAGAACGTAATGTATAACGGCTTATTCTTAGCTTTGAACTCCTGAACAATCATGCTGACTGCAAACGTCGGATCCACGGTGGATATGCCTGGAACAAAGCCATACTGGTTGGTGGATAGTGAGCTCTCCTGTCTTAGTCGGTTATCTATGACTCGTTCATATAAATTCATTGTATGGCACATTAATTTTATCCCCCGATAGTTGTTGCACTCATATCTACTGCCTTTGCCCTTGTGAAGAGGGGCAATGGTGCTCAGTCTCCATGCGTGCGGTATACAGAAAGATCCCATAGCCTTAAGGAACAGATGTGTAAGGACATAGATACCCTTTTCACCAAGACATTTCCAGGCTGCTGTGGGAATTCCATCCGGCCCCGGTGACTTTTTGTTTGACATCTTCTTGAGGGCAGCTTTAACTTCCTGTGATGTAATTAATGGTATTAAACCTAAGTTCTTATCCATATGAAGAAGGTCAACTGTTCTTGTTGTTGTATTTAAAAGCTGTTCATTGTAAGTATGCCATGCTGCCAAAATATCTCTATCCTTGTACAACATAGCCCCATCCTGGCCTTTGATGATCCTAGTTCTAGCTGGATCTTGCATTGCCTTGTGTAGAGCCTTGGAGAGCTTATAGATCTCCTTTTGTCCCTATCTACTTTCAAGCGTCTCGTAAAGTGACCCTAACGCGTTTCTTCTCTCAATGGCTAGAGTTTTCTTTGCTTTCTTTTTTGCCATCTTATAACCGTCCCTATCTTCCTGTGTTCTGGTGGATTGCCAAATTTTAAAGGATTGCTTCTTTTTTGCAACGCTGTTTGAATTAGGGCACTCCACCACCACATTTCCCGAGATGTTCTTTTGCCTGGTTTCGTACGGCCCAAGATGGAATTCGCCGCTTTCATCATATGAGAGTAACACTGATTCCACATCAGGTTAACATCATCTTTTATATTCACGGTCAAGCCTTCTAGCTGTTTTTTAAATTCTTCATCCTTGTCACTTTTCAGTAGCCACCACTTCGTGATCTCAGGCACCTTTTGAGGTTTAGAGACTGTTTTGCGATGAAAGTTCATGTCCATGACTACAATACGATGCTGTGAGATAACGTATTCACCCGGAATTACTTTACAGTTCTTTATTCGACCGAAGTTTTCCCGATTCGTGATTATGTAATTATCTGTGTACTATAGGGCCCACTTTTGTATATTATAAGATGTTCTGTTTTTTTTTGAAGAAACTATTGACTATGGCTAGTTCGTGAGCAATGGCAGTGGCAAGTATCGTCTTTCCAGCTTCATTTATTGTACCGTAGCCGTATCCTCCATGTACTCGACTAAATGCGTGACATTTTGTACCTTTGTGGCCATTTAAGTCTCCACCGATCACACATGTTTCGCCTTTTGGTATCTGCTGGAGTACATCTTCGAATACGGCCCAGAAAACTTCTTTCTCGATATCTTTGCAACCAACTTGTGGAGCATAAACGGATAAGATATTAACAGCTTCTCCTTCAATAAGTACCTTCACACACATGATGTGATCATTTATTCGTTTAACCTCCACAATGTTGTCCAGGTGGTTTTGGCTAACGACTAAAGCTACGCCATTTCGACCCTCAGCTGACCCTGTGTACATCATTTTAAATCCTTTGCCAATATTTAGCGCCTTCGACCCTCGCCATTTCGTTTCCTGTAGACACGCAAAGTCTACTCTCCTTCTATAAAAAAGTTCTGCAAGCTCCTTCGTCCTTCCTGTTAATGAACCAACATTTAGTGTAGCGAAGCGGACTTTCAAGTTTCGATCTGGGACTAGCTTTAACCGGGTCCGTCCTTGACTTGGTAGCCCTCGCATATTTGTCGCAGATGTAGGGTGATATGCCTGCGCGTCGTTTTGCGGCGATGCCCTATAAGATGCACACACTCTCGAAACTTGTCTTTTCATCTTTTCTTTTTGGGAGTGGGGGATGGTTTGTGGGTTTATTAATCCAGTGCCGATTGCCATCTGACGCACAATAACCTGTACTTTTAGGACAGGAAAACCCGCGGATTTGATGTTAGATTCCGTTTCACGGGGATTTCTTCCTGTGAGGAGTGTTGTCCGGTTATACCGCCAGATACTCGGTCGCCAAAGCCTCGTCCTTTATCTAGCAGGGAGCACCACGGTGGCTGCTGAAGCTACCGCCGCGCCCTATTTATACGAACCACCAGCGCGGGCAGGTTAGATTGATATTTGGGCCGGATAAGATGTTGGTTCCGTTCTCCCCTTACTCACTGTTTGCTGACTTCTGCTATAAAAAATTATATAATTGGTCACGAACATTCATACAAACGTAGACGTTGGTAATGACATGTTACTATCGGTTAATTCACCAGCAATCGAATGTATGTGATAAGCCAGTATACTGTTGATATTATCATTATGGAAAAAAGTGAAAATCAACCGATAAATTGTACTGGCACCTGTGTGACAATGAATTAACATCCACTATCATGAGATACCCATTATGTGGCAGTGAATACTATCCTAGTGTGTAGTGAATCTTATTCGCAATGAAATTTAAAAATGGCATAGTATCTACGTGATTGTTTTTTTAACATTCGAATTTCAAACGTCACTTTTTGAATCAGACAAGCGACATGTGAACTTATAAAATAATTTCGTTATAGAAACTGACTATGGAAAATTAAAAAGTTTAAAACTTTTGGCTAGTGGATTTTTTCCTACTTCTGTTTTCATTTCTTTCTAATTAAGTTTGTTGCGGGTTCCGACACAATTAAAGCGCTCTAAGGACACCCCGAGGTTTGAACTTTGGTGCTAATAATTACACTGTGGATCCTAGCTTACAGGAGTTACAGTGGTTGGAAATTTTGTACTTACTGGGTAATAGGTGATTTTTTTTAATTTTGAAGTCTGGTTTTGTGAAAAATACGTATGTAAGAACATTAATAATAACAATATTAGGCCTATTAAGAAACGGTCCCACCGTTGGGCACGGGCCTTCTCTCAAACTGAGAGGGTTTAGGCCATAGTCCACTACGTTGCCACTTCTGTTGGCAAACTCCACACACCTTCGAGAAACTTTCAGGCATGCAGGTTTTCTCACGATGTTTTCCTTCACCGTTAAAGCAAGTGAAAGTGAATTTATAATACGCACATGCATTCGAAAAGACAAAGGTGCGTGCCTAGGTTTGAACTCGAGACCTCTGACTTTGCAGTCAAACAGTTTAACCACTAGGTTATCACTGCTTATAAGAACATTAACACAGCAAGAACCTTGATTATTCTGATTTAGAGAAGTTAGTAAAATAGTTGTTTTTTTATTTGGATTTTAGTGAGAACGGATTAAAATTCATTCATTCAGCTTATAGTTAACTGCGGTACACTTATATTTTGCTGAGGTATTGGAGATATATCAAATGCAACCTGAGTGAAATAGGCTAGATAAATATAATTATTCAGGTATGTCTTGAAATAATCTTCGGTACGTACAACCCAAAAGAAAATTAAGCTTCTTAAACCGGTGTTTCTTTTTTAAACTTGTGTAAATCCAATGCTAGTTCATAACAAAGCACTAACTTGTGCATGCCAGTTTAACTGTTATTTTCTTTGTAATTTAAAATTTTCCAACTGCGTGTGCTGGCCGGTGTAACTTTGTTCTTGTTACATTTGTTCGTTTAACTGGTTAGTTTGCACGAAAACAGCAAGAAATGCCTAAGTTTATAAATATAGGAGTTATTTTCTTTAATAATAATATGGTGTTTTATTGTAGAATTACTAGACAAAAGAAAAAACTTTTTTTAAAAAAGGTAAGGTCTTATAAAATTAAAAAAAAATCTTTTTTAAAGAAAATAAAACTGACTTCAAAAAGCAAAAAATAAATATTTGGAGTCGGTACCGGTTAGTGCAGTCGGTTACTTGGCACCGACTTCAAATATTATTTTTTTGCTTTTGAGGACGGTTTTTTTTGTTACAAAGATTTTTATTTTACAATTTTAAATGACAAGTGAAATTTTTACTAAATACTAGTTTATATACCTATATTATATTATTTTGCTGAGTTGTACAGCAAGGTACCTACAGGATTGATATAATAACGATAATAACGGAATTTATACATTCGTGCTGTTCGCCGTTAAGGCGTCTCCTGATGTATCTTCAAGTTCAAAGTCCAAAGTTCAATACCGATTTCAATAAAATGGGACCACCTCGGAACTATAGTAAACCCAACGCAAAAAGAATCATCAACATTAGTTCATAAATAAAGACGTTATAAAAAAACACAGACGAATTTAAAGTCGGTTAAAATTCTGATTAGTTCTATGGCAGGGTACCTATAGGATCGACGTTATACCCATAATATCTCAATCTACGCATTCGTATTTTTTGCCGTTAAGGAGTTCCCTGATGTATCTTCCAAGTCCAAGGTCCAATACCGATGAAATAAAATGGGACTACCTTAGAGCTATACTGAACCCAATGCAAAAAGAATCATAAAAAACGATTCATAATTGGCGGAATCATCGCGTAACATACATACAAAAAAAACATACAGTCGAATTGAGAACCTTTCTAGAAGAACCTTGTTGAACCCTTTTTAGAAGTCTAGACTAAAAATAATATTATTTCAAAATTCTTTTTAAAAAAAAACTTTAATGCAGCCAGGTAATTGTGGTAAAATTAAATGAGTTTACAAAATTTCATGTTTATGCTGTTAAACTTTCAGGAGTTCCCTCGTCGGAAGCCAACCCTTAGTACAGTAGCCTTGGCGTCATGGCGGAACTTGGAACAGGCTATCATAAGTATGCAAAATTTTGTGTCTGTCATGTTGATAGTTGAGGAGTTCCCTCTTTGGGAGCTAACCCTGGATATAGCAGCCAGATAAAGGTCCTAATTTATCACGTACAATTCATATTAAATATGCATACAAAATTTCGTATGCTCTTGACCGTTGAGGAATTTCTTCGTCTGGAGCCAATCCTAGCTGTAAAATCAGGTCATGCTTACCATATAAATGCATTGCCATCGGAAATTCTATTTCGAAAAATAAGAGGAAGTGGTTCTAATTCAGCTTGCTAGATTTAACCTAAACTAATAAACAAACTAACAAACGAACTAACAAACACTGCAAGCTAATTAAAAGCTTGTAAAAAAACGCCGTCACGCCTATATTCCCCAAGCGCAGGTGGCAGAGGTACTACACCTAATAGGGGACAACCCAATATATAATTTATATAATTTATATATATATACAGCCTGGGATTTAACCCCGGACCTCATGATTGAGAGCCGTCGTTCATCACTAGACTTATCTACTAGCATATGGTGCAGTTCGTGATAAGAGGAAATATTCTCTTTTGTAATGGAAATATTCATATTTCTAACTACAAATATTAATAAAAGCAAAGCCAACTCACAATCCATTACTTACGAATTTGGAGTGATTGAAGCGTCGATGCAAAAAGGAACCTTTCAAGGATCAAAACTAGTAAAAAATCCACATTTTTCAACTTTTCACCCCAATTTCGACCCCCAATCAGGTCAAGAGAGTTTAAACAGTGGATTTAAAATTTTGTGAGAGCTGAATTTAAGCGGAGATCAACTTAAATCCGGTCCATAAATAACCCTTAGTGAAGTCATCAAAAGGGTGGCTCGTTCAGGGTGAGCCCTGTCATGTGAACCTACCATCAATCTTGAGTTGGTCGCCCGTTGCACGCATAGCTAAGTATAGGGTGAGATTTTGGTGGTTGCTGTTCAGCGTTTTTTTTCCTATTATGTCATAGTTCTTCATGCTTGCTATCTATACTATACAACACTAACGAGATAACTATACATAAATAACGTAAAACCTGAAATAGTTTTTTTTCTAAACGTCTTTGATAATGGCGGCTAGTGGAGTGGGTCACTCTCTTCCCTCTGATATGGTCGAGGAAAGTAATGGCTGCTTCTCAAGCGATACTCGTGAACAAGTGCTGCTGGCGGAGACTGGTCCACCCTCTATCTTTTGACTTATTAAACATGTACCGTAGTACTGTTAATTTTGTCTCGTTCGGCATCACACTGGAGCTATAACCAATTATTTTGTACGCACTCTTTTCATGTTTTAAAGTAACCCTTTCTCTTGCTATTATTAATATACTTTTTATATACCTTTACATAGTCTCTATTTTGTAAATGAAAGGACTATGTAGACACTGGCTGATACCATGAATCTAGGTACAATTATGATTAATCTATACTTAAGCACATCTATTTAGCTCGTTTTGCATTATTCTCCCATACCCTATGAATGCAATGTATACAAAAGGAACTGTAAACTCAAACAAACTCTTATTTTTAAAAAGAGTAACTGTGGAGTTTCTTGTCCTTCTCGTCCAGAGTAGAGAGAGTCTTAAGTAATCAATAATTTTCTTTTTTTGACTATTCATAAGCACCTTTTGGTCTATGTAATAAAACTTTTAATTTTAATTTTGGGAACTAGATCGATTACAATTATTTTTAGTATATTATGTAACCAAGCCAACCTCACCTGCTCGTGGTGCACCCTGCCAAACAGCAAACGAGGCTCTGGCGACCGGCTAATGGCGGTATATCCATTGTCAAACTGCGCAGCTAAATGACAGACTGGTGACGGGCAGCAGCGCCACTGGTGCGAGAAGCCGCGCTCTGCGATCTCCAATCCGCCTGCCCAGCGTGGAGATTACGGGCATTACCTTCCTATGATAAGCCAAAACAACCCACGGCCCC
Organism: Phalera bucephala; assembly: GCA_905147815.2. NCBI lineage: Eukaryota > Metazoa > Arthropoda > Insecta > Lepidoptera > Notodontidae > Phalera > Phalera bucephala. Next base: position 29,520,887 of record LR990612.1, read on the forward strand.
CAGTTCCCAGCAACTCTGCTATTCCTGACCACGGCGGCGGTCACGGTAACGGCAGGGTGGGGGGTGCTAAGAATCTCCGGGTTACGAAAGGCCGCCAAAACCGACTGACCTTAGCCACGTATAACGGACGTACGTTGCGGCTCGACGAACATCTGGCGCAACTAGAAGAGGAACTGAGACACATAAGATGGCACGTCCTTGGATTATGCGAAATCCGAAGAAAGGGAGAGGATATCGTAACCTTAAAATCGGGCCATCTTATGTATTTCAGAGAAGGAGACCATCAATCTCAAGGCGGCGTCGGGTTCCTTGTCAACAAAGTCCTCTCTGACAACGTTGAAGAAATGTCCAGTGTATCGACAAGGGTTGCGTACCTTGTGATTAAATTAACCTAGAGATATAAGCTTAAGGTCATCCAGGTCTACGCACCAACATCAACACACTCGGATGATGAAATAGAGGATATGTACGAGGACATATCCAAAGCCTTACACGACACCTCCAAGGCTCACTTCAACGTTGTCATGGGGGATTTCAACGCAATAGTGGGAGTACAAACATGTAGCGAATTGGTAGTGGGTCGACACGGATTCGGTAGCAGGAACCATAGAGGACAAATGCTCGTCAACTTCCTGGAAAAAGAGGGGCTATTCTTAATGAACTCTTTCTTTCAGAAACGTACGCCATCTGAATGCGCATTATTTAAATATCGAATTAATTCTTCCGTCTGTAATTGTCATAGTAAAAGACGCGTTCATTTTGTTAGTGTTGCTAGTATAACAATTTTATTTTCCCTGCTTTTATTTGCTAGGGACTTTATTAATTCTAGTATTAAATGGTATTAATTAAGTTAACTATTACAACATGATTTTAATATTTATATACATTTTTTTCCTACATAAAGCATTAATAGTTCAAGTATATCAATTACTAGAGTTTATTATGCATTAAAATACACGTTACCGCAACAACTATTTTATTATCATCTACTCTAATTTCATCAAAATTTACCCCATAAAGTAAACCGACCGCACCGAAAGGCAACCTTTCGGGGCGGCTAACATTACGCGGGTGGGAAGTGCGGCGAGAGTGGGGTGTTTGTTAAATTTTTGGCTTCACCACGCCGCATGCAATTACGACTGGACGCAGCTTTAACTCTTTAAAACTGTAACTTTGATTTTCGTATTGAATTTGTAAAGCAAAGATCTAATTGGTCGTTTGAGGTCTGGCATTATTTAAATTACACGTCGTATATATTTATATACCTATTGTACATACCATATACATACCACAAAATACGCAGCTGGTGGATTTAATTTTAAGGACGCCAGCTGCGACTTTTCTATGTATGCTCGGACTATTCTCAGAAACTACCCACTACACAGATATTCGTTCAATCTCTAATTCGGCTCATAGTACAGCTGGTGGTGACAAGGTTCAAATCCCAAAAGGTTGGCCAAAATGTTAATGCAGTTATTCTATCGAAAAATTAAATCAAAAGTGTTTTATTCATGTTGACCAAAAGGCACATATGAATAGTCAAAAAGAGAATGGAGAAATTATTGATTACTTAAGACTCTACCACACGTTCGGAAACTCATTGATGTGGAGAAGAAGGACAAGAAACTCCACGGTTATTCTTTTTTTGAAAATGAGAGATTTACAATTCTTTTTGTAAACATTACATTCATGGAATATGGGAGAACAATGCAGAACGAGACAAATAGATGTGCTTAACTATAGATTAATCATAAGTGTACTTAAATTCATGGTATCGGTCAGTGTCTACATAGTTCTCTCATTTACAAAATAGAGATGTTGTAAAAGTATATAATAAAAAGTATAAAAATAATAGTAAGAGAAAGGGTTACTATAAAATATGTAAAGAGTGCGTACAAAACAACTGGTTATAGCTCTAGTGTGATGCCGAAGGAGACAAAATTCAAGAGCACTACGGTACATGTCTTATTGTTAGTACAGAGTTTGCAGTTTTACTTGGCATAATATGACAATAGGCTGCCCATTCTAGTCCTCTATTACATTGGATCCCAACATGGATGCCAAAATATGATTGTAGATTGAACACCTTTCCGCTACGGGCTTTTTTGGCTGCCGCCTTATGAATAAGGTTGGTGTATGAGGATTGCACTGCTAGTAGGAACTTTTGAAGGTAGAACTACCAATTCACTCTCATTGTATCGAGGTTCAGATCCTCAATTTCCCTAATAAAATTCCGCTAAGGCAAATCTTAAACGCCATTTTTTTACCATTCTAGTAATAGGTTACCGAAAACAACTTAACGGCATTGATCCGATGCCAATTAAGGGTCGGTTTCAGCGGTTTTTTTATTAAATTAGAGCCTAGGTAAAACGCACGGATAATAACTATTCGTTGGAAATAACAATACAGAATATAACCGTTACGATATCTCTTTTCCCCGGTGATATTTTGACACGGGAAACTGAAATTTTAAAGTTTTAACATTGTTTTGTTTCGAACAAAATTTCGACGTTTCATATTTCAGCTTGAAATTAAAACTGTATTGTGTTGTTTCATATGAATTGTTAATGATACAAGTCTAGTCTAAAATATTATTTCTAGGAAATTAAAATCAATTTTCCTCTTTAACGCGATGGGTCCGCTTGATAAAGATCTCTCTATCAGTAGAAGAGCAATACTTGCTAGTATACTGACGTGTGATGTAAACATGTTTGTTTACGCATGTTTGTACATAAATACACTATATCTTACCTGATGGGTAAATCAAGAGTTTCCTGCACCGGAATGCGTATATAAAACAACCTATGAGAGTAGAGGAAGCGGGAAATCGCTAAGGAAAAGACCTGTTAGAACTCTGTACTCTCTGCCTGCGGATTTGACGTAATGATACAAGATCGACAAAGATTGTTTATATAATGTTTGTAACACAGGAAAAATTCCTTGAGTGGGGTGAGGTAAAAATATTATTATTATTGTAGTTGTTTGATTGATTTTTATATATTTTTTAATCGCTTTCGCTCTGCTACTCTCGATCCGCTATCAACAAATCCGCCGCCTCTTTAAGGGCTCGAAACGGCTTTGTCTCGCGTCTAGACTCGTAATCCATTATTGCAGACGCCTTCAGACCAGGAAGTGGGGAAGGCGCGATTCTTCTATACGACAGTTAGCATATTTACAGCTCTGATAAATGTTGTATCCTTATTCTTCGTTATCGCTCGTACAGACGTAAATGGAACTGTTGCATTTTTCTTTGAACGAAAAAAATAGAGGGAATGTTGGGAGTTGGATTTGTAGGTGGAGATTGCAATGAAATCCATTTATGTTATAGATCTTTTGTGAAAGTGGTATTAAAATTTTGAATATAATTGTAAAAACAGTAGGAATTTATGATTTTTTTTTAAATGTAATACCTTAATGTACATATGATAGGTACGTGTACAATTTTAGTTACCTATATACAATACACATAGTACTTACAAATATGGACGTTTTTACGCAATCGTAAGATGTTATGAAAGTTTATCAAAAGACATATCTAGAATAAAATAAAAATGTATATGTTTTAATCACGAAATAACTTGCAAAGTAACAGTAAATAGCATGTACTCTCTTATTATCGCGCAAGAGATCTGGCGTGATGATTTTGATATACAGATAGACAAGCAAATGTTTATATAATATATTTTTAATTACGATTTTAGTATTCTCATATTTAATTTAAAATAAACTGAAATCGAATGGAAAAATAAACGCAAACATATAAAAAAAACACCGTCACGCCCATATTCCCCAAGCGGGGGTAGCAGAGGTGTACTGAGTACGACCACGTTTCGCCGACGATGTTAGGTCCCATGTAATAGGGGGCGAGCCTATTGCCATATACCGGGCACAATTCCAGACTCCGGACTCGTACTGGGAAGTTTTCGTTAGAAAAACTACTCTTGTCCGACCTAGGATTTGATCCCAGGACCTGGTGATCACAAAGCGATGCGCTTTTCTACTAGATACGAGGCAGTCATGGCCTGTGGATAACATTGACAGGGGGCTTTGATGTGAAATTAGGGTAATTTTTTTTTTTTTTTTTTTACCGTCACGCCTATATTCCCAAGAGGGGGTGGCAGAGGTCTACTGAGTACACCCACGTTTCGCCGACAATGTTAGGTCCCATGTAATAGGGGGCGAGCCTATTGCCATATACCAGGCACAATTCCAGACTCCGGACTCGTACTGGCAAGTTTTCGTTAGAAAAACTACTCTTGTCCGACCTACGATTTGAACCCAGGACCTGGTGATCACAAAGCGATGCGCTTTTCTACTAGATACGAGGCAGTCATGGCCTGTGGATAACATCGACAGGGGGCTTTGATGTGAAATAAGGGTAATTTTTTTTTTTTTTTTTTATCGTCACGCCTATATTCCCAAGAGGGGGTGGCAGAGGTGTACTGAGTACACCCACGTTTCGCCGACAATGTTAGGTCCCATGTAATAGGGGGCGAGCCTATTGCCATATACCGGGCACAATTCCAGACTCCGGACTCATACTGGGAATTTTTCGTTAGAAAAACTACATTTGTCCGACCTAGGATTTGAACCCAGGACCTGGTGATCACAAAGCGATGCGCTTTTCTACTAGATACGAGGCAGTCATGGCCTGTGGATAACATTGACAGCGGGCTTTGGTGTGAAATTAGGGTAATCATTTAGTAAAACTTTCCTACTTCCAGGGAAATATTTCAATATGCGGGTCCGCACGCTTACGAATTAGAGAAGAACTTCGGTAATTTTCATAGCAAAAAACTCTGCGACTGTCATGTAATCATCTATCTATAACCTCACGCCAGATCCCTTGCGGGGTAGGCAGAGAGTACAGAGTTCCAACAGGTTCTTTCCTTACATACCTCTCTGGCTTCCTCGACTCTCATAGTTCGTCTCATACACGCTCGCCGGTTACGGAGACTCTTGACTTTTCCATCAGATAAGACTCGGTTTATTTGGTCGTGGTAAGATAGTCTAGGTCTTCCCCGGTACCTGCATCCTTCCACTTTTACATTGTTTATCTGTTTTGTCATTCTTTCTATATGCCCGAACCAACGGAGCATGCCCTTTCTCATCTTTACACCGATACTATCTTTCATACCTACTCGCTTTCTTACTACGCTGTTGCTAATGCGGTCGGTCAGCTTCACTCCGCACATTTTCCACCATGTAATCACATTTCACATAATTACAACGTTAGTTCCGATTTTAGCCGCGGCCAAAAGTAGCTTGTAGGACTATACCTAATAACCGAACGTCACTCCGTATTGTTCCATCATTCATTCAAATAACAATGAGAAAATTTTAAATCATCGAAGGGGCGCGTACGGACCCATTACAATGGACCTTTTTACTTCACAATATCGGGGACTTGTTTTGCTTAAGCCGCCATTAGCCCGTCTAATAACTGCACAGGGGTCCATTGTGAGGGTCTCAGCCCTTTACAACTATCACCTGATCAAATTATCATACATAACTCGAGTTATTGCCGACTGAATTGGCCATTATAAAGTAATTTAGTTTGTTTAAATACAACTTTCCGGTAGCGTTTCGTTGTACGCATTTTTATAGGGGGGGTGCCGTAATTTATCGCTCCGAGTGATAAAAATCCCTAATGGATATTGTTCACGAGACAGACTTGTCTATTTTATATATTTAAGTAACACGTACACGGAACAGTTGCGTAGTTAAAGAATGACATTGATTTTTGGCGTCGCGTACATTTGCCTATCGCTCGCACATTATATGCCTAAATATTCAAACTGATGTTTTGTATAATCAAATATATTATAAATAAAATGTGTTGTTATAATATAAATAAAAAAAACACCGTCACGCCTATATTCCCCAAGCAGAGGTGGTAGAGGTGTACTGAGTACACCCACGTTTCGCCGACGATGTTAGGTCCCATGTAATTAGGGGCGAGCCCATTGCCATATACCGGGCACAATTCCAAACTCCGGAATGTACTGGGAAGTTTTCGTTAGAAAAACTACACTTGTCCGACCTAGATTTGAACCCAGGACCTCGTGCTCACAAAACGATGCGCTTTGCCACTAGACCAACGAGGCAGTCTAAAAACTAGTAAATATAATATATTTAGTTCAATTTCATTAGCAGATAAATACGATCACTGTCGGCACCTCATAGTAAGTATCTTTATATGTTATACTTATTGAAAGACTTTATAATGTGTAATATGGAATCTCTAAATTACGTAAAATAATATACATTAAAGGGCAACAGGAGACGTAAGAACATTGTACTCGTATCTTAGCGGAAGCTGCTCTCGTTATACTGAACACGAATTAAACAAAAGGAAATAACCATCGTACAGGCGGACAACGAAGTGATCCTATAAGGCTTTTGTTTTACTGATTGAGGTACGAAACTCTAAAAAAGAACTGAAATTATTTTCTTCTTATAAATTATTATTTATAGATTTTAAAACAAAACTCGTTTATTCTGGCTTGACGTATATGGCGACTTGCCCGTGCGGTCGGGCCGAGGTAAGCATACGATCTACATGCTTATTGACTGATAGGTGACTCTTCGCTTCAAATGAGGTTGATTCTGATTTACTATCAAATTACTAAGATATTTAGGTAGTGTATGAATAATTAAATACTCTGTTCGTTTAGGTATTCTATAAATTGCGTAAAAGTCCAAAACTTTATAACGAGGAGAATAGAAGGTATATCATGTTTAATGCCAATCTTTCTAATATTAAAACTTTAAGAAGGGTACGATGGTGCTTTATTAATTTAGTACTTATAATTATTTTAGGATTGGAAATAATAAAACCGAATATAAACGGACTGATTGGAAAATAGATGATACTGAAACCGCTGCGGTTTCTGTTCCATTAATATTAAATAACGTTTTCATTGTATTGAAAAGCGATTAACAAACGAAATGAAAATTAATTTTATTTGCTGTTTGTGTTTGCTCTGCGAGCTATTAGGATTTATAAAATATCGAAATATCGATATATAAAAATCGTAAGGATATCGTACAGAATAGAAAAAAAACACTGCAACAAAATAATTGGTATATGGAAAATCTTTATCAAACAAAAACCTAAATCACTGAAAAAAGTACTTAATACTTTTAAGCCTTTGGTATTAGAAAATTGATGTCACCAATATATTTACCACAAAAAAATCATTTTCATGCTCCTTCCAAATTCCCTAAATGGGAGGTCCCATTGGTGAAGCCAGGCTGTACTGTATACGCACACTTTACCAATGGGACCTATCCCAATGGGAGGTCAGCCTATTGCCGTAACACTATGCAAAATTTCAGACTCCAGATTAATATTACAAATAACCCTATAATCTGTATCATCACGCCAGATCCCTTGCGGAGTAGGCAGAGAGTACAGAGTTCCAACAGGTTCCTTACATACCTCTCTGGATTCCTTCACTCTTATAGTTCGTCTGATACACGCCCGCCGGTTACGGGGACTCTTGATTTATCCTTCAGATAAAACTCGGTCTATTTGGTCATGGTAAGATAGTCTAGGTCTTCCCCGGTACCTACATCCTTCCAGTTTCGCATTGTATATCTGTTTTGTCTTTTTTTTCTGACATTCTTTCTATATCTATATTTCTTAATTTTTTCTATACCGCTGTTATACCTTGTGTAAATTACGATCCATACTTAACACCTCGAAAAAGCTACCTCCACCATAGCGTTTAATGATACAATATATTTTACGAAAAACAAAAAAAAAATACAATTGCGCCACAAGCTTTCATTTCGTAAAAATAATATTATATGATAAACTATACAATCTATCTTCACTACATGTTGGACTTCGTCTCACGTACTGCGTCTAATGTAAGCAGTATAGATGAGTCTCACGTAGCCAACTAATTTAACACATTGTCAAGTGACTCCCCCTCCGAGATAGTGCATGTACATATTTTCTGAGAAATCGAAACATATACAAGTAATATTCTGGAATGAAACGGTTCTTAGGAACCACACAAGTGGAGTTTCCAAGAAAGCGATATAGATAAGGATTGATTATATTCAGATAAGGATTGTGGACATGCTTTTTTAAACATCGTAGTGTGTAATCTTAATTATTCACGTTGAATATGTTCATATCATTTTTATCGATTTTATTATAAGTATCTTTGAAACCTATGAAGTTTTCTAAGGAAAACTTTCTAGTATGAGTCCGGAGTGTGAAAAAGTATCCCGTATATGGCAATAGGCTCGCCCCCTATTTCTCATAATCGCTGTTTAATAGCATTGTCTCTATTAATCGCCTTTCTGTGGTTCTATTCCTCTAGCTCCGCTATTATATTATTATAGGATCCTACAACCAACCCTGATTTCAGCGGATCATTGATTACGCTATTAACAAAAAAACACGTAATTATAGGAATTACTCTTGTAACGTGGGAGCGTTTACGCGGAAACACACGTAGACCGAAAAAAATATGTGTTGGTCATACAAAGATTTATCCATGCCGGGATCGAACCCGCAACATCGATGTAGTAGGTGAAGTGGGTAAAGTTTTTAACTACTAACCTAAGTCGTCCGTTATTATTAAAATACAACACCAACACAAAACGAATAGTCGTTTTGTGTTGGTGTTGTATTCTTTGAAACAAAGTAACTGGCAAAAATATACTACTTCTCAATATGTCGATTAATAAATATTTATTCGCAGTCAATGATCACATCAATACTACGAGTATATAATTAATCATACTACTTTTGTCTCATTAATCAAATATGTCAATATATTACACCAGATAGAATCAAATACCTCAGTCACTCCCACAGTATTTGTAATGAACTGCATGCATCTCACCTCGGAGAGTAATTCCCGAATCCGAACACGTCTTTAGAGGGAAAGACACGGGGTCACCCTTCAGAGGGGATGAGCCCTAAGACAGTGCATTACCAGTATTGTACGCAGCTTATAAAATGCCGTACCTTAAATTAAGTAGTTGTTTTGTGGAGGATTTTGATGCTAGTCTAACTAATTAGAAGGATAATAGTAAAATGTGAAATTTGTTGCACAGTTTTCTGTCCTCGCATGAATCTAGTCTTTGTATGACCGACCCGTTTCTGTCTGGGTATTTGTGTATGTGAATTTCATGTTTGTAAGGGTAGCTACAATATAGGAATAATTCTTAGTTTGCAGCTACGGGTTCAATTAAATAAAATAGCATAGTTTGTCAATGCAATGGTGCGCAATAGTATATATGTTTTTGTTAAAGTATTAATTTATTGCAATGTAATAAATAGTAATTCTTTGTTAATTAATTTTAAGACTGCTTCACTTAATCAACGAAATTGGAAGTTTTAGCAGTAGAATGAAAATTCGATGTAACAATCTTTCAGTATCTCTTATGTTTCTTCTGTATTTTTCAGTCTCTTTTATCTGCCGAATCAATTTCTTGAAGCCTGACCTTTTCTTCCCTTTTGTCCATACCGACACGTCACGTAATGCATCTAGTTATTATACTGACATCTTTAAACCTTCCGTAGGCTCGTTTCCAGGTAACAGACGTAGCCAAAAAGAAGCATTGCAACATTTTAGTCTCCCGTAGCGCCGGTACAATTAACCATAAGTATTAATACTGTTTCCCCCAATGTTTCCGCGCTATTTCGCCTCCGCTTATTGCGTGGGGTGTCGACCGTGCTATTTTATTGGCACCGATTGTATACTCCCGTGTACTTTGCGACACTTTCCCTTTTATGAATGTTATGGTTTATTGCTCCCTCCCCCGCCTATAGTTGTCTATCCTACGAAGTGTTAGTGTTTCTGAGAGTAATTGGTGCCGCGGTTGCTACTTGCCACCCCTTAATAGTTGGTGAAACATCTATGACTTTGCACTTTGATAATGGAAATGCATAGTGGCGGAAGAGAATTTGGATGGTAATGGCAAAAATAGGATTCGTGGAAATTGAACCATACAGAAAACTTGCGGTTAACTATCATGAGGTTGAGTTCGAATCGTTCAAAAGTATTGTTCAATGATTATGTCAACAAAAATCGATAGACTACAGTTTATTGCCTTAAACAAATCTCTGTTTGGCATATACGTTGGCTTTGGTCTGGGTTTTTCCCCTCTCTCTCATTGGTTTTGTTCTGGGATTCTCCCTGGCATGGCGTTACATGGGCTTGATTCCCACCCGAAGCGATATTTTTTTCTTTCTATTTAAAATCTATCTATCTAAATCATCAAGCAAGATGCCTTGCGCAGTAGGTAGAGAGTACACACTTCCAACAGGTTCTTTCCTTAAAGAACTTTCTGGCTTTTCCCTTTTTAGTTCGTGTTATACATGCTATCAGTTACGGAGACTCTTGACTTGTCCTTTAAATGAGATAGTTTAGTTAGAATCACTGATCTATAAACGTTTCTAAAACTAAGCACATCCTTATCAAAATTAAAGTTCTAGCTCAAGGAATACAACGAAGGGATCTACGACATTGTGGTCACCACAGAAGGTCCAGTTTTTTTTATTTCGTAGTGGTCATAATGCACACATGCTCGGAAGTACAAGCTAGCTACTCAATCGGCTATCAACTTAATTGAACACATCGCGAGGGTACCTTCTACAGCAATTTGGGCTGGTTAAACGCTTACTTGAGCGTTTCCTGATTAATCTTTGGGGTAGTAATTGCGACTTGTTGGTTCCGTTTGTTTGCCTTCGAAGCGTATTGTGGCAAATGGCTGTTGAATGTATGGGGAATTTGTCCTATGCTTTGGCATCTGTATTAAAATGTAAAGTATACTACATAGCACTGCTACAGCATTTGCTGGGGCAGGAACCAATCCTAATCCCACACAATATTTTGTTTCTGCCCCATAATCTTTCTTCTTATTATTTTTTGCTGTATCATCATATATTATATGTATCTAACAGATAAATTGAAGAACTCAAGTTTTTATTCCAAATATTTTTCATCGTTATAATATGATATGTATCTAACACATAGATTGAAGAAGTCAAGTTCTCTTTTCAATTTTTTTTCATCTCAAAATATGATGTTTATCTAACAGATAGATTGAAGTAGTCAAGTTTTTTAATGGTTAAAACTCTATACTATCTGCCTACCTCGCACGGGATCTAGCCTGATGATATAAATGAGGATTGGTCATTTTTGTGTATTTGGGGCTGGTTTTTTAATACCTACTTACATTATAAATATTTCTATTTAGGATGTTAGATAGTATTAACCGAATTCAAGAAGGAGTAGGTTATATGTTCGTCTGTATATATTGTTGATGTCAAATTTACGAACGACTAAAGAGTTAAATAATCTATTGAATCAGCATAATCCGTAACCATAAAAATGTTCTTTCCGTACCGCAATACCCCTATTATTTTTCGAACCACACTCTTGGCTTTTCTCCAAATATCAACAGACCACAAAACATCCACATCATATTACAATAAACTAAATAAATACATACTCGAACAAACAAGTATTATCATAAACAGTAATTTATTCGACCCAAATCCAAGTGGACTAACGACCGGGCACGAGTTGTGATCAATTATCCAGCTCCATACAATTATCAGAGGAGCCCATCTTGCTCATAAATGGTATCGCTGAATTGTATTGCTTAAAATAAGTAATAGATCTTTATAAATATGAACGAAGTTATTATCTTGAAGGTTGCTCTCGCTCACTCTTGAATATTAGCGCAATATATGCCCTTGAAGAGGGTCAAATGCGTAATACTAAAATTCATAAGAAATGCATGAGAAGATATATGAATGTAAATTAATTAAAAGAGGTATGACAGAATCGTAGTATGTAGCAAACTGTAATCTTTGTCTACCCTAGTAGAATAAAAAGATGAGTGTATGTATACATACGGTCATACGACCATCACCCCAAAAAATGTACTTAGGAACGTTCGGTTAATATTTTATTGTTATTCCAAGTGACCAGACTGCATAGCAATCAATACTTTCCAGTCCGAAGGTTGAAATGTGTTTTATTTATTTATTTTTTAAAACGGAGCCCTACGTTAGCTTTCATTTATGTGTCGTACCTACGACACAGAAATGAATGCTAACGCACCTGCGTTTACGAACATGAAAATTCACATACACAAATACCCAGACTGTAATAAATAATTGTAGATCCACAAAGATTTGTCCCGGTATTTGTGTACGCGGTAGACCCCTGCCACCGCCAGTTGGCGAAATATGTTTTTAGTATCTAACATCTTCGGCAAAATGTAGGCCTATGATTAATCCGGCTTATAATTATACTACTAGAAATAAAATTATATCCCGACTTTGACTATCTACTACTGCGTCATACATATAAAAGCGTCATTCCATACAGATTTTAGTAATTAAATGTGGAAAAAGTACTTTCGTCATCGTAACTAAGTAGATAAATCCTTATGTAATAAGTAACTAAATTAATAAAAGTTAATACTATTAACAACTAAGGTCCATAGTAAATAAAAGAAGAAAAAAATTACACTATTGGCGGTATTGGCAACACAGACAAAATTAAAAATAATACGATGTTCGATTGCGCTACTTACACGTGAAATGTAATCCCACCCTGTTTCTTTTTGAGCCTGTAACAATTCCCTTGTTACAGGTAGGGGCGCCACAAGACGCCATTATTAAATTTAATTTGACACGCGTAGAGCACGTCGTTTCGCGCGACGGTCGCCGAGTGACCAATCACGTAAACGTCTGACTACTTGCTTTGCTGGTATTAATTGTTACTTCAACTCGATGCGCGCCCGCGGCTTCTAGAATATTGTTATTCTAAGACTTAAATTTATGTCATTTATATTGCAATATTCGGTTTGGTCTTAAAAAAATGACAAGCTAGTGTGTAATACGCGGTGTCGCTCGAACTACTTGAATATAAAGTCTATTTTTTTTCTTAAGTGGCCGATTTTACAAAAAATATGGCATGGAAACTATCTATCTATCTATATCATCAAGCCAGAATCCTTGCGGGGTAGGCAGAGAGTACAGAGTTCCAACAGGTTCTTTCCATACAGGAGGTCTGGCTTCCTCCACTCTCATAGTTCGTCTCATACACGCTCGACGGTTACGGAGACTCTTGACTTGACATGACCACTAAAGAGAATATATAAAATTGGCATAGTCAGGAAATCTTTCTGAAATTGTATTTTCCAACCATAACAATTGTATTGACTTTAAATTTATTAATTTTAGTCATTTATTCATTTGCCGACCGTCTTAATTCAATTGTATTGTCTTTAATTCGTTCATTTTGTTCATCCATTGATTTCCCAATCGTATCAATTTTATTGTCTTTAGTTGCCACGCTATATTTGTTTAAAAAAAATTCCACGTCAGAAAAAATAGACTTGATATTCGTTTAGGTATTTTGGACAGACTATTCTTTATTGTACTCTAACAAAAATTACATTACAAATGTCCAGATAAGCAAGCACCAAAAGTACTATGTTACTGAACATTCACAGCGAACATAGTCCATAGGTTCTATTTAAAAGAGGAGGTTTTTAATATACTTTGATGTTCTGTATCTACATCTGCTATATATTTTTTACAAAAATTACGGCACTTAAATTGTAATGGCCAATCGCAAGAGTGCCCTAATTCAGTCTGTCCAAGCAGTGTGCAGACAGGCCGGCACGCCTTCCCAGGCTTAATTGCTGAGATCCGTTATCTTATCGAGCGGCTTGCTCTTAGTTACATGTGTGATTTATGCACTGCCTACGTGTTAACGCGAGTTGGTTACAAAGAGAACGCTGTTAATCTTGCGCAACGACTATAGTGGATTTATATAGGGTTAAATAGATACCAACTACAATCTCAGAATAAGAGGCTAGATATAAGTTATTTTCAGTAAAAAAAGAAATTAAACACCGTCACGCCTATATTCCCAAAGCGAGGGTGGCAAAGGTGTACTGTGTATACCCACTTTTCGCCCTTTAGGTCCCATGTAATGGGGCCGAGCCATTGTATCGGACACCATACCAGACTCCGGACTGATACTAGGAATTTTTCTATCGATAAATTTCTCTGTTGTCCAAGGATTCAAACACAGGACCTCGTGATCGGTACGTGCATCATTCGCCATAAGACTAACGAGGCAGTTATTGTGATTAGTTAAAATTTAATACCAAAGTCACAACATTATTGCTAAGCAGTTTAGTCGCCTTTAGAATAGGATGCCAATCAGTAAAAGTATTCTAATAAAATATTATAATTTAGGTAAACTGTGGTAAAATACGGTTATTTTCAGGAAAAATCTATTAAGCGTAAATATATATAAGCCGGCTTGATAAGTTTCAACAGCAGGTGGCCACAAACCTGCCTCCACCAATCCGCACTGGGTCCGCGTGGTGGAGTATGACCTAATCTCTCTCACCTCGATTTGTGAGAGGAGGCCTTTGCCCAGCAGTGGGCAGTATAGGCTGATATTATATGTATAAGTATCTATATGTGGAAATTTATGTTTGTAAATGCACCCACAACAGGAATAATTTCTAGTATGGAGGATCAGTAAATTTATAATTACTAGAAACAAACTCGTCATTTGCAAATCATGCAATTTATTTGTTCTATATTTACATACAAATAATTTTAATGTCATATATTCTAAGACCTGTCTTATCTGAAGAACAAGTCAAATGTCTCCGTAACCGGCGAGCGTGTATGAGACGAACTATGAGATTGGAGGAAGCCAGAGAGGTCTGTAAGGAAAGAACCTGTTGGAAAGCTAGCGTAAAGTTTACGTTTATTTTTATTAAAATGACGTAATTTCACAACCCCGCTAAAACTTTTCACTAAAACACATATTGTGTTTTAGCTATGTGCTTTTTATGAAATAACAATGATATATGTTTTCCTAATGTAAAGTACATAAATAAAAGTAGGAATATACAAAAACAAGGTCGCGATTTCAATATTTTCGGCAAACTTAACTAAATCAATTCACCCACCTAATTCTGTTTTCCCAGTAATATATACAAACATAGGTATAAGGTAACCAATTTCTTTGACAATCGAAGTCAAGGTAATTCGCTACGAAAAGACCTCTCGTGCGTAACCCAACTAAACGCTTTCAATAATGCGACTGTCCTAATTCTACGAATCCGAGGCAATTCGGGCAGATTGCAAAGTGCCTTATGGACGGACACGCCTGATCCACACTCAATGCCTGATACGCGCTATCGCTTATCTAGTAGATTACTCATATGAATGATTAATGCAGTGCCTTTGTGTTAATATGTGTTTGTAGGCCGAAGGATGTAGGAAGGTTCTCGGCAAAAGATTTCAGAGATTACGCAGTAATAGACTGGTATTGCATGGGTTGTGTGACAATTTAGACTTTGTCTTTTAACTATATCATAACCATGGGTGCTTTAGAACACTCGGAAACGTCGGGACCGTAAAAATCACAAATAAACTTATATACCGATATACTTTAATTGTAATTGAATTTTTCACAGTTAATTTTTGCCCAACTCTGTAAACGCAACTGTAAATAATTCCAACACATAGTGACGGTCAATTGAAGAACACACAAAGTACTTTACATTCGTAATGCATTTAAAAAAATACGACCGCCCCATCCGTACCAAAGAATTATCGAGTGCACGCGCACTCAACAACGTATTTATTTACCCAATCATCACATTTTATACATTGGCCTCTATCGATTGGCCCCGTATCGGATCCATAAATAGGAATGCCTGACAAATGGTGCTCCCCATCTGATATATTGACGTGTTGATATGCACTGCCGAGGGGACGATTTCCTACTTCATTGACATAAATCCCGTTTTCAAGAATATATTGGGTTTTATAGACAAACAGACTGCTAGTGTTTATATGGGTATCATTGTTTTTGTAAGGGGCCGGAATGGATGTGTTGACGGTCATATGTGTCACAAAATATTGTTAAAGTAACAAAATATTAGTAAAGTGTTAAAGTATCATCTTATTACGACCCGAGAGTCATAATATTCGTAATCTAGGCACAAGTGTCCATCAGCCCAAGTATCGCATCATACATGACAGGTCTAAATGTCAAAAAAAATGTTGACAGCTTAAGACGAGTAGTCAAATCAAATCAAATCAAATCAGTTTATTTGCGAAAATGGGTTACAGTGGATGTTAAAATTACAATGGTCGTACGCCATATTCTGCCTTTATGCATGCAAATATCATTAGGAATAATCCAAGTACTTAAAGTACCTAACAATTAAGAAAACATAATAATGGTATCGGATATTTATAAATTATTTAATTAAAAGTTAAATATATAATAAAATATGTACAATTGAATTAATAACAAGTGTCTGTTTTAATGATAACAATTATATAAATGTTAATTATCGTAATTAAAATTAAAATAGTGACAGTTAAAATAATATCAGGACTGATGCATTCAATTTAGATAAGTTGCGTAATTAAAAACATCATATTATATTGTCAACAAGGTATTCGTGAACACTAGTGTAGAGCTAACGACTAGGTTTAAGGCAAGTTAAATGGTAAGATGAAAAATCTTTTCCTGATGTATTTTAATTTCCATAAGATCTTATCTTTTACGCAATCAAAATAAAATACGTCGCTTTTTGGCTTTGCCAGTAATAACACTATAAACATTTTGCCCCTAAATATAAAAATCACGCTCGCAAAATTAAGCACACTAAAATTAAATTAACAGCACCACAAGGGGGTACACCTAAAAAGGTTTACCTTGCAACCCACGTATTTTTATTTTTTACGACACATCAAAAGAAAGTGATATCGCGTAATTTTATGGTAATGGAGGGGTGGTCTACGAACCCACGTATGACGAAGGCTTTTAAATTTACGGTTTAAGCTTCATGATGAGAGCAATGTTTTATGGCTGGCAACATTTAAACTCATATGCGGGCTAATATAGGTTATAAGATTGCGCCCCAAATACCTTAAGGGGGTGAAGATAAGGTGGCTTTAAAACTCTTCAAAGACGTTATGTAGGCATTAGCAATAAAATCTAGATGAGAAACTTTGGCGTTCGTCATTGAAGTGTAATGAAGTACTGGAAATGATATGAGTTTGATCGGAAGTTGGTGAGATGTGTTAAGTTAGAAGCATATCTAGTTACGTTAAGATATTTAGCCGAGGATATTACATAGCTATAAACAATGGGGGTTTATCTATCTATGTCATCACACCAGATTCCTTGCGGCGTAGGTAGAGAGTACAGAGTTCCAACAGGTTCTTTCCTTACAGACCTTTCTGGTTTTTTTCACTAATGGTTTGTAGTCACACATAACCCGTATACAAATGTATCTAAGACTTAGTGTAGTAGGCTGAGCGTATGTTGCTTAGGTCACTGTGTTGAGCAGCTGAGAGTTCTTTTCCTGTAAAGGGAAATTTTTTGTGTGACCTGTATTTGCTTTAGACGTGATTAAGCTTTATATTTTTATTTGTTAACGCACCCACGGTACAACAAGTATTCCAAATACTTTATAATTTTCTAAAGGTACCTTATTTTAAATGTTCTTTTGAAACACCGTCACGCCTATATTCCCCATGCGAGGGTGGCAGAGGTGTACTGAGTACACATACTTTTCGTCGACGATGTTAGGTGCCATGTAATAGGGGGCGAGCCTATTGCCATATACCGGGCACGATTCCAGATTCAGGACTCATACTGGGAAGTTTTCGTTAGAAAAACCTCATTTGTCCGACCTAGGATTTGAAGCCAGGACCTCGTGATCACCAAGCGATGCGCTTTGCCACTAGACCAACGAGGCAGTCTTCCTCGTCCAAGTTCGTTTGAACAATACATTTATTCCATTGTATTTACTAGTACGTAACTTTTGTTTATCTATCTATTTATATCATCTCGCTGATCTCTGTCGGGGTAAGTAGATAGGTTGATACGTAGATTTTAATAAATCTTTCTATCTATCTACAAGGAAACATAATAAACGCAAGACCTGAAAGTAGTTTGTTCTTAATCGGTAACTGAATTGATTCCAACTATTTTTAATGTATCTTACATTTTTTGGAAAAAATGCTTTTAATCCTTCAGTGCGCTATAAAAAACTAAAACTATTCTTGCAATAAGGAGATTTCAAATGCATTCCTAAAACGTTTTTCTCAAAACACACACATACACGTACAAGTTTCATTAATAATTGGAGTATAAAAGTGCTTAAAAAAGGGTAAAATTTGGTTTTCGTTTTGAATTTATGAAGCAATTCTCTAATCGGGGTGTCTGAGATCTTGCGTTATTTAAGTTATACCTTGTATATTACTCTTTAGTAACCAGCTATGAAAAAGACAAAGACCTACATTATTGCATTGGCATCGACGATTCGAACCTTCCGCACGCACTTAAAATTTACCCTTTTTTAAGTGAAAAGGGTAAATTTTAAGTTATTTTTAAGCACCTTTAAATTTGGAAATTTATTTTTGGTTTTGAATTTACGAAGCAATGCTCTAATCGGGGTAACTCAAGAGTTATTTAAGTAACACCTTGTTTATCATCACGTCAGATCCCTTGCGGGTTAGGCAGAGAGTACAGAGCTCCAACAGATTCTTTCCTTACATACCTATCTGGCGTCTCCTTTCAGGATTAATAAATAGTTTATAAAATTCTATTAAGTGTTCCTATCTACATATTCTTTAATTTGGCTTTGTAACAAAATATTATAACTTGATATTAAATGATAAAATGAGCGCCAACCTATCTAGAAGTTTAAAAATAACTTATGTCACTACCCCCATTTAAAATGTACCTAATAATATTCTGAATACGCTTTGAAAAGTCTTAAATGAAGAATTCTATGATGAGAGGGTTATCATGAAAGTACTCGTAATAATAGTTTTACAAGGCCTTTACTGCTTTCAAACGTTATTAATTTTGTCTCGTTTCTTTTGAATTTATATTTTTAATACCGAAGGCACCGAAGTCAAATAGAAGCTTTCATTTTTTATTTCAAAAACAAATTTTACTAGATAATGAAAATTGCCTTTAAGGCCTAGTAGCGAATATTGCACGTAGCGATCGAGGTCCTGAATTTAAATCCTAGGATGGATGAAATGTAAGCTTTCCAGTATCAATCAAAAGAATTTGGGGAATTGTGCAATATGCACCCTCCTTTTATATGGGATCCAACGTCGTTCGCGAAAGGGGGTATACATACTACACCTCAATCTCGCCCTCTTTGGGAATATAGGCGTGAGAGTGTTTTTTTTTGTTAACTTAATATGTAGAAGAACTAATATTAAATGTTCTGCAAATCACAATCACAATTTTCAACCAAAAAAAAATCATTACTCAACAAATTACAACCCAAACTGAGCCGAAACATTAATAAATTCAACCAAGAATAATTTATTCCACGATCAACGGTTCCTTATAAAGTTACATTTTTTAATAAGTTTCATGCAAATCCGAGGGTACTAGAGACTTAATATAGGTCTGATCAGGGTCCCGGATCAAATTGAAAAGATTCTGGGTAACGTCAAGTGTGGTACTTGACGAAGGTACTGGCTTTTACGGCGTCCTACTTACGCCCTTTGATATGGGCAGCTGACAAACCACATTCTATATTGGAAAAAAAGTTATTACGGGTCGACGCGGACATCTCATGGTTGCTGTGACGGGGGAATTAAAGACTGGAGATTTAAAAGTGGTTTGTTTCCTTTGATTTGGCGAGGATGAATTTGTGACGTAGCGAATTATAGAATGAAGTAGAAAATATTGTGTTGAGTGTACAGATTTAAATAATACTGCTAATAACTGCTTCGTTCGATTAGTGCCACATTGACTGGAGATTGAAAAATGGTTTGTTTCTAGGATGAAAGGGAAAATTATGAACTCCTACCAAATTATAGTCAGGCATGTCATATTATGATAAGAGTATACAGATCGTAAACTATTTTTTTTTTTTTTTTAAACGTAGCACCACACTTGGTTATATTCCTGTGTCGTGGGTGCGTTTACAAACATGAAAATTCACATACACAAATACCCAGAACGAAACAAATAATTGTGGATCACACAAAGATTTGTCCCGTACGGGAATCGAACCCGCGACTATTAGACGCACTGGGCGGAGCTGCTCAAGCTCTTAATCACTGTGCTAAATCGTCCGTCAGAAAGAGAAGTAATTAAAAAACAAGCCCGCTGAGTTTCTTCGCCGGATCTTCTTAGTGGAGGCCGTGTTCCGATCCGGTGGTATATTTAGTATTTAAATTAGATTAAAAAAATGTATATTGACTATTTGTAAGCGCCCCCGCAGGGCTTATACAAAATAAATTATTTGAGTTTGAGTTTACAGATTTAAATGATTTTGCTAATGAATGTCTCGTTGCTCAAAAGATACTTAGTGGTATTCTCGATAATCAGTGATAATCTCGAGGTTTTAGTTCCAAATCCCAGGTTGAACAAAGTCAAATTACGGAGTCAGAAATTGCGCCCAATATTAATGGCAATATGCTCGTCTTTAGTCAATTGAATCCTGTAATTTTCAGCAATGTTTGGATATATAAAGTACGCTTCTGAAACCTTCCCTTGGGTAATAAAGGTGTAACGGTGTTACTGCTAGTACAAAAATTAGAAAAATAATTTTCTAGACGCCGCGCCGCATTGCTGCAGTAGTGAATAGAAACAATCTATAAAATTCTAACTGGACTTTGAAATTTGAACGAGAAAAATGCGCATAATAAATTACAAGGAAAGAGTTTTCACAATAGAAAATTCTAATTTAAAAATCCTTTTTATTCTGAAAAAGAATCTAAGTTCTTAGATTTTCGCGAATGTGCAATATGAAATAAAACTATTTTTCGGATTTTATCGCGGTTTAGCACTCAGCTTTAGCTGCAAAGTCGATCGAAAATGCAAAATCGATAAAATTCGAAAAATGGTTTTATTTCAAAGAATTTATGGTTCAGTTTCGACGGGCGCTGTTTTCAATTTTGTTTCAATACTTAAAAGTTGTGTTGTTGAAAATAATTTGTAATACAATATTGCTGAAGATCGAGCTCAGTGGCGCGCCATGGGAGAGGCCTACGTCCAGCAGTGGACTGACATGGGCTGATGATGATGATAATGTGGATAGAATATTAATTAGCTTTATGAAGGTATTCAGGTATGTGCATAAGTGAAGGTAATGGTATTAAAGTGACGAAACCTGACTTAAATTATTTTCCCCAGACTCACATTGTAATCGATCAGACGGACGATTTAGCGCAGTGGTTAAGAGCTTAAGCCGCTCCGCCCACTGTGTCTAACAGTCGCGGGTTTGATTCCCGCACGGAACAAATCTTTGTGTGATCCACAATTATTTGTTCCGGTCTGGGTATTTGTGAATATGAATTTTCGTATTTGAGAACGCACCCACGACACAGGATAAAGTGTAGTGTGCCCAACGTATTAAAAAAAAAAAAATTGGTCCTTAAATCTACCATTTTACTGTGTAGGGTAAAAGTAGGTACGAGCATTCCAACAATTCCATTATCATCATTTTTCATCGAAGACAAATTAATTTAGCAAACATTTTAATGAATTATACTAATCCACACTGGCAACGGCTTTATTACGTAGCCAATTGCCATTACCAAAGAAAAAGTAGAAAGAAGTCTAATATTCTTATAACGATTGCTATTATTCAACAGTAACGAGGCGAACGATTGATCTTGTCGTGACAGCGATACTTGTGATAAGCTTTATCCATCCAACGATACTATCGTCAATTCAATTAACCTAACGATGTCTGCCCCCTCACTGAATAGGACTGCCTTTCCTAACTCGAATGCTTCCGTAATAGGTATTGGTTGATACATATCCAATCGTTTGCCAGTTTCCCGATTGGTCTGTTAAGGATTTAATGAGGATTTTTTTCTCGCCTATATGTTTTCATTACGTTATGATTATGTTGGGTACAATTTGGTATATGGTTAAGCTGGATCTTTAGGAAGGCCTTTTTTCTGTAGTAGATGCTGATGCTTATACGGCATTGTTGCTAGCAAAGAAACAAGTCGATAAATGATTTCAAAACCAAGAGCAAGTTCAGACTTGCATGTCTGGGCTATTTGAAGCTAATTATCGGATTATAAAATTTGAATTTGGTTTTTTGTACACACAAAAATTCCACATACTCTGATTTGGTTTTAGCGGAGCTTTCTTTGAAGAATTGAAGCCTTGATTTTTGACCGACGATTACGTTGTCATGTGTACATCTGATAATTACGACACAAGGTTTTGACCTACTCCCGGTCAAATGCAAAATGACCGTTCACCATCGAGCTCGTACACGCATCACGGAGCATGTTAACATACCCATCCCCGTGGGATGGGGCTGCATGATGTCTTCAATTCAGACATGTCGCTGGAAAGTGAGGCGCTTAGCGAATCGTAACGCTGGAATTGCAGTTACAGGATTGGCTTTCTGCATCTTGTATTTTTAAATAACAACTAAAATTAGGTTTAACGGTTTTGGCCCAAAATTAATCATTGTTTTGGACGGGGTATTTGTGTATGTCAACTTCATATTTTTAAACGAATCCATGGCACAGGAAAGTATTGTAATGTAGAGCAACTTTGTTTAAAAAGAAATATAATGTTTCTAACACTAAGTATGAACACACAATATGTAAATTGTTTCAGATAGGAAAGTCCTAATATTTGTGATTTCTGTGGTTTCATACTAAATAAGAAAATTTTTTTGACAACTACGTTTTCAAAATATCTGAGTACACTTCAGTGATAAGATCACAAAGACGTGCCTACACGTGCTTAAAGTATATTTCTTAGAAATATTGAGTCAAGCAAAGTCTAGATCAATCTGCATCTTATAGGATAACATCGACCACATCACAAAATAGCTGTAATTTTGAAAACAAAATCGGTTGTAAGAATCACTTTACCTCTCAAATACGTAAAGATAACAGGATTACCGATATAGGAAGCAAAAAGCGTTCCGATAATTCAAGTGGCTCGCTATTTTATCGTTAGATACCATATTATTTGAGTTACGGAGGCGGCATCTCATTCATCCCGTCGACAGCACACTGCGATTTCCAACCGTACATTATCTCCGGATAAACATTGACTCAGACCGAATCATTGCTGTATACATACAGTTATAGTAGCATACGGTAAATATTGTTGGCGAACCAATTTTATGACTTCTTGGATATGTAGCGACCCCTATACATCGCTGCACAGTTGCGACTACCTAACAATAGATGGTGTTGACGATTCGCCATATATGTCTAAAACGCGATATTAAAGTGCGCACGACGTGTTACATATATACAAGCCCCCGACAACAACTCTCGGGGAGAGTGACAGGCCCCGCCAGACACAGCACCCGTCTGGCTGGAAAATCTTTCCTAGGACATATCCTGCCACAACGTTCCTGCCACAGTTTCGATACTAGTTAGTACAGTATTGAATGAAAAAATAAATAAATACCGTCACGCCTATTTATATATACCTATTTTCCGAACTGTGATGATAAAGGTATACTGTATAAACTCACATCACGTCGTAATTCATTCTTCCTGCGCACATGTAATATGTTTAATGACTTAATGAAGTCCAAACACCTTACATTAGATCTATTTACTAGTTGCCCCACCTCTATTAATGCTATTCTCGCCAAACACTTCACCACCTTCTAACTGACTATTATATCTTTCTTTTTGTTTGTTTATTTACTGTTTCCTTAAACTTTTTTTTAGTTTGTATCATTTTGTTTGTTATTAGCGATTAAGCATAATTATCTATATCTTAAGTCTATATGTGGAGGCTTGTAAATGGCTAATTGTAACTATTTTATACTATTAACTCTGTTATGCTAGCAGTAAGCCCCCCAAATAATTGAAAATAAAATAAAATAAAATATCGCTAAAGATGTTAGGACGCAATATAGAGACCGGGTCTATTGATTACACAGGACACAATTCCAGCCTCAGGATTCCTATTGAGATTTTAATTCCATTTCAAATATAATTGACGGATGATTTACCGCAGTGGTTAAGAGCTTAAGCCGCTCCTCGGTTCGATTCCCGCACGGGTCAAATCTTTGTGTGATCCACATTTATTTGTGTATGTGAATTTTTATGTTAGTAAACGCACCCACGACACAGGAATAAATCAAAGGGTGGGGTTGTGATTTAAAAAAAATGTATTCCGACTTTTAATTTAATAATTAGTTCGCTACTCGATCGTCACATTGCTGAATTGAAGTTTAGGTTAAATATGAGTTATCTACATTATGTCAAACTTTAAATCATATAATTCGATGATTTTAAAAATATGCGGTACATTTAAAGTCAATAAAAATATTTTGTGAGAATGGGTTCGTCGCTGTATTCATTTTATAATTTGTTTGATTCCTCTAAAATAAAATCAAATTAAACCAAAAAAATAATCACAGAAAGGTCCCTCTATTTTGACGTCGGTCAGCTTATTATTTTTTACCAATTTTTTTTTCCGGTACACAAAGAAACATTATAACATCAAAAAGTCAGTCCACTTTGACGCCGGTATGTCTCGGAGCATCGGTAGTACTGGCCTAAAGGCACTCCGACAAACCTTGCAATTTTCACTAAATTTCATAATTTGACTTTTGTTTTATAGATCATAATGAACAGGTCGCGCCTTAGGCCCTGACTTTACTGCCTCGAAACCTTTAAATTTTAGGTCAAACTGTCTAAAATAGCTGACCGTTTACTTATTTAATTTTCCTGCTTGAGAGCTATAACAGTTTAATTGCATTCACTTTACATTCAGCGTTTAAAGCTTCGCTTTTAATTAACGAGTTCATTACTTATTCTAATTTTGAACTAGGAGGATTTTGTCCCAGGTAATAAATTTAAATTTGGAGGTTTGTCATCAACAAAACGTAATTTCTTCAAATAAATCAATGAAAAATCTAAGGTTATTTTTTATTGATGTAGACAACCAAAGTATAGACACTAATACCCGTTTCGTATCATAATATTTTAGGTTGTTATGTATTCTATGCTAAATATCGACTTTATCTATTATGTCTCAATGGGGCATATTATTTTAAAAAATCGTTAATAATCAGCACTAGTGACTCGCCCCAGTTTCGCACGGGTTAATTATACACATAAACCTTCCTCTTGAATCACTCCGCTCATTGGTAAAAACCGTATGAAAATACGTTCGGTAGATATTGAGTCTATCGCGTTCAGACAGACAGACGCCGCGGAAGCACTTTGTTTTATGATATGTAGTGATTATCACTATCATTATCATCATCATCGCCCCGTATCAGTCCACTGCTGAACATAGGCCTCTCCCAAAGCGTGCCACTGAGCCCTCTCTTTTCTTTCAATCGCCGCAATGAACAATGTGCTTTATACAAATTTAGTGTCAAATTTGTATTTTATGACATTTAATTATGAAATTGACCAGACTACACCTATTACACAATATTTACACAATGTTACCTTACTTTCCAGTATTATGCTATCTACTAACTGTACCCGCAAATTCGCGTTATTTTCAGGCTTATATTTCACCTGCTTAAGTTTTTTTGTGACAAAAGGTAGGCTATATTTTTCCCTTGGATAAAATTCATGTCATTGCCGAATTTGATCCAAATCTGTTCAGCGGTTTGAACGTGAAAAGGTAACAAACAGACTGAGTACAAGTACAAACAGTACTTTCGAATTTATTATACAAGCTGTAACATAATAAACGCAAGACCTGAAAGTAGTTTGATCTAAATCGGTAATTGAATCGATTCCAACAATTTTTAATGAATTTTACATTTTTTTTAATTTTGCAAAAAATGCTTTTACTCCTTCAGTGCGCTATAAAAAATTAAATTTATTCTTGATTCATAGCAAAAAGAAGATTCCAAACGCATTCCTAAAACGTTTTTCGCAAAACGCACACATACACGTACAAGTTTCATTGTTAAAAGTGCTTTAAAAAAGGGTAAAAACCTTTAAATTTGAAAATGTGGTTTTCGTTTTGACTTTATGAGGCAATTCTCTAATCAGGGTGTCTGAGGTCTTGCGTTTATTATGTTACACCTTGTATAGGTATGGATCACTCCTATTAAATAAGTTTCTCAAGGTTTAACCACGTACCGAGAGATGTGGAGTGGGTGGATATGCTGCAAACTCGACCTATGTGACCTGGTGACACAATGTGGCGATTTTTGGGGAAGGCCTTTGTTCTGCTTTAGATCTCTTTCGGCTAATGATATATCCATCTATCTATCTTTATCATTCAGATCTCATCAGATGCCTTGTTGGGTAGGCAGGTGATAATAATTGTAAATCAAGCGAGTATGCTTTAATAAGTAATTGCGCCACGGTGTAGTAAACGATGACAATTTAGCGCAGTGGTTAAGAGCTTAAGCCGCTCCGCCCACTGTGTCTAATAATCGTGGGTTCGATTTCTGCACGGGGCAAATCTTTGTGTGACCCATAATTATTTGTTTCGGTCTGGGTATTTGTGTCTGTGAATTAACATGTTTGTAAACGCACCTACAGTCGGTGTGACCATACGGGCGCTCCATAGCGGGCCACCGATTGCACGACCCCCCCCCCCCGCATCTCCTCCGACGGTCCCCTAAGGTTGGGCCGCAGTACCTATCAACTCCTACCGAAAGCCGCATTAAAAAAACTTCGTTCCAATAATAATGCAGTGGCTACAAGGTACCGTCACGTCTCGCACTGTCTTGTGTAAAGAATGTCAAATTCCTCTTTGGTTTAAACTAATCGTCTTCATTATTAGAGTCAGCTTAGTTGGTATCAGGAATCGCATACAAGGCCATAATGCAGTGGCTACAAGGTATCGTCACGTCCCGCACTGTCTTGCGTGTAGAATATCATATTCTCCTTTGGTTTATACTAATTGCCTCCATTATTAGAGTCAGCCCAGTTGGTATCAGGAATCGCATATAATATAATAGTGCAGTGGCTACAAGGTAATCTCACGTCCCGCACTGTCTTGCGTAAAGAATGGCATATTCTCCTTTGGTTTATACTAATTGCCTCCATTATTAGAGTCAGCCCAGTTGGTATCAGGAATCGCATATAATACAATAGTGCAGTGGCTACAAGGTAATGTCACGTCCCGCACTGTCTTGCGTAAAGAATGGCATATTCTCCTTTGGTTTATACTAATCACCTCCATTATTTGAGTCAACCCAGTTGTTATCAGGAATTGTATGAAAGGCCATAATACAGTGGCTGCAAATTATCGTCACTTCTCACAGTGTCTTGTGTAAAGAATGTCACCTTTGGTTTATATTAATTTCCTTCATTATTAGTCTCAGCCTAATTGGTATAAAGAATCGCATACAAGATGTCAGTGAGTAGCTACATTTATGCCAAACAAGGCACGTTTTAGACTGTTCGTAAAATTTTGTGACTAGTAATTTGTGCCCCTTTCATTGGTCGTTCAACCTTTTGTCGCTTCTTAAACCGCTCTCTGGAGAAGAAGGGTTGAATGTTAGTAGTTTGGTAGCTTAATGTATTTCCCTTCTCCTTATACTTATTTTATATGCCGCTTTATGTAGG
The DNA here is from genome assembly GCA_905147815.2 of Phalera bucephala. Classification (NCBI taxonomy): domain Eukaryota; kingdom Metazoa; phylum Arthropoda; class Insecta; order Lepidoptera; family Notodontidae; genus Phalera; species Phalera bucephala. The sequence continues at coordinate 29,548,461 of LR990612.1, forward strand.
CGCTTTAAGAGGCGCTGTGCGACCGCTGTGTACTTACTACAACAAGGTTAAAGAGCGTTCGGCTCGGTCGGCCTGCTGACTGTTTGTGGCATTTTCATATTCGAGCGTCTCCGTGCTTTGAAAGGCACGTTAAGCCGTTAGTCTCAGTTACCGCCTAATGTGGTATTCGTCAAGCCGAATTGGAAGCCTTATAGGCGGCTTGATTAGTTCCAACAGCACGTGGTCAAAAACCTGTCTCCACCAAACCGCACTGGATCCGCGTGGTGGAGTATAACCTAATTTCTCTTACCTTGATTTGTGATAGAAGGCCTTTGCCCAGCTGTGGGACAGTGTTGTCTGATATTATATATGTCTCTTTATGTGGTTACAAAGTTCCGAGTAGATACTTGGTGGATCACATCAGAAAGTAGTAAACATTTTGGTTCGTTTGCGATTAACGATGTACAGTAACGTTTTGCAAAAACAGTTCGAATATTGATACATGAAATCAATTAACGGTTGCACATAGTTTCAGTTTCATCATCCTAATTTAGATATTTGGTATTCTTTTTTATTTTTGCTTCTTAAAGGCGTAGGATTACACTAGGATTTATTCCTATGTCGTGGGTCTTACAAACATGAAAATGCACAAACACAAATACCCAGACCGGAACAAATAATTGTGGATCACACAAAGATTTGTCTTGTGCGGGAATCGAACCCGCGGCTATTAGACACAATGGGCGGGGCGGCTTAATCTCTTAACCACTGCACTAAATCATCCGTCTCAAAAAAAAATAAGGGTAGACTATTTTAAAATAGGTAAATAGAAAACGGGACCTATAATTGCCAACAGTACACCACAACGCAAACATCCAAACCCAATATTTCGCCACTCATTAAGAAAATAAACGGCCGGACGCAGACCAGCCCAATAGTAGCACAAAAAATAACTGCAGCCCGGGATCATTAGTTGAACCTGTCGCCCTCGACCCTCCCAGCCCTCTGGGACAGGGGACGTGATAACGTCCCTCACTCCGCGAATGTGACGTTTGTTTCTCTGTCCAGCTAGTAAATACGCGGGAAGAACATTATAAAATATCTTACTATAAACCTTTAGTTGCATATGTGGTGCAAGTTTTATAGTTGCCAAGGAGTAGTGTCATGAATCGTCTCGTTAAAATCGTTATTAGTTTAACGGTAAACTTAACGGCTATCACAAGCCTAGCAGCCATTAAACTAAACCCACACACAGCTCAGATACAAAATAAGCTGACCTGTTAGAAAATTGGGCAAAAGTAGAACTTTGACTTTCAATATAAATATAAGGTATATGTTTCAGAAGTTAAAAGGGGCAGCTGGATTAAAAATACAGAAAATATTGGAAACTGTCTCATGCGAAGAGACTCCACATATATAATGATAATAAGGATACGATAATGATAATAAGTTATCCATTTTATTTCTGTAGTGTTTCAATATTACACACACATTTACAATACTAAATTCTAAACTGTCATTGCAATAATTTAAAATCAACCCCTATTAACCTGTTGGTTTATATGATCAAATTACTATTCTACCGGTAATCGTTTCATCCGGTAGCGATTTCAATCCGCTCAATTCAAAGCTCCACGGTAACCCATCGATTAACCATCGAAGTCTGATGTGTACCAGATAGTGCAATTCTACGTTATATTGCTGAACGGGTGACGCAGAACCAACGACAGGTGAAAAATGTATACTACGCCACGCCTATATTCCCCAAGCGGAGGTGGCAGAGGTGTACTGAGTACACCCACGTTTCGCCGACGATGTTAGGTCCCATGTAATAGAGGCGATTTGTGCCCCAACCCAGGACCTCGTGACCACAAAGCGATGCGCTTAGCCACTACACCAAAGAGGCAGTCAAAATAGTAAAGCTTATTTTAAAAAAAAATCTGATGAATAGCATTTAATTTTGACGCTTCATGCATTTACCGAAACTTAGATGACTATACATCGGGCTTAGAACAGACAGCATTGTCGTTAAAGTAATGCTATCAAAAAAGTGTGCTGTCACGTTTATCTTTATTTAGTTAATCTGTAGTTTAAAATGGATGGCATATGAACTCGGTAGCGTTTTGGTAACGTTAATTTGTCCATGCTAAGCCCTCAGTTTGCTATCGTGAAAGTGTACCACTACACTATCCGGGCCGCTAGTTGCGCTGAAAGGCCACAGTGTTCTTAGAAATTTACACGGCTTAGGAGCGCGATTAGCGTATACTATCTGAGTACAGGGCAAAGACCGTCATCCAAATCTAGATAAGAGAAATTTAGGTCACACTTCACTACACGAACTTATTGCGGATTGGTGACGGCAGGTTTGTACCTAACTAACCAATCTATATCATCACGCCAGATCCCTTCCGGGGTAGGCAGAGATTACAAGTTCCAACAGGTTCTTTTCTTACATGCCTCTCTGGCTTCCTCCACTCTCATAGTTCGTCTTATACACGCTCGCCGCTTACGGAGACTCTTGACTTGTCCTTCAGATAAGACTCGGTCTATTTGGACATGGTAAGATAGTCTAGGTCTTCCCGGTACCTACATCCTTCCACATTTGCATGTACCAAACTGTTCTTTAAAATTATCAAGCTATTTATAAGGATTATTATATACCTAATATAAGGATTTCAACTTGGCTTCAGAAATACGCCATAAATTGCTTAAAGAGCACATAACGCAGCGGCCTCGCTACACAGCTGGATAGTAAAGGAGGAACAATCAATTAACATTATTTGTATCTGTGGCAACACTTTTCTCCTGTTAAAAAGCAGTGATAGCCATTATTATTTAGCCTACACAGCATTACATACATATATTAGCATTTACAGCAGTGATAGCCTAGTGGTTAGACCGTTGGACTGCAAAGTCAGAGGTCTCGGGTTCAAACCCAGGAACGCACCTCTGTCAATTCGAAAACATGTACGTATTAAAAATTAACTATTACTTGCTTTAACGGTGAAGAAGATATATATATAAAATATCGTGAGGAAACCTGCATGCTTAAGAGTTTCTCGAAGGTGTGTGAAGTTCGCCAACCCGCACTAGGCCAGCGTGGTGGACTATAGCCTAAACCCTCTCAGTTTCAGAGGAGGCCCGTGCACAACGGTGGGACAGTTTCTTAACAGGGCTATTATTGGTATTTGTTTGTGAATTTTCATGTTTGTAAACGCACCCTCGACACAGGAATAAATCCTAGTGTGGGGCTACGTTTTTAAAAAAAAGAAAGAAAAGAAATTTCTCGTGTTATTTCATTTCTGGTTATTCGGAACATTAAAAATATCACGAACTTCATCAAGTCATCATAAGTATCATTAAGCAATAAAGATTTGTGATAGTGCTGAGTGCATGTAATATCTTGTGATAGACACAAACATAATTTCAATACATTTCTAATCCGAAAATCGAAGTTACGCCTAAATTAACATAATAACACCGTCCATAAGCGTATCAAACAAAATCGATGCATGCAATTAAAGAACTCATATCGATTTAATACGACGGTATTACAATATAAATCACAATGTTGGAAGCGTAAAAAAATCAGTTGGTCTTTAATATTTACCGATTGTTTTCAACTCGGAGTGAAATACTGCTATCCCATTCAAGTAACACCATTTTATTGTGGCCTCCCAATTCCCAATAAATCACCCCTTCGAAAGAGTGTTGTAGTCTAGAAGAGGGAATCGTGGTAGTTCTTTTTAAACTGGCTACTTACCACATTAGTAGCTGTTAACATTCCTTTGTGATGCTTCATTAGAAAACGCTCGGAGGTTTTTAAGAATGCATGTACGATTTAAAGCATCAGTGAATATTTTTAGCCTTTATCACCTTTCGTTAGGGTTGAAATTTCAAGTCAAAAACTGAATAAGACTGTTGTCGTAATGAAAGTAAATTACTGATACAAAATCAATTATTGGTTTTAAAAGCATGAATGAATAATTATATAATTATACGCGTATATTTTTTTAAAAATGAGTTCTCCTTTTTATTCGGATAAATGTTTTGACTAGAATTTCGTTTTATTTGGCGTTGTAAATAATTGATGCCTAGTTGGTCTAGTGGCACCAGTTGCGGCTGGCAATCCCGGGGTCCCAGGTTCTAAAATATCATTGTTAGATATTTTTTTTTTTTTTTTTTTAAACGTTGCCCCACACTAGGATTAATTCCTGTGTCGTGGGTGCGTTTACAAAAATGAAAATTCACATACACAAATACTCAGACCAGAACAAATAATTGTGGAACACACAAAGATTTGTCCCGTGCGGGAATCGAACCCGCGACTATTAGCCACAGTGGGCGGGGCGGGCTAAGCCCTTAACCACTGCGCTAAATCGTCCGTGATCAGACATTCAAATATACGACATTAAATTTAATCAGACAGCTAAAAATGTGTACATAGATGATAGAATTATACAGAATACGAAACAAGAAATTACAATTTATAACCCAAATTAATAATTCCATTACCGTCAAACCATCAATTCTATACTTCTATACTTCTATACTCTCTGTCTGTATACGCAAGGGATCTGGCGTGTCGATATATAACTTCAATACTGAAAAGAAACGCACTCCATACATTAGGGCTTAGCAAGAATAGACTGACGTTAGCATATTACTATCGAATTGATATGCTGTCCTTTTCACACCCAAAATTTACTGAGTATAGACGAACATGACAGCTGGCATTCTCTACAACGTCCCTGCAACGTCAAATGGTGTGTATTCCTCAGTAAAAAGTTTTAGCTGGTTGCTACACCCAAGTGTAGCAAGCTTGCGCGTCGCTTCAAAATTTCAATTTAATTCACCGCATGCAGTTTCTTTTACGATGACTGCCTTTTACTTGCTTACTTAGCGTTTTATACATTGTACAGGTATGCTGTATTAAATTCTAGACTGAAATACAGCTTATATATTCCTTTACAACAAAATTTATTTTAATATGAACTTTTAAAACAAAGTGTATTCGTTTTTATAAAAGTATTTTAATATGAACTTTGACCAGTTATTTTAAGAATCAAAAAGTATAAATTGAAAAGAGGATATTACTTTTAATAAAATGGCGATTGCTTCAATATGGTCTTAATGTCAAGGAAATATGGATTGCGTACATTGACTTTATTTAATGACTGTCTCGTTGGTCCAGTGTCGGATAATGTGCTTTGCAATCACAAGGTCCTGGATTCAAGTCCTATGTTGGATAAATGTAGTTTTTCTATCGAAAATTTCCCAATTTCAGTCCGGAGTCTAAAATTGTGCCGGATATATGGCAATAGGCTCGCCCTCTATTACATGGGACCTAACATCCTTGAAGAAAAGTGGGTGTACACAGTACACCTCTGCTATCCCTGCTTGGGGAATATAGGCGTGACGGTGTTTGTTTATTTTACTTTATTTTATGTTAGTCTATATAATCATACAATAAAATTAGTTTGAACTCCTAAGTAAATAATTCATAATATCATATATAATAATAATATTAGCCCTGTCAAAAAACTGTCCCACCGTTGGGCACGGGCCTCCTCTCAAATTGAGAGGGTTTAGTCCACCACGCTGGTCCAGTGCGGGTAGGCGAATTTCCCACACCTTCGAAAAACTTTTAGGCATGAAGGTTTCCTTACGATGTTTTCCTTTACCGTTAAAGTGATAGTCAATTTTATAAATATAAATAATTCATATTAGGGAGTTATCAATATTAAGCTGGTCGTCGATGCAATCTTAGGAAAGTCCTGCATTGGATGTATTTAATTAAAATACCTATATATTAACAAGTCAAACATAAAAATGTTTTCTTATTAACTTTTTTATATTCTTTCTTAGGCAATATTTTATTGCTAATATTACAAAAACATCGTCCTGCTTACCTAGTGTATATATACTACTTATATAATAACCCGTTTACATTCAGTCGTGTCACAAACAAAGCTCCGCAAAATATGTACACAGCGTTCGTGTTTCTCTTTATACTTTTAAACCGCTAAAATATTGTTTCTGGCTGGCGCGATACCGTCGACTCAGCATAGCTGGCGTCATAGAAACCTGCATTCACGAGTGTACCTCATGATATGTTCTTATACTAGAAGAGACATTTAAAAACAACATTTTTTTTAGTAAGGAGCATAGAAGAGATATTGAGTTCAGTATTATGGCAATAGTTTCTTCCCATTTTAAATTGGGATATACCATTCATCAGCAATATGTTGTTATCTAGACTACAAATATTCAGCCCAGGCTTAGGAAATATGCACCTGGCGATATTTATTATTCTTTCTTTTTTTATTGATGATGTCTCTCATCACCTTAAATAAGTAAACCAATAAGATAAGCTACAATAAGCAACTTTCATTTCACTGTGAGATTGAGAGAGATAGCTTGTTCAAATGACTTAGAGCTAAGATTGCTGCGGTCACTAGATCGAGTAGTCGCTTCGACCTCCGCTCGAGAAAAGTGTGACTTACAAATGTCAGTTCATATATATTTATTCTGAAAAAAGACATAAAAACTGTCGCTTACATGAGAACATAGTATACATCACCATTCAACGAATTCAATTAAAGTGATCAATTACATATATGACATGTTTTTAATAATATGCTGAGCAAGTTTTGGTTTGAATGCATTAAATGATGTAACATTTTTAATGGACTAGGGTAGTCTATTGTACAGTTGTGCACCTTCCAAAGTAAACAATGTAAATATTTGTTTCTGCTTGAGTGTTTGTGTGTTTATACATTCAAATGTATTGTTTACAAACGCACTCATCATATAGGATTAATTCCTTGTGATATTCAGGATACAGTATTTTTTCTGTTTACTGGTCAGCGCTTGACCCCTATCACATCTGATGGAAAATGACGATAGGGTCGAATGGCTCAGTAATAGCCTATTTGTTCTGAAATAGGCTGAAAATTCGAAAGTTACACAGAGTTCCGAATGATCGGGATAGACCTTCCTACTCCTAAGACAACTCCGGGCAACATGCCGGAATACGCTGGAGTCGCTTGGCGGCATGACTTTGCTGGGTGGTGACCATCCCTGGCCGTATCCTATCACCGATGATGTTGCTGCTCGTTTAACAAAAAAGTTGTATCGAAACATATTCCACCATATCTAGGTCACAGCTATATCTCCGTTGCACTATGTGTTTTCCCGCAGAGTATAATCCGACGCCCTGTGTATTGGACCAACCAATATCTAGTTAGCGTTGTTAAGCCGCCGTTGAGCTCGCAATCCTCGATATTGAGGTTCTGCAAGCTTTTTGGCTTCTGTAAAGATGAGTTTGCACACAATATAAATGGGTACGCATTGGAGTTCTTGATATTCTAGACAGAAGTAGAAATAAATAAATAAAATATACACCGTCACGCCTATATTCCCCAAACGGGAATGGCAGAGGTGTACTAAGTACACCCACTTTTCGCTGGTAATTGCTATATAATAGCCACAATTTCAGACTCCGGACTCATACTAGGAGTTTTTTGATATAAATATAACATTTGTCCGACCTAAATTTTGAACCCATAAACTCGTAATCAAAAAGCGATGCGCTTTGCCACTAGAACAAAGAGGCCCAAAAACGCTACTTACTTTTTACAGGTTGCTTAATGGCCAGTCAGATAGATTTGGTTTCTGTCATGTCATGTGTGTCTGTTAGTATGGTATTAGATTTACCGTAATGTCAAAATTTATCAAGCCGCCTTTTAAGGCTTCCAACTCGGCTTAACTACCACACATTAAGTGGTAGCCGGGACCAACGACTTTACGTGCCTTCCGAAGCACGGAGACGCTCGAATATAAAAATGCCACAAACGGTCACCCATCTCGGGCCGCCCGAGTCGAACGCTGCTTAACCTTGGTAATCGGTAAGATCACCGCGGTCGCACAACTCTACGATCCTGAGTCAACCTTGAGTTAAATATTGGAACAAATTGGCGTTAGCGTAACGCTATCAAGTTGATATGACATCCTCTTCGTATCACAAATTTATTAAATAAAGATGAACGTGACAGCACGAGTTCTCGACAACGCTGCTTTAACATCATATGGTTTGTGTTTACTCTTCTGAACAGATTGAGGTTATCGTAAGATTGTTGAGAACTTTTATCTTTATTTAGTAAATTTTATTGCGAAAAGGATGGTATATTAACTCGACAGCGTTACATTTACGTCGATCTGTTCGTGCTAAACCCTCTGACTATATATTTTTTTGTACTCGAAGACCTCTGAATAGACGATCGCAATTATATTTTTTTACATCCCCATTGTAATTTTATAAAACTAAACTATGAAAGTAGACAACTGATCATTTGCAATAATGTCTAAAAATAATTTCGTTCAAATGTTATTGAACTTTATAAAGTCGTTTTTTCTAAGAATACTCGTCAATATAGAATTACGTGGATTCTGAAGAAATACAAATGTATCGTGGATAATATTTTAACGTTTTGTTAATCAGAAAATAGTTTTCCATTTGCAGCACAAAAAATGGTGGCACGCAAATTAATCGACCAGATTTTCAAATTTTAGCACACACTAAAGAATTTGTTTTATATTCTCTTTAATTACTACAATTTTTTTTTATTTCATAATTCATTACTCTACCTACTGTAGCCGGTTCTCATCGTATACTTAATGAGTAATAAATTCCAAAGAACGATTCGAGGCCACAAGATGCAAAATCCTTATTATATCTCGAGTGTTGGTCACCCCAGTTACTGGGTGGAGTCGTTGCCGGTTTGATTCCCGCATGGGACAAATCTTTGTGTAGCCCACAGATGTTTGTCTCAGTCTCGGTATTTGTGTATTTGAATTTTATGTTTGTAACGTACCCACTAGAATATTTTTAGTATGCGGCTACGTTTAATAAAAAGGACAAAAGTATGTCGCTGACCTTACCAGCGTCACAAGTCACTGTAAATTCTAAGTTTTTTATTTAGTTTACACACTAGTTTTGTATCAAATCCGTTAGTTTGCTTGATCTAAATATTTTTTTAATATGATGCTAATATTTCGGGTTCGACGACATTCAACGACTTCAACGATTCAAAAAATTCAGAATGTTTAGTGAAGATCGCTCCGAGCAATGCCATTATTTCATAGCCAAGGAATAGTTATTACCTCTTCTGCACGTCTGACGTCAATTCTACTAGCTGGATGTATCAATAAAATTTAATACTAACAATAATTCTCACCTAAAACTTGGTAATTTCTTTTTTAACACATAACACTATCGGAACAGACAGAAAATAGAGCGGGTTGATAAGTAAATCTATTTAGAACAAATCCTTAGCTTCAATAAAAACAGGCAAGAAACTAAAATCCTACGCCGCGTTCGATTGGGATGGGGCGGTTTTGGAAAATTGCCCTATATATTTAAGGGAAACATACCCATGAATCTCAAACGTCGCACCTTCGAAAAGTGTGTCCTGCCCGTTATGGTATATGGAGCCGAAACCTGGACGCTCACTAAATACAACTTGAATAAACTACGTGTGAGCCAAAGACCGGGTCCAAAACATCATAATCCGGGAAAGAACAAAACTTACCGACATAGCTCAAGTGATAGCGGAAAGAAAGTGGAGATGGGCAGGACACATATGCCGGAGATCGGACAACAGATGGGGGAAAAGGGTGCTTGAGTGGAGACCGCGAAACGGCCATCGAAATGGAGGACACATGAGGAAGACAAACCGCAAGATGGACTGATGAACCGATGAAGGTAGCCGGAAAGGATTGGATGCGAAAAACGCAAGATCGAAGACAATGGAGTGCCATGGAAGACACCTACACTCAGCATTGGGTGGCTACGGGTTAAAAATGAATAAATGAATGACTATCGGAGCGAGGTCAAATATAAAAAAACGTACCTTGCACTTTATTCCTCTGCCACGGGTGCGTTTACAAACATGAAATTGTCATACACAAACACTCGAACCGAGACAAATATTTATGGGTCACACAAATATTTATACTGGATCAAGTCTGTGAACTATTGGTGTGTTTAATCAAACTCATAAATGTACATTCCCGTAACTACATAACTAATTAATCACGGCCGTCGCGCAGTGGCCTCAGTGACACGAACAAAGTTCATAATTGTATTCAGAGTTGGGACAGCGCTTGATTAATTATCCGCACGTGACCTGCGCTGTCCTACGATGCGAATTAGGACACTTCACCTGTAGATTCCTAGTAACTGAGCCAGGTAAATCCTTTTTGAGAGGCTCTTAGTTGTAGCTTTCGGCTCGATCAGTAGTAGATGGGTGGCCATTGGTATAATTTTCATTTTTAAACGTGTTCTCTTGAGTTTATTTTCCAATAAAATGTTCACATACACAAATACTCAGACCAAATCATTTTTTGTAGGTTATACAAATACACGGAAAATTTGTGGCGTTTGTGGCATTTTCATATTCGAGCGTCTCCGTCCTTCGGAAGGCACGTTAAGCCGTTGGTCCCGGTTACCACTTAATGTGGTGGTCGCTAAGCCGAGTTCGAAGCCTTAAAGGCGGCTTTATAAGTTCCAACAGCAGGTGGCCACAAACCTGCCTCCACCAATCCGCACTAGGTCCGCGTGGTGGAGTATAACCTAATCTCTCTCACCTCGATTTGTGAGAGAATGCCTTTGCCCAGTAGTGGGCAGTATAGGCTGATATTATATATTACAAATACACCCGTGCGATAATCGAAATCGCAACTGCTGGAAACTGTAGGCGCCACGGCTTAACCGAAACAACCGAAAAGATTTGTCCTGTGTGGGGATTGAACTTGCAACCGCTCTAACCAGTGAGCATAGCGGAGTAAACTCCTAACCATTGGACCAAGACTGTGAACTATCGAAGCGGGTTTAATCAAACACATAAATGAACATTCCCGTAACTACACAACTAATTAATCACGGCCGTCGCGCAGTGGCCTCAGTGACACGAATTAAATTCATAATTGTATTCCGAGTTGGGACAGCGCTTGATTGATTATCCGAACGCGGTCTGTCCACGATGTGAATTAGGATACTGCACCTCTAGATTGTTAGTTGTAGATGTTGTATACATCCATTTGAGGCACTCCAAGACTCAACCCTTTAAAAAACGATGCGACACACTAGAAAAGTATTCCTGTGTCAGTTAGTCAATTTAATAAACCAGCTAATATACCGGGCGGCCAAATAAAATTATTTCTTTTCGTTTTGTTTTCTGTTTGTTTCTACTAACAATAGTTTTAAGCGTCAATGTAATTACTAACATATGTATGTACTCATATGGATGAATACCCGGAATAAATGTATTATTATTATTATGTATCTCGCTGAGATTCACGAGCTTTACCCGGACCTTTGAAAGGCTTGCATGGGGACATGGGTCCAGCACGTTGTGGCCCTTTGCGAGAAGTTAATGTTCTGTAAGTCACCTGCTGAGATCACTTGCTGAAAATGAAGAAAAATAACCAGCGAACTGACCCCGGCAGGTGCAAGGACTATTGTAAACTATAGAAAGAAAACAAGGGCTATATAAATGAGATTTGATGGACAAAAACTGGACTATTTCAAAGGGGACGGACACCGGCCATAATTAGTGATACCTAATTTCCCGTGGCCGGCGGTGACTCGCCGCTTACTAGATGGGCCCCCAAACGGTCGTCCTAGGACAACTGAGGGCAACACCGGTGTGAGCGGCTCAGGGGTTTAGAGAGGCGTGCTGCGCTTTCTCCGAAGTTACTCGCGGCGTTATGCCCTTTAACACTTCCACTCCTGGAGTACATCGTCGTAGGACCGCATTATCTTCTTACGTCAATATAGCTCTCACGGCTCCTCTCTGGACGGCCAATTAAGGCTAGCCAGAGTCGAGAGTCCTGCGGGCACCCTTCGGTTTCCACTCCACCGACGAAGACACGCCCTTGGTTGGGGGCCCTGACGGAGTCTGTGAAGCACTCGGGTCCGTCGTGTCGTTCCTCACCAACAGCTCGTCACAAGCTGCCCTGCGGTCTATATATTTTTATTATTATTATGCTCTCAAGCTGTAGCTATTAAAATAAGGCTTCCAACTGGAACCTTGAAGCTTTCTTTATTTTTAACTGAATTGGCATTAACAGAAAACTAAACATACTATATACCTGTACCTGTACTCACTACCCACCCCGCAAGGGATCTGGTGTGATTATATAGATAGATAGATAACCGTATTTTGTACAGCTCTATACATTTTGTTATGCTTTTATTTATAAATTTGTCGTATCCTATTAATTGAAAATCACAATTAATGGAATGACAAGCATCATTTTAGTAACCTTTTATCTCGTCTATAGACATAGTCTATTCCATTCGATGAGAGATGACATCTGTCAGATGACGAATCACAGATGACAGATAGTTGATGTAAGATGGCGAATGTCGCTACGTTGTTATTCGATTGGCAACGGGGCAAGCGGTCGGCCGTATCACGAAGCAGCTAACCACACTGCATTCTACGTGACAATATTAATCTCCAACTATTGTGCGCATACTTGCATATCATGGAATATCAGTATACCGGACAAAACCCAGTGTTATTTCAAGATATCCTTTATGTGCGGCCACCATGCGGGCAATTATGAAAACGAAGATAAATCCACCTTTGCTGTTACCAGCATTGAAACGGCCATCCTGAAAACCTAAGCGTCGACATATTTATCTTTTATTCACTTATATTTATAGGCAGATTTCATGTCTGAAAAATTCTGTACTAGTCTACTTTAAACTACTGCACAAGTTAAGTAAAGCAAAGAAAAAAATACAAATAACAAACTAAACATATTTCAATTCCAACTTCGTAAATATAAATAACATAAATCAATATTATACATAAATAAATATTTGCTTGATATTTAGATACCTAAAACATCAAAGCTACTGCGAAAATTAATTTCTGTACTTTAATTATTCAAAAAATATTAATCCCATCCAAAAGGATATCTCTACAAAAGCTTAGCAAAAAGAGAATAACATTTCATTTAAAATTTTAATACTCAGGTACGCTCCACGGATACTTTGACAAAGTGTGCTCTGTTGTTTCAGCGTATAAAGCAACGTAAAGTATCAACTTTCAAATAAACAGACGAAACTATACCAATGTAACAACATTGTACGCTTTTCGTATTACTCTTGAAATATAAGCGACGACTTCGAGTTCTCGTCTGAAATGTGTTGAATAAATACATATTTTATTTCAGTTCTTTTTTATTCGAGTTTTATTACTTATTGTATTTGTAATGTGAATTATATGAATATTTTTATTCATGTAAACCATTACAATATTTATGAATCGTCAGAAAAGTAACAAACAGGTTACTCTTTTAAAATAAAAAAAATACAAACTTTTTCATCTACATTCTGTTGTGGGAGATCAAAGTAGGTTGGTCATCAGGTGAGTCAAAGTTAAAAAAACAAATTATACTAATTATGAGAATGGCTATATGGTTACCTCATTTACAAAAAAAAGTACATAAAATGTCATTAAGTTAAATTAATAGAAGGAAGAGAGGGAATGTTAACTAATAACAGTTGAATAGGTTGTCATGACTCAAGTGGAGCTGGAATAGCATCTATCCAAGCATTTTTTCGTTTAACTAATCTTCTATTGAATAATAAGCTTGCTTACAAAGTGTTCGTTTTACACAAGCTCTGAACTTATTTTCACTAAGTTTAGTGACGTCAATTGGATTTTTATCTAAGTATATGCGTCAACATAGAATTACGTGAATTCTGAAGAATTACAAACGTGTCAAGGGCAAAATTTTAACGTTTTGTTAATAAGACAACATACATTTGTCGCACAAAAAAAATGGTGACACGCAATTTAATTAGACAAATTTGTTAAATTTTAGCTCGCACTAAAGAATTTCTTTTTATATTCTGTTTAATTCCTACAAGTTTTTTATTTATTACTTAATTCATTACTCTACCCACTGTCATCAAAAATAGTTTTCCATTTGTAGCACAAAAACGGTGGAACGCCTATTAATTGGACAGATTTTTAAAATTTTAGCTCACACTAAAGAATTTCTTTTTATATTCTCTTTAATTACTACAAGTTTTTTTTATTTCTTAATTCATTACTCTACCTACTGTAGCCGGTTCCCATCAAATACTTAATGAGTAATAAATTCCAAAGAACGATTCTAACTTCGAGGCCACAAGATGCAAAATTCTCATTGATATCGCTTTGCGCGTCAAGCGTCAGCATCTAGCATAAAAACCAAATCGAGTCACTTAACGACGGTTTGTTCCAGTGATTAAGAGTGTTAGTCACCCCAGTTACTGGGTGGAGTCGTTGCCGGTTTAATTCCCGCATGGGACAAATCTTTGTGTAGCCCACAAACGTTTGTCTCAGTCACGGTATTTGTGTATTTGAATTTTGTGTTTGTGATTTGTGTATTTGAATATTCTAGTGGGTACGTTACCCACTAGAATATTTTTAGTATGAGGCTACGTTTCATAAAAAGGACAAAAGTATGTCGCTGACCGTACCAGCGTCATAAGTCACTGTAAATTCTAAGTTTTTTATTTGGTTTACACACTAGTTTTGTATCAAATCCGTTATTTTGCTTGATCTAAATAATAATAAATTTTAATCTGATGCTAATATTTCGGGTTCGACGATATTCAACGATTCAAAAAATTGAGAAGGTTTAGTGAAGATCGCTCCGAATAATGCTATTATGTCGTGGCCAAGGAATAGTTATTACCTCTTCTGCACGTTTTACGTCAATTTTCCTATCTGGATGTATCAATAAAATTTAATACTAACAAATTACGACTTGAATAAAATTCTCACCTGAAACTTGCTCATTTCTTTTTTAACACATAATACAAAAATACACACACTATCCGAGCGAGATCAATTAAACGTAACTCGCACTTTATTCCTCTGCCACGGGTGCGTTTACAAACATGAAATTGTCATACACACGAACCGAGATAAATATGTATGAGTCACACAAATATTTATACTGGATCAGGTTTGTGAAATATTGGTGTGTTTAATCAAACACATAAATGTACATTCCCGTAACTACACAACTAATTAATCACGGCCGTCGCGCAGTGGCCTCAATGACACAAACTTAGTTCATAATTGTATTCAGAGTTGGGACAGCGCTTGATTAATTATCCACACGTGACCTGCGCTATCCTACGATGCGAATTAGGACACTTCACCTGTAGATTCCTAGTAACTGAGCCAGGTACATCCTTTTTGAGAGGCTCTACGTTGTAGCTTTCGGCCAGATCAGTAATAGATGGATGGTCATAGGTATAATTTTCACTTTTAAACGTGTTCTCTTGAGTTTATTTTCCAATAAAATGTTCACATACACAAATACTCAGACCAAATCATTTTTTGTAGGTTATATAAATACACCGAAAATTTGTGGCGTTTGTGGCGTTTTCACATTCGAGCGTCTCCATCCTTCGGAAGGCATGTTAAGCTGTTGATCCCGGTTACCACTTAATGTGGTGGTCGTTAAGCCGAGTTCGAAGCCTTAGAGGCGGCTTGATAAGTTCCAACAGCAGGTGGCCACAAACCTGCCTCCACCAATCCGCACTGGGTCCGCGTGGTGGAGTATGACCTAATCTCTTTCACCTCAATTTGTGAGAGAAGGCCTTTGCCTAGCAGTGGGCAGTATAGGCTGATATTATATATTACAAATACACCCGTGCG
Source organism: Phalera bucephala (assembly GCA_905147815.2). Taxonomy (NCBI): domain Eukaryota; kingdom Metazoa; phylum Arthropoda; class Insecta; order Lepidoptera; family Notodontidae; genus Phalera; species Phalera bucephala. The sequence goes on from LR990612.1 coordinate 29,564,180, forward strand.
GTCATCGAAATCGCAACTGCTGGAAACAAACGAAAAGATTTGTCCTGTGTGGAGATTGAACCTGCAACCGCTCTAACCATTGAGCATAGCGGAGTAAACTCCTAACCATTGGACCAAAACTGTGAACTATCAGAGTGGGTTTAATCAAACACATAAGCGTATATTGACGTAACTACACAATTAATTAATCACGCCTCAGTGACCGAACTAAGTTCATAATTGTATTCCGAGTTGGGACAGCGCTTGATTGATTACCCGTACGCGGCCGGCGCTGTCCCAAGATGTGAATTAGGACACTGCACCTGTAGATTGCTGGTAACTGTACCAGGTACATCCATTTTGAGAGGGTCTTAGTTGTAGCTTTCGGCTCTGCCAGTAGTAGATGGGTGGCCACAAATACTTAGACCAAATACTTTTGTAGGTCATACAAATACACCCGTGCGGTAATCGAAATCGCAACTGCTGGAAACTGTAGGCGCCACGGCTTAACCAAAACAAACGAAAAGATTTGTCCTGTGTGGGGATTAAGCATAGCGGAGTAAACTCCTAACCATTGGACCAAGACTAAACTATCGAAGCGGGTTTAATCAAACACATAAACGTACATTCCCGTAACTACACAACTAATTAATCACGACCGTCGTGCAGTGGCCTCAGTGACACGAACTAAGTTCATAATTGTATTCCGAATTAGGACAGCGCTTGATTGATTATCCGAACGCGGCCTGTCCACGATGTGAATTGGGATACTGCACCTCTAGATTGTTAGTTGTAGATGTTGTATACATCCATTTGAGGCACTCCAAGACTCAACCCTTTACAAAACGATGCGATACACTAGAAAAGTATTCCTATGTCAGTTAGTCAATTTAATAAACCAGCTACCAAACCGGGCGGCCAAATAAAATTATTTCTTTTTTTTTGTTTTCTGTTTGTTTCTACTAACAATAGTTTTAAGCGTCGATGTAATTACTAACATATGTATGTACTCATATGGATGAATGCCCGAAATAAATGTATTATTATTATTATGTATCTCGCTGAGATTCACGGGCTTTACCCGGATCTTTGAAAGGCTTGCATGGGGACATGGGTCCAACACGTAGAGGCCCTTTGCGAGAAGTATAATTATTATTATTATGCTCTCAAGAGGCCCTTTGCGAGAAGTATAATTATTATTATTATGCTCTCAAGCTGTGGCTATTAAAAAAGGCTTCCAACACAGCGTGACGACTGCCACATTAAGTGGTAACCAAAACCGACGGCTTAACGTGCCTTCTAAAGAAGCAGCTACGCTCAATAATGGAAATGCCACATCGTTTGTAGCATTTCCATTTCAGACTGATCGAGCTGAAAACCGCTTGGTTAGAACCCGTATTGGATCGAGTTATAACAATTTTGAAGCCAGCACGACAGAAATCTTTACGCGTACCGCAAACGTTCTTTTTCGGACTGGGTTTTTGAGTACGTGAATCCAACCACCACTAAGCCAGTTTTGGGTCGGGCTCTTTAATGGTGAGGTTACGATTTGTGGTATTTCCATTATGGACCATCTTTATACTTTGGAAGGCATATTAATGCATTGGTACCTTCTTTTGCATGTGGAAGTCATTAAGGCAAGTTGGAAGACTTACGAGTGGTTTAATAAATTCCAACAGCAGGTGCCCTCAACCCTGATTCCACCAACACGCAGAAATTACCAGGTACACCATGCATTTGTGAGCGTATTTACCAAGGTAAGATCAACCTATAAAAATCTTCAACATATCGGCCAAATGCATTTCACTAATTCACGTTTGTTACAGCTCAGTTTTGTTTGATTACACCTGGCTGTGTACATTGCTGAATTGCACTACGAATGCGAGAAGTTTGGGTAACTTCAGTTTTGTGACTCCTATTTTGGTGGAGCGGTCATGTAGCGTGTTTGTGTTAATATATTGTTGCAGTTGTAGCATGCATAAAGAGTATGTTTTTTTTTGTGTTTCAGCCTCTGGTGTTTCTAGGAACCCTGAAGTTCTTTTTATTTCGGCATTAACAACTGAATTGGCATTAACAGAAAACTACTCAAACTCAAACTCAAATAATTTATTTTGTATAAGCCCTGCGGGGGCGCTTACAAATAGTCAATTTACATATATTTTTTTAATCTAATTTAACTGCAAATCTACCACCGGATCGGAACGCGACCTCCACTGAGAAGATCCGGCGAAGAAACTCAGCGGTCTTGTCTTTTTTTATTTAATTCTCTTTCTCTTTTTTCCTTTCAATTTTTTATCATATTGTGTGAATACAATATTTAGGTTACAATTAAATAGCTTACACTCTAGCTCCAGTGTGATACCGTACGACCGTGATATGAGACTAATGAAGTTATTTATAAAGAGTGTCTGATTGTCTGATGTCTATTTTATACAGCTCTATACATTTTGTTATGGTTATTATTTATATATTTGTAGTATCCTATTATTTCAAAATCTCAGTTAATGGAAAGACAAGCAGTTACTTTTATTTAAGTAACTTTTTAATCTTGTTTATTAGACATAGTCTATTACATTCGATGACAGATGTTATCAGTCAGGTGACGAATCACCGATAACAGATAGTTGATGTAAGATGGCGAATGGCGCTACGTTGTTATTCGATTGGCAACGGGGCTAGCGGTCGGACGTACAATGGAGCAGTGCATTCTACGAGAAAATGTATATCTCCAACTATTGTGCGCATACTTGCATATCATGGAAAATCAGTGTACTGGACGAAACCCCAGTGTTATTTCAAGATATCCTTTATGTTCGGCCACCATGCGGGTAATTATGAAAACGAAGATAAATCCACCTTTTGCTGTTACCAGCATTGAAACGGCCATCCAGAAAACCTAAGCGTCGACATATTTATCTTTTAATAATATAATAATATTAGCCCTGTTAAGAAACTGTCCCACTGTTGGGCACGGGCCTCCTCTCAAACTGAGAGGGTTTAGGCCATCCACCACGCTGGTCCAGTGCGGGTTGGCGAACTTCACACACCTTCGAGAAACTCTTAGGCATGCAGGTTTCCTCACGAAGTTTTCCTTCACCGTTAAAGCAAGTAATAATTAATTTTTAATACGCACATGCTTTCGAAAAGACAGAGGTGCGTGCCTGGGTTTGAACCCGAGACCTTTGACTTTGCAGTCCAACGGTCTAACCACTAGGCTATCACTGCATTATTTATCTTTTATTCACTTATATTTATAGGCAAATTTAATGTCTGAAGCATTCTGTACTAGTCTACTTTAAAGTACGTACGTACGTACTTTAAAGTAAATTACTGCACAAGTTAAGTAAAGCAAAGAAAAAATACAAATAACAAACTAAACATATTTGAATTCCAACTACGTAAATATAAATAACATAAAACAATATTATACATAAATAAATATTTGCTTGATATTTAGATACCTAAAACATCAAAGCGACTGCAAAAATTAATTTCTGTACTTTAATTATTCAAAAAATATTAATCCCATCGAAAAGGATATCTCTACAAAAGCTTAGCAAAAAGAGAATAACATTTAAAAAGTTATTTTCATTTTAAATTTTAATACTCAGGTACGCTCCACGGATACTTTGACAAAGTGTGTTTTGTTATTTCAGCGTATAAAACAACGAAATGTATCAACTTTCAAATAAACAGACAAAACTATTCCAATATAATAACATTGTACGCTTTTCGTATTACTCTTGAAATATAAGCGACGACTTCGAGTTCTCGTCTGAATTTCGTTGAATAAGTACATATTTTATTTAAGTTTTTTTTTCATTTGAGTTTTATTACTTATCGTATGTGTAATGTGAATGTAGAGTTCTTATAATATTTCGTATTAGCTGTTACTCATGGTTGTACACGCGTTTATTCTTGATATCTTTTTAAATTATAGCCTACGTGATATTCTGATGTAATAACTAAATTGTAGTAAAGTTCCATCAAGATTCGGTCAGTAGTATCAAAGATCATGTCACAGTTGTCAAACATGACGCGTACAGAAGCGTGCTCTACGCGGCTTCTAGGCAAGTCTTTGTGGGTAGCCACCGGGTATCTGACGAAAAGTAGCGTAAAAAGTGCGCCTACGTCATTTGGACTATGGTATTACACTCAAATTAAAACCGACGAACATGAGTTTGTTTCAATTTTATTATTTAACTGTGATTGTTAAGTGACGGACGATTTAGCGCAGTGGTTATGAGCTTAAGCCGCTCCACTGAGTCTAATAGTCGCGGGTTAAATTCCCGCACGAGACAAATCTTTGTGTGATCCACAATTATTTGTTCCGGTCTGGAAAGTTCACATACACAAGTATTTGTGTATGTGAACTTTCATGTTTGTAAACGCACCCACGATACAGGAATAAATCCTAGTGTGGGGCTACGTTTTATACAAAAAAAAAAAAAAAAATGGTAAGTCAGGCTTTTCATAATATTTCATATTTAAAAAATACCACAGTATAAAGTGTATGTAAACAATATATCATCTTAGAAATAGCGGTCTGTATAAGAATTATGCTTACATACATCAAAATTAGGGGTAGCTCGCTACTGGCAAGATGTCGTGTAGAGTGATCATTCTTACTCTTACCGTTAGTACTATAATTAGTCTATCTATCTATCTATATCATAACACCAGATCCCATGCGGGGTGGGCAGAGAGTACAGAGTTCCAACAGGACTTTCCTTATATACCTCTCTGGCTTTCTCCACTCTCATAGTTCGTGTCATACACGCTCGCAGGTTACGGAGACTCTTGACTAGTACGGTTACGTAGTACTATAATTATAAGATGTTCTACTGTTTAATTATTGTTATACTGTGGTATACTCTGGAAATATAACCGACGACTACGAGTTCTCGTCTGGATTGTGTTGGATTAAATACATATTTTATTCGAGTTTTATTACTCGACTGAATTTGTTATGTGAATGTAGAGTTAATTATAAAGTTTTTATTTTGTTCTGTATTAAAATAATAATTCCAATTTAAGAGATTGTTTATATTTATCGGAGTTGTGTATCCGTTAGTGTAGTTTATTGCATGAATAAATTAAGTTTAATAATTTCAAAAATAATCAATGTACCCCACGACTCGCCAGTTCGGGCCCGGCGTGATGGGTGGCGGCCCCCATCGCCGCTTCCACCTATATTCGTACCGACGGGGGCGGGCCGGTACGCGTCGCCTCGGGGGGACGCCCTAGCCCGCACTACGGTACGTCTTCGTTCCAAGATTGCAGCCATAATGACTGGCAGGGGTCGCGACGAGCACGCTCTTGGACAGACCCCCAGTCGTGGGGTGCAGAGTTCTCTGTACTCTCTGCCTACCCCGCAAGGGATCTGGCGTGAAGTTATAGATAGATATAGATAGATAATCAATGTAATTTATAATTAATCTGACTTAGTTAAACGTATAATCAAATAAAATCATATATATGTTTATTTGTGAATATAGGTTACGTATTGCAAATAGATGGTAGTAATTTTAATTAGAAATATCTATCTATCTTTATCATCACGACAGCTCCCTCGCGGGGTAGGCAGAGAGTACAGAGTTCCAACAGGTTCTTTCCTTACATACCTCTCTGGCTTCGTCCACTCTCATAGTTCGTCTCATACACACTCGCCGGTTACGGAGACTCTTGACTTGCCCTTCAGCTAAGACACGGTCTATTTGGTCATGGTAAGATAGTCTAGGTCTTCCCCGGCACCTACATCCTTCCACTTTCGCATTGTATATCTGTTTTGTAATTCTTTCTTCTGGCATTCTTTCTATATGCCCGAACCAACGGAGCATACCCTTTCTCATCTTTACACCGATACTATCTTTCATACCTACTAGCTTTCTTACTACGCTGTTGCGAATACGGTCGGCCAGCGTGACTCCGCACATCTTCCGCAGAGATCGCATTTCGACCGCATTTATCCTGCTTTCGTTCTCCTTCTTACATACCCAACTCTCACTGCCATATAACAGCGTTGGGACAAGCACTCCGTTATGCATGGCCAGCTGCGCCTTTTGGCTTAAGTGCCGGCTCCCAAGTAGCCTTCCCATCGCACCATTCACTCTATTACCTGCATTCACTCTTCTTTCTATATCAGCGGTGTATTTCCCGTCCTTACTGAAGGTGCATCCAAGATATAAAAACTCATTCACTTGCTCCAGCACATCGTTACCAACCACAATCCTTGCATTCGTTCTGATTTCTTCCCGTTCAAAAACCATAATTTTGGTTTTCTTCACATTCAAATGTAAGCCATTGTTTTTGCCATTTAATTAGAAATACCTTTTTAAAACAAGCTTTTATAGCAAAAACACAACGACGATATCTTTCTTAGTTGAGGAGTTCCTATGGCTTGCTTTCGGCTCCATCATCAGACCTTGGACACCATCCGGATCTAAAGTACTAGTCAAGACAAATTTAACTAGCCTAAACACGGCGGGGTTATATGAGGTAGTTGGGTGGTCCATTCCACCCATCCATTGTTGGTCACCTTTCGGCTTCATCACCAGACCTTGAACACAATGTAGTTGTATAGTACTCGTTAATACCAATCTAACAAAAATAAACACAAGAGGGTTACGTAGGGGGTCCTGTTCCTATAGCCACCTTGCGACTTCAGATTCAGACCAGTTACACGATACCATATTATTGCATTGTCACTGACTTTACATACGTACGCCAAATTTAAGCCCGATTAGATACCCGCAAGTGCTTGAAATATGGATCACAAGATTAGAACTGGAAAGACAGACATACAAACATTGCAAATTGGTTAAAAGCTTGTAAAAATAAATCTGTAAGACCGCCCTAATATGGAATGGAATGTAATGTCTAAAGGTCAGAAAGTTTTCATCAAAAATAAAAAAGTATTTGTTGATCAATAAGTATAACTACAGAAGACGTGGAGTGGGTAGGCCCCCTACAAGATGGGCCGATGACCTGGTGAAGGTCGCGGGTAGAAGTTGGATGCGTACAGCACAAAGCCGGTCGTTGTGGCGGTCTTTAGGGGAGGCCTTTGTCTTGCAGTGGACGTCTTTCGGCTGAAGAAGAAGAAGAAGAAGAAGTATAACTAGCAAGTGTATGTTATACTACTGTACTATACTTAACTGTCTACATACCATGCATGCAGATCTGGCGTGAAGGTATAGATAGATAAATGGATGATGGCTTCGAATGTCCATAATATATACCGTCTTAAATATACAGATTAAGGAATATGTACCGTGAATACATCACCAGTTCCGACCAACTCATTGAGAATGAGGTGAGAACAAATAGTAGTGTCTAAAATAGACTGTTTGCGTTCCCACTGGGAACACTTTTTGATAATGCTTTGTCCAAGTAATGATGACACAGTGGTTAAAAAATAAAGCCGCTCTGTCTACAGGATCAAGTAGTCACTGGTTCCATCCTCGCACAAGACAAATTTTTGTGTAACATGCAAATGTTTGTTTTAGTCTGGGTGTGGTGTGGATGTGTGGATTAATTCCTAGTGTGGTGTTCCGATTTTTTTAGTAAAAATTTATCTTCGTCACGCCAGATTCCTTGCAGGATAGGTAGGTAAGATCAACGAATGTTTTCTTCGAGTACAAAGCATTGTGCTGAACTAGCAAGTTCAGAACTACCTGAACAACTGGATGAGAATGAAGTGAGAACAAATAGTAGTGTTTATAACAACTAAAACTCTTTGCGTTCCCTCTTTGAACACGTTTTAATAATTGCTTTGTCCAAGTGATGAGTGGAATAAATAAACTATCAACTAATAGAAGTCTTTGTTTACTGACTGCCATGTTGGTCTAGTGACAAAGCGCATCGGTTTGTGATCACGAGGTCCTGGGTTCAAATCCTAGGTCAGAAAAATGTAGTTTTTCTAACGACAACTTCCCAGTATGAGTCCGGAGTATGGAATTCTACCCGGTAAACGGCAATAGGCTCCCCTAATTACATGGGACCTAACATCGTCGGCGAAAAGCGGATGTACTCAGTTCACCTCTGCCACCCCCGCTTGGGGAATATAGGCGTGATTGTGTTTATTTTATTTATTAAGTCTTAGTTTACAAATTTCAACACAAAGTTCATGTCATAGTAGGTATTATTAACAATTATTAGCGACCGCTCCTGGGTATTCTTATAACCAACGCGATACGTTACGATAACTTTGTGAAATGATCATGTAATGTTATACTGTATGACACTGGAGTACCATTAAGCGGTCATTTCACGAATTTATTGTGAGAAGCCGTGTCATGTGTTTGACTGGTCATAGCGAATATCGAGGCGCTCGTAGCGCTGTGCGACCGCGGTGTTCTTACCGATTACCAAGGTTAAGCAGCGTTCGACTCGGTCGGCCCGGGATGGGTGACCGTTTGTGGCACATTCATATTCGAGCGTCTCAGTGCTTCGGAAGGCACGTGAAGCCGTTGGTCCCGGATACCACTTAATGTGGTAGTCGTTAAGCCGAGTTGGAAGCCTTAAGAGGCGGCTTGATAAGTTCCACCATCAACCTGCCTCCGCCAATCCGCATTGGATCCGCGTGGTGGAGTATGACCTAATCTCTCTCACCTCGATTTGAGAGAGAAGGCCTTTGTCCAGCAGTGGGCAGTATAGGCTGATATTATTATAGCGAATATGAGTTCTGCTTGTTGAGGTACCACGGAAACAAAAATATTCTAGTTTGACCAATTTGCACAAAACATTAAAACATTATATACCTGAATCTTCCTCGTATATCAATCTATAAAATAAAAATTCGTGTATTAGTTTTTGAGAATGACCCGTGAATACAAAGAAGGCGTCAAACGTCTTTCATTTATATACATTTAGTATAAATGTTGTAAAATTAATTAAGAAAATTTAAAGAATAACGTGTTTCAAGCTTTATTGAGAGGAGTATGTAAGGAAAGAACCAATTTGAACTCTGTACTCTCTGCCTACCCCGAGACCAAGGGACCTGGCGTGATGATATAGATGGATAGATAGATAGAAGCTTTGTTTCTTTACGTCATAAAACACATTGGTTGCTACTCAAATCGAAGTTAATCAAAAGACTAGATTCTAATTAGGTAAATCGTAAATTTGCCGAATCCAGACTAGAGAACATTTGTATAACCTGGGAAGAAATTTGGCGTGATGATATATAGAAAGAGTGCAACAGCCAGAGTCTTTGCAAAAGTCTCTAGCTTTCCGAGGTGAGTAAAAAATACAGAACTCCAACAGATTCTTTCCTTACAGACGTGTCCAGCTTCCTTCACTCTTATAGTTCGTCCCATACACGCTCGCCGATTATGGAGACTCTTGACTGGATTGAAAGGTTTTATGGTCTTTTAAATCGATGATCTCTCTTCTCTTTTCTATATTCTCTGCTTACCCTCGAGGAATCTGACGTTATGATATATCGATACGTAAAAATCTTCCGATACTGAAAAATTCCCACAGCATCCAGTAAAAACCGGAGCAACTTTAAACTGGGTCACGAAGAAACAAGGAGCATGCACCGAAAATTCACGTCCAACAAAGACAGTAAGTACAGCTAATCACATTTCCCTTGCAAAAGCCGCCTAGCTAACGACCGTGGACAGAACGGCTATCGAGTCAAAACTTTTTTTCCAAGTACCTTCTTATTATGAGTAGAGTGAGCATATTTAGGGAAGGACAGAGGTTTTTAAGTGTAAGTGTTTGAATTAGTTAATGATGTTTGTCAAAATTGTTATGTATTATGTTTTATGTATCGTCATCACCGGCCTGTATGTACTCATTGCTGAGTGTATGCCTCCATCACTAATTTTATCGCAACACTGTGCTACTCTATTCTAGCGTTTTTTGAGTAAGATACGTTAAAAATACCTTTATAGAAAATGCAATTCATAATTTTAACTGCACTTTTTCTAACATAGGTTGAGGTTAGTATTTCTTTTGCAAAATAGTCTGATTTATTTACTTAATTATTTAATTATTGGCCTATTTTTGGACAGTCTTTTTAGTGTACTGGCGCTTGATGTGGCTAGTGGAAACGAGGACCTCGATTCAAATTTTAGGTTACAAAAAATTCTAAGGAGCAATCTGGAGTTGGAAACTGTGCTCGATACAAAAGCAAAAGGCTCGACCCCAAATTATATTGGGACCTAACCTCATCAACTGAATGTGCAACTATCTCATCAGCTGTGATATTATGTCCTATTCCTAAATTTGACTTAGCTAATTCCGTAAAATACTTGATGATTTTTTTATGCTCAGTGATCTTCTATATAAAAATCAGGTATTTCCTGATTCCCCAGAATCTCAATGTAGCTCTACTTATAAGGCATTCAGCACACGTGCGGCGGTGGCATTCGCGGCACCGCTTTGACCACTTAATTCAATGAGCTCGGATTCAGGCCCAGCTCTGGGTTCACAAACACGGCTCAACCCGTCCGCTTTGTTAGCTACTGTGTTAATATGTTCTTTTGCTAAGTTTCACTCGGCTAATTTCGTAAAATAACTTGGTGCTTTTAGTTTCGTGTATATTTTCAGTAAATTGTTTTAGTTCTTTTTTATTTTACCCTTTTTATATTAATTTACTTTCTTGTTAGTGTGTTAAGTTGTTTATCTTTTAGGTACAAATTTTAGTTTATACTTTTATTCTGCTTTAAAAACATCAATCTATAACATCAACTCTGGTCTTTTGCGAGGTAGGCAGAGTACAGATTTCCAATAAATTATTTCCTGACACATGTGTGGTATCGATGGAGAGATCCGTCTATTATTTTCGAATATTTTAAAAGTCTCGATCATTTACGCAGCAAATTATACAAGCTCTCTTTAAGTAACAATTATTAGTTTCCTCTCATTATCATTCCTCTGATCGGAGACAAATTTTAATGTATTTTATTAAACACCTATAAATACAAATCATTTTATTTTAAGGTGAAATAAAAATGAAATAAGCATCTGTTTATAATGTTTTAAATTATCTTTGAAATGAATATAAAACTAGGTCCGTATTTGCTATGACCAAACGCGGCGGACTACGATAACTTCTTGATATGATCTTGTAATCGTATTATGTATGCTACTGACGTAACTTTAAACCAGCGTTTCCCAAACTTTATTATGACCTGACCCAGTTATTTTAATGTTTTCCGATTATGACCCACCACGATTTTTTAACCCTCCTAGTACATATAGTGAAAAAAAGATCAATTCAATGTACATGTCCACGTGGTAGCGGGCAGGAACAATTCGATGGGCGCGGGACGCAGGGCATGTAAAACAAAAACTTTTGTGTGTGTGAGTGTATATGTGTGAATGATCTACGCTGTTGGCCGCGAGGCCCTTATAGCTTCAACGGACAAGAGGGCGAGCGTGCAACCACTACCCTCGCGCCAGAAGGGCAAGGGGGCTAGCTCAAGGGTGCCTCAAGGAGGAACGGCCTCGGAATTTGGCAGTAGCTATGGGGGAATGCGTATACTAGGTGTCTCGCCGTGGTGCTCTGCGCCGGCCGGCGGCCAATTGATTTATCGACGTCACCGGCGAGGTCGGTGTCTGATTCTGTATGCCGTATCTGTATCTGAAAGAAGGCATGTAAGGGCATCGAAAGGGTCGGTGAGAACATGCCGCGAATGGTGGTAGCGGCTGATAGAAGGGGAGTTAGGTTCGTAGTCGGCGGCGGCTACGATTAGCCGATTCCTATGATTAGACGCGTTCGCGAAATATCAGATTGTCGCCTTTTAATAAAGGCGGGAATAGAATCAAGACCGGAGATCGGAATGGAGATCGCAAAAAAAAACAAAAGCTACGCAGAACGCGTAACGATCACCACTCCTCCTCAGTGCAACAGCGGAGTGAGCGTTCAGGTTGACACAAAAGCAACGTCTCTTGATCATGAACAAGGATGATTGATTGTAAAAAATGAGACAATGCTGCGGTCCGATATTTATTTTCGTGGCGACCCGGTACCGGGCTGGTTCGGGATCATATGGGAAACGCTGCTTTAAACGACACTTTCGACGGACAATTTAGCGCAGTGGTTAAGAGCTTAAACCGCTCTGCCCACTGCGTCTAATAGTCGCGGGTTCGAGTCCCGCACGGGACAAATCTTTATGTGATCCACAATTATTTGTTTCGGTTTGGGTATTTGTGTATGTGAATTTTCTTGTTTGTAAATGCACCCACGACACAGTAATAAATCCTAGTGTGGGGCTACGTTAAAAAATAATAATCATTTCACGAAATTACCGTAACGCACCGCGTTACGTATTAAATCGGCCATAGCGAATCAGGGCCCTTTTAGAGAAAACGTTAAAATCTTGATTTACTATCAAGTCGCTCATCTAATTTTAACGATTAATCAAGAGGTCGTTATATTAAGATGAAGACATTAGTTGGGTATGGAAATAAAAAAATCAATCTGTTTATGGAAGCAATAAATTAATTTAACACGTTTCTATTTTGTGTAGGAGTAACATATTTAATTTAAGCACCTTTTTAATAGTGCAGCTAATTTAACAGCGTAGTAGTAATTATTAAAAAAGATTGTATGTTGTTAATCAACGAATAGTAATAGAAGAAAGTGACTTTTATAATTAGAAGGTGTAAATTTCGGAACATTAGCTTCTGAAAAGACATACCTATTATGTAATTCTATTTGATATATTTACAATTATGCACTTGCTATAGTGTATTTTATTTAATTGATACGATCCACACTATTTAATACAACAGAGGTTGTAAGAGACATGAAATATACGATTATTCCTGACGTCGACATTTCACTAAAATATTTAAGTAAGTCTACGATGGTACGGCCACGTCTTACGGCATATTACGTGGGCAACAAGTGCCTGGACATGCCGCCTTCACCGGGTCCCGCAAGAAGAAGTAGACCCAAGAAATGCTGGCTTGATGTCGTCAGGGATGACATGCATGCCAATGGCCTCGCCACAAAGGGTGCCGAAGACCACGCGAAGTGGAAAAGAAAAAGCCAGAAAGCGGATCCCGGGCTCCGAAGCAGCAGCTGAGGATGCCACCGGGAACACGCTCAGACGAAGAAGAAGAAGACTTAAGTAAGTCTATTGCCGTACCTAAGGCCGTAACAATAGATCAATTTTAAATGACTTGTTCTCCTCTTAAACTTTTTATGTTACATTACCCGGGTACGCAATCATCATTATCAATAAATTTGCTGAGTGTAGCTACTTCCACGTTATTCAATTTAGTCCAGTGCTAACCTATTTACCGGCTACCTTCACAACGTCATCACTCTATCTGCTGATAGTCTGCCTTTGTGCCTTCATCTCTTACTACTACTTACTACTAGTGTAGTAATTAATATTTTGATTTATTTACATTTACAATTTCTTATAAAATATCCATAAAAATATATAATAAAAATATTCTTATAAAAAAGGGTGCTCCACCGTCAGCGAAGTCTACGAACCTAGCTAACCTACCGGTGGTCAGGGCTCCAAAGAGAGGAACCTCCTAACAATGCGCGCCGTGTCCAGTACTACCGCATCCCGTATCAGGCCCTTCACTCAACTGCCTAGCGAGAGCTTCTTGAGGTGTTTATCGAAGCTTTTCGCTATTAAGCTGTTGACTGACACAACTATCGAAATAATTAAGATCCAATGCTGTCGCACTGCTGGGCAAAAGGAAAGGGAGGGTCTTTCATTTTTTACTCCTTTCTGTTAGTTGCTACGTTAGGCAAGTTTCTAAAAAAGTTGTGTGATTCATCGCACCATCTCCGCTTGCGTCTATCGCGTTGCCTTACTTATATTATTAATCTATACTAATATAATAAAGATTGCTTATTTGAACGCACTTATCTCTGGAAGTACCATTCGGATTATAAAAATTCTTTTTGCATTTGATAGCCCAATTTTGAGGAAGCTTATAGGTTTAACATCGTGCTACGACCCTTACGAGCAAATAGAAAAAAAACCAGAAAGAACGCTAAACAAATTTACTAATAGCACGGGCGGGCGATGCGTTGTGACGAATCAGCTTTGTGGTAAATGGCGAGAGAAACCCGCCACAACTAGTACAACATAAAAATGTTTACCCTTCCCTTAAACTACATGATCTTACTGAACTACTTATACAAATTAAACTACGTAAAACTACCAATAAATAACGACGGCTCGATCGTTAAGCATTCGAATCCCAAATACACGCATGTAAATTTTTTGCAATAAAACTTTTCGTTTTGTCAATAAATTCAATTGGGCCGTCAATAAATTTTCAAAGCATAAATTTCGTCAAGGCCCGTAGTGGTGGGACTCGTAAAAACAGCTTTTATTGCCGTTTACTCGGAACAATAAAGAAATGTGTCAATGCGGAATATTAAAACGTAATTAAGTTTGAATCTATCTCTTGCGAATATCATTTTAGCGTTAGTCCGTAAATTTTCTTTTTAATGGAAATGGGAAGATCGCCTTTTGTGATTTAAGTTTGTGTATTTAGTTTTTTATTGTAATGTATATAAAAACTCTTAACGAGTTTTCCTAACTAAAATAAAACTCTTAAAGCGTTGTGCAACAATACTGACCAAGTAAAATTATACATAGAAATTCGCTCACGCCGGATACATAGCTACCAGTAGCGTGCATTGAAAATATGTATATCGACAATACATTATTAGTTATAGGGCATTGGTAGGTATACATTATTAATAATTATAAATAAGTCGATGTGATTATTGATGTTATTTTATTTATGTATTAATATTCAATGGTAGCTGGATGCGTACAACACAAATCCGGTCGTTGTGGCGATCTTTGGGGGAGGCCTTTGTCCTGCAGTGGACGTCTTTCGGCTGATGATGATTCAATGGTAGTGTTATTTAATTGTTATGAGGTAGGCGCTGCTTGTTTGCCTATACAAAGGTAGTGTAGTTTAATTCTTATGAGGTTGGCGCTGCTTGTTTACCTATTCAACGATGGTATAGCTTAATTTTTATGAGATAGGCGCTACATCATTGCCTATACAAAAGTGGTGTAGTTTAATTCTTATGAGGTAGGCACTGCTTGATTGCTTATATGTACTACATGCCAGTGATAGCAACATATTTGATCCGCATTATTCGGCCGGTCGCCGTCTTTGAGGTCAAGAACTAGGCAATGGCTAGATTTATCGCCATCGCGTTTTTAGGTACAGGTGTGCCAATCAAACGCTAGTATTAGCCCTATATGCCTTGTCTATCTGTGCCATTCAACCGCGTGACTATGAAGTAGATTAACATATTATATTGCGAATTACATCTATCGTAATAGAATAAATTAGCCTTTGTTACATATAGCTTAAATAACTTTAAATTAATTGTATAAAGCATAAGTAAAACTGTTTTAACTTACAGTATTTGGGATTATAATCGTATCATAAAAGATTGCCTCGTTGGTCTAGTGGCAAATAATGCGCTTAACTACCACGAGGTCCTGGTTTAAATCCTAGATCGGATAAAAGTAGTTTTTTTCTATCTAAAATTCCCAGTATCAGTCCGGAGTCTGGAATTGTGCCCGGTGTATGGCAATAGGCTTGCCCCTTATTATATGGGACCTAACATCATTGGCTAAATGTAGGTGAACACAGTACACCTATGTCGCATGTTCCCCGCTTAGGGAAACTTCAATAAGAGATGACGTCATAAAGACCATTTTAATTATTCCTAACAACCAGACTAGCTCTTCTTTTTAAAACTTGTTCGTTGAAATTAAATCTCGCAAAGCCGTTTGTATCGTTGTGATATACTTACTCACTACAATGCGAACGACCTTTTTAAATATTTAGGTCGCGTTTGTGTTTTATTTTAGGCAAGTCATAAATTAAAATGTTTAAAAATTATTTGACGGACGGTTTGATCCAGTGGGAAAGCTTAAGCCACTCCGCCCGGTGGATCGAGTAGTCGCGGGTTTGATTCCGGCACGGGAAAAGTCATTATGTGACCCACAAATATTCGTTGTGGTCTAGGTGTTTGTGTCTGTGAATTTCATATTTGTGATAACACCCGCGTCACTAATAGTTCCTAGTGCGGTGCTACATTTTATTAAGTATCTAACTTGAATTAGGTAAATTGTCTTTGGACAAAGGCATCACGATTTGTGAACACACACTAAATATAATAAATTAATCAAGTGAATCAATCTCAATTGATCATTAATTTACAGCCCATTTTTTACATCTACCTGATCACCGGATTGAAACGGGATCTCCGTTGAGAAGATCCAGCGAGGGATTCAGCTAGTTGCTCTTTTAAACTATAATTTTATGTGAATATGATTAAACATGTTTAAAACAATATAGTTATAATAGTATTTTTCGAAACAGCTATCTCGAAAAGATAGCATGGTTTAATTGGTCATAAATATGTGATAACGCGGCAACAAATAAAAAAAATCTAAATCACCAACAAAATATTTTTTATAAAAGTAAATGAATGAATAAATAACGAAAAATATCCAATTAATAATAACCGTTAAAAACTCGAAACAAACAACATAAACTTACAATATTAAGCCTATAATAATAAAAAAAAACTTAACAACCAAGAGCAATCTATTTCTTAAAATATATACCTGTTTAGACAAAGTTATTTTCATAATTTGTCATCACTCCCTCAATGATTACCGTACCTGCTGACATGAAAAATGTGAGGATTATGACATATTTGAAGCAAAAGCACAGTGCAAACTTGTAGCCAACACAGAAGTTCTCGAACTGGAAAAAATAAGCAGAGCTATAACGACATATTGCCAGGCTGTGACCAAAAATAAATGTGGGCTAAGTACGAAAAGGTTAACGTTAGCTTGACGCTAGCTAGTAAGCTCATGGTTACACTCATGTTTATTTAATAAACTGTAGTGTGACAAGGACAGCATATCAACTTGCTAGTGACACGCTGACTTCAATTTTTTCGTGCTAAGTTCTCTGCTGAGTTTCGTCAGTGAAGTATCACTTTTGTTTTTGTGAGACGTTCCAAATGTCACGAACCGTGAAGAATGGTCGTGAAACGTGACGACAAGGCAAACGTTCCAGTAATATTTCGTACGTTCCTTTAGAAATATGACAGTTCGTTTATACTTTGATTTTTGTTCGGGCGAGGATTTAGAGAATCAGTTTCGTTATTTAATGCCAAACTAAAGGTTTTTTTTATATACACCCACAACACAGGAGCATCTTTTAGTGTGAGGTTACACTAAGCATTATTCTTGTGTCATAGGTTTGTTTACCAATTCAAATCCATAAACACTCATATCGAAACAAATATCTCTAGGTCACAAATATTTGTCCCGATTTTTCACGAATCAAACTAGCAACTACTTAATCCAATAAGCGGTGTAGCTTGCACCCTTACCACTAAACAAAGCCATCGTTGCCGGCCACTAACTTAACATTGCGCCTTATTAATATACGAGATTTTGGTAGATGATAGAACTGTATTCGAGATACTTGAGTCGTTAAATAAATATGAAAGTGGTAATGATGACTGCTATAAAAGAATCGTTTTATCTATTAGTATGAAGTGATTATTTTATTTTAGTCTATTTTACATTCATTTCCACAAATGTATTATTAAATTATGCAATCAAGACATCTAAATTAGAAATAAAATTGTTAATGTCAATTTTAGCCTTGGTTCAGAGAGTAATAAAAACGAGTTTATTTTATTATATAAGTATATGATAAGTTTAGAACAAATTTAGCAACTAAAAACATTTATACTAGAAATAAAATCGGTGATGCCAGTTGGGGCCTTACTTTAGAGAACAACAAGATGCGAGTACATAAAAAATGGTTAGAAACTATTTTTGTCAATCCTTAATACAAATTCTAAATTTGCCTTATTAGAAACAGATTACTAATAAACTTAGAGTAGAACAATCTAGCCAAGGCTATTTAAACCCAACATGGATCTAAATCCATGCCGGATTGTATACTGCCGAATGCAGACCCAATTCCGAAGCGACGAAGATAGCAACATTTCAAATATCAGAACGGAATCGAAAACGACGGATACAGCGTTTCAATGTAGCCTGAGAAACCAGATCTGTCCCCTTTAGCAGTCGGCGATGCGATAAATTTCCTAGAATCTAATAAAGACGTGATTTGTGCAGTGTAGTTTCAAATTTAAATTGACAGCTTGAATAAAGTTACATATGGTTTGGAAAGTTGCAACAGAACACTTATAATTGAAGTAGTAGCGAGTAAATTACGATTCATACTGCACGCGTATTATTGATTAATTTATGGGAATGTTTTGTAATGAAAATGTGAGTATTGATCTATTTATGTATGGATGATTTGTTTCTTTGTCTTAAATATTACAACCTACAACCACTGAGTCCTTGTCGCTAGAAGGTTAGTGACGATAAACATTAAAGGTCTTAAAGTACGCCTCAAACTACTTCTGACAAAATTTGGTTTTCCTAATGATTTTCACATAAAATCATCATAAATACCAAAACAATTGTATAACCAAACATAAAGTTTAATTGTTAAGACTAGTAATAACAACAAAAAGCCAGAAAGAGGTTCTCCAATAAAACATATCACGAAACCGCCATATTTTATTATGACCTTTGTAACTATAAGCCAAATGAAATCAAATTTCCAAGGTATCCTTCAATTTTAGGATCACTTTATAGCTACTTACAAGTTTGGATTAATCGTTAAATACGAATTTGCAAACATATTAATTCACCGCAAATCAGGTCCGCTTTACGATCCTGGGTCCCCGAGAAATTTATTAAGCAAAACCGACCTATTTACGATTCGCACAGTCATCTATAACTCACGAACAGGAAAATGCTATCCTTACAATTTCATTACAATAAATCTCATGGCCCGAGTTATAAAGTTTTGTGTCGATGGTAACTAAACTAAGTAGATAATGTACTTGGATCAGGCCATTCTTTACCTCCTCGTAAATCCTGCAAACGAAACTAAACTAGAAACTTACATTCATAAGGTTGAGACTGTAAAAATCAGAAATTTTGCTCAACAAGTTTAAGTATTTGATAAGTGCAGTCCGATAAGTTGCAAGCGATAATTGACCCATTATTTAAAGGAGAATGATAATATTAAATCTCGCCCCGTTATCTAGAATTGTGATTGGAATTCTAGCAAGTTAAGGAAATGAAATCAAGATTGTTGGCAAGGATTCTTTAAATGCTTTAGCTATAGGCCTAATATTTATGGTGACGTAAATTTGCAATTTGACTGAGCTTTGGTATCGTTTAGGTATCTAAAACAACTTTCAATTCACTGGTCATTTTGTTTATATCTTTTACTACAGCATTGCGATTAATGAGTGACATTGCAACAACCAGAGTTGTTGCAATATCAACGATATTATAGATAATATCGCCAGTCACATTCATTTTCATCACACCGATTTCTTTGTTTATCAAAATCTTAACCACGGCCTTTCATTTAAAGGTTTAGTTACCTAAAAAAAGATTCCATGCTTGAACATTGTATTTACAGAATCGTAAAATAATTTTACGATCCCAAAGCATAATCCAGACATAAAATTATAAGCCTTTCGTATCGGAGAAACGAAAAATCATAAATTCCAAGTTTTCGTAACATAAATACACGTTTTCTATTGAAGTTCGAAGAATACTAAAGTTCTTGTATAAGAACTGTGACAACACGAGTTAAATATTATTCCATTGTATTTACGCAAGTGTATAAGCAACCAGCTGGAAATGGCTTGATCTCGATTTAGAGTGCTCTATTTTTAAGAGCTATAAAAATTTATTGAGCCTACAGATTTTTAATATAAATTTAGTTGTGGAACAGTGTGAAATACATGTTGTAAATTGAGTTTTACTTAATATTATTTGAACAGTTGATATAAAATTGTAGAGTTTTATTTTTTGCTGTCAAGTTTTATATTTTGGATTGATTCGACATCACAGACCGTCACGCCTATATTCCAAGCGGGGGTGGCAGAGTCGTTAAAATGGTTAATTAAAAAAAAAACTACTTATAGTACGTTACATTGCATTCAGCATCAAACTAAGCACATCTTGGATCTTGAGACTCGGAAATTCAAATTAACAAAAAGGCTATCGAAAGTTATATTTTTTTACTTTATATTTAAAATGTATAAGCAAAATAGATACAGCGTAGTTGAATTTAAATAATATAGGACTTATAAAAGGTATTATGGAAGACCACAAATCTAACATATTTTTTCGTATTATTACAGTCAATCTTTTATCTTTAAATTCTCATTAAAAGTTATAATTTTTCTTGTACATCTAACTTTAAGATAACATACAATATAAAAAGATCTGCAATAATCTGTTAATGATATTATTATCAAGGGAATAATAATCAAATATGTGTTGTTAATTGTATTCGTGGACATTGTTATGTACACGAATATTTTTAAATAAACATAAGATAAAGATTCATAAAAAACAAATCGAAGCCAGAAAGTACATATTTGCAACGCTTAATGGTAACTAAAAAAATAATTTCAATTCAAGGTAATTTAAGAGTTCTTAACTATTCAGATCAAAGAGCTTTTCTATAAGTACAACGTGCAGAATTTGCTCCTACAATATTTGCTGAACGTGCTCCAGTTATACTGGAAGGTATTAGAATTAATACTTATTACCGACTAGGTTATTCGCAACAATGGAACAGCTATTGAGAGTTTCATTGTCGACGTCACGTGCCCATTCGTCATCGTGACACGGTATCGCCACGGTATCGCTAATATTGTTACGCTGTAACGCATCTGCTTGTTACAATGGATTATGTTCGGCAAATGTGCTAGCGTTAAATTTATGGGTGAACAGCGTTTATTGCCGTATAGTTGAAGCTATTCTAAGGGCTAAGCAAGGTTTTGTGTTTATTCTCTTTTTGTAATCGTTAGCATCTTGTTCTGATTACATAAAATTACTGAGAATGATGATCACGATGAAGTTTCTTGTTAAATCCCCTAGCTAAGTTGATTTCTCGATATAGTGATTCCTGTACATGTTTCTGTTTCCTATTAGCGTTAATGAATGTAAAAGTTAATTTGACCACAGGAGCATTTTCGGAAGAAACAAATTTTCCGAAAACATTGGCCAAGTAAAGGCTAAAATAGAACAATTTTGTGATTCTAAGAATATCAAAGTTCAACCTTCGAGATATAATAATTGGGTTTGTTTACCCCTCAGATAGTATCCGATAGCGGCAACTATCTGAGAGTTAAAACAAACATCAGTTATTTTAAGAAATTTAGACGATATAACAGCCTTATTAGACAACGTTTTATCGTGTCTTTCAAATCATAGACATCAGAAGCTATAAATTTGCACACTTAAGCTACTAAAGCCTAGATGCACATTTAACCAGATCTGGGTAATTAAACAACTTTGATGCATCGATAAAATCTATTATCTTTACTTTAATATCGTTATTCCCATAACGTCGTCGCCCCACTTTTGTAGTAGCGCCCTTAGATACTTAGGGCTCTTAGGTATATGTATATGTGTAATGATAAAATGAATATTCAATTGAACTCGTCTAATTAAGGCGTACATATTTGTTCAAGAGACGGAAGAGAGGCCACCTTTTGAAATGTTTATGAGCTCTTTGCTTTGTTAACGATGACAAGTGAGTTAATTTAGACTACAGTTTAACAGTAAGTACTCGTATTTGACAATTTTGATCATAAACTTGAAAATCAATTTTTTATTATAGTCTGATATAGATCTTTTGGCCCATGGATGACATTGACGGAGGGAGGCGGCCTTGGTGTGAAATTAGGGTTAACATTTAGTAAAATTTTCCTACTTCTAAGGAGATATTTTAATAGGTGGGTCATGCGGACTCGTGCGGGTTACTAATTAAAAAAACATCCCGGGTTAGAGTATGGATTTTTGGTTAGATTGAGGTTGAGGTTAGTTTTGAGCAAACAATTTGAGGTTATAGTAACGCTATCACATTCCAGATTTTTTGCGCTAAGAAAACGTATCATCACGTTCATGTATATTTAGCCCTTTGTCTCTAGCATACACAGACTGACGGTAGCGCAACGCTATCAAGTTAATATGCCATTCTTTTTACACTACAAATTAACCAAGTTAAAATGTGACAGCACGATTTCTTGACAATGTTACGCTAACGTCAATCTATTAGTGCTCAATCTTTTAAAAGATACATAGCATCTTGATTGGCAACATTTGCTAGAATGAACCCAAACTAAAGAACTTATGATAAAATATTTACTATTTACTTTCTTATTGACTACTTATCATGAACATCAAGTTTCCGAAAAAGGTCGACAGATATGTTCAAAATATTTTACAAATTCCTAACGGCCATGAAATAAAACTATTTTACGGATTTTATAGCGGTTTATTTTTGATTTTTAGTTCCCGAAAACATCCTAATTTCAATAGAGAAGATGGCTGGGTGCTTCCATCAACTTGGGATCCGGTGATTAATATAATCAAATTCAAAACAAAACATAACACTGCAAGACCTCAAGATAATGTGAGCTCATTCTGCGTAGATCGGACCAACAACAACAAAAATAATTAAGAATTTTGAGGGTACCCCGGAACAACTATGCCTTTTCGACGTCTAACACCTCAGTCCCTCCCGTGACCATGGGTGCTGCAAAGCACTCGAAACGTGGGGAACTAAAAATCAAAAGTAAACCGCGATAAAATCCGTAAAATAGTTTTATTTCATGTGTAATATTCGCGTAAATCTAAGAACTCAATATCCTAACGGCCGCTTTATGGGAACGTGACCCACAAACATACCACATAATAAGAGCTGTTGCTAAAACGTTTGATTATTATTATGTGTCTTCTTAAAGCAGCTAATGCCTACTTATTCGGTTTAGTTCATATTTCTAAAAAAACTATATTTACAAAGACCAACTTTAAGAGATCACTTATCACATAATCGCGATTTTGTTAAGTCTATTTGGGTGATACACAAACATTTGTTTCGGAGTGTTTGTGATTAAGTAATTCATGGTTGTAAAAGTGCCTAGTCTGCACAAAAATATTTTTTCTGTAGGATGATTTTTTTGTTCAGAAATATTCACCTAATATTAAATTCTGTTCCAAGTCCTAAGACGATGTAACTAGTCAAAATATTCCCATTCCAAAAACAAGGAAAACCTTACAACATTTCAACCTTTTAAATTCAAAATCTACAAAACACCACTTACGTAGGCAACTTTTAAACTAACCTGCAGAATACTTTTAAAGAGTCGCTTAGGAACCTTATTCGCTACGACCAATCGCGGCGCGTTACGAAACTACGTGAAATGATCGTGTAATTGCATTCTGCATGCCTCTGGAGTATTATTAAACTAACATTTCACGAATTTATCGTAATGAACAGCGCTACGAGATTAATTGTTCATAGCAAATAAGGATCCAGGACTCACACAGCGTAAGGAACGTCAAACTCCCCATAAATTATCCGAAGCGGGGGACGGTTCAAATGAATTTGCCATTCAATATCACGCTACATTCTCTTTTAATCCCTTTAAATGACGACAAATTTACTGCTAAAGATTTTCAGTTAATGTCTGGAATACTTTAAGTCTTTTTTTTAATACACCGAGCGCTGACACATTTGTTTCTTCGGTTGAAATGTCGTTTTTATCTGTCAATAAAGCGAAAAGGTTAAAGGGAGTATGCAGTCTGTCAACTATTTGATCAATTTTTTGTCGGATAGTCGAGATTTTATTTGAGTCTTTATTTTTCTAAGCCACGGTCTCAACTCTGTGATTGTGTATCTCTTGTGATTGGGGTTTTAAACGTTTGAATAAAATCGCGTAATTGATTTCTGGATATCTTGATAAATAGCTTAGTTCTAAAGCTTTACATACTGTGGATAATGTATTAAAGTAGAGTAGTCTTTCAATTATAATATCCTTACGGTACAAGTCTATGAATTCAAAAATTCCAAACCAACGTCTACGATGCAGTTACATGAATAAGTTATCAACAATTAAAACTAGAGCAACGGATACTAAACGTGCCATTTTCGCTACTGGTTCCTCACAGTCGCTCGTCTGCGTTATCTTCAAAAGCATCTGTTTTTGACGCAGTAAATCGTTACAGGGTGTTTCTGCGAAATTAAGTTTCGGGCGTCAACAGTTCATTGGTCGTTTAGTGTTGTTGATGCTAATAACTCGAGACGTAACGTAATTTAACGCGAAATGGGTATTAATGTGGGTTAGTTTTGTAGCATTAGGAATAAAGCTTTGTGATTTAGATTGGCACTCTACTAACATCATAAGTCACAAATTCGTGACCTATAAAACTATATTTTACACGTAATTTAATCATTATAATTATTAATTTTTTTTAAATATTTTAAACTGTAGAATATAATCAAAGTGTATACATTTTACGAAAATATTGTCATGATTCTCCTCTAACTTTCTTTTTTGAAGATAATACAGTAATATATTGCAATTCATTTGCAGCAGTAGCTATAAATAGTTATGTTATATTTTCTACTGACAATATGCTGCTACAAAAGGCTGCAAAACAAATTACACTTCAGTGCTCTGAGGCACGTCTATTACCTTTCTTACGGTATCTATCCCCTCCCCAAATCTCTGGTATTCCTATTATAATCACCTCCCACAAGCGATTCCGTTCTCATTACGTCAACATCTACTATTTGCTTTCCCACGTCGGCTTGTCTGACACCGACAGCTTAATAGCGTTGTGTTTTCAAGTATAGCTATGTTTACCTTTAATGAACTGGTCATTAACGTACCCTGAATCAGACACAGATAAAGTAAAACCTGTTAACCAAATCCAATGTTTCATTCCAATTCCTTTTTTATTTACATGAAGATAAGGTTTAATTTTGTGTTAAATGTTTTTATCGCTTCATATGTTTGTAACTTCTGAAGTAGAATGAAGGTTACCGTGGTCAGAAATGTGTTTACGATTGTTTATTTATTATGTTTGCGCTTGATACTTTGTGTGAATGAATAATGATCTAGAAATGGTGTTTCTTTGCGTTTTGTTGATTGTTAGTGTTTATTTATTGTCGAGTTATGGAACTTTGGAACTGTTTATATATTTATAATGGAAAATAATTTAGCTTTTGCGCTGGTTGAAACAGGTTTTAAATTCAAACTCTGACAGCGCAGTGTTGAATGTTGTTTATAATCTGGGTTCAAATCCTAGGTCGGACAAATGTAGTTTTTCTAACGAAAACTTCCCAGTATGGGGCCTTAGTCTGGAATTGTGCCCGGTATATGGCAATAGGCTTGCCCCCTTACATGGGACCTAACATCATCGTGGGTGTACTCAGTACACCTCTGCCACCCCTGCTTGGGGAATATAGGCGTGACGGTGTTGTTGTATAATATATAATATAATATTAGCCGTTAAGAAACTGTCCCACTGTTGGGCACGGGCCTCCTCCTCTCAAACTGAGAGGGTTTGGTGAACTTCACACACCTTTCAGAAACTCTTAGGCAAGCAGGTTTCCTCACGAAGTATTCCATCACCGTTAAAGCAAATAATAATTAATTTTAAATACGAACATGCTTTCGAAAAGACAGATGTGCGTCTCTGGGTTTGAACCCGGGGCCTTTGACTTGTTGTTGTTGTAATAAGTATTATAAATAGATAGTGATTTCAAGAAATTACATACAGGATAAAAGCTAATAGCTGTTTTACTTTTAAAAATCAAAGTACTCAAAATGTATGTAGTTACATTTCAGAGATATTCAGAGATTTGAATTAAAAACGTTGCATAAAAGCATCTTTATCAAAATTTCATATTTTATCTGCTCTATAACAAATATTTTGGACTAAATAGCCTAAGATGAATCTATATCATCACAACAGATCCCTTGAGGGGTAGGCCTCTGCCTACACAGTCTTAACCATTTTTTTTCTTAATATATCTCTCTGGTTTCCTCCACTCCCCTAGTTTGTCTCATACACGAAGATATTGTCTAAGATTAATAACGATCTATTAACAAAATAGCCTTACCCGAACATTCCTTTATACTTTTACGTCACAAATAACAAAGTATAATAAGACATAGAACAGACAGACCCGTATGGCGTGTCGCCTTGTCAAAGTGAGCTGGTGCATTCAATAGACTCAGTTATTGACTCTATAATAGTGTACCATGAGTGACAGACCCGCATTGGACTTGTACGAACATAAATAATATCATAATATCAAATATTGATTTGTTGTGAACTCAACCGTATCTGTTTGTTTTTTAACTTTGTGTAATAGTCAGATGATGAAGACTGGGAGATTAGGATAGAGCAATATTTTTCTTTTGTATCTTCTTATAGGTACGCACAGGAAGATGTCCACGATATATTCATGCAAAGTACTTTTAAATAAATATCTCTTCACTATTTTGGATCATTACGTGTGTACTTTCTAACTACTTAAATACCGTGAAGATACTATATCTGTAATATAACGTTTTTAGTATTAATTTAAATGAATAATTAAAAGTATGTATATCTATATCTATACTGTAGACTTTTGGTTAGATTTCTTATTTACCAGGGCGAGAAACTGTTCAAGTATTTACTTTATTTTTGTATTTATTGCTCGTGCCTTATTATTGGGTATATACAGGGCACCTGTAAAACCTAAAATAGATGATAATAATTATTTTTACGATACGAAGATACTCAAATAAATACCTATGTAGCCAAAATATATAAAACTGCTGATTTTTTTAATGTTTTATGTTACTGGTAAGTATCACATCACACATCATCAGCCCGTGTCAGTCCACTGCTGGACGTAAGCCTTTCCCATGGCACGCCAATGAGCTCGATCTTCAGCTCTCCTTCTCCAATCCCTGCCCGCTGCCTTACGAATAAAGTCGCCCCACCTAGCTACAGGGCGCCCTACACTACGTTTGCCGACACGCGGTCTCCACTCAAGAACCAGTCTGACCCCACGGCCATCGGTTCTGCGGCATATGTGCGGTATGCATTCAGCTTGCTAATTCGCTGAGCTATGTCGGTAACCTTGGTTCTCTGATGAATAACTTTGTTCTGGATTCGATCCCTAAGAGAAACTCCGAGCATAGCTCTTTCCATAGCTCGCTGAGCGACCTTGAACTGGTGGACAAGAAGATTATACAGAATACTGGTAAGTAAGTATCGCCATTATGAAAATTTTCGTTGGAAAACACTATCATCTTTTGTATACACCATAAATCCATTACATCCTTTTTGAGAAAACATTTGTTCGACCTAGATCTTAAGTCAAGTTGAACAAATTCGGAAAAAGCAACTATATTATCATAGGATTAAAACAAATTATTTTCTGTACACACACATACTGTGAAATTATTTCTTTTTCTATTTTCAGCTGACACGTTGTCCCATTAGCGACTCATTAACATGGTTTTGCTTTTAGAACAATTACAGTGAAATAATTAGGCAGGTAGGTAAGATAAATTACGTGAAAATGTAACTTGTGGGCTTATGTTTTGTTTTACCCAGATAAAGAGTGCCCGAAAAATACTGAAATATTAAGGTATATGTCACCAATATTAAATTATGAAGCACTGGCCAAGATTTCATGTGAGATAGCCCAGTCCTTACCTATTGTAATTATTTTTTTTAATTTTTTTTTTAATTTAATTTACTTTCATTTATTTTATTTTAATGTTTGAATTTATGAAAATTTATATGATGAATGATGAATTCTCAATTTGTTTGGTGAACTATGTATATGGATTTTGTCTGTAATAAAGATATTTTCATTTTGTCCTGCAGTGGTCGTCTTTCGGCTCGGATTGTATGTTAAGTTTAATTTTTTATCACTAATCACTTTGTCAAAAATGAGCTTAGCGTGGTCACATTAAACACTTCTTTAACACATTCACACTAAGAAATATCATGAAGGTTCGCCATCCCTGCTCTAGCCTATATTTAGGTTAAGCGTCAGTCCCAGAAACTTCAGTGACCAAAATGAATAGAGGCCCGTAAGGATTTATAAGGTTTCCATTTGACCAACAGGGTCCTTATTCGTGTTAACCAATTTAACACGTGACGCGGTGTGTCACGATAACTTCGTGAAATGATCCTTTAATGGTACCTCAGTTTTTCTTAAAAAACGTAGCCCCTCACTTGATCCTATTCCTGAGTCGTGAGTGCGTTTACAAAAAACATAAAAATTCCCATTCACAAATGCCCAGACTGAAACAAATAATTGTGGATCACACAAAGATTTTTCCCGTGTGGGAATCGAACCCGCGACTATTTGAGCCAGTAGGCGGAGCGGCTTAAACTCTTAACCAGTGCGCCAAATCGTCCTTTGTCCTCGGTGGTAGAGATGAGTCGTATTTATTAGAACAGATCCGAAGAACAGGTATTTTACGAGAATAGGCAGCACCTAATCCAATTCTGACAATACCTAATATTCATATTCAATAAAAACTATAAACTAATGTTTAGCCGTTTAGCGTGCTCACTCACACCTGTTCCCGCGCTCTCTTACTCACTCATATGTTTATCGCTTTGCTATCCCGCTTACGTGTAAGGGTGGAGGGAGCGAGACCGCGCTATACAACGCGTATTGATATTAAACAAATGTAAATATAATGAATTGAAATCTTTTAAATGTGGCATATCTTGCGAACGCTAAACTTTTGCGGAATATTTAATTTCGCAAGACTCAAAACTTCATACATTCGTAAGTTAACAGTTCTAAGGCTGTAAAAAGTATGAAGGGAAAATACCAATTAATATATCATTAAATGATAAAATAGAAAACAAGCATTAGTTTATTCAACCAATTTCGTGCAGAAATATCTAATCTAATCAAAAGAAAATTTTGATTCCATTTTGAAACTTCCATTTTCTTAAAAGTGTTATTATGACTCTACCCATTCTTAACTAACAAAACAATTTAACATTCAATTAATTCAAATATCGATAATTCGATATCAGGATTTGATATAGAATAGGCGGATTGAAATCACCAAGTAACGGTATGTGTATAAGATCATTGAGATTAGGTGGATTAGGTATTTGGATTAAGTATTTATGCGGACTAGGAACAGGTGTACTTAGTACCTGATTTACCTAATACGACCCATCCCTACTCGGTGGCATTCAGAGTAAAATTGCACGGGAATTACGTGAAGCACCGAGTTTGTTCAAAGCGAATAAGGGTCCCGTATTATTTATAAGAAACCTTACTGTGTCTATTCAGTCGGTTGGTTCACTTTCCATTGTTAGTTAATGTTCAGTTTTCATAAAATACAATAAACGCGAAAAATATACTGAAAAAATATAAGTTTTCCTTTTTTTCTATTACTTTAATGTCTCCTTTGAAAAGGCTATCAATCAAAGGTCCTAGTGCCCAATACAATGGCTAACTTATAAAATATTTTTTGGGGAAGCACTAAAAATGAAAGTACTTTTTAGAACCTTGTAAATGTCAAGACCTTTTTTGTATTAAACCTATTTAAGTTCTAAGGTAAAAAATATCGGTGTTCTTTTAAATTTTAAAAGGATTCAGGTTGTAGTCAATAACCGACCTTAAGAAACTGTAGTAATTGATACCTACTTGTAATTTTATGAAAATATAGGTACGAAATTAGAGCGACAACTTATAACTTCCTAGTTTAACCGTCGGATAGGGCTACTCAGAGATGGTAAAATGCATACATATTGCAACTTTAATAGTCGATTAATCTACTTCAGACTTTACTCGAGGGTTGTGAAAGAGTCCGTAATTATAATAATTAATAAGGGTTACCTTTTTTCCGTATATTATACTGAGGTAGGCACTGCTTGTTGCTTTAATGCAATGCACGCCGCTGTCCATATCCCGAATTATTGTAGTGTATGATACTGAGGTTAACGAATTGCAGACCGAAATCTTTCATCTACAGTCCGAACTAAGCAAAATGACCTCAAGGTATGAAGATGCCCAAAAGCAGATTTAAGAGCATATCAGAGCTACTGAAGAGATTCTAAAAATAGGGACATACAACCTTGAGCGGTTTGAATCTCTTACAGCAAGCTGTGCTATTCCATCCACCCCACTTGATACCCCATCGTCGGACACATTATTATCTGATTGTTTAAGTTATGTAATGCAAGTAAATAATAGTGCTAGCTCTTACTTAAATAGCCCTGTTAGCCAGCCAGCCACAGAAACATGCAAAAAACCTACACATCCACAAAAGTCTGTAATTGTTTATTCAGATAAAATAGGCTAAGACTTAGGTTCTTTATTATCTAGGCATTCAGATCAGAAAGTAACTAATTTCTGGTCACATGGGGCCAGTATAAATCACCCAATTGATAATATTAGTAACGCTTAGACGAGGACACAACTATTGTTATATTTTTCTGGTGACTGATCTGATATTGAAGATTTACTAGAGTTGAATGTTAACTTCAATTGAAAATTTGTATTCTGTGCCTTCTCATAGTGACGCCATTTTTTATTTTGACATAAGCAAATTCATTCGCAAGTTTAGGCTGACAGAAGTTACTATGTATCTGCCCTTTACAACTAAACGACAGTTGGCTACATTGTTAGCATTTAATATGACGAAGAACAAAGAAATGACGCGGTTATATGCAATATAAACCAAAATATAATGATTGATACTGGCAGCTACACTAAATTGTGTGACCATAGGAATGGCTGCTTCTCAAGTCATGCTCGTGAACGGGTGCTGCTAGTGGGGACTGGTTCGTCCTCTATCCTTTGACTGAATAAACATGTACTGTGGTACTGTTGAATTTTGTGTCTTTCCGCATCACACTGGAGCTATAACCAATTATTTTGTACGCACTCTCTACATATTTTATAGTAACCTTTTTTCTCTCTTATGATACTTTTTATTATATACCTTTACAAAATCTCTATTTTGTAAATGCGAGGACTATGTAGACACTGACCGATATCATGAATCTAAGTACACTTTTGATTCATTTTACTTAAGCACATCTATTTAGCTCGTTCTGCATTTTTCTCCCATACCCCATGAATGCAATGTATACAAAAAGAATCATAAAACTCTCATTTTTTAAAAGCGTAACTGTGGAGTTTCTTGCCCTTCTTCTCCACAGGAATGACTTTCCGAACGGGTGGTAGAGTCTTAAGTAATTAATAATTGTCTCCATTTGAATATTCATAAGTGCTTTTTGGTCTACACGAATAAAATACTTTTGATTTTGATTTTATTAACCCCAAGGAATTTCATACACTTTCCTAACTCTAGTGTATTAAACAAAACAAAAGCGTGTTTGACTGACATGCATAGACCTTCGTGTTAGATCCGCGAATTTTTTCGCCAACAGAAGTATGAAAATGAACAAGGTGTGAGCCATCAATCATTTCCAAACAAAATTAAACGTCACACGCGTTATGCCCTCCGCCGGACAACGATGTTCCACAGATTAACTGAGCGTGCAGAAAATGCATAGGCATACTGGATGGCAAATAAAAATGAAGCCTAGAGGATTGACAGGCTATAAATATTTTAGTCAAAGCGGTTTTTACAGAGAACCTTGCATATTGGTCAGGTTCTAGTTTAAAATTGAGTGTCGTTTTTGTACTTGCATGCATAAGTACATATAAAGTAAAATCTGGTCTATAATTTGCATTAATATTTTTTGAACTAAAAACAATCAATGTATCAGTTGTAGTGATGATTTTCCAGGGTACTTTTTGGTACTTACTCATAAAATATCGTCACACCTTAACTACCCAAGCGGGGGTGGTAGAGATGTCCTGTGTACACCTACATATTGACGACGGTGTTAGGTCTCAATATAATTAGGCGGTGAGCTTATTTTGATACTGATGTTATGTATAGTTTATTTAATAATTTTTTTTTACGTGCTTACATGAAGAGTACTGTTTATATCACCAAAAATTAAAATAAAACGATACTAAAAGAAATAAATGGTAAGTGTAGAAAGCTCATTCAATTTATTCATTCAATTGACATTAGATTTCTTATTGAGAGAGTTGTCAGCGAAAGCATTTTTATCTGAATGAGTATTTTGAACGAAACAAGATAGTATTTTATTATCTCTATAATCTTTACTCTGTCCTCATCTACCAAACGATGCTCTCATTAATACAACATTTGTCTCACCAAGAGACTGAATTCCTTCTTCATTCACCATTATTAATATTGTATCAGCTTCCTTACTGGGCTGGAAGCGAAAGAAAAACTTAGAATGCCCCAGTAGCCTTACTTTTGCTAGGCTGGTGGTAAGAGTCCACCAAAAGCAGTAAGTCCACCAAAGGACCAGAAAAGGAAAATTCGGAATAAACCCTATACCAACCCGTCTGTCCAGCGTGGTATAGTAGGCCAAAAAACCTCCTAACATGATAAGGCACCTAAACCAAAGGCCCCCAGTTCTCGGTAGTCCCGCTGTCCGCTGCCACGGTAGCGGTCGCGGTAACAGCGGGGCAGGGGGTGCGAAGAATCTCCGGGCTACGACACAAGGCTACCAAAAACACCTGACCCTGGCTACGTACAATGGACGCTCTCTACGGCTGGACCAACACCTCACTGAACTCGAGGTAGAACTAGGTCGCATAAACTGGCACATATTGGGGTTATCCGAAGTCCGAAGACAGGGCGAGGACACGATAACCCTTGAGTCAGGCCACCTGTTCTACTTTCGGGAAGGTGATCGGCCCTCTCAGGGCGGTGTCGGTTTCCTGGTCAACAAAGCTCTCACTAACAACGTTGTGGAAGTCAGCAGTGTGTCGACACGGGTAGCGTACCTCATAATTAAAATCACCGACAGATACACCCTGAAGGTGGTACAGGTATATGCGCCGACTTCGACATACTGCGACGACATAGCCGAAGCCATGTATGAAGACATCGCCAAGGCATTACATGGCACCACCAAGGCTCACTACAGCGTTGTTATGGGGGACTTCAATGCCAAAGTGGGAGTACAAGAACGCGGCGAAACGATAATCGGACCCCACGGCGTGGGGCGCCGAAACCACAGGGGGCAGATGCTGGTCAACTTTCTGGAGTCGCAGGGGCTCTTCTTGATGAATTCGTTCTTTAAGAAGAAGCCTCATAGAAAGTGGACATGGCGAAGCCCCGACACTGTGACGAGGAACGAGATAGACTTCATCATGACTGACAGGAAGTCTATGTTTAGAGACGTCTCCGTGATCAACAGGTTTAATACCGGCAGCGATCACCGACTTGTCCGAGGCGCTCTAAATATAAACTTCAGGGCCGAAAGGCGTCGTATGATGAGGTCTACTCTCAGACCTACTGCGCCTCAAATAGCTTTAGGGTCCGAAAAGTTCCAACTGGAGCTTCAAAATCGTTTCGACCTGCTGGAAACCGAAGGCAATGTTAACGAGAAAACCGACACAGTGGTCAAAACGCTACAGGATGTGTCTCGAAGGGTGTTTCCCGGCAAAAGCGGTAACAGAGAGTCTAAACTCTCGCTTGAGACTCTCGAACTTATGAGGCAGAGACGGGAAATGTCATCCACGCAGGCGTCTTCGCCGGATGGGAGGAACCTCAACCGGAAGATCCGGAAGCGGGTGCGACGTGACCTCCGATGTTCCAACACCCGCGCCATCGCGGCTGCGATCGAACAGAACAGAGGCACCAAAGTCTTCGCTCGCCAGTTAGGTAGATCCCATTTGACGAAACTTAAAACTGCGGGTGGCAAAACCGTAACCTCCAAGTTCGAGATACTCAAGGAAATTGAGAGTTTCTACAAAGACCTGTACGCATCACGGATGACTAAACCCACGAGACCCAGCGCTGACGACCACAGAGCCCCACTCACACGCCACCATACGGAAGACATCCCTGATGTCAACCAGGACGAGGTCAGAGTGGCTCTCGAGCAGCTCAAAAACAACAAGTCGCCAGGCGATGACGGAATCACCACTGAGCTCCTAAAAGCAGGCGGGACTCCAATCCTGAAAAAGCTAGCGAGCCTCTTTAATTCCGTCATCCACCAGGGCTTAACACCTCAAGCGTGGAGCGGGAGTGCGGTGGTTCTGTTCTTCAAAAAAGGTGACAAAACCTTGCTGAAGAACTACAGACCCATCTCACTCCTGAGCCACGTCTACAAGTTGTTCTCGAGAGTACTCACAAACCGCCTCGCCAGAAGACTTGACGAGTTCCAGCCACCGGAACAAGCCGGGTTTCGAAAAGGCTACAGCACCGTAGACCACATCCATACTGTTCGGCAGATTGTACAGAAGACCGAAGAGTACAATCAGCCGCTGTGTATGGCTTTCGTGGACTACGAGAAAGCCTTCGACTCCATCGAAACCTGGGCGGTTTTGGATGCTCTGCAGCGATGTGGCATCGATTGGCGCTATATCGAGATGTTGAGATGTCTGTATGATACCGCCACAATGACCGTCCAGCTCCAGGACCAAAAGACCAACCCGATCGAGCTGCGTCGAGGGGTAAGACAGGGGGATGTAATATCCCCCAAGCTCTTCACCAATGCACTCGAAGACGTCTTCAAGACGCTGGACTGGACTGGGCGGGGCATTAACATCAACGGCGAATACATCTCACACCTTCGGTTTGCCGATGATATCGTCATCGTGGCAGAGTCACTGGAACAGTTAAGCGAAATGCTGCATAGCCTAAATGGAGCCTCTCGAGGTGTCGGTCTCGGCATGAACTTGGATAAAACCAAGATCATGTTTAATGAACATGTCACGCCGGGACCGATCTACGTCGATGGTTCGATGCTCGAAGTTGTTCGGGAATATGCCTACCTTGGACAAGTTGTCCAATTTGGTAGAAACATCTTCGAGAAAGAAATCAACCGCAGGATCCAATTAGGTTGGGCAGCATTTGGCAAACTACGTCACGTTTTCTCTTTGCCTATACCGCAATGCCTGAAGACTAAAGTCTATAACCAATGCGTCCTACCTGTTATGACTTACGGGGCTGAGACGTGGCCACTCACAGTGGGACTAGTCCACAAATTCAAAGTCGCACAGCGGGCTATGGAGCGAGCTATGCTCGGCGTCTCTTTGAAGGATAAAATTCGTAACGAGGTAATCCGACAAAGAACCAAAGTTACCGACATAGCTCGCAGACTCAGTAAGCTAAAGTGGCAATGGGCTGGTCACATCTGCAGAAGGACCGACGGCCGATGGAGCAAGCGTGTCCTAGAGTGGAGACCGCGACTTGGTAAGCGTAAGGTAGGACGGCCCCCAGCTAGATGGACCGACGACCTCAAAAAGGTCGCTGGGACAGACTGGATGCGGAAGGCGGAGGACCGTGTGCAATGGCGCGTGTTAGGAGAGGCCTATGTCCAGCAGTGGACTGCGATAGGCTGATTGATTGATCAGCATATTTATTTCTATGCCTAAAGTGATCAGACGTGACTGGCAGAGGTGTGCTGTGTACTACATTTTGCCGAAGATATTAGGTCTCAATATAATTAGTAGCAGCGATAGCTTAGTGGTTAGACCGTTGGACTACTAAGTCAGAGGTCTCGGGTTCAAACCCAGGCACGCACCTCTATCTTTTCGAAAGCATGTGCGTATTAAAAAATAATTATCAATTGCTTCAACGGTGAAGGAAAACATCGTGAGGAAACCTGCATGCCTAAGAGTTTCTCGAAGGTGTGTGAATTTCGCCAACCCGCGCTGGGCTAGCGTGGTGGACTATGGCCTAAGCCCTCTCAGTTTGAAAGGAGGCCCGAGCCCAACGGTGGGACAGTTTCTTAACGGCGCTATTATTATTATTATAATTAGAAGGTGAGTTTATTTAATAAACACTGATATTATAATGTGTATGGTTTTTTTCAATTTATTTAATTACTAGCACCATATTTACAATTCTCGTTAGTAATAATTGAACAAAGACGAAATAGAAAGAAATAGAAATATAGAACGCCCATTCATTCCATTTATTCAATGGGTAGCTTATCAAGAGTTTTCTCAGAGAGCAAATAGGTACTTTTATCTTAAAAATAGTTCTTAAATGTAACAAGATGATATTTAATTAATTTCTGTAATCTCTACAGTTCATCTCTACTCTGTCCTCATCCACCAAACGACGCTCTCATTAATACTACATTTGTCTCTCCAAGAGCCAGAATTCCTCCTTCATTCACCGTTATTAATATTGTATCAGCATAATTATTTCCATCCTTTCAGAGATCAAACATGACAGGATTGTAATTAGATTTATTGTATCCATGTTCTAGAATGATTTTGTAATATAATTTTATTAATATGCCGTGACGAAATTACTTATGAATTGCATTACGTATTAAGACATGGTTGGTTATCGTTGGGTCGTGATATATTTATACTTCATATTTTATTACTTGAGATAAATGTAAGAAGGACTACGTTTTTTTTACTGGCTCTTGCCAGTAATAGTAAGTTAATATCTAATTATAAACCCTAATAAACCCCAGATATCCTAGGGGTCACAGTTTTGATAGAAAAGTACATTTAGGCTTTGTGACATTGTAACCAAAAAAAAAAAACGGTTGATGCGTAGTTTTTTTTAATACAATCAATACGCATATATTATCCAAGCGGGCAGTGTAGCAGTGGTGTACTGTGTACTTCCACATTTCGCTGAAAATGTTAGGTTCAAATATAATAGGGGGGTGTCCTTTATTATATGGGGACCTAACACCTCTGTGGCGGTTTTCGGGGAGACCTTTTTCCTGCAATGAACGATATTCGACTGAAGATAAATAGATCTTTTGCACTCTAATTACCATTACATTTGGCACAAATCTAGACTCCGAACTGATTTTTTTCCCTAGAATAACCTCAGCAACACTGACCTACCTAGTATATATCACATAACATCTTATTCGCCAACCGTATCCATTATACGGCAGACGAATAAGATATGCAGTAGGAATAAAGCATGCTTTACAGAACCAATGAGGTCATCATCATCATCTCATCCTATACCAGTTCACTGCTGAAGATAGGCTTCCCCAATCGTTCTCCAGCGCATCTGGTCCAATGCTATCTGCATCCAACGACATCCTGCGATCTTCACAAGATCGTCAGATCCATCTGGAAGGCGACCGACTTACGCTGCGCTTGCCAATACGTGGTCTCCGCTCTAGAATTTTTCTGCCCCAACGCCCGTCCGATCTTCGCGCTATGAGACCCGCCCATTGCCACTTCATCTTGTTAACCCTATGGGCTATATCTGTGATCTTGGTTATTCTACGAATCTCTTCCGTCCTTCTCCCCCACCAATGAGGTGTTTTTGTTTCATTTCATTATTACAATATTTAAACTTCTAACGCCCAGGTAAGCCATTATAGAAACATAACAATAACAGATGGCCGATCACAAGATTTCGCGGATAGCCATATCATTAATTGTTGTCCTGCATGAAATATTTTTAGTCAAATATGAACATGTATTATAAATATTTATATTAAGTTACTTTTATAAATAATTACAAAAATTCACGACAGCAATTACAAATTAACAATCACATTAATTACCAACAACCCTTTCCCCATAAACCGCAGTATTAACAAACGAATAGAAATAGCACGTGGAAAACATAAATAATGCGATATATTCCACTTAATCCACGATAATGGGTGAACGTATAAAATAATGCAGGTTAAAATTATAACGTAGAACCCATAATGGGGGATTAAGGTCGGACGAGTGTTGACGTAATGTAGGGCTGCCTTAACGGTTTAGCACGAACGGATTGAAGTTAGCGTAACGCTATCGAGTTGATAGTTAATTCTTTTCACACAAACATTGTACTAAATGTACAATACGTAAGTGGAAGGATGTAGGTACCGGGGAAGACCTAGACTATCTTACCACGACCAAATAGACCGAATCTTATCTAAAGGACAAGTCAAGCTTGTATGACACGAACTATGAGAGTGGAGGAAGCCAGAGAGGTATGCAAGGAAAGAACCTGTTGGAACTCTTTACTCTCTGCCTACCCCGCAAGGGATCTGGCGTGATGATGAAGATAGATAGAATGTACTAAATAAACATGAAAATGTTACCACGCTTTCTCGACAACGTTACGGTAATGTCAATCTATTCGTGTTAAGCACTCTGAATTGTAGCCCTGGACCGCATTATGCATGTTGTAGAGCTGCTGCGTTATTGGAAACCGTTTTAGAACCAACAATAAAGGGTTATTAGGGTTAGCAATAATAAAGTGTTAAATTCTATTGGTAAGTTAAGTTGAAATATAGGATAGTGGAAACTAAACTACTCGAGCATACAACGAAATTCTGTGGTATTATTATATTTTGATTTTCACATTTGCTTACAGAAAGTTGCCGTGGGTCACCCATACGAAGGAACATATATGTACGGACGTACGTGCGTATTTACATGCGTGCGTGTTTATGCGTATATAAATAGTGATTTGTGTTTTTATAATGTTAGTCATAAATATATTGATAAAAGCTGAGCAGTTAATTAAATAATTTAAACGAAGAAATCTAAAAAAATAAATAAAGAATATACGCCGTCGAGCCTATATTACTCTGGTGGAGGCGGCAGACGAGCACTGTGTATACGAAATTTTTGCCGACGATGTTAAGTTCCATTTAATAGGAAACCAGCCTATTGCCGTTATCCTGAGCATAATGCCAGACTCCGGACTGATACTAAAATGTTTCAATCGATAAAACGTAATATCTACATTCACCATTATGCTGGCGAGGCAGTGAAGAAAGTTTTAAAATTAAAATGATAGAAAATAAATAACAGTCATTTAATTCTAACATCAAAAATATGTTAACCTATAAACCTATCGACAAGTAAACTTCCGAAAATTTATAAAAATTAAACATGCATCAAAAATAACATTTCAAAATAATAAATTTAGCTCAATTAACTTTAATATAAAAATAATAACCATACTTATTTCTTGACAACAAATGCAAAAGTAAATATTTCAACGCGGCGAATCAAAGCGTCCACGATGATGTATTTGCATCGTGCGCGCGCACACCAAATGGGAACGAATAAATCAATGGCTTCATCACAGATTATGTAAAGTATACAATCGCCAGAACAAGTCAAAAAAACCAAATAACACAAAAACACCTGTCGTACCTATATTCTCCGAGCGGACAGACACGACAGACAGACAGAGACAATGTTAGATCCCAAAGTAACAGGGGACGAGCCTTTTGCCATTATGCCAGGAACAAGGTAAAAGGTGATACTACATATTTTTGCACGTTATTTATCAGAATACAATGCAAAAAAATATATACATACTTTCGGCTGCTATTGATAATTTTTAGATAGAAATATACATTTTGTTTGATCTAGGGTTCAAAATCAAGACCTCGTTATCCCTAGCTACACTATGGGCCACTAGACTAATGGAACATTAATAATGAATATCGGTATAAATGGCTTACATTTGAATGTGAAGAAAACTAAAATTATGGTTTTTTGAACGGGAAGAAACCAGAACGAATGCAAGGATTGTGGTTGGTAACGATGTGCTGGAGCAAGTGAATGAGTTTGTATATCTTGGATGCGCCTTCAGTAAGGATGGGAAATACACCGCTGATATAGAGAGAAGAGTGAATGCAGGTAATAGAGTGAATGGTGCGATGGGAAGGCTACTTGGGAGCCGGCACTTAAGCCAAAAGGCGCAGCTGGCCATGCATAACGGAGTGCTTGTCCCAACGCTGTTATATGGCAGTGAGAGTTGGGTATGTAAGAAGGAGAACGAAAGCAGGATAAATGCGGTCGAAATGCGATCTCTGCGGAAGATGTGCGGAGTCACGCTGACCGACCGTATTCGCAACAGTGTAGTAAGGAAGCGAGTAGGTATGAAAGATAGTATCGGTGTAAAGATGAGAAAGGGTATGCTCCGTTGGTTCGGGCATATAGAAAGGATACCAGAAGAAAGAATGACAAAACAGATATACAATGCGAAAGTGGAAGGATGTAGGTGCCGGGGAAGACCTAGACTATCTTACCATGACCAAATAGACCGTGTCTTAGCTGAAGGGCAAGTCAAGAGTCTCCGTAACCGGCGAGTGTGTATGAGACAAACTATGAGAGTGGAGGAAGCAAGAGAGGTATGTAAGGAAAGAACCTGTTGGAACTCTGTACTCTCTGCCTACCCCGCGAGGGAGCTGGCGTGATGATATAGATAGGCATAATCGAATAATGATAAGTGTGTAGAAATCCGATTCAAAATAAAATAAAATTGATTGTTATATAAAAAGTAATATGATTTTATGAAATATTATTCAAACTTCTACGAATTTCTTATACTCATTTGTAGAAAGCACATCATTTTACTTCATTCGATAAAGCCGCCATCACTGATGAAGCCATTATTGCAATGTGAAA
Organism: Phalera bucephala; assembly: GCA_905147815.2. Lineage (NCBI taxonomy): Eukaryota > Metazoa > Arthropoda > Insecta > Lepidoptera > Notodontidae > Phalera > Phalera bucephala. The sequence goes on from LR990612.1 coordinate 29,604,524, forward strand.
TTTGTCGTTATTTGTTATGTGCGAAGATTTAATGATAGATTAGCGATTAATGACATCTTTACATGATATCTTAAAAAAACGTCTCAGCAAGTGGGTGTCAGCGGTGAACGACGCCGTATCTACGATTCCATTACTCCTTGACACAATAAGCACACGATGCCCGCGCGACGTGGGGCGGGATGCGCACGCACATAATTTACACATCGTGATGCCACGCACAAATTAATTGCTTTGCTTTCGACGACCGTACCCCACAAATCAGTGTACATTACTCGCTGTTACCCATTCAGTATTCCCTTAATTTTAATATGTGAAGCAATGTAGTGACAAAACAAATATATGTCGTCTATGTTATATTTATAGAAGTGTAGATAGGTTAATGATGTGGATATTAGGTGATCTTATTAACTTGTATAAGTAGAAATTGTTTGAGTCGACATAGGATCTGGCATCTGAGAGAGAAGCCTTGTTTGAGGGAGCCAAAAATATTTCGAAAGATATGTGAAATGAGTTTCCCAATAATAACCAATTTCCAATAAATCTCGGCAAAATTTGAGTAAAGAGGGTTTCGGAGAAAACGGCCATAAGATGTATAATCATAATAATATGTTTGTTCTAATTTTATAGGTTAGGTATGAGTTTGACAGCTGTCATTTAAATCATGTAATTTTTTAACAAATTACATCCTCTACTTTTAAAAATGTTGAGTCTGTGCCAAAGACTAATTAATTAATAGAGGTGAAGAGCGGGGTTTGTGAGTAATGGTAATGGACACTCTCGGCTGGTTGGATTTTTTTCTAAGTTAGTGCTCTATCTAATAGATTATGGGTCTGTAAGTGTATTAATGTGGATGTTGATGCTAAGGACAGTGTTGCTTTTTAGGGTAGTTTTAGGGTATCTAATGAATAAAACAAATTGTCCTTACATTAAAATTATTAAATGGATATTAGTCTTCCTCCTAATGCTGCTAGACACCAGAATTCTTATCGATTACCAAGGTTAAGTAGAGTTTCTATAAGGTCAGTCTGAGATGGATGACTGTTTGTAGCAAGCGTTTATGTGCATCAAAAGTTATGCTAAGCCGTTGGCTTAGGTTTACCACTTGATGTGAAAATCATTAAGCCAGTTTGAAAGGCTTGTAGGCAGCTCGATTAGTAACAGCTGCTACATTAATTAAGCTACATAGAATTAGAGCAGATGGCCACAAACTTGCCTCCACTAACCCGCACTGAATCCGTGAGGTGGAGCATTAGTGTGTGATAGGATCACACACTAACTGTCCATTTCTATGAACATTACCACGCGATATTAAATTAGGAATAATATCCATCAATTTCAACTAATAAGTTAAGTCAACTAAAAGTTTCAGCGGGTTAAGCAAGGAGAAATTGAGGTTAGCATTACGCCATGGAACTGATATCCCATCCTTTTGTCACTACAAATTTATAAATAGAGATGAAAGTGACAGCACGCTTACTCGACGTTATGCTAACGTCAACCTGTTTCTGCTAAATCGTCTGATAAGAGGTTTTCTAACTAGTCTGCCGTATAGGTGGATATTACTCTCCGCTTGAAGTTATTTTCTTACTTCGTTTATAAAATATTAATTCTTCATAAGTTTCTTTTTTCAAAAAATATATTACTAAGGAAAATCCGCCTCAATTTTGTATTCCATACCGTATTTTTAAGTTCATTATACCGTGTAAAAGGCTTACGATGTTCCGGTAAGCACCTAGCCATCATAAACTTTGTAGTGTAACATTTATCTTATTAAAACTTTAACAAAGTTTGAAGTTGGTTTACTTCCGCGCTTTTACTAACCTTTCTTTGACTAAAGTAAAACTATTCCTTTGAGTTATTTTAAAATGCTTAAAGATAATGAATTTGCTATAAACAGATTGATTCGTTGGTCTATGGGTACATAGTGCTGCGTCCTATTTACTCCGCAAGTAGGTGCAGCAGAGGTGCTCTGTGCACACGCATAGATGGCTGATGATATTATGTATACATGTAAAAGGGAGAGAATATGCTTTTATGCTAGGTACAATGCCAGAAACCGGCCTGTAACTAGATTTTTTCGAACTCAAAAGCCCTTTAAATAATAAAATAATAATAATAATAGCCCTGTTAAGAAACTGTCCCACTGTTGGGCACGGGCCTCCTCTCAAACTGAGAGGGTTTAGGCCATAGTCCACCACGCTGGCCCAGTGCGGGTTGGCGAACTTCACACACCTTTGAGAACCTCTTAGGCATGCAGGTTTCCTCACGATGTTTTCCTTCACCGTTAAAGCAAGTGATAATTAATTTTTAATACGCACATGCTTTCGAAAAGACAGAGGTGCGTGCCTGGGTTTGAACCCGAGACCTTTGTCTTTGCAGTCCAACGGTCTAACCACTAGGCTATCCTTTTGTTTGACCTAAAATTCGAAGACAGGCCATCGTGACTGCCAGTTGCACCACCGCCTCCTTTTTGTTCATGTGCGGAAAATCCTAAGACTTTTGTGAGCCTTGGATCATCTCAAGCGTAGAGCACTAAGCCGGTCGTTGTGGCGTTGTTCGGGGTAAGTAAAGGTCTCCTGCAAAAGACGTCTTTCGGCTGAACATAGGGCCTTAGATCCCTCGCGGTGCAAACTCAAACTCCCAACCACTAAAACCCCACAGGGGGTGGCATTGACATTTTGAGAAGATCCGGTATCTCCGCAAGGAACGCACCGGTGTCCCTCTGCGCCAAACGAAGCAGATCATTAAGGGACCATATTTACTTTGAAAAATTAAACACACAGGGCGGCAAGTCACGACAACTCCTTATAATTATCGTTTAATGCTACTCCAGTGGAATACAGAATACCATTACGCAAGCATTTCACGCAATTGTCGTACACACACACACACACACATCGTACCGTGCTGCATTTGGTAATAACGAGTAAGGGCTCAGTATATGTACCCCAAATTAACTTTCTACAGTTGATATATAGAATCATTTAAAATTACCCTTTTAAAAACAAGCTTTTATAGCAATAACATGACGAAGATTTCTTGCTTAGTTGAGGAGTTACAATGGCTTCTTTCCGGATCCATTATTAGATCCTGAACACTATTCAGGTCTAGAGTACTCGTCAAGACGAATCCAACGAGCCCAAACACCGCAGGGTCCTATTGAGTGGTGGTTCCATTGGCCAAAGGCTTCATCATCAGACCCTGAACACTATCTGGTTGTATAGTACTTGTCAGTACCAATTTAATTTAAATTTAAGTTGCATAGTTTACAAGTTCCTATGGCCACCTTCATTTTAGTGTAATGATAGCCTATTGGTTAGACCGCTAGACTTCAAAGTCAGAAGTCTCGGGTTCAAACCCAGGCACGCACCTCTGTATTTTCCTAAAGCATGTGCGTATTAAAAAATTAACTATCACTTGCTTTAACGGTGAAGGAAAACATCGTGAGGAAGCCTGCATGCCTAAAAGTTTCTCGAAGGTGGGTGAAGTTCGCCAGCCCGCACTGGGCCAGCGTGGACTATGGCCTAAACTCTCTCAGTTTGAGAGGAGGCCCGTGCCCAATAGGGGGATAGTTACTTAACAGCTAATAAACAAAAAAAATAGTCACCTGCCGACTCCGCAATCAAACCAGCTCCATGGTACCATATTATTGCACTGTCGCCGACTTTATATACGTATGCCAAATTTCAGCTCAATCGGATACCCATCCGATAGAACTGAAATTTGGCAAGTTCTTGAAAAACCGATAGCCAGATTTTGAACCTGAAAGACAGACAGATCGAACATTGCAAGTTAAATAAAAGCGTTAAAGCGGAAAAATCTACGGGAATGACGTTTCACAACGAAAAGTCATACTAAGAGGGATCAAAAAGTAATGAGAACGACATAGTCCTTGGTAAAAAAAAAAATACGGGCAGGCATAGCTCAGATACATATTTGTAATATTAATAAAAAAAAAATCTTCGTTTCCCTTTTTGTTTCTGAATGTAGTATTTTTTTTGCTTCTGGTCGGAACGTGTTTTCGAAAATGGAGAAAAACGAAGTGCGAGCCGTTAATAAATACCTCTTTTTAAAAAAGTTAACGACGCAATAGATTCATTGCGATTTGGAGGCAACATTAGGAGAGTTTGCTCTGCCGTACTCCACTGTCGCAAGGTGGGCTTCTCAATTTCGAGTAGGGAGAACGAGCACGGAAAACGAACATCGTTGCGGCCGTCCATCGACGTCAGTCACCCAAGAAAATGTTAAGAAAGTCGAGAAAATTGTATTCAGCGATCGAAGAGTTACCATCCAATACTTAATTCAAGAAACGGGCATTTCATATGGAAGTATTCAATCCATATTGAAACAATCTTTGAATATGAGAAAAGTCTCCGCAAGATGGGTGCCGAGAATGTTAACCGACAGTCACAAACAAAATCGACTTGACATTTCGAAGATATTGTTGGACAAGTTTCAAGAAGAGCTTTTTGCAGGACCAATTCAAAACTTTTTTTGTGAAAGGGAAGGAAGCCTTGGAAAAGCGCTGGACTCGGTGTGTAGAGAGACTCGGAAACTATGTAGAAAAATAAATTATTAAGTTATCAATAGTCATTATATTCTATCTCATGCTCACTACTTTTTGATCCCTCCTCGTATAAAATAATGCGCTGTCGATTGCTAAGAATAGAACCAAAACTGTTGCCATTCTAGACAAATGGCAAGTTTTTAAGTTATTTGGAAAACCCATTGAAATAACGAATAATATAGTAGGATGACGGAAGCGTAGCGACAGCGAATATCGTTAAACATATCGACATGTCGACAAATAGCGACGGTGACATCGGAACGGCGAATATTGGATTTGTAGACGTGATTCCCAGTTTGTTTATTGAATAAACAGTTCTGTGTGTACATTTCATGGCGAATTTAGGATTTGTTAATTTGCTAAGACTGCTTCTTTAGTTTAGTAAAATCTATCTATATCATCACGACAGATCCATTCCAAGGTAAGCAGATAGTACAGAGTACCAACAGGTTCTTTCTTTACAGATCTCTGTGGTTTTCTCCACCCTCATAGTTCGTCGCATACAAGTACTAGAATAAGAATAATAGTAAACAGCCTCCCCCACAGCTGGGCAAAGGAATCAAATCCAGGTCCTCATGATCACCAGTCAAACCATGTGACACTGGACTAAAAATACGTTTTCGTAGTGCGGTCCAGAAACCGTGCAATTCATCTTTATTTAGTCAATAACCTGGATTGTGAGAAGGATGGTATATCAACCCGTTAGCGTCATGCTCATATTTTACCCCACAATAAAATAAATATAGACGGAAAGAAAAAATATTTTAAAGAGTAACCAGTTTTTCTTCTTCACAGGAGGACATTCCAAAGAGAGCTGAGATTGATTGAGAGAGAGATTGAGTGATAGATTCTACCAATCGCTTCAATTTGTGATTAAAGCAGTTAACAAAATAAGAAGCAATGCGTTTAATACGCGTTTATTTGCACAATTGTGCGATGAAAATGATGGAGACTTCCAACGATTGCTCTTACATACTGAAGTACGCTAGTTATCGAAAGGTACATGTTTAACAAGATTTTACTCACTTTTTGAATCAGTTTTAGAGTGTCTGGAAAATAAAGATCCAGATTTAACAGAAAACCTGATCAATTTGAAAGGAGACATCGCGTGTTTGACAGATTTGTTCGAAAAGTTTAATGACATTAACTTACAATTACAAGGGGACAGCCTCAATTTAATTAAAACAAAGGGTGTAATTTCAGCTTTTCTTGGGAAATTGAAATTTCAATCAATCAAATCAATCAATCAGCCTATCGCAGTAATTGAAATTTATGAAGCATAAATATTAGTCGGCGCGAATTTTCCCAGTTTTCAAATTTGTCACAGGTAGAAGGCCTTGATGAGGATATTCAGACATACGTTCAAAATTTAATTGCCCTGCGAGATGACTTTATGAAGATTTGAAGATATTCTAACGATGGAAATACCACCATGGATCATAAATCCATTTCATGAAACGTAAGTAGAGAATGTGATATTACAAGAGGAGCTACTCGAGCTTAGCACTACTGAGGAGCTGAAGGTGAAATTTAAAAGAGGGTATCAAACATTTTGGCTGCAGGCAGAAATACCCGAAAAATATCCTGGACTGTGGGGAATTGCGAGAAAGCTTTTGATAGCGTTTCCCTCGTCATATCTTGTCGAAAAAAGTTTCAGTGTCGTTACAAACCTTTTAACAAAGGAAAAAAAAGGGGGGATTGAAATTCACGGTATTCCTAACAAAACTGAAGCCAAATATTAATTATTTGCTGTCAATCCATGTGGTACATCCCTCCCATTAAAATTATGACTATTTTGAGATTGTCATTGTAGAAGTTACACCGTCACGCCTATATTCCCCAAGCGGGGGTGGCAGAGGTGTACTAAGTACACCCACGTTTCGCCGACGATGTTAGGTCCCATGTAATAGGGGGCGAGCCTATTGCCATATACCGGGCACAATTCCAGACTCCGGACTAGAAGTAGAAGAAGAAGAAGTTACGTTACGTTATTAATGTTTAATTTTAATTATATTACGACTGTTATCATATTACAATGTAATATGATAACAATATTCGACGGACTATTTAGCGCAGTGGTTAACAGCTTAAGTCGCTCCGCCCACTGTGTCTGATAGTCGCGGGTTCGATTCCCGCACGAAACAAATCTTTGTGTGATCCACAATTATTTGTTTCGGTCTGGGTATTTGTGTGTGTGAACTTTCATGTTTGTAAATGCACCCACGACACAGGAATAAATCCTAGTGTGGGGCTACATTTAAAAAAAATAAATAAAAAAAATAATAATTAATAGTGTAATAATAACTAACATATTTGATTAAATACAACACAAAAAAATATACTATTTTTCCTTTTATTTTCACCACTCCAAATGGGAAGGTTTCTAAATGAAATAAGTGAGAATTGATTGGTTCCTTGTTCTGTAAGTAGATGTAAAAAAAGTAAAGTTGGATGGAATCACGTTTTTGATTGTTTTACTTTTTTGACATCTACTTACAGTACAATCAATTAATTAATTAACCAATAAATTCTCACTTTTTTTCGAAAACTATTAATTCGTGGTTGGAACTCAGCCGCAACGCAAATTTCCATAGTAAGGTCTAATTTTCATATTTTTGTCGAGTTTTGGGAATATGGTAGAAATGTAGATGCAGAGGGTCTACCGGAGCCAGCTAAATTTTGAAAGTGGTCTATGAGTAAAAAAAGTCTGGGAATATCTGCACTAGACCAACGAGGCAGTCAAGTCATCCAAACATTGAGCCGTTTTTGCGTGATTGAGTAACAAATATCCAAACACTATAATAAAATATTCTGATTCTGATACTTTTCACTTATCTATCTGAAAATGCATTTGCACGGAATGTAGATACCAAAAGCATCTCCTTTGAGGTCGAATCGCCGTCGTACCGCCTCAGCTCGTCTACATCAATATTTCCCTCATGCATGACTAGATTTTCTTTAACATGCGGTATTGGAAATCATAATATTCTACACACACAATACCTACGTGACTTGAGCAAGATAAAAATCTCGGATAGTAAGTATATCTAAACATTTCTAAACAACGTTCGAATTTACATAACACGTAAAACTGGAAGCTGGTACTAAAAATTTTACATCCTAAATACACTTATCTATTCTGAGAACTTGCGAGATAAAGGTAAACGAGTTTTTTGTATTGAATACCTTATTAGGGTGTTTATTGTGTTTGTAGAGAAGATATTCTTTTATTGTGCGATGCTTAGATCTACATATAAATGATATATTAGCCCTGTTAAGAAACTGTCCCACCCTTGGGCATGGGCCTCCCCTCAAACTGAGAGGGTGTAGGCCGTAGTCCACGACGCTGGCCCAGTGCGGGTTGGCGAACTTCACACACCTTCATGAAACTCTTAGGCATGCAGGTTTCTTCACAATGTTTTCCTTCACCGTTAAATCAAGTGATAGTTAATTTGCAGCTCTAACTTTGCAGTCCAACGTCCAGTTGTTGGAATATCTGGGTTATTGATATGAGTGTTAGATATTAGGTCGCAGACGTCTTGGTTGTAAACCCTAGCTAGATAGTATGGATGGCAACCCTTTTCTTGCACGGGATAAAATTTTGTTGACCCATGATTTGAGTCCTGTACGCAAGTCAAAGTAGTCTGTCTATACATCAATACAATACAATTCTTGAAACGAGTTTTCTCGTGTCAAACTTTTGTCACGACACGTCATTCTATCATATAAAACTAAAGGGATTATCACCCGCCTATGACAACAAAATTCGTGTCATAGGGCCACCTCTGCTAACCCTTCTGAAGTCCAGTTGATGAATTTATATTGAGGAAGATGGCTGTGTCAGTGACTTTATGCCCAATATCCCTGAGCACTGCGAAAGTAACGGAGGTACGACTAACTGTTCTTCAAAATAGGTTCAATGGAGCGAGATACACGAGATGCTACCAGGCCAAAAGTGGCCATTCCGGGGAAATTTTGTGTGACAAGTCCCACGTTTCCGATGATGATCGTGTCACTAGAGCAATGACCTGGTGAAGGTCATAGGTAAAGACTGGATGCGAACAGTACAAGTCATGGAGCATCTTTGAGAGAGGCCTCGGCCTGCAGGGAACATATTTCGGCTGATCATGACGATGAAGTCTTACTTACAAAGGATTTATCACCCCTTGTGAGATGACGATCATGAATGTGTATGTATTTTAAAGTAAAAGTAAGTTAAAATAATAATATTTTCAAAAAAAATTGAATGGTTCGTGCTTCTTAAAGAAAAACATCATATTTCTTGTTGTGAGCCCTATTGAGTGAATTCCAACAAGCTATGAAAAAACGTGAAATACCGCTGATGATTAATTATTTAAAAATAAAAGCGTGTTAAAATGATAGAGCGCTACTGTATTCTCTCTACCTACCCCGCAAGTGGTCTCGTGTGATGATGTAAATAGATAAAGCAGTATTATAAGCATACCGCCTTCCTCTTATTTCATAGCAATAGTAGCCTTTAAAGTTATGACAAAAGCGAAATGCTAACTTCCATGTTAGCTCATTTTAATGTATAGTTCGCTACATAAAATATTAAGGAGTAAATACTACTTTACTTTTTATTTACTTTATAAAGAACATAAATGTATCTATAGTGGCAGTTTTATTTCGCGTTTATAGAATACTAGTGTCTGCCTGCGACTTCGTCCGCGTTGACTTTAGACAGGAACCTAACCGTTTTACGGGATTAAAAGTATTCTATATGTTAGTCCAGGTAATGAACTATTTGTGTACCTAATTTCATTCAAATCTGTTTTTGCCTGATTGAGTAAAAAAACATCTGAACATACACACTTTCACATACATAATATTAGTTGAATAGTAGGACTATAAAGCAACCCATCTACTTACCAATAATTTTTTCATACGAAAAATCATGTGAACAAACGTCAGGCGATATTATGAACTGACAAAAATATAATATCTTTTAAATCCAAAAACAGTTTTCCTTTACAAGTATTAAATCTTCGCGCCTACAGTAAATTTCATAGCAACTTACCTCGGCTGAGCAGACATCAGACCCTTATTCGCTAAACCCGAACGCGGCACGTTACGACAACTTTGTGAAATTATCGTGTAATGGTATTTTGTAGCTTTTTGTAGTAGTAGCTATTGTTGTAACCGCTGCAGTATAGTCAGCTAACGTAAGTTGCTTAACATACTTATTTATTTTTATTTATTTGCTCAAATTAGAGCTTAATTAGCTTAGAGCTGTATAAAAATTGGTACGTACACAACCAGCACCGTGATCCACTACTGGGTACTCTGGATACTCTTTATGTTACAAAAATTGGTGAACGTTGTCGAAACCAAATTATTAGCAACACATTCAAAAATATTTAGATCAACAAAAATAATGGATTTGATGCAAAAGTAAACTGTGTAAGTGACTTAAAACATAACGGCCTCGTTGGACTAGTGACCAATAATACAGTTTGCAATCACGAGGTTCTCTTCAAATCCTAGGTCAGACAAATGTAGTTTTTCCATCGAGAAATTCCCAGTATCAGTGTGGAGTCTGGAATTGTACCCAGTATATGGCAAAAGGCTCGCCCACTATTACATGGGACCTAAAATCGTCGGCGAACTGTGGGTGTACACAGTACACGTCTGACACTCCCGCTTGGGGAGTATAGGCGTGACGGTAAGAATGCCCAGCGACTTATATCGCTGAGCGCACCATCAAACGGTCATTTCACGAACTTATCGTAACGCGCCAAGTTACGTGTTAAGTCATAGGGAATAAGGACGCTAAGTGCAGACATCTGGCGAAACAAGCGAACAGAATTTAATTATATAGGACGAAAACACGGTGCCGGGTCCGTATTAATATAAATAGCGCAATATCGCTACCGAAATGCTTTTCGCATTCATATTATAGTGTTCTACCGCTTCGCGGGTGTAAACAGCGTGCAGGAGAGTTGTGTATAATTTGAATTCTTAAAAATTTTATTGATAATGGCAATCAGTTTTGAAATTGAGCCATTTTTGACATCAGCTACTTAATAGCAGCCCGCTGATGAAAATATGGCTCTTTAAATCTAGCATTGAGAAGTATATATCAATTTATTTTTCTAAATTCCCCGGTGAAAATTATAATGATGAAATTGATGAAATACCCCTATACATTTGAGCCGAACGCTGCTTAATCTTGGTGATCGCTTAAACACCGCGGCCCCACAGCGCTACGAGCGCGTTAAAAAAAGTAAAAGTGTAAAAGTAACTATTTTAGCTTTAAACTAAAAATCCATACTCAATATGAAAGTACGAAATACAAACTTCTAAGTAAAAACCATTGTAAAGACCGCTATACTTCACATTGTGCGCTCTAAGGTTGAATTTCTTCAGCAAATCTTCGTGAAATGTGATCTCGACGCGCGGTCCCAGATAAATAGGTTTGCACTTGTGTAAAATAAATATTCACATGAGCACTCGGCAGGCTATTCTACAGATAGGAATTGAAGTTAGGTCTTCTTTAAAATCAATACAACACTTTTGTAACAACAGTAGATTATAAATTACATGTATTTAGATTCCAAATTTTGCATATGGGTTCAGAAATCCAAATGTACCAACCTGCGATTGTGGTTCGACCTCACAGACTATGTTACATCTGCTGCACCACCTGTCCAAGGGAAGAGCTGACCACGATCACAAATGGCGCGATTGAACTAGCCACTAACTTAGCGGGACAAATATAAACCATTGACACGAAAAGCCGAAGAAGCAGATTATAAGTATAGATTACAATAAATCAGTCTCTACTATACCACTGCTAGGCAAGCAGATCCCAACATAAATCGAGGTGAGAGAGCTTACGTCATACTTCACCACGTGGATCTAATGCGGATTGGTGGAGGCAAGTTTGTGGGCATGTGTTGTTAGAACTTATCAAGCCGCCTAAAAAGCATCCAACTCGGCTAAGATAAGATAACTGACCGCCGGTACCAATGGTTTAACGTGTCTTTCAAAGCACGGAGATGCTTGATAAATGGAATTGCCACACATTTCAGACTAATTGATTTGAACGCTGCTTAACATTGGTGATTGGCAAGAATACCGCGGACGTACAGCGCTGCTACCGTCTAATAGACTCCAATGCTTTCCTTATTTCTGAACGCTCGTTGTTCCAATATAGATGGAAAGCCTCGACAGCAGTACAAAACAAAACGATATTGAAATCTCTTTAAACTCTCATAGTTTCCTGTTAGAAATATAATAGAAATATTGTATCTGTAACTTCCATCTTTAATATATTTGTTATTCTGATATATTTTTTACTTTTATTTAAATGTTATCAAATTAAAAATAATTATTTTTATACTGATTCATTCGAATAAGAACTCAGATTCGAATGAGATTCAAAACTGTTTTTTAAGAAACTATATTTTAAATTTCAGTCTACGATCGAAACTGAAATAATTATTACATAATTTTATATCATATTATGTTTCCTCGAATATTATAGTCTACGTACTTTCACACTTAAATTACTAGCATACTATCGGAGATGGGCTAATAAAACTGCAATATAGGGGTAATCGTTCGTAAGCCATCGATAAACGAATCGATTTAAGTTCTCCCTGGAGTGAGTCGGCAACTCGAGGCAACTTTAAATTGCTACACAGGAATTCTGCTGTAGAGGGCGCCACGTCAATGCGGTGACGTACGACGTTTATTTTGCTCAGAGTATCTTGTGGGTAGTTTCAGTTTCTATTAGCACTGGGTTATGTAAACTTCTCTCCGTATAGTCCATTAGGGGCTTGCCTGTTACGGTTTTATATCAAGTGGTGTGTTTTTGTACTCTAAACTATTGTAATAAAATATAATTTTGAATGCTTAGTATTCTTGTAACTTCTATGATGAAGACCTTGCTTGTTATTGTGTTAATGTGAAATTATAATTTTCGAATGTAAAAAAATAGATTCTTTATTTGCGTAGCATCATTGAATTCATTAATCTGGGCCTATTTAGACTTCAGGAATATTTAACTTTAAAAAGTGTATTAAATGGCAACGACTATATATAATACAATATCTAGTTAAGAGACTAATTACCAGCGACATACATTAAAGAGACAGAAAGACTAGAACGTGACTGATTACGTCATTGAAAGGGAGATTTTGTACAATCTTGATTTTTAGTTGACATAATCAGTTTTCCCTCCACCTATGTTGGTGCTTCTTAAATTTCCTACCCTCCTAATCCCTTATAATTATGACGACTATCTCTGTCGCTCCTACTGCAGCTTGGATCAAGAATCTGTTTGTCATTACAAACAGTCTGCGATCGACTCTCGTCTTTTGCGGCTGCCGCTCCGCTTTCAAGTCTTCTAGATTGTTCCATACCTTGGATCACCTACCATGTAAATTCACATTCTCGCAGTCTTATTGCAAACTGCTCCTTTAAGCTCTGCTGAGCCTATCCGGAAGCCGTGAACTAACGGTTTCACACCGCGATAGAATAGTGTATAAGCCCACGTGTTAACACGATATGAAGAATGCAAGAAGAAGCGTTGAGACGGTGGACATCCCGCCGGGAGAACGTTAAGAGAGGGCACGAACTAAGGTTACCGTAGCGTACCTGTCGCAGAACCTCCAGTTGAGAGACCAGGTTAGAAGCTCACTTCTTATGCAATATGAGCTGGTAGACACTAACTCGTATCACCGCCACATGAAGGCGCGTACGGCTATACTGCTTAGCTGGTGCGCTAACAATAAGTAAAATAATATTCTAAAAATACATAAGGGTACTGCCTCCTGTTAAATGCCACGTTGGTCTAGTAGCGTATGCTGTGCTTTGTAATCATAGGCCCTGGGTTCAAATCCTAGTTGTGACAAATGTAGTTTTTCTATCGACAATTACCCAGTATCAGTCCTGAGTCTGAAGTTACATGAGCCTCGCCCCCTATTACATAGGACCTAACATCGTTGGCGAAAAGTGAGCACACCTCTGCCACCCCCGCTTGGGGAATATAGACTTGACGATGTTTTTACATAAGGTCGTAAAAAAGTATATAAATGAAATGCTTTTCCATTGCCTGACAATAATTTTCGGATAAAATAAATTACAACCACTTCAAATTGAATTTAACCGTCCAAAACTTCAATTGCCCAAATGACGTACGCATTACACACGTCATTATTCCCAAAAACTAAATCACAAACGCAACTAAAGTTAAATTTTGCGTACAATTTCACATTATTTTAGGCGTTGACCGGAACAAACGATGATTTGAATAAAAGCGTCCGTTGTACCGCGCCGTATGGTAATGGCAACCGGACGGGGGCGGACCGGCAAATAGGGTGGCTGTGTTTCAAAACATAAATCTGGGATAGTAATAATATTTGCTTTCGACCCGTTCGGTACTACGGTAATATTATAATGTAAATATTTTTGTAAAAATTGTTTAGTAAAATTTCTGGTAAGTCGATTTGTTGTAGCGTCAAATTTGAGTTGTTTTATCGAAAGTAGGTTAGCAGACACCAAAATTTCATATTCCAAGTACAGAAATATTAAGTATTGTAACAAATAATGAAAAGTTTAATATACTTCAACTAGTATGATAAATATACTTAAAATCACACTGTTTGGATATCAAAAGTCAATGACAAAAACTATTTATTTGTGAAAGCCAATAAAAATGCACTTACAAAAACATATAATCAATTTAATTTTGAATGATTCATTCATTACACTAAAAGCAAGAAAAGCTACAAATTCTCCCTACGACTACTTAGTTCTATTGATACGTTCTCTAGAATAAAAGATTCTTTTGACATTTTGATCATCGTTTGTATTTATCTGATGAAAAACTGAAATAAAAAAGGATACGTAATTTATGTCTCATTATTAAAAACTACTATATACATTCCTGTTTAGAAATTAAGAATACATGAAAAATAATTGTTTCTGAATTATATCGAACACCAAGAATGAGATGTCACCAGCGTGGCGACCCTACAAGCCCGGAACGTCAAACATAAACAGAATCGGCGCCGGACGCGTCCGGTCCGCTGTCCGGCGTCCGTCTGCTATTACGCAGTGTTAACTGCCATTTGGTGCTGTTATTTTCAAAAGGTAAAAACAATATTAGGCTGTTGTCACGTTTCCTATCTGTAAAGACCTGCCCTCAGCAGCGTTTACTTAAATGTTGTACGAAATTATTTTGATAAAGGTTGTATCGTTTTCGGATTTTGGCTCGGCATTTTCTATATTATATACCTTTAGTATTAGAGGGAACGTAATAGATAATTGGTATGAAGTAGGTGTATTTTTTGTGATTAGTTTATCTAAAACCAAGTTTCATTCTTGTGTGAACAAGACTGACTTGTATGTCTAGAATTTAAAAAAATTGACTTACGAATTTTTAGTTTAATATTTTTAAAATTACTGGAACAGCAATGCCATCTACCAGCTCCAACTATAGCTAAAAGCCATGCAGGTGAGTTCATAACAAAAAGATAATCATCAAAGTAGTCAAGCCGTTTAAGCGGAGAAGAATTACGAACACGTGCACACTGGAATTTAATAGGTATATAAAGATATACGAGTATATTCATATAAACACAAAGTTACTAAAGGGCTTATTCTTCTTGTTAATGCTTTAACTAAATTATTGTTCTAGGACGATTCCGTTTGGTTTTCTAAACAAAAATTGTGTTCCAACATTACAGGACAATACGTCAGACAAAGCACATTACACATTCGTTATGAGTTACAAGGCACGGTCCGCGCCAAAACTGTACGCATCGATTTCGCGCTGCACTCGCGTTACGGGAGTGGATTTATGCTCCAAACTGTACCGGGACATACGGACACAACGAATGGAGAGCGATAGATAAAAACTCTTTCAAGCGCACCATTAAAACGTAAGTTTAAAAAAAAAAATCGTTGGTCTGGTGGCAAAGCGCATCACTTTGTGATCACGAGGTCCTGGGTTCAAATCCTAGGTCGGACAAATGTAGTTTTTCTAACGAAAATTTCCCAGTATGAGTCCGGAGTCTGGAATTGTGCCCGGTATATGGCAATAGGCTCGCCCCCTATTACATGGGACCTAACATCGTCGGCGAAACGTAGGTGTACTCAGTACACCTCTGCCACCCCCTCTGGGGAATATAGGCGTGACGGTGTTTTCTTTTGTTAAATAAAAAAACACCGTCACGCCTATGTTCCTGTACACCCCGTTTTCGCCGACGATGTTAGGTCCCATGTAATAGGACAAGCCTATTGCCATATACCGGGCACAATTACAAACTAAAACAAACAAGGGCCGGGAATAATTTATATGGCCGACCCAGGATTTGCCCTAGAGATTGATTTTTATAAATGAATAAATTTATGCTATTAAAAAAAATACCCATCATCATCATCAGCAGAAAGCCGTCCATTGGAGGACAAGACCTCCCAAAAATCGCCACAACGTCTACCTTTGTACTGTAGGCATCCAGGATCGTTAGATTATATAAATAAATTTTCTCTGTGCTCTGTGGTTAGCAAGAACACTTATAATGACTGAATATTGGGCGCTTGAAAGGGCTTTTATTTCTCTTTCTTCACTGTCTGATAACGCTTGATGTATTAATTAATTTAATCTCTTTGCTTCGTATGTATTAAATTCACAACGCCTAATGTAAGACAGGTAGCAGCCAATGTACAAATACGTGGCGTGGATTTAGACCTTGTAGTATCACCTGTTTTTCTAGGTATCACTATTGATGCCATATTACAATGGGGCCCCATATTGAACAATTGTCTGGTAGGTTAAGCTCAGCGGCATATACCGTAAAGAAAATTAGATTATTAACTTATATTGAGACAGCTAGTCTTGATTATTTAACTTATTTTCATAGTATTATGTCATATGGCATACTGCTATGTGGATGCTCTGCAGAACTAAACATCATCTTCGTTCTACAGAAAAGGGCTGTTCGAGCAATTAACAATTTGGCCCTGAGAGCTTCCCTTAATGAAAAATTTAGAGAAATGAATATATTTTATTTGTTAACTCACAATTTATATATGAATGTTTTTTATATGTTAAAAAGAATATCAGTAACTTTGAAAAATATAGCGACATTCATCACGTTAATACACGAAACAAAGATGATCTTATTGTACATTCTACTCGTCTCCACAGAATTAGTAATTCTTTCATGGGGCAATATATACGCTTCTACAACAAATTACCCATAGATATCCGAAACATGCCTATCAATAAGTTTAAAAAGGCAATCAAAACTAGACTGTGTAAGAAAGGGTATTATAAAATTTCGGATTATCTTGACGATAAAACAGATTGGGTTTGAGCAGCTCCTCAATCAGCAAAATTAATCAATGATATATAATACAATTTAGAAAAAAAATGGTTATCAGAAAGGCCAAACAAATTAAGTTAAAAGACTAGCTCGCTGAGTTTTTCGCCGGATCTTCTCAGTGGAGGCCGCGTTCCGATCCGGTGGTAGATGTAAAAAAAATGTTATAATTTTGACGTTTGCAAGTGGTTATGTTTTGGCCTAAAAAAATAAATAATTTTTGACTTTGATTTTGACTTTGACTTTTGAGTTTATAAATCCTCATCATCATTATTTCAGCCTATACTTGTCCACTGCTGAACATAGGCCTCCCCAATCGCTTTCCAGCGTAACCGGTCCGATGCCACCTGCATCCAACGATTTCCTGCGATTTTCACAAGATCGTCGGTCCATCTGGCAGGCGGTCGTCCTACGCTGCGCTTGCCAAAAATGAGTTGAGTTTATAAATATCACAGGTTAATTATGTTGTTAGAAGATATTTAATGTAGTAACAAAAATAATAGTGATAGTTCACAGAATGAGTATGCGAGCATAAGCTTATGATTCAGTCCATGGCGGCTATCTGTTAATTAGCTTATAGAGACGTAGAATTGAAGTTACTCACTGGTGCCAAAAGTACGGCAGCTATGAAGTTTCAATAAACAGTTAGTAAAAGTTGACAAAGTGGGTACACTCACTTAGGTCCACTCGCACGAATCAGGTTTAGCGTTACCTATTGACTAACTCGAGGTTATAACGTTAAGTTTAAGGCAATTCAACGTTAGTTAGTTACCTCGAGTTAGTCAACAGGTTATGATAACCTGGTTCGTGCAAGTGGGCCTTTCAAGCTGGATAATTGTTGCAGTTGAGTTGGATCATTAGGCACAAGACAAAGTAGAATACCATTCTATGAACAGTATTATAATAAATAGAAAACACTAGAAAATGACCAAAAAGACCGTGTCTTATCTGAAGGGCAAGTCAAGAGTCTCTGTAACCGGCGAGTGTGTAAGAGACGAACTATAAGAGTGGAGGAAGCCAGAGAGGTATGTAATGAAAGAACCTGTTGGAACTTTGTACTCTCTGCCTACCCCGTGAGGGAGCTGGCGTGATGATATAGATAGATAGATAGATAGATAGCCTAGAAAATGAATTAGCAAATTTTTCGTAAAATTTATTTTCAAAATAAATTTCCGGGTCCGGAAAAAATACTCAATTCCACATGGATACTTTTTTACCCTACACTCTTTTCTAATACTGTGTTTTGATATTACTCTAATGATCAGAATTCCACAGCCGTATGTCGTTCAACAGACAGACCTGGCAGGAAGCCACGAGGTTCGTTTATATATCATCTTGTTTTGACGCTGCGTATACCCTGACGACACGGCTTCGATGAAATTGGGAAAGTACAAATACGGTGCGATTTCTTGTATTTAAAATATGAGGTGAAATGTTTTGAGGTTAACATAATGCATGAGTTTAGTTCTTATATTAACGCGAATATTACACATAAAATAAAACAATTTTTCGGATTTTAACGCGGTTTATTTTTGCTTTTTAAGTTCTTGAAGTTCCTAAAATCCAAAACCAATCATAACACTGCAAGATCTTGACACTGTGAGCTCATTTTGCGTAAGTCGGACCAACAAAAATAATAAAGGAGTTTCAGGGGACCCCGGAACAACTATGTCTTTTGAACGCCTAACACCTCATTCCTTTCCGTGACCATGGACCCTGCAAAGCAGTCGAAACGTCGGGCCTTAAAATGAAAAAATAAACCAAGATAAAATCCGAAAAACAGTTTTATTTCATAATCCATGAGTATCCTTAGAAGTAAGACGAAAACATTGTTGTGAATTTAAAGAATATTATACAACTTCAAGAAGGTCTTGAGTAAAATCTTTTTACGGACAACACAAAACAGTGGACTTAACATGAACATATTGATGATATCATTATTATTTTATGATTTAGCCTACAGTGTCCTACTGCTGGGCAAAGGCCTCCTTCCATCTCCTCCACTATACTCTATTTAAGGCTATTGAGCGCCAATCGTTTTTAAAGGCGTCCAGTGCGTCCGGCCATCTCATGGGCCTGCCGCGACGCCGTTTAAAATTGAGAGGAACCCAGTTGGCAATTATTTTTGCCCAAGATGTGTCAGACATGTGACAGACATGACAAGCCCAATCAGCTTGGCAGCTTTTTGGCCCACATTGGCTATTTGTGTCATGGAGCGCAGTACACTATTTTTGACATGGTCGGTAAGTTTAATACCTAGAATACTGCGCTCCATGTTATCATAATGCTTCTTATTCTTTTCATGTCAATAATTCATATTTGTCCCGCTAAGTGAGGGGCCACATCAATCGCGCAATCAGTAGCCACCATCTAAAAGCCCTTGTCCCGTACAAGCGTGATGGCAGAACAGCAGAACAGCAAGTGCAGCATGGTCTGAAATCCTAACCCTCAAGTCGTCGGGCCGATCTTACGGGGAGGCCTTTGTTCTACAGTTAGACGGCTTTGGGCTGATAATGAAAACCAAAGTTGTATGTGAAATCATTTTAAGTTCAGGTTTTTGAAGATATAAATACTAAAGTGAGCACTTTAGTATTTATTTTTTTGTAAGTGTCCTTTGAATATTTAACAAAAATTTTCATAATCCTGTAACTTCTATACTATAACTGTGGTTGTGAGCTTCATTTAATATAATTTCTAATTAAAAAATGTTACCTCTAATTCATAGCTAATTTTAAAACATTAGTGCAAATACACTTAAGTATTTATAAACGCTCTTCAAATATAAATTGCGTTCATTTATTTAAGAAAATCTTATCATCTGGTGTAACGTGGATAGTAAGTTTTAAACAATTTACTTTTATAACCTTTTTTTCTATAGCTAACAAAAATAGTACTACAATAAAATAGGTATATAAAACAAACAACGTTAAAAACTCTTAAACTCCGTAAAGGACAATGACTCAATAATAAATAACGAGCAAAGTTACCTCCGTAAACCGATACCTATTTAGGGATGTCGAATATCAATCAATTCTGAGTATCAAAAAAATGATTAGGAAATTTTTCTAAATATTTTCAAATTTGGATACATAAAAATGATAAAAGTATTTATACTTAATAAGATTTCCTCCAGAGGAAGTATCCATTAATGACTTTGACGAAGTTACTTGAACTGTCATAAAAAAGGCTAATAGAGAGAATGAACTACTTTTTAACCGACTTCAAAAAGGAGGAGGTTCTATGTTCGGTTGTATGTATGCTTTTTTTTTTGTTTTTTTTTTTATGTATGTTCAGCGATATTTCCGTCAATTGTGGACCGATTTAGATATTTTTTTTTGCATTGGGTTCAGTATATCTCCAAGGTGGTCCCATATTAATTTTATTGACATTGGACCTTGGACTTAGAAGATACACCAGGGAACTCCTTAACGACAAACAATAGGCATGTGTAAATTGAGATATTATGGGTATTACGTCAATCCTATAGGTACCCTACTATAGAATAATTCACTGGTCACTTAAAATTGTAAAATAAAAATCTTTTATAAAAAAAGGTAAACCGACTTCAAAAAGCAAAAAAATAAATATTTGAAGTCGGTGCCAAGTAACCGACTGCACCAACCAGCACCGACTTCAAATATTTATTTTTTTGCTTTTTGAAGTCGGTTTACCTTTTTTTATAAAAGATTTTTATTTTCCTTAAAAAACAGCATCAGAATCCAGGAAATATGCAAGTGAACATATTTTTTGCAGAAATGGCGGCCTTTGAAGCTTTTGAAGCTTTCCAGAGTGGTGACCACATACTGGACTACGTTTGGCCCCTCACAAGATGGATCGACGAACTAGTCAAAATCGCAACTAAAATCTGGATGCGTACAACACGAAGCCGATTGTTGTGCCTATTCCTAGGAAAAGTCTTCCTTCTGTATCCTACTAATATTTCTGCCTGCAGGTTTCTGCCTGCGACTTCTTCCGCGTTGACTTTAACGGGAACCTAACATTTATTCTATGTGTTGATCCAACTAAATGCCTTTTCTCTCAAATCGAGGTGAGAGAGATTAGGTCATACTCTACCACGCGGATCCGATGTAGAATAGTGGACGCAGGTTTGTGACCAAATGCCGTTGGAACTTATCAAGCCACCTAAAAGGCTTCCAACTTGGCTGGCTTAATAAAACCACATGAATTGGTGACCGGGGCCAACGAGCACTCCAAAGCACGGTGATGCTCGAAAATGAAAATTTTACAAACGGTGACCCATTTCAGGCTGACCGAGCTGAATGCTGCTTAACCTGGGTGGTCGCCTAAGGTCGTCACTAAGAATAACACGGTCATGAAGCGCTACGAGTAACACAGAAGGCCTAAGGAAGTGACAATCAATCTATAGCACATTATTTTGACCACGTGACGTCGTAAAACGTCATACTTATATATTTTGTGCGTTAAAAATCAGCGAAAGTGTAAAAAATTCACTTGGGTACGCGCACTGTTCCATATTTGACGTCGTTTTATTTCACTTTTAAGCTGAGTCAACCCTAACACCATGTACAGTGATATGCACTCTCACTTGATCGCGGCGGGCGGTGTTTGCAATTAACGCTCTAACTTGCCGGTCGCAGGTGAAACTCGGCCCATTAGCGGTTTGACTTTTAACCTTTTAGGAATCATTAGCTTGTTCAGTGGTAGTTAAAGGGCGTTTGCTTACCGTAAGGCTTGTTTACTTGGTTAAGGTAAAGCTTTTGTCAAGTATTTTCTCTTCTTGTAAAAGATATTTGGATGGCTTTCTTGCAGTACTTAAGTGCAGTTATTGCTTGTGATAGACGATATATTTAAATTTGATGGCTCGTAAGCTCTATGACTGGGTGAACTTGAAATAAATGTTTTCTTAAAATTAGTAAGTAGTAATAAAAAATCTTGCTTCGTTTTACTTTATACCAAATTTACACACTGCCCATTTCCGCGTAAAGTGTGGGAAGGTAAGTCATATAAACACGCCACTTCCCTTCCACACTATCACTGCCTGGCGCTCCCTTCGCTGGCGGTTTTTTTAAAGGAAACCAAAAGACTGACAGGCCACGCCCACTCAGCGTGGCCGGTTTAGATTTATTTTGGATTTTTTTTTTAAATAATAATAATAAAAGTTTATTAGGTCCAATAAGTTACATCATATGACAAGGTAGGTGTATCTAAGCATAATATGTTAACAAAATAAATTAACGGTGATACCTGTACTAATGAAGATTCATTGTATTACAGGTATCAGCGCCTTCCATAGGTTTTACTAGTTGAGAGATTATGTAAGGATACTCAAGTTACAATTTGATCAAGAAATAAAATTACATACTAATTAAGATAAGGCAAAAATTACATCTATTGTATGTGTGTGTGTGTGTGAGTGTGTGTGAGTGTGTGTGTGTGTGTACGTGTGCGTGTGCGTGTGTGTGTGTGTGTGTACACGGGTGTTGGGTAGGTACAACCTAGCATGGTATTTTTATAAAACTTTCTGTCTCCGAGTAAGTCTGGAATTATGGGAAAAATATAATTTTGGAAGAATACTCAAGGGTAAAATTCTCAAAGGTAGAGCTTCAAGGGCCAGGTGAGGAAGTATTACTTATCTACTTGTTCACCGGCTCCTGCTGTCGTATCGTGATAGTTAATTTTGTGTATGTGTAGTAATTTTTTGTAAATTGTTGTTCTCTGATATACTGTATGTGTTTGCATTTTTATGTTATATTTAGGTATTTATTACTAAAAGTTAAAACTGCACCCCCGTTTATTCCACAACCTAATCGTTTTCTCCATCCCAAGGTTGCCTAAAAGAGATTGCTTTTTAGCCATAAGGCCGCCGATGTGTAACTTTTAGTTGTTTGTTTTGTATTTTGATATCTATGTAATTGATGCACAATAAAGAGGTATCTATCTATCTATCTAAATTTCTAAAGAAATAAATAAAACAAAAAAAGAAATGTGAAGGTGGTGCATCTGAAAAACAATAGGAAAGCTAGTATAAAATTGCCTTGGGAATATTTTTATAAAAACAACATCATTTAGGAGAAAAGAAAATCTGATGTCTCGAATTTTGCAAACATAATAGAAACAGAGCGTTGCTTGAAGAGCATAGGGAGTACGTGGCAACAGTCGCCGCTGCCGTTTACTGCTTATTGCTCTAGACGGGTAGTGTGTAAACAGGGTATAAAAGAATTACCTATCCATATCTGAATTGAGAGTTTCGATTTAATTTACCGTCCAATATAATGGGAAGCGAGCCTATTGCAAATTATACTGAGCACAATTCCAGACTCCGGACTGCTTTTGAGAATTTTTCGATGGAAAACCTAACACTTTGACCGACTTGACATACATACTTAGGACATTGGGATCACCAGTTAACCCATAGACTTTTAAACCAACGACGTAATCAAAATCTTGACGCAAATTTTCTTCTCCATCGAACTCTCTCATCAAATTATACAACAAATTCTTTAAAAACAAATCCCTAGCGTCAACACAGACTGTGCATAAAACACAAAGGCGTATTAGATGCAGAAATATTTCCGAAACGTCTTGTCTTGTTCGAACACGTTACCCGTAGATCCCCGGGAATGCCCAATAACAATGCGCCGCTGGGAAACTTATTCAATTTTACTGAGGAGACAACTGTTCTTCGGTTTGAAAGGCACCTTCGTTCACCTCCATGTTGGTTTTTTCTTCTTTATCCATTTCTGCAGGGCTAGCACGGGTGGCAAGAATTTCTAATACAAAATTATGTCAGCTCACTGTATGTGTGAATGATCTATGCTCTTGGCCGAGGGGTCATTATACCTTCACCGGGCGTGTAACAACTACTCTTCAGCCGGAAAGGCAAGGGGGTAACTTGCACAAGGGCACCTCAAAAAGGAATGACCCCGGCATGGCGTTTTGAGCTAACTGTATCTGATAGAAGAGAGGAAAGGGCATAACAAGGGTCGGTAGGAACATACCGCGGGCGGCGATAATGGCTTATAGGAGTCAGGTGCATGGTTGGCAACGGCAATGATTAAGGGGTTTGAGTGATTGGACGAGTTCGCGATAAAGCGGTTTGTCGCCTTTCTTATACGGGTGCGTTTAGGGTCAAGGGAGCACTAATAGCCTAGTGGTTAGACCGTTGGACTGCAAAGTCACAGATCTCGGGTTCAAACCCAGGCATGCACCTCCTCATCCTCCACATTTTTTCGAAAGCATGCAAGCTTATTATTAGCCATCACTTTCTTTAACGGTGAAGGAAAACATCGTGATGAAACCTGCATGAAACAGAGTTTCTCGAAGGTATCTGAAGTTTACGCGAGGCGACGCGCACTGCGCCAGCATGGTGAACTATGGTCTAACCCCTCTCAGGAGGCCCGTGCCCAACGTTTGGACAGTTTCTTGACTGGGTTAATATTATATTATATGGTCAAGACCGAGACCGGTTACGTTACTCCTAGAGTGACAAAATCCGTGATTTATATCTTGTCCCGTCGCTTCTGCTAACCCTACTGAACAATACTTCTATTCAATCCGGTCGCCAACATTAGACATGCGAAGCACGGAGCGTCGCGACTGCGCGGCCAAATCTTGTGTGATGGATTTGTTGAATACGATGTAGCGGTAGCGTTTAAGTATTATATATATAATCAATAGAATGTGAACTTGTAAGAAATCTGACTTAAGTCTGTAGATAATTTGACTACAGTCGTTGATTCAAACAGAAAACGGAAAAATCGAAAAATGTTGACTTTTCGTTGGAAATTTTTACGTTTTTTTTCTATGTACAACAAAAACATGGGATTTATTTGCTACGAGCTCGTTTTCTTCTGTAACTTTATATCACGTCACATAATAGCTTTCTGTAGGTGGCTATCCAAGCCTGATCACGATTTTCAGAATTCCGAATTTTCGTGACATGTTATTCGGAATCATTACTTCAGTAGACACTTTTTCATTTTGAAACAAACATGTAAAAAAACGACACCGCTACGCGCATTTCTTAGAAGATAATCACAGAGGTGTATTGTAAACACTCCTCCCATATTTTACTAATTTTGTTAGACATGCGTGGGGTAGTGGGTCAATAGGCATGTGGAATCGTAGCAGAAACCAATGTAGCACACGCCAATCCGCACTTCAGACTTCTATTGATTTTTAATAGAAGAATCCGAATAAGTTTGTTTGGCCTCTGAGCCTTCAAACTCGGGACCAACGTACTATATGGATGGATATGAACTAAATACCTTTCTTTAGATTAATATAGCGTTGATTAACATATAAGTCAATCACTCTTGGACAAACCTTCTAAGAATCAAAGTTTAAAACCTCATTGTTCTTTTTATATAACAATTTATAGAGTCCGAAATACTTTTAAATCATACCCTCTAATTAAACCAGTCTCCAAAAACACCAATCATTGGCCAAAAAATCTCCTACTCGCTAATCAACCAATCCAAGGCCACAACTCAATTTCAACATGTGAACAACGTTCAATTCTATTGGTACGTGCAAATGAACCGGCATACATCCGTCGCATGTTTGTCTTCATACTTTGTCGTTTGAAACTCATACATTATTGATGACCGAGTGTTCAGGGGCTTGTCGCCTACCGTTTGATTATTTCATAAGGCCAAGCGAACTTTCACGAATTATTATCTTATGAATAGAATATTCTTGTGATACAAAGAAAATGTTAGGAAAGATTCTTCATATTTTGAGTGTGCGATGAAATTGAGTTTGTGATGTTTAGTGATTTTTTTTGTTATGCGTGTATTTTGTGTACGAGGAAAAGAGGAAGTATTAATATTGTTTGATGACGGTTTGTTCTAGTGGTCAAAGCGTAGGTCGTTCTACTCACTGAACCGTATAGCCACGGGTTCGACCCCTGTATGTGATATGAGATATCGTCAAAATAATTTTAAACCATAAAAGATAAAATATATCAAAGTTTATTGTTTCACTAACTGATATAGCTTTTCATGGCTCTGTGTGGTCGTGGTTTCCTTACCGATCATTAAGGTCAAGCGGCGTTCGCCTTAGTCGTCCTTTATCTTCAAGCTTTGGAAGGCACGCTAAGTCATTTATGCTGCCAATTTAAAATAATAAAAAACACAAAAAACTACAAAATTTCCACAGACAACAAATATATATTTTTGAAAAGATTTTTTGAAAGATTAGGTTTCCACAGGTCAAAATTTGAATGTTAGTCTGTTAACCCCTCGTTTGCTCGAGCGCTTTTTATATATATGCCTCAGTAGTTTAAGACTTTAATACATATATCTGAAAGAGACCGCCCGTGATGTTACCGAAACATGGCGCTGCCGGAAGATCAGCGCTGCAGCATAATACAGCTGCGGCATTAGCTGAGGCAGGGTAAATTTTGGGTCTCACAGAATCACTGCTTTGCATTTCTACTTTTTTATTGTTACTCTTTGTCATGTTAATTACATTTGTTACTAATTTCGTTCTTTTGTGTTTAGTTGTGTGAGCACAAAATAAATTATTTTTCTTTCTTTTCTTTCTCTTTCTTTCTTTCATTGGTTTCAGTAACCATCTTGTGTGGTAGTCATAAAGCCAAATTGGAAGACTTATTAATGGCTTGATAAGCAGAAGTAGGTGGCCACAAACCTGCCTCCACTCCACACTGGACATGCGAATACGGTCAAGTGGTCAGAAATCTACTTCACTAATTATGACTGGGTCACCGTCGTACCACGTGGACCCAGTCATAATTACAGATGTTAGGACCTATTACAGTCTTGTCCCAACGCTGTTATATGGTAGCGAGAGCTGGGTATGTAAGAAGGAGAATGAAAGTAGGATAAATGCGGTAGAAATGCGAGCTCTGCGGAAGATGTGCGGAGTGAAGCTGACCGACCGCATTAGCAACAGCATAGTAAGACAGCGAGTAGGTATGAAAAATAGTATCGGTGTAAAGATGAGAAAGGGCATGCTCCGTTGGTTCGGGCATATAGAAAGAATGCCAGAGGAAAGAATGACAAAACAGATATACAATGTGAAAGTGGAAGGATGCAGGTACCGGAGAAGACCTAGACTATCTTACCACGACCAAATAAACCGAGTCTTATCTGATGGAAAAGTCAAGCGTGAACAAAAGGCGAGCGTGTATGAGACGAACTATGAGAGTCGAGGAAGCCAGAGAGGTATGTAAGGAAAGAACCTGTTGGAACTCTGTACTCTCTGCCTACCCCGCAAGGGATCTGGCGTGAGGTTATAGATAGATAGATAGAGGACCTATTTCTCTTTTATCCGGACTTGTGACAGAACATTTATTTTTAAAATAGAAATGTAGTCCCACGCTAGGATTTATTCCTGTATCGTGGGTGCGTTTACATACATAAAATTTTATATACACATATACCCAGACCGAAAGAAATAAGTGTGAGTCACACAAAGATTTTTCCCGTGCAGGAATCGAACCCGCAACTATTAGACCCAGTGGGCGAAGCGGCTCTCTTAACCACTGCAACAAATCGTCCGTATTTGTTTTATTTGACTAGTAATTAGACAGAATAAGCAACTGCTGCTGATTTCAGCTGAATTTGTTTTATGTTTACGGCGCGGCCTAAGGAGTGGCACTATTAACTAGTAAATACCACACCACATTGTCAATTACGAAAAAAAAAACATACCAAAAATATCCATGATAAAATCTCCCCATTACACTTGTGTACCAGTACAATTAATCACGGCAGTTAATTCTATTAACAACACGCGGAATGCGGTTGTTTATCAGGCAGGCGTTTCCTCCATTTGTCAATTGCCTGTGGGACCCAAGGAACGTCACGCACTCACTTCGACCGACCCTGAAATTGTATTAATTGGATCCCTACACCGTATACGTGATAACCTTTAGCTTACTAACGTACAGACTTATCTGTACGTTAGTAGAAATGCGTTGATTATTAAACACCGTCACGCCTATATTCCTCAAGCGGGGGTGGCAGAGGTGTACTGAGTGCACCCAAGTTTCGCCGAGCCGGGACATGTAATAGGGAACGAGCTTATTGATATATACCGGGCACAATTCCAGAGTCCGGACTCATAAAGGGAAGTATTTTTTTTTTGTTAGAAATACTTCATTTGTCCGACCTAGGATTTAAACCCAGGACCTCGTGATCACCAAGCGATGCGTTTTGCCACTAGACCAACGAGGCAGTCGATTGATTGAATGCTACGTTAATTATTAAGACAATAAATAATGGCAATAGACTAAAATCGTCGGCAAAAAGTGGGTGCAAGAGACCTTTGCCATTCCCGCTTGGGGAATTAAGCGTCACGATAAATGCAGCTGCATGAATTGGCAATATCGGTCGTCTTACTTTCTTCTTCAGTTCAAAGACTACAGAACAAGTCTCCCCCAAAGATCGTGAAGATGACCGGATTGTGGTGTACGCATGTAGCTTTGTATTTAATGTCGCTCATAACGGGCCTCATAAAAGGCTCAGGATCACCGAAAGGGTAATGCTATGTCTGGAGTTTCTATGCGAGATCGAATAAAGAACGAAGAGATCCGCAAGAGAAACAAAATCACTGACATAGCGTGCAGAATTGAAATTTAGATTTCAGTGGTAGTAGAACTGACGGTGATAGCGGCAGAAAGGTTCTCTGGTAGCAATCACGTATCAGAACACGTGGAGTGGGCAGGTACATGGTGAAGGTCACAGGTAAAAGCTGAATGCCTACATCTTATAGCCTATCACGTCCTAAAGCGGACATCTATCGGCTGATGATGCTAAGCCCTCCACCAATCCGCATTAGGTACCATGCGGTAGCTTATGATTCGATTTCTAAGAAAAGGCCTTTGTCCAGCAGTGGGAAACACATGCTGATTTGTTTTAGCGATGAAATGTCATAAAGATCCAATATAAAATAAGTTTCTCACTTAACTACTACTACTATATTATCACGCCAGTTCCAACAGGTTCTTTCCTTATAGACCTCTCTGGCTTCCTCCACTCTCATAGTTCGTCTCATACACGCTCGCCGGTTACGGAGACTCTTGACTTGCCCTTCAGATAAGACACAGTCACTTAACTTCTATTCAAATGCTTAAATCAACCCTTGAAAAGAATACTCTTTATTTACACCAACAAAATGTTAGGAATGTAATAATGACCTGATATTTTCTTATTTATCCAACGACGTGATACATTTTTATAAGCGCCACGTTCGTGAATCACAACTTACACCATCCATACTAATTAATCTTCGCTCATATTTTTTATAAAACCTCCAGCGATTATGAATAGATTACACGGATGGACAAACAGAGTGACTCCACTAATATATAAGTGAAAAGAAAATTGAATAATAAGTACTGGACTGGACGACGTCCAACTCTAATGACATAGTTATTTCTAGTGTATTTTTATTTCCTGTCCATTTTACTTTAATGTTGGAGCATGAGATATGTAAACAAAAATGATTCTAAATAGAAGGAATAACTTATGGCCTCGAGGGTGAATAAGGTTTTCTTTTTATTTAATATCACTATTCTAAAAATATACTTGCACACTTACTACTAGAAATAAAAAAAGGATTTTCTTGAAATACGTATATTTAGTATGATAAAACAGGCTATGTTATCCTACGACTGAGCAAGAGACTTCTTTCACAAACACAGGATATAGATAATCGATTTCACTATACGAACCCAGTGCGGATTGGTGGAGGTAGGTTTGTCCCCACCTGCTATTGGACAGTGGCCTGCATTGCATATAGGCAATTAAGTAGTGTTTATCTCATAGCAAGGCAATTATACTACTTTTAAATGTTACTACATAAATGAGTTCAACACGAACTATGAGAGTGGAGGAAGCCAGAGAGGTATGTAAGGAAAGAACTTGTTGGAACTCTGTACTCTCTGCCTACCTCGCAAGGGATCTGGGGTGATGATATAAATAGATAATTAAACTAATGTCGATATCGACGACGATTATCGACATAATAAAAATAAATAAAGGTAAGGCAAAGGTCTCTCCTTTATATCTCCATTGTTATTAGATCTAGCTTACAATTTAATAACATAAAAGTGATCAAAATCCTCTATTGGTCCTTGGTGCGTAGCATTCTCGAGTATTGCTCTCAAGTATGGAACCCGCGATATAATATTTATGTAAACAGGCTTGAATCTATACAACGCTGATTTCTTAGATTCTTGCAGTTCAAAGGCCAAAGTTTTGACTCTAATAATGAATCTCGGTGCCTTATATACCACACACTGCCGTTGCACGAAAGAAGAAAAATAGCTGATATAGTGACATTAGTAAAAATTGCACAGAAATTGTGTGTCTTGCCGCTCTTATTGTCTAAAATCAATGTTACATTTCCAAGTAGAATAATGAGGCGGCCGGATATACTTGGCTATTCCTCAAAGTTCTTCTAATTACAGACAGAATTCATTTTTTGTTAGGTAATGAATTAAACAAACTGGTTGTCTTTCCTGAACTTGATTTGTTCAATCGTAAACCATATGCTTTTAAAAAATCTCTGACTGATTCTTGGTTTGGTTCTCTCGCTAGTTCGGTTTCTTGTCATAAGAAAACCACTCATTTGAGACTGAGAGCTAAAAGCTGCTTTACCTTGGAGATCACAAAGAAAACCGTGACTGTGCTACGTTGAGTGCTAAAATAATTAAATAAAAGACGCCACTCTAGGATAAAAGTCTCCCTACAAAACCAGACAACTAGTATAAAATATTAGAATTGGATAAAAAACATCTCGCCTATATTCTCCAAGCGGGGTCTCTTCTCGCGGGGTCGCATATAAAAGGGGTGTTCTCACAGATAGGGGTAAGAGAGATTCGGTCAAGTGCTACACGCGAACCCAATGCGCATTGATGGTGGCAGGTTTGCGGGCACCTGCTCTACCGATTTAGCTTAACGACTACCACACTACGTGGTTACCGGGACGCTCGAACATGAAAATGCCACACAAGGTCACCCATCTAAAACCAACTGAGCCAAATGATGCTTAACCCTGGTGATCTCCAAAAAAATCATGTTTGCACAGCCTATGAACGAGGCAGTCGGTACAAGTAGATAATATTATATTTTTAACAAAACTCGATAAACCCAGTCGGAGCCGTGTCGCCGAACGACAGCTGTTTCTACAACGGAACGAATTCAAATTATGGAACTGAAATTTGTCACCGGATTCCCTCTATTTTTACCTTTGAATTTTCACAGATGCGATTATTTACGAATGATTTATTACTTTAATTTAACTGTGTCTTATAATAAACATTCTAATTGACGAAGTTGGTGTCGCTTGTTTCAAAGCAACTAATTGAAGATAAATTTGTTTGGGGCTTTGATTAAAATCAGATTTGTATATGATTAAGAGCTTGGATCTGAGTGTTATTTGAGAGTTATGAGAAGTTTCCGCATCCCACAATTTACATTGTGGGTTATTTCACTTCAACGGCGTGGTATGTTATAGTTTTCGAATATTTTGTACAATGAATCGCAAAAAGTCTAGTGCAGTAAATCTTCTTAACAGGATACTAGCTGCTAGTCCCATGTCATCCCTTGTTTTAAACTGTTTAATGAACTATTAAAATAATCATGATATCGGTATCGTCATACATCAATCATCATCAATGATGTTATCTTAGCTAAGGTTTTTTTGGTAGATATTCTTTAACAAAACTGTAACATTTGTTAGTTTTACGCACTATAGTTACCAATTCACTTAAACATAACTTATCAGTTTCTATATAAATAGCACTTTCTCATAACTTAAGGTAATTTCCCCGAAACCATAATAAATCCATGCGAACAAAAGTGCTAAAGAGATAACTAGCGTTGCGCATCCTTAATCTTCTTAAACCAAACTCCCGTTCCCTCCCAAGAATTTATTTACAACTCTTCGTCTCCATTAAACAAGAAATATGTTAACCGCAAACGAATACGGCGGATCTAAGTAAGCAAATGTTTTATTCATAAACCCGCAAATGGCAATTACAGTAACAATATGGACGACGGGAGTTGTATAGGAAGATGCGCTAGTGTTTTGGCTGTGGTGAAATAATTGTGATTTTAATAAAACTAGTTTTATTTTGCTCTTTTTTTTTTTTAAACGTAGCCCTACACTAGGATTTATTCCTGTGTCGTGGGTGCGTTTACAAACATGAAAATTCACAAACATAAATACCCAGACCGGAACAAATAATTGTGGATCACACAAAGATTTGTCCCGTGCGGGAATCGAACCCGCGACTATTAGACACAGTGGGCGGGGCAGCTCAAGCTCTTAACCACTGCGCTAAATCGTCGTCGCCGGCGCCGGCGCTAATAGGTCGATATTCGACCTACTCTTTCATCGTTTGCTGGTTATGTTTGACATTCAGTAAGACTATAGACAAATAATATTAAAGACAAATGTGTCAAATATATGGTAGTGTGCCAAGAGAATATAATCACTACGGTAGTATGTGTAATGTTTTTTTCATTGATTTAATGTACGTTTTATGCATAATTTTAAAAAAATATTAGGGTTCTGCACTCCTTCCTTACATAAACTATAAGTGTGGGAAATTTCATACTCTTCCGTTAGCGCAATTTTCGTATAAATGCGTACAAAGTTTTTGCTTCACGTATTAATATATAGATGCCGCGTCATTTTTTCTAAAATCACAGTAGATGTAGGTACCGGGGAAGACCTAGACTATCTTACCATGACCAAATAGACCGAGTCTTATCTGAAGGACAAGTCAAGAGTCTCCGGAACCGGCGAGCGTGTATGAGACGAACTATAAGAGTGGAGGAAGCCAGAGAGGTATGTAAGTAAAAGAACCTGTTGGAACTCTGTACTCTCTGCCTACCCCGCAAGGTGTAATAATACAGACGCGTCATCGGTCTAATGGTAGTCTTTTTTCCATTATTATTAATCAAGATCTATTTATTCAACTTCAGTGTTCTAGTGACGAAAAAGTTGCGTAGTGATCCCGAGGTCCTAGCTTTGAATACTAGGTCGAAGAAAAAGTAATTTTTCAAAAAAAAATCAATATCAGTCCGCAGTCTGTGCCCGCTGAAATAGCAATAGGCTTGCCTACTATTACATGGGACCTAACATCGTCCGTAAATAGTGGGTGTATTACTATATACACCCACTATTTTCGGATTTTTTACGGATTTTTATTACCTCTGC
Source organism: Phalera bucephala (assembly GCA_905147815.2). Taxonomy (NCBI): domain Eukaryota; kingdom Metazoa; phylum Arthropoda; class Insecta; order Lepidoptera; family Notodontidae; genus Phalera; species Phalera bucephala. The sequence goes on from LR990612.1 coordinate 29,637,623, forward strand.
CAGCCTCCACTTGGGAAATATATATAGTGATGGTGTTATTTTTTTATTTTTACCAAAGAATTGAAAACAAACAAATACCTGATTGCGTAAAATAATAATCAGATTACTGAAAAGATACCATTTTAAATTTCATAATTCCGTAATTGTAGTTTAGTCTATTTTATTTTGTTACAACAAATAAAATACTAAAAAAATACTATCACGCCTATATTCCCCAAGCGGGGGTGGCAGAAGTGTACTGAGTACACCCACTTTTCGCCGACGATGTTAAGTCCCATGTAATAGGGGGCGAGCCTATTGCCATATACCGAGCACAATTCCAGACTCCGAACTCATACTTGGAAATTTTCGTTTGTCCGACCTAGTATTTGAACCCAGGATCACAAAGCGATGCGCTGTACCACTAAGAAGGTATAGATATTTACAAGTTTTTATTTTATTTATTTGGTACATAAACAGTTAATGGATAACTTTTAACTGGTGATTGAAAAAATTGCCTCAGGGCTGATTTTTCAATCACCAAATGAAATATATCCATTAAATAAATTTTAACCCGGTAAATATTTATTCATACAACTTTATTTTTAATTGTTTTATGTTGTATTGGTGTTAAGATCAGTAATGTGTATGCTCCTGTTGTTCGGGCATATAAAAAGAATGTCGAAAGAGATAATGATAGTTTTATCATTATCTCTTTCGACATTCTTTTTATAGATACATTATGAAAGTGGAAGGATCTAGGCACCGAGGAAGACCAAGACTATCATGCTATGACCAAATAGATCGTGTCTTATCGGAAAGGCAAGTCAAGAGACTCTGTAACCGCCGAGAGTAGGGAGCGGAGGGAGCCCGACAAGTCTGTAAGGAAAGAAACTGTTAGAACTCTGCACTCTACCTACCCCGCAAGGGACCTGGCGTGAAAATATATATATATAGAGACTTTAATTTTTATTTTTAACTATTTATAGCTTTTACGTGATGACTGAAAAATCTGCCTTCAACAAACAAAAAAACTTCGGTGAATTCAGGAACTCGTAATTAGGTGTATTTTAAAAGCTCGAGCTAGATAATCTATCACACAGCCGGATTAAAACGAAGGCTATATTTCACACGTCCAAAGCCACGACTTTTACTTATATAATAACATACACAGTGCGTGACCCAAGTGTAATAATAATTAATCCGGGGTAACCCCTCTATTACCAATTATGCTATTCGGTCAAACATAACAAATGGTAATCCAACATGCGACCAGCGTTCACATTTCATTACATTATGTATGTATATTTTATTAAATCAAAATTAGGAATGAGGGCGAAAACCGCGGAAAGAAAATACTTGCTGTTAGGACGGGCACTCAGTTGAACCTATTCGCGCCTATATTAAAAAGGCAAAAACACGACACTCCGCAATCGCATCTACCCATCCGTTAATCGTAGCCGCCGCCGCCTACGATCTCCCCCCCGACCCCTGCCGCCACCGCCGGCCGCGACATGTTCTCACCGACCCCCCCAATGCTTTGTCATCCATTTTTTCCGCTCAGAATACGGGCGACGACGACGTAGTCGTAGATCCCCTTCCATAGGCGGCGAGTATGTCGCCCCTTGCCCTTCTGGCTCGAGCGTAGTGGTTGCACGCTCGCCCTTAAGTCCGGTGAAGCTGTAAAGGCCACGCGGCCAACAGCGTTATAAAAACAACTACATTGCTAGACACTTAATTATAATATTTGTGGAACAAATAATAAATAACTAAACTGGTAACGCGGTACTTTTGTTGCTCACACACCTGACCTCCTCAACGTCAAAGTCAAAGTCAAAACTCATTAATTTGCATAGGCCAGTACAATAGCAGTCACAAACGTCAAAATTATTACACTTTTTACATCTACCGCCGGATCGGAATGCGGCCTCCACTGAGAAGATCCGGCGAGAAACTCAGCGGGCTAGTCTTTTAATTTAATTAGTTTGGCTTTTCTGATAACCATTTCTTTTTTGTTTTTCAAAATTGTATTATACATCATTGATTAATTTTGCTGACTGAGGAGCTGCTCAAACCCAATCTGTTTTATCGTCAAGATAATCCGAAATTTTTTATTACCCTTTCTCACAGTCTAGTTTTAATTGCCTTTTTAAACATTTATAATATAATAATTAATAGGCATGTTTCGGATATCTATGGGTAATGTGTTGTAGAAGCGTATACATTGCCCCATGAAAGAATCACTAATTCTGTGGAGACGAGTGGAATGTAAAATAAGATCATCTTTGTTCCGTGTATTTATATAATGAGTGTCGCTATATTTTTCAAAATTACTGATATTCTTTTTAACATTATATCCTAAAGGTCTTAGCCGAATTCAGACCCCTTTGGTAGCTTAGTTTTCACTGAGCCAACCGGTAGGCAGAAACCAGGTCCGTAGTTGGGCAGCAATTAGACCAATTACCAAATGTGACTGACTTTTGTAAAAAACCAAAAAGGTATTTATGGCTTCAATCTACTCTAGCTTCTTCGACTGCCTCGTTGGTCTGGTGGCAAAGCATATCGCTTTGTGATCACGAGGTCCTGGGCTTAAATCCTAGGTCGGACAAATGTAATTTTTCTAACGAAAAATTCCCAGTATGAGTCCGGAGTCTAGAATTGTGCCCGGTATATGACAATAGGCTCGCTCCCTATTACATGGGACTTAACATTGGCCGCGAAACGTAAGTTTACTCAGTACACCTCTGCCACCCACGCTTGGAGAATACTCTAGCTTTTCATTATATTAAGAAGCTGACTAACTTCACATATTATCGGTTTGGATCCACAAACGCTAGTTAAGCATTTTCATTCATATTATGTATGTATTTTTCTATAAATCAATATTAGGAATGAGGACAGAGAACGTGTTAGTAAAATACTAAAGTTCCCTGTGCGGTTATCAAAATTTATGTTGCTAATAGGTTTAAGAAATGACGCCATTTAAATGTTTTCCTGACATAAGACCGCCTTTCCCATCGCAAAGCATCTATATCACAACGTTTAATGTACTAAGACTAGTGATCTTTGAAGCTGCTTGCGCTTGCCAATAGAGTCAAAAGTAAAATAAACTTTGGTTTTAGTTAGTTATTCATCAATTTAATAAATAGGAAATACAGAACGATACCAAATCGGTTGATTCGTTCAATCAATACATATAAATCGGAGTAAATGATTTCCTTAACGTTACTACTGATTTTATACAGCCCATTATGAGAGAACTGAATGCGAACGAGTTACATTAAACGTACATAGCTACAGAGAAGATACGATATGACTTGTTCAGACCAGGCGACAGAATGATGAGCTTAAAATTCATAATTCAAAATATTCTTTACCCACTTGGGCCGTAATTCGATATTTACATTCGCTAATGTATTACGCAGAAGTAGTCAATAGTTTAATGCGTAAATTGAAATGTAGCAATGCGTTATTCCTAATGAGCAATTTTTGCCAGTATTGAATAGCCTAATAGGTATTTCAAGTTCTGATGATGATGATTCAAATAAACGACACTTAAAATTTAGGATTTTATTGATAAATTATATATCAAATCATATATATCTTTTGGCCTGGATACGAGGATGCTGATGGGGCTGATACTACTAATAAAATGGCTGTTCCAGTAGTCATAATCGTGAACGGTGCTGCTTGTGGGGACTGGTCCATCTGGAATCCTTCAGATCCTCGGTCGTACGGCATCACACTGGAGCTAGAGTGTAAGCTATTTAATTGTAACCTAAACATTGTATTCACACAATATGATAACAAAATTGAAAGGAAAAAAGAGAAAGAGAATTAAATATAAAAAGACAAGGCCGCTGAGTTTCTTCGCCGGATCTTCTCAGTGGAGGCCGCGTTCCGATCCGGTGGTAGATTTGTAGTTAAATTAGATTAAAAAAATGTAAATTGACGATTTGTAAGCGACCCCGCAGGGCTTATACAAAATAAATTATTTGAGTTTGAGTTTGAAAACTTGTGGGACTGTATAAGGATCTTTTGGCCCGTGGCCAAAATCAGAACTAATGCTGTCATCAAGTAAAATGTCACTTCATGACAGTCGTAAAGTTGCCGTTTGTTATGAAATTTACCCAATTTCTTTGTAATTAGTAACCGTATGGAAAGTAGGAAGTAGGGAAATTTTACTAAATAATGACCCTTATTTCACACCAATTTCCCCAAGTCAATGTCATCCACAGGCCAAAACATCCTTGTCATACTGCATAACTATACATCGAAGCGTATTCCACAGACCAACTACAGAGATATGACCATAAATGAAATAAAACTATTTTTCGGATTTTATCGGTTGCGGTTTGTGTTTTATTTTTATGTTCCCGACGTTTCGAGTGATTTGTAGCACCTATGGTCACAGGAAGGACCTCAGACACCCCAATTATATTATTACTTTACGAATTCAATACGAAAATCAAACTTCCAAATTTATGGAGTTTTCTACCATTTTTTTAATCTCTTCGGTACCCAAATTAACCATAAAATTTAATAAATAATTAGCTTTTGTATGCCTATTGAGGTGCATGTAATAGAAATACATTTAAAATAGCCGTAATGCTTTAATAATGAATAATGAATTAAATTATTGAATTTTGTTTAATACAGCGAACAGAACGAGTAACAGCATTTTTCGAAACTTAAAAAATTCGAATTCTCATATCGCGTTTAATTGCGGGTATAAATGTTACCATCTATAATAGGTAGGAAGTCACATTTTTATAGTAAAGTACAGAGTTGCTAGACCATCAACGTTTGCCTGATCTGAACCAACCATAAACGCACTGTGTGTAATTCAAACAGAGCTCAATGTAATAGGCCATAAAAGTGATAAAATATCTATTTAGCTTTTTCGTTACACGCGTTTTTCCCTTTCTTAGGCTCGAGAAAACGTTCCTTTCCTTCCTGGGCCCTTATTCACTATGATCAACTAAAAACGTAACACACTGCATTACGATTTTAATTTCCTGAAAAGATCGTTTATGTTTACAATTACGGAGTACCACACTCCACATCTATCTATCTATATCCCCGGATGCCTTGCGGAGTAGATAGAGAGTACAGAGTTCCAACAGGTTCTTTCCTTACAGACCATTCTGACTTACTTCACTCTCATAGTTCTTCAACAAAAAATGTGAAAGTGGAATATGCAGGTACCGGAGAAGACTTACACTATTTTATCACGATCGCGTCTTATTTATGCGGTGTAACCCAAACTATGTCCCACCTTATATCGTGTTACGCATGCCCTAACACCTGTACGCAGCAGGACTTGATAGCTGCCTCCGTCAATGCAGTCAATGTGGCCACATTCTGCTTCCATATGCCCATAGCATGTTTGTCGTCGAAACGCCAAGAAGAAGTCTTATCTAAAGGGCAAGTCCCGGACCTCGAAACCAGCGAGACAACACATTAAACGATCATTTCACATATATATCGTAAAGTGTCGCGTTTGGTTATAGCAAATAAGGCCCCTGAGAACGCTTCTCGACTGGGTAATTGCAGTTTATGTTAACTTAGATAAACGCTATAACTTTTTCTTCGCATCTTCGGTTTCTTGGCGCTGGATTATATTCGTTTTTCTGGCAACGTTGATAATAAAATAAACTTTAGTGTCATGATCTTTATGCTTGATATCGTATAAACATGTAGTATTAATGGGAATGTGTAATGTGTGGGTACTTTATTTTGTTCGGAAATTGAGACTAGACGTCTCAAGCATCAGGAAAGGTTTCTTTTTACTAATGAAATTTTTTTCGAACTTTCTTTAACGTTTATACTAATGAAGTTCTTTTTATTGTTTTTTTAATGAAGTTTCCAGACAGGAATATTAAAGTTTTTATTCTACTGGGACGGGTTACGTTTTTATAAGGTTACGTTTAATATGTGAGTCATGTTTTAGCGCGTATTTACCCATTCCTCTACATGATGCGTTAAATCCACGCAAGTGGCTCAACCTATTCCTGTAACTTGCGTTATATAAACAAATTACAAGTCATCTTCTAAGTAAATACCAACAACTACTTTTGCATTCACTTCTATATATCTATATCATCACGCCTAATCTCTTGCGGAGTAGGCAAAAAGTATACACGCTCGCCGGTCACGGAGACTCTTGACTTGCCATTCAGATGAGGCACGTCCTTATAGGTTATAATATATACTAATTCGTAAAGAAATAAATTAAAAGTAAAAATCTTTTTACAAAGCAAGTTTTTATTTAAATGCGCTATAGATAAAAAAAATAAACATTTCCTTTAAAACTTTTACTATCAACTTATAATGTCATTACACAATTTATATGATTTTGTATTGATATTGATTTAAGTACTAGTATTTACATAGTTTAAAAATTGAAATCATTCACATCAAGTTATTTAATTTACTTGTTTATCTACACAGGTAAATCTCGCGACTAGCTTTTATATCATATAAATTGTGTAATGACGTTATAAGTTCATAGTTAAAGGTTTAAAGGAAAAGTTTATTTTATTCTTTTTAGCGCGTTTAAATAAGAGCTTGTTTTTAAAAAAGTTTTTTACTTTTAATTTTTTTTTACTTTTTAGTTATCGTTGGACAGGCTTCTCAGTCTGTTCATCTCATCCAACGCATCATTCTCAGCAAGTCATTTCATTTGATACCCATATTGTAGGAAAGCATAAAAAACTTAGTCCGCCATCTTTAGAAATCCCCCATATTGGATTTAGAGTGACGTCACTTTATTTTTCGTGTTATTCTCAGCAAGCCCTTTAATTTGATACCCATATTGAAGATGTGCATTAAAAAAGTAAATAGTCCGCCATCTTCCGGGTTCCGCAATGTTAGATTTAGAATGACATCACAGCTAACCATGCATTGTTATCCAAACTAAACGTGTATACAAAGTTTCAGCTCAATTGGTTGAAGATATCTGCTTCAAAATTGAGTTGCTAGGTTCCACCCAAACAAACAAAGTTCCATTGCAAGTTAAATAAAAGCTTGTAAAAAATAAACACCGTCACAGCTATATTCCCCAAGCAGGGGTGGTAAAAATTTAACGTGTACATTCGAACTACGCTGATGATGTCAGGTATCAATATGATGGCATCATCATACGCGCATACTCTAGACCCCGGACTGCTTCTGATTTTCTTTTACAAGGTTTTATTTAACTTGCAATGTTCGTATGTCTGTCTGTGTCTTAAGGATTTAAATCTTTTGATCCATTTTTCAAGAACTTGCGATTATCCGATTAGGATTTATTTGGCATACGTATGTAAAGTCGGTGTCAATACAATAATATAGTACCATGGAGCTGGTCTGCTGATGGAGTCGGAAGGTGGCCATAGGAACATGTGAACTATTTGACGTTACCCTCGTGTTTAGGCTTGTTAAATCGGTATTTACAAGTACTACACAACCAGATAGTGGTCAGGTTCTAATGATGAAGCCAAAACGTGGGCAATAGAACTACCTAGTTACTCAATAAAACTCCGGCATGTGTGGGCTCGTCGGATTTGTCTTACGTAAGTAGTACTTTAGACCCGGATGATGTCCATGGTCTGATGATGGAGCCAGAAGGAAGTCATAGGAACTCCTCAACTTAGCCAGATATCTTCGTTGTATTTCTACTACAAAAGCTTGTTTTTAAAAAGGTATTTTGATTTAAAAACTTAAATTAAAACTTTAAATAAAAATCTCTGTAAAACTATCCTATCTAGGATTATACAGCACTAGACTATGAAGGTAGTCATTTATGAAAGCAAACAATTTTTTGGATTTTATCTCGGCATGTTTTTGATTTTTAATCTTCCAAGGTTTTGAGTGCTTTACAGCATCCATGGTCACGGGAAGGACTGAGGTGTTAGACGACCAAAACGTATAGTTGTGACCATGTGGTGTGTCCAAAAGTCCGTAGTTATTCGTGACCATGGGTGCTGAAAATCATTCGAAACATCGGGACCTAAACAATCAATATTGACCGCGATGAAATCAGAATAATTGTTTTCTTTCATGTGTAATATTCGCGTAAATCTAAGAACTTAATAATTATGGAAGTTCTTAATAAAAAGCTATGTACTCATAACCCGTTGCCTTAGTATGTATACATAAATTCAATTTTCTTTTACACATTAGTTTTCTCTTAGATGTATTATGTTTTTTTATCCCTGAACAAAAAGAAAATATTTAAGTCAAAGTCAACAAAACATATGTTTGTATAGGCCAATAAAAAAACAAAAATAATTAAGTTTATAAGTAAACTTAATTATTGGAAAAATATAAGCACCGTGACGCCTCTATTCTTCAAGCGGGGGTGACAGAGGTTCACAGTACACCTTGTCAGAGAAATGACGTTCCTTTTTACATGGGATGTAAAATCCCATGTAATAGGGGGCGAACCTATTTCTATTACACCGGGCATAATGCTAGATTTCGGACTAGTACTGGAGTTTTTGCGTAGAAAATCTACACTTTGTCCGATCCAGAATTTGGAATTCTGGACCTCGTGATCGCTACATGCATTATTGGTTACATACCATACCTATTATAGAAATTAAATGACAATTTTACTTTTTTATCGCTTTTGACAAGTTTAAAAATTTCGTTTTAAAGGAACCTATCCACGTTTGAACGATAAAATCTAGAAACTATTTCTAATTAAGCTTAACAATTCAAAGGTTTAGGATCTTCTTCGAGTACCAGTGAAATTGTTGAAGGTTCTATTGTTAAACTAGAATAGAACTCACAATAAATAGAAACTGTTTTCAATTAGTTTTGTCTATATATTCAAATGAGACAGCTAGCAAGAATATTCAAGATAGTTTGTATTAAATATCACATTTATCCTAGTATTTCTTTTTCTCACACTCTCCTTGGCAATTATTATTCGCATCTGATGGTGAGGTCTGCCTTCCTAATAGACATTTGTCGATCTTTTCAGGTATGATACAATGATATGAAATATAACCGAGAACTACAAGATTTCTTATTTTATTTCTTATTTATTCTTTATTGTACACATATATACACAATGAATCATTACATAGGATATTTTATGTACAAAGGTGTGCTTAACTCAAACTTGAGTTTTCTTACAGCTAACCTGAGCGATAGAGAGATGAAAAGTAGAGAGTACAGTAACAAGTGTACAATGGAATAAAAGTATACATAAATACACAACACATTACATACACATATAAGTCAACAAAATAATATAAATTAATATACCTATTTATCCATACATAATATATATCGATAATTATATAATAATAATAATATCAGCCTATAGTGCCCACTGCTGGGCAAAGGCCTTCTCTCACAAATCGCGGTGAGAGAGATATGGTCATACTCCACCACGCGGACCCAGTGCGGATTGGTGGAGGCAGGTTTGTGGCCACCTGCTGTTGGAACTTATCAAGCCGCCTTTAAGGCTTCCAACTCGGCTTAACGACTACCACCTTAAATGGTAACCGGGACCAACGGCTTAACGTGCCTTCCGAAGCACGGAGACGCTCGAATATGAAAATACCACAAACGGTCACCCATCTCAGGCCGACCGAGTCGAACGCTGCTTAACCTTGGTGATCGGTAAGAACACCGCGGTCGCACAGCGCTACGAGCGCCTCAATATCGATAATTATATATAATAGTATATACATACATATATAAATATATGATTCATGATGAAAGGAAATGCTCTTTAATTTTCCTCTTGAATACGTCCAGTGAGACGCTATCGCGTATAGAGTGTGGAAGTGAGTTGAAACAGTTGTATTAAAAAAATGCCACATTTGTATCTGAATGGCGATCTTACATTCACTAAACTTGCCGTCTCACAGAACGAACGAATATGCGACTTGATTTTGGTCGGTAGGCCGACTGTGGTTGAATTTAGTTAATTTAAATGTTCCAAATAAGACATATTACTCGTATTATTGGGATTTGAGTGTTTGCATTGCTTCAGACACAATTTGTCGAATCTGAACAGTGAGACACGTTTGTCATATCTACTTCCTAATTTTCCTCTTCCACTTCCCTCTGTCGGACGTGTCGTGGACACGTGACGTGTCGGAGACATTGCAGATACACTGGTCCTCCTTGACCATATCTGCCCATCTTGTTTTCGGCCGCCCTCTCGATCACTTTCATACTATTTTTTATAAAGCAACGACTTGATTGTTTCGTTGACCCAGAGGCGTACGTTGCATCTGGTGATCTCCGGGGTCCGAATCCTAGGTGGGACAAAATGTACTTTTTTATGGAAAAAATTCTCATAAGCAGTCCTGATTATTAATGCCTGCTATAATAACAATAGGTTTATATTTAGTTTCTAGAGGAAAATATAAAAAAAACAACGTTTTATATAAGAAAAAAAAGTCAGAATGAAAATATCTATCTATTTTAGTGACCAACGGTCTCCTATATATGTACCTATGTATGATCTCAAAGCCTTTAACCATTCAGTTTAGCCACAACACTCATTAACAACCGCAACCTACCCAAAAACACTGTACCAGCTCATTTGAACCAATTAAACAACGCCCCAAAGGAATACTTGCAAAAATTTGCTGGCGATTAATCTAGTATGGTTGTTAAATGAAAAATTCTCCACTGTTTCCGACACGGGGCATTAAGCGTCCGGGACTCACCACGGCTGTCTATCAAAAAGCACTTTTGCGGTGCCGGGGCCACGTGGCGGGAGCGCGGATTTACCGCCCGCGGCATTTCCATGTCGACCGCATTGGAAAACACCACGATTTAGTTGCACTGGATAGGATCTGTCGGATTTAAATGCAGACAAGTCTTACTGCTACTCTAGAGTCTAACCTGCTCTATTACGGTGATTAAATGCGATTTATCGTATGTTTGCAACCGGGTTAGTTATCATTAGAATTGTTATGATAGAAAAAATGATGTTTTCTTAGAAGTTTTGAACAGGATACCTTATAACGAATTGTCTCATGAAACCAAGACCACGTGATCGCCAGTTACACATATTGGTATAACTAATGATCACGTGGTATTAAGAGATTTATTTTGAAACCACCTACTGAACACGTAAATATTTTCATTTAAGTATACCTAAAGTATAATAAAACTACAAAATAGTCGACATCCTTTAAAATTTGAGCCTGGCGTCTTCAAACCCGTGGATTTTAACACAGACATTTATTGGTAATCTAATTTCGCTGTTTGATTTTACTTTGAACTAACAGGTACACTTTCCCTACCGTTAATTACCACATCTAGTTTCCCTACATCTTCGCATCCAACATACTATTGCCAAGCTGACAAACGGAGGTTACAATTAATTTCAGAAATACAGCCATGTTGACTTCATTTCGGTTGAGAAATTAAATATAAACATGTCAGTGCTGGGGGCTTTAATGTGGTAAAGAGCTCGCGGAAGACGGTTAATTGATATCTTGATTACACTGCGGTTTGATGTACTTACAACTGAATATTGATACTCGCAGTCAATCTCAGTTAACTTCACTGAACTTACATATCTAAGTGGGCTCGTAAGATTAAATACTATGCATCTTTGATACAAGAGAAAGCGTTCAAGTGTCTATTTATGTCTTTTATGGTTACACTGTTAGAAAATCGAATTTATTTTTATTTTTGTATATTATAATGATTCTAGGAGTGTATTTAGCGTGACAGTCCGTAGTCACTCCAAGGGCCTAACCAGCGCTGGTTGCTTCAATATCCTTACCTAAATATACGTGCTTGATGGCAGTATGATTTATATATAATTATGTAACTCATTATATTAAGTTAATTGCCATTGTCATTTTTTGGTTTGCTTGTATGTACCACATTAAACGTTTTTCTTTCTTTCTTTCTTTCTCAATTTTCAATATAGCCCCCAGACCTTCCCTTGGAGAAAAATTTAAAAAAATAAATATTATAACTGTTGTTTCGCAATTTATATATGAAAATATATGTAACTTTCAAAAATATAGCGATATTAATCATGTTAATATACGGAAAAATAATGATCTTATTGTACATTCTAATCGTCTCCATAGAATGAGTAACTCTTTCATGGGGCAATGTATACGCTTCTACAACAAATTATCCATATATATCTAAATTATGCCTATTATTACGTTCAAAAATGCTATTATAAAATTATTAATAATATTATATTAAAGAATATAAAGAAACCTGTTGGAACTCCGTACTTTCTGCCTACCCCGCGAGGGAGCTGGCGTGATGATATAGATAGATAGAAAGAATATAAAATTTCCGAATATATCCATTCCTTGATTGTTTGCAATCGATAAACTCTGAAACAACTGAACCAATTTTATCTTTGTTTTAGGTTAACATAGGTTTTTTTTGTATTTTCGTAATAATAAGATAACATATTACAAAAATCTATAAAAAAAAGGTAAACCGACTTCAAAACGCAAAAAATAAATATTTGAAGCCGGTGCTGGTTGGTGCAGTCGGTTACTTGGCAACGACTTCAAATATTTATTTTTTGCTTTTTGAAGTCGGTTGACCTTTTTTTTTAAAAGATTTTTATTTTACAATTTTAAGTGACGAGTGAATTATTTAGTAATATTTATATACCGATATTATATTATTTTGCTAAGTTGTAAAGTAAGGTACCTACAGGATTAATATAATGACTATAATAACGGAATCTATACATTCGTGCTGTTCGCCGTTAAGGAGTTACCTCTTGTATCTTCAAAGTCCAAGGTCCAATACCAATAACAATACAATAAGACCACCTCAAAACTATACTGAACTAAATGCAAAAAGAATCATCAAAATCGATTTATAAGCAAAGGAGTTATAAAAAAAGGACGAAATATGAACCTCATTTTTTGAAGTTGGCTAATATACTGCTTAGTTCTATAGTACCCTACTATAGGATTGACGTAATACCCATAATATCTCAATTTACACATGCCTATTGTTTGTCGTTAAGGAGTTCCCTGGTGTATCTTCTAAGTCCAAGGTCCAATGCCAATGAAATTAAAATGGGACCACCGCGAAGCTATACTGAACCCAATGCAAAAAAAACATCAAAATCGGTCCACAATTGACGGAAATATCGCTGAACATATATATAAAAAAAAAGCATACATACAACCGAACATAGAACCTCCTCCTTTTTGAAGTCGGTTAAAAATAAACGTGTGCGCGTATGACGGCTAGTCGATGATACAACTGATTGGGTTTGAGCAGCTAAATACATTTTAGTAAAATACATTGTTATTAAAAACGATTTCGTAAAAAAAGAGTGATAAACAGAAACGTCGGTCCAATAAAACAATTAAATTAAAAGACTACCCTGCCGAGTTGCTCGCCGGATCTTTTCAGAGTGAGGCCGCGTTCCGATCCAGTGGTAGTTGTAGACAATGTAATAATTTTTGACGTTTGTAAGAGCTCCTGTTGGCCTATGCAATAAAATATTTTTGACTTTGACTTTAATTTATTTTCTATGTACCAAGTTACGTTTTCACCAATTCCAGCTATCTATCTATATTATCACGCCAGCACCCTTGCGGAGTAGACAGAGAGTACAAAGTTTCAACAGATTTTTTTCTTATAGACCTCTCTGGCTTTCTGGAGAAAGCCAGAGAGGTCTATAAGAAAAAGCGTGCGGCGAGCGTGTATGAGGATGGATCCTCATACACGCTCGCCGGTTACGGAGACTCTTGACTTGCCCTTTAGATAAGACATGGTCTTTTTGGTCATGGTGTAATTGGTTATTGTCTATAACCAATTCCATAATATTCCTAATAATATACGCATATTAATTGTTAGGTAGAGTGCCCGTACAACTGCATGCTCAAAACTCCTGTAGAACAGTGGGATCGCTCGAAACTATGTTGTAATTAATAAAATTTGCACAATATTCGCCACGTCAGCGCCCGCCGCGGGAACTTCTCGATGCGCTCGCTAACGAATTATTAAAACAGTTCGCGCCGAATTCTGAATGTGTTTTAGATGAATTGAATATCTGAATAAATATTTCGAGTAGTACTGTGATATTTATGTATGCACAAACTACAGTTAATAGTTAGTTATATAGATTTGATGAAAAGTAATGATGAGAAATAGTCTCGAGAGATATAGAGAGTAATCTAATTTTTATCATCAAGCAATATCAAGCTAGAGCTAAATTAGCCCCATCACGCATATATTCCCCAAGCGGGGGTGGCAGAGGTGTTCTGTGTATAACCACTTTTTTCCGGCAATGTTAGGTCCCATGTAATAGGGGGCGAGTCTATTGCTACATACCGAGCACAATTCCAGACTCCGGACTGATACTGCATTTTTTCGATGGAAAAACTACATTTGTACGACCTAAAATTTGAACCCAGGACCTCGTGATCCCAACGCACATTATTCGCCATCAAATAACCGATCTCGTCAAATATTAGCAACATATTTAAATACTCTCATTTAAGTATAGTCGTCCGTCGTCGTCCGTCGACGTCCGTCGTACAGATATCATAGTCGTCCATATTCTTTAAGCCTTCTAAGATGATTGACGACTCAAATACATTTAAACAGAAGGCGTGTCTATTGCCATTAAACGGGAAAGATTCAGACTCCGAATTGCCAGTAAACATTGTTACATCGAAAAATCACACTTTGTCCGAACTAGGACTCGGGATAGAAACTCGTGATAGCCAACCGAACTAAGTTCCACTAGACCAAAAAAGCAGTGATGAAAAGATATCAACATATTTTTAAAATTAATTATGTTGGTAGTGCCTATTACAACCAAAATGCCATTGCCAAATAAGTAAATGCAATCATGATTTGTCCGTTTACCGAGTGATTAAGCGAACTGAATGTTCCAATTATCTCGTGTGCAGTTCATCCAATTAAAATACATTTATCGACTAGAATAAACATTTTATAATTTAAACACCGTCACACATATATTCTTCAAGCGAGGGCGGCAGGGGTGTACTATGTGAACATACTTTTCACCGACTATGTTAAGTCCCATGTAATAGGAGGTAAGCCTATTGCCATATAGCGGGCACAATTCCAGACTCCGGACTGATACTGGGAATTTTTCTAAAGAAAAAGTACGTTTTTAACACCTAGGACAACAATTTACACTTTTTAATGTCTTCAATAATCCGTCCTGGACCGGCTTGATGGAGTATGACCTAATCTCTCTTACTTGGAATTGTGAGAGAAGGTCTTTTCCCATCAGTAAAATAGTACAGGTAAATTTATAATGTGAAAGTAATGATTACCTCGGCTGTACTAGAATTTCATTAAATGCGTGGATATAATACCAAGAATTTTTGACAAAAACCTGGTGTAGTGGATTCTGTTCTACTAACTGGATTGCCGCGTGGTTCCCGGCTTAGAATAGGACCAACCCATCTCATCCCATCGGGTGTCGTACAAGGCGACTAAGGGAAAACTAGGGAATGGGCAGCAGCGTTCCCTTAACACTTCGACGACCAATAACTGCGCTCGCCAACCCGCCTGCCAAGCGTGGCGAGTATGGCAAACACCCCCAATTATGGAAGAAAGTAGGAAAACCAGGCCCCTAGTCCCCGGCGGTCCTGTTCGTCCTGGCCACGGTAGAAGCCATGGTAACGACAGGACAAAGGGTGCTAAGAATCTCCGGCAGAGATTCGGCTACCACCAAAACCGAAAATTGGCCCTGGTGACATACAACGCACGCACATTGAGGACAGATGAGAAGCTAGTTGAGCTGGAAGAAGAGTTAAACAAGTTGCGGTGGAGTATTGTTGGTTTATCGGAGGTCCGAAGAGAGGGCGAGGACACGATAACCTTAAAATCCGGCAACTTGTTTTACTACCGGGAGGGCGAACAGCAGTTCCAAGGTGGTGTCGGATTTATCGTCCACAAGTCACTCATAAACAACGTTGTGTCCATCACTAGTGTGTCGAGCAGGGTAGCGTACCTGATACTCAGAATATCCAAAAGATATTCGCTGAAGGTCATACAGGTCTACGCACCGACCTCGGCATACTCAGATGATGAGGTCGAAGTTATGTATGAGGACATTAGTAGAGCCATACATACTTCCAAAGCACATTTTACAGTAGTTATGGGTGACTTCAATGCGCGGCTGGGCCAACGGGGCGATGATGAGCTGAGAGTGGGGCAATTTGGATATGGGCAGCGCAACCCCAGGGGTCAGAGGCTGGCCGAATTTCTGGAGAAAGAGGGACTCTTTATGATGAACTCTTTCTTCTAGAAGCCGCCTCATAGGAAATGGACCTGGATGAGCCCTGATGGTTCCACAAAAAATGAGATAGACTTCATCATGAGCACCAAGCGACAAATATTTAATGATGTCTCCGTGATTCATAGGATAAAAACCGGCAGTGATCACCGAATGGTCAGAGGCACATTAAATATTAATGTCAAAATGGAAAGATCGCGTCTGATGAAGTCTACGCTCCGACCTACTCATGCATATATCCAAAACCCCGAGAACTTTCAACTCGAATTGTCAAACCGCTTCGAATTGCTAGACAGCAGCGCATCAGTGGACGAAATCAACAACAGGCTGGTAGAGACTGTTCATACGGTCGGGTCCAAGTATTTTAAGACCCACCGTAAAAATAGACCTCAAACACTATCTGACTACACCCGAAACCTCATGGCTGAGCGACGTTCCATGACGCTCCAAACCTCCGATGATGCTAAGTCCTATAGGCAGCTTAATGGACAGATATTGAAGTCCTTGCGACACGACTTACGGTCCTTCAATGCAAGGCGTATTGAGGAGACCATAGAGCAGAACAAGGGCTCTAAAGTGTTCGCAAGAGACGCGTCTATTGGGCAGAGCCAGTTGACGAAGCTGAAGACGGAGGACGGAAACGTAACGTCAAATAGGTCAGAGGTGCTCAGGGAGATAGAGAGGTTCTATGGACAGTTATATACCTCAGTAGCTAAACCTGTTGTTGACTTATTAAAAGACCCAAGAGCCAAGCTAACCCGACACTGCACTGAAGATATCCCGGACATCAGCCTGTGCGAAATTAGGATGGCTCTCAAACAACTAAAAAACAACAAAGCGCCGGGTGAAGACGGAATTACTGCAGAACTTCTGAAGGCGGGCGGATCGCCGGTACTTAAAGTCCTTCAGAGGCTTCTTAATTCCGTTTTGCTTGAAGGGAAAACGCCGGATGCATGGAACAGGGGTGTGGTGGTGCTGTTTTTCAAGAAAGGTGATAATTCTTTATTGAAGAACTATAGGCCCATCACACTGCTGAGCCATGTTTATAAGTTGTTTTCGAGAGTCATCACGAATCGTCTCGAACGAAGGCTTGATGACTTCCAGCCTCCCGAACAAGCCGGTTTCCGGAAAGGTTTTAGTACCATAGACCACATACATACGCTGCGGCAGGTTATACAGAAGACTGAGGAGTATAATCGGCTACTATGCTTGGCGTTTGTGGACTATGAGAAAGCCTTTGATTCAATCGAGACTTGGGCGGTTCTTAGATCTCTCCAGCGATGCCGCATTAACTATAGGTACATCGAAGTGTTGAAGTGCTTGTATAATAACGCCACCATGTCAGTCCGAGTACAGGGGCAGTGCACAAAGGTGATCCCCATAAAAAGAGGAGTAAGACAGGGAGACGTCATTTCTCCGAAACTGTTTACGGCCACCTTAGAGGACGCCTTCAAGCTCTTGGAATGGCAAGGACTTGGCATCAACATCAATGGCGAATACATCACTCACCTTCGATTTGCCGACGACATTGTGGTCATGGCGGAGTCGCTGGAAGATCTAGGACGAATGCTCGGTGACCTCAATAGAGTATCCCAACAAGTGGGTCTTAAAATGAATATGGACAAAACAAAAATAATGTTTAATGTCCATGTCGTACCCACCGCACTCACCGTTGGGAACTCTACTCTTGAAGTTGTCGACGAATACATTTACCTGGGACAGGTAGTCCGGTTAGGTAGGTCCAACTTTGAGAGAGAGGTCAATTGACGAATCCAACTCGGCTGGGCAGCGTTCGGGAAACTGCGCAACATCTTCTCATCCAAAATACCTCAGTGCCTAAAGACTAAAGTTTTTATTCAATGTGTGTTACCAGTGATGACATATGGATCAGAGACGTGGTCTCTTACAATAGGTCTCATAAAAAAGCTCAAAGTTGCTCAGCGAGCTATGGAGAGAGCTATGCTCGGCGTTTCTCTACGTGATCGAACCAGGAATGAAGAGATTCGTAGAAGAACCAAGGTCACCGACATAGCCCTCAGGATTAGCATGCTGAAGTGGCAATGGGCTGGCCACATAGCGCGAAGATCGGACGGGCGTTGGGGCAGAAAGATTCTAGAGTGGAGACCACGTATTGGCAAGCGCAGCGTAGGACGACCGCCTGCCAGATGGACCGACGATCTTGTGAAAATCGTTGGATGCAGGTGGCATCGGACCGGTTACGCTGGAAAGCGATTGGGGAGGCCTATGTTCAGCAGTGGACAAGTATAGGCTGAAATGATGATGATGATGAACTGGATTGAGCAATAAGAGTTTTGATTCCCGCATATGACCGATTTTAGTCTGTGTGTTTGTGTATGTGAATTCTTCTTGTTTATAAACGCACCTTCGACACAAAAATAATTCCAAGTATGCAACATTATTTTCTAGAGTCCTTTCACTCAAGAAATTTTAGAAATTACAAGTGCTTAACAATTTCTAAATACGCATTGTAAGTTTCTTTTTATTTTTATCATCTAAATTTTATCTTATAACCTTCATATAAATGGTGAAATCTGCAACTGACAAAAGGGACACACAAATTAATTTCACAAGATTTTGTCTATCGATACCATTCTTAAAGCATCACAATTATTAAAAACCTAATTACAACATCATTTCCTCTTCACATCATAACCTTACATTTTCCTGTTACCACTACATTCTCATAAGGAAACAAACATACTTATGGAACTAATAACAAAAAAAAACACGTACCAAACGCACGCAACCTGGCGAAATCTCCACAATATTTTTATCGTATTTTTTTCTTACGCCGGAGTGCCATCACGACAATAGACCACGTTCGAGGGTGAAACACCCTGCAGTGTTGGCAGAAGGCAATTTAGATCGTATCCGCATTAATTTCCATGCCGATCGTGGAAAAACACGGTTCCACGGGTTTTCTTTGTGGAATATTCAGGGGATCAGCTCTTGAGGATGATCTTGATTATATTTTTGCTTTTTTAACTATATGGTATGGAAAATTAGACATGTATGTAGAATAATAAAGCAAAGTATAAGTATTCACTAAGGAGTAATGATAATATAATAATAATATCAGCCAATACCATCCCACTGCTGGGCAAAGGCCTTCTCTTACAAGTTGAGGTGAGAGAGATTAGACCATTTAAGGTTACTAAGAAATATATTGCCTATATTTTGAATTATCGCAGGACGTCGCTGGATGCAGGTGGCATCGGACCGGTTGCGCTGGAGAGCGATTTGAGTGGCCTATGTTTAGCAGTGGACAAGTATAGGCTGAGATGACGATGATTATGAATGAATACTTGTGTTGTAGGCCTACGTTTTAATTGTTAAAACTACACCAAGCGGCCTTCGAAAAATGAAATAAATTAATTGAACACTATCACGCCTACACTTAAGCGGGAATGGTAATAGTGTGCTGTGTACACCGTTATTTCTCTGACGATTTTAGATACCACTAGTATAGAGCTGAGCCTTTCGCCATTCTACAGGGCACAATATCAAACTTCAGACTGCTATTACGAATTTCTATCTACCTATATCATCACGCCAGATCCCTTGCGGGGTAGGCAGAGAGTACAGAGTTCCAAAAGGTTCTTTCCTTACATACCTCTCTGGGTTCCTCCACTCCCATAGTTCGTCACATACACGCTCGCCGGTTACGGAGACTCTTGACTTGTCCTTTAGATAAGACTCGGTCTATTTGGTCATGGTAAGATAGTCTAGGTCTTCCCCGGTACCTACATCATTCCACTTTCATATTGTATATCTGTTTTGTCATTCTTTCTTAAGACATTCTTTCTATATGCCCGAACCAACGAAGCATAGCCTTTCTCATCTTTACACCGATACTATCCTTCATGCCTACTCGTTTACGAATACAGAACGCTTACCTTTCTATAAATTCGTATTTATAGATAGAAATACCCCATTACCATTTTACCCAACCTAGAAATAAAAATCAAAACTAATTTGCTCTGCGACTGAGAATTTTTCAATAGTAAAGTCTAAATAACACTGTTTCCGACCTGAGAACCTAGGTCCTCGGTCGTGATTCTCAGACGCGTTATGGGTCACTAAAAGGCAGATATTGAAATCACAAAACATTTATTCACTGCCCCATTGTTACAGACCTAAGGGCTTAGCATGAAGACATTGATGTTAACATAACGCTATCAAAAAAGCGTGCTGTCACATTCATCTGTATTTAGTAATTTTTTTGTGTAAAAAGGATAGCATATCAACTCCATAGCGTCACGCTAATGTCAATGTGTTCTCGCTAAGCCCTTAGATCAACGCTAGCATAATGCCATCAAACTCGATGGAAAAAGTTGATATCAACTGTTCTGCCATCCTTATCACACTACCAATGTACTAAATAAAGATGAACGTGACAGCACGCTTTCTCGACAAGGTGACGATAACGTCAACTTGTTTGCGCTAAGCCGTCAGATCGATCGGTTATTTATGATACGCGTATATTTTGGGTCTCATCAATATAGACGCGTTCGCTTTGTATATGCCTACGGAATTGAGATAAACGACCATTCGAATAGTGCTGAGGAGCAAATCCAATTTTCCAGTCGCAAATTGAAGAGGGAACGTATCGGGTGTCTATACTTGTTAGTTTGTGTGTCAGTTTATATATTCTGTTTTGAAATACTTGGCAGTAGGTACCTGGGTAGTACTTATGTATTATCATCTGTCTTCACTATATAGATGGCTAAGTTGGTTATCTGTATGATATACGAGTATTTAGTACGTTGCAGCTCTTTTTTTAAACCATGCTAGGATTTAATCTTGAGTCGTGGGTGCGTTTACAAACATGAAAATTCACATACACAAATACCCAGACCAACACATATAATTGGGGATCACACAAAGATTTATCCCGGGCAGGAATCGATCCCGCGTCTATTAGACCCAGTGAGTGGAGCGGCTTAAGCTCTTAACCACTGACTTAACAATCGTCCGTTATTACGTCCGAATACACAATTACTTTATATATTCTAATCTTAGATATCTTCTTTTAAATCGTTAAAGTGTTTGTGCGTTTAGAAATAACTATCTTTCTTCTTAAAGAATTATCTTCAGCCGAAAGACATCGCCTGCAGGACAAAGGTCCCCCGCAAAGATTGCCATGACGAAAAAAGAACTATCTATCTGTCTATATCATCATATCAGATCCCTTGTGGGGTAGGCAGAGAGTACAGAGTTCCAACAGGTTCTTTCCTTAAATACCTTATCTAAAAGGCAAGTCAAGAGTCTCTGTAACCGGTGAGCGTGTATGACACGTGTGTGTGTGTGTGTGTGTGTGTGTGTGTGTGTGTGTGTGTGTGTGTGTGTGTGTGTGTGTGTGTGAATGATCTACACTGTTGGCCGCTGGGCCTTTACAGCTTTACCGGACAAGAGGGCGAGCGTGCAACCACTACGCTCGAGCCAGGAAGGCAAGGGGGCAACTAGCTCGAGGGCGCCTCAAGGACGGCCGCGGCTATGGGCGTATACTAGGTGTCACGCCGTGGTGCGCTGCACCGGCCGGCGGGCTAGGGGTTCTTCGACATCGCCGGTGAGGTCGGTGTCCTGTATGCGGTATCTGAATCCGAAAGAAGGAATCTAAGGGCATCGGAAGGGTCGGTGAGAACATGCCGCGGACGGCGGTAGCAGCTGATAGGAGGGGAGTTAGGTTTATAGTCGGCGGCGGCTACGATTAGCGGATTTTTATGATTGGACGCGTTCGCGAAATATCGGGTTGTCGCCTTTTTAATAAAGGCGCGAATAGGTTCGAAACCGAGATCAGAATGGTGTAGCCGACGCAGCGCGACAGGAGTGCGACGGTAGCGCGACTTGGGGAGTTATAATATACTGTAATTTACACAAGACGCCACACAGCGCAGCCCCGCTCGGCGCGACGGTAAACGTCATTACCGAACGTAGCCGAGCGCTTCCGTCGTTCTCCGTCGGTTATTTGACCAAACCTGGAGCGTGGAGGAAGCCAGACAGGTATGTAAGGAAAGAAAGAATAAATACATTTTTTTTTGACACACTACACAGATTACAATCAAAAATAACACTTAGTTCTAAGTAATACAATAATTCTGGATTGTAATCCAAAACATGTGCGTTCAGCTAAATAAAATTAAGCAACTAACGAAACACAAAAAAAAATAATAAAAAATAAGACAGAAGTAAACACATTATCCAAGAAGAAACACAGAACCAGGTACACATCTAATTATATAGAAAACAATATTTATAAGGATGGGTAACATAATATTACACAGCATGGCATTATGTAGCATAAATGATATCTTTGACAATTTTATTAAATATTGCAAGTGAAATTTTAAAAAATATCGAGGCAATTATATTACGAAATATTGTTTCTGTAAATTTCTAGGGTAAAGAGATTAGTTTCATTAAATCTACGGGCTCTGTATCTTGTGTTAAAGCTAATTTGGAAAAGTAATTCCGGAGAGTCTATTTTTGCATGTAACATTTTATAAAGACATATCGAGTCAAAATATTTTCGACGATTCTCTAACGTCTGAATTTTGAGTTGAGATAATCGCATTTCATAAGTTAGATTTGAACGACCCGCTTTTTATCGATTACACAATAATCTAGTAAACTTTCTCTGTACACTTTCGATTTCATTTATATGTACTTTATAATACGGGGACCATATTGGACTAGCGTACTCAAGAATGTTTCTTACTATAGCGAGGAATAGTAGAAGTGAACTACTGGGTTCCCTAAAACCTTTCGTTGATCTGATAACGAAACCTGTCAGCTAGCCCTTGCTGTCAAGTATTGGTAATGAGCCCTGAAAGAAAGTTTCATATCCATTAAAATTCCCAAGTCCTTTACCACGTTGGAACGTTGTAGTATTTGTCCATTAATTAAATAATCATGATGGCATTAATTGAATAATTATATATACATAGAGATTTCTATAAAAAATGAAAGCGGTTTTGCATGGATAAATAATTGCATAGTACTAAATTACTTGTTTACTGCCTCTGTGGTCTAGGGGCAAAGCGCATCGCCTTGTGATCACGTGGATCAAATCCTAGGTCGGAGTAACGTAGTTTTTCTAGCGAAAAATTCCCAGTATCAGTCCGAAATTTGGAATTTTGCCCAGTATATGGCAATAGGCTCGCCCCCATTATTACATGGGACCTAACATCGTCGGCAAAAAGTGGGTGTACTCAGTACACCTGTACCGCCACTGCTTGGGCCATATAGGCGTGACGGTCTTTTTATTTTGTTTTTAGTACAAAAAAGCCTGTACAGATACATTTTAAAATATAAAAATAATGTAACGATCAACTTATGTCATATAATCTAACTACTTTTACAAAAGTCGCCGTCGACTGATCGCTTGGCCCAGTGCTTAAGGACTTGACTCGCTCCGCCCACTGGATTGAGAAGTCGCGGGTTCGATTCCCGCACGGGACGATTCTTTGTGTAACCCACAAATATTTGTTTCGGTCTGGATATTTGTGCATGTTAATTTTATATCTGTAAACGCACCCACGACACAGGAATAATTCCTAGTGTGGGGCTACATTGTAAAAAAGTATCGTTGAAATTGTATAGTTTACAGTCAGTATACAGGTTGGTTGATGGTTCCATAATTTTTTAAGTTATATACCTGAACGCAGTATTACAACACACCTTTATGAAAAAAAAAACAATTTCCTTTTCCTTTTTTATTTCCACTAGCGATAAAAACGTCATAAAAAACCTGCAAAATAGAAGCAATTTTTAAATTCAAAAACAAAATACAAAGAATTTTATAGCTCCCTCGTTTGTTGTGCGAATGTAAATTTCAGATTTTTTTACCTCCACAACAAGACGGTTTCTATCCACCCTCCAACTCATAGTAATATTCTTGAATGGTTTACATAAAACATAGATGCCGAGGGACACATGTAGAAACGCTGTAATTGAATTTTGAAAACCCTCCTCTCGTCGACATTATGAATTATAATTGAAAAGATGCATGTTAAGGTTCTCCCACAATGGGGGTTGACGAAATTTGTTATTTTTTATTAAATTCGTTGAAAAAATTCCAATTCAATGTTTCTTTAAAAACAAAACAAACAGAAAAATCTATGATTTAGTTTTACTTTCTCAATGTTGGTGTGTTCATCCGGAGAAAAGTCTCTCTTCACTCAGCTGCGGGGCAGTATCTCCAATCTGATAGTTTTCCTTGGATTAAATGTTATTGCTTTTTTCGGTGATTTTTTCATGTACACAAAGTTTTTAATTTCTTAAGATTTTAACTATAAGTATTAATCGAAGCCATTAGCACCAGTGGGGCCTGTTAATACTATTAAGTGCACTAGAATGGCTTACTCGTCTTAACGTTAGATCCAATCTGATTTTTAGGGCCTTGCGGTCAAAATGCGAGCTCTGCGGAAGATGTCAGGAGTGAAGCTAACCGACCGTATTCGCAACAGCGTAGTAACAAAGCGAGTAGGTATGGAAGATAGTATCGGTGTAAAGATGAGAAAGAGTATGCTTCGTTGGTTCGGGCATATAGAAAGAATCTCAGAAAAAAGAATGACGAAACAGATATACAATGGGAAAGTGGAAGGATGTAGGTACCGGGTAAGACCTATGACCAAATAGACCGTGTCTTAGAAGGACAAGTCAAGAGTCTCCATTATCGGCGAGCGTGTATGAGACGAACTATGAGAGTGGAGGTACCCAGAGAGGTATGTAAGGAAAGAATCTGTTGGAACTCTGTACTCTCTGCCTACTCCGCAAGGGATCTGGCGTGATAATATATATAGATAGATAATTACTTACATTTTTATAAAGTTATGATATTAAAGTTTTCAATTAAACAGTGTTCATAAACATCTTCAATCCAAATGACTTCCAAAATTTATAACAGCATGTCAATAAGCCCGTGTATGCGACAAATATAAGTTTGTAACTGCCAATGTGGAAGGATTTATAGATGCAGTTGTAATTGGTAATACATTTTCTAAAATAAATACACATAGTTCGCTCTCGCTTTTGGTTTATTTAATTCACTTGAAAGCGCTGTCTTGAGGATTGCTTATTGTATATAGCTGTTTTTTATAACAAAGTAAACTGTTAGTAAGTTATGATGATATTGCGTATACTTATACGCAATATCATCATAACTAGTGTTTCAGAATGATTCAGATACTCTAAATTATATTCACGCAATTTTAATTTAATTATCTCAATAGACGGCAACTGTAGTCGTCACCCGTATTTTACAATAAAGTAAACTTTATATAAATTAAACTTTATAATATATACTACTTAAGATACTTTACTCTTTAGGCATGTAGTCAATAAATAAAATACTAGATATAAGATTAATAAAATATGTAACATTATTTTGCCGCTTTGAAGCGATTAAAAAACAACTTTTGAAACCTCTTAATAATAGCGTAAATACTTCCAATAACCTTCATATAGGGCACGATTTCAGACTCCGGAGAAAACAGAAAAGAAACCGTTAGAAATCTCACACATTGTCTAAGCTAGTATTAGAATCCAGGACTTAGTGTTCGCTAGTCGTACCATGGGCCATTTAACCAACCAGGCACTTAGGCAGACGGAGTTAAAGTAATATAAAAAGAACACAAAATATACAATCCTCTTTTAATATCACTTTGAGCAGATACATACATTCTGAAAAAAAAAATCATAAAGGAATATTTACGTTTCTTTGCATAGGTATTATTGTTTCATTTCCTTCGGTGGTATATTATAATATTTATAAAAAAAATGTAGAATAGCATTCATAAGAGATATTACTGGGATATTACGACTCGTTGGGTCCTGAATTAAAATCCTAGGTCAGATAAATATAATTTTTCTATCGACAAATTTGTAGTGTCAGTCCCGTAGTCTAGAATTTGTGTCCGGTGTGTGGCAATAGGCTCGTCCCATATAACATGGGACCTAACATCGTCGGCGAAAAGAAGGTGTACAGAGTACACCCGTGCTACATCTGCTTGGGGAATATAGACGTAACGGTGTTTATTTTTTTTCCTTCGATGGTGTTTTATAATGTTTATTAAAAAAATGTTGAATAGCATTCATAAGAGATATTATTAGAACACTTGAGTTGATAAACGGGCTCACTCACGTGGTGTTAACACGATGATATATTATACAATTTTCTTTACGAGCACAACGGATTTATAACAACGAACGTAGCAAACGAGTTTTGAGCAGACGATAGTTATGTTCCTGCGGATATTAGTCCAGCGGACTCATAATCCTAATTATATATTGGATCTTGGAATTAAGTCTTGAAAATTAATAGTTACTAAGTCATACCTATTCCTATACCTTGTTCAGACGCACACACACACGCACACAGACATACACACGCACACACACACACACACACGCATGCACATGCGCTTTAACGCGAACACAGTGTACTGTTTTTTTATATTTTGTTTTCTCTTTTTCCTTATAATTACAATAGTTACGTAATGTCAAATTGTGTAATCCAGAATAGGAAAGACACTGTCTCCTGTAACACAGTTTATACTAGCATAGGAGGCAGAGTTATTACAAACCTGAACATACTGTATTACGTTAGCAATAAATTGATGTTGATTGTTTTTTTTTTGTTCTTTTTGGCACGAACATGACACACCTTAGTCTAAAGTAACGATTGTGATATTTGTTATTATGATTTCTATGATTTTTAAGAACAGCTACGAAATATAAAATCTATGTAGTTACTACTAACTGTTACTTACGACGTTGTCCGCTTTAGTTTTTTTAGACAAATATAGCCTATGTCCTTCTTCATGATTTTCTTGCCAAATTTAATTAAAAACTATTCAGTGATTTAGGCGTGAAAACGTAACGGACGAATTAATATAAATTTGTATATTCATTACCACGTATATCAATCCATATATATGATATGTTTCACTGTCTGATTTCCATTCCGGACTAAGGCCCGGTGTAACCGTACATCACTACCACACGATTTATTAGTGAAATTCATGGAATAACGCTAGGGTTAGAATGTGTAAACACACGGCTTCAGGTGTAAAGTTTTGTGCTAATGAAACCTTAGGTTTAATGTAGGCATTCCATTTCTAAAGGATGCTAATCACGATTTATAATAAAAATACTTATAACCCCATTACTAATTATCTTTATGGTAGATTTCTGTGTCATGTGTACATTTAAAAATATAATTCTTAGATCTGCAAGTAAATTATAAACACTTACGAATTATAGTATATACAATTGTGTGATTTTAACACTACCCAATACCGGACACGACTCCAGTCATGGCTGTATCTGCGAAGTTTTTAATGGAAACACTCACAACACTTTGTTCAAGATTAGAACCCAGGACCTCGTTATCAGCAGCCGCACCATTCCCCAATGAAAACCATCAAAGCAGAAAAACAGTTTCAATAAATATAGTTAAATTGGCACGGCCCGATTATTTCCTTTCAAACTTAAATCGGGAATTCAATTCATACATTTAATTTAATATAAATGCCGTTACCAGATTATCCTCCCAACGCGTATGGTCCATAATTGTTTTTAAATTATGCGTAATGTAGAAATGCTTCGGTTAAAAAGTTGTTGAAAATTTCATTTTATAATATTCAGGTTTTATTTCAGCCAGTTTTGTTGGGTTAGGGTGTGGGTAATAGTGTGGCTGACCGGGTTCAAATATTAGGTCACCCATAGCGTAATAAGCGCAAAAGATCTAGGATCGGAGTTTCTCTTAGTGATCGAATCCAGAAAGTATTCTTCAGAGAACGACGGCTACCGACATTGCTCAACGAAATAGCAAGCTGAAGTGGGCAGGTCACGTATGCCGCAGAACCGATAGCCGTTGGGGCAAACTGGTTCTTGAATGAAGACCGCGTGTTGGCGAGCGTGGTGTAGGGTGCCCTATAACTAGGTGGTGCGATGATATTCGTAAGGCAGCGGGCAGGGATGGGAGGAGGAGAGCTGAAGATCACGCTCAGTGGCGTGCCATAGGAGAGGGCGATATCCAGCAGTGGAATGACACGGACTGATGATTTAATCTGTAAAGAGTTGTTGGGGTTTTCTATTTAAAAAAATCAAAATGGTATAGTGCCTAATATGATGACAGATCTCACAAAGTGTGTTTTTTTCTTTTAAGAGACTGTTGTAGGTGTCTGGACTCTGGAATTGTGGGCAATAGTCACATCCAAAGACCAAAAGATCACACCATAGACAATAATTACCATTTTGTCATGTTTTGTTTAGAAATTACGTTTCGTTTTCCGTTTCTGTAAATTAATTGCTGTAAACTAACTTTAAGATGTTTCCCTTCTCACAATTTAATTTTATTTTTTTGTTTTGCTTTCTCTATAATGCTACCGCTCTGCATCTTATTTTTATTTTTTTTTTCTTTGCTTTTAAGTTGTAATAGTGGCATAAGTAACATGGATATAATGTATACCTTGATCCTAACTTACAACCGGCAGGTGGAGTGTTTCAACTTGAATAGTTGTTTT
This sequence comes from Phalera bucephala, assembly GCA_905147815.2. Lineage (NCBI taxonomy): Eukaryota > Metazoa > Arthropoda > Insecta > Lepidoptera > Notodontidae > Phalera > Phalera bucephala. Next base: position 29,666,396 of record LR990612.1, read on the forward strand.
ATATATTGTTAAGAAGAATATATTTTATAATATTTATATACATATCATATATTATACAATTTTATATACATACTATTTCGTTTTTAATTTTATTTACATTTTTTTTTGATTTTTATTTTTAAATGATGAACACCTTATTTTATGATGATGGAAGCAGTAATAGTGATAACTACTTCTCTTTATCTTCCGATTCTTGCAGTAACAGTGATGAGAGCTTTGTTAGCACTCCTTCTCTCTCTGATACACTTAAGAGCCAGTTTTCTGATGTACCGAAAAACTTTAATATGATCCATATTAATGCCCAAAGTATTCCAGCTCATTTTTCCGATATGCAGGTGTCCTTTAACCAGAAACATATTCACGCTGTACTTTTCTCCGAGTCTTGGCTTAAACCCTGCCTTCCTAGTTCGTCATATTGTGTGCCTGGTTTTCGTCTGATTCGTAATGATCGCACTGGCGGTGGAGGTGGTGGAGTGGCCATTTATCTCCGAACACATATTCCTTACGCTGTAATTTCTGCCTCACCACAACCACCGCTTTTAAATGCCGGCGAATATCTTTTTGTAGAGGTGCACTTATCTCACACCAAGATTTTACTTGGAGCCTATTACAGCCCTTCTCTTCGAATCAATTACTTCTCATCTTTTGAAAAGATCTTAGAAGATCTCATACATTTATATAATCACACTATTATCATGGGTGATTTCAACACCTGCCTCCTTAAGCATGATTACCGTACCACTTCCTTGGAAACTATAATCAAATCCAGCAACTTGCATATTCTTCCTCTCAATGCTACTGACCACTTCCCTAACTCTACTCCCTCACTTCTTGACTTGTTAATAGTATCTTCTCCATTGCATGTTGCAAAACACGGTCAGTGCTCTGCCGACGCTTTCTCGTATCACGATCTTATATTTCTGTCATATAAAATCCGTCCTCCTAAAGATAAGCCTAAAATAATTCTTCAGCGCAATTTTAGTGGTATGAATCTGGAAGAATTCCGTAGGGATGCTGGGAAAATTGATTGGTCACCGGTTACTGATGCCGAGTCAGTGGATGACCAAATACTGTTCCTTAACACGCTCATAACCCAGCTTTATGACAAACATGCACCCTTGAGAGCCATTAAACTCAAACACCTTCCAGCCCCATGGATCACTAAAGATATTAAACTCTTGATGGACAAAAAAAACAAGGCGAAGCATAAGTACAAGTGCCGTCCTGACGATGAAAATAAAGCGAAGTATATTAAATCCCGAAATCGCTGCAATGTGGTATGTAGGGACGCTTTACGCCGCCATATCCATGAAGCTGTCGATAATAATGATCCAGCTAAAATTTGGAAATTTCTTAAGTCTATTGGAGTTGGTAAATCACGCCACGATACTATTCCGAATGATTTAAATATTAATTACCTCAACTTATACTTCTCTTCCTCGTCTAATATCGATGATTCAGATAAAGCAAATACATTATATTATCTTTCAAATATATCAACTCCAGACTACTCCCCTTTTATTTTCAATCGTCTAATCGATTGTGATGTTAAAAAGAGCGTACTGTCAATCTCCTCCAATGCCGTTGGTGGCGATGGTATAAGTCGCAACATGATAGTGCCAATAATCGACATTATTGTTCCCATCCTCTGTATCATTTTTAATAATTTTATAAGAAGGGGCAAATTCCCTTCTATTTGGAAGGACGCTCAAATAATTCCTCTACCTAAGAAACCCAATCCTAAATTCTTCTCCGACTATCGTCCAATATCCATTATTCCTTTCCTTTCTAAAGTCTTTGAGCGTCTCATTCACAATCAAACCAGCAATTTTATTTCCTGTCATAACCTCCTTAATCCATTTCAATCAGGTTTTCGTCCTAGCCATAGCACAGTAAGTACTCTCGTTAAAATCACCGATGACATCCGCTTTTCTATGGAAAACGGTAACTTAACTGTGCTTACATTGTTGGACTTCAGCAATGCTTTTAACACGGTCGATTTTGACATTCTATTAGCTATACTTCGCTCGATTAACATATCTCCAACGGTGGTCGAATGGTTTCACAGTTATCTGTATGGGCGCCGGCAGCGGGTTCGCCTTGAAGAGAATTTCTCATCTTGGTGTGACACGTCGGCCGGAGTACCACAAGGCGGGGTCCTATCTCCACTCCTTTTTGCAATTTTCATTAATTCAATTTCCCACGATATTTCTTTTTCATACCACTTATATGCAGACGATCTTCAAATTTATTCTCACTCTTCGCTAGAGAGATTAACAAGTGTATAAGTAATGTCAACAGTGAACTGAGTGGAGCAAAAGCTTTGGCCTGAAAGTTAATCCCACTAAGACCCAAGCAATAATTATTGGCAGTTCGCGCCTGATTTCAAAGGTAGACTGGACCTTACTTCCGCGGATTAATTTTAATGAAGTGGCTATTCCGTACAGTGAAAATATTAAGAATTTGGGCTTAACCATGGATCGCTGTATGAGTTCGGCTAGTCAGCTGCAAGTCACCAGTCGCAAACTTTACGCTGCAGCAGGTTCTCTTAAAAGGCTGCATAACTTTCTGCCGATTACCACTAAAATTGCTCTAGCGCAATCTTTGTTGCTTCCTATTCTCGAATATGCTGACATATGCTATTTAGATCTCACAGAAGAGCAGTTAAATAAACTTGAGCGTCTTCAAAATTTTTGCATAAGATTTATATTTGGCTTACGCAAATATGATCATGTATCTCAGTTTTGTTCTAAGCTCAAGTGGCTCCCTATACGTCATCGCCGGAATACTCATGTTCTCTGTCTTTTGTACAATATCTTATTCAATCCGTCTTCCCCAAGTTACCTCAAGGAACGTTTCGAGTTCCTTCAATTTTCCAACTCGTATTCTTTAAGGTCATCAGATAACTTGGCTCTCGTAATGCCTTTACACTCTAGCATCTTTTACGACAATTCTTTTACGGTCAAAGCCGTCCAATTGTGGAATGCACTACCTGTCTCTATAAGGCGTGCTTCATCAATTCAAATATTCAGAAATCAGGTGAAAAAGTTCTACACTGAATAACGGCATTATATTAGCTGGATAATTTATATTTGCTGTTACTAGTTGTTTTATGCTATAAATTTGTTTTTGGTGTTGTAAATCACTTACATATTTATTTATTTATTTATTTACTAAGTAAGTATGTATCATTTTTACTCTTTCATATTATACGTAGGTATATTATTAAGTAGTTTATGATAGATTTATTTATGCATTGTGATGCTTTGATTGTACACTCCTAAATCTTACGTTTTCTTCAGATTCTCTCCATCCAAAGGTTGCCTGGAAGAGATCACTTTTAGTGATAAGGCCGCCCATTGTTACACTAACATTCAATTTGTAATCTTGCCTCTTTTATCTACTTTTTGTATCTCTGGTGGAACAATAAAGTGTTATCTATCTATCTATCTATCTATCTATCCCGTAATACATAAGGACCTAACATCGTTGAAATATTGGTGTACATCGTACACCTCTACCATTCCACACTTGGGGAATATATATAGGCTAAAACACTTAACAACACGGAAAAGTACCTAATTTGTCACATCCCTAAATTACCGGAAACAACACAGAGCACAAAACACGAGGTCAATAGAGCACCACAATATGTATCCTTTTCATACACATCCGCTATTGTGAGTGCTAATAAGACCCCAGCTTACCAAACCTCAATTTATAATAAATCGAACAACCGCTATCGGTCGCTCACACACAATGAAAAGCCGAGTTATCTTCCACCACAGGGCTGCAAAGATCCGAACACCCTGTGGCTATAACGCTGAGTGATGACCAACAATTTGTTAAGACCCCGTCCTGGGGTCGTTTCGACCTCCTTTCAGTTTTTATTCCCCCTTATGATGTTTCATTTTATGATTGTCTGCCGTATTAGGGGCGTACGTGACGTCATGAAATATGTTTTCTGATATTTTTTGGGGGTAGTGTTGGCGGTGTTCAGTCTTTTGAAATGAAAATATAAATTAGAGAAAAACAATCTTACGCCTATTTCCCAAGTGGAAGTAGCAGACGTGTAATTTATACATTTGACCGACGAAGTTAGTTCCCCTTAATAGGGGCCCAACAAATAATAAGAGGCACAATGCCAGATTCCGGACTAAGGATAGGACCGGATAAAGGAAATTTTTCTATTGAAAAATTATATTTTGTCGATTCGAATCAAACTGTGCGTACGTTAATCTCCAAATGAACTACAAAATCTGGTGTATTTTTTTTAAAAAACGTAGCGTACTTAGATTTATTCCTGTTTCGTGGGTGCGTTTACAAATACATGAAAATACACATACACAAATACCCAGACGGAAACAAATCATTAGGGATCACACAAAGATTTGTCCCGTGCGGGAATCGAACCCGCGACTATTAGTCCGAGTGGGTGGAGGGGCTTAAGCTCTTAACCACTGCGCTAAATCGTCCGCTTTGAGGAATAATGTTCAACTTATTTCAAATTCAGGACTGAGAAACCATTGAAATTCGTGAACAGCAATTTCAGATAGTTTAAGTATTTAAAAAAATAACATATTAAAAGTTGTTGGAATTGGTTCAGTCTGCATTTAAATACATTAAATTCAGATCTCAGTTTATTTATATTATACTTTGTATACGGTGATGTTTTATATAAATAAAATATTACTCAAAAGAGTAGAAAAGAAATCACCCAAATCTCAAAGAAATTTACGCGTCTATCTCAACGGCATTCTGATTAATTTCCTTCGTTACACTAACTGTAACTTTGAGGATTGAAAAGTTTTTAAAACAATTTGTCTAATGGACAGGAAATCTGTCTCTGACGTAAAACAAAGCGAAAGTTTACATCAAAAGGCTGAAAGCTCCCGACGGGACATTATAGTTGTTTTAAAAATTAGCTAAATAGCTTATCAAGAAATTCTTTAAAGATTACTGCTATTGTAAATAAGAAAAAAATCGAAATAAAAATTATACTTCCTCGTTGATCTAGTGGCAAAGCGCATCGCTTAGTGATCAGGAGGTCCTGGGTTCAAATCCTAGGTCGGAGAAGTGTAGTTTTTCTAACGAAAACTTCCCAGTACGAGTCCGGAGTCTGGAATTGTGCCCGGTATATGGCAATAGGCTCGCCCCCTATTACATAGGACCTGACATCGTCGGCGGAACGTGGGTGTACTCAGTACACCTCTGCCACCCCCGCATGGGCAATATAGGCGTGACGGCGTGTAAAAATTATACTTATTTTTTTATGACCAAGCTTTTATAGCATATGGTGGCGTTGAGGAGTTCCTATGACTATTTTTCGAGTCTATCATTGGACCAGCTCCATAGTAAGAAAGCCAGACACAACAATATAATAGTTAATAAAAATTGACAAATATTATAATCATTGATTTATCGATAGTTCATCAACTATATATGGCGCGTTTTTGACCGGAGGCACCGGTTGACCTGCAGTGATCCTGTGACCGCGCGCTCTCCGCCCTCTATCTTGAAAACGGTTCACCGTATAAATTTTTTTTAAACAAAATTTGTAGAGAATTTTGTATTCTACAATATTAATAATAAATACCAATAGCAAAAAACCCATAGGAAATGAGATAATTACAAAAAAAGCGCAAAAAACCGATTTTTGTGACCTTTGACCTTGAAATTTAATAGTTGCGTACACCCTACCATATGTAGGTTTTGAGACAACTTTTAGGGTGTCAATATACAAGTATTTACAGACTTACAGCTGGGTATCTCGAATTCCGAGATTCTTACCTAATTTAAGCTTAAATGACTGGACTATATGTATTACAGAGCAAGTCCATTCTATTACCAGGAAAAATTTTCAGACTCCAAACTGCTGTTACTTACATTTTTTTATAGAAAAAAATCGCCATTTCTCGACCCAAAAAGAACATTTAAATTGAATTAATAAGTGTCCATGACATTTCGCGTTTCAGTTGGTCCAGTAACCTCGCCCAGTAATCTATTTACATTGTTTACTCGTGTTTTTAACAAATATTTACGGACAACATGCCCTGCAGTCGTAATCGTATGTCAGGATTTAAGCTCATGTTAAAATAAATACCGACGGCAAATCCAGCTGTGAAAACAGGTGGGGCTTCTTTTATAGCGACGCGTAATATAGTTTAATTGTGAATTTTAATCCTTCGTTATTTTGGGGACCTTTCGGCGTTTGCCAGGATGGGCCTAAGTAACCTTTTTACAGAAAAGGGGTTTATTTGTAAACAATAGTAACATAATTAGTATTAAAGTAGTGTAGTATTAAAATTTTGATTAAACTGATTTATTTACCTATACAAAAGTTTCAACAGGCTCGTTCCTTACAAACTCTTCAAATAATAGGTACTGATATTACCTATTATTTTTATATTATTAGTTGGAAGATATTTACTACAGGTCAAAGGACTCCTCTAGACTGACTAGTAATTACATAGTCTGAAGAATTTACTAAAGGAAATCTAACTTTTGACTTTTCTTACTATTAACAGTTTCTTAACTATAGAATAAATATTATGTACTAAGTACATACTTGAGTAAAAATAATTACTTAGACACTAATCCTATTTCTATCTATCTATTTATATCATCACGCCCAGATCCCTTGTGAGGTAGGCGGAGAGTACAATAGGTTCTTTCCTTGAACACCTCTCTGGCTTCCTCCACTCTCATAGTTCATCTCATACACGCTCGCCAGTTACGGAGACTCTTGACGTGACCTTCAGACTAACCTTATTTAATCAACTTAAATTAAAATATTTAACACAATATTCTATAAAATAAAAGAAACTTAAGCACAAGCTAGGTATAAAACAAAAAGAACAATAAATAATATAAAACTAAAAACTCTATCCGTACATACTATTTACAAAAAATAAATTTGTGTCATATCGCTGCCGCTTGGCAATGTACCCAGAAGGCTGGCAGCATTGCCACGTTGAATGGCAATCCTTAACCCTTATGAAAGGTTTGAGCCAGCCCTCTGGTGACCTGTTACTTCGACCAGAAACTTAACCACATCGCCAAATATACGATAGATTTATAGATACGGGTGATAATGTCATAAATGTTAACATACGTGAAACGGGAAGTTTACAAAAAAAAAGACTGAAAATAAACAGTCAGGCCTATATTTCCTAAGCTGGGGTGGCACTTTTCGCTAGGTGTTAGGTCGTATGTAGGCACAATTCCAAACTCCGGACTCATACTGGGACTTTTTCGATAGACATTTGTCAGACCTAGAATTTGGTTTCAAATTCTTCAGATATTACCTAGAATTTGGTTTTTAATTCGACGATCACGCGATCACGAGGATCGCAAAGCAAATTATTCGCCAATAGACCAACAAGCCAGTTAAAAAAAAATTACATATACTATATCAATCACTACTAAAGTGCTCAGCAGTCAGACCATATTTAAGTAATATGTATGTAGGTATGTCGAAAACCGCTTGTATAAAGTCGCTGACCGTGTCACCAAAACAAGTACATCCGTTCTCCGGGTTCATTCGTACGATTCATGCGATTATGGCCATTACGGTTGATGTATGCTGTATTTAAATTTTAGGACCCGTGCCCACCGGTGCATATTTTGAATTTTCTATATGTCTGAAATTGGCCACATGTACATACTGTCGCAGACAACTTGCATTTTTTTCCCTCGAATTAATGAATTTGAAATTGATGTAAATTGGGTGCGAATTTGCTGATCGGTATCGAGGATTTTGGGTGAGGATATGATAAATGGGGGTACAGTTCGGTACTGTATTATATGCTGTTTGGGATTTCGAATTGAGAAAGATGCGTTAATATGGGCTGTTGGCATTGGTAAGGTGTCGATAATATTTAGACACATTTTGTACTAAATATAAAACTGATATCACACCAGATCCCTTGTAAGCACAGAAATCTTACCAATAAGTAAGATAAGACACTATTACTGAGATTTTTGTGCTTGCAAGGTAAGCAAAGAGCACTACTCTTGGGCTCACAACTTTTATAAAAAAATCAATATGTGTATTATTTTCAAACCATAGGAATGGACGTAGGTATAAATCTGCAAAGCTGAAATGAAAGTGGGCTAGCCAGAAGCATGGACTCACAGAGGTAGGCAAATGCCTTCGCGAACTGGATAGGGAGCAGTGGTCGCAAACGCCGAGGTAGACTTAGAAAAAGGTGGTGTGACGATTGGGACACCATTGCGGGTACTTTGTGGCCCGAAATAACAAACGATCGACAGCTGTGGAAAAGGAAGCATAAAAGGGCCTTTGCTCGGGGAATGGAGCAGTCAAACAGGTTAGAAAAAGCAAGGAATAAAGACTTAATAGAACAACAATAGGTTTTATTATCGGTGTGAACAGGTACGGCTTCACATACAACTATCAAATATTCGTGAAATCTGCCCTTTTTTGTATCATTTGTTTTTATAGCTTCTCATAGTTTTGCTGAAAGCGCAATATAGTCAGAGCAGTTAATTTTGTACCTTTATCTCCAATTAAATGTACTTCATGACTACATATCTAGACTAACTTACCATGACCCAATAGACCGTATCTTATCTGAAGGACAAGTCAAGAGACTCCGTAGCCGGCGAGCGTGTATGAGACGCACTATGAGAGTGGAGGAAGCCAGAGAGGTATGAAAGGAAAGAACCTGTTGGAACCCTGTACTCTCTGCCTATCCCGCAAGAGATCTGGCGTGATGATATAGATAGATAGAATACCTACATATTACATGTTACTCATATCTAATTTATTCAATTATTGTCTATATACATATTTAAAATAAATTAAACTTTTATAAAAATTTAACCCAGATAACATGATAATAATAAAATGACACGTAACACAATGTACATACAACGTCACAAATCGGACAATGAAACAAAACGTCATTAAAATATTACACGAAGCAATAAATTCCGTAACGACGCCATAATCTGCAAACTAAGAGAGGACTGCACGTAAAACTGAGGGCATTTAAAATTTATCTTTGGAAAATATTACCTACTTTTAGACGTAGACCGCAAACTCTGCAAACTAATGTTGCAGCCAACTTGCTTCCGTATAAAAAGAAACGACCCGAAGTAATATTCCTTGGGGAATGTAATTTCTTTGTGAATAATATTTTTTAAGTGTACGCGCGGCTAATTCTGAAGTTATTGTTGTTTGTTTACTTTGAATTGTGGAAGCAAATGGGTTTTTTCTACGGCGGCAGTTTAGTCCAGTTAACGTGACGCTTTTGAGTTAGCATGCTATCTTTTTCACACTTCAAATACATTAAATAGAGATGGTTTGTGCTTAGGCCCCTGGCCGTAGGCTGTTTGGATCGAGTAGGAGCAGTTTCCATTATCGTACTATTCAACTCTTTCTGTGACTCAAGAGCATTACTTTCAGTCTAGATGTACGTCAAAATCCTGTAGATAAATGGATCTACAATTTAAAGGAACAGCTCCTCGGCAGAACCAGCTGGGAGCAACGTTTATTTTTTCAAATAAATTTTCATTGAAATATTACTATAAGAGCCACCCGGAGAGAACCACTAGGTTAACTAAATTCGGAAGTTGCAAGTTTCATCATTGTACGGTAAAAATCTGATTGTAACCCAAGAGTATTTGTTTCGGTCTGTTAATAAATGTATCCACGGTATATAGGAATGAATGTACAAGGCATGATAATAAGTAATATTCCGTGCCTGCTCTTAACATTTCTTGGAAGAGCCGCAGCCGAAGAGTCAAAGAGCCGGATGCGGCACGTGTGCCGCGTTTTGCTAACCACTGGTCAAGTGGCATAATCACATTGTAGGTTGGATAAATATAGTTTTTCTAACGAAAAATCCCCGTATGAGTCCGAACTCTAGAATTGTCCCCAGTATATGGCAATAGGCTCGCCCCATATTACATGGGAATTAAAGTCTTCGGCGAAAAGTGGGTGTACGCAGTACACCTCTGCTCCCCCCGCCAGGGGAATATAGGCGTGACGGTGTTTATATTTTTATAGGAGTTATTTTCATTCATGTATAACAATAGCACTAAATACCAAATTCCTCTTACTACAAAACACTCTAAACATTAAGGTAAAAAAGGCACAAAAACTCTATTTTCTTACATATTTAATTAAATAACCCTTATTAATCACCAATAAGTTCTAAAATATATTTTTGACAGATAACTACTTCAACGTTTCAGATATCGGTCGGATATTTAACCTATTCTGCAGCGTACAAAGCTTCTATTCTTCGATATTAAAGAGGTATCTTTAAGGACCACAATATATCCTCTTCTAGATTGCGGATGTATGCTATACAATGACTATACTTGCACTCTTCTGGAATGTAGGTCAACGTTTCGCGCAGTATGATATTATTATTATTTTCTTATACCTAAGATGGCTTGTGCTAGAGGTTTCAACGTAAGCCGTAAAGGTAAGTAGGGTTTTAAGAAAATATATGTAGAAATGCCGGTAAATTTAAATAAATTAGGTCGTGCAACCCCGGATGAACTGGAAATACATGGATTTGATTCTTGAATAATTTTATTTATTTATTCTCAAATTACAATTTTTTCTCAAAATTCGTAGAGCATTAGCAAAAACTCATGTAAAGAAGTTTATGAATTCAAGGAAGACATTATAGCAAGTGGGGGAACGAAGGAGGAGAAGGATTAGGGAGGAAATTACATATAAATTATATAGAATTCTAACATATTACATTCTTTTGTGTCAATGGTTTATTAGTCCTTGGTTTTCTGCTACTATCAGCTTTCAGATATTAAATCAATTTCTAGTAAGCTTTGCAATTGTTTAATTAAAATACGGGTTATCTGAATATTCAAAGTATAATCTATGCAATCCATCAATGCAATGCCACGGCGTTTAATAAGATTTAAAATTCAGAGGCGTTAAATTTAAATCATATAGCTTTATGGAATGATAACACAACATTAAATAAACCAAGCGTGTATCAAAATCAGTTTGTCTATATCTATGGTTTACTGGAACAATAGGTGGCATTAGACTTAGTATTGCCAACGTATGAAAATGTTAGAAAATCACACTCAACTTTTCTTAGACAGACTCAATATGCTATGTGAAAAATAGAAAAAAGGTAGGTTTGATTCCTGCATGGGACAAATGTATCAACCACACCACAAGTGTTTGCTTCGGTCTCAAAGTTTGTGTATGTAAATTTCCTCTGCGAGCCTTTTTTAAAAGAGATCATTATTGAAACTAAAATAATAAATATTTTTATTACGATACGAAAAAGCAGTTTTTTTGTACTTACATAACAATTATTACAATACTTAAAACGCAAAAATTCGTCTCATTGCTACAGAAAAGAAATTCCATACTTATGTATTTTATTGGCAGAAAGGAAACATAAAAATAGTTTTATTTTTGACTAGTAAGATACTGCAAAATAAGTATAAATAAATTCGAAAATATATTTTCAACGGAATATAATGTACAGAATTTCAAGTTTCCTAACAATAACTTCGTTTGCAACTTGGTGCAAAAGTATCACGTTCATACTCTCGTGGGAACTCACTCGACGAATGAGTGAATTGTCAAAGGAGGTACGTGAGGTGTAACTCTTCCAACTTGTGGTAGAGGAAATAGAATTAGATGTTTATAAATATCATTTCAATCATCAAAAAATACTACTGAACTAATACTAGTAAATGATATCGCGCAGGCTCAGACCGAAGGGACGAGCTGGACTCTTTCTTAGAAAACTGGCGTTTAACATCTGAAAGCGGAACAGTTAAAGAAGGCCTTCACCAAACTACAGGCCAAAAATGGCTGAGAAAAAAGACTAACAACTAGAGGACAAAGGCCTTCCCAAAACATTTATGTCTTGTTTGTCTTTTGAATTGCGTCCTTTGACAGTCCAACTTGTATGGGACTTGCCTTCTATGAGCCATGTGCCCTACCCCTGCTACATAAGTTTGCCAATGCTGTGAGTTATTTTGTTAATAAGAATATGCAATGCTTTGTTTTTTTAAACAAATTTTAAAGTCAAGAGTCTCTGTAACCGGCGAGAGTGTATGAGACGAACTATGAGAGTCGAGGAAGCCAGAGAGGTATGTAAGGAAAGAACCTGTTGGAACTCTGTACTCTCTGCCTACCCCGCAAGGGATCTGGCGTGAGGTTATAGATAATTAATTTATTTATGTTGTTACGATTAATATACTATATTAAACAAAAAAAAACAAAATGATGTACAACAATGTTTGTAAGAGATGAGGAGCCGTTGTTTAGCCTCCGGTGTCAGCTGGCTCCTTGAATCTGCCGCTAAATTTACTAGTGAGGCAGTCCTCCACGACCAAGTTTTTTGATCGTAAATCGCATTAGTGAAAGTACATCGCCATACGATAATGTTAATAATGACTATACCTGTTGCCTAGAGGAAAGGAAGCTATTTTAGTGGACAGACATAGATTGTTTTTTTTAGATTTTTTGATTGAAAGACTACTTGATCGACTTGCTTCTCGATCTGGTGAGTGGAGCAGTTTACACTACGATTTTGGACCAGGCCATCATTGTACATCAAAATATTCAGGTATTTTTAAAACAAAAGAAACATCAAATCCGTTTATTATGAAGAGCACCTATCTCACAGTCTTATCTAAATGTGTATTGTTATCTTTTTTTACAATGTCTGAACAATTGCAGCCCAACGCAGTCAAACCCAACTTTACTAGCAAATAAAATAATTTGATGTACATAAATTTGGCAACAACAGAGAAAAAGTAACTTATTGAAGTATAACATTTTGCATATTTACTGACATAGAAGACAAGTGCAAGAAAATAAGACAATAAGGTAAATTGTATTTGACCCACGGAATTAGACCATAAGATCTGGCATTGTAATACTACAATCTATACAATAAAAACTTGGAATTTGACTTTCCTTGGAGTACATTGAGTACACTGACATTTAAGTACTTATAGGAAAGTTTTGTTTCAGCTGCGCACTTCCCGTATATCTGTTAAAACTGATGAACAGTTTATCAAGGAGAGAAATGAAAATTTAAATATATCCCCGTATTACAAGGGTAAAAATTCTGAAACAATTCAGAGTAAATGTATTTCGTAAATCTAAAAATTTTGATATTTTTCTAGCTCAAGCGCGAAACCGAATATTCTAAAAAAAATACTACGTGCCGAAACTTCGGCAAGCCGTTTACTTCTAACGACGAATCGGCAGTTTTGGAATTTCACCGGCAATCCGAAATCGATTTAATCACTGGAATCATGCAAAGTTTCCGTACAAAGTTTTGCTTAAACTTCAGAATTGGAACAAATTGGTGCGCCGTGGCCTGAGGCGAGGTATTAATGGTGGATTCATGACGGCCGCAATTTAGTTATGATTTTTCCTTGCGATAGTGTCGCCTGGATAGGATAAAGGAGGACCTTAAAATGAATTTTAGTAATTTGGTATATCTTTTCTGGAGGAACTTCCAAAACCTTGTAGAAAAAAATTAAAAACGTAATCAATCTCATAGTACTAAATAGAATGAAAAAGTCTAGTTTCGTGTTTTATTAAAGAAAAAAATTCTCACCAAAATCTATGTTAATTTCATATTTCATAAAAAAATTGAAATATCTATATCAAATTCACGTCATATCCCTTGCGGGGTAGGCCGAAAGTACCGAATTCCAACAGGTTCTTTCCTTACAGACTTCTCTGGCTTCCTCCACTCTCATAGTTTGTCTCATACACGCTCACCCATTACAGAAAGCCTTGACTTGCCCTTTAGATATATTTAGGTTTAGGTTACATTTAATTTAGTGTGGACTAAGCATGCCGGTCTTTGTTTGTATTTTACGTTATTTATGTCTCATTCATTGATGATCAAAAAAAATATCAGTGTCGTACGATAAAATCGAGTAGCTGTAGGTTTAAAACTAAAAACAAATCAAACAACCAGGAAGAAAAATTATACCGTAAAATATTTTGGTAAGTTGAAGTTGTCAATAAATTGTCAACATAAATGTCATTATTACGAAGTATTGCCACTACAATTCTTTTGAATCAGTTCCATACACTATTTAAAATACGTTGTTTATATTTTCTTTTTGATATTAACTTTTTAGAAGTTATTTTAACTATTTGAAAGTATTAAACATTACGAGAGTTTTTATAAATCAATAGTCTTTAAATAAACGTTTATTTACAAATGTTTATTAGTTTCTACTATTGGCATTTATTCTTTCAAATATGGCAATTATGGTAATTTAATTAAAATGGATGAATATGAATTTAGTCAAATGAAGTACTTTAATTTAAAAAATATTATCGTGCGAATTTACATACAAAATTAATGATGTGTAAAAACCGACCGAAATTTATTACTAATATTTGCACAGGTCGTATTTTAGACACTTCATAAAACATTCAGGTAGGATCTCGCCATTGTTCTTTCATTGTCAACTCGATTGTCATTCGAACAGTGTACGCGATACTAGATCGATAAACGGAACGACCCTTGCCTCTTGAAAAAGTGAGATTCACTGCTTTCCTATTCCAAAGGCGAGTCTTTGTCATTGAAAAAGAATACTAGTCGTCCTTATGCAATCGGCAGTGATAAAAAAGGATAAAATATGGCATTTGGCAGCGGACTAGCGGAATTCATAGTAGAACATTTGCGCGCAAAATATGAATATTGTATTGGTATTCTTGGTGCGTTTTAGATGTTGGACGGGGGTACGGTGATTTAGTATGGTGTATGTGTTCGTTTTACGGTAGGTTATGTATATTATTGTTAGGTAAGTAACGTATATTTTTAGATACAGATGGGGCTGGAATATACTTTTGTTAAGATAATTCTAAAAGTTTTATATCATTCAACAATTCTCCAAAATTGAAAATATTTTTTAATAATCTAGGAATATCTATGATTCTCTACGTAATTGTTGATAACAAGTTGTATATGAAATAAACATCTGTTTTTTTATGGAATAATGGGCTATGACTCATTAGCAGGTGGACAAACCAGAGATAAATATAAGGGACAAGTAATTGTAGAATCGACTCATATCCAAATTCACTCTTCTCCCAAAAAAGGAGTACCACACTAGGAATTATTTATGTGATATGGGTGTATCCACAAAGTTCACATGTACTAATACCCAGACGATCTTTTTGGGGCTTGAACTCGCGAATACACAATCCTGTGATCCAAGCGAAACCACTCACCAAATTGCTAACGTCTACGCTAAGATGTACAAGAAATATACGTAAATACAACTAATGTTAAAAACGAAGCTTTCATTAATACTAGGTCCAACACTTCCAATATGCAAAAATATGGTCATGGGCTCTAATTACACTTGTAGATTCTCATTAATATAAAACCTCTCATAAACATCTGAATTTTAATAACATTAAAGCATAATGCGAAGCAACATTGTGATAATTAAAATACTACGGATGTGACAAATATAATGAATACTCATAGCGCAATTTTGCATACGTAATAACGTTCACATGCCAATTGAAAATGTTCACAACAGCTTGTGAGATAAAGTTTAATTTCCTCTGAGGCTTCCTTCGAATAGCAGCTTCATGGGAGTACTGGGTCCTTATTCTATATTACCAAATAAAAACCTAACGTAACGTAAAAGAGACAAGCAGTGTACATATACAACATAATATGAGGTAAATATAACATAACAGATCTTGCATATATACCAGTAACAGGCATGTACAGCACTCACAAATCAACAGAAACACGGACAGAAGTTGGTACAATTAGGAATTATAATAATTAAGAAGGAACAGTAAATATGTATAAATTTTGCAGTGAATAAATTATGCGAATGATTTCAGTTTTTTATTCTTGAATTGATATAAGGAATCGTAAAAGATATCTAGATTACAAAGCTTACCATTTAACAGATTGTATTCATCTAGGAAGACCTAGACTATCTTACCATGACCAAATAGACCGTGTCTTAGCTGAAGGGCAAGTCAAGAGACTCCTTAACCGGCGAGTGTGTATGAGACGAACTATGAGAGTGGAGGAAGCCAGAGAGGTATGTAAGGAAAGAACCTGTTGGAACTCTGTACTCTCTGCCTACCCCGCGAGGGAGCTGGCGTGATGATATACATAGATAGATAGATAGTATTCATTACAAGCTCGCGCGATGGGTGAATTTAGTCCAACAATAGTTCTTACAGCTAGTATCCTGAAAGTTCTAGTAATGGGGTAACGTTGAGGTCTGCGACAGTAAACAGTAATTCATTAATGATATCGGTGCAATCAAAGTTATGGTTAAATAACGTATGCAGAAAAAGTAAGGTATGTAGCCTGGGACGATTGCTTAAAGAGGGCATATTGAAGTATTTGAGCCGTTGGTCATAACTACATCGATGTGTGTAATGCCTTGTGAGATGAAAGCTAGGTGTCTTGTGAACTCCCGTTGAATACCCGCAATAATCAACTAACTAAAAATCAACTTAAAATCAAAAAATCATCTTCGTGATATGATCGATAGTAGAGTTGGCAGGCCCCCCATAAGGTGGACTGATGACCTGGTGAAGGTTGCAGATAAAAGCTGGATGCGTACAGCACGAAGGCGTTCGTCGTGGCGATCCTGGGGGGTTTCTCCTGCAGTGGACGGACTAATATATCCTCCAGTGACATACAGGATAATTTCACGAAGTTATCTTAACGCACCGCGTTTTGTCATAGTGAATAGGGCCTTGTATGCCTTAATAACTAACGTTGAACGAGTGAAAAGAGCGAGATAAAGAATTTACATTTAATGAAGGAGTAAGTATGACAGGCGTAGACAGGCGAGCAATAAGTTGCGGGCACATTTGCATTTTTATGAATACTTCTATGACGCAGTCGGCAGCATCATCATACGAATATAGTCTAAGATCCCATCTAAAATTGTCTTTTCATTAATAAATTGATTAAGAAAATTTATTAGGAAAAACGATCAGGGTTAAGGAGCTGTCGCAAATTGCAGTCGCGAATAACCTTTTTTAGTTTATGGTTGCGGAAAAAGTATAACGGTCAAGATGACAGATGGAAAATATTCTGCTTTAGTCTCAAAAAAAAAACTGAAAAGATTTAGATAGAGGAGAAATATTGTTCCAATGTCTCGGATAAAAGACTAAAAGGACATTGACGCATTATAATATGTGGTAAAGGTAAACGGTTTATTTAATGTAGGAAACCTTGAGGGTTCCAATGCATGGTATGTATTTTCAATTGTATTATATGTGTTAGTGATCGATGCGTCGGGTTATTTATGGATAGCGGTCAGATTCGGAGGAATCTGTAGCAGAATCAGTGTCGAGCACAAGCGAGGCTTGGGGTGGCTGTAAGGGGAGGTTGGAGCCACTATGGGGTGTGCCCCGCATAGCCGAGGCGTCGCGTTGGCCTAAGTACGTTGGTGCGCGTCCATGGCAATGACGTCACGGAGGTCCCAAAGGGGGACTGATGCTCGATATGTGCGCTTATAAACGTAATGTTATAATGTTTTCCGTAGTTATAGGGATCAGAGCGGTTGGTGACATTTCGGCCTACTTAGATATTCGTTGAGCATCTAAAGAGTTTGCGTGCTTGGCGACAGCTTGGCGGTGCTATTATAAATTAGCTAAAGTTTTCATCTGGAAACCCAGTGTTACTGTCAGAAAAAAGGTAAACAACCTTTCCATACGCATGTTTGATTTAATATACATCTATATTATACAAAAAAAAAATATACCGAACTAGGTATGCTAATACCTAGTTTGGTACTATTTTTTTTGTGACCTGTGTCCTGACTGCGGTTACAAACATGAAATACACACAAACACGCAGACCAAAACAAACATTTGTGGGTCACACAAAGATTGAAAAAACCCGCAAGTACTCGATCCCGTTAGCGAAGTAATATACGTTCTAAACCAATATAAAACAGAAGTACAAAAATTTTCAAGGAATAGAATCAGTAATTATAGAATTGCAATATTTCTTCATTAAAATAACCTTGCCGGAATGTGGCGGCATGAAGCAATTACAAAGTGTGGCGGTAGCTTTAGGGCCTTGTGTTTATTTAAATAACCTTTCTAATGGTAAAATAAATAATAAAATCGGTTCAGTAGTTTATCGATTACCAACAACGATTCTTTCCTCTTTTTTATATTAGTATAGATAATATTGCCTATATTTATGTGATTATGAAAAAAATTTAGGTAAAGTCGATTTTAGTCGGGATCTTGTACTAATACTTCTATGTTTCTGACAAAGATTATTATCTTTACTGCAGTTTAGTAGGTGTTTTAACTCTCATACTACCGGCTTGGAATGGTGCATTTGTCCCGCGTTTTATGAACGTTTTGAAACTCAAGAGGAAATCGAACTGGGACCTTATTCGATATGACCAATTAAAAACGTAACGTGGTGTGTTACGACGAATTAGTGAAATGATCGTTAAATGGTAATTTAGTGGCAGATAGAAAACCATTACACAATAATTTCACGAAGTTATCGTAACACAACGCGTTTGGTTATAGCGAATAACCCTGAAAGCCTTTTTTTTCCGGGGGAAATGCCTGCCGCATACACCAGAGTAGGCTTGGTGTGGCAGTTATGTGGGGCTCGCACCCACTAAACCCCCCGGTTTCCTTCGCTTGGCTGAGTGCTCTGTTGCAGGGGTCGCCTCGTGTGCATTTCGTCTGCGACAGGTCGGGCCTCGGTCTGAGTCTGGTGACGCAGACCACGTCTGTGTTTTTGACTCCGTACGAAGCGCGCGTGACACGGCGCCTTCTCTTCTTAGGCCTGCTGCTGGTCAGACGTCGGGGAGCCCTCCCCCGACGCCTGCAGGCCAATCTTCAAGGCGGGCGGAGGTCATTGTCGGCGTAAGCCCTGCGCCTCCGTCCGGCACGCCTTCTTAACCCTGAAAGCCTGCTAGTTAGCATATAGCCAAAACTAACCGTCAGTTTGCATTAGGTAGAGAGTTTAACAATTTTCTATTCGAATTTTATATTTTTGTTGGCTAGAAATATAGAGAAAATGAGGATTTGGCGACGAAATCTGACCTCAATGCTACAGCTTCTGATTTAAAATTATATGAGCATTTTTCTTTTGAATATTGTATATTTCTAATCATTATTTTAGTCACGCTTATATAGTATATAAACGCGAATCAAATGAATCTTTTAAATATTTCATATATTTTTAAAACGATTATATTTCATTTAAGCATATATACGCACTGAACCTGAATAATATTTTAAATAGGGTGAAATGTAATAAAAAATTAGCAACCACCTACTCTTCTATTTTTAAATAGTTTCTAGATCTAGTATAATATTCACTTTTTATAAAAAAAAAAACAGAATAATTTTTTGTTTGATATTAAAAATTAAATAGAATGAAATAATTTTTTTTGGATTTTATCTCGGCCTATTTTTGATTTGAAATATCCCGAGGTTTCGAATACTGTACAGCACCCATGGTCACGAGGAGGACTAAGTTATTTGATGTCCAAAAGTCAAATAAAAATTTAATAAGAACTTTAATCCTTGTTATATAATAAATTATTTATTCCATTACATGAAAAGTTCATTACTAGTATCTTGAATACATTTAAAATATTTTCATTTCTTAAAGCTAGTCACATACTATTCACCCAGTTTATTTGCCCCAAGTCCTCACCTGCCGAAGCTAATTGCTAAGCACGTTAACCGGATTTAAGTTTCAATCTGGTTACGTAACGTTTAACGAATTCAGGGCCCTTATTCTCTACACCCAAACGCAGTTACGTACGTTAAGTTACGGTAACTTCGTGAAATAACGAGAGACGGCTTAGTGCAGTGGTTAAACCAGTGTGGTAGGGCGCATTCGGCGGCTCGGCCTGGAGGTGGCCCTCAGTAAGACCGAGGCCGTGTATTTCCACGGCCCCAGAAATCGGCCTCCCCCTAACGCTCACATCGTTGTCGGGGGGCAGCGCATCAACATCCAGACCCAAATGCGCTACCTGGGCCACATCCTGGACGAACGCTGGTCATTCAGGGCCCACTTTGCCGTCCTAGCGCCAAAATTAATGGCGACTGCAGGGGCCCTTTCGAGGCTCTTGCCAAACCTGGGCGGGCCAGAGGCCACGGCGAGGAGGCTGTATGCGGGGGTGGTGCGGTCCCAGGCCCTATACGGGTCCCCAATCTGGGCAAGCACCCTGACGGCCCGAAACGTAGTGCTGCTGCACCGCGCGCAGCGAGTCATGGCTGTCAGGGTAAGCCGAGGATACCGCACTATCGGATTCGTGGCGGCGACGCTCCTCGCCGGAACGCTTCCATGGGAGCTGGAGGTACAGGCGCTCTCCGAGCTGTATGCCTGGCGTAAGGATCCTACCAACACCTTGGATCCCTGCGCCCTGAGAGCGAGGCGGACGGAGCTGCACCGAGTCGCGCTGGAGGGCTGGCGGAGCAAGCTAGCCCATCCCACTGCCGTTCACGCCGTCATTGCTGCGCTGCTGCCAGTTTTCTGGGAGTGGCTGGGGCGACGACACGGCGTCCTCACGTACCGTCTGACTCAGGTACTGTCCGGGCATGGTTGCTTCGGGCGGTATCTGTGGCGGATCGGGCGTGAGGAGGTGGAGCGGCGGCGCAAACTTTGCTGGTGTGCCCGGCATGGGATGACGAGCAGCGCCGGCTCGCCGGAGCACTCGGTGCAGGGGGACAGGCGCTATCGCTCCAGAGCGTGATATCATCCATGGTTGGGAGCGAGATCACCTGGGCGGCAATGGTGGCCTTTTGCGAGGCCGTCATACCCCTGGGCCTAGGACTGCGTCATGTCCGCAAAGGAGGAGGCAGAGCGGGTGAGGGAGGAGACGTCCTCCAATCCAGACGGCGCGTTGGGCGAAGGCGCAGAGACTACGCCCGAAACGACCTTCGCCCACCATAATCTCGGCCTGCAGGCATCGGGGAGGGCACTCCGGCGCCCTAGCACTTAGCAGGCCCGCGCCGGATAAGCGCTGCATCCGCGCAGCCTCCAAAAGGTGGTACACGTGTCGAGGTCCGCGCCAAACTGCGGACCGAGCCCGCCGGTGCCACAGAGGTCATGCTGGTGACGATTCCTGTGGGCCGGCAAAAGGGCAGTGGGACGCCGAGGGGTTTTAGTGGGTGCGAGCCCCACATAACTACCCGGGCCGTGTCCTAGGCTCGGGGGTATGCGTTAAGCATTTACCCTCTTAAAAAAACAACAAAAGTGGCTAAACCAGTCCATTCATTGGATTGAGTGGTCGCGGACTCGAACTTCGCACAGGACTTTTTGTGTGACCCACAAATATTTGTTTCCTGTTTGTAAACGCACCCACAATACAGGAATACTTCCTAGTGTGGAACTTCATTATTTTTAAAAAAGAAAGATAGTTCTATATGTCACTGGAGTACGTATCATTAAACGATCATTTCACGAAGTTATCGTAACACGCCGCGTCCCGTTTTCAATTTGTCATAGAGAATAAGAGCCCAGTCTCAGCTAGTTAGGGTTGCACGTGGCCTGCCCTATACTGAGGAGTCTATTGTTGGCTATTGAATTAAAACAACTCAAGTATCGGTTGAGTTGACTCGTTGTAGGTGTTCCGAAGTTGGTGTGTTTGTTACTTGGCTTTGGTCAACACGTAAATTAGTCTTAAGTTTGCAATAGAGTTCGAAATGTCATATTGCAAATTTTAACTTCGTGAATTAACGACAGACGACTTGGTCCAGTGGTTAAGCCAGTCACTCTATCCACTGGATTGAGTAGCGGCGGGTTTGAATCCCGCATGGGACAATTCTTTTGTGTGGCTCACAAATATTCGTTTCGGTCTGAGTGTTTGTGAATTTCGCAAGAATTCCTGGGGTTACAATTTTTTTTTATTGCAAATGTTGTGTTATAGTATTCTGTACACCGCTGGTCCGCAGTAGAGTTACGTCTGCCAACGAAAAAGCATAAATTTCTTTGAGAAAATCTATATGAATATTCTTGCAAAATTTTTGTAACCAAAATGGATAAAGGAACAGTTCCAATGTGCGGCTACGTTAAGAAAAAGGATTTGTTTAACGTAGCTGCACATTGGAATTGTTCCTTCGTCGTGGGTCCCTTTACAAACATAAAATTCACATACAACAACATCTGGGCAAAAACAAATATTTTTGGGTCACGCAAAAAATTGTCCCATGCGAGGATCAAACCTGCGACCATCCGATCTAGTGGGCGGAGCGACTTAAGACTTAAGCTCTTAAATACTAAACAAAAAAAATAAGCATTTTATTTAAGATATCATCATTGCCTTGTATATGAAGTAAATACATCTGTTATCAAAACCACAGACCACACTTTATTGATGATAATTTTAGTAAATCTAAAAAACAAGAGATTTTTATGACCATATGTGCCGAAAATATTTTACATTTTATTAATCACAATCAAAAAACCGATAACCTTGTATAACCTAGAACCTTTTCAGGGCAATTGCTAGTAAATAAAACGTAACTCACAGTAAAACGAATTATATTATAATAAAATAAAATAAACGCTGTTATATGGTAGCGAGAGCTGGGTATGTAAGAAGGAGAATGAAAGTAGGATAAATGCAGTAGAAATGCGAGCTCTGCGGAAGATGTGCGAAGTGAAGCTGACCGACCGCATTAGCAACAGCATAGTAAGACAGCGAGTAGGTATGAAAGATAGTATCGGTGTAAAGATGAGAAAGGGCATGCTCCGTTGGTTCGGGCATATAGAAAGAATGCCAGAGGAAAGAATGACAAAACAGATATACAATGTGAAAGTGGAAGGATGCAGGAACCGGGGAAGACCTAGACTATCTTACCACGACCAAATAAACCGAGTCTTATCTGATGGAAAAGTCAAGAGTCTCCGTAACCGGCGAGCGTGTATGAGACGAACTATGAGAGTCGAGGAAGCCAGAGAGGTATGTAAGGAAAGAACCTGTTGGAACTCTGTACTCTCTGCCTACCCCGCAAGGGATCTGGCGTGAGGTTATAGATAGATAGATAGATAGATAGATAAAATAAAATAACTACAATAAAATTTTCATTGCCCCTCGCCCAGCCTAGGTAAAACAAGATGATCGTAAAATGCGCAGAGTAAGTTTAATCCTGTAGGCCCTGCTGTGAAAAAAAGCTAAATAAGCACAACCCGTAGTTTTATGCAGACATAAACATCAAATGATAGACTAATTTAATACAATCCTCATGCATCACAAACCGTCAATTCCAGGCATAGCTTGGAGCTATATTACTGATAAAGGCAGTGCACCATGCACCTAATCCATTTATCAGCTGGCGTCACGCACCATATGTTACTGATTCGATGTCGAGTAATGATGCGATGCGAGCTACAACACTGATACGGGTAATTGTGTTTGTATTAGCTTAATACAGTCTGATGGGAATGAACTTCAATGTTCCACCAAGAATTAGCAGTTTCCCTTGGCTGCCATGCCATCCGTGTTACACTTCAAAGGACAATGCCCAAAACCAGGCTAAAGATGCGTCACAATGCACAGACACTTTTTATATACCAAACATTTGGAACTGAATTATAAGTTTCTGCTGACAATTTTTACCCCAATTACTGATCATATTTAAAATAAAATATAGACATAACTTCCATTGATTTATTATTACAATTATAGAAATAAATCACATCGGAGTCGTATAAAATAAAGCAACATTAGATCTCTTATACATGAGTATCTTACTAGAACCCAGTATTTATAATAATACACATTTACACGATTCAATATTAAGTAATGGTAAAAAATATACTTTCGATTCAGATTACCCTCAATATCGAATAATTATTTTGATAAGTTGAAGGGTAATTGTCAAAATCACTAGAACAAAATCATAAGGACAGTTTTGCCATTACATGAACCTTGTTTTTGTAATTTTCTGCGAATGTAGTAGTTTGATAAGTGTTTCTGTAACTATTGTATGTATACACATATTTTCTTGATAAGTGTAAGTGAATCTTGTGTACTAATTACGATGTCATCAAGATTTAATCATAG
The DNA here is from genome assembly GCA_905147815.2 of Phalera bucephala. NCBI lineage: Eukaryota > Metazoa > Arthropoda > Insecta > Lepidoptera > Notodontidae > Phalera > Phalera bucephala. Next base: position 29,690,450 of record LR990612.1, read on the forward strand.
CCACATACCATTGCGGTGTGGTTAGTGTTCAATGATTGTGCCAGGCCATGAACGAGTTTATTCTGTGGACGAACTAACCAAATACTATGCTAAACGTTTTGACCTCCTGGATTGCATCTACTTAAGTGTTTTTATGTCTAGTAATAAGTTTCTACCTACAGTTAGTTAGGTGGTACCAGTTTGAGCCCAGGCAAACAATATTAGTTTGTGATTATCCAGATATCCCATTAAATATTTTTTTGACTTTTTCGTCCATCCTAGGTACATTACCTACCCTTTAATGACTATTTGGAAGAGACGCAAGATTAGCCGAACTTCCGTAGGACTTTAGACATCCTCCTCCTTTACTAAAGAACCGTAAACGTGACTGCACCATGCAGCGCAAGGGATGTGGCGTGATAATATAGATAGATGGATAGATATTTTCAAATCCAAATTATTTATTCCTCAAATCTATATTGAATGTCAAGGTTGTTCAGATTGTCAATAGCTAGATATAATTGCTATTATTGATTACTTCAAAACTTAAGTAAGCTACGTGATAGTTTTCATTATAAAAATATTTAATTTTCGGCTTATATACAAAATTATTTTATCAATAAAGTTTTCGCAGTTGTATGGTAAAATACAAGTATGGTCTATGACTCTAAGATAATTTTTAAAATCCGCCTATGTCATTAACATTAAAATAAAATGTACATGGGTGTAACTAATAATGATGGATTTTTCCTCTCTCTTATACACTCACATGACATATGTGTAAGCAGTGCAAATATATGATCTTTTAAATGCTCCCTCTATGTTTCTGGTACCTCTATGGTCCATTACTAAAGACACGTAAACGTGACAGTACGATTATGACTAGCGCTTACGTAAAAATTTAGGTCAAATTTAGCTCATTCTGCGTAGATCGGACCAACAAAAATAACTAAGAAGTTTGAGGGTACCCCGGAACAACTATGCCTTTTGGACGTCTAACACCTCAGTCCCTTCCGTGACCATGGGTGCTGCAAAGCACTCGAAACGTCGGGAACTAAAAAACAAAAATAAACCGCGATAAAATCCGTAAAATAGTTTTATTTCATGTGTAATACTCGCGTAAATCTAAGAACTCAGTATAAAAATGTAGGTGTTAAGCATTCAGTATCCAAAAATAATTCTAAAATGTACGTATCATTTTCAATTACTATACCACTTAGTATAATAATAGCACATCACTCCAAATAATCATTGGTGCGTGACGCCTGCCCGTGGACGGATTACAAGCGGTCACCGGATAATTTGAGGGGCAATATCCGCCACTATCCCGGTAAAACGGCCGGATAATTATTCGGATACGGGTAATGTAACCGCGGACTTGACTAATCCGGATCAATGGATACGCGATGTTAGAGATTTGAGCCTAGTTAATTTAATTAAGGTTTGATTTTAATTAGAGATTTTATTAGTGATATTCGATTTTCTTGCGACTTTTTTAAATTTTGCTATAGACTAAGATTATCTTGGTAAAATAAGTGCGTTTATAAGCATACATATCAAACATACATATACAGCTTGAACTAATAATTTTGGTTACATGCAGAAGAGCTGATGTGCTGATTATGGTCGCAGTTAAAATTTGAATGCGTAGATAACAAAGTCTGTTATCGTGATGATCTTTGGGGCGGCCTTGACCTTGTAGTGGATGAATGTATTAAGGCTAAAGAAGAAGTAGAAATGTAAACAAATAGCAGATTTTTTGAAAGGCCTTTAGCCAATTAAAGATTTATAAGTTTTCGAGACAGCTAATGTGTATTCTACATTGGTTTTTGTTCAAAGCAAATTCAGTACATTTATCAATGAAACTGGAGATGTGGTTTACCTCTATCTATGTGTATCATCACGTCAGATCCCTTGCGGGGTAGGCAGATAGTACAGAAATCCATCAGGATCTTGTGGCTTACATTCATATTTAATTAAAAAACAGTGTTTCAATAATAATATCAATGAAACATGCTCTTTCATTCTCTCTTTACCTGGAAAATCGACGATTTTGATTAAACAATTTAAGTTTGAACGTAAAATCTTCGTAGGGCAGTAAAAATTTTACGTTTACGCCATAGTTTGATTAGATTTCGGAGGTACTTGGGTAACGGTCTTGATAATTGGAGAATGCTATTTTACTATCTGCTTATATTCTGGAAGGGATCGTCAAAAAAAAATTATTCCAAATATATTCATGTCTCTAAAATTATCTCATACAATCCGCGTAACATAGGTTGAGTCCATTTGCTGTGTTATTTGATCAATGCCAAATGGTTTGTATCATCGTTACTTCTCTTTAATTAGAAAAACAAATATAATTACCATAGCTTACATTCGTCAGTGGTAATTATATGAAGATGGTAATAATTATAGTGCGAGCGTGTATGAGACGAAATACGAGAATGAAGGAAGCCAGGGACGTCCGTAATGAAAGAACCATTTAGAACTCTGTACTCCCTGCCTACCCCTTAAGGGATCCCACGTGATGACATATATAGACTGTTGGTAATTATATTTGTTTGTGGTCGGTAGTTGGGGTATTCTAAGCCTCAACAGCAGAGGTGTCCTGTACACCCACAATCCGTCGACAATATTAAGTCTAAATGTACTAATGAGCGAGCAATTGTAATTTTACTGGACGTAGTTGTAGACTCCAGACTACTGCTGAGAATGTGTCGATGAAAGAAAATGCTATTATACGTAATTCGACCGAAAATTAGCGGCAAGCCCAGCTATTACCTCAACAATCAAATGTTTGCACCTTTAATATTGTCCTTACTAGCAGTCGAATACTACGAAACAAATACCCTCTTCATATTCTCCAATTACAAAATGACATAGTATCTGAATCAGCAGAAAAAGCAGTGATAGCCTAGTGGTTAGACCGTTGGACTGCAAAGTCAGAGGTCTCGGGTTCAAACCCAGGCACGCACCTTTGTCTTTTCGAAAGCATGTGCGTATTTAAAATTAATTATCACTTGCTTTAACGGTGAAGGAAAACATCGTGAGGAAACCTGCATGCCTAAGAGTTTCTCGAAGGTGTGTGAAGTTCGCCAACCCGCACTGGGCCAGCGTGGTGGACTATGGCCTAAACCCTCTCAGTTTGAGAGGAGGCTCGTGCCCAGCAGTGGGACAGTTTCTTAACAGGGCTAATATTATATAGTATCTGAATCAATCCAAAATAACTTCTATATTGAATACCGATCCGAGTATATTGTTTTATCGAAACTTTTCCTATAGCTTATTGTTTAGCTGTATTGTAGCCGACCATTCCTTTACATATGCGTCGAGATCATTGCGCTAACTTTTTCTGGATAATTCCTGACGTCGGTCTCCGCCTGGTTTCCATTTGGTAATAATTTTTTTCACCCTATCGGAGCTTAATCTGCTCAAATGACCAGTCCATCCCCACTTTTGCTGAACAGTCTTATAGCCCACGTCTAAAATGCCAGTTTTGGAACAGTATGGTGTTAAATCGATCACTGCCCCAAGTCTACTATATTTAACGGGTTTCGTAATCTTGACATGCCACAAAAATCGTTCAAGTACAATGGTGTCAAAAGTTGGCAATTATTTAAACTGTTACCTACGACTATGGAAAACCAAAAGAATTATTGATAGGTACCATAAGATTTGGAAAGCATTGAATTAATAAATTGAAAACTATCAAAACAAAGATTATAATGTCAATGATCAACAATTTTATCAAAATTACAGTAACGGTCTTGGGGCCCAGATAGTTTGATTCTAAGAATACTACGTTCCATTGAAATTTGTTTTAAAGAACGATGAGGGTGTTACTAATACCAGTTTTCCTGTTTTTTCCTGGCAACCTAGTATTGCCAAGGAAAAGGAACGCAACCATACTTTGCCATTTTAATTTTATTATATTAAATTTTAATATTAGCCCTGTTAAGAAACTGTCCTACTGTTGGGCACGGGCCTCCTCTCAAACTGAAAGGGTTCAGGCCATAGTCCACTACGTTGGCCCTTTGCGGGTTGGGGAAATCACACACCTTCGAGAAGCTCTTAGGCATGCAGGTTTCCTTACAATGTGTTTCGTCACCGTCGCAAGTGATAGTTAATTTTAATACGAGATACGAAAAGACAGAAGTGCGTGCCTCGCTTCTTTGTTTCTGACAAAGATTGTCTTTACTGCAGTTTAGTAGGTATTTTACTCTCATGCTACCGGCTTCGAATGGTGCATTTGTTCCGCGTTTTATAACGTTTCGAAACTCAAGAGGGAATCGAACTGGGGCCTTTTTCGCTAGGACCAATAACAAACTTAACGCGTTGTGTTACGACAACTTTGTGAAATGATCGTTCAATGGTACTTTAGTGGCAGATAGAAAACCTTAACACTATAAATTCACGAAGTTACCGTAACACCCCGCGTTTGGTCATAGGGAATAACCCTGCAAGTTTGCTAGTTGGCATATAGCCAGAACTAACTGTCAGTTTGCATTAGGTAGAGAGTTTAACATTTTTCTATTGGAATTCTATATTTTTGTTGGCTAGAAATATAGAGAAAATGGGGATTTGGCCAGGAAATCTGACCTCAATGCTAAAGCTTCTGATTTTAAATTGTATGAACATTTTTGTTTTGAATATTGCATATTTAAAAACATATTATTTTAGTCACGCTTATATAGCAATAAACGTGAATCAAATGATTTTGAATTTCTCATATATTTTTAAAATGATAATATTTTATTCATGCATGTGTGCATGTATATACGCAATAATCCTGAATATTATTTTAAATTGGGTAAAATTGAATAAAAATTTAGCAACCACCCTTTTTTTTCAAATAGTTTCAAGATCTAGTAGAATATTAATTTTTATAATTATTTTCTGTATAATTTTTTGTTTGATTTTAAAATTTGAATAGAATCAAACAATTTTTTTGGATTTTATCTCGACCTATTTTTGATTTCAAATCTCCCGACGTTTTGAATGTTTTACAGCACCCATGTTACGTCAAGTCACGAGTGGAACAAAGTTGTTTAATGTCCAAAAGTCAAATAAAAATTTAAATAAGAACTTTGTTGTATAATGAATTTGTTTTTCCATAACATAAAAAGTTCTTTACTAGAATCTCGAATACATTTAAAATATTCTCATTTCTTAAAGCCGGTCACACACTATTCACCCGGTTTATTTGCCCCACGTCCTCACCTGCCGAAGCTAATTGCTAAGCAAGTTAACCGGATTTAAGTTCAAATCTGGTTACGTAACGCTAAACGAATTCAGGTCCCTTATTCTCTACACCCAAACGCAGTTACGTACGTTAAGTTACGATAACTTCGTGGAATAACGACAGACGGCTTAGTGCAGTGGTTAAACCAGTGTGGTAGGGCGCATTCGGCGGCTCGGCCTGGAGGTGGCCCTCAGTAAGACCGACGCCGTGTATTTAGACTAAGCCGTCTGTCGTTATCTTTGGTAGGAATCGATGTTATTTTACGAGGATTTGTGGTCCATCAAATCTGATGCTTTGGTGGGTGCGGTCAAACGTCGGGAACTTAAAAATCAAAAATACACCGCGATAAAATCCGAAATATAATTTTATTTCACATGATCATTGTTTTTATAAACAGTAAAAATAGCTGTTATTAAAACCGCAGACCATACTTTATTGATTATAATTTTAGTAAATCTTTAAAACAAGAGATTTTTTACTCTCATTTGTGTCGAAAATATTCTACATTTTATTCATGACAATAAAAAAAACGATAACCTTGTATAACCTAAAACCTTTTTAGGGTGATTGCTAGTAAATAAAACGTAACTCACAATAAAACGAATTATATTAATATGAAAGAATATATCTAAAATAAAATTTTCATTGCCCCTCACCCACCCGAGGCAAAACAAGATGTTCATAAAATGCCCGGAGTAATTTCAATCCCGTAGGCTTTGCTGTGACAAAAAGCTAAATAAGCACAACCCGTAGATTTTTGCAGACATAAACATTAATTATATTATATTTCAAAAGTTATTTTTCTTTTGTGCACGCACATGTCTCTCTGCGGGGTGAAAAGAGAAAAGAGTACTAAAATGTTCAATCTTTACAAAATGCTTTTGCCTCATACGTACGTATTAGTTTTGCCGTATGGCACATAAGGCTGACACAATAGGTAAGATCAGTTTTATTGTGCTCTTTAGGAAATCCGAATCCGAGAGTCGGTACTCTCGGATTCAGATTTCAAAATTGAATTTCATTAGAACGTAGTTGAATTAAATAATGTTAAGATCTTTAAGAACCCTAATTTAGTACAAATTTTATAAAACATTTTTCAGTATTTTTGAAACCAATCGGCCAAACCAGCCAAGAAAAACGTGGAACTAATAATTAATATGACCGGCGTACTCACACATATATTCACCCCTCAAATTATCTCAAGACTAATTTAATACAATCCTCATACATCACAAACCGTCAATTCCAGGCATAGCTTAGAGCTATATTACTGATAAAGGCAGTGCACCATGCACCTAATCCATTTATCAGCTGACGTCACGCACCATATGTTACTGATTCGATGTCGAGTAATGATACGATGCGAGCTACAACACTGATACGGATAATTGTATTTGTATTAACTTAATACAGTCGGGTGTGTATGAACTTGAATGTCCCATCGAGAACAAGCAGTCTCCCGTGGCTGCCATGCCATCCTTGTTACACTTTAAAGGCCACTGCCCAAAACCGGGCTAAAGATGCATCACAATGCACAGACATATTTTATATACCAAAAAAACATTTGGAATTGAATTATGACGACATTTAAAATAAAGTATAAACATAACTTCCATTGATTTATTATTACAATTATAGAAATCAATCACATTGGAGTCGTATAAAATAAAGCAACAACAGATGTCTTATACATGAATATCTTATTAGAACCCAATGTTTATAATAATACACATACACACTTACACGAGTCAATAATAAGTAATGGTAAAAAATATACTTTCGATTCAGATTACCCTCAATATCGAATAATTGAATTGATTAAAAAATTGAAATGTAATTGTTAAAATAACAAAATCATAAGTTTTGCCATTACATGAACCTTGCTTTTGTATTTTTTGCGAATATAGTAGTTAGATCAGTATTTCTGTATTTATCTATTAGATATTTTCTTGATAAGTGCCAGTGAATCTTATGTACTAATTACGATGTCAGCAAGATTTAATCATAGCCACATACCATTGCGGTGTGGTTAGTGTTCAATGATTGTGCCAGGCCATGAACGAGTTTATTCTGTGGACGAACTAACCAAATACTATGCTTAACGTTTTGACCTCCTGGATTTCAGCTAGTTCTGTAAGTGTTTTTATGTCTAATATCATTATATTAATATGTGAAGCAAAAACTTTGTACCACTTTTAACGAAAATTGCGCGGACGGAGGAGTATTAATTTCCCACACTTATAAGTTTATATAGAGAAGGACTGCAGAATGCTCATATTTTTTTTTTAAATTATGCATAAAAAATACATTAAATAAATAAAAATAACGATTACACACACTACCATGTATTTGACACAATACACTTCAAATTGAGAATTGATACCATGTATTTGACGCAATTCACTTCTTCTTCTTATTTTAATTAATGGCCGCACACTTTAACAGTGTATTTCGCCAATGTCAAGTAGTAATAGAGTATAACAGTAAATTATAAAAATTGGCTTCTTGTCGCCATTCCAATACACTTCAAATTGAGAATAGATTAATATTGTTTGTCTTTAATATTAGTTGTCTATAGTCTTACTGAATGTCAATCGATGAAAAAGTTTCTAAAAAAGCCTCGTTTACACAGAAGTTTTGTATCATTAATTAAATTATCAAAATATGTATGTCAACTGGACAGCAATTTCTTTTTGGTATTTTGTTTCAATAAAAAAAAATTAAAAAAAGAGGTGTTCTTTACTTTAATAATTTTTTTTTTCATTTAAATATCATATAATTTGTTTGAAAAAAATAGGCAAGTTAACAGTGTAACCTTGGCGAAATTTGTGATTATAGAATTATAGTCTTTGACAATAGAACCTTAATAATGTTCAAACTAATAATTTAAATTAATTATGGTAGAATTTCGATCAATGCGCGAACACCAGTATTAATAATTTGTTGTGCATGTTTTTATAGCGTAGCAATAGGTTTCTGCCTACAGTTAGTTAGTTGGTTCCAGTTTGTGCCCAGGCAAACAATATTAGTGTAACAGTACTCGTAGGTATTTTTTCTCCTAAAAATGTTTTCGGAAAAACATGATTATCCAAATAACCCTTTTTTCACTTTTTATTAATGATATCCTAGGTAAATTGCCTACCCTTCAATGACCATTTGAAAGACGCAGGATTAGCCAAACTTCAATAGGATTTAGGGCATTGTCCTTTACTAAAAAAACGTAACAGCACGATAATGACTAGCGCTAACGTCAAAATTTTCGCGTTAAGCACTCAGTGTCCAAAATTAATTCTAAAATATACATATAATTGTCTATTACAATACCACCTAGAATAATAATAGCACATCACTCCAAATAATCATTGGTGCGTGACGCCTGCCTTTGGACGGATTACAAGCGGTCACCGGATAGTTTGAGGGCCAATGTCCGCCACTATCCCGGTAAAGCGGCCGGATAATTATTCGGATACGGGTAATGTAACCGCGGACTAATCCGGATCAATGGATACGCGATGTTAGAGATTTGAGCCTAGTTAATTTAAGGTTTGATTATAGTTAGAGATTTTATTAGTGATATCCGACTGACTTGACTGTGATGACGTGGCTGACATGTTTTTTTTTTAAATTTTGCTTTGAACTAGGATCATCTCGGTGACATAAGCGCGTTTATAAGCATACGTTGCAAAAATACACAGCTTGAACGAATATTTTCGGTTATATGAAGAAGAACTGATGTGCTCATGAAGGTCGCAGTTAAAATTTGAATGCATAGGTAGCAAAGCCTGTTATCGTGATGATCTTTGGGACGACCTTTACCCTATAGTGGACGTATGTATTAAGTCAAATTTTTTTAAAAGGACTTTAGCGAATTTAAGATTTATAAGTTTTCGAGACACCTAATGTATATTCTACATTGACTTTTGCTCAAAGCAAATTCTGTGAATTTATTAATGAAACTGGAGATGTGGTTTACGTCTATCTATCTGTTTCATCACAGCAGATCCCTTGCGGGGTAGGCAGAGGGTACAGAAATCCATCAGATTGTTGTGGCTTACATTCATATTTAATTTAAAAACAACAGTATTTTAATAATAATATTAATGAAACATGCTTTTTCATTCTCTTTTTATCTAAAAAATCGTCAATTCTGATCAAACAATTTAAGTTTAAACGTAAAATCTTCGTAGGTCAGTAAAAATTGTACGTTCACGCCATAGTTTGATTAGATTCCGGTGGTACTTGGGTAACGGTCTTGATTATAAGAGAATACTAATTTACTATCTGCATAATATCAGTATTTCGAAAGAAATCGTTAAATAAATTTGAGACATTGTATTCCAAAATTATCTCAAACTATTCACGTTACATAAAATGAGTCCATTTGCTGTGCTGTTTAATCAATGTCAAATGGTTTTTGTCATCGTTATTTCTCTTTAACTAAAAAAACAAATATAATTACCATAGCTTACATTCGTAAGTGGTAATTATTTACAGTTTGTAAGTTATACGGCAAGTTTGTATGAGAAGAATTATGAGAATGAAGGAAGCTAGAGATGTCCGTAAGGAAACTCTTCCCCCTCCTATTCAGCCTTTACACGAACGATATTCCTCGTTCGAGTAAGGTGAATCTATCCCTATTCGTGGATGATACCACTCTCTATATCTCGCATAAGAATAAGGGTTTCATTACCAGATACCACCAGGTAGCCGCCAATACCCTAGGGGATTGGTTCAGGAAGTGGCGTATTGGGGTGAACCCGGACAAGAGCTCCGCGGTGTTCTTCTCCAGAGGTGCCACCCCGCGCTCCTCTCTGTGCCACCCCAGAAGTAATCTTGGTCAAGTGACATTGTTTAACCTACCTATTCCCTAGGTCAAATAGGTCAAATATCTAGGGGTCACCTGAAACAAAACCATGACCTTCGCGGACCGCAAATCAAGCGAGTCCGTAACCGAACAGCCTTTGTGCTCGGTCGTCTTTACCCGATGAGCTGCAAACGGAGTAAAATGTCCCTTAAGATAAAGGCGACACGTTACAAGACTTGTGTACGGCCGTGACGTACGCTCATGAGGTGTTGGGCAAGCCGCCCGCTCTCACATCAATAGACTTTTAACGGTTAAATGCCGTTTCCTCCGCAAAACCGTCGGAGCCCCGTGGTTCATACGGAACGTCGATTTCCATTACGATCTCGGTCTCCATTCCGATTTCGGTCTCCATTCCGATCTCGGTCTCGAACATATTCGCGCCTTTATTAAAAAGGCAACTACCCGATATTTCGCGAACGCGTCCAATCTTAGGAATCCGCTAATCGTAGCCGCCGCCGACTACGAACCTAACTCCCATCCCAACAGCCGCTACCGCCGTCCGCGGCATGTTCTCACCGACCCTCCCGATGCCCTTATATCTCTTCTCTCATATACAGATACCAAGCTGGATAACCTGCCCAAGGTAGGTGTATTATCGAACAACTTCGAGCATCGATTTTTCGACGTAGACTGGTCCCGGCGTGACATGTTCATTGAACATGATCTTTTATCCAAATTCATGCCGAGACCAACACGTCGAGAGGCTATATTTAGGCTGTGCAGCATTTCGCTTAACTGTTCCAGCGTCTCCGCTTTTATGACGATGTCGCCGACAAACCGAAGATGCGAGATGCACTCACCGTCTTTATTCACGCCCCGTCCCGCCCAGTCCAGGGTCTTAAACACGTCTTCGAGCGCATTGGTAAAAAGCTTAGGAGAAATCACATCCCCCTGTCTTACCACTCTGCGTAGCTCAATGGGGTTGGTCTTTTGTTCCTGGAGCTGTACGGTCATAGTGGCGGTATCATACAAACATCTCAGCACTTCGATATAACGCCAGTTAATATATGTCATATCGTTGCAGAGCATCCGGAACTGCCCAGGTTTCGATGGAGTCGAAGGCTTTTTCGTAGTCCACGAAAGCCATACACAGCGGCTGATTCTACTCTTCAGTTTTCTGTACAATCTGCCAAACAGTATGGATGTGTTCTACGGTGCTGAAGCCTTTTCGAAACCCGGCTAGCTCCGGTGGCTGAATTTCTTTGAGTTTTCTGGCGACGCGGTTTGTGACTCGATAACAGCTTGTATACATGGCTCAGAAGTGAGATGGGTCTGTAGTTTTTCAGCAAGGCTTTATCGCCGTTTTCGAAGAACAGAGCGACCACACTCCCGCTCCACGCTTTAGGTGTTAGGTCCTGGTGATTGATGGAATTGAAAAAGCTTGCCAGGTCTTTGAGAACTGGAGGCCCACCAGCTTTTGAGGAGCTCGGTAGTAATTCCATCATCACCAGGAGATTTATCCTGTGAGAGGTGTCCTGTACACCTACAATACCTCTCAAATATTAAGTCTCAATACTGAGCGAGCTATTGTAATTATACTGGACTTAATTTGAGACTCCAGACTACTGCTGAGAATTTGACGATAAAATCCTATTATACTTTATTGGACCGAAAATTAGCGGAAAGCCCAGCTATTATCTCAACAATCAAATGTTTGGCACCTCCAATATTGCCTTTACTAGCAGTCAAATACTACGCAACAAATACCCTCTTCATATTCTGCAATCTCAAAATGACATAGTATCTGAAACAATACAAAATAACTTCTATATCGAATACCGATCTAAGTATATTGTTTTATCCAAACTTTTCCTATAGCTTATTGTTTTGTTAGTGCAACAGGAAAATTGAATTCAACCAATCCGCAAGATTACGTACCAGTAGCGTTTCTCCACGGACAAATCTCGATCGAAGGCTGAGCTGCTATTGGTTTTTAATAAATATAAATTCAGTTTAAATGAGAACAAACCTTGTTAGTTGTAAGTAGGCTCCGCTTATATTCTACAAATTGGACACTTTATTTGCAAAGCTAATTTTCAATTTTGGTGTTTTGTTGTTTTCTTGGAATAGTTTCTTTTTATAGTTGGACGTGTTTTATTAAGACTTTGTTATTTTTTATTTGTAAAAAAAAAAACACCGTCACGACTATATTCCCCTAGCAGGGGTGGCAGAGGTATACTGAGTACACCTACATTTCGCCAACGATGTTAGATCCCATGTAATAGGGGGCCTACTACCATATACCGGGCACAATTCCAGACTTCGGACTCATACTGGGAAGTTTTTGTTAAAAAAACTTCATTTGTTCGACCTAGGATTTGAACCCAGGACCTCGTGATTACAAAGCGATGCGCTTTGCCACTAGACCAACGAGGCAGCAAATTTGTTGTTTGTATTATACTTTTCACTTCTGCCATCCCCATGAAGATATAGCCATATGGGGAATATGGCGTGACACTAAGGGGCATGACGGTGTGAAAGGTTTAGTTTTATAAATAGTAACATCTTCTAACTGGATGACGGACATATAATTTAGGATCTGGGTATTTAAAAGTAACAGCTACTGAAGGTACAAGGTTTAGTAATGCGAAAGCATATTTGAATATATATATTATAATAGGCCGAATAGGCCGAATTTTAAAATTAAAAAGGAATCATTTGCTACGAAAATCTTATTCGACAAAAGTTTAAGAGCAAGGGGTGTACAGGTTGATTGTCTTAAGCGTAAACACATATTTTATGCAAAACGCGAAATTATTCTTAGTGCAGGCACGATAAATACGTGAAATAAAACTATTTTACGGATTTTATCGCGGTTTATTTTTGATTTTTAGTTTCTGGCGTTTCGAGTGCTTTGCAGCACCCATGGTCACGGGAGGGACCATCCCTAAAATAGTTTTATTTCATGTGTAATATTCGCGTATATCTCAGAACTCAGTACAATAAATACGCCTCAATTACTAATAATATACCACACGATAAGATTATACAGTTTTCCAGTTGCGTCTGTAGGTCGTTAAATGAAAAGAATAAACAAATAAATAAAAAAATATTTTTCTTTTCTAATCTATCTATCTATCTATAACCTCACGCCAGATCCCTTGCGGGGTAGGCAGATAGTACAGAGTTCCAGCAGGTTCTTTCCTTACATACCTCTCTGGATTCCTCGACTCTCATAGTTCGTCTCATACACGCTCGCCGGTTACGGAGACTCTTGACTTTTCCATCAGATAAGACTCGGTTTATTTGGTCGTGGTAAGATAGTCTAGGTCTTCCCCGGTACCTGCATCCTTCCACTTTCACATTGTTTATCTGTTTTGTCATTCTTTCCTCTGGCATTCTTTCTATATGCCCGAACCAACGGAGCATGCCCTTTCTCATCTTTACACCGATACTATCTTTCATACCTACTCGCTGTTTTACTATGCTGTTGCTAATGCGGTCGGTCAGCTTCACTCCGCACATCTTCCGCAGAGCTTTTCTAATCATCTATTATATTACCATTAACAGTAAGAATTGGTGGAGTGGCACGATTGAGGTCAGGGCAATGCCACCTGTTAACATAAGTACCAAACTACCTAAAAAAAAACTGACTCGTTGGTCTAGTGGCAAAGCACATCGCTTTGTGATCACGAGGTCCTGGGTTCAAATCCTAGCTCGGACAAATGTAGTTTTTCTAACGAAAATTCCCAGAATGAGTCCGGAGTCTGGAATTGCGTCCGGTATATAGCAAAAGGCTCGCCCCCTATTACATGTGATCTAACATCGTCGGCGAAACGTGGGTGTACACAGTACACCTCTGCCACCCCCGCTTGGGATATGTAGGCGTGACAGTGTACCTAACAACTTTTTCAATATGAGCATATTCTCGTAGGGTAATTATAAAAATAACAAATAATATTCAAAAAACAACAGGCCTAAGCACATAGTATAGTACAACCCGAAACACATTATTTATCTGAAACGAAACTAAACCCAACAGCATTTAATGCTGATCTTCTTAAGCTACAAACGGGTTTCAAATCCATCTAGCTCACAAGTTTCGCATCGTAAATTCACTACCGAATTGGCGCGTAATATATGCGATTTAAGGACTAAAATAGCTTATGCATCTGACGTTCTTGCACTCGATGCCAGTTTCTAATGATTTCTATTTTATATTAGAATAGATAGCTCACGTGTATCGGGTAATGTCTGGAGAGCAAAATTTCTTTGGAAACTTGAACTAAAAGGTTTTATAAAGTTTGCGGTCGGTTGCCGTGGGTGCTGGAACGAAGCAGCGAGTTAGATATCGGTTTTTTGAAACTAAGTTAGACTCGCCAAGGATTCTCTTTCTTGTAGTCTTAAAGACATTTTCTACGCTTTCAATGGCAGTGTAATTTATTTTAGTTTCAATACTGGCGTGAGTTGGATTTATTTTATTAGAGAAAATCACAAATTCGCCTGAGTTTAGCTATATCTATGTATAAAGTATAAATTTATTCGTAATAATTTTAACCCTGTTATTGTATCTTTGATTTTAGAGAACTATTTTTTCTTTATCAGTGTATGTGTTAGGTCTAGTAAAACAATATTTTTATATCCATATTAAATAAAGGATATTGTCCAACTATTTGATTTGGGACCACCGCGTTCTTCTAAATATACTAAATATAATAATATTAGCAGACCTGTTAAGAAACTGTCCCACCGTTGAGCACGCGCCTCCTCTCTAACTGAGAGGGTTTAGGCCATAGTCCACCACGCTGGCCCAATGCGGGTTGGCGAACTTCACACCCCTTCGAAAAACTCTTAGGCAGGCAGGTTTCATCACGATGTTTTCCTTCATCGTTAAAGCAAGTTATAGTTAATTTATAATACGCTCATGCTTTCGAAAAGACCTCTGACTTTGCAGTCTAACGGTCTAACCACTAGGCCATCACTGCTTGCTACTAAAGCTGTAAATGAAATCCAAAAATAGACATATTTATGATTATTAAGGACTTTTTAAAATAAGAAGAATGAGAAGAACAAAATGATAACCAAAACTTCATGCAATGCTACCAAATACCTTCAAAAACAATACCACTTTGAAAATAGGGCATACAGTAAACAAGACACGTGCAACAAAATCAGCGGAGCAAAGCACCTCAGTAGCTTATCTCAACCACAACCGTGTACGGCAACTGAGCGTAACTGCACAACTGCAGTACCATCCCTGCACATTTGTGCATTTCCTATCTTACGGATTCAGTTTGCTTAAAATTGAATATATAATTTCATGTTGCCAAATTTAATAATATGTTATCTTTAAAACGAATGAAAACAGTCATTTTTAATTTTTCTTGCATTATGTATGATCCTTCGTAATACTACAAAATTAGTAACAACTTACGAAACCTGTTAATTATATGAGTATTTTTTTATTTTTCATAATTTTAATAACCATACTAAATCACCAGACGAAAATACATTACACGCAACATAGAGTGAACTAGACTAGTAATTCAAATAAAACTATTTTTCGAATTTCCTCGCGGTTTATTTTGGTTATTAAATTCTCGACGTTATATATATATATATATATATATATATATATATATATATATATATATATATATATATATATATGAATATTCGTGTAAATCTAAGAACTCAATATGTAGACTAGTACCTGAACGCAAGAAAAGCGGTCGCATTGTGGTCGTATTGCTCGGCTTAATGGCTTATCTAACCTCAAACGTGTAACTGCCGTGCAGGGTGAAACTGACCCTGCACGGCAGAGTTGGTCATTTTTCAAATGTAGGATCAATTAATTGAAATTCCAATTGGAATTAAGTTAATCCCCCTAAGTACCCCGGAGTAACAATGACTTTACGACACAGAATAAGTCCTAGCGTGGGCCTAAGAATTTTTATTAAAAGAAAATTACAATACCCTAAAAGTACCTATATTGTGTTTGTTGTTTTACAAATATAAAAAAATATAGTTTTTTTTTAAAATATGTTTTATAAAGTCTTTTTAAAAAATATGTTTAAAAAAAAATTGTGTGTACTGTACACACAAAACATATTACACTAATGTTGTGTTTATAATGTCTCCACTCATTTCGTGTTCTATCGACGAGCTTCGGTCGTAAAATTTTATTGCTTTTTGCCCATTGCTTTGCAAATACAACTTTAAGTGATACGAGTAAGGTACAATATGAACTAATTTATGTTTATTTCATAACTATAACTACTCACGTGGCATTGGGGACGTTTTTTAGTATCTTGTATCTTGTTATGATATATCGATAGCCGGAGGTTACATCAAAAAAAGTAGGGGTCTCTGAAATAATTATTTTGCTAACATATCGAATTGGATTCATAATAAAAGAGGAGAAAAATTTAGGTTCATAAATATAATATATCAACGTATCCAACTTGGCTGGGCAGCGTTGGGGAAACTGCGCAACGTCTTCTCATTTAAAATACCTCAGTGTTACTTATGTTTTAGTCAAATGTGTGTTGTCAGTGATGACCTTATAATAGGTCTCATAAAAATTACGGAGAGGTCTCATATATAATAGGCCTCATAAAAAGGTATTGGGGAGGCCTATATTCGGCAATGGACAAGTATAGGCTGAGATGATGATGAAATATAATATAATATTAAATATCCCACGCATCAGAAAAACTATTTTTCAAGGTTTATTCTGTAGTCAGTTCACAGTAATTTTTTGATTTCGTCTAATTTTTATATGAATATTTTAATAGTAAATTTGGATTAAAAAAATAAGTTTGTTGAAATGATAACGTAAACCTGTTCATAATAAATTATATAGGAGCAATATTCACTAACATAATATGTTAATATTTTGTTAGCAAAACCCGGTAGATTGAATTAAATGTTAATATCACGCTTGAGGGACCCCCACGCGTCCTGTTCCGTACGATTACTGATGTCTAAACACTCAATTTGACGATCAACTTGTTTGTAATTGGAATATTATGTGGTATAAATTACATATTTAGTGTAGAAGGTCTAGTTATTAAAAGTAAATAAGAAATAATAACTATGGTTAACTTCAATTATTTGAATCAATATTTTGAATCATTTCATATTAATAACACATGCGACTAAAATAGTAGCACTTTTATAAATATTTTACAAAAACTTAAATAGGTCTTGAAAAGTTAACGTTTATATCCAAGTAGGGGTAGCAGAGGCATACTATGAACATACACATTATTACCGGCGATGTTAAGTTCCGACAGGGGACGAAGCGAACAGAATTGAAGGCTCCAGACTGTTCCTGATAATGTTTCGATTGAAAACCATATATAATAATAATATCAGCCTATACTGCCCACTGCTGGGCAAAGGCCTTCTCTCACAAATCGAGGTGAGAGAGATTGGGTCATACTCCACCACGCGGACCCAGTGCGGATTGGTGGAGGCAGGTTTGTGGCCACCTGCTGTTGGAACTTATCAAGCCACCTTTAAGGCTTCCAACTCGGCTTAACGACTACCACATTAAGTGGTAACCGGGACCAACGGCTTAACGTGCCTTCCGAAGCACGGAGACGATCGAATATGAAATGCCACAAACGGTCACCCATCTCAGGCCGACCGAGTCGAACGCTGCTTAACCTTGGTGATCGGTAAGAACACCGCGGTCGCACAGCGCTACGAGCGCCTTGAAAACCATACTTTGTACGAAAACACAGACGTAGGATTTGAAGGGCTTGGTCATCGCCATTCTCATTATATGTATTTTATGAGACCAACATGGCAGTAAGGGTTTGGTCACATAGCCGACGGAGGCGTTCGGCTGGCGCTCGGTCGACGGCCGGGTGCGCAGCGCACACGTCACAATGGGGGCGTGACGTCGCTCCCCCATTGTGACTGCTCAAGACTAGCGTCCTGCTCGCACGCGTATGGGCGTCTCGCTCCAGCCGTGTTTCGTTTGAAATCGCGTCGGGCACGATGGCGGCGGGTCATGACGTTTGCTGTCGCGCCGAGCGTGGCTGCACTGTGTGTCGTCTCACGTACCTTTCACTACATTACAACTCTTCAAGTTGCGCCATCATCGCGCCCCCATTGCGCTGCGTCGGCTATGTGTCCAAACCTAAAATATCTATTCTAAGTTTTCTTATGAACTCGTAATAAGTACTATATCATCACGTCAGAGCCCTTACTCCCGTAGAATCTGGCGTGATGATATAGACAGAAGTACTAATGTATAAAACTGTTCCTATTAGCTCTATTTAGCTCTACAAAACTTTGTTCCCAACATATTCTCGAAACTCCTACACTACTATTCAATTTCTAAATCACCTTGAATTGCGTGAAACGGTTTCGCTAATAAATTATCAGTAACACACTCCAATAAGACCGGCCGTCCCCCAAAACTAAGGATAGAGGATCGCCCACAACACTACCCTGTGGCTTAAACTTACAACCCTCTGAAAACTTGTCATGTCTTTTAGGGTATTTAGGTATTGTAGAAATGAGGTTTCATGCTTATTTGAATGTTATATAGAACATAATATAATTTTCTAGCGTTGTAAGTAGTCAGACTTTTGTTGTTGGCGGCTTTACTTTTAAGAAGTATTCAACTGGAAAAATACGATAAAGACGCTGTCATCGATGACGGCGACCCAAAACATTAAAATATTAGTATTTTCTATCATGAGCCTTAATATGGCTCGTTAATACGAATTTTTTTTTTTTAAAACGTAGCCCCACACTAGGATTTATTCCTGTATCGTGGGTGCGTTTACAAACATGAAAATTCACATACACAAATACCCAGACCGGGACAAATAATTGTGGATCACACAAAGATTTGTCCCGTACGGGAATCGAACCCTCGACTATTAGACACAGTGGGCGGAGTGGCTTAAGCTCTTAACCACTGCGCTAAATCGTCCGTCCGTATTAGATTTCATACAAAGGTTGCAACTAGCACAGTAAATAAAGTATAGGTATAAGAGAGTGTTTCTGATCAAGCGTTTGAAGCCAAGTTTTTTTTTACAAAACTAAAGTGGTACGCAAGAACTTTAAAACATCGATAGTATAGTAGTTTGTTATTGCACCAATAGAAATGCATTTAAAATTAATATAACATCGATTGCCTCGTCAGATGTTACCAACTCCAAAGAACTGCATACTATCATACAGTTTTATTCTTCGGATACAACAAATGAAATATGCCTTTACTTATTCCTATATGAAAATAAATAAAATTAATTAACTAAAATAGATCCTTTGACCTATCTAATAAATAATTTGTCCAGCTCTGTTTGTACGGGGGAATCCAAACAGGCCAGCATTGGTCCAAGGGCCATAAATAATAATACAATTAGCTACTGGCACCCGTGGGACCTGATTTATTGCCAGTTACGAATAATTTGTGACTACGCAGAGGACACTTGCGAAGAAATTTCGAATAGGAAAATTAATATTCTTTTGGTGAGGAGATACTGTTTTAAACGTGCCGTGTATATCCTTGCAATTGTAATAATATACGCTTCGTTGTATTGGGAAAATATTGTTTAATGACAACTAATGGCTGTGTACCCGACCACGGTAAAGCCAAAAATAAGGGTTACGTTTTTAACAATTTAGCTATTTTTATACTTATTAATGATTTGAAACGTAGGACGTAAATATTTGTAATTTCAATAACGCAAAAAGTTATTATTACCTAATGATTTCAGAATATTCTTTTTTAACTGAATTCGATCTTAATAATATTAGTGATTTTAATCTATCTTCCACAAATGAAAATACACTAGTAGATATGCCGCCGCAGGGTTATCAAAATGTGGCAAAAAGCGCTTACCTTTTCTCCACTCGGGAGCGGCTGCCTCGGCGCCGACTCCTTCAGAGGCTTGGCTATCTGATGTGGCCTCAATACAGCGTCTCGAAGTTGATACACTCTTAATGAGTTGGCGGTCATGAAGATGTTGCGGTGCGTTCAAAACTTGTGAAGACAATGACGGCTATGTTAGTATCGACGTGTGTTCTCTTTATAAGTGCTATTATTTCCTTTTTCTTCCCTTAAGGGTTAGCCCTTCGGGTAAGAGGGGGTAGCAGGTATATATTAATTATTTTGAATTTTGCTGCGGCTGCCGTCACCAGTACTAATAATAATAATAATATTAGCCCTGTTAAGAAACTGTCCCACTGTTGGGCACGGGCCCCGGGTTGAGACGGGAGAGACGGGTTTGAGAGGAGTCTCAAACAGAGAGGGTTTGTAGGCCATAGTCCACCACGCTGGCCCAGTGCGGGTTGGCGAACTTCACACACCTTTGAGAAACTCTTAGGCATGCAGGTTTCCTCACGATGTTTTCCTTCACCGTTAAAGCAAGTGATAATTAATTTTTACCAGTAGTAAAATGAGTATTTTTAGTACGCTAGTAATTTGACTTGGTGAACAGAGTATAGTCAAAGGTTTTATCAAATCTGTTATATATACCAATACTCAATTATGATACTTTATGCTAATCGGTAGGCAACATCCCAGGGAAAAGTAAATTCAAACATCTTATCAAGCGACAATAGTTAATAAAGTACATATCGTTAACATCATTACCTTTGGCTATGCGAATACATTGAAAATTTTAATTAAAATAACACTTCATTAATGGGTATTATTTCATTAGCATTGTTTCTTTCTTATTAGTCTCACAATCCAAATTATACGAGGGTTCCCGTTAAAGGGACCCGTATATCGCGCCGTAAATTGCCTACAATAAAATCGTAACATCAACATAGAACAGTGTTCACTGGATATGAACTGTAAGTGGGTAAATACTTTCGAAACCAAATAATTCTATGATTAAACTATAAATATTGGTTGGTAATGAAAATCTAGTAAGAAGCAAAGACACAATTTATTTTTTAATTAATTATGAAAAATTTCATTTTATATAATTTATATTTAGAGAAGATATTTTTACACCGACACGCCTATATTCCCCAAGAGGGGGTGGCAGAGGTGTACTGAGTACACCAACGTTACGCCGACGATGTTAGGTCCCATGTAATAGGGGGCGAGCCTATTGCCATATGCCGGGCACAATTCCAGACTCCGGATTTGTACTGGGAAGTTTTCGTTACAAAAACTACCTTAGTCCGACCTAGGATTTGAACCCAGGACCTCGTGATCACAAAGCGATGCGCTTTGCCACTAGACCAACGAGGCAGTGTATTATTAAATTTTAAATATTACTTAGTAATGAAAAATCTACTAAGAAGCGAAGGGACAAGCATTTTTTAAATTATATATCTAGATATATATCTATATCATCACGCCAGATCTCTTGTGGGGTAGGCAGGTTCAACAGGTTCTTTCCTTTCATACCTTTCTGGCTTCCTCGACTCTCATAGTTCGTCTCATACACGCTCGCCGGTAACGAAGACTCTTGACTGGTCCTTCAGATAAGGTTCGGTCTATTTGGTCATGGTAAGATAGTCTAGGTCTTCCCCGGTACCTACATCCTTCCACTTTCGCATTGTATATCTGTTTGGTCATTCTTTCTTCTAACATTCTTTCTATATGCCCGAACCAACGGAGCATAACCTTTCTCATCTTTACACCGATACTATCTTTCATACCTACGCGCTTTCTTACTACGCTGTTGTGAATACGGTTGGTTAGCTGCACTCCGCAGAGCTCGCTTTTCCACCGCATTTATCCTACTTTCATTCTCCTTCTTATATACCCAGCTCTCGCTACCACATAACAACGTTGGAACAAGAACTCCGTTATATATGGCCATTTCATAAATTAATTATTTAAAATTATTTTATTTAATTAAAATTTCAAAATAAATATTTTTAAAAGCCAGCTTTTATAGGGGCGAAAAGGCAACAGAGGCCATCATGAGGGGCTTTGGGCCTTTGGCTTCATCATCAGGCTCTGGTTATCATCTTAGAGTTTAGTTCTTATTAAGACCAATCCAACGAGTCTAAGTGCGACGGGGCTATGTTATATAGTTGAACTTCCGGTTCCATTTACTATTTATCGTTTTATTGTATTGTAATCAAATTTAGTTTAGGTAGTTTTTCTTTCACAAGAAATCATATTACTAACTCAGGTATCAAAAACCATTTACAATTTTATATCTCTAGTCTCGTAATACTGTGCGCTTCCAGTACAAACATCAAAAACGCGATATCTCCCGCTGAATAAGCAAAAGGGAAATAAGGCAGAAACGGAGGGGGGGCGAGGCCAATGTAATTAATGCTTACGTTTAATTGTACCCAAAATTGGCGGAGACGGACCCTTAGATAGGAGACGCGACAGAATGAAAAATAAAACAACTTATTATTAAACTGTGACACTTTTCCTGTATATTGAATTGAAGAGGGTTATTTTAACTATCAATATTTGTTTATCTAGTAGATATATTAATACAGTTATGTAACTAGGGATATTCTAAATTAAAGTTTTCGGTCAGGTTCTTTAAAAAAGAACCAGTAGGTTCTTTTTTAAAGTGTCCACCAATTGAAATTATTGTCCAGCAATGAAAACTCTAGGTTTTCTTAGATGACCTACTGTTTGGTAACTGATATAAGTAATAAACGATGTATGAGACGATTTTCTAAAACAGTATATGCGTACTTTTGTGTTTTCGTGGGTGATTAATCCAGCAAATTGTAGCAGTAAATTAATCCAGCAAGTTATGTTTTGTATCGTTGGAAAAAGGCTTCCTTTGTATTATGGAGATCGGTATTACGGATCGGTATTACGGTAGATCGGTATTACGGCCCTTAAGATTAGCAAGCTGAAGTGGCAATGGGTGGGCCACATAGCGCGAAGATCGGACGGGCGTTGGGGCAGAAAGATTTAAGAGTGGAGACCACGTATTGGCAAGCGCAGCGTGGGACGACCACCTGCCAGATGGACCGACAATCTTGTGAAAATCGCAGGAAGTCGTTGGATGCAGGTGGCATCGGACCGGTTACGCTGGAAAGCGATTGGGGAGGCCTATATTCCACAGTGGACAAGTATAGGCTGAGATGATGATGATGATGATAACGGATCAACCACTACAATGAGTAACTTTAACCACATAAAATCTACAAACCATCTCCTTCTATCACAATAGTATGTATAAAACACTATTTTACAAAACCAACTTATACATCGTACATAATAAGGGTTATGATTAAACGTAACATATCCTCAGAAGATGCTTCGGGCATTCAAGTAAATATGCCGGCTCGTTAAATTTGTTAAAATACCGTGAAATATCGCGCTACGTCGGACACTCCAGGGACTTAAAGTTTCGCCACATAGCGCACGGACCGGGACGAGAACGTGACTAGGGAGTTCTAATGTAGTGAAATGTACGGAAGACGTCATACATCTCCGCCATGCTCGGCGCGGTGGCAAACGTCACGACTCGCGCCTGACGCAATCACAAACGAAGCACTGCAATATCGTCGACGTCACTTTGCGAGCGTTACGTCAGGCAACGTCAGTAGTCGCTGTGTGCGCCAAACAACAACACTAGCATCCCGCTTGCACATTGCATCCATATTGGCGTCTCGTTCCCGCCGTGCTTCGTTTGTAAAGGTATCCTCCGCGACGGCACACGGCGGTATATTTCAGAACATCATAATACACCTCCCCATGTCCGTCGGCGTCGCTCCGCCATCACGCCCCGTCTGCAATGTGGCGAAACCCTAACTCCGACCTTTATAAAAGCAGGTTTTATCAGACTCTTTATATTTTTCTAATACTTTCCTTCGGGGATTTTGCATGTTGAACGTTGGAAGTCCGATTTTAGTTTTAGTTTACTGTAAGTATGCCTATGGGAGTGAAAATATTGTGAATTCATGGCGTTGACTCACACTCGGGGTTGACCCACTAAAATGGGCGACAACCCCGAGTACACATTTGGACTAAAATAGCTTAGAAAAATCTGGATGTATAATGTGTACCTAATTCTGCTGTTTTTTCGTGGATTTATTTTTAAGGATTATCTGTTCTTTTATTTTGTCGAATGTTGTTATGATATAGAAGCTTCAAATTAGCCATAGGGATAACCAATATGGGATATCTCATTTTTTTACCCAAAACATGTAAAGAAAACTGCAACGGTTTCCAGTGTAAACACAACCACTTCAATAAAAATCCACAAATAAAAGAATTAAAGCTGAAATCGCAGCAAGCACGACTCCAACGAGCTCTATCCTCACAACTTTGAGGGTAACCCGTCAAAAAAGTACTTGCGGAGGAATGAAAGGAGGTACCAAACAAAGTACAGACGTGCACAGAATTCACGTTAGCACGTCTTACAATTTGTTACATCGCTTAAATTGTAATAAAGCTCCTGAGTAACACATACCATCCACGAAAATTTATTTACAACTGTAAATTCAGCTTCAATTAAATTTCGACTCAACTGTTTTTGCATTAAGATTTAAAATCGAGCATACTGATATTCAGATTTAGTACATTATTATCTAAAAATGTGTCGTGTGAGGTTTATAGAAAGAGATGTACTGTGAATCTCGGATGGATACAGTTCGTATTCTATTTACATTGTCATTATACCTTAAGCATTTCTTATAGAGGCGTGCCGTGCGGAATGAAATTGGCAAATTCATGGGAAACTTGAATTCTCAGTTGTCTTGGTGTTTCTTTGGTATTTTATGGGAAATGGTAATTTTATTTTATTTGTTGGTGATTTTTGAGGTTAAAATGTATCTACATATACGTGTACGTGCAATGCATTTTTTGACATAATATTTTGGGCTTAAAATTTTATAGTAATAATTGCTAGCCGATTTGATGTAAAACGGATAACTGAGCTAGCGGTTTGGATGCTTAACTGGTATCTAAGTAAAATTTATTTATTTTTATACTATAATTTTTGTCTTAACATTCACACTTAGTAGAGCCAGTGATTTGTCAACCAGAAGCTAAATAAAAGCTGATTGCATGTTTAATCATAGAGTTCAAACAAAAAGAACAACTGTGTCCGGCAAGCGTATATGAGACGAACTATGAGAGTGGAGGAAGCCAGAGAGGTATGTAAGGAAAGAACCCATTCGAATTTTGTACTCTCTGCTTACCTAGCAATGGATCTGGCGTGATGATATATATATATATATATATATATATATATATATATATATATATATATATATATATATATATATATATATATATATATATATATATATATATATATATATATATATCTACCTGATAGATATGAGAACAGAATAAAACACACAATCTAATCTAATTATTCATAGCAGAAAAGCTGCTGAAAAACAACTGGACGCGTTGGTTTGGACGTACCATAAGAAAAAAACAACTGAATGCGGCTGGTATACTAAAAAGTCGAATAGCTTCAACAGTAAAAGGTTTTATACCAGCAGTGACAAAAAATGGGATGTCGATGATGATGAAGAAAAATATTGATTAAAAATTACGAGAAGCTCTACCAGAGAACTTTAGTATCACATTCATACCACTAAAAAAAGAATGGATGCAGCTGGAACAATAAAGGGGTGAATAATACAGCAGAAGGAGACTTATACCTAACAATACCAAAATGGACTGTTGATGATGATGACGAAGTATAATTCTGATTAAAAATAACGAAAAAATCTACCAGAAATGTTTAGTGCCATTTTTATACCACATAAAAAAAATCCTTAAAAATACCATCTAGAGAGGCAACGCAGGCAACGAATGGGCGACGTTCAAAAATTTCCAATTTCATAAAGTCATATTAACGGTTATTGGGTTCTTTTGTTACCTCGCGTTCAATTAATGTTTGAGTTTTATTACTTCTGAATATTATACAAGGTGAGTGCCGGCGACTATTTGAACTTTGACATAAGAAAGTTGCTACGTTGTTTTGTAGGTATTCCACATATTAAATTTCATAAAAGTGGGTGATTTGAATTTCATAATGTAATCTATCTATATCATCACGCAAGCTCCCTTGTGGGGTATGCAGATAGTATAGAGTTCCAATATGTCCGTTCCTTACAGACCTCTCTGGCTTTCTCTACTCTCATAGTTTGTCTCATACATGATTATGGAGCCGATTATGGAGACGCTTGACTTGCTCTTCAAATGAGACACGGTTTATTTGGTCACGGTAAGATAGACTAGGTCCTCCCCAGTACCTGCATCCTACCACTTTTGCCTATATTCTACCACATTTTTTCTTCCGACATTCTTTCTATATGCCCTAACAAATGGAGCATACCCATTCTCATCTTTCCACCTATACTATCTTTCATACCTACATGATTTCTTACTACGCTGTAACGAAGACGGTCGGTCAGCTTAACTCCGCACATCTTCCGCTTTCATTCTCCCTCTTACGTATCCAACTCTCACCGCCATTTATGCCACCGATGAGACAAGCACTCCGTTATGCATAGCCAACTTCAAAACGTAAGAAGTAAAAAATAGGTACCATGACATATACGTCCGCCAACTAAGAGTGGTAAAAGTGTATTAAGTATGCCTAGATTTGGCTGTCAGTGTTAAGTCCCAATATAAAGGGGGCAGGTCTATTACGTTTATTCTGTTCTGGCATTATTTCAAACACCGGACTCTTAAGAATGAAATGAAGAAACTACATTAAGCACACATAAAATTGGCCAAGTAGACCCCCACTTGGCGAATTTCCTCTGCTACCCAGCAGAGGTGTAGTGTCTTATTTATTTATAACGAATTTTAATGGAAAAAAGTTATATTTGACTGCCCGTTAGTCTAGTGGCAAAGCACATCGCTTTGTGATCACGAGGTTCAAATCTTAGGTCGGACAAATGTAGTTTTTTTAACGAAAATTTCCCAGTATGAGAGCGGAATCTGGAATTGTGCCCGGTGTATGCCAATAGGCTCGTCCCCTTTTACATTGGACCTAACATCGTCGGCGTAAATTGGGTGTACTCAGTACACCTCTGCTACCCCCGCTTGGGGAATATACGCGTGAGGGTATAAATTTTTTTTTATAAAATCTTTTTACGAACTCATAATAATTATTAGTACTTTGATGCGAGTGTTGGCGTACCGTATTTGTTGTTTTGACTCATAATTCGTTCAATCTTACAACCTTGTTCTGTCGTACATTTGTTCACATTCTTCGATACGACAAGCCAAGAGGGGTATTAGAGTCTCGGTACTCCACGAGTGAAGATCGAAGACTTTTCGATGGCAAAAACACACATAATCTCACCTAGAATCGAGCTCAGAATTTCGTGCCCTGACGATAATTTGGATGATGCCACACTATAACTTTATAAATTCTATCAAAGAAACACCATTTTTTTTCACCGGCATCTACATTTTCAGTCGAGGGTTAAAAAACAATTAATCTACATCTGTAATTGCATTCACAATGAAATATATAATGGATGGGACAGTCTCAACAATTAATTAGAGTCGTCCATAGCATTGTAGGAATAAACGCTCGCGCCAAACGACGCCCGTCTGCTTTTAATAGTCTTAGACTAGGGGCTGCTTTTAATTACTTATGTATTGTACACGTAGATAGATAAGGGTAAACAATGGAATATTCTCTAGATCGGTGTTTGGAAAGGCTTTATGCTGCAAAAAATGGGGTAGAAATGATTAAGGCAGTTTAAGCCGACAATAACTTGCTGAAGTAGTTAGGAATCTTTAAATGACCTACTAACACGATACAGATATACTAATTCATAGTATAGAGCAACGCTTCTTTAAAAAAAATAAAAAAAACAATAGAGTAAACGGGAAAGGAAAAAGTAAGTAAACACATTTTTGATAGTAATAAAGTTGAGCAACTGTGAGAGTGGAGGAAGCCAGAAAGGTATGTAAGGGAAGAACCTGTTGGAACTCTGTGCTCTCTGCCTACTGGGATCTGGCGTGATGGTATATTTTGGAAAGTTATGAAGGAGACTTTTGTCTAGTAGTGGTACTCCTCCTCCTCCTTGCATCAATTCCTCAGTGCCGAGGATCAGGACCTCCGATGCGGAATGCAGACAATACTTCCCTCTTCACGACGTCTTTCCATCTTGTACGATTCCCGGCAGTGTGTAATGTATAGCTACATTTACTCAAGTTTCAACTTTTGAGTTCGGTTCAAAAAATGAAGTTTAAGAAGAGATATCAAGTTAAGTGATGGAAAATACATATCAAATTACGTGACATTAGACTCGGTCAGCTTAAGATGGGATTGTTTGTTACATTTTCATTTTTGAAAGCTTCTATTCCTTTATGGAGACCTATTAAATTTGGAAGTCTTTCCCGAAATGTAAATCAATTTGGAAGAAAATTTTCTATAAATAGTTTTATGACTTTGCATCAAATTTACAAAATACTTATTATCCGTGTCATTAATTAACGAGTATTATGACACTCTTTCTCGTTTATTGATAACACAGTCATAAAATTATACTAATATCTAGCGGTTCCATATTAAAAATCCCGTAGGTACTTAATATTCCCTTATACGTGTTCATGAATTAATACACAATTCACAAAGGCTCGTAACGTTTAACGTGCCTATACGTAATTGTATGTACCAAGCCGTATCAATGATTTAATTTACCCTGTCAGTGACATAACACTTGGGTAATTATGTCAATGTCAGGAACTGAATGTGTAAACAAAAGTTTGTCATAATTAATTAATTGGTATTTTTGATTTATATTTTAGTATTAATGTGTTAAAAAATTTAGGAAACCTATACATAGTAAGTTGGAGGCCATCAACCAAGTAATATAGCAGTAATAATAGTGGTTAGACCATTGGACTGCAAAGTCAAAGGTCTCGGGTTCAAACCCAGGTACGCGACTCTGTCTTTTCGAAAGCTGTGCGTATTAAAAATTAACTATCACTTGCTTTAATGGTGAAGGAAAACATCGTGAGGAAACCTGAATGCCTAAGAGTTTTTCGAAGGTGTGTGAATTTCGCCAACCCCTCAACCCACCTAGGCCTTAACCCTCTCGGTTTGAGAGAAAGCCCGTGCCCAACGGTGGGACAGTTTCTTAACAGGGCTAATATTATTTTCTTATATTATAACCAACTAATATAAACGCAAAAGTTTGTTAGGATGGGTTTTGTAAATCTATTATACAATAACTTCTGCATTTTGATCAAGCTGATGAAATTGATTAAAAGTATATGATTTTCAAACGATTCAAATAATAGTTTTGCTGTGTTCATTTATAATAATAATAATAATAAGCCCGCAGGGCAGCTTGTGGCGAGCTGTTGGTGAGTAACGACACCACGAACCCGATTGCTTCAGAGAGTCGGTCGGGGCCCCCAACTCGGCGTGTCTTTGTCGGTCGAGTGGAAACCGAAGGGTGCCCGCAGGACTCTTGGCTCGGGCTAGCCTTAATTGGCCGTCCAGAGAGGAGCCGTGAGAGCTATATCGACGTAGAAAGATAATGCGGTCCTACGTCGATGTACTCCAGGTGTGGAAGTGTTAAAGGGCTTATTCCCGAGTAACTTCGGAGAAAGCGCAGCACACCTCTCTACACCCCTGAACTGCTCACACCGATGTTGCCCTCCGTTGTCCTAGGACGACCGTTTGGGGGCCCATCTAGTAAGCGGCGAGTTACCGCCGGCCACGGGTAATTAGGTATCACTAATTACGGCCGGTGTCCGTCCCCTTTGAAATAGTCCAGTTTTTGTCCATCAAACCTCATTTATATAGCCCTTGTTTTCTTTCCATAGTTTACAATAGCCGTTTCACCTGCCGGGGTCAGTTCGCTGGTTATGTTTCTTCATTTTCAGCAAGTGATCTCAGCAGGAGAATTACATAACATTAACTTCTCGCAAAGGGCCTCTACGTGTTGGACCCATGTCCCCATGCAAGCCTTTCAAAGGTCCGGGTAAAGCCCGTGAATCTCAGCGAGATACATATATAATAATAAAATGCAAAAAAAAAATTCAATTTCCAACAAAAATAAGATAGAACTGTGCCGCGCAATTTACCGGAATAACAAGCTGTTTTAAATCTCCTTTAGGTGATACTTGGACGGTCCCCGATCTCAGGCTGACCAAGGCGAACTTTGCTTAGCTTTGTTGGACCACTAAAGCACCACGGAACCAGAAAATTTGATTATGATATGTGATTCTGAAATTATTAAAATACTATTTTTTATTGTATTCATTTACCTAAGGGCGAATAAAAAAATGCAAAACAAAACTTCGCATAACAATCGTCACCATAGAAAAAAAGTATCAAACAAATTGTGGCGCGTAACTTATCAGTATAACGAGCTTTGTCGAATCTCCTTTCGGCGAAACTCGATCGCTCACCCATCTCCGGCTGACCGAGCCTAACACTGCTTAACCTTGGTGAACCGCTAAAATCACCGCGGCACCACCAAATTGTATTATTATGTAATTTTAAAACGATTCAAATATTTTTCCTATGTTCATTTAATTAAGTGCCAATATTCATCATCATCATCATCATCTCAGCCTATACTTGTCCACTGCTGAACATAGGCCTCCCCAATCGCTTTCCAGCGTAACCGGTCCGATGCCACCTGCATCCAACGACTTCCTGCGATTTTCACAAGATCGTCGGTCCATCTGGCAGGTGGTCGTCCCACGCTGCGCTTGCCAATACGTGGTCTCCACTCTAGAATCTTTCTGCCCCAACGCCCGTCCGATCTTCGCGCTATGTGGCCCGCCCATTGCCACTTCAGCTTGCTAATCTTAAGGGCTATGTCGATGACCTTGGTTCTTCTACGAATCTCCTCATTCCTGATTCGATCACGTAGAGAAACGCCGAGCATAGCTCTCTCCATAGCTCGCTGAGCAACTCTGAGCTTTTTTATGAGACCTATAGTAAGAGACTACGTCTCTGATCCATATATCATCACTGGTAACACACATTGACTAAAAACTTTAGTCTTTAGGCACTGAGGTATTTTGGATGAGAAGATGTTGCGCAGTTTTCCGAACGCTGCCCAGCCGAGTTGGATTCGTCGATTGACCTCTCTCTCAAAGTTGGACCTACCTAACCGGACTACCTGTCCCAGGTAAATGTATTCGTCGACAACTTCAAGAGTAGAGTTCCCAACGGTGAGTGCGGTGGGTACGACATGGACGTTAAACATTATTTTCGTTTTGTCCATGTTCATTTTAAGACCCACTTGTTGAGATACTCTGTTAAGGTCGCCGAGCATTCGTCCTAGATCTTCCAGCGACTCCGCCATGACCACAATGTCGTCGGCAAATCGAAGGTGAGTGATGTATTCGCCATTGATGTTGATGCCAAGTCCTCGCCATTCCAAGAGCTTGAAGGCGTCCTCTATGGTGGTCGTAAACAGTTTCGGAGAAATGACGACTCCCTGTCTTACTCCTCTTTTTATGGAGATCGCCTTCGTGCGCTGCCCTTGTACTTGGACTGACATGGTGGCGTTATTATACAAGCACTTCAACACTTCGATGTACCGATAGTCAATGCGGCATCGCTGGAGAGAACTAAGAACCACCCAAGTCTCGATCGAATCGAAGGCTTTCTCATAGTCCACAAACGCCAAGCATAGTGGCCGATTATACTCCTCGGTCTTCTGTATAATCTAAATCTGTATAATCTAAAGCCTTTCCGGAAACCGGCTTGTTCGGGAGGCTGGAAATCATCAAGCCTGCGTTCGAGACGATTCGTGATGACTCTCGAAAACAACTTGTAAACATGGCTCAGCAGTGTGATGGGCCTATATCACCTCGCTTGAAAAAGAGTACCACCACACCC
The DNA here is from genome assembly GCA_905147815.2 of Phalera bucephala. Taxonomy (NCBI): domain Eukaryota; kingdom Metazoa; phylum Arthropoda; class Insecta; order Lepidoptera; family Notodontidae; genus Phalera; species Phalera bucephala. The sequence goes on from LR990612.1 coordinate 29,722,251, forward strand.
CTGTTCCACGCTTCCGGCGTTTTTCCTTCGAGCAAGACGGAATTAAACAGCCTCTGAAGGACTTTAAGCGCCGGCGATCCGCCCGCTTTCAGAAGCTCTGCGGTAATTCCGTCTTCACCCGACGCTTTGTTGTTTTTAAGTTGTCTGTGAGCCATCCTAATCTCGTACAGGCTGATGTCCGGGATATCTTCAGTGTAGTGTCGGGTTAGCTTGGCTCTTGGGTCTTTTACCAATTTAACAACAGGTTCAGCTACTGAGGTATACAACTGCCCATAGACCCCCTCTATCTCCCTGAGCACCTCTGACCTATTCGACGTTACGTTTCCGTCCTCCGTCTTCAGCTTCATCAACTGGCTTTGCCCAATAGACGCGTCTCTTGCGAACACTTTGGAGCCCTTGTTCTGCTCTATGGTCTCCTCAATACGTCTTGTATTGAAGGACCGTAAATCGTGTCGCAAGGACTTCAATATCTGTCCATTGAGCTGCCTATAGGACTTAGCATCATCGGAGGTTTGGATTGTCATGGTACGTCGCTCAGCCATAAGGTTTCGGGTGTAGTCAGATAGCTTTTGAGGCCTATTTTTACGGTGGGGCTTAAAATGCTTGTACCAACCTATTGTTGATTTCGTCCACTGATGCGCTGCTGTCTAGCAATTCGAAGCGGTTTGACAATTCGAGTTGAAAGTTCTCGGGGTTTTGGATATGTGCATTAGAAGGTCGGAGCGTAGACTTCATCAGACGCGATCTTTCCATTTTGACATTAATATTTAATGTGCCTCTGACCATTCGGTGATCACTGCCGGTTTTTACCCTGTGAATCACGGAGACATCATTAAATATTTGTCGCTTGGTGCTCATGATGAAGTCTATCTCATTTTTTGTGAAACCATCAGGGCTCATCCAGGTCCATTTCCTATGAGACGGCTTCCGGAAGAAAGAGTTCATCATAAAGAGTCCCTCCTTCTCCAGAAATTCGGCCAGCCTCTGACCCCTGGGGTTGCGCTGCCCATATCCAAATTGCCCCACTCTCAACTCATCATCGCCCCGTTTGCCCAGCCGCGCATTGAAGTCATCCATAACCACTGTAAAGTGTGTTTTGGAAGTATGTATGGCTCTACTAATGTCCTCATACATAACTTCGACGTCATCATCTGAGTATGCCGAGGTCGGTGCGTAGACCTGTATGACCTTCAGCGAATATCTTTTGGATATTCTGAGTATCAGGTACGCTACCCTGCTCGACACACTAGTGATGGACACAACGTTGTTTATGAGTGACTTGTGGACGATAAATCCGACACCACCTTGGGACTGCTGTTCGCCCTCCCGGTAGTAAAACAAGTTGCCGGATTTTAAGGTTATCGTGTCCTCGCCCTCTCTTCGGACCTCCGATAAACCAACAATACTCCACCGCAACTTGTTTAACTCTTCTTCCAGCTCAACTAGCTTCTCATCTGTCCTCAATGTGCGTGCGTTGTATGTCACCAGGGCCAATTTTCGGTTTCGGTGGTAGCCGAATCTCTGCCGGAGATTCTTAGCACCCCTTGTCCTGTCGTTACCGTGGCTGCTACCGTGGCCAGAACGAACAGGACCGCCGGGGACTAGGGGCCTGGTTTTCTTACTTTCTTCCATAATTGGGGGTGTTTTCCATACTCGCCACGCTTGGCAGGCGGGTTGGCGAGCGCAGTTATTCATCGTCGAAGTGTTAAGGGAACGCTGCTGCCCATTCCCTAGTTTTCCCTTAGTCGCCTTGTACGACACCCGATGGGATGAGATGGGTTGGTCCTATTCTAAGCCGGGAATCACATATCAATATTATGATATGTGATTCTAAATCGATTAAAATAATATTTTTGCTGTGTTCATTTCCCTAAGTCCCAATGAAAAACGCAAAACAAAACTTCGCAAAACAGTCTTCAGTATACGTCAATTTGTCACCAAAAGAAAGAAAGTAGAAAACAAACTGTGGCGCGCAATTTATCAGTATAACGAGCTTTTTCGAATCTCCTTTAGGTGACACTCGGTTCATTTATTTTTTTCTTATCCATTTCAAGTCGATCACATGTGAGATATTATTCTTGCGTCGCCCCTTTAAAACGTTATCGCCCATTCTGGCTCCTTATTTACTCTAACCTACCGCGGCACGTTACGATAAATTCGTGACATTACCTTGATATGGTATCTGAAGTACCAGTAAACGATCATTTAACGAAGTTATCGCAACACACCTCGTTACGTGTTAGATTGGTCTTAGCCAATAAGGACCCTGTCTGGGGTACGAAAAACGACTATTTGTCAACTTGCCGGCATTATTCGATGGGAATTCTTAACGAGTGCCGATCGGTTCAGTTTTATAGTATTACAATGGAGTTTTGTATGTGAGTGAACGTATGCATAATATGAAAGAACATATTTCGTATTTTTATCATGAAACTCAAACTCAAATAATATATTTTGTATAAATCCTGCGGCACTTACAAATTGTCAATTTACATTTTTGTTTTATGTAATATTACTACTAATGTACCAGCAGATCGTAATGCGGCCTCCACTGACAAGATCCAGTGAAGAAACTCAGCGGGCCTGTTTTTTTTTATTTATTTCTCGTTTTCAATCAAATTATGTGGGTGCAATTTTCAGGTAACAATGAAATAGTTTGCGCCCGAGATATGGGACTTATGATGTTATTTAATAATACCACTTTCTATAGTCCAGTTACAAGAATGTGTTGCCTTTACAACGAGTTATCCATGAAATCGAACCACTTCGATGTCTTTAACAGCAGACGAACTTCTTTTAGAAATACTGCCAGAAAGATCCTTCATCAGGCCTACATCACTTCTTAGTACAAAATTTTATAAGTTTTTTCTATTAATATTAACTATACTCTACTTATTTGCTTTCTAGCTCTTATTGTGTCACAAAATTAACCTACTTATCTTAATGTGATAACATGTTTAGGATTACTGTCTAGTTTATATTCCTTTGCACCATCTTACTGACTTAAGTTTTTTTTTTTTTTTTGAAAAAACGTAGCCCCACACTAGGATTTATTTCTGGGTCCTTCGTGGGTGCGTTTACAAACATAAAAATTCACAAACAAATACCCAGACCAGAACAAATAATTGTGGATCACACAAAGATTCGTGCTGTGCGGGAATCGAACCCGCGACTATTCGACACAGTGGGCGGAGCAGCTCAAGCTCTTAACCACTGCGCTAAATCGTCCGTCGGCTTGATTTTAAAATAGATTACAATCAAGCCGACGGACGATTTTTTGTTGACCAAATAAAATAAATAAATAAATAGATGCCTCCTCTCAGTTTGAGAGGAGGCCAACGGTGGGACAGTTTCTTAATAGGGCCAATATTATTATTATTTATGTTATTTGTATAAGTAAGTGTCTAAAGGATTCCAGATGCTAAGTTTTTGTTTATTTTCTCTCTTTTTTTGTGTTTAGTTTTGGTGTGTTAAGTATAAGCAAGAGACTTGAAACTTTAAATCTTAATTAAGAAGTGAATTACAATGAAAAAAATACACACACATACACAAGATTAAAGCAGAAAATATATCTTTTTAATATATTTTCTTCACATTAAATGTAACTAAAAGGTACAAAATAATTTAAAACTGAAAAGGTAGGGCAACATTGAGATAACGTAGCGTAAGCATTGCCATTATCATTCTAAAAAATGTTAATAATTGACTCCTGAAAAGTCCGATAATTCTTTATGAAAATATTTTTATTTCTCTTAAACACAAACATTGTAAAGACGTTCTAATTCAAAATGTTCACATCACTAGCAAGCAAATAATTTATTCCATAAATTCAAAATTTCTACAACAATATTGATAGAGAGCTGTTTTATATCATAAAACAACTTACAACTGGTTTGTAGAGATTGCAGCGTTTGCGCTGGTGGAAATAAACCAGGCTAGGAAATAATAAGCTATTACAAATAAGAAGCGCCAGGGAACTGTAAAGTACAGAGCTCTGGGGGCCGGCTGTCGGCGCGATATAAGTTTGAACGGAGTTATGCATTTATATTTGCACTTTCTTTATATTTCTGGCTGAAAATGTTAGTGCTAAGTTGAAAATATAATAATTTAAGTTAATATTCTCATTTCAAAACTATTAAGCTTAACCCACCACGGGCGACGCCAGTTTTGCTTACACGATTGGTGTCGCCGCGTTGGTCTCGCGCACTGGGATTTTTAGGATAATATTTTTCTAATAACGTAACATAATAGTTGGTTTAATTTTAAAAATACCAATTTTTGACTTTAAAAGAAACAGTATTTCATAAATCATAGTTCGTTTATTTTACAATTGTGCTCATCAACAGTTGTATATGGGACTCTAAAAAAAATTTACTTGTTTAATTTACTTTATCATTAAAATGTCAAAAATTTCATCAATTTAATATATATATTTTTTTTTAAACGTAGCCCCACACTAGGATTTATTCCTGTGTCGTGGGTGCGTTTACAAACATGAAAATTCACAAACACAAATACCCAGACCGGAACAAATAATTGTGGATCACACAAAGATTTGTCCCGTGCGGGACTCGAACCCGCGACTTTTAGTCGCAGTGGGCAGAGCGGCTTAAGCTCTTAACCACTGCGCTAAATCGTCCGTTTACTAACTGAATCAGCCTTTGTCGGTTAAATGAGACTAGTCACTATAATAAAATAAATAAAATGGTTGCTGTTTTGCAGAAAAAACAAAAAGTATTAATACTTGAAAATGATTCTTCTACAAAAGCAAAAACGGTTTCTGCATAGAGGCCAAACACACTCAACACACAAATAATTCTTTAAATTGTCGCAATTATATGATTTTTATTTTTCTGCCATCTCCATCCATAAATTTGGCCAAATATTGGAAAACCAGCAATCTCAGATACATTTTTGATTTTTAATATTTCTGAAACACGTAAGTATCATTAAAAAACTTACCTATCACAGAATAAAGCAATCAAACTCAAAATAATACGAAAGTAAATTAAACATGACCGTCGTCTTAACAAAATGTTAATACACAAAAACTCTAGTATGACCGTTTGACCCACGTAATCGGTGACACCGGTCTTACGCACCGTGTTGTCTCCAAAACTTCAAAACTCCTTGTACCCAAGAATCGTCGTCGCAGGGTGGTTTGACGGTGTAAAAGTAAAAGTTATTCGAATTTTTTGAACCACCAGGTCACACAGATGTACACGTCACTAATGGCGGTTAATTACTCATTTGTAGGTGCTGCAAAGCACTCGAAACGTCAGGAAAGTAAAAATCTAAAATAAACCGCGATATAATCCGAAAAATATTTTCATATGTAATTCGCATAAGTCTAAGAATTAAATATATTAATTTCTCAAGTTATTGGTTTTTAGAAGTATCGCCATTTTTTATATTCGACCAGTAGTATCTTCTCTTGGTAAATTATTACTATTATTTTTGATACATATACTAAAGATGAAAATAATAATGACCGTCTAAACTATATTCTCCAAGCGGGGCAGTTGGATAGAGTACTCTTTATTATACACCAGTTGGATCACAATCATTAAAGACAAATATATTAAAAACAAATATGTACTATTGGCGGTACATTACTAAGAGCAATTTCTTATTATATATCATTTTAAAGAATAATAGAGGTTTACTATGTACAATTTTGTCTAAATCCAGGCAACTGTTTAAATTTATTGAATAACAAATATCCTGATCTGGCATTCAAATATAAAAACTTTCGCATCAATTATTTTAATGGATAAAGATACAGCTTCAAACAGCGCTTCCCATCCCTCACCCTAAGGGCTAGACGACCAGATCAATTTTAATTTATCTAAATCCGTTAACCCAATACAATTTATAAAGGATATACCTTAGATGAACACTCGAGAAATATACATATTTTTAATCACGAGCCTAATCCTTAAACTCTACCCTCAAAAAAATAAGAATCACATTAAAACATTTATCCAACCGTGTTATGAAATCTCAACACCGCCTCAAAGGATTCTGGGGTAATTATAATAATCTGTGGAAGAACTGGTGGAATCGAAAGTATGGATCAGACGGCATTTGCATTTATATTCAGATTCCGAGGTAAAAGTTACTTATCATTGCTTAGCATTCTCTTTGGACGGCGAATCGTCTTATCCCGTGCAAATTCGCTTATTTAAAACGTTATATATCTGCGAGTAGAGTTACTTTTTGTGGATTAGCGGTGGTGATGTTGAGAATATATTTTTTTTTGATAGCAGTAGCAGTAATTGGTGCAGGGTCTGAAATTGTTGGGAGTGGCTGGGGCGGCGACACGGCGTCCTCACGTACCGTCTGACGCAGGTACTGTCCGGGCATGGTTGCTTCGGGCGGCATCTGTGGCGGATCGGGCGTGAGGAGGTGGAGCGCTGCCACCATTGTGCGGCCCCGGAAGACACGGCGGCGCACACATTGCTGGTGTGCCCGGCATGGGATGACGAGCGGCGCCGGCTTACCGGAGCGCTCGGTGCAGGGGGACGGGCGCTGTCGCTCCCGACCGTGATATCATCCATGGTTGGAAGCAAGAGCGCCTGGGCGGCAATGGTGGCCTTTTGCGAGGCCGTCATGTTAGCAAAGTAGGAGACAGAGCGGGTGAGGGAGGAGACGTTCTCCAATCCCACTCGCAGACGGCGCGTTAGGCGAAGGCGCAGGGACTACGCCCTAAACGACCTTCGCCCACCGTGATCTCGGCCTGCAGGCGTCGGGGAGGGCACCCCGGCGCCCTAGCACGCGCAGGCCCGCGCCGTAGAAGCGCTGCGCCCGCGGAGCCTCCGAAAGGCGGTAGGGGGGAGACCGAACTCCCCCTAACACGTGTCGAGGTCCGCACACGGACCGAGCCCGCCGAGGCCACAAAGGTCATGCTGGTGACGATTCCTGTGGCCCGGCAAAAGGGCAGTAGGACACCGAGGGGTTTTAGTGGGTGCAAGCCCCACATAACCACCCGGCACGTGCCCTCAGCCCGGGGGTATGCGTTAGGCATTTCCCCTCGTAAAAAAAAGTCGCTACTGGCCATAGTCTTGCTCTCTATTACGCTGAAAACTAACATCGTCGACGATCTTACACAATCCACCTCTATCATTCCTGCTAAGGGAATATTAGCCTGACGGTGTTTATTTTTTTATTAATCGGAATATGTAAAAATAACTGTACTGTGATACTCAATACGAATTCATAAAAATATTACGGGAGATTACGGGCATTACCTCCCTATGATAAGCCAAAACAACCCACGGCCCCCAGTTCCCGGCAACCCTGCTATTCCTGACCACGGCGGCGGTCACGGTAACGGCAGGGTGGGGGATGCTAAGAATCTCCGGGTTACAAAAGGCCGCCAAAACCGACTGACCTTAGCCACGTATAACGGACGTACGTTGCGGCTTGACGAACATACGGCGCAACTAGAAGAGGAACTGAGACACATAAGATGGCACGTCCTAGGATTATGCGAAATCCGAAGAAAGGGAGAGGATATCGTAACCTTGAAATCGGGCCATTTTATGTATTTCAGAGAAGGAGACCATCAATCTCAAGGCGGCGTCGGGTTCCTTGTCAACAACGTCCTCTCTGACAACGTTGAAGAAATATCCAGTGTATCGACAAGGGTTGCGTACCTTGTGATTAAATTAACCGAGAGATATAAACACACACTCGGATGATGAAATAGAGGATATGTACGAGGACATATCCAAAGCCTTACACGACACCTCCCAGGCCCACTTCAACGTTGTCATGGGGGATTTCAACGCAATAGTGGAAGTACAAACATGTAGCGAATCGGTAGTGGGTCGACACGGATTCGGTAGCAGGAACCATAGGGGACAAATGCTCGTCAACTTCCTGGAAAAAGAGGGGCTATTCTTAATGAACTCTTTCTTTCAGAAACAGCCTCAACGGAAATGGACGTGGCAAAGTCCCAACGGTAACACTAAAAACGAGATCGACTTCATCATAGTGGACAAGAAGCGCTTATTTAGAGATGTCTTAGTGGTTACAAGGTTTAAAACCGGTAGCGACCACCGGCTTGTGCGAGGCACTCTGGATATCGATTATAAGCTGGAACGTATCCCTTTGATGAAGTCCACACTCCGACCTAACCTGCTCCAACACGTAGTTGGGTCCGAATCGTTTCAGTTGAAACCAAAGAACCGATTCGTTGCTCTGGAAAACACAATTGATGACGATATCGATGAGGAACTCGACCAGGTAGTTGACATCCTAAGGGAAGAGGAAACAAGATTCTGCAAGATGCAGCGCAACGGAAAGAAATCGAGACTTTCAACGGAATGTCTGCAACTCATGGAGAAAAGACGCAAAGACCCCGCAGTCACATCGTCAGAACAACGGGCATTGAATAAAAAGATCACGAAGCTGGTAAGACGAGACGTCCGAGCCTAACATGCGAAATAGAAGAGCGATTGAGCGGGATCGGGGGTCAAAAGTCTTCGCACAACAGCTTGGCCGAAGCCATCTGACGAAGCTGACCACTCTAAGCGGAAGAGTCATCGTCTCGGTGCCAGACATTCTCGCGGAAGTCGAAAATTTCTATTCCCAACTTTACGCCACGCAAGTTAACCAACCGGACCCCGACATAAGGGATTTAAGAGCTACCCTAACCCACCACTATACAGACGAGCTGCCAGAACTCAGCCTTGACGAAATCGAGATGGCTCTAAAACAACTTAAAAATGGAAAAGCCCCGGTTCATGACGGAATTACTAAAGGCAGGAGGAACTCCTATGCTCAAACAACTTCAGCGTATATTTAATTCCGTTATCTTCTCTGGGAGAACTCCAAAGGCATGGAACAGGAGTGCAGTCGTTTTGTTTTTCAAGAAGGGAGACAAGACCCTTCTGAAAAACTATCGACCGATTTCCCTCCTAAGCCATGTCTACAAGTTGTTTTCTAGAGTCATCACAAATCGATTGGCGGAAAGACTTGACGAGTTTCAACCAACGGAACAGGCTGGTTTCAGGACAGAATATGGCACCATAGACCACATTCACACAGTGCGGCAGATTATGCAAAAGACCCAGGAGTATAATCAGCCCCTGTGCATGGCATTCGTGGACTACGAGAAAGCCTTCGACTCCATCGAAACCTGGTCTGTTCTCGAATCCCTGCAACGTTCCCAGGTCGACTGGAGATACATCCAAGTGCTGAGATGCCTGTATGACGCTGCAACAATGACCGTCCAAGTACAAAATCGGCGGACTAAGCATATCCCGCTGCATCGAGGAGTGAGACAAGGTGATGTAATCTCACCTAAATTGTTTACGATTGCACTGGAGGATATGTTTAAGACGCTGGACTGAAAAGGACGCGGCATTAACATTAACGATGAGTACATCTCGCACCTTAGATTCGCGGATGATATCGTCATTATGGCGGAGACGTTGCCGGAATTACAACAGATGCTGTGCGACCATAGCTGATTCTTCCCAACGCATTGACCTCCGGATGAACATGAATAAAACCAAGATTATGTTCAATGCACATGTCATTCCGGAGCCTGTAGTTATAAATTGAACTACTCTCGAAGTTGTTCGAGAATACATCTACCTCGGACAAATACTACAATTAGGTAGAAACAATTTTGAGAGAGAGGTCCGCAGGAGGATACAGCTGGGCTGGGCAGCGTTTGGGAAACTTCGTCAAGTCTTCTCGTCGCCAATACCTCAAAGTTTGAAGACAAAAGTCTTTGATCAGTGTGTCCTACCTGTCATGACATACGGAGCCGAGACATGGACACTTACGGTGAGACTAGTCCACCAAATGAAAGTTGTTCAGCGGGCTATGGAGAGAGGTATGCTTGGAGTTTCTCTGAAAGATCGAATCCGGAATGAGGTGATCCGACAGAGAACCAAGGTCATCGACATAGCTCACAGGATCAGCACGCTGAAGTGGCAGTGGGCTGGCCATATTTGCCGAAGGACCGATAACCGCTGGGGTAGACGTGTTCTCGAGTGGAGACCGCGGCTTGGCAAACGTAGTGTGGGACGCCCTGCAGCTAGATGGAGCGACGATATACGGAGGGTGACTGGCAGCGGTTGGAGGAGAAGAGCCGAGGATCGGGCTCGGTGGCGTGCCTTGGGAGAGGCCTATGTCCAGCATTGGACTGATACGGGCTGATGATGATGATGTGTTTATTTTTTAATTAATCAGTCTGTTGTTTTTATCCTTGCGGAGTATGTAAAAATAACTGTACTAGTGATACTCAATACGAATTCAATAAAATATTGTTTTTATTTTATTATTAATATACTAAAAACAATATTGTCCTGTTGCCTCACGTCTGTGGTAATCCTTGCGGTCCGGTCGAGGAAACATACTATACTGTCTGCATATCTACCGCATGGTAAGGTATTTTTCATTTCAACTAAGGTTATTCTGATTTACTTTCAAATGAGTATTAGTAAAAATATATACTAAAAATAAAAAGTCAGTTTTAAGAAGTGTAGAATTTTTAAGTACTGTATCTGTGGAATTTATGGAATATTATATATTCCATAAATTCCACGAGAATACAAAAGAACACTTTTTATAATGTTTTATCGTTTTTTTATTCTATAGAACGTAGTCTCACACGAGGAATTATTCCTGTGTCGAGGGTATCGTGGATGCGTTTACAAACGGTTACATAAAGATTTGAGATGCGCGCGCGAAGCGGCTTACCTACTACCTACTTAATTACTAAACTAAAGCATCCGTCTGCTGTCTTTTTTACTTAAAATAATAAATAAAAAATAATCACCGTCACGCCTATATTCCCCAAACTAGAGTGGAAAAGGTGTACTGTGTACACCCCTTTTCGCCAAAGATGTTTAGACCCTTTTAATAGGGGCAAGCCTATTGCTATATACCGGGCACAATCAGACTCCGGACTGATACTGGGAATTCTCGATCGAAAAACTGTATTATCCGAACTAGGATTTGAACCAAAGACCTCGCGATTATTATTCGCCGACCAGACCGACGAAGCAGCCTTCGTTACTATTTCTAGAATTTTACGCGATTTTGTCTATTTATTTACCTTTTTCAATCTCAAACTTACATGGAAATTTTCCATCTAGTATAAATAATTTACTTACACTGATACAACATAATGTGAAGTACGTATTTATGTATGTAGTGTAGTGTAGTGTAGTGGTACTCTCTAGAACTTCAATATTCTATTAAACTAAAAGTTCACCCAACATAACATTGTTGATAGTATAGTTCAAATACCAACAAAATAACGTCAGCCACTGAACTTTAACAGTGAACTTTAAACTTTGGTTTTGCTGCAGCGAAATTAATTTCAAACTGTGATAACAAAACTGCACCTTGGGGTACAATCAAAATGTTACGAGTACTCTGCTTATCTTTGCTAATGTAATTTTATTATAATATTATCTTATGACTACACAAAAGGAGACGAAATCATAATATTGTGAAATAATTATCTTACACTACAGAGACCTTGGTACTGTCTATATTTCTGTACCGTCATTAAAAGGTGATATTACTCGAAATATAGCACTTTGGATATTTCTACACAATATGCATCAAAAATGTATCCGCAATTTTTCAGTTTGATTCCTACGTTCCCAAGGCTTAAAACGAGTAAGTTATTTTGTGCACATTCATATAAATCTACGACCTGAATGCAGATCACCCCAACAGACTAGACCGCCTTTTTAATAACTGCATTCGATTTATCTTTAATTTGCGTAAGTATGATTATGTGTCTGAGCATCGAACTCTTTTAAAGTGGTTGCCTATTCGCCAGCGCAGAGCTCTGAGGGCACTGACCATGCTGTTTTCTATCCTTTACTCTACGGTTTCGCCAAAATATCTATCCTCACATTTTTAATTTGTATGCTCTAATCATGATAAATATCTTCAAACCTTAAATAATCGACTTCTTCTAATGCCCTTCTCACCATATCAATTTCCGTCACTCCACTTTCATTATTCAATCCATCTTGCTATGGAATACTCTACCTCAGAAAATAAGGATGGCTAACAATCGTTAGCTAACAATAAAGTGCAAGATTATCTTCATTAAACTTTGGCAGAATCATCTCATTATTTGTAAGGTTACTCAAATTTCATATCTAGTTATACATAACTATTATATTTATTTATATCTTTACTGCCCACTGCCACTTAAGTTTGGCAATTCTGAGAGCTATATCGGTGATTGGTTCTCCTGCGGATCTCCTCATTTCTGATTCGATCTCGCAGAGAAACTCCAAGAATAGCACTTTCCATTGCCCTTTGGTTAACCTTGAGCCTTCTTATGAGGCCCATCTTGAGTGACCATGTCTCGGTGCCGTAAGTTATCACTGGCAACACACACTGGTCAAAGACTTTTGTCTTGAGAAACTGCGGTATTTGGGACGAGAAGATATTACGTAGCTTCCCGAACGCTGTCCAGCCGAGTTGGATTCGACGATTGACCTCTTTCTCTGGACCTACCTAATTGGACTGTTTGTCCCAGGTATACATAATGGTACACATACAACTTCGAGTGCAGAGTTTCCAACCTTCACAAGAGTGGGTACGACATGGGTGCTTGATATGATTTTTGCCTTGCCCATGTTCATTTTAAGACCCACTTGTTCAAAGACTCTGCTGAGGTCATCGAGCATAGTGCCGAGATCTTCCAGGGTCTCAGCCACGATATCGTTGGCAAATCAAACGTGAGAGATGCACTCGCCATTGATATTAATGCCATGTCCTCTCCAGTCCAGAAGCTTAAAAACGTCTTCCAGCGCGGCGGAAAACAGTTTCGGAGAGATAATGTCTCCCTGTCTCACGCTTCGCTGCAGTTGGATGGGGTTTGAGTTCTGGCCGTGGAGACGGACTGACATCGTGGCGTTTTCATACAAACTCTTCAACACTTCGATATATCGATTAGTAATAACTCTCGAAAACAGCTTATAGACATCGCTCAGAAGTGATTTGGGTCTATAGTTCTTCAATAGGGTTTTGTCGCCCTTTTTGAAGAAGAGAACCACCACACTTCTGTGCCATGACTTTGGCGTTTTGCCTTCGACAATGACGGAATTAAAGAGCTTCTGGAGAGCCTTTAGTATCGGCTTCTCACCAGCCTTGAGAAGCTCAGTAGTCATACCGTCAGCGCCTGGCGCTCTATTGTTTTTGAGCTGTTTGAGAGCTTTACTAATCTCGTACAGACTGACGTCCGGGATATCTTCGGTGTAATGTCGGGTCAATCTGGCTCTTGGGTCTTAGGCAAGATTGCTGACAGGGCGTGTTGACATGTATAACTGTCCGTAGAATTTCTCGACCACCCTCAGGAGTTCAGGTTTGGAGGATATAATCCTGCTGTCACCGTCCCTCAGCTTATTTAACCGGTTTTCTCCAATAGACAGATCTCTAGCAAACACTTTGGAGCCCTCGTTCCGTATTTAAATGGGAAATAGAAATCCGCGATGAGCGACCTCTAAATATAAAGAGCACCGCTTTTAACTGACGTCTTTTCTCATCCCTCTGACAGTATTTTAGTAGTTGTTTTGAAAAACAAAAAAAAAAATATCGATATCGATTATGTATGTGTCATATCAGCTAAATATCGTGTTCCTCATGTTGTGAAAAATATTTTTTCTTTCTTTCTTCTCTCAGTAGACGCCTTTCGGCTGGTATTAATATTTGACCAATATACATCTTATAGTAAAAATTATTTCGTTTAAATACAGCCGCCATCGAACAACGAGTGTATTTGGCAGAATATGGGCAGAATGATGTTCAACGTCATCCGACCATTATTTTTTCACAGCCCGTCACTGACAGAGCATCAAAACAAAAATAAACAACCCTTCGATTTGTACTCTATCCTCACTAAATTAAGATTTTAAATCGCTTGCATCAGCTTTTATTTACGGATTTATCGTGTACCAAATGGATCGTACATTTTTAACGCTTGAATATTTTATTACGTATTTTTCAGGATAATTATTACGGGATATGATATGGGTTAGATAAAAGTATTTCATTCATATACATATTTTAAGTCTTCTTTATCTTAACTCCAGTCTAGAATTAATGATAAGATTTTTTTAAAGACAACAATTTTTTCGGATTTTATCGCGGTTTATTTTTGATTTTAAGTTCGTCACGGAAAGGACTGAGGTGGTAGATGTCCAAAAGGCATAGTTGTTCCGGGGTACCCTCAAACTTCTTAATTATTTCGTTAAACGTCGGGAACTTAAAATCAAAAATAAACCGCGATAAAATCCGAAAAAATTGTTTTCTTTAAAAAAATCTTATCATTAATTCTAGACTGGACTTAAGATAAAGAAGACTTAAAATATGTATATGAATGAAATACTTTTATCTAACCCATATCATATCCCGTAACAATTATCCTATCATTTTCTTAAAACGAAGGTCCTTCTGTCCGCAATTAAAAACCAACCAAAACAGATAAGATTTCTAAGTAATTTTTTCACCTGCAAGAAAAACGGCTATAAACGCCAGCAAATCACGCTCAGCTGTGCAATAAAGGCGAGTAAGACTGAATCTGCTGGAAACTAGCCCCGTGGGGCCTGGATTGATGACCACGATACTTCAGATCCACGTGGAAATTGCGCTACAAAATAGACGGTTTTTGCTTTATGACGGAGATATTGTTGCCGGATCTATGACCACTTATGTCATATTTTTGATGGGAGACTTAGAAGGGTTAGAAGAGGGTAGCTATTGACGATCGATCGGTTGATCCGACAATTAACACGGCTCACTGAAGGCCCGCAGATTTTGGAAATTGCCTTTTCCTATTTGGACTTTATCCTTAACTGCAAAATAATAATTAGAAATTGACGGACGATTTAGCGCAGTGGTTAAGAGCTTAAGCCGCCCTGCCCACTGTGTCTAATAGTCGCGGGTTCGATTCCCGCATGGGACAAAACTTTGTGTGACTCACAATTATTTCTTTCGGTCTGGGTATTTGTGTATGTGAACTTTCATGTTTGTTAATGCACCCACGGCACAGGAATGAATCCTAGTGTGGTATTCCTTTACAAAAAAATAATAATATTATATTGTTTATAATATACAGTCAGCAACATTCTCAGTTTTTCAATTCGTTCTTACATTTTTGTTTTACATCAAATCCATTCTTTTTGTTGATATAAACATATTTGTATACCTATGTTGAAGACTGCCTCGTTGGTCTAGTGGTAAAGCGCATCGCTTTGTGATCACGATGCCCTGAGTTCATATCCTAGGTCGGGCAACTGTAGTTTTTCTAACGAAAAATTCCCAATCCGGAGTCTGGAATTGTGTCCGATATATGGCATTAGACTCCTGTTACATGGGACCTAACATCGTTGGCGAAACGTGGGTGTACTCAGTACACCTCTGCCAACCCCGCTTGGGAAATATAGGCGTGACGGTGTTTATTTTTTATTATTGTATATGTTGCTAAAAAGTCGCCGTGGAAGACCTCCCGGTTGACAAGACACTTGGTTGACGACGCTCGAAAAAGACCTGAAAGATGAACTCGACACAAGCGCAGCACAAAATCGTGCTCAGTGGAAAAAAAGAACCGTGTGTGTGCGAATGATCTACGCTGTTGGCCGCGGGGCCTTTACAGCTTCACCGGACAAGAGGGCGAGCGTGCAACCACTACGCTCGAGCCAGAGAATAAAAGAACCAGGAAGGCCGACCCCAAGTAAATGGGTCTAGTCTAGTCTAGTCGTAAGAAGAAGAAGATTGTATATGTTGCTAGCGATTTGAGTTTGACAATGGTCGCCAACGTCTTTAAAATAAAGTGTATCGCTGATTAGAAAAACAGAGAATGTTAAGGTCTACTTACGTTGCTGGCCATACCGATGTTGGACAAGAGATCTGGCGTGATGATATAGACAGATACATAGACAGAAATCAGCCTATACAGTTTTGAAAGTCGTCTTTACGTATTTATCCTGAACTGAATAATAATATGAAAAGTGGAAGGATGCAGGTACCGGGGAAGACCTACATTATCTTACCATGACCAAATAGACCGTGTCTTATGTGAAGGGCAACTCAAGGGTCTGCGTAACCGGCGAGCGTGTATAAGACGAACTGTGTGAGTGGAGGAAGCCAGAGAGGTATGTAAGGAAAGAACCTGTTGGAACTCTGTACTCTCTGCCTACCCCGCAATGGATCTGGCGTGGTGATATAGGTAGGTAGGTGAATAATAATAACAAATGAACCTAATAATACCATACCACTGCTGGGCATAGGCCTCTCAGGTTGAATTGAGTTCTAAGACTTACGCGAATATTTAAAATGAAATAAAACTTTTTATCGGATGTGAGTCCTTCCTTTCCTCCTTCCCACAACCAGAGATGGGCAAAATGCAATCAGGTTAATGATTTTTCACCCCCGCTTGGGGAATATAAGCGTGAGGATGTATTAATTTATCTCTGAATATCATCACGTCAGATCCCTTTCGGGGTAGGCAGAGAGTACAGAGTTCCAACATTAATGATTAATGATTACAATTACATTTTGTAAACTTCAACTATTACGATAACACTTTTAATCTTGAATCATGATTAAATATTACAAAATGCAATTGTAATTAATCTTATTACATTTTACCCATCTCTGCCCACACCGTTGGTGCTGTAAAGCAGAGCATTCAAGACCTTGTAATTGAAAAGAAACCGCGATAAAATCCGAAAAATAATTTTATGGTGGTCGTTGACCATGAAGGTCAACCTCCACCAAGCGGACCTAGGACAGTTTAGTTAAGGTAGGTTTTTTTAGCCACCTGTTCATGTTTTTGTATTCTAGTAGTATACAAAGACACCTAAACGCCGTTAACAAGCAGCAATTAAGGCTCAGTTTTACTTCACTTTTGTTAGTATAAAAGGTGTATCGTAATTAACGTAAGCCCTCAGACGCCCTGATTAGATAATTGCTTCACAAATTCAATACGAAAACCAATATTCCAAATATAAATTTTTTAGCCCTTTTTTAAGCACTTTTATACCCCAATTAACAATGAAACTTGTACATGTATGTGTGCGTATTAAGAAATACGTTTTAGAAATGCATTTGAAGTCTCTGTATTGCTTTGAATCAATAATTAATTTAGTTTATTGCGGCGCACTGACAGCTTTCTTCAAATTAAAAAAAAAACATACTTTAAAAATTGTTGGAATTAATTCAGTTATCGATTTAGAACAAACTACTTTCAGGTCTTGCGTTTATTATGTTACACCTTGTATATGAGGCTCGGGACATTTTAATGACCTTTTTCCGACCGATATGGAACAAAGAGAGAAAAATATTAAAAATGCCTCCTCAATTTGTCATCGATACAATCCTATCTTTCATCCATTGATTAAGATAAATCGCAAGAAGAATTCGCCACCATCCGCGTTTTCACTTTACGATCGGCTGTTTCGTCCAGAGTGCTAAGCACAAATCATTTGACGTTATAGTAACACTAACAAGAAAGTGTGCTATCGGCCCCATCTTTATGTAGTAAATTAGTAGTGTGAAAAGGACGGCATCTCATCTCGATAGCATTACGTTTACGTCAACCTATTCATACTAAGCTCTCTCAGTATTATCTTCAGGTCAACGTATTTACGTCAATCCGGATTCTAGGGCGAGATTGCTAGGTTTGTATTTTCTATTTTAGCTGATATTGTGATACTTAAGTCTTCATATGATTTCCGGCCTTGCGATGAAGTTGCAAGAAGCTACAGTGTGCCTTGTGATCCGTTGTTTTTTAACAAATTATCCTCTATTGTCAACCATCAAGAGATGGACGCAAACAGGTGCAACTTAGTTTAATACTAAAGAAGTTCTTTATGAACACACTATCTGGTGGGTGGTATATATTTGTGTTTCTCATCATCATCAGGTGAAAAATATCCAATACGGGACAAAGGATTCCTCCAGAAGATCATTCGTTACATCGATCGACTTTATTTAATTAATGAATTGTTTATGACTGCTTAGTTTAATTAATAATAAAAAAGCAAAAAATGAATATTTGAAGTCGGTGCTAAGTAAACCGACTGCACCAACCAGCACCGACTGCAAATATTTATTTTTTGCTTTTAGAAGTCGGTTTCCCTTTTTTTTTAAAGTTTTTTTTATTTTACTAACTTAATTTAAACTTTAACTTAATTTACTAATTTTAAATGATGAGTGAATTTATTATTATTTATATACCTCCTTCTTATTTAAACAATGATATAAAACTCATAATAACTGAATTTTCACATTCATGCTGTTTGCCGTATAGGAAACCCCTGGTGGATAATCTTCAAAGCTCAGTGTCCAATACCAATCAAATTTAAATTCGACCATCACGGAGCTATGCTGAACCTAATGCCAAAATAATTATCAAAATCAGTTTATAAGCAAAGAAATTACAATAAAAATACAGACTAATTATGGAACCTCCTCCTTTTTGAAGTCGGGTAACATTCTGTTAAGTAGCTACGCATTCGTATTGTTAGGCGTTAAGGAGTTCCGTGGTGTATCTTCAAAGTCCAAGATCCAATACCAATGAAATTAAAATGGGACCACCTTGGAGCTATACTGAACCTAATGCAAAAAGAATCATCAAAATCGGTCCACAGCTGACGGAAATATCGATAAACATACAAAAAAAAGAAGCATACATACAACCGAACATAGAACCTCTTCCTTTTTGAAGTCGGTTAAAATGTGTCAAACATACGTCAGGCCAGACATCAGAGCCAATTTAGTCTTCATTGAATATCAACTATTTACGCTACGTTTTATAAAGTAAACTCAAATTATATAAAGTAAAACCACTTAATTCTGAATTACGAACAAGAATATAGATTATTCTGAATAATTAATCACCAAAATCTTTCAAGAAATAACAGCAAGAGAGATTGGCCATGAAACAAAATTAATATCCTATCTTCAAAAAGTCATCACAGAAAGAAACGAAGGTATTTCAGAGAGTTTAGCACGAAATGATTAATGTAAGCGTAACGCTAGCGAGTTGTTATGCCATCCTTGTCATACTACGATCTACTAAATAAACATGAACGTGACAGCACGCTTACTAGCTAGCATCACGCTAACGTCAAATTTATCCTGCTAAGCCTTCTGAAGAGAAATTAGTTTTCATTTAATCAATCCTTTTTTAATTAGAAACGGGAAGCACAGATTCGTCGTTTTGGATTCTTTCCGAAATGATTACGACTAGAATTGCCGCAGTTGTTGAACTGTCTTACACTGAATTTGTATTCTGCTAACTCTCGAGGAAAGTGAGGATAGCTCAGTCATGTAAAGTCGTTACTTACACTTTCGTTTTCTACCTCACCATCACTACTTAGAGGTCTATTCGCTGAATTTTTATGGTAGCGAAAGCCAAAAGACTAACTTTTGCATATTTTTTCCGATTTAATTCGAACTCAGTTCGTGATCGCTAGCCAAACACATGCATGCAACACTATGCACAACTAGACCAACGAGTTAGTCTAACGAAAAATACCATAATACTTTGAATTTCTAACATAAATGTAGCCCCACACTAGGAATTATTGCTGTCGTAAGTTATGAATTTCACATGTACAAACACCCACAAATTAAATATATGTGGGTCACACAATGATTGGTCCCGTGCGGGAATCGAACCCCCGACTACTCAATCTAGTGGCCGGAGCGACTCAAGCTCTGAACTACTAGACCAAACCATCAGTTTATTAATTAGGTTATAGAGTGAGGTCGCGGCGCGGTTAAACAATAATATAATAAATTATAAAGCATACATGTCAATGTGTAGATACATGTGTGAACAACCAATGAAAATGTAAACAATCTTAAACTTCAGTTAAAGCCTTCAGTTTTGTTTGATCGTCATCAATCTTTAAATCTATTCTCCAAACAGAACCGCTAGTATCAATTTATGGAATAAAATGTAACAAAGCAACAAAAATATACAATTCCCATTCGAAAGATTCAATAAACAATAGAGTCGGAATACATAAAGTTCCATCTTGGCTTAGAGAGCTAAAACAATAAATGTTATCGCATAAAACACCGTTTACTGTCCAATAGTTGTCCACGGGACTCTTCATTCAATATTTATGCGGTGCGCGAGGAGAATCCTCGATTCTACTTTATTTTTAAAACTTGTATATTGTTAACTAGCTGCACCCGCAACTTCGCGTTATATTCAAGCGTGTATTTCAAATTCTTTGGTTTTTTTAACGTGAAACGAAAGTCAAAAAGGTGGACCCTAACGAAAAGGTCTACAAACTACTTTGGACAAGAGGCCCCTTTTCCAAAATGAACTGATACCTCAGAACCCCATAGCCAAATTACTTTAAAAATCCTATCTCTAGTTGTTTTCCTATTGATACAAAATACTTACCAGTTTAAAAACTTTGCGGTTGGTTAAGTAAGTAAAGTACAACAATGATACTTCCTACTAATATATTAGTCAGTCTTATAACAAGTTGGTACACGTAATACAACTTATACAGTATCTTGAAAGTTTCAAACAAGAACTTGTGTTAATTAATAAGGGTCGATTTTTAGACCTCTTTGCCCCCAAAATCAGGTTTCGTTTATGTCGACCCCTGGGAAACCGATATCGACCCCCAAGACCCCAAGGGGTCGATATCGATCACTTTGGGAATTCCTGATCTATATCGTCTTACCTTAATAATAACAAAATGATTAGTCATAGAAACATGTATCCAGTGTCATTATTAAGCTTATATTGTCAGATTGTCGTTATGACCTTGAATTTGCGGCGGGACCGGGCGGAGCCGCGGGGGAGGGCACTGCGTACAATGACCGAAACGCTCTCGCTCCTTTCTATCAATCTTTTACAGTAATAGCGAGTAGTTGATATAGATGTTTTACGTAAAACCCAACGGCCGAGTATCCTGACCGATTTACTCTATCTTTTTAAGACAAAAGCTGGCCTATGCCTTTCCCCTGGATAAAATATATGTCCTTGCTGAATTAAATCAAACTGTATTAAGCAGTTTGAGCGTTTAAAGGTAACAGACAAACAGACAGACAAAATTACTTTCGAATTTATGATATTATTATGGATTATATGCAACATTTTTTCAAGAGCGTAACCATTTTAGGAATTATTTCCTGGATCGTGGTTTACACAGGAACATGAAATTCACATACATAAACATCAGACTGAAACAAATATTTGTAGTTCATACAAAGATTTATGTCGTGCCAGGATCAAACCTGCAATATTACGTATGAAACTATTTTTTGGATTTTGTCGCCTCTTTGATTTTGATACGTCGAGAATTAAACTATAGTTTTATTTCAAGTATCTATCACTATTACATCTATCTATTTATATATTATATCATTACGCCAGATCCCTTGCGGGGTATTCTATACAAATATGACCACCGCTTTGAGGGAAGTATTTAATGCAGATAATGAATGAATAGTATAGATTTCAAATACTTTTTGAAAGCAACTTAAAAGAACAAAGGAAAAATGTAAAAGTTTTAAATTAACAGTCTCACTCGTGCCGCGGCTCAGCCTTGCAAAAGCGACCTCTAAATCAAACTTTACGAGTTTGCAATTGCATTATACAGTGAGATGAAAAAATTGCATTATTTTATGAAGAGGAAAATTAACCGGTTTTAATACTAAAGCAGGTGGAATTAAGTTGGTAGTTCTACGCTTAGCAAATTAGTGCTTAAAGGATTGTACTTATAATCAGCACTGTGTGAGTATTCTGAACAGAATTTTTTTTTTTATCTTTATTCTCACTCCACATTACGCCTTGCAGGGTAGGCAAAGAGTACGAAGTTCCAACGGATTCTTTCCCTACAGACTTCTTTGGCTTCCTCCACTCTCACCAGTTTGTCTCATACACGTTCGCCGATTATGGAAACTCTAGACTTACCATTCATATCATGCACGCATCTTTTTTTAAATACCCGTAATAAACACTGTAATACCTTTATTCCCCAAACGGAGGTGGCAGATATAACCACATATGGTGGATTATGTTAAGTCCCCAGTAAGGGCGATTCTATTGCCATTATATAGGGCACAATCTCAGATTCACGAACTGTTTTTAAGAAATTTGCGATAGAAAAACCACTCATCCCACATACCCAGTGGTACTCGTATCTTTGTGTGTGGTGATCGAATTCTAAGTAGGCATAGTGATACTCAGAAAGCTTATTTAGTTATTCAATAATGACATTTAAATTTAATTCAAAATATATAATTATATCTAACATAACCATAAAACTCAAGTAATAAAAGTAATTTAAAAATAAATTAACTCGCTTTCCTATAAAGAAATAAACTCGAATATTTTTCTGAGTACTCATTTCGCATCGCCCGGGCAGCCAACAAATTTATTTGTTTTATCTCAAAAACCCTTTATTGTTCCAAAACTCGGTGAATAGCTTCGAATAAAGCAGTTACGATTTAACTAAATGGACTATAAACGTTTTCTGAAGGAGTAGTGATAGCAATTATATTCGCGCTTGGAATGGTAAAAAAATTAAGTGAAAACGTTTTTATTTCTTATTTAATGTAGCAGTTGCTAGGGTCGTTGGGCACGGTTGAAAATGTGGGTGGTTTTCTATCCACATTTTTAACTGATTTGGCTTTGTTAATTACTTCAGTTATTGAGTTCTTAACACGAATATTACAGATTATTTTAAACAATTTTTAGGACTTCATCTATTTTTTTTCTATTTTTAAGTTCCCGGACCAATAAAAATTATTAAGGAGTTTGATGGTACCCCGGAACAACTATGCTTTTGGACGTCTAACACCTCAATGCTTCCCGTGACCATGGGTGCTGCAAAGCACACAAAAAGTCGGGAACTTAAAAATCAGAAATAAACCAAGATTAAATCCGAAAAATAGAAAAATAGATTTAAATTATTCTCTAATCTACTGGAAGAAGTTGTCTCTGGAGTATATAGCAAGTGTAGTGCCTACTAGCTCCTAGATTGACGTCTATGGGCTATTTCACTGCCTACTATATCATCATCATCTATTAGAAATTGGCGGTCCTCAATGAGTGTAACCATCATATTTTAAAGTTTTTAAAAACATACTATTCACTAATCATTAGCTCGCTAGTCGAACCTCACACTAAATAAGAGCCAACCATGTTGGCAACATCTGTTTGAAATCAATTTGATGTTGCCAATTCGAGACCGTTATTTGGTCGATAATATCAAATCGCTTTTTAAATTTTAAAATTGGTAATAATAGCTAATCTATCGTTTAATTTTCATAAAACAAAATTCCGATAAATCATCCATGTAAATAATGAAATTATTTTATCAAGTGATAATGCTTTAGTGTTAACGATAAGCTTTCTAAAAAATATTATGACAGTAGAGAATGTGTTTCTTTTTGTTGTAATTTTTACTTTACATTCTACACCAATTTCAAGATAACAGAACGCTAGGAGAAAGAAATTTTCAGTAGTTTATGTATCGGTAAACAGTTTCACAAAATAGATAACATAATAAAAATGTATGAGACTATCTCCTAACTTCATTACTTGAGCTTCGAGAATCACAATGCGTCTCCGACGCCCTTTGGAATAAAATACGAGTAGTATTTTACGTTTATATGAGACATCATAAGATAATTCTAAGGTGCAAAATACACATATAACGTTAACTTTCATGGTACCTGTGTTCCTGTGTACTATATATACCCATGTTTCATTGAAGGTGTTAAGTCCTTGCGTACAAGCTCCTAATTCTAACGTAACGATCATTTATAAATTTCAATCATTGTTGAAATTTATTCTCCAAAAAATTAAATGATATTTCTTCCCTAGGATTTATCGATATATAGACCCAAAAATATATCGAATATCGTCATATTTCGAATTAGTTTAATATTCATATTAGTCCAATCAAAGCTAACTAACCTGATGATGCCATATGAAAAGATCTAAAGTTATAAATAATTTAAAACTAATTTTTGGAGTTGCTACTACGAGTAGATATCGCGATATACCAGGATATCGAAAAGCGACCTCTTTTTGGCTATAATATTATTCGTGATCTGTCTACTATGACTAATTGTCGATGCTAGTATTTGAACCTAAGACTTAGTTATCTGGTCGCATCGCACTGGAGAAACGAGGCAGTACCTGACGGACGCGCGACGAGGACAACCTTCAAATCAAATCATTACTTTGTTTAAAATATATAATAATAAAATAAGCCCTACTGTTTACATACGAGAAACCCTTAACATACTTTTCTCAAAGTGTACTCTACTTATTAATCTATGACCAAATTGGAAAGAAACGCCCGCTGAGGAGATTAAAAGCTAACCTAAGAATAAACCAAACCCGACTAAAAACTTGTTTAATTGTCATTTACTGTTTGCTCACTTCTCTTCTCTATTTTTTCATAGAAACTGTACACGGTCACGCCTATGTTCCCCAAGCGGTGGTGGCAGAGGTGTACTGAGTGCACCCACTTTTCGCCGACGATGTTAGGTCCCAAGTAATAGGGGGCGAGCCTATTGCCATATACCGGGCACAATTCCAGACTCCGGAATCATACGGGCAATTTTTCGTTAGAAAAACCATATTTGTCCGACCTAGGAATGGAACCCAGGACCCCGTGATCACAAAGCGATGCGCGTTGTTACTAGACCAACGAGGCAGAACGATGATAAAAACTGGCATATTATTTACTGCAAGGGCCTTCCCCAATCGACCATTTATCGACCGGGCGAGCGACACTGATGCCATTACTTTACAAAAAAATAATAAGGGACCGATATTTTGAGCGCGCGCAGAGAAATAAACGACGTATTTGCAAAAATCAATTTTATCATTTTCTATAAAACTACTCTATGAAATAGAAAACCTGCTTTGCAAAAACTTTGCAACAATTATTTGCTATGGTTTTAAGTAAATTCGATTGATTTGGAATCAGTAAATGTAAAGCAATAGACATGGCTTTAGATTGTTCTAGCGAACAAAAAATCGTTTAATCTATATATCGATATCATCACGCCAGATCCCTTGCGGGGTAGGCAGAGAGTACAGAGATCCAACAGGTTCTTTCCTTACATACCTCTCTGGCTTCCTCGACTCTCATAGTTCGTCTCATACACGCTCGCCGGTTACGGAGACTCTTGACTTGTCCTTCAGATAAGACTCGGTCTATTTTGTCATGGTAAGATAGTCTAGGTCTTCCCCGGTACCTACATCCTTCCACTTTCGCATTGTATATCTGTTTTTTCATTCTTTCTTCTGACATTCTTTCGTTCGTTCGTTTCGTTTAATCGTGTACTCTTTTTACCAGATTCTAAAATGTACAGTCAAAAATCATATTTCTAAATATTAAGTCTTTCATCTATATACTTCTTGAAGTGTATGGAGTATAAAAATATGTTTTTCTCGCAGTGGCCCCTTTACAAAGGCTATTCTGCCCCGCATATTATTTTAAATCGAGATTAAAAGTATAGACGATTTGCGGTCCACCTTCGCTTGAACCAAATTGGCTATTGCCGGTAACTACAAGAGTAGAAATATCTAATGGCAGTTTCCTTGGGGGGCAGCACTAGCGGGTCATGTAGACCGCTCACTTTCTTCCTTCTCGTAGCACCTACTTTTGTCTGCCTCCGTCTTGGATATTTCGCCACGGTTCTTTTCAAATGAAACAGCAATATCTTCAGAAACGCTGGATCCCAGTTGGGCCTCCACTAGTTGGACTTCTGAGCTGGCTACGCGATGGCTGAGACGCAACTGAGAGCGAGGCCGTTTCAGCCCTCGCTTATATTTGATTCTTTGGGGTCACAACTAGTGGGGGTTGTACCCAGCCCAGCGTTTGACTTTATTTCTTATAACTTATATATTACATTCAACATTTATTATAATTAGGTTATTATAGTACATGGGTTATTATAATTAGTCACGAACACGATTATTTAGCTACCTCTAAAATAATCTTAGTATTTGTATAAGAACGTCTTGTTTAGACGTTCGTGCCGACAAAAATATACAGAAGAGAAATAGTCAAGTTTTTACGCAATAATAAAAGAGAACGTTATTTATTTAATTTTTTAAATACTTATATCCACTTTAATGACCGGGGTGATATCAACCGTGCATCTGGGCGATTAAAGGCGACTAATCACTCAGGTAATTATATAAAAGTTACTAAAAACTTTAAAAATTCTCTCTGTAAAGTTGCCAAAATGCACTTATCAAGCTTACAAAGCAGGCCAGAGAACACAGTGTAGCAGGCTAACGGTATCTCATCTATAGGATGTTAAGTGACGTCACACATTCAAAACGTGACATTCTCACAAAAGCATCGTAATTGAAAATGCAGAATCAACATTTCGCTCACAGCAAACTGTATTACAGAGATCGCTCTAACAGAATCCCATTTTCACTGGCTAGTCTGTTTTATCTGAACAAATTCCGTAGCTTTTTATACTATTTGTTGAACGCTTTTACGTTTTTAATATAGGGCTGTGGGTTTAATTGTTGCATGGTAGGGACAGCTGTGTGTTAGTTGCGTAGTATAATAATTTTAATTTAAAAAGATCTTTTTAAAAACAAAATTTTATAGCAAAAACACGAACCGAGACCAACAAGTACTATGGTATTTGTCAAGTCAATACAAACGAGCCCCAATATGTCGAGGTTAGGTCGAGTAGTTAGGTAGTTCCTTTGACCACCCTCCCACACCATTATCAGAATTTGTACACCATCTGGGTCTACTAAACTCGTCAATACAAATCCAACGAGCCCAAACACGGCGGGGTTATGTTCAGTAGTTGGGTAGTTCCGTTGGCCACGCTCCGGCTCCATCATCAGACCCTGGACACCATCCGGGTCTACAAAACTCGTCAAGACAAATCGAATGGGCCCAAACACGGTGGGATTATGTTGTGTTGGCCACCTTTCCTCTTCATAATCAGACCCTGAACATCATCTGGTTGGTACTTGTCAATACCAATCTAACAAACCTAAACACGAGGTGGTTATGTTGTGTAGTTGACATGTTCCCATGGCTACCTACCGACTCCATCATCAGACCAGTTCCATGATAAATTATTGCATTGCCACCGAACTTACATACGTGCTTGAAAAATGGATCACAAGATTTGGCAATGGGCTGTCCCATTATAGGCTGATATTGTACCAAGATTAACACAAAGATTTGCTGGTCACTCAAAAATTAGTCCCCAACGTTTATCCAACCTACTATTACTCAGTCCATTTAGTGGAGTGGAGTGTGGAAATCCAGTAACTTACGCAATCATTAGACCAAGCCGTTCATTATGATATATTATAGTGTAAATGAGCTTTTTATCAAACTGCGACCATACCCGATATGCTTTGCTTTCTGCCTCATGTTATATTCTAGGGTATACGTAATAACTATTTTCAAAAGTCCGAAATAGTTCACGGAACTGTTATTGGTTGTGGACCCTTTTATAAAAATGTAAATTTTATTGTTTTTGAACTGAAACTAAGAGTCGGGGGTGCAGTTTGAGATTCTCCTTGATAATACTGTTGTTTTGGAAATAATGTGAAAATTGCTGGGACAAAACCTTCGGAAGCCATTTCTATTTAAACGATAATAGTGTTGGTATATACAATTCTCAAGTTCCCTCGTGTCATACCGTATGAACCTGCCTTTCTTCTTGTGCTTTTTCTCAAGACAATGAGATAATCTCTATTACATAGATGAGGCAAGCATACATTAGCAACGTTACAATGACTGATAAAAAAAAATTAAGGATTAATTTGAGCGCATCGAAACTTTCAAATGGTAATTTTTACGATCTTCTTTATTTTATGATTTATAGATACTTTCAATGCTCAATTGTTTTCTAAATTAGAATCAGTGAACGGTCGTTAGTTCTTGACTATTTATGTATATACTTAGCCATACTATGCAACTTAGTTTTGGTTACACATTTCAAGATGGCGCTACGTAATGATTCAACACTCAAAGTTCGAAACGCGCCATTTTTTTTCACTTCGTAACACATTATTTAAGTTCTCTACTGCAACATTTGCACAGACGAAGTACAGGTCACCAAATATATCACCTATGTAGCCACAAAATAAGTATTCTCTTTTCTGATTTGTTCTAGATATGGGAGACCATTAAACTTATCGGTGATGAAGTTTACTAGTGAAGGTAAGGAAACACCATTAAACAAACAAATCGACGCTGACAATCCCTTATCTACACCTAAACTAATTACAACACCCAGTCCGCACCTCAGACAACAGTAGCACAATCGAAACAATTTAACAAAATTAACCCCGCACCAAAATCAGAGTCAATATGTGTGTACTGTACAACTTAAACATACGTTCGTGTTATAACTTACAGGTTGTGACGAGACCCACGCGAGTTACAATGTTTGGTTAGGCCCAACCCCTCTTAATTTATTCACAACGTTATACCAACATATTTATGGCATGTCTGCGGTCACCCCCATTATTCTTTGTTATTTTTTTGTGATGCGCAGACTTTAAAATGCCGGAGGGTAAAATTGTTTTTCTTTTCTTTTTAGAAAAAATAACATTATCAAAAGGTTGCTTTTGGTATTGTAAAACTGCTGATATGTTTTAGGTTTTGTGAAACGTGTGAGATTTGCTTCGTGTATTTTAGTTACATTTGCAAAACGAAAAATAAGCACTTTTAGTTGATAAAATTTTGTGTGAGTAATGAATACACAATATATTGAGTCTATCTATCTATCTATATCATCACGTCAGATCCCTTGCAGGGTAGGCAGAGAGTACAGAGTTCCAACAGATTCTTTCCTTACATACCTCTCTGGCTTCCTATACTCTCTCATAGTTCGCCTTATTAGTGACAATAAATTCAAAGCTTGTATTAAACGTTCGCTTAGTGAACAAGCTTATTATACGCTAGATGATTATTTAAAAGACAAAAATACTTGGATAGGGTCTGTTCCAGCTCCACTTGATTGAATATAGACAACTTGTTTGGCTATTATTATTTAATATTCCCTCTCTTTCTTCTATTAATTTAGTAAAATGTATCTTTTTTTCTCATTTCTTTTTCTGTAAATGAGGGAACCATGTAGCCATTCACATGAATAGTATAATTTGTATAATTTAACTTAGACTCACCTGATAGACCAGCCTACATCGTTGTCTCATATCCCACAGCAAAATATAGATGGAAAAAGAAACTATAAAAGTACTCTTTTAAAAGAGTAACCGTGGAGTTTCTTGCTCTTCTTCTCCACAGGAATGACATTTCGAAGTGGTGGTAGAGTGCTGTAATGGTTTACATGTTTATATTTTGGTTCTGATTCTGATTCATACACGCTCGCCGGTTACGGAGACTCTTGACTTGTCCTTCAGATGAGACTCGGTCTATTTGGTCATGGTAAGATAGTCTAGGTCTTCCCCGGTACCTATATCCTTCAACTCTCGCATTGTATATCTGTTTTTTCATTCTTTCTTCTGACTTTATTTCTATATGCCCGAACCAAGGGAGCAT
Organism: Phalera bucephala; assembly: GCA_905147815.2. Classification (NCBI taxonomy): domain Eukaryota; kingdom Metazoa; phylum Arthropoda; class Insecta; order Lepidoptera; family Notodontidae; genus Phalera; species Phalera bucephala. The sequence goes on from LR990612.1 coordinate 29,751,800, forward strand.
ACTACTCATCTTTACACCGATACTATCTTTCATACCTACTCGCTGTCTTACTACGCTGTTGTGAATACGGTCGGTCAGCTTGACTTCGCACATCTTCCGTAGAGCTCGCATTTCGACCGCATTTATTCTAATAAATTGAGTTACTTAAGCAAAACTATATCTTCAGACTTTATCATGTTTTTTTTTTGTTTTTATGTTTCCCATGATTTGGGTGCTATACAGCAGCCATGGTTATCCATAGGGACTCATCGAAACGTCGAAAAATTTGCCTCAAAAAATCCCAAATTAAATAAAGAAACTACCTATTCATTTCAAATGAATACATACGCTCATGCGCATGGTGGCCTAAAACACATAGTTGGTCGTAGTTGCGTTCTTTGGAAGGCCCTTATCCTGCAGGGAACGTAATTTTTCTGGCAATTTATCTTTGATTATCTACAAGGTGTAACATAATAAACGCAAGACCTCAGACATTTACTACTAGACCACAGACTAATTGGGGAATTAGAGAATTGCTTCATAAATACAATACGAAAACCAAATTTCCAAATTTAAAGGTTTTCACCCTTTTGTTAAGCACTTTTATACCCCAATTAACAATGAAACTTGGATGTGTACGTGTGCGTTTTAAGAAATACGTTTTAGGAATGCATTTGAAATCTCCTTATTGCTATGAATCAAGAATAAATTTAGTTTTTATAGCGCACTGAAGGAGTAAAATTATTTGAAAAGTTAAAAACAATTTAAGATACATTAAAAATTGTTGGTATCAATTCAGTAACCGATTTAGAACAAACTACTTTCAGGTCTTGCGTTTATTATGTTACACCTTGTATACTAAACTACTTAAGTTAATATAGAGATTATTTAGCAATGTTTTCTACTCTGCCGCGTCTATATTTTTTAAACGAGGACGGCAGGGGTATAATGTGTACACCCACTTTTCGTCGGCAATGCTAGCTGCCATGGTACCGAAGGGAGCGAGCCTATTGCCATTGTACCGGGCACAAAAATTACATTCTGTCCGACCTAGAATTTTAACCGAGAACCTCGTGATCGCTACTAGCAGTATACGCCGCCAGAACAACTAGGAAATGAAGTTTTTAAAGTTAAGAAAATCACTAAAATGTTATGATCTTATTTGAAGTTCAACGTAATTCTATTATAACGAAGCTGAATAGAGCGGCATATAATGTGGGAAAAAGACAAACGTTGAAGACGAGGCCTATTATTGCCGTTGTCTACAGAAACAAATTTTTATCTCTACTGTATTCAGTGAATTTGTATAAACGCCACGGTAGGGTTACCATAATGTCGAAAGAAATAAATAATCTACATCCTATTTCTATTAAAAAAACTAAAATTAAATCTTAACCCTCTCCAATCGAGGGCATTTAGCTGTTTTCGTAAACCTACTTTAGAAGTACTTTAAAATACGAAAAGAAATATTTGTGGCGTTTAAGATATGTTTTAAGCGAAATAATGCTATTACAATGGCGATGATGTACTTAGGAGTCCTAATCTAAAAACAAGTAGATCTATAGTTAATTTTAAGTTAATGCAGTATAATGATTTTAAAACTTTTTACTACATTTACCCTAGGCAGTATTTTGGACATGAAAACATATATATAGATAAGTTGTAGAAACTTATCTCAACTACTTATCAAATTAAATGGAAAGTAGAGCCAACAGAAGACGCAGACGTTTTATAATGAAAACGAAACAAATGGTCATCCATCTCAGATCGACCGAATGAATTGCTGCTTAACCATAGTAATCGGTATAAACTCTGAGGCCATGAAACTCTACAAACCTCTGATATAGGTATAGGAAACGGTCACCCAATATATTCTAAACATTTTCTTGTTACGTAGTGACTTATACGTACTTTAAAAGTGATTTCTGAAAAAAAGTAGTAAGCCGCTTTGTAAAGTTACTCCTTAATTATCAGTTCCCAAAAACTATAACTCATCGATAATTCGAAAACCCAAATCTGCTATTTTAGTCTTAATAATCAAAATTTGATATTGCATATTGGATATCCATAGCCACTCTTAGCGGATGGTCACTGTAGTTGCGGTCTCATTGTTCCTGCAGTTCTCAGTTATGCTGAACGTTTTCTGACTTTCACGTCAAGCTGGAAACTTAATTTCCACCAGCTTCTTTATTGCTTAACAAATAAGCCTGATATATCCCACCGCTGGGCCAAAAGCCTTCACTTAGAAATCGGGATGTCAGGGAAAAGTTCGTACTCCACCACGCAGACCTAATGCGGATTAGTGGACACAAGTTTGTGGCCACCATCAGTTGGAACTTATCAAATCCTCCAAAGCCGCTATTTCAGCTTAACGACTACCACAAAGAAGCATCTATTTGGTCCGTCCGCGAGCCGTCCAGTCCACCTATATAGACAGCAAGGTATGCGTACGAGTGGGTAGTAATATGTCACCCTAGTTTGACGTTGAAATCGGCGTAAAGCAGGGTTGCGTGTTGTCCGCTAGACTATTTATAATATATTTGGATAAACGTCTTCAAAGACTGAAAGCGATGAATGAAGGTGTACAAATGGGTGACCCAGTGGTAAACCATCTACTATGTGCAGATGACGCGGTCTTAATAGCGCCAACAGCCACTGATCTGCAAACACTAGTCACAATTATGAAAGACTGCTTACATTTGAATATAAAGAAACCCAAGATTATAGTTTTTGAACGGGAAGAAACAAGAACGAATGCAAGGATTGTGGTTGGTAACGATGTGCTGGAGCAAGTGAATGAGTTTGAATATCTTAGATGCGCCTTCAGTAAGGATGTGAAATATACCGCTGACATAGAGAGAAGAGTGAGTGCAGGGAACAGAGTAAATGGTGCCATGGGAAAGCTTCTTGGGAGCCGGCACTTAAGCCAAAAGGCGCAGCTGGCCATATATAACGGAGTGCTTATCCGGACGCTGTTATATGGTAGCGAGAGCTGGGTATGTAAAAAGGAGAATAAAAGTAGGATAAATGCGGTTGAAATGCGAGCTCTGCGTAAAGCTGACTGGCCGTATTCGCAACAGCGTAGTAAGAAAGCTAGTAGGAATGAAATATAGTATCGGTGTAAAGATGAGAAAGGGTATACTAGTTGTTTCGGGCATATAGAAAGAGTGCCAGAGGAAAGAATGACAAAACAGATAAACTATGCGAAAGTAGAAGGATGTAGGCACCGAGGAAGACCTAGACTATCTCACCACGACCAAATAGACCGAGTATTATCTGAATCACAATTCAAGAGTCTCCGTAACTGGCGAGCGTGTATGAGACAAACTATGAGAGTGGCGGAAGCCAGAGAGGTACGTAAGGAAAGAACCTTTTGGACCTCTGTATTCTCTGCTTACCCCGCAAGGCATCTGGCGTGATATAGAAAGAGGTAGATAGATCACTCTAAATAGAGATGATGATGGCTTCGTAAATGTTGAGAAAACAGTCAACCAATTCCATCTTCTGCTTAATTACAATCAGTTCCCAAAAACCGTGACTCAACAATAAATCAAGAACCCAAATCTGCTATTCTCGTCATATTATTATCGGATATCCATAACCGCACTTGTCGGATGGTCTCCGTAGTTGCAGTCTCATTGTTCCTGCAATACCGGACGTCCTCAGTTAACCGCACGGCAATTATGCTGAACATTTTCTGTCTTTCACGTCTAGCTTGAAACTTAATTTCCACCGGCTTGTTCATTGTTTTAATGTGAACGATTTTGTGTATTCCAGGCGGTAAAGAGGTCTTTATTATGGGAATGTCGTTTCAGTTTATAAAATGAAAGGTTTACTTTAAGGCTTTGGTGTATTGGTGTGAAATACGCCTGCAATAACGAGGATCTTGTTTTCTAATAATAGTTCAAACAAGATATTTTTTACCGAATCTCAAGTAGTAATGCGGTTTTTAAAATTGTGCCGGATATCTTTCTAGTTACATATCTACATGTAACATCATGCCAGATGCTTTGCGGGTTAGGCAGATAGTACAATATTCCAACAGTTTCTTAGGAAAGAACCTGTTGATATTTTTTATTGTACGGAAAGAACCTGTTTGAACTCTGTACTCCTGCCTGCACCGCAAGGGATCTGGTGCGATGATATGGATAGACAGATAGACGTATACAAACCTCTGTGGCCTCCTCCACTATAATAGTTTGTCTCATGTACCGGGTATTATGCTATAATAATAATATTTTTCTTACTTTTAAGGAGTTTAATGATATGATTACCTTTTTTTGAGTTAATTGTATTTTAGTAAAATAATTTTTGTTGTATAATCTCATAGTAAAATAACAGTTATTTAAGAATGTCGTGGTTGCCTATAAATGTGGCCGCATTTAAATATAGTTCATTAACATATCTGTTTACTAATATAAAGTTACATAATGTTTGTCACGTTGGCGATTCTAAAATAAAGAAATGGGCTTGCTTTTTATTATTGATCGCAGCTTGCTAGTAAGGGATGTCATGATCATGAACAGTGGTATCGGCTTTTAAATGAGACTAGTGGTCGCCCATAGGTCGATATTCGACCTACTCTTTCATCGTTTGCTGGTTATGTTTGACATTCAGTAAGACTATAGACAAATAATATTAAAGACAAACATCAATTTGACGTGTATTGTGTCAAATACATGGTAGTGTGTTTTCATTGATTTAATGTATGTTTTATGCATAATTTAAAAAAAAAATTAGTATTCTGCTCTCCTTCCCTATATAAACTATAAGCGGAAATTTCATACTCCGCGCAATTTTCGTAAAAAGGTGTACAACGTTTTTGCTTCACGTATTAATATATAGATATGGATGTACACAATACATGTCAACCTCTACTTGGGGAATGTAGGTATGACCATATTCACTCCTTTTTACATGATTATTTCCTTCGTTAACAATATTTCAAGAGATCACCGTTTTAATAGGCCCTCTATCTACTCTCTATCTATGGTATGTCTTCCATCGTATAGCAGCATCTACATATGTATTTTGGTATACTTCATAGCAATCAAGATCTCTAAAAAAATTTTACATTGCTCAAGGCCATTGAAATTATAACTAAAATATCAATAATCACTCGGAAACAAGGGTCCAACATTCAAAACTTTCAAACGAGTTTATTCCATAAACTTTAAATGAAACGACAACAAGTTTATCTAAAATCTCATTCAGTAAAGGGAAATTATCTTGAACCGAAAGCGTCGCTCAATGGAATCATGCCTCCGGGCAGATGAGGGAAAATCAAACGGAGTCAACTAGTGACTTCCTGGAAACCTCCTCAATTATTTACTCTCTGAGAACTCCAATTTGAAACTTGTTATCGAGAGATCTTTAGCGAAATAGGAGTTTAAATAGAGCAGTAAATATTTTGGTGGTTGAAAAATAAATACTTTTATTTGTTTTGTTAAAAAGTCTCACTAGAAATTGATTCTGTATTGTAGGTGCGTTTACATTTATATTGCCTTTACTGAAATAAATACTTTTTGGACACACAGAGACATAATGTTTAACTTTACAACTTTAATTTTAATTTTGTGGACTCAATGCAGATAGGTCGAAGCGGTTTTGTGGCCGATTATTATTGGAACTTACCAAGCCTTGTGTGGCTTGTCTGGTATAGGGTAGTAAGCAACAGCACGGTTTGCCTTCGCATAAAATGTTATGTAAATCACCTTTAATGTCTCAATGATGGGCAAAGGCCTTCTCTCACAAATTGAGCTGAGAAAGAACATACTCTAGCACGCGGATATAATGCAGTGAAGGCAAGTTCGTAGCTGTTGAAAATTACCAAGCCATCCATTAGGCTCCCAACTTCACCTTACGACTACCACATGAAGGATAACGAAGACAAACTGCTTAGCCAGACAAAGAACGGAGACGCTCGTAAATGAAAGTTCCACAAACGGTCACCCATTTAAAAGTGACAATACAGTGACAATATAGTGACAAACGGCATATGTACATCACAACACCACAGTGCTACTATTAAAAGGTTCCGTCTTTATTTTTCAAAAGCCTCAAATAACAGTGCAACTTTACAATAGTGGAACACATTGTTTTAAACCATTTATCACAGCGACTTTTATAGTTCCCACTACAACTGTTACCTGGAGCGTTTAAAATAAAATTACATGTCCCGGCCGCTCCCATATCGCGTTGTCTACAAGTCTCGTGGTAAACGGTGGGCTGGGTTTACAAGCGAACAAATACTGGGACTGATCCCAGCTGGACTGTAATTCCCCTGGAACTGTGAACTTATATTCATATGTAAGTGTTTGAGGGTACAGAAAATAAAATTGCATAGCTCGGCTGCTCTCATATGGGTTGTCTACAAATCGCGTAGTTAACACTGGGCCGAGCTTACTAGTGTGTTTCAGCATGTAATATAGTTTTTTTTGGAGTCTTATTGTAAATGGTAGTCTGAACTCAAAGATGAACAAATGTTGGGACTGAATCCTAGTTAACATTTGGGACTTTTATCCACAGGTTGACCTTTATTTAAGTGTGAACTTATGTACATTTATACATACTACGTGTTTCAACGTCTAGTATAGACATTTTGAGTATCGTTATAAGCAGTGAGTAAGGCTTTTATACGAACAAATGTTGGTACTGATCCTAACTGAACTCATTCACCTGGAATTAATAACTTTCATTCATATTGGACGCTAAAATACCTATATATTATGGCATCCAGCTTGGATATTATTGGAGGCTTGTTGGAATAGGTGGGCTGAGTTTCCTGACAAAAAAAATTGGATCATATTGGAATTTTTTGAATCGGAAAATTCTCAGTTGTAGTCCAGAATCAGGAAACCGGTGAAATGGCAATAGATGGGCCTCTATTACAGTAGGATTGTATTTTATCGGCGGTATGTCTGTGTATACACATCTGCGAGTCCCGTTTGAGAAATGGGGGCGTCACGCGTAATTATTTATTTTTCAGCATTCCAGATTCCAGTGAAGTTAAGATTGTTGGTACACAGTTAAATAACGCCACTCCCAATTCTCGTGAATGTCGTAAAACATGTCTGAACAGTAAAAATCGCTTAGCCTATACGATATTGACCAATTTGTCACAAAAATCAAAAGGCAAGCATTTTTATTTTTAACCGACTTCAAAAAGGAGGAGGTTCTATGTTCGGTTGTATGTATGTTTTTTTTTTATGTATTTGATTTTTTTTTTGCACTGGGTTTAGTATAGCTCCAAGGTGGTCCCATTATAATTTCATTGGCATTGGACCTTGGGCTTAGAAGATACACCAGGGAACTCCTTAACGACAAACAATAGGCATGTGTAAATTGTGATATTATGGGTATTACGTCAATCCTATAGGTACCCTGCTATAGAACTAAGTAGTATATTAGCCAACTTCAAAAAAGGAGGTTCATAATTCGTCCTTTTCTTTATAACTCCTTTGCTTATGAACCGATTTTGATGATTCTTTTTGCATAGTTTGCTTTTTTGATAGTGTTGAGGTGGTCCTATTTTAATGTTATTGGTATTGGACCTTGGACTTTAAAGATACAAGAGGAAACTCCTTAACGGTGAACAGCACGAATGTATAGATTCCGTTATTATAGTCATTATATTAATCCTGTAGGTATTATGTATATAAATATTACTAAATAATTCACTCGTCACTTAAAATTGTAAAATAAAAATATTTTAAGAAAAAAGGTAAACCGACTTCAATAAGCAAAAAATAAATATTTGAAGTCGGTGCCAAATAACCGACTGCACCAACCAGCACCGACTTCAAATATTTATTTTTTGCTTTTTGAAGTCGGTTTACCTTTTTTCTTAAAAGATTTTGTATGTTTATTTTGTTGTTTTTATATTTTTACCTCAAACGATAGCGCATTATTCTGACCATGTGTATTTTGTTGTCATTTCTGTGCATTATTTCGTTTTTTATTAGCATTAACGACTGTAGAAAGTCTACCTGGCAACAGGACCTGTACTAGATTAATTCGATAAAATGTGGTATTTTGGAATGGTATATTCTGACTTTCCTCCTGACTATTCTGTTTGGATTATAAATATGATGCTCCGAAAGTTGACCTAAATTGTACTAATCGTGCAAATGAGAAGGATTTTCGATAGAACACATTTCGCTGTGTATTTCCAAGTCAATGTTTGTGTTATACCCGGGTGTATCAGCAGGTTTACTTGCAAATTCGTGGAAATGCCCACGCCTGGACACCGGGACAGCCAAACGGCCGGAATTCCTGTATTTATTCCGCGTATGTTTTTCCTTTGCGCGCGGTAAATTAGCGATCCGAACAATGTTGGCGAACGGTGACCGCCGCATTTGGATCCGCTTAGCTTTGTAACTGAGCAGTGACTTTTTAAAATTGTTTATTATTTCGACACAGCCGCTTTTATTAGAAAATGTGAAATCAGTGGCAAATATATTTATGGTCAAATATTAGAAAATAAGTCGTTTTGAAATGAAAAACACTTTCTAATATGGATTTTTTATGAAAACTAAGTTGATTTGAAAAGGGAGACCCAGGTTACAAAAGGTCAGGTCATTACCAAAATTCCAAAACCTGCTATAAATAGGATAATTAAAATACCTATTTTAAACACAGTATAGAAAGTGTAAAGGTATTTTCAAAGCGAATTGGAAACGGTACACGATCATTCTTAAAAAAATACTCTTAGCCATTTGTTTTATATCAGTAAAAGGAAAAGTGCTTCGGAGAATTTGGTCCTACTATTACAGTTCTACCTTTGTTACTATATTTGCTGTTTTACGTCAGTTGTAACCGCATATACTGAAAAAATAACTTCCTAAATAACGAACGATAACGCTTATATAACATTAGCATCAGATCAGCGAAGCAGGAAGGTATCTCCAACTTTCACGGCGCACAATCCATCTCAACTCGCGATTGATTGAACAAACTCTCTTGTTCGAGTGCCGACTGTTCGTCTTACAACGGTCCGACATACCGATGTTTGTACGACTTACCCGAACATCCGATCGGAATCAAACAGGATTTGTGAATTTGAACGCTCGTAATTTGACGTTGAAACTTATTATACGTGAGTTCGAGACGCGATGTTTAAACGGTTATCTTTTGGAATTATGGGTATTTATTAAACAGCGACCTACGAATAATAGTTTGTAGATTTTAATATTGATACTTGGTCTATCAACTGAATATGTACCTCATTTCAAAACCTATATATCGATTAATGTAGCTTTTAAACTACATGCTTAAAGACGTTGGTAAACTTTAATGCATCTTATTACAATAATTTAAAACTTAATACAATTAACTCTTAATTTTGGTACTTCTCTGCGTACTGCGTACTCTTCAATTTTTATCATCGACCCTCCCTAGGCCATCTAGAGTCTATAAAGTCGTTGCATTGCAATAAAAATTGATAACAATGAACTTAATATTCCACCCTTTCATACTGCAAGTTCAGTAAATATAAATTAACATGACAACACACTTTTTCGGCCATGCATCTGTAACGGCAAATTGTTCGCGCTTAAGCCACACCAAGTTCCTAACGTTAACGTTTCACCCACATGTTAAAAACATAACGATACCTCTATTAAAAAGGCAAGACGCGGGCTTAGCACAAACAGATAGACTTTACCGTAACGTTATCGAAAAAGCATACTGTCACATTCACCTTTTTTTAATAAATCTGTAGTGTTAACAGGACGGCATATCAATACGATAACGATACCATAACGACAATTTATTCGTGCTAACCTCTTTAGTCTGTACGTTGACGATAAACAAAACATGGGCCACGTAACTTTACGGTCACCAAAGTAAGAAACCGTAAAGCTCCTTCCTTTTCCACCGTCACAAACCAGGAGGCATCATAAATATGTATAGTGGGAATCAAGCATGCGTCGCGTATAAAACGACGCCGAAAATGCGATCTCGCGGGAGACGAAGGTGCTCCTCAATGATTTAGGGAAATGCTGAAAACGATACTTAAATATTAATTCGTGTACGTCTTTGCAGCGTAGGCATGAATTACCAGGTTTAAATGTAATAAATCAAGCATACCCATCACACTGCTTGCCTTGCATTTTGAAAATTGAGGTGAGAGAATTTATTTTATAGTTAACAGTATAGATAACGGTGAATGGTGGTATTATCTTTATTTTCATCGTCATCCCCCTGGTGGCGGAACATGAAGGAAATCTTGAAATAACACTATGCTCTTATCCGGTACACTGATCTTCCTTGATATGCTAACTTTGGTAGCGAAATATCAGAGGATGCTCACAATAACTGAGGATTAAAATTCTTACATGGAATGCAGTGAAGCTAGCTGCTATGCGATATGACCGACCGTTTGCCCCGTTGCTAATTAAATGACAACGTAGGGCCGTTCGCCATCTTACATTGACTATCTGTCATCAGTCAGTAGTCATCTGACAGCTAGCATTGCATCACAACTAAACATATTCAAGCAATTATTAAAAGTTACTAAATTTATAGTAATAATATTAGCCCTGTTAAGAAACTGTCCCACTGCTGGGCACGGGCCTCCTCTCAAACTGAGAGGGTTTAGGCCATAGTCCACCACGCTGGCCCAGTGCGGGTTGGCGAACTTCACACACCTTCGAGAAACTCTTAGGCATGCAGGTTTATAGTTAGTTAGTTAGTTTATAGGCAATTTATAGTAACTGCTTGACATTCCATGAACTGTGACAACGATGTTTATGTTAGTCCGTCAAGCGAACCCAGTGCGGATTGTTGGCTTGTGATCACAAGCCACTGTTGTAACTCGCTTCCAACTTGGCTTAACGACTGCTATATTGTATGTGAGGTGCCACTTTAGTATATAATAATAAAGTGTGTAAGTTTTATAGTATTCTTGTAACGATAATTAAACCAATAACACCTTTTATTAGATAAGTCCAATCGCCTTAAAACGTACATCGTTGCAATATTAAGTGGCCACTGGTATCAATGGCTTAACGTGCCATAAATATGAAATTGCTACAAATTATAACCCATCTTAGACCGACTGAGCCGAACGCTATTTACTCTAAGTGATTGATTACTCGCATATTTCCACATCGCTACGAGCTCCTCCCAGTATTGTGTAATAAAAATCAACACCACTTTGTCAGCCATTTGCACTTATTTAAAAAAAGCCATTTGCACTTATTTCAAAACATTTCACTCAGTGTTCATACCAAACATTTTACACAATCCCGTATCATTAACGACACGCAATTTTATTCTTAATTACACCATAAATACAACTCAAAGTCCATTCCAGCAGCTCTACATCACGCCGCAACATACTCGCACCCGGTTTATTTGCTCGTATTTGCATACAAACGTTTTTTGTGGGCGTTCTTGTTTGTATAGTGGATAGGTGGAAAAAGCTTTGGTGAAGGCTAGGACTTGAACCGCGTCGTGTCGCCTCAGACAGATTTGTTTATATTGAATGTAGTGTGTTTTATTTCCCTTATTTTTTATTCTAGTTTCCGCTCTCGGTGCAAGAAGTTTGCAATGTTCGATCGAGAACTTGTAGTAGACTATGTAGAATATAGAATTTAGGTTTCTTTTAAAATTTGCTCGCGAAGTATTGTTACTTCTAATTGTCTATTCTTGTGAATATCCAACAACAGTATAGTCTTTTTTGAATTATTATATCCTTTATCCAGATAGAACCGGTTTCACTTGAACTACTTGCAATATATCTAATTATTACATATATGAAAATGCCGTGAATTAGTCAACGATTGCTACTATTTAAGAAAATATTATGAATGTATTTTCATGTTCTTCTTGGTTGGATGTATTTTCTTTTATTGTTCGTAGAAGTCGCGAAAATTTGTCCCCTGTGGATATCAAACTCGTGATTTTTCTATTCAGCAAGCTAAATAGCCTACTATCTGACTACAGTCATGTCAGTTGCTGCCGAATGACGTCTACTGCCTTCCTTAAAGATCGGTCAAAACGATGATCGGATTTGGGCTATATACACACAAGCTCACACCCATGACCTACTCTAGGTCCTCAATCCAACTATAGAAACTACTACACACCCTCCCACATTCATACATGCACTTCCATCACACACATAAGGAGGATCCTATCCTATCCTACACTCTACAAATAAAATTAAGTTAAACCATGTACCTAAAACCAAATTAGTTCTTTTTCTTGCATGGCTATATCTTATATCATAGTTTCTTATTTACTTTTTGATAACTGAAAAAAATTAAAATACAGATTGCCACCTAGTTCCGCTGCAGAGGCACCCAAAAACCATTTTTCTTTAATCTGTAAGAAAAATGTATGTGATTTTTCTGGTGAAACAAAAAACAAAATATATTTTAACTACGAGGCCTATAAACGAATAGGTTTTTTTTAAAACTGTTGCCTAATACAAGAACCCTTACTAACATTTAAATCAAAGAACCTTACAAGAAGTTTATTTATGTAAGTTCAAGAATTTCTTATTTTATTCGCGTTGTTTAATTCGATGGCGAGGTGGTCAGGCCTGTACCTTCTTTATCCCCGGTATTTGTAAAGTAATCCCCATGAAATTAATTACCAACCGGCAACCGTTCTTTGGTGAATTTCTTCTTAAATTACTCAACCTTTACGAAGCTTAAGGGAATTATTAAGTAGAGGTTATTGAATACTTATGACTTTTTCAAGAAATTTATTCTGTGTCATAATACATTTATGGTGTTCTTTTGCTGGAAATAAAGTTTCTCTCATTTGATTTATGAGAGAAACTTTATTGTGACAGAAATTAGATCATTCTTAACCTACTTTCACACCGTTAAAAAATCATTATCATGGACATATTCCCCAGGTGGAGCGAGTAGCAAAGGTGTACTGTTTACACCCACTTTTCGCTGCACTTCCCATGTAATTGGGGGCAAACCTATTGGCATTATACTAGGCACAATGCCAGACTCCGGTCTGATGTTGGAGATTTTTCTATCAAAAAATTACACTTTTTCCAGCCTAGGATTTGAACCTCGTGATCGCACATTATCCGACACTAGACCAATGAGGCGGTCAATATACACAGATCTTTATAGCTAAGCGACATAACTAAAATAAACAAAAACAACCTTTAGACATCAATGAGTTAGATTATTATAATATTACATCTTCGAAGATGTGTCTTCCACTTAATTGCTTACAGTGAATGTTTTTCTACACCTTTTTAACTAACTGCGCTTACTTAATAACAGAATTAAACTATAACAAACAACATAAATATAACAATAATTTGAAAAAATAAAACAAATTCGACATACTGAAACCATGTCTAAAAGTTACCAATATAACCTAACTTAAAGTGAAATGGCGAATTTCAATGTAATTTTCACGTATATATAATACTCATTTGGAAGTATATATAGTTATATCGTTACCGTCTAATTGTAGAACTAACACAGAAGGTGTTTAGTGTTTTGGATAACTTTGACCACCTCTTCAGGGATAGGTATGTTCAGTAAGATACGGTTGGCTTAACTTTACTGTTTATTCCCAGTTCCCCATCTAACATCAACACTCACATATATGTATGTCCATTTTCCCAAAGTCTCGGGCAAGTCTTTGGTTGTAAACCTCAAAACATCCGTGAACTATGAAGCTTCAACAGAAACTTTTTAATAATTCAGTTGATTTGATGTAATTTTACTTTGTACCCGCAAGTCGATGTATTTGTATGGAGCTGTGGTTACTTCAGTTAATGTTCGTTCTTTTAGTCTATTTAATTTATTGAACATCGACTCAAAGCAATTGGCAATAACAAATACGTATTATTTTTTCGATAGTTTTGGCATTCTTCAGGGAGGTCCAATGAACGTATTTTTGCGGCCGATAAACTTATTCAAATATGAATATTTAAAATGTGATTATAAGAGTTATAGTCTATTAAAAATGCCATTTACTTACATTTTACTAGAACAACATATAATATCGTCAATTTATACATCAGAACGTAATACAGTAGGCACCTATAACATTTATAATCTTTATTTACAACAAACAATGTCTTTAAAATTTACACCTTATTATAAAAAAATATTTGAAATCACGAATTACTTTCAAAGTACATACTCAATTCCTTTCACCATATTATATCGAAACACCAATACGCAACAAGATCTATATCTACATCCCAGCGGAACCAACAAAACTTTTGAAATATAAACCTTACCACAAAACATTTAACGCATAAAATCCCCAAATAATGGCAAAGTACTCAACTGATTTTACCATATCGTATCGAAACTAGAGTGCATAACAAGAATGCGTTCCAGATCTACGTCCCAGCGGATCTCGATACCTAGCAAGCCTCTTAGAGGCTTCCGCTGCTGAAAGGGTGTGTGGTCAGACTCGGGAGTCCTTAACAGACCTCAAGAACCAATTTGTTAAATTATTTAACATACCCCCAGAACACCGCGCGCATCCTGTCTTGAGTAGCTTTAAACGTATTGATACAGGTTATAAAGGTTTAGGGTTGGATAAAGTTCCTTTGTGTCTGTTAATGAAATTTTCGTAAGTGAGTGCATTCTCTTTTCCTTTCCTCTCTTTCTTATAAAGTTAGGAGTTATTTTTTTTAAATCATATTATTTTATAATTGTAGTACATGTTTATTTAACGGACAATTTGACGCAGTGGTTAAGAGCTTAAGCCGCTCTACCCGCTTGTTCGATTCCCGCACCGGACAAATCACATTTATACTGTGTCCTTCGTTCTCGATATAAACCATATGCAGCTCTCTCGACCCACTCGATCTTTTAGAGACTTGAAACGTCAACGCCTCCTCTATACTATCTATGGACATAACCTCTGCGATCATTCTTTTGACAGCGCGGTAGCCGTAGCCGTAATAAAGTCTAGCCGCGGCAGTAATAAAGTTTTAATCGAGATTTAATTTGATAATCGCAAAATATTTGTGAGATTACATAATAAAAAGGTTTTTAATATACTCAAGTGACCTTGTGAAATAAATTTAAAACAACGTATAAGCAAATTCCGAAAAAACTTTACGTTGTGGCAAAAGAGTAAATTCTAAAAAGATCAACTGATAAATATTTACATATCAAGACTTGTGAAAGGCTTCATCATCCGAAAAGTAAACTTGTGAAGTCTATGTCCCTATTCGTGTAAAAACAGTTTTACACGCAATATACCTGCAAACAGTGACTAACCGTCTATAAATTGGCGATGTAATACTTCCAATGAGAGAAATTAGGGGGACATTCATTAATAATGAAGATTGTTAAGGATTGATGGTAATTCAAGGACAGGGGTGATGTTATGGATGCATCGACGTGATCCGCAAAACTTGATGGTAATTCAAGGACACGAGTGGTGTACGAGATGCATCGGCGTGATCCGCAAGACTTGGGGCTCATACGAGATATGCGCTGAAGGTCATATTACTCATAGGTTTCACTCATGAGGTGTTCACATTTCTACAATGGTAAGAATCAAAAATGTTACCTAACATACATACCTTAAACAGTAACTACAAAGCTAAAGCGATAAACAATAAGTTATTTGTGATATATCTCCAAAAGGAGACCTCCCGAAAGGGTAATTAAAGTGACATTTTTTGTAATTAACAATACATTATTAATAACATAAGCCACTCCCTTGCGGAAACATGGTATTTTTATTGAATTCATTACAAGACATACTTGTATAATAATCCTTAAATATCCCAAAGTGGAGCTTATTACACAAAGAATTGTGCAAAATTATGCACTTATATTAAAAAGGTATCCAGCAATACTTATCCCTGAACAGGGTTAATAAACAGATGAGCCAAAATAAAACCAACCACCAAAAACAAATCACGATTGACATTGGTAGTCTCCTACCAGAGAATGTGTGTAATGGGTGTTTTTTAAGTTACTGTAAAATTCAGTAAAGCATTCAGGAATGCAACATGGGTTTTACAAATAAATCATAATATTAGGGGCTAAAGGTATTAACTGACTTAGGTATCTAACTGTATAACTATGACACTATTAAAATGAGTGTCTGTCTGTCTTCAACGGCAAACATAATTTTACTGTTTTTTTTTGAGCAAGTACTTGCAATCCAGGCAAGTGAAGGTTAAAAAATCTGGTCCTACATATGTTTAACATTTATGTATAGAAACATTATTATTAGGAACATAATTTTTCTATTAAAAATATCAATTATTATTTACATACAATATTATTGTATATCAATAAATATTGATATACAATTTATAGCCATTCTTGTTAGAATTTAATTAAAGATAGATGATCACAACTGTACTATAAACCTTAACCTGAGAGTCATATTAAATATACTAATACAAAAATATTAGAAACTTTCTATTATGTTAATGAGTTCAATGGTTTCAGTTTTTGATTATGCCCGGCATCATTTATAATGTAATTAATATATTAGAAATTTGATGCTTACACAGAGAAAAGATTATACATCAATTCATAAAATGGAAAATTAGATGGTTTTTACTGTACTTGTGTTTAATAATATGATAATCAATAAATAATATTTAATGAAATAATATTATTCAAGAAACTAATAACTACAAAAATAGGTTTGTGATTAGTTTTGAATGTGTACAGTTATTTTAAGTACCACAAATGTTTCTGGTACAGTTGCGATATCAGAGATATAACACAAGCACAATCTGCTACCATTAACGAAACAGTTGGTCTTAGAGCACTATACATGCTGTAATTGATTTGAAGGTGCTTCAGTGTAAAAATATTGGATTGGAGATGTCATTCAGAAATTTTGCAATCTCCATGTTGTTATATTTATATTTGAATTATTACATCCACATGTTACATGTATCTTATAAATATATATCTATATATAAAAAGAAAATAAAGTAATGCCAAAAGTCAAAAGTACATTTTTATCACAGGTATGATAAACATTATGTAGTATCAGCAATAATCCTAGGCCTAAGAAACTTGAAATTATTTATTTATTATTAATTATATCACCACGCCAGATCCCAAGTCTGGTAGGCTGAGGATATAAAGCATTATTATGACATTAAAGGAAATAAGAATGATATGTATTACATGTATAACTTTTGTGACCGGGGAAGACCTAGACTATCTTACCATGACCAAGGAGACCGGGTCTTACATAACATGTTACTTTTTAGAGATCACGCAACATTTATGTGGTATACTTCAACTTTACCCTTAAAGCTCTAAATAGGACTTCGTATAATAATGATCAAACTTGACTTCAGGTAAGTTCGTTTGATCACTTATTATTTGTTTCGGTTTGGGTATTTGTGTATGTGAATTTACTGGTTTGTAAACGCACCAACGACACAGGAGTAAACCTTAGTGTGGGATTACGTTTAAAAAAAATACTAGCGAATAAATTACTTTCTTAACTAATAAATAAATTATAATTTTTACTGTTTATTAAAATTATTCGGAATACATATCAATCAATCAATCAATCAATCAGCCTATCGTAGTCCACTGCTGGACATAGGCCTCTCCTAACACGCGCCATTGCACACGGTCCTCCGCCTTCCGCATCCAGTCTGTCCCAGCGACCTTTTTGAGGTCGTCGATCCATCTAGCTGGGGGCCGTCCTACCTTACGCTTACCAAGTCGCGGTCTCCACTCTAGGACACGCTTGCTCCATCGGCCGTCGGTCCTTCTGCAGATGTGACCAGCCCATTGCCACTTTAGCTTACTGAGTCTGCGAGCTATGTCGGTAACTTTGGTTCTTTGTCGGATTACCTCGTTACGAATTTTATCCTTCAAAGAGACGCCGAGCATAGCTCGCTCCATAGCCCGCTGTGCGACTTTGAATTTGTGGACTAGGCCCACTGTGAGTGTCCACGTCTCGGCCCCGTAAGTCATAACAGGTAGGACGCATTGGTTAAAGACTTTAGTCTTCAGGCATTGCGGTATAGGTGAAGCGAAAACGTGACGTAGTTTGCCAAAATACATATATTTTATCCTATATCCATACTATTTAAAGACATACTTTACAAACTTATAGACGAAAAAATTTTCAAGCAAAAATATTGAGTTGATATATGTAGAAAAAATAAATGTTTATATTCTTACTCAATTTCTAGAGCGACTACAACTACTAGAAGTTTCATTATTTAATTAAAAATAGAACTAGACAACTAAACTGTCCATTAAATTGTATAAACTAGTTCAAACTTTAAACGTGTCTGTAACAAGGGTGCCCACTGGCCGTGTATTTAAAAACAAAACTAGTTTAAAACAACTACCCATTACTCAAGTACTTTACCTTCAAAAACATTCCCGGCTCTAAATTAAACCTTTTTACTATGAACCTGCACGGCAACATTCACAAAACCACTACTCAAAACAGAGGCCTAAGCTCAAATCATTTTACGTTATGGTGACGTTGACGAGAAAGAGTGTTGTCACGTTCATCTTTATTTAGTAAATAAAAAACACATTTAAAAAAATATACACTATCACGCATATATATCCCAAACGGGGGTGACAAAGGTATACGGCATTCACTTTTTGCCGATGATGTTTAGTCCCATTTAATAGGGGACGCGCCTATTGCCATTTTACAGCCCACAACGCCAGACTCCAGACCGATACTGGATTGTTTTCTATAGAAAAATTACCTTTTTATCCAATCTAAGATCCAACCCAGGTCCTCGGGATCGCTATGCGCATTATTAGCCAATAGACTAACGAGGCAGTTAGTAAATAGTGTAAAGGATGGCATATCGACTCGATAGAATTACGCTAAAGTCAATCTGTTTGTGCTAAGTACTTTTTATCTCCGTCCACCTGGTACAGAGACAAAAAAGTCAAACATTGTTGACAGGAAAAAAGAAAAAAAGTTAATTAATTACGTATGCAAATTGACGAAAAAGTCGTGCCGCGCCGAGTGCTGGGCGAAGCGACGTAATGAGATTGTGCCAGGAAGCTCGTGATTAAATCATTGCGATGGAAAAATGTTGGATGTCTAATGATTATGATGTACGAAACTAGAACGGGTCCTTCTCTTATTAAACTTTTAACACTTCTTTATAAAACCATTGTCGCACACTAGAAATTTTTCCTGTATCGTTGGTGCTTTCACGAACTTGAAATTCCCATACACAAATACCGTAACAAATATTTATGGGTCACACAAAAAATTGTCATGTAGGGGGACCGAACCCGCGACCACTCGCTCCAGTGAGCGGAACGGCTTAAGGTTTTTACCACTGGGCCAAGCCGCCATGACATTTTAATAATTGATAGCAAGAACAATATTGTTGGAACAAACATTTTAGAGTTATAATTGTGGTTATTGTCGGCTATATATCACGGTGATCTGGTGATAGCTCGAATGTTGTTCTAGTTCTAGGTTTCGGGACCTAGTGGTTAGTCGTGCGTGACAATCTGGAGTGGAAAAACGTTTGATTTTTCAGTTCGGTATAGACTTTGGAGTCGTATTTAGATATGTACAGGCCTAGAATTGTGCTAATAGCGGACATAAGTCTTTAGTGCCCGGTATAATGACTTAAGGCTCACTGCTATTGGCATTGGAACCTAATGTCGTCGGCGAAATAAGGGCTTACATAGTATACGTCTACCTCCCTCGCCTGGGAAATGCAGGTGTAGCGCTATTTTTTCCAAAATCATAAAATACGATACAAAAAAAATACATCAAAATATTAGTACAAATGTATTATTATCTACCTAAAGCCATCTAAGATAAAGTAATTCTGTACGAAACGTACACGCCACATCGTTGAACCGACATTAAGTCGAAAATGTGAAGCGAAAATATTTTTTCCAATTCAGTCCACAAACATCATCCAATCTGTGCATCCATTATGGGAACATACTTCGGATAAAACTTGTTTTTCGATAATAGTATTTCTATTTACATTGATTTTTTTTCGGGTTTTAATTTGAGCAGTACTAGATGAAAAGTTATTGCCACGTTTATGGATTGTTAAATACCAAAATATAAGCGGGATTTAAGAATAGAATTTAATACTTGTATGAGTGTCTGGAGATTCATTTTTTTGTGACACTGTTTGAAAACACTAACTTTAAACTAAAATAGAAAATAAAACACAAAAAAAACCTTAATCAAAAAATTATGTGGAATGATGGCAAGAATGCTGGCTGCGTTTCCTCGCTGAATAGACAGACCAATCTTTTGAGCGAGCAGTGAGCCAGCCCTGCTGTCACTCGAGGAGGTGTTTAGTGTAGGTGTCATTTTATTTATTTATTTTTTTTGGAACCGTACTGCATGGTTCTAAAGTTTCTACGGCAAACGGCATAATTTGAATTAGAAACCTACAAAGGACAATTTTTTATATTTAAAAAAAAACGTAATCTCACACTAGAAGATATTACTGTATCGTTTACCAAGATGAAATCACACAAAAATTTATTGCGTGCGGGTATCGAACCCGCGACTACTCGATTCAGTAGATGAAGCGGACCAAGCCATCCGACAAATTGGGATAGATACATATGGTTATGGTTGATTAATACTTAATGCGTCGAGTGATCGATAAAACGAAAGTTCCCTCAAGGGGCTACCGCGAAAAACGTATTTTTGTGTTCTATGCACTTCAGAAGTATATGGATTACAGACTAAATATTTAAAAAATATGATTTATGACTCTTTATTTTAGAATCTGCTGAAAAGAATACACTATTAAAGAAAACTTTCTCTATAGAAAAAAAATCTAAACTAATCTCTATTGCTTTACAGTTTTTAATTCCAACGCTAAACGCTTAAGAACAAGTCAATAGAATCATTATATTAATACGTGAAGCAAAAACTTTGTACCCCTTTTTAGGAAAATTGCGCGGACGGAGGAGTATAGAATTTCCCACACTTATAGTTTGTAGAAGGAGTGCAGAATGCTAATATTTTTTTAAAATTACGCATAAAAATACATTAAATCAATAAAAGAAGCATTACACACACTACCATGTATTTGACACAATACATTTTTCATACTTCAAATTGAGAATAGATTAATATTCTTCTTCTTCTTCAATTTATGGCTTCACACTAATTATAAGTGAATTTTGCCAGTGTCCAGTTACATATGTAATCGTGTATGCTTAAATTAATTCGACTCCCCGATGAATTTGATGACAACGTTGATAATGAAATTAATGAAATACCCCACCCTGGATAGTAAAGCGGTGAATACTTTACATACCAATTGCAACGGCCGTTTTGAGGGAAGCCGAAAAGGCACGTTATATCACTTTGTTACAATTACGTTCACTCATGCACATATATGAACACATAATGGTTAATATTCCACCAACATTACACATTATCAGTCGAAATAACACAAGTTTTGGAAATTAAAACAAATTGACAACATCACTCTTCGTCTTCCCGCCAAAACTCTCGATTAATATTGTTTGTCTTTAATATTATTTGTCTATAGTCTTACTGAATGTCAAACATAACCAGCAAAGGATGAAATAGTTCTTCTTCTTCTTCTTCTTTAAGTTATGGCTTCACACTAATTATAAGTGTATTTTGCCAGTGTCCAGTGACATATATTATCGTGTTTGTTTAAATTAATTCGACTCCCCGATGAATTTGATGACAACGATGATAATGAAATTAATGAAATACCCTACCCTGGATAGTAAAGCAGTGGATACTTTACATACCAATTGCATCGGCCGTTTTGATGGAAGTCGAAAAGGCACGTTTTACCATTTTGTTACAATTACCTTCACTCATGCACATATAAGAACAGATAATGGTTAATATTCCACCAACATTACACATTATTAGTCGAAATAACACAAGTTTTGGAAATTAAAACAAATTGACAACATCACTCTTCGTCTTCCCGCCAAAACTCTCGATTAATATTGTTTGTCTTTAATATTATTTGTCTATAGTCTTACTGAATGTCAAACATAACCAGCAAAGGATGAAATAGTTTTTACGAAAAAGATCGTTTAGAGAGAAGTTTTGTATCATTAATTAAATTATCGAAATATGTATGTCAAGTTCAGTGGACATCATTTTCTTTATCGCATGGGTATTGTTTCAATAAAAAAAAAAGTATTCTTTATTTTAATCATTTTTTTATGTAAATTTCATATAATTTGTTTGTAAAAAAATAGGCAAATGAACAGTGTAGCCTTGGCGAAATCTATAAGATCACGCCAGATACCTTGCGAGGTAGGCAGAGAGTACAGAGTTCCAACAGGTTCTTTCCTCACATACTCCTCTGGCTTTCTCCACTCTCATAGTTCGTCTCATTTATTTACATCAAGATTTATTTATTTATTTATTCTATCCTTATACATCTATCTTTACAGGTCAAAAACCTACGATCCGGCCAAGAGGCCGCACTATCGCATTAGGTTTTTTTAAGGAAATAAATTATTTAAGGAAATAAACATAACAATATTTGCAAAACTATTTCTAAGTTAAACTACAGAAACAAAAATATAAAATATTTTAAGTACAATAACAAATGATATACATTACTAGATAATTGCAGTTATATGAAAACGCGTGCTTGTAATATTTTAATAAACCCTTTCTAATTTCTCAACAAAGGTTCAGCACGGTCTGTCTGAGATGGGTGACCGTTTGTGGCATTTTCATATTCGATCGTCTCCGTACTTCGGAAGGCACGTTAAGGCGTTGGTCCCGATTACCACATAATTTGGTAGTCGTTAAGCCAAGTTGGAAGCCTTATAGGCGGCTTGATGAGTTCCAATAGCAACAAACCTGCCTCCTAATCTCTTTCTCACCTCGATTTGTGAGGGAAGGCCTTTACCTAGCAGATATTATTTCTAGGAACCAAAAGTGAAATACCTCAAAAAAACTATTCAGCTATATTTCTCAACTTTCGAAGTTATAACGAAAACTATTTAGCACAAATTATTTAAATTACAAAGCATTTTTTCAAAGAAAGTTAACACGCATGACACTTTTTCTACATTTACAACAATAAAATTCGAAATAAAAAGGATTCAAATACTTCGAGCTAGTGACATAATTGTACTGTAGGTATGAGCATAGATATAGACAACATAGTTTCTGTATCTCACAGCGGCTGTTGTTCCCAAAACTTCCCATTCCCAAAACGAACATTTACTAATCATCATTGGACAAACCGTTTTATTCTATATCAAACGTTACATATACCAACACCTATTAGCAAATCTTACTATTTACACGTAAAGCCTAAGATTTACCAATATTTGAGCTTCAATCAATCAATCAATCAGCCTATCGTAGTCCACTGCTGGACATAGGCCTCTCAACGGTCCTCCGCCTTCCGCATCCAGTCTGTCCCAGCGACCTTTTTGAGGTTGTCGGTCCATCTAGCTGGGGGCCGTCCTACCTTACGCTTGCCAAGTCGCGGTCTGCACTCTAGGACACGCTTGCTCCATCGGCCGTCGGTCCTTCTGCAGATGTGACCAGCCCATTGCCACTTTAGCTTACTGAGTCTGCGAGCTATGTCGGTAACTTTGGTTCTTTGTCGGATTACCTCGTTACGAATGTGAAGAAAACCAAGATTATGGTTTTTGAAAGGGAAGAAACCAGAACGAATGTAAGGATTGTGGTTGGTAACGATGTGCTAAAGCAAGTGAATGAGTTTGTATATCTTGGATGCGCCTTCAGTAAGGATGGGAAATACACCGCTGACATAGAGAGAAGAGTGAGTGCAGGGAACAGAGTGAATGGTGCGATGGGAAAGCTACTCGGGAGCCGGCACTTAGGCCATAAGGCGCAGCTGGCCATACATAACGGAGTTCTTGTCCCAACGCTGTTATATGGTAGCGAGAGCTGGGTATGTAAGAAGGAGAATGAAAGTAGGATAAATGCGGTAGAAATGCGAGCTCTGCGGAAGATGTGCGGAGTGAAGCTGACCGACCGCATTAGCAACAGCATAGTAAGACAGCGAGTAGGTATGAAAGATAGTATCGGTGTAAATATGAGAAAGGGCATGCTCCGTTGGTTCGGGCATATAGAAAGAATGCCAGAGGAAAGAATGACAAAACAGATATACAATGTGAAAGTGGAAGGATGCAGGTACCGGGGAAGACCTAGACTATCTTACCACGACCAAATAAACCGAGTCTTATCTGATGGAAAAGTCAAGAGTCTCCGTAACCGGCGAGCGTGTATGAGACGAACTATGAGAGTCGAGGAAGCCAGAGAGGTATGTAAGGAAAGAACCTGTTAGAACTCTGTACTCTCTGCCTACCCCGCAAGGGATCTGACGTGAGGTTATAGATAGACCTCGTTACGAATTTTATCCTTCAAAGAGACGCCGAGCATAGCTCGCTCCATAGCCCGCTGTGCGACTTTGAAATTGTGGACTAGTCCCACAGCGAGTGTCCACGTCTCGGCCCCGTAAGTCATATTTGAGCTTGTGTGGTAGATAACATCTGTAACTTTAACTTTTTAATGTTGTCAAATTGCACATATGAACACCGCCACGCCTATATTCCCCAGAGGGGCCGGCAGAGGTGTACTGAGTACACCCACGTTTCGCCGGCGATGTTAGGTCCCATGTAATAGGGGGCGAGCCTATTGCCATATACCGGGCAAAATTCCAGACCCCGGACTCGTACTGGGAATTTTTCGTTAGAAAAACTACATTTGTCCGACCTAGGATTTGAACCCAGGACCTCGTGATCACAGAGCGATGCACTTTGCCACCAGACCAACGAGGCAGTCAGTTTAATGTTGACAAATTGCACATATGATCATAAGAAAGTATCTTATAAAATGGCCTCGGTAATGTTAAGGGTGTTACCGATCACGAGGTACTGGATTCGCTTCTGGGTTACATTAAGCTACGGGATTTTTAATTGTACTGTAATAGTCCCACATAGGTACCATAGTACTCGGCGCTATAATATGTTTTTATTTGAATCAACTTTATTGTTAAAAAAACGTAGCATCACATAAGGAGTTGATCCTTTATTATAAGTATGTTTGCAAATATGTCTTACTTTTCAAAATTTACATTTAAGTATACCTACATGCATACCGAATCATTATCATAGTTATTAATCGAAAAATACTAAATGGTTTAATACCTGCTTTTAGCAAAGCGCATCGCTTTTTGATCACGCGGTCCTGGGTTCAAATTCTAGGTCGAACAAATGTAGTTTTTCTAACGAAATATTCCCAGTGTAATCAGTACACCTCCGCCACCCCCGCTTGGGGAATAAAGGCGTGACGGTGTACTACTATTAGACTAGTGCAGCTAGTTACTAAATAAGTAGGAGTACCAAATTGTTTTTACACCAGAAAAGAAAGCAGATAGTGGTTCTATTCAATTTTATAGAAACCTAACGGAGAACAGATCAAGATAATTATTACAGTAGTACCAACCGTATAATGCTCGATACAATCGCAATGTAATGGGATTCGCTAATTTACATTTTGACAACACAATAAAGGTAGTCGGCAAATAATTAGTGATTAAACGAACTTACCTGTACGTGAAGTTCTATCATAATTATACGAAGGGCTTCGTCCGAAGAGATTAGAATATAACACAATGTAGTATCGCCTAATGCATAGCCATTCCACACTATTTTTAGGAAAAACAATAAACAATTTTTTTTTTTTTTTTAAATAGTCCCACATTTGCCAACGCTGCCTGTCACTTCATTTAGTTTGGAGAGGCGTTCCTACTTTTGGATATTTTAAGGGACGGGGGGGGGGGAGGGTTTCCTAATCTCTTCGGACGAAGCCCTTCGTATAATTATGATAGAACTTCACGTACAGGTAAGTTCGTTTAATCACTAATTATACTCGGGCTTCGTCCTCGAGATTAGAATATAACACAATGTAGACTTTTAGAGATAAAGAAAATATTCAAAAGTTACATAAAGCCAATTGAGTAAAAACATACTTAAAACTCAATTTTGTACATTAACAATCAATATGAATAGTTATTAAAGAATTAACTTGTTAATTAAAATGATTTTTAAGAATTTTATTGTTCTTGCGAAACAATGATCATGAGGTATAACTGTAGAGCTATTATAAATTTGTAACATCCATAGGTATTGGATATATTGCTCCAACCCGCATTTCTAATCTTATCGAGGGAAACACCAAGTCTATGAGCGTCAGATGTTGACACATGCCGTGTGCTGTGATTACTAAATGTGGACGTGTACATATAGTACATATTTTTTACACACCGAGTTAATGTTTGAGAAGTAATAGCTTTATAAGGCTTCCGCAAACTTATAAATAAGCAATCAGTATATTTGCGTAACGGACTAGTAAACTTAAGATAACACTCCAATGTCCTTCCCGGGAATATTTCCGGTTTTTTATGAAAGAGGAGATGGAAAGTAAAGGTTCGCTGGAACAAAATCAAGAAGTTTTTATCACATCAGAGATCTCGATTTGGATCGTTGAAGGTAAAATCTTAATGTTAGAAACCTTTATTTTTGACAAAATTTGTTCTCGATAAGCAGTTATTAGGGCCGACAAAGTAAGTGATTTTTATCATATTTAGATTTTCATTTGGAAACCATTCAGAAAGTTTATCAAGAACTAGATTAGTATCCCAAGTTATATAATATTTGATTATAGAGGGCCTCATCCGATGCCCTGTACCCTTGAAGAAACGTTTAATTCTACAATCATCACAATTTTTTTTTTTTTTTAAGTAAAATGAAGTTAAAGCCGGTCGATATGTGTTTAACGTGCCGAACACCATGATTAAAGATTAGAGTAAACATAAAAAAGAAATAACATCTATAACTGAGTAACTATATACATCTAGATTATGACCAATACAATACCAATACCATTCTTTAAGACATGTATTATATTGTTTGAACGAATTTTCAGAAAGTGAAACCAAGCTTATGTTAATTGCCCGTGGAGGGATACCTTGTTAACCATGGCTGTCAGGATGATACTCCTGCCACCAGGGTTATCTTGGTATGGACATCGGTTGCTGGAAGAATGAGATATTATTAAATTTTTATTTGCTTTAAACTCATTAAGTTCCGAAACTAGTAAGCTTATAAAGAGAGGGTACCATAGTTGAGTAATCCACTTTGGTACTACCATGATGATCGCTTTAGCATTGTCATTAATGATTTTTCGCTAGCATTTTAGTATAATTTAGAACGGCGCAAAGGCATAAAAATTGGCTATGGCCTTTCCAAGAAACTGTGAAAGCGTTTATAGCAACAGCTTCAGGGTCTTTGTGCTATGAAATGAACCGGTCACATTTTTTATTAATTCTACTGGCAAACAGATCGATGCAAGATTACCGAGCTTAGGTTTAATAACCTAAATAGTCGACTCAGATAATTCCCATTCTATATCGGGATGGGCGAGTCTGGATTCGGTATTTGCTATCACATTATCTTTGGATGCAATGTAAGACGCGAACACATAGTCGGCGACATTCACACCATTGCCGTATTCTCTTGGTGAATTCTGTCAAATGTGGAAACTGTATACCTCCCATACGATTGATGTTTGAGATTGCACTCGTATTATCAATTTGTAAAGTAATTTGAAAAAAGTAAGATTTTTAAAAAAAATTCAAACCTGTAAATACAGTCAACATTTCCAAATAATTTATATGTCTAGATTTTTCACTATCGCTCCACATACCGCTAGCCTTCGCTTTACCACAGGAAATACCTACCCCGTTGTTGAGGCATCAAAGAAAATTTCCAGGTAGTAAGTTTAATGCTACTAAACGGTGTTTGTATCGCGCGTTTCCACCAGGTCAGGGTCATTTATAAAGCCATCTTAGTTAGTAGTAATTTTGGTTAAATTTAAATATTTATGACATTCGAAAAGTTTTATGTATAACCGTATTATATTGCAGGACAGGCTGAAATTAATAGTCGCAAACCCGCGAATTGTACACCGTTTAATTGTCAAAAAATATTAATTATGCTGTTTAGCATGAATGCGACTTACTTTTCCTAACTGTAAACTCACCTGAAAAGTTTCTAAGTTTATAATATAGCCGAAAAATTTACAACTTGTACTTGGGACAAGTGAACTTTTTTCTTCGTTAATTACAAAACCTAGTGCACACAAAATCATTTTTGTTTTTATAATGATTTTAGCACATTCTTGGTTCCGTGCCTACTACAAAAAAATCGTCAAGATATTGAGTGGACAAATGGCCTTTTGATCTTAGTAATTTCACTATAGGTTTTATACTATTTGTGAAAACGTAAGGTGTGCTTAAACCAAATGGTAAAACGTTAAATTGATACAATTTATTTTCCCAAATAAAGCGTAAGTATTTACGGTGATCGGGGTGTATTTTAACAAAAAAGTATGCATATTTGATGTGTATAGTGTTCATAAGGCTATTTCGTTTTAAGAGCTTGGCGGCAGTTAGTAAATCTTCCAGTATAAAATATTCGGTATCTATAAATCGGTTTAGGGATTTTAAATTTAAGAAATATTCCAGAGAAATACTGATTTTTACATTTATAGTATTCAGAAAAACGTCAGATCCTAAAAGATTGTTAATAGCGTCAACAAAACAAAGCTTTTCCGTTTCGGAATAAGATATTTTCTTAGGTCTGAACTGTCTGTATTACCTACCGGGCATGCCAAAGGAATTTTGAATGCCCTTAATATATGAAATGAAAGTAGGATTATTAGTTAACAATGACCATTTGTGATAAACTGCCAGCATAGTTCACCGCATTTATCGACGATTCTGGTTGGCTCGATTTTTCAGATTGTTGATCACCGGTGCATGCGCAGGCTCCCTTACTATTTGCGGCGCCCCCTGCTGCCTGCGAGTCATCCTCGAGTTACAGTATTGGCAGTTGCAGAGGATGCGAATTGTGTCCATTAGTAATTTCAGTAATACGGAATCCTGATTTTCTGTAGTAATCTATAAGAATATCGCCTGACTTAAAGCAGTTATAGTCGACATGAGTTGCCTTTGGTTAATTTCGATAGTTTATCCCTTTCGACGGCGACTTCCGTGACAGCTCCTTAAATTCCAGCAGTCAAGATAGGTGGATCTATCAGTGTGCAATTTCCTGTTGTCGGGTATTTAGCAGTAAGCTCTTTGCGCATGTCTTTTCCTTATGTAGTATAATGTGTTAGCCTGATGGCAAAATCAATCTGTATTTCTTTTCCATACGATTGGGTAATAGTTGGGTCTTCACCCATTTCATTTGAAATTCAGTCTACAGTATCTGCACAAACTGTTGCATCCGATTTGGGTAAGGCCAGTGGCTTGACCGGGTTTAATAAGCTTGTAAGCGCTTGCAAAACAGCGACATCTTCTTAAATATCTGGCCCGGTTAGCGGTAATGGTTCAATGATATCAGGTTCTGACAGCAGTTAAGAGATAGCTACAAATTTGCTATCCGCAAAACCGTTTTTTCAGTAAGGGACAGTCCCATATGACATAGCATGTACTGTCCGCAACCTGTTTTATGTAATGATAATGACAGGAAACAGTCCCTGATTGTACTGTTCGCCTTGTCTGAATACGCCTGAATATATACAAAAAGGCCTCTTTAAGAGGCGCAAGTCCAGCAGTGGACTGCTAGAGGCTGATGTCGATGATGATGATGATGAACAGTAAAGAGATAGTCTCAAGTTTTTACAAGTACTATCCACAATACTTAATAAAGCATATGCAATCTTTGTACTACCTATTAATCTAGGTATCACCTATTATACGCAGTTATGGCGCAAAAGATCAGGGGAATATTATTAACTGTCAAGACAATATCGGATTACATCAACTCTGCTGACCCCGAAACGGGAACGACGCGTCGTTATAATTTTAGTTTTATATTCTTCACCATCAAACCAAAAAAAATTTAAAAATAATAGAGGGTAGGCACTTTTGAACGTGCAAAAAGTAGTTCAGGCGCATTGTTATTTACTTTATTTGTCGAAAATATCCTATTAAACATGTTGTAGGGGAACAAGAAACAATTAGTTACAATACCTTCGTTATTTAAACGCTGCGGCGAGGAATCCGGAGATGATTGTGAATCCTTAATTTCCCTATATGACGTAAGTTTTTCGTCACATAATTTTCGTTTATATTTTCTGATTTTTCTCTTTATATGACAGTCAGATTTATCGTCATTATATTTCCTCTTAGGCATTTTGCTGAAAAAACAAACTAAACTCGAGAACGGAATAAACACGTGCGGAACGGCCGGACACTAGAACGCGAATGAAGTGACAGGCAGCGTTGGCAAATGTGGGACTATTTAAAAAAAAAAAAAAAAAAAAAAATTGTTTATTGTTTTTCCTAAAAATAGTGTGGAATGGCTATGCATTAGGCGATACTACATTGTGTTATATTCTAATCTCGAGGACGAAGCCCGAGTATAATGTTTTCATATAGTCATTACTATAGTTTCAGATAACAGCTAGTTTGGGTAAATTAAATTTAAAAAAAGAAATCATAAAATGATGCAGTGATAGCCTAGTGGTTAGACCGTTGGACTGCAAAGTCAGAGGTCTCGGGTTCGAACCCAGTCACGCAACTCTGTCGTTTCGAAAGCATGTGCGTATTAAAAATTAACTATCACTTGCTTTAACGGTGAAGGAAAACATTGTGAAAAACCTGCATGCCTAAGAGTTTGTCGAAGGTGTGTGGAGTTCGCCAACCCGCACTGGGCCAGCGTGTTGGACTAATCTTCTCAGTTTTAGAGGTGCCCAACGGTAGGAGAGTTTCTTAACAGGACAAATATTATTTATTAATTATCATTAATAAAGAGGATGTTCGGATCAAGTTTTCTCCCTCCGCAACATCGTAGAAAAGCATCTGGCAGTAGGCCGGAAGGTTTTCTGCGGTTTTGTGGACCTGGAGAAGGCGTTTGATAGAGTCGTGCGAAAGAGACTTTGGGACATTTTGCCAGAGTATGGTATAAACGGCACCCTGTTGCGAGCCGTCCAGTCCACCTACGTGGACAGCAAGGCATGCGTACGGGTGGGTGGTATCATGTCACCTTGGTTTAACGTTAAAATCGGCGTCAAGCAGGGTTGCGTGTTGTCCGCTAGACTGTTTATAGTGTATCTGGATAAAAGTCTTCAAAGACTGTATGCGATGACTGAAGGGGTAAAAATGGGTGATCTAGTGATAAACCACCTATTGTATGCAGATGACGCGGTTTTGATAGCGCCAACAGCCACTGATCTGCAAACACTAGTCACAGTTATGAGAGACGACTGCATGAACAATGGCTTACATTTGAATGTGAAGAAAACCAAAATTATGGTTTTTGAACGGGAAGAAACCAGAACGAATGCAAGGATTGTGGTTGGTAACGATGTGCTGGAGCAAGTGAATGAGTTTGTATATCTTGGATGCGCCTTCAGTAAGGATGGGAAATACACCGCTGATATAGAGAGAAGAGTGAATGCAGGTAATGGAGTGAATGGTGCGATGGGAAGGCTACTTGGGAGCCGGCACTTAAGCCAAAAGGCGCAGCTGGCCATGCATAACGGAGTGCTTGTCCCAACGCTGTTATATGGCAGTGAGAGTTGGGTATGTAAGAAGGAGAACGAAAGCAGGATAAACGCGGTCGAAATGCGATCTCTGCGGAAGATGTGCGGAGTCACGCTGACCGACCGTATTCGCAACAGCGTAGTAAGAAAGCGAGTAGGTATGAAAGATAGTATCGGTGTAAAGATGAGAAAGGGTATGCTCCGTTGGTTCGGGCATATAGAAAGGATGCCAGAAGAAAGAATGACAAAACAGATATACAATGCGAAAGTGGAAGGATGTAGGTACCGGGGAAGACCTAGACTATCTTACCATGACCAAATAGACCGTGTCTTAGCTGAAGGGCAAGTCAAGAGTCTCCGTAACCGGCGAGTGTGTATGAGACGAACTATGAGAGTGAAGAAAGCCAGAGAGGTATGTAAGGAAAGAACCTGTCTGAACTCTGTACTCTCTGCCTACCCCGCGAGGGAGCTGGCGTGATGATATAGATAGATAGATAGATAGATTATTAATAAATAATATTTGCTTACAAACTACTTTCAGGTCTTGCGTTTATTAAGTTACACCTTGTATATAGTAGACCTGAAAGTAGTTTGTTCTAAATCGGTAACTGAATTTATTCCGACAATTTTTAATGTATTATAATATTCCAACAATTTTTAATGTATTATAATTTGCAAAAATTGATTTTGCTCCTTCAGTGCGCTATAAAAAACTAAATTTGTCCTTGATTCATAGCAATAAGGAGATTTAAAATACATTCCTAAAACACATTTCTCAAAACGCACACAAACACGTACAAGTTTCATTGTTAATTAGGGTATAAAAGTGCTTAAAAAAAGGGTAAAAACCTTAAAATTTGGAAATTAGGTTTTCGTTTTGAATTTATGAAGCAATTCTCTAATCGGGGTGTCTGAGGTCTTGCGTTTATTATGTTACAGCTTGTATATATACATATATACAGCATTTTGAAAATGAATAAGTAAGGTCTAGCTCTATTTCTATACAATCCATGTTCACACATTTAATTTTTTTTATTCATCACAAGGTTCAATCTTTTCATTAATTATTTCTAGTATTATTTTCCAAGTAGTGGATTAATATTCAAAAATTTATTTAAAAGATTATTTTGTATTAAAAATACATGTACAAATTGCAATTCATCATTAGAGTATGCATACCCAACACTTGCGATTTTGAATTTTCGCAAATATTCTATCTATTTCTTGTCTCAATACCTATTGCTTGTCTGAAATAGATTTTTTTAGAAATAAGACCGGCAATTGTACCTATTGTCATAATACATATTGTATTTCTTCACTATAATTACGCTTGTGTACAAGAAAGAGAACTTTATCCATATATTATCGCGCATGATAAAATCTATTTTTTATCTAGAACCAAAGCATTTCGAGAAACAAAGTGCTCTCATTTCCGAAAAAAATGTATCCCGTATTGACATAAACTTTGTTTACGATTCCACAACAGGGCCTCGAATTTTCTGTGTACCAGAACGGTTGGGTTTGTATATGGTGTACACATATCAGGGCTGTAAAAACCCCACACGGATAACGTCGTCCGTCTACATGTTATACGAAAAATCGCTCTTAAAAATGTCGCAAACAAATCGCCGCGTTAGAGGTCCCTTTCATTTTGGTTCTAGGCGGAAAAAATTAGGGTTCTGTGGTCATTTCATTGTTAGAAAAATCAGATACTTAATCTCTTTGGTTAAGATTAGGTGAAGGTATCGAAATTAACCTATAATTATGATTAATGGATATTATGGTTGTTGCTTGTTTGCACTTTAACCTCTGCAGGCACTATTCAGTTCAAATTCACGTTTTGGACCGTATAATGCTTTTATAAATTTATCAGACCAGATTGATGATTTTTATCTGCATTTGATATTATTGTTTAATAACTTATTTATTATCACTATTATGGTTAAGGTGATAAAGATGTGATTAGGGAATCTTATAACATTGCCATTTTATAAAGAGAAATAAATATTGCGTGATTTAAATCATTTATATAACATATTACTTTTCTTGGTCTTAAGTTTCATTCGGTATCAAAAGCCACAGGCAAGAAGCGGGAAAAGTTTTGCTAAAAATATCTATATCACGATATTAGAGCCCTAGATATTTGAACCACTATCAGCTTTCTCTCTTCAACTTTGTACCCTATGGGTACAGAGTTGAAGAGAGAAAGCTGCTAAAAATATACTGACCCAAAATATAACTCTTCCGCTGAACCCACCAATTTGGAATCCAAACTTTTGCCTGCCTCCTTTTTTATGTACATGCGACTGGTATAGCAGAGACCACGCTCGTTACACGTCATTAAGCGATACTTTACGGCAGACGGCCCTCGAGACTGCCAACCCCCTACCCTTCTACATGCCTTCCACGTTACTGTAATAATGCTGGATGAGTTACGGATTATAGACAGAGTCCTACGGGGTGTTGGTTGAGTGCTGTAGCATTTTGCCGCCGTTTGTGAACTGAAAGAGTGTTTGTTTTAAATTTTATTACAGTAGATTATGCTTTCGCTCGTT
Organism: Phalera bucephala; assembly: GCA_905147815.2. Lineage (NCBI taxonomy): Eukaryota > Metazoa > Arthropoda > Insecta > Lepidoptera > Notodontidae > Phalera > Phalera bucephala. The sequence goes on from LR990612.1 coordinate 29,785,861, forward strand.
TGGAGTGCTTCAACTTTGGATAAGTTGGACACTGGAAAAACATACGTCGAATTAGAAAAAAGATAACATAATGTACATACTTTTGAGTGCACTTGGAGTATTACTTTTTTTAAACTTATACCAAAAATATGAATGTCTAGGAAACTCCGTTTTAAAAAAAACGTGCTAACTTTCTCCAAGAGCGGGTATCACAAATATACTGTGTAGGCCCCAATGTAGGGCGATTCTTTTGCCTTTATTAAAAGTTTCGATAAAAAATTAAATTAACTTACCATAACCAAATAGACCGTATCTTATCTGAAGGGAATGTCAAGAGTCTCGGTAAATGGCGAGCGTGTATGAGTCAAAGTAATAGAGTGGAGGAAGCCTGTAAGGACAGACTACAGACTGTAAGGAAAGAACCTGTTGGAACTCTGTACTATCTGCCTACCTTGCAAGGGAACTGGCGTGATGCTATATATATAGATAGAGATAAAAAATCGTCAGCAACACTGTACGACCTAGGGTTCGACCACGACCTCGTAATGGCTTGCCGCACCGTGCGTCATTAAACCAACGGGGCAGTGGTTTCTGTTTAATTATTTGTGGTTACAGTTTCCCAATCAGATAGTGTGGCTATACATAAAGTAAATAAAACTTTAAATGGAAAACAATAATAATTATAGGAATACAAATTAGACTGTCTCGTTGGTCTGGTGGCAAAGCGCATTGCTTTGTGATCACAAGGTCCTGGGTTTAAATCCTAGGTCGGGCAAATGTAATTGTGCCCGGTATATGGCAATAGGCTCGCCCCCTATTACATGGGACCTAACATCGTCGGCGAAACGTGGGTGTACTCAGTACACCTCTGCCACCCCCTCTGGGGAATATAGGCGAGACGGTGTGTACAAATTATATTCAAGGGTTCAACTTGTCTTCACTGATCAACATTTCAGACTCTGGACTACTACTGAGATTTTTTCAGTCAAAAACACGCAGGATACCAGTAATAAATTCTAGGGTGAATGCTTACAATAAAAATGTGATCACACAAATGTGTCTTTAAAACCTATATTTCATCAATGAACTAACATTAGCAGAACATTGTTTCACATTTGTCCATAGGAACTATATAATAAAATTTTAGTCTGAAACCCACTGTTTATAATATAATTTTCTGAGTTTGCCGACTATGAAACCCTAAATTTAAAACGGGAATATAAAACAAATTTCCATTGCAATTTCACACGCTCATAATACCTAGCACCTCTGAACAATGGCGAAGCAAACTAAAATATATATCTTATATAATTTTAACCAACTCTCGACTTGCTCAATAATTTAAGATGCAAAGTCAAAAATCATTTATTTGTATAGGTAAATACAATAGCACACACAAATGTCAAAATTATTACATTTTTACATCTACCACCGGATCGGAACGCGGCCTCCACTGAGAAGATCCGGCGAGAAACTCAGCGGGCTAGTCTTTTAATTTAAATTGTTTGGCCTTTATGATAACCATATTTTTGTTTTTTAAAATTGTATTATACATCATTGATTAATGTTGCTGATTGAGGAGCTGCTCAAACCCAATCTGTTTTATCGTCAAGATAATCCGAAATTTTGTAATACCCTTTTTTACAGAGTCTAGTTTTAATTGCCTTTTTAAACTTATTTATAGGCATGTTTCGGATATCTATGGGTAATTTGTTGTAGAAGCTTATACATTGCCCCATGAAAGAATTACTAATTCTGTGGAGACGAGTGGAATGTACAATAAGATCATCTTTGTTCCGTGTATTTACATGATGAATGTCGCTATATTTTTTCAAAATTACTAATATTCTTTGTAACATATAAATCTATTATTATCTCATTTTCTTTACAGCATGTGCCACTGAGCTTAATCTACTAGATAATTCAGCAATATGGAGCCCCATTGTAATCTGGCATCAATAGTGATGCCAAGAAATACAGTCGACTCTACAAGGTTTAAATCCACGCCATTTATATGTACATTAGTTGCAACCTGTCTTACATTTGGCGTTGTGAATTTAATACATTTTGTCTTCTTCTCATTAAGGAGAAGGTTATTCGTGTTGAACCAATGAAAAACCATTGAAAGTGCACTGTTCAAATCGTCATAATTAAGCAGCTTTCTTTTAATTTTGAATAATAGAGATGTATCATCCGCGAACAGCACAATGTCGGATTTTATTGAATGTGGGATGCATTTGGAATTAAGCGCTGATATAGTTTTATAAAATTAATTGGGTATTTATGTACCCAATTAGTTTAAGATAATGAACTAACATTAGTTTGAGTTTGTACTATTGGATTGTTGTATACTTTGGATGATTGGTCTGAAATAAATTATTTATTATTACTAAGGCGGGTCAATAAGTCCGTGACTTTTTGAATTTCCTGCCTCTTAATTGAAATGGCAACACTACTCCTGTCAACAAGCAACTGTCAGTTGACTCCTGTTTCCTTCTTCTTCTTCTTCTTCAAGTTATGGCTTCACACTAATTTTAAGTGTATTTTGCCAATGTCCAGTGAGATATATAATCGTGTTTGTATAAATTGATTCGACTCCCCAATGGATTTTGATGACAGCGATGATAATGAAGTACCCCACCCTGGATAGTAGGTAAAGCGGTGGATACTTTACATACCAATTTCAACTGCCGTTTTGAGGGAAGTCGAAAAGGTACGTTTTATCACTTTGTTACAATTACCTTCACTCATGCACATATAAGAACACATAATGGTTAATATTCCACCAACATTACACATTATTAGTCGAAATAACACAAGTTTTGGAAATTAAAACAAATTGACAACATCACTCTTCGACTTCCCGCCAAAACTCCTAAAGTTGATTTTTCTGACTCCTGTCAAAATTTGAACAAGCTGCGTCATTTAGTTTGTTTTTGGCAGCCGTTGATCGCAGACTACCGCGGGTTTTGAGAAGAAAATGGAAAAAAGTGAATTTCGTATGCTTCGTAAGCATTACTTTTTGGGGAAAAAAACATCACTCAAACCAAGGCTAAGCTTTATAAATATTAAGGGGACTCTGCACCATTCATTTCCATGGTAAAGAAGTAGTTTACTGAATTTCGATGTGGCCGTACCAGCACGGAAGATGCCGAACGTTCTGGACGCCCAGTTGAGGTCTCTACATCCAAAACAATTGAAAAAAATTACGATATGGTTTTAGCCGATCGGAGATTAAAAGTGAGCGAGATTGTGGAAGCCATAGGCATTTCACATGGCTCAGTGGTTTCAATTTTAAATGATCACTTGGGTATGAGAAAGCTTTCCGCAAGATGGGTGCCGCGTTTGCTCACAATCGACCACAAACGCAACCGTGTGACAATTTCGAAGGAATGTTTGGCGTTGTTCAACCGCAATATGGACGAGTTCTTGCGCCGTTTTGTAACCGTTGACGAAACGTGGATCCACCACAACACACCGTAGACCAAACAGCAATCAAAAGGGTGGGTTTCTCGGGATGAATTGGCGCCAAAGAAGGCAAAGGTAGGTTTGTCAGCCAATTAAGTTATGGCGACCGTTTTTTGGGATGCACGCGGTATGATCCACATTGACTACCTTCAAAAGGGGAAAAAAATCAATGGTGAATATTATACCAACTTATTGGGTCGATTCAATGAGGAATTGAACCGACCCAATAAGTTGGTATAATTCCGTCGATGGTCGATTGACGACCGCATTTGGCCAAGAAAAAAGTTCTTTTCCACCAGGACATTGCAAGGGTGCACACATGTGCAGTTTCTATGGCAAAAATCCATGAATTGGGCTACAAATTTCTCCCTCATCTGCCCGATTCTCCAGATTTAGCTCCGAGTGACTATTTCTTGTTCCCAAACTTGATGAAATGGCTCGGCGGAAAGAGATTTTACTCTAACGACGAAATCATCTCACAAACAAATGCCTATTTTGATGACCTCGACAAATAATATTTTTCGGAAGGGATAAAACAATTGGAGAAACCTTGGACTTAGTGTTTAGAACTCAAAGAAGACTATGTTGAAAAATAAAATAACTCTTTATCTAAAAACCTGCGATTTATTCAAAAAGTCACGGGCTTATTGACCCGCCTATTATTATTAAAATATATTGTCGCATAAGCATGAGACAGCAAGAAAATAGCTGCATTTTTATTATAAGATTTTTTATCATCTTCCCTTCTTCTATCTTCCATAAATCTTTCGTACAAATATTTACAAATATAAAATTATTAAAACTTAATCCATCCTATACTCTTTGCTTTCTAACTTTTCTGTTAAAATAATGAATCAATAATTTAATTTTCCCAACACTAGTAGACTACGATACCGTGTGTCACATTTAGTTCCGCAATATCTTCGTCCCTCACTTGGTAACGTGATTTTTGTCAGACTACCGAACGCCTGCCACATTTAATAAAATCCAACCCGGTACTTAATTCCACCGAATGGAGTGTCGCCGTCTATTAATTAAGCTCAACTTAAAATATTGAGCAAGTGTAGTGTTTATTAAAATTCTATAAAATATATATTTTTATTTGCTTCGCCATTTTTCAGAGGTGCTAGTTGTTATGAGCGTATGAAATTGCGGTGGAAATTATTTTTTTATTTTCCCGTTTTAAATGTAGGTTTTCATAATAAGGAAACTCTGAAAATTATATAGCTCATAGCGTGTTTCAGACTAATACAATAATAATAAATAATATTAATATTATGCCTGTTAAGAAACTGTCTCACCGTTAGGCACGGGCCTCCTCTCAAACTGAGAGGTTTTAGGCCATAGTCCACCACGCTGGCCCAGTGCGGGTTGGCGAACTTCACACACCTTCGAGAAACTCTCAGGCATGCAGGTTTCCTCACGATGTTTTCTTTCACCGTTAAAGCAAGTGATAGTTAATTTTTAATACACGTGCTGTCGAAAAGACAAAGGTGCGTGCCTGGGTTTAAACCCGAGACCTCCGAATTTGCAGTCCAACGGGCTAACCACTATAACTGCTATATTTAATAATGATGCAATGCAATTTAATAATATATAATGCAATATAGTAATAAAAATTATATAATTCCTATGAACAAAAGTGAAACAATGTTTTGATGTTGTTAGTTTATTGATTAAATATAGGTTTAAGATTATTACAATTAGTTTTTGTAAATATTTTCGCACTAAAGAAATTATTACTATATCCTGTGTGTTTGTTTTTGACTCAAATATTTTTAGTATTAGTCCAGAGTCTGAAATATAGGCCGGTGATAATAATAATGGGCTCGTTCCTATTGCATTGAAACCTAACTAACCTTTTTGCCTAAATGCGGGTGTACACAGTACACTTTTGATATCTCTGTTTGGTGAAGAGACTCGACACTGTTACATGGTGGCACACAATACACATATTTTACCCATACTTTGGGAATACAGGCGAGCCAGATTGTTCTATATTGTACACAACATAATTTGGCTTTTCAAAAGACACCCCTGTCCAAAATTTACTTCTATTGCGTAGCAAGACTTATTCCAGCTAATTCTGTCTCTTGCATCCCCAATGAGCCGCCACACAGCATACCAATGGAGATCCCAGCACGAGTCTTTATTGAGTTTGTCCAACAATATACGTGGTTATGTCCAAAAGGGGGAACTTATATTAGCTAGCGACAATAGGAAGTTGTCGAAAATAGATATAAAATATATGCAAATTGAATGGAACTACATTTTGTTGTTATGTGTGCAGGCTTCTCGTTTTTTTTAGTTGGGTGCTGTGAATTCTGTGTTTTTGTTGCTTCTTTCTTTCAGTAAGTAATGTGTTGGGGAAACGTGATTGTTGTTTAATAAAAACAAGAGATAAATTAAAATTCAAATGTTCGATTTATTATAGGCCGCCAAAATTTATATTTGCGGCATTATAAGAAGACATAGCAAAAGTGCCTCACATTTCAGATTCGATCATTTGTATCTGAAACAGTGCATGGATTCGAATCCCAATTCACCTCATTTGGACGTTTGAATCAGCTAAATTCAAGCACAGTTTGTCCATTGACCGAAATCGCGTCGCGTATCTTTCTTCGAGACGGTAAGTTAAGTGCAGATTGCTGTTCGTGTTTGGTGAATGTGTGATCGAGATTCAGATACAAGTGAGACATTTTTCTGTGCAACTGTTTTAAATCTTGTATTTCTCGTCCATCTTTCATATTACTGTATCGTATCAGTAAGGATCGACATATGTCTAATTATAACTGCACCCACAACTGCAGGAAGTCAGTCGTAAGATTTTTGCATCTGCAGGATCTTTAAAAAGGTTACGCAATTTTTTGCCAACTGCCACTAAAATAGCACTCGCACAATCCCTTCTCCTTCCTATATTAGATTATGCAGACGCCAGCTATCTTGATCTTACTGAGAGCCAACTTGATAAACTTGAGCGACTTCAAAATTTTTGTATATTTATAAAAAAAATAAAAAATAAAAATCTTCGCAAATATAGCCATATTTCTGAAGTTCGTCTAAGACTTAGGTGGTTGTCAATCCGTAATCGCCGGAATGCTAACATACTATCGCTTTTATACAACATTCTATATAATCCGATAACTCCCTCTTACCTTAAAAACGGTTTGAATTTCTACATGAATCGCATTCGAGGTTCCTAAGGTCATCAGAGAATCTGAGGTTGAACGTATGTATATAATAGTAATGTATGACAAGTGTATAGCATATTTATCTTTACAGTGTACGCCACCAACTGCCCTCAATTTTTTATCCGTTGCTTCTTCCAACTGCTTGTCTGGAAGAGATTGCTATTAGCAATAAGACCGCCAATTGTACCTTTATATTTAAGTATAATATCTATCTATCTATAATGATTCTGGTCCAACCTTTTCACAGAAATTTCAATATTAGAAATAATTCAGTTCGATTCCTAAAAAAAAGCATTTTTTTTACCACTACCACCAGGTCAGAACGCAGTTTTTAAAGAGACTGTGGCTAGTCTAAAATTGTTTTATTTTATTAGTTAACTTCACTATGTCGTCAATTGAAATTTTTAATCTAGCAATGTGTATATATATTGTCTGTTATTGTATTTATAATCTGTATATTTTCTCTCAGTATTTATAACAGGAATACACATTTTTGCCTCATGCCTGGTCCAATGTCGCACTAATATCTAATTCATTCGCACCATCTTAACAAACAATGCTTAAACAGTGGTAAAGTACACGTCGAAACTTGTGGCAAAGTATTGTACTTTAACCAAACACCTTATTAAAGTGTTTCAAATTCGATGAAACTTCACCGCGCGGCATCTTAGCGCGAGCGCGCCGCAAAACGCTGTCACTATAAGCCCTAAATTAATATGAATCTCTAATTTGAACGTCACACGTGTTGCGAGCTCACAACTTTGCAGACTACGCCAAATTGGATAAACATGTGCGAGGAACGGGGCCTTAGGATAGAAATATACGGGTGGGTATTGCGTGCGTGCCTGTACGTATAGTTGAAACTTGAGTCGCAAACCATCATTGTTGTCAAAGCGCTTTGCCCGTTAGGCAGTCACTGTTTTTTTTATAAATTGGATATAGAAATATACAAACACAAGAGAGCTTACCACATTGCTTAAGCAATATTATTGTTTTCTTACTTTGCCATTATAAATCACGTAGATATATGCAGTGTTTAGCAATATCCCTTTTTTCAGTTCATAAAGATTACTAAATCTAAAGACTGTGGTAAACACTCCAGGTCCATGTTTTACCAAAAAAGAAACAATAAAGCAGAAAAATATGGCGCTAATTTACTACTCAATGCGTGAAATACCAATTTATCATCGCAGTATCAGTAATTGTCCACTCTCAGTCTCGCGTTTTCTTTTCTATTTTCCGGTCAAATGCTATTATTATCAATTTGCTGCCAAAAGGAATAAATAAACACAAAAATAAAATTTCCACAACAAATAAAGCGATATAGAAATAAATTACTAGTGTAACTGGTTTCAGCATTAGCTGACTAGTAATTTTAACGGAGAGACTTGTCTGAAAAGATTTATACCAAGTCACGATCGTCATAATTTACTGGAAAGTTCATCCACTTGAAATTATTTATGAACCGAATAACTAAGTTAGGGTTAAAAATAATTAAACTTTTTTAAGCATTTATGAATTGTGTGGATGGTGGTAGAGAGCTTAAGTATAATTCGCACCATTTTCAAATTATAGTCATCATCTAGCATATATTCCCGAAACGAGGATAGCATAGGTGCATAGTGTACATATCGCTGATGATATTAAGTCCTAATATAGAACGACGCTAACTGATATACTCTCATTTTATCGAGTATAATTAAATTATATACTCCGCACTGCCTGAATTTTTTTTTAAAAACACTCCTTGTTCGATTTATGTTTTGAACCCTGTACCATAATAGTCACCCGCACTTTGCGCCACTAGACAGTTACAAATGTACTAAAGTATAGTAAGTGTAAGATCGGGGAATTGTACAATGATAGAAGAGGAAAATGTTAATCTTACTTCATGGTTATAATCTTATCCTAATCTTCAATATAAGTACAATCAAACTTTTGAGCCTCTCTTTTCATTAAACTGTCCTAGGGACCGATTCGCTCGTTGTATAAATAAAATGAGTATCTCTGTAGATGTACACGACACAAGCTATAGCAAACTTAAGTACCAAGTTTAACAAAGTAAATCTTGCCTAAAACCTTTTTTTTCTATTTTAATATAAAAATAGTCTGTCTCAATTTTTTTCTTTTCTCTTTCGATTTTTGCTCTCTTTCTGTATATTTTTTCATTTCTTGAAGGCTTTACCCTTGAAATTCTAATTTAGGTTAAGATTCAATGCTATGAATGTTTTATTTCTTATGGTAACAATTGTTAGTAGCCCAATAAATAAGTAACCTGAAAATCTTAAATAATCTTTAAATTTTCAAGCTCGAAATTTTAATTTATTTTCTCATCACCTTGGCAACTGTCTCTTAAAATCAACTCTCCCTGTTTATCTAAATAACATATCAACTTAAAAGGAAATAATCTGAAAAAGCGTCTCCGTTTCGACATATACGTTACTAGTGCTACATTAGCGATTACAGAACGAATCACTATCGGCGTTTATAACACGACTAATTTCCCGTATGTCATTATTTAAATAAGGCAAATTGCAGACACGTCGTCAAAACGCGCCGTGTGTTTTTGCCTATCCGCGTGCATTGTCACACGAACGTGCCTTATGGTAATGCTAAAGATTCTGTTTATTGTTATGGCAACGCTTGGAATTAGCATACTTACTTGTATTATAAACGATATTAAATAAGGTTAATAGGAAACGGTATTATCCGCCGTTATATGTAAATTCACTCTTAAGTTCTATTGATATCTTAACGGCTGTAGGTTAACGGTTTCAAGTTATTGAAATGGGTAGGTGAATGGTTTTATAGGGATAATTAGTTTATTTTGTACATTTTTAGCAAGCCTAAAGTATATGAGGGCCTGAACCGGTTGACGTTAGTGTAACGCTAAAGTCGATATGCCATCTTTTTATTCAACATATTTACTAGATAAGATGAAGTGACAGCCCGCGTTTTCTAAGTTACGATAACGTCTAATTCTTCATGCCTAAGTCGCTGTTCCATTACGTGGTAAGTAGAAGAATAAAAGAGAGAAAACGCTATTTTACCACAATCTTGTCACCGCTACATTTTCACTTCAAATACGCACACTAGCTTACATATCCTCCGCTCCGTCTTTAACTGTCTCGTTGGTCAAGTGGTAGATAATGCGCTTCGTGATCACGAAGTTCTGGGTTCAAATCCAAGGTGGGATAAATGTAGTTTTCCTATAGAAAAATTCCCAGTATCAGTCCGGAGTCTGGAATTGTGCCCGGTATATAGCATTAAGTTCGCCTCTTTTTAACATAGAATACAGCATCGTCAGTGAAAAGTGAGTGTACAAAGTACACCTCTGCGGGGAACGTTTGGGGAACCTGCACACAGCACAGATATGACGGTGTGAATATTGTTTTTGGTCTCTCAGCCTAAATATCATTCAGTTCATAGGACGCAAGAAATTTCAGACCACGCCAGACCCTGAAGAAAGGGTTAGTTTCACCCTCAGAGGTGAGGTTTTTGAAGTGCCAGAGGGGGCTACCACTGCATTTCTTAGTGCGGTGTGAGAGTTCTTTATGGAGATGTCAGTGTTCCAGTATCAATGCCGGTCACCATAGGGTTTTGGAAAACTTAAACTTTCTTTGTTACAAAAGATACCCGTACTTACTCTTTTAGAAGTTATACCTAACGTTTCTGTAAGCCCACTAAAATATGCCCTCTTTATCATAATAAAGATGATTTTACTAGAAAAATAACGATCGTGTTCAAAACTTTAAAATTAGTTACTCAACTAACTTCTAACAAAGCATTAAAATTTCAAAGTATACATTTTGTCACCGAAACTAGGCACTTAAATAATAAACAAAGTAATTTATACCAACTTACTTCTATATTACCAACTCAATTTCACTTAGTGTGAGTTACGACAAGATTGTTCTAGTCACGTTTTAATTCAAAACCACTTGTCAAAAATTTACTTAAAATGAGAGATTTATCTAAATTTTGTAATAAAATAGTTTGCAAAAGTATTCTTTTTTTCAACTGTTTTACGATTTGTTCCAATATGTAACTCACGGATTTGCCTCCTATCATTAGAATTATGACCTTTTACTACGCCAGATCCCCTGTGGAGTATTCACCGAGTACAGAGTTTAAACTAGTTCTCGCCTTAGAGACTTCTCCGGCTTCCTTCACTTTCATAGTTCATATCATACACGCTTGCCAGTTGCGATGACTCTTGACGTGCCTACAGATAGGTGACGGTCTATTTCTTCCCCGGTAATTTAATCCCCTTAAAATAGTCTAGGTCTTCCCCGGCACCTACATCCTTTCACTTTCGCAGTGTATATCTGTTTTATCATTCTTTCTTCCGACAATCTTTCTATATGTTCGAACCACCGGAACATACTCTTTCATATCTTAACACCCATACTATTATTTATACTCATACGCTCTTTTGGTACGCTGTTGCGAAGGCGGTCCGTTAGCTTGACTCGGCACAATTTCAATAAAATATCTTATGTGTAAAATCTGTCAAATACTACTAATAGTAGACTAGTAGAGTAGACTAGTATATCTGTTACTTAAATATTAGGATCCTCTGTTAGTCGTCCAAAGGTTTCTAACTTATTTTATCGTCTAATTACGAAGCTTCAAATTAACGCATGTGAAGTACAGCAACGCCTTTATCAAACACCAGAAGCGGTCTTCGATCCAAGTTCACACTGCGTTCAAAGTGGCTTACCATCCTTAAAATAATTTTAAAAGAAATATATCTATATCATCACGCCAGATTCCTTGCGGGGTAGGTAGTGAGTACAGAATTCCAACAGGTACTTTCCTTACATACCTCTCTGGCTTCCTCCACTCTTATAGTTCGTCTCATAAGAAATAAAACTATTTTTTATTTTAATTTTGGTTTTTAAGTTCCCAACGTTAAAGTGTTTTAGAGCACCCATAGTCACAGAAGGGACGAAACGTCAGAAACTTAAAAACCAAAAATAAACTGCGATAAAATCCGAAAAAGTTTTATTTTATGTGTAATATTCATTAATTTAAGAACTCGATAATTTTAAAAGAGTTTTCAACAGTCAATGATGAGAACAGAGTTAAAGGATTAAATCAATTTAGATAGCTAATAAATTTAAGTTTAAAGTAAGACAAATCGCGCTAAAGCCAGCTAGTGAAAAATACACTAATCCCGAAGTAACGTTGGGCAGGACGCAGACGCCGAGTGCAATTCATTCTCATTAGCCGCCGGAGCAGCCTTTCTCATAACACGATGAAATCACGAGAGGGTTAACCCGGCACAATGGTAGAACAACTTGGTTATCTAAGCAAATAATAAAAATTGAGTACTCATTCTATTCGGGAAACAATCAGATATTAAAATAAATAATCAGTTATCCTTTTTATAAAAATCATTATTATTATTCTTGTGCTTAATCTAAGAAATTTAGAATTAATGTAATCTCATCCCAACCCCTCTGCTTTGGCAAATGTGTTCGCCAGGGTTGAATCTTATCCCCTATCTTGTTCAACGCTTATGGGAAGTATATCATGCGGCATACGTTTGAAGACTGGTATGGAGGCGTACGAATTGGCGGAGTAAAGATTACAAACCTCCGACACGCCGATGACACGACGTTATTTGCTGCAAGTGAAGCTTAAATGTCCTTGCTACTGAATAAGATGAAGGTGGTTAGCAATGGCTTGGGCTTCTCCATTAGTAGGTCGAAGACCAAAATCATGGTAGTGGACCGCGCCAATAAACTGAACTTCACTGGTGTACTGGAAGAGAACGTTTAGGATACCTTGGGCTGCTCATCGAACTAACGTATCGATACTGAAACAGCTCAGAGTCACGACAAGTCTCTCTACCATCTGTCTCAAGCGTATCTTAGAGTTCTTTGGCCACATTGCCAGAAAAGACGGTGACAAATTGGAGAAGCTCAAGGTCACTGGGAAGGTCGATGGACAAAGACCTCGAGGCCACAGCCTATCACGTTGGTCTAAGCAGACTCGCACCACTCTGGACACTACATGTCGCCGAGGATAGGGGAAAATGGCAAAACATCACAAGAGCAAGACTCCTGGGAGTTGGAGGTCACGACCCTCAGACATGAGGAATACGACTCGAGGAGGAGGGATCTAAGAAAACTATTAAGTACAAGCACTTCTCGGCTTCGCCACCGATCAAAAACAGCGAGACCTTAACGAGTCTATGTTACTTCTGAATAATGTAGCTTTCTCTTGAAGAAAGAATTTTTAAAATCAGTCCCGTAATTTCAGTTTCCACACAAAGAAATCTTTCTGATTAGGTTGCTTTTGTTCAATAATATACATAAGTCAAAAGAAGAAAGTGAAAAGATACATGACTTCTAAAGTTAAGCGACATACAAAATCAAATGGAAATGTTCTTAGATTTATTCAAATCTAAGCTCGAGCTATCGTGGGTAAATCTTTGTTCCAGAGAGCACAAGGGATCTGTGACAAGAAACATCTGGATGCCGAGCTTCAACATGTCAAGCAAGTCCTGCACGACAATAAGCTTCGTGTCCCACGCCAACGTCACAGTGACCGAGTGAAACCAGCCACAGTCGAGCGTCTCCCTGTTGTACTACCTAACTTAAGAGGAGTCACAGACAAAATTTCCTACATCTTGAAGCGTGCTTCAATTAAAACATTTTATAAGCCGCCGAAGAAGATCAGTCAGTTTTTACCATCTGTCAAGTGTCACATCCCTCTACAAGATACAGGAGTATACAAGCTTGATTGTTACTGTGGTCTCTCTTATATAGGACAAACAAAAAGACCACTAAAATCTCGGGTTAAAGAGCACATAGCTGACCTAAAACGCCGTCGCTCATAGAAGTCTGCAGTCTGTGAACATGTCCTTGACCGCACCCGCCATAACATCAGATTTGATAGACCACAAATCCTCGTGAAAGAACACCGATTCCTACCAAGGATGGTTTGCGAGGCTATTTAAATTAAAAAACATCCTAATTTCAATAGAGAAGATGCCTGGGTGCTTCCATCGACTTGGGATCCGGTAATTAATATAATCAAATCCAAAACCAAGCATAACACTGCAAGACCTCAAGGCACCGTGAGCTCATTCTGCGTAGATCGGACTAACAAAAATAATTAAGAAGTTTGAGGGTACCCCGTAACCACTATTCCTTTTGGACGTCTAACACCTCAGTCCTTCCCGTGACCATGGGTGATGATGCAAAGCACTCAAAACGAACTTAAAAATCAAAATAAATCGCGATTAAATCCGAACATGATTTTTAGCTAACTTGTACTACTAATCTTGCATTTTTTTAAAGTCAGTTTCCTTTTTTAAACTTAATTTTAGAATTCATCAAAGCATTTTTTCGTCCACTTTTTGCCAATGATATTAGATCTCAATTTAAAGGGAACCCAGCCTATTTTCATTATACTTGGCACAATTCCAGACTCTGGACTGATACTAGGATTTTTTCTATAGAAAAATTATGTCTTGTCCAACGTAGGATTCGGATCCAGTACCTCGTAATCGCTACGCTTATTAATCGCCAATAGACTAACGAGGCAGTCTTGTTTGAATTATATCTTTAAGTCTATTGTGGTAAGAATATCTTACTAAGTAATTCGTTTGATACTGGATCCTAGTTACCAATATAATAAATAACTATAAGAGTGGAGGAAGCCAGACGTTTGTAAGAAAAGAACTTGTTGGAACGCTGTACTCTCTGCCTACCTCGCAACGGATCTGGCAAAATGATGATGATAGATTACAAAAACAGTGATCAAAGAAAAAAGATCGCTTTGATTTGTGTACCGAGTTGTAGGAAACCACTTCGCGGACAACCATTCTGATGAATTCTTGTGCATTGTGAAGGTAAAGCCGCTTTTTGCGCATTATTCTTGTTCTACTTTAATCCTATATCAATCTAGCTTTTTAATATTACTATAACTAATAATATTCGCTCATAATAGGCGCTCGTAGCGATCGCGGTGTTCTTACCGACCACTAAGGTTAGGCAGCGTTCGACTCGGTTGGCCTGAGATAGGTGACCGTTTGTGGCATTTTCATATACGAGCGTCTTTTTACCACCTAATGTGGTAATGTGGTAGTCGTTAAGCCGAGTTGGAAGCCTTAAAGGCGGAGTTCCAACAGCAGGTGGCCACAAACCTGCCTCCACCATTCCGCACTGGATCCGCGTGGTGGAGTATGACCTAATCTCTCACCTGGATTTCTGAGAGAAGGCTTTATAGGCTGATATTATTATTATAATAATATTATAAGGCAAAGCCCTCTTAGCGCTGTTGTGTGTTTTTAACGATCACCAAGGTTAAGCAGCGATCGGCTCGGTCAGTCTAAGATGATTAAGGGCATTATCATATTCGAGCGTCTTGCTTTAAAAGACATGAAAAACTACTGGCCCTAGTTAATATCGTTAAGCCAAGTTGGAAGCCTTATAGGCGGCTTGATAAGTTCGAACAGGGGGTGGCCACTACGTGCCTTCACCAATTCGCAATGAGTCCGCGTGATGGAGTATGACTAAATTCCCAATTGTGAGAGAAAGCCTGTGGCCAGCATTAGGTCGGTAAAGGTTGATTTATTTTACAGCAAGGGTAAGTCCCTTGCTAAGATCGATTGCGTCATAACATCAATAACGTTAACTTTACGCAAAAATCCTTTACATAATGAACCTATATGCCATGCCTGCCTTCCAACGTTTCGTGTAAAACCAATGAATCTCAGTGAGATTCATAACAATTATATTTATTAATGTAAAACATAGGCTACGACTTGGTTCAGTGTTTCGGACGTAGGCCGCTTTAAAAAATCACGACAACTCTCAAAACACCGATACTATCTTTCGTATAAATTTATCAGTTATAAAGAGCTTGAGACTAATTTAAAACAACTCTGTAATTTGCTACCACAAGAGAAAGAAAAAGAATGTCTTCATTTCATTTAGTTTCAGGCGTATAGTTTACATCCTTAAGATTTTTTATGACAAAAGATATCCTGTTTCCATCTGCTGGATAATATCTATTTCCGTGGCGAATTTGATCAAAATTTGATCAGCGAGTTGGACGTGAAAAGGTAACTGACAATAAGACAGAGTTACTTTCGAATTTATAATATATAAAATATAATAGTCATCACGGATGACTAAACCCACGAGACCCAGCGCTGACGACCACAGAGCCCCACTCACACGCCACCACACGGGAGACATCCCTGATGTCAACCAGGACGAGGTCAAAGTGGTTCTCGAGCAGCTCAAAAACAACAAGTCGCCAGGCGATGACGGAATCACCAC
This sequence comes from Phalera bucephala, assembly GCA_905147815.2. Taxonomy (NCBI): domain Eukaryota; kingdom Metazoa; phylum Arthropoda; class Insecta; order Lepidoptera; family Notodontidae; genus Phalera; species Phalera bucephala. The sequence goes on from LR990612.1 coordinate 29,801,801, forward strand.
TGAGCTTCTAAAAGCAGGCGGGACTCCGATCCGGAAAAAGTTAGCGAGCCTCTTTAATTCCGTCATCCACCAGGGCTTAACACCACAAGCGTGGAGCGGGAGTGCGGTGGTTCTGTTCTTCAAAAAAGGTGACAAAACCTTGCTGAAGAACTACAGACCCATCTCACTCCTGAGCCACGTCTACAAGTTGTTTTCGAGAGTACTCACAAACCGCCTCGCCAGAAGACTTGACGAGTTCCAGCCACCGGATCCATACTGTTCGGCAGATTGTACAGAAGACCGAAGAGTACAATCAGCCGCTGTGTATGGCTTTCGTGGACTACGAGAAAGCCTTCGACTCCATCGAAACCTGGGCGGTTCTGGATGCTCTGCAGCGATGTGGCATCGATTGGCGCTATATCGAGGTGCTGAGATGTCTATATGATACCGCCACAATGACCGTCCAGCTCCAGCACCAAAAGATCAACCCGATCGAGCTGCGTCGAGGTGTAAGACAGGGGGATGTAATATACCCCAAGCTCTTCACCAATGCACTCAAAGACGTCTTCAAGACGCTGGACTGGACTGGGCGGGGCATTAACATCAACGGCGAATACATTTCACACCTTCGGTTTGCCGATGATATCGTCATCGTGGCAGAGTCACTGGAACACGCGAAATGCTGCATAGCCTAAATGGAGCCTCTCGAGGTGTCGGTCTCGGCATGAACTTGGATAAAACCAAGATCATGTTTAATGAACATGTCACGCCGGGACCGATCTACGTCGATGGTTCGATGCTCGAAGTTGTTCGGGAGTATGTCTACCTTGGACAAGTTATCCAATTTGGTAGAAACAACTTCGAGAAAGAAATCAACCGCAGGATCCAATTAGGTTGGGCAGCATTTGGCAAACTACGTCACGTTTTCTCTTTGCCTATACCGCAATGCCTGAAGACTAAAGTCTATAACCAATGCGTCCTACCTGTTATGACTTACGGGGCTGAGACGTGGCCACTCACAGTGGGACTAGTCCACAAATTCAAAGTCGCACAGCGGGCTATGGAGCGAGCTATGCTCGGCGTCTCTTTGAAGGATAAAATTCGTAACGAGGTAATCCGACAAAGAACCAAAGTTACCGACATAGCTCGCAGACTCAGTAAGCTAAAGTGGCAATGGGCTGGTCACATCTGCAGAAGGACCGACGGCCGATGGAGCAAGCGTGTCCTAGAGTGGAGACCGCGACTTGGTAAGCGTAAGGTAGGACGGCCCCCAGCTAGATGGACCGACGACCTCAACAAAGGTCGCTGTGACAGACTGGATGCGGAAGGCGGAGGACCGTGTGCAATGGCGCGTGTTAGGAGAGGCCTATGTCCAGCAGTGGACTGCGATAGGCTGATTGATTGATTGATTGAAAATATAATAATAATATTACCCTGTTAATAAACTGTCTTACTGTTGGTCACGGACCTCCTATCAAACTGATAGGGTTTAATCCATAGTCCACCACGCTGGCCCAATGCGGTTTGGTAAACTTCACACGCCTTCCAAAAACTCTCAGCCATGCAGGTTTCCTCACGATGTTTTCCTTCACCGTTAAAGCAAATGATAGTTAGTTTTTAATACGCACAACTTTCGAAAAAATAGAGGTGCGTGCCTGGGTTTGAACCCGAGACCTCTGACTTTGCAGTCGAACGATCTAACCGCTAGGCTATCACTGCCTTTTTATTTAGAATATTAGTATGGATTTTAAAAAGAGGTGCTATCTCAAAAACCAAGTAGTAAACATAACCTTTCTTAGTTAGTAACTGGATTAAAACCTGTAGTAAAAACACGGTTTCTTTCCATAAAATCATCCAAGTATACCGGCCCCAAATATTCCAAGACCTGAGAGCGCCATGTTAAGCAGTAAATCCCTTTCCTCCGCAGGTGCAAGAAGGTCTATCCGACTAATTAAGGTGGTCACGTAAATCGACGAACCTCTAAAGTCCGTTTAAGCCTACAATTTTCGGAGCAAAGTTATTCTGAAATTAGCCGCATTGCAGTTTCCAGTACGAATTTTCTTAGGTAAGACCGAGGTAATTTAAGAGCCTGGCTATTATATTTATAGCTTTAGTCTCGGATAATATATGCTGCGTAACTTTTGTATAAAAGCAAAGACGTGTGAAACATTTTTGTTTAAAATTTCTTCGGGTTTTTTGATTCTTACGCCACTAGACCAACGAGACAGATATTGTGCAGTTAAAACAGCTCAGAGGTAAATCTGTGAAATAAATCAGTCCCATGGTTCAGCAAAAACTTCCTCTTAAAAATCAAGGTAAGAGAGGTTAATTCATACGATCCACGCAGACCAGATTGGCCAAGGCAAGTTTGTTGCTACTTCTGTCTGTTGTCTGTCTGTCTGTCTGTACTGCCTGTTGGAACTTGTCAAGCCGCCTATAGGAAAGGCTTTCAACTGGGCTCAACTACTACATTAAGTGAGACCCAACACCTTAATGTGCCTTCTAAAGCACATAGATGCTTAAATATGGAAATGGAACAGACGGCACCCGCCTCAGACCGACCAAACCGAGCGCTGCTTTACCTCGGTAACGCTACAACACCGCGGCCGCACCGCGCTCTAGTATTGATTCTAGTTTCTTTGCGCAATTGACAGCACCTTATTCAGACCATAACACTTTCGGTTGCTAAATATCATCCCCATACATTTATTCCATTTTCTAATGGAGTTAACTACAGTAAAAATAACTCGGCTACAAAAGCAAAACAAAATTACCAACTAGTCACACATTAATTAATTCACAAACATACTGAAACGTGTACAAACCACAAGGGCCTAGAGTTTTACATCAAAGGCTTACTCGGTCCGTTAGCAAGAACATCACAAATCTTCCACAGAGTCCATTTAGGATAATTACCCGCCGTGATGAATCGTTTAAGTCGCGTTTTTAACACGCTTTTGCCTCCTGGGTCCTTATTTGCTATAACCAAACGCGGCGCGTGACGGTGCCTTCGTGAAATTATCGAAATACATACATATCGATGTACACGGTCATTTCATGAAGATTTCATAACGCACCCTGTTTGGTCTTAGCAAATAATGGTCCTATACTCCTATGATGGATGGCTTACAGTTGAAAAGCTAAAATTGTGGAGTGAAGGAATATTAGTTCTTAATTGCTTGTAAAGGTGGTTAGTCAGATGAGATGGCGTTGGGTTATTTTTGCTGATATTTTAATAGACTTTTGTTGTACTGGTTTTTTTGTTTTTTTTGGCAATGAGTTCGTTTTAATTACGAGTGTGGTTAAAGTTTTTCAGTGCAGTCTTTTTTAGAACACTTATGGCTAAATCGTCAAAGGTAAATGGTAGTTATTGTATTATGTCTTTTTGTGATAGGCTGATTCTCGATTCTGCGTCCAACTCGTTTCTCCGCCTCTTTCGGGGCTTGTCGCGTTATTATTTGCCACTAAGTGGTATTTTTAAAATTATTTACAAGAGTAAATCATAGTTAAATATCATATGTAAGTAGAGGACTACACTGAAATTTGACTATTATTTCAGTATTTAAAAAAAACTGCATAAAAACATATCCGCAAACTCCCCGTTAAAACTATTTCTAAAAAGGCAACTAGGGAACAACAATTGTAGATTGAATATCGGTATTTTTGCGCATTGTATCACTTTCGGTCTGACAGGATTCGATTTATATGAATTGTGAGAGCTTTTTGACATGCAAAAGGAAACATAACAGGGGTATTTGTCGCCGGCACACGGTGCGGATCCGAGCTGGCGACGGTATGGGCTATTTTTGGAATGATTGCACACTAGCTGCAAAATCGCACGGAAGTTTTTGAAACGGAAAAAATATTATTGAAATGTTTTATGAGCAGTTTATTTGCGTGTATTTATTGGTCCATATATACTTATATAACCAATCCTTTGTTTACAGTGGAATAACTTAGGTACGTAAAGATTGTATATAAATTGTGAGAGTTGATGAATGAAATTATACTGTGTCCTTCGTTCTTGATATAAACCATATGCAGCTCTCTCGACCTACTCAGCAGCCGTGCGCATCCTTTAGATATTTGAAACGCCTACGCATCCTCTATACTATCTGTGGATATAGCCTCTGCGACCATTCTTTTAACAGCGCGGCAGCCGATGCCTTGTAATAAAGTTTTGGTCGACATTTTATTTGAATATCTTGAAATATCAGTGAAATTGCATAAAATAAGATTTTAATATACTCAAGTGACCTTGTGAAATAAATTTAAAACATCGTATAGGAAAATTCTATGTCTATGTCCCTATTCGTGTAAAAACAGTTTAACACGCAATATACCTGCAAACAATTATTAACCGTTTATAAATTGGCAATGTAATATGAGAGAAATTAGGGGGGCATTCATCATTCATGATGACTATTAAGGATCGATGGCAATTTAAGGACACGGGTAATGTACGGGATACATCGACCTGATCCGCAAGACTTGATGGTAATTCAAGGACACGAGTGGTGTACGAGATGCATCGGCGTGATCTGCAAGACTAAGGACCCATACGAAGGTGCGCTGGTGTGCTGAAGGTCATACTACTCATAGGTTTCACCCATAGGGTGTTCCTGTGCAGTTCACATTTCTACAATGGTATGAATCAAAAATGTTACCTTAAACAGTAAATACGAAGACTATTGATATAAACTATAAGCAATTTGTGATATTATATCTCCTAAAGGGACTTACTGAAAGGGTAAGTGAATTTTTTTATGAATAACAATACATTATTAATAAGAAGCCACTCCCTTGCAGAAACAAAGTGTTTTATTGATTTCATTATTAGACATACTTGTATAATAATACTGAAGTAGCCCAAAGTGGAGCTTATTACACAAAGAATTGTGAAAAATTATGAGCACTTTTATTAAAAAGGTGAACCCAGCAATACTTATCCCTGAACAGGGTTTATAAACAGATGAGCCAAAGTAATTTCTAATTATGGCAATGCCTGTTGTAACTGACAAGCAACAGGACTGTGGAAATATTCCAAATATAATATCTCATTCTACCGATGCTAAGGCAGGCAGGTTGTGGGATAATTTGTGTTATACACATAGATACTTAAAATATAATGTAAAATACCTGGTCTATCCAGTTAACATAAAACTCATGATTATCTATCAATATTATCAGCCCAGACCCCTTGCAGGGTAGCCAGAAAAGATGAGTCCTAACAATACAGTCATGAAACCTTTATTGAGATAAGAACCTTTAGGGTCAGCAGTATTTATTTTGTATTAAAGGAGTTTTTATATAGTGGAGTACCAATATGGAATTATTAACTATCTATTTATAACCAGTAGTTAAAATTTCAAAAAACCACCAGTGTTGTAACCAACATAGAACAACAATCCTCATCCTAGGTGTGAAAATATTAACTCACAGTGTACCTATCAGTCCGCCAAAAACAAATCACGATGGACATTGGAAGTCTTCTACCAGAGAATGTGAGGTAAGAAAAGCATGCTAGGCATTTTACACACAAGACTTGTTTTTAAGTTACTGAAAAAATCAGTAAAACATTTAGGAATACAACATGGGTTTTACAAAGAAAAACATAATATTGGAGGCTAATGGTATTCACTGACTTTAATATGTAACTATGTATCTATGGCACTATTAAAATGCGTGTCGGTCTGTCTTCATCGGCAAACATAATTTTATTGTTTTTGTGCACATACTTGCATTCCAGACAAGTGAAGATTAATAAATCTGGTCCTACATATGTTTAACATTATGTATAGAAACATAATTTTTTAATAATTGATATACAATTTATTGCCATTCTTACTAGAATTTATTTAAAGATAGATGATCACAACTCTGTTATAAACCTTATCCCACAATGAAACTAAATGCTAATAATAGACCTTAGAGTGCTAATAATATTAAATATACTAATAAAAAATTTATTGGTAGCTATTCAGCTTTTTATCGGATAATGAGTTCAATGGTTTTGGTTTTTGATTATTTCCTGCATCATTTATAGTGTAATATATTAGAAATTTGAGGCACACACAATGGAAAAATTATACATCAATTCATGAATTGGAGAATTAGATGTTTTTACTGTACTTTTGTTTGATAATATGATAATCAATAAATAATAATAAATTGAATAAGATTATTCAAGAAATTAATAACTATAAAATATTGTTTTGAATGTGTACAGTTATTCTGAGCAGCAGTGATGTTTCTGGTATAGTTATTATATCAGAGATATAACACAAGCACAATCTGCTACCATTAAAGAAACACGTTGGTTTTAGAGCACTATACATGCTGTAATTTATTTGAAGGTGTTTCAGTGTAAAAATATTGGATTGGAGATGTCATACAAAAACAAATTGCAATTTTTATATTGTTATGTTTAAATTATTACATGTATCTATACATAAAAAGGAAACAAAATCATGCAAATCACTTAATAATAATATCTATTTAAAAATTTAACGATATTATGTTGACATGCTACTGTTGATCAAATATTGAGTTACCATATTTGAAAGTATAGATTATCTCAAACAAGAATAATCGAAAGTATATTCGTATCACAGGTATGAGAAATATTATGTAGAATCAGTAATAATCTTAGTCCTAAGGAACTTGATATTATTTATTTATTATTAATTATATCACCACGCCAGCCCCTAAGTGGGGTAGGCTGGGGGTACGAAATATTATTATAATATTAAAGGAAATAAGAATGATATGTATGTACTACATGTATAAGTTGAGTGACACTCAATTCTCGCGGTTGGACATCAAGAACTAACTAGAAAATTACTGATTGCAGTTTCTACTTATAAAAAAACAGTCACATACAAAGAAGCAGAGAAAGTTTGGCATTTCATGGTATGAAAAAATTCAGTTATGAATAGGATTCTCAATATCATAAAGTTATATAATCCGTGGTTTAGTCTAGTCGACTGTGACTTATTCGCTTCTTAAGTTATTACTAATTTAGGAGTGTATTTAGGAGGGTTCAGGTGTGGCCCGATCGTATTGCCAAAACGAATGTTCGCGGGCGTTATTGCGCAAGAACGAATCGTTCAGTGATACATAAGTATTTATGTGGCCAAAGATTTATTTATCGGCGCACACTCAGGACATGGAAATGATTCCGTTATAGTATTTCGAAATATATATTAACAATAGTGGTATAGTAATAACACTGGGGTAAGTAAAGCTTGTTTACCACACACTAGCACTGCTCTTCGTTCCAGACTCTAAAATTTGGGGGGGGGGGGGGGGATCATATAGTTAAAGCGCATAGCCTCAAATTTTGTTATATGTACATCTTTAAAGATTATAAATATAACTAACATTAAAAATAACCGAACTTTGACATTAGGGCAAATATTTAATCATAAATTAAATAAGTAATGATAGCAGAAACATTCTTATAATCACCAAATTAATTCATAGCCTTTGTCTGGTACTGTACTCAAAAAGAGATCATTAGACAATACAAAAAAAAACTTTCCACATGCCAATTGGAAGACACCTTAGTGGGGAAACAGGTTTCCCTGTCTTATTTGTCTTATATTGTTATACATTGGGTACTAACATACTTTGTTTCCAGTTCTAGTACACAGTAAGTTTTCTATCTATCTTTCTATATTTATCCATATCATCACGCCAGATCCCTTGCGGGGTAGGCAGAGAGTACAGAGTTCCAACAGTTTCTTTCCTTACATACCTCTCTGGCTTCCATCACTCTCATAGTTCGTCTCATAAGGGTTTTCTATGATACAAGAATTTTTATAAAGGGTTTTATTTCATATAAACAAAGCTGTGGATGGGTAATTCCTCAACTCTCGTTATATAGAAGATATCTATAGAAAGAAGATCTCTACAGAAGACATAACAAATGGAGACTGCACTGATATCTGATAAGTAATGATTGATTATTATTACCCGGTAGTAATGAATTTTGAACAACAGGTGTGCTATAACAGGTATTTTAAAGATTTTTGATGGGATGGATCTACACTATATAACATAACATGTTATAGAATTTGATTATATAAATTTATTTTGAATAAGTTAGACAGACTGGTTGTAAAAAACAATATATGTGTATATTAATGTTGTGAATGAGGAAAGAATGACAAAACAGATATACAATGTGAAAGTGGAAGGATGCAGGTACCGGGGAAGACCCAGACTATCTTACCACGACCAAATAAACCGAGTCTTATCTGATGGAAAAGTCAAGAGTCTCCGTAACCGGCGAGCGTGTATGAGACGAACTATGAGAGTCGAGGAAGCCAGAGAGGTATGTAAGGAAAGAACCTGTTGGAACTCTGTACTCTCTGCCTACCCCGCAAGGGATCTGGCGTGAGGTTATAGATAGATAGATAGATAGATTAATGTTGTGTTTGTGTTGTATAGCAATGCAAAAAACGGAAATGTGTTATACTACAAATGTACTCACGACATGCCATTTTTAGAGCACACGCTTAAAAAAAAATCATTTATGTAGTATAGTTCAACTTTACCCTTATAGCTCTAAACAGCTGCATATGGTTTATATCGAGAACGAAGGACACAGTATAATAAGTGATCAAACGAACTTACCTAAAGTGAAGTTCGATCATTATTATACGAAGTCCTTCGTTCGAAGATATAAGTACCCAACCCGCCCTGCCAGTTGGTAAAGTTGAAATGTACTAGTTCTAAAAGGAATGGTCGCCGAGGTTATGTCCACAGATAGTATAGAGGACGCGTGGACGTTTCAAGTCTCTACAAGATGTGCACAGCTGCTGAGTAGGCCGAGAGAGCTGCATATGGTCTATATCTTCGAACGAAGGACATCGTATATAATGATCGAACTTCACTTCAGGTAAGTTCGTTTGATCACTTATTATATGCCTCAAACTAGGCATGGTCAATTATGATCTTTATCTTCTTTGCAAATTATGTACATGACTTATTGTTTTAGATCTTAAAATAAAAAAGGAATTAATTCTGTCTATATTATCTCGCCAGATCCCTTGCGAGATTTCCTTGTTTCCGGGAAGAGTTCTGTGTTTCCGTATTTCACTCACGGCCAGAGATCGGCAAAATGTTATCAGATTAATGATTACAATTGCATTTTGTAGTATTCAATCATGATTCAAGATTAAAAGTGTAATAGTAATCTTTGAAGATTGCAAAATGTAATTCTTATTGTTAATCATTTATACACGGTCACGCCTATATTCCCCAAGTGGGGGTGGTTAATCATTAATCTGATTACATTTTGCCCATCTCTGATCACAGCAACACCTCTTCTCGTAGTCTATTTATTTCATCATTTGTTTTCTCCCACTGTGTCATTAATGAACGAGTATTAGTGACATCAAGTACTTAGTTTTGTCATTCCATTTACATGACAATGCCATATAAATACTCCTCGTAACTAATACTATTTTTAATACCGACAAATAAGATTTTAATACCGAACCGCTGTTACCACGTCAAATTACCTAATACCCAGTAATCGACCTAATTCATATTCTTTCATCACTCATTCGCGGATACTCCCCAGCCCGGCATCGTTTTCGTTACGGCCCCGCGTTTAAGTGTGCAATCAGCTTTATATAGCGTGTATGAATATTGCATGAACTGTCCCACGGGAACCTTCTCTCGTATAAACTCCCGTTTTAAAACGTAAACGCCAAGAATTTTTCAGTGACGCAGAAAGTTATACTCGATGTATGTACTTGTATTCTTATCCTCTAAGGAATCGCTAAAAGACACAATATACCTACCCGAAGAATGTTGGTCCCATTGTGACAGATGAAAATAGTGTCATTTTTCGAACGCACTTTTTTTTATTTTGCCCCAGTGTTTCCATTACCTCTTGCTATATGTGGTGATATGTATAGCACGAAGCAATAAATTAAATAATATACGGTAATAAATGTCCAACCTACTTTTAAAGCATAATATTTTGCATACAAATTACAAATGATTAGAAATCTCCAGGTATTCATATCATGAGGCACTCGTAGCGCTGTGCGACCGCGGTGTTCTTAACGATCACCAAGGTTTAGCAGCGTTCGGCTCGGTTGACCTGAGATGGGTGACCGTTTGTGGCATTTTTATATTTAACCGTCTACGTGCTTTGGAAGGCACGCTTAGCCGTTGATCCTGGTTACCATTTAATGTGGTAATCGTTAAACCAAGCTGGAAGCCTTATTGGCGGCTTGATAAGTTCCAACAGCAGGTGGCCACAAACCTGCCTCCACCAATCCGCACTGGGTCCGCGTGGTATGATCTAATCTCTCTCATCTCGATAAGTGAGAGAAGGACTTTGCCCAGCAGTGGGACAGTAAAGGCTTATATTATTATTCGAAATCTTCAGTTATGACTGGTGTCCATATCCTTAGCGCCGGTCGCCCTCATTCTTGTAGATACTATTCTCGTACCATAATTAAAAATATTATTTACACCTGCTAGGATCAGTTAGCGGTGTGTTGGTTAATTTTCAGATATTAATATCATCAGATGACTTGCATAACATTAATTCCTCGCATAGGACTTTTTCGGGTTAGACCCATGTTCCCTTACAAGATTTCCAATGAGAAGTGTAAATCTTAGAGAGACAGTAAGTAATAAAGTAGACTATTCTACCCAACAGCTGGCAAAGGACTCCTCTTACAAATACAGTTGAGTGGTTTAAATCCTACTGGTGCGGGCCTTTCACGCGGTACCATCTACTCTGATCATTACGCGGACCCAATACAGATCCGAGAACATCAAGTCTTTTGTACAATTGTTAGGTACTCTCCGGATAGACATTTCTTCGCGATAATTTTATTTCGCTGTACGCATCGACTTTAATAATTTTATTTTAAAAATACTATTTAAGAACAAGCCTTTATGGAGCAAGCAATTGTGGAATTGAAAACGACCAATCAATATTAAATGTGTATACAAAATTTCGTGTCTATGTTGTTAACCGTTGAGGAATTCCTTCGTCTGGAGCCATTCCTGGGTGCACAATCAGGCCATGCTTACCATAAAAATGCATTGTCATTGAAAGTGATCCAACACGTCAAATTTGAACTCCAAAGGATAAGAGAAAGTGTTTTTAATTCAGCTTGCAAGATTTGACCTTTTTTTTATCACAGGGAAAACCCTTTATGGGTACCCGTCCGCGTTCGGGGGACGCGGAGGGGTTATGTCGGAGTCCTTGATCCATCAACACTCGGGGCCGTAGCCCCGGCTGTTGATGGACCAAGTGTACCGACTAAAAACCCTGCGGTGACACCCTCTTCGCCGCGTATTGTCGGGGTCACGGGATCGCCGTTAGGTACGCACCGCGACCCCGACGCGACCCGCCCTGTTAGGGCCCACCTTGGGAGTAATTCCCGAGCGTATGTACGCCTTCCCTCTACGTAGACGCCGCGTTGATGTCACCCAACGCGGTGTCTCCCTCTCGAGCTGGGAGGCAGACTCCCCCGAGTCTGCCACCCAGGTGATTCGGTAGAGACACCCATGTACCCGGACTTTGATATCCGAAGCCATGGGTATCTCCACGCCCCCTCGCGCCACACGCGCGCGAACCGCCCAGCTGCCGCCGCGCCGCCCCTCTGGCGGCATGCAGCAGCAGCCGGTCGGCCTGGTTCGGCCGCGCTAGGGACTCGAAGGGGCCCCACCGCCCAGCAGGTGGTCGGGAGATTACGCAAACCTACACCGACCACCGTACCACCAAGTCGATCTGCGCCACACCCCTAAGGGTAGGCGCCCGAACGGCTCCCTACCAGGGGCGGCGCCACCTGCTGCACCCAACTCTCTCTCCCAAGGGAAAGCGAGGGGGCAACCAGGCGCCACACCCACACCCTTGCGCCTAAAAGGCGCGTGAGCCTTCCAGCCACCACTGCGCTGCCCCTCTGGCAGCAAGCAGCAGTAGCCGGTTGGCCTAGCACGGCCGGGCTAGGGACCCAAAAGGGCACCACGGTCCAGCGGGCGGTCGGGAGGTCCTTCCCTCTGCAAAAAATGCACGGCACACAACAGCGCCGCGCTGACCTCGACCGACCACCCAAACGACAGGCGCCACCTGCTGCACCCCACGGAGGGCGCAACCAGGCGCCACAACCTTCCGGCTAAAGCCGGGGGAAAAGGGGACCGGGAAGGAAAAAGGAAAGCGAGGGACGGGACCGAGTGGGGAAGGGTAAGCGCATGACTGTTTCTGTTATGTCTGTTCAGAAGGACCAGACCAATAGCAGGCAGCAACCGCGAGCCGGATACAGTCACACTTGCCTTGGGGATCGTCGCGACCGTGCGCTACTCCCAAGACCACGCCAAATTGCTTGCCGGGACAGACGAGCAAAATAGGCGGGAAGCTATGCCACTGCGCCTCGAAGGACGCATATGGTGGGATAGCCTTTCACCCGCCCTGCAAGATTTGACCTAAACCAACAAACTAACAAACATTGAAAGCTAAATAAAAGATTGTAAAAATCACAAATGTTTGAGCCGAAAGTCATAAACTGCAGAGCGAAGGTCTCCCAAAAATCCCAACGATTACTTGTTTTAAGCCCTAATGAATAATGCGCTTACTCCTTCAATCGTCAAGAAACTCAGTAGAGTTTCCATAAATTTACGAGATAACAATCACAACATCTTGACGATTGAAGGAGTAAGCGCGTTCGATGAACTTCACTTTCTTCAACTGAGCTTTCACATCTTATTGTATGTACATATCTATTTAAAATTTATATATTCGCATTGTTATTCTGGAACAGACATTGCCTCGAGGTACCTGAGAGGTTTCCTTTGCGTTGTTTTTAACGACACACGAGTCTATGTGGGTATCTTTTCCGACAGAGCCATACGATACCAACATTTATAGTAAGAGAATATTTCATGAATCCGCTATTTGAATGATGGATACTAAAATATTGTCAGTCATGTACTTATCGCTTGAGGGTTATATTTATCTCTTTTGTTATGTCGAAGGTGTGGTCAGAGAGCTTAGCACGAGCAGACTTACATTAGGGTAACGCTATCGAGTTGATATGCCATCCTTTTCACACTTTGATGAATATAAATGTTATCGCTACACGCATACGGATAGCTGTAATTTTTTCATAATAGCTGAACGGATTTCATGGAAACTTAATATGAAGGTGTCTTTTTTTTTCCTCGGGAAAGTCCTGCATAGGACTTCCGCGAGCCAAGGGGGAAGCTCGCGGGGCGTGTCAGATTCCTACCGACGACACCCCAGGGTGGCCGACATCAGCACTTTGGAGGGACTCCGGGATCTCCGTAGGGAACGCACCGGTGGTCACGTTTCCCCCACACGGACGCGGTGCTAACGGCGATGTGGGCCATGCCAAGCCGCCGTTCTCCTGGGGTTCGCTCATGAAGGACGCTCAAGGCCCCCAGCCCTTGCGACCGCGACCCCTCTGCTGATGTTGGTACAGGGGGAGTCCCCCACCAGATATTACGTCGGGGTACACGACTTAGTCCGTATTCTTAAACTCCGAACTATTGGGCTGGGGTGCCTGGGCGGACTGTGCCTCCACCCCGGCCCCATCGTCTTCGCCGAGCAGGATCGGCCCTCTCCCGATCCCGCTCGGCTTCCTCCTTTTGGGACATCACAGTCTCGCAGAAGGAGGATACGGCTCCCCACGCCGAATCTCCTGCCAGCATAGCCGCTACTACTGCCGGAAAGGAGAGGTCCGGTCTGATCCGGTCAACCAGGATACGCCGCTCGGAGGCCCACGCTGGGCACTCTTCGGGCGTGTGCTGGGCGGAATCCTGGTAAAATAATAAACAGAACACTTGCTATCCCGAATAATTGCACGGCTCCGTCGAGATCGTTTTATTTTCTCATTCTAACACGGCTGCACAGATTTAAGAAACAGTATGTGTGTCTTAGGCTATCCCAGTAAGACCGCCCACTTATGTCAAGTTATAAAATAAACGCGTAGGTTGCCAAGGGTAATAGCTAAATAAAGATAAACGGGACAGCATGCCCTCTCTACACCGATACTATATGGTCAATATGTTCGTGCTAAGCTCTCCGGTAGTCAAAGGCCGCTCGGATTTCTGGATGGAAAGGTCGCGAATTCGCACCCCATGGATAAACTTTTGTGTCATCCAATAACATGCGTCGGTCTGAGAGTTAGTCAACTAGGTTGGACCAAGTGTAATTTTATATCGATTGCTACTCATTACCAGTCTGGAGGCATTCCGACTGTGTCGCTCGCCTACCACACTTAAAATCGGCTACCACACTTATGCCCTTGAGGAGGAGAGAGAGCTCAGGGTAGTCATTCGTGGCCTACCCAAGGAGCTGGACATCTTCGTAATCAAGGAGGACCTCCTGGCCCAAAACCTTCTGGTGCACCAGGTGCACAGGATGGTTAAGGGCACAACAAACAGGCATACGAAATGCTGCTGGTCGTTCTCGACCGCACCGTGGCCGCTCGCAAGGTCTTTGATATAAAGACCGTATACCACATCTCTGGCCTCCCCGTGGCGGCCCCACACAAACGTGGCACGCTCGGCAGTGCCACAACTGTCAGCTGTACGGACACTCGATGCGTCAACTGTTTTGGGGCCACGCGACCTCGCAATGCTCCCGCTCGATGGAGACGGCGATGGAGCCGCCCAGCTGCGTCCTCTGCGAGACCAAGGGGTACACCGCGAACTATCGCGGTTGCCCCAAAACCCCAAAGGGGAAGCGCCGGACAAGGCGCGGTCGACGCCGCCCTCGTGCGGTCGCTCGCCCCCCAGCGCCTTTAGCACCCTTCCGCGCCCTTAGCGCACCCTCACCCGTCGCCGTCAGCTCCCCTCCCCCTAGCGACTTCAGCCCTTCGCGCTTCCACGCCCCAGGCGCTGACTTCTTCGCCTCCACTTGGGCCAGCACTGGCGCCAACGCGTGGGCGAAGCCGCTCTCTTATACCGCGGCCCCTCGCCCACCTGTGGGCCCTGCACATCTCCCCAAACCCACGCCGGTGGCTGCGCCTCCTCCGCCAGCCAACACCGTCGCGGACCTTATTATGCTGGACAAGATGTATGGCGCGGTATGCGTCAACAGGATTCGTGAGCTGGCCCAAAGGATCCACGCCGCTACTAGCTGGGAGGAGCAATTCACCCTGCTTGTGACGTACATGGACATTCACGACGCCAAGGCCTCCCTTAAAACCCATCGCCTTCCTTAAAACCCATCGCCCCTATAATCCATAATGGATTTAAGACCTTCCTGCCTTAAGCCCCATAGCCTATCCCTGGCGTTCTTTAACACCGACGGCCTCCGCTCCCAACGTAACCAGGTTTGTGATTTCCTCCGATTCATCAACTGGACATCCTTCTGGTGCAGGAAACCTTCCTCAAGCCCGCCCATCGCGATCCTAAGATCGCAAACAACAACCTCGTGCGTAATGACAGAATCGGCTCCCGTAGAGGCGGTACTCTCATTTACTACAGGAGGTCCCTGCACTGTATTCCTCTAGACCCCCCTGCACTCACTAACATCGAAGCCTCAGTCTGTCGTATTTCACTGGGCATCAACCCATTGTGATCGCCTCCGTCTATCTTCCTCCCACAAAACTTGTCCTCAGAAGTGATTTCGAAGCACTCTTTAATCTGGGAAGCGCCGTCATTCTGGCGGGCAACTTCAATTGCAAACATGTGGCTTGGAATTGCCTCACCACTTCCCCTAACGGTAAGAGCCTTGACTCCCTGGTCGACCAGCTCAACTTTGACGTCATCGCGCCTATACACCCTACTCACTATCCAGACAACATCGACCACCGTCCTAATGTCCTTGACATGGCGCTTCTGAAGGGTGTAACCTTACGATTGCGCTCCTTGGAGATAGTCCATGAGCTGGACTCTGACCACCGACCTGTAGTCATTAGACTCGGTCCTCCGTCCATCTATCAGCCGCTCAAGAAGACGGTGGTGGATTGGCATACGCTGAGTCTTAGCGGATGCCGAACCGCCCCCCCCCCCTTTCTCTTTCAGCTCAGACTTCATCCCATCCCCTCAGGACACATCCCATATCCAATCAGCTATCAGTCGGTCGTCAAAGCAAGTCAAGGTGGAGGATCTCAACCGCTTTAAACTGCCAGACGATGTTAGGGAATTTATTTGGACTAAAAATGCCTCATTCCGAGCGTACAACTCCTACCCCATTGAAGACAACCAGGGTACGCGCCTTACAACGTGATGTAAAGCGTCGTGTCGCAGAGGTCCCGGATGATCACTGGAGTGACTTCTTAGAGGGCCTCACGCCATCGCATTTGCATTACTGGAAGCTGGCGCGTAGCCTTAAATCCAACTCCATGTCTGATATGCCCCCGCTGACCCGCTCCTCAGGCGCAACCCCAGCCTTCGATGATAACCAAAAGGCCGAACTTCTCGCCAACACCCTAGAGAGCCAGTGCACTCCCAGCTCTCTTCCCGTTGACCCGGCTCATGTCAATTCGATCAACAGAGAAGTCGAGCGCAGGGCATCCCTCCCCCCCACCGATTCCTTACCCCCTATTACCCAGACCGAGGTCGAGGACCTGATTAAAGGTTTTAAACCGAAAAAGGCCCCCGGCTCTGACGGCATTTCTAATCACGTACTCAAATATTTACCTGCCCAACTCATCTGCCCCTTAGTGGCCATCCTTAATGCCGCCATGATGAACTGCTCCTTCCTTAGTCAGTAGAAGGAGGCTGACGTCATAGGCATCCCTAAACCCGGTTAACCTCGTGACCGTCCCACGAGTTACATCAGTCTCCTCAATTCCCTGGCAAAGATTTACGAGCGTCTACTCCTGGCACGCCTCGAAGACTTTGTGTATCGTCCAGGGGTATTCTGATTTTTTTTTTTTTTTTTTAAACGTAGCCCCACACTAGGATTTATTCCTGTGTCGTGGGTGCGTTTACAAACATGAAAATTCACATACACAAATACCCAGACCGGAACAAATAATTGTGGATCACACAAAGATTTGTCCCGTCATCAATGAGCAGTTTGGTTTTCGAGCCAAACACTCTTGCGTCCATCATGTGCACCACATCACGGAGCACATCCCCACTGGCCTCAACAAACCCAAACCCGTCTACACGGGTACCCTTTTCTTCGATGTCACTAAGGAGTTCGACAAAGTCTGGTACAACGGACAGTCTCGTGCTCATCTTACGAGACTTCCTATCGAATCGCGCCTTTCGGTATCGCGTCGAAATGACGCGCTCTACCCCCCAGTCCATACAAGCTGGTATCCCACAAGGCTCGGCTCTCTCCCCCCTCCCATTCAGCCTTTAGACGAACGCTATTCCTCGTTCGAGTAAGGTGCATCTAGCTCTATTCGCGGATGATACCGCTCTCTTTGTCTCGCATAGGAATAAGGGTTTCATTACTAGAAACCTTCACAACCTAGGGGATTGGTTCAGGAAGTAGCGTATTGAGGTGAACCCGGACAAGAGCGCTGCGGTGTTCTTCTCCAGAGGTGCCACCCCGCACCCCTCCCTGCGCCACCTCAGAAGTAATCTCGGTCGAGTGACCATGTTCGACCTACCTATTCCCTGGGTCAAACAGGTCAAATATCTAGGGGTCACCCTAAACAATACCATGACATTCGGATCGCACATCAAGTGAGTCCGTAACCGAGCAGCCTTTGTGCTCGGTCGTCTTTACCCGATGATCTGCAAGCGGAGTAAAATGTCCCTTAGAAATAAGGTGAAACTTTACAAAACTTATATACAGCCCATCGTGACGTACGCTTGTGAGGTGTTCGGGCATGCCGCCAGCTCTCACATCGATAACGGTGACTCCTAACGGTTCAATCCCGTTTCCTCCGCAAAGCCGTCGTAGCCCACGTGGTTCATATGGAATGTCGATCTCCATTCCAATCTCAGTCTTGAACCTATTCGCGCCTTTATTAAAAAGGCGTCAACCCGATATTTTGCGAACGCGTCTCATCATAGAAATCCGCCAATCGTAGCCGCCGCCACTACGAACCTAACTTCCCTCCTATCAGCCGCTACCGCCATCCACGGCATGTTCTCACCCACCCTCCCGATGCCCTTACATCCCTTCTTTCGGATACAGATACCGCACACAGGATCAGACACCGACCTCGAGGCGAGGTCGAAGAATCCCTTGGCCGCCGGCCGGTGAAGAGCACCACAGTGAAACACCTAGTATACGCGCTCCCCCATAGCGCCTGCCCAAGCCGAGGCCGTTCCTCCTTGAGGCGCCCTTGAGGTAGATGCCCCCTTGCCCTTCTGGCTCGAGCGTAGTGGTTGCACGCTCGCCCTCTTGTCCGATGAAGCTGTAATGGCCCCGCGGCCAACAGCGTAGATCATTCACACATCTAGTCACGAGTCTAAATTTCTGCCAAGCACTATAGCAGTAGGCTCGCCCCCGATTCCTGCTATCTTTGGGACCTAACATGGTCGACAGCCAACCCTGCTTGGTGGTTGGTCTTTTTAATAAAACGTAGCCCTACGTGTCGTGAGTGCGGTTTCAAACATGAATTTCACATACACAAACGAAACAAATATTTTTGGGTCACAAAAAGATTTGTTCTGTGCGGAGATCGAACTCGCAACTACTTGATCCAGTGGACGGAGGGGCTTATACTCTTAAGGTGTCGCAACATAGTCGACACAGCTCGACGGTGGCGCGGCTTAGGGAGTTGTAATGTACTGAAATGTACGGGAAACGCTACACAGCGCAGCCCCGCTCGGTGCGACGGCAAACGTCGCAACCGAACGAAGTCGAGCGCTTCCGTTGCGCTCCCGTCGCTCTCTGCCGGCTATTTAATCAAACTTTTAACCAGTAGATCAAGTCGTCCGTCCGTCTCGTTTTAAATTGCACTGTTACCTCTCTGCATAAAAGCTTGTTTTAGAAAATGTTTTTTTGCAATATTTTTTTTAGTTAGAATGAAGTAAATAGTATTTTCAATTATTTCACGTCCTTTGTCTCGGAACCTGACGGTATAACTCACATTAATTTGCTGTCTGTTAGCAAGTCTACGAATCTCATTTGCCGCGGGGCAACTCCACTTCATTATATTTTGATTTGCGAAAACAAATGTTTCCGACATGTTTGTTTTATTTCTTTGATAGGGGGATTGGAACTCAAGATTGAAAAAGGACTGGCGGGAAGATTTTTATTGAAAACTTATATTATATTAATAAATTATTTATTGTCGTTACGGCTATTTTTTACTGTCTCGGTAATACCTAGTGGCGCATGGAAGGCTCTGGATTCGAATCCTAGGTCGAACAAGGTGCTATTGATATTTTTCTATCTATCTATATGAGTGTGCAGAGTTACCAACAGGTTTGGGTTCCTTAGTCCTCGCTCGCTTCCTCTACTCTCATAGTTAGATTTTTTATTGAAAAAAATATCAGTAGCAGTTCGGGATCAGGACTTGTCTGATGTTACAACCATATTAATATATAATATTAGCCCTGTTAAGAAACTGTCCCACTGTTGGGCACGGGCCGCCTCTCAAACTGAGATGCTTAAGACCATAGTTCACCACGCTGGCCCAGTGCGGGTTGGCGAACTTTACACACCTTCGAAAAACTTTTAGGCATTCCTCACGATGTTTTCCTTCACCGTGTAAGCAAGTGATAATTAATTTTTAATACGCACATGCTTTTGGAAAAGCAGAGGTGCATGCCCTCTGACTTTGCAGTTCGACGCTCTAACCGCTAGGCTATCACTGATATTAACAACTATAGGCCTACTAAATTGAAACTTATTATAGTTAGCGAAATGAGGATGTACACAGAGCACCACTTCCTCCTTAATCATCATCATCATCAACCAAAAGACGTTCACTGCAGGACACAACCTCGCCCCAAAGTTCACCATGACTGACTGAGCGCTGTACTCTTTATGGTATTTTTTATATTTATCGTCAGTATTATAAACATATGAACACATACTTAACAAAAAAAGAGAATAAACAATTTCATAGAGTGTGTGCCAAATGTATTTGATGTTACTTCGCTACTTCACAAGAGAAATCTCTTTTATCTTCCTTCGCACTGAAACTTTGCCCAATTTATTTTGTTCAATGAACATTAACAATTTGGAATTAAACTTTTCGACGTTACAAAGGATCCGTGATAAGGTTTTTATAAATGGCATACTTTTTTCGCTGCTTTTGGAATTGAAAGAGAAAATACAATTACAAGATGCTTATAGTAATATCTGATCGTTCTGAATGTTTTGAGAGCTCATTATTTTTAGAATAATGATTTCGTTATTCAATAAAGAATGGTAATAAGTTTTTGTTCGATACAATATTAATGATAAATTGACAAAATACTAATATTAATGATATTCAGTATGATATCTTTTTTTTAGATAGATAGATTACTCTTTATTGTACACCAATACATTTACATAGAGAAAAAAAAACAAATTAAACATAGGCACAATTGGCGGTCTTACCGCTAATAGCGATCTCTTCCAGACAACCAAAACTGAAAGAGCAAGAAAAAAAGATATACAAAAAATAGGGGGCAGTAGGTGGCGTACATTTAGTTAAATTTTACTTTAATAGGTATAGATTCATATGCTTATATAATATAATAATATATATGATACATAACAATATATAAATATAATAAAGATAGGAATAAAGAAACGGCCTGATACTGGGTGACTTATTACAGAATAAAAGTGGTGCTTAACAAAAGAAAGTGGTCCTTAACCATTCTTTTAAAAATGGCACATGACTCTGCGCGTCTCACTGACACAGGCAATGCATTTCATGGACGAACAGCTTGGACTAAGAAGGATTTATCAAGAAATATCTTGGAATGCATTGGTGTTTACAGTCTGAGATTTTCCGACGACCTTAAGAACCTTGAATGTGACTCACGGAGAAACTCGAATCGTTTTTTGAGGTATAAAGGAGTATTAGGATCAAACAGAATGCTGTATAGAAGAGATAGTATGTGAGCATTCCGGCGAAAGCGAATTGGGAGCCACTTGAGCTTAGCACGAAATTCAGACACATGATCATATTTCCGCAAACCAAATATGAATCTTATACAGAAATTTTGAAGTCGCTCAAGTTTATCAAGTTGACTCTCAGTTATATTAAGATAGCTGGCGTCTGCATAATCGAGGATAGGAAGTATAAGGGATTGTGCAAGAGCAATTTTAGTAGCAGTTGGCAGAAAATTTCGCAATCTTCTTAATGAGCCAGCGGAAGCAAAAATCTTGCGGCTAAGTTCTTGAATCTGCGGGCCCCACGTGAAGTTGGTATCAATATAGATCCCCAATTTTTTTACTGTTTTACTTATAGGTATTGTGACACCGTCAAATATAATTTGGGGAAGTCGTGACCAATCTAGACGTGCAGTAAGACTAGAGCTACCGATGATAATAGCTTGGGTCTTAGCTGGGTTGACTTTAAGACCATAGCTTTTACTCCACTCACATATTTTTACCAGATCGTTATTCATAGTATTGACAGCCTCTGACAACCTGGTCAACGGTGCTTGAGTGTAAATTTGGAGATCATCTGCGTAAAGGTGGTAGGAAGAAAGTAATTGGTTGGAAATCGAATTAATAAAGATAGCGAAAAGTAAACGCCACCCTGCGGTACACCGGCAGTAGTATAGCAATAGGAAGAGTAGGTTTCTTCGATGCGTATACGTTGCCGACGACCAAACAGGTAATTACGAAACCAGTCAATTGCCGTTGGAGATATGTTAATAGATCGCAAAACTCCAAGTAGAATATCAAAATCCACGGTATTGAAAGCATTACTAAAATCGAGCAGGGTGAGTATAGTTAAGTTACTCTTTTCCATACCCAATTGAAAAGGATTAAGGAGGGAGTTATTATTGAGGAATCTACTTAATTGGTCATGGACGAGGCGCTCAAGAACTTTGGATAGGAAGGGTAATATTGAAATGGGACGATATTCAGAGAAGGACGTAGGATTAGATTCTTTAGGTAATGGTGTCACTTGAGCTTCTTTCCATGAAGATGGAAACTGACCGTTGGAAATAGAGTGATTTAAAATGTGGCAAAGGATAGGTAGAATTTCATCAAGGATAGGGAGAATAATATTACGGCTGATACAATCGCTGCCGACTGCATTCGATGTAATGGATTCTACGCTGCTTTTAACATCACAAGCAGCAAATTGACTAAAGAAAAATGGAGCATAATCGGGCGTCGGAATAGATGAAAGATAGTTTAGCGTGGTTGTTTTCATAGTCTTATCAAAGTAAGAAGAAGCCGAGAAAAGCCCACCACATATTTCCCTTTGTAACTCCTGCAAGCGAGGATCCACAATGGACTCCTTAGATGACACCAAGGTTTGAACCTTAGCCCGGGAAGCGCTTTAATTGTCTTGGAAGCCGCAACAAATTTAATTAATAAGGAAAGAAAACAGGAGGAATAAATAAAATTCCACTTCCTGCCTTTGCAAAGCGGGTAAGATTCTATAAAGCCCTTTATTAAGATATCTATCACATACACATAAATGCAAGGGGTAATAGATAGCTAATGTAAGGATTGTGGTTGGTAACGATGTGCTGGAGCAAGTGAATGAGTTTGTATATCTTGGATGCGCCTTCAGTAAGGATGGGAAATACACCGCTGACATAGAGAGAAGAGTGAGTGCAGGGAACAGAGTGAATGGTGCGATGGGAAAGCTACTCGGGAGGCGGCACTTAAGCCATAAGGCGCAGCTGGCTATACATAACGGAGTTCTTGTCCCAACGCTGTTATATGGTAGCGAGAGCTGGGTATGTAAGAAGGAAAATGAAAGTAGGATAAATGCGGTAGAAATGCGAGCTCTGCGGAAGATGTGCGGAGTGAAGCTGACCGACCGCATTAGCAACAGCATAGTAAGACAGCGAGTAGGTATGAAAGATAGTATCGGTGTAAAGATGAGAAAGGGCATGCTCCGTTGGTTCGGGCATATAGAAAGAATGGCAGAGGAAAGAATAACAAAACAGATATATAATGTGAAAGTGGAAGGATGCAGGTACCGGGGAAGACCTAGACTATCTTACCACGACCAAATAAACCGGGTCTTATCTGATGCAAAAGTCAAGAGTCTCCGTAACCGGCGAGCGTGTATGAGACGAACTATGAGAGTCGAGGAAGCCAGAGAGGTATGTAAGGAAAGAACCTGTTGGAACTCTGTACTCTCTGCCTACCCCGCAAGGGATCTGGCGTGAGGTTATAGATAGATAGATAGAATAGATAGCTTAGAAATTCTTATAACGAAAAAATATCATTCTTATTTAGATAAGGTAAACTTACTTTTCAATTCACGTAATTACACTAGAATTTCGAAGTGCTCTTCAGTTATTATAAATTAATAATTCTTGTTATGAAAGCTTGTTAAAAGATTTAAAAAGCTTTATCAAATTTAAAATATGCACATTGTAGATAGGCATTTCGTATAAAGAAAAATGAATACAGTGATCTTTAAATGTTTATGAGAGTGGAGGAAACAAGGGCGTTTGTAAGAAGAGAACAAACTCCTCTTGCCTAAACTACCCACCACCCGTTCAAGGGAAGAGCTAAGCGTGGCCACGGATGGCGCGGTTGAGGTTTTTACCCTTTTTTTAAGCACTTTTATACCCCAATTAACAACGAAACTTGCACGTTTATGTGTGCGTTTTCAGAAATACGTTTTAGGAATGCATGTGAAATCCCCATATTGCTTTGAATCAATAATAAATTTAGTTTGTTATAGCGCACTGAAGGAGTAACAGCATGTTATGCAAATTTAAAAAAAATTTTAGGTACATTAAAAATAGTTGGAAGGAATTCAGTAACCGATTTAGAACTAACTACTTTCAGTCTTGCGTTTATTATGTTATACCTTATATATTCCAGCATCAAAACTGCTCACCAATACGTGCATCTATTTATCTTAAGTAAACTTTCTTCAATAGTTTACATGCATAAGGTCATAACCGAAATGTGGTCGAGCGATAATGCTATCTGAATTCGGCAGTGTCAGTGAGCACCGTCTCGACACGAACTTGTATGTTTGACGGTGATAAAGGTAGGGCTGTAGTGCAGGCAAGTAAGTAACCAAAGCTTTTGGTAAATTCGCTTGATATGCGGCTCATAATTTTCGGCACGGGTGGCAAGGCGACGATGTTTGATGTTAAAAGATATCCAAATGTCAAAATCAAACATTTGGATTTATATTGGTCAATAAAAACACTTATAAACGTCAAAATTATTACACTTTTTACACCGCATCGGAACGTGTTCTCCGCTCAAAAAATCCGGCGAGAAACTAAGCGGGCTAGTTTTTGAGTTGCCATCATTATGTGGTACTTTAATGTTTTTGAGTTGCCATCATTTTCTGTTACTTTAGTGTCATAGTGATATGCCATAGTTGGCGATTTTTTTGCCACGCGGATGTGGTCGCTATGACTAAAGTATATAAATGTCACGTTGCGGCCCGCGAGTGCATTGCAGTCAGTCGAGATATACGATCGGTATAGCATGTAGTAGCGTAACTTCTGATGAAAGCGCGTCAGTATGATCAAGATCCCTCGTCAGGTAAAGCTGTACAGGCCCCGCGGCCAACAGTGTAGTTGATTTACACACACGATCAAGATCTTTATCGACCTATATAAATGAAGAAACTGACTGAGAAAGATAAAATGTATTTACACCTGATGACCAAATAGGAGTAATTACATTATTTTTGCACCTCCCTATAACACGATTCCTACTATAATTCATTAGTATCAAAACTATTAGTCGTCATCTAGCAAATACTAAATCAATAGTTACGATAATCTATTACTGTACATACAACCCAGTTAATACATCTATAAATTTCTGAATAAATATATCTTCCTCGCTATCAGTGGAGCCTAAGCCCTTACATTTGACAGTAATAAGTCGGCTTCCCGGGCGGGTCCTCCAAGTTGTGCTAGCAACTTCTCATGCCCCTTGAACTGGTAACTGCGACTACTCGAAGCAATTACACCAAGCAACACACAGTCCACTGAGTTTCTTTAAACTTTTATTAATTTATGTTTTGCAAGTCATCTTAAGAATGCTTGAGGATTTTTTTATTTATAGAAGAATAGTTCATGTGATTCATATGGCCAGCGCATAATTTTTGTTATGGCTTCATGTGTGTGTGTGTGTGTGTGTGTGTATTTTCAAAACTGTCTAATTTTTTCGTGATCTGTAGCTTTATTGTATCGTCATCATTCTTAATCTTGAAAGTTTTATTTTTTCAATACAGTACGTACCACGAATTTAAATTATTATAATGAATTCACGGGACAAATATTTGTACAGTCTACATAAATTTGTTTCGGTCTGGGTGTTTGTGTATGTAAATTTCATGTTTATAAGCGCACATCTAGAGGTACCTAATAATAATAATTGAATTGAATTCAAATTTTGTCTATAGCCTTTGTGGGAAGGCCATGGAATATCCGTTCACAGCTTACAATAAAAACATAAAATTCGATTTAAAAATAGTGTCACGGATCTGGATTATATTTATCATCAAGCGTATTAACCTATCTGAAAGCGCATTTTTTCGATAAAATTAAAAACTAACTATTGACCAACTTTTTTTTTATAAATATAATGAAAATGCTCTTTATTACATGATTCAAAAATAAATCTATCGATCTATATCATCACACCAGATCCCTTGCGGGTAAGCAGAGAGTAAAGAGTTTCAACAGGTTCTTTCTTATCAGACCTCTCTGGTTTCGGAGACACTTCAAAAAGAAATCAAAGTAAAAAATAAATGTCTAAAATAATCACATGAAGATTCCATTCACATCATTATAGGTGTACGTATCTTTAATCCTTTCCACGATGCGCTTCCGGCTCCAGACACCCTTTTAATCTCAAATGTACATAGCCATAGTAATTTAGATCCTATCTGAGGGAACCATTGAATCTATGCCGAGGTAAAGGGTTCTAAGTGTTGAAAAACGGGAAAAAAATACAAAATCAAAGTCTACGGTGAAAAGAAACCACTTGAAAGTATATTGCGGGGTGTCGGGATAAGATATTTGCTTCCAGACAAATAAGCTTTTTATATTTATATAAAAAGAGCAGACTTTTGTACCTTGAATTGAGAAATTTATTTACTGCTTATCTGACTTTTGGTTAACTTATTTTTAAATATAAATATATTTCAGTATGTGCGGAGAAAATCAGAAAGAAATTTGTACTTAGTCACATGTAAGAGATTATGTATTACTTAGCAGTTATTCGCCGCGGTATGAACAGTGATAGCCTAGTGGTTAGAGCGTTGGACTGCAAAGTCAGAGGTCTCGGCTTCAAACCCAGGAATGAACCTCTGTCTTTTCGAAAGCATCTATCTATCTATCTATATTATCACGCCAGATCCCTTACAGGGTGGGCAGAGAGTACAGAGTTCCAACAGGTTCTTTTCTTACATACCTCTCTGGCTTCCTCTACTCTCATAGTTCGTCTCATACACGCTCGCCGGTTACGGAGACTCCTGAGTTGTACTTCATATAAGGCCCGGTCTATTTGGTCATGGTAAGATAGTCTGAGTCTTCCCCGGTACCTACATCCTTCCACTTTCGCATTGTATATCAGTTTTGTCATTTTTTCTTCGGACATTCTTTCTATATGCCCGAACCAACGGAGCATACCCTATCTGATTTTTACACTGATACTATCTTTCATACCTATTCGCTTTCTTACTATGCTGTTGCGAATACGGTCGGTCAGCTTCACTCCCCTCATCTTCCGCAGGGCTCGCATTTCCACCGCATTTATCCTACTTTCATTCTCCTTCTTACATACCCAACTCTCACTGCCATATAACAGCGTTGGAACAAGCACTCCATTATATATGGCCAGCTGCGCCTTTTGGCTTAAGTGCCGGCTCCCAAGTAGCTTTCCCATCGCGCAATTCACTCTGTTCCCTGTACTCACTCTTCTCTCTATGTCAGCGTTGTATTTCCCATCCTTACTGATATACCTACCTACCTACCATCCAAAATATACAAACTCATTCCACTCACCCATTTTTACCCCTTCATTCATCGCATTCAGTCTTTGAAGACTTTTATCCAAATATATTATAAACAGTCTAGCGGACAACACGCAACCCTGCTTGACGCCGATTTCAACATCAAACCAGGGTGAAAAGCATTTCGAAAGCATGTGCGTATTAAAAACTAACTATCACTTGCTTTAACAGTGAAGGGAAATATCGTAAGGAATCCTGCACACCTAAGTTCGCCAACACGCACTGGGCCAGCGTGGTGGACTATAGCTTAAATCCTCTCAGTTTGAGAGGAGGCCCGTGCCCAACTGTGGGACAGGTTCTTAACGGGGCTAATATTACTATTTGTGATAGTATTATTTTTTTATTATTCAGTACTAGATAAATTGT
Source organism: Phalera bucephala (assembly GCA_905147815.2). Taxonomy (NCBI): domain Eukaryota; kingdom Metazoa; phylum Arthropoda; class Insecta; order Lepidoptera; family Notodontidae; genus Phalera; species Phalera bucephala. The sequence goes on from LR990612.1 coordinate 29,829,205, forward strand.
TGTTAATGTGGATAAGCTGTAGCCGAGGATCGTAATCAATGACATGCAATTGCAGGGACCTATGTCCAGCAGAAGACTGCTATAGGCTTTGATGATAAATAGTCCTAAACGTGTAAAGCTGATATGAGAATTAGACATATTAGTATGTGGATAACAATTAACAATAGACCCCAAATCAAACAGGTAATATATATATATATAACCTGTTTGTTGCCAGAAGAAAGAATGAAAAAACAGATATACAATTCGAGAGTTGAAGGATGTAGGTACCGGGAAAGACCTAGACTATCTCACCACGACCAAATAAACCGAGTCTTATCTGATGGAAAAGTCAAGAGTCTCCGTAACCGGCGAGCGTGTATGAGACGAACTATGAGAGTCGAGGAAGCCAGAGAGGTATGTAAGGAAAGAACCTGTTGGAACTCTGTACTCTCTGCCTACCCCGCAAGGGATCTGGCGTGAGGTTATAGATAGATATATATATATATATATATATATATATATATATATATATATATATATATATATATATATATATATATATATATATATATATATATATATATATATATAAACAATCCGGGATAATCGCGGGATAAACTATACAAAAATATTATTTTTATTATTGCTAGTCTCGAGCTGCAATGTTATGTTAAAATGCGTGATTTCGCCTACACAAGAATTCCTCCATAAACTGATATTGGACTCAGGTTCGTCTCCTCGCGAGAAACTGTTCGGTGGTTAAAAGCACTTACCTGAAATTGTACATACACGTTTGATATGAACACTTAAACATGGTTTCATGGATAAACCAACGATGCATTCAGAATTCTCTCTTCTTGAGAAAAATCTTTAACGATGAATGGCACGTGCACGAAACTTTGTATAATCATTTATTTAAGATATCTTATCATAATTTTGATCATGAACATGAACTGACAAAACTTTGTTACATACTTAGCTCGCAATGTACCTTTTTTAAATATTACTTCGCCAGATTACGATATTGGGCAGGGTAGGTTTAAAAGTACCCAAGTATTGTATATGTTTTTTTTTTATGAGACGGCGTTAGCGTTAAATAAGATTGCGCTTTAGAGACCTATGTCAAATTACATAATAAACGCGTGCGTAGCCGCGTACAAAACATATCAATACTTAACTTATAGCATTAAAGAATACATAACGCGGATTGAAATATTCGTTCATTTGTAAATAATTAACCCATCAACAGCAATACATCCTCCAGCACTTCCATCGCGTATCGCCACGTCATCGCTTCATCGGACGGCTATCCGGCTATCTGTGTGTGTTACACATATCAATGTTATCACACATTATTCCGCCGCCCGTTGCCGCCCGCCCCGCGCCCGTCACGTCGACATTTTCACTCGTCATTTCGAACCCTCCTCAATCTACCGAGCAAATTGAATTTGATCCGTAACTACGTCATTCGGTCGTTTGTTTCTGCATTGAAGACTTGTTTTTTCTTTCTTTTTTTATATCCATCCGTTGATCAGTAGCCGGAATGTGGGAAATTGGTTTAGTAGTTAATTGTGACGACGCTTGATTGGAAGGAAAGTTTGAAAAGCGAACGCCGAATTGGAATGCTGGGTAGAGCTTTTTTTAATTAAATAGTGCGACTGATGTTGATTATCTTTACAGCCAAAAAAGGTTGACTTAAATTGGCTTTCGATAAATTTCGACTATGGATTGCAGTCCTACTAAAATATTAAGCCTTGTGATTGCCATGGTGTCAGTATACACCATGGCAATCACAAGGCTTAATATATCTATAAAATTCATAACTATATACGAGGAGGGATCAAAAAGTAGTAAGAATGAGATTGACTATTGATAACTTAATAATATATTTTCCTACATAGTTTCCGAGTCTCTCTACACACCGAGTCCAGCGCTTTTCCAAGGCTTCAATCCCTTTCACAAAAAAAGTTTTGTCTTGGTCCTGCAAAAAGCTCTCCACGGCATCCATCACCTCGTTATCGTCTTCGTACCTGTTTCCCCTTAAGTATTTTTTCAATTTGGGGAACAGATAAAAGTCGCTAGCCGCCAGATCTGGTGAATAAGGGGGGTGGTCAACCAATTCGAAGCCAGCTTGCTGAATGGCAGCCATCGCAACTGCCGACCTGTGCGTGGGTGCGTTGTCGTGATGAAACAGCACCCCCCTTCAAGTTTCCCTCTCCTTTTCTCTTTGATGGCATTCCTCAACTTGGGAATTAAAGCTGCATAATATTGACCTGTAATAGTGGTTCCACGTCACAGGTAATCAATCAACGAGTCCCAAAATATTGAGGCCATAACCTTGCCAGCCGATGCCACAACACGAAACTTCTTCGGGGTCGGTGATGATGGTCGTTTCCATTGCGAAGATTGCTGTTTTGTCTTGGGATCAAAATGATGGACCCATCATTCGTCCATTGTTACGAAACGAGACAAAAAGTTTTCAGAATCTTCTTGAAACTTGTCCAACAATATCTTCGAAATGGCAAGTCGATTTTGTTTCTTACTGTTCTCGGCACACATCTTGCGGAGACTATTCTCATATTCAAAGATTGTTTCAATATGGATTGAATACTTCCATATGAAATGCCCGTTTCTTGAAGTAAGTATCAGATGGTAACTCTTCGATCGCTCAATACAATTTTCTCGACTCTCGCAACATTTTCTTGGGTGACTGACGTCGATGGACGGCCGCAACGATGTTCGTCTTCCGTGCTCGTTCTCCCTACTCGAAATTGAGAAGCCCACCTTGCGACCTTAAACATGGTTTCATGCATAAACCAACGATGCATTCAGAATTCTCTCTTCTTGAGAAAAATCTTTAACGATGAATGGCACGAACACGAAACTTTGTATAATCATTTATTTAAGATATCTAATCATAATTTTGATCATGAACATGAACTGACAAAACTTTGTTACATACTTAGCTCGCAATGTACCTTTTTTAAATATTACTTCGCCAGATTACGATATTGGGCACGGTAGGTAGGTTTAAAAGTACCCAAGTATTGTATATGTTTTTTTTTATGAGACGGCGTTAGCGTTAAATAAGATTGCGCTTTAGAGACCTATGTCAAATTACATAATAAACGCGTGCGTAGCCACGGGTAAAAGCTAGTTAATAAAACTTTGTCTGAAACTAAAAAAGTTATTAAGTTCATCGTAGACACTAAAAGTAAATGATTTATTGAGAAATAGCGTAGTACATCGAATTCAACTATTGGTATATATTACTAGGAGGGATCAAAAAGTAGTGAGAACGACATACTCCTTGGTAAAAAAAAGCTGACAGGCATAGCTCAGATACTTATTTGTAATATTAATAAAAAAAAAATCTTCGATTCTCTTTTGTTTATTTCTGAATGTAGTCATTTGTTTGCTTCGTGTCGGAACGTGTTCTCGAAAATGGAGAAAAACTAAGTGCGAGCCGTTATTAAATACCTCTGTTTAAAAAAGTTAACGACGCAAGACATTCATTGCGATTTGGAGGCAACATTAGGAGAGTCTGCTCCGCCGTATTCCACTGTCGCTAGGTAGGCTTCTTAATTTCGAGTAGGGAGAACGAGCACGGAAGACGAACATCGTTGCGGCCGTCCATCGACGTCAGTCACCCAAGAAAATGTTGCGAGAGTCGAGAAAATTGTATTGAGCGATCGAAGAGTTACCATCCGATAATGCAGCTTTAATTCCCAAGTTGAGGAATGCCATCAAAGAGAAAAGGAGAGGGAAACTTCGAAGGGGCGTGCTGTTTCATCACGATAACGCACCCACGCACAGGTCGGCAGTTGCGATGGCTGCCATTCAGCAAGCTGGCTTCGAATTGGTTGACCACCCCCCTTATTCACCAGATCTGGCGGCTAGCGACTTTTATCTGTTCCCCAAATTGAAGAAATACTTAAGGGGAAACAGGTACGAAGACGATAACGAGGTGATGGATGCCGTGGAGAGCTTTTTGCAGGACCAAGACAAAACTTTTTTTGTGAAAGGGATTGAAGCCTTGGAAAAGCGCTGGACTCTGTGTGTAGAAAGACTCGGAAACTATGTAGAAAAAAAATTATTAAGTTATCAATAGTCATTAAATTCTATCTCATTCTTACTACTTTTTATCCCTCCTCGTATATAGTTATGAATTTTATAGATATATTAAGCCTTGTGATTGCCATGGTGTATACTGACACCATGGCAATCACAAGGCTTAATATTTTAGTAGGACTGCAATCCATAGTCGAAATTTATCGAAAGCCAATTTAAGTCAACCTTTTTTGGCTGTAAAGATAATCAACATCAGTCGCACTATTTAATTAAAAAAAGCTCTACCCAGCATTCCAATTCGGCGTTCGCTTTTCAAACTTTCCTTCCAATCAAGCGTCGTCACAATTGACTACTAAACCAATTTCCCACATTCCGGCTACTGATCAACGGATGGACATAAAAAAAGAAAGAAAAAACAAGTCGTCAATGCAGAAACAAACGACCGAATGACGTAGTTACGGATCAAATTCAATTTGCTCGGTAGATTGAGGAGGGTTCGAAATGACGAGTGAAAATGTCGACGTGACGGGCGCGGGGCGGGCGGCAACGGGCGGCGGAATAATGTGTGATAACATTGATATGTGTGTTTTGGATAGCCGTCCAATGAAGCGATGACGTGGCGATACGCAATGGAAGTGCTAGAGGATGTATTGCTGTTGATGGGTTAATTATTTACAAATGAACGAATATTTCAATCCGCGTTATGTATTCTTTAATGCTATAAGTAAAGTATTGATATGTTTTGTAGATAGTATGAATTTAATAGTCAAGTTTCAAATAATATTAAAATAAGAAAAAATAGAAGCCATATTATACACGCGTAAAATCATGTCATTTCTAAGTTCGGGCTACGTAATAACATAAACATGAGGAAGTAAATTATACTTTCACAAAGCATCAGGCGTATAACTGACTGTAAGTAATTTTTAATCTACCAAGTTTTCCACTAAGATGGTCCGTTGCTCCATATTGCTGCGTGTAGAACACATTGTTATGGGTATCGTATCACTGGCATTTAGAAAGCATTTTATATTTATTATCCTATCTTTAGAACACAGGTTAAGCAATGGCTTACTTAATGCCTATAATGGCTACCCTACTGGTACTAGGTCTTAAGTATCACTAAGGTAGTTATTAACCCAAGTTCTAGATTATGGATGGCTTGATAGGTTCGTGGAGTATACCTATTCTCTTTAACTTCAATTAGTTTTTGTCTTTGTTTTTTTAAAAAACGTAGCCCCACACTAGGATTTATTCCCGTGTCGTGGGTGCGTTTACAAACATGAAAATTCACAAACAAATACCCAGACCGGAACAAATAATTGTGGATCACACAAAGATTTGTCCCGTGCGGGAATCAAACCCGCGACTATTCGACACAGTGGGCGGAGCAGCTTAAGCTCTTAACCACTGCGCTAAATCGTCCGTCAATTAGTGAGAGAAGGCCTTTGCCCAACTACCTTTGCTATTGAAATGTGTGTGTTTTATTATTTCTATAACCTCGCGAGTCATCTATTGGTGTTCTCTTTGGCTTCCTCCACTCTCATTGTTCATCTCATATACGCTCCCTGGTTACGGACACTCTTGATTTGCTCCACAGATAGTTTAAAAAATAAAAAATATTAAGAAATCCGTTTACAATATCTTAATGCCCCGAAATAACCTTAAATTACGTCACGTGTATTCAGTTACATTCAGCGCAGTTTTGCAGCTGGCAACAGTTCCAAATGTACTCCAGCAACGGCATAATAGTTTAGTTAAGAACGTTTTCGCCGCCTAACTAACTGCAAGAGGAAGCTCTAATTAAGTTAACTGCAAGACACTAGCGCCGGACTTGCGATACTATGCAAATTAGATTCTTTTTCAGTTCGCTTCTTAATTACTTGTGATTTTTAAAAGCTGATTAATGTCGTTGGAAAAGATTTGCAACGGTAGTTTGTGTTAGTGAAAACGTGTTCCTTTTCTTGTTTTGAAGGATTTTTTCTTCGACTGTGTGATGCAATTTCTTGCTAACTGATGTTTTTACAAAAAATATAGTATGTTATTTAATTTTAATTAATATATTATTAAACAATAAAAATATTGGTAAATCAGATTATCGTGTAACCGTGTTTATGCACTTTGAAGGTATTGGCAACTTAATATACCACATTTAAAAGAATATACATTTTCTCTCGTTGGAAGTCGGAAGACTGACTATAGAATGACTGCGATGATGATCATGATCCATGGTTAGATAAATTCAAAGCACTGAATATAGTATTTTGAATGTGTAATGCTCTATAAGTTTTGTCAGTGTATATTTTACCCAAATTCACTCAAGCACCATACATAACTGGTAAGTGTGATGTAATGATATGACCGACTTTTTTTTAACATTTTTTTAAGTGATAATCTATCTAGCTATCTATATCATAACGCCAGATCCCTTGCGGGGTAGGCAGAGAGTACATAGTTTCAACAGGTTCTTTCCTTACATACCTCTCTGGCTTTCTCCACTCTCATACACGCTCGTAATAAATAAACAAAATCCTTGTGTGGTTTTATGAAACCACGGTAAAAGTGAAACATATTGGCCTTGGCTGCTCTGGCGAGCGCGTTGCATGTCGCGTGACGGTCGGGCATGTCGCGTGTCACGCGACATGCAAAACACAGACCAAAAAGTTTGTAACGATCTAATAAAAGTTTCACTTTAAAAAATTGGTAAAAATGTAGTAGAACTGGTTCTTCGACTTATAGTCTATAGAACTAGTTTTTTATAGAAATGACGGCTTATCCATAAATCTCTTGATACGATGTAAAGATTGTAAATCCTGTGGGAGAACAGAAAATTCTCTTGTAGTCGTGGCACATTCTATTTCAAATACCTCTCCCACTAATTCCTTTCGAAACTATAGGTATGGGTGTACCTAAGACCAGAGTTGGGCATAATGTAATCAGATTAATGATTAACCACTCCCGCTTGGGGAATAAAGGCGTGATGGTGTATCAATGATTATCGATTACAATTACATTTTGTAATCTTCAACGATTACTATTACACTTTTAATTTTGAATCATGATTGAATATTACAAAATGCAATTATAATCATTAATCTGATTACATTTTGCCCATCTCTGCCTAAGACACACATCTTTCTCCAATGAATTTCAGTCTCAACATACCCGTGAACTCTAAATCATCTCGCAGTACAACCTTAAAGACATCTAATAAAACACATCTACAAATTCCAGTGTAATGTCTTTATCTCCAGCTCGCAGCTTGGTTTTCATTTGTCCTACTCATCATAACGGAGACGACTGGGGTGGCGATACAAATTATTATTGCGAGGGGTCGTAGCTAACTCAAGTTTCTTTTACTGTAGTTAGATATTAGGCTTACGTTTTTTTACCATTTAAGCACACACATGTACGTACATTTGGAACAAACAACTAGTAATTATTGAACAAATATTTCCGTGACCCAGAAATGTCTGGGTTTGTTTCTATATGGGTATTTGCGAATACGAATAGAGTGTTTCTGAGGAACTCATAACATATACATTTGATTCCTAGTGTACGGCTACATTATTTTTATAAAAATAGTGAGATAGTACTATTTCAGTGTTTATATTTTTTTTCTAAATATTATTACTTTACTGTGATCTTAAACAAATCACGCTCACATGACTGATATTATAAGACAACTTGTACTAACCCCGGACTAAGCAAAGGCCTTTTCTCACAAATCAAAATGAGAAAGAATAGGTCAATCTTCACCACGCGGACCATCACCGCCATCTGCTTCTGAGATTAATGGCTTATCAACTACTGAAGCCATCATTACAAATTGGTAGTAGTATTATAATAATAATAATAATAACTTTTATTGGTATCAAAAGAGGATGTACAGTTGCTTCATTGTACGTAAAAATAAAGTTACACAGTATCTTAATAAAATTTAAAGCAAATTAATGTGATTCTGTGCCTGAACTAGGAGAAATCCTGTATCTCAGACCACAGAGCTCTTTCTACTTTATAAGACGATACAGAGATAAAATGACAAAATATAACAGCAAACCATTTCGTTAAATTAATATTCAAGAATTAAAATTAAATCTAAAACTTGTTTGTGTGTGTGTCCCCTCTGTGTGTGATAGTGACAGTGAGTGAGTGTATGTGAGAGGATGTGGAAAAAAATTAATAAAAAATAATATGCATTGAAATCTTGAACTTGACTTTTAATTTTTAATGTAAGATTATTTAAGCCTGGACATTTAAGAGATTTTCCGTTTCTAGATAGGTTAGATTTTTAAGATAGTTACGTACTGTCAAAAGCACATCTTGTTTTTTTAGTTGACGTTCCTACCTAGTGACTTTCCTACGTTTCATTAATAGATTCCGGTCAAATTCGGTATGAATGTGCTGTCTTAAAATAGTAAAGAGGATAGGAGTAGAGAGGAGCTTTCGTACAGTTAGTACATTACACAACTCGTATAGTTTATCAGTGGGAAACAGGATAGGCCTAAACGTAGAAACTTTTATTACCGCTCTTTGAGCTATTTCTAAACCCCTGAGATGCGATTTAGCTGCTCCACCCCAAACAGTTATGCAATATGTTAAGACTGACTGGCAGAGAGCTAGGTATACTTGATGGATTAATGTGAATGTAGCGATATGGCGTAGATTTTTAAAAATAAATATTAATTTTCTGACCCTGTCTTGCAGATTATGTAGATGTGGTTGGAAGCTAAGATGTTTGTCGATGACAACACCTAGATATTTAAGACTAGATGTTTTTGCTAAAGGGGGGCAACTGCATGTACTAGTTCCTAAACAAGAGGAACTATGAGCGGTTAATTTTAAGTTAGTAGGAGGTTGAGAGGAATTTTTCATACTAAATGATATGTATTCCGTCTTTACAGTGTTTAATGTTAAAATATTTGTGAGGAGCCACTGGGATACGCGATTAAGGCTATCTTGTGCAATGTGGAATGTTTGCTCCCAGGTATCTGCAGAAAATAGTAAGACTGTATCGTCAGCATAGAATATGATTTTGCCGTGGTAGTAGGCGAGGTCTAGAAGGTCATTAATGTAGATCAAGAACAGGGCGGGGCCCAGTATACTGCCCTGGGGAACGCCGAAGGTTGTCGATAACTCCAAACTGATATAGTTATCGATCCTAGTACATTGTGATCTATTTGTGAGGTAATCTTTAAAAAGGCTTAACTGGACTCCACTAACGCCCAAACTATCGAGTTTTTTTAACAGGAGGGTAGCAGAGACCGTATCGAATGCTTTAGTTAAATCCAGGAATATACCAATGACTTTTTTCCCCTATCTAAGTTTAAGCTAACATAATATCTACGCTAACAAATAGTGTATTAATTCAAAGAGTAACGGATTTTTAGCGTTTTTGAAGGCTTCTGTGAGGTATAACACGTAGAGGGCGTTTAAAAGAATTTAATTGTATGTAGTTCATTTTCCGAGAATGTGAGAGAATCGATTACAAACATTATTATTAACTTTGAATTATCATTACAAGCTTTCGTTAACCCACAGCAGTAAAAAATCTTTTTTCGCTTTTTCCCTTTCTTTGACAAATGTTACTCGGAGAAGAGAATGAGTCTGTTCTACTTCTAAATAACTTGAACGTGCGAAAATGATAAGAACATTTACCCTTGAAAATAGTAGACGGAAGTTGCGCCGTCAAGAGCGTCGTGCCCGCGTCTGACTTTACGCAGTTAATTTCGATATTAAAAACTAAAAAAATGTGTTCTTTGTAATAGCCTTTAATCAAAATAAATTTCGTTCAATTTGATAAGGTTTCTTCATTAACCGGTTAATAAAGAACTTAATTTGTAACCGGATTCAGAACTTTTACCCGGTTTTTAAAAACCGGTTTCCACCCCTGGTCTTAAGTGGCAATGGAATGGTGGAATCGAATAGACAAAAGACCGCCTTAACGTCTTCATAACTTTACATCCCCCGCTGCTTACATAAGTAATGTTATCTACACGTTTCTTACTTCTCTCCAACTACCAAACCCAGGTTTAATTCTGAATCTTCTAAATTGAGATATTCACCGAACGTGACTTCAAAAACTTTAAGTGTACAAATTTTACATGTAGACAGGGGCATAAACGTGGAATTACTTACGGACTATAATTAAACTGTTGTATAATTTAATGGAAGCTACAATCTAAATTAATGTACACAAGTTTTCAGTGCGGACGACGCTGGAGGTGTTCGGAGAGGACCATAAAGGCAAGTTTACAAACCATTCCCTCCTTTTATTGTAAAAGTTTAATAGAGAGTGGATCCGTAAATGGACCAATCAATACTTTATTGTACTTTTGCTGGTTCCCCGGCTGGAATTCCGGAGCTAGGAGAGCACAAATATAACTACACATTTGGAACTCCCCCTTACAATCGCAAAGAAAGTTGTATTCTTTATTGTATTTGCCTATAAATATGATAAGATATTCTAACTTTGTGCTTCATTTTTCCTTTTTGTCGTATTAAATGCTTTATGATATGTTGTTTAGCAATTTGATTAGGTTTTAAGTCACGTTACGCGGGTACTTAGGATATTTGTGATAATATAAATTACTATTTACTACTGAATATTTTTACCATATTATGGCGAATAGATGCCTATTCGCCATAAGATGGTAAAAATATAAGTGGTCCTTTTTCGAATCCAGACAAAGTGTTGCTTTTCTATTTAAAAATTCAGAGCCCGGATGCTGGAATTGTGTCCGGTTTAATAGCAATAAGCTCACTCTCAGTTACATTGAGACCTAACATCGTTAGCGTTATGTGGGTATATATATATATATCTGCAACCTATGCTTGAAAAATATAAGCATGACTTCTTTGGTAATGATCAAGTAATCTTGATCATTACCAAAGAAGTTAATATCATTACTAACGAAAACATATATTTAATATTTTCAAAAAGAGAATCATACATAAAAAAGAAGAAAGAAAGAAAGAAGAAAGTCTTGAAAGATAGAGCTGGCCAGTTTTTTTTTTAATTACTATAAAAAGCAACAGGCCGCATACAGCCGAGTATCGCCGAAAAAAATTAATGATCGCGAGTCGAAAAAAAAATGGGAATCTTAGAAGGAATGAGCTTCGTCTTTACAAGTTATAAAAGGTAAAGAACGAGCTTGCATTTAGTGAATACCCATTCAGAGCTGGGAAAATTCAGAGCAGCGCAAACCGCACTTTACGAATGCAACTCCTTTTGATGGTTCGCGGTCGTTTTTTCGACAATCAGACTCGCAAGTAAATTTTTTATAGCCAGCCAGACCTTACAATGTTGGACAGGGCTCTCGGTTTGAATGTACATTTTTTTGGCTAGCAACACCGTAATAAAAAGACAGGAGTTGTCACAAGAATGCGGTTTATAATATATATATCCTTGTATTTTTAAATTAGATGAGTTTTGGGGGTCGGTTAAAGAATTTTGATATTTTTTTTTACATATATAAAGTAAGTTCCATAATAATTTTGATGTTAATTGGGGGCACTTACTATTTATCAACGTAATGCAAATGTCAAGCGTTTTATCCATCTTGGTGCGTGAAACAATGCACAATAATAAATGGTACTTTTGCCGACTTTAAGCTGTCGAACGTGCCGTGTCGTATGTCTAGTTAAGTCACTTTTATATGGACCTGTAAACTAAGTATCAAAGTTCGTAACAATACAACAAACCCAACAACAACTGTTCCTACTTTTAAATTTAATAATATAATTTCCTTGTTTGTGTTAAAAACTTTGTTGTATTTTAGCAATTTTTTGTTGTTTAATTTCATAGCAGAGTAACAGTTGTAGTTATTTAAGAACGTCGTGGTTGCCTATAAATGTGGCAGCATTTAAATACAGTATGTTAACAAGAGTGTATACTAATATAACATTACATAATGTTAGTCACGTTGGTGTTCCAAAAATAAATTAAAAATTTAAAAACTATAAGCGGACGGCTTGGTCGATTGGTTAAGAGCATATCCCGCTCAGCCCACTGGATCGAGTGCGACTATTCGATGGGTTTGATCCCCGATTGGACAAATGTTTGTGTGACCCACAAATGAAATAAAACTATTTTACGGATTTTATCGCGGTTTATTTTTATTTTTAGTTCCCGACGTTTCGAGTGCTTTGCAGCACCCATGGTCACGGGAGGGACTGAGGTGTTAGACGTCCAATAGGCATAGTTGTTCCGGGGTACCCTCAAACTTCTTAATTATTTTTGTTGTTGTTGGTCCGATCTACGCAGAATAAACTACAGAACTAAAAATAAAAAAATAAACCGCGATAAAATCCGTAAAATAGTTTTATTTCATGTGTAATATTCGCGTAAATCTAAGAACTCAATATGACCCACAAATGTTTGTTTCGGCCTGGGTGTTTGTATATGTGAATTTCGTGTTTGTAAACGCACTCACAAGACAGGATTTATTCCTAGCGTGGGGCTACGTTTATTTTATTTCAAACATAAAATATTTTCTGCTTCTGATCTGATCACGAGGTCCTGGGTTCAAATCCTAGATCGGACAAATGTAGTTTTTCTAACGAAAAATTCCCAGTATGCGTCCGGAGTCTGGAATTGTGCCCGGTATATGACAATAGGCTCGCCCCCTAGTACATGGGACTTAGCATGGTCGACGATAAGTGGGTGTACTCAGTACACCTTTGCCACCTCCGCTTGGGGAATGTAGGCCTGACGGAAAATATTTTTTATTTCATCTTCCAAGGCAAAAAGAAGATCTACGAAGATATCAAAATATTTTCTGCGAATAAATAAATATTGAACTTGATATCAAAGTTAATGAAAACATGATAGCAATAGTTGCATAATAAATATAAGATTTTCAATCCATTTTGGTTAATTTTATTGGTAATTGGACAATAGGCAATGTGTCATACATTAACAATGTCTCATAGAAATTTGGATTTTGTTTGTATAGAATTAGAGTTTTAATGACGGATAATTTAGCGCTGTGATTAAGAGCTTAAGCCGCTCCGCCCACTGTGTTTAATAGTCGCGGGTTCGATTCCCGCACGGGACAAATCTTTGTGTGACCCACAATTATTTGTTTCGGACTGGGTATTTGTGTACGTAAATTTTCATGTCTGTAAACACCCACGTCACAGGAATAAATCCTAGTGTGAGGTTGGGTTTTAATAAATCAGTCAATCAAATGCAACGTAGCATACGTTGCATTTGATTGACATGTTGTTGCTTATTAGTGTGCAATTATCCTATTGAAACGAAGTAAGGATGGAAAATACACCGCTGACATAGAGAGAAGAGTGAGTGCAGGGAATAGAGTGAATGGCGTGATGGGAAAGCTACTTGGGAGCCGGCACTGAATGGAGTGCTTGTCCCAACGCTGTTATATGGCAGCGAGAGCTGGGTATGTAAGAAGGAGAATGAAAGTAGGATAAATGCGGTGGAAATGCGAGCTCTGTGGAAGATGTGCGGAGTGAAGCTGACCGACCGTATTCGCAACAGCGTAGTAAGAAAGCAAATAGGTATGAAAGAGAGTATCGCTGTAAAGATGAGAAAGGGTGTGCTCCGTTGGTTCGGGCATATAGAAAGAATGTCAGAAGAAAGAATAACAAATCTGATATACAATGCAAAAGTGGAAGGATGTAGGTACCGGGGAAGACCTAGACTATCTTACCATGACCAAATAGACCGGGTCTTATCTGAAGGACAAGTCAGGAGTCTCCGAAACCGGCGAGCGTGTATGAGACGAATTATGAGAGTAGAGGACGCCAGAGAGTAGCCAGAGCCAGAGAGTAGAGAGAAGGAAAGAGCCTGTTGGAACTCTGTACTCTCTGCCTACCCCGTAAGGGATCTGGCGTGGTGATATAGATAGATAGATAGACAGAAACTTGAATCATTTATTTCAATCAATCAGCCTATCGCAGTCCACTGCTGGGCATAGGCCTCTCCTAACACGCGCCATTGCACACGGTCTTCCGCCTTCCGCATCCAGTCTGCCCCAGCGACCTTTTTGAGGTCGTCGGTCCATCTAGCTGGGGCCGTCCTACCTTACGCTTACCAAGTCGCGGTCTCCACTCTAAGACACGCTTGCTCCATCGGCCGTCGGTCCATCTGCAGATGTGACCAGCCCATTGCCACTTTAGCTTACTGAGTCTGCGAGCTATGTCGGTGACTTTGGTTCTTTGTCGGATTACCTCGTTACGAATTTTATCCTTCAAAGTGACGCAGAGCATAGCTGGCTCCATAGCCCGCTGTGCGACTTTGAATTTGTGGACTAGTCCTACTGTGAGTGGCCACGTCCCGGCCCCGTAAGTCACAACAGGTAGGACGCATTGGTTGTAGACTTTAATCTTCAGGCATTGCGGTATAGGCGAAGAGAAAACGTGACGTAGTTTGCCAAATGCTGCCCAACCTAATTGGATCCTGCGGTTGATTTCTTTCTCGAAGTTGTTTTTACCAAATTGAACAACTTGTCCAAGGTAGATATATTCCCAAACAACTTCAACATGATCTTGGTTTTATCCAAGTTCATGCCGAGACCGACACCTCGCGAGGCTCCATTTAGGCCATAGCCAGCATTTCGATTAACTGTTCCAGTGACTCTGCCACGATGACGATATCATCGGCAAACCGAAGGTGTGAGATGTATTCGCCGTTGATGTTTATTCCCCGCCCAATCCAGTCCAGCGTCTTGAAGACGTCTTCGAGTGCATTGGTGAAGAGCTTGGGGGATATTACATCCCCCTGCCTTACTTCTCGACGCAGCTCGATCGGGTTGGTCTTTTGGTCCTGGAGCTGGACGGTCATTGTGGCGGTATCATACAGACATCTCAACACCTCGATATAGCGCCAATCGATGCCACATCGCTGCAGAACATCCAAAACCGCCAAGGTTTCGATGGAGTCGAAGGCTTTCTCGTAGTCCACGAAAGCCATACACAGCGGCTGATTGTACTCTTCGGTCGTCTGTACAATCTGCCGAACAGTATGGATGTGGTCTACGGTGCTGTAGCCCTTTCGAAACCCGGCTTGTTCCGGTGGCTGGAACTCGTCAAGTCTTCTTGCGAGGCGGTTTGTGAGTACTCTCGAGAACAACTTGTAGACGTGGCTCAGGAGTGAGATGGGTCTGTAGTTCTTCAGCAAGGTTTTGTCACCTTTTTTGAAGAACATAACCACCGCACTCCCGCTCCACGCTTGAGGTGTTAAGCCCTGGTGGATGACGGAATTAAAGAGACTCACTAGCTTTTTCAGGATTGAAGTCCCGCCTGCTTTTAGGAGCTCATTGGTGATTCCGTCATCGCCTGGCGACTTGTTGTTTTTAAGCTGCTCGAGAGCCACTCTGACCTCGTCCTGGTTGACATCAGGGATGTCTTCCGTGTGGTGGCGTGTGAGTAGGGCTCTGTGGTCGTCAGCGCTAGGTCTCGTGGGTTTAGTCATCCGTGATGCGTACAGGTCTTTGTAGAAACTCTCAATTTCCTCGAGTATCTCGAACTTGGAGGTTACGGTTTTGCCATTAATTATTAATTTTCGTCAGATGGGATCTACCTAGCTGGTGAGCGAAGACTTTGGTGCCTCTGTTCTGTTCAATCGCAGCCGCGATGGCGCGGGTGTTGGAACATCGGAGGTCACGTCGCACCAGTTTCCGTATCTTCCGGTTGAGGTTCCTCCCATTCGGCGAAGACGCCTGCGTGGATGACATTTCCCGTCTCTGCCTCATAAGTTCAAGAGTCTCGAGCGAGAGTTTAGACTCTCTGTTACCGCTTTTGCCGGGGAACACCCTTCGAGACACATACTGTAGCGTTTTGACTACTGTGTCGGTTTTCTCGTCAACATTGCCTTCGGTTTCCAGCAGGTCGAAACGATTTTGAAGCTCGTGTTGGAACTTTTCGGACCCTAAAGCTATTTGAGGTGCAGTAGGTCTGAGAGTAGACCTCATCATGCGATGCCTTTCGGTCCTGAAGTTCATATTTAGAGCGCCTCGGACAAGTCGGTGATCGCTGCCGGTATTAAACCTGTTGATCACGGAGACGTCTCTAAACATAGACTTCCTGTCAGTCATGATGAAGTCTATCTCGTTCCTCGTCACAGTGTCGGGGTTTCGCCATGTCCACTTTCTATGAGGCTTCTTCTTAAAGAACGAATTCATCAAGAAGAGCCCCTGCGACTCCAGAAAGTTGACCAGCATCTGCCCCCTGTGGTTTCGGCGCCCCACGCCGTGGGGTCCGATTATCGTTTCGCCGCGTTCTTGTACTCCCACTTTGGCATTGAAGTCCCCCATAACAACGTTGTAATGAGCCTTGGTGGTGCCATGTAATGCCTTGGCTATGCCGTCATACATGGCTTCGGCTATGTCGTCGCAGTATGTCGAAGTCGGCGCATATACCTATACCACCTTCGGGGTGTATCTGTCGGTGATTTTAATTATGAGGTACGCTACCCGTGTCGAAACACTGCTGACTTCCACAACGTTGTTAGTGAGAGCTTTGTTGACCAGGAAACCGACACCACCCTGAGAGGGCCGATCACCTTCCCGAAAGTAGAACAGGTGGCCTGACTCAAGGGTTATCATGTCCTCGCCCTGTCTTCGGACTTCGGATAACCCCAATATGCCAGTTTATGCGACCTAGTTCTACCTCGAGTTCAGTGAGGTGTTAGTCCAGCCGTAAAGAGCGTTCATTGTACGTAGCCAGGGTCAGGTGTTTCTGGTAGCCTTTTGTCGTAGCCCGGAGATTCTTCGCACCCCCTGCCCCGCTGTTACCGCGACCGCTACCGTGGCAGCGGACAGCGGGACTACCGGGAACTGGGGGCCTTTGGTTTAGGTGCCTTATCATATTAGGAGGTTTTTGGCCTACTATACCACGCTGGCCAGACGGGTTGGTATAGGGTTTTTCGAATTTTCCTTTTCTGGTCGTTGATCGGACGACGTTACTGCCTTTGGTAGACTCTTACCACCAGCCTAGCAAAAGTAAGGCTACTGGGTCATTCTAAGTTTTTCTTTCGCTTCCAGCCCAGTAAGGAAGGTTATTTAACCCTGCGGAATTGTGTAAAATTTATCAATTTTACATATTTATTTTATCTAATCTATCTATTTATCTACCACTAGATCGAAACACGGCCTCCACTGAAAAATTCTCTGATTTAAATTTTCTCAAAGAGTGGATTTTTTGGACCAAAGTTTTGAACAATATCATATAAAATCCGACCTGAAAATTATAATCGGAATTAAATATAAAGCAATGCATTTGATTCTGTTCCCACACACTAGACTGCGCTCCTCTATGTAAACTTAATCCAACACTTACCAAAGTTTCCCGGTACCCAACTATGGTGCTTTAAAGGCTTCCAACCAACGTTGCTATAAAATTCTCAAGATCAAAAAGCTTTCCAAGTGGTTGCTCAAAATTTCCATTATACTACTTCAAAAGGTGAAATTACAGTAACCTGTGGAATAATTTTGTGATTAAAACTTCGGCTCTATTAAGTCGCGACGTTTTTTTTTTTAATAAAGTAACAAATATAAAACCGGTTATAAAAACTTTATTAATTACGCAGTCATCGTGAACTTTTATAAAAAAGCTTGGTAAAATATGAATGTAAATTTTAAATTTGAATTTCATAATGATAATGTCCTAAGTATACACCGTGTAAAACTTTAGTGGATTATTATTATAGTTAGGCAGTTATTAAAGAATAATTTTCTTTAGTAATAAACGACTTATTTGTCCAAAAAACGTTTCGTTGCTGTTAAAATTTTAATATTTTATAGACGCTTTAAAATGAAACACCAAAAAAATAGTTTACAGAGGAGCAAAGTAATATTATTTTTATGAATATTTAGACTGAAAAAATGGGCTCCAAGTTCACTGTACTGACTAATTGGTGATTGATGATGTTAACTCGAAGTAATCAGTTGATGAACAAGGCAATCCAAGCGCCCTTTCATAACGCGAGAAGGTACGAATGATGAAATCATTTCCCCTCTTTTAATAAAAACTTAAAATCTCGGTTCCGTACCTCTATCGTCAGCCAGAATACTTCCACTGCAGGACAAAGGCCTCCCCGAAGACCACCACAACGACTACCTTATACCCGCGACCTTCGCCAGGTCATTGGTCCATCTTGTAGGGGGACGGCCAATTCCACGTCATCCGGTACGTGGGTGCCACTCGAGAACCATTTTGCTCCAATAACCGACAGTTCTACGAGCGATGTGCCCCGCCCACTGCCACTTAAGTACCTCTACTTAATAATATTAAATTCTCTTAAAGGGTTGCAACATGTCCCCATGCGAACCTTCCTAGGAACCAGAAAACCCCGTGACTCTTTCAAAGAGATGCCAAAATCAATAATTTCCATTGAACTATCATTGCTTAGAAAAACAAAAAAATCTACTTTAATCAATAAACTCAATATCCTGTAACTCGAAACTAAAAAGTGAAACATAATCACGCCGAACAAACAATAAATAAATCACACACCCATTTCTTATTCTCAAGAAATATCCTATGAAAAGCAAAGAAGAAAAAATATATACAACAAGAACACGTAAAAACAAATTGGGTAGAACAACAAAATCTACGGAGCAATAGGTTGCCCAAAATCATAAAACGATTTTCTAGGGCCCGAATCAATCCTTATTCTCGGATCCAATTTGAACAGTTGCAAGGGACCTTTTTAATCAGCGGTTGGAATCCGATTGTCTCGGCTTAGTTTGCATTAACGACTTCTACATAGTAAAAATATTTTTTTAGACGCCTAGCTTTATAGGAGCTATTACACCAATTTGTAACGAAATATGAAAAAAATAATTATAGAATGATGTTTCTTAATTTTTAGTTCTGTAAGTAGAAATAATATGAAACAATAGTTTCTGTATCCAAGTTAACTTTCTACAGACGTTTTGTGACCAGATTGAGTTCTAACAGTCGTTAAAGCTAATATAGAACCAAAAAAAAATTCAGTGCAAAACTCATATAGACAGAGTACGGTGCTATTAATTACGAAAAGAGAATAGATATACAATGTTTGCAACTTAGATAAGCAAGCAGACTTGTTAGCGTTTATTTCTGCTACGTGTTGATTGAAGGTTACATGGATTCCCGTCACACCGGACATTTACATGACAATTTATAAGTAATCAAATTCATCGAGACTCTTTCGTAAACCGGTGCGTTCATTTTAATATAGGGGTACTTATTATTTTTTTACTTTAATGATTTTGATGCAAAATATAACACAATACTAACTAATTAAAATTCAAATATATAAAACGTTATATGAATATGGTGATAGGTGTTTAATTTCTTTTGCTTCAAATATATACCTAAATTATGTTAATAATCAAAACAAAATTTAGGATTAAACATTATAATTACTTTATTATTCAGTAATTAATACAATAAATAGAACCGTCTCAAGATATAACAAGCTGCCAAATTAAAACCCTCTTACCATGTGACCTCAATAGAGTTACTTCTCTGTTACGCCGCGGTCTAATAGCGCCCTCCTTAGTGTACGTTAACTTGATTCCCTCGTTTTCCTTGTTGCAAAGCGGCGAAATTGAGTTTTTGGCGCCTCTCCTCTTTTTGCTTAAAAGACCTTCATAGCATGCCATAATAAATACAGATACATTCGCGAGATGAGGGTTAGAATTCGGGCATGTTCCGTCGAAATTGTTGGGGAGTTTACACGCACCATAAAGTTATTATCGCTCCGTACGATACGAGAAAATATAGTGATGAGATATTTTATATTATATTTTCTTTTGGGGTATTTACTGGTAACGTACAAAATGTAAGTGGATATGTTTGAGCACTTGTAGTATATAATTTTGTATGTTTAAGGTAGTAGTGGCATTGAATAACTATAAAAAACATAAACCTACACTGGATCACTCCTGTGTTAGATGGTTTTACAAACAAAATTCACATCACAGAAATATACCCGAATCGAAACAAACATTTAGGGGGCACGCAAAAATTGGTCCCGTGCGAGAATCAAATTTGCAACTACTCAATCCAGTGAGCCAAGTGGCGAAGGCCGCTCGGCTCTAACTATGAAATCAAGCCATCTAGCCAAATAAGGGAAGATCCTGTTGGAAATCTGTGTACACTATGCCCACCCCGCAATGGATCTGACGTGATGATACAGATAGATCGTAATAGTAGACTATTACATCATACTTGCTATTTTAAACAAAATCATAATGAAAGCTGTCATTCAATAACAATTATTATAAAGACAAGCAAAGCACAAACATTTCACTACGTCTCTTGTTCGACAGGAACTGTTAAACAAAAAGTTTCCGAAGTGCTATTGGCAATACCGTAGCCGACGCGAGTCGGATAGTTCTCAAAAAAGAATTCGTCGGGGAGATGACCGGTTTTGAGTCGTACTCATCCTATTTTTACCAGCGACCTTTACCAGGTCATTAGTCTATCTTGTAGGAGGCCTACCCACTCCACATCTTTCAGTACGTGGTCAAGAACCTTACAAGCTCTAATTCCATTTCCAATCTGCAAAAAATATCATATTAATTTTAAAGTCATCATACAAACAAAGCACCAACAACATTTCACTACGTCACTTGATCGACAGGAACCGTGGAAGAAAAAGTTTCCGAAGTGGAATTGGCAATGCCGTAGCCGATGCGAGTCGGATAGTTCTCAAAAGGGAATTCGCCGGGGCGGAAAAAATTAGATTTGCGAAACACGAACGTGATCCAGTCGGTGTAGAAATACGGGACGATAGTTAAGAAAAATGTGTATCTTTTGACGGTATTAAATGACAATAGCAGCTGTCCCTGATTTAGAACCATGCACACGCAAGTTTTGTCTTGTAAATTTACGGCCGGTTCTTTATTTTAACGTCTAGCTGTTACCATGATCACTAGTACATTTTCGGTCATAAATAATATGAATATCGTGTCGCAGTATGCTGGCATTAGTACATTGTTTTCGTTGTTATGGCTTGCCCATTGGGACAGGGCGATAAGCACAAACTGATTGACGTTAAGGTAACGTTATCGAGTTGATATGCCATCCTATTCACACAACAAATATACTAAACAAAGATAAAAATAGCCACACGCTTTTTCGCTAAAGTTACTTTATCGTCCAATTGTTTGTGCTAAGCTCTCTATGCTCTAATTCTACAGACAACTCTCTTTTAACCGAAAAATATGCGCCAGTTACCTATTTATGACAAATTTCTGTAGTTTAATTAGGTGTAATACACTGGATTTATTTGTTTTTAATCGTTTCTAACCTCATATTGTAGCCACAGTTTTGTGTGATGAATGATGAATGATGAGTGATGAATGGAAAGATATTTCATTACCTACAACAATTATTTTGTAAAACAAAATTGTCCTAATTATTTGTGTACCAACAGCAGATGGCTACAAGCCTGCCTTTGTCGCACCGCACTGGGTCTGCGTTGTGGCGTTTGACCTGTTCTCTCTCATCTCGATTTGTGACAAAAGCTCTTTGCCCAGCTGTGGTATAGTTAGGGTGATGTATAATTAATTGATCAAGGCTATTATTCCATAATTAAATCTTAGAACAATTTAAGTATCTATCTATATAAACACGTCAGTTCCCTTGCGGGGTAGGCAGAGAGTATCAAATTCCAACAGTTCCTTACAAACCTCTCTGGCTTCCTCCACTCTCATAGTTCATCTCACACATGCACGCCGGTTACGGAGACTCTTGGTTCGCCCTGCAGATAAGTCACAGTCTATTTTGTCGTGGTAAGATAATCTAGGTCTTCCCCGGTACCAACATCCTTCCACTTTAGGATTGTACATCTGTTTTTTGATTGTTAATAATGGTTTTTGAACGGGAAGAAACCAGAACGAATGCAAGGATTGTGGTTGGTGACGATGTGCTGGAGCAAGTGAATGAGTTTGTATATCTTGGATGCGCCTTCAGTAAGGATGGGAAATACACCGCTGAGAGAGCATAGAGAGAAGAGTGAATGCTTGGGAGCCGGCACTTAAGCCAAAAGGCGCAGCTGGCCATGCATAACGGAGTGCTTGTCCCAATGCTGTTATATGGCGGTGAGAGTTGGGTATGTAAGAAGGAGAATAAAAGCAGGATAAATGCGGTTGAAATGCAAGCTCTGCGGAAGAAGTGCAGAGTCAAGCTTACTGACTATATTCGCAACAGCGTAGTAAGAAAGCCTGTAGGTATGAAAGAAAGTATCAGTGTAAATATCAGAAAGGGTATGCTACTTTGGTTCGGGCAGAAAGTACGTTTGGTACGTACGAAAGTAGTTTGGTACAGAGAGAATGACGGAAGAAAGAATGACAAAACAGATATATAATTTAAGCAATAATCCAAATAATAGGAACAACTAGAACTTTCATCCAGACTCAACACATCCTTAACAGCAATGTAAACTTTACGTCACTCAAAACCTTATCTAGCAAAGATCCCAGTGCTGCTTGTAAACTTACCGCAAAAACTTTGTTTGCATTATATTGTGCCGACACGTTGTGGCCTTTGGAGTTGCTTTGAAGGTACATCTTGAGTTGATGTTAGAGATTATATGCAACATGTTTAAAACATAGACAATATGTTTCTACTGGTAGATAAAGCTTAATTAAATGCCTCGTTGGTCTAGTGGGCATAGTGCATGTGGAGATTATGAGGTGGTGGGTTAAAATCCTATGTTGGACAGTGTGTTTCTTCAAAAACCCTCAAATGGTAGTTTAGCGACTAAACTTGTGTCCGGTATAATCGCAATAATCTCGCTTTTATTATATTGGCCCCTTATATCGTCGACTAAATTTGGGTTCACACATCAAACTAATGCCGCCTCTGTTTTACCGGTGATGGGAATATTCACATAATATATAAATCATAGATCTAATCTGCTGTTAAAAATGATACTTTCTATATCATATCATCACACCTGATCCCTTGCGGGGTAGGCAGAGTGTACAGAGTTCCAACAGGTTATTTCCTTACATACCTCTCTGGCTTCCTCCATTCTCATAGTTCGTCTCATACGCGCTCGCCGGTTACGGAGACTCTTGACTTGTACTTCAGATAAGACTCCTATTTGGTCGTGGTAAGATAGTTTAGGTCTTCCCCGGTACATCAGTTCGCATTGTATATCTGTTTTGTCATTCTTTCTTCTGACATTCTTTCTAAATGCCCGAACCAACGGAGCATACCCTTTTTCATCTTTACACCGATTATCTTATCTTTCATACCTACTCGCTTTCTTACTACTGTTGTGAATACGCTCGGTCAGCTTCACTCCGCACATCTTACGCAGAGCTCGCATTTCCACCGCATTTATCCTACTTTCATAGAAAATAAAATCCCATCGCACTATTGGTTATGCCAATTAGTTGTTATATGGAAGATATATACTACTTGGAAAATAAAGGTGTGACGGTGAAAAATTTAAGTTAAAATCTTTGAAATACAAAGAATACACAACTAACAATTGTATGAGAATTTTCACAAGAGGTTTGTTTACTAGTGCTAATAAGCAACAAGTTAAGACAATTTTATACTCGCATACGTCTTCTAAGAACCTCTTTAAGTACCCACTTTCATGTACAGAAGCTACTTGAGACGTGAAATAGACTTGAAGATGCTCCTAGCTTGTTTTGAGAGCAATTATTACTTGTATTTTTATTCGACTGCCTCGTTGGTCTAGTGGCAAAGCGAATCGTTTTGTGATCACGAGGTTCTGGGTTCAAATCCTAGGTCGAACAAATGTAGTTTTTCTAACGAAAACTTCCCAGTATAAGTCCCGAGTCTGGAATTGTGCCCGGTATATGGCAATAGGTTCGCCACCTATTACATGGGACCTTAAATCGTTGGTGAAACGTGGGTGTACTCAGTACACCTCAGCTACCCCCGCTAGGAAAATATAGGCGTGGCAGTGTTGTTGTTGTTTATTAGACGGAAATGTTTTTCATTAACTTTAGAAATAATTTTAATACGGGCAAAAGAATCTAATCTGTCCTCATCATCGGCCGAAAGACGTTTATTACCGAACAAAGGATTATTCCAAAATCCATTACCATTCTAAGCATCCAGTTACGTTCAAAGTTGATTGGGGCAATTTCCCTCTTAATGATTAGCACAAAATAGTATAAATAGACCAGATACTTAAAAAATAAACACTGTCACGCCTATATTCCCTAAGCGGGGGTGGCAGAGGTGTACTATGTACGTACACTCACTTATTGCCTACCATGTTAGGTCTCTTGTAATAGGGCGTAAGCTTATTGCCATTATGGCGGCCACAATTCGAGACTCTAGACTGATACTGGTTTTTTCTATAGAAAAAGTGCTTTTTTCCGACCTAGGATTTGAACACAGGACCTCATAATCCCTACGCGCATTATTTGCCACTAATCGAGGCAGATCAACCAGATATGTATTAAAGTTAATAAGCTGCAATGAACACGGCGCATTCGGTAAGGAGCATCATTGCAACATGCATTATAAGAATCATGAAGAAATATTCGATATTTCATTGAGCTTTATGAGACCTATCGAATTGTAATTTGGAACATATTTTGGAATCCTTTCGGAGGATTCCCAAAAGTGATCCAAATGTTTTTCTTACCTAACGATACGAAAACGTAGGTTATTGCCATAAACCAATGACTCATCCCCCTATAAACATACAAAAATTATTTCATCTGCTGTTATCATTTAATCGTCAATAGTCCAACATTTTCAGCGATTGATCACGGCAGGCAATTACATACTATTAAATTCTCTCAAACGACCTATGTTCCCTCACAAGCCTTCCACAAAACCTAGCAAATATGTGGCTTTTTGAAAAGATTCTCCAGTTATATTAAAAGATATTATAAGCAACTATCAGGGACACACATGCCCTTGACACACAACACCGCACCCATTCTCCAACCTTCCACCGATTTTCCCAAACAAAATCAAAGTATCCCACGCTCCACTCAATTTTCCCTTAATAATCTCACTTCTGTTAGCCACTCCCTTTCTTATCGCCCAGAAAATACCCAACAAATCTTACCAGGTAAATGTATTACTTAAGTAAAAGAGCGACCGGCACGCGGAAGCGGGGCCAAAAAATATAGTCCATAATTTAATCCGCCAGAAGGGTAGATATCTTTTTTAAGGGCACGCGACAAAAAGGTCCTACCCTTATTGAATGGACGCCCCGCATTATTCACACATTATATTTGAACGACAATATAGACGCAGGACATAATGGTATTGAGTTTTATTTTTGTCTCGCTCAATACGTTTAGTTGTAAGGTGGAACATTGTCAAGCAATTTTGTTGTGTCAGCTTTTTAGGAAGACTATTATTTTCTTTGGAGGTACACAATGTTCGATTCGATGTTTTGAATGAGATTGTAGCTTTTGTTGTATTGTATAAGGCTAAAAATAAATTATTTTACTCGAAAACTGCGTGTCGCTCAAGTGTTGCTTGATTCTCATTGCATTGGCTTTGTTAATCTGTTGACCAAAAAATTCTGCCATATTGTAGTTGCTGCATTCGATGCGTCGATTAATCGCAGGTTTGCATCCACAAATATTTAAATGAGTGTTAATTACTACTATGAAAATATATCCCATTTCTTCAATATCTATCTAATACATAACGTTACTACATATATCTATTCTGTATTCCATTTGCTCTATACCAAATTTACTGTTTAAATTTTGCGTTCTAGAAGACGCAAAATATTATCCCGGCTTAGTATAGCGGACGATATTTCAATCACGTTGAAAATTGCATTTTCTTCTGTGATGAAGCACCTTACTATTAATCTTACTACAAGAAGATATAATCCCAAAGGAAGGAGAGGCTAATCGTCAAGGATTTGCAATAAATAAGTGTATTTTTTGAAAAATGAAGTTCTACGCGAAATTAATGACTTAGCTTCATCTGGAAGTTCGATATTTCACTTTTGTATTTTTTTACCCTTTGTAGTAAGTTTTAGCGAATTTTCTACATGCGTAGACTTTTAAGAACTGTATTAATCTGAAATATATATATTTTTTTGAAACAAAGAATTCAGGCTATGTTAAAGAGTAATTTTTATGTTAGTTTTAGAGACCTATGTTTTGCAGTATACGTCTTTGGTTCATAGTGCATGCTAGACTTGGAGATAGTAATAATAATAATAATATCGGCCTATACTGCCCACTGCTGAGCCAAGGCCTTCTCTCACAAATCGAAGTGTGAGAGATTAGGTCATACTCCACCACGCAGACCCAATGCGGATTGGTGGAGGCAGGTTTGCGCCCACCTGCTGTAGGAACTTATAAATGCGCCTATCAGACTTCCAACTCAGCTTAACGATTACCACATTAAGTGGTAACCGAGACCAACGGCTTAGCGTGCCTTCCGAAGCACGAAAACGCTTGTTTGTAAAAAAATCCACAAACGATCACCCATCACAGGCTGACCGAGTCGAACGCTACTTAACCTTGTTGATCGGTAAGAACACCGCAATCCACAGCGCTGCAAGCGCCTTCTCGCACAGCGCTATACAATGCCCTCATTGCAGTAAACAAACATGATAGTGAACTTACACATAGTGTTTTTGAATAATTACAAAATTAATGGTTTTATTTCATTTTTATAATGCAATAAACAAGCCACAACTGAATATTTTCGAAAATGTAAAAAACATGGTCTTTGATTATATGTATGTCTACCTGGTTCTAAATAAGTGAACCATATTCAAGCACTTTTAGCATAGGAATGGGAAACCTTTATATCTTCGGTAACAATAATATAGCATTAGGGAACTGATTTGACAGTGGACCTGAAAAGTTGCATTTAAAACTCCTGAGCTACAAACTATGACTCATTATAATACTGTGTCCTTCGTTCTCGATATAAACCATATGCAGCTCTTTTGACCCACTTTTAGAGACTTGAAACGTCAACGCCTCCTCTATACTATCTATGGGCATAACCTCTGCAACCATTATTTTGACAGCGCGGCAGCCGATGCCTTGTAATAAAGTTTTGGTCGAGATTTAATTTGATAATTGTGAAATATCAGTGTGATTGCATAAAAAAAAGGTTTTATTATACTCAAGTGACCTTGTGAAATAAATTTAAAACATCGTATAAGCAAATTCAGAGAAATTTTACGTCAATAATAAACTGGGAGATCGTCGTGGCAAAAAAGTACATTCTAAAAAGATCAGCTGATAATTATTTATTTAAGGCGTTTTTTAGCTTAAATTGGTTACTAATACAGTATCGGGTATTTGTAGACGTGAGTTTCGTGATATTAAGACTTGTGAAAGTTTCATCACCCGAAAAGTAAACTTATGTCTATGTCCCTATTCATGTAAAAACAGTTTTACACGCTAACCGTCTATAAATTGGCGATGTAATACCTCCAATTAGAGAAATTATGGGGACATTCATCAATAATGAAGATTGTTAAGGATCGATGGTAATTCAAAGACATGAGTGATGTACGGGATGCATCGGCGTGATCCGCAAGACCTCCCGAAGGGGTAATTATAGTAACACTGTTTATGAATAAGAATACATTATTAATAACATAAGCCACTGCCATGCAAAAACATTGTAGTTTTTTATTGATTTCATTATAACACATACTTGTATAATAATCCTGAAATAGCCCAAAGTGGAGCTTATTACACAAATAATTGTGCAAAATTATGAGCACTTGTATTAAAAAGGTAAATCCAGCAATATTGATTCCTGAACAGTGTTAATAAACAGACAAGCCAAAGCTATCTCTACTTATGGCAATGCCTATTGTAACTGACAAGCAAGAGGACTGTGGAAATATTCCAAACATAATATTTCATCCTACCAATGCTGAGGCAGATAGGTTGTGGGATAATTTGTGTTACACACATAGATACTTAAAATATAATATAAAATACCTGGTCTATCCAGTTAACATAAAACTGATAATTATCTATCAATATTATCAGCCCAGATCCCTTGCAGGGTAGCGGGAGAAGATGAGTCCTAACAATACAGTCATGAAACATTTATTGAGATAAGAACCTTTATGGTCAGCAGTATATATTTTAAATTAAATGATTTTTAATATAGTTGAGTACCAATATGGAATTATTAACTGTTAACTATTTACGAGTATGTTATAGCGATCGCTATTATATAGAATGCTGATGCATACCGCACGCCGCCAGCCCGTGTGTATTGCCCAATATCCGCGTAAAGCGCTGACTAGGACGATGCGCGTGGAAGCATATCATCACGCCGTGCCGAACACTTTTAGCTCAGACATCGAGCAAGTCGCTTCATTTAGATTGTAATTATTAATTATTTGTAAGACATTTTTAATTCAATAAATTAATTTTAAATAATCGGTTTTTTTTGAGTCCTCCTGCGTCGGAATTCGTAATTGGCGCAGTCGGTAGGATTCCCGGGTCGTATTGCGATTAGTCGGTTAGCTAAAATCGCACCGCGTTGCTGTAGATACGATAGACTTTCAACGTCGCGCCGGGATATCCTGAACAACGAAGACCACGCCGGAGATCCAGACATTGATACCGCTCAACGAAAATCGAAATGCTCATGTAAGTACACTGAATTTTTTAGTGGTTGCTTACATTTCCCTAGTTCTTATTTCCCCGTGTTTTTTGCCAATTGCCGGCACGAACACTTTGTCCTATTAAGTGCTAAATATTTCCCAAGATTTTTCATCCACGAAAATCTACGAATCCTAGGTTAGTTACAAGTAGAGAAATTGCTGTAGATTCTAGACGTAATATAGATTCAGAGAATAGTTTAAATATGGCTGATTTAGATAATATCTTCAAAGCCCTCCGTGTGGTTCCGGAGTTTGACGGAAACTCACACGTACTAATCAGATTTATTAAACTTTGTGACCAATTAGTTATCCAGTATGGTCAGGGGCAATCAGAGTTAAACAATTTGTCGCTTTTGAATGGCATACTCAATAAAATTACAGGACCGGCCGCCCGTCTTATCAATGCGAATGGCATCCCGGATACCTGGGTGGATATTCGCAAAGCCCTCATTAACAATTTTGCTGATCAGAGGGACGAAACAGCTCTCTATAACGATTTGGCTCTTTTGACACAGGGTTCAGGCACACCCCAGGAATTTTACGAACGCTGCCTTAACCTTTTCAGTACAATTATGACTTATGTTTCACTGCATGATACAGTAGAGACAACCATCAAAGCTAAACGTGATTTGTACCGTAAGCTAACATTGCAAGCGTATCTTCGCGGGTTGAAGGATCCCTTAGGGTCGCGTATAAGGTGTATGCGTCCGGAAACTATTGAAAAGGCATTAGAGTTTGTACAAGAAGAGATTAATATGATGTATTTGCAGAGTAGGAATGATAGCGTAACGGACAGAAAATCTCTAATTTCAATGCCACCTCAACGAATTGTACAGAATTTCAAAATACCTAGCCAGCCTAACATAGTACCGACACCTTCATTAAGACCAAATTTTAATATGCCAAGACCGTCTAGGTCATAAACCATGTGGCAGCCGCCACAACCTCAGAACCAATTTAGGCCATCCATGCTGCCACCACGTGGTCCGACACGTACGCAACAGATGTTCAGTGCGCCACCGCCAGGGTACAACCAGGGTGGTCCCGCCTTTAAAATTCCACCAAGTGACCGAACTCAGTACCACGGCCCTAAGCCGATGAGTGGTGTTAGCCATTTTGTGTCCAGACCTTTACCACCATCTAACAGTTGGAATTGGGCAAGACAGGGTAACCCGCCACCGTCTAATTATTTCAAAGCTCGGGACGTTAACGTGAATGAATGCTCGAGTTATGATGATTACTATAACTACCCTGACCAATGGGACAATTACCATGCAGACCCTAACTACTATGCTGACTATTATTACTATAATGACTACTCATATGACTACAACACCCCTATTCAACCTGACTCCAACCTTGACAGCGACACACAGATTACTGACGACCAGTCGCATCCCTCGAACACTCAGGATTTTCCAAAGGCATCGAAGTCAGACAACTTAGGATAGAATTAAATCTACAAACTCAAAGACAGTTACCGTACCTTCGAATCAGTGACCCTCCATTAAACTTACTTATAGATACCGGAGCAAACCAATCTTTTATTAGTCCTGTAGCGGTACAAAAATATTTTTCCGAGATACCTTTGAACTATGACCCGTTCGAGGTTACGAACGTTCACGCCACTAGTAGGAACGAATATTCAATTAATCTTCCTTGTTTTGCGGAAATAAATGATTCGGAGTACATGAAGTTGTTCGTGTACAAATTTCACGAACACTTCAATGGATTGATAGGAATGGACCTACTGACAAAGTGGGAGGCTAAATTAGATCTCAAAGAGCTTACATTGTTAACTAAACATTCAGTTAATCCCATTCAAATTTACAATTCACGGAATTTGAACCTCTATGAGGGAATAATACCAGCCGAAAGCTCTAAGTTACTTAGACTTCCTATCAACGCCCCGGATGGCGAAGTTCTGATCGAGGAACAACTCATTTGTAACTGTTTAATTAGTGAATGCCTCACTAAAGTCAAAAACAATCGTGGTGTAGTTGAAGTCATAAATCCGAGTAAAAATGACGTCATATTTACATTGGATCATGCTACACAAGCGAGTATTTTTAATATTCAGTGCGCAAGCTCTAATGAAATATCACCACGAGCTAAGGAAGTTTTAACGCGCCTACGTACTGAACATCTTAATCGGGAAGAAAAGGCAAATTTAACAAGACTTTGTTCAAAGTACGCTGACGTATTTTATATCGAAGGCGAGGCGTTAACTTTTACAAATAAAGTAAAACATAGTATTAGGACAACTGATGAAATCCCTATATACACTAAGAGCTATCGATACCCGTTCATTCATCGCCGATGCCTCTGGAAAGCAAAAATGGCGTTTGGTCGTAGACTTTCGAAAACTCAACGAAAAGACTATCGACGACAAATATCCCATCCCTAACATCAATGACGTCCTTGACAAATTAGGCAAGTGTCAATATTTCACCACCCTGGACCTAGCGTCTGGATTTTATCAGGTGGAAATGCAACCCAGCGACATCCCCAAGACCGCATTTAATGTTGAACATGGGCACTTTGAATTTTTGAGAATGCCCATGGGACTTAAAAATTCTCCGTCCACATTTCAACGTGTGATGGATAATGTTCTTAGGGGCCTTCAAAACGTTATATGTCTCGTATATTTGGACGACATAATTGTATTCAGTACTTCCCTCCAGGAACACATGATTAATCTCGAGAAAGTATTCCAGAGACTGCGTGAATCTAATTTTAAAATCCAATTAGATAAGTCAGAATTTTTAAAACGCGAAACCGCTTATTTAGGACATATTATCACTTCAGAAGGTATAAAACTTAATCCAGATAAAATCACAGCCATTCAGAACTACCCTATTCCCAAAACCCCTAAGGAAATTAAACAATTTCTCGGATTTCTCGGTTATTATCGAAAATTTATTCCAGATCTGGCTCGAATTACTAAACCTATGACACTGTGTCTTAAGAAAGGAAAGAAGGTAAACTTCAGCCCCGAATACACTAACTGTTTTGAGAGATGCAAAACCCTACTAACAAAGACCCCGTATTAAGATATCCAGACTTTGAGAAAGAATTTATATTGACCACTGACGCATCTAACTTCGCGCTTGGTGCAGTTCTCTCACAAGGCATAATTGGGTCTGATAAACCTATAGCGTACGCGTCACGTACTCTAAACGATAGCGAAATAAACTATAGTACCATAGAGAAAGAATTACTCGCTATCGATTGGGCAACAAAGTACTTTCGACCATATCTCTTTGGGCGTAAGTTTAAAATCGTAACAGATCACAAACCCTTACAGTGGATAATGAACATCAAGGAACCCAATTCGCGTCTAACAAGATGGCGGTTGAGGTTAGGCGAGTATGATTTTTCTGTGATCCATAAAAAGGGCAAACACAACACCAATGCCGATGCTCTTTCTCGTATTGAGATCTGTAACGAAGAAGTTAGTTCAATTATTGCCAACGCGACTGATAGACCCCCATCCCTAGCTAACTCAAATACTTTGACTGCTCACACTGCTGAGGAAAATCCTATATTTGAAGTACCCATAACCGATGACCCCTTAAACAAATTTCACCGACAGTTATGTCTAACAGTCGTAGGGGACATTAAAAAGCGAACGATAGCAACAAAACCCTTTGACACACACACTCGAACATCCGTTCAGTTATCGGAATCGAATCTGGAAGAAGACCTAGTTAACGCTATTAAGGAGTACGTTAACCCTAAAATTAAAACCGCCCTTCTCATAAATCCACCACTTGCCATGTACAAAATAATACCTTTAATTCAAAAATACTTTAGAAGTTCATCTATGAGTCTAGTTTTGGCAAAAAGAGAGCTTGAAAATGTTAAAGAATACCTAAGACAACAAGAAGTCATTCGTCACTACCACGAGGGTAAAACCAACCACCGTGGCATTAGCGAGTGTTACATGGCCCTATCCACAAAATATTACTGGCCAAAAATGAAAGAACAAATAACCAGATTCATTAATGAATGTACTATCTGTGGACAAGCCAAGTATGACAGAAACCCAATAAAACCCAAATTTAATATAGTACCCCCTGCTACTAGGCCTTTTGAAATTGTACACATGGACACTTTTTCAGCACAAAATGAAAAATACCTAACTTTCATAGATGCCTTTTCAAAATACGGTCAAGCATACTTACTTAGGGATGGCACCGCTGTTAGTATAATACATGCCTTATTAACATTCAGCACGCATCATGGCTTACCATTAACCATTATCACAGAGCAAGGAACGGAATTTACTAACCAAATGTTTTCAGAATTTTGTAAATTGCATAAGATCATTCATCATCAGACTCTCGCCCATGCACCCAATGCCAATGGTAACATTGAACGCTTTCACTCAACGATATTAGAGCACCTTCGTATTTTGAAGTTAAAACACAAGGATGAACCTGTCATTAATTTGATGCCATATGCTATATTAGGGTATAATAGTTCAATTCATTCATTCACTAGATGCAAACCTTACGATCTCATTCTAGGGCACACTGATCCACGAGATCCGACTGACATAGACTTGACAGGACACCTCTTACAGCAATATACTGAGAACCACAGAGATCGTATGAAAAAAGTGTATGATCTTATTAATGAAGCATCCCTTGAGAATAGGACCCGTATTATCGAGAACCGTAATAAAACTAGGGAACCTGAAACAGAATATTTGCCTGACCAGCAAATTTTCATCAGCAATCCTTTAACTAGTAGATCAAAACTCGCACCCAGATACACTCAAGATACGGTCTTAGCAAATTTACCAATCCATATTTATACATCTAAGAAAAAAGGGGCCATAGCAAAGTCTAGGCTAAAACGTGTCCCTAAAACATCGAAATTGTTACAGGATACTCCTGATGCTGACTCTCAGCCTAATACAGGCACAAGAGATTAAGCTCGAATCTCTCGACGATGGACCCGGGCTCTTACCCTTTAAACTAGGGCCTATGCAGCTTACAACTCATTATCATACATTTTTACAGTACATAGAACTATCAGATATCGCTAATAATATCCAGGTAGTGCGAACTGAACTAGCTAAAGTCATAGGTAAATTAGATAAGAATATGTACACCCTATATGATATTCAAATAGATCATTTAAATGCTAAATTAGATAAAGCTTCATCTCATTTGGAAAGTCTGGAACCAAATCGTTTTAAGAGAGGTTTGACAGATGGTCTCGGTTCTATAGTCAAAAGCATTACAGGTAATCTAGATTACAATGACGCTATTAAGTATGATAACGCCCTAAAGGCCCTTAGTGATAATCAACATAGGATTACGATAGAGAAGAATCATCATATTAGCCTTAGCAAAGAGCTAATGGATGAACACACGAAAATAATTACGAAACTTGTAGCGAATCAAATTCAGTTAAATGAAACCCTGCATATTTTACTTGACACCAATAATTATAAAAACTATGCACTTATTAGGTTTGCTAAATTCGCACAAATGTTAGGAATAATTAGTGACAATACCAATAGCTTATTAGGCGAATTAAGTAGGTTAGAAAATGCAATAGCACTTTGTAGCGAATTTCGCACTCATCATTTAATGTTAAGTCCAAACATAATAAAATCTATGTTAGCTAAACTTCGAACATTTTATAATAAAGATCAAATATTAGAGCTAAACATAATAGAATATTACGATGTGATCAGACCAGCATCTTATTATAGCGGTAACCGAATAGTTTTTATTTTTAGATTTCCCATAGTATCTCCATTAGAATTTTCACTGTACAAATTAGTTATAATACCTAATAAGAGTAGGCAAGCAATTATTCCTCCCTCTCCTTTCCTTGCAACCACTGGAAATAATATTCACGTGTACATAGAGGCAGAATGCCCGAAGGTTAGTACAAGGTATCTCTGTGAAGAAGAACTTCATCATCAAATGAGATCTCACGAAGACTGCATCTGCGGCATCATTGAGGGAAGAACAGCCGACAATTCCTGTAATAAGATGACCCTTAACCTGACGAAAGCAGCCATGGAAAAATTAGATGACCGTCGCTATGCCGTTGTGTTCCCAAACCCGGCACAAGTCCAGCTTATCTGTGAACGAGAGGAATCGATCATCGCGGTCGGAAGTTTCTTAGCTACGATTCCACATAACTGCAAGCTGAGAACAAATGAATTCACCATAGTCAACGTTAATGACCAGATCAGTGGACAGCCTATGAAGATAACCAGCGTATCAGATAAATCTATCGATAAGTTAACAACAATCCCTCTTGAAATTAATTCGATAAGTCTGCAGAAACTGCACGATATTCAAGATAGGATTGTGGGCCAGAGATTAGTTCAGATAGATCACAGTCCAATCTTATACCATACAACCATTCCCTTATATGGTATACTACTCGGTGCTCTTGTACTGAGTGGTACATTACTATGCCGCGTGTATATTCGCCGCATGAAACTAATGACGACTACAGATGCGGATCCCACATACGCAAGACCCGGATCTTCACAAAATCAAAAAGATCAGCCACTACCTCCAGAACAACGGAAGATGCCAGCGATATTTCATCTTAAAATCTGAAATAGTCGCTGATCTGAAGGGGAAGGTGTTATAGCGATCGCTATTATATAGAATGCTGATGCATACCGCACACCGCCAGCCCGTGTGTATTGCCCAATATCCGCGTAAAGCGCTGACTAGGACGATGCGCGTGGAAGAATATCATCACGCCGTGCCGAACACTTTTAGCTCAGACATCGAGCAAGTCGCTTCATTTAGATTGTAATTATTAATTATTTGTAAGACATTTTTAATTCAATAAATTAATTTTAAATAATCGGTTTTTTTTTAGTCCTCCTGCGTCGGAATTCGTAATTAGTATAAACAGTAGTTTAAATTTAAAAATAAAAACACCAGTGTTGTAACCAACATAGAACAACAGTCCTCATCTTGGGTGTGAAATATTACCTATCAGTCCCCAAAAAGAAATCACAATGGACATTGGAAGTCTCCTACCAGAGAATGTAAGGTAAAAAAGCATGCTAGACATTTTACACAGAGATTTGTTTTTCAAGTTACTGAAAAATTCAGTAAAACATTCAGGAATACAACACGGGTTTTACAAATAAACTATAATATTGGAGGCTAAAGGTATTCACTGACTTTGGTATGGTATTGTTTTTGTGCAAATACAGACAAGTGAACGTTAATAAATCTGGTCCTACATATGTTTAACATGATGTATAGAAACATTATTATTAAAAACATATTTTTTTAATAATTGATATAGAATTTATAGCCACTCTTATTAGCATTTAATTAAAGATAGATGATCACAACTGTGCTATAAGCCTTATCCCACAAAAAAACTAAATGCTAATAATAGACCTTAGATCCATATTACATATACTAATAAAAAAAAATTATTACGAACTGTTCAGCTTTCTATTGGGTAATGAGTTCAATGATTTTGGTTTTATTGATTATGTCCTGCATCATTTATAGTGTAATTAATATATTAGAAATTTAAGGCACACACGGAGGAAACATCAAATCATGAGTTGGAGAATTAGATGTTTTTACTGTAGTTTTGTTTGATAATATGATAATCAATAAATAATATTTAATTAAATAAGATTATTTAAGAAACTAATAACTATAAAAAATAGTTTTGTGATTAATTTTTGAATGTGTACAGTTATTTTAAGCACTAGTGATGTTTCTGGTGTAGTTATGATATCCGGGATATAACACAAGCACAATCTGCTACCATTAAGGAAAAAGTTGCTTTACTTCAGTGTAGAAATTTAGGATTGAAGACGTCATTCAGAAATTTTGCAATTTTCATGTTGTTATATTTATATTTGAATTATTACATCCACATGTTACATGTATCTTATAAATATGTATCTAAATATAAAAAAAAACAAAGTCATGCAAATGACTTAATAATAATACCTATTTGAAAATTTAACATGTTCACATGCTCCAGTTGATGAAATATTGAGTTACAATATTTGAAAATATAGGTTATCTTAAACAAAAATAATGAAAAGTATATTTGTATCACAGGTATGATAAACATTATGTAGTATCCGCAATAATCTTAGTCCTAAGAAACTTGATATTATTTATTTATTATTAATTATATCACCACGCCAGATCCCAAGTGGGGTAGGCTGAGGGTACAAAATATTATTATGATATTAAAGGAAATAAGAGTGATATGTATGTATTACATGTATAAGTTGAGTGACACTCAATTCTCACGGTTGGACATCTAGAACTAATTAGAAAGTTACTCATTGCAGTTTCTTGTCACATACAAAGAAGCAGAGGAAGTGTGGCATTTTATGGTATGACAAAAATTCAGTTATGAATAGGATTCCCAATAAACCATAAAGTTATAATCCGTGGTTTGATCTAGTCAACTGTAACTTATTCGCTTCTTAAGTTATTACTAAATTAGGAGTGTGTTTTGCATCAGTAATATAATGGTTCAGGTGTGACCCGATTGTATTGCCAAAGCGAATGTTCGCGGGCGTTATTGCGCAAGAACGAATCGTTAGGTGATACATAAATACTTATATGGCCAATGATTTATTTGTCGGCGCACACTCAGGAAATGGAAATGATTCCGGGATAGTTTTGGAATATATATATATATATATATAATAGTGGTATAGTAATAACAATGGAGTATGTTAAATTGGTTTACCACACATTAGCGCAGCCCTTCTTTTTTGACTCTAAAATTTGGGGGGAGAGGGTGATCATATAGGTAAAGCACATAGCCTTATGTGAGGAAGATCTCCAGATAAGGTCATTACCTCTAGTACAAAAAATGTTATTTTTTTTTATATGTACATCTTTAAAGATTAAAAATATAACTAACATTAAATATAACCGAACTTTGGCGTTACGGAAAATATATCATCATAAATCAGAATCAGAATTTTTTATTTGTTTAAACACGGATAGTACAAAGTTGATAATAAATTAAAAATAAGTTATACCATGTTTTACCAAAGGCG
Organism: Phalera bucephala; assembly: GCA_905147815.2. Classification (NCBI taxonomy): domain Eukaryota; kingdom Metazoa; phylum Arthropoda; class Insecta; order Lepidoptera; family Notodontidae; genus Phalera; species Phalera bucephala. Next base: position 29,866,893 of record LR990612.1, read on the forward strand.
TACAAATTCAATGGTCATGATTTACATTATTAAATCAAATATCATGCAATAAAATTAAATATAAAAATTCTAAATGAAATAAGTAATAATAGCAAAAACATTCTTATAATCGCCAAATTAATTCGTAGCTTTTGTCTACTACTGTACTCAAAAAGAGATCATTTAACAATATAATGTAAACAAAAACCTTTCACATACCAGTTGGAAGACACTTTAGTGGGGAAACAGGTTTCCCTGTCTTATTTATCTTATATTGTTTTAGATTGTGTACTAACATACTTTGTTTCCAGGTCAAGTACACAGTAAGTGTTTTCTCTGATACAAGAATTATTATAAAGTGTTTAATTTCATGTGATTAAAAAAAAACAGATAATTCCTCAACTCTCGTTATATAGAAGATATCTATAGAAGACATAACAGACGGAGGCTGCACTGATATCTGATAGTAATGAATTTTGGACAATAGGTATGCTATAACAGGTACTTTAAAGATTTTTGTTAAGTTGGATCTACACTATAGGACATAACATGTTATAGAACTTGATTATAGTACTTATAACATGTTACTTTTTAGAGCTCACGCTTACAAAAAAGAAAATAACCATATATGTGGTATACTTCAACTTTACCCTTATAGCTTTAAACAGCTGCATATGGTTTATATCGAGAACGAAGGACACAGTATAAAAAGTGATCAAACGAACTTACCTAAAGTGAAGTCCATCGTTCGAAGATCTAAGTACCCAACCCGCCCTGCCCTTTAGTAAAGTTGAAATGTAATAGTTCTAAAAGGAATGGTGGCAGAGGTTATGCCCACAGATAGCATAGAGGAGGCGTTAACGTTTCCAGTCTCTAAAAGATGCGCACGGCTGCTGAGTGAGTCTAGAGAGCTGCATATGGTTTATATCTTCGAACAAAGGACTTCGTATAATAATGATCGAACTTCACTTCAGGTAAGTTCGTTTGATCACTTATTATTCGGTCTCATTGGCTTCAGGTAGTATCCAGGCTCTAGTTCTTTTGATTATTTTAGTTGAATTTATTAATTATATATTTAATTTTTTTTAAACGTAGCTTCACACTTGAATTTATTTGTTTGTCGTGGGTGCGTTTATAAAAAAAATACAAATTCACCTACATAAATACCTAGACC